>CM058232.1:79982106-82551190 GCA_030180135.1 Orychophragmus violaceus | reverse complement strand
ATTTCCTTAACCTGAAAACCGGATTGGGAGGCAATGTAGTACCAGCAGCTGGTGTATAGCCTTGAGGAAGACGCATATTAATCTCTTCTTCCAATTCCCCATGAAGAAACGCATTAGATACATCGATTTGCGTAAGTGACAAAACTTTTGGCACATGTCAAAGCAAGTAACAATTTGACACTGGTAAGTTTGGGAACAGTTGAGAACGTGTCAATGTAATCCACTCCTTCTTGTTGCGTAAAAAATTGAGCAACAAGCCTTACTTTGTATCGCTCTATACTCCCATCAGCATTCTATTTTATCGCAAAGATCCACTTGCAACCGGCAACATTTTTATCTGGAGGCACGGTTTCAATATCCCAAGTATATTGACCTTTTAAATCCTGTAACTCTGCATTCACAGCTTGAATCCATTTTTCAGGGATAAGAGTCTTAACTGCCACTTTTACAAAAAAAATTATCAAAAATGCCACCTTCTGGTAAAATTACAAATTTACCTTTAATGAACCCCCAATAATAATTTGTTAGGGTTAAATAGCATTGATCGGTATAGGTTGCGCGTCGCGTCCAGGGTTCGAATCCTCCTATGTGTGGTACATCTGGTACAACTGGAGGATTATTATGCCAGTTGTACCAATACATCTGGTACAACTGGTACATCTGGGGGCCTGGTACATCTGGGGGGCAGTTGTACTGGTACAACTGGTATATATGGGGGGTAGTTGTACTGGTACAACTGGTACATCTGTGGGCAGTGTTGTACCACACAGATGATGAGTTTTTCATTTAAAAAAATTCAGGGATAGTTTCGGCATTTCATTAAAAGCGAGTGGCATGTAGATCATGGAGTGGCATGTTGGCCACTGATTTCTGAGAAAGTGGCATTTGTGCCATTGTTCCATTTCTCAAAGGTCATGGCTTGTTTAAAAGTTTTGGGTTATGTTTCATGGTTATAGGCAAAAATATAGGAATGATAAATGGGTGATAGTTTATCATATGTAAGGACATACGAAATGGGGTAAGGTGTGGTATGATGGTTTTGTGGAATAAAGTTTGTAAGTGGTAAGGTAAAAGAAGAAGAGGGCAAAAGGTTACAATAGTACTCAGAGAGATATCCTGGAGCCTTAGTCGTACGTTTAGGCCTAGCAGTATTCACAAAATCAATACCCATATCTTGTATTCATGTGTTAGGATTAATAGAAATAGAAATAGGACCAGTAGACTCAATTAAATCAGTACTAGATGATGTGGATGAAGAAGATGTATGATGATGCATATAATCTAATGGTATAGTTTCAACAAAATGCAATGGAGTAGGAAGAGGTTTAATCGTGTTTGGAAATATATCAACAGATTCAGAAACAAACTCAGATGTTTTTCAAGGAAAAATGGTTTCTTTGAACATTACCTTTCTAGAAATTTGAACCGACCTAGATTCCAAATCAAAAAATTTATACCCTTTGTAACCTGACGGATAACCTAAGAAAACACATGGTCTTATTCTAGGAAAAAACTTATTTCTATCCTTAGCAATAGTAGAAACATAACATACAGAACCAAATGCTTTCAACATGATGTACTCTGGTTTCTTATCCAAAAGTAATTCATATGGCGATTTGTTATCTAACAATGGAGAAAGTAAGCGATTAAACAAAAACACTGCAGTCAAAACACAGTCACTCCAGTAAGGAAGAGGAACATTCGATTGAAAGAGTAAGGATTTTACCACATTTAGTAAATGTTGATGTTTACGCTCAACAATAGAGTTTTGTTGAGGAGTGTAAGCACATGAGAAATAGTGGAAAATGCTTTTTTCTTTCAACGGAGATGTAAATGCTAGTTCAAGGGCATTATCAGATCTAATGGCTTTAACTGTAACATTATATTGTGTTGAAACAAGTTAAAGAATGATGGTAAAACTTTTGAAACATCTTTTTTATTCTTTAGCATATAAAGCCAAGTAACTCGAATACAATCATCCACCAAAGTTAAGAAGTATCTATAGCCTTCTAGACTCAACACTAAAAAGACCCCATATATCCATATGAACAAGATCAAATAGGTGAGAAGACAAATTTTTATGAGACACATATGCTAACCTCTTTTGTTTAGCTAAAGGAGAGATTGAACAATGAAACAAATTCGAAGAAAAATCTTTTGAGAAACACAAATCATTTTTGAGATTTTATAAGACTGTTGGTGATGGATGTCCTAGGCGTGTATGCCACATATTCCCATCAACCAAAACCGAAGCACAAAACAAAGACTGCGGTGATGACGAGGAAAGGATCTCATTCTCAAGAATGTATAAGTTGTGAAATATTCTACCCCTCCCAATCATCAAACCCTGAGAAAGTTCCTGAAGTAAACAACATGAAGAATAGAAATGAGCAACACAATATGAATATTTAACCAAAATACTCACACTAATCAAGTTGAATTGAAAATCCGGAACATGTAAGACATTATTCAAAGTCAAAGATGAACTAATATGAACAGTGTATGTGTGTGTGATTGGGACCCTAGTTCCATTTGGTTAAGTGACAGTAACACTAGACACTGGTATCAATTCCCTAAACAATGCTAAATCTGAACATACATGACTAAAGGGTCCACTATCAATGATCCAAGCATTATTAGGTAAAAGTTGTTGTAAAGATGATAAGGAATGGTTTTGAAAGGTAAGGGTATGATTGATGAATTTAAGAGTGGTTGATGGTAAGGAAATGTTACCAGATGAAGAAATATTAGCCATGACTCCCTGGTCAGTAATAGTAGCTGTTTTTGGAGCATAAATCCCAGTCTTCTGAGGTTTAACTTGAGCATGAACTGAGCAATCATATTCTGAATATGTTGTGGAGTGAAATTCTGAAGACTCTAATTTTCTCATTCACTTGTAATTTGTGGCATAGGCGGAGGATAGTAATACTGTGGATAACCTCCTGTCTCAGAATAAACATTTGCAATGGAATTTGCATTCTGATATGAAGCAGGAGCAGGACGCACTTGCATCTGATTATTCATCTGAATAGGTTGCAAAGGCATACATTGACCTTGATGATACTGCTGTTGTCGAAACATCAGAGATTGACTATCTGGTCTATATCCTGTAGTATTTTCTTTATAACCAGGTGGATATCTATTCTTCTTGAAACACTTAACCTCAGTATGTCCTATCTTGTTACAGTAAGTACAAACTGGCTTTTGATAAGCTTTTCCAGCATTATAAGCAGCAATATATGCAGTTTCTTCAAGTGTGAAACTGCCCTGAGATGATTGATCAACAATCGGAATAGACGTATTTGTATTGAAAGCCACTGCATCCACTTTATTAACTGGTTTTACCACTTTCTGTCACTCATCTTGTGTTACCATGTTGAACGCTTCTTCTATGTTTGGTATTGGCTTCATCATCAATATGTTACGACGAATTGGTTCGTATGACTCATTCAATCCCATGAGAAACTTTGTTACACGGCTTCTCTCCTGCAATTACTCCCGCAAAGTTGCTGCTGAACATTAACATTTTCCACAGGTGCAAACCGGCAATTCTACATAATTCTTGTACTCTTCCCACAAAGTAACAAGTTCAGTGTAATAGGCAGAAACATCAAGTGATCCTTGTTCAATCTTACTCAATCTTTGTTCCAAATCATATACTCTAGGTGCATCTTCTTGCTTAAACCTAGCTAAGAGATTGTTCCAGATACCTTCTGCAATTGAAATAAACAATAGACTTGCACCGATTTTCTTGCTAACCGAGTTCATCAGCTATGTTGCCACCATATCATTGCAGCGAGACCATACACCGTAGTTTGGATCATTCTCCACAGTCGGCGTATTGAACCATCAATGAAACCAAATTTTCTACGCACATTCAACGCCATTCGAACTGATTGTCTCCATGAATGAAATTCAGCAGTTGTATTGAGTTGATCAGTTACCAAAACAAGACCAGCATGATCATTAGTATGAAGATAGAACGGATTCGCATAACGATCCGCCATATATGAAGATGTCGAGGAATTCAGATGTGCGTGTGACAATTGTGAAGATTTCATCTCAAATCGAGGAAAAATCGTATAGAAATATGTGTCGAATCGAAGAAAAATTGAACACACTAGGTCAATCAAAGAGAGAAAATGAAAAAAAGAATTGTGAAGCAAGAAACAACGCTGTAAAGAAAATCCGCAAAGAACTCAAACAAGATTTGCAGAAATTGAAATGAAATCGGAATCACACAACTCATTGTAACAAGAATCAAACGGAAGGAAATGAAGATTTGTGCTCTGATACCATATTAACAGTTGAATCAAGCTCTGGTATTGGAAAGAAGAAAGCTCTCTCTCTCTCAACTATAAAAGGGAAAAAATATTTATTCTCGTCAATTTGAAATGTCTGCACAATAATGTTTATATATTCGTATTCTTTAGTCAGCTTAACTAACTTAATCAACAGATTAACTATCACATTATCAAGTAAACGGAAGTTTAATGATGTGTGTTAACCATTGAACCAAACCAGCTCAATAGACATTAAACCAGACTTATCTAATAAGGGTCAATAAGGTCAACATCATATACTTTCATCAAGTTTTCAGTAAATTAAAAATCAAACATGCATATATAAGTGAATTTTTTGTAAAAGTTATAGGGGTCAATCCATCATCCTCCTCTCCACATAGCTCGACTAGGGATTTATTGTATGTGGTTGTAGGGGTTACTGGTATCTCTGAACGAAGTCATATATAAATGAAATTTCAGTTTTAAGGAAGAAAAAAAATCAGTTCGACTAGGGATTTATTGTATGTGGTCGTTGGTGTGAGAAGAGATTAGAAGAAGATAGATGGAGGCAACAAATGAAAACGAATAATAATTAAAAGGGAGACAAGATGGGACATTTCTCCAGCCCCTAATGAAGACTTTAGTTTATACAAAGAAAAGCCTTAATCAAATCTGAAACTACCCAATTAGCTTTTGATTGAGTTAGTAAGATTCGCAGATCTGTGGAGCCCACTTTATAAATATGTATACATTTATGTAATTTGATGTATATAAAGTGTGTGTGCGTGTGAATCTTAACGTTAATCACGCAAACGTACTCGTGAAACAAGGCTTCGTCATTTTGGCACGTAATTTGTGGGGAACATGTTAACATCTGAGACTTTATTTTGGTCGTTCCTCTTTCTTTTTTCCCTTAACAAACCCACCTTTTAATTGACCTAGTAGTGTTCACATTACATAGCTTTGCCTTCAGATGCTTTTTTCCAAAGCCATCTTACTTACTCTGTGATTAAACTGAAGATTATTCAATTCTAGAGTTCAATATTTTAATGTATGTAGTTCAAAAAAAAAGATTTTACTATATGGACATATCAATAGTTTAATAAATGAACATTTCAATATTTTAATACATGGAGAAATAAATGCTTTTTCTTCTTCTTCCAAAACCAATCTTACTTTCATTATTCAGTGAATCAAGATTTCAAATTTTTTGATATATAGATAAAGACATGTAGTTTGACTGATTTGTGCTAGCATCATCACTATTATTGTTTGAGACGTTATATATCATGGTAATTTATTATGAATTGATTGAAAATGTCATGCGAAATTGTTATAGAAATCATGAAATGATTAAAATAAAAGATCTCTAACATGATTCTTTAAAAATAATCAATATTATTGAATTCAAGTACAAGCAAAATTAATAAGTTTCATACAGAAATATTATAAGGTTTTGATTGATATCGTCAGTAGATCCTACATCTATTTTTGATTCGTAGACTTATTTTCGTATGATAGTTGGTGCATTAATTAGAAAAGTTTGAAAAAATTATTTATCACGCGATTTTTTGTGCTTTTAAAATATTGTGAATCCCTTCCACTAAGTTATCTATTTTTTTAATTACTTTCACTTAAGTAAGTTTTACTAGATTTTTATAGAACAAGTAATAAAAAATAAATAAATGAATTAAAAGATATAAATAATAAATTTAGTTCTTTCTAAAAGTTTTCATCTATATCACAAAATGAATGTTAAAAATATCTAATCTATTAAAACAGGAAGGTTTACCATGGTACATAAATGTTGTTTTCGGAATTTGCCATTGATATTATTAGGATTTGTAACATTCATTAAGGGTAAAACTGTAAAACAATGTATATTAATGATTTAATTAAATTTCATTAAGAGTAATTAGGGAATATAACATTATCTCTACAATCCATGTTTCCAAACAAAACAATTATTAAACATGTAGCCAAACAACCAAATTCTAATGGGTCCCACTTTCCTAATTAATTAAAATCAAAACAAATTAATTGATAAATATAATTAATAATTTATACATCAACTATTATATATAAATTAAGATTCTCTAATTTATGATTTAATTCAAAATATATTTATAATATATTTTAATATCTTTTTTTCAAATATATATATATATATATATATACATATTACGATTGATGTTTTTACGATTGTACTTTTTAGCAAGTTTTTCCATCAAACTGAAAAATATTTAATTAATTAAACGGGTTGAAAAATTAATTAGCCAATCTCGATTATAAATTTTCTATAAAAAATTCGCATATAGTAAATAAATTCAGTTGATATATTTTAAACTTAATAAAAATAATAAAATGATTTCATACTTATATTATTCAAATATTTGAAGCGTCAAATTATGCTTTATGTTTGAATGAAGTTTTTAACGGATAGTTTCATCAAATTTGCAAATTATATATACGACTACAACATGTATTTTATAAAATAATATTTTAGATAAATATAATAACAATTAAACATATACCACATAACTTTTACAATAGTTGTTTTCACATATATATATATATTTTTTTCCAAACTATGATCTTACGATACAACACTTATTAAAATATATAATGTGAAATCGTTATTTTAATCTCTTAATCCTTACGATATAAATCCTCCAAATAACACATAATTCATTAAAAAAAAACTAAATTGCTAACTCATTGTTTATAATGTTGGTTAAACAATTATAATCAAAATTAGATTACATAATTAAAAATCTAAATTACTATTAACAAAATGAATAAAAAGTAAAATTTGTAAAGAAAATTAAACCCGCACTTTTTAAGTGCGGGTCAAAATCTAGTATTCGGTTTAAACGGGAAGAAAGTATCGGACATGTAAACATATTTTTTCGTAAAAGGAGAGAGTTGGTAGATGTTAGAAAATAACAGTAATAATATTCCATAATATGTAAGTTATCTGACTTTGATTAACTTTGAGATCGTATCTGAATATAGATACGCACGACAATGCACTGCGGACACGTGGGCCATGCAGAAGTGAGATGAGTGACGCTTTTATTCCTTTTTAGTTTTCACATCTTCGCTTAGATTCTCATGTTTCTTTCTCACACATTTCAAACTCTTCGCTTGAGATCCACATCACATCTACACGTTATATGTTTGCCTTTTCTTCCAATAAACAAGACCAAATTATGTTTATGATATTTGTTTTCATGGGTCCTCCTTTCTGACGTTACCGTCTTACTGATTACTTTCAGTGTGTCGACATCTTTTTACTTTGTATAATTTTTTTTGGGAAACGTTCAAAAAGAGTGAATTTGTTAACCAAAACACTCTTTCTAAACAAAAGTTCATTTCGTCAATAGTTTTGAATATTAGTTTGTATATCATATGTTTTGAATTATAATTTCTGTTTCAGTTTAGTCAAATATATAAAAAAGAGAAAAAAAACTAAAAACAGTATCTTTTTTTTTTCCTTTTGACATCAACGAAATCTAGAATATACTAGTAAAGACAATGAAAAACTACTACATCCATGTTGGTCGACCACGGGAGTCATGAGCATATAACTTGCTCAAGAAGTTATGATTATAGTATTTTTATTGGTGAACTCTTATATGGATATCTATAATTGGAATGCTTGAAAAAAGTCGCACAATAATATTTTTGTCATCCTAATTATGATTATAGTATATTTTTTAGGTCTTTTTTCTCTCATATTTGTTCTCTTACCGAAACTGTCTTTTTGCTCAATTCTTTTCTCTCGTATTTACCTTTCCGTTTTATTTATTTTTTCTAGGATGTATAATTTTGGAACTAAAGTTTAAATTTAATGATCTGTTTTTAAGTTTTGTGTTAACGCAAAATTATATTTTTATTTATGATTTATATTACTAACAGAATAATAAAATTGCAATTACGCCATTTCATAGATTACTAATTTAAAAACATTTTACTGTAATAATCTATTTATACTTCATTGTTCTAGTTAATGAATTCTTTCTTATATTTTTGAAATGGTAATCTTTCTTGCAGAATCACGTGTGTGTGTGCAGTTTATTAGTCAGGCCAAAGTAATTTTATTTATAATAAATATAAATGAATAGTATCTGAAATTTATTTGAGAACTTTTAATAGTTCCAGAAGAGAATTTAGAAAAAATATATAAGGTTTGAAACTTTTGTAAAATATTGAAAATATGCGATAAATTATGGTATTGTACTTGATAGTTTATTATATATATATGTTTGAAACCTACAATATATTATTACCAAAAATGTTTCTGGTTATTATTATAATTATATATTTGTTTTTAATATTGGCATTCATATTGAAAAGCAAGAGAAAAAAAAAATTACAAGCCTAATAGCTATAGTTTATAAGTTCAATAATTTCAGCCCCGAAATGTAAAACCTAATAGAATTTTATAGATAAAATAAAAGAGTTCAAGCCCAGTTGATAACTTAACCACAAATGTTACTGATGATGGGAAACATAAAGAAGTCGTCAGAGAGTAATGGCCATTAATGACGGATGAAGAAAGCGTTGAATGGTAGGTGGGGAAGATGGGAGTTAAGAAGCTTTGTACTAGATCAACATCTTTGTCGCCAGCCATAGTTGCATGAGGTTAGAAGAGAGGGAAGGATTTGATTCTTGCAAGATGGAGATCTTGATCTTGTATGTCAATTTCCTTCTAATGTCTCTGCTAAATGCATTTGTCGAGGTAAAGCGGTTTATGTGTAGTTTATTGTTTTTTTCATGCCAAATTCAATAAATAGTTGCATGCCATTCTAGATGGATGATTTTGTTATGTATTCGTGTCCTTGCTAGTGTTTGCATCTGATTCAGTGTGCCTTCCCAAATTCTGATAGGGCGAATTGAGCATCTCCTTGCTTTCTTTATCTATATTTGACAGCGGAATGTGCATACATGAAGTGGTTCCTTGATTCATCTACCGAGTTACATAGAAGACACACCGCATCCGTATTGAATCCCCATCCTCGTAAGCGATCCCTTGTTGGACATCGATTCAACACAAAGAGCCTAGTTAGGAAGCTTTGCTTTGGAATTCCTCCCTTATTCCAAACAACCACATTCCAAGGAGCCAAAAGTATTTCCCCATTCAGTTTAGTATAGATCAAAACATGTTAAGTATATTTCACTCGTCAAACCATTCAATTCCCAATCGTATGTGTCCTCCGTTTCATTCAGTTTAAGTAAGCGTGTAAAAATACCTCAACTTCCCATCCTGCAAGTGGTAATCACCATCTACATTATTTAAGAGACTATAATTTGTTGCCATTCTCAGAATCCCAAGTCTCTCATCTCTCTCACGCAGAAGGTAATGATCTAAACTTCCAAACGTAGACCAATTATCTGATCATAATCTACAGTTTCTTCCATTCTCCATTCTTAGTTTTATGCAATCATAAACGTCATTCCTGAATTTAGTAGCTTATTGGCTAGCCACGAGAAGGTTAGACGCGGTTTTAATTGTCCAAATTTTTTTCAAACTTCCACGCAGAAACTCAGTCATGTACCATGCTACTCAAACCGAGCCAAATTGAAAATATAGTAAACATATGAGTCTTAAGCAACAGGCCATGTTCCAAACTACCAAGTCTTTAATTCCCAACCCATCTTGAGCCTTAGTTTTTGTTATAGTGTCCCAAGACACTCGAGCGCCATGATGACCATCTAAGTTACCTTTCCACAAGTACATTTCATACAGGGAGTTAAGCTTTTTGATCACCTGTTTTGAGAGAATAAAACTTGTGCACCAGAAGTTCGAGATCCCAACAATGTCAGTCTTTATCAATAGCAGTCGATTGAAATAAGAGACATTTTTGGCGTTCCAGGTAGACATTCGATCTTTTAACTTGTTGAATTAAAGGCTAGCAATTCTGAATATTGAATTTCTTTGTTGTCAATGGAATCCCCAAATACTTAATAGGTAAAGTACCATTTGGCATTTCCCGTAGAAAAATTGATGATATCTATCCCGTGTTGCGATTAACCAAAAGCAAAGAAACCCGATTTGGATGCTAACTACAAAACGCGTGCAAAGCTCAAACTCATGCAATACTTGAAGAACATTTTGGACTGAGGTCAGAGATACATCTGTAAAAATCAGCAAATCTTTAATAAAGCAGAGGTGAGTCAGCTTTTTCTTCTTACAAAGATGAGGATAACCAAATTTCTTATTTTCTACCACCTTATTGAGTATTAGTGAGAGACGGTTCATTGCAATAACAAAAAACTAAGGTGACAATGAGCAATCTTCTCTCAATCTCCTTTTGTTTTTGAAGTAGCATTTAACTGACCTATTATATATCTTATAGTGAAATTAAGAGTGTCAACACAGGATTTTAACCATCTTAAAAAACACATGGAAGCTCTATCCATTTTTTTTCGTCTAACGGATATTATATTAAACAAAGTCGAATACAAGGTCGGATACAGAGGTCGGATACAAAACACACAATAAAGCCCGAGAGAATTACGGGAACCATAGCCCGAGTGATTTACGGGAGACAAAGACAGCCAAGACATAACTTGCCGGAATCGAAAGAGCCAAAGAAGCTAGTAAAACGGAAAAATGTGCTAACTCGAATAAAAATGATAGATGGACCCCGAAGCCGAAGAACTCACGCTGCAACTGTCTTCCAAAGCCACACTAGAAACCACTCCAAAAGAACTGATTAAAAACGAAACCTGGACTGAAACACAAGAGCACCGGATCTCCACTCTGCTACTATGCTAAGAGAGAGCAAACCGAGCTCCACCAGTACAAATCCCGACAGAGACGACTACAAGAGTGACGAGGAAGGGATACAACAACTCAACCACCACAACCAGGACAAGGACACAAGACGAAGAATGAAGCTCTATCCATTTTAAACAGTCAAATAGAAAGTCTCAAAACAAAGTGTCAAAAGCTTTTATTATATTGATTTTAAAAATTATTTTCTTTAGACTTTAGACTAGCTCTGCTGCCATAACAATGTTTTCTACTAATAATCTTTTCTTCTTGAATTCAGTTTGGTTGGAAGCAATGGGGTCATGAAGTATAGGCTTCAACTTCTTAACAAGCAGCCTAACACTCACTTTGTGAAGAGTGTTTCTGGTTATGTTTGAAATGAACACTTTTGAAATTTTTGTTAATGAACTTTTGAACTTTTGAAAAGTATTCCATAATCATATAATGTAGCTGTGCATGAATTATATATGAATATACTCCATGTTCGAGGCTTGTTTGGTGCATTTAATATTATTTAAAAGTAAAGTTAAAAAACTAATTTTTACTTAATGTATATATTATGAAATATTCTATAAAAAAATTTAAAGATATTTTTAATATTCAATAAGGACAAATTAGAATTTAAGAAAATTAGATTATTCTCTAATTAAAAATTCTAAAATATATTCATAATATATTTTAATTTATTTTTGTTTTAAATATAAAATATATATATATATATTATAACAAAATCTTAAAAAATATTTTTATTTTTATTCCTAAAAATAAGAATTATAATTTCTCGTATTTCTTATAAAATATTTTAAAATACATTTTAAACTAAATATTTATCAATTTGTGATTTTCTTAAAAATATATTCATAAAATATTTTAATATCTTCTTTTGTTTGAAATATAATTTTATATTATAAAAAAATATTACAAAGATATTTTAAATTTCTCAATTTTTTTTAGAAAAATAATTACTAAATTCGAATTTATTTTTAAAATTTATTAAATTACATTATATATATACATATATATAATAAACCTAAAATATGTATATTTAGATCATTAAAAATTGATTAACTTTCAATTATATATACTATTAAAAAACAATTCTACTATAATATGGGTTAAAAATATGTATTAACCAATTTCAATTGATATATCAGCCAATTCTTATTAATATTTTAAAAAAAAATTTGTATGAGTTTAAAATATAAAAGTTACTTTAATCTGATAAAATATAAAATTAGTTAATATTTTTATTATAAAAATATATAATATTTTAAATTGTAGTTGACATTTTTATGATTATAGTTTTTAACGGATTACAAATATGAACTAACAGTTTTTAATTATATAAATATTAAAATAAACTTAAAACCAATTAAAATATAAAAAATATTACTACTTTTGGAAATATTTAACTATTAAATATTAAAACACATAAAAATTTTTATATAAAAACAAATGTTGTTATACAAAAATATTATATATATATAATAGAAATTACACTTATATTACATTACAATAGTTGTTTTCTTAAAAGATATTATAAAATTATCTTTAAAATTATGATCTTACGTTAGAATGTGAGTTATGACGTATAATGCGAAATCATGATTTTAGTTTTTTATCTTTGTAAAGTTACCTATCTCAAATAATACACATTTTATTTTTTAAAACATAAAATTATTAATTCATGCTTCATAACGCAGATTAAATAATTATAAACAAAAATATATTGTATAACTGAAAAAATCAAAATTATTAACAAACAAAATAATTTAAATTTAAATTTTGTAAATGAAAATATTTTTGCGGTTCATATCAAAATCTAATATAAAGATAAAATGTTTGCACTAAGATTAAATTTAGTGCCATCTATCATCAGTTATTATTCCAACTTAGCTATAAATATCTATCTAATCACCGTCAAATTGTTTCATCACTTTTAACCTAATCGTTTTAAAAGAAAATCAAATAAAACTTTGTATTCGTATTCCACAAAAAAATATTAGAAACCATTTTAATCAGAAAAGGTGTGATTTTTTTTTTTCATAAATTTGAGAAAAGATGAAACCAAAATATAAAAGATTTTATGGAAAGAAAAGAAACAGAGATGCCTTAGTTAGAATCACATAAAATGAAAAAGTAAGATCATCTTCAATGTATTTCTCTATATTTTTGGCTCTAAAATAGAGGAATTCTAAAACAGAAGTGGAATTCACTCCAATATATTCCTCTATTTTTATCTCTAAAATAGAATATTCTTTTAAAGATTCTTATTTTTATTATAGTATTAATACATTTTCTTTATAAAATGTACAAATTAACCCATTTATTTTATATTTTTATAAAACTCTTATAAAATTATAATATGATTTAAATTAAATATTTCTTAAATAAAGAAAAATTAATTTAATTATATAAAATATAATATATTTTTGTTTAACTATCAATATTGATATATTATTGTTGACAAATGATCAATACATTTTTCAACAAACATATAAATTTTGATTTTTTTATTTAAATTTTTTATATTATAAATAAAATAAATAATTATATTAATTATAATATATTAATATTTTATATTATTAATTATTAATAGCAGTTTTTATTTGTTTTGTACATAAACAAAAAAAGTTAAAAGTTAAAGGATCATTTTATAAATAAAAAAAGTTAATCTTTATTATAGAAGAAAAAATAAAGTTTTTCTAAATATAGGAAAAAATATAACAATTTCTATTTTAGAGGTGGATATAGAGGTGGGTTGGAGATGCCCTAGGTGGAAACATATGATTTTACTAAAGCCATGTTCAAAATAACATATGATTTTGTTATAAAAAATAACATATGATTACTCGAAGAGAACAAGTAGATGAAGTTAACACTCATAAAAGTCTAGCCGAAACTTGAAAGTTCCTAAACCTGAAATAAAGAAAGGAGACAAATGAAATCCAAGTTGGCCCCATTATCCATGTCTTCTCGGTTCGTGTGTTCCTCAAACTCCCACTTCCACTGTTCTTTTTTTTCTTTCTTCTTGGGATGTCCGATAACAAAAACAAAAGTAAAAGAAAAAAAAAATCATATCTTTCACACACAACACACTTGCAGTCTTGTACAGTGTCTCCCATGTTACTGTACAAAGTCCACATCTCAGCTTCTTCCACGTTTCTTATATATATGCCTTCACCT
Organism: Orychophragmus violaceus; assembly: GCA_030180135.1. Taxonomy (NCBI): domain Eukaryota; kingdom Viridiplantae; phylum Streptophyta; class Magnoliopsida; order Brassicales; family Brassicaceae; genus Orychophragmus; species Orychophragmus violaceus. Next base: position 82,536,940 of record CM058232.1, on the reverse strand, counting down.
CATCCACCTCCACTTATATTAAAAACCAATTCTCTCTCTCTCTCTCTCTCTCTCTCTCTCTCTCAAACATAATTCTACCATATATAATGGAGGAGCTTGATTTTCGTTCAAAGACATCAACTTCTCGTCTAAAGCTATTTGGATTCAGCGTCGACGGAGATGAAGATTTCTCCGATCAATCGGTGAGAACTAACCAATCATCTGTATCGCCGGAGCCTAAGGTGTTTCCGATGGGATCTTCCGGACGAAGTGGTGGTGGTGTACGAAGCCGAGGAGGAGGAGAACGTAAGTACGAGTGTCAATATTGTTGCAGAGAGTTTGGTAACTCTCAAGCTTTGGGCGGTCACCAAAACGCTCACAAGAAAGAGCGTCAGCAACTCAAACGCGCTCAGCTTCAAGCTACACGAAACGCTGCCGCTAATTATTCTAACGCTGGATCAGCGTCTCCGTTTTTAAGAAATCCAATAGTCTCCGCCTTCGCTACTCCACCTCATCTCCTGTCGTCCACCGTTTCTCCGCCGGGGGGAGGAGGTCCTTGGATGTATCTTCCACGTGTATCACCGTCTCAGCTTCATGTGTCACATGGATGCGTGATTCAGGATGGTCCGGTTGGAGGTGCAGGTGCGGTTGGGTTCTCGTACGAATCTGGATTTGGGTTTAATGGGTCTCAGGTAAGACATCCTCAAGTCCATGGGCCGAGGCCATCGGTGAATGGGTTTCCAAGAGAAGTTGGACCCACTTTTGATGATGGATTAGGGTTGGATTTGCATCTGAGTCTTGCCCCAGCTGGTCATTAACGTTTCTTAATGCCCCCTGCAACTCGTGTATATTTTTCCTACATTTTAATTAATTTTATTTATTTCTAGTGATTATGAATTCCACTAATTGTTTCTCTAGAAAAAAAATTAGCCTCTAATTATGTTTCCTACCAAAAAAACAAAAGTACGACTCCAAAATGCTTTAACCTATTCATGAACAAAGTTTCCTGAACATAACTAATGTTCTGTTGCGACTACAAAAAATAAAATAAATAAACAATAAGACCACAAACTTGACAAGTAAATATTTTATTTTTTGACAAGTAAATAATAGGAATAAAGTTGTTAAGTATACGGTAATAAAAATAGTATATGGTAATAGACGTAGATTCTCCGATCTAACTGAGTTAAAAAGAATCTTAAAATGATGTTTAATAAACCTATGTAAAAAAGGGTATGATTTTTCAAAAGTACGTCTCCAAAATGCCTTAACCTATTCATGAACAAAGTTTCCTGAAGATAACTAATGTTCTGTTGCGACTCCAAGAAAATAAAATAAATAAACAATAAGACCACAGACTTGACAAGTAAATAATTTGTTTGACAAGTAAATAATAGGAATAAAGTTGTCAAGTATACGGTAGTAAAAATAGTATATGGTAATAGACGTAGATTCTCCGAACTGAGTTAAAAAGAATGTTAAAAATGATGTTTAATAAACCTATGTAAAAAAAGGCATGATTTTTCAACAAAAAAAAAGAGGGGGGGGGGGGTATAATTGTGATACATTTTTTTAAAGGGTATAATTGTGATACATTACCGTTGGATCACAGAATTAAAGAGAAACAAAAATAAATATCTTGAATGAAATATGAATCCATTGGATCTTCATTTTTTAAACCTTTTACGAACCATTTTATAGTGCCCAATGTAGAATATCAAATGTGGTTGGTATGAAAACTCTTAAGAAAATTCTTACAATTTTGCGGCAAAATTGAGCTCAAATTAGTCAAAAGAGCCACATTCGACCTTTTCGTTATGCGTTTGAATTTGATACGGCTCCAATCAATTATATATATATATATATATATATATATATATATATTATATTCTGTAATGATCCGATATAAGCATATTATTATCAATTGAATTATAATTTGTGTCTTTACTTTTTGGAGTTGTCGCATTTAACTTCATGGTACTCATTTAGAAAATGTTTTTATTTATATTTCAAAACTATGCTATATGCCTCTTTTAACAACAATGAGAGTAAGAACTTATAAATTCTAGAATATGGCAGATTCGGTCCATGTTATTGTTAGTCGATTACCGTATTACCGTAATAATCCAACACACAATTTAGTTAGAATTTTGTTTCATACCTGGGGATTGTAGGACCACTGAATCTTTTGTTCAATTATGGGCATTAGATATGATTTAACTCCAACTTATAAGTCAATTCTCTTTAGTCTTAAGTTTGGTTATTATTTATTTCTCTTTGAGAGCTTACGCTATCAACGTCTATAAAAGTGATAAAAAGTTTATAATATAGAGATTTTTGGCAAATATTAGTATATGTATATCTGAATCTTATATTGTATAAGTTATATATTAACGTACGTATGTTAGATGTGCGTGCATAAAACATACACGGGCCGGAAGATACCAATTTGCTAAATGGGTGTCTGACTAGAAGCCTAGAAGGGATGATGATTTAAATATTACAAAACTCCTTATATCATAAAATGAAGGCTATGATAGAAAATACAAGCATTTTATATATAGTAGTGGGCGAATCTTACGCTAAGATGAAATTTATAAAGAAAAAATACCTATATATTTTTATATGTGGGTGGATGTGTATCATTCACCAAAATGAAAAGCATTTTTATTACAAAATATAACATTTAGAAAATAATACATGTCACAAGTTAGGGAGGAATCCCGGATACTGGAATTTGAGATAATTAAATTTATTATAATCAACCATATGATATATTAATATGTAGGGAGGTAGGCCAGCGCATTTCTTATTTAAACATGAGATGGGATCCTAGTCACGATGACCCAATAATTTATATACAAGACCCTTAAAGTATCTTAGTTTTAGGAATTTAATACTGCAACTAGATTTTGACCCGCGTTAAAGAAGCGCGGAATTATGTTTTCATTCTTAGAATATATACTTTTATCTTAAATTTATATTTTTATAAATTAATTTCGTTACCTATTTCGTCTAATCTATATCAAATGAAAATAAGATGATATAGTGCTAAATGTGAGAAAAAATTTAATAAATTTTGTTTTTGTTTTGATATTATTAACTTGTATATTATATATTAGTAGTTGTATTTTATTGTTATTTTTAATATATGATTAGTCATGCTTGAACTTGGTTAATTTATTTTTCAACACGTGTTGTAATCATAGATAATTTGAAAATTTGACGGAACAACCCGTTAAAAATTACATTCAAACATGAACTATAATTTGACGCATCATATATTTGAATAATATAAATATTAAATAATTTAAATATATATTAAATTTAAAATATATCAATTGGAATTAGTTACTCGTGCAAATTTTATTTTTAGAAATCGAAATTGGTTAATTTATTTTTAGCCCATTTTATTATAATTTAAATATTTTAAAATTTGATGAAACAACCCGTTAAGAAGTACAATCGTAAAAAACGTTTCTTACCAAATAAATAATTTATATCCGCACGCTAGTACAATATTATATACTACTTTCTTATTTTAATAATAATTTATTAATTTTAATGATTATATAATTTATAAAATAATTATGTATTAAATTATATAATTATATGTACCAATTGATTTAGTAACTTAATTATGCTTGATTTTATTTTTTTTAAGTTAAATTTTAGTTAAGAATAATTTATAATATTTATTTTAATATTAATTTCGAAATTAATTATTATTTTATTAATTTTTTGAAAAAGATTTTCGTTAGATATGATTAGGATAGAAAAAGGAAAACAAAAGATATTATAAGATATTATGAATAAATCAAATATAAATTGTTTTACAGTTTTACCCTTAATGAAGTTTACAAATCCTAATAAAATCAAGGGCAAATTTCGGAAACAACATTTATGTACCATGGCAAACCTTCCTGTTTTAATAGATTAGATAGGCATATATATATATATATATATATATATATATATATTAGTGCATGTATATATGTTATGGGGAGAAAATGGTCATTCAATTCACGAACTTTTCGGTCAAAGCCAAAATATACACGAACTTTAAAACACACAAAAAGCATGAACAAAATTTGACTTTCTAAATTAAATACAAACTTATCGTTGACTGACTGTTTTATATACGTCGTTTTGGTGCAAGGTTAAAAAAGAAAAAAATGACGTTGGTAGGAATCGAACCTAAGATCCTTACCTTAAAATAGACCTTAACTTGCCACTGTGTCACCAAGCTCTTTTCGGATATAAGTAAATAATAATGTTATTTATACCGAGTGCGTTTATGAGTTAAAATGTTAATTGTAATTAATAATTTAAATGGTAATCATTATAATAATTAAGAAAGTACGATTTTAAAGATAGCTTTGAAAAAGAAAAAATTGTTTTATATAACTTTTTTTTATTTGAAGGATACTTATAATAAACATTAAACAAAATCAAATCATATATTAGCCAAAATCAAATCTATATTTGGCTCCAATTTATTTGGCTATTATATGATGTGTTTTTGTTTAATGTTTATTATAAGTATCCTTCAAATAAAAAATTTATATAAAACAATCTTTTTTTTTCAAAACTATATTTGGCTCCAATTTATTTGGCTATTATATGATGTGAATTTGTTTAATGTTTATTATAAGTATCCTTTAAATAAAAAAAGTTATATAAAACAATTTTTTTTCAAAGCTATCTTTAAAATCTTACTTTCTTAATTATTATAATGATTACCATTTAAATTATTAATTGCAATTAGTATTTTAACTCATAAACGCACTCGGTATAAGTTAAATAACATTATTATTTATTTATATTCGAAGAGAGCTTGGTGGCACAGTGGCGAGTTAAGGTCTATATTAAGGTAATGATCTTAGGTTCGATTCCTACCAACGTCATTTTTTTCTTTTTTAACCTTGCACCAAAACGATGTATATAAAACGGTCAGTCAACGATAAGTTTGTATTTAATTTAGAAAGTCAAATTTTGTTCATGCTTTTTTGGTGCGTTTTAAAGTTCGTGTATATTTTGACTTTGACCGAAAAATTCGTGAATTGAATGACCATTTTCTCATGTTATGGGTGATGAGAATTGGGGCAGCTGAAACGTACGATTTTGTGCTAAAACTTAAACAACCGTTTAGAAAATACCTTTGTAACATTGATTTACTGAGACCAAAATCAAATAAGAACCTTAGAAGATTAAAGAATAACTCTCTTTATTCAGCTTAAGAAAATATCTCAAAATTTAAATTTCTCAATCTCCTAAAAATTCATAAGTTGTGCTACAATTTTAGCATCTTTTTATATTAAAAACTTTCATATTTATCCTAATCCTAATAAATAAACACTTCTTATTTCTTATTTTAGATAACTCCTAAAATACTTTATCCTTAACACTTGATAATCATAATTTGATTAAGATTACGATTGCTTCCAGTTCAAACTATCTTCAAGCTTAAGTCAACATTCTCTTTCCTATCATAAACTTGAAGTCTTTTTCACTTAAGTCTTTCACACCAATGAGATCTCTCATTTCAACAAACTTGATTCTTCCTAGAGCTTTTGTAAAAATATCAGCCTTCTTTTGATTCCTAGGGACGTGCTCGACTTTTACTAGTCCATTTTCCACACATTCTCTAATGAAGTTGTACCTTGTGTGTATATGCTTGCCTTTTCCATGAAATATATGGTTTTTGGTGAGAGCAATTGCTGACTGGTTATCTATTCGGATAATAGTTTTCTCACATGGTAATCATGTGATCTCTCAAAGTAAATCCTGATGCCAAATAGCTTGTCTCGCTGCTTCAGTTCCTGCCATGAACTCAGCTTCGCATGAAGATAGTGCTACTGTGTCCTGTTTCTGAGAGCACCAGGTGATCAGACATCCACTAATGTAAAACACATGACCAGTTATGCTCTTACCATCACCTGGATCTACGTTATGGCTAATGTCGCTATAACCAACCAGTCTTCTCGCCAATGTAGTTGATCGTTTGAAAACGAGTCCAAGTGTAATTGTACCCTGTAGATATCTTAGGCATTGTTTCATTGCTACTCCATGAGACTCTTTAGGATTCTGCATATAATGGTTTAGCACTCCTACACAGTAAGACAAATCAGGTCTTGTGTGGAGTAAGTAACGAAGGCACCTCATATTTCTTCTGTAGGTTGTGGCATCAATGTCCTTTTCTTCCTCCGATTTGGCTAGCTTCAAACCAGCTTCCATTGGTATATAAACCATATTACATTTTTTCATTCCTGCTTCTTCCAAGATTTTGAGAGCGTAACGCCTTTGATTCAAAGTTATCCTTCATGTTTTTGGCTTACCTCAATCCCAAGATAATAAGCCAACTTTCCCAAGTCACTCATCTCAATTTTTGACGCCATCTCCTTTTTGAATCCTTCTATGAATTTTATGTTTGTTCCTGAAATAAATAGATCATCTACATATATTGCAACAAGAAGTATTTCTTGGTTTACCTTCTTTCTATAAAACGATGATTCTTTATAAACATTTTTTTAAAACTGAAGTTCCTTTAGAATCTGATTCAGCTTAATTTTCCATGCCCTTGGAGTTGTCTTAATCCATACAATGCTTTATTGAGTTGATAAACCTTGTCTTTACTCCCCTTTACTATGAATCCCTCTAGTTGTGTGACATAAACTATTTCCTTCAATTCTCCATGAAGGAATCCTATTTTAACATCAAGGTGGTGTATTTCCCATCCATAAGACGCATCAAGATTAATTAGAAGGCGTGTTGTCTCTATTCGTGCTACTGGAGCGAATATTCCATCAAAACCAATCCCATATCTTTGAACATATCCTTTGGCAACGAGACTAGCTTTGTATTTTTTTTTATGGTACCATATGAATTCCTCTTGATCTTAAATACCCACTTTAAACCAATTGTTTTTGCTCTTTGTGGAAGATCTACCAAAGTCCAAGTGTTGTTTTTCGTGATAGAGTGAATTTCATCTTCACACGCAAGTACCCAATTCATTAACTCTTTTGCTTCATAGAAGTCTCTAGGCTCATTGTTTAAATACATTAATAAATGTTCTCCTTCTTCTTATGCAAGAAGAACATAATCGTCAAAGTGTTTAGGTCTTACGCTTTGCCTAGTTGTTCTTCTAGGAGCCGGTTGAGTTTGTTGCTCATCATCAGTGTCATGATCGTCACCATTGACAATCTCATCGAAATCTTCCTGCTCTTCTTCCTCTTTTGCGTTGTTATTATGATCATTATTTTCAATGAAGGAATTTCTAGCAGATCCTAATCCAATTAGGCAATCCTGGTCTGAATTCCGAGCCTAGGATCTAAGGTTCATATAATTGAATCTATGGGATCTCAGAATTACCTGGTGATTAGCAGCGGAAGATTTTCAGATAATCGAGATCTAGAGCGCCTCAAATGCTGCGCCTCTACTGGTATCCACACGCACACAAACAGGACAGCAGGGATGCTAGTGCCTATAGAGATCCAATCTCTTCAGAGGTTTGTATCTAAGTTCTGGTGGCTGTCTATTAGGTTAGAGATCAGTTTAGGTCGACCATATATCTTATATATGTCGACTTAAACCATGACGGAATTAACCAACGATTAACCGAATTAATCTGATTAATCCGCGAGTGCATCGATCGTTGCACTATATGCATCGATCGATGCAGTCCCAGAACATTGATATCGAATGCATATCAAATATGCATTCACTAGATCATTACGTTAATGATCAACCTCGTCTTTAACGTCCAGTTTGCTTAGGTGTGTGACCCTGTAGGATCATATAACACTAGCAATGAGTTCTAAACTCATTGATCATAAGTGGCTTCTAGCAAAGCTTTATGACTACCTAGTATTATATGATTGTCTCATCTCGACAATACAACTATCACTTAGAGCAAGTACAATAGATTTCAAGACATTCCCAACAATCTCCCACTTGTACTGGAATCATCTATTCCCATAATCCCTTCGTCACTATATCTCGATCTGGCATAAGGCAAGATCTGTGTCACCCTTATTTAGCCAAGATCATGTTCATCGAACTCCGATTTATACTGATAAGACAAACGACTGACAATCACCTCGTTTGAGTGTGGCCACACATTTCTCAGTATCAAATCTTCGATGGGCCCTGAGATATTTATCTCCTGTTATATAGGAGGGACAAATCCCATCTTGTTCCATCCCTGTCTCTTCACATGCTTCATGATACGCCCAATCAATGCCTTTATAGTCACCAGTTACGGCTGACGTTTGACAAGGTTAAAGCGGACCAATTCACTTGTAAGAAAACATGATGAACTCAGGTCTAAGGACTATACTCTATAGTCGTAATGAAAACTCTCATGACACTTATATAACTATCCCGTAGAGTTCTCATCAGTGGGTCATGTCCGATCCTGTGTTCTCCAACACATATCTATGTGATTGACTTTAATACTCTTATTAATGACTCCATGAAACTTAGTCATCAGTCACCTCACATGCTAGTCTCACGCGGTTGTTAATGTCCCACTTTAACAACCTCGACCAGGGACCAACATAATTTATGTCATTTATTATCTATAGGGTTTCATGATCAAGTCACATACTTGATGACCTATAAAAATCACTACAACAAATTTGTACATTGTTAGCGCGAAAGTTATGCTATCGTATGTCATACATAGCGTTTTTACAAATGCTATGTCATCCGCAGCTATGGTAGGTGTCACCCATACGATAGCGTTTTTGATATGCTATCATACCTTCGTTCTATTATAGCAGTGCTTAATATATTGTTTTTATAGCACATGTTTAGTGTTATTTTATTTAATATTGTAGCAGATTTTTATCGCTATATAAATATATTTAATTATATATATATATATATATATGCACATATTTTTTATTTAAATTTTGTTTTGCAAACTATTTTTAATTTTAATTTTCAAAATTTTATCTCATAAATCATCAAAATACATAACAATAATGTTATATTAATCAAAAACAAGTCTTACATACATAGTTACATAAAAATGCCGTTAAGTCTTAAACAATGTAAAACTAACATTATACAAACAAAACCAAAAGGGTAATGAGTTCCCAAAGATTCTATCTAGTTCTAAGCTAATCTAGCTCTTCTTCTGTTATTACCTTTGAGTCAACAATGTCCGCCATTAATGCCGCATCTAGACTCGCCTCTGTTGTTGTTGAGCTATGGTACGCTTGCTGACACTTCTGGATCTGCCATTTCCATCACATGGTTTGTCTTTCTTGAGGCTCATAGTTCTTGTCCAATGCCAGTAGAGTCTTCTTTAAACAAGCGTACCAACCTCTGCAAGAAGAGGCAAAATAGGAATAAGGAAATTAAATAAATAGAGATCACCAAGCAATCCAGGAGTGATGAGAAGCATTTAGATTACATGTATGGATTAAAGATTTCTACAAGCAATCGGAAAATTGCGGTTCAGTTAAGTGTGTGAAACCATATTTTCCGAAACCACAGAACAACAATTTACCTTGAGTTCGACAAACGATCTCCATACACTTCTCTGCAAGAAAACAGTGATGAACATTCCTAGGCTTGCATTGCATATTACAACAACTCAAAATCACTAGGAAGCGAGCATTTATGTACCTATAAAAATAGTCAACAACAGTAGTGGAATTACCTTGTGAAATGTAATCTCCCAGGAACCAAGAACCATATGATTGCTTAAACCATTGAATCTCCTGAAGCATCTCATTACTAAAAAGGTAGCATGTTCCATTTTCTGCCATATAAGCAAAGATACCAAAACCACATTCTTGTTACTAGCTGAGCCTGAGGTTTGCCTTACAAACACTATATCACAAGCATGTCTGTAATCTACATTGCTTACCTGATTTTGGATGGCGAAGTGTTAATAGTTCTCCAGGTTTGTTTCCGGACAAGACCTGTGGATAAGACATGAGTATACAACAAAGGAGAGACCATATTGTCTGAGAAGAAAACCAAAAAACATAATATCACCTTTGAGATATAAGGGCCGAGCCTTCTGTGCACACCGCAACACTTTAAGCAAATGAATACTCTGATATTTGCTGATCTGAGAAAGAAGCCTCCTGCAGTGGAATGTTCAAAGAAATAATATATTCTTCCCTCTTATTAAACATGAGGGAACTTACAATTGCAAGCATCATAGCAGTTTATGGCAAAACAGACCTAATAGATCTTGACACCCTAAGACACGAAACAAGTAAACATTAACGTGAAGGCTTAACTAGCTAATAGGTGACTGAATGGACTTACTTTCATATTCTCAACGTTTTTCTCAGTTGACTTTTGGGCCAAATGAAATGCATAAATGTTGTCATATGCAACATCAAACGCTTCTTTGACTGTGGAGGCGCTTCATATACAGACATCCAAGTTCCGAAAAAAATATTCAGTTCTGCGAATCCTTTGAAGACATAACAAGTTTTATTACCAATGCAACAAGTAAAGCTTTTGTAACATGATGTTGAATAACCAGAAATTCTTCTGAAGGCAATACACAAAAGATCTTCTTTAGGTTTTACAGACGAGACTCAGCAATCAGAAACATTAAAAAGCTAGTAACTTTAGAAGCAATATTTAGAGAAAGATACCACAGAGTGACATTTCAACAAAGTCATTCAATCAGCGGCAACACAACTAGTATAAGTAAGCATTTGATTATCTCAAAGGGAATATAAGATTAGCAATCAGACGTGATCAGTGGCCTAGCAGAACCAAACTAACAAAAAGAGCCCAAAAATGCACATCTATAGCTAGAGAGAACTGTAAAATGGTGGAAAACACAATAAGGTATGCTAATAATTAACCCTAATCAAAACTTTGCTCTCTCGTTAGAACTATGATCAAATCAGGAATCTTCTTCCAAAAAAAAAATGTCTAGGCACCAATTTTCGTGATATCAGGTCGCCATCAATTCAAATGTCAACCATCGGACGGTGAAACCATAAATAGAATTCATACATTATCTGAGAGCAATCAGATAGGCTGTATTGCAGATTCATAGCAGATCCGAGCACTCCGATCAGACATTGATGACAAAGTCTTAAAGAATTTCAATAGAAGAAGAGAAATTGGGATATAATTTTACCTTCAAGACCTTGAACTTCATGCTCCCGTAGATGAGACCAACGCCAAAAGCCGAAGCACGAGCCACCTGATCATCGAAGCGAAAGATTTAGATGAATCACACAAACTCAGAAGAAGAAAAAACGAATCGGAGAGAGAGATGATGTACTAGGGCAAGAGAGCTGGTGCCGGAGTAAAGTCTTGGAGGTAGCGCCATTGGCAAATCACGGTTAGTCCCTAAGAGTCAGATTCAGAAAAGAAAACCCTAAAATCCCAAATTCAATCGAAGCTTCCGAAATCTTTGACTGTGGTCAGCGTCGAAAGCAGCGATAGGAGGCACTTCAAATTCTCCTCTACCTTCTTCCTCCAGCAGTGATGAAATCATTGTCGGTGGAGGCGTCCAAGCTAGGCCTAATCGGCCTCCTCCCGGACGAGCTTTTCTGTCCATCGCCACCGCTGATCCTTCAACTTCCCCTCACGAACACATCTGAAATACTTGGTTTTAAGGTTTGGGTGAGAAATCCAGAGATAAGAAGAGCAATGGACGAAGGCCAAGGTGGCTGTGGAGAAACAAAACTAAGGATGAATGAGGGCCATGAATGAGAGAAAGTTATTGAGTTAGGGTTCAGGGAAAATAATTTGTGTAAATTTTTGCAAGTGTCGGCTCCAAACTAAATTTTTGTTCTTTCTCACTGAAAAAATGGCTCCAAAACTAAAAAAAAATTTCCGCTTAATGAAATTATTTATTAGCGTTTATCAAATGCTATCGTATCATAATCAAAATTACAAACTCATCTTCAATAGCAGTTTAGCAAAACGTGCTATCATATTATGCTATTAATCTGAACTTTTTTTGTAGTGAATGTCATAAATTACTTTGGGACTATTATTTAATAACCATTATTAAATAATACAGATGTCAGATTTCAATAACATAATCAAATTATGTTTATACGAACATCATATCATAACTAAAATTAGTAACAATGACTCCCACTAAAATTAAGATCACATCTTAAGACATCTAATGCCTTTAGCAGTAGCCTGACCCTCATTCGCCCTTGCTCAGCGTGTGTCGAAAGACACCGCGTCTTGCTAAGAGTAATACCAAGAGTCATTTGCACGAAGCCCTTCTTGGAATCCTGCATATTGGACATGTGCAAGGCCTTATCACTATAAGTATCTTGACACAATCCCATTAGCTTATCCAATCTATCTCTATAGATTACTATTCCAAGAATGTATACGGTTTCTCCCATAATTTTATTGAAAAATAACTTTCGAATCAAGTCTTAACAGACTGAAACAATGGAACTTCATTTCCGAGAAGAGGTATGTTATCAACATATAATACTAGAAATGCAATTGCGCTCCCACTAGTCCTCTTGTAAACACACAGTTCCTCTTCATTCATGACGAAGTCAAACCTTTTGACTGCTTTATCAAAACGAAGATTTCAACTTCGAGATGCTTGCTTCAATCCATAAATGGTTTGATGAAGCTTGCATATCTTCCTAGCTTCATTAGGATCAATGAAAAACTTCAGGTTGTGTCATGCACACATCCCTTTCCAGAATTCCATTAAGGAAAACTGTTTTCACATCCATCTGCCAGATCTCATAACCATTATGAGTGGCGGTTGCTAGGAGAATCCGAATGGACATAAGCACGGTGTCTGGGATTAGGTTTCTTCACAGTCAATACCATGAATTTACTTGAAACCTTTTGCCACCAACCTTGCTTTGTACATCTGAAAATAACCATCCCATTTCGGATTCAACGGCTTTCAGCCATTTTCGGAGTCAAGGCCCATCATTGCTTCCTCAAAATTCGCAGGCCCGTCACTTTCAATGATCAGTAGATCACGGCAATTGGTTACGAGAAATCCATATTTCTCGGGTTCGTGACGGATCCTTTCGGATCTGCGAGCTTCAATTTTCTGTAAGAGTCGCGCACACATATCTCATATGTATACTTTTACCACGACCTAATTAACCAAGATTTAAACCGTAGTTAATTAAGTCATAAACCAAAATCAATATTTGGTTCGCGACCTGTGTCGATCGATGCAACTTTTGTGTCGATCGACACTTCTTCAGAAACTCGCCATTTAAATGTATATCGAATATACATTCACCAGATCTTTTATAAACTCTAGGCACCACAGGTGCAGGTTCTACAACTCTTTGTAGATCCAACCGCTGCTCTTCCTCATCAGGTTGAGCAGTCTCCTGTGATTTTTGAATTTTTTCGAGTTGTACTTTTACTCCCACTGTTCTTCTTGGAAAGAAGTCTTTCTCAAGAAAACATAGTTCCGAGCAACAAACAATTTGTTCTCGAACTAGTCGTAAAAGTAACATGCCTTGGTTTTGTTAGGACAACCAATGAAGTAGCACTTATCAGATTTGGGTGTGAGCTTATCAGAGATTAGACGTTTTATATAAGTCTCGCAACTCCAAATCTCCATGATGGATAAATCAGAAACATTTCCATTCCACATCTCATGTGATATCTTTGTAACTGATTTTGATGGAACTCTATTTAAAGTAAACTCAGACATTTCTAGAGCGTATTCTTAGAAGGATAATGGAAGATCTAAGTGACTCATCATTGATCGAACCATATCTTATAAAGTCCGATACAGGAGGAGTGAATTGTGAAACACTTTCACAATCTCTCAGATGATCACTAAATTCTTGACCTAAGCATTCACCTCCATGATCTCATCGTAGAGGTTTAATACCTTTGCCAAATTGATTTTGTACTTCATTTTGGAACTCTTTGAACTTTTCAAAGATTCTGACTTATGCCTTATGAATAAGGCATAACCGTACCTTCTGAAAATATCAGTAAAGGTAATGAAGTACTGAAAATTTCCTCTAGCATTTGCGCTTATCGGGCCATGTACATCCGTATGTATAAAGCCCAATAATCCTCTGGTCCATTCATTTTATCCGTTCGTTCGCAACCTGTATCGATCGTTGCATACATGCATCGATCGACACTACCTTTGTTGAAAAAGGGCCTCTGTCGTTTTCCAATAAACAAGATTCACTTTACTCATTATGATTCATAATCAAATGAGCCCAAAAGCCCATCACAGTGGAGCTTCTGAATCTGTTTCTCATTTATTTGGCCCAAAACGACAATGCTAGAAAGAAGTTTGATTCATATCATTTGACTTGAATCTCTTGGTATTTATGTTATAGTTATGCACATTCTTGTTTAGAACATAAATTCCATTCTCTAATGGATTGCTACTATAAAATATATCATTGTAATCAATTGAATAACACTTATTCTTGATTTGATAACTGATATCCTTCCATATCCAAACAAGGATTAGAAATAATCTTTCTGCTCATAGCAGTTACATAGTAGCAGTTTCAAGTTCAAAACGTGCCATAAAAGGAAAAACAAATGAAATACTCCTACGGTTAATGCAGCAACTCTTGCCCCATTCACACTCATAGGTCCACTTGTCCTTTCTCCATAGTCCTACTTTTGCTCAGGCCCTGCACATTTTCATAAAATATGAGTACCACAGCTGGTATCCAATACCCAACAAGTAGGATTATAAGAAGTAACATTTACTTCTATAACATAATACCTGAAGAAGAAGTCTCGTACGTCTTCTTCAGCTTCTCATAATCTTCCAAGAATTTATTGCAGTTTCTTTTCAAATGCCCATAACCATTACAATAACGGCACTTAACATCTTCAGAAGGACTGGTTTTAACCTTAGGAACATGGCCAGACTCGCTTGGATTCACAATCGAGCTCGTCTTGCCATCACCTTTGTTCTTACCAAGTTTCTTAAACTTATTACCCTTTTGTACCATAAGGACATTTGGGGTGTACTTCTTGATGTTAGGTTCAGCAGTCTTAAGCATCCCATGCAATTCAGTCAACGTCTTCGTCAAGTTGTTCATGTTATAATTCATAACAAATTGATCATAGCTTGACGGCAGTGACTGTAGAATGATGTCAGTAGCCAACTCTTGACTAATGGGACAATCTAGTTTCCCCAGGTTATCAATATAACCCATCATCTTAATGACATGAGGACTAACTGGTTCGCCCTTTGGTAGCTTGCACTCAATCAGAGACCTAACCGTCTGGTATCTCTGAGTTCGTGCCTGCTCCTGAAACATACCTTTCAGGCCAGTGATCATCTCTTTTGGCGACTCCACGTACTCATATTGCTTCTGCAATTCCGAGTTCATGGTAGCCAACATGAGACAACTCACATCCACCGCATCATTAGAATGCTTATCCCAAGCATCCTTATCTGACTGCCAGACATTGGCTCGGTACTTCTTGGGGAGAACTTTCTCAAGGACATAGTCCTTTTTCTCCTGTTTGAGAACAATTCTCAAGTTCTGATACCATTCAAGAAAGTTGGATCCATTTAACTTGTCCTTCTCAAGGACGGATCGCAGGGAGAAATTGTTACGATGGTTTGTGCTAGACATAGCTGAAAAACAAGGGAGGTTTTAGTTATGATGTTCAAGGAATGAGAAGTCTTAACTATTAAGAAAACTCGCATTATATTCAAACTATGTTTCCTCATATGAATATAATGATCCAAGACCCATACTTCACTAAACTTGAGTGAGCCACTGGCTATCACCCAAATTTTAGCTATCTAGGTAAGCAACAACTTGCTAGTTATATCCAATATAACTCTTGGTTGTGGATTGACATCTTATGTCCAATCCACCTGATGTCTCTAGGCCCAAAACGATTTTGATAGCCCAGTCAAGTAAACCAATCTCTTAAGTCATGTAATTGTTGACGCCTTGCACTGCAAGCCCATCAACACGATTACTTCCTGCCTTACTCATGTAATTGTGGATACCTTGCACTGCAAGCCTATCACTCAATGAAACGAGTCTTGACAGTTGACAAGATTGGAAAGACATCAAGTATCACTTGATATTTGATTGAGGAACAGAACCATTTAAAACGTTCAGTTTTATTATGTTTAATTCTCCTAATTAAATGATTTGTCTTGGTTTGGTCTTGTGGTTTCAGGTTCCATAACCTAAACCATCAAATCTGATGTCGACCGACACTACTATAGTGTCGATCGATGCAGAATAACCAAAAGCAATCCGCGATAACCGATCAATCCAATTGATCCGGTTTTGAATATCGGTCAGTGTCGATCGATGCTACACTAGCATCGGTCGATACCAACCTTATCAAAACAATCGCAATTAAACCATTCACAGTGTTCAACCATAATTAACCAAGCTCGATAACCGGTCCAATCCAATTGAACCGATTCATCAATCTCGCGAGGTTTGTGTCGATCGATGCAACGCTTGTGTCGATCGACACTAGGCGAAAACTAAGGTTTATTCGGGTTTTCGCCCTGCATCGATCGATGCCGGATTGACATTGATCGACACCATGCGAAAAACCCTAAATTTCATTCGGGTTTTCGCCCTGCATCGATCGATGCCGGATTGGCATCGATCGACACCATGCGAAAAACCCTAAGACGTTTTTCGAACAAACCCTAAACTAGGTTTTTCATGAAAACGAATTTTAGCAAGTTTGTATCAACCATACACAGATTCAGATTCAACCAATCTAATCAACATGCTACAGATTCAATGGAACCCTAAAGCTCTGATACCACTGAAGGAATTTCAAGCAGATCCTAATCCAATTAGGCAATCCTGGTCTGAATTCCGAGCCTAGGATCTAAGGTTCATATAATTGAATCTATGGGATCTCAGAATTACCTGGTGATTAGCAGCGGAAGATTTTCAGATAATCGAGATCTAGAGCGCCTCAAATGCTGCGCCTCTACTGGTATCCACACGCACACAAACAGGACAACAGGGATGCTAGTGCCTATAGAGATCCAATCTCTTCAGAGGTTTGTATCTAAGTTCTGGTGGCTGTCTATTAGGTTAGAGATCAGTTTAGGTCGACCATATATCTTATATATGTCGACTTAAACCATGACGGAATTAACCAACGATTAACCGAATTAATCTGATTAATCCGCGAGTGCATCGATCGTTGCACTATATGCATCGATCGATGTAGTCCCAGAACATTGATATCGAATGCATATCAAATATGCATTCACTAGATCATTACGTTAATGATCAACCTCGTCTTTAACGTCCAGTTTGCTTAGGTGTGTGACCCTGTAGGATCATATAACACTAGCAATGAGTTCTAAACTCATTGATCATAAGTGGCTTCTAGCAAAGCTTTATGACTACCTAGTATTATATGATTGTCTCATCTCGACAATACAACTATCACTTAGAGCAAGTACAATAGATTTCAGGACATTCCCAACATTCAACTGGTCTGTTACCATCTTGAATGGGATCGCTGTTATCTTCTATACCATGATTCCCAAAAGTTCCATGGTTAATCCTGAAACTTCCAGCTCTGTCCTGTTCTGAGCCTTTATGTTTCCAATTCCAGCCTTTTGATTCATCCAAAACAACATCTCGACTTACTACGATCTTCCGAGTTTGTGGATCAAAAAATATGATTTTGATCTTGGTTCGGTGCCTATGTGTACTAACACACGTGATCGATCATCCAGATTCCTCATATGTATAACCTCTGTTTTTGCATAGCCAATACAGCCAAAAACACGAATGTGACTGATGTTTGGCTTCTTGCAGCGGAAGACTTCATTTGGTTCTTTATTTGAGAGCTCTTGTAGCTATTCGATGCAAAGATATGTGGAATGTATGATCGCTTCTCCTCATAGGTAGTTCAGAACATTCATGTGTTTAAGGATACTTCGAGTCATCTCCATCAAGGTTCTATTCCTCCTCTCAACAACTCCGTTTTGTTGAGGAGTGTATGGGGGCAGTGAGATGTCTTCTTATGTCTGAGTTCTCACAGAAAGAGTTAAATTCTTGTGATACAAACTCTCCTCCTCTATCTGTTCTGAAGACTTGTATCCTTTCCCCTGTTTCTTGCTCTGCCATGGCTTTGAACTTCTTAAACTTATCAAAAGATTCCCCTTTTCTTTCAATAATATCGTCCACATGTATCTTGAGTGATCATCAATGAGAACGAAGATATATCTGTTCCCAGCTGTTGTATTAGGTGTTATTGGGCCAAAAAGATCACCATGTATGAGTTCAAGTACTTTGTTAGCTCTGTATTGAGTTGCTTGTGGAAATGTTTTCCTTGACTGTTTCCCAAGCAAGCATGATCCGCTTACTTCTTTTTCAAAGTTAGTGCATGAGGCTCCTATGACAAGTTTATTTTGCGTCATTGACTTCATTGTTTGGAGATTGATATGGCCTAACCTCGCATGACATTTACTTGACTCACTCGTTGTTGTTGAAAGTAGACACACCAAACTTTGTACAGTCGGTTTCTTGATCTAACTGCTTTCACCAGTAATTTTCCGTCTCGGTCATGCATAATTAGTCCTTCTCCCTTCATTCTTACGTCACAACCTGATTTTGTAGCTTGTCCAAGGCTGATGATATTACTTTCTAAATCAAAAATGAAGTATACATCAGACATTGTTATCAATTCATCATTCTAGTCAACGAATTCAATCATACCCTTTCCTTTGATATCTATGCGTGAGTCGGCTCCAAATTTTGCCTTTCCATTGATGAGCTATCGATCTTAGAGAAGTATCTTTTTATCACAGTTATATGGTTGCTTGATCCATTATCAAGATACCAAATATTATCTCTCCACCATCCTTCGTCTCATATTTTCTTGGTACCACTTTCTCTTCATTTAAGTACACCACTTCAAGCATCATGAGCTCATCAGCTTCTTATGTATCTTTATTATCATTCTCTTGTGTCTTTTGTAATTTAAGTAACCGATCTGGGCACTTTGAGTCATAGTGACCATATTTATCAAAACGGAAACATTCTATCTCCGACAGGTCTCTTGTTCCACTGAATCTCCCACGACCTCCTCCCCTGTTATAGAAACGTCCTCCTCGACCTCTGCCTCTATAGCCTCCATTAGTGTTACGATATGTCTGTGGTGTTTGAGATTATGTATTAGCATACATTAATTTGCAATGATCTTCTTGTGTATCTTCTTCCTCGGTGATACATTCTTCATAAGCTTTTAATCGTCCTATGATATCTTCAAAGCTTGTATTTTTGAGATCCAACACTTGTTCAAGTGAGGCCAGAATGTGTACATATTTCTTACGAGGAAGGCTATTAAGAAATTTCTTAACAAGCATAGATTCTTCAATGTCCTCTCCTAAGGCAGCTGACTTTGATGATATTTTAGACAACTTTCCTACAAAATCATCAATCGTTTATGTTTCTTTCAACCGAGATTCTTTTACCCTTTCTTCTCCCACATGTCTTGCTTTTATAGCATCCCATACTTGTTTTTCTGTGTCTAATTCACCAACTTGCAAGATTAATGCCTCATGGATTGATTGAAACAACATAGATGTTGCCATTTCATTCTTCTCACTGTCTTTTGCTGGTCTTTCAATGATTCCCCAGACCTTATGTACTTTAAGCATAATTTTCATTCGAATAGCCCATACCGTATAACTTGTCGAGGTTAGCATCAAACATTTGATTGAAGAGGATCCTCCTTCCTTAGCTTTGAATGTGTTTGATGATTCTGTAATGTCACCCATGTTCTGTGTTTCGATTGAAACAATTTGATCTTCTTACGATCTTGTTCTCTCAATGCTCTGATACCAATTATTGAGACCAAAATCGAGTAAGAACCTTAGAAGATTAAAGAATAACTCTCTTTATTCAGCTTAAGAAAATACCTCAAACTTAAGCTTCTCAATCTCCTAAAAACTCATAAGTTATGCCACAACTTTGGCATTTCCTTATATAGAAAACTCATACTTATCCTAATCTTAATATATAAACACTTCTTATTTTAGATAACTCCTACAATACTTTATACTTATCTTTTGATAATCATAACTTGATTAGGATATAGATTGCATCCAATTCAAGTTATCTTCAAGTTTAAGTCAACATGATTAGTTAGAGAATTAGAGGATTGGATGGATCAATTTTTAAGTTTGGTATCATAACATTCCAACGTAGACATTTTTCTACCACTTGGATAAACTGGCGTTTCCATAGTTGTAAAGAGCAACTCCAATGAAACTACAAAACAAAATATTTGCAGCTTTTTTTCAATAATATCGCACCATATTTGGTACATTACTGTTCACAAAACATTATATATATATATATATATATATATATATATATTATTCATATTTTATTATTTTTTATCAATTGATAAATTTTTAATAGTATGACTAAATTATTGTTTTCAAACGATATTATTTGGGATAATAATTTTTAAATAAGAATTAATATAAAATATTAATTTGAAAATTATACTAATAAACAAATTAACTAAGAATAAAAATACATGATTTTGTTTTTGGTTTTGACCAGTTATAATTTTATATTTTACTTATAATTAATTAATTAGTTATAAGAATAAGAATTATTTACTAAAACTATTCAAAAATAAAAAAAAATTCAATTTAATAATACAATAATAGATAATATTGTATTTTGTGTGAATTTGGTATTGTGGTTGAAAGTATAAAAAAATTGAAACACCATAACATTAAATTTGGTATTTTTACAACACTAAATTTTGGTGTTTAGATTGGAAATGCCACATGATCCTCTCAGTTTTGACTGACCCCTAGTCCAATGCCTCTAGGAAATTCCATGAGTAATAATGAATTCAAAACCCCAAATTCTTTGTCAATGAATACAAAACTAATGTTTATGAATCTATTACATAAATCTATGAGTAGAAATCCTTCCTTGGTGGTCTAGAAAGTATATACATGTGCTTATCTGTAAAAGGTACCCTTTTAAAGGGAAACTTTTTTCAGTCCCAAAACGTGCTCTTTGCTGCATCATGTGTCCTCTTTAAGGAATCATCAAAGTACCCATCACACTATCAATCATGCAATGTATATACCCTAATTTAAAAGACACCCACTAAGTTCTCGTTGTAAAAAAAAATATCAACTGTTGCTTAGCTTTACCAGTTACCACTCTGACGACTACGCATTATACATTGCATATACTCTTGTATCCGTACATTTTCAAACCTCAACATTGTTACTTCAATAATGTTATCATGCATGCATATCTGCATCCCCATTCCCCACCAAAGTAAAAGAAAAAAATGGTTTCTACTTTTTACAACACTTGGACATAGCAATACCAAATCTCGAATAACATGTGTAAATATTATACATATATGCATAGAAAGAAAGTAAAAAGCGTTTGGTATAGTCTTCATCACACTTGGGGTCCGATTGTATCAAAGTATATACTGTGGTTACTAGCTAGTTAAAATGTTCGATCACAATACAAGCAAAAGTAAATTGCATATACTCTAATATATTTTTATCACGAATTTTGTTATAAAAAAAAAACACGTAAACAATTTTTTTTTCTTCCTCTTGTATTCCCTTGTTTTTGTGACGGTTTGTGTGGGTTCACGTTCTTTGACATAAGTTTGGTTTCCTTTCCTCCTCTTAGAGCATATACATTGGAGTTTCTTAAGGGAGAGTTTCTTAACTATTCATGTGGGTCCCACGTGGGGCCCACATGAATAGTTAAGAAACTGTCTCTTAGAGCATGATTAGTGGTGAATCCCTCATGGGGTTTTTAAAAAAAAAAAAATTTTTTTTTTTTTGGGAAAAGTGTAAAAAAAAAAAAAAAAAAAATCGAAAAAAAAATAGACGAATGACAGGCTGCCACGTGTCATGAACAGTGTAAGAACCGGTTCTTAAATAAGGATTTTTAAGGGTCGGGTTCTTAACTATTCACGTGGGACCCACGTGAATAGTTAAGAACCCCACCCTTAAGAACCCTTGATAATCATGCTCTTAAAATCCTTATCTAAGTATCGATCCTTACACTGTTCACGCCACGTGTCACGTAACGATTGGTCCATTTTTTTTTTTTTTTTTCGGATCTGAAAAAAAAAATTAAAAAATTAATAAATTTTTTTTTCTAAGGACCCCTAGTGGGTAATACGGATGGACATGGTCTTAGAAGCCAGGAAGATAATTATGGATTTCTTAACTTTTTGAATACGGACCTATTCAATATGCATATATATAATTATAGTTGTTTATGTAAATTTGATATTTTAAAATACCTCTTTCATATTTATTGTCGATAAAATCTGTATTTATTTATTTGCTTGATTTCATGCATCAATAATATAAATTTGATATAAGACATCGATTTCATCAGAAATCAACACCCTGAATGTGAGAAAAGGTAATGTCAAAGTACGTTGGAGAGGGGCAAGCACTAAGAAACATGATAGGGCTTGCGTGGAAAGTGATAGGACATGAGAAAGAAGAACAATCCCTAGGGTTTGGCTTTCCTTGACGTGAAATATGGAAAGAGAAGAAAGATGCTGGGCTGGGGGTGTTTGTCGAACTCTCGTTGGCTCCCAGTGAGTCTATAACTTGTATACCCGAAGAAAGTTCCTTTCTTTAGTTATAGACCTTTTGCAATTATAATGTCGATGGAGGAATTCCATTAGGGATAAGAATAAAGTACTAGATATTGTCGGGATAAGCCTTTATATTCAAGATTCTTGTTTGTTATAAAATTTGATTATCAGATGATAATTATCTTTTCGTAGAGTAGTAAACTCACCAGCACCATTTCGACTGGTTAAATAAGAGTGAAAGAGTTACCATTTACCAAACCCAAATGATCGGAATCCTATCGGTAGACCTTTACTAGATCACCTACCATTTGCTTAACAGATGAGGAATTACATGTACTATGAGCTTTAAATCATACGTTCTATCAAAACGCTAGACGTATTATCTTTGTTTTTTTTTTTGGTAAACCATGGTATTCCACCCCTAGACCACACTTAATCACTGTAGGCCTATAACAAGTGGATCGATAATACGTTTTGGGTATTAACTTTAATTTCTGTCCCAAGTGAAAGAACAAACTTGGGTCACAAGTCACAGTCTACATTTGCCGGTACAGAGCTCTAACATTAGGATACCACTCACTTGATAAACGCCTAATGTAACTGAAGTATATGGGTTTGATTAGCATTCTATGAAACATTGGAAATCCCATGAATGTGGCCTATTTGAACTTAGAAATAAAGCAACTATAATTAAAACCCATGATATTTGGGAGTTTGTTGCAATAGTTGTAAGATATGAATATTGTTTATATTGTGTCTTGAATTACATACTTTTTTTTCATGGAAAATGATAAACGAATAATTATTGGCCCTTAATTGGATAAGTTGATTGGTAACCTAGTTATCCCAAAACGATTAATGCTGTTTAGGCACAATCCAGGAAAGGATCTCTGTGACTTTAACTCACATGGGCGTAATGTGTGCTTGTTTTAGTTCATTTATTTAGTCGTTGGTCCACAAAAATATATCCTTTAAATTTGCAATTGAAGTGACCTGAGGACCCAAGAAAACTATAAACAAAAGTGCACGTACGTCTTCGATACATACATTATAATATAAGATTAGTTACAGTGTTTTAAAAATCGGCCTAGGCGCCGTCTAGGCGGACGCCGTCTAGGCGGGCGCTTAGGCGCTACAAAAACTAAACCGAGGCGATTAATCTATTATCGGTAATTAAAATCGTCGGTCCGGTTCAGTCGGTACAAATCGGTTAAAATCGGCCAATTCGGTTCAAATCGGCCAACTAGGTTCAAATCGGCCAACTCGGTTCAAATCGGCCAACTCGGTACTAATCGGTTAAAATCGGCCAACTCGGTTCAAATCGGGCAACTCGGTGTTATTAAAACGTTGTCGTTTTAATAATAGAAAAACAAAATTAACTATTTTAACCTAACAACTATACTAATTAACTATAAGTCCAATAAAATTCAGTATAGATAAATTATAAAATAAAATTAGTCCCACTAAAATAAATCAAATCCAAATTGTTATTTTTTTCTATACGAAAACCCTAATTATTCGGTTGACCTATACTCTTTTTTTTTTCAATCTCTCGTCTACTAAAATCAAAATAGATTTCAAAATTAAGGTAAATCTTTTATACTTTTGTAGTTTACAAATAATTTTATTCTTTTTCTTCTATCATATGGAAAATAGTATTATATTATTACAAAAAAAAATTTAGAATGGTTAATGTTTAACTTTTTCTTTTTAATATTTATGTTTATTTCTGATTTTTAGGTTTATTTGCTAGAAAGTCTCAATGATCTTGCTTGTGTATTAGTGGAGACAAGGAATCATCTTTCTCATCATTTGATTTATTAGCGTTTGAAGTTATGTTTGATTTTTCATGTTGCGACTGAAGGGTGGAAATGTGCATTTCCCGATAAATATTGTGAAGACGACCTCATGTCTAGTTTGCTTTATTGAAAAATATATGCTTGAAATAAATCACAAACGAAACAGTGATAAAACGGTTTCAAAATATGAATGAGGTTAGTGTACATCTTCGGTTTCAAAATATTTCAATTTTTCAAAAGATTATGCATTTAAAAAAAAAATTACTATGACTTTTGTCAATATTTTTTCTGCCTCCGCCGCTACTTTTAACTTTAGTTTGGAATTTGATTTTAAATTGGATTGTTTGGATTTTAGAATTATCTTATTCATTGTTTGAATTTTTTTTTAAGTTATTTTTATGAAATTATTACAAATGTTTTAACATATAATTATATATATATATATATATAATCATAAAAAATTTATTAACGTCTAGGCCCTGACTAGTCCCCGCCTAGGCGTTCTAGACACTAGGCCCATCCTAACGTCTAAGCCTAGCGATTTTTTGAACACTGATTAGTTATGATTTATGAAGACACTCGAAGTGGACTACGCTACAAGACTGTCCTACCAGTTTCAGAACACATTAAAATTTCTGAGTCTGACTCTTGTCGATCTCTTATTCGTTGCGTCATCACCTCTTCCTTATTTTTCTTCACCATGGTCTGCTGCATGTATGCCTGTTACATAGCTTGTTAGCCTGTGTATAATAGATATGGACTATGCGAACATGCAACAACTGGAAGGCCCAATAAAAAGCTAAAGGGAAATTGTCCTAGGCCCATACAATTTTGTGAGTGGAAAAACAGCCTCCACCCTCCGGAAAGCACAATATTTACTTCTTAAGTTCCTGAAAATCATGAAGTAATAAAACTATATGATCTTGTGACAAAAAAAAAAAAATCAAACTATATGATCAGCTAGAGGTGAAATTATTATTGGGATCTCGGATCCAATCTAAGATCCGTTTCAAAAGTTGATATACAAAAAATTGGATTTGGATCCGGATAATAAACTTCGGATCCATAAGATTTTGGTTTTCAAATGTGGATATGCATATCTGAATCTTTTAAATATATTAAAACTGAATTTTATTTTAAAAAAGTTTCATACTAAAATTTATACATAATTTTTTTTTAGATATTGCATTTTACTTTTTTATAGTATCATATTATATAATATTAATTCTTTTTTATAAAAGAATATAAATGCTCTACATTCGAATATGCATATTTTAATATTTAGACGGGTATCCAAAATCTAGATATCTGAAAAACCACAGATCCGGATCCAAAAACTAAAACACAGATCGGAATATCTTAAATTTTTTTATATCCGTATCCATTCCACTCCTACATGTCAATCATCTAAATAAATTCATAAACTTAAAATATGATCACTAAATACCAAAATAGAACAAAATAATGATTATCCAACATCACAAATATGATGCGGAGAAAATTAATAATAGGAATGACATGGCAAATGAAAAACAATACAAAAATAAACGATTACAAAATTGAAAAAGTAGTCAGGATACTCAATCAAGCAAATTCCCACTCCTGCATCCTCATCTCATCGTAGAACTTTTGAATGAATCTCTCAGCCTTCGTGTCAATCGAATCATCTTCGCTAAAGTAATCGAAGGGCTGAAAAAGCTCCCTTGATGGAGAAGCAACTCCGTGGAAACAATGGAGAGGCTCTACCTCCATCCAACTTTGTGTTATTGTATTAACATCACACTCATCATTAGACCGGCCCATGCACCGTGAAAGAAACAATAAACTGTAAATATGTTTAAGACCCGATCTAGATAAGCGAATTCGCTGCCTACTGTATCGGATAAGCGATGTGCGTGAAGGCGAGAATTGATACTCCTGAAGAAACTTGTAGTTGTATTGTTGAAGGAGCTTGACCCTCTTGGCTGATCTTCTTTGTTTTATTGGAAGCTTGTATTTTGGAATAATTGCTCTTCTCAAGATCGAGACTTTTAGTATTTTCGAGACCCTGTGGAAAATGGGTCTTCTTCTTTGGAACATTTTGATTGAATGTCTAAAGGGTTTCTTAGAAATGACATTAATGTTCAAAATTTATAACAAAATGAAAAGTTTTGAGTTTTTAGATCTAGTCAGGAGCGCCAAGACAACCTGTGAAAAGTCATGGTCGGTTGTCCTTTTAGAACCTACTTTTCAATTATATGTAGGTATGTATTAAGTAGCCGTTGGAGACACCTTTGCAATATAATCATATATTATATTTAAATAAAAGGTAAATTTCATATATGGAGTAATACCTTTTATTTTGTTGTAAATAATATCTCCTCTACATATATCTATAATGACAAATTTAATAAACTTAATTTGGTATATAGATTCACTTTCCCAACAATTGGAGACAATGGAATAATACAATCTAAAATAGCATGATAAACATTAAAGGAGTTTCTTTTCCGAACTAAGAGCATCCTCAAGAACCTTAATTTGAAGTTTTTACTAATATAATAATAATATTATTTAATATTTAATTTAGTTATATAGTTAAAATTAAATTTTTTAAAAAAATTTGACCAATGAAATCAAGACATGCACCACATGAGGCTTTTGATAAGATATCAAAGGTTCTTATTTGAAAATCTTTGATATTTTATTAAGAAATTCATCTTATTCTTTTTCTCTTTTTATTATTTTCATTTTTAAATTTTAAAAACTTCACTAAGACAACTAGATTTCTGGTAAACAAATGATTAATCAAAAGGGTGGGAACATGATCAACAATTTCAGTATGGAATGATCCCTGGATCCCCCCCTCTCGTTCGAGACCAACAATTCCAAAACAAACAACTTTGATATTTTACTTACAGTAGATCAGCTGTAGACCCACATACTCGAATGTAGATTGTCCCATTGATTGAAAATTTGGTTACGACGGACGATGCAACTAAAATAATCAGCATGTCTTTCAGTAGATTACAATATCCAGATACTTTGGGATGACATTTCACGAAATGCGGTAGATATACAGTGTAATCAGGATATTAAACGAAGCGAGAGTTTCCAGACAATGTTAGAATATGTCCGACCATAGGACCATATTTCATATGGTTAAAGGCCAATATATGGAAGACCAGTTGTCCGCCTAAATTAAAACATTTTATGTGGCAAATTTTGTCAGGTTGTATGTCGGTCAACACAAACTTTAGGTCAAGTGATATTCAATGTGATGCACAATGTGCCCGATGTGGAGTAGAGGAGGAAACAATAAACCATGTGATGTTCGAATGTCCACCAGAAACACAAACATGGACAACCTCGAGTATTCCTTCAAATCCGAATTTTTTCCACTTACTTCGGTATATGCAAATATGGATTATCTATTTTGGAGAACACCATCAATGTGGAATGTACACAATTTCCATGGATTTTATGGTATAAAAGGAAAAGCAGGAACAATATAGTATATAAGAACATAAATCGAGATCCAAGAGATATTTTTAAGAATGGCAGAAACAAAATCAAAGATGTGAGAGGAAGCACATACTTGACATGTGGATACAAAAAATGGCAGACTACAAGCCAATCACCAAATTGAGGAGCATTGTTGTCAACAGGGGTATTGGTGTTTTATAGATGGATCGTGAAAAGAGGGTGATAAGTATTCGGGACAACGTTGGTATAGTAGTAACGTAATGGGCATGGAAATGTTGATGGGGACAATGAACATCGACATGTCTTTCATCATTACATGCGGAATTTGAGGCACTCATTTGGACAATGGAGTGTATGAAGGTCCTACAACACACATAAGTTACTTTTGCAACTGATTATTCCGAGTTGGTGAAGATTGTGTCGGCACCGAAGGAATGGCCATTCTCAATCCATTTTGAAGAGTACGAGAGTCGGAAGATGTTTTCAAGACATTTTCACTCAAGAGTATTCCACGCACACAAAATACAATGGCAAACAAGTTAGCGAAGGCAGCACGAGTCCATACGTCATTTATTGTCCATGTTGGATCGGAACCACGGACTTGGAAGACATAGTAGAAATTAGGTTCTTTATTTTTGTTGACAAAAAAAACCACACTAAGAACCTTTCATTGAAAATACTCTAATAGATCGGAACAACCATTTGCCTCTTCTCTCGACCCATAATTTAAACTTTGGTTGGAGAAATATCCTTGGTTTCTAAATAGTATCACTTGTGTATCCATGAAGTAAAGGTTTAGTAAGGTTTTCCAATCGCCTAAACTAACACCTTTGAATCACTGTCAAAAGGCACAATTAGGCGTCTACATTTTAAAAATGAATCTACCAATAAAGCCCATAATCTCGCAATAACCATTCAAATTGAAGTAGTTGTAATTAAGTATTGGTATAGAATGAGATTATCTCTAGTTGTAATTATCTAAGATAGATATTATCTAGTTGTAGTTATCTTGTATAGTTTAGTTGGATATATTGTAAACAAACTGATGTGTAAATATATGTACAATACATAAATAAATATAATCAGTTTACAATACGTAGATGATGAAAAACCTTTTAAAAGACCTCAATTATATATATCTATGGCGTCCGAATGTTGACTGCATTTTTTTCTCTGCTGGAAAAACGGTTTTGAAGTGCGGTGCGGTTCAACAGCAATACAAGCGTTATGCGAGACAAATACGATTTTATAGCATAAGCGGTGTAGAATAATGTTTGATTTGTAAAAAATGTTTAGTGATGCGGAATAAACCTTTGATTGGTAAAAAACAAAAAGCGGTGTGGAATTCATATTATAGTTAAATAATAAATAAATATATTAATACTATCAGTATAAATATAAATTCAAATTGTTTTATTAGTAATAACAATGTAATATTTAAAAAATTATTTCTAAACATCAAATAAAATTATCTAAAGAAAAAAATTCAAACATATATATTATGTTCTATAATATTAATAACGTACATATATATCAAATTAAGCATTAAATAATCAAAAAAGAAAAATAAATACAATAGAAAAATATTATCGAGTACTTTGATTTTCCCATAATATATGTGCAATATTGTCTCTTACTTCCACCATTTGTTCTCCATCTGCTACATCGACTGCTTCCATGTCACCGAAGTCAGAATCTCAGTTGTTCATTCCATCTCTACATTACATTTGCAAAATCTGCATCAAATAAGTTTGAGCAACTGATAAAATTATGTAATCTCATTGTAGCCATTATGACTCCCGTATATATGTCCATTTTATATCTTATAAAATCGGAAAGAATCCTCCATTTTTTCTTCCAAACTCCAAACGTTCTCTCAATTACAGAACGCAACGACGCAAGATATCGATTGAATATTTCATGCTTATTTCTAAGAGCAGGACCACAAAGTTTAATTGGGACATATGATATCTTACAACTCCATTTCGTGATGATCTATAGGGAGATAAAAAGCCTTGCTTGATTGGATAGCCAGAATCAACAAGATAATACTTCTCTGGCGGAGGCAAAGGAAACTCATAATTGTTTTGTTGTGCCATTGCCTGAACATCTGTTACGTGACATGATTATGGAGCTCCATTCCATATATATATGTGAATAACATATTCAAATCATATATTGCCATGATATTAAATGATGCATAATCGTGTCGTTTCCAATACATCCTTTGTAACTCATGCTTCACTTTTACGCATACATAAATCCCATCTATAACTACAATGAACCCAATAAAAAGGATAATATGTTTGATCTGCTTGAATTATTTAAGGAATTTGGTATAGCTCTTGTCTTGTTGGAGTTCTAATATAGTCACATGCCGTTAAGTCGTCATAAGAACTTCAATAAAAAATTTCTGAACACTCTTGATCTTTGTAAATTGCTCCCACGTCTAGCGTTTGCCTGAAAATTTAGCCTCTCACGTTGCTGGCCTCTGCGAGTAGGATTTTGAACTGGTTTACCGTCATCAATTGTAACATGATACACTTCCTATTCTCCTTGTGTCTCAAGAACTTATGTTTGTGGTATGTCACCACTATCACTGCATGATCCATCATTATCTTCTTCATCAATTGCACATGCATTGATCAACTCTTCTCTTCTTTGTCGTGCTGAGTGTTGAGATTGTGATTGAACATCATGTAATGCAAGATATCATGCCATCACATTCCAAAATACTGGCGGCTTTCAGTCAATCCTTTTGATATTTTACATCCCTATAAATTTAAAATCATCAAATTATTTTATACCTAAATGTTAGACTTTAGGATATAAAAAAAATCCATTAATTAAAAAATTACATGTATCAATAGATTAATTATATATATATATATCGAGAGAGAGAGAGAGAGAGAGAGAGAGAGAGAGAGAGAGAGAGTAGAGAGAGAGAGAGTAAATGTATATACAAAAATATGTAAATACATAAACAAAAACCTAATTTAATATATTATATATATATTTAAAAATAATAGATGGCATATCTTTGCAAAGAAAAAAGTCAACGAGACATTGCCTTCTTATACCTTACGTTCTTTTAGTATATGTGTTGCTTTTACATATTTTTGCTTAATATAGAAACTGAATAATAAATAAATATCAATTTTTATTTAAAAAATGAAACTATGTGCGGTTTATCTCATATTGCTGTGTTTGAGGTGCGGTAGATTTTGAAGTATAGTCTAAGTACATTATCTCTTGACAATTACTCTTTTCTCTCTTTTTCTTTCCTTAAAACACAACTTTATCTGACAAATTGTTGAATTGTGTTCTTTTGCGGTTTTCAATAATTTTTTTTCCAAAACCCTTTTTACTTATTTCCATTCATTAGCAAAATATATTAGTGAGCTCTATCTATTACAACTTTTAATTGATAAATCTTATAAATAAAATTAAATTAAACAACATTCATAATTGCACAATGATTACTTACTAAAAGAAAAAATCGGTCAAATCATAAAAGAGGCACGGAGGTGGTTTTGCCTTTTCAAAATTTGATATGATGATAAAGTAACTTGTGACACTAGGGTCATATGAATAGTCACATTTTTTTGGAAAATGAACGAGAGATCAAGTTCGATGGCCGGACAAAGAGTGTCTCAATTTTCATAACCAGATGAAATGTATTTTGATACTTTTATCATCTTACAATGTCGATGAAGATATGACATTAAAAATCAGAGATACAATTTTCCTTAAAAAAATGAATAAGACTGAAACAACAAATCTATTAAACTAATTAGTTTTCTAAAAAATGACATTTGTAATTTACATTAATCTGCCTACGTAGATTAAACACAAGAACATAAAAGTATATGAAAATAAAAAGAACCAGATTTTAAAGTAACTGAGAATGTATATTATTATTATTATTATTATTATTATTATTATTATTATTATTATTATTATTATTATTATTATTATTATTTGGTAGTGTTATAAATTACTTATGAGCATATGAATAAAACAAGACTATCATATATGTATATTATATAGTAATTTTTGTCAAAGAATATTCAATTAAAAACATTTTCATAAGGCTATGACTAGAAGTGTCAAAATGAATAAAATTTGATGGATCAACCCAAACCAATCCAAACTATAGGTTTTAATGAGTAAAAAATATTTGGGTAAAATGGATTAATGGATAAAATAGGTAAATAATTTTAATGATGGGTTAAAATGGTTTGAGTTATAATGGTTTATTGGATAATCCAATACAAATCATACATCAAACCATATATCATAATTTTCTAGCCCCTTTCATCTTTTTCAGACATGGATCTCTCTCGATTGAGACTTTCTCACCACACTCAAAGGGTTGGTTTGTCTTCTTCAATCTCTCTCTTTATCTTATTTTTTTGCTAGGCGAATCGATTTGATTGTGTGATTTGATTTGGCAGGAAATCATTAATAAAGCTGACTAAGAATCCAATCGATGTTCTACGGAGAAAGAGGATCAAGTTTATGAAAAGAGATTCAGTTTATCTCGTATGTAATGCCCTGATTGTCAATGCTTACATCAGGGTAATTCCTGATCAACTTTTTCAGGGTACTATATTAAATATGATGTTTGAATCATTGACTGTGATGAAAAACTAAACAAGTATGTCTAATAATTGTCTTGTTGTGATGCGTCCTTTGATTTGGTAAAATACGCTTGGCCTGATCGTTCATAAATCTAACACAAACAAGCATGCATGGTTTTTGTCTATTATCTAAGTTTTGATTGCAGAACGATGTTCCAATTCGTTGTGTTTGGATCATTGAAAAAGTGGAATTTACAAATATTTTACCATTAAAGAAGTAAAGAAAATATCATTCTCTTTGTGGACAATTTGGTGTGATATAATCATTTTAACAATGGAGTTAGATGACAGCTATGAAATAGTCAAATTCTTTTATACATTTTGCAACATGTCCAAGACTGTAAAAATGGATTTGCACATTCCACTCTCCTTGATATGACTCTTTCTTACTTTATGGGTTTGCATTTTTTTTAACACATCCCTTGCAATGTCATGCTCTTCTTGATATACCTTAAACATGGATATAGTGTATTATTAAACATATGTTTATATTGGATTTTTCATATTTCTTAAGTAATGTGAAATGTTTTTGTAGCTTAGTTAACATTCTTGTGGGAGAGCTTCTTTGTTTTGTAGCTTAGTTAACATTCTTGTGGGAGAGCTTCTTTGTTTTAAGTGAATAACACTTAATCCTCTTCCTTTTACAGATGAGCAACAAGATTTAGTATCTCGTTTTTGTAAAAGTGATGGATAATGAAGAAGAATGTCCTCCAAGTAGTGGTAATGGATTTAATGATGCGCAATCATCAACAGGTGCATCATAATATATTCTTGTAAGTTAATATCATTCAAAAAAACTACAAGAAAATGTGAACACTGTAAGCAATTTTTATGTCAAAATGTTCTGTCACAGTATTATGACGATTGTGAAAAAAATATTATGTTACAAAATGGTTACCATTTGGTCATAATATAGTGACAAAATAATAAGTAACAAAATAATGTCACAAACAATGACGAATTAGTGACGGATAATTCACTCGTAAATATTGTTAAGAATTATGTGACCAAATCTCGTCACTAGTTACTAAAATTACGCTACCAATAAGTTGGCAACAAATTCGTCACATTTTGTAAAGTTTAGCTACAATTAATTTAGTCACATTGCGTGGTATTTTTTTATTTCCCAAAAGCATATGTTTTATTTATTTCTTAAAAATGTTACATAATCTTGTGTACCAAAGGAGTTAACCATGAGGCAATTGAAAACAATTAGAACATAAAACATTGTTATCTGGACCATGTCTTTACTCCTTCCAAAGTATGATCAACTTCATTAAAAACGTGAGACATGAGTGAATACCTAACAACTTCGATTCTTCTGTGCCCATCATGTTTGATGTCCTTGTAAAGATTCTCGATTTCAAATTCCTTCTGTGCTAACAACTCTGCTAAAAACATATAAACTTTGTTTCTCAAAGTCTCTGCAATGCGTATGTCCAACTCCTCAGACTGGTGAGAAACACATGAAATCCTTTTTCATTATGATGCGGTTACGTCCAGGTTCTCTGTTTTGTACGTTGGTTATACTTAAAACATCATTGTTTGGTAACGAGCTGAACTGGTACTTGCTAGCTGTAACCAGATTAGGTGTAGCCGCACACATTGAACAAATTTAAGTTTACAAACAAGAGTAAGTGAAATTCACCGTTTGTTAATTCTTGCAATGGTAGTAGTATACCGTCCTTTGGTCTTCATATGTATGCTTTGAGAAACTAGAGTAAATGAAATTCATCGTTTGTTCTATGATTTTTGCTTCCAAAACATAAAATTGATTCATCTTTGAAATACTATTAATCGCCGTTTGACTGGTCTAACTCCTTTTTTAAGACCAGTATTGAGTTATGAAGCTTTTTTTTTGAACTGAGAGTTATGAAGGTTATTCCCATCTTTTCTCATATATAAATAGCTTTCTATGAATTTTGTTAATTTTTTTCCTTTAATTTCTTTTGTCTTCAAGTATCTTTATTTTTCTTAACCAAGATATTTTCCTTTTGTTAATAATTATATATTTTGTGAAATATAGACACGTCTAATATTTACTTAGTGGGGTTCTAAATTTTACTATCAAACCGCCAAATTTTGTTTAAGGAGCCTTAGAATTTGTCATTGTACCGCCAAATTTTATTAGAGGTACGAGTATTAAAGGTAATTGATAAACTCAGCCTCTGAAAAAACCTAAGTAAGAAGAGAATATCCTCATAGGTTTCACCCATTACCGCGATCGGTTCAAAGGTCTTAAGAAGGTAATTTCTACATGATTCTGGAGTTTGTTTAGAGTTGAATTTCTAAAAACTGTAACTTACCATGTTTTTGTCAACCGATCGTAACATCAACTTCATGCTTTTGCTAATGAAACTCAAATCATATCATTGTTCTAGATTAGGTTATACGATCTGAATATTTCAGTTTAGGATTTGAATCTGGATTTTGATAAGTTAGTTCTTGTACGATCTTATTATTTAGGTCTTACATACTAGTTAACAATGATCATTGATTATATATTTTATCTTCTTTTGATAGATTAAAATAAATGATTAAATGGATTGGTACTTTTTGAGTTTGTTTTGAAGAGTCTAATAATTGAGAAATGTTGTAGTTAATTTATTTACTAGTTTATTTCCAAGAAGGAATACATAAAATGTTGGAAAAGATGGGTTGGATAGAGCAAATAGAAAATTATTATACAAATAAAAAGTTTGTATTGTTTATAATGAGTAACATATACATGATTATATTTGGCTAATTTGATCTATCGGTTTCTTAGATGGCTACACCAATAATAGGTGAGCGCTCGTATGGAAGAAGCTCAAATTCTCAACCTGTCAGTTCACAAGAACCCCTTTCTCCTGCCCTTTCACCAACACATGTTTAAAACTCCGAACCAAGTGTACATATGGAAGACTCATATGTAGTTAATACAAGTTTACCCGTTCTCCATCATTCTCGAACGAATGGAGCTAAATGGTATTGATTTTTTTCTAAATACAATTGAAATTTGTCTCTGATTTATAATTATTTACCAATTTTATTTTAATGAAACATGTTTAAAAACAACACCGAAGTATCAACTGCAATCAGAAAGATCACTCAAAGTTGTTTCAAGGGACCATGGTACTCTTGGATAAAAGTGCCATCTTACTACAGACGAACATGGTTCTCTATGTTTAAGGTATGTTAATTTCATATCACTGATTCGTTAATGGTTTTATACTTCATTTATCATATTTGCTATACAATATGTTTTCAGAAAAAAGTTTAATTGGGATATTTCCATTAACTACTAAGTTGAAAAAGAGTTAAAAAAACTTGCTGCCTATTGCCTCAAAGGAATGGTAAGTGTTGCAAAAAGGGGACGAGAAAAACCGGATTGGATTTTGTCTGACCATTGGACCATTATGCAAGCTTATTGGGCAACACCAAAAGCGAAAAACGAGTGCGAGTGCACATGCTTCTAGAGCGGGTTCATGTTCTTATGCAAAACATCAAGATGTGTTGGTAATGTTTATATTTCCATTCTTAATTTCTGATAATTTTGCATCATTTCACTTTCCCATATTGTTTTAATTGTTTGTAGGAAGCAAACAACGAGGACTACTCCTTTATTGCGTGATGAAGAAAACACATCAAAATATAATGGAACCTATGTTGATGAACAAGCAAGATTGGTTGCAGAAACCTATGAGATGCATAAAGAATGCTTGGAACAACTCGAATCTTCTGGTATAGAGAATGTGACAGCTGAGAGTCTTGACCAATCTGAGAAAAATGAAATTTATATCAAGGTAATATTCTAAAGCTCTAAAGTCTTGCATGAAAGGAGATGCACACATCGCTTGTTTGGTTGATCATTAAAATGTAGTAATATTTTTTCTTAGGTATCAAACTTTTCATTGTTGGTGTGGCTTGTTCTTACAAACTACACTTGTTTTTTTTAATGTGTGTAGTGGTAAAGATACATTTAATCATCATGGGGTTGTTGTGGCTTGTTATTACGAACTACACTTGTTTTTTTAATGCGTGTAGTGGTATAGATACAATTAATCATCATAGTGTTGTGGTGGCTGCTTTTCTTACGAATAACATGCCATTCTGTTTTTGTTCACATATTTGTTAATTGTATTAGGCTGCTGGATTATCTAAACAAGGGTGTGTCTTTGGACTTGGAGCATTACAAAGTAAGATTTTACCATCTTTTGATGTTTCGCCGAGTGCACCCCAAGCTTATGAAGAAATGGAAATGATAACACAAAGATTGCAAGAGGTGGAAGCAAAGCTAAAATAGAGTCGTGAAGAGAATATGCTGTTTAAGAAAAGACTTGAAGATATGGAGAATATTGTTCAGTCTATCACAAGTTGGAATGTCTAGATCAGTTCCACCGCAAGGACCATCCGCTTCCCATGGAATCTATTTGTTTCTGTCTTTAAGTATGTATTTTGTTAAAACTATTTTCAGGTGTATCTTTGTTATGAATCTTAATTTTATTAGTTTTATTAATGCTTGTTCAACAACTTTTTTTATGCTTTATTGTATTTTTTTTTTTGTAAAATGGTGATGCATTCACATACCCAATGTCTAATTTGCGATATTTTTTTTTCTAATTATGTTAGTAACAATCCATTACGAAAGTAGTAACAATAAAACGTCACAAATAGATGAAGTTTGACACAATTTTGTGACTATTTTTCGTCGCTAGTTGTGACGAATATGTGACATTACCTTGGTCAGAATTTGTGACTAGTAGGCGACACAAATTTGGTAACAAACTGTAATGATTCTATGACTAGATTATTGTCACAGTCTGTGACATATTTGTCACAATGTTAATTGTAACGGTTTGCATCGTTTTTATGGCTTATATATATCGTCACAATTAGTGACAAAGTTGTTACCGTTGTCGATCGTCACAATTTTAGTGACGATTTTGAGACATAAATCGAATTGTGACAATTTTATTGTGACATTTTTAGAATTTGTCACAGATTCGTCACAATAGTGAATTCGTGACAAAAAAAAAAAAAACATTGTGACTAAACTAGTGGTGACAATATTCACATTTTCTTGTAGTGAAAGAGCTAAGAGATCAAGTGCATGAGAATACTTTACAATATAAAAAGATGAGAATGGCAAAGAGAGATCATGTTGTAAGAAATTCTTAAGAAGATATTTGTGGTTTTTAACTAGTGGAACATCTAATTTTGAACCTCATTCTGAGAAATGATAACAGAGATTGGCTGGTGAAATAACAGAAAGGAAGTTTGATGATAAAGTTGCTAGGCAAAAATATATTAGAGTGATTATTCGACATAATTTTCCTTTCCTTTCAATAAATATGAGGAACTTATGGATTACCTTAGTTATTTAAATCCATATTGTAAGTGTTACACTAGAAACACTGCTGCAGCCGATGTGGTCAAAACTTGGGAGAAGAAAAAACATAAATTTAAGTCTGAGTTAGAAAACATTCCCAGTAAAGTATGTTTAACTTCTGATTGTTAATCTGATTCAGTCTCCAGAAAGAAATGAATATATAGTTTTGACTGCACAATATGTTGATGCAAAGTGGGTATTGCACAAAAAGATTTTGTCATTTTGTGATATGTTTCCTCCGCACACTGGTGATGCCTTAGCTAGTAAATTTCATTAATGCTTGAAAGAGTAGGGAATTGAGAAAAATGTGTTATTATTTATTGTAGATAATGCTAGAGCTAATGATTGTATGCAAAAAATATTGAAGGATCAACTGAATTTGGATGATAATTTGCTTTGTAAGGTAGAGTTCTTTCGTATGCGATATTGTGTACACATCTTAAATCTCATAGTACAAGATGATTTAGATGCTATCAGTGGTGTGTTGTCTAAGATCCGAGACACTGTGAAGTATTTCAAGGCTTCAATATCTAAAAGGATTTTCCTTTTATTGTATTACCAATCTAATGTCTAGGAAAAATTATTAAACATCTAAAATATATTTTGGGAATAAGTGACTCTTGGAAGTGAATATGAGCAATGATGATAGCACCATTAGAGAGATTATTTCTAAGATGCGGAAAAATTTGATAAATATTGAGAGCAATACAGCATTATTATTGCAATGGGTTCCGTCTTTGATCCTATGATGAAATTCAGATTTTTGAAGTGTTGTCATGATGAGGTTGATCCATTCATCTCAAAAGAAAATATAGAACACTTAAAGCAAAAACTTAAAAATCACTTTAAAGAATTAAAAAAAAAAATTCCATTAACTTATGTTGTGAGCTATGCAAGAGTAGATTCTCGAGTATCTAAAAGAGGAAGAGGGAACTTGGGCATGCAAGATGTAAGTTCTTTGTTCAAGTAATTTAATTTCTACATTTTGTTGTTTATATATTAATATGTTTAAATTTCAAATGATAAATGTAATACCCTGTATCAAGAACTGGTCAACGGGCAGTCGAGAAGTCAACGGGACATTTTCGTAATTTCCAGAAGATGAGGGGCATTTTGATAATTTTACCAAAATGTGAGCCGAAAGCGAAGACGGGCCAACGATGAGTTTTTCGGATTATCGGAAAGGAAACCGATATAACCGACAAAACTTGTAAAATTCATAACGAGAGCTACGGGTGTCCGTTTGAGGTAATTCAAATTGCTAAATTCATCTAAAGTCATCAAGAATCTGATTATGTGGTTTGGATGATTTATGGAAGAAGCTATGGATAATTTAGAGAATTAAAAGCTAAAGTGAATAATTAAGCGTAAGAGATAATAGTTTCAAATGGACCAATCAGAAACTGAAACTTGGACTCCAAGTTAATATTGAAGAATAAAATATCTGGAAAAAGGTGGGAGGCGTGGCTGAGCGAGAAACAAGAAGAAGATTATTTGAATCACATGGTGCTTACTTGTCAAAATAAGAAAGGATGGAAGTGAGTTCATTGAACTCTTGTCTTCCCTTGATCAACGTGGCAGAAAAAGAGAAAAAGAGGAAGTTTGTTCATTCATTTGTTTTTGTTCACATGGTCTTTAGCAACAAAAAGGGAGAATCCACTAAAGAGTGGCGTGGCAAGATAACAAAGAAGCATGTGATTAAAAGAATATCTCCCATCTCTTGATGCTCACGTGGCTGAACTAGAAGAAGAAGGGAAGAGTATGTACGTGGCTTGCAAAGGAGAAGCACAGGGGATAGGGACACTTGTCATCAAGCTATGACTTTGGTTTGTATATAAAAAGAGCACATCTCCTCATTTGTGATTCATCAAAGAAGAAGAGAGAAGAAGAGCGTGAGAAGAAAGAGAGAAAGAGAGAAGAAGAAGAAGAAGAAGAAGAAGAAGAAGGATGAGGAGAAGAAGAAGAAGAAGACCGGAGGAGGAGAGAAGAAGAAGAAGACCGGAGGAGGAAGAGAAGAAGAAAGAAGAAGCCGGGGGAGGAGAGAAGAAGGAGAGAGAGAAGAAGCGTGGAGGAGGAGAGAAGAAGAGAAGAAGCATGGAGAAGAAGAGAGGAAGAAATAAGATGAGGCGTGAGAAGAGAGAAGAAGAAAGAAGAAGGAAGAAGATGAAGAAGAACATGATGGAGAGAGGAATCATGAAGGAGCGAGAGAAGATGAAGATGGAGAGAGGAGAAGCGTTAAGGAGAGATAGAAGATGAAGCTTGAGGAGGAAGAAGAAGAAGAGAGGGAGAACCGGAGAGAGAGAGAACCAGAGAGAACCGGAGCAGAGAAAGAGAATGGGAGGAGAGAGAGAATGAGGAGAGAAAAGATGGTTCGGAGGCTCCATCAGAATCATTAGGTCAACAGTGCGGACAAGTGCAGGTCAAGATCGGAAGTTCGGGAAGGGTTCGGGTATCAGCGGGTTTAGTTCGGGTCTCGGGAGTTCCGTCAATCCATCCATCCGTCATCATAATAACACTGTGAGTCGGCTCACAGACCTTTAGTTACATATAGACCGGGAACCGTAAAACCATAGATTTAGGATTGCATACCCGATAATTAAAAATGATTGGTTAATATTAAATAATTGGACGTTATTGATAAACCGGTTAGGACCAGATAAGCATGTTAGAGTTAAAGAATTAAAAGGTTAATCGATTGTGTGCCGCTAGGTTGTTAGTAACGATTGATTGATGC
The DNA here is from genome assembly GCA_030180135.1 of Orychophragmus violaceus. Taxonomy (NCBI): domain Eukaryota; kingdom Viridiplantae; phylum Streptophyta; class Magnoliopsida; order Brassicales; family Brassicaceae; genus Orychophragmus; species Orychophragmus violaceus. Next base: position 82,496,377 of record CM058232.1, on the reverse strand, counting down.
ATTCATATAGATACCGTTTGAATAGGATCATATATGCATATATATTGTATTAAGGACGATAATTAATGAATCTATATACGGGAATTAAGATGACATTAAAATATGAGTTAAACCTAAACGGGCGTATATGATATTGTAACGGGGTTGGGGTTTAGGTTTAATAGCGGGATCGGGTAATGAATAAAGTTAGTTAATAATGAGACGTCGGGGAGTTAGTAAGTTTACTAACTCTAAACCGACTGATCGAGGAGTTAATAAAATATATCTAGAATGGTTTAAATAAGGAAGTGGAGTGTGTTGTAAGCCGTCTACGGGTTAGCAATCCGCTAACCCAAGGTAGCGGACGAGAATGGATTAAAAGACTTAGAAACCTTAATAGGTCTGCTTGTGTTGTGATTGCTGTGATTGTTGTGATTGATTGTTGTGATTATTGTGCTGTGTTGAGCTTTGTGTGCAGGCTTGTTAGACTGCTCGGTGTTGGGCCGAGCAGTCATTGTGGACACTTATTCCGGTCACAGGACCGGGTAATTTAGTTGGTGCTGACTAGGTATCTTACCTAGTCAGAGCGGTGGTGTGGTAATGTAGTGGCTTGCGGAATGGTTGGGAACTGTTATTATTATTATTGTTGTTGACTGCGTGATCTGTGCTAGAGTCCCAGCGAGTCTGCGTGTTTACATTTCTGCACTAGGACTCTAGGGCGCGTTAGATTCCGCAAGCCTAGGTTTTGATTACGTTCCGGTACTTTCGACCCGATTGGATCCTCGGGTTTTACCTAATCGGATCATGGTGATTCCGGTTATGGTGTTAACCTATCGGGTGACGCCGGTAGGTGTGTGATTCGGAGAATACGGGGTCATGTCCTAGGGCCGAATCACATGGAAACTCTGGCTATCTAGGGGTAGTCCGAGTCACCGCGTATCGATGGACGGAGAACGGTGTCCTACTCGTGGGACCGTGTGTTCACGTTTAGGAGTCATGGGTTAGTTACCATATAGGTGACGCTGTAAACCCGTGGAAGTTACCAAGTTCGTAGGGCTTAGTGTTGTTTGTTCTTTCTTTCGTTGCGCGATAGATAGATCGAGTCCAATCGAGGACATGTGCCGCAGTGCCTTCGATTTCCCTTAATTCTCTGTATCTTTGGCATTGATTGTGAGTGTTTGGGTTTATCACGACATGGTAGGGCGTGATCGACCATTATTCCTGCTGATTGCTATTTTGGGTTTTAGGGCGGGAATTTGTAGACTTTAGATAGATTAGAAGCCGTTAGTGGGGAGACGATTCACTGGGTGATCTTAGATCGCTCATTAGACTCTTTTTGTGTTTTTCAGGTTTAGCAGCGACTGACGCGGGAGGTCCCCGGTGTAGTTTCGGGATGGCTTGTGGCGGGATTTGATTCGGGATTTTTGGGTGTTTTCTCGGTTCCGCATTATTGATTATTTTCGTGTGTTTGATTCTTTGTTTATTTGACTTGACGATTGTTTGTGAAATTCTATTAAACGTTGTGCTCAACGTTGATTACTCAGAAATGAAATTGTTTCCCTGATATGAGGTTTTAGTCCGAACCGACACAACTCATCGAAGTAGTGCAAGTGGTACCGCTTGTACTATGGAAATGAGGATAGCGAGGTCGAAGACGGATTGGTGCGAGCTTTTGTCTCAAACCAATCTATCTCTGGCTTCGTCCTGTGGCGAAATTTTCCTGTTCGACTTGCTCGGGCTCGATCGGTCATGTTCTTGTTTGATTGTTGACCGGTCAGCTCGACGGTCAGCGGAGAATGGGAAAGGGGCGTTACAGAAAGGTGGTATCAGAGCATGGTTCTGCATGGGTTGGAAACATTTCATTTTTGAGTGTTTTCCATGTTTTATCGAGTCAAATGTGTCACACAAGCATCCATTAGGAAACCGAGTCGCATCCGTCAAACCGGGGGAATGGGTAAATTAGGAAATTTGCTAGGATTGTACTAACTGTTTTGTGTTTGGTGCAGACACACAACAGCGTTGTCCTAGGAGGATTGGTGTGTGTGTGTGTGGTTTGCGACAACATGATGTGCGATTAAATCTGCAGTTTGTCCAGGGCCATACTCCCAGTCTGCAGAGCATTCCTGTGTTTCGCAGCCTATTCCGGAGCACGTTATTACCAGTATCAAGCCAGTTGACCGCTCCACTCATTCTAGGGCCACCTTATGATACGGCTACATCTGGAGTACCACCTGCAGTAGCGCGTGCATCACCGATATTCATCCCCGATGACATGGTGATCAAGTTATCAGAGACTCAAGTGTTCGGGGTCACTCGGCCGCAACCATCGCCACCAGATGTTTCCGTCATTACCACTGTTGTTACCCAAGAGTATCACTTGTCGCCACCACCAGCACAACTCCTGCCTTGTTTCCTTTACAACCGAGAAGTACATTGCGCTCTTTTCGTGTCATGATCGAGACCGCGTCGCTCCGCCACCACCACCGCACTCATTCCATCCTCCTGGCGTCCCTGTCGGTTAGGATCCACAAGAGTTGTACCGCTCATGTTGGAAATTAGGAAGTAAACTAGGCCCAGGTAAGTAAGGGCTCTAACTCCCTTTTGATGTGTGTATATCGGCTTGCGTTCATCTCTAACGATTCAGTTGTGTGTAGCGGTGTTTCGTTTGGGACGGATTGGTAACCGCGAGTATGTAGACTTCAACGGACCTACGTATTTAAAACTCTATGTGGTGAATAGATGTTTTATTTACGTAGTGGATGTGGAGTATTCGGTATTTGTCGTTTAAGTAACGAAGTGATCTTACTGCATGAGTTGGGATAATAAATGCAATATGATTATAACGTGAAAGCAAATGATGGTCCGAGAAGACGGTTACCACGACCCTAAGAGACGATCGTATTTGCCGATTTTCTTGATTGATTATGTGAGATTGATTGCCTTGTTAGGGTGTTAGAATGTTGAATTGATTGATGTTTTGATTGCTCGCTAGGTTGGTAGTCGTTGATTTTGAATCTCTGCATTTTGTTTAATCGCTAGGTTGCTAGAAAGTGATTTTTGATTAGCGAGATCGTTTGGTTTGCTTGGTTAGAATTGTTTTTGGTAAGCTCATAATTGATAAAGCGGTTTTTAGAAAAACTTATTCGAGATTGAGCGGAATGATAGGATATTGTTATTTAGCCATGTGTGGTCGTAAGGTACATGACTAAGTAACCATATTCCTATGAGGAAGTGATATCGGGATTAAGTTAATAGAGGTCTAACCGTTCCAGTGTTATTGAGGTTGTTGATGTAGGACGTAATGGACGATTTGACGTGGACACGAGACCGAACCCGAACCCTAGAGACAAGATGGTGTTACAAGAAGCAGTTTAACCTGAGCCTGCAAGTGAGTCAGTGGAGTTTCATCACCAGAGTGGGTATCAGTGGCAGAAGAAATCAAGACGGATTCATTGATGAGTTAGTGAAGAGATTCAGAAGCATCAAAGTCAGTGGAGGAGTCCGTTCGAGGATATTAGTGGGGAGAACAGTTTTGGAGTCAGGGAAGCGTGGAGACCAGTGATCGAGGAAGACCGAGGCGTGCATAAGTATGGCGGTTTAGTTGGAAGGAGGAACATCGATAATATCAGATTGTCGATGAGGAGAGATAAGTATTAAGGGCGGAACGAGTATCGGGAATGAAGAATGAGTCATTATTGTGTGATTTGGGAAGTCAAGGCAAAGTGGGGAAGATAAAAAAGTAGCATCGAGGAGTCGAGGAAGCAGAATGGAGCAGTTTAAATGGAATTATCGGTTTTGGGAATCAGGATTGGAGTCAGTGAAAGAATCAGATGAGGAACCAGAAGTAATCAGGAGTTAAGTTTTCGGTGAAGAGAGTTCAAGGTGTCGATAATTTGGGTTTGTGCAAGATCGTGTTTCAGAAGTCAGTGAACATCGGGAGTGCAGTTTCAGTTGATTCAAAGTTCGAGCGTCGGAGCAGTTGAATTAGTTTAGTCGTGGTGACTTACAGAATTCAGTTTCCGATTCTAAGTTTGTAGTAACGGAGAATTCGGGGACCGAATTCCTGTAAGTGGGGAAGAATGTAATACCCTGTATCAAGAATTGGTCAACGGGCAGTCGAGAAGTCAACGGAGACATTTTCATAATTTCCACAAGATGGGGGGAATTTTGATAATTTTATTAAAATGTGAGCCGGAAGCGAAGACGGGCCAACGATGAGTTTTTCGGATTATCGGGAAAGAAACCGATAAAACCGACAAAACTTGTAAAATTCATAACGGGAGCTACGGGTGTCTGTTTGAGGTAATTCAAATTGCTAAATTCATCTAAATTCATCAAGAATCTGATTATGTGTCTTGGAAGATTTATGGAAGCAGCTATGGATAATTTAGAGAATTAAAAGCTAAAGTGAATAATTAAGCGTAAGAGATAATAGTTTCAAATGGACCAATCAGAAACTGAAACTTGGACTCCAAGTTAATATTGAAGAATAAAATATCTGGAAAAAAAGTGGGAGGCGTGGCTGAGAGAGAAACAAGAAGAAGATTATTTGAATCACATGGTGCTTACTTGTCAAAATAAGAAAGGATGGAAGTGAGTTCATTGAACTCTTGTCTTCCCTTGATCAACGTGGAAGAAAAAGCGAAAAAGAGGAAGTTTGTTCATTCATTTGTTTTTGTTCACATGGTCTTTAGCAACAAAAAGGGAGAATCCACTAAAGAGTGGCGTGGCAAGATAACAAAGAAGCATGTGATTAAAAGAATATCTCCCATCTCTTGATGCTCACGTGTCTGAACTAGAAGAAGAAGGGAAGAGTAGGTACGTGGCTTGCAAAGGAGAAGGACAGGGGATAGGGACACTTGTCATCAAGCTATGACTTTGGTTTGTATATAAAAAGAGCACATCTCCTCATTTGTGATTCATCAAAGAAGAAGAGAGAAGAAGAGCGTGAGAAGAAAGAGAGAAAGAGAGAAGAAGAAGAAGAAGAATAAGAAGAAGAAGAAGAAGAAGGATGAGGAGAAGAAGAAGAAGACCGGAGGGGGAGAGAAGAAGACGAAGACCGGAGGAGGAAGAGAAGAAGAAAGAAGAAGCTGGGGGAGGAGAGAAGAAGGAGAGAGAGAGAAGAAGCGTGGAGGAGGAGAGAAGAAGAGAAGAAGCATGGAGAAGAAGAGAGGAAGAAAGAAGATGAGGCGTGAGAAGAAAGAAGAAGAAATAAGAAGGAAGAAGATGAAGAATAAAATGATGGAGAGAGGAAGCATGAAGGAGCGAGAGAAGATGAAGATGGAGAGAGGAGAAGCGTTAAGGAGAGATAGAAGATGAAGCTTGAGGAGGAAGAAGAAGAAGAGAGGGAGAACCGGAGAGAGAGAGAACCGGAGCAGAGAAAGAGAACGGGAGGAGAGAGAGAATGAGGATAAAAAAGATGGTTCGGAGGCTCCATCAGAATCATTAGGTCAACAGTGCGGACAAGTGCATGTCAAGATCGGAGGTTCGGGAAGGGTTCGGGTATCAACGGGTTTAGTTCGGGTCTCGGGAGTTCCGTCAATCCATCCATCCGTCATCATAATAACACTGTGAGTCGGCTCACAGACCTTTAGTTACATATAGACCGGGAACCGTCAAAACGTAGATTTAGGATTGCATACCCGATAATTAAAAGTGATTGGTTAATATTAAATAATTGGACGTTAATGATAAACCGGTTAGGATCAGATAAGTATGTTAGGGTTAAAGAATTAAAAGGTTAATCGATTGTGTGCCGCTAGGTTGTTAGTAACGATTGATTGATGCATTCATATAGATACCGTTTGAATAGGATCGTATATGCATATATATTGTATTAAGGACGATAATTAATGAATCTATATACAGGAATTAAGACGACATTAAAATATGAGTTAAACCTAAACGGGCGTATAGGATATTGTAACGGGGTTGGGGTTTAGGTTTAATAGCGGGATCGGGTAATGAATAAAGTTAGTTAATAATGAGACGTCAGGGAGTTAGTAAGTTTACTAACTCTAAACCGACTGATCGAGGAGTTAATAAAAGATATCTAGAATGGTTTAAATAAGGAAGTGGAGTGTGTTGTAAGCCGTCTACGGGTTAGCAATCCGCTAACCCAAGGTAGCAGACGAGAATGGATTAAAAGACTTAGAAACCTTAATAGGTCTGCTTGTGTTGTGATTGCTGTGATTGTTGTGATTGATTGTTGTGATTATTGTGCTGTGTTGAGCTTTGTGTGCAGGCTTGTTAGACTGCTCGGTGTTGGGCCGAGCAGTCATTGTGGACACTTATTCCGGTCACGGGACCAGGTAAGTTAGTTGGTGCTGACTAGGTATCTTACCTAGTCAGAGCGGTGGTGTGGTAGTGTAGTGGCTTGCGGAATGGTTGGGAACTGTTATTATTATTATTGTTGTTGATTGCGTGATCTGTGCTAGAGTCCCAGCGAGTCTGCGTGTTTACATTTCTGCACTAGGACTCTAGGGCGCGTTAGATTCCGCAAGCCTAGGTTTTGATTACGTTCCGGTACTTCTGACCCGATTGGATCCTCGGGTTTTACCTAATCGGATCATGGTGATTCCGGTTATGGTATTAACCTATCGGGTGACGTCGGTAGGTGTGTGATTCGGAGAATACGGGGTCATATCCTAGGGCCGAATCACATGGAAACTCTGGCTATCTAGGGGTAGTCCGAGTCACTGCGTATTGATGGACGGAGAACGGTGTCCTACTCGTGGGACCGTGTGTTCACATTTAGGAGTCATGGGTTAGTTACCATATAGGTGACGTTGTAAACCCGTGGAAGTTACCAAGTTCGTAGGGCCCAGTGTTGTTTGTTCTTTCTTTCGTTGCGCGATAGATAGATCAAGTCCAATCGAGGACATGTGCCGCAGTGCCTTCGATTTTCCTTAATTCTCTTTATCTTTGGCATTGATTGTTTGTGTTTGGGTTTATCACGACATGGTAGGGCGTGATCGACCATTATTCCTGCTGATTGCTATTTTGGGTTTTGAGGCGGGAATTTGTAGACTTTAGATAGATTAGAAGCCGTTAGTGGGGAGACGATTCACTGGGTGATCTTAGATCGCTCATTAGACTCTTTTTGTGTTTTTCAGGTTTAGCAGCGACGGACGCGGGAGGTCCCCGGTGTAGTTTCGGGATGGCTTGTGGCGGGATTTGATTCAGGATTTTTGGGTGTTTTATCGGTTCGGCATTATTGATTATTTTCGTGTGTTTGATTCTTTGTTTATTTGACTTGACGATTGTTTGTGAAATTCTATTAAACGTTATGCTCAACGTTGATTACTCAGAAATGAAATTGTTTCCCTGATATGAGGTTTTAGTCCGAACCGACACAACTCATCGAAGTAGTGCAAGTGGTACCGCTTGTACTATGGAAATGAGGATAGCGAGGTCGAAGACGGATTGGTGCGAGCCTTTGTCTCAAACCGATCTATCTCTGGCTTCGTCATGTGGCGAACTTTTCCTGTTCGACTTGCTCGGGCTCGATCGGTCATGTTCTTGTTTGATTGTTGACCGGTCAGCTCGACGGTCAGTGGAGAATGGGAAAGAGGCGTTACACATGATTTATTCGACGTAGATGATGTTCCAAACTATATGAAAGAAGAAAATCCCGGTATGGATATGTATTTGGAGGATCCAAAGTTAGATACAAGGTGTCATCCTAACTTGAAAGAAAACATATTCCATATTGGAGCATCAACATACATGGCAACATATGTAATTAGTATTCTTATCACTATCTTGGCTTCTGAATTTTCTTTAAGTATTAGATTTTATGTGATAAACAAATATTGTAGTCGATTGCTGCCTAGTAACGTCCAAGCTTTATTATGTACTCGCTTTTGGATACATGGTTACATAACTGATGATAAGATATAATTTTCTATTGATTATCATGATTGGATTGTAGTGAGTTTATGGAGGTTGTATTATGAATTGCAGATAATAATGGTGAATGTGAGATAGTTATTATTTGATCAGGTCAAAATGATGTGGAAGAACACTCTGGAAACAGTCAAAAGACTCAAGGAGACATAGAAATGTGAGATGGTTATTATTTCTGATGAGATTCATTTCAAAAATTCTATTGAAGAAGATCGGCAATTTTCTTTGTGGTATTATTGTCTTCAACTGCTCGATGATTCATTAGCAGGCATTGTTAATTTAAATATGTGTTTCTTCCAAAGACCTGAGATTCACTTGAGTTTATTACCGCTTGAATTATGATTGTGTTGTGTTAGAATCATGGGATCGATAATACATCCACTCTTGGAATCATTGATAATGATGATTTCTATTTGTGTTTGTATGCTTTGATATATAATTTTGCGTAACATTGGTTGTGAATCCACAGGTGGTTGTTGAAGCAAAAGAAATGAACGGGAGTTCAGATAAAAGCACATTGTTCAGTAGGTATTGGTCGTCAGAAGTAGAAGAAGAAGAAGAAGAAGAAGAAGAAGAAGAAGAAGAAGAAATGGTGAATATTATACAAGTGAACACAACTGTCTTTATTTTCTCCAACTTTTGTAGAAAATTGGTTCTTATGTATTGGCCCCTTTGAATTGGTTCTTAAGATCCAATTTATATACTATATTTTTCAACTATTTTAGCTCATCAAAATAGGATATGTATTGAATCATAGAGACAAACTTGGGATTAATTGCACCCAGTGTATCTTTATCAGAAAGTAATAGCAATCTTATATCTTTACAATTCTGGTTGCATTTATGTATCTTTTCTACTTGATTTTGGGTGTGCTATTACCTTTTTGCCCCTAGTTAGAAAGCCAACTAAATTGATTTTCCAGCTTATAATCTAGTTAGTTTCAAAGATTGTTTTTGAATTGCACTAGTTAGCTAGAGTCAAGTTAGATGGCTAACTCCATTTAGTTTGTATCCTCTCCCATTAAAGCAATCTTTCTAACTGTTATTTTAATCTTTGTTCTGATTATTTTAGAGCTTTCTTCATTTTTTTCTACTATTTTTATTCGATTCACTTCGGCCGTCGTCAATAAGAAGAGAATTGTTGTGCTGAGTCACAGCTGTGTGTAAATTGTTCGCCATCTCGTTATCAACGGCGAAACACCCAAACTTTTTATGTTGGAACGAATAATCGATTGGGTTTGCCTTGACACAAGAAGGTTGTTTCTGTTTACGAATAATCGATTAGGTTTTATAGTTTCTGTTTACGTGGTCGTTAGTCCACAAACTCAGCAGGTTGTTATGTGGTTCCGGCTTGCAGGTATTAGAATGATGAAGATGATTGAATATACCTGTTACAATCACGGGATTGGATAAACATATAAAGATTTTTAGAGATTGAGTTATGGATTATTGATACATGGATACGCTGTACTTTCGGGGAAATGTCTGTGGATACTTACGTATGCATTAATTTTACAAACAATCCATGTGTATGTTCGAGGGACAGTAATGTAATAGTATTGATAGAAATGTATGGATTATGTTTACCACATTCTAAGTGTATGGATTGAAACGGATGGATTTTTTTGTGCTACAATCGGCTTTCGTGGTCATGTATAGGGTGACAGTAACATATTGTTAGGCCTCATGTATATTAATAATATTTAGCACTGGTTTTACTTACATATGTAGCTGAAATTGTCCGGATCCATTAAAAGAAGTCACAATGGATAATTATGATAGAGAAGAAGTCACAATGGATAATTATAATAATTCACAATGGACAGTTTATGATCCGAGTATAATATAAACGAGCGTAATAAATAATTAATTTGCTTTAGTGGGATCAAATTAAAGCAAAATTTAAAGCTAGTTACTGTAGTGTAACAGACCCGTGTAACAGAAGGCATGCGCCGCTTGCTTTGGGACTGTAAAACTGGCAAAAAATAAGTGATTTGACTGTGAAGTAATGGCGAGGAGCTTTGAATGAGTAAAGAAATATAATTTTGTGAATTAAATTTATTGGCCAATCAGAGAAGACGTTAACGATGAATTTATTGTGAGACGACAGAACATCAATGGTGAGGTTTTAAATTTTAAGTTAGTAATTGTAGTTTTTGGGGGGTTCGTGGATAGTATAAGTAATTTATAATATAAGAATATATGACTTTGTGTGTTGAAATAAACAAATAGGTGGATAGCTATTGATAACGTGCAATAGCGGAATAACGAAGCATCGCACCCTATCCAAGATGTATAAATATAATGTAGAGGACATTCACGCTGTCCAGATAATAACATACAACCTAAAACGGGTACAAAATGAGCAGTTTGAATCTTCTGGATCTGCCAGCAGAAATAAGAAGGATGATCATCACGAAGAATGCTAGTGAGAATATCAGGGAATACTTCAGGGTGCGTGCAGTATGCAGGACTCTTCGGGACGACGCTAACCACGTGGATACTCTCTCGAAGATTGAACTTGTCCAGGAAGTCCCCCAACGGGAGGAACGTGATGAGGTGACAAATCTATACAACTTGTGCTTGGCTGCGAACAACACTTCTGCTGTTTTTTTTTAGAGGAATAGGAGATTTCATGTACACCCAGAGACGAGAAGAGGGTTTTATAAGAATCAAAGAATGCGCCGCCAAGGGCTACAAACCGGCCATATATTGCTATGAAGTAATTCGTCGGTCTATCTCCCCCAATTACGAAACGGATTCTAATGCTCCTTTGCTTAAGCGGGATATTATACGTGCTCTGAGGAGGCACGTTAGGACTTTCGAGAAGCACCCTTGGTCTGTCCCAATATCGGAGGAGCTTGCGAAGGTAAGGGATGAATTTGATGGGGATGTATGAAGGACTTGCCCGTGCGCGGTTCATCGATATTGGTTAAACTATCTAAGCGAGAGAGTCAAAGGGCATGGTATGTGTGATGTTTGTTTTTGGACAATTGAAAGTTTAGTCTTTCAAGAGATCATTCCGCGTACTTTTTTCGAGTGGCCTAAGATAATTGAGGCAGCGCAAGAGCAAGATGACGATGCTTGGGACGACGGCCTTATGCAAAACGAAGGAAATTGGGGCGAGGTTGAAATAAACAATGGATACAATGGAGGATGGGGCAACGGCGGATGGGAAAACTATGACGATTGAGCTGGTTGTAGATTTGGTCGCTTAGTTTTAAAGTTTGTTGTGTCCATCTGTACGAAATTAAGGACCTATTGTTGCTTTGATTACTGATAACTCGTTTGGGTATTGTAATATAATTTTGTTTGGAAAACGATTATGAATTGTGGCTGTCGCCGTAGTGTATAAGGGAAAAGAAATACATTCATGAAAAATTTTAGTACAACAAGCAGGTAGAGACTGGAGATATCAAAATTCATGAAAGATGTCTTATCTAATCCATTAAAAAATGTAGTTATATGGGTGGATAGTCAGACAATGGATGCGTTGTAGCTATAGCGAGGAACTAAATAATACAAATGCAATGAAACCTAGACTATGGAGATTAAAATTGGGAAAGGTTTTTCTTTTTATGGGGTAAATCGATATGTGAGACATGACATATTTGCATTAGTTAAGTGAATGATTGGACATAAAGCAGCCTTGAACAGTACTAAGTCTGACACTTAAGTTAAGTAGGTGGCTAGGGTAATGTATTTGAAAAAGGAATTGACAGGTGATTGTGAGTTAATGTTCTTTTTGTTTAACCAAACGAGACATTGAGTATCGAGAGGAAGATTGCATCGAAGAATGTGCAACAGAGTAGATGGTGGGTTAAACGAAAATATTAAATGAATTTATTCTATACCTATTCGTAATGAACAAGTTGCGAGGGGAGAATCCTTATAATAATGAGTTAAAAATATAGTAAGCTTGGTTAATGATGGTTTATTACTATCATCTATACAAACTAAAGTACTTTTACAAGAATTTGTGGTGGATACGTGCTAAGAGAATGAATTGAGGGCTTTGTGTTGCCGGATTTATAAAGCAAAAATGATGGATACCAAAAAACTAAACAAAATCAAGTTTTCATCAGCAAAAAAAACAACAACAAGTAAAACAGACAGAGTACTTGCATCATACGTTAGACGTTCAAGCATTTGGATAACTAAACGAAAGTACGAACATCATAATAAAATATGTAGTCTAAATTAATAATCCAAAACAACGCCGTTTTATGCTCCGCCGTCGCCCAAACCGGAACCGTTTTGCATAGCCGCTTCGTGCCAACTGCCTGTGTAACCAATCGAGCCGGCGTTTACTGGAGTTTCAGGGATCTCAGGCCACTCGAGGAATGTCTGGGGAATTATTTGGAAGAAACACAAAGTCTCAATGACCCAGAAACATTCATCACACATAGAGTGAGCTTTGACATCTTCGTGCATGATATCTAGCCAATTGCGAAATACGGAGCAACGGCATCTCTGTATTCTGTCTTCGTCAACTGCATCCTTGATGACAGACAGGTCGAGGGACATACAGGCGATAGGGCAGTTAGTACGCTCAAACCGCCTCACATGCCTCCTCAGAGAACGAATAGTAGCACGAGAAAGGAAAGGAATTGAGGAACCTGTATCCAAAGCAGGATAAATAGATCGACGGATGACTTCGTAGCAATAGATAGCCGGTTTGCATCCAGCAACTGCGCAGCGTTTGATCTGATGGAAGGCTTCTGGACCTCCATATCTGTATTCTGTGTACATAAAATCGGAGATTGATTTCAGAAACAGAGCAGTAATGTTATTGGAGGCCAAACAGGCGTTGAACAATAACGCGACACATTCGCGGTTGTCATCAGGAGAGGGTGCCTGAATAAGATTTATCTGAAGAAGAGTGTCCAAATGAGACGCGTTAGTTCGAAGATGATTACGAGGATTCCTGGTAAGGATTGAACTCCTCAGATTAAGCGGAAGATCTTCACGATTGGGAACCAACGGGTTAGACCTGGATGATTAACCAACAGAGGGGGTTAGCCTTTTCATATTGAGAGGTATTTTTTGAGTGCGTGGACAGGAAGTAATGTAGACATGTACTATTTATAGATGCGAAAGAACGCGACGTTTCGGTGTCATCGCAATGTTTCGGTTTGATGGCTTTATGTTATAGAAATAGAAGAAGAGAAGTACTAAAAATGATGGATAGTAGTTTGAAGAACGAAACTTAATAATGGATGAATGGTGAAAAGAATAATAATTATGGAGGCTGGTAATAAATATGTTAGAGCGTGAGGTATGTATATAGTCAGCGTATATGCTGTAATGGATACTAGTATAGCGTGATATAATAATGGATAGTCAAATTATATAGTAATTATATTTTTTTAAATTGGGATCAATCATTATAGATACATACGATGCTCTGATGGATAGTCAAATTATATTTTTTTGAAAACTGTGACATTAAAAAAATGCGATGGATAGTTTATTTAGAATTAAAATTGGTGGATACCGACGATGCTCTGAACTTAATTTAAAAAGGCTATTAAATATAAATATATATTCGTTTCAGTTTATTAGGATTTTACATGACAAACACACAAAACGGCACCGCTTTGAGCTACTCCTAATCCCGAACAACCGCCAACGATCTGGATTCAGGCGTAGTGCCAACCGCCTTCGTTAACCGAATCTGCTTCGTAAATGTAAGGCCACTCTAGGAATGTCTGGGGAATGATTTGGAAGAAGCATAAAGCCTCAATAGCCCAAAAACATTCATCACACATACCATAAGCCTTGACCTCTTCGTGCAAAAAGTCTAGCCAATATCGGAAAAGAGAGCAGCGGCATCTCTGTATCCTTGTTCCGTCAATCTCATCCCTGACCTCATCCGCCAAATACATGGAGATTCCAATAGGCCAGAGGTTTCGCTCAAACTCTCTGACGTGCCTTCTCAAAGAACGTATAACAAATCGAGAGAGGAAAGGGATGTCGGAACCTGAATCCAAGGCCGGGGTAATAGAACGACGGATGACTTCATAGCAATACACAGCAGGTTTGAAACCAGCGATTGCACATCGTTTAATGTTTTTAAAACCTTCCGGTCTGCCACCATCTGTGTACATAAAGTCGGAGATCCCTTTGAGAAAAATAGCGGTTATGTTGTCTGCGGCTAGACAGGTGTGGTACAACCTTATTACGCATTGGGGGAGTGGGTCCAATGGAGCAGTCTGGATAAGATTAATCTGACGGAGAGTATTAACGTGATCCGCGTCGTCTCGAAGGGTCCGGCAGACAGCGCGAACCCTGAAATGTTCCATAAGGTGGTCGCTTGCATTTTTGGCAAGGATAAATCTCCTAAGCTTGGGAGGCAGATCTAGAAAGTTGAGAACAGGCCTTGGAGAGCTAGAAGATTCACCAACGCGGGGGATTGTTCCTCTCATTGTTTGTGTGGAATGTATTGAGACTGTTGACGGATAGTTGGGGTCAATGGACAATTATTTATACAAGCGAATGGAAACTGCACACATAACTAAGGAAGAGGAGCAGTTAAGAAGATATATTTAAAAAGGGTTGGATGAGATGGATGGTTTTATTTTGTTGTACAAATGGATAGGCAAAACTTACTCATGGACTTAAAATGGTTAGGCAATTTAATGGGATACATGGATACAAAATTTAGATTTTCCAACTTGCGTATAGAGTCTCACGTATCGATCGAATAAATCGTAGGCAGCAGAAGAGCCTTAGTAATCTATGATTAGACAATTTCCTACAAAGTTTTGTTTTTTCCCAAGAACATCATTAAGTAGAGTCAAATCTGTCTGCCGTGGATTAAATAGAGTAAATAAAACGACTGAAATGAATCTATATATACACGATATAAAGAAGAACTGCTTGTGATATCATACGATTTGACAGTCATATGATTGAATAAAATTAAATATTTGCGAATAAAAACATAAGAAAAAACACTGGACCTTAATAATAATAGGGGTGGATAGAATGAGTACAGATACTCAACGGTGGATGGAGATCTACAATATGAGTAAGTTGATATCCGTCCATACTAGACATTGATGAAGTAAGTACAATAAACGAGCATTCAACCATGAAAATGAAACTTAAAATTGCTCAATGTCCAACCGATTGAGAAAAGAGAGATGAAGACGATCCAGATAATCTGCATCATGTTCATCCGGGTGGGTGTATGGCGCGTGGCGCAAGAAGCCTTATTATTTCTTGCAACATCAACTTCGATTTTTCTTGTTATCTTGATTTCCATTTCCTCACCAACAGAAGTCGACCAATTTTGTAGAACTTTGATGTCCTCTAGAATTTTCTTGAGATCTTGGGCAAGCTTATCAACCTCTTTCATAATAGAGTCGTCCACCCACTCGCTTAAGTGACCTTCATCTGGGTGCTGTTTAGAAACTAGGAGTTAAAAAAATACAATCTGAAATATAAAGTGAATCTAGAAAAAAACAAAGGAATCTGGATTTAAACTAACCCGAATAGCTTCGGGACATTTGAACCATCTGCGATTAAGATTGGAAGGAGTTCTACCATATCCTACTTCGATGTCTTCGCCACACCAGCACATGGTTGGTGCTGCGACGCCTATACACCTAGAAGGTAATGGTTCTTCAGAAGGAGGGCCAGTTGAAGTAGACGTCAAGCTCATTATTGGGAAGATTGTTTCGAAGAACAGGGTGGACAATTTGTTTTATCGATATTAAAGGTTAGATGAACCTATAGCATACATATATATATGATATGAATGTTTAAAAGTCTTGACAAGATATATTTCTTTACTAAACTGGTTGAAAAGACTGATTTAATTTACTAAATATACGTAGTTATGAGAAGGTAATCTGGATAAATGAAACTTAGCAAATCAAAACGTGTTATGGATAGTAATGCAGGACCAAATGAACAACATCGGCAAAGTTTGGATCAAAAGTGGATGCAATGGTTGACGAAATTATAATTGAAATACTTATAGATACAAATTCGCTATCCACTTGCACCTTAGAAATCGACAATCATGTAAAACCCAGAAATAAAAAATAGATGTGCCCATGTAAAACAGATATCAATAAAAAAAAATTTTAACAGAGATATAGATAGAGAAGAGTAATAGAACTAATAACATAGGCGATAGGAATACAATAAGAGATTGATAATTGGATCAAAAGTGGATGCTATGCTATGAAAAAGAACAATATATTCGTACATAGGATAGTGACAAATTGCAATACTTATACATACAAAATCGCAATCCATTTGGTTAGAAATAAAAATCAACCCATCTAGAAAAAGTCCTAGGGATCATATCGAAGAAGACATAAGTCTCGAGAGACCAAAAACAGAGATCGCACATGTCTAGACCTTTTACCTTTTCGTTCGTCAAATCAAGCCAGTAACGATAAACAGCGCAAGGGCATGTGGGAATTCGTTCAATGTCGACAGAGTCACGGATGGTTCTGATATATTGAGGGGTATAGTGAGGATAACTTACTCCCTGAAACGCTTTGACATGCCTCCTAAGGGCCCGAATAGCAGTGCGAGACAGTAGAGGGAACGTAATATCAGAAACCAAGTGGGGGCAGATGGATCGCCGGATGACTTCGTAGCAATACGTTGCGGGTTTGATTCCAGCAACAGCGCAGTTTTTGAGGCGGACAAGCGCGTCAGCTCGCTCTTCTGCGGCAACTCCTTCTGTGTCCATAAAATCCGATATGGCTTTTTGAAAGACCGCTGATGGATTGTTGGCAAGTAGACATGCATGTTGCAAGCGATGATAACCAAGAAAGTTGTGACTCGTTCCTATAAGATCAATCTGGGACAGGGTATCCACGTGGTCGGAATCATCTCAGAGGGTTTTGCACACTGCTTTCGTTACGTAGTACTCGCGAACGACTTCGCTAGCGTTTCTGACCAAAATCGATCTCCGAATTTCATCAGGAAGATCGAGGAAGGTGGGAGGAGAAGGGGCGAAATTATTGTTATCTTCTATATTCATCCCTAGTTAGAGATATACGGTTGGCATCCGTTATATTTATAGATGATTTTATGATGAAACGGTTCATATTCCTAAAACGATGGATAGTAAAAAGGTGAAAAATACATTAATTGTGTACAAGAGCGTGGATAGTTATAAATAAATCGAGAAAACATAGACGGATGCATTGTTGAAATTGGATTCTAAATCTTAGAAAACAAATTCGACATGAGATATAAGCAAACACGAGAAGAACCACCTGCCTTGATTCGACACATTCGAGAACCACCTGTCTTAATTAAGCAAACCAGAGAACCACCTGCTTTAATTCGACAAATTCGACATGATATATAATCATCTTCAATCATCTATAATCATCTTCAATCATCTTCATCATAAGCAATCCCGTGATTGTAACAGGTTTCTTCAATCATCTTCATCATTCTAATAACTGCAAGCCAGATCCACAAAGGAACCTGTTGAGTTTGCGGACTAACGACCACCCAATCGATTATTCGTTCCAGCAAAAACAGTTTGCTTGTTTCGTCGTTGATCCCGAGATGGCTAACAATTCCACCCATCTTTGATTCAGCCCAACAATTCTCTTATCCTCATCGACGACTATTCACCTTAAACGATTCGCGGCCGAATTGAATCGAATACAAAAAGTTGCAAAAACAGGAAGAAAACTAATGTTGAGTTCATTTAGTAATCCGGACCAGATAAATATTACAGTTAAAACCAGTGTTGAGTTCATTTAGTTTTGATTCAACCATCACAAGTTAAATTGTACATTTAGTTGGATTACATAGTTTGATTGCTTGGGGTCATTTTTGTCTTTTTACATGCCCAAATCACTCAAAAAGATACAACAATGCAAATTCTTTTAAGAACATATGAGATTGCAAGGAAAAGTTAATAAAGATATAGTAGGTGCAATTCACCCGACAAACTTGCCAATATGTTATCAAAATATGCTTGTTTCTATGATTTTTGTCATATGTTTCATTTAATAATATTTTCTTGCAAAAATAATAAAAAGTTAACCAAACCATTATAAGCCATTTGTTAATTTTAAATTAGTATGTTTTTAAACATTTTTTACATAATAATCATCCTCATTTAATTATAAATCAGTTTTAAATATTTTTCTTTTAATAATAATTTATTAACAGATCAACTTATTATTATTTTAATAATAATTGACATAATAATAATTTTTAATAATGATTTATTAATGGATAACTTCATTAAAACTATTAACCTATTAATTTAAATAATTTATAGATTGATCCAATTTGCTTATTTAATGAGTTGGATTAACCTATTCCATTAAAGAAACAAATTATTTGGATATAAATTGGTTTGAGTTGGTTTATTCATTTTGATACTTTTAACTATGATCCGTGGGCTTATAGTGATAAACAAGATATTAGTATAGGCTTAGAGAAGATGTATTTATTTTAAGTGGTTTTTTTGGTGTGTGCAAAAGTGGTTCTTTCTAAACACAATAAGCTTAACTATACTATACTATTAAAACATGAAGATTTTTTGAAGATAATTTTTACCCATGTGTTGTATTACATAAATGTCATTGCAATTTGATTAAATTTTATTAAAATAGTTATGAAATATTAAATTATCTATACTATGCATTTTTCTAAATCAGATAATTATTAAACATATAACCAAACAATTTAAATATAATGAATTTTACTTCTCTAATTAATTAAATATATATACGTCCAAAAACTATAGATGTGAAGAACAATATATTGAAAACTTTTTTCGCTGCTGGAGATTTTAGGGCGGCAGCTTGTATGCTCGTTACTACGGGAGAAATGGGGCTTCCGCCGCCATCTACGGTCTCTCCTGCCAACTCCTCTTCCACCCCTTTCAAATCTCTCTCGACAAATCACTCAAAATAAAATAACCAATAACCTCCACGATGTATTGTAGAAAATGGCCTAATAAGCCAATAAAAAAGTACATTCCACATATGATATTTCTAATGCAAGCCCAGAACAAAACGGCAAGGCCCAAAAAAAAACCCTCGCCCTCACGGAAAGGAGTTCCGATTTTGTGAGATTGTGCGGTGGGTTAACATCTACGGCCTTGATGTCAAGCAAAACAATCGGACGGTGCATTTAGCAAATCCCAATTGGATTTCCCGAAAACACCCTCGGATCCACCACAAAATTTCCAACATATCTGAACGTTAAAACGGCCGTTCTCTCCTTTTTCCCCAGACACTGCTTTATATATAATAAACTCTTCTTCCTTCTTTGCACCAAATCAAAACAAAGAGATTGAAAGATTTCGTTTTTGAGAAGTTTCAGCGGCGGAGAGAAGTCGAAAGGATCCAGAGAGGAGAGTGCTAAGCCAATCAATGGTGTTTTCTAGTGAAGGAGACTACATGGCGACGGGACATGAGAGACCCAAGACCCGTCACAATTTCACGCTCCCGAACTTGAAGTGGGGGATTCAGCGAAATTTGAGGTGCATGAAGGTCGAATCTTACGGGGCCTCCGTCTCCGTTGATCAACGACTCCGACGACGACCCCCGCCTTCCGAATTCGACGGTGGTGCGTCCCCCTTCAGCTTCGGCGGCGGTGTTGACAATCGGAATCGAATATTGGAGACGGGACGGTGGCGATCAGTGGAAAACGGCGGAGAGGAAGGGATCGGAGAGTATGGAGAGAAGATCATGTCGGATCTTAAGACGGAGGTGGATAAGTTGAAGGAATCGATTTTTAGGGAACAAGTTGTAGATTACGAAGAGGTAGAAGAGAAGACGAACGGTGACGAGGAATTAAAACCACAGAAAAAGGAGAGGGAGATGGAGGTTTCTCCGCCGGGAGTAGCGGCGGAGGTGAAGCCGTGGAATTTACGAAAGAGAAGAGCAGCCTGCAAGGCTCCGAATACAGAATCTGGAAACTACAAAGGATTAGGGATTAACGAGGAGAAAGGAGTGAATCCATCGGCGGTGAAGCCCAAATTCATGTCGACGCTGTCGAAGAAAGAAATCGAAGATGATTACATGACGATGATGGGTCACCGACCACCGCGACGACCGAAGAAACGTCTCAGACCCGTTCAGAAACAGATCGATGTAAGTCGATTTTTTTCATCTTCGTTGATGCATTTTTTCGTGTTCTTGATTTTGGTTTTTGATTCTTCTTGTTTCAATGGCTACAGTTGTTGCATCCAGCTCTTTATTTTAGTACTGAAATTACTGAAGATATCTACGAAGTCTCAGATGCCGCCGAGAAAGGAAAGGTATCATCTTTCACAATCCCCTAATTTGATTTTTGGTAAGCAATCGAAACTTTAGATGCTAATTTTTGCTTACTAATTCTGTAGATATGATGATGGTGATGATGATGATGACAAGTTCCAGTTGAAGTTTCACAGCCTTGTTTTACTGACTTGTGGAATCTCTTGAAGTTGGAGTGTGATCAAATCAGAATGTTGAAGCCTAAGCTGCTTTGAGTTTCTCAATATTGTTTCTTTAGCTATTATTTTACTAGTTTGGTTTTGGCTGAAATAACCTGTACAAAGATATGGGACAAGTAGGTTCTATGTAATTAGAACAGACTCTTTCCTTTAGCAACGGGACAGCCAATAACAATCAATAAACATTTAACCAAATCTTCCCTTTTGTGACTATTCAAACTCCATAGCTTTAGGCTGTTCTTGTTTGTCGTTCAGACCATTCTTATATCGTGTGTTTTTGTCGTCATGATTCTCTGTTTTGGGTGCATTCTATGTAATAAACGGCAACATCTTTTCTGAAGCGTGTGCGGGGGAAAACGGCCAATTCATACCCAAACAATAACGAATGGTACCGATTCGTACCTGCACAGTTTTGATGTGCTAATTCAAACCCACACTCTTAAATATTTGAATTTTCATATCCAAACAAATTTTTTATGACCTAAACATACATTGACTAAAAATCTGTTAGTCAAACCGTTAAAAAGTTAACGGGCGATGAGTCACTTGACACGTAATAAATGACGTGTTTTAAAATAAAATTTCAGACAAGTTTTTTTAACTAAAACGTGGTCGTTTTAGTTTAAGAATTAACTAAAAAAAAAGTAAAACATTATTTAACAACTTTGATATCCAAAACTCAAATCCAAACTCACGGTGTCTTCGATTGATGCATCGATCTTGGACTGGATACACTCCTTGGTAAGGAGAACCATGTCTGTAAGCAAAATCAAGCCGATTCTACAAAACGAGAGGACTTCGGATCTGTCACTTTCTTAACGACCTTCATCAAATCAATGTCTTGGCAAGGCATGGTGTTGGAGCCGTGAGGACGATCGGAGATGTTCCCAGAGGAATTAGTGGTGAAATACGGAGCGTCCCACCCGTCGATTTGATAAATCGAAGCGGACAGCGACATAGACCAATCAACAGACGCGATAGAATTTGGCGATGTCGGATTGGAAACGCCGGAACAATCAACTGAAAAGGCATCGACAGGAGTATCAACGAGAGCCAGCGTAGTCATCTTCTTCTTCCTTCAGCGACAATCACAATTAATACTTAGTAGACGAATTTTTGAAAGTGAATAACAAAATCGGTGAATCAATTTTTCAATAAAAAAGAGAGAAAATGAATCTGTAATTTTTTGTTTTCTTCTCTAAATTCCACAGATTTTGTGAATCTGGGGGGATTTTGAAGATGAAGAGCTAGATGATGCGAGTGCTCAACATCTGTTTCTTTCCTCTTCATCGAATTTTTAGAGGTGTACCTCTCTTGTTCCAGATAACAACAAGAGGAATGATCCAACAGTGCATATCTCTCGCTGCGAAGTTAGACAAGGAAAATGAAATGAAACGTGGCGAGATCGTAACAGATAAAAGTGGGAATGGGAAGAATAGTCAAAAGTCAACGATTGATGACGGAAAGTATGCGATTAGCAACTAACCGGTTTAATTTTTTTTTATTAATTCATTAACCAAAACGACCACGTTTTAGTTTAAAAAACTTGTCTAAAATTTTATTTTAAAACACGTCATTTATTACGTGTCAAGTGACTCATCGCCCGTTAACTTTTTAACGGTTTGACTAACAGATTTTTAGTCAATGTATGTTTAGGTCATAAAAAATTTGTTTAGGTATGAAAATTCAAATATTTAAGAGTGTGGGTTTGAATTAGCACATCAAAATTGTGCAGGTACGAATCGGTACCATTCGTACCATTCGTCATTAGTTCAAGGAGTGTGTGCTATACGGAAAGTGGACTAATTGTTCCGTGTGGAGGGCTTTTCATTTTCCCGCGTTTGATTGTTCCGTGAGCATGACTCGCTCTTACCGGTTTACTTTTTACCGGTCTGGTTCAATCAAGTTAACCAAATGGTCATCATTGACTTTAAAAGCATAGTTGGTTCTCTGGTTCTCTGCATCACTGTTTGTAGAATTTTGCTATTGCAAGTGTTTTTTTTAGTGGGGATCCCAAAGACTTTTTACACATAAAGACTAATCCCACGAAATCTATAGAAATCCGGGTTTTTTTGCCACTAAAGTCGTCTACGAAAATCCAGGTTTTCTTGCGATTGATTGAATGTGTTTTAAACCGATCATAGAAAACTTTTTTTAAATATATATATATATATATATATATATATATATATATATATATATATATATATATATATTAATAATAGATAACCGACCCGATAACTGAGGATCAAACTGGGTTTACAGAGGAAAATCAGAAGTAAAAAACCAAACCACTAAACCGGAAAGAGCCCTAACCGTACGCGTAATCTAGAAACCTAAACGTCGAACTCTCTAAAGGGCTACACTTTCGCTCCACTGACGGCGCCGGCGGCAATGAATCAGAGAAATTTGCGGCTTCAACCGGGAGCTTTCCGAGTGACGTTGATTGCCGACCCCCGCCGGCGGTCCGACACCTGGATGACCTGATCCCCTCCCTCCTTTTCCCGGCGACGACACGCTTCACTTAGGCTTACCCACGGACTGAACCGAACTACACCGCCGAAGCTAAGTATCTTATTCGTCGTGTTCGATTTCGAGACTCCAACGTCGGCACAACGACCTATCTTTAACCGGCGTCACAAACTTACCTCTCCACCGGCGAAGGAGGCGGCACCAAAGACACTGGCATGCAAACTAGGAAACCACGCCAGTCGCCTCCGCCGCATATCTCCGGAGTCGTGGAAGGCAGCTACCCCTTCCCCGAAACCTCCTCCACTCGCACTGTTAACCCACCAAGCCTCCGCGCCGCCGCTAACCAAATCCCAGATCCAGAAACTTTTCTTCCTCCCTCGCGCTAGCTCTTCCGCCTCACGTCCTCTACTCAGCTTCCAAGCGAGCGACTGACAAGGGTCCGTCGAATTGCTCTGCTCCGAGATCCGTTCAAATAGACGCGGCGCAACCTATCACACGATGCCGGTGAAGCGCAAATCAGACATCTTCTGGCGCGCCTCAGACAAAGTTTTTTCAAGCTCGACACTTAGAACTCACTTGAAACCTCTCACGACATTGGCGGTGACGCCAACAGCCGGAGAAGCCTCGGGAAAACAAAATCGCCAAATAATCGCCTGTAGAGAGAGAAATTTTTAGTTTGGGCCGCTCAAAAGCTTTTTTCCCGATCATAGAAAATAATATGACGTGTTTTTATAATGTGATACGAAAAACTCCTTTTCCCCGTTATTACTGCATTTTCGGTGTCAATCATTTGCTTATATATATATATCACTAGTTGTTTTTCTTAATTGGTGATAATTGAGAAACTATTAGACCATATATAATGAGTCTATTGAACTTTTTAATTCAACAATTGTGTGTTCACAATGAATTTGTTAAAAAAAGTTATGGTTGTGGATTCTTAAAAATATTCCACTTAATGAAAACTAAAAATGGGGACCACATTAAACATGTTATTACTCTTTCTATTCAGAAAGTTGAAGTTAATCAACAATATTTTTTTTGTTTTTTTTTGTTTTTAGTAAATATAACTTAATTTAGATACATACACATCTTTTTTATATTGGCCGTTTAGATTTTTAAATTTTTTTATTTCATCTGAATGATTTAAGATTAGTTATTGTATTTTATATTAAAATTCATCATTTTGCATATTTTATAAATAGAAATTTTGTTCATTCGATTTAAACATAAAAAAAAATTAGTCTATTTTCGAAATGGATCCCAACAACAAGATTCTTTTTTTCTGACAAATCATTAATTTGAGATTAAAAAGTTTTACAAGATAAAAAGACCATATAATTACAACCATTGAAACAAATGCATGAAACTGAAAAAACAATTTCAGTGAAAAAGTAGAGAATAACCATGCTTTCGTATCGTAAGGCTTAGAGGCTAACATATGAAATCTATTATGTCCCTTCTTCACATATTGATTATTGGATAACAACATATAGCTGAGACTCCAAAATACATTTGGCATGACTTTAATGCGTAGATATGATTTTGATGTCATATCTTGTTGACGCATGAAGATAAAACTGTTTGATGAGTTGTTTTTTATACTAATCGCTCCATAAACTTATGCTTGTTGAAAATGTAGAAACAATCTTACGATTCGTATACGTGATGTCTTTTCTTTTGTCAAAGCAATGTTTCTTCCTGAAGTTGGTTTTCCTGGATCCCACATTTTTTACAGAGTTGCGGCGGTCGGGTGGTCGAGAAGCGACGAGCGGAACGGTGGTCGAGCAAGATCGATGGGACAAGGAAGCTGGTCGGTGGCGCTCTCTTCCTGGTGGGTGATTCGATGGAGAGGTTGAGTTTTGAACAAGAACATAGCACTTTGAGTATCACGAACAAGCAAGCAAAGTAACAAGAGATCTCAAATCCAACAAGGAGAGAGATCGGCACAACCATTAGGGTTTCTTTTTACTTAAAAATTACTTAGGTTTTCAATTAGCAAAAGAGAGTTTAAATACTCTCATAATCGAAATACAAGGTGGGCCATAATGAGCCAATCAAAATGTTCAAAATAAAAGAAAATAAAACTAGAAAGGAAAAGACTTAGAAAAATAACAACATGGCTGACCTGTCTCTCTAATGGGTGGGCCTTAGATCACCTCGTTAAAAACTTTGTAAGGAAAACCAATTTGGGACAAAACATCACAAGGGAAAAAGAGTATGATCTTCGGTCCAGAGGCAGAACGGTCTAAGAATCGTCTGACTTGATGTTGAAGATCATGGTCGGTCTGATCGTCCGGAGTAGAGGCCATGGGGTGGTCGGGTCGAGTGGGTCGATGGCTTCGGTCTTGATCATATTCTGGGCCAACTGGTTCAAAACAAGTTGGCCGTGGTCTAGCTGGGTCGTGATATCCTTTATGCTCGTCCTGGAGATCAGCTGCTCCATAGTTTGGTTGAAGTCGTCTCGGAGCTATCTCTGTCCCGACCGCGTCCGCGGTACGCTGCGCATGGTCAGGAACTGGTTGACTAATCCCATGGTTGAGCCTGGTCCGTCCTTCTCGTCTTGCTCAGGGTCAGTCAATCTGATGTCCTCATCACACACAAACCAATATAATCACACAATGGTATGAAATGGGCCATCTTGGAGGACCGAACGACCACTACGAAGATTGCATCCTTGTTCATGATTTTTGGCAATCCAAGTACAAAATCCATGGAAATATCGACCCATGGTCGGTTAGTTAGGTAGAGGAAAGTAAAGACCGTGAGGATGTGACCCAGATTTGGCCTTAAGGCATGTCATGCATTTTAAACAGAAACGTTCCACGTCTCGTTTCTGGTGCGGCCAGTAGAAATGATCGACCATGACACTCAGAGTTTTGTCTACGCCAAAGTGTCCCATAAGTCCGCCTCCATGAGACTTTCGAACCAAGAGATCCCTCATCGATCCTTGGGAATACAAAGTCGTTTGCCTCTGAATAGGAATCCATTGTGCATGTAGAAAGCTCCTTTTGGTCCAGCTTGAAATTCCTGAAAATTTCACTAAAATCAAGGTCGTCTTCATATTCTTCATTAATAAGTTCGAATCCCAAAACTTTGGCCTCCATGGTGCTGATCAGCATGTATCATCGGGATAAGGCGTCAGCTACCACGTTCTCCTTTCCCTTATTATACTTAATGATGTATGGGAAGGTCTCCACGAACTCAAGCCACTTGGTGTGCCTCCTCTTTAGGTTCGTCTGTCCTCTTAAGTGCTTCAAATTCTTGTGGTCGGTGTGGATGACAAACTCCTTGGCCAACAAATAGTGCTGCCATATCTCCAATGATCGCACCAAGGCATAAATCTCCTTGTCGTACGTCGGATAGTTGAGCGTGGCTCCATTCAATTTCTTACTGAAGTAGACAACGGGCCGTCCTCCCTGTGTCAGTACAGCTCCAATACCTAAACATGAGGCATCACATTCAATTTCGAACGTTTTATCAAAGTTAGGTAAGACTAAAATATGCGCATGGGTCAGGAGGTCCTTGAGTTTCTTGAATGCAGCCTCCTATGCGGGTCCCCTTTTGAACGGGGCGTACTTCTTGATCACGGCCGTGAGTGGGGCAGCCACCGTTCTGAAATCTTTTATGAACCGTCTGTAGAATTTGGCTTGTCCGTGAAAGCTCCTGACATGGCCGATGGTGGTCGGGGTCGGCCATTCCTCAATTGCATTGACTTTTCTTGGTTAACCTATATAACTCACAACAAAACCTAAAAAGACAAGCTTATCAGTGCAGAACGTGAACTTCTTGAGGTTGGCGTAGAGACCTTCCTGTCGGAGAGTCTCTATTACTTGTTCAAGGTGCATTAGGTGATCAGCAAAACATTGACTGTAGATTATCATCATTATAAACTACAACGAACTTACTGATGTAGGCCCTTAAGACCTGGTTCATGAGGCACATGAAGGTGATGGGCGTGTTGGTGAGGCCAAACGACATGATAAGCCACTCATACATACTCTGATTGGTCTTAAATGTTGTCTTCCATTCGTCCCCTTCCTTCATTCGAACCTGATGATAGCCACTACGCAGGTCTATCTTGGAGAAAACAGAAGCTCCATGCAATTCGTCCAACATGTCGTCCAGGCGCGGGATGGGATGTCGGTTTTTGATGGTAATCTTGTTGATCGCCCGACAGTCAACATACATTCTCCAGGACCTGTCCTTCTTGGGAACCAGTAGGACTGGAACCGCACATGGAATAAGGCTCTCTCGAATGTATCCTTTTGACATAAGGTCCTGTACCTGCTTTTCCAACTCCTTTAACTCGGTCGGGTTCATGCGGTACGCATGTCGATTAGGTAGTGCGGACCCTGGTACGAGGTTGATATTATGCTCAATGCCTCAGATAGGTGGTAGACCGGCTGGTATCTCCTCTGAGAACACGTCCTTAAACCTGTCCAACAAAAAGCCACTTCTCGAGGCAATTCCATGTCATTAGAACATGAGAGGAGAGCGTCCTTAAAGACCATTGGTAGGACCTGCGTGTTCTGACTTATAGAATGCTAATTCCCCCTTCAATGTTGCATCTAACCCCCTGACCAGAGCTTTTGGAGAACGCTACGAACTCCAGTTTTGCCCACCCAGCTGCAGTCGCGGTTTCTATCCATCATGATATAGAACATCCGAAGTAACAACATTAATTGAAAAAATCCCATTAACTTTATTGTCGCTTAACACATTCCCTATTCATAACTTGTGTTATATGTTAACTATGTTTAACATAAGAAAAAAACAACCATATAACCAGTGTAGTGAAATAAAGTATATAGATAAAATGTATTAACTTCTACGTTTATAACTCTGTTCAAAAACTCGGCGCCCATAGGCGATTAAGCGCCGGAAATTGGTAAGTTGGACGGTGGCTGCTGCGATTTCAAGCTATGCGGAGAAAAACTCGGGTACCTTGAAAACAAACTTTATTTTCATTTATTTTACCTTCATAATTTTGTTTTTAAGTAGATCTAACATCTAGGTATGTAAATTTAAAGAAAACAACAAAAAACACTAAGAAATCGATGAGAAAAAACAAAAAAGTGGCCGCGCAGATTAGGTTATGAAACACAAAGGAAGAAGATGACTTTAAAAGGCCATTTTTTGCCCTTCATTAAGTATTTAATAAAAAAAAACACTGAAATGCGCAGTGTGAGACTCGAACAGAGGACCGTAGGCTCTTTCCACAAGCGTAAACGCCATCTGACTATGAAACATTTTACATTTACTCTTAACAATTTAATATATATATACATAAAAGTTCAAAAGTTCCGCCCCGCGTATATCCCACTTAATCCCTGATTTTTCGTCAACTCGCTAGGTCCAAATTTGCCACACGGACAACACCTAGCGAATTTCCGAACAAGGGTTTATAATATCCCAATCTCGGCTTAATCCATATATAAGGATTTATGTGTAATCACTGCCTGCGTTATTGACCACATGTTACAGTTACACTTTATAATCACTTAATTTCTTCAACTTCTATAGTAGTTATCTAGAATTAATTGCACCTAATGTATTTTTTTTTATCTTTATAATCATAAAGTTGTATCTTTTAATGTTTACTATCTTTTTGTGTGTTAAAAACATTTTATGTCTGTTGAAAAAAGGAATCTATAGATGGATGACGGGTCCCAAGCTATACATCCTAATATCAATTTGTAGTTGTTTTTCCTTTTCTCAAAGATGAATAATAAAACCAAATTTTTTATGGGTTAACTCTCTTCCAAGATTTAAAGATATGGACTATATTAATTAGTGATTCATATCCACACAATAAATATCATATGCTAAATGCTTTTGATGGATAGTAGGTGGCCAAGCGTCCACATTATCAAGAATCAGTGTACAGAGAAACACATAAATACGAGACTTAAGTGTTGACATTGACAAATATTGGCGGATAACGTACCTAGTAAACAAAGTTTTAAGAGATCTTATGGCCAATATCAATTATTCGTGGATACTAGCACGATCATACCACATGTTAAACGCTTCTGATGGATCAAGAGTTCACATGATCGTGAAAACATGCCTAGTAAATATAGTTTTAAGAGCTCTAGTGGACGGTATCGTCTATTTGTTGACACTACCACAATCATATCACATGTTAGACGCTTCTGATGGACAGAAGGTGGCCAAAAATTCACATGATCGTGAAAGTGTACCTAGTAAACACAGTTTTAAGAGCTTAGGTGGACAGTATCGACTATTCGTGGACACTATCTCGTTCATATCACATGTTATACGCTTCTGATGGACATAATATAGTCAAGAGTTCACACGGTCGTGAATCCGTGGACACACAATACGTCGGGCCCCGCTATCCACCCAAAAGCAATATTTCACTTGACCACCTGCTAATCATTGAAAACGTCTAGCATGTGATATGATCGTGATAGTGTACACAAATGGCCGACAAGGTGGATACCTATTCTAGACTCCATTGGAAGCGTCTAGCACAGTGGCAGAGCTAGTGAAGGATGACGGGGGTCATCTGACCCCATGAAATTTATAAAAATTCATTTGCGTGTTTATATTATGAGTAGTGAGTAGGTGATTTGGTTAGAAGTACAAGGGTTTGACCCCAGTGCTACAGGTTTGATTCTTTGATGTGCACCCTTTCAATTTTTTTTTTCTGCCGGTTAGATTTCAAAATTATTTTTTTGGAATTATTCCTAAATCGTTTACTTTGAAAATCTTGGCCCGTTGGGCCCGAACTAGTTACATTTATTTTTTGAAAGTTTAACTCATTTTTTCCTAAATCGTTTACTTTGTGCTTTTTTTGTCTTACATGTATTTATTTCAAAATCTAAAAAAAAAAATTCATTTTTCTTTTTACCTTTCCCTATAGCCTATATATAAATTCTTTAATTTTTAAAAACACAATAATTTACTGAATTTAGTAATGTTAAACAATAAACACAAACATATATATATATATATATATAAATATATTATGAAAATATGTCATACTAATATTTTAGAAAAAAATCAAAAGAAGAGTGGATGAATAATGTTATTCTATTAGTTTATTTATACCAACTTCTTTCTATTTCTAGAATAACAAAATTATATATTTATCTATATTGAAAAATAATCATAATTTATGTGGTAAATAAAATAATTGTTTTAATTATTTTTTGATAAAATTAAAAATCACCTAAAAATATTTGTAATAAAAATATTTTAATTAAATAATTTAATATTATTTTATAATATATTAATATTGACCCCAGTAAAAAACATTTCTGTTTCCGTCACTGGTCTATCATGTGATATGATCGTGATAGTGTCCACGAATAGCTGACAAGCGGATACCTAGTTTAAACTGCCTACCCGAATCTTCCTTATTAAGTCTTTTTTTTTTAATTCCGGTACATCAACCGATTATTTTTTCATTTCGACGGTCTGTGTAGTTGAAAACCTCACATTCGTTATTCTATCAACCGTCAAAAAAATGAAGGATTAAAATAAAGATAAAGTAAGAAAAAAAATGAATGGAAAAGAAAAAAAAATAAAAAACAAAAGAATAAGATAAGGGTATTTTCATATGTACGGTCCATTTATTCTCACAAAAGATACAAAATGCATGTAAACATCAAAAGGTATTAAATTGTATGAAAAAGATGCACATATAAACCTAGTGCAATTCCTTTGTGGAAAAGTAGAAATGTTTTATGCTACCAACAAAAACATATTCCGTGGGAAACTACAATCTTCAATGCAAAAAATGACGTGAAAGAATGGTGTGACAGTACTCAGTACGTTAACAACCTACATCGGTCGAACAACATCTCAGCAAATGGGAACAGAAGATTAGAATGGGAACGACCACAAGAAGGATGGTACAAATGCAATTTTGATGGCTCTGTTTCGACTACACCAATCACTGGTTCAGGTTGGATCATAAGGGATCACGAAGGTACATACATCAACGCAGGTCACGCAAAAACAACAAGAATATCAACACCGTTACAAGCCGAAGCACAAGCACTACTCATTGCACTACAATTCTGTTGGAGCCATGGCTATACCAAGGTACATTTTGAGGGCGACAGCAAACAATTAATAAACCTCATCAACAGAAAAACATTGGATTTCAACAATACCAGTTGGTGCTATGATATTTGGACATGGATGGCAAAGTTTGACAGTATTTCCATCACTTGGAGACCAAGGAAAGCTAATGAAGCAGCACACCAACTGGCGAGAAAGGCTTTAACATCGCCCTCTGTTTTTACTAAATATTCACTACCCCCATATTTTATGACTCATGTATTACATAATGACTATGTATCCTCAATTATCTAATAAAGCAAGATGACAAAAAAAAAAAAAACCCTAGTGCAATTCATCATAATTATCAATTTTCGAAAACATGGCCGAGTTGGCGATTTTTAGGTGATAATACCCTAGGCGGAGCACCTCCGCCGTGAATATATAAATATGATGCCAAAAAACAGAATTTGAAAAAGAAATTTAAAAATCTAGCTTTTCAAGTTTTAAATCGATAATTTAATCATAGATCTAGCCTATTTTGTTGCTAGTAACAAAGACACAAGCTTAAAACAAAGGCTGCAAAGTCTGGAGAAAAGAAAGTGTCTCGGAGTATGAAAATGATAGGAGACTTACTATTTTGTTCTTTTTTTTTCCGACAGAATTCTAACTTTATTACTTATATAAAAATACATTGTTTCAGTACAATTTCAAAGATAAAACATAAAAATCGAAACAAGGCATAACAAGGAATAACAATCAAAAACAATCAAAAACATTTGCAGAATTACAACCACACAATTATTACATACACATGTATGAGCCATATACTGAGAAAAATATCAGCAGAAGGGAGTTTGACGATGCTTTCCGAAGAGTAGCCTTACTCGCTAACCGATCATATTATCGGTTATTGTCCAACTTTATATTTGAATTTTCTCTGATGTGAGATGTATGCAGCATCCTTTGGCTGAACTTCTTTGTTACAAAACACATCCGAAAACCCAATATATGGAAATGTAACTCTGAAGAATAGATACATTGATACCAATTATTCCGTATCAAGATCTGTTTGAGGAATTTTGACTCATCCGAAGAAAGTTGTATTCCTACCCTTGTTTTGCTTCCATTGTTACCCCGAATTTCAATGAAACCATGCTCGAAAATATATATCTATATTACCTTTGATACGATCGGATGCATTCATCTTCCGTTATATGTTGAATCCAAGGCGGCTTCCGGACTGGCAGTTGTCTCTTCAACAAATCAGGAAGGATTTGATGATACCTTCCAGATATTACGATATGGTTACGGTAATAACCATAAACCGGAGAAAAACTAACGATAATCATTAGTTTTAACAACAACACACCATCGACGGTACCGTCGAAATTATTCATCAACCATAGATGATGTCTATGGAGACGAAAAGGAATACACACGACGACGGAGATGGAGATAGATGACGGCGGTGGCAATAATCCGAGAAGCAACACCACGAACAACATCATCATTATGATTTATCATCACCACCGTTTTGATTATCACCACCGTTTCGATTCCGACGTCGGCCGGAGACAATTTGAAAAAAACGGAAGTTTCAGAAAAATCGCGTATGAGTCGTCTTGGGGGAGATGAGTAACCGCCGTCGTTTAGTTTAAAATTCCTAACTTGCCTACTATTTTGTTCTTACTAAAGAAAAAAAAAAAGAAAAAAACAATTTATTTCCATCTCTTGGACTCCGAAACCTCCGTGGCTTAAGCAATAGAATAGCCCAAACCAATGCACAAACATGTTTTGTTGTCATATTACTCAAAGTATATTATATATCAGTGTATCACATGTGACATTTGAAAAAGCCCTACAATAAATTTTTAATTAATCCTCGATTATTCCCTAATGAATTAATTTAGCATTATGCCTAATTCAACCGCACACGTTACATCTAGCCCAATTCTGAATACCCTATAAATGTTATATTCTATTGATAAAGTTATTTTTAACTGTAAATTATTATTTTATTATATTATATAATATGATAAGGAGATTGGTTAATTTGGAGAATGTTATAAACAAACTAATAACACATATAAAACCCAAAACTTAATAGAAATTTTCTCTGCCCATATACGTAATGGGAATTCGGCCATAAAAATCCCTAATTTTGCAGGAATGGCCAATTGAGACACTAACTTTTTGTGTGGCCAAAAAAATACTAGACAATTCATTGACTTCCGTTAAAAACCCAAACTTTAGGTTGACTTGCCATTAAAGCACACCGTTAACTTTTTTAACGGAAAATTAAACACCATTAACCTCACCGTTTATTATTATCGTTAATGAAAAACGACGTCGTTTTCTATTAAAAAAATTCTGCCATAAAAATCCCCAACTTTGCAGGAATGGTCAATTGAAACACCAACTTTTTGTGTGGCCAAAAAAACACCAGACAATTCATTGACTTCTGTTAAAAAACTCAAACTTTAGGTTGACTTGCCATTAAAGCACACCGTTAACTTTTTTTAACGGAAAATTAAACACCATGGTACATGGGATTGAAATGGAGGTGCTTGAGGAAGATTTGAGTAGTGAGGCAGAAGAAGAGCAGTTGTCAACAGATTGTTGTACCTTATCTTTGAGTTGGGTGTTTATTCTCCTAAGACAACAAGACTTAAAGGGAAGATCAATAACAGAGAGGTGATTGTTATGCTCGATAGTGGAGCTTCGCACAACTTCATTTCACCAGTTGTTGTGCAAAGGTTGCAGTTGAATATAATTGCGGATAGCAACCTTGATGTGTTGTTGGGAAATGGCTTAATGGTTCATGCCCTTGGTGTTTGCCATTCAGTCAATTTCCAGCTTAATCACACTGATTTCACATCAACTTTCATCTCTCTAGAACTGGGCAATGTGGATGTCATTCTTGGTGTGCAATGGCTGGAGACATTAGGTAAGTGTGAGGTGGACTGGAAGGAGCAGTACCTTTCATTTACCTATAAGGGAGCTAAGGTGACTTCGTTTGGTGACAAAGATTTACATTGTCCTAAGCTCTCTCTCAAGTCATTCCAACCAGTTTACACAGCCAAGAATTCAGGAAGAGTAGTGCTATCTTCTAGCTGTGTAGTGACATCTGCAGGACCAGATTTACAGTCTGGGATTTCTTCAACTTTGGAGCAATTCTCAGATGTGTTTAGTGTGCCTGTGGGACTGCCACCGATCAGAGGTCAGGAGCACTCCATTACCTTACATCCTGGTGTGGCTACTGTCTCATATAATGAAATGTGTTATAATGGCACTCCATGTCCACCGTTAACTTTTTAGGTTGCCATGGCTGATTTAGTAATTGTAATTGATCCCGGAAGACTTATTAATAGGTGATATAATGAAATGTGTTTCATATATTACCGACGATGAACAATAGCACAATGGTAAAGTTCTGTATACTCTTGCCTCATGTCTCGAGTTCAATCCACGGCTGGATCGATTTTATATTTTTTTAAATAGAAAAACGACGTCGTTTTAATAATAATAAACGGTGAGGTTAATGGTGTTTAATTTTCCGTTAAAAAAGTTAACGGTGTGCTTTAATGGCAAGTCAACCTAAAGTTTGAGTTTTTAACAGAAGTCAATGAATTGTCTGGTGTTTTTTTGGCCACACAAAAAGTTGGTGTTTCAATTGACCATTCCTGCAAAGTTGGAGATTTTTATGGCAGAATTGTTTTAATAAAAAAACGACGTCGTTTTTCATTAACGATAATAATAAACGGTGAGGTTAATGGTGTTTAATTTTCCATTAAAAAAAGTTAACGGTGTGTTTTAATGGCAAGTCAACCGAACGTTTGGGTTTTTAACGGAAGTCAATGAATTGTCTAGTATTTTTTTGGCCACACAAAAAGTTGGTGTCTCAATTGGCCATTCCTGCAAAGTTGGGGATTTTTATGGCCGAATTCCCTATACGTAATTCAAAAGTTAACTTTCAATAATTTACTTGCCGTGTTAAAGAAACGTTAAAAACATCTAGATGTTTATATAGTATAAAATATTAAAAATTGTGAAATAATATGTAATGTGTTGTTTAAATGTACATACATATTTTTAGATAGCTCACTACTATAACATACATATAGAAACGAAACGAAATTTTGGAAGCTCTATTCAAAATAAAAATATAAAAATCGTGATTTTATAATATAAAATAACATTAAAATAATTATATAATAAAATATAATTTAAATATAGTTTATGTCTATAAAATATACAATAATATCCTGTAAAAATAACAACAGTTCTAACAATTTTGAAAAATAAATTTTCTTTCGGTTTTTGTTATAAAATCATTAGTCAAACTTTCATAATTAAAATTCTAATTAATTTTCATTTTATTAATTTTCCTTTATTTTACAAATACCATTTTTTTATAGATAATTATATAAAATACATTCATATATATAGAATTAAAAAAAATGGAGACTCTTCCTAACTTTATTTATCAACATATACTAAATGAATGGCGAAAACGGAAATTTTTTTACTAACATAAATAGTAACTCGATCGTTATATCACATTATTCTTACTTTGTTAATTATAATTTCATTGTTTGTTGAATATATTTGTAACATCTCTCCTCTATCGAAAAGACGATTTACTCTATTAACGATTTTTGAAAGCGATCCTTCGTTGTTTCTTCCTCCGGCTAGCATCGCTTTCTGTCGCTGGTTGTCCCTCTTTTTTTACTCTCTTTGTATATTCTCTAGATTAATAAATTCTCATCAGACAATGGTTTTCTTATATTTAATCGATTGGATTAATAAATTCTCTAGATTAGCATATATCTCATATTTAATCGATTGGATTTTCATCTTAGATGAGATTGTTGTTCATTGATGAGATCATTTATGCAATTATTTGGTGCTTGTCTTGCTGATCCTATGGAGGCTTTTACATTACCCTGCGGTGGAGATTGTAAATGGATGCACACGATTTTACAATTTCAGTGGTATTTAGATTTATCAGCATGGAGTTTGAAGATATGGGTGATGGATTTTCAAAATAAAAAGGAATCAGTGCGGATGTTTATGCAGCCTTTCTTAGGGACTTTTCGTTTATCAAAAGGAAACAATTACGTTTCCGGCATCTTCTTCCACTTTTGGAGTCGATTCAATCATAGTTTGTTGTTAGGCTGTTGTTGGTGTTGGATTTCTTATTAAGAAATCCGGCCCATGAAATAACGAAGACAAGCCCAACCTAAGATTCAGACCCATTAAGTTGTAAAACAATTAAAGCCCAGAAGATCGATTTATTTGTCGGGCTGATAAGCGAGATCAACATCGACAAAGGCGACCCTAGATGTGAATAAGTCCTCGTTTGTTCGAATGATCTCCGCGAATCACGGAGTAAGAGGAGATCATCGCTAAACAGAACTTTCAAGAAAACGGAACGGCAAGATCGAACGTCGAAGCTATTTAATAAGAAGAGAAGACCTTCTCGAGATATTCCAACTTCCATAGAAAAACTACTTCGGCCTCATTTTGTATACTCTCAATCCGATTGTATATGTTCTTGTTTCGATATTCAATCCTAAATATATCTTTGATTCATAGGAAATTAACAATTTACATTCTCTTAGTCCAAATCCACGAATAACAAATTCTTGGTGTGAATATACGATCTCACATTTGGCGCCGACTGTAACGCCCCTGTTCCGTTTTGACCTTAGTCAAGACCAGGGCCGTCACATTGTTTTTTTTTTCGAATATAAAACATCTTTGTTATAAAAAATGCGGAAAATACCAATAGGTCCATGGACTTTATTTATTTAAAACTTATTACAAATATTACTTGAAATTATCGTTGCGAAAGAGACGTCGAGTCTAAACCGGCTGGCCTAACGTCCCGCGTTCTGCTACTCCTAAGGGTTACCTGAAAATATGAAAATAGAGGGGGAGCGATCTATTATCGACCCAGTGAGTTGAGATTCCCCAACTAATAATGTAACTTCCCGTCTACCCAACCCAACCCCAAACACAAGCAATGACGGAAAGCTACGCAAGCAACCCTAAATAGCTGAAGCACTAAAGTAATAATTAAATTATATGCATGCTACGGGCCCTGGCAATATCGTCATTCCCTCGGAATACTCGCCCCGTCAGCAGATAGGCCACGGTAGTAATTCCACGACTCTTACTCATATACACATAGTGCAACGAGTAAGACACCGTTCTCCGTCCATCGATACGCGGTGACTCGGCCTACCCCTAGATAGCCAGAGCTTCCATGCAGTCCGGCCCTAGGACATGAACCCGTATTCTCCAGACCACACACCTACCGGCGTCACCCAGTAGGTTAACTCCTGTCAGTAACACGACCCGAGAGTACGTGAACCGACCGGTACGCTCCCGAGGATCCATCGGGTAGGGAAGCCGATATGCCTACTATTTCTCCATGTCACTAACACATCAAACAAACTATCAAACATACCACATCACAATAATCATAACAATCAAAGCATCTCATCAAGCAATCAATCATGAACAATTCATCATATTACTATTACGCTACTTAATAGTTTTCCCGTATTTTAATCACTTGTTCATTATTTAGCTATCAATCAAGAGCATACTATATAGTAATATAAACCGCATTATTACTATCAATTAATAACAATCTTACTTAACAATCAACCAAGCATAGTCATCATATCAACGCTAACACTTATTATTATATAATAATCAAACCGACACTAATTATAACCTTACGCCGGATTATAACTTAATGTCAGGAACCTGCGGAGTAAAAATATATTAATCAAACAATTAATCCCAACTCACCGATACTTTGTCGTGGTTGACCCCGAACCTCCAGACTTTCTTTTAAACAGCCTAGAACGGAAGAGAAGGTCGGTACTTGGGATGAACGTGGAAAATCTCCGTTTAGGAAATATTTCCCCGCTCCTCCGTCACTAACCAAACTCTTCACTACTATTACTTTTACTTTCTCTCTCCTCCTTCTCTCTCTCTCCCTCCCTCTCCTCCTTCTTCTTCCCTCCGGCTTCTCCTCCTCTCGGCTCCTCCTTCTCCTCCTTATTCTGGCCGCCTTCTTCTTCTTATCCTCCTTCCCTTATCCCTCTCTTCTTTCTCTCTTCCTTACCACTCTTGTTGAGAGGTGTTTTTGGTGTGAAGAGAAGTGAGGGGTGGAGGCTTCTTTTTATAGCCAAAGTGAAGAGATCTCCACCTTCCACTTGTCTCCTCTTCCTCTCCATCTTAAGCCACGACCTCACCACCAAAAAACATCCACAAACAATGAATTTGATCACCCACCATCCATTTGTAGCCTTCTCCATGCAACCCTTAGATTGATGACAACACATCTTTAGGTTCATGCACCTAAGAAGCTTCTAAATTTCTTGGGCTCAATTTCGTGGTCCATGCTTCATTCTGAGCTGGGTTTAGGTCCAATATCAACTTAGTAATCAGCCCTAAATACCCTGGTTCAAGCCCAAGATCTAAAGAATTTATTTTGCATTTTTAGTCACTAATTAGCCCTTAATGAACTAAAACTTATAACTTAATCTAGGTATCAGCTCTTGCCAAATAGTTTTAACCATAGCTTCAACATATAATAGTAGAGTTGTGGTTAAAATTTCATGATTTTTAGTGGCTTTTAAAGGGTTTTCCAATTCGCCCGAACATTTTATCGGTTTCTCGGAAAACCGGTTATTTCTGAAAATTCCCAAGAATTTTCAAAATAGCTCCAATTAATATCTTAGCAAGATAATTCATTTTTATTAATGATAAAATACCATTACATTTTATAATAATATTTTTATCAACTTCCGAGATCGGGGTATCACATTCTCCCCCCCCCCCCCTTTTATTAGAATTCGTCCCCGAATTCTTTATCGTTCTGGAACTCCTTTCTACTGAACACTAGAGAAAAACTATGGATACGATTCCCTAAACCTTGCTTCATCCTCCCAGGTGACGACTACACGATTCTGCTTACCCCAAAAGACTTGACCTTGCGGGATCTCTCTGTTCTTGAGTTTCCGGATACGCCTTTCTCCGATGCGAATGGGTCCTTCGGTGTAGGTAAGGTTTGGCCGGAGATCCTCTATTTTCTCTGTTTCCACATCTCTTGGGTCACGTATGAATCTTCGTAACATAGACACATGGAACACAAGGTGAATCCGCATGTCTGACGGTAGATCCAGTCTGTACGCCACTTCTCCAACCTTACCAATTACTTGGTATGGTCCGATGTAGCGAACTGCGAGCTTCCCAACCTTACCGAACCGTTCTCCCCTTCTTTGCGATGAGACCCTCAAATACACCCAATCTCTGACTGCGAAGTTAACCTCTCGTCTTGCTTGGTCTGCAAATTTCTTCTGCCGGTCTTGAGCTTTCTTCATATTAGCTTGAATCACTTGCAGCTTGCTGGTCGTCTCATCAACGATTTTTGGTCCAAAGATTTCTCGCTCTCCGATCTCGGTCCAACATAGTGGATTTCTACACGGTCGTCCATATAGAGCTTCATATGGAGACATTCCGATGCTGGAATGGTAGCTGTTATTATACGAGAACTCCACTAATGGTAAATGTTTCTCCCAATTTCAGGCCCAATCAAGTGCACACATCCGCAACATGTCCTCAATGGTCCGGATTGTCCTTTCAGCCTAGCCGTCTGTTTCCGGGTGATAAGCGGTACTGATTCGCAACTCCGTTCCCAACGCTTCTTGTAATGCCCTCCAGAAGACGGATGTAAAACGCGGATCCCGATCTGACACGATATCCGCTGGAATTCCATGTAGGCGAATGATTTGATCGATATAGAGCTCGGCCAAAACTTCTACCTTATCTGTGTCCTTTATCGGAATCAGATGCACCACCTTGGTCAAATGGTCGACGATTACCCAGATCGCGTTGTTTGCCCTTCCTTTTGCTGTCGGCATTCCGGTGATGAAATCCATCGATATGGAATCCCATTTCCACTGTGGAATAGGGAGATTCTGAAGCAACCCACCGGGTACTTGATGTTCCACTTTAATCTGCTGACAAGTTGAACATTGCGCTATCCATCGAGCTATCGATTTCTTCATTCCCGGCCAATGGTAGTATCTCTTCACATCTTTGTACATTTTTGAGCTCCCAGGGTGAATGCTAAGCAAAGAATGATGCACCACCTCCAAGATTTCTTCTCGCAAACCTTGTCCTTCTGGAACTGTGATCCTTCCCCTGAGCAGCAATGTACCATCATTGGCCAGATGATACCCGCTTTGGTTGGGTCCATCTTGATTCCTGACTTCTTCGATGATCTTCAAATCTTCTCGTTCTTCTGCTGC
The DNA here is from genome assembly GCA_030180135.1 of Orychophragmus violaceus. Lineage (NCBI taxonomy): Eukaryota > Viridiplantae > Streptophyta > Magnoliopsida > Brassicales > Brassicaceae > Orychophragmus > Orychophragmus violaceus. The sequence continues at coordinate 82,456,199 of CM058232.1, read as the reverse complement.
TCCTCTCGGATTCGAAGAACCAAGTCCGCCTGCCTTACATCTTGTAGACCTAACGGCTCATTTACTTCACCCTCCATTGCAGCCAAATTTACCGACTTGAGTTCTTCGGTTAGGGTTTCGAGCTCTCTTTCGATGCTAGCTTTGGTATTCCGCCGGCTAAGTGCGTCCGCGACCACATTAGCTTTTCCCGGGTGATACTTGATCCTGAGATCATAATCCGGGATGAACTCCATCCACCTTCGCTGTCGTAGATTGAGATCCGGTTGCGTGAAGAAGTATTTAAGACTTTGATGGTCCGTAAATACTTATATGCTTTCTCCATAGAGATAGGATCTCCAAATACGCAATGTGAATACTACCGCCGCTATTTCCAAGTCGTGCGTCCTATAATTCTCTTCATGCTTCATTAACTGACGAGATGCATAAGCGATGACTTTACCTTCTTGCATTAAGACGCACCCCAAACCAACTCGCAATGCATCGTGATACACCGTATAGGGTTTCCCGGGTTCTGGTAATGCCAAAACTGGTGCTGAAGTTAAAGAGACCTTCAACTTAGCAAAAGCATCTTCTGCGTCCTTACTCCATATAAAGGGAACGCCTTTCCCTGTTAGCTTCGTCAATGGCTTTGCGATTGAAGAAAATCCGCGGACGAATTTCCGATAAAACCCCGCCAAACCAAGAAAACTCCGAACTTCCGTCACAGAGGTAGGCCGAGGCCACTCTTGAATTGCTTTGACCTTCTCGGGATCGGCTGATACTCCTTGCTCAGAGATGCGATGACCCAAAAATCCAATTCCCCTCTGCCAAAACGAACATTTGCTGAATTTAGCAAATAGCTTCAGCTTCCGCAATCTCTCGAGAACTAACACCAAATGCATCCGATGCTCTTCCTCGGTCTTTGAGTAAACCAAAATATCGTCAATAAAAATGATAAGAAATTTATCAAGATATTTATGGAAAACTTCATTCATTAACCGCATAAAGGTTGCTGGTGCGTTGGTAAGCCCAAAAGGCATTACCACAAACTCAAACTGTCCATACCGAGTTCGAAACGCCGTCTTCATGATGTCCTTCTCAGCGATAGGAATTTGATGATATCCAGATGCTAAGTCTATTTTTGAAAACCAGCTTGTTCCTTTAAGCTGATCCAGAAGTTCATCGATTCGAGGTAACATATATTTATCCTTGATGGTGATGTTGTTGATTCCGCGATAGTCGATGCAAAACCTCATACTCCCATCTTTCTTCTTTACGAATAGCACTGGAGCTCCCCATGGTGACGAGCTTGGTCGAATGAAGCCTTTTCCGATCAAATCTTCCAGCTGCTTATTGAGTTCCGCCATTTCCGCTGGTGCCATTCGATAAGGAGCCTTTGCAATAGGTTTCACATCTGGTTCCAAGTTGATGGTGAAAGGATTACTCCGCGGTGGTGGTAATTCCTTTAATGGCGCGAATACGTCCTCGAACTTCTGAACTATCGCGATGTCCTCGATCTTAACGTCTTTGCTGACGGTTTCGTCGCCGGCCGTGATGATCACCAAAAATGCTTCTCCATTCTTGATCAAGTCTTGAACCCGAAGAGCCGCTATTATACACATTGACTTACTAGGGTTAATTCCGTAGTAGACTACTTCCTCCATTTTGTTTCCACGGAATGTAATCCTTCCTCGACCGCAGTCTAACTGGGCCTGATTGTTGGATCGTTTAGCGTTTCCTGATTCAATTCCAGATTGATTCATCCTACTAAACATGCAGATCTAGGTTCTCTTATTTAGAAACTTAATGGATCTCACCTGTTACCTTTTTGTGCAGCGGAATGAGGAGGTAATGGTCAGAGATCAGCAGAACCACCAAGAGATGGATCCTCCAAAGGCTCACACACGCACGCTCGGGAATTGGCTGCTAGACCAGACAGAGAGGAGGCGCAGAGAGAGGCTAAGGGAGGCGCAGAGACTGAGAAGAATTAGAGAGCTTTAGGTCAAGTTTTATTCATTAAAACTCCCTTTAGTTCTCATGGGCTTTTTGGGCCCAATTCTCAGTTCTGATTAAATCCCATATGGGATTTTTGGGCCCATATGGCTTTTTGGGCCCAATTCTCAGTTCTGATTAAATCCCATGGATTTAATCAGGCCCTTTATACTCTCTAAGTACAGTAAATGCCTAGCACTTTTACCGTACTTCTGCTAAACCGTTCCTTCGTATTTTCCCGTTAGCTTAGGCGTGTGACCCATATGGGATCATATAATAAAGGCAATAAGTCCAAGACATATAGATCATGAGCGGACTCTAGCAAGCCATCATGACCCCCAGTATTATATGACTTATGTCTGATCATTGACATACTCTTACGTTCTAGAGACAGTACAGAGATTACTGGACATAATTCCAACAATCTCCCACTTGAACTGGAATCTCTGTATTCATAATCCTTTTGTCTCAATATCTCGATTAGTCATAAGGCAAGATTAGTGTCATCCTTATAAAGCCTAATCTTGTTTATCGGACTCTGATTTGATACTGACAATCCAAACGACTCGGGAAAGTCCGTTTGAGCATGGCCATGCATTTTCCAGTATTCAAATCTCCGATTGGCCTAGAGATATTCACTCCATTTATATTGGAGGGACAAATCCCGTCTTGTTCCATCACTGTAAACTACTCATTTCATAATACACCCAAACAAGGTCCTTATAACTATCGCTTAACGACAGCATTAGACAATGATCAAAGCGCATTAGTTCATGTGCAGTCACATGCATGCGAACTCAGGTCTAAGGACTATACTCTATAGTCGTAGTAAGAATCTCTTATGACACATATATAAATATCCTGAAGAGTTCTTATAATCGGGTCTTGTCCGGTCGTATGTACCCTACATACACCTATGTACTGACTTTGATGCAGCGCATCTATGACATACTGAGACTTTGTCATAAGTCACATACCAATCTAGTCTCACACGGTTGTTGGTGTTCCAATTTCAACAACCTTCGACTAGGGACATGATGATATAAGCCATCTATCAAATATAGGGTCTCATGATCAAGCTAAATGACTTTGATAACTCAAGATCAAGTCACTTACTTCGATGACCTATAAAATGGTTCATATCATTTTGGAACGATTATTTCATCACAGTTAAAATAATCTCGAAATAATAATTTCATTAAACATAAGAAAATGTTTTACAAGAACATATCAATAACTAAATAAAGCCCTCAAACTCCCACTCAAATTTAGATTACATTTCAATGTCTCTAATGCCTACAGCTTCAGTCAGGAACTCGAGCTTAGGCCTTGGGAGTGGCTTTGTCAACGGATCAGCGACGTTATCATCTGTCTGAACTCGACTGATCTTGACTTCCTTTCTATTAATGATGTCACGTATCAAGTGAAATCTTCTTAGAACATGCTTGGATTTCTGGTGTGATCTTGGTTCCTTTGCCTGAGCAATAGCACCATTGTTATCACAAAACAGTGCCAGAGGCTCAGTCGCATTTGGTATCACACCTAGTTCAATAATGAACTTTCGTATCCAAACAGCTTCCTTCGCTGCTTCTGAGGCGGCGATATATTCAGCTTCTGTAGTGGAATCAGCAACGGTGTCTTGCTTGGAGCTTCTCCAACTGATTGCACCGCCATTCAGACAAAAGATATAACCGGACTGTGACCGGAAATCATCTTGGTCTGTCTGGAAACTTGCGTCCGTGAATCCACTGACTTTAAGCACATCACTTCCACCGTATACCAAGAACTTGTCCTTAGTATGTCTCAGATACTTCAGGATGTTCTTGACGGCAATCCAATGGTTTTCACCTGGATTTGACTGGTATCTACTCGTCATGCTCAGTGCATAAGCAACATCAGGACGAGTACAAATCATGGCATACATGATAGATCCTATTGCAGATGCATAAGGAATATTCTTCATGCGCTCAAGCTCAGCAGCCGTCGTAGGGCTCTGCTTCTTGCTTAGCGTTGTGCCATGTACCATTGGCGTGAAGCCCTTCTTGGAATCTTTCATGCTGAATCTTTGTAGGACTTTGTCAATGTATGAATCTTGACACAAGCCTATCAGCCTTCTAGATCTATCCCTGTAGATCCTGATTCCAAGAACGTATGCGGCTTCACCCATGTCTTTCATGGAAAAACAACTTCCAAGCCAGTCCTTTACCGACTTCAGCATTGGAACGTCGTTTCCGAGAAGCAGTATGTCATCGACATACAGAATAAGAAATACTATCTTGCTCCCACTAGTTTTCTTATACACGCATTGTTCTTCTTCGTTTCTGATGAAGTCAAATTGCTTGATCGCTTCATCAAAACGAAGATTCCAGCTCCTCGATGCTTGCTTCAATCCATAAATGGATTTATGAAGCTTGCATACTTTCCCAGCATTCTTTGGATCTATGTAACCGTCAGGTTGTGTCATATACACATCCTCTTCCAGAATTCCATTCAGGAAGGCGGTTTTTACGTCCATCTGCCAAATTTCATAATCATGAAAAGCTGCAGTTGCTAGTAGAATCCGAATAGATTTCATCATAGCCACTGGGGAATAGGTTTCATCGTAATCCACACCGTGAACTTGTCTGAAACCTTTTGCCACCAACCTGGCTTTATAAATCTGGACATTTCCATCCACGTCAATCTTCTTCTTGAAGATCCATTTGCACTCGATGGCTTTTACACCAGCGGGTAAGTCAACCAACGAAAACACTTGGTTGACCGACATGGAGTCCATTTCGGAATCAGTGGCCTTGCGCCACTTCGAGGAATCTGGGCCCATCATGGCTTGATTGAAGTTCGATGGTTCATCACCATCAATGATCAAAAGATCATGACAGTTAGTCACGAGGAATCCTTGATATCTCTCGGGTTCGTGACGGATCCTCCCGGATCTTCGAACTTCAGGTACTACAGGTTCAGGCACTACAATTTCTTGTAGGTCCTCCTGCTGCTCTTCCTCTTCAGGTTGAGCAGTATCCTGCTCATCTTGAATTTCTTCAAGCAGTACCTTACTCCCACTGTCTTTCTTAGAGAGAAACTCCCTCTCAAGAAAGTTACAATCCCGGGCAACAAAGATCTTGTTCTCGGAACGTAGATAGAAGTAATAAGCCTTGGTTTCCTTCGGATAACCAATGAAGTAGCATTTATCAGACTTTGGTGTAAGCTTGTCTGAGATTAATCTCTTGACATAGGCTTCACAACCCCAAATTCTAAGATAAGACAGCACTGGAGCCACTCCAGTCCATAATTCATATGGTGTCTTTGCTACTGCTTTCGATGGCGCTCTATTTAGAGTGAACACTGCTGTTAGCAGAGCATATCCCCAAAGGGATATTGGAAGGTCTGTGTGACTCATCATAGATCGAACCATATCCAATAAGGTCCGATTTCTCCTCTCAGACACACCATTCCATTGAGGTGTTCCAGGAGGAGTGAGTTGGGACACGATCCCACACTCTCTTAGATGATCACTGAATTCTTGGCTTAAGTATTCTCCTCCTCGGTCGGACCGAAGAGCCTTAATGCTTTTGCCAAGTTGGTTCTGTACTTCATTTTGGAATTCTCTGAACTTCTCAAAAGATTCAGACTTATGTTTCATTAAATAAACATATCCATACCTACTGAAATCATCAGTGAAGGTAATGAAGTACTGATAGTTTCCTCTTGCATTTGTGGACATTGGGCCACACACATCAGTGTGTATCAGGCCCAATAAGTCACTGGCCCTCTCGTTAGGTTTATTAAAGGGGGCCCGTGTCATTTTGCCCATCATGCAGGATTCGCATTTCTCACATGACTCAAAGTCAAATGAGCCAAGAAGTCCATTCGAATGGAGCCTCTTGATGCGTTTCTCGCTGATGTGCCCTAAACGACAATGCCATAGAAACGTTCGGTTCTCCTCATTAGGTTTGAACCGTTTGGTATCAATGTTATAAATTGGCGCGGATTGATCAAGTATGTAAAGCCCATTCGTAAGAGGGGCACAACCATAGAACAAATTGTTGCGATTGAAGGAACATAATTTATTCTTAACTGAAAAATCATAACCTTCCAAATCCAACAAAGAAATTGAAATAATATTTCTGCTTATCGCAGGTACAAAATAACAATTATTGAGTTCTAAAACCAATCCCGAAGGTAAAGACAACAAGTATGTGCCTACAGCTAGTGCAGGAACTTTCGCTCCATTCCCAACTCGTAGCTCCACTTGTCCTTGCTTCAGCCTTCTACTGTTGCTGAGTGCCTGCATATTAGTACAAATATGAGCCCCACAACCAGTATCCATAACCCATGAGGTATTATCAGAAGTAGTTGTATTAACTTCTATAACAAAAATACCTGATGAAGAAGTCTCGAGAGTCTTCTTCTTCAATTCCTTTAGACCTTCTTGGAATTTCTTACATTCTCTCCTCCAATGCCCTGGTTCTTTACAGAACCTGCAGATGTCAGTAGGCCCAGCCTTAGACTTGGGCTTGGGCTTTGGCGTGTCCTTGTCCGAGACTTGGACAGCCTTAGCCTTTCCCTTATCCTTAGCAGAGGATTTCTTAAAGCCCTTGCCCTTTTGTACCATAAGCACATTGGGGTCCTTGGCGGTTTTCCTCAAGTTGGGCTCTGCAGTCTTGAGCATTCCGTGAAGCTCAGGCAATGTCTTACTCAAGCCATGCATATTAAAGTTCAGAATGAACTGATCATAGCTTGCAGGTAAAGACTGCAGAACGATGTCGCAGGCAAGTTCCTGGCTGATAGGGCAGTCGAGTTTCTGAAGATGATCGAGATAACCCATCATCTTCAAGACATGAGGACTCACTGCCGCATTTGCAGCCAACTTACAGTCTAAGAGGTTCTTAACTGTCTGAAACCTCTCAGTCCTTGCTTGCTCCTGAAAAAGCGATTTCAGGCTTGCCATTATCTCGATGGGTGACAACACACTCTCGAACTGCATTTGCAGCTCAGCAGTCATTGTCGCCAACATCAGGCAATAGACATCATTTTCATCTGACGAATGCTTTTCCCAAGCATTATGCAGAGTCCTGGCAGCATTGTTAGGAGGCCTCTCGGGGAGGGGATCACGAAGGACATAATCCTTCTTCTCCTGCTTGAGGACCAGCCTCAAGTTCCTTGACCACGTCAGGAAGTTCGTTCCAGTCAGCTTCTCCTTCTCGAGAACAGACCGGATTGAGAATGTGTTTTGTGTGCTTGTAGTAGTCATAGCTGAAATATATAAGATAAAAAGGTTATTAGTTAATATGTTCAATATGATTAATCTTATATTATACTTAATATGATTAATCACGCATTATATTCAATAACTTAAGTTACCCTCAATAGAATATAATGATTCCAAGATCCACATATAACTAAGATCAAAGTGGGCCACTGGCCATCACCCAACCTTAGCTTATATCGGTAAGCCCTATGTCGGCTAATTATATCCGTGATATAACTCTTGGTTGTGAATCTGGGCCCGAGGCCCAATCCACTCTGATGTCTCAAGGCCCGGGACTCCCGATGGCCTAGTCAAGAAAACCAGACTATACAGTCATGTAATCATTAATGTCTGGGACTCCCAATGACATTTATGAATCACAAACCGTCTTATCCACGCAAAAGTAGACACCCTCACACTGTAAGGCCATGAATACAATTGAATGGGCTTCGACAGCTGACATAGACTGGACAAGACATCCAACGCTTGATATTATTTGAGGTTTGTAGGTTTATTAAAAAATTCATCCCAAAATAGAAGATTACTATTTTTGGAAACTTTCCTTTTTGGGAAACCTACTAAATTTGGAAACTTTCTAAAAATAGAAACTTTTAATTATAGAAATTTCCTAAAATCCAAAACATGCAAATCTAGAAAATTCTAATTTAAGAAACTTTCTAATTTCAAAATTTTGGAAACTTATTAATTTTAAAAATCGATTTTTATAATTTTTATAAAAATAAATTTTAAATTAATTCTGAAGAAAAGACTCAAATAATTGGCCCAATTGTTTTAACTTCTTGGTCCGAGGCCCAAGAATTGGTCCATGTCCAAGACATAACCCAATTGTCCAATTAAATGACATAACCGGTCTGGTTCATTAAAATTGGTCTTAACCAAAGTTAATTACTACGATGACCACAATTGTCAACCGGTTATTTACTAAACCGGATTTTCTCAATTTATTTGGTTCAACCAAATCAAATTAGAAAATCACTGGTTTAGGCACAAAATCCAATTTTTCGACTTTGGATTTCTTATCCCGGTTTAACCAGAACTTAATAAACTTATTAAGTCTGTTTATTAAACCGTGACGTTTTTGATTTTAATCAAGTTTTAAACCGAACCATAAAACGAACCGAACCAATTGATCACGTGAACCGATCACGACCTAGCCGTGAGTTCACGCGATCACGTCAGCCGCAAGCCGCACGCGTTCGATCCATGATCGGGACGGCTGCTTCACGGGACGGGACGGGACGATCGGCGAGCTCGGGACCGTGTGGCTTCACGCGATCGCCGAGCGATCGGGACAGCCGGGACGAGAGCGGGACGATGCTGGCTTGGCCGAGACGCGACGGGACGATGCGGGATGATCCATCGCGATCGATCGTACGATCGGACGATCCGATCCGATCCGACCACGCGATCATGCGCTCGTCCGTGTCGTCGATCGTGTCGACGATACAACCCGATCCGTGATCGGTTGTGTGTCTAACGATCCGGACGCGTGATCCTTTGGCGATCAACACTCCGACGCATACCAATTCATATAGATTGGATCATGCGATTTCTTGTTTGTTTAGGTTTTTAATTCTTTGTTTCTTAAGTGTTTTTCCTTATCAGTAGATTGATTCAAAAACACTTCTTAAACAATCCTAAACAAGATTCTAAACAAGAAAAACCACAGAACCAATGGCTCTTATACCACTGTTGGATCGTTTAGCGTTTCCTGATTCAATTCCAGATTGATTCATCCTACTAAACATGCAGATCTAGGTTCTCTTATTTAGAAACTTAATGGATCTCACCTGTTACCTTTTTGTGCAGCGGAATGAGGAGGTAATGGTCAGAGATCAGCAGAACCACCAAGAGATGGATCCTCCAAAGGCTCACACACGCACGCTCGGGAATTGGCTGCTAGACCAGACAGAGAGGAGGCGCAGAGAGAGGCTAAGGGAGGCGCAGAGACTGAGAAGAATTAGAGAGCTTTAGGTCAAGTTTTATTCATTAAAACTCCCTTTAGTTCTCATGGGCTTTTTGGGCCCAATTCTCAGTTCTGATTAAATCCCATGGATTTAATCAGGCCCTTTATACTCTCTAAGTACAGTAAATGCCTAGCACTTTTACCGTACTTCTGCTAAACCGTTCCTTCGTATTTTCCCGTTAGCTTAGGCGTGTGACCCATATGGGATCATATAATAAAGGCAATAAGTCCAAGACTTATAGATCATGAGCGGACTCTAGCAAGCCATCATGACCCCCAGTATTATATGACTTATGTCTGATCATTGACATACTCTTACGTTCTAGAGACAGTACAGAGATTACTGGACATAATTCCAACACTGATATCCAGATAGCCAATCCATTCCAAGAATGACTTCGTACCGCGATAAAGGGGTGATTAGTAAATTTACGAGAAATATCTTTGCCTTGATGACTAGCGGGACATTTCGAATACACTTATCTATTTGGAGGGTTTGCTTCCCGGGGGTCAACACAGCGACACTAACTCTGTCTATTTTGTAACTCCGTCCGATCTCAGCGACTACTTGAGGAGTTGTAAAACTACGAGTGGCTCCCGAATCGAACAATACATGTGTGGGACGACCCGCGACATGTATGGTTCCTGCCACATTGATTTTTGGGGCTTAAAATAAAATACTTATTTAATATAAAAACCTTTATTTATCGATAATTTTGAAACATCTTAGAAGATAAGCACACTAGGATTACGGTTCCGGCACATGCATAACTGTGATCGGTCCCTGAACAGGCTCTGGGGCCTCATTATTATCTACTTCTAACGCATACACCCTACCATCTAAGGCTTGACGCTTGCGGGCTCAAACGCAGGGCGAGCTGGTGGCTGGATGGCGAGTGGGGTGGCTGGGATCGGGTTCGAACATTCACGAGCATAGTGGTCCTTCTGACCATATCGGAAGCAGGTAAGACCGGGCGATGCATGCTGTGCTGCATTCCTTGGGCAGTACTTGGAGATATGACCAGGCTGTCCGCAGTTGAAGCATACTGATGTTCCTTTGAACGAGTCAGATGATCCTTGGGGTCGCTTACTTTTGTCCTTGAAACGACGGTTTTGTCCAGAATATCGGGCCTGGAGATTCGACGTTTTTCCGCCTTGGTTTGAGTGGAAGTTCCCCCGCGCTGCCCGTTCTTCCGATAACCCGATTTCTACGCTTACTGCTTTTTCCACCAAGTCCGTGAGGCTTGAGAAGTTCCCCACCGCAAGTCTGCTTTCCAACTCGGGTCGAAGACCAAATAGGAAATTGGTGATCATTGCCTCCTCATCTCCATTGTTATTCCCCACATAACGCTTAAGTCGCATGAATTCTGATTCGTACTCCTGAACTAACTTAATTCCTTGCTCAAGGTTCGCAAATTCCCGCTGTAGTCGACGCTTTGACTCCGGGGTAAAGTACTTGCGCTCAAATTCCTCCTTGAACGCTGACCAAGTTTTCTCCATATGTCTCAGTTGGGTTTCTTGGCTCTCCCTCCAGTCGGCTGCATCTCGGTCCAGATAGTAGGCTCCCACGCTCAGCTTGTAGTCCTCCGGGCATCTTGTAGCCTTGAAGTTCTTATCCATCATTCGTATCCATCGATCTGCGACCAAAGGGTCGGTTCCACCAGAGAAGTGCGTAGTTCCCATCTTCTTCATCGAAGAGATCAAGAATAGGAACGGTGGACGAGTCGTCACATCGGGTGTTGTCTGCAGTGATTGCATGGCTCGCGTCATTACTTCATGAAGCATCTTCAGCGTGTGCTCTGGGTTTATATCTTGGCCTCCTACTGCATTCTGATCATCCTTTGGCATTTCTTCCTGACGACTTTGCTAGATCCAGTATCTTCGATGTCCTTTTCCGCAGATGCTCATGTCTGGTCTGCATGTCCTTCCTGGTTGCCGGGATTATCTGGTGACCTAGATCTTTCAACTGGTTCCTCGTGTTCCATTTTTCTGCGTTCCGAACCCCTTTCCGACCCCACACCATGCCCGCCACTACTGATTGCCCCGTCCTCCATCTGCATTATCAACGGGTAAGTGTCTAAGTTCCAACTAAACAGGACGTGACCGGTTTCCTAATGTCTCTTCCGCGACTCAACTTTGACTCGATAAATCTGAAAACACATGTCATTTGAGAATGATCGTAACCATGCTCTGATACCACCAAATTGTAACGCCCCTGTTCCGTTTTGACCTTAGTCGAGACCAGGGCCGTCACATTGTTTTTTTTTTTCCGAATATAAAACATCTTTGTTATAAAAAATGCGGAAAATACCAATAGGTCCATAGACTTTATTTATTTAAAACTTATTACAAATATTACTTGAAATTATCGTTGCGAAAGAGACGTCGAGCCTAAACCGGCTGGCCTAACGTCCCGCGTTCTGCTACTCCTAAGGGTTACCTGAAAAGATGAAAAGAGAGGGGTGAGCGATCTATTATCGACCCAGTGAGTTGAGATTCCCCAACTAATAATGTAACTTCCCTTCTACCCAACCCAACCCCAAACACAAGCAATGACGGAAAGCTACGCAAGCAACCCTAAATAGCCGAAGAACTAAAGTAATAATTAAATTATATGCATGCTACGGGCCCTGGCAATATCGTTATTCCCTCGAAATACTCGCCCCGTCACCAGATAGGCCACAATAGTAATTCCACGACTCTTACTCATATACACGGAGTGCAACGAGTAAGACACCGTTCTCCGTCCATCGATACGCGGTGACTCGGACTACCCCTAGATAGCCAGAGCTTCCATACAGTCCGGCCCTAGGACATGACCCCGTAGTCTCCGGACCACACACCTACCGGCGTCACCCAGTAGGTTAACTCCTGTCAATAACACGACCCGAGAGTACGTGAACCGACCGGTACGCTCCCGAGGATCCATCGGGTAGGGAAGCCGATATGCCTACTATTTCTCCATGTCACTAACACATCAAACAAACTATCAAACATACCACATCACAATAATCATAACAATCAAAGCATCTCATCAAGAAATCAATCATGAACAATTCATCATATTACTATTACGCTACTTAATAGTTTTCCCGTATTTTAATCACTTGTTCATTATTTAGCTATGAATCAAGAGCATACTATATAGTAATATCAACCGCATTATTACTATCAATTAATAACAATCTTACTTAACAATCAACCAAGCATAGTCATCATATCAACGCTAACACTTATTATTAAATAATAATCAAACCGACACTAATTATAACCTTACACCGGATTATAACTTAATGTCGGGAACCTGCGGAGTAAAAATATATTAATCAAACAATTAACCCCAACTCACCGATACTTTTTCGTGGTTGACCCCGAACCTCCAGACCTTCTTTTAAACCGCCTAGAACGGAAGAGAAGGTCGGTACTTGGGATGAACGTGGAAAATCTCCGTTTAGGAAATATTTCCCCGCTCCTCCGTCACTAACCGAACTCTTCACTACTATTACTTTTACTTTCTCTCTCTCTCTCTCTCTCTCCTCCCTCTCTCTCCCTCCGGCTCCTCCTTCTTCTTCCCTCCGGCTTCTCCTCCTCTTGGCTCCTCTCTCTCCTCCTTCTTCTGGCCGCCTTCTTCTTCTTATCCTCCTTCCCTTCTCCCTCTCTTCTTTCTCTCTTCCTTACCACTCTTGTTGAGAGGTGTTTTTGGTGTGAAGAGAAGTGAGGGGTGGAGGCTTCTTTTTATAGCCAAAGTGAAGAGATCTCCACCTTCCACTTGTCTTCTCTTCCTCTCCATCTTAAGCCACGACCTCACCACCAAAAACCATCCACAAACAATGAATTTGATCACCCACCATCCATTTGTAACCTTCTCCATGCAACCCTTAGATTGATGACAACACATCTTTTAGGTTCATGCACCTAAGAAGCTTCTAAAATTCTTGGGCTCAATTTCGTGGTCCATGCTTCATTCTGAGCTGGGTTTAGGTCCAATATCAACTTAGTAATCAGCCCTAAATACCCTGGTTCAAGCCCAAGCTCTAAAGAATTTATTTTGCATTTTTAGTCACTAATTAGCCCTTAATGAACTAAAACTTATAACTTAATCTAGGTATCAGATCTTTCCAAATCGTTTTAACAATAGCTTCAAAATATAATAGTGGAGTTGTGGTTATAATTTCATGATTTTTAGTGGCTTTTAAAGGGTTTTCCAATTCGCCCGAACATTTTATCTGTTTCTCGGAAAACCGGTTATTTCTGAAAATTCCCAAGAATTTTCAAAAATAGCTCCAATGAATATCTTAGCAATATAATTTATTTTTATTAATGATAAAATACCATTACATTTTATAATAATATTTTTATCTACTTCCGAGATCGGGGTATCACACCGACTGTGGGGACTAGCGTAGATCTTCCTATCTTAAAAATCAGATCTAGGGTTCTATTGATCCAGATGAATCTAAATTAACTTGACGCTTCCAACACACCGCCACCAGTCGATCATAAGCAAACGATTGAAACCGTTCCACAGAAGACCACCGGAGTTAAGAACACCACGGGTCAGACTGATGGCGTGATGACGAGCTTTGCCTTTGTATCTACTACATCGACACCAACTGGCCTAGTCGCTCAACAAACGCGATCGGCCAGACTCCGACTAATATTTTGTCAGGAACTAATGACCTGAACAGGAACTGGGTCTGGATCAGGTCTGACTCCACTTCCGCTTTTGCATATGGAGGCGGATCTGAAACACTTAGATCCAGCTTGCCACAAGCCCATGTGCTTCCGCGACAAATTGCGGATGTCCTCGTTGAGCTCCATACGATGCTTAACTTTCTCGTAAGCCGATTGAGAAGCAACGAGGCTAATGCTCTGGCCCAAGAAATCACTAATCGCGCTCTGTCTACCCAGCTCTCCGAACTAGAACGACGCGTTAATGCTTGTTTCGAAGAGCTCACCAGTCAAAACCTAAGAGATTTATCCACATACGATCAAAGACCTCCTCTAAGTCCTCCACCCCGTACGCATCTGGACTTTTCTCAGGTGGTATCTCCTCCCGGGGTCTCAGAAAATGTCACCGGCACGTTGAACAATGGTTTTTACCCTATGATCATTTATGGCGAGACCGATTCCCTTCAGCTCAACATCGGTGACCGCGGATCTGAATTGATCAGCGAATCGGCAACTGTCCAGATCAAATCCCATGGAGAACAACTCTGGCATCAGACCAAGGTGGCTCGGCGGTTCATCTTTCGCTTTGAGCTCTGGACCTCCCGTCGGGCCCATCTGGATATTGTTTCAAGCACCCCGAGTCGACCAAACGAGATTGATCCCAATGATCGATCTAGTTTATCTGATTCATAGCGTGCAACTGTCGGCTCAACTGCAAACACAATTCGCCCCCGTAGCAGGCGACGAACACGGCTTGCTCATGCAATATCTCGAGCAGGCTAACACCCAGTTCATGAGCTTGAGCTCGCGAGTTCACATGGTAACTAGCCTGGCACCATATATCCATCGAGTGATCGGAGAAACGCGTCAAACGCCATTCACAGATCGAATCGCCTTCGCGAGATTGCATGAAATTAAGAAAACTAAATTCTCAGATAACTCGGGGAAGTCGGACCCTAAAGCCCACATAAGGGCATTTAGGTTAGAGATGTCTAGAGTATACATGTCCGACGAAGAAAGAGATCCTTCTGTCTGCAGACTCTTCGCCGAAAAACTAACGGGCCAAGCCTTGGAATGGTTTGCCGGACTAGAAGAGAAGTCAATTGAAAACTTCACTCAGTTCATGACGGCTTTCCTCAAACAATACTCTGTTTATATCGAAGTCAAAACTACCGAGGCAGCCCTGTTTAACGTATCTCAACCTCCTGATGAGTTACTTTGGTGGTACGTCGATCTCTTTAAGGAAATCAAAACCAAAATCGCGAATCCGAACTACGAAGTCACCTTAGAGGCATTGAGACGAGTATTGTGGTATTCGTCCAAGTTCCGTGAAGAAATCACAGTACGCAAACCAGTAACTCTCGATTATGCCCTACATCGCGCCTCAGATTTTACTCGCCTCGAGGAAGAAACCGCAATCCTCAGAGAAAAGCATCAAAAAGAGAAGAAACAGTAAGGTTTGCAGAGCTCGAACACCAAAAAGGAATCTCGCAAATCCGGAACCGTTAACGCTGTGGAGAATCCAAAGAGCTCGCGAAAGTTCGTGTTCGATAAAGACAAATTTTGTGAATTTCACAACAAAAAGGATTATTCGACAGAAGAATGAAACACCCGAGCTAAGATTTAATTTAGAAAACGAGAGGCTGAAAACAATTTGGAATCTGAATTTGAGGAAAAACACCTCTCGATAACAAGGAAACCAAGTTGACCAAAGAGTCGAACACTAAAAGCCGTCTCAAAACAAAAGGGAGCGATCTAAGGAAGAAGGGTCGCCTTATTTCCCTCCCAAGGTTCGTGGAAACGATTCGAGCTCATACTTGGTGAACTAGTTGACTTCATATTCGGTGGCTTTAATCTATGCCGAGACTCGGTCAATTCAATCAAATCCCTCCAGACGAGGGTCGAGACCGACAAACGGCAAAATATCCCAATGCAAGGTCCAGATCACGAAATCACCTTCTATGAGAGCGAAACACTCGATCTCGACAAACCTCATGACAACGCATTGCTCACCAGCCTAGTTGTCGGAGATGTCGAACTCTCGAGAATAATGAACGATACCGGAAGTTTGGTAGACGTCTTCTTCTACGATGCATTCAAAAAGATGGAATTCAATGACTATGAGATCGTCGAAGGAAAAACACCCTTAGTAGGGTTCGCCGGCTAAACGACATACTCAATGGGCTCTGGCTTTGCCCCAGTAATAGTTGTAGGAGTAAGAAGGATGACATAGTTCATCGTATTAGATCGACCAGCTCCTTATAACGCCATCTTAGGTCGACCCTGGATATACGATGAAATCCGTACCAGCGACCTACCATCAGTGCGTTAAGTGCCTGACGCCAAAAGGAGTAAAAACCATTTACGGAACTCGAAAGACCTCCAAAAACTGCTACATGAATGGGTATAAGCAGATCGAAAAATCCCATGCATATCAATTACAGAAAGAGGAGGAGCTCGCTAAAATGCAAACCACAATCAAAGAGGACCCCCCCCCCCCCAAGTATCTCACGGCCTAGGCCTGCATTGATGAAGCTCATCCTGAAAGACTTGTCGGCATCGGAGCCAGCCTATCACAATCAGTTAAGAACGAGCTGATTACCTTTCTGAAACAAAATGTTGAGTACTATTCGTGGTCTTCAGGAGAATCAACATCGACGTAACCAGTCACAAGCTGAACGTCAACCCAACTTAAAAACCGGTCATGTAGAAGCGTAGTAAACTCGGCCCAGAATGAGCCGAAGCCTCAAAGAAGAGGTCGATCGTTTACTCAAAATAGGGTCAGTCAGGGAAGTAAAATATCCCGACTGGCTCGTGAATCCTGTCGTGGTCAAGAAAAAGAATGGGAAGTGGAGAGTGTTAGTGGACTTCACAAACCTCAATAAGGCTTTACCAAAGGACATCTTTTCACTCCCACACATCGACCGATTGGTCAAAGCTATA
Source organism: Orychophragmus violaceus (assembly GCA_030180135.1). Taxonomy (NCBI): domain Eukaryota; kingdom Viridiplantae; phylum Streptophyta; class Magnoliopsida; order Brassicales; family Brassicaceae; genus Orychophragmus; species Orychophragmus violaceus. Next base: position 82,439,379 of record CM058232.1, on the reverse strand, counting down.
GCAGGTCACAAATTTCTATCCTTCATGGATGCATTCTCTGGGTACAATAAGATATTGATGAACCCCGAAGACCAATAAAAGAACTCGTTCATCACAGATTGAGTTACTTACTGCTATAAGGTGATGCCTTTCGGACTAAAGAACGCATGAGCTACCTACCAGCGTCTCGTAAACAAGATTTTTTTTCGGACTATTGGGTAAAACCATGAAGGTCTACATCGTTGATATGCTGGTTAAATCATCTAGGTGCAAGGATCACATTCCTCACCTAAAGGAATTCTTAGTCATTCTCAACAAGTTTGGGAGGAAACTCAATGCAACGAAGTGCACCTTCTGTGTCCCATCAAGAGAGTTCCCAGGTTACTTAGTAACAGAAAGGGGAATCGAAGCGAATCCCAAATAGATCACAACATTTCTATAGAATCAATCTCCAAAGACAATGCTAGAAGTCTAAAGACTGACAGGCAAAATGGTTGCTTTGAATCGTTTCATATCGATGTTGACTGATAAATGTCTTCCCTTTATCACCTCTTCAAAGAGAACAAGAAATTCCTTTGGGGTGAAAAGTGTGAAGATGCGTTCACCCAACTCAAACCGTGTTTAAACGAACAACCAATATCGGTGAAGCCAGTAGAAGGGGATCCCATTTACCTCTACCTAGCTGTCTCTTCAGCAACGGTAAGCGGGGTCCTAGTTCCCGAAGTAAAAAATGATCAGAGGTCAGTCTACTATATCAGTAAGACCTTAATCGACGCCAAAATGAGGTACCACGCGATGGAAAAACTCGCACTAGCATTGGATACATCGGCTCGGAAGCTTCGACCCTACTTCCAATCACACTCAATCATCGTCATGACCTCTGACTATTCAGAATAATCCTCCACAGTGCAAGCTAGTTAGGACGACTGATTAAACGGGCATTCGAACTAAGCGAATACGACATAGATTTAGAGACTCGGACATGCTTAAAATCTCAAGTATTTACTGACTTCATAATCCAGCCCCCCTACCATCGACCTCGAGCCATCCTCTGCCAAAACATGGACTCTCTGTGTTGATGGCGCGTCTTCAAGATAAGGATCCGGAGTTAGAGTGAAACTAGTATCTCCTACCAGAGAAGTCCTATTGAAATATTTCAAGCTAGGCTTTGCTGCACTGAATAAGAAAGCGGAATACAAAGCACTCCTAGCCGGACTCAGGCTACCATAGCAATAGGAGTCTGAGAGGTAGACGCTTTTAGCGACTCCAAACTGTTCACAAGCCAGTTCCATGGCGACTACAAAGCCAAAGACGAGCGCATGGAAGCATATCTACGAGTAGTTCATAGTCTCTCCGACCAGATTGACTTCTTCTATTTAACCCAAATCCAATCAGGTAAGAACACCGCAGCCGATGCCCTCGCCGCATTGGCCTTAACATCTGATTCCAACCAAAAAAGGATCATACCGGTCGAAGGGATTGAAAATCCAAGCATTGACATATCATTAAAATCTTTATCCTTAAAAGAAGACAACCCCATCCAAGACGTCAATACCAACGAGAAGGCATTCGATAAAAAGATGATCCTTGACATCGTCGTAATCGACGATGATATCGACCCAAGAAAGGGCGTCTACGTGGCTAATGTACCTGACATCCCCATAAAGGCTGCCTCTACCAGTCAAGGACTCTAGTCCGACTCCGAGAAAGATTGAAGAACTCTGATTATTCGGTACATCACCGATGGCAAAGTACATGATCTTAAATGGGCAGCCCGGAAACTCAAAGCACATAGTGCGAGATATTGCATAATAGAAGGATGGCTCTTTAAACGAAGCTTCTGGACTATATCTCAAATGCCTCAGTGGAAAACAGGCTCGAACTGTAATCGCACAGGCTCACGAGGGATCCTGCCGAAGCCATTCGGGAGGACGAGCTCTGGTCATACAGATCAAGAGGCAAGACTTCTTTTGGCCCACCATGGCGGCCGAGTGCGAGTCCTTCTCCAATAAGTGTGACAAGTGCCAAAGGTACGCCCCGATTATCCATCAACCATCGAAGACACTCTCTTCAATCTCGTCGCCATATCCTTGTATGCGATGGGGAATGGATATCGTGGGACCCTTAGTCGCATCGGAAAAAAAGAAAGCCATGCACCTACTGGTCATGACGGACTACTTCACCAAATGGATCGATGCCGAGTCATACCAAAAGGTTAAAGACGTCCATGTAAAGGAGTTCGTCTAGAGGAACATCATATGTCGCCCCGAGGTACCCCCATAGATCGTCACTGATTACTGATCCCAGTTCATATCGAACACGTTCCAAACGTTTTGTAAAACTTGGAACATCAAGCTGACCTACTCAACACCTTGTTATCCTCAATGAAACGGATTATCGGAAGCGGCTAACAAGTCGATCATAACCTCAAGAAAAGGCTCGACGAGTGTAAATCAAGGTAGAGTGACGAACTTGAGTTGGTGTTGGATTTCTCATTAAGAAATCCGTCCATGATATAACGAAGACAAGCTCAAGCTACGATTCAGACCCATTAGGCTTTAAAAGAAGTGAAGCCCGGAAGATTGATGTATTTGTTGGCTGATAAACGAGATCGGCATCGAAAAAGGCGACCCTGGATGTGAATAAGTCTTCGTATGTTCGAACGATCTCCGTGAATCACAAAGTAAGAGGAGATCATCGCTAAACAGAACTCGCGGGAAAATAAAAGCGACAAGATCAAACGTCAAAGCTATTTAAGAAGAAGAGAAGACCTTCTCAAGATATTCCAACTTCAATACAAAAACTACTTCTACTAGATTACTCCGACCTCATTTTGTATACTCTCAATTCGATTGTATAAGTTCTTATTTCAACATTCAATACTAAATATATCTTTGATTCACAGGAAATTTTTATTTTACAGTCTCTTAGTCCAAATCTACGAATAACAAATCTTTGGTGTGAATCCGCGATCTTACAGATTTGTCAGTGCTATGCTTTCATCCGTGATGAGCCCATTATCTCCATGAAGGGTCTTTTAATTTTTTATGATGCCCGATTTCTACTATTCCGATTAATCCAAAGAACTAGGTATAAATTTTGAACTAAGTCATTTGGTTTGATTATCGTATTTGTGATCTGGGTATAATATATTCATGGAATATTGATGAATTTGTTAAAGAGCGGATATGGAACATCTTAAATAATTTTAGAAAACCATGGAATTTCACCAAGAAGAGGATAGCCATGAAAGACGATTTCATTATTTTGGGATTGATTCTAAAGAAGGAAATAAACGGATTTAAAACCCATTGGTAAATAAAACTTCGATATCTAAAACATTGTAGGAATTTACTTCTTTATCGTTTCTTTTTAATGTCTGGCTTTGTAATTGCATATGTTTATCTGGATCTGGTTGTTATTGATATATTACGGATGTATCAATTGTTGTATACAATTTAAATCTATGAATGAATCAGAAGTTAAAAACAAAAAATTCCATTCTATGTTTTCTAACTATTATGTGTCCAAATCTCTTGGGAATTGCGTCAAATTATAGCACCTCATGTGGAGATTTCTCACAAGTATTTAATGAATATAAAATGAAAAATGAAAAATGAAAAAGGAGGAAAGAGGGTAAGAACGGTTGACTAGAGAAAATTTAAAACATGTTAAAAACTCTTGTGCAACATGTACATTTTGTGATTGGCTCTAGTTTTTATTTAATTAATTTAATTTTTCTTTTACAAATTTTATTATTATATTTATGAAATACTCTCTAAAATATTTAACCCTTTGACAAAAACAAATATTTAATCAATAGAGCTGCTCTCAAGACCTCTCTAGCACACGTAAAAGGCCATTTTTGTCAACATTTGTTCATTGAGTAGGTCAAACAGTGTCTGACCTAATAACTCCCTACTCCCTTCAATGGGATGAAAGCAAACTTCAGGCTCTGTTGCATCCAGACGATATTCCGTTTGTTAAGAAGATTAGGCTGAGGCTTTCACATGTTGTGGATCAACCGACTTGGATATTCACCTCCAACGGAGATTACTCTGTCCGCTCTGGTTATCATCAACTACTTAAGTTGGATAATCTGCAAGGACCCGATTCCTCCATTCGCAACAAGCTCTATCAGTTAATTTGGAACCTCAATGTACCCCCTAAAGTTAAACATTTCTGGTGGAGAGCCATCCATAATGCCCTTCCTCTTGCTGATACTCTAGCTAAAAGGCGCATCAGAGTTCCCCCAGATTGTTTTCTTTATGGTGAAGGAATGGATTCTGTTGCACATCTTCTCTTCCATTGTCGAGTTGCTAAAGAGATCTGGGAATTGTCCCCGGTGTCTACTCCTCCGGGTCAGTTCAATCCGGATCATCATACTTTGGATTGTCTCCAAAGTTTATTTTCCTTAAATAGTCACTTAGCCAAAGATCAGCTCTTTCCTTTCCTCGGTTGGAGAATTTGGAAGAGCAGAAATGATCTACTTTTTAATAAACGAAGATGGCACATCTCTGATCTCATCCATCATGCCATCTTAGATTATCGTATGTGGCATGAAGCAACTTCGTCTTCACACCACATTGATGAGCAACCAGCGTGGATAGAAGACCTCAACCGAAACCGTTTCACGAGGTACTCTCTTCTTCACAATCATATTGTTGTTGTGTTGATGCATCTTGGGTAAATGCTCATAGCAAGATAGACATTGGATGGGTACTTTTGGATAAGACTGGTACTTTAATTTTGAAAGGCTCTGCTTCTCTGGATCCTACTGACTCTGTACTAGAAGCAGAAGCCCTAGCTCTTCGTGAAGCACTTCTGCAAATTAAATCGCTGGGTTATGCACCAGTCACCTTTTGTGGGGACTCTACCCAGGTCTACCGATCGTTGGAGCTCTCTACGCCACCATCCAAAGTCCCACTGCCTCTCCATCATCTCTCCCAGGGTTATCTTGACGACATTCAGGTCTTAGCACAAGATACTTATACTTTTATGACCATTGAACGAAAAGAGAATCTCCTTGCAGACTCATTAGCAAAAGTTGCTAGCCATGCCTTATGTCGTTTCGTGGGTTACTTGATAAACACGTATGCTTGTAAAAACTGTTGTATGAACTTTTATCTTTAATATTATCAACCATGTCGACAAAGAAAAAAGATTAGGTCAAACAAACCCAAAGTATAGTCAAGTCCATACAAGTTTAGAGATAAGATTAGACTAAAATACATGGCGACAGATGCCGAAATTTAGATATAAACAAAACACGTGTTGTCAGAATATGAGGACCGACATGCAATCCAACGACCACTAGAGGAGACATAATCATCGAAGATTTCATGCCTTCGTCTCGCCAAGCTTACACTACAAAAACAGCATTTTACGATTACATTTTTAATCGCAGAATAATCGTTAATCGCCATTTTACAACTATATAATGACTAAATTTAATAGTCGTAAATCTATAGTCGCTAAATCGTTTAGTTGTATTATTATTCGGTGAGTTACGACTATTTATACGACTAACATAAGTAATCGTAAAATAGACGTAGCGTTATCAGAAGATATAAGAACTAATTTGCGACTACTACAACGACATTTGTGCGATTGTAGGGGAAATCTAGATGCCGTCGGATAAATGTTGTCACTAAATAGTCATTAAACGAGGTGACGACTCGACGATGAATATGTGACCGTATAGTTTAGTCAGATAGTAGTCATAAATATTAGCCACTATTTAGTGACTGGGTAACGACCATTTTAACTACTATCGTGCGACTAATCTGAACATCCATAAACGATTAGGGTAATGATATTGCCACAATGTGGCGACTGTTATGTGACTAGCTAGTATACTCACGATTTAGTCATAGACTATAGTGACATTTTGGGTACTCATCAGTGACACTTAACGACTGTTTAACGACTAATATAACGACTATGCAGCGACTACGCGGGACATCTAGATACCATTAGTCGATGACTGTTACGTTTGCGTAAAAATAAGAATTTGATATTATTTCATTTATCAAATTAACGATTTGGTAATTGGTGATACTTCAATTTGAATGATACAAGATTTACTTCATGAAAACATTGATAACTTCAATAGTTTTGTGTTGCATATATATACAAACAATTATCTACACATGCAAACTCCAATATTAAAGAGTTTCGAATTCATACACCAAAAAAGAAGTCTGGTAGGCAGAGCGACAAGTAACATATGCATCAGATGGAGTTAAGTTGTACATGTTGGGGGACGACTGTCTGTGTTGGCTGCTGGCCTATTAGTCTGAAAGAAAGTCAAGAAAATGCGGATTAGTTTCCCGCATATACTATTCTACAAAGGAAAGGCATTCGATCTTTTCCTTCTGCTCATTCGCAACTTGGGCGTGATCTGCTTCACGGGCAGCCTGCTCTTTGATTTTACATTGAGCTTCCTTCAATTTCTCTTGCATAGACACAAACCCTGACGAGTCTCGCGGCTGCTTGCGCTTTCCCCTCAAAAGAGACTCTTTAAGACTTCAAACTCCATAAGGATTTCCTCGTCCATCCTTCTTAGTGGCCTATTATAATCATAGACAGTTCGCATAACACAAATAAATAAAGAACAAGACATGAGTTTATAAATGTGAATTGTGAAAAATATTATTTTACCTCAAGGAATATGTGCTCATATTCATCTAGTGAGAGTTCCCAATGTCTCGAAGCAGCACCGTCCGAAACTTCTGAAGTCTCTCTATCGAGATCTAACAAATTCTCGTCTATGATATTTCGGAAAGTTGCAGCGATTTTCTCTGCCTTCCGATCAACATACGTTTCGTCTGCCTTTGTATGTGTCCTCATGAATACCTCACCAATATTAACTGGTATTCCATATTCCTCTTCATGCAGTGTTATACCTCAAAAAAGAATTATTACTCAAATTTCTTGTTGCAATGCTTCTGATCAACAAATATGTACAAAGGTTACTTGCCATGTCAAGCTTGATTTCTAGGTACGACTTGGGCCCTGAGAAATGATTGTGACGACCGAGACCTCCACTGGCAGAGTTACAACAACTGGAATAGGTCTTACTTTTAGCCTTTGCTTCTTTAGTTTCCCAATAGTCGGGCATCTTTTTCAGAGAGTCTCGCTGATCCGCTTGGGTCGTTGCTGTTTAATCCTCACAGTGCTAATCATGTCTTTTAACCGTCGTTGACAGTTCCCCTCAAAATAATGTTGAACTGTCCCTGTAATCAAGGGATCCCAATGGTGGGTTCTCTAGAATACATATAGAATAAGCATAGCATTAGTGAAAACAACACAGACAATGTATAATATGAAAGGTATTGGAGAGAAAACTGTACAGCGAACTCGAGGAAATATCTTTATTCTTTATCATGAGTCATCGGCTCTCTGAGTGACGTTTCGAACGGTTACTATCTTATCATGGACCCAGCGGCTCTCTGAGTGACGTTTCGAACGGTTACTATCTTACGAGCTACTCTCTTTCCCTTTTGAGGCATCGTATGACGGAGAGTTTTAGAGAATAAATTTAGAGAGTTGATAGCAATGAAACTGAGAACCTCGAATATGATATTCAAATAAGAGATGCTAGTTAGAGATTAGTCGATATGAGGAGGATCTGGAGAAAAAATATGCGAGATAATTCGAAGGAGATTTTGGAGAAGGGGAAGAACAAAATAAAATCAGGGTTTATGTTGCGAAAATGATGGTTTCTCGATACTTAGACGAAATGTTTTGGGTTAAGGCGGGTAATTGAAAAATTTTGGGCTAAAAAAATTTGGTTTGGTTTTCCGGATTGATTACGCAAAATAATTTGAAAAATTTCTCACGATGTGGTGCTTAATTAAATATATATTTTACGTTAGGTTGTAAAATTTTGTGTTTATGTGTGTTTTATTATTCTATATATAATTTTTATAATTTTTTATTACGTAATATTGTAGTAGCACTAATTAATAATTTTTGACAATATCCAGGACTATAACTATATATGATCTTATACCCTAAACTGTAAATCCAACCATTAAACCCTAAACCCAAAACTTTGACACGCCCATTAAACCCTAAACCCTAAATACTAAACCCTAAGTCATAAATCTGAGACAAAAGATAAGAAGACAAGAAGAATATTAAATGTTCACTACAACCTTTGACACTCCCATTGTTACCTTGTTTCAAAGATAGATTTGTGACTCGGTATAATTATTGTATATAAATAGACGACTAAGATGAACTACTGAATAACATATATAGTTAAAGCCATTACCAAAATAAATAATTTTCGAATACCTTGAAAAAAATAAAAAACCAGAATTTGAAAAGGAAAAATATTTAGTTTTACCCATTAACACCATGATTATGATCATGAATGCTGTTAGTTGGGACTTAGTGATATGACATTTACATAATTAATACAGTCTAGACAAACCAAAGGTTGCATTGTCTCCATAAATAAACCATGGTGCTTGCTTCGACCTCTCAAATATTGAAAGCTTATATTATTTGTCAAAATTCCTTTTGCTTTCCATATCTTCATTACTAAATTTGTAATGGATTACCTTCCACGTGATATTCTTTCAAAAATTCTTCTTGAAGTCATTGACGGTGAACAAGGTTTACGCTATTTTATAAGGGCGAAGACAACATGCAAGGTGCTTCAAAAAGTCGGACAGAGTAAAGATTTTTACAAGTCGATCGATTGAGACTACGGTTTTATTAACTTAAACCTCTTTGCTTGCCCACCTCATTATCAACAAAAATTTGTCGAGAGGTGTCTACAATCAAGAAACCCTGCAGCTCATCTCCTCTGAGGTATGTGTTGCTTTATCTACAGCGACCGGATGGTTGAAGGAGAGGAAATGATCAAAAGATCAGCAGATAGCCGATGAAAAACATGGTTATACACGTACTCCATGCTCTTGCGGTTTTTTTTTATGGAGATGGAGTAGTGTTGAACAGTGGATATGTCATCGACCGTGAACTTGCAACTCGGATACGTATAAAGATAACTAGAAAGGATAGCCATGTATGGCAAGAAACGCCTTCGGCTCTGTCGTTGAGAAGGAAGCGAATGTAGATATCAATGGCATTTATAGTTGCATGTGTGCTCCAATAACAACCTGGAAGGGTTTGTGGGACTTTGGTTTCAAGGGCTCATCCATGTGCGACATGTGCTTTTGGTCCATAGAGTCACTATTTTACTTCAGACTCTTGCTGAAATCTATAAATAAACATTTGTGGATGCCTTCGAAACAATACATATCTCAAATACTCTATAATATTATTTTTGAAAAGTCTCCTTTTCTTGTTTCCATATTTTCTAACCAAAATCGGCAATGGATTTCATTCCTAGCGATATCCTAAAAAAAATCCTTCTTGCCGTCATTGACGATAACCAAGGTATATGCTATTTGACCTGGATGAAAGCAACATGCACTGCGATGCAAAACGTCGGAGAAAGCTCACACTTTTATAAGTTGGTCAATCTGTACTTCTCCAAAATTACTGAAGATATATGGTGCCCACCTAGGGTTATAACTAAATTGGCCCACCTAGGGTTATAACCCTTATGATCTTCTCCTCAGAGGTATGTGTTTTTTTGTATATTGCGACAATTGGGTCGACCAATTGTTGAACTCCATCGACCGGATTGTTAAATGAGAGGTTATGATCAAAAGATCGGCATATTGTGGATGGGAGACAGGGATATACATGTACTCCATGTTCTTGCGGGTGTTTTATGGAGATGAAGAAGTTTTGAACCGTGGGTACATCATCAAGCGCGAATTTTCAACTTCGAGTATGTGTTAAGATAACTATGAGACAAAGGTATGGATGGTCAGACAGACGGTGTAAACTGTTTTATAAGAAGCGAAGATGATTAGACATCAAAGGGCTTTATAGATGTCCATGTGATCCGATAAAGACTGGGTTGAGTTGATGGGACAATGGTTTCAAAGGTACAAACATCTGCGATATATGCTTTTGGACCCTTAAGTCACTATTCTTCTTCACAATCTTGAGAGATAATTTCAGAATTTGGCCCCGTTATCTTTTTGATGATCCTTTTATTAATATAATATTTGTTAAATGTAGTAGATTATGTAGCTATCGACTTTTTAAATAAAGAAAATAAGCAAATTATAAACCTACCGAATTTGTTTATATTTACAAGGAAACAATGAAAATATTAATATAATCTAGACAAATGAAGTTTTGGCATGATAAAATCTATAATTGATGGCCACAATTTAATGAAAAACAAACAAGTTAAACAAACTCTTCTTTGCATGATATATATTTAACTATGATTAGTATTGATTTGATGGGGGTCTCGTAAAGAAACACCCATAAGTGCCAGTTTCCTAGTTCGTGTGAAATGTTCTTAATGGTTTTAAGATGGTTTGAGTATATACGAATTTATCATGTTAAGGAAATTAAATAATATTGGTTAAGAGAACATTGAATATTCTTATTGTGTCTCATTTAATGTGTAAGCAGTTAGCACAAACCTACCCAAATCTAACGGTCAAAATAAGATAAGAGGGTGGTTGCAGCATATGAGTAAGTTTATCGAGAATAGGGATTTTTGAATTCATTATTGACATAGATAAATAAATTTCTAACCAAATCGTCATTATCAAAAAAATATCATTAGCGGTTGTGCCCTGAATAGTTTTGTCTAAACCAAGGGTTGTGAGTTCTAATTTTTACACCTTTTACTATTACTAATTCAAAGATTTTATTTTAGTGCTTCACACTTATTACTCACTAATTTGGGAAACTATTTAATATTAAAACCTTGCCGCTTCATTTTCTTACCCCTTACTGAGAGAAAAAAACTTCTTTACAAGCTAATTTCGGCGAAATTTTTTCCGTTTCTCAACCATGGCTCCACAGAATTTCAGAAAAAAAATTTAAATAGACAAATTTCATTCCTTGCTTTTGGGACCTAAAAGTTCTTCTTTTGCGTGTTTGGATGTGTGTTACATCCACTGGAGAACCGAACATCCAAATGCTTTTGGTCGATGAGGAGGTAATATTTCTTTTACTCTATAATCTGATTTTTTTTATTCGGTTATTGCATGCTTTATTAAGGTATTCATTTATTGATTTAGGGTATGAAAATAGAGGCAACTGTTCTTGCCTCTTGTATTGAGAAATTTTGTTTCTTTACATGGTGTGAGGGTCATTGGTTTAAACTTGCGAATGCACGAGTTGTACAAGCATCGGAATATGTGTCGTTGACCCCTCATGATTTCAAACTCGTATTCGGGTAAAACACATCTTTCTGCCTCACTTATCAAAATATTCTGGAAGGTCAATTTATGCAATTTGAATCGGTTCCGGATATATTATATGGGAGAGTCTGTGATGAATACCATATTGGTAACTTTTAGTCTATACATTTTTTTTTTTATCGGATTATATTAATCTTGTTAGTCGATTCCGGATATATTAGATGGGAGAGTCTGTGATGAATACCATATAGGTAACTTTTAGTCTATACGCTTTGGTCGATTCTGGATATATTATATGGGAGAGTCTGTGATGAATACCAGCTTGGGCAGGACCAAAGCTGCAGTTTACAATTCGTCACCTAAGGTTCGTTAAACAAATGCCTATAATCTTCCTCACATATGTTTTGTTGTGAAAATACATTTTTCTAGCCCTCAGAGTCTTCAGTGTTTATTAATCGGGGAAGATGCTAATGAACTCATAAAAAGTTTTCGAAGGATGCTGATAGAAATCTCTTTGAGATTCTCCGGTGCTTCCACAGAAAGCACGAAATGGGTGATATACCATGGATTTTAGGGATTTTAACCATGATATATATCTTATTTATCGAGTCTTATGTTATGTTTTGAAGTCTTTTTAGTATGTTTACAGGTCTAGACACGTTTGGAGCGGAATTGGACATTATGGTGCATTCTCGAGCATTTTGGAGATTAAACCCGAGAGGAAGAGTTCACTGCCCGTTTCACAGACCTGTGTCGATCGACACAGAAGGTGCATCGATCGACACAAGGTCGACACAGACTTCTCGCGAGCGTTTAATGAAGAGAATTGGAAATTGCAACTTTGCCCAGAAGTTTCCCATAATCACAAAGAAGCCCCAGCCGACTTTAGACCATTATCGGTTTGTTTTCATTCCGATTTCTTTTCTTGCCAATCCTGGGCTTGACACCACTGGGGACAGTGTGTTTCAAGTGTGGGCGAGGTAGCTACTGACGCACGCTTTTGTTTTCTTAGAGTCAGTCCTATTTTCAAAAATTTGTTTTATTGAGTCAAAACAGTCTAAGTAAGAAACAATGAATTTTTGAGAAGTTAACAACACTTTCAGGAACTTAAGTGGCCATTGGGATGAAGTTGCAGGATCAATCTATGACTATTAGAAAACCCAATGCGGATCAGCCTCTGAGGACACCCATATCAATTCAGGTATTCAGGTAATCCTTTACTGACTTCACCCCTAATTTGACTTAATTTTCTCACCTAAGGGCTTGGTATACCTTGAGTCGGACTCCTCTGTTAGTTCTGACACAGCTTGTAAACCTGTCCTAGTAAGGTTCCCTTCTTCCCTTCTCTTAAAGTAAAAAAAAAAAGAGAATAATAAACTGAGGATGAGCTAGTAGCTCCGAAGTGGTCACGGGAGTGGTAGCTACCACTATTACCTCCTATGCATTCATGGAATGTGTCCAAAGTACACCCCATAACGGGAAGAGCACTGATAAAAAAAAAATGATACCCAGTGGGGAAAAATCAGATTGCTAAGGAAGGGAAAAGAGAAGAAAGGAACCAGAAAAAGATAGTATGGTGGTCTAGAGCTAACAGAGTAAGAATCCATGTGCCCTTTGATCGATAATCCTTAGGTGAGACCGCACTTAATAGCTTATAGAAGTCAGTAGGGTTAATTTGAATGCTTGAATGTGATTGTGGAGTTTACTTAGGACAATTTCTAAGTGTGGGGGAAGTATATGTTGGTCTTGATGTCTTGCAGGTGATTCTTTCAGTGGCTTACTAAGGGGAATCTGAGTGTTGTTGCTTCTAAGATAAAACGAGTTTCTGAAGTTTTTCAGACTTCTTCTCCTGATCTTGGTCTTATGTTTGCTTGAGGGCAAGCAAAAGCTAAGTGTGGGGGAGTTGATATACCATGGATTTTAGGTTTTTTAACCATGGTATATGTCTTCTTATCGAGTATTTTAGAGTCCTTTGGAGTCCTTTTATGTGTGTTTACAGGTCTAGGTACGTTTGGAGCAGATTTGGAGATTATGGTGTTTTCTGGAGCACTTTGGAGATTTAACCCGAGAGATAGAGTTCACTGCCCATTTCACAGACTTTGGTCGATCGACACAACATGTGCATCGATCGACACAAGGTCGACACATACAATTCTCGGCGTTTTATCAAGAGTTTGGAATTTGCACTTTTGCCCAGAAGTTTCTCATAACTACAAAGAAGCCTCAGCCGTGATTAGATCATTATATTAGGGTTTTTAAGCCATTGTTTAGGCTACGCTTTATTTTACTTTGAGAGAGTTAGGGGCTGATCTTGTACTCGAGAGAGAAGAGATTTTGAACCCCAATTCTTTATTCTATTTTATGCTATTTGTTTTTCTATTCATCATGTCTATTGTTATGATTGCCATGTCTGAGTAGTTTACCTGTTAGGTTTAGGGATTCTCATTAGGGATTTCATGGAATTATAGGTTGATAAATCTGTAGGGATTCATATCTGTTGGTTCTTCATCTAGGGTTGTTCTTAATGCTTGTGAACGAAATAACTTGAGATTAATGCTTGTTTAGAACTCTAGAATTCGCAACGAAAGTTGGCTTGCTAGGTTGTTAGACATAGATAGGATTCGCAACGAAAGTTAGTTTCTTATACTTCCGTGATTCCAATTCTAGAACAGTTCTTAATTAGATCCCGATTGATTGATTAGCCTGTGTTCCCGATTTCCTGAGAACTCCCTTGACCTGACGCCTTCGCTTCTTGTTTACAAACCGATCTATTTACTTTTCTGCTGCTCTGATTTACTGCTTACTTACTGTTTACCTAGCTTAATTCGACGTTCTATCTATCGCAAGAGTCTAGAGTCCCTGTGGATTCGATACCCTAAATACTACAATAGCATAACTGTGCACTTGCAGTAGAATATGATTTAAAACTTACACCCTATCAGCATGTTAAAACTTTTCAGCGAACAACTTTTTCGTACTACATCCCACCTTACCTCAGAACTATCTGTGACTCTTTCGACAAAGACAGAATCACATCATGCCCTTGTGCCGTCCATCGTTATTGGCTTGGCTTGGAAAACGAATCTGTAAAAGGTATAGATATGTGCGATTTATGTTTTTGAGTTATCGAGACCAGTGTGTTCTTCGCTATAATCCCTGGGTGTTTTTGAGTATGGACTACGTTAGCTGTATGGGAAGATAAGGCGGACAAGACTGGCGGTTCCTAATACTCTTTTTGTTTGCACCATCATCCATCAATGTTAGGATGGATAGATATCAACCTACTGCTTTTGTAATATTCTACCCACTCTATTAGTGTCTGAATTTTAGTATCAGTTATCTTTGTTCTACCATCCATCAATGTTAGGATGGATAGATACTCTTTTTAACTCTTTTTAAGTTTTATCTCATGCCCGTTATATTTTACCAATTTATTACACGACAAACAATTTCGAAAACTGCACCTCTTCCTAATGATGTGCTATGTGCTCTTTGAAAGAATGTCAAATCATAGGTTATAGTTCCCAAGGTATTATCTCATGCGTTTTATTCTAATTATTTAATTGACGCCGAGTTATTATTACTTCCGCTTTAAATGTCAAGTCATAGTTTATAGTTTCAAGGCGAGATACAGTAACACTTTTATTCGAAAACGTTTATTAAATTATTACTGTCAAATCATATTTAACCCTACTCTGCTGCCTACGGCTAATTTGATAAATTTGGACATTATTTTATACAATTTGTTCTCGCATTTCCTATCCATTTATCCCCGTACTTTCCTTATAGGTATGACTATCTATCTTTTTAACTACAAAGTACTATCAATTTCGAATAACCTTTGCCTAATGTATAGTTCTCAACCTCTTCTCTTCCTTAATTACGTGTTCAGTATACTTAATCACTGATATGTTTCTAATAACTTAAACTAATTCCCCGATTTCCATCTATAGCGATTCTTTCAATTGTGGCATCATACCTATCCATTTGTTTTAATCCAAAACGGTCCGAGGAACTGAAACGTTGTCTCTATCCGCATTTATAAATAACTGAATCTCCACCCCAAGTATCCGTCGAGAGACTCAATACAACTCCTGAAAATGAGAAGAACAATCCTTAGCTGTGCTGAATCATCTAGCCCTAAACGGCCAGTTCTTAACCTTCTAGATCTGTCGCCCAATCTTAGGAGGTTCATCCTGGCCAAAAATGCCAGTGAACACCTTCGGGAATATTTCAGGGTCCGCGCTGTCTGTCGGACTCTTCGAGACGACGCGGATCATGTGGATACTCTTACACAGATAATTCTTATCCAAACTGAACCATTGGAAGACCCCCCCCCCCCCAAAATGCGTAATAAGGCTGTACAACGCCTGTCTGGTCTCCAACAACACTACCGCTGTGTTTCTGAAAGCGATCTCCGACTTTATGTATACAAATGATGGAAGACCTGAAGGTTTTCAAAAAATAAAAGGATGCGCAATCTCTGGATGCAAACCTGCTGTGTATTGTTATGAAGTCATCCGTCGATCTATTACCCCCGGCTTGGATTTAGGTTCCGACATCCCTTTCCTCTCTCGTTTTGTTATACGTTCCCTGAGGAGGCACGTCAGGGAGTTTGAGCGTCTACCCTGTCCTATTGGAATCTCCATGTATCTGGCGGATGTGGTAAGGGATGAGATTGACGGAACAAGGATACAAAGATGTCGTTGCTCTATTTATCGATATTGGCTAGAATTCATGCACGAAGATATCAAAGGTTAGATATGTGCGATGAATGTTTCTGGACTATTGAGTCTTTATGCTTCTTCCAAATAATTCCCCAGACATTCCTCGAGTGGCCTGAGATTTACGAAGCAGATTCAGACAACGAAAGCGCATTGCCCCATGCGGCGATCCAGGATGGCGGGTTTGGTGGTTGGGGTGAAGGAGGAGGAGAAAACGGTGGCGTTTAGGGTGCTTAATGTAAAATCCCAATAATTTAAAACCCAAAATATTTTTAATATTTAATAACCATATTTTCATAAAGTACTAATCCTTGTCGGTATCCACCAATTTATATGTCATCTATCCATCATACTGTATTACTGTCACGCTCTCTGAATCAATAATCTATAACCAAACAATATAATATTCAAACCTTCTGTCTTACAGTCTCGGATTCCAGGCCATCATATAACACACTATCCACCAGGAAAATAAGACTAGTAATTTTCTACCACGCATCCACCCTATAGGACAACTTATAACCTTCATTTTCATACATTCGTATTTATCCATACTGGCCATTAAGTTATTTTCGTTTCACATCTATGCTTTTTTATACTTTTATAATCTAACATACAAGTTTGCGGAAAATGTGTATCCATTTTTATAACACAATATATTGCTCTCCATTAAGCCGTCCTTCATATTTATTAACTTGTGGAAAATATCTATCCACTATTACAACACACTATATTACTCTCCATTAAGCCCTCCATTATATTTTATCCAAAAAATACACTATATCTTACTGAAGCATATGGCTATTACAATTTATATTACTATCCATCGTATTACTAATACGATATTATTTTAACGCATTATATTACTTTCCCTTAAGTCATCTCTTCCTATTGTATTGGCTTCAAGCTATTACTATTTTTATTTATGTGCCTGATTCTCCTTTGTTCACATGAATACCCATAGGATACAAACACCTAATTTCCTAGCAGTCTCCATAAATATCATAGTTTCCAGCATATGACCACAATCCCCCTACCATGTCCATCCATTCTTAAGTTTGTTACTCTATCACGTCTTCGCGTCGGTTTAAGTAAATTATCAATAATTCAATCTATCTATATCTATAACATATAGCAAGCAAAACCGAAAGTTTGCGATGAAACCGAAACGTTGCGTTGTTTCTCATCGATAAGTACTGGATGTCGACATAACTCTCTCTCCACACTCTCAATACACATCCCTCAAGATGAGAAGACTAACGCCATGCGTTGCTGAATCATCCAGGCCTAACCGCCCGGGTCCCAATCGTGCAAATCTTCTGCCTAATACGAGGAGGTTAATCTTCAACAGGAATTCTAGTATTACCAGTCTGAATAACGTGAATCACGTGGATACTCTTCTTCACATTAAGCTTATTCAGCCTCCATCTTTAGAAGACAACCGCGAATGCATCGCTTTATTGTTCAGCGCCTGTTTGGCCGCCAACAACATAACTGCTGTGTTTCTGAAATCAATCTCAGATTTTATGTACACTGATATGGAGGTCCAAAAGCCTTACAACAGATCAAACAATGCGCAGTTTCTGGATGCAAACCTGCTATCTATTGCTACGAAGTAATCCGTCGATCTATCTATCCTGCTTTGGATACAGGTTCCACAATTCCTCTTCTTTCTCGTGCTACTATACGGTCTCTGAGAAGGCATGTCAGGCAGTTTGAGCGTAGTACCTGGCCTATCGCCTGTATGTCGCTCGATTTATCTGTGATCAAGGATGCTGTTGACGAAGACAGAATACAGAGATGCGGTTGCTCTGTATATCGCAATTGGCTGGATATCATTCACGAAGATGTTAAAGGTCACGCTATGTGAAACGAATGTTTTTGGACCATTGAGACTTTGTGCTTTTTTCAAATAATCCCCCAGATATTCCTCGAGTGTCCTGAGATCTTCGACACCTCAGTAAACGCATGATTGATAGATAACACCAGCAGTTGGCATGAAGCAGCAATGCAAAACGGTTCCGGTTTGCTTGAAGGCAGACCCCAAACCCGCGGTGTTTTGGATGCTTAATTCAGTCTAGACTTTTAATAATATCGTTCGTCATTATGTTTAACTATTGAATTACTGTAAGTTCTACCCAATGACGCAAGTAGATACATTTTTAGTTTGTGTTTTCCCTCATTGTCTTGTCTATGTAGACTGACTCTATGTTTTTCTATCCATAAATATATATTTTGTCCTATCCACGTTCTTATTGCTTAACTGTTTCCCATAATAATCATATAAATCAAATAGGATAAGTGTTGAAACCTGCATCTTCTAAATGATTATTCTCATCTGACACTGTCAATTGCCACACTATCCAACTGTCAATTAATCCTATTAGCACGTATCCACCATAATATTACCATTTTCTGAGCTTTACATTTTTTGAATTTATTTATCTATACATTCTCATTATCAAACTTTCCCCTCTAATACACCACTCTAAATCAAATAGGCTAACCGTTGGAAACCTGCCACACTATCCAATGTTAATTAATTCTGTTTGCACGTATCCACCACAATATTACCATTATGAACATTACATTTTATCATTATTTATCATGAACCATCGTTACTATCTATACAATCGCATTATTAAACTATCCTCTCGAATAGTCCACTCTATTTCCCGTTCGTTCTTTATTTTCATTTTTACGTTTTTTATGAACGACCCTCTCTAATAGTCCACTCGATTTCTCAGTAGTTTTTAGTTTTCATTTTTACGTGTTTAATGAACGACCATAGTTCTGTAGCACATTACTCAATGCAATCCGTCTCTCTTTATCTAACATCACCTGTCACACTCACTTGTTTTTTTTAACGTTACCCTAAACACCTACTCAACTTAACTCCACTTAACTGTCATACTTTTTACTAAAATTGTCAAATCATCAAGCGAACATGCAAATCGCGCCATGTCAAAACAGATCCATAAAAGAAAAATTTGCCTTTCCAATTTGAAATTATACATACTCTTCCTTTTTTTCATTTCTTCGTTTTTTATTCTACGCTATTGCTACAAAGTCCCATCTGTTCTTTATAATCTTCATCTATTACTATCCATCACAGACAGTCCCATTCGAAACATGTTTTAAAATTTTCAATTGAACAAACTATCACTGGTTTAACAAATTACCTACCCACCCCTAAATTCACGGAATAATTACACCCTAAATTCACGAGTCTAAATTCACTCGCTATCACTTTTATTCCATTTTATATTTTTAAATCCAATAACGTCTAATGCAATAACGTTATATGCAATTAATGTTGTTGCTCAGAATACCAAACGTTGCGACGAGGTCCATCATTATAAGGTCAAACTGTTACCCGATTCACTGCATACCAATACTAAAATATTACGTTATTGATGAGCGCACCAAATCCTAACACCGCTCCCTTTCCATCTCCCAAACTGCTTGACCTGCCACCATCAGTAAGGAGATTAATTTTGGCTAAGAACGCAAGTGAAAACATCCGTGAACACTACAAGATCAGAGAAGTTTGCAAGACACTTCGTGATGACGCTGACCACATGGATACACTAATCCAGATAGATCTAACCAAGACTCACCACGATGGGATAGGTTTCATCAAACTGCAGAATGCCTGTTTCCATGCCAACAATCCAACCGCAGCGTTTTTAAAGGATATCTCTGATTTTATGTATTCAGATGAAAGAGAAGACGCCTTCCAGCGTCTCAAAGAGTGCGTCTTTCGTGGTATCAAGCCAGCCGTCTACTGCTACAAAATTATTCGTCGCTCTATCTTCCCTGCCTTGGATAATGCTCCAACTACTCCTCTTCTCTCGAGAAGCGCTATCCGTGCTCTTAGGAGGCACGTCAGAGAACTCCCTGTATTAAGATGGCCTATCCAGCTATCCAATTTGCTGCGTTCGGAAAGAGACGCTGTTGACAAAGGAAGAATATCGACTTGCCCTTACGCGGTTTATCGTTATTGGCTAGACATACTCCATGAAAGAGTCAAAGGGTTGGAGATATGTGAAGATTGTTTTTAGTCTATTGAAACCTTTGCATTCTTTTGGATCATCCCAATTACTTTCTCTAAGTGGTCTGATCTCCGTCTTGTTGCTATCGAACAAGCAAAACGCCGTCGTGTCTTTTAACTATCGAGTCTTTTTTTATCTAATATTTTTTATGTTTGTCTGCCTATCTCGTTATTCTATATATTCTTAATTCATTTAAACACTACTTTCTCACAAAAATAATATACAATCCACCTTTACCACACATAACCGAACAATTCCAAATAAATAGAATTACAATCCATTGAAATTATCAGCTTTAAATTTTTGAAGCATCAACTATCCATCTCCATCATCCAACGTTTCAAGCATCAACTATCCATCTCCATCATCCAACATTTCAAGCATCAACTATCCACCCTGAATAACGCTTAGACAGCGGCCCTATTTTACTATATTTACCATAATTCTATCCAATGCTAATTCATTTATAACTTCTTTTCTCACAAATTAATGTACAATCCACCTTTTCCACACATAACCGACCAAAACAAAAACCATTAAATTACATACCATTGAAATTATCATCTTTAATCTTTTTTTTTGTCAAACATCTTTAATCTCTGGACCTAATCTCAATCATCCAATCATCAACTATCCACCACGAACAACGCTTACACAACACCCCTATTTTACTATCTATCCTATGATTACTTTTATTTACTTACACCTACTTGTTCTATTTAGTTTTTAACACTATCTAATTATTTAGCATTTTTCTAAATGTTTTTTTTTTGTTTTTTTGTCTTTTTTCTCTATCGCACTTTTATCGATGCAACTCTACTCCTCAGGACTCGGTTCCTCACATCACTTGTGCACCACTACCAATTTTGGATATACTTAGAATAACACTCAACTTAACTGTCAGCTTTACAGTCCTATAGACAACTTTATCTGACTAGTTAAATCATGTAAGAAGACAATCCAAATGTAAGTACTCTTAGCCTTTACCTATTTACTTTATTTGTTTTTCCTTATACCGTTTGATGCAATACATGTTTAATATGTAACGTTGCGACGCGCGGTTTCTTTATAAGTAAATCCGGCTACTTGTTTCTCGGTTTTGACATAGCAAAAAACCAAAACCTCGCCATTCATAAGCGACACAAATCCTAAAAACGTTTTTCTACCATCCCGAAATCAACTACACCTAACCCCTGCATTACGGAGATTAATATTGGCTAAAAAAGCTAGCGAAAATATCCGTGAACACTACAAAGTCAGAGCGGTATGAAAGACGCTTCGGGACGACGCTGACCACACGGATACGCTTTTTGAAATAGATCTTATCAAGACTCACCACCAAAGGCTAGGTAGCATCAAACTGGAGAATGCATGTTTCAATGCTAACAACCCAACCGCAGTGTTTTTAAAGGCCATATCGGATTTTATGTATACAAATGAAAGAGAAGACGCCTTCCGACGTCTCAAAGAGTGTGCCATTCGTGGTATCAAGCCTGCCGTCTACTGCTATGAAATTATCCGGCGCTCCATCTTTCCTCAGTTTGAAACAGACTCAACCATTCCTATTTTATCTCGCAGCACTATCTGTGTGCTTCGAAGGCACGTCAAGGAGTTCCGGAGATTACGATGGCCTACCCTAATATCCAAAGTCCTTCGTGAGAAAATAGACACTATTGATGAAGGAAGAATATCGACTTGCCTTGCGTTGTGCATCGGTATTGGCTTGACTTACTCGACGAACGAGTAAAAGGTGACGGCATGTGTGAATCTTGTTTTGGGTCTATTGAAACTGCAGCATTCTATAGGATCATCCCAAGAAATTTATTGGTTTGGACTGACGTTCGTGAACTAGGAGATGCTTCCGGAAACATACAATGCCGTCGTGTACGCTGACTATTGTTTTTTTAGTCATTTGGCATCGCTTGTCATTCTATCCACACTAGCATCCTTTTTTTGTTTGGCGTATTTTTGTATATGCTCATCAATCTGATGTCCAACACCGTTGTTTGTTCTCACTATTATTGTTTTTCTTGTCCGTTAATTTATCTAATGTTTAAATATATGTCCAGCCTCGCATTTATATCCATCCACACTTTCGCTTTCTGTTAGCTACTAATTTTTTCCTGGCGAATTTGCATCCATTTAAACAATTATTATAGCCTTGTGTCCACATGTATATGATGTTTTTCATTATATCCATATTTACTCTAAGATGTTTTCATTGTATCCATATGTACTCTACGATGTTTTCAATTCCTGCAATTTTTTTTAAAACAACTCATTACTACCTTAACCATTAAACCTCATCTCGGATTAATATAAATTCTATTAGCTTGAAATCTCAATCCATTCTTCGTTAATGTACACATTATTCCTAATGCTAAAAACTTAAAACAACATGAACAAATCTACAACCCGATTAATCGTCTTGGTCTGCCCATGCACCGTTCTCCTCACAGTCATCGTTTTGCACTGCCCCTTGGCCCCAAACGCCACCATTGTTTATATCAACCTCGCCCCAATATCCTTGGTTTTGCATTAGGCCATCGTTTTGCCATCCATCGTCACCCCAACCTTGGCCTATCTCAATTATCTCAGGTCATTCAAAAAAAGTCTGAGGAATGATTTCGAAAAAGACTAAACTTTCAATAGTCCAGAAGCAATCCTCACACATACCATGCCCTTTCACCTTCTCATTGAGGTAGTTCATCCAATATCGATGAACCGCGCACAGGCAAGTCCTTAATTCACCCTCATCAAATTCATCCCTTATCTTTCGAAGCCCCGCCGATATTGGCATTCTCCAGGTTTGTTTCTCGAAAGTCCTAACGTGCCTCCTAAGAGCACGTACCTCAGACCTAGAAAGAAAAGGGATAGTTGACTCCGTATCCAAAGTGGGGTAGATAGACCGACGAATTACTTCGTAGCAATAGACAGCCGGTTTGTAGCCCTTTCCGGCGCATTCCTTGATCCTTAGAAAACTTTCTTTTCTTCCTTCTGTGTACATGAAATCTCCGATTCCTCTCAAGAACACCGCTGATGTGTTGTTCGCAGCCAAGCTTGCATTGTATAGATTTGTAACGCAGTCGCGTGCTATCTCTGGAGGGACTTCCTGGACTAGATCAATCTGAGAATGATTATCCACGTGGTTAGCGTCTTCCGTAAGAGTCCTGCACACTGCTCGAACCTTGAAGTGTTCCCTGATATTCTCACTAGCATTTATCGAAAGGATCTTCCTTCTTATCTCTGCTGGCAGATCCAGAAGTTTTAAACTGTTCATTTTCTCACGTTTTATTTTTTTAGGATGGACAGGCCGTATGCGGTGGCCATTATATTTATATACGGCGGATAGTACGCAACCCTTCAGTTTCCACAAAAACAACGTTACGTTTCCACTCTTCGTTATACTACGTCTCGACGTCATCAAATAGCTAGAAATTTCTTCAATTTTTTATCCATAAAGTCATACATACTTTTCCGACTATCCATGAATCCCAGCACATCTGATTAACTCAAATTTAAAAAACTCCTCCTTGATGTCTTGTCGTCTCACAATAAATTAAGCTGTCAAATCTGTTAAAACATAAATAAAAATAACTCGGACTCATTATTTTTAATTTTTTGCCAAAGCAGCGGGTCAAAGTCATATCCTACTTCAAGACGCAACGCTAAAAATATAACGGTCAAATCAAATAAATTCATACAGTTTTAGAGTTCCAACACAAGCGGCGCACGCATACTCATGGCAATAAAAACAAATTTGATTTTCATCTCTTGCTAAAAAAACATACGTGTTTAATTCTTCCATTTCAATTATATAAAAACAAGATTATATTAATCATATTTTACGAATCAACCCTCATCCACTGATTGGACAACCATTTAATCCTTGGACCCTATCCACCATCTCCATTCATTATTCAACGTTTTAGGTTTTTTAGATTTTTACCTTATTCATTTTACCTATCTATTTGCACTTTTTAGAATGGATACGGACAATAAAATTTAGATATATAAAATAAAAAAATGCGTACAGTTATTTTTGTAAATTAATTTTTAAAAAATTGATATTTAGATGCCTCTGAGTCATTCATATATTAAATTCTAAAATATTTTTATGTATAAGTTAATGCCTATCCACCATTAATTTTAGTTCTCTCTCTTCTATCCATTTCATTTTAATTTTTTTCCAGAAAATTATGTTTAGCGTTTTGTGATATGTTTTGCGATATATCCCGCTATATTTCTTGTTTGTGCAATGGTTTAAATCATACACATTGCTTTTATAAGTAATATATGTGCACAGGTGACAATCGCTCCATCGATGATCGGCTCAAATTTTAACAACGCCTTCCCTCCACCTCCAAATTTTCTTGATCTACGAGCCAGATTAAGAAGATGCATTTTGGCAAAAAACGCCAGTGAAAACATTCGTGATCACTACAAGATTAAAACGGTTTGCAAAACGTTACGTGAGGACTCTGACCACATGGATACGCTGTCCCAGATTGATCTTATAAAGACACACCATGACAGGTTTGGGATCATCAATCTGCAGAATGCATGTCTCCGTGCCAACAATCCCACCGCTATCTTCTTGAAGTCAATCTCCGATTTTATGTATACAAATGAAAGAGAAGTTTCCTTTCAAGTTATCAAACAGTTTGCAATTCGTGGTGTCAAGCCCGCTGCTTACTGCTACGAAATTATACGTCGCTCCATCTTCCCTGGCCTAGAAACCGATTCAACCATCCCTCTCCTCTCATGATCCGCTATTCGTCACCTTAGGAGACATGTCAGAGAATTCCAGAAATTGAAGTGGCCTATACTCATTTCAAAGGATCTTCGGACGATAAGGGATTCTATCTGCAAAGGGAGAATCGAAACTTGCCCTTGTGCAGTTCACCAATATTGGTTAGACTTTCTCCATGAAAGAGTTAAGGGTCATGGTATGTGTGATTCTTGTTTTTGGTCTAACGAAACTGCGGCATTCTTTTTCATCATACCATCGATGTTCCTCTCGTGGACTGACCTTCGTCAGGTTGGGTGGCGATGATATCACTCCGGGGTGTGATGGTTCTGTGCTAATGGGGTAAACATGTAGCATTCTGTCCAGAATACTTATATGTAATAACTTGTCTTCTCTAAGCAAATTGTCTTTCCCTTGCTCGGCTCAACGCTATTGGCTAGTCTTACTTCTCTCCACAATTTCGTTATTGCATTCCTTAACACCGGCTTGTCTGGTCAGTTTGCTATCCACTAATGATGACCATTAAATTACTATCCATAAACATTTTTTTCCTAAATGAAACATCCTCTCCATCGCACGAACCCACTGATGTCCATAGGTCCATGTTTATCCTTTATCTTGATTGTAACATGTGGTCTGGCCCATCTCCATCATCCGAATGACGGAATAGATGTCTACTTCCAAGAAGTGGCCGATAATCAACAGCGACGACGGGAGCTTTCGCGGACAACCGACTCCGGAGCCCGAACAAATAAACCCAAACTTCTTCTTTTAGAGGCGATCTTCCCCCCAAAACGATTTATCATTCAACCAAAATTAGTGATACTGAAATCTGAATCCGGCTACTCTATACTCAGCGAAACCAAAATATTTAACCAAATCGACAAATTATACACCTAAGTCGATTCACGGTAATAAGGATTGAAAGTAATTCAATTTATTTTGGATTATTAAACTTGGAACAAACCTCAAGAACACAATCAGAAACCCAGACCTGAAAACGACGCGAGACAGAGGAGTCAAGAGTTACACGTTTTATTTAGATTGTTGTTAACCAATAAAATCAATCTATTTTTATCTAGTTGGAAGTCATTTTTAGAATTACATATCAATGACAATGTAGTTGAATGTTTTAGTTAGATTTACTTAGGGCATAATTGTCTTTTACTAGGTTAAAATTACTGAAAAGATATATAATTGCAAACTCTTTTCAAAAGATACTAGATTGCAATAAAAAGATCAAAAAGATACAATACATGCAATACATCCTGTTTTAGAAGACCTTATTAATTTTATTATTTTTTAGGTTATATGATATGTTGATTGCCTTTATGTTTTTAAAAAAACATATTTATCATTAATACTTACAACTTTTCTATCCACAATCATAATCTCTATTTTATTACATTATTTAAATAATATATATAATTTATATAATCCTGATCAATTCGGTTATTGTTAATTTTAAATATCAAAATATATATTTCATTTGCAATATGACAATAAAAAGTATTTTGCACATTTAAAGAATCGTAAACATATGTTATTGCAAAGCAGTATGTAGCTATAATATTCTCATAAATAATACGCTTACACAAATAAATTTGTGTTTTAATTTCGTAATATATTCATAAACAATACACTTACATGGATAATGAGTTGAATATTAGTCGTAACATTAGCGAGAAATAAACGACTTGGTTACTACTATACACGAAGTAGCGAATTAGTCGTCCAACTGACCAATTCACGACTTTTCTACGACTCTTCACGTCAGACGCAAAAATAGTCTCCATATCACTGACTAGCATGCGACTATTGTTTTCGGTCTCGACAATGGTCATTAATCAGTCGTAAATCGACGACTAAATTGGTGACAATCATTTTTGGTCGTATATCAGCAACTAATACACGCTTATATGTCTGTTGTCACAAAATAGTAGCAATATTGTCCCCTGATAGTCGCCAAATGTTATGACTACAAGTATAGTCGCAAGTTCCAGTCACAAAAATGTTGTTTTCTTGTAGTTCTAGTCACAAAACGTTGTTTTCTTGTAGTACTAACTACTGATCTTCGCTCCGTAATTTCAAATACACCGAACAACAACCGCGGACAAGATAAGAACATCTCCTTAGCCGTATCAGAAATCCCAATCTCGTGGAAGCTGACCGTCGGCCAAAACCCAATATACTGATTTTGATCCTTGTCCGTCAACAAAGCTTCTCTTCAAGCAGATGGAAAGCGACAAAATATTACTCCTACCAAAATAAAATTAAAAAAATCTTATAGTCATCTCCGGCGATTGCACCACGACGGAAGAATATCAAAACTCCAAGAAAAAAGCTCGAAAGAACAACATCGGAACTTAGTCCAAACTTATTCACTATAAACATAAAAACAAAATAGAACAAAAGTAATCCGATTGCTGATAAGACATAACACCGACACCGACGATTGAAATTGGAAAAACGGTGGAAAAACTTTTCTAGCGAGAAAGGAAATGTAAGAGAGAAAACCAATGTACCAGTTCGTCTCCTCCGTAAAAAGCCACTTAAAGTCAGTTATTCACCACGACGATCCATTTTTGTTTTATATATTATCTTACTTCTTGATAAATTACGTGTTAATATCATTATAATTAATACTCTATTCTTACCCCAAAGATCCAATCGACCGAGGCGTTCCTATTCTTATTCTACGCGCATAATTCGTCAATTATTCTTGTTTTTTGGTTTTTGAAAACACAGACAAAAATAACATGCTGACTAATCTTCACATGCGCTGTCGATATTCATCATTATACAACAAACAGTAAAAAAAAATACATTTTCAGCTTTAAGTTTTTTTCTCACCTCTCCAGCCACAAAAGACAAAAGATATTTTCATAGTCTTGTCTTCCTGTTCGTCTTACCATTACAGAGTGATCCAATGTTGAAAAATCCGTCAGCCACATTCGAGATGAACGCCGGCGGTGGAAAATTTAAGACCGGACTAACTCGAATGCCACCGTTTCCGTTACCGAAACTGTTTCTGGCGAGTGGTTTCTTATAAGGGACTGAAGCTGAGAGCGAAGATGATCTTCTAAGAGTCGTTTGTTTTGGAAGATTGTGGGTCTTGGGAGGGTGATGAGTTTCCTTGGGGAGCAGGTTAGGTTTAGGGTTTAGAGCAGAGCCTGTGGAGTTGCTTCGTGAGAGGAAATGAAGCGATCTGATTAGTCCTTTGCTGTTTCGGCTCTTGTCGTAGTTGAGACTTATGCTTCTCTTGAGCTGCAAGAACAATCCCTTCGGCTTGTCTTCCAAATCAGATTCAGGATTCAACAGAAGCTCTTTGAGTCTCATGATCTTCTTTTCTGGTGCTGATCTCTGGTTGCAGAACGATGATGAAGAAGAGGACGAGGAAGAAGATGATGATGACGAGAGCGATGCTGATCTTTGAACCCGAAAGCTTACTTTCTTGATCTGGACGGGAAGAATCTTGCCGTCGGAGAAGAGTTCATCAGCCGGAGATACTTCTTGAACAGAACAACTCGAGCCAAAGCAGAAATCAAACTCCGAACCTGAATCAAGAAGTGTTGAGTCTAATCTGACATCACCGTCCGTCGAGTCAAGATCGTAGGAAAAAGAGTTTCTTGGGCTGATTCCAGAACCAGGAGCCTCCGAACAACAAACGTCAATAGCCATACCGTCCCTACGCTTTCTTGGTCTCTTCTCTATCTCTTTCTTTAATCTGCCTTCTTCTGGTAACATTCAAGAGCCAATGCCCGGGAAAATAATAAAGAGACCCTGAAGATTTGAAAATAGCGTTAAAAGAATGTTGAAAAAGAAGATTCTCAAGTCAAAAATGGCAGCTTCAACTTTTCTTTTGTAGGTTGCCTTACGAAGAGATGAATAATGAGGAGACATTAGGAGATGGAAGGATTAATCAGCATGTTGTTTACCCTATAGGTTTTCACAATAAAACAAAAAGAAAAAGAAGAAAACCAGCTAAAGAAAAGATAAAGGAGGAGGTAAAGACTAAAGAACAAATTAAATAAAAATATTAAACCAATATAAAAAGACACCCATTATATATCTGTCCTCGTTCATAAAAAGATGCTTAAAACATAGCTGTGCAGTTTATACGACATATACTATTGTTGATGTGTTCCGCATAATCCATATAAAATAAATGATATATTCAATCAAACTGTTAATGATGAGCCGACTTAACTTTTTTTGGGGTATAAATGTTAAGGACTTTAGATAACTTTGTTTAACTACTGTTTGAACGAGAAGAAAAAATATAATTGTTTGAGTTGATTATATTTACGTTTAAAAAAAAAAGAATGCGTCCAACAGTTATGTTGTAAGTCGCACGAATACGCTGAACGTCGATCGCTTTGAGGTCCTCGAGTTATAAAACTATACGATTATAAAAAAAGGAGCATTCATTTTTCTTTTTCAAATTTGTTTTCGTAAACAAGTGTTAACTTCTTTTTCGTCGGCAGTAGAATTTCGAGAAAAAGTAATACTGAATCACCAAGTGATTCCTTCTGTGTTTTTTTCTTTCGGCAAAAAGTGATTCATTCTGTATATATTTTACCTTTGTTGTGTGGGAAATGACATATCTGATCATAGTGTGTATTTGAATCTACGTAGTACCACAATTATTACTAGCCCAAGGGTATCATTTGATACAGTGTATTTGATCATTGCCATATCACAGTTATTACATAAGTATATATCTGTCAAGGACAGTAATTGTTTATTACATATATTTCTGTCAAGATAGTAACAATATCTACTTTAGAAATATTTAACCACATATTAAAAAAAAAAAAATTTAATTGAAAGGCAGGAAACAATACTTAATGATGCGACACCATTATAGTTAGTAATTAATTGAAAGGCAGGAAATGTTGGGAATTAATTGAAAGTCACTTTCTCTAATTAGGCCATATACATCTATGAATTCCAAGGTGGGGTTCTGAAAAAAAATTGTTTTTTTTCCTAGAAAGTAAAAAAAAAATTGAAAAAAAGGATCGAATAGAATGTCGCCACGTGCATAAACAGTGCGAGTACCGATCCTTAACTAAGGATTTTTGGAACTGGAGTTCTTAACTATTATAATAGAGCCCACAATATTTTATAATTTTTTCTTAAGAACCCTACCTTAAGAATCTTTGTTGTTCATGCTCTTATATAGATCCAACTAGGGAGCATGTGTTTTGGGGTTTGATTGGATCTCTAGCAGAAAAATTTGAGAGCATCGTACAAGATCCAGAAGAGCATGCATCTTCGATTTTGTGTTTTTGATTTTTTAATTGATTATGCTTTTTGAATGGTAATCAGGTGTACGATTGCATGTATGCATTACACAAAAATAAATAAATGAAAGAGCACCTTATACGTGGAAAATCTTTTTTTGATGAAATAAAAAAACACGGGCCATACTCCCGCCCAAAACCAGTATAACAAATGTATCGGAGTTTTTTTTTTTTTATTGTATTTGATTGGCATGGACGTTCGGGTACCCATTCGGGTTCGGTTCGGTTCTTTCGAGTTTTTGGGTTTTCGGGTCTAGACATATAAGACCCATTCGAATATTTTATAATTTTGGTTCGGGTTCGGTTCGGTTCCATTCGGGTTCAGTTCGGATTCGGATACCCATAAAATCATAAAATAAAAATAAAAATTGGTCAATTTAACCAAAAAAAATTATTAAATAAAAACAAATATAGCAAAAAGTTTTGTATATTTCTTTTATTTTGGGAATTTTAGCTATTTTGGTCTAAAACTAACAAATATATTTGGGTTTGTAATTATAATTTTAGATAATTTTATTATATTAAGTATAAATATAATAATATTTTAGATATATAATTGTAGTTCAGATATTTCGGGTATCCATTCGGTTCTCGGTTCGGGTCGGATTCGGTTCCGGTTTTTCGGGTATAGAAGTTTAGGACCCATTCGGATATTTTGTCGGTTCGGGTTTGGGTTCGATTCCTCTTTTTCGGTTCGGATTTCGGTTCGGTATTTTGGTTCTGGATTTTTTGCCCAGGCCTAGTATCCGAGTTACATCAACATTTTCTTTGTTCACACCGAACCGATCAAGAAACTCAAACTCTAAATAACCAATCTCAAATTAGGGGAAAAAAACAAGATACAACAAAAAGCAATACAAAAATCTTAAAATCTACAATGTCAAACGACCACAAATATACTAGGATTCCAGAACCATATCAAATATCCATTATACGATTGGATCTTAGATAAACGAGTTTAGCCACACTTCAACAAAGTATAACTTAAAGAAAACATTTGTCGCAAATGCCATCCTTTAGGTATTGACTTTGAGGAGAAGTTCTTCTCGGAAGAAGCCATCGTCCATAAGGCCATCACTGACGCTTTGGCTTGGCATGCTGCACAGATCGTCCCATCCCAGAAATGCACACCAAATAGAGCTAGCCGTTTGCCACAACCACCGGCTTCGATCCACTGCTCTTTTTCCGATGCTGCTTGGGACAGCTCTACAGGCTCATGTGGACTCGGATGGGTTCTAAAAGACCCCACCACGGGCACATCAGTGTCCAACTCATCAAACCGACGATCGGTTCCTTCAGCCATTGTTGCTGAGGCACTCGCGGTTAAGGCTGTAATAGAAAATGCAGTAGCTCAAGGGATTAAACAGCTTAAAGTCTTCTCAGATTGTAAAGCTCTTATCTCCCTCCTCTCCACGGATGCTAACTCGGTGGAGCTTCAAAGTGTTCTCTTCGACATTCGTTCCTTGAGTTCTAAATTTGAATTTATCTCTTTTTTACTTCATTCCACGTTCGGAAAACTCTTCATGAGACCTCCTAGCTAAATCGGCTCGGATGGCCTTGTCGAACTCTTTCCCTGTAGTTTCTTCATCTGATGTAAACGCTCCATTTTAAGCTATCTAATAAAAGGTTGTTTCAAAAAAAAAAAAAAAAAAACATTGGTCGCATTTTCTTAAAGAAATGTAAACTTAGTTCCTTTTTTGTTTGCAAAGGAGCTGCAAAAAGGAAAAAGAATATAAAATAAAAAGACTTCAAAATGCAACCTAGGATTTTTTGTTTTAAATAAATGATGTAACTTAGTTAGATGTATTCAATCCGAAAAATCGTTTTACAAAAGATGTAACTTATTTAGATTTTTAGACATTCTTGTCTAACTAACTTGAAATCACCAAGAAGCAAACCATATTTCATTGCTCTTTCGAGCTTCATAATATGCATGCCTTGAAGTGATGATATTCTGTTTTGAACAACTTTGTCGATATTTTGAATGATTGTAGATAACATTATTATTTTTTCTTCATGATTTCTTGAGTTTTTTCGCGCCAAATAAAGTGAATTGTGATCGGCATAATATAGCGACGAAGAAATAGTTGGACCTTATCTCGTGACTCTAAAGTCAATACCTAAAGGATGCGATCCCGTTTTTAGAGTAACTTGATCCGAAGTGTTTTCTTGCAAGGTTTCTCCACACTTCTTCTGAGGAAGAACATTTGTAAAAGATTATCGTGGGTTTCCAATTGACCACTGCGTAGAGTTGTCTTTATATAGAATGTTGAGAACTAATAAATTTTACAGATTTGTACTATGTTTTCTTTTCTCTCGTCCAATACAGTTTCACTATTGTTATACACTATCCCGTAAGTTATGCTCTATACAAGAAGCAATGGCTTCTAAAATGGTATAAGAGCGAAATCCAATATAGTATCAGAAGAAAATTCAACTGAAGCACAAACAGAATCAATAATCTGTAAAATGTTTCAAGAAAAAATTCAAGCAGAAACAAAGATCATGGCAACATCGTTGCAGTAAGTGATTCTCATGTTCAAGGGAGAAAGTGATGGTTTCTGGTGTACTAAGATGAAAACCATCTTTGTTGGAGTCGGTTTTAGCACCCCTCAAAATGGCCCATTCAGTTAATAGGATCGGCTCGAAATAGAAGGCATTTATTATGGATGTCGATGAAGATAAATGGCAATCTTCGAAGATAATCACAAAAGGAAAATATCTATTTTCCTTTGTGGAAAATATCTATTTCTTTTTAAGAAATATGACTTTTTATGCCGGCCTAAAACTCTATATAAGAGAAGGAGGGCATTCAGGCTAAGATATATGGAAAATACATCTAAAAAGAATACAGACGACTCAGAAATAGCCGACTTGAATCTCTACATGAGAAGATGAGGGTATTCAAGCTACAAAAAATCGATCTATAGACGACTCTGTAAGCCGACCTAAACCTCGACATGAGAGAATGAGGGTCTACAGGCTAAAAGAGATTGAAACATGCACAATTCAATAAGTCGCTAAGAGACGACTTAACTCCTAAAAAGAACTACGAATGGCTTGATCCCTTTCTGAAGGGTACGTAGGCAGCCTTTCACAAGGTTCAGCTATAAAACCCAATTCCCTTTATTCCGATACACCGGGAACGCCAATTTGGCCCTAAACTCGTCATCTCTGCCGAGCTAGGTTAAAAGACTTTGAAGAATCCCTTATAAAAACCCTAAAATTCTTGCTATCTTCGGATATGCAGAATTGAAATCTTACAATTGGCGCCGACTGTGGGGATTTCTTCAAAGATCTTTTCATACACCATACTCAACGATGCTCTCAACATCTCATGGCGATGGGATTGACGAGCACATAAAAATTAATCGGCTCTTTCATCACGTCCTATCGCCATCCGCATCATAAATCACCTTACTGTCCTTCCAGCAAATATCAAAGATAAGTATTTAAAATTCAAAGTTTACAAGCAAAATCACACTTGTCTTATCATCACTTTATTCGACTTGTTAGTTGGTTTATTGATTATATAACTTAACAATCTGATTGTGCTATTGCATAAAGTCTCATGTTTATTATTCATAGATCGACTCATGCTTACATAGTCACACGTATTAGGCTCGGCATCCTGAAATTGTCATATAATTTTTTCGAATCTTGACCTACGATTATTTAAATATAGAAGTATACTCTTTATTGACTGTCAACATTATCATACTAAATTGTTAAATATGGAAAATTTTGGGTTCAAACTAATTGAGAAAATCATCGGTTGACATATATAGGTCCATGTGTATAATAAGAAAGTAATGAAGAATCATCGATCGAAGCTTGACATTATATCATCATTATATGTTTAACATCTAGCTGATTTCTTGGTATTGTCCATGTTTGTTGTAGCGTTAGCTGCCTCAATCCGAAAACAGGGGCAAAGCTCAATCCCATCAGAATGATTACCTCATTAAATACCACGTTCATCCACTCATCACCGAACCAACTCAGCTCAAGCTTTCTAAACTCGATCGCCCTCCGTTCTCTTCGATCTTATCACCGTGGACGGCAGTCGCATCCCTATTCAAGTTCACAGAAATTGATGGAGATGGGCTCAAACCTACTTACCTCTTAAAAAGAAAGGGAAAGGAGAGTCATACCAAAACTTGAAGAAAAGTGTGTCTCCACCATCATCAACAGAGAAGGATTGGCATCCATCTTAGAACTGGTCAGCCCACGTATGTTCGAGCTCGCCACATCGGAATCACCGACGATCATGTGGTCTCAACAATTTACGATCCCGTCTTGAGAGCGAATGGTCAAAAGCCTGAACCAGAAAAAGGCGACATCGAATCAAAGATTCTTAATGTCCTTGCCGCGCACACGACTCTTTCAAGAACCCCAAAAGTTCTACGACGTCACTAACGGCCCTTGTCATGCCGTGAACAAAGTCACTCACCTCTGCGAAAGCAATGGCTTCCGAATACCGACCGGATCTTTCGTCCTTGTCGTCATCACCCAATTTGCTCAATCTACACAAAGACTAACATGTCATACAACAACATCTATCGCCTGATCAATGTCATCTCATCAAAAAACAAAGCTAAGTTTACTGCATCCTTCATGATTATTTACAGATATATCATAGTCCAAGCATGATCTCATCAAAAAATACATGAAGAAAAATATGAACAAATATCCTTAAAAATCATGGACTAATTTATTTGTTTTCCCATTAATCATGGAGAAATCACGATTTTAAAAATTACGTTATTCACTCGTATGAAAGTGTATCATTCACATACACATGCTACATAATCTCCCATATCTTTTACTGCAGAGAAAGCTAAAGCCGTCATGTGGCTTTAACAAAGATTACTTGCGCAGCAAACAACCAAACCAACGACAAGCTTATCAACAACGATGAAGGAGCAGACTAGATACAAGCTCAATAATAACAACAAGTTCAGCAAAGACTAGAGTACCTTGTTCATCAGCAAGCTAGCTCTTCCATGGCCATTACAACCTAATAACACCTAAGATAAAAACCGCAGATGTACCTGATACGGTGTTTCTCAATGAACTCACTGATCGGGTCACACTTACCAAGAAAGGCTTACACACGATCTCATGAGCTCGTGGCACCGTAGCAAAATCTATCTTTCAGATCACGACCATCGTCCCGACCTATAAAGTTACAAGAGGCTCAACCTGTAACAACAACAGCTGGCTCTTAAAACTTCACCTTAGCTCGTCAACAACGATCTCGCTATCTCGCGAGGTTACGTCGACATTAGACGATCGAAAACCGGATGTGAAGCTCTATCCCACCAGGACAGGCAATTCGAAGGCAGCGAGATCAGATTTGCGATGCCAAGATCGGCAGCAAAAAAATCTTGATTGATCATCGACGTTAACCCATCTTAAAGCCTCAAATTTTCAAGTAGAAAAGAGGATATGAACTACAACGCCAAGGCAGCTAAAAAGAAAGAAAAAAGAAAGCCTGACCGAAGCAACAACACAACATTAAATTTGGAAAACGCTTACAAGTTCAGAGCTCATCAAGCTTGGGACTCGTCTCAGTCATTACCTCCGCCGATGAACGTCTGAGCTATTAAGCTCGCCACGATGAGCTCGTCTCGTCAAATCTAATCCAGTTCAAGACGATCAAGCTCTTCGCCGAGCTCATTGTTAGAGCCAAGATTAGCACTTTCCTAAAAAGGCCTATTCATGAGTTTAGGTCGGCCCAGAATGGAAAGTCGGTATCAAAGCCCAAGGCGGTAAAACCTAGGTTAAACCGAACTCGGATAACCGACTTACATTAGGGTTAGGATGGTGTTGAATGAAAGGCGCCGCGCATCAAAGTCGGAAAAGGGGAAATATTCCACCTAACGATAAAGGCGATATTCTAGGAAATATTCTGTTTCTATCTTATTTTCCTTTTTCATGTAAACCGACTTGTAACCCTATATAAGGGAACCCGATATTCATTCAATAGACACGCTTTTCTTAATATTTTCGGCTTGAGAGACTTTAGAGCGACTTTTGACCTAAAATCTCTCCGGCGACTTTACAACCAGTCTTTACCGGCTTCCGACTTGGAAACACCGGCTAAAAACCCTAATTTCCTTCATCTCACCGCGTTCATTAAACCCTTCTTTTAGAATCCCTAATTCACAAACCCTAAAACTCTTTCTATTCTCGGATAGAACGAGTTGAGATCTTACAATTGGCGCCGACTGTGGGGATTTCTAAGAGAAATTTCTGAACGAGATGTCGGGAAACAGGAAAGAAATCGATCCGGAAAACCCAATGGTTGACCTAAGCATTCATGATGAAAGTGATTACGACCAGAGTGATCACGAAGACGAGGCAACGAAAGGCGGCAAGCAGCCGCGAGATGCCAAGACCAACAAAGCTCGGGATGACGGCAAACATGCCCCGTCACTCAGCGAAACAGAGGCTCAGATCGAGCGAGACAAAGTGTTGGCTACTCTGCTGGGCAAGATCGAGTCACAAAACGAAGTAATCAAAACGTTCTCAGAGAAGATCGACCTGCTGCAGACGGAGCAAGCAAAGATCCGTTCAGATCAACGATCAAGAAAACCCAGGAGAGAGGTGCCGTCAAAGGTAAAAGACAAAGTCGCTAGACGACTGGTCTATAGCACATCTGAGGAAAGCCACCATGAACAGAGCCATAGCAGCGAATCCAGGAGTAACCCACGTAAGGAAAGCGACAAGGATACTCGCGAGCGGAGCTCACATCGGAGGGAAGGTTCTGAAAGATCCAAACGGAGCGAAAGTCAGAGACGTAACAACCAAAGTGATGAGAGGTATTCACCCGACAGAGGAGAATATACCAGTCACCAGACACGGGACGTGCACCACAGACGGAATTCGCGACGTGAGAATGGCTCGCACCGAGACAACTATCGCCGCGAGCGAGGTATGTCGTACGAGAAAACTCACGGAGCGTCTATTCGCGGAGCAAGTCGCAACCATGTCGAAAAACAACTGATTGAGCTCAAAGACACCCTAAAAGAATTAAAAGGGGAAGTCCATGGCGTGAAGGGATCCGCACCCGAGATAGACCGAATCATCGAGGAAACCCGTAGGACTCCCTTCACTTCGCGCATCACAAATACGTATATCAGGCAAAGAGAGAAGCTCAGGCTACCGATGTACGATGGCACAAAAGATCCAGCAACCCATCTCACGACGTTCAAAATCATGGCGGCAAAGGCACGGTTCTCATCAAGTGAGGAACGTGACATCGGCTTCTGCCAACTGTTCACCGAAACCCTTGAAGGGGACGCGCTGAACTGGTTCTCCCGACTCCCGTCTAAGTCAATCGATAACTTCTCGGACCTCACATGGGCATTCGTAAGGCATCACTTTGCCTACATTCGTAAAGACACCTCGCTGAGCGCCCTGATCTCGATGACGCAAGAGAAGAAGGAGACCTTGAAAGATTTCGTGGAAAGGTTCAGAGCAGTGATGACACGAGCCGAAGCACCGGACAAGTTCACTATCGCGGCTCTGACCAATGCCGTTTGGCACGAGTCCCCCTTTTACCAGGACCTAGTCGTCAATCCACCATTAACCATCGAAGATGCCCTCCATCGAGCAAACAAATTTGTAGAATTGGAAGAGAAAAAGGTCGCGTTAGCAAAAAGGTTCGGCTCTGGCAAACAAACCGAAAAGAAGGAAGATAGGGAACCTAGACAGCACTACGACGGTAAAGGTGCCAAAACAATGGTCGTTGACGGTTCCGATAAATCCCGATCATCAAAACCGTGGAACAAGAAAGGCAAAGAGGCTAAGAAGCCGCAGCAAGCCGCAACAGGAGAAAAGTACTGCGAATACCACCAAGCTACGTCTCACGACACGGCTGAATGTCGAAACCTCAGAAACGCACTCTACTCCCGACTTTCCAGTGAAGAGATCAAGGCGGCCATCGAAAAGCTGAAAAAGGACGAGTCAGAACAGAAAGGAGAAAAAACCGACGAACAGGCTCCCAAGCAGGATAAGCCGCCCCGACGTATCAAAAGCGTAGCTCTGAAACGTAACCATGAAGAAGAGGGAGAAGACGAAGAAGAAATTCCCAGGACCGTCCGAAGAATCAATATGATCATGGGTGGCCTGATCTCTGTGAATGACTCGGTCAGATCAATCAAGGTCTACGAGCGTCTGGCGGTGGCCGCGCAAAAGACGCCACAACCAATCCTGTCAGATGACCCGCCTGTCATCTTCACTGACCAGGATCTCTATGGGACTCATTACCCTCATAACGACCCACTAGTGGTTGAACTCCTGATCGGAAGTTGCCAAGTATCTCGAATACTGGTAGACACCGGCAGCTCGATAGATCTAATCTTCCTGGATACACTCAAGAAGATGGACATCAAAGAAGAGGATATCAAGCAGAAGGCTAGGCCGCTCACCGGGTTCACAAGTGAGACAACGTACACGATTGGGACAATTAAGTTGCCCGTCTTCGCAGGAGGAGTTAACAGATTGGTGAGGTTCCATGTCATCGACAAGCCAACCATCTATAACGTCATCCTCGGAACTCCATGGCTCTACAGCATGAAGGCGGTGCCCTCGACATATCATCAATGTTTAAAATTTTCGACGCCTAAAGGAATTCAGACAGTCAAGGGGTGCCAAAGCGCGAGCCGGTCGTGTTTCGCAAAAGAACACAGGATCAGAGTACCTTCGTGCATGATCAACACCGAGCACGGAAGGAAAGGACCAGAGAAAGAACTAATCCAGCAAGTCGTTATCGACGACTCAGATGCCAGTAAGTGTGTAGGGATCGGCGCTGAACTACCGGACGACATCAAACGAGAACTGATTGCCTTCCTGCAGCAAAACGTTACAACGTTTGCGTGGACAATGAAGGACATGAAGGGTATCAATCCCACCATTACAACTCACGAATTGAATGTCGATCCGACTTACAAGCCGGTTAAGCAAAAAAGGCGAAAACTCGGCCCGGAAAGAGCTAAAGCAGTCAATGACGAAGTAGAAAAACTGCTCGAAGCCGGTTCGATCCAAGAAGTGAAGTACCCCGATTGGTTAGCTAACCCGGTAGTCGTAAAAAAGAAGAATGGGAAGTGGAGAGTATGTGTCGACTTCACGGATTTAAACAAGGCTTGTCCCAAGGACAGTTTCCCGCTGCCACATATCGACCGACTTGTTGAGGCAACAGCCGGAAACGAATTACTATCGTTCATGGACGCATTCTCTGGATACAATCAGATCCTCATGAGCCCAGACGACAGAGAAAAGACGGCTTTCATCACCGAGCGCGGCACGTATTGCTACAAAGTCATGCCTTTCGGCCTCAAAAACGCCGGCGCCACATATCAAAGGCTGGTAAACCGGATGTTTGCAGGACAACTTGGCACAACGATGGAGGTGTATATTGACGACATGCTAGTCAAATCCCTGATCGCCTCTCAACATGTCGGTCATTTAAAGGAATGTTTTAACATCCTTAACCGATACGGCATGAAACTTAATCCAACTAAGTGTACATTTGGGGTGACATCGGGAGAATTCCTAGGATACGTGGTAACTCAAAGAGGAATAGAAGCTAATCCAAAGCAGATCACAGCCATAATCGACTTACCATCTCCCAAGAACACTCGAGAGGTACAACGCCTCACTGGCCGCATAGCCGCCTTGAACAGATTTATATCCCGGTCAACGGATAAATGTCTGCCTTTCTACGAGTTCCTACGAGGGAATAAAAGATTCGTGTGGGATGAGAAGTGTCAAGAAGCCTTCATTCAACTCAAGGACTACTTGTCGAATCCACCAATACTGTCTAAACCCGAGAATGGTGAGACATTGTTGCTTTACATAGCCGTTTCAACGACAGCAGTGAGCGGCGTGCTAGTTCGGGAAGATCGAGGAGAACAGAAGCCGATCTTCTACGTCAGCAAAACGATGAACGGAGCCGAAACTAGGTATCCTGCAATGGAAAAACTAGCTTTCGCAGTCGTCATCTCGGCACGAAAGCTGCGACCGTATTTCCAATCACATCCGATTGCCGTATTGAGCAGCCAACCTCTTCGAACAGTCCTTCATAGCCCAGGGCAGTCTGGCCGCCTAGCCAAGTGGGCAATAGAGCTAAGTGAGTACGACATCGAGTACAGGAACAGGACAACCGCCAAGTCACAGGTGATAGCCGATTTCCTTGTCGAATTATCACCCGAATTGGATGTCGGTGCAGAGATAGAAGACAAAAACTGGAAATTGTTCGTTGACGGGGCTTCGTCCAAAAAAGGAGCCGGGATAGGGATACGTCTCATATCACCATCCGGCGAGATACTAGAGCAGTCATTCAAACTGGGTTTCACGGCATCCAACAACACAGCCGAGTACGAAGCTTTGTTAGCAGGTCTCAGATTAGCCAGAGAGATCGGAGTACGACATCTCTTGGCCCATTGTGATTCCATGCTGGTAGCCAACCAGATCAACGGCGACTACGAAGCTAAAAATGAACGAATGGAGGCTTACCGAAAGACAGCGTTGGAACTCACCAGTTCTTTCGAATTCTTCGACATTGTTCAAATACCAAGAAAGGAGAATGCCCCGGCAGATGCACTCGCATCGCTGGCATCTAATCCCAATCTCTGTCGACGAATCCCAGTGGAAACAATCCATGAACCAAGCATCCCTCCCCCTGAAAGCAACCAGGAAGAACCTGACGAAGTAATCCAAAGCGGCGAGGACGACATGTGTTGCAACATTCAAGCGAAAAGCGCAGATCTCATCGCCGTCCTAACCGACAGCAATGAAGACTGGCGACTTCCAATACGAGCATACCTGACAGAAGGAAAGCTTCCCGAGGACAAATGGGAAGCACGACGACTTAAAGTCAAAAGCGCGCGATACACCATCCATGACGGCATCCTTTACAAGTACTCAGCTAACAAGATCCTTCTCAGATGCATAAACGGGGATGAAATAGACCGAGTTCTCGAAGAAACACATTCTGGAGCATGCGGAAACCACTCCGGAGGCAGATCTCTCGCTCTCAAAATCAAGTTGAACGGTCATTATTGGCCGACTATGATAACCGACTGCGAGACCTACTCTAACAAGTGCGAAAAATGTCAGCGACATGCGCCTTTCATACATCGACCGACAGAGTTGCTCACAACATCAACTGCAGCCTATCCATTCATGCGATGGGCGATGGATATCGTCGGACCATTGCCGCTGTCCAATCAAAGACGTTTTTTGCTCATCATGACCGACTACTTCACAAAGTGGGTAGAGGCCAAAGCTTACGTCGCGATCCACGATGTCCAGGTCCAAAATTTCGTTTGGAAATATATAATATGTCGTTTTGGGCTGCCTTACGAGATTGTCACAGACAACGGGTCCCAATTCACCTCGAAAGTATTCGAAGGATTCTGCAAAAAGTGGGATATACGTCTCAGCAAGTCGACACCAAGGTACCCTCAGGGGAATGGCCAGGCTGAAGCTACAAATAAAACCATACTCGCCGGCATCAAAAAACGCCTTGAAAGCAAAAAAGGGGTTTGGGCAGATGAGTTAGATGGTGTCCTCTGGTCGCATAGAACGACACCCCGCAGCGCAACAGGAGCCACCCCATTTTCCTTAGCCTTTGGCGTGGAAGCAATGGTACCAGCAGAAGCTAACATCTATACTCTCCGTCGGTCGCTTATGCCGCATTACACCGAAATCAACGAGAAAATGCTGATCCAAGCCCTTGACACCATAGAAGAAGAGCGGGATCGAGCCCTACTCCGAATTCAGAACTACCAACAGCTCGCGGCTCGGTACTACAACCAGAAGGTCAAGGAGCGACACTTTCAAGTCGGTGTCTATGTCCTCCGAAAAGTTTATGAGAACACTAAAGAGTGGAGAGCAGGCAAACTCGGGACGAAATGGGAAGGACCTTACAAAGTCACGAAAGTAGTCAAGCCGGGAGTCTACGAGCTTGAGTCCATGAAAGGCAAAGCTTTACCGCGATCCTGGAACTCGGCAAGCCTGAAGGAGTACCACTAAGACGGCAAGGTGCCTACAAAAAAAAAAAAAAAAAAAAAAAAAAAAAAAAAAAAAAAATATGTACCATGAACTACGAGTGACTTGATTCTTCCTCGGAAGATACGTAGGCAGCCTTTACCGGCACAGTCACAAATCTAATAAAATCCTTATTTTTCAGATAATTTACCGTCTTGGAAGTCAGACAGCCAAAAATCAGGTAAAATCTTTCTTTAGTATTCAAATATTTGATAATATACTAAAAAGCCGAGTATCAACTCGCAAAAAGTCGAGTATCAACTCGCAAAAAGCCGAGTCTAAAAGAACTCGCAGAAAAGACGAGCAATGATTCGCAGAAAGACGAGCAATGACTCGCAGAAAGCCGAGTATCAACTCGCAGAAAGCCGAGTATCAACTCGCAAAAAGTCGAGTATCAACTCGCAAAAAGCCGAGTCTAAAAGAACTCGCAGAAAAGACGAGCAATGATTCGCAGAAAGCCGAGTATCAACTCGCAGAAAGCCGAGTATCAACTCGCAAAAAGTCGAGTATCAACTCGCAAAAAGCCGAGTCTAAAAGAACTCGCAGAAAAGACGAGCAATGATTCGCAGAAAGACGAGCAATGACTCGCAGAAAGACGAATAGTAACTCGCAGAAAGACGAGTAGTAACTCGCAGAAAGACGAACTTCTTAGTTCGCAAAAGCCGAGTCCAAGTAACTCGCAGAAAGCCGAGCAAAAACTCGCACTAAGCATCATGCCTCCTGGCCAGGGGCGTGGTCTTCCTTGCGCACGAGGTGCACATCGTGGTAAGGAAAAGCCGGGATCCGTCCCGCAAATTCTTTGCGGTGGGTGATAACAAATAAGTCGAGCACAGCATCGCACATTCTCCCACCTTAAGAATAAAAGCCGAGCACTAGTAAGTCTCGCAAACCACCTTATGGCAAATTCTAAAGCTATTTGTTCAAAAATTATCCAGAATAGTTTTGAACAATAGCCGACTTAGTGACGAAAGTCGCTACAAGTTTTAATACAGTAGCACGACTTGGTCACATAAATCGATAAGTCACTATTTGTTTGAAATTTGTCAGAACAATCTTAAAACAGTGGTCCGGCTTGATTTACAAGTCGCTATATGTTAGATTTGTCAGAACACTTTCAATACAATAGCACGATTTGGTCGGAGATTAACAAATTTAACTTTTAAACCTATTCAAAGCAAGTTTAAAAGCAATGAAAGTCGCTAGAAATTGCCAAGAAGTAAAAACTTCATAAGTTAAACTTTCCGCGAAGAAGAGTCGAAAGTCTTACAAGAATAATAATAAAAATAAAAGATTCGATTACAACGAAAGAAAGGAGTCATTCCGTATCAGTCGGCAAACTTCTCGCCATCTTTAGCTTCCTGCGTAGCAGCAGCGCTGTCAAGAGCCGCGACCTCAGAACTAACAGACTGGACGAGTCCAATAGGAACCGCCTCCGGAATTATCCCACGGTTGGTTCCGAACTCAT
Organism: Orychophragmus violaceus; assembly: GCA_030180135.1. Taxonomy (NCBI): domain Eukaryota; kingdom Viridiplantae; phylum Streptophyta; class Magnoliopsida; order Brassicales; family Brassicaceae; genus Orychophragmus; species Orychophragmus violaceus. The sequence goes on along the minus strand of CM058232.1, from coordinate 82,395,785 downwards.
CAACAGTACGCGGGACGGGGGGAGGTGAATCATTGAGAAGATTGAGAAGAGGATGGTGGATAGGAGAAAGAACAAACGTAAGTTCTTCCTTGGTCACGACCTCTGTCTCATCGATCTTGGCATTCACCGCGACTTCGTCAGCGGCAACTTGATCCAGGAGAGTCTGGGGGAACGATATGCCTTCACCGCTAAGTTTCTCCAGGCAGTTCTTTAAACCAGAAACCTGAGCCTGCTCAACCTGCAGGGCAACGGCAACATCCTGGTCCTTCACATACCGTTGAAAGAGATCGAAATGAGTTTGCGCCTTCGCCCTGACAGCGGCCTCGACCCTATCCCTTTCCTTCCGAATCATGTCGGAGTAAAACCTTTGCTGGTGCTCCATTTTCTTTTGCAACTTGAGATAGTCGACTTTTGACTTCTCTTTAACAAGGCTCAACTCCTTTTCGACACCACGCAACTTATCCGCAAGTACCGCGTTATTTGCCGACAGAACCTTCTGCTCTTCCTTAGCTTTCTTGAGAAGCTCATCCCGCTTACTTACCGCGTCGGCCATCTTTTTAGCGCTCCAAGAACTCTCAAGAGCAACACGGTTTGACGCCGCAATCATCTAAAAAACGAAAGAAGGATTTCTTATCAACAAAAAGAATGAACCAACAAACGACGTCCAAACAAAAAGGACTTACTGTTGCTTCGGCATGCTTCAACCGAAGAATGGCGTCGGAGTGTGGAAGCTCTCGCAGAACCGGCCAATCTCTCTCGTTTCCACGGACACAAGTCAACATGTCGAAACACGCCCGCGGGTTGTCAATTAGCGGGACCTCGCTCTCATACTGGTATGCAAAGTTATGGATCGAAGGTCGGGAATCTCCTTCCTTTATAGGGGCTCGAGGACGGACATGGACAATCTCCTTGCTAGAAACGAAGGGTTTTGTGTTACCATAAGCATCGACGACATCTCCGGTTTCCTGATAAAAACGCTTCCACGGGTCCAGGCTCTTCTCAGTCTCGTCGGTGGCCGTCGCATCAGGGATAACAGATTTATCGGCTGTAGTAGCCTTCTTTGTCGGCTTTCCTTGGTCGGCTTTACCTTCCGCAGGTCGCTTCCTGGATGGGACCTTTGGAGGAAGTTTGGTAGATGGGACCGTCGCCTCCGGTTGGATAGTCGCCGCAACCTGAGAAATGATCGACTTATCTCCCGCATCAGCCAGATGACTGAGGTTTGATCTAAACAACCTAGAAACCTAAGGAGGAGCGACGGCGGAAAGGTAACCGGAAAATAAATACGGTGGAGAGAAGAAATTACCTTTCAAAACTCTTCACTCGGGCAGAATGAAGAAAATGAGAAGTGAGAAGGGGCTATTTATGCTGAAAATGACGGCACATGACTCAAGGTAATAATTACCTAGGTGACGCTTCGAGTTTCGCACCTATCCGACCAATTGAACCAAGAATCAATTCCGGTTCCATCTGATCTTCCCCGGTTTAGATCAAATTATCGGATTAGGCAAAGCTCAATAAGAGATGGGCCTTACCAGAAGTAATAAGGGAAATGGGCCTATAGACTCATAATCATAAACCATAAGTTAACTCCTCGTACTGGCGACTTGAGTACAATCCGCCACACTGGGGGGGGGCTTATTGTTAGAGCCAAGATTAGCACTTTCCTAAAAAGGCCTATTCATGAGTTTAGGTCGGCCCAGAATGGAAAGTCGGTATCAAAGCCCAAGGCGGTAAAACCTAGGTTAAACCGAACTCGGATAACCGACTTACATTAGGGTTAGGATGGTGTTGAATGAAAGGCGCCGCGCATCAAAGTCGGAAAAGGGGAAATATTCCACCTAACGATAAAGGCGATATTCTAGGAAATATTCTGTTTCTATCTTATTTTCCTTTTTCATGTAAACCGACTTGTAACCCTATATAAGGGAACCCGATATTCATTCAATAGACACGCTTTTCTTAATATTTTCGGCTTGAGAGACTTTAGAGCGACTTTTGACCTAAAATCTCTCCGGCGACTTTACAACCAGTCTTTACCGGCTTCCGACTTGGAAACACCGGCTAAAAACCCTAATTTCCTTCATCTCACCGCGTTCATTAAACCCTTCTTTTAGAATCCCTAATTCACAAACCCTAAAACTCTTTCTATTCTCGGATAGAACGAGTTGAGATCTTACACTCATCAATTCACCACGAAAGGAGGACGTACCCAAGTGTCAAAACATGTATTAAGATAAGTAACTTCGCTCTTTGTTAACTCACTAGCTAATGACTTATGGTCTACTATAAATATAACCTCCGTCGTTGACATCTACGATGTCTAAATACTCCCAAAATACTAATCCATAAAACCATATGAATTCAGGAAGGAACCCTCAAATAGCTCATCTTCGTCATGAGAGCTCATCAGGGTTTATTAGCTCGTTTTTCACATAAAACGGCAAACCTGTTTCGACTCCGACGCTCCAAAGGCTCTCATCGTACCAATTAACGGAGTCCTATACACATACATGTTTATTGGGATCATGAACGGCCACGCCCATACAAAGATAAGTTTTCTATAAACTATAATTATTTTTTAACTCATCATTTCATTATATCAGGTCATGAATACATCGATACAAAGATTTATTGTTTTCATTAAACTTAAAGCCGAGTTTAAAATCTCGCAAAAAGTCGGGTTTAAAAACTCGCAAAAAGCCGAGCTCCTTAGTTCGCAAAAATCGGGTCTAAGTAACTCGCAGAAAGCCGAGTTCCTTAGTTCGCAAAAGTCGGGTCTAAGTAACTCGCAGAAAGCCGAGCTCCTTAGTTCGCAAAAGTCGGGTCTAAGTAACTCGCAGAAAGCCGAGCAAAGACTCGCACTAGCATCATGCTCCCTGGCCAGGAGTGTGGTCTTCCTTGCGCACGAGGTGCACATCGTGGTAAGGAAAAGCCGGGATCCGTCCCGCAAATTCTTCGCGGTGGGTGATAACAAATAAGTCGAGCACAGCATCGCACATTTGCCCACCCTTAGAATAAAGCCGAGATCCGTCTCGCAATTATAGATACGGTGGGGCGTAAGCCTTAAAGTAAAGCAGTTCAACGCCGATCTACGTTTTAATCGTCGTTCGCCAAAGATCCATACAAACGGATCAAAGGACAGAACGACCCGATTAACCTAACTACGGAAAAGATTATTCTTCTACGACAAACATTCAAAGGAATATCGGAGATTCATGCCGATCTTTTATACTTCACGAACCGAAATGTTTTCTATCACCGATCATCGCGCCAAACGCTCGAATCGCCGACTTGGGGGGGGGGACTTATTGTTGGAGTCGGTTTTAGCACCCCTCAAAATGGCCCATTCAGTTAATAGGATCGGCCCGAAATAGAAGGCATTTATTATGGATGTCGATGAAGATAAATGGCAATCTTCGAAGATAATCACAAAAGGAAAATATCTATTTTCCTTTGTGGAAAATATCTATTTCTTTTTAAGAAATATGACTTTTTATGCCGGCCTAAAACTCTATATAAGAGAAGGAGGGCATTCAGGCTAAGATATATGGAAAATACATCTAAAAAGAATACAGACGACTCAGAAAAAGCCGACTTGAATCTCTACATGAGAGGATGGGGGTATTCAGGCTACAAAAGATCGATCTATAGACGACTCTGTAAGCCGACCTAAACCTCGACATGAGAGAATGAGGGTCTACAGGCTAAAAGAGATTGAAACATGCACAATTCAATAAGTCGCTAAGAGACGACTTAACTCCTAAAAAGAACTACGAATGGCTTGATCCCTTTCCGAAGGGTACGTAGGCAGCCTTTCACAAGGTTCAGCTATAAAACCCAATTCCCTTTATTCCGATACACCGGGAACGCCAATTTGGCCCTAAACTCGTCATCTCTGCCGAGCTAGGTTAAAAGACTTTGAAGAATCCCTTATAAAAACCCTAAAATTCTTGCTATCTTCGGATATGCAGAATTGAGATCTTACAATCTTAATGACGTAATCACTATGGAGAAGAGTGAAAAAACGAAGGAGAGTCCTGTGTTGGAACTCAATTTTTATGTGTATTCACGAGTTTAAAATTAGAGTGTTTGAATAAGAAATGTTAGTTCTATATTTGTAGCTAGAGAAGCACAAAATAGAAATAACAAATATTGTGGAGATGTCTTAACAAATTTAAAAACTATAAGAAAATTGTAAAAAAGATCAAACCCATGTTGAACCATGTGTGTGTTGAACCGAACCGACACGAGCCAGATTCATGTTGGGTTTGAGTTTAGATTATAAATAAAAATTTTGTAACTAGACAACTCATGTCGAACTATAAATAAATTTTTTATAACTTCCATAATATATCATAATGGCATATATTATTGTGAGAGTTATTGTGAGAGTCGAAACTCACATGGTCAAAATTTATAGAGCAAAACTTTTTAGGGAACATAAACTTTAAGGATAAACCACTAAACTAGCAAACCTGAAGGACGTTTTATTGATGTTAGACTGAAAGGAGTACAAAGGTCGCAAAAGAGAATATAATCGAAAAGAATTGACTAAGAAAACTGCTTAAACTCTTAAGTCTAGATGCTAGGGTTTTTCGCTCTCCCTCTCTCGTATGACTTCCACCTCTTTATATAACTGCGGCGAGTCGGCTTCGAGAATATTTCCGCAAGATTTGCGGAAATCTTTATGTTGTTATCTCCTTCCTTTTTCCGTTAAGATGTACATTTATATCTCGGATTTTCCTTTTCAGCTCCAACATATCTCTTTCTTTACTTCTTTGTCTTTATCTCCTTTCATCTTTCTGCGGCTTGACCTATTTGCCGGATGGGCCGAGAACGGACGATCCGAGTCCATTCATGTAAAGATTTACTTATTCGGCCCAAAGTCGTCGTATGTTGGGGCCTAAGTTCTTATTTCTCTTAACTTGATCCATCAGCCCAAGTTACTGGCCAAGAAGGTACAGGCCGATGTTTCCGAATGTGGGTTGCGACAAGTTGTGCATATCGGCAAATGTTTGGTTAGCCGTTCAGAAAGCTTAGCGAAGTCCAGTTCGGAAGTTTGCAAGAGGTGCATTCAGCTCGGAATTCTCGAAGGTATAAACCATGTTTGCAAAAAGAGGAAGGGAAGGTTCGGATCCGAGCCAAGTTGGTTGTAACCAGCTTGGAAATGAGTTGGTTGTAACCAACTTGGAAATGAGCTGGTTCAGCTCGGAAATCCGAGCTGGTTCAGCTCTGTCCGAGCTGGTTCAGCTCGGTGATTCCGAGCTGGTTTGGTTCGGTTCCAAGCTGAATCAGCCGTTTTCTGTCTGTTTGGTTGTTTTGTCGATCCGCAATCCCTGTTGGAAGGTATGTTTGTCAGAACGGTCTGTCATATATGAAATGTCGTTCGTTTCGTATGAAATATCGTCCGTTGAATCCATTTGTTCAAATAAGTTGTTCAAGCGAAGCTGTCGATACTTCGTATAACTTGGTTACTCATACGAAACTTTGTTTGTCTGAAGCGGACATTTGTCTGTGTCCGATTGTCCGATCTTGTTTTTGGCTATTGTTTTCGTCGAGGGGTTTTTGACCCCAACAATTAGCCCCTCAGCTCGACAGACTCGAGTGCGTTGATGGCGAGGTTATTTTGTATTCGAGGTGAACACAATTGTCCGAAAGACTTGGTTCGGCCATTTCTGTTTTGTTGATCTTCCGTTTGCGACGAAGGCTTGTCCGAATCGTTTGTCGTATTTTGGCCTTTGTCTTGTACGTAAAGTTAGTCGGATTTTTTGGAACGGCATTTTCGAGTTGGATTTGTTACGGCCTTTTGAGTAAGTAGACTCACATCCGTTGGCGTGCACATGGTGACCCTTTTGGATCTTTTGGCCGTAATTAATTTTTTGTGCAAAGTCTTCCGAGCAATTCCATATGTTATTGAACTTTTCTTCGGAACCATTGGTCGTTCCGGTATATGACATTGATGCTTCTTTACTTCAAGCGAAGAATTTTTGTTTACAGCTGAACCTTATGAAAGGCTGCCTACGTACCCTTAAGAAAGGGATCAAGCCATCCGTAGTTCTAAGTCTTTTCGTTGAATGTTTGGAAATTCGTTGTTGGTCTTTCATCGACGCTTCCGTATTCGAACAAGCAAAACAGTCGAGAAGGTGAGCTGAATTGTGAACCGGTCGTGTTTACGAATGTGATGAGTCCGAGAGGGAGATCGTGTTGGGCTTCGAAATTTCCGAGTAAATCTGCTCGGATTTCTGAGCACGTCTTCTCAGAATTTCTTAGAAAGTCTACTCGGATTAACTGCGCAACATGCTCGGATTTTCTGAGCAAATCTGCTTGGATTTTCCGAGTAAGTCTACTCAGAGTTGTGAGTAGGATTTGGTTTCAGGTTAGTTTGTCGAGCCTGTTAGGACGATTTGTACGTCTGAGAAGCTGAACTGTCTTGTCGACGTTAGGTCGATTAACGCAGAAAGTCGAGCAGATTTTATCGGGAGAAAATCTCATTCATCGGCTCTGTATAGACTGTACGAGTTGGTTCTGTATAGCTTGAAGGCTTTCCCGGACAGCTTCGTATAATTCCCGAAGGAAAGTGTGATTTAGCATTTGACCCTTGGTGATTTTAGGAGCCTTGCGCTCAGATGTTAATGGGATATTGTTTAAATCTTGCGCGTACAGAAGCTTTCCGCCGTATTTTGGATCAAGTTTTGAGCTCGAAAGTCGGCGAGATATACTCTCCTTTGTGATGACTAAGACCAGCTGGCTCGAAACCGCCTAACTGGGTTTTGAGTTAAGTTCAAAGGTTAGCGAGATATTCTCTACTTGCGAGTGTGAGATGATTGAGACTAGTGCACTCAGAAGCGTCTTACTGGGTTTCGAAATTGAGTCCGAGGAATAGTAAGAGGTATTCCTTGTACGGACATGTAATGATTAGACCAGTGTGCTCTGAAGCATTTTACTGGGTTTCAAAATTGAGTCCGAGGAGTAGCAAGGCGCACTCCACTTGCAGACTTATAATGATTAGACCAGTGTGCTCGGAAGCGTCTTACTGGGTTTCAAAATTGTGTCCGAGAAGAGCGTCTTTATCTTGCGGACTTATAATGGTTGGACCAGTGTGCTCGGAAGCGTCTTACTGGGTTTCGAGTCCGAGAAATAACAAAACGTTTTTCTCTTGTGGACTTATAATGACTAGACCAGTGTGCTCGGAAGCGTTTTACTGGGTTTCGAATCCGAGAAATAACAAAACGTTTTTCTCTTGCAGACTTTTAATGACTACACTAGTGTGCTCGGAAGCGTCTTACCGGGTTTCGCAATGATCAGACCAGTGTGCTCAGAAGCGTTTTGCTGGGTTCTTAGGAGTTTTACGGTTGACTTCAGTACTAGTGCTGGGGTTTGCCGTCTTACATTCCCAAGTCGGTCGTGTACTTAGTAATGACGTTGTTGAGACCAGTGTGTCGTGTTTTACTGGGTTTGGATTTTCGATCTCGATTTTCCGCAAAACTCTCGCCTCGCATCTCTCGTTCACTGAAAATAAACCGGTATCCGCAGGACCACCTTTCAATGATACCGAACCAAGATATACTTGGTTAGAACGTCATTTTACCAGCGTGCTGAGAAGCGTCATACTGGATTTTTTGAGGTTTATTATCGTCTCCAGTACTGGTGCGGCGGATTTGAAGACCTGTCAACAACCCATATTAGGGATCTTACGTCGACCTCTCGACTTATGTTCCATTTGCCGATAATAAACATACCTTGGCGGTATTTAAAATTTATGTAGCGTGCTTTTATCCGTTTGTTGGATGTATAGAGCCTCAGTCCATATATGACGTGTTGGCTAATATCCGTAAAGGATGTATGAGTTTGTCCGCTGCGGCCGTCAGTGGACAAAATAAGCTATTTCTAACAATTATGCATGCGACGTAATAGTAGGCGAATTCTAGTTTACAAAGTTCATATCCTAATTTTGATCTAAGAGAAACAAACTAAATGAAAATGAGAAAAGAGGTTTATTTTTGTTACCAGATGACTCCAAGTGTATGGTCGGGAAGATGAAACGTTGCTTCCAACTATGATCCGTTGTTCGGAGTTGTTTGAGTAAATTGGCCGTATGAGATGAGTGTCTTGAGAGTAGTCGAGAAGAGAGGCCAGCTCGGAATTTCCTAGCTGCTTAGTTCGGGATTTCCTAGTTGGTTATTTCGGAATTTCAAAGAAGAGTGGTTAGCTCGGAATGTCCTAGCTGGTTAGTTCAGAATTTCCGAGAAGAGCGGTCGGCTCAGAATTTCCGAGAAGAGAGGTCAGCTCGGAATTTACGAGAAGAGAGGTTAGCTCGGAATTTCCGAGAAGATTGGTTAGCTCGGATTTCCTAGCTACTTAGTTCGGAATTTCCTAGGTGGTTAGTTTGGAATTTCCGAGAAGAGTGGTTAGCTTGGAATTTTCTAGTTGATTTGTTTGAATAGATCGAACTTCCCTAGCTGACTTGCTTGGAAGTTCCTATCTGACTTGTTCGAACATCTCAGACTTTCCTAGCTGACTTCTTGGAAGTTCCTAGCTGACTTGCTCGGAAGCTCCTAGCTGATTTGTTTAAACAGATCAGACTTCCTTAGTTGACTTGCTTGGAAGTTCCTAGCTGACTTGTTCGAACAGCTCGGACTTTCCTAGCTGACTTTCTTGGAAGTTCCATGCTGACTTGCTCGGAAGCTCCCAGGTGATTTGTTTGAACAGATCGGACTTCCCTAGCTGACTTGCTTGGAAGTTCCTAGCTGACTTGTTCGAACAGCTCGGACTTTCCTAGTTGACTGCTTGGAAGTTCCTAGCTGATTTGTTTGAACAAATCGGACTTCCCTAGCTGACTTGCTTGGAAGTTCCTAGCTGACTTGTTCGAACAGCTCAGACTTTCCTAGCTGACTGCTTGGAAGTTCCTAGCTGACTTGCTCGGAAGCTCCTAGCTGATTTGTTTGAATAGCTCAGACTTTCCTAGCTGATTTGCTTGGAAGTTCCGAGCTGTTATGTGGTGGGCTTTCTGTATCTGAATGTTCCGAGCAACTCTGTCCGAAAAGCTTTCGAGTTCGAAAATTGTTTTAAAAATTTCCAAATTTTGATATGGGAGTATAGATATATACGGACTCACTCCCCCCCCTTTTTTGAAAAGGAGGGACAGCTGAACCGATCAAGATATCATCTGTGTTGCGTTCCAACTTCTTAGAATTTTGACGTTGTCCATGTTGACGAGTTCTTATGCTCCAGGGCAAACTTTGGTAACTATGTACGTTCCTTCTTGGTTCACTCCTAGTTTGCATGTGTTTCGTTGAGCCGCGTGCTTCAAACACTTTTGATAGGACTAGGTCATTGTCGAGGAAACTTTGACTGCGGACGTTGGATTTATAGTATCCAACACTTTCTTGTTGGTAGTTTTGGATGCGGAAAAGTGCACGACGGCATCGTTCGTGTCGCCGATTTTATTTCCATACGCTGAGAAAACGTTCCGAGAAGATTAATTCGTCGCATGATCGAATCCTCCGAGCAGAACACTTTACGTTCTCCAAGTTTGATGATGCGATTGTTGTTGACGGAGGCAATCACGTTTAATCATGGGGATGGCGCATTCGAGCAGGTTTTGTGCGAGTGGTGAGACGATCGCGGAAAGGAATTTTGCCGATCTGGTCGCTGTCGCGGGAAGGTTAGTATTGCCGAGTGTCGAGATGATGGTCGGAAGGCTTGTTGTTTCTCCTCTGCTCGGGCAAAAACAAGTCTATATATATCCAAGCATGGTCTTGCTTTGGAAGGCTTGTTCCTCTCTTCACCCATGTGCTACTCGATGAGGATCGCCTAATTAATTAAGTGGGCTTGTGATCGCCCGAGCATGAACTTTCGAGGTTTTTTTCCGAACAAAATTGTTGATACTTTGTCCGAGCAAATTTCTTCTGAGCAGGATGTGGTAAAAAGAGGTGCGAGCAGGATTTGTTACTTGATCAAGTCTTTTTGGTTTGATTCTCGCCAATGATCACCGAAAGTCTTCGTCGTCGTTTTCTTTTTGCTCGTCGTGTGCCATTTCCATGTACCGCTCGTCATCTGTCAGCTTACGTTTTAATCTTGATGATGTTATTCCATGCTTTAGTCTTGCTCATCACGTGCATATCTTGCTCGAAAAAATGGTATAGTGTTTTTGCTTGAAAAACTATTTGTCAGTTCACATTTGGTGTGCATGTTGCTCGTCAACATCTTCTCGGCCAAGTGTTGCCCATTTTTTCTTTTTGTATTATATATATATATATATCTTTATACATATACATACATACATTGGCGGAGCTAGGTTAGGGAAGAGGGGGGCAGATGCCCCCGGTAGATTGAAATAATTTTAAAATGTGTTAACCAAATCATTAGTTGTTCACTGGATCAGGTTGTAGATGCCCCCGGTAAAAATTTAGGTTTGCCCCCAACCCATTGTTCGATTCTTCCTGCTTTCCTCTTTAGACTTTTTTCTTCACCAATTAAAACCCACCATTAATCATTTTATATTTGTTAGCTCCACTTACACTTATATTTATGACATAATATCTGTTGTATTTCTCCTTTCCATATATTTTTATTTAAAGAATCAACTCGTTAACATTTGTATCTAACTTTTCATTGTTAATTATATTTTTAGTAAAGTTTGTTTTATTATTTATTTATCCACTGCATTTGAGTGTTTAGCTTATTTGGTTGGTTTTATAACAAAATATTTATGAAAAAGTACTTAAGATACATGTTAAATAATATAAATGATAGACATTTTCGTGTGTGTTTTAAAATACAACCAATTTATAATTATGTAATATAAAAATATTTATATGTTTTAATATAATTTATTTGATAAAAAACCTATTATAATAAATAATTTTTTTCATTAATATATGCCCCCGGTAAAAAATGTTTCTAGTTCCGCCACTGCATACATATAAATGTTATATATATATATATATATATATACGTGTGAATGTCAGCTCGGGAATTCCTTCGGCCGAGCTGATTTGAATGTCTTCTACTTTAATTTTTTTTTGAAGCTTTGTTGCTCCGAGCTGATTTATTCGCCGCCTTTTTTTTTCTTCTTCTTTCTTCCGAGCTGCTGATCGTCTAGCGAGCTGATTTGCCCTTTTTTTTTAGCTTGGAAACCCGAGCTGGTTCAGCTCGGATTTCCGAGCTGGTTTAGCTTGGATTTGAGTTGGTTCAGCTCGGATTTCCGAGCTGGTTCAGAAAAGGTTTCCAAAAATTATGCGAGTTGCCGAGCATGCTGCGTGAGTTGCCGAGCAAACTGCGCGAACTGCCGATTAAGCTGCGCGTATTGCCGAGCATGCTTTGCGAGTTACCGAGCATGCTTGCGAGTTGCCGAGCACGCGTTGCGAGTTTCCGAGCACGCTTGCGAGTTGCCGAGCATGCTTTGCGAGTTGCCGAAAATGCTTGCGAGTTGCCGATCACGCTTTGCGAGTTGCCGAGCACGCTTGCGAGTTGCGGAGCATGCTTTGCGAGTTGTCGAGCACGCTTGCGAGTTGCCGATCATGCTTGTGAGTTTTGCCAAGCACGCTTGCGAGTTGCCTAGCACGCTTGCGAGTTATCGAGCATGCTTTGCGAGTTGCCGAGCACGCTTGCGAGTTACCGAGCATGCTTTGCGAGTTGCCGAGCATGCTTTGCGAGTTTCCGAGCACGCTTGCGAGTTGCCGAGCACGCTTTGCGAGTTGCCGAGCATGATTTGCGAGTTGCTGAGCATGATTTGCGAGTTGCCGAGCATGCTTTGCGAGTTGCCGATCATGATTTGCGAGTTGCCGAGCATGCTTTGCGAGTTGCCGAGCATGCTTTGCGAGTTGCCGAGCATGCTTTGCGATTTGCCGAGCACGCTTTCGAGTTACCGAGCATGGTTTGTGAGTTGCCGAGCACGCTTGCGAGTTGCCGAGCATGGTTTGCGAGTTGCCGAGCACGGTTTGCGAGTTGCCGAGCATGCTTTGCGAGTTGCCGAGCATGCTTTGCGAGTTGCCAAGCACGCTTGCGAGTTGCCGAGCATGCTTGCAAGTTGCCGAGCATGCTTTGCTAGTTGCCGAGCATGTTTTGCGAGTTTCCTAGCATGCTTTGCGAGTTGCATAGCATGCATTGCGAGTTGCCTATCATGCTTTGCGAGTTGCATAGCATGCTTTGCGAGTTGGCGAGCATGCTGCAAGTGTTTGCGTGCTCTTGTTTGCTCGAAATTTTTGAGCTGGTTCAGCTCGGATTTCCGAGCTGGTTCAGCTTATATTTCCGAGCAGTCTTATGCGCTCGGATATATACGGTTAAGGAGAAAGATGGCTTGGAACTCCTGCTGGTGTGACGGCGGGGCATCGATGACGATTGGTTAGAGATAGTTCGACTCGGCATGGTGCAAAGGTGCATCAACATATCAAAACAGATTGTTCAAGCCGTTCGATTCTGGTACAATCGTCGGATGTTTGGCTTCTTGCGTCGAGGATAGATCTCCAAACGAAGCAAAGTCGGAGACTCGGTCGATGATAGAAACTGGTTAGGCTCTGATCATGACACATAACCGCAAAGTCTGAAACAAAGGTGCTCATTATGTAAAACGAAATTAAAGAGCATTAGATTGTACGTTGAACATACGAAAAGGTTTCCAAAAATTATGCGAGTTGCCGAGCATGCTGCGTGAGTTCTCGAGCAAACTGCGCGAACTGCCGATTAAGCTGCGCGTATTGCCGAGCATGCTTTGCGAGTTACCGAGTATGCTTGCGAGTTGCCGAGCACGCGTTGCGAGTTGCCGAGCATGCTTGCGAGTTTCCGAGCATGCTTTGCGAGTTGCCGAGAATGCTTGCGAGTTGCCGATCATGCTTTGGGAGTTGCCGAGCACGCTTGCGAGTTGCCGATCATGCTTGCGAGTTTTGCCGAGCACGCTTGCGAGTTGCCGAGCATGCTTTGCGAGTTTCCGAGCACGCTTGCGAGTTGCCGAGCATCCTTTGCGAGTTGCCGAGCACGCTTGCGAGTTGTCGAGCAAGCTTGCGAGTTGCCGAGCATGATTTGCGAGTTGCTGAGCATGCTTTGCGAGTTATCGAGCATGCTTTGCGAGTTGCCGAGCATGCTTTGCGAGTTGCCGAGCATGCTTTGCTAGTTGCCGAGCATGCTTTGCGAGTTGCCGAGCATGCTTTGCGATTTGCCGAGCACGCTTGCGAGTTACCGAGCATGCTTTGTGAGTTGACGAGCACTCTTGCGAGTTGCCGAGCATGGTTTGCGAGTTGCCGAGCACGCTTGCGAGTTGACGAGCATGCTTTGCGAGTTGCCGAGCACGGTTGCGAGTTGCCGAGCATGCTTTGCAAGTTGCCTAGCATGCTTTCCGAGTTGCCGAGCATGCTTTGCGAGCTGCCGAGCACGCTTGCGAGTTGCCGAGCATGCTTGCAAGTTGCCGAGCATGCTTTGCTAGTTGTCGAGCAAGCTTTGCGAGTTTCCTAGCATGCTTTGCGAGTTGCATAGTATGCATTGCGAGGTTCCTATCATGCTTTGCGAGTTGCATAGCATGCTTTGCGAGTTGGCAAGCATGCTGCAAGTGTTTGCGTGCTCTGGTTTGCTCGAAATTTCTGAGCTGGTTCAGCTCGGATTTCCGAGCTGGTTTGCTCGGAATTTCCGAGCAGTCTTATGCGCTCGGATATATACGGTCAAGGAGCAAGATGGCTTGGAACTCCTGCTGGTGTGACGGCGGGGCATCAATGACGATTGGTTAGAGATAGTTCGACTCGGCATGGTGCAAAGGTGCATCAACATATTAAAACAGATTTTTCAAGCCGTTCGATTCTGGTACGATCGTCGGATGTTTGGCTTCTTGCATCGAGGATAGATCTGCAAACGAAGCAAAGTCGGAGACTCGCTCGATGATAAAAATTGGTTAGGCTCTGATCATGACACATAACCGCAAAGTCTGAAACAAAGGTGCTCATTATGTATAACGAAATTAAAGAGCATTAGATTGTACGTTGAACATACGAAAAGGTTTGACGATATATTTACGATTTCGATCAAGAGTTTATCATGTTAATTTCTAAGTAAGTTAGAGATATTAGTAATTCCTATAATCGTAAAGCATTGAAAGCGGAAAACTTGTAACAAGGCTAAAATCGATAACTCATAATAAAGTTGAATAAATCAGAGCAATATGTAAAACAATTGATGATGATAAGGTGAATATGAATTTAGGTACTTATCTTGACAATCAAACAGGTCGTAAGGTGAGTTTCGATGAAGACGATCTTTGAACACCACAAATTGTTCTCTTCGGATTTGGCGAATTTCAATCTGATATTGATATCATTGTCATGATTATTTTTTGTTTGAGGTTGCGTCCATGCATTCTTCTCCATCGACGTCGATAGTCGTCGCGATCCTTCTTGGTTAGATTAATGGTGGTAGATCTGTCGTGTTACACCTGTCCGCGGGAGGGGTTCGCTTGTTTGCAAATCGCGGTCGACGTAGCGTATGGTTTCTCATTGAGCCGCTAGGTGTTGAGAGGTTGAGTCGCCTACGATTATTTGGTCCGAACGTCACTTGCCGAGTTCTTCATGTTTTTTGTTCCGAGCCTCTCCACTTGCTCGGTGAGCGTGGTATTTGCCTTCTCCTAATACTGAGTTTTTGCATCAGTACGGCTGTCGTCTCCTTTAAATCGGATAGCCCTACGTCGGCTGTCGTTGCATCAGTTGCGGCTGCGTCTGTCGCAGCGTTTATCCTTCATGGTGTCATGTGATGCGGCTTGCGTCTTCTGCAGCGTTTGATCGCTACTGGATGATTTGTTCTGTCTCCGTTGGAGGCCATATCTTCGGATCCGCTAGACAGTAGTTTTTAAGTGTAAAAAACTTCTATGTCCCCACAGACGGCACCAAACTGTGAGAGTCGAAACTCGCACAGTCGAAAATTGTAGAGCAAAACTTTTTAGGGAACAGAAAGTTTAAGAATAAACCACTAAACTAGCAAACTCGGAGGACGTTTTATTGATGTTAGATCGAAAGGAGTACAAAGGTCGGAAAAGAGAATATAATCGAAAAGAATTGACTAAGAAACTGCTTAAACTCTTAAGTCTAGATGCTAGGATTTTTTGCTCTCCCTCTCTCGTATGACTTCCACCTCTTTATATAACTGCGACGAGTCGGCTTCGAGAATATTTCCGCAAGATTTGCGGAAATCTTCCTGTTGTTATCTCCTTCCTTTTTCCGTTAAGATGTACATTTCTATCTCGGATTTTCCTTTTCAGCTCCAACATATCTCTTTCTTTAATTCTTTGTATTTATCTCCTTTCATCTTTCTGCGGCTTGACCAATTTTCCGGATGGGCCGAGAACGGACGATCCGAGTCCATTCATGTAAAGATTTACTTATTCGGCCCAAAGTCGTCGTATGTTTGGGCCTAAGTTCTTATTTCTCTTAACTTGATCCATCAGCCCAAGTTATTGGCCAAGAAGGTACAAGCCGATGTTTCCGAAGGTGGGTTGCGACAAGTTGTGCATATCGGCAAATGTTTGGTTAGCCGTTCGGAAAGCTTAGCGAAGTCCAGTTCAGAAGTTTGCCAGAGGTGCATTCAGCTCGGAATTCTCGAAGGGATAAACCTGATAGATTACATGTGTGTTCATGGTTCAATTGACAGATTGCAACCTAGCACATATAACTCAGATCTAGGTGATTTGCAGAACGAATCATAAACCAAACCTGATCATTACCTTTCAGTTTGCAGCGGAATGATGGACGGTAATGATGAGATCAGCTAGAACAGATCAGATGCCTGTTCCTCCTTCAGTATCCACACTCTTACAAGCCGGGATGGTTGCTAGACCAAAGCAATGGATTGATCAGAGAGAGAAGAGAGACGGCTCACGTTTTTGGTTTCTGACTGTTGTATTCGAAATTCTGAGAGAACTCAAATAAATATCGACTCTGTCATAAACCTAAACCGATGTCTCGGTTTCGCAACTGTGTCGACCGACACATACACTTGTGTCGATCGACACAAGTCATTTCTCTCGATATGGGCCCAAGTGATTAAACTAACGGCCCAACTCTCTGCACAAATACAGTAAATGCCTTGCACCTTACCGTATTCATTCCATGTTAACTTTCCCGTTAGCTATGGTGTGTGACCCTTTGGGATCATACAATACTGGTAATAAGTCCTAAACTTATAGATCAAGAGCGGACTCTAGCAAGTCATCATGATCACCCAGTATTTATGACTTATGTCTGATCTCGACATTTATCATACTTTCTAGAGATAGTACGGTAGATTTCAGGACATTCCCAACAATCTCCCACTTGTACTGGAATCCTACAAAGGACATTCCCAACAATCTTCCGATTGTACTGGAATCCTACATTCCCTAGTCCTTTTGTCTTAATATCTCGATCTGGCATAAGGCAAGATGCGTGTCATCCTTATATAGCCAGACCATGTTTATCGGACCAGATTTGATACTGACAATGCAAACGACTTGGGCAAGTCCGTTTGGGAATGGCCATTCTCTTACCAGCTATCAAATCTCCGATTGGCCTAGAGATATTACCTCCGTTAAACGGCAGGGACAAATCCCATCTTGTTCCATCACTATGAACTACACAATTCATAATACACCCAACCAAGGTCCGTATAGCTCCCAGTTATGAAACAGCGTTAGACAATGATCAAAGCGCATTACTCCATGTGCAGCCACATGCATGCGAACTCAGGTCTAAGGACTATACTCTATAGTCGTATATGAGAACTTCTTATGACACATATATTAATATCTTGCAGAGTTCTCATTAGCGGGCCATGTCCGGTCATATGTTCCCCTACATATACCTATGTGTCGACTTTGATGCCGCGCATCTATGACCCCTCGAAACCTAGTCATAAGTCTCAACACAATCTAGTCTCAACAGGTTGTTGTTGTTCCAATTTCAACAACCTTCGACTATGGACACTATAATTTATGTCACTTCGTTAAATATGGGGTTTCAGGATCAAGTCTACTCATGTACTTCGACGGCCCATATATAATGACATGAATTATTTTGGAACGATTATTTTATATCACAGTTAAAAATAATCCAGAAATAAAATTTCATTAACATTAAAAATGTTTACAAGAACCAATCAAAATAACTAAAACAAAAGCCCTCACAACTCCCACTCAAAAAGAGATTACATTTGAATATCTCTAATTCCTACAGCAGCAGTATGCAACTCGTGCTTAGGTCTCGGGAGTGGCTTTGTCAACGGGTCAGCCACGTTCTCATCAGTGGGAACTCTGCTGACCATCACTTCGCCTCTATTCACTATATCACGAATCAGGTGATACCTTCTCATAATGTGTTTGGATTTCTGATGATGTCTCGGTTCCTTGGCTTGAGCAATTGCACCATTGTTGTCACAATACAGTGCCAAAGGCTCAGTGGCATTAGGGAATACACCGAGTTCAATCAAGAAGTTCCTAATCCAAACTCCTTCCTTCGCAGCTTCTGAAGCAGCGATGTATTCAGCTTCAGTTGTGGAATCTGCTACGGTGCTCTGCTTGGAACTCTTCCAACTTACTGCACCGCCATTCAGACAGAAGATGTAGCCAGACTGTGACCGGAAATCATCCTTATCTGTCTGAAAACTTGCATCCGTGAATCCACTGATTTCAAGCACTTCACTTCCTCCGTAAACCAAGAACTTATCCTTAGTATTTCTCAAATACTTCAGGATATTCTTTACGGCAATCCAGTGACTTTCACCTGGATTAGACTGGTACCTACTCGTCATGCTTAGTGCATAAGCAACATCAGGACGAGTACAGATCATGGCATACATGATAGATCCTATAGCCGAAGCATAAGGAATCCTACTCATGCGCTTAAGCTCATCAGGTGTTTTAGGACACTGATCCTTGCTTAGTGCAGCACCATGTATCATTGGCGTGAACCCCTTCTTGGATTTATCCATTCCGAATCGATGCAGGACTTTATCTATATAAGCATCTTGACAAAGTCCAATCAGCTTTTTAGATCTGTCTCTAAAGATTCGGATTCCAAGAACATACGCGGCTTCACCCATGTCCTTCATGGAAAAACAACTTCCCAGCCAGTCTTTAACAGACTTCAGCATTGGAATATCATTTCCAAGAAGCAATATGTCATCGACATACAGAATAAGAAACGCCACTTTGCTCCCACTAGTTTTCTTATACACACATTGTTCCTCTTGGTTTCTGATGAAGTCAAAGTTCTTTATTGCTTCATCAAAACGAAGATTCCAACTCCTCGATGCTTGCTTCAATCCATAAATGGATTTGTGAAGCTTGCATACTTTCCCAGCATTCTTAGGATCAATGTAACCGTCAGGTTGTGTCATATACACATCCTCCTCCAAGATTCCATTCAGGAAGGCGGTTTTCACATCCATCTGCCAAATCTCATAATCATAATAAGCGGCAGTTGCTAGGAGAATCCGAATTGATTTCATCATTGCCACTGGTGAATAGGTTTCATCATAGTCTATACCATGAATTTGCTTGAAACCTTTTGCCACCAACCTGGCTTTGTAAATCTGGACATTTCCATCCACGTCTATCTTCTTCTTGAAGATCCATTTACACTCGATGGCTTTTGCACCAGCAGGTAAATCAACCAGTGAAAACACTCGGTTAGCAGACATGGAGTCCATCTCGGATTCTGTGGCTTCACGCCACTTTAAGGAGTCAGGGCCCATCATGGCTTCTGCAAAGTTCGAGGGTTCATCACCGTCAATGATCAAAAGATCATGGCAATTAGTCACAAGGAATCCCTGATATCTATCAGGTTCCTGACGGATCCTTCCGGATCTTCGAACTTCAGGTACTGCAGGTTCAGGTTCTATCACAACTTCATGTAATTCATCCTGCTGTTCTTCCTCATTAGGTTGAACAGGTTCCTGTCCTTCTTGAATTTCATCAAGTTGTACCTTACTCCCACTATCCTTTCTAGAGAGAAACTCCCTTTCAAGAAAAGTACAATCCCGAGCAACAAAGATTTTGTTCTCGGATCGCAGATAGAAGTAATAAGCCTTGGTATCCCTAGGATAACCAATGAAGTAGCATTTGTCAGATTTTGGTGTAAGCTTGTCTGAGATTAATCTTTTGACATAGGCTTCACAACCCCAAATTCTGAGAAAAGACATTGCTGGAGCTTTTCCAGTCCATATCTCATATGGTGTCTTTGCTACTGCCTTTGATGGCACTCTGTTCAGTGTGAACGTTGCGGTGAGCAAAGCATATCCCCAAAGGGATATAGGAAGGTCTGTGTGACTCATCATGGATCGGACCATATCTAACAATGTCCGATTCCTTCTCTCAGACACACCATTCCACTGTGGTGTTCCAGGAGGTGTGAGTTGGGAGATAATCCCACACTCACTCAGATGATCACGAAATTCCTGGCTCAAGTATTCTCCTCCTCGGTCCGACCGAAGAGCTTTAATACTTTTACCAAGCTGGTTCTGTACTTCATTCTGGAATTCTTTGAACTTTTCAAAGGTTTCCGACTTATGTTTCATCAAGTAGACATATCCATATCTACTGAAATCATCAGTGAATGTAATGAAGTACTGAAAGTTTCCTCTAGCACTTGTGGACATTGGGCCACACACGTCAGTATGTATCAGGCCCAATAGTTCACTGGCCCTTTCTGTGGGTTTATTGAAAGGCGCCCTTGTCATTTTACCCATTAGGCAAGATTCACATTGCTCACAAGACTCAAAGTCAAATGAGCCCAAGAGTCCATTTGAATGGAGCCTCTTGACGCGTTTCTCACTAATGTGCCCCAAACGACAATGCCAGAGAAATGTTTCATTTTCTTCGTTAGATTTGAACCGTTTTGTATTAATGTTATATACTGGAGCAGATTGATCCAGCATGTACAGCCCATTCATAAGAGGGGCACAGCCATAGAACATATCATTGAGATTAAAGGAACACAATTTATTCTTAATAGAAAAATCAAATCCTTGCAAATCCAACAATGAAACTGAAATGATATTTCTGCTTATAGCAGGTACAAAATAACAATTCTCAAGTTCTAAAATCAATCCAGAAGGTAAAGACAACAAATAAGTGCCAACGGCCAGTGCTGGAACCTTCGCTCCATTGCCAACCCGCAACTCTACTTGTCCTTACTTCAACCTTCTACTGTTGCTGAGCGCCTGCATATTAGTACAAATATGAGCCCCACATCCAGTATCTAATACCCAAGTGGTATTATCAGAAGTAGTAGTATTTACTTCAATAACAAAAATACCTGAAGATTTAGTCTCGAAGGACTTCTTCTTCTTCAGACTTTCCTGGTATTTCTTGCAGTCCCTACGATAATGCCCTGCCTCTTTGCAAAAGTGGCAGATGTCAGAAGGCCCAGCTTTTGACACGGGCTTGGGCTTGGCGTTTTCATTGCCAACTACTTTGCCCTTTCCCTTGTCTGCAGCGGATTTCTTGAAACCCTTGCCCTTCTGCACCATGAGTACAGACGACTCCTTGGTTTTCTTCAGATTCGGTTCTGCAGTCTTGAGCATACCATGTAGCTCAGGCAACGTCTTTATCAACCCATGCATATTATAGTTCAATATGAACTGGTCATATGCAGGAGTAAGAGACTGCAGAACGATATCACAAGCAAGCTCTTGGCTTATAGGACAGTCGAGCCTCGTCAAATGATCGAGATAACCCATCATTTTCAGAACATGAGGACTCACTGCTGCATCCTTAGCCATTTTACAGTCCAAGAGATTCTTAACAGTTTGGAATCTCTCTGTACGAGCCTGCTCCTGAAACAACGCTTTCAGATTTGCCATCAGCTCCATGGGACAAGTCAGGCCTTCCCACTGCATCTGCAGTTCGGAAGCCATTGTCGCCAACATCAGGCAAACCACGTCATTAGCATCTGAAGAATGCGTATCCCAAGCATTCTTCACAGCTTGTGCGGCATTATTCGCAGGTCTAGGAGAGAGAGCTCTTTCAAGGACATAAGCCTTCTTCTCCTGCCTGAGCACAAGTCTCAGGTTCCTGGACCAGTTCAGGAAGTTTGATCCGTTCAGTTTGTCCTTCTCAAGGGCAGACCGGATCGAGAAAGTGTTTTGTGTTGTTGTGCTTGACATAGCTGAAAATATGAGACAATAAAGGTTTAGTTATTAAGTTCATAAAAGAGCAATCTTAACAGCTTATAAGAAAACTCGCATTGTATTCAAAATTTCTTTGTTTTAACCTCATAAGAATACAATGATTCCGAGACCCATGTTTAGCTAAATCCAAAGTGGGCCACTGGCCGTCACCCAGAATTAGCTATACTTGGTAAGCATACACACAGCTAGTTATAACCAATAACTCTCGGTTGTGAATTGGACCCGAGGCCCAAATTCACCAGATGTCTCAAGGCCCGGGACTCCCGATGGCCCAGTCAAGGAAACCAATCTCTTACAGCCAAATAATCACTAAAATCTGGGACTCCCAATGAAATTAGTGACTATATACTACTTTACTTACGCGAAAACAGACACCTCACACTGTAAGCCATGTCTGTAATCAAATAAGTGGTAAGTAGCTGACAAGATTGGAAAGACATCCAAGCTTGATATTGTTTTTGAGGATTTTTAAGTTTTATTTCCAAAAATAGAAGATTACTATTTTGGGAAACTTTCTTATTTTAGAAACTTTCTAAATTTAGTAACTTACTAAAAATAGAAATTTCTAATTTTTAATATTTTATAAATATTTTGGGTTGGGCCACAAATTATAGGCCCAATTCTTGGTCCAAGACCATAGAATTCCAGTTGGCCCAATAATTTGACATAACCGATCCGGTTTATTAATTCTGGTCCAAGACCAAATTAACTATCAAAACCATCGGTTATTTACTAAACCAGACCAGCTCTAAATTATTTGGTCCAACCAAATCAAACTTAGACCAGCCTTCGGTTTAGGTTAAAATTCAATTTTATGAATTTCAATCCGGTTTAACCAGAAATAAAATTATTTCCAGCAAACCGCGATTTGGGTTAACCGCTTGAACCACCAGTTAAATTGGATCGGTTCGGTTAAGTCCAAAATTGGGAAGAAAAAGATTGGTCTAACCAATCAATTTTAGCCAATTTTGACCTAATTGCGGTACTAGCTAAAACTGACAATGAACCACAATCAATTTGATTGGTTCATTGTCGTGGTTAGGGAAGAACGAATCGCGAGGCTCGGTTAAACCGATTGACTACTCGCGAACCGTTCACCACACCAGCGTGTCGATCGATATCACGCTCTTGCGTCGATCGACACTCACGTGCTACAGCTCGAAAACAATCGGGTCATCGGGCCAGCGAGAAACAATCGATCCGATACTATATCGACCGATACTCGCTCCCTCGTCGATCGACACGGGCGAACAGATCGCACACCGATGGCTTTAGATCGGATTAATGCGATTCAATTTAGGTTTTTAACAAGTTTTAATCAAATTTCTTGATCCAAATTCGATTTTAAACATCAAAAACAACCTAAATATGATCCATAAAGCAAAACCTAACAACCTAGGCTCTGATACCACTGATAGATTACATGTGTGTTCATGGTTCAATTGACAGATTGCAACCTAGCACATATAACTCAGATCTAGGTGATTTGCAGAACGAATCATAAACCAAACCTGATCATTACCTTTCAGTTTGCAGCGGAATGATGGACGGTAATGATGAGATCAGCTAGAACAGATCAGATGCCTGTTCCTCCTTCAGTATCCACACTCTTACAAGCCGGGATGGTTGCTAGACCAAAGCAATGGATTGATCAGAGAGAGAAGAGAGACGGCTCACGTTTTTGGTTTCTGACTGTTGTATTCGAAATTCTGAGAGAACTCAAATAAATATCGACTCTGTCATAAACCTAAACCGATGTCTCGGTTTCGCAACTGTGTCGACCGACACATACACTTGTGTCGATCGACACAAGTCATTTCTCTCGATATGGGCCCAAGTGATTAAACTAACGGCCCAACTCTCTGCACAAATACAGTAAATGCCTTGCACCTTACCGTATTCATTCCATGTTAACTTTCCCGTTAGCTATGGTGTGTGACCCTTTGGGATCATACAATACTGGTAATAAGTCCTAAACTTATAGATCAAGAGCGGACTCTAGCAAGTCATCATGATCACCCAGTATTTATGACTTATGTCTGATCTCGACATTTATCATACTTTCTAGAGATAGTACGGTAGATTTCAGGACATTCCCAACAAAACCATGTTTGGAAAAAGAGGAAGGGAAGGTTCGGATCCGAGCCAAGTTGGTTGCAATCAGCTCAGAAATGAGTTAGTCCAGCTCGTAAAATCCGAGCTGTTTCAGCTCGGAACTTCCAGGCTGGTTTAGCTCGGAACTTCCAGGCTGGTTTAGCTCGGAACTTCCGAGCTAGTTCAGCTCGGTCCGAGCTGGTTTAGCTCCGAACTTTCGAGCTGGTTCAGCTCGGTGATTCCGAGCTGGTTTGGTTCGGTTCCGAGCTGAATCAGCCGTTTTCTGTCTGTTTGGTTGTTTCGTCGATCCGCAATCCCTGTTGGAAGGTATGTTTGTCCGAACGGTTTGTCATATATGAAATGTCGTCCGTTTCGTATGAAATGTCGTCTGTTGAATTCATTTGTTCAAATAAGTTGTTCAAGCGAAGCTGTCGATACTTCGTATAACTTGGTTACTCATACAAAACTTTGTTTGTCCGAAGCGGACATTTGGCTGTGTCCGCTTATCCGATCTTGTTTTCGGCTATTGTTTTCGTTGAGGGGTTTTGATAGGGTCAGAGTTTTATCCCTATTCTAAACTGCAAGTGAACAGCAATGTCAAAGTAGTATATAGGGTTATCGAATCCACAGGGACACTTGGTCTCAATAGAAACAGAAACATAGAGATTAAACTAGAAATAAAGCAAGTAGTGAAGTAAATAAATTGCGTTGCAAGAAAGTAAACAGTAGCAGGAATCGGTTTTGTAAGCAATAAACTAAAAGCGTCAAGCCTAGGGTATTCTCAGGAAATCAGACAAGCAGACAAGCTAATCAGTCAGGATCAAATTAAACTCAGTTCTAGAACTCAAATCACGGAAATAGAGTTAACCAAATCTCTTTGCGAAAACTCTCTAAGCCTAAGTGCAGTAACCCAAATCTCTTTGCAATTACTAACAGATTAAACTAGCATTAAGTTCAAGTTCGATATGTTCACAATTAAACTAAGCCAAATCTGTTTGCGAATAATTTAATTGCTCAACCTAAATAGTTCAGATTCCTAAACCCCACTCTCGTGACGTATTTAGCAACCTCAGATCTAGATTCTAATTGATCAGGTTAGAACTAGCTTTAAGCACAATTTAGTTTGAAGAACATTCTAATCATGTGAATCCTAACTGAATTAAACAAGTCTAGCAAGTCATCAAACCCTAATGAGAACCCTAAACTCAACTATGGATCTACTCAGACATGATTAATGAAAACATAATCAAAGAAATAATAGATTGCATATAAGAAATTAAATAGATAAAGGGGTTCGAAATCTTCTCCAAAATAAGTGAATACAGGAAATAGATCAGCCCCAAAAGCTCTAGAAATCTCTTAGCTCTAAGTATGAAAGCGTAACTAAATAAAACACCAAAAACTAGTATATATAGGCATAATCTCGGATGGGGCTTCTGTGTAAATACTGGAACTATCTTGGGCTTCTTTGCAAATCTTCATAACTTCATTAAACCGACGTGTACGGCCCATCTCGGTAGTGTGTCGACCGATGCACAAGGTGTGTCGGTCGATGCATGATCAATAAATCAGGCAGTGACTTCAGCTCTCGGCCAAAACGTCCCAAAAGTCCCAAAATGCTCCAAATATCTCCAATTAGCTCCAAACTTGATTAAACCTGTAAAAGACTCTAAACGAATACAAAAGACACTAAAAACACATCTATATCATGGTCTAAACTGGGTAAAAACCATGATATATCAACTCCCCCACACTTAGCCTTTGCTTGCCCTCAAGCAAAACAGAGAACTAAAATGTAGTGAAGAGGTTTGAAAACTCTTCAGAAACTCATTTTTTCCTAGAAGCAGCAGCATTCAGATTCCCCTCAGTAATCCACATGAAAGAATCAATCTACAGACATCAAGACCAACATATACTTCCCCCACACTTAGCAACTGTCCTAAGTAAACTCCACAATCACATTCAAGCATTCAAATTCTCCCTACTGACTTCTGCAAGTATTAAAGTGCGGTCTCACCTAAGGAGTATCGATCAAAGGGCACATGGGTTCTTACTTTGCCAGCTCTAGACCACCATACTATCTTTCTCTAGTCCCTTTCTTCTCTTTCCCTTCCTTAACAACTGATTTTTCTCCATTGGGTATCATTTTATTTTTTTTATCAGTGTTCTTCCCGTTATGGGGTGTACTTTGGACACATTCCATGGATACACAGGATATGAGAGTTTTAGCTACCATTCCCATGACCACTTCGGAGTTACTAACTCATCCTCAGTTTATTATCTTTTTTTTTTTTTTTTTTTTTTTTTTTTTTTTTTTATGGAAGGGGAGAAGGGAACTAGATAGGACAGATTTACAAGCTGTGTCAGAACTAGCAAAGGAACCCGACACAAAGTATACCAAGCCCTTAGGTGAGAAAATCTAAGTCAGTATTAGGGGTGAAGTCAGTAAAAGGATCCTCTGATACCTGAAGTGATGTGGGTGTCCTCAGTAGGTTGATCCGTGATGGGGTTTTCTAATAGTCATAGATTAATCTGCAGCTTCATCTCAATGGTCACTTAAGTTCCTGCAAATGCTGCTAATCTTCTCAAAAAATCATTGTTTCCTACTTAAACAAATTTTGACTCGAAAAACAATTTTTTTTTAAAATTTAACTGACTCTTAAGAAAACAAAAGAAAGTAATTAGTAGAATCTCCCCCACACTTAAGACACACTGTCCCCAGTAGTGTCAAGCAAGGGATTGGTTAAAAGAAAGAAAACAAAAATTAGTGAATTGAATGGTTTGTTCTCTCGGGTTTTACCTCTGTCGCAGTCAGGCATCGATCGTTGCACTAGGTGCACCGACCGTTGCTGTGCGATTTTCGTTGGGGATCGATCGTTGTTCAGGACCGCAACGATCGCTGCAATGCGATTCTTTCGTATTGTGACGACCGACACAATGGTGTGTCGATCGACGCACTGCGTTTTTTCACGAACAGTCAGCAAGTTAGCAGGTTAATCCGTCGGTTTATGTCAATTTTCAATCCTGCAAGCTGAAAACACTAGAAACAGAGTAAAACTGAAACAACAAAAGTATCAAATCATGCCAAACCATCCAAACAGAATAAAATCCTAAGAAAATAAGAAAAGAGAAAGAAAAAATGCAAGAAAAGATAAAAAGGTCAGAATACAGAACCGAATGTCTGAAAATGGAGACTACGCTCACTCGCTCTCATCATCTATACCGGCATAAGGATCAGCACCGGGGTCTTCTGGAGATCGCTGTCGACGACGTCGGTCAGGTACGGGCTCATGGACCTGTGGTGGCCTCCTGCAGCTGAAAGTGCGCATGAAGTTCCAAACAACTCGAAACATACCATCTGATCTCTCTCTCCACTCGGCCTCAGAATATGCACCGTAAGGCATCGTAGGCTCGGGAAAAGGACCCACATCGTCGACTAGGGCGGGAGCTGGCGCAGGAGTAGGGGCAGCAGAAGTCGAAGCTCGTGAGGAAGGCTCTCCCAGCGGATGAGCCATAGAAGGAATTCCACGCTGCACAGACTCAGGAGGCTGAAATCGCAGTGCCTCTAATGTGTCAATCTGTGTCCATCTGGCAGCGGGGAGCTCTATACCAGTCCTCCCAGTGGTCGGATCGGTGTAAACCCAAATGCGCCCCTCCTTGAGCCAAGTAGCGCTCTGCAAATGGCTCAGATCCAGGAACTCCCGGGATTTATCACGCTCTGTACCATGAAGAGGAATCCAACAGTACTCAAAAATGGGAGTAAGCAAACTCCCTACCGTCTCAGTACCAGCTCCATCGAAAGGCTTCGTCTGCAGATCAACTAAATGCTGTGCGAAGATAGCTCCCAAGTTGAGACCCGTAGTAGGATCTCTCACACCAGAACTCCTAAACTGATCTCTCAGTCCCATAAATAGCAGCTCCATCTCATATTTGCGCATCTTGTTTGCTTCGAACTTGCAAAGCAAGCTCCAACACAAGATACGCGAGACATATCGCAGCACCGGATGTCTCATCTGCACTACAGGAGTGATCCTGGAGTTGTACCGACCACTGCCAATACACTCCTAGAACAGTCTGGCCTCATCTGCGTCCCACTCTAGTGGCATGGCAATGCGCCTCGGCCCAGTACTGAACCCGTAGATCCTGCAAAGATCAAGTAGAGGAATCCGATACCTGACTCCCCAACTCATGAATGTAAATGTCCCAACTGTAGCGCTCCGGTTGTCGGGATCCGAGTAAACCACTCTGCAAGTGGCCATCAGCTGCCTGACCAGCTCAGGGTAGAGATCATGAGGTTGCATCGGCATTGTCCCTAGACCAATGCCTCTGCACACAGCGAGCACCTGCTCCTCAATCCCAAGAGTCCTGCAGGTGGAGTAGTCAGCGAACTTGGTCGGCTTGAAGATCATCCCACACCAACCACTGTAGAGAAACGAGTCATACTCGTCCCATGAACTGAGCAATGGCCGCTCTGTGAACTCGGCAGACTTGAAGAAGGTTTTAAAATCCTCCGGCCACTGTCTAGTAGTCTGAAATGGCGTGTTATCTGCTCTGGGCCAAGGAAAAGCAACCGGTGGCCCATATCTCTGGTATGGTGCGGGTGGCTCTGACTCTCTGCTAAACCACTCTGGTGGTGGGATGTGTTGTCTCGTAGCTGTAGAAGCTGTGGCTCGTCTCTTGCGGGATTGCCTTTGAGTTGCCATCTGCAAAAGAAACAAAGTTCAAACAATTATAAGTCTCGGCAATTCTCTGTGAAATCGCGAAGCAACGACCGTTGCATCTAAGGCATCGATCGTTGCAAGGCGATTTCAGCTCGTCGAACATTTCCCAAAATCGCAAAGCAACGACCGTTGCTCAAGAGCAACGACCGTTGCAAGGCGATTTTGCCGCAAAAAAATCATCAAAATCAGTTCAAATCCAAG
The DNA here is from genome assembly GCA_030180135.1 of Orychophragmus violaceus. Classification (NCBI taxonomy): domain Eukaryota; kingdom Viridiplantae; phylum Streptophyta; class Magnoliopsida; order Brassicales; family Brassicaceae; genus Orychophragmus; species Orychophragmus violaceus. The sequence continues at coordinate 82,367,631 of CM058232.1, read as the reverse complement.
CCACATTGCCTCTAATCTGTTCAAATTCATAATCCATCACCCTAAATCGTCCTAATTTAGCATGCATCATCAATTTTTCAGTTCCAAAAATCTCAAACCCTAAAACCCTAGAATTCAATCCGAAAATTTGAGAAATAGAAGTCCATTACCTCGGATTCTTGAGATATGAGTGATAGACAAAGGTTTAGAGTGTTGAAGTAGGAAGATTAAGCAATTGAAACAAAGAAAAATGATGAGGAAATTTGAATTTTGGGTGTGGAACCGTCGGTGTACGGAAAATCAGAAATGAGGAAGAAAAGAGAAGAGAAAGGGTTTAAGGCACTAACCTGGTCGTGGGTGCAACGACCGTTGCATAGGGGCAGCGATCGTTGCTTAGTAAACCGAAATCGATTTCGCGGTTTAAGCACGTACCTTAATTTTAGCAATTGAACCAATTGCAACGACCGTTGCTTAGAAGCAACGATCGTCACAATGCGATTACCCCTCTTCGTCGAATTCACCTTGCAACGACCGGTGCACAAGTGCATCGATCGTCACACATCTCAGACTCGAGCTCTGTATCTGAACTTAGCAAAAACAAAAACGAAAACGTGAAATCCTAACAAAAACACCAAAAATAAGAAAGAAAAATAACTAAACCTAACAGTGGGTTGCCTCCCACTCAGCGCTTGTTTAAGGTCAATAGCTTGACCGGACGCACAAGATTTTTCAGGCTCTAAGAGATCCTGACAGAGACTTGTTCTGTCTCTGTTCAAGTCTCCTCATCCATGGTGGAGAATAGGCTGTTGCAGAATGCTTCAGTCCAAGAAAGGTGGGAGTAAAATGTGCTCCAGGGTCTAGAATCACTGTATCATCCGGCTGCCCATCATCTGCTTCCATGATTGTGAATGTCTGCCCTTCTTCCAGTGGCTTCCGCAGCTTCTCCATTTCATACCGCAGCGGTTCATCTCCCAGATGGAGGTCTATTAGACTCTGTCTAACATCAATCACAGCTCCTGCTGTCGCCAAGAATGGTCTTCCAAGCAGCAATGCTTCATCAGGATCGCAGTCATATTTCAGCACAAGGAAATCTGTCGGAACTAAATAGTTTCCAACTCTCACTGGGATGTCCTTTAAGAGTCCTTCCGGAACTCGTATAGACTGATCAGCTAGGACAAGACGGGTCCCAGTAGGAGAAAAATCCAGCAATCCCAGCTGTTCCGCTACAGAATAAGGCATCATGCTTCCAGCAGCTCCTAAATCACACAGAGAGCGTCTAAAACTGTCTTCAAAGATAGAGCAATCTAGTATAAAGACTCCGGGATCAGGTAACTTCTTTGGAATCTTGTTTAGCAGAACATCACTGATATGTTTGGGAACTATAATCACCCATTCTTGCAGCTCATCATCCAAAGGCAGCATCTTGTTCAAGTACCTCTGTACACAGGGATGATAAGGTGGATCATCAGACGGTGGAAGTTCTTCCAAGTCTTCACCACTTTCTTCTAGCTTCTTCAGCTCTTCAATCTCCTGTTTAATTACCTCAGACACCTTGGGATATTGCCTAGTTGCTTGTGCATAAATCTCCTCCTGAGTTATTTCAGATATACCGGGGAATAGGCAGGCCAGTTCTGCATCAGTCTCATTATCATCCGACAATACTGTCTGCTCACGACCTGCATCGACCGACACAAGGTGTGTGTCGATCGTTGCAATGCGATTTTCACAATTTCCACCCGAGAGTTTTTCACTCAAATCCGAAAATTCTTCTTCATCCACCAACTCAGCTGTACTTAGCTCAAATTTCTCACCTAGATGAGATCCATCATAAATGAGTACAGACCAGGCCTTAATATGAGTATCTGTGACTCCTTTTCCCTTCATGGAACCTGAAATCTGATTTACCTGAGTGTCCAGTTGCTTCATATGAGTGTTCATAGACTCAATCTTTCCATTGAGATCCCCATACATAGCATCAATTTTCTTGTTGCAGTCCACAAAAGTCTTGACTTGGCTTTCCAGCAACTGTTCCATCTGAGCATTCTGTCCATAAGGCTTCTGAAATTACTGGTCTGTCCATAGCTCGATGAGTTCTGATTGCCTGTGTAGGCACTTTTCTGTCCTCCACCGGAAAATCTGTTTCCAGATTGATATCCAAATCTGTTTCCTTGGAAACCAGATCCTCCGATGTAATTCACATCCTCTTCCTGAGTGTCCTCCTCAGTCTGAATTACCTCTACCTCTTGAGCAAAGTGGACAGCCTTCTTTTCACCTAGAAGAGTGCAGATTTTGTCCATCCTGGATCTCAGTTCAGCCATCTCTGAGTTATCAACACTTCCACTAGGTTTCTTCCTCCTTTCATCCATAGTCTTGCAGCTGTTGCTGCCAATTAGATTCTCAATCAACTGCTTAGCCTGTGTAGGAGTCCTGGTGTTGAAGTTGGCATTACTGGAATTGTCCAGCGCAGACTGATATGGAAGATCTATTCCTCTGAAAAAAATACCAATCAGCTGAACTTCAGTGAATCCATGGTGTGGGCAGTCACGCTGATACTGCTTGAATATTATCCAGGCAGTCTTTAAAGGCTCCACAGCTCCTTGGGAGAAAGTGAGTATGTCCTGTCTGGACTGGTCTGAACGCGCATCATCATAGAAGTGACGCAGGAACTCACTCTTTAAAGCTGCCCAAGTGGTATATTGGCCAGGTGCCAGCTGCCTCAGCCATACACTAGCGTCTCCAGCAAGACTGTGTGGAAATAACTTAAGGAACAGATAGTCCGGGCACACTCCCTCATACTTCATGCCAGTAACTATGTCCTCAAACCGATCAATATGATCCATAGGCTGCTCCGCTTGGTGACCATGAAAAGCAATCTGTCTCATCAGCTGGTAGTAGATGGTCTTGACCTCAAAGTCATTCCTCTCAAAGGCAGGAAGCACTAAAGCTGCTCGGTTTGCATGAAACTCATCAGGTCTGTTGTAGTCAGCTAGTGTCCTCTCATGAACCACCATCCGTCTATCTTGAGCTTGTCTTTGACCCTGGTTTTGTTCCTGTTGCAGTTGCTCAGGAGGGTCAGGGATGACATTCCCTTCAGCATCAACCCTTTGCCCAGCAGCATTGTAAGGATTGTTCTCCGGATCCCTCAGGGTACCCTCAGCATCTGGTATCAAGATCAAACGTTCTCGTACCATTCTCTCTCTTCTTTCTCTTCTGTTAGCTCTTTCTAAACGTCCAAGTTCCTCTAGATTGAGATTAACCAAGCTCGAGTTCGGATTACTTCGAGTTTTCTGCGTTGGCATAAACTGTCTGTAATCGTCCAGCAACGATCGATGCTATCAGTGCAACGATCGATTCAATCTCAGAATCGCCTAGTGTCGATCGACGCAAGGTGTGCAACGGTCGACGCAAGGCGAGAGTCGTACCTGCGACAGAAAGAAACAGAGAAAAAGTTAGCAAAATCAAAAAAATAAAAACGAAAAAGAACAAAAACAAAAAGCAAAATTTCTAGTAAAAACCCTAAGTTCGGTCCTATCGAAAACTCAAAGAGTCCCCGGCAACGGCGCCAAAAACTTGATAGGGTCAGAGTTTCATCCCTATTCTAAACTGCAAGTGAACAGCAATGTCAAAGTAGTATATAGGGTTATCGAATCCACAGGGACACTTGGTCTCAATAGAAACAGAAACGTAGAGATTAAACTAGAAATAAAGCAAGTAGTGAAGTAAATAAATTGCGTTGCAAGAAAGTAAACAGTAACAGGAATCGGTTTTGTAAGCAATAAACTAAAAGCGTCAAGCCTAGGGTATTCTCAGGAAATCAGACAAGCAGACAAGCTAATCAGTCAGGATCAAATTAAACTCAGTTCTAGAACTCAAATCACGGAAATAGAGTTAACCAAATCTCTTTGCGAAAACTCTCTAAGCCTAAGTGCAGTAACCCAAATCTCTTTGCAATTACTAACAGATTAAACTAGCATTAAGTTCAAGTTCGATATGTTCACAATTAAACTAAGCCAAATCTCTTTGAGAATAATTTAATTGCTCAACCTAAATAGTTCAGATTCCTAAACCCCACTCTCGTGACGTATTTAGCAACCTCAGATCTAGATTCTAATTGATCAGGTTAGAACTAGCTTTAAGCACAATTTAGTTTGAAGAACATTCTAATCATGTGAATCCTAACTGAATTAAACAAGTCTAGCAAGTCATCAAACCCTAATGAGAAACCCTAAACTCAACTATGGATCTACTCAGACATGATTAATGAAAACATAATCAAAGAAATAATAGATTGCATATAAGAAATTAAATAGATAAAGGGGTTCGAAATCTTCTCCAAAATAAGTGAATACAGGAAATAGATCAGCCCCAAAAGCTCTAGAAATCTCTTAGCTCTAAGTATGAAAGCGTAACTAAATAAAACACCAAAAACTAGTATATATAGGCATAATCTCGGATGGGGCTTCTGTGTAAATACTGGAACTATCTTGGGCTTCTTTGCAAATCTTCATAACTTCATTAAACCGACGTGTACGGCCCATCTCGGTAGTGTGTCGACCGATGCACAAGGTGTGTCGGTCGATGCATGATCAATAAATCAGGCAGTGACTTCAGCTCTCGGCCAAAACGTCCCAAAAGTCCCAAAATGCTCCAAATATCTCCAATTAGCTCCAAACTTGATTAAACCTGTAAAAGACTCTAAACGAATACAAAAGACACTAAAAACACATCTATATCATGGTCTAAACTGGGTAAAAACCATGATATATCAGGTTTTTGACCCTAACAATTATTAAGCTGTATGTTTCTCAATTAATATTAGAGAAAAGTCTCTTAGTTTTCATATATTAAAAACATGCAAGAAAACAATCATTTCTTACATGGAAGAAAACAATCCTTTCTTCTTCTTGGCATAAAATATAAATAAGAATTTTGTAACTTCCATAATATATCATAGTGACACAGACTATTAAGCATTCTGGTTCCCAATAAATTAAATATTAGAAAAAAATTTCTTAGTTTGGAAGAAAACAATTCTCTTTCTTCAAGGTAGCGTGTATAATTAGGTTTTGAATTGTAACTGCTGTCAAAACGGACAAAATTAACTGTGGATTAGAACACTTTATTTTTGGGGCGGACGTAGTCCGCTGCTGACTGAATTTATTTCTTTGTAAAAATGGTCCGCACTTGGTCCGCACTGGACTGCTTTGATTATTTTCTGTCCGCAACAGACTTAATCAAAAATTGTGAATGGTGAAAAAGCGGTCTTGACCGCTTGCGAACTAATCCGCCCTGACCGCAATTACTATTCAAAGCCTTAGTAGTAGTATAATTTAATTGGAATTAAATAGCGTAAAGTAGATGTGTGGTAGGTGTGTATGATGTGCAGTCTAGTCTTATAGCAGTGTTGCGTGGTAGGTGTGTGTGTGTGCGCCATGCGAGAGTATGAGTGACGATTCATCGGTTTATAGAGAGTCAATCACGTCAGTTACGGCCAGTCCTTACATTGGCACACATTTCCAGCCAGCCGCCTCGGGTGATTGTTCCCATATCTTGATGCCTATTCCGGTATTTGCACATGTCGTTCGTCTCCGACAATATCTACTCCCGCTACTATCTCTGGGGACACTGAAAATGTGAGACTAACGTAACAAAGAATGTGACACAATGGTATTATTTTTCAAAGACTGTTTATTGCAAAGCAGACAAAAGTTTCACCTTAACAACCTAGTATTCTTCTTGATTTTCGATCTATCAATGATCTCAAAGCCTTCTAGATTCACCCTTAACACCAAGTATGATTCTCTCTTAAGATCTCACTTTTTTTGCTAAAAGCAATCTCTCTCTCTCTGAAGGCGCACCAAGCACATATGCCCTAGATGATCTATTTATACACCATAGATCATCGTACAACTTCCTAATCACCTTTGGCATATTTCCTAAACTCTCTTAGGTATATTTCCATTTTTCTTTGTTTAGATAAAAGCATATTTTCCTATATTCTTTTAAGTGCATATTCCATGAGTATCGTCACTGATCTTCACATCCAGCTAAGCTACTTTTCTTTAGGTTCGTCCTCCTCAGCTTCTTGCATCCATGATTTCCATATGCATTAGTTCCAGCTTACGCTCTTCATTGTTGACTCAGTCGATGTTGCACGCGTTGCTTGATTCAGAGGCTGCCGTAACTCATGATCCAGCTTGTGAGATCCGGGATTCACACTAAGAATTTGTATTTCGTGGATTTGGACTTTTGGATATAGAAATGGTATAGTTTCCTATGAATCAAAGACTTTATTGAGATTGATCGTCGAGATAGAATAAACACAGTCGAGAAGAGAGTACAAAGTATAGGATCGAGCTATCTAATCGAAGTGTTCTTAGCCTAGGTTGGAAATGTCTTTAATGAGTCGCCACTTCTTCCGTTAAATAGTCTCGATTCTGATCTCTTCGTCCTGATATTTCGGCCTCGTCGTTGTAACGATCTCCGAGATTCGTGCGGATCAGTTGAACTGACGAAGACCGAGTTGCTCTATCTCCACGTCATCCTCTGCCGAGCTCGAGCTCGATTGTCTTCGGCTTCGGCATCGTCTGGGTCTCTCCAAGGTGCTTGCTTTGCTTGGGCCCAACAAGAGAGTTGGCTCTCCCGTCTATCTTTGATTCTGGAATGGGCTCGTAATTACGGGCCTTTGTCTTGTCTGTTAATGGGCCGGATTTCCTAGAGGGAAATCCAGTACCAACAATAGCCCCCAGCCCATTGAATTGAGAAGTCGAGGTTAATGGGCGGTGGACATTCTCGGGAAGAGGTGCATGCCTTGGATGCGACGAATCCAATGATTATTTTCCTTCCATCCATAGATCTTATATCGACGGTTGAGATCGCACGGGACCGAAGGATCACAACTACCATGATCTTTTTTCGTGATTTATTTACGAATTTCGAATCGAGCGGTTGGGATTGTGGGATACCAAAAATCCCACAGATCTCGAGCACGAGGTAGTTTAAAAGGGGAAGTTACTTAGCACGATTCCCATTACTGCTCACACTGCGAATCGTCAAGGTAACTTCTTCTCCTCCATTATATCCTCTTCTTGCCTCTTGCTCATATTCTCTTTTTCGTTGTTTCGAGATTTTCTCTCTCTAGAGATTTTGTTTTCCCTCTTTCCTTGACATAAACTTTCGATATTCCGAACTATCATGGTTCGAAAGAGTACAGCCAGGGTCAGTCCTTCTGTGGCGGCTGGTCCGGTTGGTCCTTATCCACCGTCCAGTTTGACTGTTGACCAAATACGGAAATTGCGGACGAAGTGCCAGATTCCGTCGGAGGTGGAGATACTTATCCCATCGCCGGACATGTCCCCGGAAACTGTCGTCGAAGGCCATTGTTGCGCTTCTTATACCTATTTCGATAAATGCGGATTGTTTTTTCCAATCCCTCGCATTATCTCATGGGTTTTAGCTCAGCTCCAACTGGCCTTTCATCAGATGACTCCGAATTTCGTTCGGTATGTCGTCGGGCTCGGGGTCAGAGCTGTCGAGGAAGGCATCGATTTTGGAGTCGAGGAGTTGATGAGGGTTTGTTCGGTAAAACATAACACTCGTTTTCCCGGAACTTACTACCTCTTTCCTCGCCATGGGAAGATCCTTGACGAGATCCCGACGAGGGATGTGTGGAAGAGTAAATACTTCTACTTCAGGGTCAACCATCACTCGGTCGAGGATTTTGATTACTCGGTTATCCCGACGAGATGGGCGGCTAACGTTGGTCAGCTTATAGGGTTTAATAGTTTCTCTAGTTGCCGCGGTGTCCTTTATTGATACCGAGCTGTTCGCTAACGACCTTTTTGGTTCCATTGCAGAGGCTCCTGAATCATTACCTTTGGACCCGATTACATCGAGTTTGATAGCTCGCCTACGGAGAGGAGATATTCGTTGGTGTAACTTCACGGATCAACGAATCCGAGCTACTTTAGGTCCTGCTGCTCGACAACCTCCTCTATACCAACCTCGTCATTTACGAGACGAATCACACCTCCTTCGCCAGCCTGCTCCAACTCGAATCGTTCAGGCTCCGCTTCGGATTATCGAGCGGACTGGAGAAAGTAAGTGTTCCGGTTAATCTTTATGGGGGTCATCGCGCGTTACGCCCTTCGTTTGCCGGGCTGACCCGAATCTGTTTCGTTTGCAGATCGACCTGTTTCGGACGATAGTTCTACTGCAAGCACCCCTTCTCTTGAAAAGATGTCGCGAAGATCTAGCAGCCGTCGGAACGGGAAAGATCCCGTTGATTTGGCAAAGAAAATGAAGGCTGGCGACTTGAGCAACGCCCTCCTTTTTGCCATGGACGAGGGGCCTCCTCCTCCTCCCTCAATCCCTCCTCCATACCCTGTTCGGGTTTCTCTCCCTGAGGTCGCAGGGTCCGGAGAGGCAAATGTGGGGGTGGAGGATCTACCCCCTATTTCGATCGGTGAGGAACCGGTCCGGGTCTCGCCTGAAGAGCCTGCCCTACGCAACTCTCGGTCGAATGGTTGAAGAGGGTCGAACGGTCGGAGCCGAGGCGGCCCTCCTCCGGCAGCGAAGCGTCGAAGGACTGACGCGGAGGTGAGCTCGAGAAGATCGGGCCCGAGTGTTGAGGCGAGGCCTGCTTCTTCTGGGTCCTCGGGGTCTTTCAACTGGCGCTTCAGGCACCAGAAGGAATGCCCGATTGCGGATGACCCGACGGGTGTTGCTTATCTGCTAAGGCATTTTAAGCCCGCAGGTGTTCAGCTCCCAGCTGTCGGGGATATGGCTCTCGGTGATACTTATACCGAGCTGATGGCGGCTTATGGGAAGGTAATAATTTTCTTCCCTTCGTTTTTTTTGCTTCGTGCTTAATATTCATCACACACATATTCTTTATTTGGTAGGCCTTGGAGGCTGCGAACAGGTTTGCAGCTAGGGCGGAGCGCGAGCTGCGAGAGATACCGCAGGTGAGCGAGCTCGACACTGTCAAGACAACGGTCAGCGACTTGAAAACGCAGTTGCAGGGGGCCTTGGCTCGGGAAGAGGAGCTAAGGAAGAAGGCGGGCGACCTGGATAAGCAATTGCAGGGTGCCTTGGCTCGAGTTTCGGTTGCGGAAGAAGCGAGCCAAACGGCTATTGAGACGGGTCGTATTGCAGACGTGCGGGCTGCGCAATGCCAGGCTGATCTGGACAAGGTTCTCGCCGACCGGGAGTTTGATGTCAAGGTAGCAGCCCATGAGGCGAGGAAAGGGCTAAACGGTGAATATCTCAGGATTCTTGAGGGGATCGCGGCGAAGGAGAGCCAGAGGAAGGTCACCGTGAGCGCTGAGATGAGGCTCCAGGAGGCCTTGGCTAATATCGCGCTTATTGTCGAGTTCGCCTCTGGCGAATTGGACCTGACCAAGGAGGTGATGGACTTGGCCGAGAAGAAGAGATTGGCCACGGAGGAAATGAATGCTGCGGCGGTGTCGGACTTCAGTATCAGCAAGCTTAATTTGCCGGTGATGTCGGACGATTCCGTGATCCTTGCGCGCCCCCAAATCAGGCGGCTACTCGTCTTGATCAGTACGGGTCGAACCTCCCGACCGGAGTTAGCTCGCGAGTTAGCGGTGAGGTCGAGGGTCAACTCGAGGAGGACAGGGCGACCGATGGTCAGACGGAGAATCAAGATGAGGCTTCCTCTCCTTCCAAGCAGTTCTAGTCCTTTTCATTTGTTGCCGCCCGAGAGGGCTTTTTAATTCAGACTTTTCGTTGTTCGAGGGAGCTTTAATTTTCTGTTCGAACTCGAGGACATCATGTCCTCTTTTTTAAAAAAAAATCTTTCATGCCTTAGCATAGATTTCATTGTTTTTATGTCTCAACATAAAATCTGAGCCATTGTGGCGATTCGAGCCTTTCTAGAGGAACCGAGCAGATAACTTGTCGTGTTTCCTTAGAAGGTTCGTTGCGATCCTTTAAGTCAGTCGCATTTGAGCTCGAGCTCTTTGCCAAGAATGGTTTGGGGAGCGACTACTTCGTGATGTAAGGTTCAAGCTTAATCGCTGAATCGAAGAGAGAAGTATTAAGTATGGAAACGAATCGAAGTAAACTTATAAAGATCCGATTTAGAGGTTGCATGCTTGAATGGCCGTCTTGACCTCGTTATTTCGCTTAAGGGGTGGGGCAGCCCCCGATTCTTTTAATCCGTATAAGGTTTAGAAGAATTGTATTCTTAAGGGAGATCATTATGGATCTCTTTCTTTGGAGCGAACATTTCAGTTCGTTCGTAGTGGGAGGACCGTTCTAGGTCGCTTGTTTTTGGGACGATCATTTCAGTTCGTTCGGTTTGGAGGGACCGTTCTAGGTCGCTTTTTTTTGGGACGATCATTTCAGTTCGTTCGGTTTGGAGGGACCGTTCTAGGTCGCTTTTTTTTGGGACGATCATTTCAGTTCGTTCGAAGCGGGAGGACCGTTCTAGGTCGCTCGTTTGAAGGGATAATTTCATATCACTTGATTTTTAGGAGATGCCGTTTCAGGTCGCTTGGAAGGGATATTTTCATATCGCTTTGTCTTAGAAGAGATAATTTCATATCACTTTGCTATTGGAAGAGATAATTTTATATCACTTTGGTCCGTTGGAAGAGATAATTTCATATCACCGTAACGGCTCTAACAGGAAGAGACGTTTGATTAGAAGACTTATTTTGATTTCACAAAGATAAGCTAGTATGACTTCGTCAGAAGTTGTCGAGCTCGGTAAGAGCTTTGTGTTTGGGGGGTGGCTGCGCTCGAAGTCGAGCTGCCTACGTACCCTTTTAAGGGGATCAAGCCATTTCGTAGTTCGATTATGTTGATGTACTCCTAGTGGAAATACTTTTTGAGGTTGATGATGTTCCAAGGTCGTAGTTCGGGCTTCTGGGTTTCCACCGACTTGAGTCGGTAGACCCCGTCCTTTACGACGTCGGTGACCTGGTAAGGACCTTCCCACTTTGCCCCTAATTTTCCAGCGTGTTCTTCCTTTTTATGGTCGAACACTTTCCGCAAGACGAGCTCTCCTACTTGAAACCTTCGAGTTTTGATTCGGGAATCATAGTAGCGAGCTGCGGCTTGTTGGTAATTCTGGAGTCGAGCTAATGCGAGGTTCCTTCTTTCGTCGACGAGGTCGAGCTCCTCAGTTATCATCTTGTTGTTAAGTTCCTCTTGTCGTGGGCATTCTTCTTTGCGGATGCTTGACACGAGAATTTCAGCTGGTACTACCGCCTCGATTCCGTAAGCCAGCGAGAAGGGAGTCTCGCCAGTGGATTTGCGGGGGGTAGTCCGGTAGGCCCAGAGTACGGCTGGGAGTTCGTCACTCCATGTTGTTTTGCACTCGTTGAGCCTTTTCTTGAGGCCATTCATAATCGATTTGTTAGCTGCTTCTGCTAGCCCGTTCCCTTGGGGGTAGCGTGGCGTTGAGTAAGTCAGCTTTATGTTCCAAGTTCTGCAGAACTCTTTGAACGTGTTTGATATGAACTGAGATCCGTTATCGGTAACGATCTCGTGGGGTAGTCCATGTCTGCAAACGATGTTTCGCCAGACGAACTCCTTAACATGAACGTCCTTAATTTTCTGGTATGACTCTGCTTCAATCCACTTGGTGAAGTAGTCTGTCATTACCAATAGAAGTGTGGCTTTCTTTTTGCCAGATGCGACCAGCGGTTCAACGATGTCCATTCCCCACCGCATGAATGGGTATGGTGATGAGATAGAGGAGAGTTTCTCCGACGCTTGGTGGATAATTGGGGCATGCTTTTGGCATTTATCGCACTTGTTGGAGAAAGATTCGCATTCGGTGGCCATTGTAGGCCAATAGTAGCCTTGCCTTTTGATTCGCACGGCCAATGCTCGTCCTCCGGAATGGCTTCCGCAGGATCCGTCATGTGTTTGTGTAATCACGGCTAGGGCTTGCTTTTTGTCAAGGCATTTAAGGTAAGGTCCAGAGAGGCTCCTTTTAAAGAGCTCTCCTTGTGGGATGCAGTACCTCGCACTTTGCATTTTAAGTTTCCGCGCCTCCCATTTGCCGTCGGGAACTTCGCCATTTGTGATGTATGGAATGATCGGAGTTCTCCAATCTTCGTCGTTGTTATGCTCAGGTCCCTGACTAGTGGATGCGGTTTGAATTGGTCCGTCGGGGACGTTCGCGACGTATACGGTGTTTCTAGGATCAAGATCATCGTCAATCTCGATGATGTCGCTATTAGTGTCTCCGTGACACTCTTTGCGTTTGACATCGTTCTTCACAGCGGGCCCGTCCTCTTTCAAGGACAGAGCTTTGAGAGCTATGTCGATGCTTGGTTTTTCTATCCCTTCGACTGGTATGATCCTTTTGAGGTTAGGATCTGATGTCGATGCTAATGCGGCTAGCGCATCGGCTGCAGTGTTATCACCTCGTGGGATTCGTGTTAGGTCGAAGAATACGATATGTTCGGCCAATGTATGGACTACCCATAGGTATGCTTCCATTCGTTCGTCTTTGGCCTCGTAGTCGCCATGATATTGGCTCGTGACTAGTTGGGAATCGCTGAAGGCATTTACTTCTCGGGCTCCTATTGCTATCGCAAGTCTAAGCCCGGCTATCAGCGCTTCGTATTCTGCCTCGTTATTCGATGCGGCGAAGCCCAATCTAAACGATTGTTCTAATACTTCACCCGTTGGTGAGACTAATTTCACTCCGACTCCGGACCCTTGTCTTGAGGAAGCTCCATCGACGTAGAGTTTCCATCTTTGGGCCGAAGTCGGGTCGAGTTCTCTAGTCGGAGGGAGCTCGATTATGAAATCTGCCAGTACTTGCGATTTTAGGCATGTTCGAGCTTTGTATTCAATGTCGTACTGGCTAAGTTCGATAGTCCATTTGACCAAACGACCTGATTGGCTTGGACTGTGAAGGATGGTTCTCAGTGGCTGAGAGGTCATCACTATGATCGAGTGCGATTGAAAATACGGTCGGAGTTTCCGAGCCGATGTTACTAGCGCTAAGGCGAGTTTTTCCATGGCGGGGTACCTGGTTTCAGCATCGATCAGGGTCTTACTGATGTAATACACCGGCCGTTGTTCGTTTTGTTCCTCGCAAACCAGAACTCCACTTACTGCTGCCGTCGAGACAGCTAGGTAGAGGTAAAGGGGTTCTCCTTCTACTGGTTTCGCCAGTATGGGTGGTTCACTTAAGTAAGCTTTGAGCTGAGTGAATGCCTCTTCGCACTTTTCGTCCCAAAGGAACTTTTTGTTTGCTTTGAGCAAGTGATAGAAGGGTAGACATTTATCAGTCGACCTTGAGATGAAGCGATTCAGAGCAGCTATTTTGCCGGTTAGGCGCTGGACTTCTCGCGTTGTTCTGGGAGATTTCATCTCTATGAACGTTGCGATCTGTTTGGGGTTCGCTTCGATCCCTCTTTCGGTTACTAAGTAACCGAGGAACTCTCCTGAAGGGACCCCGAAGGTACATTTAGCTGGGTTGAGTTTCATCCCATACTTGTTAAGAATGATAAAGCATTCTTTTAGTTGGGGGATGTGATCCTCGTACCTCGAAGATTTTACCAGCATATCATCGATGTAGACCTCCATGGTTTTGCCTAGGAGTCCCGAAAACATCTTGTTGACGAGGCGCTGGTAAGTTGCTCCTGCGTTTTTCAGTCCGAAGGGCATGACTTTGTAGCAGTACGTGCCTCAATCCGTTATGAACGAAGTCTTTTCTTGGTCTTCAGGGTTCATTAATATTTGATTGTACCCTGAGAACGCGTCCATAAAGGATAGCAGCTGATGTCCAGCGGTGGCCTCGACCAATCGGTCGATGTGCGGGAGTGGGAAGCTGTCCTTTGGACATGCTTTGTTGAGATCCGTGAAGTCTACACATACCCTCCACTTTCCGTTCTTTTTCTTAACCACCACGGGGTTCGCGAGCCAGTCGGGGTACTTGACCTCTCTGATCGATCTGATTTTTAATAACCGATCGACCTCGTCATTGACGGCTTTGGCCCGTTCAGGGCCTAGTTTTCGACGTTTCTGTCTTACCGGTTTGTAGGTTGGGTCGACATTCAGCTCATGGCTGGTTACGTCGATGTTTATCCCTTTCATGTCTGCTGAAGACCAGGCGAAGGGGTCGACATTCTTTTTGAGAAAAGAGACCAGTTCGTTCTTAACTGGCTCTGATAGGTCGATTCCGATGCCAACGAGTCTTTCGGGATGAGCCTCGTCTATGCAGACCTGAGTCATGAGGTCCTTTGGGGGTGAAGGATGTTTTGGTTAATCCTGATTCAATTCTCTGATTCAGATTATCCTAAACATGCTGATCTAGGTTCTTCTTGAATAGAAACAACAATGGATCTCACCTTATACCTGTTTATGCAGCGGAAAGAGAAGGTATATCAGAGATCAGAGAGCCACCGAGTGATAACTCCTCCAGAGGTTCACACACGCACACCAAGCAGGAAGAGAGGCTGCTAGACCGAGCTGTGGGAGGCGCAGGAAGAGAGAGAGATCGCGGCTGGGGGCTAGGGTTAGGGAGAAAGAGATTTGGGTTTTAGTTTATAAAACCCTTCTCTTTCCCTTTTGGGCTTTTGGGCCCAAATACCAATCTGATTAAATCCCTTGGATTTAATCAGACCCATTTATCTCTCTCTAAGTACGACAAATGCCTGGCACTTTTACCGTACTTCTGCTAAGCCGTTCCTACACATTTTCCTGTTAGCTTAGGCGTGTGACCCATATGGGATCATATAATAAAGGCAATAAGTCCAAGACTTATAGATCATGAGCGGACTCTAGCAAGCCATCATGACCCCCAGTATTATATGACTTATGTCTGATCATTGACATACTCTTACTTTCTAGAGACAGTACCGAGATTACTGGACACAATTCCAACAATCTCCCACTTGTACTGGAATCTCTGTATTCATAATCCTTTTGTCTCAATATCTCGATTAGTCATAAGGCAAGATTAGTGTCATCCTTATAAAGCCTAATCTTGTTCATCGGACTCTGATTCGATACTGACAATCCAAACGACTCGGGACAGTCCGTTTGAGCATGGCCATGCATTTTCCAGTATTCAAATCTCCGATTGGCCTAGAGAAATTCACTCCATTTATATTGGAGGGACAAATTCCGTCTTGTTCCATCACTGTAAACTACTCATTTCATGATGTACCCAAACAAGGTCCTTATAACTATCGCAGAACGACAGTGTTAGACAATGATCAAAGTGCATCAGTCCATGTGCAGTCACATGCATGCGAACTCAGGTCTAAGGACTATACTCTATAGTCGTAGTAAGAATCTCTTATGACACAGATATAAATATCCTGAAGAGTTCTTATAAGCGGGTCGTGTCCGGTCGTATGTTCCCAACATACACCTATGTATTGACTTTGATGCCGTGCATCTATGACACCATGAAACTTGGTCATAAGTCACATACCAATCTAGTCTCTCACGGTTGTTGGTGTTCCAATCTCAACAACCTTCGACTAGGGACATGATGATATAATCCATTCATCAAATATAGGGTCTCATGATCAAGCTAAATGACTTTGATGACTCAAGATCAAGTCACTTACTTCGATGACCTATAAAATGGTTTATATCACTTTGGAACGATTATTTCATCACAGTTAAAATAATCTTGAAATAATAATTTCATTAAACATAAGAATGTTTTACAAGAGCATATCAAATAACTAAATAAAAGCCCTCAAACTCCCACTCAAATTTAGATTACATTTCAATGTCTCTAATGCCTACAGCTTCAGTCAGAAACTCGAGCTTAGGCCTTGGGAGTGGCTTTGTCAACGGATCATCGACGTTATCATCTGTCTGAACTCGGCTGATCTTGACTTCCTTTCTATTTATGATGTCACGTATCAAGTGAAATCTTCTTAGAACATGCTTGGATTTCTGGTGTGATCTTGGTTCCTTTGCCTGAGCGATAGCACCATTGTTATCACAAAACAGTGCCAGAGGCTCAGCCGCATCTGTTATCACACCTAGTTCAATAATGAACTTTCGTATCCAAACAGCTTCCTTCGCAGCTTCTGAGGCGGCGATATATTCAGCTTCTGTAGTGGAATCAGCAACGGTGTCTTGCTTGGAGCTTCTCCAACTGATTGCACCGCCATTCAGACAAAAGATATAACCGGACTGTGACCGGAAATCATCTTGGTCTGTCTGGAAACTTGCGTCCGTGAATCCACTGACTTTAAGCACATCACTTCCACCGTACACTAAGAACTTATCCTTAGTATGTCTTAGATACTTCAAGATATTCTTTACGGCAATCCAATGGTTTTCACCTGGATTTGACTGGTATCTACTCGTCATGCTCAATGCATAAGCAACATCAGGACGAGTACAGATCATGGCATACATGACAGATCCTATTGCAGATGCATAAGGAATATTATTCATGCGCTCAAGCTCAGCAGCCGTCGTAGGGCTCTGCTTCTTGCTTAGCGTTGTGCCATGTACCCTTGGCGTGAAGCCCTTCTTGGAATCTTTCATGCTGAATCTTTGTAGGACTTTGTCAATGTATGAATCTTGACACAAGCCTATCAGCCTTCTAGATCTATCCCGGTAGATCCTGATTCCAAGAACGTATGCGGCTTCACCCATGTCTTTCATGGAAAAACAACTTCCAAGCCAGTCTTTTACCGACTTCAGCATTGGAATGTCGTTTCCGAGAAGCAGTATGTCATCGACATACAGAATAAGAAATACTATCTTGCTCCCACTAGTTTTCTTATACACGCATTGTTCTTCTTCGTTTCTGATGAAGTCAAATTGCTTGATTGCTTCATCAAAACGAAGATTCCAGCTCCTCGATGCTTGCTTCAATCCATAAATGGATTTATGAAGCTTGCATACTTTCCCAGCATTCTTTGGATCTATGTAACCCTCAGGTTGCGTCATATACACATCCTCTTCCAGAATACCATTCAGGAAGGCGGTTTTCACGTCCATCTGCCAAATTTCATAATCATGAAAAGCTGCAGTTGCTAGTAGAATCCGAATAGATTTCATCATAGCCACTGGTGAATAGGTTTCATCGTAATCCACACCGTGAACTTGTCTGAAACCTTTTGCCACCAACCTGGCTTTATAAATCTGGAGATTTCCATCCACGTCAATCTTCTTCTTGAAGATCCATTTGCACTCGATGGCTTTTACACCAGCGGGTAAGTCAACCAACGAAAACACTTGGTTGACCGACATGGAGTCCATTTCGGAATCGGTGGCCTTGCGCCACTTCGAGGAATCTGGGCCCATCATGGCTTGATTGAAGTTCGATGGTTCATCACCATCAATGATCAGAAGATCATGACAGTCAGTCACGAGGAATCCTTGATATCTCTCGGGTTCGTGACGGATCCTCCCGGATCTTCGAACTTCAGGTACTACAGGTTCAGGCTCTACAATTTCTTGTAGGTCCTCCTGCTGCTCTTCCTCATTAGGTTGAGCAGTATCCTGTTCATCTTGAATTTCTTCAAGCAGTACCTTACTCCCACTGTCTTTCTTAGAGAGAAACTCCCTCTCAAGAAAGTTACAATCCCGGGCAACAAAGATCTTGTTCTCGGAACGTAGATAGAAGTAATAAGCCTTGGTTTCCTTCGGATAACCAATGAAGTAGCATTTATCAGACTTTGGTGTAAGCTTATCTGAGATTAATCTCTTGACATAGACTTCACAACCCCAAATTCTTAGATAAGACAGCACTGGAGCCACTCCAGTCCATAATTCATATGGTGTCTTTGCTACTGCTTTCGATGGCGCTCTATTTAGAGTGAACACTGCTGTTAGCAGAGCATATCCCCAAAGGGATATTGGAAGGTCTGTGTGACTCATCATAGATCGAACCATATCCAATAAGGTCCGATTTCTCCTCTCAGACACACCATTCCATTGAGGTGTTCCGGGAGGAGTGAGTTGGGATACGATCCCACACTCTCTTAGATGATCACTGAATTCTTGGCTTAAGTATTCTCCTCCTCGGTCGGACCGAAGAGCCTTAATGCTTTTGCCAAGTTGGTTCTGTACTTCATTTTGGAATTCTCTGAACTTCTCAAAAGATTCAGACTTATGTTTCATTAAATAAACATATCCATACCTACTGAAATCATCAGTGAAGGTAATGAAGTACTGATAGTTTCCTCTTGCATTTGTGGACATTGGGCCACACACGTCAGTGTGTATCAGGCCCAATAAGTCACTGGCCCTCTCGTTAGGTTTATTAAAGGGGGCCCGTGTCATTTTGCCCATCATGCAGGATTCGCATTTCTCACATGACTCAAAGTCAAATGAGCCAAGAAGTCCATTCGAATGAAGCCTCTTGATGCGTTTCTCGCTGATGTGCCCTAAACGACAATGCCATAGAAACGTTCGGTTCTCCTCATTAGGTTTGAACCGTTTGGTATTAATGTTATAAATTGGCGCGGATTGATCGAGTATGTAAAGCCCATTCGTAAGAGGGGCAGAACCATAGAACAAATTGTTGCGATTGAAGGAACATAATTTATTCTTAACTGAAAAATCATAACCTTCCAAATCCAACAAAGAAATTGAAATAATATTTCTGCTTATAGCAGGTACAAAATAACAATTATTGAGTTCTAAAATCAATCCCGAAGGTAAAGACAACAAGTATGTGCCTACAGCTAGTGCTGGAACTTTCGCTCCATTCCCAACTCGTAGCTCCACTTGTCCTTGCTTCAGCCTTCTACTGTTGCTGAGTGCCTGCATATTAGTACAAATATGAGCCCCACAACCAGTATCCATAACCCATGAGGTATTATCAGAAGTAGTTGTATTAACTTCTATAACAAAAATACTTGTCGAAGAAGTCTCGAGAGTCTTCTTCTTCAATTCCTTTAGACCTTCTTGGAATTTCTTACATTCTCTCCTCCAATGCCCTGGTTCTTTACAGAACCTGCATATGTCAGTTGGCCCAGCCTTGGACTTGGGCTTGGGCTTTGGCGTGTCCTTGTCCGCGACTTGGACAGCCTTGGCCTTTCCCTTATCCTTAGCAGAGGATTTCTTAAACCCCTTGCCCTTTTGCACCATAAGCACATTGGGGTCCTTGGCGGTTTTCCTCAAATTGGGCTCTGCAGTCTTGAGCATTCCGTGAAGCTCAGGCAATGTCTTACTCAAGCCATGCATGTTAAAGTTCAGAATGAACTGATCATAGCTTGCAGGTAATGACTGCAGAATGATGTCGCAGGCAAGTTCCTGGCTGATAGGGCAGTCGAGTTTCTGAAGATGATCGAGATAACCCATCATCTTCAAGACATGAGGACTCACTGCCGCATTTGCAGCCAACTTACAGTCTAAGAGGTTCTTAACAGTCTGAAACCTCTCAGTCCTTGCTTGCTCCTGAAAAAGCGATTTCAGGCTTGCCATTATCTCAATTGGTGACAATACACTCTCGAACTGCATTTGCAGCTCAGCAGTCATTGTCGCCAACATAAGGCAATACACATCATTTTCATCTGACGAATGCTTTTCCCAAGCATTATGCAGAGTCCTGGCGGCATTGTTAGCAGGCCTCTCGGGGAGAGGATCACGAAGGACATAATCCTTCTTCTCCTGCTTGAGGACCAGCCTCAAGTTCCTTGACCACGTCAGGAAGTTCGTTCCAGTCAGCTTCTCCTTCTCGAGAACAGACCGGATTGAGAATGTGTTTTGTGTGCTTGTAGTAGTCATAGCTGAAATATATAAGATAAAAGGTTATTAGTTAATATGTTCAATATGATTAATCTTATATTATAATTAATATGATCAATCATGCATTATATTCAATAACCTAAGTTACCCTCAATAGAATATAATGATTCCAAGATCCACATATAACTAAGATCAAAGTGGGCCACTGTCCGTCACCCAACCTTAGCTTATATCGGTAAGCCCTATGTCGGCTAATTATATCCGTGATATAACTCTTGGTTGTGAATCTGGGCCCGAGGCCCAATTCACTCTGATGTCTCAAGGCCCGGGACTCCCGATGGCCTAGTCAAGAAAACCAGACTATACAGTCATGTAATCATTAATGTCTGGGACTCCCAATGACATTTATGAATCACAAACCGTCTTATCCACGCAAAAGTAGACACCCTCACACTGTAAGGCCATGAATACAATTGAATGGGCTTCGACAGCTGACATAGAATGGACAAGACATCCAACGCTTGATATTATTTGAGGTTTGTAGGTTTATTAAAATTCATTCCCAAAATAGAAGATTACTATTTTGGGAAACTTTCCATTTTGGAAACTTTCTAAAATTGGAAACTTTCTAAAAACGGAAACTTTCTAACTTTAGAAATTTCTTAAAATCCAAAACCCGCAAATCTAGAAACTTCTATTTTAAGAAACTTTCTAATTTCAAAATTTCGGAAACTTTAATTTAAAATCGACTTTATAATTTTATAAAATAAATTTTAAATTAATCTGAAGAAAAGACTCATATAATTGGCCCAATTGTTTTAACTTCTTGGCCCGAGGCCCAAGAATTGGTCCATGTCCAAGACATGACCCAATTGTCCAATTAAATGACATAACCGGTCTGGTTCATTAAAATTGGTCTAACCAAATTTTAATTACTACGATGACCACAATTGTCAACCGGTTATTTACTAAACCGGATTTTCTCAATTTATTTGGTCCAACCAAATCAAATTAGAAAATCCTGGTTTAGGCACAAAATCCAATATTACGACTTTGGATTTCTTATCCCGGTTTAACCAGAATTTAATAAAATTATTAAATCTGTTTATTAAACCGAGACGTTTAAGTTTTAAAATCTTAAACCGAACCTTAAACCGAACCATCTCGAACCGACCATCTAGGTCACGGCCGCAAGCATCACCGCGAGTAGATGATCGAGACAGCCGCGATCCTCACGATCGGGACGGGATGCGGACGGTACGATCGGGACGATCCGAACGTGCGGGACGGGTGCAGCAACCACGCGACGGGACGAGCTGGATCGGGACGCGATCCATCCGACGATCGGGACAAGCCGCGATCAGGATGCGATCCATCCGACGATCGGGACGAGACCACTCAACACGATCGTTCGTCGATCGGTTCGTGCGTCCTTTCCGATCGTCGCGATCCGACCCAACCGGCCAACTCTCGGCCGATCACAAAAACCGAGTCATATAGCTCTGTTTTGCGATTTCAAAAATGTTTGTTCAGGATTCAATTCATGTTTCTTAAGTGTTTTGCTCTTATCAGTAGGTTGATTCAAAAACACACTTTAAACAATCCTAAACTTGAATCTAAACAAGAAAAACACAGAACCAATAGCTCTGATACCACTGAAGGATGTTTTGGTTAATCCTGATTCAATTCTCTGATTCAGATTATCCTAAACATGCTGATCTAGGTTCTTCTTGAATAGAAACAACAATGGATCTCACCTTATACCTGTTTATGCAGCGGAAAGAGAAGGTATATCAGAGATCAGAGAGCCACCGAGTGATAACTCCTCCAGAGGTTCACACACGCACACCAAGCAGGAAGAGAGGCTGCTAGACCGAGCTGTGGGAGGCGCAGGAAGAGAGAGAGATCGCGGCTGGGGGCTAGGGTTAGGGAGAAAGAGATTTGGGTTTTAGTTTATAAAACCCTTCTCTTTCCCTTTTGGGCTTTTGGGCCCAAATACCAATCTGATTAAATCCCTTGGATTTAATCAGACCCATTTATCTCTCTCTAAGTACGACAAATGCCTGGCACTTTTACCGTACTTCTGCTAAGCCGTTCCTACACATTTTCCTGTTAGCTTAGGCGTGTGACCCATATGGGATCATATAATAAAGGCAATAAGTCCAAGACTGACCGTTTGAGGATGGTCAACCGGTGGTGTGGCGCTGGGAGAGCCAGATTGGTCGGGATTCATCTCGATCTATATGATCTAAGATCTGATTCTTAAGACAGGAAAAACTATAGATAGTCCCCACAGTCGGCGCCAAATGTGAGATCCGGGATTCACACTAAGAATTTGTATTCGTGGATTTGGACTTTAGGATATAGAAATGGTATAGTTTCCTATGAATCAAAGACTTTATTAAGATTGATCGTCGAGATAGAACAAACACAATCGAAAAGAGAGTACAAAGTATGATGATCGAGCTATCTAGTCGAAGTGTTCTAAGTTAGGGTTGGAATGTCTTGAATGGGTCGCCACTTCTTCTTTTAAATAGTCTCGACTCTGACCTCTCTGTTCCGATATTTCGGCCTCTCCTTCGTAACGATCCCCGTGATTCTCGCGGATCAGTTGAACTGGAAAAGACCGAGTCGCTCTATCTCCACGTCGTCTCCTGCCGAGCTCGAGCTCGATCTCCTCTTACTTCGGTATCGCTTGGGCCTTGTCAAAATGTCATTCGTTTGGGCCCAACGATCGGATCGGCTCGTCTCTTCGCCTTTGATCCTGGAACGGGCTCGTGGATACGGGCCTTTGTCTTGTTTGTTAATGGGCCGGATTTCCTAGAGGGAAATCCAGTACCAACACCTGCTACACTTTCAACTTGCATTGGTCCCATCAAGTCCATGTGAACTAGATCTAATTTGTGCTTTGTCTGAACATCTAGCACTTTCTTGTGCTGGACTTTGACCTGCTTTCCTTTGTTGCATGATCCACATACCATCTTGCTCACCTCCTTGAGTTGAGGTATTCCTCGGACTATCTCATTTTTGACAAGAGTAGTTAAGTTCCTTTCATTCATGTGTCCAAGTCGTTGATGCCATATATGAATGTCATTCATGGCACTTAGACACTTTGCGCTGAGACACGTAGAGTTGTTTTCCCACATGTAGCAGTTGTTGCTCGATCTTTTTCCTTGAAGGATGATATCTCCAGCGTCATCAATAGCTTTGCAATCATAACTTGTGAAACACACCATTAGTCCTTCGTCGCATAGTTGACTTACACTGATCAGGTTTGCCTTAAGACCCTTCACGAGATAAACATTCATTAGTTTGGGTAAATCTGAGTCAAGTGTCTTACTTTTGCCTTGTATTGCCCCTTGTCCTCCATCACCGAAAGTTACTTTGCCGGATTTGATCACTTTGATGTCTTTAAGATGTCCCCTTCTCCCTTTCATATGCCTTGAGCAACCACTATCAAAGTACCATTGGTTTCCGTCTTCTGATTTCTCAGTGACAAAGGCTATACTGCATTGCATATGCTTCTCTGAAGTATTCCATGTACTACTTCCTGTTTCATAAAGATCCGTCTTTTTCACCCAGATCTAGTATCTGTTCTTGTTCCAGTTGAATCTTCCTAATTTCCTGAGTTGTTGAACCCTTTGATGAAATCTGTAGTAGTATGCTTTGTAGTGCCCCACCTTTCCGCAGTAGTAGCAATTCCTTGAGGGTGAGTCATATACTGTTTGAGTTGGAATTGTTGAGCTTGCACGTACGAATGTGGTTTTTCCTGAACTGGATCCAGATCGTCCAGTATACCCAAGTCCTGACTTGGTGTATTCTGTCCTGCCATAGCTTATAATTGTATCCAGTTGCTTTGTTCCTGCAAACATGTGAATTTTGCGATGCTGTTGATCTAGCTCGGACTGTAGCTGCTTTGTTACTTCTTTTTCTTTCTTCAGCATCTGCTCTAATTAGTCTGATTTCTTCGCCAATGTCAGTTTTTCTTTGATTAAGTTGACACTTTCTTTGCTGAGCTTCCGTTCAGTTTCAACTTCTTCCTGTAATGACTCAATTTGTGCCTCAAGCTGCTGCTTCGTCCGGATTAGTGCAGTATTCTCTAGCCCAATTTTGATGAGAGTATCCCTTACCTCCTTGTAGCTGCTGACTAGATCCATTTCTGTTTCTGAGTCTGAATTAGATTCATTACCTTCAAGTTCAATGATTCCAAGGAACGCTACAAAGTTATTGACTTCTTCTTCATCACTTTCTTCATCTGACTCCTCCTCGTTTACTCCTACCATATATATTTTTTGTCTTCGTTTCTGATCATTGATACATTCCAGATGAGTGTGTCCGATTCCCTTGCACCCAATGCATTTCATCTAACGTCTTATGACAGTTGGACATTCACTCTTGAAGTGACCAAACCCTTTGCATTCATGACACTGCATTTCAGATTTCTTCGTAGTTTTCTCTCCGTCAGTCGATCTTTTAGTGATCTTGTATGATCCTTGTCCTTGTTCTACTCTCCTTAGAGCACGATTAAATCTTCGAACAATGAGGCTTACAAGATCTTCTCCCTCGCTCTCTTGATTGGCTTTTGCTTGGGTGATGAGTGCAACACCTTTGGATATCTTTGTACCATCCAATTCTAGCTCATGAACTTGCAGCATACCTACTAGCTCATCAAAACTTATACTTTCAGTGTTAGCTGATACACTTAGAGCTGCTTTGTACGACATGTACTTGGCCGGCAGACATCTTAGGAATTTTTTGATAAGTTTCTTGTCTTTGTACTTCTTACCAAGGAGTGATGCTTCCTGAGCTAGAGAGCTGATTTTGGCGCTGAAGTCTGAGATTGTTTCATCATCTTCCATTTTTAAATCTTCAAATTTGGTAGCCAGAAGATCTTTTCTCGAGTTGTGTACTTTTTCGGTTCCTTCAAAGTGAATTTGAAGAATATCCCATGCTTCTTTAGCCAGTTCGCATCCTTGTATCAGCTCAAACTGTTTCTTGTCCACTCCGCAGTGGATCGCAGTTAGAGCTCTGGAGTTGAACTTTGAAAGCTTCAGTTCGACTTCTGTCCATTGTTCCTCTGGTTTGGGTACATCGGCTTCTGCTTCATTCCTCATTGTTAGAGCTGTCCAACCTGGTTCAACTGCCTTCCATGCTAGCGGGTCGATACCTTTTATTTGTGATCTTGTTCTTGCTTTCCAAAAGCCATAGTTGGTCGCATCCATTATTACTCTAGACCTATTGATCAGCTCATTGTAGTTCTCCATTTTCCACAGAATCTCACCTGTATATATGGGCAAAGAAGTGTCCGCTCTGATACCAATTGAAAATGTGAGACTAACGTAACACAGAATATGACACAAGGGTGTTCTTTTTCAAAGACTGTTTATTGCAAAGCAAACAAAAGTTTCACCTTAACAACCTAGTCTTCTTCTTGCTTTTCGATCTATCAATGATCTCAAAGCCTTCTAGATTCACCCTTAACAACAAGTATAATTCTCTCTTAAGATCTCACTACTTTTGCTAAAAGCAATCTCTCTCTCTAAAGGCGCACCAAGCATACATGCCCTAGATGATCTATTTATACACCATAGATCATCGTACAACTTCCTAATCACCTTTGGCATATTTCCTAAACTCTCTTAGGTATATTTCCATTTTTCTTTGTTTAGATAAAAGCATATTTTCTTATATTCTTTTAAGTGCATATTCCATGAGTATCTTCACTAATCTTCACATCCAGCTCAGCTACTTGTCTTTAGGTTCATCCTCGTCTGCTTCTTGCATCCATGATTTCCATATCCATTAGTTCCATCTTACGCTCTTCATTGTTGACTCAATCGATGTTGCACGCGTTGCTTGATTCAGAGGCTGTTGTAACTCATGCTCCAGCTCATTGCTTCTTCAGACACCACCACATTTGAGCTCTCTTCCTCCACCAGAGATACATATCCCACCATCTCCTTACATCGCTGGCGATATACTCTTTCCATCGCTCCCATAGTTAGATTTTTCCAAGGAGCTCATCAACCCGGCGCAACACTTACACTGGGAGGATGTTATGGAGGATCATAACACTGGTTAGCCGAGCTCATACCCCTGACTGGAGATTCTTACGTTCCTCAGGAGTTCCCAGAGATTTTCAGCAGTACCCTCCACCTCACGCCATCAGCCCGACGTCTCCGCCCTTCCGACCCGATGTCTGCGGGCCGGACCGATATTGCCTCGTTTGCGGAGCTACAAACTTTCACTTTACATGGTGTCAGTTCTACCACATGTTATTCCATCTTTTCCACCACCGCCGCCACCACGGAAGGGTCTCATATGCGGCCATACCAGACATCTTGCGCTGCTTGCCCTGATGGTCCTTTTTGGCAGAGTCACACATCACCACCCGCCCAACCACCACCTGCACACCCTCCCAGTGCACCTACCATTTTTAGTCCACACTTCTATCCGTTCTGCACTCAGTGTGGGGCGTATCATTCATGTTATACCGTCGCTGAGGATCAGTTTTTTTTGTAGCGGTGATTCTTTTTGGGTTGTGCGACCGCTCTATAATCCAGAAACTAACTATGTATAAAACTATCTACGTACATATTTCGGTTAATATTGTATGTAGAAATTTTATTTAAATGGTGAATATTGGTTATTTTAAGGTTTATCATTTCGAGTAACGAGGTGACCATATTGCATGCATATATATGTTGATGAGTGGTTGATCATGCAATATTATTACAAAGTGAAAACGAATGGTGATTCGAATGAACGGTTAATCATGACCCATAAGGGGATGTTATCACATTTTAGTCATTTCTAGATTCCTTTTATTTCATGTTTTTGTTACAAATTGCATCCATTCATGTTAGTTTCTTGGACTTTCTTGCATTTAGAGTTAGGAATTGCATCTTTTATTGTTTTTGGGAGTGTTTCTTGTGTTTTGCAGGTTATTGGAGTTTATGGAGTAAGAAGAGTAGAATTTGGAAGCTCAAATTAGGCTAAGGAGGAGAAGAGCGCCAAGAGGAGCACGGAACAGTACCATCGGACGGGACCATCAGTCATCATCAATCCAATGTGGTTTTATCGGACGACAACATCGGACAGCATCGGTCCAATGTGGTTTTATCGGACAGCAACATCGGACTGCATCAGTCCAATGGAAATTTATCCGACAGCAACATCGGACATCATCAGTCCGATGAATTAATGCCTCAAGACGTCAAAAAGCCGTAACTTCCTCGGATGATTTCATCGGACGGTATCAGTCCAATATGATAGCATCGGACAACAAACATATGCCAAGTGAACCCAATGAGGAAATATCGGACGTACCGACTTTCATTTAATTACCAAAATACCCCTACGAGGCTCCCTTGTATAAATAATATTTTATGGGTTTTTAAAACCCTAAGCTGCCTAAGCCTTAGATTTCTTTTGTCTTGTGATTTTGTTTATGATTTTAGAACTTGTAAACCTTTGATTGTAAGTTTAATTAAGTGTTTGTCTTGTTTCTCTTAATCTCTCTCTCTATTTATGATTTCTCATATCTTTCTTATGGGTTTTGTGGGAACAAGGGTTATTAGGGAGTAGAGCTTTTGGGTCTTGTGGATGACATTGATTTATGTGGTTTATGGATTGATTAATGATGCTTAGGACTTATTTATGCCTTATCTTTCTCTAATTTGGTGTGGTCTATGCTAGATTCTCAAGAGATTATCAATCTAGATGTTAGAATGTTTCTTGCCCACAAGGTGTTTGATGAAATGTCTCAATGAACTAAATTAGAGGATTTTCATTCTTAGCCTAAGAGATTAGTTGTCTAAGGTGGTTATTGGAATTGAGAACTTGTTTGTATTGCTTGTTTATCTCTTAATCACAAATGAGAATTCGATCATGATTAGGGAATAGACAAAGGGATTAGTGGCAAGAGATTGAATTAGTTTAATGATTTGTGTTCTTAGCCTAAGTATTTGCTTTGCTAAAAGGTATTTGATGGATATTCTTGCATGCTTGTCTTGTAATATTCAAATGAGAATTGAATGATTGCATGATTAGCATAGTAGTTATGAACATGCAAATGGAATTAGCTTAATTAATGATAATTAGCCTTGTTTAGAATTGTTTGATTGATTGAAACTTATTTGATTGCCTCTAGATCACCTAGTCTCGCTAGCCTCATCGTTAGAACCTTCTTTTATCTTGCATGTCTTCTTGTTTAGTATCTCTTTAGTGTCTTCTTAGTGTCTTGCTTGTTTTATTTGCTTTCTACTTTGTTTAGGTTGTTAGATGATCTTTCATTTTATCTATTTTGCTTAGCTTGAATAGTGTCTTGCATTCTTGATTGGTTGTTCTTCTTGCCTCCCCTGATTGATATCTTAAGTACTACAATGATAGGAGTAGACTTGAGGAATTGAGTTAAAACCTAGAAAAAGTCTATCATCAATTTGGCGCCTTTGCCGGGGAGGTGTAGCAATAGCCATTAGGATTTATATTTTACTTTAGACTAAGCTTTTATTTTGTTTTTACTTGTGTGGTTACTAAATTTCTTTCAAGTGTTTGTTCTTTTTGAAAGGTACAATCACAAGGAAGAGAGTATGGCTTCAGAGATAGCTTCAATGTTGAGGATTATGCTAGAAGATCAAGAAAGAGAGATGGCTTCGGATCCCACAAGTCATCATGGTTTTGAAAGCACATCTACTTATCAAAGTGATATTCCAAATGAGTGCTCTTCTCATGAGAACCAATACGGATATGGTGATGGATACGAATCCTGGAGCATGAGCATGACACAACTTAATCTTCCCAATCATGTGAGGAAGAGCTTCTAAACTTGGCAAGGTTGGCATTGGAAGGACAAGAGAGGTACAATGAGAGTGAATAGATAGTCAAGCTTAGTAACTTTAAACTAGCTTACTTGGGAGGAATTCCCATGTCTATTCTTTTGGGAAGATTTTGAGTCAATGCAAAGAAGAAGGGAAAGAGTTTTGGGATTGAGCAAAGGGACTTCAATGCCAAATTAATATATCATGGTTTTCTAGTTTTTTTAACCATGATATATGTGTATATATTGAGTCTTTAACCTTGTATTTCGAGTCTATCGAGTCTTTTATAGGTAAGCATGCGTTTGGAGCAAAACTAGGAGTTTTGGAACGTTTCTGGAGATTTATGCAAGGAATTAAAGTTGGAGCCGTGATCAGGAGTTGATGTCGACCGACACCACTCTTAGTGTCGGTCGACACTGAGGTCCAACTTGCATTATGCGCGAGTTAGTACATCTTTTTAAGAATTGCAAGAAAGTCCAAAAAGTTTCCTTATTTCTAATTTAGCACCAAAATGTGTTTAGTCTTTTAATAGGGTTTTGGAGAGTTGTTTTATCCTATCTTTGTTCTTGCTTTGTTTTGGCTTTTGGCTTTGGAGATTGAGAGATTTTGCTTGGGGCTGATTCTGCTACTTGTAACATTTGAGAGAAGGATTTCGAACCCCAATTATTATATCTATTCAGTCTTTGGTTTTTATTCAAATATGTTTCATCTGATTGATATCATGTCTGAGTAGTAACCTCTGTTAGATTTAGAGATTCTCATAGGGATTTTATGCCTTGCTAGATAACTGGTTAATTAGGATTCTTAATCTATTTGTTCATCACCTAAGTTGAGATTTAAAACTGAATTTTGGATTGATCACCTAGAGTTTAGATCTTAGATAAATAATTTGGCATGAGAGTGTGAATTATAATCTGACAGAACTTAGTGTGAGAAATTTGATTAGTTACAAAGAGATTTGGTTTAGGAGAATTGTGAACTAAAGAACTTGCTATTAATGCTTGTCTAGAACTTTAAGATTGCAAAGAGATTTGAATCGTTAGGTTTCTAAACATAGATAATAATTGCAGCGAGAGTTGAATTATTTGATATTGTGATTCTAGTTCTTGAACTTGTACTTAATCTGAATCATGATTAATTAAGTGTCTAACATTGCATGATTTCCTGAGAACTTCCTAAGTCTAGCGTTTTCTCCTATTAAAAACACTCTTTTAAATTACTTGCATCGTTTACTGCTTTCATCTTATTGACTTAGCTTAATTCGAAAGCATATAATCTGTTGTGTGAACTTGTGTCTCTGTGGATCGATACCCTTAATACTACAATCACATTTGTGCACTTGCAGTAGAATATTGGGATAAAATTGCCCTATCAAGTTTTTGGCGCCGTTTTCGGGGACTCTTTGAGTTCGCCAATAGATTTTGTTCTAGAATTTAGACTAAGTTATTTTTCTTTTTCTTTTTTGGTTACTAATACTTCTAGTCTTGCTTGTCTTTGTTGCTACAGGAATCTACAGGCGTATTTAGTGTCGATCGACATCCTTTCAGTGTCGATCGACATTGAGCTCGGATCAGTTTTCGAGTTCAGTGTATGTCTAATCGTCACACCAGAAGCAACCCGGACGAGGAGCTTTTAAATCTTAGAAATCAGGAGCTCGCTAGACTCGAGAGGACAAACAGAAAAGCTCAGAAATCTGCAAGGATGATGAATCAAAATGCTTTGATTTTGATTAGAGATGCAGAAGGTGTTTTGAGGGATTTGCAGAACAATCCTTATAATGCTCAGGACAGAGGATTGATGCTGATGGAAACGTAATTGAAATCCCTGAAGCAGAAAGACAGATCATTAAATATTGAGGCAGAAGGTCAAGGTGCAGGTGGACAAGGAAATCCACAAGCTGAAGCACCACCTAGAGCACATGAACCTAATCCTCCAGCTGGGAGGACTCTTGCTAACTACAACAAACCTGACGAGTTCTACGCTAACTGGTCTGCGATTGTGCCACCTCCCTTTGAGCGTAATGACTTTGAGCTGAAAACTTCATACTACGCGCTTGTGAGGCAGCACCCTTTCCATGGATACCCACATGAGCACCCTATGGATCACATAGAGGATTTTGAGTCCTTAGTCACTGGGATGGAAGCCTAATGGGGTGAATTATGACTACCTGCACTGCAAGCTCTTCCCACACTCTCTTGCTGGAGAAGCTGCAACTTGGCTAAAGCATATTCCACCTGGGACTCTGACAACTTGGGATGCCATCAAAAGGAAGTTCCTGAGACACTTCTATGATGATGCTCGCTCTGATCATCGTAGGCAGAATCTTTTGACATTCAAGCAGGGATCTAAAGAGCCTCTTAAAGCTGCTTGGGTGAGATTATGATGTACCAAAGAGACTGCCCTCATCATGGATTCTCTGAAGTTCAGTTGCTGGGCATTTTCTTCAAAGGTGTTGATCTATAGTATCAGATGGCGTTGGAAGCTGCTAGCAATGGCAACTTCAATACCAAGTCTCCAGAGTAGGCTAAGGCATTGATTGAAAACTTGGTGTGCAGCAATAGCACTGAGAATGCTGATCTAGAGAGAGAAAAATCTGGTGGGAAAGCTGACAGTTCACAGATAACTGAGATGAATAATAAGCTAGACACTGTTCACTTCTTGCTGGTTGGAAACAAAGCTTTCCACTTTTCTCAAGAGGCTGAGGTAATTGAGGCTGAGGAATGTTGTGAGGAAGAAGATGTGAATTACATCGCTGGGTCTGGATTTTAGGGAAACATGTTTGGAAATCAGAAAGGTAACAAATTCTACACTGGTAGTGGTAAGAAAAGTGCTTTCACAAGCAATCAAAACTCTTCTAGGTTTGGTCAGAAACCTGGTTTTCAGAAGCCTTTTCAGCAGAACAACTCTTATCAGAGAACCTATGGAGCTTCTTCTTATCAAACACCTCCTGCTACTAATGCTCATGAGAGTAGATTGGAAGCTATGATGGAGCAGTTACTTGAGGGGCAGACAAAGACTACTGTGGACTTCAACAAGAAGATAGATGCACTTTACACTGATCTGAATGGGAAGTTTGAGTCTTTGAGCACACATGTGAAGCAATTGGATACTTAAGCTGCTCAAACTGCTGGAGCTGATAAGTGGCAAGATGGATTCCTCCCTGGAAGGACATACACCAATCCTAAGAATCACTGCAATGCGTTCACATTAAGGAGTGGGACAGAGAAGCAAATTGTCCCCAAACTGTAGTTGAATGCTAAGGAACTCGTAGAGTTAAAAGAATTGGAAGATGAAGAAATTGAGGCCGAGAGACCAGTGTCGACCGACACTACCCTTAAGTGTCGATCGACACCCACTTCTTCGAGTTTGTGACGAACAGAAATCGACCGGGTCGATTATGGGATCAATTACAAAGGAAAATTGATAGATGTTGACCGACACCAATCCAACGTCGATCGACATCAATCGCATACGGCGTCTGATGCTGAGAAAAAGACCCTTGTTGCTGATGGGAAGGTGTATAAATCCAAGATACTTTTCCCAAGAAACCCGAAGCAGTCCAAATTCGAACGATTCAAAGCTAAATACACTGTTATGCTGAGCAAGCTCACTTTTCCAGTGCCATTGTTGGATGCTATCAACAACAATCCAGTGATGACGAGGTGTTTGAAACAGATGCTAACATCTGACATGGGAGATGAGGAGTGTGTGATGATGATCAGTGAAGTTTGTAGTGCTGTCATCCAGAACAAAATTTCGCAGAAGCAGAAGGATCCATGAGGTTTTGTCTTAGACTGAACTATCTTCAGAGACATGTTTGAGAGATCACTGTGTGATCTGGGATTGAGTGTTAACCTGATGCCATATTCAGTTGCTAAGCAGATGGGAATGACAGATTTCACACCCACTAGGATCTCTCTAATTCTAACTGATCGCTCTATAAGGATTCCTGAAGGTCTCTTGGAGGATGTACCGGTGAAGAATGGTGAATGTGTAATCCCCACAGATTTTGTAGTCTTGTAGTACAATGAAGAGCCTAAAGACCCTATTATCTTGGGAAGACCATTCCTCGCTACAAGTGGTGTTATCATTGATGTGAAGCAAGGGAAGATTAGACTAAATGTGGGTGATTTGGTGATGAAGTTCGATATGGACAAGCTGATGAGACATCCTACGATCGATGGGAAGACTTTCTATGTGAATACATTGGATAATCTGGGTGCAGAATTCTTCCACCATATGCATCATGCTGACCTTTCGGAGAGGGCTTTCATGAGTGCTGAGCGGGATTTGGAGCTGGAAGATGATGCTACTGCTGGGTATTTGAGACTGATGGATGCTAGTGAGCATGTGATGCAGTTGGTAGCTCAAGAGGAGCTGGTTGGTACTTCATAGAAAGATGCCACACTTGAAGATTGGAGCGAGGAAAAGGCTCCAAAGATTGAGCTGAAGCAGCTGCCTGCAGGCCTCAAATATGCATTCCTTGGTCAGAATTCTACCTATCCTGTTATTGTTAATGCTTATTTGAATAACGCAGAGCTCACTTTATTTCTAAGCAAGTTGCGCAAGCATCGCAAAGCTCTTGGCTATTCTCTTGATGATATTTCAGGTATCTCTCCAGACTTTTGCATGCATAGGATACATCTTGAGGATGAGAGCATGTTGTCAATTGAGAATCTGAGGCGTTTGAATCCTAACCTGAAGGAGGTTGTGAAGAAGGAGATCATGAAGCTGCTGCATGTTGGGATCATTTATCCTATCTCATACAGTGATTGGGTCAGTCCAGTTCATGTGGTTCCTAAGAAAAGAGAAGTCACAGTGGTGAAAAATGACATGAATGAGCTGATTCCTATACGGATGATCACTGGTCACATGATGTGTATTGACTACAGGAAGTTGAATGCAGCCACCAGAAAGGACCACTTTCCACTACCTTTCATTGATCAGATGCTGGAAAGGTTGGCAAATCATCCATACTACTGCTTTTTG
Source organism: Orychophragmus violaceus (assembly GCA_030180135.1). Lineage (NCBI taxonomy): Eukaryota > Viridiplantae > Streptophyta > Magnoliopsida > Brassicales > Brassicaceae > Orychophragmus > Orychophragmus violaceus. Next base: position 82,334,176 of record CM058232.1, on the reverse strand, counting down.
GATGGTTATTCTGGTTTCTTTCAGATCTCTATTCACCCAGAGGATCAGGAGAAGACCACATTTACATGTCCCTATGGCACCTTTGCATACCGCAAAATACCATTTGGACTGTGTAATGCTCCTGCTACATTTCAGAGATGCATGATGTCTATATTCATAAACATGATTGAGGATTTTATGAAGATCTTCTTGGATGGTTTTTCTGTCTATGGACCATTTTACCACGCTTGTTTTGATACTCTGTGTAAGGTGCTAGCTAGATGTGAGGAAAAGAATTTGGTTCTTAATTGGAAGAAATGTCATTTCATGGTCAGAAATGGCATTGTACTTGGACACATAGTATCTGAGGCAGGGATTGAGGTTGATCGAGCTAAGATCGAGGTGATGTAGGACTGCATGCGCCAGATTCAGTCAAAGGAGTGAGGAGTTTTCTTGGTCATGCTGGATTTTACTGGAGGTTTATTAAGGATTTCAACAAGATAGCTAGACCTTCACTGCACTTATCTGCAAAGATGTGAAGTTTGAGTTCACAGATGAGTGTCATTCCGCATTCCAAGAGCTGAAAGAAGCTTTGATTTCTGCTCCAATTGTGCAACCTCCGGACTGGGATCTACCTTTTGAGGTGATGTGCGATGCTAGTAACTATGCAGTAGGAGCCGATTTAGTCAGAGGAAGGACATGAAGCTTCATGCTATCTACTATGCTAGTAGGACTCTTGATGATGCGCACAAGAACTATGCAACAACTAAGAAAGAGTTTCTAGCAGTTGTTTTTGCCTTTGAGAAGTTTCGTCCGTATCTGATTTGATCCAAAGTAGTTGTGTATACAGACCATTCTGCACTTAAGTACTTGATGCAGAAGAAGGATGCTAAGCAAAGGTTGCTTCGATGGATTTTGCTACTTCAGTAGTTTGATACAGAAGTGAGGGATAAGAAAGGAGTGAAAACGGTGTTGCTGATCACCTGTCACGGATCAAGATCGATGAGGACGTTCCCATTAATGATTTTCTACCCGAAGAGAACATCTATAAGGCTGAGACAGGTTTTCAGATGGATTGTGCGAGTTCTCTATATTCTGCACGAGTTACAGAACAGGTGTCGGTCAACACCCACTCAATGTTGATCGACACAAGATTCGAAAACACGAAGGAAAATCGATCAAGCTCGATCTCCAGCGCCCGATTATATTCAGCGTCGATCGACATCACTTTCAACGTCGATCGACATCAATCGCGGATACACGCATATGTTTCTGATGGTCAAGCGGACTTGTTCATAGCTGCAATCAGCCAAGGTTCTCTTTCTACTAGACCTTGGTACGCCGATATAGCTAATTACCTTGCTGCAGTGGATGAGCCTGAGGTGTTTAAAGGCTATGCTAAGAAGAAATTCCTTAGGGAAATCATGCGCTATTATTAGGATGAACCCTATTTGTACAAGCACTGCTCTGATGGTATCTAAAAGACGTTGTATCGCAGAGTCTGAAGATGAGAATGTGCTGTATCACTGCCATGGCTCTGAGTATGCTGGACACTTTGCTACTTTCAAGACAGTGTCCAAAGTTCTTCAAGCAAGATTCTGGTGGCCTACGATGTTTAAAGATGCCCAGTTGTGTTTCTCGCAGTGTGATGTATGTCAGAGGAGGGGGAAGATAAGCAAGAGACACGAGATGCCACAAAACTTCATCCTGGAGGTTGAAGTCTTTGACTGCTGGGGCGTCAATTTCATGGGACCATTCCCATCTTCCAATGGGAATAAGTATATATTGGTTGTTGTGGACTATGTATCTAAGTGGGTTGAAGCGATTGCTAGTCCGACCAATGGCTCTTCGGTAGATCTTAAGCTGTTTAAGACTATCATCTTCCCCATATTTGGAGTGCCTAGGATTGTGATAAATGATAGCGGTTCTCACTTCATCAACAAGGTCTTCGAGAAGTTGCTTAAGAAGCATGGTGTTAATCACCGTGTGGCTACTCCATATCACCCTCAGACTAGTGGACAGGTTGAGGTTTCAAACCGACAGATCAAGGAGATTTTGGAGAAGACAGTGGGAAAGACTAGGAAGGATTGGTCTGCTAAGCTGTATGATGCGTTATGGGCCTACAGGACTGCGTTTAAGACGCCACTTGGGACTACACCGTTTCATCTTCTCTATGGGAAAGCTTGTCACCTTCCGGTTGAGCTCGAGCACAAGGCTAGATGGGCTGTCAAACAGATGAACTTCGATCTCAAACCTGCAGCAGAGAGGCGTTTGATACAGCTTAATGAGTTAGATGAAATTCGCCACCATGCTTATGAAAACTCAAAGCTATACAAGGAGCGTACAAAGGCATATCATGATAGGAAGATCATCTCACGCCACTTCAAACCAAATGACCAGGTACTTCTGTATAACTCAAGTTTACAATTGTTTCCTGGAAAGTTGCGTTCTCGTTAGTCAGGTCCCTACCGTCAAGGAAGCTAGACCACACAGAGCTGTTATCTTGGTGAATTCTAAAGGCGAAGAGTTCACAGTGAAAGGGCAAAGGGTGAAAGACTATTGGGCGAAAGGTAAGATCCTAGAAGGCGACATTGTCCATCTGGATGATCCACCCACTGCCTAGTCGCAGCACAGTCAAGCTAATGACATCAAACGAGCATTGAGTGGGAGGAAACCCACATGTAAGTTGTATATATAAGGATTTTTGGTTTAGCTTTTTGATCTTTTTGGTTTTTGGTGTTTTTGTGTTAAGTCTCGCAGAACCCGTAGCACTAAGTAACGAGTGTCGATCGACATTACCTTTAGTGTCGGTCGACACTGGAGTCGAGAGTTTCGAGCACGAACAATAATCGACCATGGTCGATTTCCAGGGTCGATTGGAAGCTGATAACGAGTGTCAACCGACATTAACCTTTAGTATCGGTCGACATCGATACAAACGAGGTAAGTATTTCTTAAAAACCCGCGACCCCGACTTCATCTTCCCACTTCTCCTCTCGTGAATTTTCTCTCCAAAATTTCCATCTCCCTCGTTTCTTAACCGATTTCAACGATTCAAAGCTCCATTCCACACGATTTTCAGTGCTCTATCCATTTCTAGTGTAAGTTTCTTCGATCTGCAAAAGTATGTCTCCAAATCTACCTTTTTCCATTTCGGCCCTAAGATGAAAAACTTCTAATTTTGCCTCAATTAGCTCGTTTCTATGATTGATTCTTGCCTATTTAGGTCGTGCTAGAGGAATTATAGGGCCCCCATACATATTTCGTGGTCAATTTGAGTTTCTCATGCTTTGATTGTTTGTGGTTGTTTTGCAGATGTAACCGACCCTATAACGCGGTAAACGACCAAGGAAAGCCACTGAAGCCTCTGCTTCTGGTTCAACACCACATCCAGAGGATGATATGGCTGCTACTAACGTCCGCGACCTGAAGACACGCCCACCATGGCCACAGATGGAGAAGCGAAAGCTCCTATACAATCAGGTTTGGGAGTTTAGTCTTGAAGAAGATTCTAAGAAGACCACCTTCACTCATAGGCCAATCTCGGAGCAGTGGGATGATTATGATAAATTGTTCTACAACGCCTGGTGTGGCGTCACGATCAATCCCACACGATTTTCCTGCAACACCACGATGTCAAAGCTGAAGATCAGATCAGATGTTCTCTGCATTCTGAGGATGATCGGCTTAGGTACCATATGTACCAAGCACTATGATATGCACGAGGAGCTGGTCCGACAGTTCATGGCGACAGTCTGAGTGTATTACACTAATGACGTAGACAGAAAGGCTTCTGAGGGGACATTGACCTTCATGGCGAAGGGAGTGCGATACAGGATCAGCATTCCTGAGCTCTGCGATATCCCTGGGTTTGACGGGACAAGGGAACGAGTGAATATGCATGAACAGTGGAGAGATGTGCAGATGTTCTGGTCATACTTTGGTAATGGGATCTATGATTCCCAGACTACCAGACAATCCTGATACGATCAGGTTTTAATCCCTAGATCTACACTGCAAGTTCACAGACGTGAACTACTAGCATATAGGGTATCGAATCCACAAAGACTCTAGACTCTTGCGATAGATTATTGAATTTCAGGTTAAGCTAGGTAGAAGCGGTAGAAAACTGTAAATCAAGCAATAAAGTAAATAGATCGGTTTGTAAACAAGAAGGCGAAGGCGTCAGGTCATGGGAGTTCTCAGAAAATCAGGAACATAGGCTAATCAATCAATCGGGATCTAATTAAGAATTGTTCTAGAACTAGAATCACATAATTATAACAGACCAACTTTCGTTGCGAATATTATCTATGTCTAACAACCTAGCAAGCCAACTTTCGTTGCGAATCCTAGAGTTCTAGACAAGCATTAATCTCAAGTTCTTTCGTTCACAATTCTCCTAAGCCAAATTTCTTTGCGAATAGTCAAATTGCTCATCTAAGTTCTTTCTAGTTAATTAATCAACTTTCGTTGCAGAAATCAACCTAACATCAATGATATAAGTGGCCAATTCAGATCAAGCATTAAGAAGAACCCTAGATGAAGAACTAGCAGATATGAATCCCTACAGATTGATCAACCTATAATTCCATGAAATCCCTAATGAGAATCCCTAAACCTAACTGGTAAACTACTCAGACATGATCAATGAAACAGAAATCATAATGAATAGAAAACCAATTAGCATAAAATAAAATTAGAAACTGGGGTCCAAAATCTCTTCTCTCTCGAGTACAAGATCAGCCCCTAACTCTCTCAAAGTAAAATAAAGCGTAAGTAAAGCGTAGCCTAAACAATGGCTTAAAAACCCTAATATAATGATCTAAACTCGGCTGGGGCTTCTTTGTAATTATGAAAAACTTCTGGGCCAAAGGCAATTTCCAAACTCTTCATTAAACTCGCCGAGAATTGCCTGACTCGCGTGTGCATCGATCGACACCAAAGGTGTGTCGATCGACACAAGTCTCCAAAATAGACAGTGAACTCTTCTCTCGGCCAAATGCTCCAAATAGCTCCAGAATGCACCATAATGTCCAAATCCGCTCAAAACGTACTTAGACCTGTAAACACACTTAAAAGACTCTAAAACATAATAAAAGACTCGATAAATAAGACATATACCATGATTAAAATCCCTAAAATCTATGGTATATCAACTCGGCAAATGTTCTGGTCACACGATATTATGCAAGATTGAGCCAGGGATGATGCGGATAGCTGAGCTTTTACTGCTGTACTTTGGGATTGGTAAGATCATTGACATTGAGGAGTACCAGGATGCCCACTGGAAGCTGACGTGAACATGGGAGCTGTGTTTGCACACCATATCGATGACCTAAAGACTAAGCCATTCAAGGGAAAGGGGCAGAAAACAGATTCTGTTGGGAGCCTTTTGACTCCTATTTTTGACTTCTTTGGGATTGACAGGAGTCAGATGACGATCAGCACCGTGAAGTCTACTATGAACTTCGAACATCTGAAAAGTATGCACTGGATTAAGGGAGACATCACGGGGAGAGAGATTCTTTGGCACTTTACTGATTCATCTGGCGTTGCACGCCTCTTTCTTCTCCCTGAGCCTAAGCTTACATGCATCACCGATGAGCCTTTGATGCTCTCCTTTCAGCCTTCTGTGGAGCTTTGTCGAGCTGGTCCGCGTCGCTCGGCTGTACTTAGAGGCACATTCTCTAGAGCTGCTGCTTCTGCTGCTGAGCATGATGCAGTCCCTGCTGCTGATGACGAGAATTACGGTTTCCCAGACCCTCCCATGCCACCAGAGGACATGCCTCCTAGAGAGTGGCAGAAGTGGATGACTAGTAAATTCAAGGAGATGTGGAAGGGTATTTACAGCTGCTCCTGTCGTCGCCCACATCACATCTCTCACCCACAGCCACGACGCCGCACGCCCGCACAATCTCAACCTGTCAGTCCCGAGGATGAAGACATAGAGGAAGCTGCTGACTCTGAGGAGATGGATGAGGAGGACTCTTAGGAGTTGTAGCTTCTTGGCTGCTACTGGTTATGTGTTTTTTTTTTCTTTTTTTTTCCTTTTATGTCTTTGAGTCATTTTCATGTCTTCTTTTGAATCAGTCTGTTAGTCCAATATGTCTGGAACTTGAATGATTATGAGTTTATGCATGTTACTGTTGCTTATGACGTGATTTTTGAGTGATCTCACGCAGCTAACAGGTGGGAATTTGAGTGTTAACTCATTGACTTAACCATGAGCCTGATTTTACATCCTGCGTACGATCCTGTGAGTTCAGTGTCGATCGACACTGGATTTAGTGTCGGTCGACTAATCGTGTTTAGGTACGAGACTTTGACTCAATTTTCCTATCTTTCCAGATTGATTTTTGTTGGAATTATGTCCAGTAATCTCTGTACTGTCTCTAGAAAGTAAGAGTATGTCAATGATCAGACATAAGTCATATAATACTGGGGGTCATGATGGCTTGCTAGAGTCCGCTCATGATCTATAAGTCTTGGACTTATTGCCTTTATTATATGATCCCATATGGGTCACACGCCTAAGCTAACAGGAAACCATGAAGGAACGGTTTAGCAGAAGTACGGTAAAAGTGCTAGGCATTTACTGTACTTAGAGAGACTAAAGGGCCTGATTAAATCTAAGAGATTTAATCAGACTGAGAATTGGGCCCAAAAGCCCATAGGAACTGGACAAGGGTTTTAATTAATAAAACTTGCCCTAGCTTCTTTTTTTTCTCAGCCAATTCCTGCGCCTCCCTCAGCCTCTCTCTGCGCCTCTCTCCTTTCGGTCTAGCAGCCAATTTCCTGCTGTGTGCGTGTGTGAGCCTTTGGAGGAGCTATCACTTGGTGGTTCTGCTGATCTCTGACCCGTACCTCCTCTTTCCGCTGCATAACAAGGTAACAGGTGAGATCCTTTATGATTCTGCAAGAGAACCTAGATCTGGCATGTTTAGATGAGTTTAATCTGAAGAACTGAATCAGGATTAACACTAACCGTATCCTTCAGTGGTATCAGAGCCATTGGTTCTATTAGTTTTTCTTGTTTAGAATCATGTTTAGGATTGTTTAAGAAGTGTTTTGAATCAATCTACTGATAAGAGAAAACACTTGAGAAACAAAGAATTAAAACCTAAACAAACAAGAAATCGCATGATCCAATCTATATTGAATTGGTTGCGTCGGAGTGTGGTCGAACCGCACGTCCGGATCGAATAGACGCACGGACCGATCGATGGATCGAGTCGCGTGGTCGAGTCGATCGCGGGATGCATGATCGAGCCGATCGCATACATTGATCGCGGATCGATGGTATGGATCGATGCTTGCATCGCGTCCTGCCTGTCCCGCGTGACCGAGAGCCGAGTCTCGACCCGGGCTGTCCCGATCGCTCGGCGATCGCGTGAAGCCACACGACCCGAGCTCGACGATCACGCTCCCGTCCCGATCACGCAACCGAACTCGTCCCGATCGCGGCATGCGGCTGTCCCGATCATTCCCGATCGCGTGAAGCCTGCATCTCGGTTCGGTTCACCGTGACCTAATGATCGGTTCGGTTTGGCTGAGTGATGGTACGGTTTAATTTGATTAAAACTTAAATCGTCTTGGTTTAATAAACAGACTTAATAAATTTATTAAGTTCTGGTTAAACCGGGATAAGAAATCCAAAGTCGAAAAATTGGATTTTGTGCCTAAACCAGTGATTTTCTAATTTGATTTGGTTGGACCAAATAAATTGAGAAAATCCGGTTTAGTAAATAACCGGTTGACAATTGTGGTCATCGTAGTAATTAATTTTGGTTAGACCAATTTTAATGAACCAGACCGGTTATGTCATTTAATTGGGCAATTGGGTTATGTCTTGGACATAGACCAATTCTTGGGCCTTGGGCCAAGAAGTTAAAACAATTGGGCCAATTATTTGAGTTTTTTCTTCAGATTAAATTTAAAATTTATTTATATAAAATTAAAATCGATTTTAAATTAATATGTTTTCCAAAATCTGAAATTAGAAAGTTTCTTAGAATAGAAGTTTCTAGATTTGCATGTTTTGGATTTTAGGAAATTTCTATATTTAGAAAGTTTCCAATTTTAAGAAAGTTTCCAATTTTAGAAAGTTTCCCAAATTAGTAGGTTTCCCAAAAAGAAAAGTTTCCCAAAATAGTAATCTTCTATTTTGGGATGAAATTTTAATAAACCTACGAACCTCAAATAATATCAAGCGTTGGATGTCTTGTCCAGTCTATGTCAGCTGTTGAAGCCCATTCAATCGTACACACGGCCTTACAGTGTGAGGGTGTCTATCTTTTGCGTGGGTAAAACAGTTTGTGATTCATAAATGTCATTGGGAGTCCCAGACATTAGTGATTACATGACTGTATAGTCTGGTTTTCTTGACTAGGCCATCGGGAGTCCCGGGCCTTGAGACATCAGAGTGGATTGGGCCTCGGGCCCAGATTCACAACCAAGAGTTATATCACGGATATAATTAGCCGAGATAGGGCTTACCAATATAAGCTAAGGTTGGGTGATGGCCAGTGGCCCACTTTGATCTTAGTTATATTTGGATCTTGGAATCATTATATTCTATTGAGGGTAACTGATGTTATTGAATATAATGCGAGATTAATCATATTGAACATATTAACTAAAATCCTTTTATCTTATATTTCAGCTATGACTAGCACAAACAATCAAAACACTTTCTCGATCCGGTCTGTCCTTGAGATGGACAAACTGAACGGATCGAATTTCTTGACTTGGTCGCGGAACCTGAGGCTAGTCCTCAGGCAGGAGAGAAAGGACTATGTCCTTGAGAGAGCTCTCCCCGTGAGGATCGGGTCCAATGCCTCCCATGCAGTATATGATGCTTGGAATAAGCATTATAATGATGCGGTAGATGTGCGTGGTCTGATATTGGCTACCATGGACTCAGATTTGCTGAAGCAATATGAGAACATGGAGTCGCCAATAGAGATGATCAGCAGCCTGAAATTGAAATTTCAGGAGCAGATAAGAGTGGAGAGATACCAGTTGGTTAAGTCTCTCACTAGCTGCAAGCTACCAAATGATCATCCAGTGAGTCCTCATGTCAGTAAAATGATGGGTTACATTGATAACCTGAGGAAACTGGATTATCCAGTTAGCCAAGAATTGGCAACTGAGATCATTCTGCAGTCACTGCCGTCAAGCTATGATAAGTTCAGAAGGAACTATATCAAGAAAGGCTTAACGAAGACGCTGACTGAACTGCATGATATGCTCAAGACAGTTGAGCCAAACGTGAAGAGTACCCAGTATAATCTCATAATGGAGAAGGGTGGGTTTATTAAACCTAGTGCTGACAAGGGTGAAGACAAAGTTGTCCAGATTTTGAATCATGGCAAGCGTGTGTCTTCTGAGCCCAAGTCAGATAACTCTTACGTTAGTAAGTGCTGCTACTGTAAAGAGACTGGGCATTGGAAGAGAGATTGCATTAAATTCATGGAAGATGATGAGGAGTTGAAGTTGATGTATGAGACTACTTCCTCAGGTATTCATGTTATTACTTCAAGTTCTACCTTATAGGTATTGGATACTGGTTGTGGCACTGATATTTGTTGTAATATGCAGAGCCTAAGCAACAGTAGAACGTTGAAAGAAAGACAAGTGGATCTACATGTCTGGAAGGAGCTATGGACGCTGCCTCAGCCGTAGGATTTTCACTTGTAGATGCCTTCGAGGCTTGGTTTTATTAAGTAATTGCTACAATGTACCTGCTTTAAGCAGAGTTGTTTTTCATTTTCTTGTAAGAATTTGAATGTTTTTCATTTTGATAAAAGACAAGTTTTGTTCTTTTGATCTTAATGAAATATTAATTGTAGCACCCTATTCAAGGAATGGGTTTTATATCTTAAACCAAAGAGTGCCTAAATGTAACATAAATACCGAATTGGTTTAAATCTGATGAATTAAACCTGATTTTTCTTGGCATAAAAGTCTTGGTCACATAGAGTAAGTCGGATTCTGAAATCCCATAGTTATGCACTATTGGGCTCATTTGATCGGATATCTTATGAGACTTGAATTCTGTTTACTGGACCAAAAGACAAAGGGGCCTATCTTAGCCAAGCTAGAGAAAGGCCCAAAGGCTTATTGGAGATTGAACATACTCATGTATGTGGTCCGATGAGCAGTAATGCCAGAGAAAATTTCCTGTACTTCATTGTCTCTACTGATTACTTCAGTAAGTAAGACTGTGTTCATTTGATGAGACACAAGTCGGAATTCTTTGATATGATCGAAAGAGTTCCAGAATGAGGTATAGAATCTTAGTGACAGAAGTATTAAGACTCTTGATTAGATCACGAGTGAGAATACTTAAGTCATTAATGGTGTGATCATCTGATTGAGTGTGAAGTCGTTTCACAGCTCATTTCTCCTGAAAACCTGCAGGTGTTTCTGAGAGAAAGAATCAGATCTTATCAGAAATGATTAAAGATGAGTCACACGAATCTTCCATGATATTTTTAAGAATAACGCTCTAGAAATATCTAAGTTTACGCTGAAATAGTTCTACCAATATCAGTTGAAAGACACCACATAAATGTTGATTGGAATCGATCCAAATTCGTCTTTACTGAGTATTTGTAGTTGTGCTAGTTCGCTGGTTGTCCTAGGGAAACCAAGGCTTGTTACTTTTACGTCCATTCTGTTTTCTAAGAAGGGAAGTTACTTTCCAAGAAGAACAGTGGGAGTAAAAGTATAACTCGAAGAAATTCGAGAAATACAGGAGGCTGCTCAACCTGTTGAGGGAGAGCAACGGATGGATTTACAGATTTCTGTAGAATCTACACCTGTAGAGCCTGAAGTTCGCAGATATGAATGAATCAGTCACTAATCCGAGAGTGATTTCTCGTCATTAGTTGAACCTGATGATCATTGAAAGTTCGCATGATCTGATGATCATTGAAAGCGACGAATCTGCGAAATTCAAAGAAGCGAAAGTGAGCCCGAACTCCGAAAAATTACATTTTGTGTAAGTTAGCTTCATCGATCCATTCATGGATGGAAGCAAACATATCGGAGTTGGAATCTTCGTTCTGTTGAAGTAGTCAAAGTTTTGACTTGAACATGAACGAAATGGAACTATGCGTTTACTAATAGATAAGTGGGAGCGATGTTGCATTTCTCATATTGTATGTCGATGACATACTGATTCTCGGAAATAACGTCCCAATGCTGCAGTCGGTAAAGGACTGGTTTGGGAGTTGGTTTTATGATTGACGTGGGTAAAGCCACGTAGTTCTTGGATTTTGGATCTAAAGATAGAGATCCAAAAGACTGGTAGGACAAAGTCAGGATTCTTAAATTGACAAAGTCCTACACGTTTTCAGCATTCCAAGAAGGGTTTTATGCCAATGTCACATGGCAATACGTTAAGCAAGAAGCAGTGTCCTACGATATCTGCTGAGCTTGAAAGCATGGATAGGATTCCATATGCGTCGGCAATTGGATCTATCATGTATGCCATGAAACATACTTGTTTGATGTTGTTTTAATGTTAAGCAAGACAAGTAAAGACCAGTCAAATCCAGCAAAGAATCACTGGATTGCCGTAAAGAATATCCTAAAGTATTCAAGGAATACTAAGAAAAAATTCTTGATTTACGGAGAAAGTGAGGTGCTATAAGTCGATAGAGTCTGAAAGGCAAGTTTCCAACGGACAAAGATGATTTCCGGTCACAGTCCGGTTATATCTTGTGTCTATCTGGCGGTGCAAGGCACTGTTGCTGACTCCATGACTTAAGCTGAACATTTCGCAGCTTGGGAAGCGGCGAAAGAGGTTGTTTGGAAAGAAGAGTTCGTCACTGAACTTGATGTGATTCCCAGCATAGATGAGACTAGCTGCACATCAGAGGTCCAAACACCTTGAGAGTAGGTATAACCTATTCCGTGAGATAAATGACAGAGATGTTAAGTAGATCAGCAAGTTTCAACGAATGAGAACGTTGCTAATCTATTAACGAAGCCACTCCTTAGGCCTAAGCACGAGTCGCGGACTGTTGCTGTAGGATAAGTAAAATTAAGATGTAGTCTTAATTTCAGTGGGAGTTAGTAAAGGGCTTTATTTAGTTATTGATATGTTCTTGTAAAACATTTTATGATGTTTAATGAAATTATTATTTCAAGATTATTTTAACTGTGATGAAATAATCGTTCCAAAGTGATTTGAACCATTTTATAGGTCATCGAAGTAAGTGACTTGATCTTGAGTCATCAAAGTCATTTAGCTTGATCATGAGACCCTATATTTGATAGATGGCTTATATCATTATGTCCCTAGTCGAAGGTTGTTGAAATTGGAACACCAACAACCGTGTGAGACTAGATTGGTATGTGACTTATGATAAAGTCTCAGTGTGTCATAGATGCGCGGCATCAAAGTCAGTACATAGGTGTATGTTGGGTACATACGACCGGACATGACCCGATTATAAGAACTCTTCAGGATATTTATATCTGTGTCATAAGAGATTCTTACTACGACTATAGAGTATAGTCCTTAGACCTGAGTTCGCATGCATGTGACTGCACATGAACTAATGCGCTTTGATCATTGTCTAATGCTGTCGTTAAGCGATAGTTATAAGGACCTTGATTGGGTGTATTATGAAATGAGTAGTTTACAGTGATGGAACAAGACGGGATTTGTCCCTCCAATATAAATGGAGTGAATATCTCTAGGCCAATCGGAGATTTGAATACTGGAAATGCATGGCCATGCTCAAACGGACTTTCCCGAGTCGTTTGGATTGTCAGTATCAAATCAGAGTCCGATGAACAAGATTAGGCTTTATAAGGATGACACTAATCTTGCCTTATGACTAATCGAGATATTGTGACAAAAGGAATATGAATACAGAGATTCCAGTACAAGTGGGAGATTGTTGGAATTATGTCCAGTAATCTCTGTACTGTCTCTAGAAAGTAAGAGTATGTCAATGATCAGACATAAGTCATATAATACTGGGGGTCATGATGGCTTGCTAGAGTCCGCTCATGATCTATAAGTCTTGGACTTATTGCCTTTATTATATGATCCCATATGGGTCACACGCCTAAGCTAACAGGAAACCATGAAGGAACGGTTTAGCAGAAGTACGGTAAAAGTGCTAGGCATTTACTGTACTTAGAGAGACTAAAGGGCCTGATTAAATCTAAGAGATTTAATCAGACTGAGAATTGGGCCCAAAAGCCCATAGGAACTGGACAAGGGTTTTAATTAATAAAACTTGCCCTAGCTTCTTTTTTTTCTCAGCCAATTCCTGCGCCTCCCTCAGCCTCTCTCTGCGCCTCTCTCCTTTCGGTCTAGCAGCCAATTTCCTGCTGTGTGCGTGTGTGAGCCTTTGGAGGAGCTATCACTTGGTGGTTCTGCTGATCTCTGACCCGTACCTCCTCTTTCCGCTGCATAACAAGGTAACAGGTGAGATCCTTTATGATTCTGCAAGAGAACCTAGATCTGGCATGTTTAGATGAGTTTAATCTGAAGAATTGAATCAGGATTAACACTAACCGTATCCTTCAATTTTTTCCGAACTCAAGCTGCGATTGCACTGAGGCTAGTGCAGTTTAAGTGTGGGGGAGGTGGTTACTGACGACGTGTTCTATTTTTTTAGTGTCAGTCCTTTGTTTTCTTAGTTTTCAAAACTGTTTTATTGAGTCAAAATCAGTATGAAACTATGATTTTTCGAAGAAATTTTCGTTGGAACATGAACTAAGTAACCATTGGATAGACCTGCAGTAGCTCTATGACTGTTAAAAAACCACACACGGATCAACCTACCAAGGACATCCATATCTTCTCAGGTATTCAGAGGATCCACTACTAACTTCACCTCTAATCTTGACTAAATTTTCTCACTTAGGGGCTTGGGATCTCTGGATCGGATTCCTCTAACATACCTGACATAGCTTGTAAACCTGTCTGAGTATGGTTCTTTTTCTTCCCCTCCCTTGAAAGTAAAAAAAGGAGATAAACTGCGGATAAGCTAATAGCTTCGAAGTGATCACGGGAGTGGTAGAGACCCCTATTACCTCATGTACATCCATGGAAACATGTCCAAAGTTGCACCCCGAATAAAAAGAAAAGAGCACTGATAAAAAAATAAAATGATACCCAGTGGGGAAAAATTAGTTGCTAAGGGAGAAATGGAAAAGAAAGGAACCAGAAACCGATAGTTTGGTGGTCAGGTACTGACTGGGCAGTGTCCATGTGTCCTCAGATCGATACTCCCTTGGTGAGACTGCACTTAATTATATACAGAGGTTAGTGTGGTGAGTTTGAATATCTTGACTTGATTGTGGAGTTTACTTGGAACAATTGCTAAGTGTGGGGGAAGTACATTGTGGTCTTGATCTCTGCAGGGATGTTTTCATGTGTGTTACTAAGTGAATGCGAATGTGATGCTCCTAAGACGAAATGAGTTTTTGTGTTTTCAAACCTCTTTTTCATGCTTTAGTTTTCTGTTTGCTTGAGGGCAAGCAAAAGCTAAGTGTGGGGGAATTGATATATCATGGTTTTTCTAGGTTTTTAACCATGATATAAGTGTATATATTGAGTCTTTAACCTTGTATTTCGAGTCTATCGAGACTTTTACAGGTAAGCATGCGTTTGGAGAAAAGCTAGGAGTTTTGGGACGTTTCTTGAGATTTCTACAAGGAGTTGAAGTTGGAGCCGTGATCAGGAGTTGATGTCGACTGACACCACTCTTAGTGTCGGTCGACAATGAGGTCCAACTTTCATTATGCGCGAGTTAGTACATCTTTTGAAGAATTACAAGAAAGTCCAGAAGTTTCCTTATTTCGAATTTAGCCCCAAAACGTGTTTAGTCTTTTAATAGGGTTTTGGAGAGTTTTTTTCTCATATCTTTGTTCTTGCTTTGTTTTGGCTCTTGGCTTTGGAGATTGGGAGATTTTGCTTGGGGCTGATTCTGCTACTTGTAACGTTTGAGAGAAGGATTTCGAACCCCATTTATTATATATATTCAGTCTTTGGTTTTTATTCAAATATGTTTCATCTGATTGATATCATGTCTAAGTAGTAACCTCTGTTAGATTTAGGGATAGGAATTTTATGCCTTGTTAGATAACTGGTTATTTAGGATTCTTAATCTATTTGTTCATCACCTAAGTTGAGATTTAAAACTGAATTATGGATTGATCACCTAGAGGTTAGATCTTATATAAATAATTTGGCACGAGAGTATGAATTAGAATCTGACAGAACTTAGTGTGAGCAATTTTACTAGATACAAAGAGATTTGGTTTAGGAGAATTGTGAACTAAAGAACTTGCTATTAATGCTTGTCTAGAACTTTAAGATTGCAAAGGGATTTGAATCGTTAGGTTGCTAGACATAGATAATAATTGCAGCGAGAGTTGAATTATTTGATATTGTGATTCTAGTTCTTGAACATGTGCTTAATCTGAATCATGATTAGTTAAGTGTCTAACATTGCATGATTTCCTGAGAACTTTCTAAGTCTAGCATTTTTCCCCTATATAAAACACTCTTTTAAATTACTTGCATCGTTTACTGCTTTCATCTGATTGACTTAGCTTAATTCGAAAGCATTTAATCTGTTATGTGAACTTGAGTCTCTGTGGATTGATATTCTTTAATACTACAATCACATTTGTGCACTTGCGGTAGAATATAGAAGTAAAATTTGCTCTATCACAAATATGAAGTCTATGCAATGGTCTAAGTTTGGGGGAAGTCTCATGCCAAATCAAATATGCCTCCACCTCCCATTCATCTTCTCCACTCCACTCTCCAAGTAACACTCCAAATTTTGTCTTTTTGATTTTTCACTTTTGATTTAGTCTTTGGTCTCTTTCTCTTACTTCTATCACACAAGGGACTGTGTGATTTAAGTTTGGGGGAAGTGGCTAGTTGCTAATGATGTATTTTGTGATCTTATTTTCTCTTTTGAATCTCTTGAGTCCCATGCATTCATTTAAGACATATAAAATCCCTAAAAATTTGAAAAAACTTTTTAAGAAAAAAAAATTCAAAAAAAGAAGCATGCATTAGCATCTTTAGGATTGAGTCTAATACATTTTAGCATTGTATTTCACTTTGAATAACGTGTTTTTATGAAACTTCCATTTGATGTGTCAACTGCCCTCTTTAGGAGTTGTAAATGCATTTGAGTGAATTTGAAGTTAAGGATGCACCATGTTTGGATCTCACTAGCTTGAAAGTTAGATCTCAATGTTGATACATGTCACCCCTTGTAACACAACTCTAATGAACTTGGACTTCATTTGAACTTTCAATTACTCTCTCTTGGAACTTAGATTGCTCACCAATTGTAACTCTAAAACCAATCATGCTTGCTTATCCCTTTTGACATTTTTACAAGCATTGGTTGGCCATTTACATCATTAATGGAACCCTCACGTTGAACCTTAGCCCATTTTTCTTTTCCTCTTGTTGATTATTGAATGAGGCTTCTTATTGATAATACAAACTTGTGCAAAATTTTAAATTGATAGGAGAACGACAAGAACTCACTTCCATGTGCCAATTGTATTGATTGGCTAGATCTAGGATATGACTTGGGATGGGTTTTTCTTTTCATTTGATGAGGTTTGATTGTGATAGATCATTTCTAAAGAGTTGAAAATAAAAGAGTAATTTGGGAGCAAAGAAAAGTAAAGGAAAAAGCCATAAGGCATGAGTGTTCAAAGATAAAGCTTAAGAAGTAGAAATGAATTAATAGCTCTAAGTTTATAATGTAAATGAGTCCTCTAAGAAGATAAAAGCAAAGACGAAAGAAAATGAAAATAAAAGAGGATAGTAAAGATAAAAGAAAAGAGGTAAGTGTTGAAAGATAAACTTACTAAGTTGTAAAAAGAGTGAAAAGAGTGGTGTGAGTTTAAAGATTCAAGAGTGGGTTTGAAAGGTTAGAACATGGAAGTGGATGCTTGTATGCATGAATTGTTCTCTTTCTTCTTACTTTTGCATAAAATCCTTTTTATTGAGATAATCCACTAAACACTTGTAACCCTCACCAAAATTGCATACTAAACCTCTTTGACACCTAGATCTTTGGATTGTGATTCATGTTTCCAAGTAGAGAGTCCACCAAACACCTAATTGAATGTTAAAGAGTTGTGTTGCTTTGGTTGCTTGTTATTGCTTTGATGATTTGATTATTATAGCGAAATATTTGATGAGTATGGCTAACTCTTTTGTAGTAGAGATTGTTTGTGCATTTACAACTACTTCGAAGGGCATTGAATTGAATTCTTTTGTTGACATTCTCAGATTTCATCTCCCATTTTCAAACTTTTTTCGTCCTTGTCTTTGATTGTTTGCTTGCGGACAAGCAAAAGATAAGTTTAGGGTAATTGATGTTATCACATTTTAGTCATTTCTCGCTTCTTTTTATGTCATGTTTTTGTTACAAATTGCATCCACTCATGTTTGTTTCTTGGACTTTCTTGCATTTAGAACCTTAGGTGCATTTAGAGTTAGGAATTGCATATTTTATTGCTTTTGGGAGTGTTTCTTGTGTTTTGCAGGTTATTGGAGTTTATGGAGTAAGGAGAGTGGAATTTGGAAGCTCAAATTAGGCTAAGGAGGAGAAGAGCGTCAAGAGGAGCACAAAACAGTACCATCGGACGTGACCATCAGACAGCTTCAATCCAATGTGGTTTTATCGGACGACAACATCGGACATCATCAGTCCAATGTGGTTTTATTGGACAGCAACATCAGACAGCATCAGTCCGATGGAACTTTATTGGACGGCAACATCGGACACCATCAGTCCGATGAATTCATGCCTCAGGACGTCAAAAAGCCGTAACTTCCTCGTATGATTTCATCGGACGGTATCAGTCCAATATGATAGCATCAGATAACCAACATCGGCCAAGTGAACGCAATGAATAAATATCGGACGTGATCCATCGGGTAGCTCATGTCCAATGGAATCCAACCCGACTCTCATTTATTTACCAAAATTCCCCTACGAGGCTCCCTTGTATAAATACTCTTTTATGGGTTTCTAAAACTGTAAGCTACCTAAGCCTTAGATTTCTTTTGTCTTATGCTTTTGTTTATTATTTTAGAACTTGTAAACCTTTGATTTTATGTTTAATTAATTGTTTATCTTTTTCTTTTAATCTCTCTCTCTCTCTATTTATGATTTCTTATATCTTTCTTATGGGTTTTGTGGGAACAATGGTGGTTAGGGAGTAAATCTTTTGGGTCTTGTGGATGAGGTTGATTTAGATGGTTTATGGAATTATTAATGACGTTTAGGATTTATTTATGCATGATCCTTCTCAAATTTGGTGTGCTCTATGCTAGTTTCTTAAGAGATTGTCAATCTAGGTGTTAGGATGTTTCTTGCCCACAAAGTGTTTGATGAAATGTCTCATTGAACTAAAATAGAGGATTTTCATTCTTAGCCTAAGAGATTAGTTGTCTAAGGTGATTATTGAAATTGATAACTTGTTTGCATTGCTTGTTTATTTCTTATTCACAAATGAGAATTTGATCTTGATTAGGAAATAGACAAAGGGATTAGTGCCAAGAGATTGGATTGGTATAATGATTAGTATTCTTAACCAAAGGATTAGCTTTGCTAAAAGGTATTTGATGGATATTCTTGCATGCTTGTCTTGTAATTTTTAAATGAGAATTGAATGATTGTATGATTAGCATAGTATTTATAAACATGAGAATTGAATTAGCTTAATTAATGATCATTAGCCTTGTTTAGCATTGTTTGATTGATTGAAGCTTATTTGATTGTCTCTAGATCACATAGTCTCGCTAGCCTCATCCTTGGAACCTTCTTTTATCTTGTATGTCTTCTTGTTTAGTGTATTGCTTGCTTGCTTTATTTTCTTTCTAGTTTGTTTAGGTTGTTAGATAATCTTTCCTTTTATCTATTTTGCTTAGCTTGAGTATTGTCTTACATTCTTGATTGGTTATTATTCTTGCCTCCCTGGATTGATACCTTAAGTACTACAATGATAGGAGTACACTTGAAGAATTGAGTTAGAACCTAGAAAATGTATATCATCATAAGGATTATCGTTTTGCATTTCATTTGCATCATGGTAGATTCACTTTCATTGATTGGTTGGTTAGGGTGATAATCGTGGTGCATTGGCTAAGAGTTAAGCAATTTTTTTATTATTAGAGCTTAGGTACTGTTGCATTAGTCGGGAGTAAATAGATTTTTTGGTGGAATTGCATTATAAGGATTGTAGGTTATCAGCTTAGTATCTGGATTGGTTTTTGGGATTGGTTATAGAAGAGTTTCGGGTTAGAGTACGATTTGAAATTGAGTATCGGTTAGGTAGTTTACCTGTAGATCACGGGTATGGAACTATAAGGTTATTGATAGTTAGCCTCTTGTTTGATTGTTGTGTTACTAATTACAAATAACTGTAGGAAAAGTAACGATGGTACATAAGTCAATTTTATAGTGTTTAACCTTTAGTTGGTAAGTTTAAGTGTGTGTGTGTGCATGACGTGATTGTGACCGCGAAAGTGAACACGAGACCAAACCCAAACCTCCGAAGATATGAAGATTTGTGAATTATTGGAAAAGGTCATTGGTTCAGATTATCTAGTTCAAAGTTGTAGCCAGAGCGTAGTTGAGTAAGTGAAGGTTCTTCAGTTTTGGTTAAGGGAAGGATCAAATTTCAGATATCAGAGAATAGGCGTCAATTCGAGCAGGAAATCTAGAGGCGATTTTAGAAATCAGTGTTTGGCGGAAAATATTTCTTGAGGTTTTGCGGATATATCATGAGTGGAGGATCAGAGTTATCATATCATGGTAAAGGATTCAGTTAGAACAGCGGATTTTGGAAATAAAGGTTAACGAGTTTGAATGGAGAAGCGAAGTTATGGAATCAGATTTAAGGCGTTGAGAGAAAGCATTGGAATTGAGGAATCAGTTTCAGAGTGAAGAAGCGGTTTTTATGGAGTAAGATTCAAAAAAAAAAAGTGGAATCATGGGATTCGTTTCCGAATTTAGGGTTTAATAGAATGAGAATTCGGGGGTGAATTTCTGTAAGAAGGGAAGAATGTGATAACCCGTCTCAACATCAACATCGGCGGTAAATCAGTAGATCGGAAATATCGACGGAAAAGGGCGTTTTGGTAATTTTGGAAAAATATGAGAGTCAGGAAGCAATGGAAGGCAAAATAATTCTATAATCATCTTTGAGAATTATTTAGAAGATAAAAACATTGAAAACAAATCTTTTAGAAAGGAATTAGTGTTCGTCGGGAAAGGAAACCGATTAACTTAAAAATTTATTGGAAAGTTTATTTTGGAGATTTTGAGTCAACATGAGGTCAAGAGGATTAACAAATTACGGAGAAATATTTTTGGAGGTTCATAGAAATAAAAACGGCATTTAAAGATTATATGGGAGTATCGGAAATTATCGGTTTGATCGGAAATCGCGGATCGATCACGTTAGGACACATGGCGATCAACGATATGGAGGAGTTGAAACATGGCATTGCTGGATAATCTTGTGGGTTCATTGTATCACATGGTGATTTGTTGTCACTTTGCATGGAGCTTTAACCATGCATATGGACATAAGGACACTTGTCCCTCCATGTGTCACCATTGCATGTTGCATGCAAGTGAGACTTTCATTATAAAAGGAAAACCTTGGTTATTCAAAAAAATCACACCAACTCATTCATCTCCTCTCCCCCTCCACGATCCATCATCTGCACCTCCACCTCTCAACGAAAGTACGCCAGAGACATTTACCGGAGAAACAACCAGAGTAAACGCAGTCAAACCGGTCAACGCCGAACGTCGCCACAGTCAACCCCGGTCACGTCGACACTCGGTCAACGCCTCGGGTTAATGGTCAATAGTTCAAGATTATCGGGGTTCATCGGGGTTTGAGTTTGCGGGTCTCGGGGTTACGTTCAGCCATCTCCTGATCACATCCGTCCATTTAAGCATTGTGAGTTGGTTATGTTTTGATTGCGTGTGCATTAGGATAGATCGAATCGGTATATAGATCCTGAAACATATAACCGTAGAGTCATATGAAATTATACCCGAAAATTGAATATGGTAGAACATGATTTATGTTGATTAAATAAACGGAATTAAATAAACTGGATATGGTTATAAGATGCATGACACGTTTAAATTCGGTAAATGGTATGTTGATTGCGTAGATAGAATTGATTGT
Organism: Orychophragmus violaceus; assembly: GCA_030180135.1. Classification (NCBI taxonomy): domain Eukaryota; kingdom Viridiplantae; phylum Streptophyta; class Magnoliopsida; order Brassicales; family Brassicaceae; genus Orychophragmus; species Orychophragmus violaceus. Next base: position 82,312,963 of record CM058232.1, on the reverse strand, counting down.
GTGCATGATTATTTGAGTGATCGTTGATTGATGCATTGATCATATAGAATGGTATGACTAGCGAATATATACATATATAATAATATAAGAACTATATCAATGAACCTGTAATGAACCTATAAGGCTATAAATGAATTATGAGATAGGAATTAAGAGATAATAATTGAAAATTTAAGAATTAAAAAATTAAAGAAATTGAATTAAATGGGGTTAGGAAGTAAGTATAGTAACTTCAATCTAGCAGATAAGTGAACTAAATTAGAAAAGTAAAGAACTTAAATAATTAAAATTAGGCTTAGGAGTTAGTAAGTTTACCCCAAACTAGCGGATAATTGAATTAGAATTAGATAATTAAATGTAATTGAATAATAGAATTAAAACTAAGGATTAATTAAAGGAATTTAAGTAATTAATGTGCTACGATATTAATAAATTACTAATTTCAGGGTAGCATATAATTGAATTGAAATTAAATAACCCGGAGTTAATAATTAATGGGAATTGAATAAATTAAAATTGGGAATTTAAGTAAATGAACTTAAGAATTAAATGAAAGAATTAAGTAATTAAATTAAGTAAATATGATTAACTGCATTAAGCAAAAGTTATTGTTGTTTGATGATTGATTGAATTGTGTTTATCGTTGTGTTGAATTATGTATTGTTACTTATTTCGGTGCTGGGCCGGGTAGGTTGTTTTGTTGTTACTTATCCGATGTTGGGCCGGATAGGTTGTGTTGTTGTTATCTATTCCGGTGTTGAGCCAGATAGGTTGTGTTATGGTTACCTATTCAGAATGGGGACGGATAGGTCGGATTGAGTTAGTGTTGATGTGGAGTTTAGTGGTGATGTGGTTAGGACTTATAGGATAGTTCATGGGTACTTGGATTGAGTTGTTATTGGTTGGTTGACCTTATCGGTTTTGGGTTGAGTCTTAGTGTCTCAGTGAGTATGATTGTGTGTCGTAAGGTTAATTATTGTGGTTAAGTTTGCTTAGGGTGCGTTAGATCCCACGAGTCTTGTGTGTGGCATACCGGTACTTCCTTTCCGATTGAATCCTCAGGGATCCCGGTCAGTTCACGTATCTAGGAATAGCTGGGCGAATCCTACGCGGGTGACGCCGGTAGGTGTGGGACTCGGAGTGACAGGGTCATGTTCTAGGTCCGGGTCTCATGGAAACTTTGGCAATCGTGGGGTAGCCCGAGTTACTACATATCGATAGACAGAGAACGGTGTCATGGTCGTAGGACTTTGTGTTTATGTCTAGGAGTCGTTGGAGGTTATAGCTATAGGTAGCTAAATGTTCTTGAGGAAGATTACCGAGTTCGCGTTAGGAGCCCATGGTGTTGAGAAAGCGTTTGATTAGCGTTTAGTGATTAGATCGAGTTTAATCGATGGCATGTGCCACAGTGTTTTCGATTTCCTTCGTTGATGTTTGTGTGTTGTGTTTAGCCCATTACGTTGTGGTAGCACGTGATCGGATTTTTTTGTTGTTGTTTGTTATTGATTGTTATTTTGGGTTTATCGGGTTGGGTTTAGTCTTTGTAATTGGGAGCCAACTCACTGGGTGATATTAGATTGCTCATCCAACTTTTTTTTTCTCTTTTTCAGGCTTTGGAGTAGTTAGAGGGACGCATAGGCACCTCATATTATATTCGGGTTGCTTTTACTATGATTTTTTTTCGAAAGCGTTTTGATTTGTTTTCGGTTTTGTATTTTTGGGTACTCGCTAAAAATGTTTAAGAAAATCCGTAGGTGAGATAAAATATTTAATTAAAAGATTAAAAGATTTAAAAGACTAAAAACAGAATTGTTCTCCGATATATGGTTTAGTCCGAACTAAACACAACTTGTGAAAGCGATACGAATTGAAAACCCTTGTATCTGAAGGAATTTCTAGCAGTTCCTAATCCAATTAGGCAACCCTGGTCTGAATTCCAAGCCTAGGATCTAGGGTTCATATAATCGAATCATTAGGATCTCAGGATTACCTGGTTATTAGCAGCGGAAGGTTTTGCAGATAATCGAGATCACGAAGCACCTCAAACGCTGTGCCTCTACCGGTATCCACACGCACACAAACTGAACAGGAGGGATGCTAGTGCCTTTAGAGATCAGATCTCTCGAGAGGTTTCTCTTACCGTTCTGGTGGCTGTGAATTAGGTTAAATTAGTGTTTAGGTCGACCATATATCTTATATATGTCGACGTAAACCACAACCGAATTAACCAGCGATTAAACCGATTTTAATCTGGCAATTCGCGAGTTGTGTCGACCGACACACTTGATGTGTCGATCGACACTGCCCCAGAAAATTGGTATCGAATGCACATCAAATATGCATTCATCAGATCATTACATTAATGATCAACCTCGTATACTACGTCCAGTTTGCTTAGGTGTGTGACCCTGTAGGATCATATAACACTAGCAATGAGTTCTAAACTCATTGATCAAAAGTGGCTTCTAGCAAAGAATTATGACTGCCTAGTGTCACATGATTGTCTCATCTCGACAATACGACTTTCACTTAGAGTAAGCACAATAGATTTCAGGACATTCCCAACAATCTCCCACTTGTACTGGAATCATCTATTCCTTTAATCCCTTCGTCACTATATCTCGATCTGGCATAAGGCATGATCTGTGTCACCCTTATTTAGCCAAGATCATGTTCATCGAACTCCGATTTATACTGACAAGACAAACGACTGCCAATCACCTCGTTTGAGTGCGGCCACACATTTCTCAGTATCAAATCTTCGATGGGCCCTGAGATATTTATCTCCTGTTATATAGGAGGGACAAATCCCATCTTGTTCCATCCCTGTTTCTTCACACACTTCATGATACGCCCAATCAATGCCTTTATAGTCACCAGTTACGGTTGCCGTTTGACAAGGTTAAAGCGGACCAATTCATATGTAAGAAAACATGATGAACTCAGGTCTAAGGACTATACCCTATAGCCGTAATGAAAACTCTCATGACACTTATATAACTATCCCGTAGAGTTCTCATCAGTGGGTCATGTCCGATCAAGTGTTCTCCAACACTTATCTATGTGATTGACTTTAATACTCTTATTAATGACTCCATGCAACTTAGTCATCAGTTACCTCACATACTAGTCTCACGCGGTTGTTAATGTCCCACTTTAACAACCTCGACCAGGGACCAACATAATTTATGTCATTTATTATCTATAGGGTTTCATGATCAAGTCACATATTTGATGACCTATAAAATGTCATAAATTACTTTGGGACTATTATTTAATAACCATCTAATGCCTTTAGCAGTAGTCTGACCTTCATTCGCTCTTGCTCAGCGTGTGTCGAAGGACACTGCGTCTTGCTAAGAGTAATACCAAGAGTCATTTTCACGAAGCCCTTTTTGGAATCATGCATACTGGACCTGTGCAAGACCTTATCACCATAAGTGTCTTGACACAATCCAATTAGCTTGTCCAATCTATTTCCATAGATTCTTATTCCAAGAATGTATACGGTTTCTCCCATAATTTTATCGAAAAAACAACTTTCGAGTCAGGTCTCTATAAACTGAAACGATGGAACTTCATTTCTGAGAAGTAGTATCATACTATACTAGAAATGCAACTGCGCTCCCACTAGTCCTCTTGTAAACACACGGTTCCTCTTCATTCATGACGAAGTCAAACCTTTTGACTGCTTTATCAAAACGAAGATTCCAACTCCGAGATGCTTGCTTCAATCCATAAATAGATCGGCGAAGCTTGCATATCTTCCTAGCTTCATTAGGATCAATGAAAACTTCAGGTTATGTCATGTACACATCCTTTTCCAGAATTCTATTAAGGAAAACTGTTTTCACATCCATCTGCCAGATCTCATAACCATTATGAGTGGCGGTTGTTAGGAGAATCCGAATGGACTTTAAGCATGTTGACTGGGGAATAGGTTTCTTCATAGTCAACACCATGAATTTGCTTGAAACCTTTTCCACCAATCCAGCTTTGGATATCACCATTAACATCAATTTTCTTTTGAAAATCTATTTACACACAATGGGTAAATCGACCAAAGTTCACACTTGGTTCTGTGACATGGATCCCATTTCGGATTCAGCGGCTTTCAGCCATTTCCGGATTCAAGGCCCATCATTGCTTCTTTACTCATTTGCAGGCCCGTCACTTTCAATGATCAGTAGATCACGGCAATTGGTTACGAGAAATCCACATTTCTCGGGTTCGTGACGGATCCTTTCGGATCTGCGAGCTTCAGTTTTGTGTAAAAGTCGCGCACATATCTCATATGTAGACTTTTACCACGACCTAATTAACCAAGATTTAAATTGTAGTTAATTAAGTCATAAACCAAAATCAATATTTTGGTTCGCGATCTGTGTCGATCGATACAACTTTAGTGTCGATCGATACTTCTTCAGAAACTCGCCTTTTTGAATGTATATCGAATATACATTCACCAGATTCTTTGCAAACCTTAGGCATCACAGGTGCAGGTTCTACAACTCCTTGTATATCCAACTGCTGCTCTTCCTCATCAGGTTGAGCAGTCTCCTGTAATTTTCGAATTTCTTCGAGTTGTACTTTACTCCCACTGTTCTTTTTGGAAAGAAAATCTTTCTCAAGAAAACATGGTTCCAAGCAACGAACAACTTGTTCTCGGACCGGTTGTAAAAGTAACATGCCTTGGTTTCGTTAGGAAAACCAATGATGTAGCACTTATCGGATTTGGGTGTGAGCTTATCAGAGATCAAACGTTTTATATAAGCCTTGCAACCCCAAATCTTTATGAAAAACAAATCAGGTACATTTACAGTCCACATCTCATGTGGTGTCTCTGTAACTGATTTTGATGGAACTCTATTTGTTGTAAACGCAGACGTTTCTTGAGCGTATTCTTAGAAGGGTAATGGAAGATCTAAGTGACTCATCATTGATCGAACCATATCTAATAAAGTTTGATTCAGGAGGAGTGAATTTTGAAACACTTTCACAATTTCTCAGATGATCACTAAATTCTTGACTTAAGTATTCACCTCCATGATCTCATCGTAGAGCTTTAGTACCTTTGTCAAATTGATTCTGTACTTCATTCTGGAGCTCTTTGAACTTTTCAAAATTCTGACTTATGTCTCATTAATAAGACAATAACCTTACCTACTGAAATCATCAGTAAAGGTAATGAAGTGCTGAAAGTTTTCTCTAGCACTAGTGCTTATTGGCCCATATACATCCATATGTATAAAACCCAATAAGCTTCTGGCCCTTTCATTTTGATCGTTCGCAACCTGTGTCGACCGACGCACCGTTTGTGTCGATCGACACTACCTTTGTTGAAAGGGGCCTTCTTCATTTTACCCAATAAACAAGATCCACTTTACTCATTATGATTCATAATCAGATGAGCCCAAAAGCCCATCACTATGGAGCTTCTGAATTTGTTTCTTATTTATGTGACCCAAAACGACAATGCCAGAGAGAAGTTTGATTCGTATCATTTGACTTGAATCTCTTGGTATTAATGTTATAGTTATGCACGTTCTGGTTTAGAACATAAAGTCCATTCTCTAATGGATTGCTACTATAAAATATATCATTGTAATCAAATGACAACACTTATTCTTAATTTGAAAACTGATATCCTTCCATATCCAAACAAGGAATAGAAATAATCTTTCTACTCATAGCAGGTACATAGTAGCAGTTTTAAGTTCAAAACATGCCATAAAAGAAAACAAATGAAATACTCCTACGGCTAATGCAGCAACTCTTGCTCCATTTCCCACGCGTAGATCCACTTGTCCTTTCTCCATAGTCCTACTTTTGCTCAGGCCCTGCACATTTTCACAAAATATGAGTACCACAGCTGGTATCAAATACCCAATAAGTAGGACTATAAGAAGTAACATTTACTTCTATAACATAATACCTGAAGAAGAAGTCTCGTACATCTTCTTCAGCTTCTCATAATCTTCCAAGAATTTATTGCATTTTCTTTTCAAATGCCCATAACCATTACAATAACGGCACTTAACATCTTCAGAAGGACTGGTTTTAACCTTAGGAGCATGACCAGACTCGCTTGGATTCACAATCGAGCTCGTCTTGCCATCACCTTTGTTCTTACCAAGTTTCTTAAACTTTTTACCCTTTTGTACCATAAGGACATTTGGGGTGTCCTTCTTGATGTTAGGTTCAGCAGTCTTAAGCATCCCATGAAATTCAGTCAACATCTTTGTCAAGTTGTTCATGTTATAGTTCATAACAAATTGATCATAGCTTGACGGCAGTGACTGCAGAATGATGTCAGTAGCCAACTCTTGGCTAATGGGACAATCCAATTTCCCCAGGTTATCAATATAACCCATCATCTTAATGACATGAGGACTAACTGGTTCACCCTTTGGTAGCTTGCACTCATTCAGAGATCTTACCGTCTGGTATCTCTGAGTTCGTGCCTGCTCCTGAAACATACTTTTCAGGCCAGTGATCATCTCTATTGGCGAGTCCACGTACTCATATTGTTTCTGCAATTCCGAGTTCATGGTAGCCAACATGAGACAACTCACATCCACCATATCATTAGAATGCTTATCCCAAGCATCCTTATCTGACTGCCAGGCATTGGCTCGGTACTTCTTGGGGAGAACTTTCTCAAGGACATAGTCCTTCTTCTCTTGTTTGAGAACAATTCTCAAGTTCCGATACCATTCAAGAAAGTTTGATCCATTTAACTTGTCCTTCTCAAGGACGGATCGCAAGGAGAAATTGTTACGATGGTTTGTGCTAGACATAGCTGGAAAAACAAGGGAGGTTTAGTTATGATGTTCAAGAAATAAGAAGTCTTAACAATTAAGAAAACTCGCATTATATTCAACCAATGTTTCCTCAAATGAATATAATGATCCAAGACCCATACTTCACTAAACTTGAGTGAGCCACTGGCTAGCACCCAAATTTTAGCTATCTAGGTAAGCAACAACCTTGCTAGTTATATCCAATATAACTCTTGGTTGTGGATCGACATCTCATGCCCAATCCACCCGATGTCTCTGAGCCCAAAACGATTTTGATGGCCCAGTCAAGTAAACCAATCTCTTCAGTCATGTAATTGTTGATGTCTTGCACTGCAAGTCCATCAACACGATTACCTCCTGTCTTACTCATGTAATTGTGGACACCTTGCACTGCAAATCTATCGCACAATGAAATGAGCCTTGACAGTTGACAATATTGGAAAGACATCAAGGATCACTTGATATTTGGTTGAGGAACGGAACCTTTAAAACGTTCAGTTTTATTATGTTTTAATTCTTCTAATTAAAATGGTTCATTTTGGTTTGGTTCTGTGATTTCAGATTCAATAACCTAAACCATCGGACCTTGTGTCGACCGACACTACTTTAGTGTCGATCTATGCAGGTTAAACAAAACCAATTTGCGATAACCGATCAATCCAATTGATCCGGTTTTATGATAACCAGTCAGTGTCGATCGACACTACATTAGTGTCGGTCGATGCTAACCTAATCAAACCAATCGCAATAAACCGTTCTTAGCGTTTAACCATTATTAACCAAGCTCGATAACCGGTCCAATCCAATTGAACCGATTTATCAATTTCGCGAGGTTTGTGTCGACCGACACAACGCTTGTGTCGATCGACACTAGGCGAAACCTAAGTTTTATTCGGGTTTTCGCCCTATGTCGATCGACGCCGGATTGACATCGATCGACACCATGCGAAAAACCCTAAAACGTTTTCGAACAAAAACCCTAAACTAGGTTACTTTGATCAAAACGAGTTTTAGCATGCTTGTATCAATTATACAGAGATCTAGATTAAACTAATCTAATCATCATGCTACTGATTCAATAGAAACCTAAGGCTCTGATACCACTGAAGGAATTTCTAGCAGTTCCTAATCCAATTAGGCAACCCTGGTCTGAATTCCAAGCCTAGGATCTAGGGTTCATATAATCGAATCATTAGGATCTCAGGATTACCTGGTTATTAGCAGCGGAAGGTTTTGCAAATAATTGAGATCATGAAGCACCTCAAACGATGTGCCTCTACCGGTATCCACACGCACACAAACTGAACAGGAGGGATGCTAGTGCCTTTAGAGATCAGATCTCTCGAGAGGTTTCTCTTACCATTCTGGTGGCTGTGTATTAGGTTAAATTAGTGTTTAGGTCGACCATATATCTTATATATGTCGACTTAAACCACAACCGAATTAACCAGCGATTAAACCGATTTTAATCTGGCAATTCGCGAGTTATGTCGACCGACACACTTGATGTGTCGATCGAAACTGCCCCAGAAAATTGGTATCGAATGCACATCAAATATGCATTCATCAGATCATTACATTAATGATCAACCTCGTATAGTACGTCCAGTTTGCTTAGGTGTGTGACCCTGTAGGATCATATAACACTAGCAATGAGTTCTAAACTCATTGATCATAAGTGGCTTCTAGCAAAGCATTATGACTGCCTAGTGTCACATGATTGTCTCATCTCGACAATACGACTTTCACTTAGAGTAAGCACAATAGATTTCAGGACATTCCCGACAGTATCGTGGAAGCGAGGTAAACGGAGTCGAATATATATCGGTTCGAGTCTTTTCTCTCAAACCGGAACGTCTCCGGCTTTCGTATATAGTGAACCCTTCTCGTTTGACTTGCACGGGTTTGACCGATTATGTTCTTGTTTGATTGTTTACCGGTCAACTCGTCGGTCAATGGATAAACAGGAAAGAGGTATTACAAAGATCTTGTCTCTTCACATAATGAGAACACAAATGGAAGTGTGTTTGATGCTACGTCAAAAGGGGAGATTCTGGTTTGAAACCACAAAACAACAAAAAGTGGTGTGATGTATGTAAAAAAATCATGTTCACACAGGTAAAGCCTCATGTTGAAAGAGACAGGCCAAGGTGAATAAGAAAAAAAAACGCACGAAGTGGTGTGGTGTGTGTAAGAAACCACACGGAGGTAGCCGCCTGAAAGAAACAGAGTAAGACAAACCTGCAAAAATGGTGTAGAGTTCTTGAGGAAGACAACCACACAGAAGCCCGTTATTGAAAGAGACTCTAAGGCGAATCAGCACAAAAAAAGAAAAAAGTGATGTGGAGTTTGTGAGAAAAACGACCACAGGGAGGAAGCCGCTGTTGGGAGATACAAAGCAGAGCCAATCATCAAAAATGCATGATATACCATGGATTTTAGGGCTTTTAACCATGGTATATGTCTTATTTATCGAGTCTTTTATTATGTTTTAGAGTATTTTAGGTATGTTTACAGGTCTAAGTACATTTTGAGCGGATTTGGACATTATGGTGCATTCTGTAGCTATTTGGAGCATTTGGCCGAGAGAAGAGTTCACTGTTTATTTTGGAGACTTGTGTCGATCGACACACCTTTGGTTTCGATCGATGCACACGCGAGTCAGGCAATTCCCGGCGAGTTTAATGAAGAATTTGGAAATTGTACTTTGTCCCAGAAGTTTCTCATAATTACAAAGAAGCCCCAACCGTGATTAGATCATTATATTAGGGGTTTTAAGCCATTGTTTAGGCTACACTTTACTTACGTTTTATTTTACATTCAGAGAGTTTTAGGGGCTGATCAGATACTCGACAGAGAGAGAGATTTGGAACTCATATTCTTTGTTTCTCTTTTATGATATTTGGTTTTCTATTCATCATGTCTTTTGCTACAATTGCCATGTCTGAGTAGTTTACTAGTTAGGTTTAGGGATTCTCACAGGGAATTTCATGGAATTATAGGTTGATCAATCTATAGGGATTCATATTTGTTAGTTCTTCGTCTAGGGTTGTTCTTAATGCTTGATCTGAATTGGCCACTTAGATTATTGATGTTAGGTTCATTTCTGCAATGAAAGTTGATTGATAAACTAGAAAGAACCTAGATGAGCAAATTGACTATCCGCAAAGAAAATTTGTTTAGGAGAATTGTGAACGAAAGAACATGAGATTAATGCTTGTTTAGAACTCTAGGATTCGCAACGAAAGTTGGTTTGCTAGGTTGTTAGACATAGATAATATTCGCAACGAAAGTTGGTCTGTTATAATTATGTGATTCTAGTTTTAGAACAGTTCTTAATAAGACCATGATTGATTGATTAGCCTATGTTCCTGATTTCCTGAGAACTCCCTTGACCTGACGCCTTCGCCTTCTGATTTACAAACCGTTTACTTGCTTTCTGTTTTGATTTACTGCTTTCTACCGCTTCTACCTAGCTTAACCTGAAATTCTATAATCTATCGCAAGAGTCTAGAGTCTCTGTGGATTCGATACCCTATATACTACTGGTTCACGTCTGTGCACTTGCAGTGTAGATCTAGGGATTAAAACTCTGATTGTATCAAGTTTTTGGCGCCGTTGCCGGGGACTCTTTTGAGTCTTCGATAGATTTGAATTTAGGGTTTAGAATAGGTTTTTTTTTTTTTTTTTTTTTGGTTACTGATTTTTCTGTTTCTTGCGTTTCAGGTACGCCTAAAATCGCACTGCATCGATCGACACGGTTCTGTGTGTCGATCGACATCGTGTTCGCATTGGATCGATCGACGTTGTTCCTGCATCGATCGACACAAGGCGAAACCCGAGATACCGAGCACTTGAACGTTTAGCAGGTTTCTCTCTATGGAACCTATAATTCTGATTTGCGGAGAGGACGGCATTTTACGAGATCAAGAGGGTCATATATGCAACGCGAAGGGTCAGAAACTGGATGGGAATCATACCAGAGGTTGCCGTGGGCGCGGAACCTACACAACAAGAGGCTGGTCAGTAGAAGACACTTGCTGATTATAACAGACCAGATATATTCTATGCTAATCGGTCTGCGATTCGACCACCTCCGTTCACCAGAGCTGAGTTCAGGCTGAAACCAGAGTACTACACATTGGTTGGAAAGCATCAGTTCCATGGTCTTTCTAGTGAGCATCCTATGGATCATATATACACATTTGAGGAATTGGCTAGCACTATCAAGGCTGAGGGAGTATCTTCTGATTATCTTTTCTGTAAGCTCTTCCCATTCTCTCTCAAAGGGGAAGCAGCTTACTGGCTGAAACAGCTACCACCAGGATCTTTGACCACTTGGGATGCAGTCAAGAAGGGTTTCCTTAGACATTTTTATGACGATGCTAGATCCGAACAGCTTAGACATGACCTCTTGACTTTCGAGCAGGAACCCACAGAGTCTTTTAAGGCAGCTTGGATGAGATTCAAAAGGTACCAAAGAGGTGCAACTTCTATGTGCCTTTTTCAGAGGTTTGGACTTTTGGTATCAGAAAGCTATGGACGCAGCAAGTGATGGGAACTTCTATACCAAGACTCCAGAGGAAGCTAAAGAGCTTATTGAGAACTTGATAACTAGCAATAGTGTCAAGAATGCTGACAAGGAGAGGCAGAGATGATAGCTTGCAGATAGCTGATATAAGGGACAAGGTGGATTATGTCCACAGCATCCTAGTTAGGAAGAGGCAAATCCGATCTGATGCAGTAGCTGAAGAATTTGCAGAGGTGAATTATATAGATGGAGCTGATTATCATGGACATACATATAGAAATCAACAGAGACAAGCTCCGAGATCGAATGATTATGGCTATTCATCTCACCAAGCCTCCTGATAGGTTCTAAGTTTTCCCTATACTAAAAATGCAAGTGAACAGCAATGTCAAAGTAGTATATAGGGTTATCGAATCCACAGGGACACTTGGTCTCAAGAGAATCAAACTATAGGAATAAATACTAGAAATAAGCAAGTAGTGAATGAAATAAATTGCGGTGCGAGAAAGTAAATCAGTAGCAGAGATTAACGGTTGTGAAGCAAGTAATTAAAAGCGTCAAGCCTAGGGTATTCTCAGGAAATCAGACAAGCAAACAGTTCATTCAGCAAGGATCTAATTAAGAACGGTTCTAGAACTCAAAACACAGATATAGAATTAACCAAATTCCTTTGCGATAATTCTCTAAGTCTAAGTGCAGCAAACCAAACTTTCGTTTGCGAGAACTAACAGATTAAACTAGCAATAAGTCCAAGTTTGATATGTTCACAATTATCCTAAACCAAACTTCCGTTTGCGCAAAGTTTAATTGCCCAATTTAATTAGTTCAGATTCCTAAACCCCACTTCCGTGACGTATTTAGCAACCTAAGATCTAGATTCTAATTGATCAGGTTAGAACTAGCTTTAAGCACAATTAAATTGAAGAACAGATATAGTTATGAATCCTTAACTGAATTTGAACAAGTCTAGCAAGTCATGAAATCCTATGTGAGAAACCCTAAACCTAACTATGGATCTACTCAGACATAGATAATGAAAACATAATCATAGAATGAATAAATTGCATAAAAGAATAAGAGTAAAAGGGGTTTGAAATCTTCTCCAAATACAGATGATGTAACAGGTTCAGATCAGCCCCAAAAAGCTCTAAAATCCTCTGCTCTTAATTATGAATTGGGTAATGTAAAAAGTATAAAGCGTATCTAATAAAAACTCTAAAAACTCTATTATATAGGCATAATCTCGGCCAAGGGCTTCTTTGTAAATATCAGGAACTTCTGGATCAAAGTGCAAATTCTTCACTCTTCTAAACCGCCGAGTTTTTGGCCCATCTCGCTGGTGCATCGATCGTTGCTAGAGTGCAACGATCGACACCTTCCTCTGTTTCGGACAGTGAACTCTATCTCTCGGCCAATCACTCCAAAAATCTCCAAAATGCTCCATTATCTCCAATTCAGCTCCCAACCTGATTATACCTGTAAAAGACTCTAAACAAAGACAAAAGACACTAAAAACACACTTATATCATGGTCTAAAACTAGTAAAAACCATGATATATCAACTCCCCCACACTTAGCCTTTGCTTGCCCTCAAGCAAAACAGAGAACTAAAACATGGTGAAGAGGTTTGAAAACTCTTCAGAAACTCATTTCATCCTAGAAGCTACAATACTCAGATTCCCCTTAGTAAACCACTGAAAGAATCAATCACAGAATATCAAGACCAACATGTACTTCCCCCACACTTAGCAACTGTCCTAGGTAAACTCCACAATCACATTCAAGCATTCAAATTCTCCCTACTGACTTCTGCAAGTATTTAAGTGCGGTCTCACCTAAGGAGTATCGATCTAAAGGCACATGGATTCTTACCTTATCAGCTCTAGACCACCATACTATCTTTCTCTAGTCCCTTTCTTCTCTTTCCCTTCTTTAACAACTGATTTTTCCCCACTGGGTATCATTTTATTTTTTTTATCAGTGTTCTTCCCGTTATGGGGTATACTTTGGACACATTCCATGGATCACATGAGAGATAATAGTGTTTGCTACTATTCCCATGACCACTTCGGAGTTACTAACTCATCCTCAGTTTATTATTTTTTTTTTACTTTACAGAAGGGGAGAAGGGGACTAAATAGGACATGTTTACAGGCTGTGTCAGAACTAACAGGGAATCCGACATAAAGCATACCAAGCCCTTAGGTGAGAAATCTAAGTCAGTATTAAGGTTGAAGTCAGTAAAGGATCCTCTGATACCTGAAGTGATGTGGGTGTTCCCAGTAGGTTGATCTGTGATGGTGTTTTCTAATAGTCATAGATAGATCCTGCAACTTCATCCCAGTGGTTACTTAAGTTCCTGCAAGTCTTGTAAATCTTCTCAGAAAATCATAGTTTCTTATTTAAACAATTTTGACTCAATAAAACAAAAATTTTGAAAAACGGACTGACTCTTAAGAAAACAGAAAGATATAAGTCAGTAGCACCTCCCCCACACTTAAGACACACTGTCCCCAGTAGTGTCCAGCGAAGGATCGGTAAAAAGAAAATAAAAATTGAAAAGGTGAAATTATGTCTGTCGGGTTACCTCTGTCGCTAAGCATCGACCGTTGCACTAAGTGCATCGACCGTTACTTGGCGATTTTTGTGTATAGTCGATCGTTGCTCAGGACCGCAACGATCGCTGTAATGCGATTACTTTCGTGTTGTGTCGATCGATGCAGAAATGCATCGATCGCTGCACTGCGATTTAACCGAGACCTGCAATCATAAACTCACCAGAAACAAAAACAAACGTAAAATCCTAACAAAAACACCAAAAATGAAAAAGAAAAACACTAGTACCTAATGGTGGGTTGCCTCCCACCCAGCGCTTGTTTAAGGTCAATAGCTTGACCGGACTGATGAGATCTTTCAAGTACCAGGAGGTCCTGACAAAGACTTTTTCTGTCTCTGTTCAAGTCTCCTCATCTAAGGTGGTGAGTAGGCTGTTGCGGAATGCTCATGTCCAAGAAAAGATGGAGTGAAATGTGCTCCAGGATCTATAACCATGGTATGATCAGGCTGCTCAAAATCTGCGTCCCTTATGGTGAATGTCTGCCCATCTATCAGTGGCCTTCGCAGCTTATCCATCTCATAGTGCAGTGGTTCATCTCCCAGGTGGAGGTCTATTAGACTCTGTCTAACATCAATCACAGCTCCTGCTGTAGCCAAGAAAGGTCTCCCAAGCAATAAAGCTTCATCCGGATCACAATCATATTTCAGCACAAGGAAGTCCGTTGGAACTAAGTAGTTCCCAACTCTCACCGGAATGTCCATAAGAAGTCCTTCAGGAACTCGTATGGACTGATCAGCTAGGATAAGAGAAGTCCTAGTAGGAGTAAAATCCAACATTCCCAGCTTCTCTGCCACAGAGTAAGGCATTATGCTTCCAGCAGCTCCTAAATCACACAGATAACGCCTAAAACTATCCTCAAAGATAGAACAATCTAGCACAAAGACTCCAGGATCAGGTAGCTTCTTCGGGACCTTAGTTAGCAGAACATCACTGATATGCTGAGGAACTATTATCACCCATTCTCTCAGCTCCTCATCTAAAGGCAACATCTTGTTCAAATATCTCTGAACACATGGGTGATAAGGTGGATCATCAGAAAGTGGAATTTCTTCCAAGTCTTCACCACTCTCTTCTAGCTTTTTCAGCTCTTCAATCTCTTGTTTAATCACTTCAGACACCTTGGGATATTGCCTAATGGCTTGTGCATAAACATCTTCTTGAGTGATCTCAGATACATCAGGGAATAGGCGGGCTAGTTCTGCATCAATCTCACTTTCATCCCACGGGTCCTCTGTTCGTTCACGACCTGCATCGATCGATGCCAGCTGTGTGTCGATCGTTGCATCATTGCAGTTTCTACCCGAGAGTTTTTCACAGAAATCCGAAAATTCTGCCTCAGTCACCAACTCAGCTGTACTTAGCTCAAATTTCTCCCCTAGATAAGATCCATCATTAATGAGTACAGACCAGGCCTTAATATGAGTCTCTGCAACTCCTTTTCCTTTCAGTGAGCTGGACATCTGGTTCACCTGAGTGTCCAACTGCTTCATGTGAGTGCTCAGTGACTCAAACTTCCCATTGAGGTCTTGATAGACAGCGTCCAGCTTCTTATTGTTGTCCACAGAAAGCTTGGTTTGACTCTCCATCAGTTGTTCCATCATAGCCTCCATTTTGCTCTCATGGGCTGTAGGTGCAGGAGGAGTCTGATAGGATGTAGACCCATAGGTTCTCTGATTACCTTGTCCATAGGTCTTTTGAAAACCACCAGTCTGTCCACCATTGGAGAATCTGTTCCCCTGTTGATTACCAAATCTATTACCTTGGAAACCAGAACCTCCTATGAAATTCACATCTTCTTCCTGAGTTTCCTCCTCAGCCTGAATCACCTCTACATCTTGGGCAAAGTGGACAGATTTCTTACTTGTTAGGAGATTGTAGACTGTGTCCAATCTGGATCTTATATTAGCTATATCAGAATTCTCTACGGTTCCACCAGATCTCTTTCTCCTTTCATCCATTGTTTTGCAACTGTTGCTGCCAATCAGATTCTCTATCAACTGCTTAGCCTGTGTAGGAGTCCTGGTGTTGAAATTAGCATTACTGGAATTATCCAGCGCAGTCTGATAAGGAAGATCTATGCCTCTGAAGAAGATACCAATCAGCTGTACTTCTGTGAATCCATGGTGTGGACAGTCACGCTGATACTGCTTAAATCTCATCCAGGCAGTCTTCAAGGGCTCCACAGCTCCTTGGGAAAAGGTGAGTATGTCCTGTATGGACTGATCCGAGCGTGCATCATCATAAAAGTGACGCAGGAACTCACTCTTTAAGGCTGTCCAAGTAGTATACTGACCAGGTGCCAGTTGTCTCAGCCATGCACTAGCGTCTCCAGCAAGACTGTGCGGAAATAGCTTAAGGAATAGATAGTCCGGGCATACTCCTTCATACTTCATGCCAGTGACTATGTCTTCAAACTTGTCAATGTGATCCATAGGCTGCTCTGCTTGAAGACCATGAAAAGCAATCTGTCTCATCAGCTGGTAGTAGATGGTTTTTACCTCAAAATCATTCCTCTCAAAAGCAGGAAGCACTAGAGCTGCTCGGTTTGCATGAAACTCATCAGGTCTGTTGTAATCAGCTAGTGTCCTCTCATGAACCACCATCTCTCTACCTTGGGCCTGTCCTTGACCCTGGTTTCGGTTCAGCTCCTGTTGCTCAGGAGGATCAGGGATTACATTCCCTTCAGCATCAACCCGATGCCCAGCAGCATTGTACGGGTTGTCATCTTGGTCCCTCAGGGTACCTTCAGCATCTGGTATCAAGATCAAACGTTCTCGTACCATTCTCTCTCTCTTTTCTCTTCTGTTAGTCCTTTCTAGACGTCCAAGTTCCTCTAGTCCGAGATTAAGCAAGCTCGAGTTCGGATTACTTCGAGTTTTCTGCGTTGGCATAAACTGTCTGTAATCGTCCAGCAACGATCGATGCTATCAGTGCAACGATCGATTCAATTCTCAGAATCGCCTAGTGACGATCGACGCAAGGTATGCAACGATCGACGCAAGGCGAAATTTGTACCTGCGACAGAAAGAAACCGAGAAAAAAGAAAATCAGCAAAATCAAAACAAAAAAAAAACGAAAAAGAACAAAAACAAAAAGAAAAATTTCTAGTAAAAACCCTAAGTTCGGTCCTATCGAAGACTCAAAGAGTCCCCGGCAACGGCGCCAAAAACTTGATAGGTTCTAAGTTTTCCCTATACTAAAACTGCAAGTGAACAGCAATGTCAAAGTAGTATATAGGGTTATCGAATCCACAGGGACACTTGGTCTCAAGAGAATCAAATTATAGGAATAAATACTAGAAATAAGCAAGTAGTGAATGAAATAAATTGCGGTTTGAGAAAGTAAATCAGTAGCAGAGATTAACGGTTGTGAAGCAAGTAATTAAAAGCGTCAAGCCTAGGGTATTCTCAGGAAATCAGACAAGCAAACAGTTCATTCAGCAAGGATCTAATTAAGAACGGTTCTAGAACTCAAAACACAGATATAGAATTAACCAAATTCCTTTGCGATAATTCTCTAAGTCTAAGTGTAGCAAACCAAACTTTCGTTTGCGAGAACTAACAGATTAAACTAGCAATAAGTCCAAGTTTGATATGTTCACAATTATCCTAAACCAAACTTCCGTTTGCGCAAAGTTTAATTTCCCAATTTAATTAGTTCAGATTCCTAAACCCCACTTCCGTGACGTATTTAGCAACCTAAGATCTAGATTCTAATTGATCAGGTTAGAACTAGCTTTAAGCACAATTAAATTGAAGAACAGATATAGTTATGAATCCTTAACTGAATTTGAACAAGTCTAGCAAGTCATGAAATCCTATGTGAGAAACCCTAAACCTAACTATGGATCTACTCAGACATAGATAATGAAAACATAATCATAGAATGAATAAATTGCATAAAAGAATAAGAGTAAAAGGGGTTCGAAATCTTCTCCAAATACAGATGATGTAACAGGTTCAGATCAGCCCCAAAAAGCTCTAAAATCCTCTGCTCTTAATTATGAATTGCGTAATGTAAAAAGTATAAAGCGTATCTAATAAAAACTCTAAAAACTCTATTATATAGGCATAATCTCGGCCAAGGGCTTCTTTGTAAATATCAGGAACTTCTGGATCAAAGTGCAAATTCTTCACTCTTCTAAACCGCCGAGTTTTTGGCCCATCTCGCTGGTGCATCGATCGTTGCTAGAGTGCAACGATCGACACCTTCCTCTGTTTCGGACAGTGAACTCTATCTCTCGGCCAATCACTCCAAAAATCTCCAAAATGCTCCATTATCTCCAATTCAGCTCCCAACCTGATTATACCTGTAAAAGACTCTAAACAAAGACAAAAGACACTAAAAACACACTTATATCATGGTCTAAAACTAGTAAAAACCATGATATATCACCTCCCCGTCGAATGAACAGACAAAGATTGAGTCCATGCTTGAGCAGCTACTTCTTGGACAGAATAAGATGACACAAGATCTGAATGGAAAGATGGACTTCATGTATCAGGATCTGAGTGGAAAATTAGAGACTTTGACAAGCAGAGTTGATAATCTGGATTCTAGGATAACACAAGTGGAAGCCAGTATACAGACAGAACATGTTAAGACAGCTTTGACAGAAGATGGAGCTGAGCAGAATCAAGATACTAAGGCTTTGGAGCTGAAAAATCCGAGACATTCTCGAGATGAAGATACTGCATCGATCGACACAGATGTGTGTCGGTCGACACAACTTTCGAGTGTCAGTATCGATCGACATCACTTTAGTGTCGATCGACACCATGTGTGTAAGCAGCCAGTCTCTCCAGAGAAGCCGATTATAGCTGAAGAAAGAGTCTACAAACCAAAGATTCCTTTCCCTAGGAAGTCCAAGCAAGAGATTCAGTTAGAAAAGTGCATGAAGATGATGAGAGATAAGCTAACTGAAGCCCGATTGCTTGATGCTTTTAAGAATCCTATGGTAAGGAGATGTGTTACAGACATAATTTCTAGTAACATGACTGAAGAAGAAGGTGTCTTGATGGTCTCTGAAGTGTGCGATGCTGTTATTCATGTTAGGATTCCTGAGAAGCTAAAGGATCCAGGGGGTTTTATGTTAGACTGTTCTATCTACAAAGACAGATTCAAGAGGTGTTTGTGTGATCTTGGCTCAAGTGTGAATCTCATGCCATACTCTGTGGCTGCGAGATTGGGACTGATAGATTTCCAGCCCACTAGGATCGCTCTTGTCCTAGACGATCGATCAAAGAGATATCCAGAAGGAGTTCTTGAGAACATCCCTCTCAGAGTTGGAAATTACTTTATTCCAACAGACTTTGTGGTACTGAAGTATGAGATTGAGCCAGATGATCCTATTCTGCTTGGAAGATCATTCTTAGCCACTGCTGGAGCAGTAATTGATGTGAGACGGAGTTCGATTGCTCTCCACCTGGGAGATCAGCCTTTGGAGTTCAGGATGGATATGTTGCAGAGATCCACCATTGATGGACAGAGCTTCAGTGTTGAGATAGAACCAGAGACTGAGATTGGAGAAGAGAAGATGGCAGATCATTCTGAACTTGCTCTAACATCTTCTGCGCCTGCAACTGATTTTAAGCAGAAAGCCCCAAATCTCTCCCATCCACCTAAGAAAAGGTATGGTTCTTCTAAACTTAAATCTCCTAAAACATCAGCTTTGAATGTAGGAAAATGCAGTATCCCACCCTCGCTTCGCTCCCACCCTGATCCTCTTCTCTCTTTTCTTGGAAAATCTCATGATCCGAAAGCTTATACGCCACCTTGGATGAAGAGACATTCACAGAGACACTCCAAGTCTCTGTTGAATCCCCCATAAGTCCGATCTCCTTTCCATAGTCAAGCTATTGACTTTAAACAAGCGCTGAGTGGGAGGCAACCCACTGTTAGGTTCGTTTTTGTTTTCATTTTCGTTTTGATTTGGTGTTTTGATTTTTCTGTTTTGGTGTGTTCAAAGGCGTGAGAAACAGGCATAATCGCATTGCATCGATCGATACACCTAGTGCATTGGTCGACACAAATGCGATTTACGGTTTGCCGATTCAATTACGGTTCAGACACCGGTTATCTACTTAACCGTGGGCATAATCGCCTTGCATCGATCGACACCTTAGTGGCATCGATCGACACAGGCCGACGACAGGTAAGTGATCTGACCCTTTTTCGGTTTGTTTTCATTCCGAGTTTTCTTCTCACCGAGCCTAGGCTTGACACCACTGTGGACAATGTGTTTCAAGTGTGGGTGATGCAGCCCCGGAGGCGGAAGCTTGAGCGATGGATTGATGGAGGGCAAGCACTGGCTTAAAAGCTCTCTTACTTGACCGAGATGGATGGAATGAATGGGCGATGATGAACAACTCACTTGTTCGATGGGCTGATTGACTCTCTCAATCTGTGGTTGAACAACTTATTTGTATCACACAAACAAGTTCATCCAAGGTTTTCTAGAGAATAGGTGAATCACACACTTATTCAAGAGAAGAGGAAATTCTTAACAAAGAACACTCTTTGAAGAAACTGAATAATACTTAGTTGATTGATTGAAAGCGTGAATAATACAAAGGACTATGCTAAGCTTATATAAGCTATACACAACGGTCATATGACCAAAAATAAAGAAGAAAATCGAAACTTAATGAAACTAGCCGTTGGAGCTGATTTTGGTGAGGATCCTTGATCTTGTTGCTTTCTTTGTATCTGGATGGCTTTAAGGGATAAGTGAGGATCCTTGGGACAGTTTGATTGACAAACAATTTGTGGCTTTCATTCTTGGAAAGAAGCCGTTGGTGTTTGATCTCTTTCTTCTCCAAAAATGGTAAGTGTGACTTGTTGAAGTTATGGAGAATCTTGTGGGGTCTTGTGCAGCTGAGGACGTCTGGACTTGATGGAAAGGAGCTCAAAACACTGTAGTTTTGATAGGTAAAGGCCTGGTGCAGAATTGACCTTCCAAATGTGAATGCTTCCATATATGGCAAGTCTGCTGAGCTAGTCGTTGAGTTATCCGCTGAGCTAGTTGTGATGCTACATATGGTTAGCTCTTGTTCAGTATCTTCTTCTTGTGTCATCTTTTGGGAATGATTCTCCTTAGTGGCATGTTGATGATGAGCTGAGCTAGATATCTTGACCTTGGTCTCCACTTGAGCTAAGATAAGCTCATATTCCTTGTTAGATCTTCTCGGCTCCATAATCTCTTCTCTATGTGTTATGATTCCTCCTGGGTCATATGACTTCTTAGGATTGATTGTTGGATGTATAATCAATCCTATGCATTGTTTTAGATCAGAAATCGTTGTGGCCTTGACTTCTCTTGGTCTCCTTGCGCTGCTTGACGTAATGGTTGAGTCAGTGATTGAGTTAGTCAGCGCCTGGTCTAGTTTGGTTCTGATGACCGCATCATACCCTCCCTCTTCAAGAAGTTTTGACCTCAAAACTTGATAACCTGCACATAGATAAGTCAAGTTAGTCCAGTGAAGTGAATGAGGGCTTAGAAGATTACCTTGGGAATCATTTTGATTCCGGTTGAGTTGTTGAGCATCCGGTGGTTCTTCTTTGAGTAGATAGGATAGCAATGCTCCTCTGCTTTTAGCTGGTGTGACGTCTCATTTGCTTATCTTGCCCCTGCTCTCCTTAAGACCTGAAATATTCTCAACACTTTGGCAAAGAGACAAGTGCATTATGGGCTTCTTATGAAGAGATAAACTTGAAGCTATTTCACTATCCCTAGTTGTAGTAACTTCTGGGAAGTTTAACAAGTCATTCAACAGAGCTGTTGGGTCATTAGAAATGAGGTGGAGTATCGATAGACTTACCTGGCTAACATCCTGATGGTGGTGACTTTCTTCAGTGGGCATGATGGTAGAGCCAAGTGATGTTTGGTCCGGTGGCTTTTCCTTGATCTCCCATTTGGCTTTATCTTTGGCTCTAATCCCTGTCTCAACACTTGACTCAAGAAACAAGTGTATTATACCAGTGGGTTGATAGTCAAGAATACTCATTTTAAGTTCAGAAATAACCCCATGTTTGGTTGAAGCATGATATACGTCAAGCCCTTGATTTTCTTGTGGCTTATGTGTGGAAACATGGCTCGGTTTTGGTCTCTCTTTCAAGACTCCGTCTACCCTTGGCTTCTTGATCTTTATCAGACCTGTACCTAAGTCAACTCTTAAGGAAAAGAGCAAGTGTATTATATCTGAGTTTGAGACTTTAAAGACAGGTTGCACAAGGTTTGATCTTACCATTATGGATGTGACAAGCTGGTTCAGAGTCGCATCTCTCCAGGTGCATGTACTACTAAAAGTTTTATGCTCTAGTTCATCATTGGTTGAATCTCCATGATCTTCTTCATCTTGATTCCTTTGTATTGATGGTTCTGTCCAAACCTTGACTCCATGACCTATACCTTTCTCAAGTTCTTTTGGACAAGACAAATGCATTATCATATCCTTGGAATCAGTATGAACAATTTGAGTAAGATATTGACTTACCTTGTCTTGTTTATGTCTTGGTGCATCAGTCATGATGGTACCTTGAATGTACTCTTGTCCTTCACTAGCTTGTGGATCATGACATTGGTGTTTCTCCACTTCTTCTTTGGCACCTAAACTTTCATGAACCTTTTGGTCCAGAGACAAGTGCATCATAACAGTGGTTTGACAAACAAGTTGATTCACTTTAAGTTCAGAATTCACCTTGTTTGCTTGCACCTCACGGTTGATGTCCTTTTGACTTGTGTGCTCTTCTTCTTGTCTTATTCCTGGATCAAAACTCTTTGGCAAAGACAAGTGTATGAGTCTTGAATTGGGAAATAACAAATCAGAATGAGCTAAACTATCATTAGTTTTAGCTGAATCAGTTTCATGTCCTAGTGATGTTTCTTTCAACAATCTCTTAAGGGGACAATTTGCAGCAAAATGACCTCTCTTATGACATCTATAACATGTCTGAACTTTGATATTCACAAAGTTAGAAAACTTACCTTGTGTTGGCATGTCTTGCGATTTAGACAATGAGTTGGTGCTCAACTCTGGCTTCTCCTTCAAGACTTTGTGAGTGTGTTCTACTGGTGCAAATCTGAAGGTGGGAAACTCATTAAATGGTTTAGAGGTTGTTGGTCGCTTTTCTCCTCCTTTGGTCTCTTGTGGTACTAGCTTTTCACCATTTGATGTTGTGGTCCTCTTTCTTGGACAGTCCTTAGCAACATGATCCCTGCTCTTACACTTACAACACATTAGTTCTAATGTATTCTTAGAGACAGAGAACTTACCTTGATACTTTGTTTGAGAGCTATTGGCATCTTGCACAAGTTTAGGAGTTGATGATCTCTTTGGTGGATAAGTAGTTTTGTTCTGTGAACAATACTTCTCCCACATGCTCAACTTTAAGTCATCCCATGTTCTGATCTTTGACTCCTTGTAGTACCATCTCTCATACTCTTCTTTGTTCCACCATCTTAGAGCCTCTTTGGTGAGTTGTCCAAGTGCTATATGGAGTCGCTCTTCATCAGGAACACAATAGTAGCTAAAGTACTCTTCCATGTTGCTTTCCCAATCTATATAGCTTGCTTTACCTCCTGGATATACAAAGAATTCAGGTCCATAATAATAATATTGATCATCCCAAATTAACCTGACTTTTGACTTGTAAGTGGCTTGGAATATTTCACGGCTTGAGTCACTCCCTGTTTTTCGTTGGGAAGTCCTTGGTGGATGTGACTTTGTCGTTCTTGTTCTCCAAGGTTGGTCTGGTGGTTTAGGCTCCACATAAGTAGTTCCTGGTGCATTCCCAAGTCCATTCTCTTCTTCTTGTTGTGTAGGATGGGACTTCTCTAGCTGGGTCAGATGCTCACTCATGCCTCTCAAGACTTCAAGAAGCTGATTCATGGTGATCTGATCAGCAGCTGCTCCTTCTCCCATGTCTGAGCTAGTTCCTGAAACAATTCAAATTAAAAGAGTATCAATGGGTTCGAAATGATTTGAATGAAAATTGAAAACCTTCCTTTTTTTTTTAATAAATGCAAGAAATGGAAACAAGATTTTGGTGACACAAAACTTAAATGTAAACTTTTTTTTTATTTTATTTTTTAAATTTCGAAATGAAACAAAACTAATATGGAAAGAACACTTTTTGGCTTTTGGGTTTAAAGGAATTCAAATCAAACAATGAGAACTTTTCCTTCTTTTTTTTTTTAAATGTTTTTGGAAACAACTAAAAACACAGAAATATAAATCAAAAGAAACACAAAACAAACTTCTTTTTTTTAAGGATTTGAAGATGCAAAATGAAAACAATTTTTTCTTATGGTTTTTTTTTTTTTTTTTTTTAAGATGCAAAGAAACAAAATCTTAAGAAACTAAATGCAATAAAAACCGAAAGGTAAGGATAGATAACACCTGATTAGGAACTTTTCGGCTCTGATACCAGATGATGCAGCCCCGGAGGCGGAAGCTTGAGCGATGGATTGATGGAGGGCAAGCACTGGCTTAAAAGCTCTCTTACTTGACCGAGATGGATGGAATGAATGAGCGATGATGAACAACTCACTTGTTCGATGGGCTGATTGACTCTCTCAATCTGTGGTTGAACAACTTATTTGTATCACACAAACAAGTTCATCCAAGGTTTTCTAGAGAATAGGTGAATCACACACTTATTCAAGAGAAGAGGAAATTCTTAACAAAGAACACTCTTTGAAGAAACTGAATAATACTTAGTTGATTGATTGAAAGCGTGAATAATACAAAGGACTATGCTAAGCTTATATAAGCTATACACAACGGTCATATGACCAAAAATAAAGAAGAAAATCGAAACTTAATGAAACTAGCCGTTGGAGCTGATTTTGGTGAGGATCCTTGATCTTGTTGCTTTCTTTGTATCTGGATGGCTTTAAGGGATAAGTGAGGATCCTTGGGACAGTTTGATTGACAAACAATTTGTGGCTTTCATTCTTGGAAAGAAGCCGTTGGTGTTTGATCTCTTTCTTCTCCAAAAATGGTAAGTGTGACTTGTTGAAGTTATGGAGAATCTTGTGGGGTCTTGTGCAGATGAGGACGTCTGGACTTGATGGAAAGGAGCTCAAAACACTGTAGTTTTGATAGGTAAAGGCCTGGTGCAGAATTGACCTTCCAAATGTGAATGCTTCCATATATGGCAAGTCTGCTGAGCTAGTCGTTGAGTTATCCGCTGAGCTAGTTGTGATGCTACATATGGTTAGCTCCTGTTCAGTATCTTCTTCTTGTGTCATCTTTTGGGAATGATTCTCCTTAGTGGCATGTTGATGATGAGCTGAGCTAGATATCTTGACCTTGGTCTCCACTTGAGCTAAGATAAGCTCATATTCCTTGTTAGATCTTCTCGACTCCATAATCTCTTCTCTATGTGTTATGATTCCTCCTGGGTCATATGTCTTCTTAGGATTTATTGTTGGATGTATAATCAATCCTATGCCTTGTTTTAGATCAGAAATCGTTGTGGCCTTGACTTCTCTTGGTCTCCTTGCGCTGCTTGACGTAATGGTTGAGTCAGTGATTGAGTTAGTCAGCGCCTGGTCTAGTTTTGTTCTGATGACCGCATCAGTGGGGGAGGTAGCTACTGACGCACGCTTTCTGTTTTCTTAGAGTCAGTCACAAATCTGTTTTATTGAGTGAAATTGAGTAGGAAATAAGGACTTTTGGAGGAGATTACCACACTTGCAGGAACTTAAGTCACCATTGGATGATTTGCAGATGATCTATGACTATTAGAAAACCCAACACAGACTAGTCTACTGAGGACACCCATATCACTTCAGGTATTCAGAGAATCCATTACTTGACTTCAACTTTAACTTGACTTAATTTTCTTACCTATGGGCTTGGTATACTTCGAGTCGGATTCCTCTATTGGTTCTGGCACAGCTTGTAAACCTGTCTGATTATGGTTCCCTTCTCTCCTTCCTTAAAAGTAAAAAAAAAAAGAGATAAACTGAGGATAAGCTAGTAGCTTCGAAGTGGTCGCGGGAGTGGTAGAGACCCCTATTACCTCCTGTGCATCCATGGAAACATGTCCAAAGTATGTCCCAGTAAGGGAAGAGCACTGATAGAAAAAATAAAATGATACCCAGTGGGGAAAAATCAGTGCTAAGGAAGGGAAAACAGAAGAAAGGAACCAAAAGCAACAGTTGAGTGGTCAGATGCTAACAGAGTAAGAATCCATGTGTTCTTTGATCGATATCCCATAGGTGAGACCACACTTATTAGCTTATAGAAGTCAGTATGGTGAATTTGGATGCTCTGAATGTGATTGTGGAGTTTACTCAGGATAGTTGCCAAGTGTGGGGGAAGTATATGTTGGTCTTGATGTTTGCAGGTTCATTTTCATGTGGCTTACTAAGGCGAATCTGAGTGTAGTGATCCTACGATGAAACGAGTTTCTGAAGTTTTCAAACTTCTTTTCCTGATCTTGGTTTTATGTTTGCTTGAGGGCAAGCAAAAGCTAAGTGTGGGGGAGTTGATATACCATGGATTTTAGGGCTTTTAACCATGGTATATGTCTTATTTATCGAGTCTTTTATTATGTTTTCGAGTCTTTTAGGTGTGTTTACAGGTCTAAGTACATTTTGAGCGGATTTGGACATTATGATGCATTCTGGAGCTATTTGGAGCATTTGGCCGAGAGAAGAGTTCACTGTCTATTTTGGAGAGTTGTGTCGATCGACACACCTATGGTGTCGATCGATGCACACGCGAGTCAGGCAATTCTCAGCGAGTTTAATGAAGAATTTGGAAATTGCACTTTGGCCCAAAAGTTTCCCATAATTACAAAGAAGCCCCAGCCGTGTGATATACCATGGATTTTACCGGTTTTAACCATGGTATATGCCTTATTTATCGAGTCTTATGTTATGTTTTGGAGTCTTTTTAGTATGTTTACAGGTTTAGACACGTTTGGAGCATAATTGGAGTTATTGGAGCATTTTGGAGATTTTACCCGAGAGACAGAGTTCACTGCCCACATTTGACGCTTGCAACGATCGGCACACCATTAGCATCGATGGTTGCATAGCGTGACCAAGCATTCTCGCGAGCGTTAATGAAGAATGAGGATTAATGCACTAAAGCCCAGAAAGCCCAGATATTTACACAGAAGCCCAAAACGTGTTTTAGCTATTATATAAGGGTTTGTAAGCCATTGTTTAGGCTAGGCTTTCATTAAGTCTTATTTTATTTCAGAGAGAGTTAGGGGCTGATCCTGCTCTCGAGAGAGAGAGGATTTTGAACCCCAGTTCTTTGTTTTATTTTATGATATTTTGTTTTCTATTCAAGATATTTTCTGTCTCGATGAACATGTCTGAGTAGTTTACCTGTTAGGTTGAAGGATTCTCATTAGGGATTTCATGGAATTATAGTTTAATCAATCTGTAGGGATTCATATCTGCTAGTTCTTCGCCTAGGATTGTTCTTAATGCTTAATCTGAAGTAGCTAATCAGAATTATGATGTTAGGTTGATTGATACAACGAGAGTTGGTTAATTAGCTAGAAAGAACCTAGATGAGCAATTCGATCTACTCGCAAAGAGATTTGGTTTAGGGGAATTGTGAACATATCAAACCTGATCATTAATGCTAGTTTAATCTGTTAGTAATTGCAAAGAGATTTGGATTGCTGCACTTAGACTTAGAGAATTCTCGCAACGAGAGTTGGTGAATTCTATATCCGTGTTTGAGTTCTAGAACAGTTATTGATTAGATCCTGATTGACTGATTGCTTGTGTTCTTGATCTCCTGAGAACTCCTAAAACCTAACGCTTCGCTTCCTTGCTCACAAACTCGCCTGCTACTGATTTACTTTTCTGCTTGCTTAAGTTTCTCATTGCTTTCACCTAGTTTAATCTGATCGTTCTTAATCTATCGTTGACCGGAGTCCCTGTGGATCCGATACCCTAAGTACTACAACTACATCACTGTGCACTTGCAGTTAGAATAGGGTTAAAACTACACCTATCAAGTTGTTGGCGCCGTTGCCGGGGACTCTTTTGAGTCTTCGATAGATTTGAACTTAGGGTTTAGACTAGGTTTTTCGGTTTTTGTTTTTTTCACTAATTTTTTTTTTTTCTGTTTCTTGCGTTTCAGGTACGCCTGTAATCGCCCTGCAACGTTCGACACGGTCCTGTGTGTCGATCGTCACATCATCGCGCTTGCATCGATCGACGCTTCTCCTGCATCGATCGACACATATCGAAAGGAAGATGTATGATTTCTTCAATCGAGGGATTGACAGTTCACAGATAGCTGGGTTGAAGAGTAAAGTCGACTATTTGCATAGTCTTCTACTTGAAAAGTATGCGCAAGAAGTTATCAACTGCGTTGGAGAGATTGAATTCTACAGTCAGGAATCTGCTTTTCAGGGACCTTTCCAGCAACAGGGTAATGCCTTCTCAAGGAACTATGGTGTTTCTTCTTACCAAGCACCACCTGCACCTGCATATAAGAGTAGATTGGAAACCATGCTGGAGCAGTTACTGGAAAGACAGGAAGAGGTGAGGAACTACATAAATGGTTCTGGGTTTCAGGGAAACAGGTATGGATCACCCTCCTATCAGGCACCTCCTGCAGCTAATGCTTATGAGAGCAAGATAGAATCCATGATGGAGCAGCTGCTAGAGGATCAGACTAAGACTGATATGGACTTTGACAGGAAGCTGGATGCTATACATGAAAATCTGAGTGGGAAGTTTGAATACTTGAGCACACATGTGAAAAAGCTAGATGTCAAAGTTCAGAAAACAGTTGGAGAAATACAAAGGCAAAATGAAGCTAGAAGAGCTGAACAGCACAGATCCATCAAAGCTGTGACCTTAAGGGATGAGTTTGAGTTGCTAGGGGAAGAAGAGAGCATAATCTCGGATTTTTTGGATGAATATTGTCTGTCTGAGACATGCATCGATCGACACCCCCTTAGTGTCGATCGACACGCCGTTCTGACGGCAATTTCGAGTTCTTTCGAGAAACAGAATCACCTTGCATCGATCGACACACATCATGCAACGATCGACACAGAACGCAGACATGACCAGAAACCTGCAACAGTGCCAGAACGAGTCTACAAGCCCCCTGTGCCATATCCTAAGGTCCCTAAACCTTCCAAACAAGAGCTAGAAGTGGCTAACTGCATGAAAGTGATGGATAAGAAGGTGAATAAAACACCACCAGTTGAAACTTCGCGAGTTCATGCAAAGAAGATGATCTCCACTGATGGTCATCTGAAAGAAGAAGTTCAGATTGGTGGAACTACAGTATCTGATAGTGGAAAGAAGAAGATGGCGGTTCCTCTTGAACCTGCTCTAACATCTTCAGTACCTGCAAATGCTCATAAGCAGAAAGCTCCAGACATCAGATATACATCAAAGGTAAGGTACAAATCACCTAAGCTTAAACCTTCTGATCACATTGTTTTGAAAGCAGGAAAACGCAGTAGACCGCCCAAGCTTCGCTCCCGCCCTGATTTTGATTACTCTTTCCTTGGAAAACCTCATGATCTGAAAGAATATACACCTCCTTGGATGAATAGATATTCACAGAGACATTCAAAGTCTCTGTTGAAACCGCCATGAATCCAATCTCCTTCCAATAGTCAAGCTAATGACTAAAAACAAGCGCTGAGTGGGAGGCAACCCACTAGTAGGTTCGTTTTTGTTTTTCAATTTTCGTTTTGGTTTTGGTATTTTTAATTTTTCTGTTTAAGTGTGTTCAGAGGCGAGAGAAACAGGAATAATCACTTTGCATCGATCGACACACCTAGTGCATCGGTCGATGCAGTCACGATTTGTGGTTTTCCGATTCAATTGCGGTTCAGACACCGGTTATCTAAATAACCGTGAGCATATTCGCCTTGCATCGATCGACACCCTTGGGCATCGATCGACGCAGGGCGACGACAGGTAAGTAATCTGCAACTTTTCGGTTTGTTCTTCGATTTGATTATTCTTTCACCGAGCTCATGCTTTGATTACACTGGGGACAGTGTAGTTTAAGTGTGGGGGAGGAAGCTACTGACACACGCTTTTGTTTTCTTAGTTTTCCAAAATTTGTTTTATTGAGTCAAAATTTGTATGAAACTATGATTTTTCGAGGAAACTTTTCGCTTGAACAGGAACTAAGTGACCATTAGACAGACTTGCAGAGCCTCTATGACTGTTAGAAAACCCAGACACAGATCAGCCTACTGAGGACACCCACATCACTTCAGGTAGGATCCTTTTACTGACTTCACCTTAATACTGACTTAGATTTCTCACCTAAGGGCTTGGTATACTTTGTGTCGGATTCCCTTGTTAGTTCTGACACAGCCTGTAAACCTGTCCTATTTAGTTCCCTTCTCCCCTTCCATAAAAAAAAAAGAGATAATAAACTGAGGATGAGTTAGTAACTCCGAAGTGGTCATGGGAATAGTAGCAAACACTATTATCTCTTATGCGATCCATGGAATGTGTCCAAAGTACACCCCATAACGGGAAGAACACTGATAAAAAAAAATAAAATGATACCCAGTGGGGAAAAATCAGTTGTTAAGGAAGGGAAAGAGAAGAAAGGGACTAGAGAAAGATAGTATGGTGGTCTAGAGCTGGTAAGGTAAGAATCCATGTGCCTTTGATCGATACTCCTTAGGTGAGACCGCACTTAAATACTTGCAGAAGTCAGTAGGGAGAATTTGAATGCTTGAATGTGATTGTGGAGTTTACTTAGGACAATTGCTAAGTGTGAGGGAAGTATATTGTGGTCTTGAGTCCTGTAGGAAAGTTTTCAGTGGCTTACTAAGTGAATGTGATTGTGAAAGTTCCTAGGACGAGATGAGTTTCTGAGTTTTCAAACTTCTTCTCTTATACTTTGGTTCTTTACTTGCTTGAGGACAAGCAAGAGCTAAGTGTGGGGGAGTTGATATACCATCGATTTTACCGGTTTTAACCATGGTATATGCCTTATTTATCGAGTCTTATGTTATGTTTTGGAGTCTTTTTAGTATGTTTACAGGTTTAGACACGTTTGGAGCATAATTGGAGTTATTGGAGCATTCTGGAGCATTTTGGAGATTTTACCCGAGAGACAGAGTTCACTGCCCACATTTGACGCTTGCAACGATCGGCACACCATTAGCATCGATCGTTGCATAGCGTGACCAAGCATTCTCGCGAGCGTTAATGAAGAATGAGGATTAATGCACTAAAGCCCAGAAAGCCCAGATATTTACACAGAAGCCCAAAACGTGTTTTAGCTATTATATAAGGGTTTTTAAGCCATTTTTTAGGCTAGGCTTTCATTAAGTCTTATTTTATTTCAGAGAGAGTTAGGGGCTGATCCTGCTCTCGAGAGAGAGAGGATTTTGAACCCCAGTTCTTTGTTTTATTTTATGATATTTGGTTTTCTATTCAAGATGTTTTCTGTCTCGATGAACATGTCTGAGTAGTTTACCTGTTAGGTTGAAGGATTCTCATTAGGGATTTCATGGAATTATAGTTTAATCAATCTGTAGGGATTCA
Source organism: Orychophragmus violaceus (assembly GCA_030180135.1). Taxonomy (NCBI): domain Eukaryota; kingdom Viridiplantae; phylum Streptophyta; class Magnoliopsida; order Brassicales; family Brassicaceae; genus Orychophragmus; species Orychophragmus violaceus. The sequence goes on along the minus strand of CM058232.1, from coordinate 82,281,488 downwards.
TATCTGCTAGTTCTTCACCTAGGATTGTTCTTAATGCTTAATCTGAAGTAGCTAATCAGAATTATGATGTTAGGTTGATTGATACAACGAGAGTTGGTTAATTAGCTAGAAAGAACCTAGATGAGCAATTCGATCTACTCGCAAAGAGATTTGGTTTAGGGGAATTGTGAACATATCAAACTTGATCATTAATGCTAGTTTAATCTGTTAGTAATTGCAAAGAGATTTGGATTGCTGCACTTAGACTTAGAGAATTCTCGCAACGAGAGTTGGTGAATTCTATATCCGTGTTTGAGTTCTAGAACAGTTATTGATTAGATCCTGATTGACTGATTGCTTGTGTTCCTGATCTCCTGAGAACACCTAAAACCTAACGCTTCGCTTCCTTGCTCGAAAACTCGCCTGCTACTGATTTACTTTTCTGCTTGCTTAAGTTTCTCATTGCTTTCACCTAGTTTAATCTGATCGTTCTTAATCTATCGTTGACCGGAGTCCCTGTGGATTCGATACCCTAAGTACTACAACTACATCACTGTGTACTTGCAGTTAGAATAGGGTTAAAACTACACCTATCACCGTGATTAGATCATTATATTAGGGTTTTTAAGCCATTGTTTAGGCTACGCTTTACTTACGCTTTATTTTACATTCAGAGAGTTTTAGGGGCTGATCAGATACTCGACAGAGAGAGAGATTTGGAACTCATATTCTTTGTTTCTCTTTTATGATATTTGGTTTTCTATTCATCATGTCTTTTGCTACAATTGCCATGTCTGAGTAGTTAACTAGTTAGGTTTAGGGATTCTCACAGGGGATTTTATGGAATTATAGGTTGATCAATCTGTAGGGATTCATATCTGTTAGTTCTTCGTCTATGGTTGTTCTTAATGCTTGATATGAATTGGCCACTTAGATTATTGATGTTAGGTTGATTTCTGCAACGAAAGTTGATTGATTAACTAGAAAGAACCTAGATGAGCAAATTGACTATCCGCAAAGAAATTTGGTTTAGGAGAATTGTGAACGAATGAACCTGAGATTAATGCTTGTTTAGAACTCTAGGATTCACAACGAAAGTTGGTTTGCTAGGTTGTTAGACATAGATAATATTCGCAACGAAAGTTGGTCTGTTATAATTATGTGATTCTAGTTTTAGAACAGTTCTTAATTAGACCATGATTGATTGATTAGCCTATGTTCCTGGTTTCCTGAGAACTCCCTTGACCTGACGCCTTCGCCTTCTGATTTACAAACCGTTTACTTGCTTTCTGTTTTGATTTACTGCTTTCTACCGCTTCTACCTAGCTTAACCTGAAATTCTATAATCTATCGCAAGAGTCTAGAGTCTATGTGGATTCGATACCCTATATACTACTTGTTCACGTCTGTGCACTTGCAGTGTAGATCTAGGGATTAAAACTCTGATCGTATCAATGCACAAAGTGGTATGAGTTTATGACGAAGACGACCACACGTGAGAGCTGCCTGCTGAAAAAAAACAGAGCAAGGCTATTCAGGACAAAGGTTCAAGGACAAGAAAGAATGTTACAACTGCGGAAAACTGAACATTTCTCATGAGATTGGTGTTTGAAGAAATACTAACGAGCAGATATGTGTCTTGATTATGAAGATGATGGAGTTCAAATACTGTTTAGTACAAGTGAAGATTCAATAAAAATCAAGGAAGATGTCGGGTTAGTGGAATTTGGCTGCATAAACCACACGTCAAAAAAGTGAAAAACGTTAAAAGACTAGATTTTCCAATCAAGTGGGAAATGGAGAAGTCATAAGACAGCCGTGGAAGGAGTTATCACTATACGTGAAACTTATTCAACTTAATTATTAAGAAGTTCAAGTTGATGTTTTGCTTACAAAAGCATTGGGCGTTTGAAAAACATTGAAACAAGCTTGGAGTTGGCCGAAACTCAACTACGGGGAAGTGTTGGCATATAATTGAGTTTGGTCATAAATTATAATAACTAGCATATTTTTCATTATCAATTACACCAAATGCAATGGGTGTTATATAATTGAGTTTGGTCATATATTATAATAACTAGCATATTTCTCATTATCAATTACATCAAACACAATGGGTAATAATGATGATTATGATCTTGAACTGTTGCAAAACTAACATACCATCATATATAGTCTTTAAAAAAAGTTGCATCCACAATTATCACTTTTCTCATTGTCCAAAACCTTTCAATGCTAGTGCCCAGAGCGACGAATAGATCATTGAACCTTTTTCTACAACCAATTCCACATTTGTTACTGTCCCAAAATTGACCTTCTCTAACATGTACAAATAAGAATATAATATTTTGTAACTTTCTTCAAGACTCCCCCACAAACCAAGTCTTCCTTAAAAAATACTCATGAAATATTTAGGAGTTAGGGTGTCTAATTGACATAGATAGTCTTCATGCAAAAAAGATGCTACTAATCGTTGTGTGCCATTGAAATTAAAATTTTCCATGAGCATGTATGCATCTTTTTATGTACTCTGACACTGAAAAAATTGATTTTTTTAATTCTTACAGCTCGTAAATACCATTTACAACCTTGTGAAGTTTGACTGCATCGTAGCATAAGTCGCTCCATATCCGACTTAACAGTATGGACCCCAAAACAGTTATTATGTGCAGCTCTTTGAAACAAATCTTGCATTACCTCCATAGAACTAAATTCTTAATCTATTTTAAGACTTGTATCATCTTCCCATTCTTCAACATACTGAATTTCTTCTACGTATAGGAGGTGGAAGAACAACATATTCATGCCTAGCATCCAAAATGTCATCAACATGGTTATCCACCAGCTATCCACAACCTTAAATTCGTTATAATCACTCATTGGCTCTTCAATAATCGGCTCATTCTGTTATTTTGCTATTTTGACGGCTTTGAAAATAGTTAGGATTCCAGCATTAACTTCATTATCAACTCTACCACTTGAAACCATCTCCTCATAACTCTTACAAGTGAACTTCTTCGCTCAACTCTTGAAAGTTGATTGACTCTCTGTATTTTTTCAACTCATCATTCAATAACTGAACACGCAAAACACTTTCCCTTTTTATCAATGACGTTATATAAACACAAACGTCTTCGTCATCTACAATATATGATTCTCTCTGTGCATTAGATAATAATTTTATCTAACGCAATCTTCCTGCATATCTCCTCTTCTAACATCGAATAAGTTATCTCCTCCATAAATGATGTCTTAAACAATATAATGCATAAAACTTATTAAAATCCATTCATCCTCTTCTGTATAGTACTCTTCATACTCAAATTGGTGTTTTTGTGGCTCTTCCTCATCGCCTCCAGGAAATAGAATAAAAACACAATTGTGGATTACCCAAGTTGTCACAATCATACCATTTGTACCAGTGGTCTTACTATCTTTGTGTTGTACTATTTGAACATGATCTCCTATTACATCACAATTATTCCATTTTTACCATCTGTCATACGTATGTAGATTCCGAAAACTATGATTTTAATCAGAGATTCTTATTTACTTAAAATTCATCACTATTCATAAACTACATTCGATAAATTACCAATGAAAATACCTAATCATCTCATTAAACATGATCAAAAACCATATGTGTCTACCAAAACAAATAAATTTCATTTCAAATCCTTAAATTTAAGAAATCCTTAAATTTAAGTCTATGGAGGTGATATATCATAGTTTTTATGGGTTTTAACCATGATATAAGTCTTTGTTATCGAGTCTTTTATGTGTTTCTGGAGTCTTTTAGAGTCTTCTATAGGTTTTAGCACGTTTGGAGCATATTTGAATATTATGGCGTATTCTGGAGCCATTTGGAGAAGTCATGCTGAGGAAGAAGAAGTCAGAGTCGAAATTTGGAGTTTGTGTCGACCGACACACCTTTGGTATCGGTCGATGCATTATCGAGACAAAATGTGCTCAATTTACCGTAGGTTTGTCGGGAAAATTTATCGATCATTCACACCCGATATTCACATTACGAGAGAGTGTCGACCGATGCACCATTGGTGTCGGTCGACAAATCCCAGATTCAAGAAGACTTCTTGAACTTTTAGAGACTTGTGGAGAATTTCAAGGTTAGCCAGAAGTTTCTCATAATTCCAAAGAAGCCCCAAAACGTGTTTAGACTTTATATTACGGTTTTTAAGTCATTGTTTAGAAAAAGCTTTATTTTAAAATTAGATAGATTTGGAGATTTTTGGGGTTGATCCGATACTAGACAGAGAGAAGATTTCGAACCCCTGTTTCTTATTCTCTTTTATGTTATTGAGTATTCTATTAGTTATGATTTTTTTTTCATTGATCATTTATTAGTAGTTTACTAGTTAGGTTTTTGAGATTCTCATTAGGAATTTCATGGAATGTTTGGTTATAGATTAATTGGGATTCATAATTTCTAGTTCTTCATCTAGGTTGATCTTAATGCTTAATCTGAACGGGTCACTTAGATTATTGATATTAGGTTGATTCTCGCAACGAAAGTTGGTTAATTAGCTAGAAAGAACCTAGATAAGCAATTTGTCTATTCGCAAAGAAATTTGGTTTAGGGAAATTGTGAATGAACGAACCTGAGATTAATGCATGTTTAGAACTCTAGGACTCGCAACGAAAGTTGGTTTGCTAGGTTTTTACATAGTTAATATTCACAACAAAAGTTGGTCTGTTAAATTCTTGTGATTCTAGCTGTAGAACCGTTCTTAATTTGAACTCGATTAATTGATTGATCTATATTTCTGATTTCCTGAGAACTCCCTTGACATGACGCTTTTCTTGTCTGCTTACAAATTGTTTGCTTCATATTTCTGCAATATTTATTTTCTTATTACTATTCTTGCTTAGCTTAATTCTACGCTTTATAATCTATCGTAAGATTTTTGAGTCTCTGTGGATTCGACCCGTATATACTACAGTTACATTCTGTGCACTTACACTGTAGCTCTAGGGATTAAAACTTGAGCATATCATGTTTTGGCGCCATTTCTAGGGACTCTTTTGAGTCTTCGATAGATTTGAGTTTAGTGTTTAGACTAGCATTTTCGTTTTTAATTTTACAAAATTTTCTTGTTTTGTCTCGTTCTTTGCATTTCAGGTTCGACGAAGAACACTTGTGTTGATCAACACCCATTCAGCATCGATAGATACAGCTTGCGACTCAGCATCGATCGACTCTTATCCTGTATCGGTCGACACAAAAGTCGTGAAGCAGAAAGTGCATGCCTAATCGTGAATTAAGGAGCAATACAGATAAAGAGATTGTGTTTTTTCAAACAAGGAGCTTGCAAGGCTAGAGAGAAGAAACATGAAAACACAAAAACCAGTGAGGATGTTATATCCTAATGTCTTGGTGCTTGAACGGGATGACACTGGTGTTCTGAGAGACCTTGATGGCAATGCCTACAACAATCAGGGTCAGAAAATTGATGGGGAAGGAAACTCCATAGTAGTACCATGTTGGATCCCCTAGGATCTAGGGTTTGTTATATTGAAATTACCAACCTCGTTCTTACCTCAGATCTGGCAGCGGAATGGAATGGTGAACGAGATCTAGTGAATCAAGTGCTTCGCCTCTACTAAGCACACACTCACACAACCTGGAACGCCGGGATGCTAGTGCCGGATTCAGGGAATGAGTTTTCGATGTCTCTGCTTTTCTCTCTGAGAATTCCAGTGACGGCTCTAGGTTCAGGTCGACCATATAAACCTTTATATATCGACCTGGAAATGACATCACCAAATCGTCGGAGAAGCCCGACTCGTTTATGTCAAAACCCGATATGCATCGATCGACACACTTACTGTGTCGATTGACACACCTTCTCGAAAAGCCTGCATCGATCGACACATTCATGTATCGATCGACACATACATCATAAAACTCTATGTCAATGTGTATCCAATACACATCAACGTGATCATTATCAAATGATCATTCCCATATGTTAGCTTCCAGATTGCTTAGGTGTGTGACCCTATAGGATCATATAATACTGGCAGTAAGTCTACAACTTACAGATTACAAGAGGCTTCTAGCAAAGCATTACAATCACCAGTATTATACAAACGATTGATCTCGATACACAACTACTATCAGGAGTGAGTACAAGTGTGATTTCAGGACACAATCCCAACAATCTCCCACTTGTACTGGAATCATCAATTCCTACAATCCTTTTGTCTCTATATCTCGATTTGGCATAAGACAAGATTAGTGTCATTCTTATTAAGCCAATATCATGTTTATCGAACTCCTGATCTATGCTGAACAAAACAAACAACTGAACTACAGTTCGTTTGAGTGCGGCCACACATTTTCTCAGCATAAAATCTTCGATAGGCCCTGAGATATTTATCTCCCGTTATTCAGGAGGGACAAATCCCATCTTGTTCTATCCCTGTTCCTTTACACACTTCATGATACACCTGAGCAGTGCCTTTATAGCCGCCAGTTACGGATCGACGTTTGACAAGGTCAAGGTGCACCAATTCATATGAAAGAAAGCATGATGAACTCAGGTCTAAGGACTATACTCAATAGTCGTAATGAGAACCTCTCATGACACAGATATAACTATCCTGGAGACTTCTCATTAGCGGGTCACGTCCGATCATATGTTGACCAACATATATCTATGTGACTGACTGTGATAATCATATCATTGACTCCATGAAACTTAGTCAGCAGTCACCTCACAAGCTAGTCTCTCGCGGTTGTTATTGTCCCACTTTAACAACCTCGACTAGGGACACGTCATAATTTATGTCATTTGTTACTTATAGGGTTTCATGATCAAGTCCTCAACTTGATGGCCTATAATATGATATAAACTTATTTTGGGACCATTATTTAATTATCCAATAGTCAAATAATGTTGATGTCAGTTTTTCATAAACATGACCATATCATATTTATCTGAACATCATGACTAAACTAACTCCCACTAGAATCAAGACCAAGTCTTCAGATGTCTAGTACCTACAGCAACAGTGTTCAACTCGTGCTTAGGTTGTGAGAGATGCTGCGGTGTTCTTGCTTGGAACCATTCCAACAAACCACACCGCCATTCTTTAATGAGCACTATTCTACGGTCCTCTGCTTGGAAACCTTTCCAACAGACAGTACCATTACACAGGCAAAATGATATAACCAGGTGAGAACCGGGAATCATCTTTGTCCGTCTAACTACTCATAATTGATTCGTCTATTTCTCAGTTGTAAGAGAACCTATCCTTAGTGTTTCTCAAACACTTGGGGATATTCCTTTACAACTGTCCAGTGACTCTTACTGGAACAAATTGGTATCTTCTCGTCATGTTTTTATGCGTCAGCTGCATTTAGACGAGCGCATAATATGGCATTCATGATGGATTCTATTGCATAAGCAAAAGGAATCACACTCATTAGACATTAGCTCAGCCAGTGTCCAAGACACTTCATCTTGCTAAGATCATTGCCATAAGACCTTTGGTGTGAAGTCATTCTTGGAATCATGCATATTGGAACTGTCCAGTACCTTATAATCATAAGGATTCTGATACGATCCAATTAGCTCTTCTGATCCATCTCAATGGATCCATATTCCAAGAACTTACGCGACTTCACCCATGTCTATCGTTAAATTTGACTTCCGACCAAATCTTGGCAAGACTTTAGCGTCGGAACGTCGTTTATGAGATTAAGTACGTTCTTAACATACAGTTTGAGAATTGCAATTACGCTCCCACTAGTTTACATGTAAACGCACTGTTTCTATTCGTTCCTGACCGAGTCAAAGCCTTTGACCGTTTTAACAGAACATAGATTCCAACTCCAAGATGCTTGCTTCAACCGGCGAAGCTAACATGCATAACTAGTCAATTTTTCGGAGTTGGGGCTCACCATCGCTTCTTTGAATTTTGCATGCCCATCACTTTTCAATGATCAACGGATCACGACAATCGGTCACAAGGAATTACCCTCAATTTAGTGATGGATCCTTTCGGATCTGCGAATTTCAGGCTCCACAGGTGTAGATCCTACAGCACTCTGTAGATCTAACCGCTGCTCTCCCTCAACAGGTTGAACAGCCTCCTGTGTTTCTCGAATTTCTTCGAGCTGTACTTTTACTCCCACTGTTCTTCTTGGAAAAACAGAGTTCCGAACAACAAAACTTTGTTCTCGGATTGGTTGCAAAAGTACTAAGCCTTGGTTTCCTTAGGACAACCAGCGAAGCAGCACTTATCAGATTTGGGTTCAAGTTTGTTTGTTGACAACTGCCTTACACAAACCTTGCAATCCCAATTAATCAGAAAAACATATTTGGAAATCACCCAGTCCACATCCAATGTGGTGTTTTTCACTGATTCTGATAGAAAACTTATTTAGCGTAAACATGTTCATTTTAGAGCGTATTTTAAAAGAATAATGGAAGATTCATGTGACTCATCATTAATCGGAGCATATTCAATAAGATCCGATTCATTCTCTCAGAAACACCATTCAGGTTTTCTGGGAGAAAAGAGCTGTGATATGGCTTCACACTCACTTAGATGATCACTCAATTCTTGACTCAAGTATTTTCCTCCGCGATCTAATCGAGGATATCAATACTTCTGTCAAATCGGTTCTATACTTCATTCTAAAACTCTTTTGATCATTCCAAAGGATTCTGATTCGTGTTTCATCAAATGAACACAGTCATACTTATTGAAGTCATCAATAAGTCAATGAAGTATTGAAGTTTTCCTTTGGCACTAATGCTCATCGGGCCGCATACATCAGTATGTGTAAGGCCCAATGAGCCTCTGGCCCGTTTCTTTAGCTCTGCTAAATACGCCTTAGTCTTTTGGCCCAGCAAGCAGAATTCATGTCTCAATTGATTTACAATCAAATGAACCTAAAGCCCATAACTATGGAACTTCTGAAGCCGCTTCACTCTATTTGGTCAATATGACTATGCCGAGGAAAAATCGAATTCAAGTCATCAGACTTAAATCGTTTGATATTTATGTTATATTTAAGCGTATGTTGGTTTAAGATATAAAACCCTTTCAAAAGGGGTGCTACCATATGATATTTCATTAAGATCAAAAGAGCAAAACTTGTCTTTTATCAGAATGAAAAACATTCAAATTCTTACAAGAAAATGAAAGACATCTCTGCATAAAGCAGGTACATAGTAGCAATTACTTAATTCAAAAAACCAAGCTTGAAAGGCTCCTACAAGTGGAGAATCTCTACGGCTTATTCAGCAAACATTGCTCCCTACCAGGCACGTTGTTCCACTTGTCCTTTCTTCAACGTTCTACTGTTGTTTAGGCCCTGCATATTTCCAAAATATCAGTACCACAACTAGTATCCAATACATATGTAGAACTTGAATTAATAACACAATACCTGAAGAAGAAGTACCATACATCTTCTTCATCTCTTGTGAATCTTCCAAGAATTTAATGCAATCTCTCTTTCAATGCCCATACTCATTACAGTAGAAGCACTTTCTAACATCAGATGGGCCGGACTTGGGCTTATAAGATGACACAGGCTTATCCTGATTCCAAATCTGGACGGCCCTGTCTCTACCCTTGCCAACACAAGATTTCTCAAATCTTTTACCCTTTATGATGTCTTGCTCTACTGTTTTGAGCATGCCATGCAGCTCAGTCAACGTCTTCGTCAAGCCTTTCTTGATATAGTTCTTAATGAACTTATCATAGCTTGACGGCAGTGACTGCAGAATGATGTCAGTTGTCAACTCTAAGCTGACAGGACAATCCAGTTTCCCCAGGTTATCAACGTAACCCATCATTTTAATGACATGAGGACTCACTGGAACATCCTCTGGTAGTCTGCACCCTGTGAGAGACTTCACCAACTGGAATCTCTCAACTCGTGCAAGATCCTGAAACTTCAGTTTCAGGCTGGTGATCATCTCTATTGGCGACTCCATGTTCTCGTATTGACTTTTCAAGTCCGAGTTCATGGTAGCCAACATCAGACCACGTACATCTACCACATCAATATAATGCTTATTCCAAGCATTATATACTGCATTCGAGCGATTGGCCCCAAGCCTTTCTGGAAGAGCTATCTCAAGGACATAGTCCTTACTCTCCTGCTTGAGGATTAATCTCAAATTGCGATACCAATCCAGGAAATTTGACCCATTTAACTTGTCCTTCTCAAGGACGGGTCGTAACGAGAAGGTAGTTTTAGACATAAGCTGAAAATTTTAATCAAAGAAAATTTTAGTTATGATTTCAGGAAATGAGGAATCTTATCCAATAAGAAAACTCGCATTATATTCAAACAATGTTTCCTCAGTGAATATAATGATCCAAGATCCATACATTACTAAGATCTGAGTGGACGACTTGTCATCACCCAGAGTTTAGTAATCTAGGTAAGCAAACTATTGCTAATTGTACTCAGTATAATTCTTGGTCGTAGATGAGACAATCCATGTCTCATCCACTCTGACGTCTCTGGGCCCAGAACTTCTGACAGCCCAGTCAAGTAAACCAATCTCTTCTGTCTTGTGATCATTGACAGTTGCACTGCAAGTCTATCAATGATTACCTGCCTTACTCACTTCACTGTGGATACCAAGGACTCCAAGACTATCCAACAATGAAACGAGTTTTGACAGTAGACAAGATTGGGCAAGACATCAAGGTCACTTGATATTTAGTTGAGGAAATGGAACTTTAAAAGACTAGTAATTCAATCTCTTAGGTCACGTAATTGTAGATGTCAAGCACTGCAAGACCATCAACGTTACTATCTGCCTTACTCACGTAATTGTGGATACCAAGCTCTTGGCAAGACCATCCAACAACTAAACGAGTCTTGACAGTTGACCTTATTGAAACTAAGCTTTGATCTAACACACATCCAATGTGTATTAGATAGGTTTAGAACATTTTACTTCTAATTTTAATTAAGTTTTAATCGTTCTAATTTCAGTGGATTAGGTCATTCGGTTCGTTTCTTAATCATTTGTTTCAAAAACCAAACGATTACGGGTCGCATCGTCACCATATGCGTCGACTGACACACTTGGTCGACTCTTGATATGCAATCTTTCAGATCATCCAAGATAACCGGTCAAATCCAATTTAACCAGTTCATCTAATCGAACCGATTCAACCAGTTTTAACTAATCGCGATAATCGGTCCAATCCAATTGAACCGACTTATCCAATCAAACTGATCTTAACCACCTTAACCAAGCATGATGACCAGTTCAATCCAATTGAACCGATTCAACCAATCGCAAGGTTTGTGTCGATCAACATTAAACTTGTGTCGATCGACACAGCAGAGTATTGGGGATTTAGAATTAAACCGACATAACCATGCGAGATAATCAGTTCAATCCAATTGAACCGATCTATCCATTCGCATAGTCTGTGTCGACCGATGCACCTCGTATTTTCGCCATGTATCGACCGATACACCCAGTGCGTCGATCGATGCTGTGCGAAACCCCTAATATCTTTTACGAGTTTTCGCGATGTGTCGACCGACACAAGCTTAGTGTCGATCGACACCATGCAACAAACCCTAAATTATTTACGCGTTTTCGTTCTGTGTCGACCGACACACGCTTTGGGTCGATCGACACTATGCGACAAACACTAAAATCTTATTATGCGTTTCGCGGTGTGTCGACCGACACAAGATTAGTGTCGATCGACACAGTGCGACAACAGCAGTTCGTCGGTTTCAACAGAAACTTCAATCCGAGATAAATTTCCATAAAACACGATTTAACAGGCAATTAAATAATCAAATTCATCAGTATTCGATTTAAATGCCTCAGATTCAATAGACTAAACCCTACCATGCTCTGATACCACTGTTGGATCCCCTAGGATCTAGGGTTTGTTATATTGAAATTACCAACCTCGTTCTTACCTCAGATCTGGCAGCGGAATGGAATGGTGAACGAGATCTAGCGAATCAAGTGCTTCGCCTCTACTAAGAACACACTCACACAACCTGGAACGCCGGGATGCTAGTGCCGGATTCAGGGAATGAGTTTTTGATGTCTCTGCTTTTCTCTCTGAGAATTCCAGTGACGGCTCTAGGTTCAGGTCGACCATATAAACCTTTATATATCGACCTGGAAATGACATCACCAAATCGTCGGAGAAGCCCGACTCGTTTATGTCAAAACCCGATATGCATCGATCGACACACTTACTGTGTCGATCGACACACCTTCTCGAAAAGCCTGCATCGATCGACACATTCATATATCAATCGACACATACATCATAAAACTCTATGTCAATGTGTATCCAATACACATCAACGTGATCATTATCAAATGATCATTCCCATATGTTAGCTTCCAGATTGCTTAGGTGTGTGACCCTTTAGGATCATATAATACTGGCAGTAAGTCTACAACTTACAGATTACAAGAGGCTTCTAGCAAAGCATTACAATCACCAGTATTATACAAACGATTGATCTCGATACACAACTACTATCAGGAGTGAGTACAAGTGTGATTTCAGGACACAATCCCAACATACCAATTGTTGTTGCCGCGCAGGACAAGCTGGAGGTGGTGAACAATCTGATGACAAAGTTGTTTCACATGCGCAAGAGAATGCGCAAGCTGGGAGGATTCTTGCTGATTACATCAGGCCTGGCGAGTTATATGCTAACAAGTCTGCGATCCTATGGACCCTATTGAAAGATTTAAGGATCTAGTTACAGGAATGAAGTATAATGGAGTGAGCTATGACTTCCTGCACTGCAAGATTTTCCCACACTCTCTTGGTGGGGAAGCTGCGAATTGGCTGAAGCACATTCCACCAGGTACCCTTACTACTTGGAATGATACTAAGAAGAAGTTCCTCGAAACTTCTATGATGATGCTATATCTAATAAGCTGAGAGAGGAGATCTACAGTTCAAACATGGTCATACATAAGCTCTAAAAATTGCTTGGATACGTTTCAAGATGTATCAATGTGATTGCCCTCATCATTGTTTCTCTGAGGTTCAGTTGTTTGGCATTTTCTTTAGAGGTGTGGATTGGTGGTATCAGATGGCATTGGATGCTTTCTGCAATGGAAACTTCAACACAAAGTCTCCAGAGCAAGCCAAAGAGCTGATTGAGAACTTTGTGACTAGAAATAACACCAAGAATGTTGATCTAGAGAGGAAGCGATCAGGTGGAAAAGTATATGGACTCATATTGCAGAGATGAAGAACAAGATTGATTCAGTTCACAACATTCTAGTTCGGAAGAAGCAGGTCCATTTGCTACAGATGTAGAGACTTTTGAACCAGTTCATGAGTCAGAGAATGTCAATTACATAGCTGTAACTGGTTATCAAAATCAGAGATTTGGAAATCAGCAAGGACACACTTCTGGTTACACTCTAAAGCCTGCATTTCAGAGACTATTCCAGCGTAATAGCTCATTTTCAAGAGATTATGATTTTTCATCATACCAGACTCCTCCTCCATCTAATGACTAATCTGAGATTAAATCCATGCTTGAGTAGGTGCTTCTTGGTCAGAATAAGATGACAGCGGATCGGAATGGAAAAATTGACTCCATGTACCAAGATCTCAATGGGAAGTTGGAGACTCTAACAAGCAGAGTTGACAATCTGGACAATCGAATGACGCAAGCTGAGGCAAACATTAAGGGGAAGATGGCCCAATCTCAGAAGCAATACGTAAATTATGTCGTTGTAGAGAAGGACTTTGAGCTGAACTATGAGCCGGATGAGCTCCTAGTAGCCGCACTCAAAGCTATCAGATATTCTCGAGTTACAGACGAAGCATCGACAGACACACATCATGAGTGTCGGTCGACACAAGCGTAGAAAGCTGATATTTTGAGTTTCAACGTGAATCAGGACAGAGGAGTCACGATCTTGGTCAATGCAGAAGGCTCGATGCATGATAGCATCAACCGACACACATCCTGTTTCGGTCGACACACATCTGAATTGGAGAGGAAATCAGCATATGAGAAGCTAGGTTCGACCGACACTCACCTTGCATCGTTCGACACTCATCTCAGACGAGTCCAAACACCTACACCAGTGCCAGAGAAAGTCTATAAAACTCCAATACCCTTTCCTAGGGCTCCTAAGAAGTTCAAACATGAGCTAGATGAAGCTAAATGCATGGCAGTGATGGATAAGAAGCTGATTAAGATATCACTAGTTGATGCCCTAAATAAACACCATGCTCTGTAGAGATATGCGAAGAAGATGATCTCCACAGATGGAGATTTGAAAGAAGAGGTGTTGATGGTCTCTAAGCAGATCAGTGGAGTGCTACATAATCATATTCTAGAGAAGTTTCCAGATCTAGGAGTCTTTGTGCTAGACCGTTCCATCTTCAAGGACAGCTTCAAGCGTTCTCTGTGTGATTTAGGATCTGGTGTGAATCTCATACCATACTCTGAGGCTCCATATATCTCGCCTCCACCAAACCAAATGTATGAATCCTCTAGACTTAAACCTCCTAACTGCATTGCTGTGAATGCATGGAAACGCAGTATCCCACTCACGCTTTGCTCCCACCCTGGATCTATTCCATCCTTCCTTGGAAAGTCTCATGCTACTTACCCAGTGATTTGGCAGTAATCGAGTCTTTTATAGAGTCTTTCGAGTCCTTTAGGTGTTTTACAGGTTTTAGCACGTTTGGATATCTGGAGATCTGGGAGCTTATGGAGTGATTTGGCAGCATACATGGATTTCACAGAGTTCACTGGGTGTGGTGTCGGTCGACACCACTAAAGGATGAAATTCCTGCGCATCAAAAATACCGCTTTTGGAGATTTGCAATATTTACCCAAAAGCTTCCCATAATTACAGAAAGACCCAAATCGTGTTTTACACTATTAATTAGGTTTTTGAGCCATTGTTTAGGCGAAGCTTTCTTTGATCAGAGATTAGGAGATTTGGGGGCTGGTCTTGTACTCGAGAGAGACTTGATTTCGAACCCTTGTTCTTACTCTTTTGATTTTATATGATTTCTACTTTGATTATGTCTATTGTCATGATTGCCATGTCTGAGTAGTTTTCTGGTTAGATTTAGGGATTCTCATTAGGAATTTCATGGAACTATAGATTGATTTATTGATTATGATTCAAAGCATCTAGTTCTTCATCTAAGTTGTTCTTAACGCTTAATCTGAATTAGCTACTTGGATTATTGATATCAGATCGATTAGCGCAGCGAGAGTTGGTTAATTGATTAGAAAAGAACTTAGCTGAGCAAATAACCTATTCGCAAAGAGATTTGGCTTAGGGAATTTGTGAACGAAAGAACCTTAATTAAATGCATGTTTAGAACCTTAGAATTCGCAAAGAGATTTGGTCTTCTAGGTTGTTAGACATAGTTAGCATTCGCAGTGAGAGTTGGTTTGTTATATGACTGTGATTCTAGTTCTTTAACATCGATATATGAATCCTGTTGATTGATTGATCTATGTTCCTGATTTCCTGAGAACTTCCCTAAGTCTATCGCCTTTGTTCATTGATCACACATCGTTTGCTTACTTGCTTTCTTTACTGCTTTCCATCTGTCTTGCTTAGCTTAATTCGATTGCATACAATCTATCGTGTGAACTAGATTCTCTGTGGATTCGATACCCTTTATACTATGATTGCATATCTGTGCACTTGAAGTTAGAATAGGGATTAAGATTTGATCTATCAAGTTTTTGGCGCCGTTGCCGGGGACTCTTTGAGTTCACTGATAGATTTTGTACTAGAATTTAGTCTAAGTGTTTTCTTTTCTTGTTTACTGACCTCTTTTCCCCGTTTTTCTTGTTTCTGTAGGAAAACAGCGAGCAAGAGTACTTAGTGGCGATCGACACCCTTTCAGTGTCGGTCGACACCCTTCGCGGAATCAGTCTTCTTTCAGTGGATGCCCAATCGTCACACACGAAGCAACCCAGACGAAGAGCTTTTAAACCTCAAACTTGAGGAGCTTGCTAGGCTTGAGAGAACAAACAAGAAGGCTCAAAGATCTGTAAGGATGATGGATCCGAATGTTGTTTTCAGCTCAGAGATTGACAGCTCGCAGATAGCTGGGTTGAAGAACAAAATTTACTCTCTGCATAGCCTTCTAATTGGAAGGAAGAGTGTCCAATTTGCTCAGGATTTTGAAGTAATGGATATTGGAGAGTATGTGCAAGAAGTTGTCAACTACGTTTGAGAGAATGGATTCTACAGTCATAAATCTGCTTTTCAGAAGCCCTTCCAGCAACAGAGTAACTCCTTCTCGAGGAACTATGGTGCTTCCTCTTACCAGACACCTCCTGCACCTACATGTGAGAGCAGATTGGAAGCCATGATGGAGCAGCTTCTTGAAGGATAAAAACAGACTAATGTGTCCTTCAACGCAAAGCTTGATGTCGTGTACACAGATTTGAATGGGAAGTTTGAGTCCTTGAACACTCATATGAGGCAGCTGGATACACAAGTGGGTCAGATTTTAAGCTCAATCAAGGGGAAGTATACTCAGAATGCCCACGTCAACACTATCTCAGTTCAAGTTGAAGATATGTTGATTCAGGAAGAAGAATTTGAGGTTAAGACTTTGAAAATCGTGGATAACAGTCAAAAATCCGTAGCTGCAGACTCAGCGTCACCCGACACTCCACCTCTGTGTCGGTCGACACCCCTTGAAAGCCCAGAGTTCGAGAGTTTTGACGGACCGAAATCGACCGAAATCGACATTGATATTTTGACTATAGCTCTCGGTGTCGATCGACACCCTCTTTGTGTCGGTCGACATGCAGTTCTGACGGCAATTTTGAGTTCTCATAACGAACAGAAATCGACCATGCCCGACATTGGAGAGTCGACATCACTTAGTGTCGACCGACACTACTTCTGCGTCGGTCGACGCTACGGTCGGGCAGACCCAATTTCGTCCAAATCCGATGTTTTTGCTAAGGAGAAGGTCTACAAACCTCCTATACCGTTCCCCAGAGTTCCTATGAGGTCTAAACATGAGAATAATGTGGTCAAATGCATGGTGGTGATGGATAAGAAGCTGAATAAAACTCCACCAGCTGATGCTTCGCGAGTTCACCCTTATGTGGAGAGATATGCGAAGAAGATGATCTCTACTGATGGAGATTTGAAAGAAGGGGTGATGATTGTATATAAGCCAATCAGTTTTGTGCTACTGAATCAGATTCCAGAGAAGCTTCCAGATCCAGGAGCCTTTGCGCTAGATTGCTCTATCTTCGAGAACAGCTTCAAACACTCCTTATGTGACTCAGGATCTAGTGGAAATCTCATGCCATATTCTGTGACTGAGAGGTTGGGGTTGTTGGACTTCAAACAAACTAGGATCTCTCTAATCCTCGCTGATCGATCGAAGAGGATTCCAGAAGGAGTTCTTGAGGACATCAATATCAGAGTTGGAAACTACTTGATTCCAACAGACTTTGTGGTGCTGAAATATGATATGGAACCGGATGATCCTCTGCTACTTGGCAGATCGTTCTTTGCTACATCTGGAGCAGTGATTGATGTGAGGCGTGGCCTGATTGATCTCCACCTGGGAGATAAGCCTCTGCACTTCAAGATGGATAAGCTGCGAAAATCCACAATTGATGGTCAAGCTTTCAGTGTTCAGCTAGAACAAGAAGCTCGGATTTGTGAGACTACAGTGTCTGCTAGTGGAGAAAAGAAGATGGTGGTTCCTCATGAATCTACTCTAACATCTTCAGAGCCTGCAACTGCTCATAAGAAGAAAGCTCCAAACATCAGACACCCACCAAAGTGAAGGTATGCATCCTCTCAACTTAATCCTCCTAACTTCATTGCTGTGAGTGCAGGAAAACGCAGCATCCCACCCACGCTTCGCTCCCACCATGGTTCTATTCACTCTTTCCTTGGGAGATCTCATTATCATAATGCCTATACACCACCTTGGATGAAGAGACATTCACAGAGGCACTCCAAGTCTCTGTTGAATCCCCCATAAGTCCGATCTCCTGGCTATAGTCAAGCTAATGACTAAAAACAAGCGCTGAGTGGGAGGCAACCCACTGTTGGGTCAGTTTTTCTTTTCTTTTTGGTTTTTGGTTTTGTTTCTTTGATTTTTCTGGTTTTTGGTGTTTCAGAAAGTGATGAACAGGATTGCAGACATTTTGATCGACACCGAACTAGTGTCGGTCGACACCAAACTCGAAAACACGGACCATAATCGAGGACGCTCGATTAGGATCAGCCTTGTGTCGCTCGACATTGGCTGTGTGTCGGTCGACACCAACCACGCTAGCAGATAAGGTTTCTGATTTTCCGAATTTTCGCTGATTTATACCTTATTCTCCCGAACCCAAGCTGCGATAACACTGGGGACAGTGTTGTTTAAGTGTGGGGGAGGTAATTACTGACCACCGTTTGCTTTCTTTTCTTAGGGTCAGTCCTTTGTTTTCAAATTGTTTTATTGAGTCAAAATGTGTCTGAAACTATGATTTTTCGAGGAAATTTTTCACTGGAACAGGAACTAAGTGACCATTGGACAGACTTGCAGCAGCTTTATGACTATTAGAAAACCCCAAACGGATCAACTTACCATGGACACCCATATCTAACCAGGTATTCAGAGGATCCATCACTAACTTCACCTCCAATCCTGACTTTATTTTCTCACTTAGGGGCTTGGTATCTCTGGATCGGATTCCTCTGATGTACTTGACACAGCCTATAATCTTGTCTGAGTATGGTTTCTGATTTTTCCCTCCCTTGAAAGTAAAAAAAAAAAAAGATAAACTGCGGATAAGCTAGTAGCTTCGAAGTGGTCACGGGAGTGGTAGAGACCCCTATTACCTCCTGTGTATCCATGGAAATATGTCCAAAGTACACCCCGAATAAAAAGGGAAGAGCACTGATAGAAAATAAAAAATGATACCCAGTGGGGAAAAATCAGTTGCTAAGGGAGAAAGGGAGAAGAAAGGAACCAGAAACCGACAATTTGGTGGTCAGCTACTGACTGGGTTGAGTCCATGTGTCCTCTGATCGATACTCCCTTTGCGAGACCGCACTTAATTGATTATAGACGTCAATGTGGTGAATCTGAATGCTATGATTTTGTTTTTGGAGTTTACTTTGGACAACTGCTAAGTGTAGGGGAAGTATATTGTGGTCTTGATTTCTGCATCCTTGTTTTCATGTGGCTAACTAAAGAGAATCTAAGGGTGGTGCTCCGAAGAAGAAATGAGTTTTTGAAGTTTTCAAACTTCTTCTCCTGATCTTGGATTTATGTTTGCTTGAGGGCAAGCAAAGGCTAAGTATAGGGGAGTTAATATATAAAGTTATTTTATGGGTTTTAACCATGATATAAGTCTTTATTAACGAGCCTTTTATGCGTTTTGGAGTCTTTTAGAGTCTTCTACAGGTTTTAGCATGTTTGGAGCATATTTGGATATTGTGGCGCATTCTGGAGCTATTTGGAGAAGTCACACTGAGGAAGAAGAAGTCAGAGTCGACATTTGGAGTTTGTGTCGACCGACACACCTTTGGTATCGATCGATGCATTATCGAGACAAAATGTGGTCAATTTACCGTAAGTTTGTCGGGCCAATTTATCAATCATTCACGCCCGATATTCACATTACGAGAGAGTGACGACCGATGCACCATTGGTGTCGGTCGACACATCCCAGATTCAAGAAGACTTCGCGAACTTTTAGAGACTTGTGGAGAATTGCAAGGCTAGCCAGAAGTTTTTCATAATTCCAAAGAAGCCCCAAAACGTGTTTAGACTTTATATTACGGTTTTTAAGTCTTTGTTTAGAAAAAGCTTTATTTTACATTCAGAGAGATTTGAAGATTTTTGGGGCTGATCCGATACTCGATAGAGAGAAGATTTCGAACCCCTGATTCTTATTCTCTTTTATGTTATTGAGTATTCTACTCGTTATGATATGTGTTTCATTGATCATGTATGAGTAGTTTACTAGTTAGATTTAGGGATTCTCATTAGGGATTTCATGGAATGTTAGGTTATAGATTAATTGAGATTCATACTTTCTAGTTCTTCATCTAGGTTGATCTTAATGTTTAATCTGAACTGGTCACTTAGATTATTGATATTAGGTTGATTCTCGCACTGAAAGTTGGTTAATTAGCTAGAAAGAACCTAGATGAGCAATTTGTTTATTCACAAAGAAATTTGGTTTAGGAAAATTGTGAATAAACGAACCTTAGATTAATGCATGTTTAGAACTCTAGGACTTGCAACGAAAGTTGGTTTGCTAGGTTTTTAGACATAGTTAATATTCACAACGAAAGTTGGTCTGTTAAATTCTTTTGATTCTAGTTGTAGAACCGTTTTTAATTTGATCCCGATTAATTGATTGATCTATATTTCTGATTTCCTGAGAAATCCCTTGACCTGACGCTTTTCTTGTCTGCTTACAAACTGTTTGCTTCATATTTCTGCAATATTTATTTTCTTATTTATTGTACTTGCTTAGCTTAATTTGATATTTTATAATATATCGTAAGATTTTTGAATTTCGGTGGATTCGGCCCCTATATACTATAGTCATATTCTGTGTACTTGCAGAGTAGTTTTAGGAATTAAAACTCGAGCATATCAAAAGGCGGCGGCGGATCAGATGGGAACAATGAGCTCGAGGTCGGATTTAGTGGTAGGAGGAATGGGGCAAGTAGAGAAGAAGGAGAGATAATAATGATGAATTACTTTTTTTGTTTTTTTTTTGCTTTTAAAAATAATTATTATTTTTTTAGTGGCATTTGAGCCTTGTCCTCATTTATAAAGGCAAATTGCATTAAATCGTAAAAGTTATTCATAGATCGGAAAACTTTACCGAAAGAAATTAGGGTTTACCTATATATTGTTATAGCGTCGAAATTCAGACGCAATTTCGTTAGGCATGGCTAAAGAGACGAACGCCGAGCAAGTCTTTTCTGAAGAAGCGTCGACCAGCCGCCAAAAGAGGCAACGAAGGCTTCCCTCCATTGTTGAAGAAGAAGAAGAAAAAAGCGAGAGTGGTGGAGGAACGGAGGTACGGTCAGGGACTCTGTTCGATTTGGATCTTCTTGATTGTTCCGTTTGCTGCCACGCACTGACGACTCCTATCTTTCAGGTCTTGTCAACTTACCTTTTTCTACTCTTCACGACTGCTCGTTTCTCTAATCCCCTGGCCGATTCAGATGTTTGAAATACTGTTGTGGTTTTGGGTAAATCGTTGCGTTAGAGAGATGTTAATCGAAGGAACTGAAGAATCTAGTCATTTACTATTGGTGGATTCAGAGTTTCGGAAACTGTTGTGGTTTAGTGTCTATCGATCTTGGGAAAATGTGGCTGTTAATTGAAAGAAATGAAGCATTTGCTAGCACATCGTGTGATTGGAACCCTAGCTTCTGTTGATCAAATTATAACTTTGGTAATAATAATAAGTATCTCTGTGTGGATTTTGCATCTCAGTGTGACAATGGACACATAGCTTGCTCTTCTTGCTCTCTTAAACCGAGGAACAAATGCCCTGCCTGCGCTTTGCCCATTGGTAACTACCGATGAAGAATAATGGAGAGAGTTGTCGAAGCAATCATCGTTCCGTGCCCAAACGCCAAACATGGTTGCACCGAGACGTTCTCTTACGGCAAAGAATTAGCCCATGAGAAGGAAGAATGCGGTTTTTCTCTGTGCTACTGTCCTACACCAAACTGCAAATACACGGGCGTGTACAAGGATCTATACAGTCACTACTATGCTAACCACAAGGACAAGGACTTGTGGAATTGTTTCACGTGTGGCCGTTCCAGTGGCGCATGGCTATCCACAAGCGAGAAGATTCTAGTCCTTCAGGAATCTTGTGATGGTCCATTGGTTGTGCTTCAGTGTTTCAAAGAACCACAAGGAATGTATGTAACTGTGAACTGTATAGCACCTTCTGCTCCAGGAGTTGGGAGATTCACGTATCATCTTTCCTACACTACAGGAGATACAACTCTGACGTTTGCGTTAGAGGAGATGAATAGGATCCAGAAAGTGAGCTTGGAAACTCCTGAGAAGGACTTCATGTTAGTTCCTGACTATATTGTGGGTCAGTTTGCTTGGTTGAAGATGGTTATTTGCATCCGCCGGCTCGAAGAAGATGAAGATGAAGATGAAGATGAAGATGAAGATGAAGATGAAGATGAAGATGAAGATGAAGATGAAGATGAAGATAAAGAGGGGTAATTATCATATCATATCCATTGTAGGTCGTTGTTGCCCAAAAAAAAGAAAAAAATTCCATTGTAGGTCGTTTTCTCATACATCACTACTTTTAATTCTGAAATTTTTAAAAAACCATACGTTTCTGTTTGTTCTTTGAGCCTTGACTCTGTTTTAGAATGTGAATCCATGACTAGGCCAAGTATGTCCATTTTGATTGAGTTTATTCACACACATTATTGTTCAAACTTGTATATGAATTTGTTGTAGTGAATTCAAAATATCTGAAGAGATATATGACAAGGGCTTGAATCCACTACAACAAATTCATCTTGGCAAACGTTTTCGTTATGTTATATCATTAGAAGATTTTAGATAGATATGTATATTTTAATCTATTACAAATGATCATCTTACATTAACGGCTAACGAATCTAATATCCTCCAACACTTACAAATACAATATAAAGGAACGAATCTAATGTCCTCCAAATGTACGGTTATGGAATGATTGCATTTTTTTTTTAAAATGGAATCAAGCGTTCCACATATCATTCATATACTTGGATACTAGATGACTCGTGGCGGAACAAAAATTATTGTCTATGATATTTTATTTTGTTGGCTTAAAATATGGTATCATATTAATTATTAATTTTGATTTTTGTCAGATATGTAAGACTTAAAAATACAATTCTAATTAAAAATGTTATATACTAATACTAATGTTACTATCCATTTAAACAATTATCTAATGTTAATGATTTAGTGTTCATGTTTCAGGACTCAATGTTCCACAGGTCTTTAACGGGTCTGCAAATTGTTCAAGTCATCCATTATATATATATATATATATAATTTTTTTTTTTTTGGTAAAATTTAAACTTATATTACTACTCTTGAAAATATTTACATACAATGGGGTCTAGATAAATGAGTAAAAACCGATCTGGTCATTCAACGACCAAAATCAAAACAATAATTGGAAAAGAAAGAATAATCATGGACGTGTCAAAGGCGAGCGTATGCCTGATGATCAAAAGCTCTCGTGCCCAGCCACTTCTGGAATAGCTGTTGTAATAGAGGATTGTCACGATAGTTCAAAGACGTGATCCTGTTTTGAATCGTCCGGTCAATGAGTCTTGCAAGAACCGAATATGGGCTTGGTGTATGCTGATGGATACGACCATTCCTTTCCCTCCAGACCATATAAATCGTCGTTTGAAGAGCCAGCCTTATCAAGATGAAGGTTAGCTTGTCGAAGCGGCGAGATAGAAGGAGACCGACTGTTTCCAACCAGTCTGGATTTTCCGGACCATCCAATAAGTTACCACAAACTTCAATCCATATGGAAAACACATAAGGGCATGCGAAAAATAACTGATCCCTTGTTTCATTCATCTCCCCACAGAGCACACAAGAATGTTGCACTCCCCAAACTCTCATCCTATCTCCTGTGGATAAACGATTCTTAAAAGCAAGCCACGCAATGAAAGCATACCTTGGGATTCCTTGTGAGAACCAGACTAGCTTAGCCCATGGAATCTTTTCATGATGAGTACGAATTTGGTTCCATGTTTTCCTTGAAGAGAATATGGGCTTGTATACATCCTGATCATGTCTCCACAATAGCACATCATTTCCAACATGAGTTAATGGTGGATTAATCCGATAAACCGCATCTCTAATTACATTAGCCATAAGGGACCGAGAATTCCTTAGTCGCCATTCATCTCCTCTCACAATATCACAAACCCTGACCCATCTTCTAACTCCTAATTGTTGAGTGCCTGCCTCACCAATCAAATCATTACGTTTCCCCAATGGGAGCCATGGATCAGACCAAAAGAAAATGGAGTCTCCATTATGAACTTTCCATATTAGAAAATCCCACACCAACGGTCGTAACTTCAGTAGTTTATGTCATATCAATGAGCCTCTAGTATTTGATGATACATCCCAAAACGAACCCTCTCGAATTAAGTGAGAGTGGACCCAATCAACCCAAAGAGAATTAGACTTGGATAAGAGACTCCATACTAGACTGAGACTGTAACACATTGCGATATCAGTAAGCTTGCGGATACCTAGACCACCTTCGCTCTTTGGAGTACAAATATCATTCCAAGCTACTTTTGCACCACCTTTAGCTAGGGGGTTACCCTTCCATAAGAATGTGCAGCATATACTTCTTATTTCCCTTAAGCACTTCATTGGAAGTCGGAATGCCGCACACCAGAAGGAAGTGATGCCTGAGATAATAGATAGTACCAACCGTAAACGACCTGCAAACGATAAACTGCCCGCAGCCCAGCTCAACATACAAGACCGAATTCAATCCACTAAAGGTTCATAATCTGATTTAGTCATGCTTCTAGATGTTAGGGGTAAGCCCAGATATCGAATCGGAAGCGTTTCAATGCGACGACCCAGGCTTGCAGTAGTCAATTCCACATTCACCTTATCCACCCTTGCTGCAAACCCTGATATCTTTGATGGGTTTATGGCTAGCCCGGAGATCAAGCAAAAATCAGAGAAGACCTTTAGTACACCAGCAAACGATGAGGCCAATCCATCAGTAAAGATAATGATATCATCCGCAAAACTTAAATGAGTCAAGTTCAGCGTAGAGCAAAGTGGATGATGACCAAACTTCCCTTGTCTTGCTGCAGAATTTAGCATATTCGATAAAACATTGTTGACAATCACATATAGGTATGGAGATAGCGCACCGCCTTGACGAATACCTCAAGCACTTGGAAAGAAACCTCCCAACTCACCGTTAATTGCCACTGAGAAATCCACTGTGGATATACAAGTGTAAATCCACTTGACAAAGATTAGCGGAAAACCCATTGCTTCAAGTGTTTTTGGATGAAGGACCACTGAACAGAATCGAAAGCCTTTGCAATGTCCACCTTCAAGGCACACCGGGTAGGTCCATTTGGTTTGTGATAGTCCTTAACAACTTCAGTAGCTAATAGGACGTTTTCATGCAGGAGTCCACCTTTGACGAAAGCACACTGATTCAATTCAATCGCCATTGGCAATGTCTTCTTGAGCCTGTTTGCTAGTAATTTCGAAATGACCTTATATAACACATTGAAGAAAGCTATAGGTCTGTAGTCCGTTATCATCTCAGCATTATCGTGCTTCGGAGTCAACATAAGAATAGTCACATTGACCGATCTCGGCAATGGTCCATACATAAAGAAAGATTGAACCGCCGTTACCAAATCACCGCCTACAATTGCCCATGCCTCCTTATAAAACTCCACCGGAAACCCGTCTGGACCCGGTGCTTTATTACTCGGAAGATGAAAGACTACTTTCTGAATCTCCTCACGTGTGATCGGCCTGGTAAGCTCAATGCACATCTCCTCCGTACAACGAAATTCAACTATTCTTTGAAATTCAGCCACCAAAATGTCAACTTGGGGGCCAGGTTGCTCCTGCAAAAAACTTTCAAAATGCCTGACCGCCTTTGTTTTAATATCTGCTGCAGTAGTTAAGACCGTATCATCCCTTGTGCGAAGCTTTCGAATTTTATTTCTAGCCTTTCTACCTTCTGCCACACGAAAGAAATATTTTGTGCTGCGGTCTCCCAATTTAAGGAACTGAACTCTTGACTTTGTCTATAGAGTTTCTCCTCCAAAGATGATAAATGATTCCATCGTACCGACGCTGTAGCAACATCTGTTAGGTTCTGTTCAGTTGGGTCGTGAAAAGCCTTCTCCTGAGCTAGACACAAACTCTCCCAAGCATTCGTAACCTTGGTCGGTAAGTTACCGAATTTTGATCTTTTCAACTCTCTCAATATTTTCTTTAAGCTCTTCACCTTTTTATGAAACATTATCAAAGCAGTTCTAGAATGGAAAAAGTGAGGATGCTTCCCCACTCGTCACCGATAAGCTCCGGAAAAGACGAGTGTGTCACCATGTGAGTAAAATACTTGAATGGCTTGAAACCCTTCGGTTCTGGATCAGAGAAAAGGATCACCATTCGGGCATGGTCCGATATATCTCCTGCATCAAACTTTGCCAAAGAATTCGGGAAGAGATCCCGCCATTTCTCATTGACAAGAATCCGATCAAGCTTCTTCCCAATAGGATTTTCTTCCTGATTATTTGTCCATGTGAATCTCTTTCCTTTGTATGATAAGCCGTCCAATCCACATGCCACCTTAGTTGATTGAAACTCAAACATACCTCTCTGATCCACTCTATAGTCCATGAATCTAGAGTGATCTGATGCGGCGAGGACTTCATTAAAATCCCCAGCCAAAGCCCAGCCATAAGCAGAGCCAACATATGAAGCTCAGAAATCGCAAATATCCTGCCATAAAACTCTACGAGCAGCAACCTCATTGAAGCCATACACAAAAGAGACTATATACTGGGAACCCAACTGCTTATCTGTAACTCCACAACAAACCATCTGAGCCGAAGAGTACATAATTTGCAATTCGATATCCGACGACCAGATAACCCAAATCCGTCCTAAAGGATGGAATTGGTAATTAGTGTAATAATTACAACCAATGAAAACCGAGTCAAGAATGGATCTAGCGTTACATTCCTGCACTCATGTCTCCAAAAAACTGCCTAAAGAAACCTCTGCAGTCCGCAACCAGTCACGAACCACATTACGCTTGCGCGGTAAATTGAATCCGCGCATATTCCAAACAAAGACTGGCGACATCAGTGCTCTCGAGAGGAAGCTGCAGATTTTTTGTTCCCCCCTCCACCAGCATCACTAACCTTTGTTCGACTCAGATCATTGCGTATTGATAATTGCGAACCACGCTTGAATGTAATACCCCTCATTGTCTCTCCGGATACATGCTCCTGACTTGATGCATCATGCTGCTCTGCATTCTGATCTAAGTCATCCTCATCACATTCTCCATCCTCTTTAAGATTCATTAAAGCTTGAAATCTTGACGGGAAGTAGGAAAAAACTAATCCCTTTCCTTATTTTTAATCGGAGAGCCTTTTCCACTAAGTACGATGGTCCAATTTTTATGATAATCATCATCTGGATCCACTGTATTAACAGCTACTGCCTTACCGTCTGTACAAACAATATCACTGTCTGCCTTATCGTTCTTCTCCTCTTGTGTTTTTTGAGTGTACGACTCACCAGTCACCTCAATCTTTCCTGCATCCTTCCTTGCATTGTCCGTATCAATTTCTACTTTCTCTGCATTCGCAGGAGACAACAATAGTTGCTCTGCACCATAAAATCCAAAAACAGATTCATTCTCCCCTTCTTTAACCGGCATATTTGGCGCATTTTTAATGCTTTCAAGGTCTGCAACTAGTGTTGCAATGATATCGACAGCAGAGCCATTAAACTCAGACAGGTTCATACCATCTTCAACAACAACAAGAGCTGACTGTGGATTAAGAACATCCTGATCCTTGCCTTTATCCATAAACACCTCATCAGATGGCTTTGCATTAACACAATTATTCATCAGGTGTCCCCATTTATGACAGATACTACACTGAAGTGGAAGCCATGGGAAAGACACCTTAATCCTTACCGGACGCCCTTGGTATTCAAAACACAATGCAGTAGGCAATGGTTTCCGCAGATTTACCTTAATTAGCATTGGTGCTACATCTAACCGAAGACACCTTTTTGTTTTATGATGCAGCTTAACAAACTTGCCTATATATCCAGCAATCAGCCGCAGTCCCTTGTTCGAGAACATATCCGCAGATAAGCCTGCAAAATCTACCCAAACCGGAATAGGTGTAAAATCTGGTTCCATTGCATTAACCTCAGGCTTCCACTCATGTAACATGAGAGGTACATCTCCCACATGCCAAAACTTTCTTTTCAATACCCTCTCTCTAACACCAGCATTTTCACTCTGAAACAGAACATCTGACTTGTTTAGAAATTGCACATCAACCTTTGGACCTTTTTCCGACGACGAGCAAAGCATATTCACAGTGGCATGAATAGAGCCGATATGGGGAGTTTCTCCAATAAATTAGCCGAGCAGATATGGCTCCCACAGAGGCTTTTCATCAAACTCGAAACCATCTGGCAAAATCACTTCCGCCACTCCATTGACAACCTTCGCAGTCTCCACACTCATGGATTCGTCATCTGCAACACCACTTACAACTATCTTCCATGCCTTCCTCTGCCTCATACGACGACCTCCTCCCACCGTGGGACCCTCCTGTGGCCCCGCCGGTGGTCCCATCTCCGGGAGAAGCCCGGAAAAAGAAAGACTTGGGATGTACGAAAAAGGAAACTCAGCCAACCCTAAATCTCCCAAGGCTTCACCTCCATCCAACACTCCAACAACCCTCCATAATATATATATTACTAATTTCAGTTGGAAAAATATAATATCTAACATATTTTAAAAAAATAAACAAAACAAAAATACAACTTTATATTTTAGAAGACCCATTCATAGCTTGAACCAAGATCCAATGATTTTGGTGAAGAGAGCCATAAAACAAAAAAAAATGAAATCAAAAGCTAGATAGAAAGGATTTCAACATTTAAATAAAAAATAAAAAATATTAAATATATATCACTTTTTATAATGAGCAATATCTTCAATATCTGGATCAAATTCAAATTATGAAATCAACCCAGAATTGTGGACAAAAGGGAATACCTAAATTGAACGTTTTAGGTATAATTAAAAAAAAAATAGTTGACAAAAAAAGGTATAATTAAAATTTTAATATTAATGTGAAACAGACAAGCATCAGCCTTTTGTACAGTGGATAATTTTTCATCAACCGTTAGTTGGTGCTATTTTGGAAACTCATATCAAGGAAACCAATTTGAATCAGCTCATGCAGAAATTTGTCCGGGGTGGAACTTCACCTGTAATCATGATACGGATCCGGATGGAAGAATCATCTTAATTTGGAAACTCCCAAGTCTGTCCAAGTGGTCCATCAGTCCTGGCAATCCCTCACTTGCAAAGTCTAACTGGCAAATGGAATTGTTTTCTTCTACTCTTCTATCTACGCGTATAATCGAGAAGAATGTGCTGCTATTTGGAACGATATGTTAGAAGTGCAAGCCACACTCTTCCTTGAGAATCAGAACTGGATCATAGGCGGGGATCTGAACCAGATCATTCACCACGCTGAGCACTCTACCCCAACAGTAAATCACCTTACCCCTGATATGGCAGAGCTGTGAGACTACCTTATGGCTGTAGGCATGAAGCATTTACGGTTCCAAGGTTGTGCTCATATTAGGACTAATAAACGTCATGAAGACCCAACCACAAAGAAAATGGATCGTGCACTTGTAAACAACAACTGGATCCGCTCTTTCCCAAACACTGTTGCTACATTCCTCCCACACGATTTATCAAACCACTCTCCCTGCCTTATAAATCTAGCATGTCCTCTCCCATATTCTGGCACTAAACCGTTCAAATTCTTCAACTTTCTCTCTACCCTGCCCCTTTTCTTACCTACGATTGAGTCGGTGTGGAACCAAAGTGGAAGTCATGCTCGTGATCTTGCTTCGCTTGGACCAAAACTAAGAGAGCTAAAGAGGCCATTAAAAACACTAAATCGAGAGAATTTTTCGGATATTGAAAAGAGGGTTTGTGAGATTAATGGTTTGTTGAAACATGTGCAGGTACAAGCAATGGAGACACATACTCAGACTACATTCGAAACGAAAAAGGTAGTCCACCAGAAATGGAGCCATCTTAGAGGAATTGAGGAATCCTTCTTTCACCAGAAATCGCGTGTCAATTTCCTCCGGCTTGGGGATCAAAATACACCTTACTACCATTGAGTTGGGGCTGCCCGAAATTCAAAGAACTCTATTCGATCTTTGGAGGATGCAAATGGTCTTGTAATCATTGATCCGGACCAAATGAGAAATCTAGCCATATTGCATTTCTAGGACATCTTAGCTCCGCCTACACTTCCTCGGATTTCAAACACTCTGGTTCCAGTGACTAAACTCGGTTAAGTGTAAGGCGCACAACCTGAAGGAATTTCTAGCAGTTCTAATCAGGATTAGCAACCCTCGTCTGAATTCCGAGCCTAGGATCTAAGGTTCATGTAATTGAATCTATGGGATCTCAGATTTACCTGGTGAATATGCAGCGGAAGTATTGCAAGTAATCGAGATCACGAAGCGCCTCAAGTGCTGCGCCTCTACTGGTATCCACACGCACACAAACTGGACCGCAGGGATGCTAGTGCCTTACAGAGATCTGATCTCCAGAGAGGTTCCTATCTGTGTTCTGGTGGCTGTCTATTAGGTTAGTAACGAGTTTAGGTCGACCATATATCTTATATATGTCAGCTTAAACCACAACGGAATTAACCAACGATTAAACCAAATTAATCTGATGAATCCGCGAGTGCATCGATCGATGCACTATCTGCAACGATCGATGCTATCCCAGAACATTGATATCGAATGCATATCACATATGCATTCACTGGATCATTACATTAATGATCAACCTTGTCTTTAACGCCCAGTTTGCTTAGGTGTGTGACCCTGTAGGATCATATAACACTAGCAATGAGTTCTCAACTCATTGATCATAAGTGGCTTCTAGCAAAGCGTTATGACTACCTAGTGTTATGTGATTGTCTTATCTCGACTGTACGACTTTCACTTAGAGCAAGTACAATAGATTTCAGGACATTCCCAACAATCTCCCACTTGTACTGGAATCATCTATTCCTTTAATCCCTTTGTAGCTATATCTCAATCTAGCATAAGGCAAGCACTGTGTCATCCTTAATTAACCAGATTACGTTTATCGAATCCCGATTTGTACTGATGAAAAACAAACGACTGTCAATCACCTCGTTTGAGCGCGGCCACGCATTTCCAGTATCAAATCTTCGATAGGCCCAGAGATATTTAACTCCTGTTATATAGGAGGTACAAATCCCATCTTGTCCCATCCATGTCTCTTTCATATTTCATGATACGCCTAATCAGTGTCTTTATAATCACCAGTTACGGCTGACGTTTGACAAAGTCAAGACGAACCAATCCATATGAGAGAGGACATGATGAACTCAGGTCTTAGGACTAAACTCTTTTGTCGTAATGAGAAACTCTTATGACACTAATATAACATCTTGTAGAGTTCTCATTGACGGGTCAAGTCCGATCATGTGTTCTCTAACACATATCTATGTGATTGACTTTAATACACTTATTAATGACTCCATGAAACATGGTCATCAGTCACCTCACATACTAGTCTCACGCGGTTGTTAATGTCCCACGTTAACAACCTCAACCAGGGACCATTATAATTTATGTCATTTATTGCTTATAGGGTTTCATGATCAAGTCACATACTTGATGGCCTATAAAATGTCATAAATTACTTTGGGACATTATATATATTTAATTAACACAATTAAATAATGCTGAAACAATTTCATTAAAGTAACATAACTATTATGTCTTTGTGAACATCATGTCATAACTAAAACAAATACAACTCCCACTGAAATCAAGATCATATCTTAAGAAATCTAATGCCTATAGCAGTGGTATGAAACTCGTGCTTAGGCCTTGGGAGAGGCTTGGTCAGTGGATCATCAACATTCTCATCCGTCGGGACTCTGCTGATCTTCACATCTCCTCTATTCACAATATCACGGATAAGGTGATATCACGGATAAGGTGACATCTCCTCTATTCCATTGTTGTCACAATACAGAGCCACTGGCTCAGAAATACTAGGAATCACACCAAGTTCAGTGATGAACTTCTTGATCCAAACAGCCTCCTTTGCCGCTTCAGAAGCAGCGAGGTACTCAATTTCAGTTGTGGAATCTGCTACAGTGTCCTGCTTGGAACTCTTCCAGCTGACTGCACCGCCGTTCAGGCAAAAGATGTAACCAGATTGCGATCGGAAATCATCTTTGTCTGTCTGGAAACTTGCGTTTGTGTAACCACTTACTACCAGCTCATCACTTCCTCCATACACCAAGAATTTATCTTTAGTATTTCTCAAATACTTCAAAATATTCTTGACTGCTGTCCAGTGACTTTCACCTGGATCCGATTGGTATCTACTCGTCATGCTTAGAGCACAAGCAACATCTGGACGAGTACAGAGCATGACATACATGATGGATCCCAACGCCGAGGCATAGGGAATCCGACTCATGCGATCTCGCTCAGCAGGTGTCTCAGGACACTGCTTCTTGCTGAGACTTATGCCATAAGACATTGGTATGAAGCCTTTCTTAGAATCTTGCATTCTGAACCTATGTAGGACTTTATCGATATAAGTGTCTTGACACAGTCCAATCAGCTTTTTTAATCTATCTCTATAGATTCTTATTCCAAGAATATACGCGGCTTCTCCCATGTCTTTCATTGAAAAACAACTTCCGAGCCAAGTCTTAACAGACTGTAACAACGGAACGTCATTTCCGAGAAGGAGTATGTCATCTACATACAACACGAGAAATGCAACTGCGCTCCCACTAGTCTTCTTGTAAACACATGGTTCTTCTTCGCTTCTGATGAAATCAAACTTTTTGACTGCTTCATCAAAACGAAGATTCCAACTCTGAGATGCTTGCTTCAATCCATAAATGGATCGATGAAGTTTGCATACTTTCCTAGCTGCATTTGGATCGATGAAACCTTCGGGTTGTGTCATGTACACATCCTCTTCCAGAATTCCATTAAGGAAAACTGTTTTCACGTCCATCTGCCAGATCTCATAATCATAATGAGCAGCTGTTGCTAGGAGAATCCGAATGGATTTAAGCATGGCGACAGGTGAATAGGTTTCTTCATAGTCAATACCATGAATTTGTTTGAAACCTTTTGCCACTAGCCTTGCTTTATATATCTGAATATTTCCATCCACATCAATTTTCTTCTTGAAAATCCATTTACACTCAATGGGTCTTGCACCATTGGGTAAATCAACCAAAGTCCATACTTGGTTCTGTGACATGGATCCCATTTCGGATTCAGCGGCTTTCAGCCACTTTTCGGAGTCAGGGCTCATCATCGCTTCTTCAAAATTCACTGGCTCGTCACTGTCAATGATCAACAAATCATGACAATTGGTTACGAGAAATCCATATCTCTCGGGTTCGTGACGGATCCTTTCGGATCGGCGAATTTCAGGCTCCACAGGCGCCGTCTCTACAACTCTTTGTAGATCCAACTGTTGCTCTTCCTCTACGGGTTGAGCATTTTCCTGCGGTTCTCGAACTTCTTCGAGTTGTACTTTACTCCCACTGTTTCTCTTGGAAAGAAATTCTCTCTCAAGAAAGACGCAGTTCCGAGCAACAAACACTTTGTTCTCGGATTGGTTGTAAAAGTAGTATGCCTTGGTTTCCTTAGGATAACCAACGAAGTAGCACTTGTCTGATTTGGGTTCGAGCTTATCTGTAATTAATCGTTTGACATAAGCTTCACAACCCCAAATCTTCAGGAAAGACACACTCGGAACATTTCCAGTCCACATCTCATGTGGTGTCTTTGCAACTGATTTTGACGGAACCCTATTAAGTGTAAACGCAGACGTTTCTAGAGCGTATCCCCAAAAGGATAATGGAAGAGTTGAGAGACTCATCATTGACCGAACCATATCTAATAAAGTCCGATTTCTCCTCTCAGACACGCCATTCCATTGTGGTGTTCCAGGAGGAGTGAGTTGTGAAACAATTCCACAATCTCTCAAATGATCACTGAATTCTTGGCTCAAGTATTCTCCTCCACGATCTGATCGAAGAGCCTTAATACTTTTGCCAAGTTGATTCTGTACTTCATTTTGGAACTCTTTGAACTTTTCAAAAGATTCCGACTTATGTCTCATTAAATAGACATAGCCATACCTGCTGAAATCATCAGTGAAGGTAATGAAGTATCGAAAATTTTCTCTGGCACTTGTGCTCATTGGGCCGCATAAATCTGTATGTATAAGGCCCAATAAGTCACTGGCCCTTTCATTTGGTTTGTTGAAAGGGGCCTTAGTCATTTTGCCTAGTAAACAAGATTCACATTTCTCACATGATTCATAATCAAATGAGCCCAGAAGCCCATCACTATGGAGCTTTTGGATCCGTTTCTCGTTTATATGGCCCAAACGACAATGCCAAAGAAAAGTCTGATTCGTGTCATTTGATTTGAATCTCTTGGTGTTAATGTTATAGATTGGTGCGGTTTGGTTTAAAACATAAAGCCCATTCTCTAATGGGCTGCTACCATAAAATACATCATTGTAATCAAAAGAACAACATTTATTCTTAATTGAAAAACTGATATCCTTCCACATCCAAAACAAGAATGGAAATAATATTTCTGCTTATAGCAGGTACATAGTAGCAATTATTAAGTTTTAAAACCAAACCAGAAGGTAAAGACAAGTTATATGTTCCTACGGCTAATGCAGCAACTCTTGCTCCATTCCCCACGCGCAGGTCCACTTGTCCCTTTTCCAACTTCCTACTGTTGCTTAGGCCCTGCATATTTGTACAAATATGAGCACCACAGCCGGTATCCAATAGCCAAGAAGTAGAACCAGAAGTAGTAACATTTACTTCTATAACATAAATACCTGAAGATGAAGTCTCGAAAGTCTTCTTCTTCTTCTTCTCTTCCAAGAATTTGTTGCAATTTCTCTTCCAATGCCCAAGCTCTTTACAGTAATGACACTTATCAGTCTCAGATGGGCCCGGCTTGGGCTTTGGGGCTGGCGCCGGCGTGTCCTGGTTCTCAACCGGGACTGCCTTGCCCTTTCCCTTACCTTTGCCAAGTTTCTTAAACTTCTTACCCCCTTGTACCATAAGTACATTAGGAGTGCCCTTCTTTATATTTGGCTCAGCTGTCTTGAGCATGCCATGCAGCTCAGTCAATGTCTTTGTCAAGTTATTCATGTTATAGTGTTGGGAATGTCCTGAAATCTACCGTACTATCTCTAGAAAGTATGATAAATGTCGAGATCAGACATAAGTCATAAATACTGGGTGATCATGATGACTTGCTAGAGTCCGCTCTTGATCTATAAGTTTAGGACTTATTACCAGTATTGTATGATCCCAAAGGGTCACACACCATAGCTAACGGGAAAGTTAACATGGAATGAATACGGTAAGATGCAAGGCATTTACTATATTTGTGCAGAGAGTTGGGCCGTTAGTTTAATCACTTGGGCCCATATCGAGACAAATGACTTGTGTCGATCGACACAAGTGTATGTGTCGGTCGACACAGTTGCGAAACCGAGACATCGGTTTAGGTTTATGACAGAGTCGATATTTATTTGAGTTGTCTCATAATTTCGACTCTAATAGTCTGCGACCTAAAACCTGAGCCGTCTCTCTTCTCTCTCTGATCAATCCATTGCTTTGGTCTAGCAACCATCCCGGCTTGTAAGAGTGTGGATACTGAAGGAGGAACAGGCATCTGATCTGTTCTAGCTGATCTCATCATTACCATCCATCAATCCGCTGCAATCTGAAAGGTAATGATCAGGTTTGGTTTTGGATTCATTTGACAAGAACCTAGATCTGAGTTATATGTGCTAGGTTGCAATCTGTTAATTGAACCTTAAATAACATATAATCCAACAGTGGTATCAGAGCGCCAAGTTATTGGTTTTTTCTTTATGAATCTGATTTAGGTTGTTCTTACTGTTTAAAATCGAATTTGGTTAAGAAATTTGATCAGAAAACATGAAAACCTAAGAATTAGATCGCATCAATCCGATTGAAAGCCATTGGTGTGCGATCTGGTCGCCCGTGTCGATCGACGAGGGAGCGAGGTATCGGTCGATATCGATTGATCCGATTGACATCTCGCGGTCCTGATGACCCGATTGACCCGAGCTGATACTCGCTAGTATCGATCGACATGAAAGACTCATATCGATCGATACGAAGGCGATGCCGAATGTTTCTGTGTTGATAATCGAATGATCTTGTTTGATAATCATAACTTGGTTTGATAATCATAACTTGGTTTGATAATCATAATGCAAAAGCATTGGGCCGTATGATGCCGAGGGCCGAGCATGTTGGATCATGGGCCTCGGGTGGATCATGGGCCCACACATTGCGTTAATGGGCCGAGTTGGATCTTGGATCCGATTGTTTGGCCCATTAAAATTTTACGTCCCGCGAATAGTCAATCGGTTAAACCGAGCTTCGCGGTTCGTTGCCCAAAACCACACCGATTTAACCGGTCCATTTGATTGGCGGTTAATTGTGTGTTTAAAGCCTTAAACCGCAAGTTAAATCAAATTGGCTAAAACACTAGGTGTTTCTTCCCGGTTTTGGATTTAACTGAACCGATCCAATTTAATTGGTGGTTCAAGCGGTTAACCCAAATCGCGGTTTGCTGGAAATAATTTAATACTTGGTATTATTTAATTTCTGGTTAAACCGGATTTAAATTCATAAAATTGAATTTTAACCTAAACCGAAGGCTGGTCTAAGTTTGATTTGGTTGGACCAAATAATTTAGAGCTGGTCTGGTTTAGTAAATAACCGATGGTTTTGATAGTTAATTTGGTCTTGGACCAGAATTAATAAACCGGATCGGTTATGTCAAATTATTGGGCCAGCTGGAATTCTATGGTCTTGGGCCAAGAATTGGGCCTATAATTTGTGACCCAACCCAAAATATTTATAAAATATTAAATTAGAAATTTTTATTTTTAGTAAGTTACTAAATTTAGAAAGTTTCTAAAATAAGAAAGTTTCCCAAAATAGTAATCTTCTATTTTTGGAAATAAAACTTAAAAATCCTCAAAAACAATATCAAGCTTGGATGTCTTTCCAATCTTGTCAGCTACTTAACGCTTATTTGATTACAGACATGGCTTACAGTGTGAGGTGTCTGTTTTCGCGTAAGTAAAGTAGTATATAGTCACTAATTTCATTGGGAGTCCCAGATTTTAGTGATTATTTGGCTGTAAGAGATTGGTTTCCTTGACTGGGCCATCGGGAGTCCCGGGCCTTGAGACATCTGGTGAATTTGGGCCTCGGGTCCAATTCACAACCGAGAGTTATTGGTTATAACTAGCTGTGTGTATGCTTACCAAGTAAAGCTAATTCTGGGTGACGGCCAGTGGCCCACTTTGGATTTAGCTAAACATGGGTCTCGGAATCATTGTATTCATATGAGGTTAAACAAAGAAATTTTGAATACGATGCGAGTTTTCTTATAAGTTGTTAAGATTACTCTTTTATGAACTAAATAACTAAAACTCTTTTTATCTCTAAATTTCAGTTATGACTAGCACAAACAATCAAAACACTTTCTCGATCCGGTCTGTCCTTGAGATGGACAAACTGAACGGATCAAATTTCTTGACTTGGTCGCGGAACCTGAGACTAGTTCTCAGGCAGGAGAGTAAGGACTATGTCCTTGAAAAAGCTCTCCCCGTGAGGATCGGGTCCAATGCCTCTCATGCAGTATATAATGCTTGGAATAAGCATTATAATGATGCGGTAGATGTGCGTGGTCTGATATTGGCTACCATGGACTCAGATTTGCGGAAGCAATATGAGAACATGGAGGCGCCAATAGAGATGATCAGCAGCCTGAAATTGAAATTTCAGGAGCAGGTAAGAGTGGAGAGATAACAGTTGGTTAAATCTCTCACTAGCTGCAAGCTACCAAATGATCATCCAGTAAGTCCTCATGTCAGTAAAATGATGGGTTACATTGATAACCTGAGGAAACTGGATTATCCAGTTAGCCAGGAATTGGCAACTGAGATCATTCTGCAGTCACTGCCGTCAAGCTATGATAAGTTCGTAAGGGACTATATCAAGAAAGGCTTAACGAAGACGTTGACTGAACTGCATGACATGCTCAAGACAGTTGAGCCAAACGTGAAGAGTACCCTGTACAATCTCATGAATGAGAAGGGTAGGTTTACTAAACCTAAAGCTGACAAGGGTGAAGACAAAGTTGTCCAGATTTTGAATCATGGCAAGCGTGTGTCTTCTGAGCCCGAGTCAGATACCTCTTACGTTGGTAAGTGCTGCTACTGTAAAGAGACTGGGCATTGGAAAAGAGATTGCATTAAATTCATGGAAGATTATGAGGAGTTGAAGTTGATGTATGAGACTACTTCCTCAGGTATTCATGTTATTACTTCAAGTTATACCTTATAGGTATTGGATACTGGTTGTGGCACTGATATTTGTTATAATATGCAGAGCCTGAACAACAGTAGAACGTTGAAGGAAGGGCAAGTGGAACTGCGTATCTGGAAGGAGCTTGGGATGCTGCCTCAGCCGTAGGGTTTTCACTTGTAGATGCCTTTGAGGCTTGGTTTTGTATTAAGTAATTGCTACAATGTACCTGCTTTAAGCAGAGTTGTTTTTCATTTTCTTGTGAAGAATTTGAATGTTTTCATTTTGATAAAGACAAGTTTTGTTCTTTTGATCTTAATGAAATGTTAATTGTAGCACCCTATTCAAGGAATGGGTTTTATATCTTAAACCAAAGAGTGCCTAAAATGTAACATAAATACCACAATTGGTTTAAATCTGATGAATTAAACCTGATTTTTCTTGGCATAAATGTTTTGGTCACATAGAGTAAGTCAGATTCACAAACCCCATAGTTTTGGACTTTTGGGCTCATTTGATCGGATATCTTATGAGACTTGAATTCTGCTTACTGGACCAAAAGACAAAGGGCCCATCTTAGCCGAGCTAGAAAAAGGCCCAAAGGCTTATTGGAGATTGAACATACTCATGTATGTGGTCCGATGAGCAGTAATGCCAGAGAAAATTTCCTGTACTTCATTGTCTCTACTGATTACTTCAGTGAGTGTGACTGTGTTCATTTGATGAGACACAAGTCGGAATTCTTTGACATGGTCGAAAGAGTTCCAGAATGAAGTATAGAATCTGAATGACAGAAGTATTAAGACTCTGGATTAGATCACGAGTGAGAATACTTAAGTCATTGATTGTGTGATCATCTGAATGAGTGTGAAATCGTTTCACAGCTCATTTCTCCTGAAAACCTGAAGGTGTTTCTGTGAGAATGAATCAGATCTTATTAGAAATGATTAAAGATGAGTCACACGAATCTTCCATGATATTCTTTAAGAATAACGCTCTAGAAATATCTAAGTTTACGCTGAAATAGTTCCACCAATATCAGTTGAAAGACACCACGTAAATGTGGATTGGAATCGATCCAAATTCGTCTTTACTGAGTATTTGTAGTTGTGCTACTTCGCTGGTTGTCCTAGGGAAACCAAGGCTTGTTACTTTTACGTCCATTCTGTTTTCTAAGAAGGGAAGTTACTTTCCAAGAAGAACAGTGGGAGTAAAAGTATAACTCGAAGAAATTCGAGAAATACAGGAGACTGCTCAACCTGTTGAGGGAGAGCAACGGATGGATTTACAGATTTCTGTAGAATCTGCACCTGTAAAGCCTGAAGTTCGCAGATCTGAATGAATCAGTTACTAATCCGAGAGTGATTTCTCATCATTAGTTGAATCTGATGATCATTGAAAGTTCGCATGATCTGATGATCATTGAAAGCGACGAATCTGCGAAATTCAAAGAAGCGAAAGTAAGCCCGGACTCCGAAAATTACACTATGTGTAAGTTAGCTTCATTGATCCATTCATGGATGGAAGCAAACATATCGGAGTTGGAATCTTCGTTCTGTTGAAGTAGTCAAGGTTTTGACTTGAACAGGAACGAAGAGGAACTATGCGTTTACTAAAAGATAAGTGGGAGCAATATTGCATTTCTCATAGTGTATGTCGATGACATACTGATTCTCGGAAATAACGTCCCAATACTGCAGTCGGTAAAGGACTGGTTTGGGAGTTGGTTTTATGATTGACATGGGTAAAGCCACGTAGTTCTTGGATTTTGGATCTAAAGATAGAGATCCAAAAGAGCTGGTAGGACAAAGTCAGAATTCTTAAATTGACAAAGTCCTACACGTAATCAGCAATCCAAGAAGGGTTTTATGCCAATGTCACATGGCAATACGTTAAGCAAGAAACAGTATCATACGATATCTGCTGAGCTTGAATGCATGGATAGGATTCCATATGCGTCGGCAATTGGATCTATCATGTATGCCATGACACGTACTTGTTTTGATGTTGCTTTAATGTTAAGCAAGACAAGTAAAGACCAGTCAAATCCAGCAAAGAATCACTGGATTGCCGTAAAGAATATTCTGAAGTATTTGAGGAATACTTAGGATAAGTTCTTGATTTACGGAGAAAGTGAGGTGCTACAAGTCGATAGAGTCTGAAAGGCAAGTTTCCAATAGACAAAGATAATTCCTGGTCACAGTCCGGCTATATCTTGTGTCTAACTGGCGGTGCAAGGCACTGTTGCTGACTCCATGACTTAAGCTGAACATTTCGCAGCTTGAGAAGCGGCGAAAGAGGTTGTTTGGAAAGAAGAGTTCATCACTGAACTTGATGTGAT
This sequence comes from Orychophragmus violaceus, assembly GCA_030180135.1. Lineage (NCBI taxonomy): Eukaryota > Viridiplantae > Streptophyta > Magnoliopsida > Brassicales > Brassicaceae > Orychophragmus > Orychophragmus violaceus. Next base: position 82,240,838 of record CM058232.1, on the reverse strand, counting down.
TCCCAGCATAGATGAGACTAGCTGCACATCATAGGTCCAAACACCTTGATGATAGGTATAACCTATTCCGTGAGATAAATGACAGAGGTGTTAAGTAGATAAGCAAGTTTCATCGAATGAGAACGTTGCTAATCTATTAACGAAGCCACTCCTTATGCCTAAGCACGAGTCGCGGACTGTAGCTGTAGGATGAGTGAAATTAAGATGTAGTCTTAATTTCAGTGGGAGTTTGTAAAGGGCTTTACTTAGTTGTTTTGAAAGGTTCATGTAAACATTTTTAAAATGTTAATGAAATTTTTATTTCTGGATTATTTTAACTGTGATATAAAATAATCGTTCCAAAATGATTCATGTCACTATATATGGGCCATCGAAGTACATGAGTAGACTTGATCCTGAAACCCCATATTTAACGAAGTGACATAAATCATAGTGTCCATAGTCGAAGGTTGTTGAAATTGGAACACCAACAACCTGTTGAGACTAGATTGTGTTGAGACTTATGACCAAGTTTCGAGGGGTCATAGATGCGCGGCATCAAAGTCGACACATAGGTATATGTAGGGGAGCATATGACCGGACATAGCCCGCAAGATGAGAACTCTGCAAGATATTAATATCTGTGTCATAAGAAGTTCTCATATACGACTATAGAGTATAGTCCTTAGACCTGAGTTCGCATGCATGTGGCTGCACATGGAGTAATGCGCTTTGATCATTGTCTAACGCTGTTTCGTAACTGGGAGCTATACGGACCTTGGTTGGGTGTATTATGAATTGTGTAGTTCATAGTGATGGAACAAGATGGGATTTGTCCCTGCCGTTTAACGGAGGTAATATCTCTAGGCCAATCGGAGATTTGATAGCTGGTAAGAGAATGGCCATTCCCAAACGGACTTGCCCAAGTCGTTTGCATTGTCAGTATCAAATCTGGTCCGATAAACATGGTCTGGCTATATAAGGATGACACGCATCTTGCCTTATGCCAGATCGAGATATTAAGACAAAAGGACTAGGGAATGTAGGATTCCAGTACAATCGGAAGATTGTTGGGAATGTCCTTTGTAGGATTCCAGTACAAGTGGGAGATTGTTGGGAATGTCCTGAAATCTACCGTACTATCTCTAGAAAGTATGATAAATGTCGAGATCAGACATAAGTCATAAATACTGGGTGATCATGATGACTTGCTAGAGTCCGCTCTTGATCTATAAGTTTAGGACTTATTACCAGTATTGTATGATCCCAAAGGGTCACACACCATAGCTAACGGGAAAGTTAACATGGAATGAATACGGTAAGATGCAAGGCATTTACTATATTTGTGCAGAGAGTTGGGCCGTTAGTTTAATCACTTGGGCCCATATCGAGACAAATGACTTGTGTCGATCGACACAAGTGTATGTGTCGGTCGACACAGTTGCGAAACCGAGACATCGGTTTACGTTTATGACAGAGTCGATATTTATTTGAGTTGTCTCATAATTTCGACTCTAATAGTCTGCGACCTAAAACCTGAGCCGTCTCTCTTCTCTCTCTGATCAATCCATTGCTTTGGTCTAGCAACCATCCCGGCTTGTAAGAGTGTGGATACTGAAGGAGGAACAGGCATCTGATCTGTTCTAGCTGATCTCATCATTACCATCCATCAATCCGCTGCAATCTGAAAGGTAATGATCAGGTTTGGTTTTGGATTCATTTGACAAGAACCTAGATCTGAGTTATATGTGCTAGGTTGCAATCTGTTAATTGAACCTTAAATAACATATAATCCAACATATAGTTCATAACAAACTGATCATAACTTGATGGCAGTGACTGCAGAATGATGTCAGTAGCCAACTCTTGGCTAATGGGACAATCCAGCCTCCCCAGGTTATCAATATAACCCATCATCTTAATGACATGAGGACTGACTGGACTGTCCTTTGGTAGCTTGCATTCAATGAGAGATTTAACCGTCTGGTATCTCTCAGTTCGTGCTTGCTCCTGAAACATACTTTTCAGGCTAGTGATCATCTCCACGGGCGACTCCACGTTCTCGTATTGCTTCTGCAAATCCGAGTTCATGGTAGCCAACATGAGACAATTCACATCGACCACATCATTGGAATGCTTATCCCAAGCATTCCTTTCTGCATGTGGAGCATTGGCTCTCGGTTTTTCAGGGAGAACAGTTTCCAGGACATAGTCCCTTTTCTCCTGCTTGAGAACAATTCTCAAGTTCCGATACCATTCGAGAAAATTCGATCCAGTTAACTTGTCCTTCTCAAGGACGGATCGCAGGGAGAAAGAGTTGTTATGAGTGTTAGTCATAGCTTAGAACATAGAAAAGAAAAAGTTTAGTTATGATGTTCAAGAAATGAGAGATCTTAACATTTAAGAAAGCTCGCACTATATTCAAACAATGTTTCCTCAGATGAATATAATGATCCAAGACCCATGTTTCACTAGACTTGAGTGAGCCACTGGCTATCACCCAAATTTAGCTATCTAGGTAAGCAACAACTTTGCTAGTTATATCCAATATAACTCTTGGTTGTGGATCGATATCTTATGTCCAATCCACCTGATGTCTCTGAGCCCAAAACGATTTTGACGGCCCAGTCAAGTAAACCAATCCTTTCAGTCATGTAATTGTTGACGTCTTGCACTGCAAGTCCATCAACACGATTACCTCTGTCTTACTCATGAAATTGTGGACATCTTGCACTGCAAGTCTATCGCACAATTAAATGGGTCTTGACAGTTGACAAGATTGGAAAGACATCAAGTACACTTGAATTTTGGTTGAGGAACGGAACCATTTAAAACGTTCAGTCTTACTATGTTTTAATTCTTATAATTAATCCGCGATAACCGATCAATCCAATTGATCCGGTTTTGAATACCGGTCAGTGTCGATCGATGCTACATTAGCATCGGTCGATGCCAACCTAATCAAACCAATCGTATTTAAACCATTCACAGTGTTCGACCATTATTAACCAAGCTCGATAACCGGTCCAATCCAATTGAACCGATCCAACAATCTCGCGAGGCTGTGTCGATCGATGCAACAATTGCATCGATCGTCACTAGGCGAAAACTAGGTTTATTCGGGTTTTCGCGCTGCATCGATCGTTGCCGGATTGGCAACGATCGACACCTTGCGAAAAATCCTAAGTTTATTCGGGTTTTCGCTCTGTGTCGATCGATGCCCGTTTGGCAACGATCGACACTATGCGAAAAACCTTAAAACGTTTTCGAACAAAACCCTAAACTAGGTTACTTTGATCAAAACGAGTTTTAGCATGCTTGTATCAATTATACAAAGATCTAGATTCAACTAATATAATCATCATGCTACATATTCAATGGAACCCTAAAGCTCTGATACCACTGAAGGAATTTCTAGCAGTTCTAATCAGGATTAGCAACCCTAGTCTGAATTCCGAGCCTAGGATCTAAGGTTCATGTAATTGAATCTATGGGATCTCAGATTTACCTGGTGAATATGCAGCGGAAGTATTGCAAGTAATCGAGATCACGAAGCGCCTCAAGTGCTGCGCCTCTACTGGTATCCACACGCACACAAACTGGACCGCAGGGATGCTAGTGCCTTACAGAGATCTGATCTCCAGAGAGGTTCCTATCTGTGTTCTGGTGGCTGTCTATTAGGTTAGTAACGAGTTTAGGTCGACCATATATCTTATATATGTCAGCTTAAACCACAACGGAATTAACCAACGATTAAACCAAATTAATCTGATGAATCCGCGAGTGCATCGATCGATGCACTATCTGCAACGATCGATGCTATCCCAGAACATTGATATCGAATGCATATCACATATGCATTCACTGGATCATTACATTAATGATCAACCTCGTCTTTAACGCCCAGTTTGCTTAGGTGTGTGACCCTGTAGGATCATATAACACTAGCAATGAGTTCTCAACTCATTGATCATAAGTGGCTTCTAGCAAAGCGTTATGACTACCTAGTGTTATGTGATTGTCTTATCTCGACTGTATGACTTTCACTTAGAGCAAGTACAATAGATTTCAGGACATTCCCAACACAACCAGTCCATTATGATGATCCCTCCAACTCTAGCTGAGATTGCAAATGTAATCAAGAATATGAACCCAACCAAAGCCCCTGGTCCGGATGGATTCTCGGCAGGCTTCTTTACATCTTCTTGGTCTTTAATAGGTAATGAAGTAGGGAACACTATCTACAACTTCTTTGTCTCTAGGTTCATGGATCGTTCGACAAACGCAACGATCCTTACGTTAATCCCAAGCAGATGTAAAGAAGCCTGCGAGAATCCATCCGGACCAGGGGCTTTCAGACTACCTTTGTCTCTAGGTTCATGGCTCGTTGGAGATAGTGTTCCCTACTTCATTACCTATTAAAGACCAAGCAGATGTAAAGAAGCCTGCCGAGAATCCATCCGGAGCAGGGGCTTTGGTTGGGTTCATATTCTTGATTACATTTGCAATCTCAGCTAGAGTTGGAGGGATCATCATAATGGACTGGTTGTGCGCCTTACACTTAACCGAGTTTAGTCACTGGAACCAGAGTGTTTGAAATCCGAGGAAGTGTAGGCGGAGCTAAGATGTCCTAGAAATGCAATATGGCTAGATTTCTCATTTGGTCCGGATCAGTGATTACAAGACCATTTGCATCCTCCAAAGATAGAATAGAGTTCTTTGAATTTCGGGCAGCCCCAACTCAATGGTAGTAAGGTGTATTTTGATCCCCAAGCCGGAGGAAATTGACACGCGATTTCTGGTGAAAGAAGGATTCCTCAATTCCTCTAAGATGGCTCCATTTCTGGTGGACTACCTTTTTCGTTTTGAATGTAGCCTGAGTATGTGTCTCCATTGCTTGTACCTGCACATGTTTCAACAAACCGTTAATCTCACAAACCCTCTTTTCAATATCCGAAAAATTCTCTCGATTTAGTGTTTTTAATGGCCTCTTTAGCTCTCTTAGTTTTGGTCCAAGCGAAGCAAGATCACGAGCATGACTTCCACTTTGGTTCCACACCGACTCAATCGTAGGTAAGAAAAGGGGCAGGGTAGAGAGAAAGTTGAAGAATTTGAACGGTTTAGTGCCAGAATATGGGAGAGGACATGCTAGATTTATAAGGCAGGGAGAGTGGTTTGATAAATCGTGTGGGAGGAATGTAGCAACAGTGTTTGGGAAAGAGCGGATCCAGTTGTTGTTTACAAGTGCACGATCCATTTTCTTTGTGGTTGGGTCTTCATGACGTTTATTAGTCCTAATATGAGCACAACCTTGGAACCGTAAATGCTTCATGCCTACAGCCATAAGGTAGTCTCACAGCTCTGCCATATCAGGGGTAAGGTGATTTACTGCTGGGGTAGAGTGCTTAGCGTGGTGAATGATCTGGTTCAGATCCCCGCCTATGATCCAGTTCAGATTTTCAAGGAAAAGTGTGGCCTGCACTTCTAACATATCAATCCAAATAGCAGCACATTCTTCTCGAATATTAGACGCGTAGATAGAAGAGTAGAAGAAAAAAATTCCATTTGCCAGTTAGACTTTGCAAGTGAGGGATTGCCAGGATTGATGGACCACTTGGACAGACTTGGGAGTTTCCAAATTAAGATGATTCTTCCATCCGGATCCGTATCATGATTAGATTTGAAGTTCCACCCCGGACAAATTTCTGCATGAGCCGATTCAAATTGGTTTCCTTGATATGAGTTTCCAAAATAGCACCAACTAACGGTTGATGAAAAACTATCCACTGTACAAAAGGCCGATGCTTTTCTGTTAAATTTTAATTCTAATTCGAGTTTTACTTACCTTCACTATAACTTACACGCCAAAACCTCAAAACGACAACTATTTTAAAGTTATCAATGGAATTCCAGTAATCATCAAATTGGATAGCCAATTTTCCTCTAACAATGCACTTTACAAATGTGGCACTATAACATTTATGAGAATAATATAAGTATTTCACTGAATAAAAGCGTATAAATATTTGTAATGAAAATATAGTATGAGAAAAAACAAAAGAAACTTACTCTATTTCTCTGATATGAAACTCAATTGTTTTGGCATAGTCGTTTCGGCCATGCCATGTAATTTGCGTGTCTCCAACATAGCAGATAACTCCAATCAAGTGTGACAACAAATAATAAAACGAAAAAGATATAAAAATGCAACCAACACATGAATTTGTTAACCGAAGAAATTTGAACATGCGTATGAAATTAAATTACCAATCGTGTATCCTGGAGAATGTCTGCAATCCATAATACTCCACATGCCAATAAAACTATAAAATGGTTTTGGACTTATCGTCCAGCAATTTGTAGTGAGCGTGTTCTCGCCCATGAAGATTTTTTTTTTTCTCCTAATAATAGTGTTTCTAATATCACTATTACTATACATTTGAATCACTTCAAAATTTTCTACATATTTCCAATGACCAACTTGAAGATGCCACAAGTATAAGGTTCTAAACAACTTGTATGAGATGTTTCATTGGATTTGGAAATCCTACAATTGGGAAAATTAAAATCGAGAAATTATTATTTACCAGAAAAAATTACAAAGAGATTGAACTTTATGATACAAAATCTTACCAGTTCATCACGTAAGATCACATGGCATCCCCCATGAGGGAAATAATATGTGAACCATTTTCTTATGGTCTTCACAAAACTTTCAAATTGGTTGTTGTGTTATCAACCTCCGATAGTAATGAAAATGGTTTTATTATTTTTGATTTGTTTGCAAAATATGTTGATGTTAAAAGAGAGAGACCATTTGGATATAGTTCCATTGGCATATATGGCAATATATATATATTAAGGGAATTGGAATAGGGTTAAGTTTGGTTGTTGTTGTTTTTTTGTCAACAAGTTTTGTTTTTATGACTAATAAATTTTGCATTGGTTTGGAAATGATTAAGATATCTGAACATAATATCTAAGTAACCAATTTAATTTTTATTATACAACTCTTATCAATTAAAATAAAATGATGAGAATCAAATCGTATATTACAAATTAAGGAATTTTTTTAGGGATTAAAGAATATATTAGTTTCCAATCACCATTATTGTGATATATTACCAAAATTTTACATTATATTCTGTAACGACATAAAATGTAAATATTGATTGTTATCTTTACCTTAAATACGTTTGGTAATTTGTATTATATAAGACGGTGAATATTAGTAAAAATAATTTTATAATTATGTTTCTAATATAGCATTATTGCATAAATGATATATCATGATGTAGATTAGTCATATCTATTATAATCGCTCTTTATGTCCTCAAATTTTATATTAAATAAAAATGTACCCCTGAAATTGAATCAAATGCAAAACTGCCTCTTCTCCTTAATGAACAAACAAAAAAACAGAAACCGCAAATACCATTATAACCTTCGCCTATGTCAGACTTCTATAGATGTCTGACTAGTTAGACTCTAATAGAAGTTGAAATGACTTTATCAGACTTCTCCTAGAATTCTGATACAAAATAAATTAGTGAATTTAATTTTTAAAATTATAAAAAAATATTTTGTTAAAAAATTATACAGAAACTAAATATAGACGGTTGTGAAGTATATAAATTTAAATTTGGTAAAATTAAGTCAAATTAAACAATATGTAAGGTAAAGTAAGTTCTAAACCTCAAAACATGCTTTGTAATGGAACAATTACATATAACTTACATATACATGTAGGGTTATATTCATGGTTTGCCAAATTTACATTTGAAATTTTAAATTTGTACAACTGTGTTATAATATGCATATATTTAACGAATTTGATGTTTCCTAGGTGTTTTTCTTAAATATTTTCACTTATAAGTGATAAATATTATATTTATGGTTTCTCAGACTTTACGGCAAGGTCTAAATTTTGGGGTTTCTCGGACTTTTAAGACTTCTAAGAGAAGTCCGAGACTTATTTAAGTTGAAAATTTAAATTTAAAAAATTATAAGAAATAATTTGATACAAATTTTTGATATGTAAATTAAACATTAAGCATTTTTTGCCGTATGTAAATTAATATTACATAAACTTTGGTCAAATTTAAGCATTGAAGATATATTTAGTTCAAAACACCATTTAGTTTGATCTATGTTTCAGATATGAAGTTGAATATCATGTTTTATCTGTAGGGTTAGATTGAGAGTTTGTGAATTTTTATTCATATTGTTACATTTATATATAGTGGTTAGTTTGTGACTATGTTAAACGAGTTTGATGTTTATTATAAGTTTTCTATATAATATGATGGTACTTAAGTAGTAATTATTAGATTTAAGGTTTCTCAGACTTCAAGGTAAATCTGGTTCAGGTATTTAGACTTCTCATGAAGTCTTATTTTAGACTGCATATGAAGTCTAAAATTTGAAAATTTTTGAAAATTTTCACACGAAAACTTTTTAAAAATGCGGGAAAATTTTGCCTAAAAATTTCAGAATTCCCGCTCAATTCAGAAGTTCCTTCTCAGACTGCATATGAAGTCTGATACCGGATATTTTACAATTTTTAATTGTTAAAAATTTGGCGGGAAAATTTGCCTCCAATTTCTCTCCACTTATCTAAACTTAATATTGTACACACATATAATAGCAAAAAAAAAAACCTCCACACATTCTTCCTTCTCTTACAACCTCTCTTTCCCTCTCTTTTGAAAAACCTCTTTCAAATTTCTCACCAAAAAAGGTTCTAAAGCTTATTCTCTCATATGAGTTCTTAAATATGTGATTCATAGCCGATTCTCTTTGAGCTTCTGGAGTTCAAGGGAAGGCTATCAAACAATCCTTTATTATAATTAACCATTTCTTGAAGACTTGTTTGCTTACTAATGCAAGAGCTATGTGTTTTTGTTTTTTCATGTGCTTGGTTTAAGGTTGAGCCAGATGACTCTCCAAAGAGGCTGGAATTCGGGCTTCTTATGTTGTTAATGGCTCTTAAAACTTCAGTGAAGTACGAGGAACACAAAGTCTGTGAGTCTAATATCAGACTACAACTGAAGTCTGAGAGTTTCTCAGACTTTCAGGTAATCTCATGAAGTCTGAAATTTGAAAGTATTTAAAATTTTCACAAGAAAGCTTTTTAAAAAGGCGGGAAATTTTCCCGCTCGATTCACAAGTTCCATCCTAGACTGCGTATTGATATATCATGGTTTTTACTAGTTTTAGGCCATGATATAGATGTGTTTTAGTGTCTTTTGTCTTTGTTTAGAGTCTTTTACAGGTATAATCAGGTTGGGAGCTAAATTGGAGATTATGGAGCATTTTGAAGATTTTTGGAGTGATTGGCCGAGAGATAGAGTTCACTGTCCGAAACAGAGAAAGGTGTCGATCGTTGCACTCTAGCAACGATCGTTGCACCAGCGAGATGGGCCAAAAACTCGGCGGTTTAGAAGAGTGAAGAATTTGCACTTTGATCCAGAAGTTCCTGATATTTACAAAGAAGCCCTTGGCCGAGATTATGCCTATATATTGGAGTTTTTAGTGTTTTTATTAGATACGCTTTATATTTTTTACCATACACTTTCATAATTAAGAGCAGAGGATTTTTAGAGCTTTTGGGGCTGATCTGAACCTAATTCATCATCTGTATTTGGAGAAGATTTCGAACCCCTTTTACTCTTATTCTTTTATGCAATTTACTTATCATATGATCATGTTTTCATTATCTATGTCTGAGTAGATTCCTAGTTAGACTTAGGGTTTCTCACATAGGATTTCATGACTTGCTAGACTTGTTCAATTTCAGTTAAGGATTCAAACTATATCTGTTCTTCAATTTAATTGTGCTTAAAGCTAGTTCTAACCTGATCAATTAGAATCTAGATCTTAGGTTGCTAAATACGTCACGGAAGTGGGGTTTAGGAATCTGAACTAATTAAATTGGGAAATTAAACTTTGCGCAAACGAAAGTTTGGTTTAGGATAATTGTGAACATATCAAACTTGGGATTAATGCTAGTTTAATCTGTTAGTTCTCGCAAACGGAAGTTTGGTTTGCTGCACTTAGACTTAGAGAATTATCGCAAAGGAATTTGGTTAATTCTATATCTGTGTTTTGAGTTCTAGAACTGTGCTTAATTAGATCCTTGCTGAATGAACTGTCTGCTAGTCTGATTTCCTGAGAATACCCTAGGTTTGACGCTTTTAATTACTTGCTTTCACAACCAATAATCTCTGCTACTGATTTACTTTCTTGCACTATTTTCAATACAATCACATTGCTTATTTCTAGTATTCATTCCCTACGGTTTGATTCTCTTGAGACCAAGTGTCCCTGTGGATTCGATAACCCTATATACTACTTTGACATTGCTGTACACTTGCAGTTTAGTATAGGGATTAATTCTTGACCTATCAAGTTTTTGGCGCCGTTGCCGGGGACTCTTAGAGTCTTCGATAGGACCGAACTTAGGGTTCTACTAGAAATTTTTCGTTTTTCGTTTTTGTTTTTCGTTTTTTTTATTTATTTATTTTGCTAACTTTTTCTCTGTTTCTCTCTGTCGCAGGTACGAATTTCGCCTTGCATCGATCGTTGCACCCTTGCATCGATCGTTGCTAAGCGATTTGAGATTGAATCGATCGTTGCACTGATAGCATCGATCGTTGCTGGACGATTACAGACAGTTTATGCCAACGCAGAACACTCGAAGTAATCCGAACTCGAGCTTAGTTAATCTCAACCTAGAGGAACTTGGACGTCTAGAGAGGACTATTAGAAGAGAAAAGAGAGAGAGAATGGTTCGAGAACGTCTGATCTTGATACCAGATGCTGAAGGTACCCTGAGGGACCAAGATAACAACCCGTACAATGCTTCTGGGCATCGGGTTGATGCTGAGGGAAATGTAATCCCTGACCCCCCTGAACCCGAGCAACAACCGCAAGATCAAGCTCAAGGTAGAGAGATGGTAGTTCATGAGAGGACACTAGCTGATTACAATAGACCTGATGAGTTTCATGCAAACCGAGCAGCTCTAGTGCTTCCTGCTTTCGAAAGGAATGATTTTGAGGTAAAAACTATCTACTACCAACTGATGAGGCAGATTGCTTTTCATGGTCTTCAATCAGAGCAGCCTATGGATCACATTGACAAGTTTGAGGACATAGTCACTGGCATGAAGTATGAAGGAGTATGCCCGGACTATCTGTTCCTTAAGCTATTTCCGCACAGTCTTGCTGGAGACGCTAGTGCATGGCTGAGACAACTGGCACCTGGTCAGTATACTACTTGGACAGCCTTAAAGAGTGAGTTCCTGCGCCACTTCTACGATGCTGCGCGCTCAGATCAGTCCAGACAGGACATACTTACTTTTTCCCAAGGAGCTGTGGAGCCTTTGACAACCGCATGGATGAGATTTAAGAAATATCAGCGTGATTGTCCACACCATGGATTCACAGAAGTACAGCTGATAGGTATTTTCTTCAGAGGAATAGATCTCCCTTATCAGACTGCGCTGGATAATTCCAGTAATGCTAATTTCAATACCAGGACTCCTACACAAGCTAAGCAGTTGATAGAGAACCTGGTTGGCAGCTACAGTTGCAAGTCTATGGATGAGATGAGGAAGAAATCTGGTGTAAGTACAGAGGACCCTAACATGACTGAGATTAGATCTAGGCTGGACACAGTTTACAATCTCTTGACAAGTAAGAAAGATGTCCACCTTGCCCAAAATGTAGATGTAATTCAGACTGAGGAGGACACTCAGGAAGAAGAAGTGAATTACATGGGAGGTTCTGGTTTCCAAGGCAATAGATTTAGAAATCAGCAGGGAAACAGATTTTCAAATGGAGTTCAGCAAAGTGGTTTTAAGAAAGCCAATGAGCCTGATAGTAAGATAGAGATGATGCTAAGACAGCTGATGGAGAATCAGACTAAGTACGCAGCAGATTCTGACGCAAAGATGGATACCATCTACAGGGAGCTGAATGGGAAGTTTGAAGGTTTGAACACGCACATAAAAGAGCTTGATGCAAGAGTTGCAAGAACTGCTGGGCATGCTCAAAGGGAAGAGGGATATCTCCCGGGAAGGACTGATGCCAATCCTAAGTACCAATGCAATGCCGTGACATTAAGAAGTGGTAAGGAGCTGTCATCTGGCCAGGGAAAGCAGTTAAGCGTTGAGGAACTCGTAGAAATTGAAGAGTTGGAAGATGAGATACGCGATATTCGCCGCGCATCGATCGATGCATCCAAGCAACGATCGTTGCCAAGCGAAATCAAGGAACCGGAGATCGTAACGAAGTCGCCTAGCATCGATCGGTGCAACAAGAGCAACGATCGACACAAGGTAACTACAGAAAGTTCAGGTGCTGAAAACCCAAAACAGCCGGCTGAAAGGGTATACAAGCCTAAGATACCTTATCCCAAGAATCCCAGAAAAGCTAGGAATGATAGGCAATATGCAAAATGGAAGGAGTTCATAAAAAAGGTGAAGGTTGAAGTACCTTTGTTGGATTCTATTGAAACCTCCCCCATGATGAAGAGATGCCTTAAGGATGCAATTTCTGGTAAATGGTCTGACGAAGAAAGTATAATGATGCTCAATGAAGTATGTAGTGCAGTGATTCAAGGTAGAATTCCAGAGAAATTGTAGGATCCAGGCAGCTTCGTATTAGATTGTGCTATCTACAAGGAGAGGTTCGAAAGGTCCCTATGTGATCTTGGTTCCAGCGTAAATCTGATGCCCCTCTCGGTTGCTAAAAGACTAGGGATGACAGACTTTATACCAACTAGGATATCACTAGTTTTGGCAGACCGATCAGTCAGGATTCCTGAAGGAGTAATAGAGGATGTGCCTATAACTGTTGGCAAGTGTGTGATCCCTACTGACTTTGTGGTTCTACAATATGGACAGGAGCCAAAAGACCCATTAATTCTAGGCAGGTCTTTCTTAGCAACAGCTGGTGCAATGATTGACTGTCAAGGGGGTAAGATAATTCTGAATGTGGGTGATCTGAAGATGAGTTTTGACATGAACAAGCTGGTAAAGAGACCAACCATTGACGGGCAGACCTTCTATGTGGACACATTGGGTGATTTGGCTGCAGAGTACTTCCATCAATCACATGCTGAGGACCCACTAGAAAGAGCCTTACTGAGTTCTATTTTGGAGTTGGAGTACCTACAGGACGAGCCTGCAATGTGCTATACAAGATTGATGGATTCTATCGAGGTTGCAATGCAGGTCGAAGTATCTGACGCGGAACTGCAACGATCGATACCAACTGAGCAACGATCGTTGCAAGACGACCTCGACTGGGCAGAAGAAAAGGCTCCGAAAATAGATCTGAAACAACTTCCATCCGGGTTAAGGTACGCATTTCTTGGACCAAATTCAACTTATCCAGTGATTGTCAACGCTAGTTTGAACAACGCAGAGCTCACTTTACTGCTAAGCAAGCTGCGCAAGCATCGCAAAGCTCTTGGCTATTCCCTTAATGACATTTCAGGTATCTCACCAGAGCTGTGCATGCATCGGATACATCTCGAGGATGAGTCCAAGACATCAATCGAACATCAGAGGAGACTTAATCCTAATCTGCAGGAAGTAGTCAAAAAGGAGATTATGAAACTCCTGGATGCTGGGATCATCTATCCTATTTCAGACAGTGATTGGGTAAGTCCAGTCCATGTAGTACCTAAGAAAGGTGGAGTTACAGTTGTTAAGAATGAGAAGAACGAGCTGATACCTACTAGGACTGTGACGGGACACAGGATGTGCATAGATTACAGGAAACTAAATGCTGCGACTAGAAAAGATCACTTCCCCCTACCTTTTATTGATCAGATGCTCGAAAGGTTAGCAAATCATCCTTACTACTGCTTTTTAGATGGATACTCAGGTTTCTTTCAGATCCCCATCCATCCAGAGGATCAAGGAAAGACCACTTTCACTTGTCCATATGGGACATTCGCCTACCGTAGGATGCCCTTTGGACTCTGCAATGCACCAGCCACTTTCCAGAGATGCATGATGTCCATATTCACAGATATGATTGAGGATTTTATGGAAGTATTCATGGATGATTTCTCAGTATATGGATCATCCTATAATGAATGCTTAGATAATCTGTGTAAGGTTTTGAAAAGATGTGAAGAAAAGCACTTAGTTCTTAACTGGGAGAAGTGTCATTTTATGGTCAGAGATGGCATTGTGCTTGGACATAAGGTGTCCGAAGCAGGAATAGAGGTGGACCGCGCCAAAATCGAGGTAATGACGAACTTGCAGGCACCTGATTCTGTTAAGTCTATTAGAAGCTTTCTTGGACATGCTGGTTTCTATAGACGGTTCATCAAGGATTTCAGTAAGATTGCTAGGCCATTAACTGCTTTGCTGTGTAAAGACACCAAGTTTGAGTTCACTGCAGATTGTCAAACCGCATTTGAACAGATCAAGCAGGCCTTAGTAAGTGCTCCCATAGTTCAGCCACCGGATTGGGATTTGCCTTTCGAAGTAATGTGTGATGCAAGTGACTATGCTGTAGGAGCTGTTCTTGGACAAAGGAAAAATAGAAAGCTTCATGCTATCTATTATGCCAGTAGGACACTGGATGATGCACAAAGGAACTATGCCACTACAGAGAAGGAGCTGTTAGCAGTTGTCTTTGCATTTGAGAAATTTCGCTCTTATCTTGTTGGCTCCAAGGTGATTGTACACACTGATCATTCAGCCCTGAAGTATCTGATGCAGAAGAAGGATGCTAAGCCAAGACTGTTGAGATGGATCTTGTTGCTCCAGGAATTTGATATTGAAGTAAGAGATAAGAAAGGAGTTGAGAATGGAGTTGCTGATCATCTTTCTAGGATGCTGATAGAAGATGACGTGCCAATCAATGACTATTTGCCTGAGGAAAACGTCAATATGGTTGGGACAATCTGTGAGACAGATTTGGACAGAGATCTGCAAAACTGTCGGATTAATCGCATTGCGTCGATCGATGCAACATCAGCATCGATCGATGCATCTATCAGGGCGGTAGCGATCGATACATCTGGCTGTGACGATCGTTGCAGCGCGAACACAGACCCAGAGACTTTTACGGTACGGATTGGAAAACATGAGTTTGAGATTTATGCTGTCTCAACAAATGATCAACCATGGTATGCAGACATAGCCAATTATCTAGCTGCAGAGGCTGAACCAGATAATCTAAAAGGATATGAGAAGAAGAGGTTTTTCAGAGAACTTAGGAGGTACTATTGGGATGAACCTTACCTCTATAAGCACTGTTCGGATGGCCTTTATAGGAGATGTGTTGCTGAATCAGAGGTTCCAGACATCCTATTCCATTGTCACGGATCAGATTACGCAGGACATTTTGCTACTTTTAAGACTGTATCTAAGGTTTTGCAGGCAGGTTTCTGGTGGCCTACGATGTTCGCTGATACTCACTCTTTTATTTCTCATTGTGATGCCTGCCAAAGGAGAGGGAAAATCAGCAGAAAGCATGAGATGCCTCAGAATTTCATTCTTGAGGTTGAGGTTTTTGATTGCTGGGGCATAGATTTTATGGGTCCCTTTCCCTCATCTTTTGGGAATAAGTTCATATTGGTTGCTGTGGATTATGTATCTAAGTGGGTAGAAGCAATAGCTAGTCCAACCAATGATTCTTCAGTAGTCATTAAGCTGTTCAAATCCATTATATTCCCTAGATTTGGAGTACCCAGGATAGTAATTAGTGATGGAGGGTCTCACTTTATTAATAAGGTATTTGAGAAGCTCTTGAAGAAGCATGGGGTGCATCACCGAGTTGCTACTCCTTATCACCCACAGACTAGTGGACAGGTAGAAGTTTCCAACAGACAAATCAAGGAGATCTTGGAGAAAACAGTTGGGAAGACAAGAAAAGATTGGGCAGCTAAGCTTGATGATGCTTTATGGGCCTACAGGACTGCATTCAAAACACCATTGGGGACTACTCCATTTCACTTGTTGTATGGAAAAGCATGCCATCTGCCTGTGGAACTTGAGCACAAAGCAGCATGGGCTGTGAAGCAAATGAACTTTGACCTTAAATCAGCTGCAGAAAGAAGGCTGATACAGCTTAATGAGTTGGATGAGATTAGACATCTTGCCTATGAGAACTCAAAGCTGTACAAGGAGAGGACAAAGGCTTATCATGATAAAAAGATTGTTTCTAGACGGTTTGAGCCTAATGATCAGGTACTTCTATACAATTCTCGCTTGCATTTGTTTCCAGGAAAGCTGAAATCAAGATGGTCCGGTCCTTACACAATAAAAGAAGTGCGTCCATATGGAGCTGTCATACTAATAGGCAAGGAAGGTAATGAGTTTGCTGTGAATGGGCAGAGGGTAAAACTCTATTGGGCTAAGGCCGAGATTCCCAGAGGACAGATTTTGCCTCTGGATGCTGCACCCTCAACCTGAAAAATCTTGCGCGTCCGGTCAAGCTATTGACCTTAAACAAGCGCTGGGTGGGAGGCAACCCACCATTAGGTACTGGTGTTTTTCTTTTTAATTTTTTGGTGTTTTTGTTAGGATTTTACGTTTGTTTTCTGGTGCAGTCATGTTTGCAGGTCTCGGATTAAATCGCAGTGCATCGATCGGTGCAGAAATGCATCGATCGTCACAACACGAAATGAATCGCATTGCAGCGATCGTTGCGGTCCTGAGCAACGATCGACCATACACGAAAATCGCCAAGTAACGGTCGATGCATCTAATGCACCGATCGATGCTGTGCGACAGAGGTAACCCGACAGACATAATTTCACCTTTTCGATTTATTTTATTTTTACCGATCCTTCGCTGGACACTACTGGGGACAGTGTGTCTTAAGTGTGGGGGAGGTGCTACTGACGTTTATCTTTCTGTTTTCTTAAGAGTCAGTCCGTTTTTCAAAATTTTTTTGTTTTATTGAGTCAAAATTGTTTAAGTAAGAAACTATGATTTTCTGAGGAGATTTACAAGACTTGCAGGAACTTAAGTAACCATTGGGATGAAGTTGCAGGATCTATCTCTGACTATTAGAAAACCCCATCACAGATCAACCTACTGGGAACACCCACATCACTTCAGGTATCAGAGGATCTTTTACTGACTTCACCCCTAATACTGACTTAGATTTTCTCACCTAAGGGCTTGGTATACTTTATGTCGGATTCCCTGTTAGTTCTGACGCAGCCTGTAAACCTGTCCTATTTAGTCCCCTTCTCCCCTTCTATAAAGTAAAAAAAAAAAAAAAAAGATAATAAACTGAGGATGAGTTAGTAACTCCGAAGTGATCATGGGAGTGGTAGCTAAAACTATTACCTCCGGTGCATCCATGGAATGTGTCCAAAGTACACCCCATAACGGGAAGAACACTGATAAAAAAAATAAAATGATACCCAGTGGGGAAAAATCAGTTGTTAAAGAAGGGAAAGAGAATAAAGGGACTAGAGAAAGATAGTATGGTGGTCTAGAGCTGATTAGGTAAGAATCCATGTGCCTTTAGATCGATACTCCTTAGGTGAGACCGCACTTAAATACTTGCAGAAGTCAGTAGGGAGAATTTGAATGCTTGAATGTGATTGTGGAGTTTACCTAGGACAGTTGCTAAGTGTGGGGGAAGTACATGTTGGTCTTGATATCCTGTGATTGATTCTTTCAGTGGTTTACTAAGGGGAATCTGAGTATTGTAGCTTCTAAGATGAAATGAGTTTCTGAAGAGTTTTCAAACCTCTTCACCATGTTTTAGTTCTATGTTTTGCTTGAGGGCAAGCAAAGGCTAAGTGTGGGGGAGTTGATATATCATGGTTTTTACTAGTTTTAGGCCATGATATAGATGTGTTTTAGTGTCTTTTGTCTTTGTTTAGAGTCTTTTACAGGTATAATCAGGTTGGGAGCTAAATTGGAGATTATGGAGCATTTTGGAGATTTTTGGAGTGATTGGCCGAGAGATAGAGTTCACTGTCCGAAACAGAGAAAGGTGTCGATCGTTGCACTCTAGCAACGATCGTTGCACCAGCGAGATGGGCCAAAAACTCGGCGGTTTAGAAGAGTGAAGAATTTGCACTTTGATCCAGAAGTTCCTGATATTTACAAAGAAGCCCTTGGCCGAGATTATGCCTATATATTGGAGTTTTTAGTGTTTTTATTAGATACGCTTTATATTTTTTACCATACACTTTCATAATTAAGAGCAGAGGATTTTTAGAGCTTTTGGGGCTGATCTGAACCTAATTCATCATCTGTATTTGGAGAAGATTTCGAACCCCTTTTACTCTTATTCTTTTATGCAATTTACTTATCATATGATCATGTTTTCATTATCTATGTCTGAGTAGATTCCTAGTTAGACTTAGGGTTTCTCACATAGGATTTCATGACTTGCTAGACTTGTTCAATTTCAGTTAAGGATTCAAACTATATCTGTTCTTCAATTTAATTGTGCTTAAAGCTAGTTCTAACCTGATCAATTAGAATCTAGATCTTAGGTTGCTAAATACGTCACGGAAGTGGGGTTTAGGAATCTGAACTAATTAAATTGGGCAATTAAACTTTGCGCAAACGAAAGTTTGGTTTAGGATAATTGTGAACATATCAAACTTGGGATTAATGCTAGTTTAATCTGTTAGTTCTCGCAAACGGAAGTTTGGTTTGCTGCACTTAGACTTAGAGAATTATCGCAAAGGAATTTGGTTAATTCTATATCTGTGTTTTGAGTTCTAGAACTGTGCTTAATTAGATCCTTGCTGAATGAACTGTCTGCTAGTCTGATTTCCTGAGAATACCCTAGGTTTGACGCTTTTAATTACTTGCTTTCACAACCAATAATCTCTGCTACTGATTTACTTTCTTGCACTATTTTCAATACAATCACATTGCTTATTTCTAGTATTCATTCCCTACGGTTTGATTCTCTTGAGACCAAGTGTCCCTGTGGATTCGATAACCCTATATACTACTTTGACATTGCTGTACACTTGCAGTTTAGTATAGGGATTAATTCTTGACCTATCACGTATGAAGTCTGATAACAGAGATTTTACAAACCCTAAATATTTTCATTTGCTAAAAACCCAGCAAAGTTTCCCTTCAATTTCTCTCCATCTATCTAAACTTAATATTGTAAAAAAAGTCATTTTCACACATGCAAGTTCCTCTTAATTGGTTTGATTTGGTTTATTTACATGTTCCTCTTAATTAACAGAACTTTCGATTGATAAATCTTTATGAAAACTAATACATATGTTGATTTGGTGTAGAGACTGAAGGTGCTTTGGACAAAGCAAGAAAACATAAGAAGAGACAGCTTGAAGATACTTTTAAAATGGTGGAGAACACAAAGCAATCAAAATTTCTTGTATCAGACTACAACCGAAGTCTGAGAGTGAAATTCAACATGAAGTTTGATATTAGACTGCTTTTGAAGTCTGAAGTCTGATATTAGATTAGGTGTTTTCTCATTTTTTTAAGATTTTTTATTTGTTATTAAACTTCTTATTGAACACATTGTATTGTATTAGATTATTGGTTGATCAAATTAGAGGAAGGAAGCTCTCTTTGTCTATTGAGCTTGTAGAAAAATACAAATTTGTATAAATATACCTTTGTCTACTCAAATCAACAAGGAATTTTGTTCATTGAAAGTATACAACATCAGAAAGTGGGTAACCTTAACCTTGGAAGAAAAGCCATGAGTTAAGAAAATTGGTTAGAAAACATTATCCCTTAAATTACATACACCAACATATGATAAACTAAAATAACCTTAAGATTTGGTGAATTTTCTTACACTTAAGAAAAAAATTGGTCACCTTAACCTTGGAGAAAAATGTGTCACCTTACTTGCCTATAACTTGTGACATAAACCGGAGGGCTATCCAAATCCATTTGTTTCAAAAGTGTTTCCGGTAATGGATATGATAACTCCACCAGCTCGGTTTTCTTGTCCAGCATATAATACCATCTCAACAAGGACTTGATGTGTAGAATCATCGCACAAAGTGATAAACCACCCTCCTTTGAGCTTATCAACCACAAAATGTCAAATCTGGTCACCGAAATTAACTTATAACTGAACCATTATCTGTAAAAAAAGCATGTATAAACCACATTAGAGATCTTCTGAGAAAAGCCAGACTTCTTTGCGAAGTCTGATTCTATTTGTTATATTGCCAATATTATTCAAAAATTGATTAAAAAATAATTACCAAACATAAGAATGTAAAACTCACGCATGAGGAACATATACAACTAACACATATTTATAAAAATTAAAATCAACAAAATTAATCACAAATATACAAAAATGTGTTTTTAAAGTTTTTAACATTTCAGACATTTATAAAAATTAAAATCAACGAAATTAATCAAAAATCACTCGTCGATATTACTGTGAGTCTTTAATATGAAAATTATGTTTGATGTTGTAGGTTTACCAAAATCAAAATTCATGGGTCTGGAACTGAACATCATAACCATTATATCTGCAAAATCATGAATATATTAACATATTAAATAACAAATAAATAATATTATCCACAAAATATATCTCACATCCATACCAACATAAACATTAGACTTAATTGAGAAATCTTGGACTTGTTGGATAACTAAAAAATCCAAATAATGCCTATCATTAATAGATCAATCTTTAGATCTTGGAACTACATAGAGGATATATAAAGACTTTGTTGTACGAAATCATGAAGCATCATAGACAATTTTGACATATATTATTTTAAGTCACTTCCCTTCCTGTTTTTCAAAATCCTTAAAGTTGGAAACTTTGTTTGGTATAATAACCAGTTTCATCTTTGTGCCCTACATAAAACAATGATTGACATTATGTTTATTTATACACCCACTATATATATATTCTACACAAAACAAATCTTCTGATTTCACTTACCATTTCATCTGATCGAACACAATTCCAAAAAAGCCCTGACATGCGATGTGATACTCATATACCCTTAGAAATTTAACTTTAAAATGCCAATCATTTGTTGATTGGTTAGCCTCTGAAAAAAATTAATGATTTCCATCGACTTGTTTTTGTTGAAAACGAAGTTTTGTAACGTTTTTTCTTCCGACACAGAAATCATTCAATCGAGAAAGGTTTTTTGTGAATAATTAAAGTTCAAGAACCTTTTTTAAATTTAAAGGAAGTTATAGTCTTTCAAAAAACCACTAAATGCATTTAATAAACACGATATTTGTAAAAATTGTTGTTATTATTGTCTTTTCCTAATGGTGATAAGAGAGGCATCATATCTACTAAAAGACATGTATGCGCATTAATGATTACACATATAACGCTGCAAATGGTATAATTTGAATAATATTGATAACCATAAATATAGTTTAATTTATTAAAAAAGTGGTAACAATGTAATGAGTTTATTAGACTATAATAAAATATTAATGAATGAATATATTCTACCAAAAACATAACAACGATTAAAAATAAAATACAATATGATTGCATTAAAAAATTATTTGTTCCAAGAGTAAACAATAGTAACAAAGTACCGTGGATAACCAACTAAAAAATAAAAAGACAGATTGGCCAACATATCTTGCTGTTACGAAAATTAAATAGCCAAAACCTAAATAATCCTTCTTGTTATGGCCTCCTTATCTTCCTTCTTAATCTTCTTTAAAACCGAGGAATTTTCACCAACACTGCATAATGAAATACTATCTTATGATATTTTTGATGTTCATGGTGTAAGAGCTAGGGCCGTTGATGCATCATAATCCGTATCTATACCAGAGATAATCATAAGAGGTCCTTAATTATTTGAAACAAAACTATGTCTAATTTTTATGAAATCCAAACAATTATTATGAATATTTGAGTATATGTTTTCAATTACTTGGCTTGTCTTACTTTGGTTCTCGAAATCCTCGATTGCGGATTCGTTATCTCAAAATAAGTCCACAACATATGGATTTCTTGTAGCCTTCAGAACATTTTTTTTTTGTGGAATTGTAACCTTAAAGAGTAATTTACGACCAATTAAACCGGTCAGTTCATTTGAGAGAAATCTGGGATCATCCTACATTAAATGAAAATAAAACTTTAGTTTACAAACAAAGAGTAAGGTATATCTACAATTAAAATTTTGAAATAGCGTTAAACCTATATTTGCTAACTGAATTCTTTGTAGATATCGTCTGCGGATCTCTTCACAAGCTTATCTACAATATCATCAAATGTGAGGAATTTTGCTTCACCCTCGAAATAACCAGACACACGGAAGATCAAATAATATCTATATCACAGAAAAAAAAATTAAAAATGGATAGTAAGTTGGTTGATATTACTAATGTTATTCAAAATTAAACCAAAAATAGTTCTTAGCATAGACATGAAAAAACATCGGCACAACTTTTACAATTATATAATGGTTTTGACTCGTCATCATCTTCATAATCAGATCTATATTCAAGTACTTTGAGGTTGCAAAACTTGACTGCTTGGAAGTACCATTTTTTGAATTGTTCAAAGCAACAATTATGGCACACGTGACTACCTTTCCATGGTATAAAGAAAATGTTTGAAACTTAACCAATGAGCAATGTATGTAAATTGAACATAATATAAACATTTATTACCCTTTTTGATTGCAAAATTCCAAATAGATTCATCCTATTATTCTTGATGAAAAACTCTTTTCGTAGATCAAATCTTGGATCTGATCCAAAAGAAACCATGCGTTTCTCAGTCTTGATGATAAGAGCTACGTCGACCATAACCTGCAAACAAGCGAACCCCTCATGCGGTTAGATACAAAAAAACATATCCACCACCACTAATCCGACCAAGAAGGCTCACGACGACTATTGTCATCGACGGAGAAGATTGCATGATCGCAACCTCAAACAAACAAAAAATAATAACGAGAATACCAAGATCGGATCAGAATTCATGGCAACCGAATATGATACTTTGTAGTGTTCAAAGATCCTCTTCATTGTAACTCACTTTGCAATCTCTCCGATTATCGAGATAAGTACCTGAATTTGTATTCGCCTAATCATCATCATTTGCTTTAAAAATTACCCAATTTATTCAACTTCTTTGTGACTTATCGGTTTTATCTTTGTCACAATGTTTACGCATTCAATGCTTTACAGTTATAGGACTTACTAATATTTCTAACATACGTGGAAATTAGCTTGATAAACCCATAATCGGCATTGTAAATAGATCATCGTATTTTTTCGTGTGTTCAATGTATAGTCTAATGCTCTTTGATTCGTTTTACATAATGAGCACCTAGGTTTGGGACTTTGCGGTTATACATCATGGTCAGAGTCTAAACTTTGCGGTTATACATCATAATCCACGACTAAACCTGTTCGGATCTACAGTTACAAGGCTGCCGAGACTGCAAACCTGCTTGGACAGATTGTCATACAATCCTTCCGTGCACATATCCTTGCTCGGCAAACTCACATGTTCAGCTTAGACAACTCGCGAGCTCACCACGGATCCTGCGCAGTGATTGTGTTTATCTGTGCACGCAAGACTACAAAAATCCGAGCACACAAGTCTGCACAGAAAATCCAAGAACGCAAGATTTCTCGAAAAAGCCAAACTTGCAAGTACTTGCAGCCTTTTCAGAAACTCCTAGCAGGCTGAACAACTCGAAAATTCTGAGCTAACCAGCTCGGAAATTCCGAGCTCATCTCATTTTGTTTTCTGAACTTGTAAGTACTCACATTATTCTCGGAAACTCGCAGCATGCCCTGAAAATTACAGCATTCTCGGAAACTCTGAGCAGGCTAACCAGCTCGTAAATTTCGAGCTAACCTACTCAGATTTCCTGAGCTCACTTCATTTTTTTTCAGAACTCGCAAATAATCGCAGCATTCTCGAAAACTCGCAAAATGCTCGGAAACTCGCAGAATGCTCGAAAACTCGCAAAATGCTCGTAAACTCGCAGAATGCTCGAAAACTCCGAGCAGGCTAACCTGCTCGGACTTTCCGACCTCATCCCATTTTTCCGAGCTTAAAAAAAAATCAGCTCTGACAAAAGAGCAATCAGCTCAAAAAAAGAGCTCAGGAGAAAAGTGAGCAATTCAGCTCGGAGGAGGAAGAAAAAGGGAAAAGCAGCTTGGACGAAAGGGATTCCCGAGCTGGTCGTTCACATGTATATATGTAGCTATATATAACGGTATATATAATACCCAAAGAAAAAATGAATTGGCGAACACAAAAAAAAGATTTGCTGAGCACAAAATATTGCCGAACAAAAATTGCCTTGTCTTATAATTTCAGCTTGTCAATACTTGATTGAGCACACCGGAGTATATCAGATTGGAGAATATATATCCCGCGACTTACCAATTTATCATGAAACGTCTTGCTCGGCATCTTCGCGATTATGCTGCTCGGCGTCTTCGCAATCATGCCGCTCGGCGTGACTTCTGCTCGGCATATCTCAGTGTTTCAGCTCGTCAGTAGTCCGTGCGGAGCAAGTCACTCTCCGAGCATGAACCGCCGAGCCGTCCCACAAGAAATACGAAGCCGACGACCTTCAACTTTCAGGGCAGGTTTTGCTCGGCACCCACTCATATCCGAGCTGAATCTTCACCGAGAAAATGTGCGTCCAAGCAAAGACTAAATCCCTACAGGCACCAATTATTCTGAGAAGATCATCATCCACGATGCCTCAACTTGTCATGGATTAGTCTGTCTCAACCTGCCGAGCAGGATCCCCCACCTCCACCTGAGAAGACTAGGCTTCAACTTGTTGTCTTATCAAATCAAGGATACATAGGTCGGAGAAACACATCAAAGCTCCAACGAAGCTGAACTAACGCTCAATGGGCTCGTAAGCTCCATACCCTTCACGAGCTCGTCTATAAAGATCCATCTAGACCAAAATCGTAGATGGACAGCCACATTAAGCTCATCGAGAAAAAACTTGAATTACGGGACGGCTTGATACTCGAAAGGGGTGCGTAGGCAGCCGATATCTTGGTCGGTTCAGCTGTCCCTCCTTTTAAAAATAAAAATAAAGGGGGGAGTGGGTATGTGCACGCCTATACTTCCACTTCAGAAATTCGAAAAATTTCAAAACAATTTTTCAGACTCGAATGCAACCTCGCCAGGCACAAGTCCTCAGACAAAACTGCTCGAAAGATCCAAGCACGTAGAACTGTTCGAACGAAGATGCTCAAGCGTACCAACAGACAAGCTCGAAAACTCCGATCCAACCAATTGTGAGACCCACTCAGACAGTCTCTGCATGACATTCAGCTCACGAAGCATTTCGCTCGACGCTTTTTCAAAAACACAAGAAACCAGATCACAACCACGAACACAACGTATCCGCAAAGGTTCAACTCCCCAATCATACGCTTGGATTTATCCTTTAACGAAAAATAAACTCATTCTCGTTTTTGTTTAATTTACTTCCCCTAAAGTCAAAATTAGGATCTGAATCTCGTAGCTTAGCGAACTAGTTCAAATTCATTAACAATCATGTCATATCTACTCGAGTCTAGTACGTTCTCATGACTTCTCATGCATCCTTTACGGATCTTAACCAACATGTCCTATACGGATTGAGGTTATATACATCCAACAAACGGACGTAGTATATAAATTTTAATACCTGCTAGGCATTTTTACTATCGATGAAGGGAACATAAGTCGAAGAAAATTCCCTACACCAGTACTGGATTCGAGGTAAACCCCTAAAAACCCAGTAGAACGCTGTTTAGCACACTGGTAAATGACGTCTGAACCAAGTATATCTTGGTGTGGTGTCTCCGCTAGGTATTCTCTGCGCGATATCAGCATATTGTCGACGACAGAAATGTAAGACAATAAGTCTCGCAAAAACACCGAACTCGAAGTAAGACTCTAAACCCAGTAAACGCTACTTAGTACGCTGGTATAAACCACGTCCTGACCAAGTACACCTTGGTCCGATATTTAATGATATCAGTTTACTATTGATGAAAGGAACATAAGTCAAAGGAAATTCCCCGCATCAGTACTGTATTCGAAGTAAACACCCAAAACCCAGTCAGACGCCTCCGAGCACACTGGTCTCAATCATCTTAGGTTCGCAAGTAGAGTACATCTCGCTAATATTCGAACTTAACTCCGAAACCCAGTCAGACGCCTCCGAGCACACTGGTCTCAATCATCCCAGGTTCGAAGTAGAGTGCATTTCGCTAATATTCCAACTTAACTCTGAAACCCAGTCAGACGCTTCCAAATAAACTGGTCTCAATCATCTCAGATTCGCCAGTAGATTACATCTAGCTAATCTTCTATCTTAACTCCGAAACCCAGTCAGACGCTTCCGAGCACAGTGGTCTCAATCATCTCAGGTTCGTAAGTAGAGTACATCTCGCTAACCTTCGAACTTAACTAGAAACCCAGTTAGACGCTTCCGAGCACGCTGGTCTTAGTCATCACAGATCGATAAGGCGGGTATATCTCGCCGATCTTCGAACTTAAAACTTGATTCGAAATACGGCGGAACGCTTCTACGCATGCCAGATTTAAACGCTATCTCATTAACCTTAAGACTCGGAATGCAACCCAATAAGCTGTTGGGATTATGTCCTGAAATCACACTTGTACTCACTCCTGATAGTAGTTGTGAATCGAGATCAATCGTTTGTATAATACTGGTGATTGTAATGCTTTGCTAGAAGCCTCTTGTAGTCTGTAAGTTGTAGACTTACTGCCAGTATTATATGATCCTATAGGGTCACACACCTAAGCAATCTGGAAGCTAACATATGGGAATGATCATTTGATAATGATCAAGTTGATGTGTATTGGATACACACTGACATAGAGTTTTATGATGTATGTGTCGATCGATACATGAGTGTGTCGATCGATGCAGGCTTTTCGAGAAGGTGTGTCGATCGACACAGTAAGTGTGTCGATCGATGCATATCGGGGTTTGACATAAACGAGTCGGGCTTCTCCGACGATTTTGTGATGTCATTTCCAGGTCGATATATAAAGGTTTATATGGTCGACCTGAACCCTGAGCCATCACTGGAATTCTCAGAGAGAAAAGCAGAGACATCAAAAACTCATTCCCTGAATCCGGCACTAGCATTCCGGCGTTCCAGGTTGTGTGAGTGTGTGCTTGGTAGAGGCGAAGCACTTGATTCGCTAGATCTCGTTCACCATTCTATTCCGCTGCCAGATCTGAGGTAAGAACGAGGTTGGTAATTTCAATATAACAAACCCTAGATCCTAAGAGGATCCAACAGTGGTATCAGAGCATGGTAGGGTTTAGTCTATTGAATCTGAGGCATTTAAATCGAATACTAGTGAATTTGATTAGTTAATTGCCTGTTAAATCGTGTTTTATGGAAATTTATCTCGGATTGAAGTTTCTGTTGAAAACGACGAACTGCTGTTGTCGCACTGTGTCGATCGACACTAAGCTTGTGTCGGTCGACACACCGCGAAACGCATAATAAGATTTTAGTGTTTGTCGCATAGTGTCGATCGACACAAAGCGTGTGTCGGTCGACACAGAGCGAAAACGCATAACTAATTTAGGGTTTGTCGCATGGTGTCGATCGACACTAAGCTTGTGTCGGTCGACACATCGCGAAAACTCGTAAAAGATATTAGGGGTTTTCGCACAGCATCGATCGACGCACTGGGTATATCGGTCGATACACGGCGAAAATACGAAAGATTTGAAATCGCACTATGTCGATCGATGCACTGGGTGCATCGGTCGACACAAACTGTGCGAATGGATAGATCGGTTCAATTGGATTGAACTGGTTATCTCGCATGGTCATGTCGATTTAATCCCTAATATTCTACAATGTCGGTCGACACAAACCTTGCGGTTGGTTGAATCGGTTCAATTGGATTGAACTGGTTATCATGCTTGGTTAAGGTAGATTAGATCGGTTTAAATTGGATGAATTGGTTCAATTGAATTGAACTGGTTATCTCAATTAGAATAAACCGATTTAATTGGTTAAGATCAGTTTGATCGGATAAGTCAATCCAATTGGATTGGACCGGTTATCGCGATTAGTTAAAACTGGTTGAATCGGTTCGATTAGATGAACTGGTCAAATTGGATTTGACCGGTTATCTCGAATGATCTTAAGGTTGCATATCAAGAGTCGACCAAGTGTGTCAGTCGACGCATATGGTGACAATGCGAACCGTAATCGTTTGGTTTTTGAACCAAATGATTGAGAAACGAACCGAATGACCTAACCCACTGAAATTAGAAGTAAAATGTTCTAAACCTATTTAATACACATTGGATGTGTGTTAGACCGAAGCTTAGTTATTCAATATGGTCAACTGTCAAGACTCGTTTCGTTGATGGATAGTCTTGCGAAAAGCTTGGTGTCCACAATTACATGAGTAAGGCAGATAGTAGTGTTGATGGTCTTGCAGTGCTTGACATCAACTATTGCATGACCTAAGAGATTGAATTACTAATCTTTTAAAGTTCCATTTCCTCAACTAAATATCAAGTGATCTTGATGTCTTGCCCAATCTTGTCTACTGTCAAGACTCGTGTCGTTTGTTGGATAGTCTTGGAGTCCTTGGTATCCACTACAACATGAGTTAGGCAGGTGGTCATTGACAGACTTGCAGTGCGACTGTCAGTGATTGCAAGACAGAAGAGATTGGTTTACTTGACTGGGCTGTCAGAAGTTCTGGGCCCAGAGACGTCAGAGTGGATGAGACATGGATTGTCTCATCTACGACCAAGAATTGTACTGAGTACAATTAGCAATGGATTGCTTACCTAGATTACTAAACTCTGAGTAATGACGAGTCGTCCACTCATATTTTATTGATGTATGGATCTTGGATTATTATATTCATAGAGGAAACGTTGTTTAAATATAATGCGAGTTTTCTTATTGGATAAGATTCCTCATTTCCTGAAATCATAACTAAAATTTTCTTTAATTAAAATTTTTAGCCTATGTCTAAAACTACCTTCTCGTTACGACCCGTCCTTGAGAAGGACAAGTTAAATGGGTCAAATTTCCTGGACTGGTATCGCAATTTGAGATTAATCCTCAAGCAGGAGAGTAAGGACTATGTCCTTGAGAAAGCTCTTCCAGAAAGGCTTGGGGCCAATCGCTCGAATGCAGTATATAATGCTTGGAATAAGCATTATATTGATGTGGTAGATGTGCGTGGTCTGATGTTGGCTACCCTGAACTCGGACTTGAGGAGTCAATACGAGAACATGGAGTCGCCAATAGAGATGATCACCAGCCTGAAACTGAAGTTTCAGGATCTGGCACGAGTTGAGAGATTCCAGTTGGTGAAGTCTCTCACTAGGTGCAGACTACCAGAGGATGTTCCAGTGAGTCCTCATGTCATTAAAATGATGGGTTACGTTGATAACCTGGGAAAACTGGATTGTCCTGTCAGCTTAGAGTTGGCAACTGACATCATTCTGCAGTCACTGCCGTCAAGCTATGATAAGTTCATTAAGAACTATATCAAGAAAGGCTTGACGAAGACGTTGACTGAGCTGCATGGCATGCTCAAAACAGTGGAGCAAGACATCATAAAGGGTAAAAGATTTGAGAAATCTTGTGTTGGCAAGGGTAGAGGCAGGGCCGTCCAGATTTGGAATCAGGATAAGCCTGTGTCATCTTATAAGCCCAAGTCCGGCCCATCTGGTGTTAGAAAGTGCTTCTACTGTAATGAGTATGGGCATTGGAAGAGAGATTGCATTAAATTCTTGGAAGATTCACAAGAGATGAAGAAGATGTATGGTACTTCTTTTTCAGGTATTGTGTTATTAATTCAAGTTGTACATATGTATTGGATACTAGTTGTGGTACTGATATTTTGGAAATATGCAGGGCCTAAACAACAGTAGAACGTTGAAGAAAGGACAAGTGGAACTGCGTGCCTAGTATGGAGCAATGCTTGCTGCATAAGCCGTAGAGATTCTCCACTTGTAGGAGCCTTTCAAGCTTGGTTTTTGAATTAAGTAATTGCAACTATGTACCTGCTTTATGCAGAGATGTCTTTCATTTTCTTGTAAGAATTTGAATGTTTTTCATTCTGATAAAAGACAAGTTTTGCTCTTTTGATCTTAATGAAATATCATATGGTAGCACCCCTTTTGAAAGGGTTTTATATCTTAAACCAACATACGCTTAAATATAACATAAATATCAAACGATTTAAGTCTGATGACTTGAACTCGATTTTTCCTCGGCATAGTCATATTGACCAAATAGAGTGAAGCGGCTTCATAAGTTCCATAGTTATGGGCTTCAGGTTCATTTGATTGTAAATCAATTGAGACATGAATTCTGCTTGCTGGGCCAAAAGACTAAGGCTTCTTTAGCAGAGCTAAAGAAACGGGCCAGAGGCTCGTTGGGCCTTACACATACTGATGTATGCGGCCCGATGAGCATTAGTGCCAAAGGAAAACTTCAATACTTCATTGACTTATTGATGACTTCAATAAGTATGACTGTGTTCATTTGATGAAACACGAATCAGAATCCTTTGGAATGATCAAAGGAGTTTTAGAATGAAGTATATAACCGATTTGACAGAAGTATTGATATCCTCGATTAGATCGCGGAGGAAAATACTTGAGTCAAGAATTGAGTGATCATCTAAGTGAGTGCGAAGCCATATCACAACTCTTTTCTCCCAGAAAAACCTGAATGGTGTTTCTGAGAGAATGAATCGGATCTTATTGAATATGCTCCGATTAATGATGAGTCACATGAATCTTCCATTATTCTTTTAAAATACGCTCTAAAATGAACATGTTTACGCTAAATAAGTTTTCTGTCAGAATCAGTGAAAAACACCACATTGGATGTGGACTGGGTGACTTCCAAATATGTTTTTCTGATTAATTGGGATTGAAAGGTTTGTGTAAGGCAGTTGTCAACAAACAAACTTGAACCCAAATCTGATAAGTGCTGCTTCGCTAGTTGTCCTAAGGAAACCGAGGCTTAGTACTTTTGCAACCAATCCGAGAACAAAGTTTTGTTGTTCGGAACTCTGTTTTTCCAAGAAGAATAGTGGGAGTAAAAGTACAGCTCGAAGAAATTCGAGAAACACATGAGGCTGTTCAACCTGTTGAGGGAGAGCAGCGGTTAGATCTACAGAGTGCTGTAGGATCTACACCTGTGGAGCCTGAAATTCGCAGATCCGAAAGGATCCATCACTAAATTGAGGGTGATTCCTCGTGACCGATTGTCGTGATCCGTTGATCATTGAAAAGTGATGCGCATGCGAAATTCAAAGAAGCGATGGTGAGCCCCAACTCCGAAAAATTGGCTAGTTATGCATGTTAGCTTCGCCGGTTGAAGCAAGAATCTTGGAGTTGGAATCTATGTTCTGTTAAAACGGTCAAAGGCTTTGACTCGATCAGGAACGAATAGAAACAGTGCGTTTACAAGTAAACTAGTGGGAGCATAATTGCAATTCTCAAACTGTATGTTAAGAACGTACTTAATTTCATAAACGACGTTCCGACGCTAAAGTCTTGCCAAGATTTGGGTCGGAAGTCAAATTTAACGATAGACATGGGAGAAGTCGCGTGAGTTCTTGGAATATGGATCCATTGAGATGGATCAGAAGAGCTAATTGGATCGTGTCAGAATCCTTATGATTATAAGGTACTGGACAGTTCCAATATGCATGATTCCAAGAATGGCTTCACACCAAAGGTCTAATGGCAATGATCTTAGCAAGATAAAGTGTCTTGGACACTGGCTGAGCTAGTGTCTATGAGTGTGATTCCTTTTGCTTATGCAATAGAATCCATCATGAATGCCATATTATGCGCTCGTCTAAATGCAGCTGACGCATAAAAGCAAGACGAGAAGATACCAATTTGTTCCAGTAAGAGTCACTGGACAGTTGTAAAGGAATATCCCCAAGTGTTTGAGAAACACTAAGGATAGGTTCTTGTACAACTGAGAAATAGACGAATCAATTATGAGTAGTTAGATGGACAAAGATGATTCCCGGTTCTCACCTGGTTATGTCATTTTGCCTGTGTAACGGTACTGTCTATTGGAAAGGTTTCCAAGCAGAGGACCGTAGACTAATGCTCATTAAAGAATAGCGGTGTGGTTTGTTGGAATGGTTCCAAGCAAGAACACCGCAGCATCTCTCACAACCTAAGCACGAGTTGAACACTGTTGCTGTAGGTACTAGAAATCTGAAGACTTGGTCTTGATTCTAGTGGGAGTTAGTTTAGTTATGATGTTCAGATAAATATGATATGGTCATGTTTATGAAAAACTGACATCAACATTATTTGACTATTGGATAATTAAATAATGGTCCCAAAATAAGTTTATGTCATATTATAGGCCATCAAGTTGAGGACTTGATCATGAAACCCTATAAGTAACAAATGACATAAATTATGATGTGTCCCTAGTCGAGGTTGTTAAAGTGGGACAATAACAACCGCGAGAGACTAGCTTGTGAGGTGACTGTTGACTAAGTTTCATGGAGTCAATGATATGAGTATCACAGTCAGTCACATAGATATATGTTGGTGAACATATGATCGGACGTGACCCGCTAATGAGAAGTCTCCAGGATAGTTATATCTGTGTCATGAGAGGTTCTCATTACGACTATTGAGTATAGTCCTTAGACCTGAGTTCATCATGTTTTCTTGCATGTGAATTGGTGCACCTTGACCTTGTCAAACGTCGATCCATAACTGGCGGCTATAAAGGCACTGCTCAGGTGTATCATGAAGTGTGTAAAGGAACAGGGATGGAACAAGATGGGATTTGTCCCTCCTGAATAACGGGAGATAAATATCTCAGGGCCTATCGAAGATTTTATGCTGAGAAAATGTGTGGCCGCACTCAAACAAACTGTAGTTCAGTTGTTTGTTTTGTTCAGCATAGATCAGGAGTTCGATAAACATGATATTGGCTTAATAAGAATGACACTAATCTTGTCTTATGCCAAATCGATATATAGAGACAAAAGGATTGTAGGAATTGATGATTCCAGTACAAGTGGGAGATTGTTGGGATTATGTCCTGAAATCACACTTGTACTCACTCCTGATAGTAGTTGTGAATCGAGATCAATCGTTTGTATAATACTGGTGATTGTAATGCTTTGCTAGAAGCCTCTTGTAATCTGTAAGTTGTAGACTTACTGCCAGTATTATATGATCGTATAGGGTCACACACCTAAGCAATCTGGAAGCTAACATATGGGAATGATCATTTGATATTGATCAAGTTGATGTGTATTGGATACACACTGACATAGAGTTTTATGATGTATGTGTCGATCGATACATGAGTGTGTCGATCGATGCAGGCTTTTCGAGAAGGTGTGTCGATCGACACAGGCTTTTCGAGAAGGTGTGTCGATCGACACGGTAAGTGTGTCGATCGATGCATATCGGGTTTTGACATAAACGAGTTGGGCTTCTCCGTCGATTTTGTGATGTCATTTCCAGGTCGATATATAAAGGTTTATATGGTCGACCTGAACCCTGAGCCGTCACTGGAATTCTCAGAGAGAAAAGCAGAGACATCGAAAACTCATTCCCTGAATCCGACACTAGCATCCCGGCGTTCCAGGTTGTGTGAGTGTGTGCTTGGTAGAGGCGAAGCACTTGATTCGCTAGATCTCGTTCACCATTCTATTCCGCTGCCAGATCTGAGGTAAAAACGAGGTTGGTAATTTCAATATAACAAACCCTAGATCCTAGGAGGATCCAACATAAGCATCCGAGTGCAATTCTCCTAAAGCACCAAGGATCAAACGCTAAATCACACTTTCCTCCAGGAATTATATGAAGCTGTTCGGAAAAGCCTTCAAGCTGTATGAAACCAATTCGTACAGTCTATACGGAGCCGATGAGGGAGATTTTCTACCGTTAAATCTGCTCGAATTTTCTGCATTAATCGACGTAACGTCAACACGACAGTGCGGCTTCGTGGACGTATATGTCGTCCTAGCAGGTTCGACAAACTAACCTGAAACCAAATCCTTCTCACAAATCCGAGCAGACTTACTTGGAAAATCCGAGCAGATTTGCTTAGAAAATCCGATAAAACTTGCTCAGAAAATCCGAGCAGACTTTCTCAAAAACTCCTAGCAGACATGCTCGGAAACTCGAGAAGACTTACTCAGAAAATTTTGAAAAATTTTGAGCAGACATGCTCGGAAAGCCTAACGTGATTTATCTATTAAACTTATCACATTCGCAAACACGACCGGTTCACAATTCAATGCATCTTCTCGACAGTTTTGCTTGTTCGAATACAGAAGAAGCAACAAAAGGACAACAATGGATTTCCAAACATACAAGGACAAGACTTAAAACTTAAAACAAAAAAATCCTCGTTTGAAGTAACGAAGCATCCAGGTCATGCACATGAACAACCAACGGTTCCGAAGAAAATTTCAACAACATACGAAACTGCTCGGAAAACTTTCCTTTGGAAAATCCACGTGTGAGCTTCTCTTGAATGATCCAAGCTGCCCGGCTGCTCAGATGCTCGGACATTCCGAGCAAACCTACTAATCGCTTCCGCGTACTCCTTGCTCGATGAAATGATCTGCTCAGAAACGTTTTACTCAGCAACGTTATGCTCGGTATTTCCGGTCGATCCTTGCTGCTCTGCATTTTCGATCAGTCCATCCTGCTCGGCGCTATGAAGTGATGGCCTAATTGGAAAATTTTCCCGCTCGACTCAGTGACACCTACTTGGCGTCCACATGTTGATCGGCTCAGAAAGGCTACTTAGACGTATTTCTCGGCTTATTCCCCAATAAATACACTCGGCGTCCAATTTTCACCATAGAGCAACAAAAAATACATTTTTACAACTTCCGACAAAAACTTCTCGACAAAATTTTGTCGGAACAGCTCGAAAACAAGAACGCCTTTGGCAAGGAAAAACTAGCTTGACTGTTCTACGAGAGGAATCCAGCTTAACATCTCGTCTACGAAACTTACTATGAAGCAATTCAATAGCTTACTGAACGGATTGTATACTGTTGGATCCTAATCATCTGCTGCCACTGCCTTCTGCCTCTGGGAGCGTGCCTTGAGAGGTTCATCCCCAGAGCCATGCTTAGAATTAGAGGAGGTATAGAATCCATGGATAGTTCATATCTCTTTCGTACTTTCAATCGATATGAGTTTCCTGGTTCAAAACACCACAAGAGAAAACGCTCTTTCCTCAGGGGAAACCATTGCTTCAAGTTTCAATGTATTAAATGTAACTTCTTATACAAGTAATCATAATTTTTCTAACGACAAATCAGGGACAGAAAGCCTCCCTCGGAGCAACTGGTAACTAGCTCCCCCTCAGCAGGACCATCCGCGGAATCATCCTTCTCGGCATTATCCTTCTCGACATCATCATCATTTTCTTCATCTTCTTCCACATCTTCCAAATCAGTGTCTCTTAGCTGAGGGACTTCAATTTCAGGCCGACATAAACTCTCCACAGCACCTTCGAATCGAGCTAGCTCACGACGACGCTGATTTCTTTCATCGTTGCGTAACCCGGATGATCCATTAGATCGAATGATGTGTCACTGAACGACGAATTACCAGGATTACTCTGCCGACCACGAGATCCATTCTCAGGCGACAATGATACAGTAACAATTTTCTTATCTTTACTTTCCGAACAACGGATCAAAGACATCCTTTGACGAAGAACATATGAAGAACTAGAGAGAAAAAGAGAGCCTTGATCTAAAAACGCTAATAGATTACGGCGGAGCAACGGCTGAAATACAATCGGAAAATAAAAACGGCAGAGAGCGAAGAATAATACCTTTTTCACTTGAGTAGAAATGAAAATAGGAAGTGAAGACGATACTTTTATAGTGGAAATGGTGCAGTACTCGAGAAGACATCATGATTATACCTCGGAGACACTTCAATCCCCGCACCTATGAGAAGGTCCAACAGGAATCTTGCTAAACCGGCCGACCTAAATCACTTCATGAACCAACTGGCTATTTCCCTCGTATCGCCGATCTCATGACCATTTTGAATCGCCACAATGGGGGGGGACTAATTGTTGGAGATGGGTTTACCACCCCTCCATAAAGGTCCATTCAGAAGTTAGGTCGGTCCAAAGACGAGAGAATTTGGCAACGCGGCAAAGTGATTAATCAAGGCGGCATAGGATAGTGGCGTGCGTATAGTTCACGCCGAGCAGGAAGATTCGTTCGAGATATCTACGTCGACTTAAAAGAAAATATTTTAGTTTATCTTTTAGGAAGTTTATCGTTTTTATGCCGGCCTTGTAACCTATATAAGAGTGAAGAGATCGCCGATGTAGAACACAATTCATTCAATATACAACCATTTAGCAAAAACAGTCCTCTGAAAGCTCTCCGAAACCTATTTTAGAACGACTTTCCGACGACCTAATCCTCATTCATCCGCCGCTTTGTTTTCTCTCGAAAACCTAGCAAAACCCTAATTACATTGTCTTCCGCCGAGCTCGATACATAAACTTTTAAGAATCCCTAATAAAAACTCTAAGATTCTCTCTATCTTTAGATAGGTAGAATCGAGATGTTACAAGCGGTGAAAGAGAAGAAAGTTGAAACGAATTAGAAAGACCATGAAGAAGAAGATGGCAAACTAGAAGTGTATCCGTGTATAGAAAGTAATTCTTATTAGTGAAATTTATTTAAACTAGTATTAATCGTTACTAGAATTACTATCTTAATATCATTCACTAAAAATTTACTAAGTTAAAATTAAGGGTATGTAAAAAGATTAAATTGCAATTATGATTAAGTTACCAATTAATCTTATTTTAAAAAAATAAAAAATAAAAAATTAATAAATAAAAGAAATATAAAAAATTAAACCAAAAACTAAAATCTAAAAAAAAAAATTAAAAAAAATTAAAACTGTAATTATAAAATTTAAAATATAAATTTAAATATAAATTATTTTTTTATAAATTTAATTTAGGTTTTTTCTCAATTAACTAAATATTTCAATGTCATTGATCAATATTTTTTAATATTTTATGACTGAATTGAAAACAGAATCTTCTAATTTAGGATAATTTTCTAAACCATTACCCTAATTTTTTGGGTGGAACTAAAATTAGAATAATATCCTGATTTTTTTTTTTTAAATGAAACTCATTTTAAAAAATGTATTTCCATTTTAATTTTTGAACCTCATTTGTTAATCAGAATAATAGATCTTGTTATAAAAGTTTTTAAATTTTTGAAACTCATTTATAATAAATATTTATGTGTGTTTTTAAATAGTTAAAAAATATTTTTGGACTCTCTAAAATAAAACTGCAAAAAAACATGATTGCTCATTGCCAAGTCACACATGTAAATAAATCCGTAAAATTAAAAATAAATCTGTTGCACATAATATAAATATGTTACATTTCAATACTATTTTGTAAAATTTTCAAGACCTATTTCAGTGTTGAAGAGTTTAAAAAATTTTGCAGCAAATACAATAAATCTTCGACACTAAATTAAAGTCTGTAAATAAAATCCGCAAATAATAATAAAAAACGGAAAATCAAGTAAAATTCTTCGACACTTTATAAAAAATCTTCAAACTAAATTTGCAAACCAAAATAAATCTGAAAACATAAAATTAAATTTGTTACATTATAAATTTTTTTGTGATACTACGTACTAATTTAGTAATTTTAAAACTTTTATTTCTTTGTTGCGGAATTTTAGAAAATATACAATAAAGAAATATATTTAAATCTACAGTAAATCTATTTTAGATGTTTCTAGGATCTTTAATTGCATATTTTTCTTGAACATTGCATTTTTTTTTCACTCGAAGATTCTTCATTATATTACCAAGGTCGAATACGATTTTGAAATACAGACAGACAAGACTAAAGCCGGCTATCACAACCCGATACCGGAGCCACAAGCCGACAGATTAAAAGGAAATCCCCGGAGACAACATATAAACACAATAGAAGACAAACATCAACTATCAACCTTAAAGCGTAAGACTACTAGACAATAGAAGCTAACAATAGCAATAAGCAACTAGGATCAGATCGAAGACAAGCCAATATGACATCGAAGAGGCAGTGACCACCAAACACCGAGAGAGAGAAGGAGCGTAACACCTAAAGCCGAAAATTATTGAAGCTGACCCATCGACACTCTTTATATTGCTCCACCAATTGAAGCCACGAGCAAGCCGAATGCAGATCAAGCCAAGGAAGACGATGGACCAAACTGTTTACCAATCACCACCGAACGACTAGATGCGAAAAGGGCCGAGACCCCAATTCCTTACAGATGGGCCGGAGAACCCTTGCCAGAGGTAGAAGACCCGATGCAGAAGATAAGAAGAGGAACCGTAGGAACTATACCGATGCAGCCATCAGAAAGGAAAAGCACACTCCCAATGCAAAGAAACATCACCACCCGAAGCCATCTAATCTAATAACATCACAGCCAACCGTAGACACTAAAACAACCGACTAACCACCAAGTTAGCAAGTCTTATCCACGGAGGTAAAACTCTACACAGATCTGATCATAGAAAACAAATAACCATAGCTCCCAATCCACGTAGCAATCTACGCATAAAGATCTAACCCAAAGACAAACCAAAATAAACCAACAATCCCAGATCTTACCCAAAACCCCTTACCCGACAACAACTCACTGAAGAATCAAAAACCCACACGAAGAGGAGACACCACAAGAGCCTCGTACCTACAACAGATCGGGGATACTCCAAAACCAGCCAAGAACCTTCGCAAATCACCGAGACCAAAGACAAACCACAGCACGTCGGAGAACAACAACATCAGGAAGGAGAGACCAGAGCCTAACCTCACACGCATGACGAAGCACGCCGCAACACCAGTCACCGGAGTCGCAGAAGAGGACCGCCGGAAGAAGGAGACGTCGAAGGGAACAGGGGAAAAGGCAGAGGAAAGACCACCACAAAGAAAGACAAGACTCGGCAGACCCCTCCCCGGCTCCGGCTTGGAACGCCGACCACCGAGGAGGCCACGACAAGACGCGAAAAGACGGTTGACGACGACCTCGAAATACGAGCCCGAGAGCGTTTATAAATTAGGGAGACCTCGTCTGCCAACTGCTTTTGCTTGAACATTGCATCTATTTTCATGCATTTCTTTTAAGAAATCATGCATTTCTTTTAGTACATCATGCATTTATGCATTTTGTGTTCTAGATAAAGTTTGCATTTTTTGCATGTTTTTGAGTGTTTTAAGTATTTTGGAGCATGTTTGGAGTTATTGGAGTGAAGATTGTTGAGATTGGAGGTTCAAAGGAGCTAGGGAGAGCAAGAGTGTAACACCCGTTTCCCGGCTTGACCGGAAATGCGGTGTTAGGGCACCCGTCGAACCGGGAACGGTCTGACCGGGCTGTCTTCTCAATAGGTCCTAGGAACCTGTGCGCTCCCTTCGGTTTGAAATCCACCAAGAACATCAGCGATCGATCAATCCCTCGTCCGGACCTGCAAGAAAAATGGGACGGGAAAGGGAAAGAGGACTGAGTAATTGTTTCAAAACACAATTACCCAGCGAGGGCGGATTTCTAGGAACCCACGATCCCGGCTTACGCCACACAATTACGAACTACAAGTCCTAGGCTAATAACACCTTACACACACGCCCGAAGGCTTAACAACACAATCTAACGCCCAATCATGCATAACGAGCTCACACTCATGAGCACCTACGGGCCTCACTGCCCCCACGTTGTGTCCCACGCACGGTGCATCCCACACATAAGTTCGGAGGGCTCGTCACACCTTCCTCGAAGACAAGGACGTCCCACGCCCTACACGCAAAGACCTAACACACACCTACCACGCATATCCATCACGCACAATCAACGTTTTCGGTTTAAGCGATAACCTAGTAGTTCTATGTTCCGCAATCAATCACATAGAGTACTCTACTATCTCTACGCTACCTAGAAAAGACGGCATTAACGAAGAACTATCGTCCAGAATTGAATGAGGTAAGCAAGGGTCAAGACCGATCCTCACCTAAGCCAAAGGAAGGGAAAAAGCGTAATTTGGATGTTCCGGATGCCCGAACGGACTTCATAACTAGAAAGAGGGCGGAAAATAAGTGGATTAGGCTTTCGTTTTGTTTGAATCGGATTAGGGATGAGAAAGTTATGGCTACTTAAAGATTGGTTGACTAAACGTCAACGGTCAGGTCAAACTCAACCAGTCAACACAGTCAACCCAGACGCAAACCCAGACCAAACCGGGTCCAATCCATATTCGGCCCAATTAACTCTAACCAATCCTAAACCAACTAAACCATGAATTAAAATTGGTAACCGGCTAAACCAGAAATTGAATTGAAAACGTACCAAACCAGGAATTAAAATTGAAAACCGGAAATTGAAATCGGATTGGACCAAACCGGAGTAAACTGGACCGAACCTGATTGAACCAGGTCAAACCGGTCAACTCAGTTTCCCCAGCCGTGAGAGTCAACTCAGTTCGCCGGCGAGTTGACTCAACGGAGGAGGGCGGCGGCTCCAGTGGAGGACGGCAGCGGCACTCCGACGACTCTCCGGCGGCCATCGGTGGCTCCGGGCGGCGGCACATGGCGGCGGTTCCCGGTGCATGGTGGCGGCTCCCGGTGCATGGCGGCGGCACCTCTTGATCTCCGGCCGCGTATGGGTCTCACGCGTACGGCACTAGTCCGCCGCGTGGGGGCGAGTGCAGAAGCGCATCAGCTAACAGTCGACTCCTCCGGCTTTGTCTCGTCGAGTTGGGCACGGTGGTGTCTTCTGATTTTTGAGATTCGAGATATTTTAGAAGTTATAGCCAAAACAAATTCGGATTTTCAAAAACGTGGCTAGAACTAGGGTTCTAGGAGTTACCTGGTAAAGGAAAACGAGAGAAACGGCGGAATGGTCCTACTGGTGACTCGAACGGCTCGAAAATTTGACAGGGCTTCGTTGGAAGAGCTTATAATTATTTTTCCTAAAGGGTGGCTCTAGTAT
Organism: Orychophragmus violaceus; assembly: GCA_030180135.1. Taxonomy (NCBI): domain Eukaryota; kingdom Viridiplantae; phylum Streptophyta; class Magnoliopsida; order Brassicales; family Brassicaceae; genus Orychophragmus; species Orychophragmus violaceus. The sequence continues at coordinate 82,199,831 of CM058232.1, read as the reverse complement.
TTATAGGAAAAAGAGAAGGGGGAACCCTAGTTTTAAATATGGAAACATGGTTGTTGGGCTTTTCTTTCTTTTTAAACTAACATTTTAACGGGCTGGGTTTGGGATGTTACAATTCCCTCCCTTCCCCTTGAAAAGAATTCGTCCCGAATTCTGAGGCGGCGGTTTCTCGGACGTCCCAGAACTCAAGGGCATCATTCCTGTCGGAGCGCAGAGACTTGTACGGAAAGGAACTTAACAGGGTGGCACGAGATAGTAAAAGAATAAAGCGTATAATATAATGGTGTAGGGCTACACTAGTTTGATGAATGTAATAGCAAAAGCCAGCTACGCGAAGAACTGCGGAAGAAAACCAAAACAAAAACCCGTAACAATAAAGAATTTACGGCCTATTCCCCAAAAGACCCGATCCTCTGACTCTAGCTACTCTGTGATCCTGGGGCCCAGTACACAAGGTTTGTGTCGTTTTGGTACTCCTCTGGGTCAAAATCCGGCTCCGTATCCAAACTAGAAATGGTGATGACTGGTTGCACAACTGCCTCCTGCTGCTGTCGCATCTGCTCATGCGCATGATCCCGTGCGGCCTGCTGGTGGCTCAACCACTCCTGATCCAAGGCATCATGTTGCTGCCTCAGCCTCAGCTCGCGGTCCCATGCAGCCTGCTGCTCTACCATCACCTGATGTATGTAGGCCAAGTCCCTCTGGCTCCTCTTGACTAGCTCAGCGTAGCGTGCTGCCATAACCACTAGGTTGTAGTCCCCATACTCGCTACCATCCATCATCCCTCGACGGATCTCGGGTAAGAGTCCATCCAAAAACAAGGACAGCCAATGCGTCGACGATCGGGAATGAGTGCAAGCAGCGGCCCAGATGAATCGCTGTGCGTATACATCGACACTCATTCCGACCGCCTTGAATGGTCAGGATATGTCTGGTGCGGGCGCTCGCGCCCGCGGTGCTGGCTCGGCTCCTGGGGTGTCGTCCTCCTGCGGTATCGACTCCGGCCCGATCTCAGGATAAGGCAGGTCATATGGAGCTGGGGGTCGCATGGTCATATAGCAGATGCAAACTGTCGGCTCAGGGTAGTCCTCCTCCATTGCCGGCTCCTTCCCTGGTCTCCTACCACTCCGTGCGTCTATCGGGTTTGCAGATGTAGACGGAACATCCACGGGCGTCTTTCGGGGTCGTCCTCTCTTCCTTGGTGGTCGCGAAATGGTCGGAGCTGACATCGACGAAAGGACGGGTCTTCCCTCGAAAACAGGGGCAGGTGGCGGGGTCACGGCTGCGGATATTGTCGCGAAACGTCTCCTATGGATGATGCAGGCGGAACTCTCATCCCAGCGGTACCACGGGTACGGAACACACTGGCGGGAGTGGGAGCATACTCGGACCCAGAATAGGAACTAGAGTCAGAAGACATCCTGCATAAGACAAAAGGGGGTGAGGTCACAACAGGAGATAACCACTCGGTTCGTCTATCGGGTTTGCAGATGTAGACACAACATCCACGGGCGTCTTTCAGGGTCGTCCTCTCTTCCCTGATGGTCGCGAAACGGTCGCAGCTGACATCGACGGAAGCACGGGTCTTCCCTCGAAAACAGGGGCGGGTGGCGGGTCACGGTTGTGGCTCTTATCACGAAACGTCTCCTCTGGATATGCGGGTGGAACTCTCATCCCAGCAGTAGCACGGGTACGGAACATACTGGCGGGACTGGGAGCATACTCGGACCCAGAATCGGAACTAGAGTCAGAAGACATCCTCTATAAGACAAAAGGGGGTGAGGTCACAACAGGAGATAACCAGTGATATATTTGGTGCTTGGAAAGGCCTTTTGCAAAGTAACCATTTTTTATTAACTTTGGCAAAAACTTTTAAAATCGGAAATAACTTTTAAGAAAACAAAAGAAGTTGATCCCCCCAAGACGGCACTAGGAGACCTTAACCCAGGCTCTGATACCAAATTGTAACACCCGTTTCCTGGCTTTACCGGAAACGTGGCGTTAGGGCACACATCTAACGGGGAACGGTCCGACCGGGCTGCCCTCTCAATAAGTCCTAGGAACCTGCGCGCTCCCTTTGGTTTGAAATCCACCAAGAACATCAACGATCAATCAATCCCGCGTCCGGACCTGCAATAAAAAGGGAACGGGAAAGGGGAAAGAGGACTGAGTAATTGTTTCAAAACACAATTATCCAGCGAGGATGGATTTATAGGAACCCGCGATCCTGCCTTAGCCACACAATTAATAACTACAAGACCTAGGCTAATAACACCTTGCACACCTGCCCAAAGGCTTCACCACACAATCTAACGCCCAATCGTGCATAACGAGCTCCCAGCACACACTCATGAACACCTACGGGCCTCACTGCCCCACGGTGCGTCCCACGCACAGTGCGTCCCACTCATAAGTTCGGAGGGCTTGACACACCCTCCCCGACGACAAGTACAATCCACGCCCTACACGCAAATCCCTAGAACACACTACCACACATATCCATCACACACAATCAACGTTTTTGGTTTAAGCCATAACCTAGCAGTTCTATGTTCCGCCATCAATCACATCGTGTACTCTACTATCCCTAAGCTACCTAAGAAAGACGGTATTAACGAAGGACTATCGTCCGGAATTGAATAAGGTAAGCAAGGGTCAAGACCGATCCTCACATTGGCCAAAGGAAGGGCAAAAGCGTAATTTTGATATTCTGGACGCCCAAACGGACTTCAGAACTGGAAAGAGGACAGAAAACAAGTGGATTAGGCTTTCGTTTCGTTCGAATCGGATTAAAGATGAGCAAGTTATGGCTACTTAAAGATTGGTTGACTAAAAGTCAACGGTCAGGTCAAAGTCAACCGGTCAACCCAAACCCAAACCCAGACCAAACCGGGCCCAATCCATAACCGGCCCAATTTACCCTAACCAATCCTAAACCAACTAAACCAGAAAATAAAATTGGAAACCGGCTAAACCAGAAATCGAATTAAAAACCAAACCGAACCAGGAATTAAAATTGAAAACCGGAAATTGAAATCGGATTGGACCAAACCAGAGTAAACCGGACCGAACCCGATTGAACCGGGTCGAACCGATCAAATCGGTTGACCCAGCCGACCGAGTCACTTAGTTCGCTGGCGAGTTGACTCAGCGGCAGAGGGCAGCGGCTCCGGCGGTGGCTCCGGCGGCGTACGGCGACGGCGCTCCGGCGATTCTCCGGCGGCGATCGGTGGCTCTGGGCAGCGCCTCCCGGCGGCACGTGGCGATCTCTGGCCACGCGTGGATCTCATGTGCGCGGCACTCCACCGCATGTGGGGCACGTTGATATGTTTCTAAGTTTTACCCTATTCTAAACTGCAAGTGAACAGCAATGTCAAAGTAGTATATAGGGTTATCGAATCCACAGGGACACTTGGTCTCAATAGAAACAGAAACGTAGAGATTAAACTAGAAATAAAGCAAGTAGTGAAGTAAATAAATTGCGTTGCAAGAAAGTAAACAGTAGCAGGAATCGGTTTTGTAAGCAATAAACTAAAAGCGTCAAGCCTAGGGTATTCTCAGTAAATCAGACAAGCAGACAAGCTAATCAGTCAGGATCAAATTAAACTCAGTTCTAGAACTCAAATCACGGAAATAGAGTTAACCAAATCTCTTTGCGAAAACTCTCTAAGCCTAAGTGCAGTAACCCAAATCTCTTTGCAATTACTAACAGATTAAACTAGCATTAAGTTCAAGTTCGATATGTTCACAATTAAACTAAGCCAAATCTCTTTGCGAATAATTTAATTGCTCAACCTAAATAGTTCAGATTCCTAAACCCCACTCTCGTGACGTATTTAGCAACCTCAGATCTAGATTCTAATTGATCAGGTTAGAACTAGCTTTAAGCACAATTTAGTTTGAAGAACATTCTAATCATGTGAATCCTAACTGAATTAAACAAGTCTATCAAGTCATCAAACCCTAATGAGAAACCCTAAACTCAACTATGGATCTACTCAGACATGATTAATGAAAACATAATCAAAGAAATAATAGATTGCATATAAGAAATTAAATAGATAAAGGGGTTCGAAATCTTCTCCAAAATAAGTGAATACAGGAAATAGATCAGCCCCAAAAGCTCTAGAAATCTCTTAGCTCTAAGTATGAAAGCGTAACTAAATAAAACACCAAAAACTAGTATATATAGGCATAATCTCGGATGGGGCTTCTGTGTAAATACTGGAACTATCTTGGGCTTCTTTGCAAATCTTCATAACTTCATTAAACCGACGTGTACGGCCCATCTCGGTAGTGTGTCGACCGATGCACAAGGTGTGTCGGTCGATGCATGATCAATAAATCAGGCAGTGACTTCAGCTCTCGGCCAAAACGTCCCAAAAGTCCCAAAATGCTCCAAATATCTCCAATTAGCTCCAAACTTGATTAAACCTGTAAAAGACTCTAAACGAATACAAAAGACACTAAAAACACATCTATATCATGGTCTAAACTGGGTAAAAACCATGATATATCAACTCCCCCACACTTAGCCTTTGCTTGCCCTCAAGCAAAACAGAGAACTAAAATGTAGTGAAGAGGTTTGAAAACTCTTCAGAAACTCGTTTTGTCCTAGAAGCAGCAGCATTCAGATTCCCCTCAGTAATCCACATGAAAGAATCAATCTACAGACATCAAGACCAACATATACTTCCCCCACACTTAGCAACTGTCCTAAGTAAACTCCACAATCACATTCAAGCATTCAAATTCTCCCTACTGACTTCTGCAAGTATTAAAGTGCGGTCTCACCTAAGGAGTATCGATGAAAGGGCACATGGGTTCTTACTTTGCCATCTCTAGACCACCATACTATCTTTCTCTAGTCCCTTTCTTCTCTTTCCCTTCCTTAACAACTGATTTTTCCCCATTGGGTATCATTTTTTTTTTTTATCAGTGTTCTTCCCGTTATGGGGTGTACTTTGGACACATTCCATGGATACACAGGATATGAGAGTTTTAGCTACCATTCCCATGACCACTTCGGAGTTACTAACTCATCCTCAATTTATTATCTTTTTTTTTTTTTTTTATGGAAGGGGAGAAGGGAACTAGATAGGACAGGTTTACAAGCTGTGTCAGAACTAGCAAAGGAACCCGACACAAAGTATACCAAGCCCTTAGGTGAGAAAATCTAAGTCAGTATTAGGGGTGAAGTCAGTAAAAGGATCCTCTGATACCTGAAGTGATGTGGGTTTCCTCAGTAGGTTGATCCGTGATGGGGTTTTCTAATAGTCATAGATTAATCTGCAGCTTCATCTCAATGGTCACTTAAGTTCCTGCAAATGCTGCTAATCTTCTCAAGAAATCATTGTTTCCTACTTAAACAAATTTTGACTCGAAAAACAAAATTTTTTTTAAAATTTAACTGACTCTTAAGAAAACAAAAGAAAGTAATTAGTAGAACCTCCCCCACACTTAAGACACACTGTCCCCAGTAGTGTCAAGCAAGGGATTGGTTAAAAGAAAGAAAACAAAAATTAGTGAATTGAATGGTTAGTTCTCTCGGGTTTTACCTCTGTCGCAGTCAGACATCGATCGTTGCACAGGACCGCAACGATCGCTGCAATGCGATTCTTTCGTATTGTGACGACCGACACAATGGTGTGTCGATCGACGCACTGCGATTTGTCCGAAACCTGCAACCAAAAACTCACCAAAACAGAAACAAAAACGTAAAATCTAGAAAAATACTAAAATAAAAATGCAAAAATGAAAACAGTGGGTTGCCTCCCACTCAGCGCTCTTTTAACGTCAATAGCTTGACGTTTCAGATGATCTAGGTGGAGGGTGCATCATCCAGAGGCAGAATCTGACCTTCTGGAATCTCGGCCTTAGCCCAATAATGTTTCACCCTCTGTCCATTCACAGTGAATTCAATACCATCCTTACTAGTTAGAACGACAGCTCCATATGGACGCACCTCTTTGATTGTGAAAGGGCCACACCACCTTGATTTCAGCTTTCCTGGAAACAAATGCAAACGAGAGTTATATAAAAGTACCTGATCATTAGGCTCAAATTTTCTGGAGACAATCTTCTTGTCATGATATGCCTTAGTCCTCTCCTTGTACAGCTTTGAGTTTTCATAAGCAAAATGTCTAATCTCATCCAACTCATTCGGCTGCACCAATCTCCTTTCCGCAGCAGACTTAAGATCAAAGTTCATCTGTTTCACAGCCCATGCTGCTTTATGCTCAAGTTCCACTGGCAGATGACATGCTTTTCCATATAGCAGATGGAATGGAGTGGTCCCAAGTGGTGTCTTGAATGCTGTCCTGTAAGCCCATAATGCATCATCCAACTTTGCTGCCCAATCCTTCCTTGTCTTTCCAACTGTCTTCTCAAGGATCTCTTTGATCTGTCTGTTGGAAACCTCGACTTGTCCACTAGTTTGAGGGTGATAAGGAGTAGCGACTCGATGATGAACTCCATGCTTCTTCAGCAGCTTTTCGAAAACCTTATTGATGAAATGAGATCCTCCATCACTTATCACTATACGAGGCACTCCAAATCTGGGGAATATGATGGTCTTAAACAGCTTAATGACCACTGAAGAATCATTGGTTGGACTAGCTATTGCTTCGACCCATTTAGACACATAGTCCACAGCAACCAAAATGAATTTATTCCCATAGGATGAGGGAAAAGGGCCCATGAAATCTATGCCCCAGCAATCGAAAACCTCAACTTCCAGGATGAAATTCTGAGGCATCTCATGCTTCTTTCTGATTTTCCCTCTCCTCTGACAAACATCACACTGAGAGACGAAAGAATGGGTGTCTCTGAACATTGTTGGCCACCAGAAACCTGCTTGCAGAACTTTAGACACAGTCTTGAATGTTGCAAAATGTCCAGCATAATCTGATCCATGACAATGGAAAAGGATGTCTGGAACTTCTGATTCAGCAATGCATCTCCTGTAAAGGCCATCTGAACAGTGCTTATAGAGATAAGACTCATCCCAGTAGTATCTTCTAAGTTCCCTAAAGAACCTTTTCTTTTCATAGCCCTTTAGATCATCTGGTTCAGTCTCAGCAGCAAGGTAGTTAGCTATATCTGCATACCAGGGTCGATCAGAGGTTGCCACAGCAGAGATTTCGAAATCATAATTTCCAATTCTGATTTTAAAAGACTCTCGGTTCGTATCAGACGTGCATCTACCGTTGCGTGTGCATGTGTCGATCGTTGCTTCCCCGATACTTGTATCGACCGTTGCCAACGTAGCATCGATCGACACAAGGCGATTTTCCCGACAGTTCTGCAACTCACCTCCCAAATCCATCTCAAAAACTGTACCAACCATGTTGACGTTTTCCTCAGGCAAATAGTCATTTATGGGCACGTCTTCCTCAACCAGCATCCTTGAAAGGTGATCAGCAACTCCATTCTCAACTCCCTTCTTGTCCCTCACTTCGATATCAAACTCCTGAAGCAACATAATCCATCTCAACAATCTTGGCTTAGCATCTTTCTTCTGCATCAGATACTTCAGGGCTGAATGATCAGTATGAACAATCACTTTAGAACCAACAAGATAGGGGCGGAATTTCTCGAAAGCAAAGACAACAGCTAACAGCTCTTTCTCTGTGGTTGCGTAGTTCCTCTGTGCATCATCTAGTGTCCTACTAGCATAATAGATAGCATGAAGCTTTCTGTCCTTCTTCTGTCCCAGAACAGCTCCTACAGCAAAGTCACTTGCATCACACATAACCTCAAAAGGTAAATCCCAATCCGGTGGCTGGACTACTGGAGCACTTACTAAAGCCTGCTTGATCTGTTCAAATGCAGTCTTACAGTCTGCATCGAACTCAAATTTGGTATCCTTACACAGCAAAGCAGTTAGTGGCCTAGCAATCTTGCTGAAGTCTTTGATGAACCGTCTATAAAAGCCAGCATGTCCAAGAAAGCTTCTTATAGCCTTAACAGAATCAGGTGCCTGCAGGTTGGTCATTACCTCAATCTTAGCGCGATCCACTTCGATCCCTACTTCAGACACTTTATGTCCAAGAACAATACCATCTTTGACCATGAAATGGCACTTTTCCCAGTTAAGGACCAAGTGCTTTTCTTCGCATCTAGTCAGTACCTTGCATAGATTATCTAGACATTCATTATAAGATGATCCATAGACTGAGAAGTCATCCATGAATACCTCCATAAAGTCTTCAATCATATCAGTGAATATGGACATCATGCATCTCTGAAAAGTGGCAGGAGCATTACAGAGTCCAAAAGGCATCCTACGGTAAGCAAATGTGCCATATGGACAAGTGAAAGTAGTCTTTCCCTGATCTTCTGGGTGGATAGGAATCTGAAAGAAACCTGAGTATCCATCGAGGAAGCAGTAGTAAGGGTGATTGGCTAACCTCTCTAGCATCTGGTCAATGAAAGGTAAGGGAAAGTGATCCTTTCTAGTCGTAGCATTCAGTTTCCTGTAATCTATGCACATCCTGTGTCCCGTCACAGTCCTAGTAGGTATCAGATCATTCTTCTCATTCTTCACAACTGTGACTCCACCTTTCTTAGGCACTACATGGACTGGACTGACCCAATCACTGTCTGAAATAGGATAGATGATCCCAGCATCCAGTAGTTTCATAATCTCTTTCTTAACCACTTCCTGGAGATTAGGATTAAGCCTTCTCTGATGCTCAATAGATGTCTTAGACTCATCCTCAAGATGTATCCGATGCATGCACAGCTTTGGTGAGATACCTGAAATGTCATCAAGAGAATAGCCAAGAGCTTTGCGATGCTTGCGCAGCTTTCTTAGTAGTAAAGTGAGCTCTGCGTTGTTTAAACTAGCGTTAACTATCACTGGATAAGTTGAATTAGGTCCAAGAAACGCGTACCTTAGCCCGGAAGGAAGTTGTTTCAAATCTATTTTCGGAGCTTTTTCTTCTGCCAGTCTGCGTCGCTTTGCAACGACCGATGCTTGGCAAGTGTCGATCGTTGCATCGTCGCGTCAGATACTTCAACCTGCATTGCAGCTTCAACAGAATCCATCAGTCTTGTATAGCACATTGCTGGCTCGTCCTGCAGGTACTCCAGCTCCATTATAGAGCTCAGTAAAGCTCTTTCCAGTGGATCTTCAGCATGCGACTGGTGAAAGTACTCGGCAGCTAATTTACTAAGTGTGTCCACATAGAAAGTCTGTCCGTCGATGGTTGGTCTCTTTACCAGCTTGTTCATATCAAAACTCATCTTCAGATCCCCCACATTCAGAACTATTTTACCTCTCTGACAGTCAATCATTGCACCAGCTGTAGCTAAGAAAGATCTGCCCAAAATTAGTGGATCCTTTGGTTCCTGTCCATACTGGAGAACCACAAAGTCAGTAGGTATCGCACATTGGCCAATCATTATAGGCACATCCTCCAATACTCCTTCGGGAATCCTGATCGTTCTGTCTGCTAGAACCAGTGATATCCTAGTGGGTCTGAAATCAGTCATACCGAGCCTTTTAGCAACTGAGAGAGGCATGAGGTTCACACTGGAACCAAGGTCACATAAGGATCTTTCGAATCTCTCCCTGTAGATAGTACAATCCAATACAAAGCTCCCAGGATCTTTTAATTTCTCAGGAGTTCTGCCTTGAATCACTGCACTGCATACCTCACTGATCATCATCACACTCTCTTCATCAGTCCATTTTCCAGCAATCATATCTTTAAGGCATCTCCTCATCATTGGCGAGGTATCCATGGAGTCAAGCAAAGGCACTTCAACCTTCACCTTTTTATGAACTCTTTGCATTTGGCATACTGCCTCTCGCTTTTAGCCTTTCTGGGATTCTTGGGGTAGGGAATTTTAGGTTTGTAAACTCTTTCGGTTGACCGGTTTGATTTCTCAGGTTTTGAATCCTCAGCAGTCGCCTTGCATCGACCGTCACTGTATTTGTGTCGATCGTTGCTGGGCGACTTTGTAACGACAGTTTCTTCGTTATCGCTTTGCGTCGACCGTTGCTTGGTGGCATCGATCGATGCATCGCGAATGTCACGGATTTCATCTTCCAATTCTTTAATCTCCGTGAGTTCCTCAACGCTCAGCTGCTTGTTCTGGTTGGGTAACAATTCCTTACCACTTCTCAAGGTTACTGCATTGCATTGGTACTTGGGATTAGCGTCTGTTCTTCCTGGAAGATATCCATTTTCCCTCTGAGCATGTCCAGCAGTTCTCGCAACCTTAGCATCAAGCTCCTTCATATGTGTGCTCAGGTATTCAATCTTCCCATCTAGCTCCTTATGGACTGTATCTATTCTCTTGTGTATGTCTGCGTCGCTTTTAATCTGTCCCTCCAGCAGCTTGTTCATCATGGTCTCCATTTTAATCTCAAAAGCAGATCCGTAAGCTCTCTGGGAGTTACTGGTCTGTCCTCCACCGGAAAATCTGTTTCCAGATTGATATCCAAATCTGTTTCCTTGGAAACCAGATCCTCCGATGTAATTCACATCCTCTTCCTGAGTGTCCTTCTCAGTCTGAATTACCTCTACCTCTTGAGCAAAGTGGACAGCCTTCTTTTCACCTAGAAGAGTGCAGATTTTGTCCATCCTGGATCTCAGTTCAGCCATCTCTGAGTTATCAACACTTCCACTAGGTTTCTTCCTCCTTTCATCCATAGTCTTGCAGCTGTTGCTGCCAATTAGATTCTCAATCAACTGCTTAGCCTGTGTAGGAGTCCTGGTGTTGAAGTTGGCATTACTGGAATTGTCCAGTGCAGACTGATATGGAAGATCTATTCCTCTGAAAAAAATACCAATCAGCTGAACTTCAGTGAATCCATGGTGTGGGCAGTCACGCTGATACTGCTTAAATCTTATCCAGGCAGTCTTTAAAGGCTCCACAGCTCCTTGGGAGAAAGTGAGTATGTCCTGTCTGGACTGGTCAGAACGCGCATCATCATAGAAGTGACGCAGGAACTCACTCTTTAAAGCTGCCCAAGTGGTATATTGGCCAGGTGCCAGCTGCCTCAGCCATACACTAGCGTCTCCAGCAAGACTGTGTGGAAATAACTTAAGGAACAGATAGTCCGGGCACACTCCCTCATACTTCATGCCAGTAACTATGTCCTCAAACCGATCAATGTGATCCATAGGCTGCTCCGCTTGGTGACCATGAAAAGCAATCTGTCTCATCAGCTGGTAGTAGATGGTCTTGACCTCAAAGTCATTCCTCTCAAAGGCAGGAAGCACTAAAGCTGCTCGGTTTGCATGAAACTCATCAAGTCTGTTGTAGTCAGCTAGTGTCCTCTCATGAACCACCATCCGTCTATCTTGAGCTTGTCTTTGACCCTGGTTTTGTTCCTGTTGCAGTTGCTCAGGAGGGTCAGGGATGACATTCCCTTCAGCATCAACCCTTTGCCCAGCAGCATTGTAAGGATTGTTCTCCGGATCCCTCAGGGTACCCTCAGCATCTGGTATCAAGATCAAACGTTCTCGTACCATTCTCTCTCTTCTTTCTCTTCTGTTAGCTCTTTCTAAACGTCCAAGTTCCTCTAGATTGATATTAACCAAGCTCGAGTTCGGATTAGTTCGAGTTTTCTGTGTTGGCATAAACTGTCTGTAATCGTCCAGCAACGATCGATGCTATCAGTGCAACGATCGATTCAATCTCAGAATCGCCTAGTGTCGATCGACGCAAGGTGTGCAACGGTCGACGCAAGGCGAGAGTCGTACCTGCGACAGAAAGAAACAGAGAAAAAGTTAGCAAAATCAAAAAAATAAAAACGAAAAAGAACAAAAACAAAAAGCAAAATTTCTAGTAAAAACCCTAAGTTCGGTCCTATCGAAAACTCAAAGAGTCCCCGGCAACGGCGCCAAAAACTTGATAGGTTTCTAAGTTTTACCCTATTCTAAACTGCAAGTGAACAGCAATGTCAAAGTAGTATATAGGGTTATCGAATCCACAGGGACACTTGGTCTCAATAGAAACAGAAACGTAGAGATTAAACTAGAAATAAAGCAAGTAGTGAAGTAAATAAATTGCGTTGCAAGAAAGTAAACAGTAGCAGGAATCGGTTTTGTAAGCAATAAACTAAAAGCGTCAAGCCTAGGGTATTCTCAGGAAATCAGACAAGCAGACAAGCTAATCAGTCAGGATCAAATTAAACTCAGTTCTAGAACTCAAATCACGGAAATAGAGTTAACCAAATCTCTTTGCGAAAACTCTCTAAGCCTAAGTGCAGTAACCCAAATCTCTTTGCAATTACTAACAGATTAAACTAGCATTAAGTTCAAGTTCGATATGTTCACAATTAAACTAAGCCAAATCTCTTTGCGAATAATTTAATTGCTCAACCTAAATAGTTCAGATTCCTAAACCCCACTCTCGTGACGTATTTAGCAACCTCAGATCTAGATTCTAATTGATCAGGTTAGAACTAGCTTTAAGCACAATTTAGTTTGAAGAACATTCTAATCATGTGAATCCTAACTGAATTAAACAAGTCTAGCAAGTCATCAAACCCTAATGAGAAACCCTAAACTCAACTATGGATCTACTCAGACATGATTAATGAAAACATAATCAAAGAAATAATAGATTGCATATAAGAAATTAAATAGATAAAGGGGTTCGAAATCTTCTCCAAAATAAGTGAACACAGGAAATAGATCAGCCCCAAAAGCTCTAGAAATCTCTTAGCTCTAAGTATGAAAGCGTAACTAAATAAAACACCAAAAACTAGTATATATAGGCATAATCTCGGATGGGGCTTCTGTGTAAATACTGGAACTATCTTGGGCTTCTTTGCAAATCTTCATAACTTCATTAAACCGACGTGTACGGCCCATCTTGGTAGTGTGTCGACCGATGCACAAGGTGTGTCGGTCGATGCATGATCAATAAATCAGGCAGTGACTTCAGCTCTCGGCCAAAACGTCCCAAAAGTCCCAAAATGCTCCAAATATCTCCAATTAGCTCCAAACTTGATTAAACCTGTAAAAGACTCTAAACGAATACAAAAGACACTAAAAACACATCTATATCATGGTCTAAACTGGGTAAAAACCATAATATATCACACGTGCGGTGGCGCGTCGGCTAACGGTCGACCCCTCCGGCTTTGTCTCGTCGAGCTGGACACGGTGGTGGCTTCGGATTTTTGGGATTTGGGATATTTTAGAAGTTATAGCCAAAACAAATTCGGGTTTTCAAAAACCTGGCTAGATCTAGGGTTCCGGGAGTTACCTGGTGAAGGGAAGAGAGAGAAACAGTAGAATGTCCTACTTGTGACTCGAACGGCTCGGGAATTCGATAGGACTTCGCTGGAAGAGCTTAGAATGATTTTTCCTAAAGGGTGGCTCTAGTATATAAAGGAAAAAGAAAAGGGGAAAACCTTAATTTTAAATATGGAAATAATGTTATTGGGCTTTTCTTTCTTTTTTAAACAAAAATTTTAACGGGCTGGGTTTAGGATGTTACAAAGAGGAACATGTTGACTTACCCAGATCATTCCATCGACCTGATATATCCGCCACACTCGCCAGATGGGCTTCCATCGACCTGATATATTGGCCACACTCGCCATATATGCTTCTATCGACCACAATCCATCGACCAGGTGCAGGAGATATGGTTCTATTGGACTCAGTGCATCGGGCACCTGCAAGCTAATATTCTTCCAATTTACAAGCGATATTTCAACCGTAATGATATAATACGTATTCATCGACCAGGTGTGTGCGATGCAATTCTATCGGCCAAGAATATAGGGCAGGCGAGTCTGATGCAATTCCTTCGGCCCAGAATATCGGACAGGTGAGTCCGATGGAACACTCCTCTAAGCTCATATTTACAAAATTTCCCCTATCGAAGCTCCCTCTTATAAATATGTAATTTTGGGTTTCTAAAACCCTAAGCTACCTAAGCCTTAGTTTTGCTTTCTTTTATGTTTTTGATTAGGATTTGGAGCTTGTAAACATTTGATTTCGAGTTTTAATTTAATTACTTCTTTATGGTGTTAATCTCTTTCTCTTAATCTCTCTCTATTTATAATTTATCATATCTCTCTTATGGGTTTTGTGGGAGCAATGGTGATTAGGGAGTAGAGCTCTTGGGTTTTGTGAATGAGGTTGATTTAGGTGGTTTATGTGGGGAATAGTGATGCTTAGGAGTTGATTATGAATGATCATTCTCTAATTTTATGTGCTCTATGCTAGGTTGCAAGGAATTGTTGAATAATTTAGATGTTAGGCATTCTCATGCTCACAAGGTTTTTGATAAAATGTTTGAAAGAACAATTTAGAGGATTTTCACTCTTAACCTAAGAGATTAGTTGTCTAAGGTGATTATTGGAATTGAGAACTTTATTTGCATGCTTGTATGTCTCTTAATCACAAATTAGAATTTGATCTTGATTAGGAATTAGGCAAAGAAATTAATGCCAAAAGATTGGATTAGTCTAATGATTAGTTTTCTTAGCTTAAGGATTAGATTTGCTAAAAGGTAATTGATGGATATTTTTGGATGCTTGTATTGTAATTTGCAAATGAGAATTGAATGATTGCATGATTAGCATAGGAATGATGAACATGAGAATGGGATTACTTAAATGATGATCATTAGCCTTGTTTAGCCTTGTTTGATTGATTGAAGCTTCTTTGATTGTCTCTAGATCATCTAATCTTCATAGCCTCATACTAGGACCCTTCTTTGATCTTATTTATCTTCTTGTTTAGTGTCTTGTTCTATTTTTTCTTTCTTGTTTTGATCTGTCTTTAGGTTGTTAGATAAACTTTTCTTTTATCCATTTTGCTTAGCTTGAGTAGTTTCTTGTATTCTTTATGTATTGTTCTTCTTGCCTCCATGGATTGATACCTCAAATGCTACATCCACATGTGTAGAGGTTTGAGGAATTGATTGCTTAGGAACCTAGAAAAAGTCGCTATCAATTTGGTGCCATTTCCGGGGAGGTGTAGCAATAGCCATTAGGATTTAGATTATAATTTAGACTAAGCTTTTATTTTGTTTGTAATTGTGTGTTTACTAACTTTATTTCAAGTATTTGTTCTTTTTGTAAGCTACAATCACAAGGAAGAGAGCATGGCTTCGGAGGTAGCTTCAATGTTGAGCGCTATGTTTTGAAGCTCAAGAGAGAGAGAGAGATGGCTTGGGACCCTACAAGTCATCATGGATTTGAAAGCACATCCACTTATCAAGGTGATCTTCCAAATGATTACTATTCTCATGAGTACCTATATGGATATGGTGATGGATACCAATCTTAGAACATGGAGCATGAGCATGAAGAAACTCACTCTCCTCAAATCTCATATGAAGAAGAACATCTCAACATGACAAGGTTGGCATTGGAAGGACAAGAGAGGTATAATGAGAGGATAAAGATGATCAACACTGATTTTGCTCATTTGCCTCAATATGCAAGAATTTTTGATCCATCACATGAGGAGAATGCTCAAGTCAAAAATGAGTTCTTGAAAGAAGCTAAAGAGACTATTAAGGAGTTTTAATTTCTTCTTGGTTGCACTCTTGGTGAAGATCTTGTGATAAAGTATGAAAATAGGATAATGAAGAGACAATAACCAATAGCAACAATGAAGGAGTGGAAGAGGTTCTGAGAGCTGATGAAAATCCTTATGAAGATGGGTTGGTTGTTGAGTGAAAGGAGATCAAGGAAGAGAACACACAAGATAAGCTCTCAGTCATGGAATAAGGACCAAAGCAACCAAATCCTATGCAAATTGGAGGAAAACTTATTGAGAAGCAAGATTATCTCAAGGAAGAAGCCTTCAAGGAGGATGAAGAAGATGGATCTTCAATGGCTCAAACCTTTCAAAACTACCTTGATATAGCCTCCACCACACCATTGAGAATTCATGATCCAAGGAAGATCCCTTTTGAGGAGATAAGGATGAAGGAATTTAGGGAGTGGTTTTATGATGAGTATGATCTACAAACTCATGCCACATCCCTAACCAAAAAAGAGTGAAGGTATAGTCAAGCTTAGTGACTTTAAAATCTCACTTGGGTGGAAATCTCATGTATATCCTTTTGGGGAGCTTTGGGGTCAATTCAAAGAAGAAGGGAAAGAGTTTTGGGATTGAGCAAAGGGAATTCAATGCCAAATATGAAGCTCATGTCATGGTCTTAGTTTGGGGGAGTCTCATGCCAAATAAAAGATGCCTCCACCTCACATTCCTCCTCTCCATTCCACTCTCCAAGTAACACTCCAACTTTTGACTTTTTTATTTAGTCTTTGGTCTCTTTCTCTTACTTCTTTCACACAAGGGACTGTGTGATTTAAGTTCGGGGGAAGAGGCTAGTTTCTAATGATGTGTTTTGTGATCTTACTTTCTCTTTTGCATCATTTGAGTCTCATTCATCCATCTAAGGCATAGAAAATCACTAAATTTTGAAAACTTTTGAAAACATTTCACAAAATGAAGCATGCATTAGCATCTTTAGGATTGAGTCTATTATATCTTAGGATTGTATTTTATTTTGCATAAAGTGTTTTGATGAAACTTCCAATCGAGTGTCAACTCGTGAGCTTGAATTAATGCCCATTTTAGAAGTTGTATAATGCATTTGAGTGAATTTGAAGTTAAGGATGCACCATGTTTGGATCTCACTAGCTTGAAAGTTAGATCTCATTGTTGATACATATCAGCCCTTGTAACACAACTCTAATGAACTTGGACTTAATTTGAACTTTCAATCACTCTCTCTTGTAACTTGGATTGCTCACTAATTGTAACTCTAAAAACAATCATGCTTGCTTATTCCTTTTGAAATTCTTACAAGCATTGATTGGCCATTTGCGTCACTCAATGGTACCCTCACTTGAACCTTAGCCCATTTTTATTTTCCCCATGTTGATTGTTGAGTGAGGTCTCTTATTGATAATGCAAACTTGTGCAAAATTGTGAATTGATAGGAGAACGACAAAAACTCACTTACATACGCTTATTGCACTGATTAGCTAGATCTACGATAGGACTTGAGATGGGTTTTTTCATTTGATGGTTCTGATTGTGAGAGATCATTTCTTGAGTGAGTGAAACGAAAAGAGTGATGTGATTGCAAGAAAAGTGAAGAAAAAGCCATGAGGCATGAGTGTTCAAGAAAAAGTTTATGAAGTAGAAAAGAAGAGGTAATGGCTCTAAGTTTATAAGCAAATGAGTCCTCAATTAAAATAAAAGCAAAAAAGAAATTCAAAATAAAATAGGATAGTAAAGAGAAAACAAAAGAGCTAAGTGTTGAAAAAGAAATTTCTTAAGTTGTAAAAAGAGTGAAAAAGAGTGGGGTTTGAGTTTAAAGATTCAAGAGTGGGTTTCGAATTGGGTTTATGCTTTGGATTGTGGGATTAAAGCTAAGAAAAGAGTAGAACATGGAAGTGGACGCTTGTATGCATGAATTGTTCTCTTTCTTCCTACTTTTGCATAAAGTCTTATGTTTTTTTTTATTGAGATAAGCCATTAAACACTTGTAACCCTCACCAAAATTCCATACTAAGCCTCTTTGACACCTAGCCCTTTGGTTTGTGGTTCATGTTTCTAAGTAGAGAGTCCACAAAACACTTAATTGAATGTTAAAGAGTTGTGTTGCTTTGATTGCTTGTTATTGCTTTGATGGTTTGATTATTAGATCAAAATTTTTGATGAGCATGGCTAACTCTTTTATAGTAGAGATTGTTTTGTGCATTTTCAACTACTTTGAAAGGCATTAAATTGAATTCCTTTGTTGACATTCTCGGATTTCATCTTCCATTTTCAAACCTTTCTTACTTATTGTCTTAGTTTGTTTGCTTGTGAACAAGCAAAAGATAAATTTGGGGGAACTGATAGAATTGCATTTTAGATGTTTATAGGATCTTTAATTGCATAGTTTTCTTGAACATTGCATCTATTTTAATTCATTTCTCTTAGAAAATCTTGCATTTAAAAATTTAGTGTGTTCTAGATAGGATTTGCATTTCTTTTCATGTTTTTGAGTGCTTTAGGTACTTTGGAGCATGTTTGGAGTTCTTGGAGTGAAGATTGTTGGGATTGGAGGTTGATAGGAGCTAAGGAGAGCAAGAGGAACATGTTCACTTGCCCGGACCATTCCATCAACCTGATATATCGTCCACACTCGTCAGATGGGCTTCCATCGACCTGATCTATCGGCCACACTCGCCATATATGCTTCTATCGACCACAATCCATCGACCAGGTCCAAGAGATATGCTTGATATATCATGGTTTGTAGGACTTTTAACCATGGTATATGTCTTTGTTATCGAGTATTTTAGTGTTTTTTGGAGTCCTATTATGTGTTTTACAGGTCTATGTACGTTTGGAGCGGATTTGGACATTATGGCGCATTCTGGAGCTATTTGGAGCATTTGCGCGAGAAGAAGAAGTCACTGTCGATTATGGACGCATGTGTCGATCGACACACTTGTGGCGTCGATCGACACCGATCGTGGACAGACTTTTCTCGGTGACTTAATGAAGATTTATGGAAACTGTAACTTGGCCCAAAAGTTTCTCATAATTACAAAGAAACCCCAGACGTGTTTAGCTACTATATTAGGTTATTTTAAGCCTTTGTTTATGCTAGGTTTTATTCTATCAGAGATTGAGAGAGTTGTGGGCTGGTCTTGTACTCGAGAGAGAAGAGATTTTGAACCCCTGTTTCTTTACTTCTTTTATGATATTCAATATTCTATTCATCATGTCTGTTGTTATGACATGTTTGAGTAGTTTACTTGTTAGGTTTAGGGATTCTCATAAGGGATTTCAAGGAATTATAGGTTAATCAATCTATAGAGATTCATACTTTCTAGTTCTTCATCTAGGGTTGTTCTTAATGCTTAATCTGAATTGGCCACTTAGGTTATTGATGTTAGGTTGATTTCTGCAATAAAAGTTGATTAATTAACTAGAAAGAACCTAGATGAGAAATTGAACTATTCGCAAAGAAATTTGGCTTTAGGAAAATTGTGAACGAAAGAACCTGAGATTAATGCATGTTTAGAATATCTAGAAATCGCAACGAAAGTTGGTTTGCTAGGTTGCTTGACATAGATAATACTCGCAACAAAAGTTGGTTTCATATGCTTCTGTGATTCTAGTTCTAGAACAGTCCTTAATTAGATCTCGATTGATTGATTGCCTATATTCCTGATTTCCTGAGAACTCCCTTGACCTAACGCTTCGTTTGCTTGCTTACAACCGTTTACTTTAATTTACTGCCTTGTTTACTTGCTTACTCTCTGTATCACTTAGCTTAATTCGACATTTTATAGTCTATTGTAAGAACTTGAGTCTATGTGGATTCGATACCTTATATACTACTAGTCATGTCTGTGCACTTGAAGTTGAACTTAGGGAATTAAACTCTGAGCATATCAAGTTTTTGGCGCCGTTGCCGGGGACTATTTTGAGTCTTCGATAGATTTGGATTTAGACTTTAGACTAGGTTTTTTGTTTATTTTTTGGTTACGAAATTTCGTCTTTCTTTCGTCTCAGATTCAACTAGAATCACACTGCATCGATCGACACGGTCCTGAGTGTCGATCGACACAACTTCGCGATTAGAATCAATCGACGCTCTACCTGCGTCGATCGACACACTTGCGTGAACGAGATAGTTTATGCCTGATCGCACCCTAAGTAGAAATCCGGACAAAGAGCCGTGAATCTTGAACTTGAGGAGCTTGCAAAGCTAGAAAGAGAGAACAAGAAAGCTCAGAAGCTAGTTAGGATGGCTAATCCTAACCATGTGATCTTAAATCGAGATGCTGAAGGTGTTCTGAGGGATTTGCAGAACAATCTCTATAATGCTCAGGGAAAGAGGATAGATGCTGAAGGGAATGTGATTGTTCAAGACATTGTTCAGCAGCCACAGGATGAAGAAGCTCAAGGTAAAAGAGAAGGTGGACAAGGAAATCCACAACCAGAAGCACCTAGAGCACCAGAGCCTCGTGCTAGGAGGACACTAGCTGATTACAATAGGCCTAATGAGTTCTATGCTACAGGTATGCGATTGTACCACCTGCTTTCCCTAGGAATGAGTTTGAGTTGAAAAATTATTACTACACTCTTGTGGGACAGAACCTCTTTCATGGACTCCCACATGAGCATCATATGGATCATATAAAGGACTTTGAGTCTTTAGTCACTGGGATGAAGCATAATGGAGTGACCTATGGCTACTTATACTGCAAGCTTTTTCCTCACTCTCTTGGAGGAGAAGCTACTAATTGGCTGAAGCAGATTCCACCTGGGACTCTGACTACTTGGGGTGCAGTGAAGAAGAAGTTTCCGCGACATTTCTATGATGATGCTAGATCTGATCAGTTTAGAAAGGATCTCTTGACCTTCAAGCAGGGACCTATAGAGCCCCTGAAAGCAGCTTGGGTAAGATTCATGATGTACCAGAGAGATTGCCCTCATCATGGTTTCTCTGAGGTTTAATTGTTGGGCATTTTATTCAGAAAAGTTAATTTGTGGTATCAGATGGCTCTTGATGCTGCAAGTAATGGTAACTTCAACACCAAGTCTCCAGAGGAAGCTAAGGAGCTGATTGAGAACTTGATACCTAGTAATAATGTCAAGAATGTTGATTTGGAGAGGCAGAAATCCGGTGGAAAAGCTGATGGCTCACAGATAGCTGAGATGAAGAACAAGATTGATTATGTCCATAGCATCTTGCTTAGGAAGAAGCAGGCCCAATTTACTGCAGCTGCTGATGAGTCTTAGGATGTAAATTACATAGCTGGAGCTGGATATCAAGGTCAGAGATATGGAAATCAGCAGGGACAAACTTTTGGTTTCACACCAAAGTCTGCATTTCAGAGACCTTTCCAGCAGAACACCTCATTCTCTAGGGATTATGGTTCTTCCTCATATCAAGCTCCTCCTCCACAAAATAAGCAGTCTGATAAGATGATGGGTCTGTTGGAACAACTCTTGGAAGGTCAGCAGAAGAGTACAGTTGATAGGTCAAGAATTATCCATATTCTAACTGCAAGTGCACAGATATGCAATCGTAGTACAAGGGGTATCGAATCCACAGAGACTCGAGGTCACACGATAGATTATATGTTTTCAAATTTAGCTAAATCAATCAGGTGAAAGCAGTAAACAAGAAAATGAATGTAAAAGGTGTTTTCAATAGGAGAAAGACGGTAGACTTAGAAAGTTCTCAGGAAATCAAGCAATGTCAGACATTTCACCAATCAAGATTCAGATTAAGCACAGGTTCAGGAACTAGAATCGCAAGTGTAAATAATCCAACTCTCGCTGCGATTATTATCTATGTCTAGCAACCTAATGATTCAAATCTCTTCGCAATCTTAGAGTTCTAGACAATCATTAATAGCAAGTTCTTTGGTTCACAATTTTCTAGATCAAATCTCTTTGCATCTAAACAAATTGCTCACACTAGTTCCATCAGATTCTAATTCACATTCTCGTGCCAAACTAGTTATCTAAGATCTAAACTTTAGGTAATCAATACAAATTTTAGTATTAATCTCAACTAGATGATGAACGGATAGATTTAGAATCCCAAATATCTAGTGATCTAACAAAGCATGAAATCCCTATGGGAATCCTGATAGGTCAAGAATTATCCCTATTCTACTGCAAGTGCACAGTTAAGTTATAGTAATATTTCAGGGTATCGAATCCACAAGGACTCACGGTCACACGATAGATTGTATGAATTCAAGTTAAGCTAAATCAAAATCAGAGAAAGCAGTAAACAAAAGCAATTAAACAAGAAGGTGTTTTCGATAAGAGAAAGGCGTCAGACGTAGGAAGTTCTCGGGAATTATGCAATGAAAGAAACTTAACTAACCGGATTCAGATTAAACACAAGTTCAAGAACTAGAAACACAATGCTAAACAATCCAACTAGCAACCTAGCGATACAAATCTCTTTGTGATCCTAGAGTTCTAAACAAGCATTAAGAATAGGTTCTATTGGTTCACAATTCTCCTAAACCAAATCTCTTTCTATCTAGTCAAATTGCTCACACTAAGTTTGTTCAGATTATAACTCACACTCTCGTGCTATTCTTAATTATCTCAGATTTAAACCCTAGGTGATCAGTCCAGAATTCAGTATTAAGCACAACTTAGGTGATGAACAAACTGATGGTGAATCCTAATCAATCAGTTATCAAACAAGCATAAAACCTTTGTGAGAATTCCTAAATCTAACTAGGTTACTACTCAGACATATTATCAATCAAACAATACATCATGAATAGAAAATCAGAAACTGAATAGATAAAAGTAAAGGGGTTCGAAATTCTTCTCTCATGGGTTACAAGTAGCAAGAATCAGCCCCAACTCAAAATCTCTCAATTTCCAAAGCAAGAACAAAGTAAGAACAAGATAAAAAGTAGAATGAGTCTGAAAACCTAATTAAACTCTCTAAACACGTTTTGGGGTCAGTTTAGAATTAGGAAAAACTTCTGGGCATTTCTGCAAATCTTCAAAACTTGTCTTCAACTCTCGGGTATTGTTCTGTCGCGCTCAATGTCGACCGACATCAAAGTCAGCGTCGGTCGACACTCAATCGTGGTCGAGACACCAACTTCAGCTCATTGCACAAATCACCAGAAACGTCCTGTAATTCCATCTTTTGCTCCAAACGCAAGCCTACCTGTAGAAGACTCAATAGACTCTAAAAACCAGGTTAAAGACACAATATATACAACTATATCATGGTTGAAAACCTAGAAAAACCATGATATATCAACTCCCCCACATTTAGCTCTTGCTTTCCCTCAAGCAAGTAAAGAACCAAAGCATAAGAAAGGAGGTTTGAAAACACAGAAACTCATTTCGTCCTAGGAACTTTCGCATTCACATTCACTTAGTAAACCACTGAAAACTTTTCTGCTGAGTTCAAAACCACAATGTACTTCCCCCACACTTAGCAACTGTCCCAAGTAAACTCCACAATCAGATTAGGACATTCAAGTTCACCACACTAGCCTCTGTATTCAATTAAGTGTGGTCTCACAGAGGGAGGATCGAATCAAAGGACACATGGACTCAACCCATTCAGTGTATGACCACCAAACTGTCGGTTTCTGGTTTCTTTCTTTTCTTTTCTCCCTTAGCACTGATTTTTCCCCACTGGGTATTTTATTTGTTCTATCAGTGCTCTTCCTTTTTTATTGGGGTTTAACTTTGGATCTTTCCATGGATACACAGGAGGTAATAGGGGTCTCTACCACTCCTGTGACCACATCGAAGCTACTAGCTTATCCTCGGTTTTAATCTCCTTTTTTTTTTTACTTTCAAGGGAGGGAAAATCAGGAACCATACTCAAACAGGATCATAGGCTGTGTCAAGTACAACAGAGGAATCCGATCCAGAGATCTCAAGCCCCTAAGTAATAAAATCAAGTCAAGTTAAGAGGTGAAGTTAGTGATGGATCCTCTGAATACCTGGTTAGATATGGGTATCCTTGGTAAGCTGATCTGTTTGGGGTTTTCTAATAGTCATAGAATTACTGCAAGTCTGTCCAATGGTCACTTAGTTTCTGTTCCAGCGAAAATTTCCTCGAAAAATCCTAGTTTCATACTGATTTTGACTCAATAAAACAATTTAAAAAAAAAGTGAAAACAAATGACTGACTTTAAGAAAATAAAACACAATGTCAGTAGCCACCTCCCCCACACTTAGCCTGCACTGTCGTCAATGCAATTGCAGTATGAGATTGGTAAAAATCAAATTGGAACCAAAGAGTTTTTGAGCTGAAAATCCAAACCTGATCACGGTTGATGTCGACCGACATCAAAGTCAGTGTCGTTCGACATCGAGCTCGCAGTACCATATGCAGTGTGTGCAATCTGTCTGTGGTTAAGATCATGAGTTAGCACTCAATTTTCTCACCTGTTAGCTGCGTTAGATCACTCAAAATCTCATCAGAAACAACAATAAAGATGCAATAAGCTCAAATAGTCATGGTTCCGAGCAAACAAGACTGAAAAACTAACACAAGCCAAACAACAAAATGACTCAAGAAAAGAAAAAAGAAAAACAAACGCAGAACCAGCAACTGTCTAGAAGACTGGAGAGTCTCCATCGTCCGTCTCCTCCGAGTCAGCAGCTGAAGGAATTTCTAGCAGTTCCTAATCCAATTAGGCAACCCTGGTCTGAATTCCAAGCCTAGGATCTAGGGTTCATGTATATCGAATAAATGGGATCTCGAAATTACCTGGTGATTAGCGGCGGAAGGTTTTGCAGATAATCGAGATCACGAAGCACCTCAAATACTGTGCCTCTACTGGTATCCACACGCACACAAACTGAACAGGAGGGATGCTAGTGCCTTTAGAGATCAGATCTCTCGAGAGGTTTCTCTTACCGTTCTGGTGGCTGTGAATTAGGTTAGATTTGTGTTTAGGTCGACCATATATCTTATATATGTCGACTTAAACCACGACCGAATTAACCAACGATTAAACCGATTTTAATATGGCAATTCGCGAGTTGTGTCGACCGACACACTTGATGTGTCGATCGACACTGCCCCAGAATATTGTTATTGAATGCATATCAAATATGCATTCATCAGATCATTACATTAATGATCAACCTCGTATAGTACGTCCAGTTTGCTTAGGTGTGTGACCCTGTAGGATCATATAACACTAGCAATGAGTTCTAAACTCATTGATCATAAGTGGCTTCTAGCAAAGCATTATGACTGCCTAGTGTCACATGATTGTCTCATCTCGACAATACGACTTTCACTTAGAGTAAGCACAATAGATTTCAGTACATTCCGAACAATCTCCCACTTGTACTGGAATCATCTATTCCTTCAATCCCTTTGTCACTATATCTCGATCTGGCATAAGGCAAGATCTGTGTCACCCTTATTTAGCCAAGATCATGTTCATCGAACTCCGATTTATACTGACAAGACAAACGACTGACAATCACCTCGTTTGAGTGTGGCTACACATTTCTCAGTATCAAATCTTCGATGGGCCCTGAGATATTTATCTCCTGTTATATAGGAGGGACAAATCCCATCTTGTTCCATCCCTGTTTCTCCACACACTTCATGATACGCCCAATCAATGCCTTTATAGTCACCAGTTACGGCTGACGTTTGACAAGGTTAAAGCGTACCAATTCATATCTATGTGATTGACTTTAATACTCTTATTAATGACTCCATGAAACTTAGTCATCAGTCACCTCACATACTAGTCTCACGCGGTTGTTAATGTCCCACTTTAACAACCTCGACCAGGGACCAACATAATTTATGTCATTTATTATCTATAGGGTTTCATGATCAAGTCACATACTTGATGACCTATAAAATGTCATAAATTATTTTGGGACTATTATTTAATAACATAATTAAATAATACTGATGTCAGATTTCATTAACATAATCATATTATGTTTACACGAACATCATATCATAACTAAAATCAACAACAACAACTCCCACTAAAATTAAGATCACATCTTAAGACATCTAATGCCTGTAGCAGTTGTCTGGCCCTCATTCGCTCTTGCTCAGCGTGTGTCGAAGGACACTGCGTCTTGCTAAGAGTAATACCAAGAGTCATTTGCACGAAGCCCTTCTTGGAATCATGCATACTGGACCTGTGCAAGACCTTATCACCATAAGTGTCTTGACACAATCCAATTAGCTTGTCCAATCTATCTCCATAGATTCTTATTCCAAGAATGTATACGGTTTCTCCCATAATTTTATCGAAAAACAACTTTTGAGTCAGGTCTTAATAGACTGAAACGATGGAAATTCATTTCCGAGAAGTAGTATCATACAATACTAGAAATGCAACTGCGCTCCCACTAGTCCTCTTGTAAACACATGGTTCCTCTTCATTCATGACGAAGTCAAACCTTTTGACTGCTTTATCAAAACGAAGATTCCAACTCCGAGATGCTTGCTTCAATCCATAAATGGATCGGCGAAGCTTGCATATCTTCCTAGCTTCATTAGGATCAATGAAAACTTCAGGTTGTGTCATGTACACATCCTTTTCCAGAATTCCATTAAGGAAAACTGTTTTCACATCCATCTGCCAGATCTCATAACCATTATGAGTGGCGGTTGCTAGGAGAATCCGAATGGACTTTAAGCATGTTGACTGGGGAATAGGTTTCTTCATAGTCAACACCATGAATTTGCTTGAAACCTTTTCCACCAATCCAGCTTTGGATATCACCATTCACATCAATTTCCTTTTGAAAATCTATTTACACTCAATGGCTTTTGCACCATCGGGTAAATCGACCAAAGTCCACACTTGGTTCTGTGACATGGATCCCATTTCGGATTCAGCGGCTTTCAGCCATTTTCGGAGTCAAGGCCCATCATTGCTTCTTCAAAATTCGCAGGCCCGTCACTTTCAATGATCAATAGATCACGGCAATTGGTTACGAGAAATCTACATTTCTCGGGTTCGTGACGGATCCTTTCGGATCCGCGAGCTTCAGTTTTGTGTAAAAGTCGCGCACATATCTCATATGTATACTTTTACCATGACCTAATTAACCAAGATTTAAACCGTAGTTAATTAAGTCATAAACCAAAATCAATATTTTGGTTTGTGATCTGTGTCGATCGATACAACTTTTGTGTCGATCGACACTTCTTCAGAAACTCGTCATTTGAATGCATATCGAATATACATTCACCAGATCCTTGCAAACCTTAGGCATCACAGGTGCAGGTTCTACAACTCCTTGTAGATCCAACTGCTGCTCTTCCTCATCAGGTTGAGCAGTCTCCTGTGATTTTCGAATTTCTTCGAGTTGTACTTTACTCCCACTGTTCTTCTTGGAAAGAAAATCTTTCTCAAGAAAACATGGTTCCGAGCAACGAACAATTTTTTCTCGGAACGGTTGTAAAAGTAACATGCCTTGGTTTCGTTAGGACAACCAATGAAGTAGCACTTAACGTATTTGGGTGTGAGCTTATCAGAGATTAAACGTTTTATATAAGCCTCACAACCCCAAGTCTTCTTGAAAGACAAATCAGGAACATTAACAGTCCACAACTCATGTGGTGTCTCTGTAACTGATCTTGATGGAAACCTATTTAGTGTAAATGCAGACATTTCTAGAGCGTATTCCTGGAAGGATAATGGAAGATCTAAGTGACTCATCATTGATCGAACCATATCTAATAAAGTCTGATTCAGGAAGAGTGAATTGTGAAACACTTTCACAATCTCTCAGATGATCACTAAATTCTTGACTTAAGTATTCACCTCCATGATCTCATCGTAGAGCTTTAATACCTTTGCCAAACTGATTCTATACTTCATTCTGGAGCTCTTTGAACTTTTCAAAATTCTGACTTATGTCTCATCAATAAGACATAACCTTACCTACTGAAATCATCAGTAAAGGTAATGAAGTACTGAAAGTTTCCTCTAGCACTAGTGCTCATTGGCCCATATACATCCGTATGTATAAAACCCAATAAGCCTCTGGCCCTTTCATTTTGATCGTTCACAACCTGTATCGACCGACGCACCATTTGTGTTGATCGACACTACCTTTGTTGAAAGGGGCCTCCGTCATTTTACCCAATAAACAAGATTCACTTTACTCATTATGATTCATAATCAGATGAGCCCAAGAGCCCATCACTATGGAGCTTTTGAATCTGTTTCTCATTTATGTTGCCCAAAACGACAATGCCAGAGAGAAGTTTGATCCGTATCATTTGACTTGAATCTCTTGGTATTAATGTTATAGTTAGGCACATTCTGGTTTAGAACATAAAGTCCATTCTCTAATGGATTGCTACTATAAAATATATCACTGTAATCAAATGAATAACACTTATTCTTAATTTGAAAACTGATATCCTTCCAATCTTTCTGCTCATAGCAGGTACATAGTAGCAGTTTTAAGTTCAAAACATGCCATAAAAGAAAACAAATGAAATACTCCTACGGCTAATTCAGCAACTCTTGCTCCATTTTCCACGCGTAGATCCACTTGTCCTTTCTCCATAGTCCTACCTTTGCGCAGGCCCTGAACATTATTACAAAATATGAGTACCACAGCTGGTATCAAATACCCAATAAGTAGGACTATAAGAAGTAACATTTACTTCTATAACATAATACCTGAAGAAGAAGTCTCGTACGTCTTCTTCAGCTTCTCATAATCTTCCAAGAATTTATTGCAATTTCTTTTCAAATGCCCATAACCATTACAATAACGGCACTTAACATCTTCAGAAGGACTGGTTTTAACCTTAGGAGCATGGCCAGACTCGCTTGGATTCACAATCGAGCTCGTCTTGCCATCACCTTTGTTCTTACCAAGTTTCTTAAACTTTTTACCCTTTTGTACCATAAGGACATCTGGGGTGTCCTTCTTGATGTTAGGTTCAGCAGTCTTAAGCATCCCATGCAATTCAGTCAACGTCTTCGTCAAGTTGTTCATGTTATAGTTCATAACAAATTGATCATAGTTTGACGGCAGTGACTGCAGAATGATGTCAGTAGCAAACTCTTGGCTAATGGAACAATCCAGTTTCCCCAGGTTATCAATATAACCCATCATCTTAATGACATTAGGACTAACTGGTTCGCCCTTTGGTAGCTTGCACTCAATCAGAGATCTTACCGTCTGGTATCTCTGAGTTCGTGCCTGCTCCTGAAACATACTTTTCAGGCCAGTGATAATCTCTATTGGCGACTCCACGTACTCATATTGCTTCTGCAATTCCGAGTTCATGGTAGCCAACATGAGACAACTCACATCCACCACATCATTAGAATGCTTATCCCAAGCATCTTTATCTGACTGCCAGGCATTGGCTCGGTACTTCGTGGGGAGAACTTTCTCAAGGACATAGTCCTTCTTCCCCTGTTTGAGAACAATTTTCAAGTTCCGATACCATTCAAGAAAGTTTGATCCATTTAACTTGTACTTCTCAAGGACGGATCGCAGGGAGAAATTGTTACGATGGTTTGTGCTAGACATAGCTGAAATACAAGGGAGGTTTAGTTATGATGTTCAAGAAGTGAGAAGTCTTAACAATTAAGAAAACTCGCATTATATTCAAACAATGTTTCCTCAAATGAATATAATGATCCAAGACCCATACTTCACTAAACTTGAGTGAGCCACTGGCTATCACCCAAAATTTTAGCTATCTAGGTAAGCAACAACCTTGCTAGTTATATCCAATATAACTCTTGGTTGTGGATTGACATCTCATGTCCAATCCACCTGATGTCTCTGAGCCCAAAACGATTTTGATGGCCCAGTCAAGTAAACCAATCTCTTAAGTCATGTAATTGTTGATGCCTTGCACTGCAAAAACATCAACACGATTACCTCCTGTCTTACTCATGTAATTGTGGACATCTCGCACTGCAAGTCTATCACACAATGAAATGAGTCTTGACAGTTGACAAGATTGGAAAGACATCAAGGATCACTTGATATTTGGTTGAGGAACGGAACCTTTAAAACGTTCAGTTTTATTATGTTTTAATTCTTCTAATTAAAATGGTTCATTTTTGGTTTGGTTCTGTGATTTCAGATTCAAAAACCTAAACCATCGGACCTTGTGTCGACCGACACTACTTTAGTGTCGATCGATGCAGGTTAACCAAAACCAATTTGCGATAACCGATCAATCCAATTGATTCGGTTTTATGATAACCAGTCAGTGTGGATCGACACTACATTAGTGTCGGTCGATGCTAACCTAATCAAACCAATCGCAATAAACCGTTCTTAGCGTTTAACCATTATTAACCAAGCTCGATAACCGGTCCAATCCAATTGAACCGATTTATCAATTTCGCGAGGTTTGTGTCGACCGACACAACGCTTGTGTCGATCGACACTAGGCGAAACCTAAGTTTTATTCGGGTTTTCGCCCTGTGTCGATCGACGCCGGATTGGCATCGATCGACACCATGCGAAAAACCCTAAAACGTTTTCGAACAAAAACCCTAAACTAGGTTACTTTGATCAAAACGAGTTTTAGCATGCTTGTATCAATTATACAGAGATCTAGATTCAACTGATCTAATCATCATGCTACTGATTCAAAAGAACCCTATGGCTCTGATACCACAGAAGGAATTTCTAGCAGTTCCTAATCCAATTAGGCAACCCTGGTCTGAATTCCAAGCCTAGGATCTAGGGTTCATGTATATCGAATCAATGGGATCTCGAAATTACCTGGTGATTAGCAGCGGAAGGTTTTGCAGATAATCGAGATCATGAAGCACCTCAAACGCTGTGCCTCTACTGGTATCCACACGCACACAAACTGAACAGGAGGGATGCTAGTACCTTTAGAGATTGGATCTCTTGAGAGGTTTCTTTTACCGTTCTGGTGGCTGTGAATTAGGTTAGATTTGTGTTTAGGTCGACCATATATCTTATATATGTCGACTTAAACCACGACCGAATTAACCAACGATTAAACCGATTTTAATCTGGCAATTCGCGAGTTGTGTCGACCGACACACTTGATGTGTCGATCGACACTGCCCCAGAATATTGTTATCGAATGCATATCAAATATGCATTCAACAGATCATTACATTAATGATCAACCTCGTATACTACGTCCAGTTTGCTTAGGTGTGTGACCCTGTAGGATCATATAACACTAGAAATGAGTTCTAAACTCATTGATCATAAGTGGCTTCTAGCAAAGCATTATGACTGCCTAGTGTCACATGATTGTCTCATCTCGACAATACGACTTTCACTTAGAGTAAGCACAATAGATTTCAGGACATTCCCAACAGCAGCCTCCTCCATCTCCTCCTCCTCTGAGCTCAGATGGAAAGGTGCATGAGCTGATGAGCGATGTCGAGGCTGCGGGTGGTAAACATGCTGTGAGCGCTGGCAGGACATCTTGTGGACCGTCTTCCAGATTCCTTAAGTACAGCTGCTGCCCACTTCTGGAACTGCGGTGGTGGCATGTCTTCTGCTGGTCTGGGAAGCTTAGGAAACCCATATGTCTTGTCTGGATCATCAGCATGGACATGCTCAAGCTCAGCAGCAGAAGCAGCAGCTCCAGAAGATGCGCCTCGAAGCACAGTAATCCCACTGCTCCGAGATTGGCCTGTAGATACAAGCAGTAACCTTAGACTCTGTTGTAGGATCATTTGAGAAGCATGTGAGCTCGAACTTAGTTCTTTCCATCCTTGGCCAAGGCGATCTGAGCTGCGCGTTTGAGCTTGTCGCTTCAGTGCATCTCCTAGGTCGTTTTCCGCGGTTCAGAGAAGGATTCATCTGCAAAACAACCAACGAGCAATCGAAAAGAATGAGGCTCAAGCACATCAAAATTTCAAAGTCATAATCTCATCCAATTGAGCATATACAATCATCCACAGTACCCATAGCAACCATATTCCAGCACAAACTCATTCCAAATATCACTAAATAATTCAAAAATCGAAGCTTTCTAACCATGAACACGAACTGAAAGATGGAGACTCAGAATCATACCTTCTTAGATCGATTAAAAGGATACTAGAAATGGATAGATCACGAAAAAAAAACAAGTGGAATAGAGCTTTGAATCGTTGAAAACGGTGAAGAAATGAGATTTGTGGCGATTTTGGAAGGATTTCGGCCAGAGAGAAAATGAAGAAGAAGAAGAAGACTGTCGAATTTTTTAGAAATTCTTACCTCGATTTCATCGATGTCGACCGACATCGAGCTGGATGTCGGTCGAAACTTACCTTTATAGAAGTGCTCGAAATTTCTCGAGTCCAA
This sequence comes from Orychophragmus violaceus, assembly GCA_030180135.1. Taxonomy (NCBI): domain Eukaryota; kingdom Viridiplantae; phylum Streptophyta; class Magnoliopsida; order Brassicales; family Brassicaceae; genus Orychophragmus; species Orychophragmus violaceus. The sequence goes on along the minus strand of CM058232.1, from coordinate 82,168,047 downwards.
TGTCGACCGACATTCAAGTGAAAGTCGACCGACACTGACTAAACAATGCTACGGGTTCTGCATAACTTGACACAAAAACTCAAAAAACAAAAGAATACAAAATGCAAAACCAAAAATCCTAATATTTACAACTTACCAGTGGGTTGCCTCCCACTCAGCGCTTGTTTTAAGTCATTAGATTGACTTGGATGGGAGATTAAACTCCCGGTGGTTTCGACAGAGACTGCAAGTGCCTCTGCGAAAGTCTCCTCATCCAAGATGGAGAGTAAGCATTGTCAGCGTGAGCTCGTCCAAGGAACGAGAGATTAGGACCAGAGTGTTTCCCTGCAGTCATAGCAGTGAAGTTAGTAGATTTGGGTTTAGGAGATGCGTACCTTTGCTTCGATGGAACTCTGATGTGTGGAGCTTTCTGCTTATGAGCAGTTGCAAGATCTGAAGATGCTAGAGTGGAATCTTGAGGAACCACTATCTTCTTTTCTCCAGGATCAGAAACTAGAACCTCACTAGTCTGAGCTTCTTGTTCATCCTCAATGCTGAAGGTTTGACTATCAATCTTTGGCCTTCGCAGCATATCCATCTCAAAGTGTAGAGGATCATCTCCCAGGTGGAGATCGATCATACTATTCCTCACATCAATCTTCGCTCCAGCTGTGGCTAAGAAGGGTCTTCCCAGTATCAGAGAATCATCCGGCTCGCTATCGTACTTCAGCACTACAAAGTCTGTTGGCACTAAATAGTTTCCAACTCTGACTGGGACATCCTCAAGAACTCCTTTCGGAATCCTTCTTGACTGATCAGCTAGGACCAGAGAGATCCTAGTGTGTGAAAACTCTGTCATCCCCAGTCTCTCTGCCACAGAGTATGGCATGAGATTTCCAGCAGCTCCTAAATCACACAAAGAATGCTTGAAGCCATTCTCAAAGATGGAACAACTCAGCACAAATATACCAGGATCTGGTAGTTTCTTGGGGACGTGATTGAGCAACACGTCACTGAATTGTTTAGGGATCACTACTACCCACTCCTTCAATACCTCATCCATAGGCAGCATCATCTCTAAGTATCTCTGTACATAAGGATGATAGGGTGAAGTGTCAGCTTGTGGATCTTCTTTCAACTTCTTATCCATTACTTCCAGTTGTTTAGCTTCATCAAGCTCTTGTCGAGACTTCACAGATACCTTAGGGAAAGGTACAGGAGGCTCATGGTTCGTTTCTTCAGCAATAGCACAAGATGTTGGCAAATCTGGCCACTCACGCTCCTGATGTCGACCGACGTTGAATTGATGTCGGTCGACATTGACGGATTCATCCCTTATGTCGACTCCATAATCGGCCATGCTCGATTTCCATTTGTCATGACCACTCGAAATCCCTATGGAAAGTGGATGTCGACCGACATCAAAGTCGAAGTCGAGCAACACTGGGATTTCAGTCTCGGGTTTTTCACTATCCTTGACGAGTTCAGCAGTCTTAATCTCAAAATTCTCTCCTTGACTTGACCCATCATCAATCTGAACTGACCAAGCCTTGATGTGGGTGTCTATGACATTCTTTCCCTTGACTGAACTTGAAATCTGGTGCACCTGTGTGTCCATCTGCTTCATGTGAGTACTCAAAGACTCAAACTTCCCATTCAGATCTTCGTACACAGCATCCAGCTTCTTGTTGAAATCCACAATGGTCTTAGTCTGACCCTCCAGCAACCGCTCCATCATAACTTCCATCTTTCTCTCATGAGCACTAGTACCAGGAGGTGTCTGATAGGAAGATGATCCATAGGTCCTCTGATAGGAATTACCTTGCTGAAAAGGTTTCTGATAACCAACGGTCTGCCCATATCCCGAAGAGTTTTGGTTGCTTGTGAAAGCACTCTTCTGACCACTACCAGCGTAGTACTTGTTGCCTTGCTGATTACCAAACCTGTTTCCTTGGAATCCAGACCCACCAATGTAGTTCACATCTTCTTCTTGGCAGTCTTCTTCAGCCTCAAACACTTTAACTTCCTGAGCAAAGTGAACAGCTTTCTTTCCAATCAATAAGCTGTGAACAGTGTCCAACTTATTCTTCATCTCGGAAATTTGGGGATCTCCAACTTTTCCACCAGACTCCTTCCTTCTTCTATCAGCAGTCTTGGTGTTATTGCTGCTCACCAAGTTATCAATCAGCACTCTAGCCTGTTCAGCAGTCTTTGTGTTGAAATTGCAATTGCTGGCAGCATCCAATGCAGACTGGTAATAGAGATCAATTCCTCTGAAGAATATGCCCAGCAGCGTCACTTCAGAGAATCCATGATGAGGACATTCACGTTGGTACATCTTGAACCTCATCCAAGCAGTCTTAAGAGGCTCTGTAGGACCTTGAGTAAATGTCAGAAGATCCTGTCTGAGCTGATATGAGCGAGCATCATCATAAAAGTGTCGTAGGAACTCTCTCTTCACGGCATCCCAAGTAGTTAACTTCCCAGGTGGAAGTTGTTTCAACCAAGCAGCAGCCTCTCTAGCGAGAGAGTATGGGAAAATCTTCAGATACAAGAAGTCATAGTCCACCCCATTGTACTTCATTCCAATGATGAAGGCTTCAAAATCCTCAATGTGGTCCATGGGTTTCTCATGTGGGAGACCATGGAAGGGGTGTTGTCTCAGAATAGAGTAATAGACAGTCTTGATCTCAAAGTCATTCCTCTCAAAAGAAGGAGGAACAATTTCTGACCGGTTAGCATAAAACTCATCGGGACGGTTGTAGTCAGCAAGAGTCCTCTCAGCAACAACCATCTGCCTCTGACCTTGAGGTTGTTCAGGTGCAGATTCGGGGATCACTCGTCCCTCAGCATCAACCCTTTGCCCCTGATCATTGTAGGTGTTGTTCTGTTGGTCTCTCAGAACTCCTTCAGCATCTGGTCTCAAAATCAAACGATTGTTCATCATTCTTGTTCTTTGACCCTTTCTGTTCGTTCTCTCTAGTCTATAAAGCTCCTCAAGTCTGAGGTTCAGAAGTTCTTCGCTCTGGTTGCTTCGGGTATTTCGACTAGGCATACACTGACTTCAAAACCCTGTTTCGAGGTCGATGTCGAGCGACACTAAAGAGGAAATCGGTCGACACTGGATGCGTCTGTGAAATCCTGCAGCAACAAAACAAGCCATACCGAGAAAAATCAGTAAAAAATAAAATAAAAATGACCTAGACTCAACTCTAGAACAAAATCTATCGGCGAACTCAGTTGAGTCCCCGGCAACGGCGCCAAAAACTTGATAGGTCAAGAATTATCCCTTTTCTACTGCAAGTGCACAGTTAAGCTATTATAGTATTTCAGGGTATCAAATCCACAAGGACTCACGGTCACACGATAGATTGTATGTTATCAAGTTAAGCTAAATCAAAATCAGAGAAAGCAATAAACAAAATCAATTAAACAAGAAGGTGTTTTCGATAAGAGAAAGGCGCCAGACTTAGGAAGTTCTCGTGAATTATGAAATGTAAGAAACTTAACTAACCGGATTCAGATTAAACACAAGTTCAAGAACTAGAAACACAATGCTAAATAATCCAACTCTCGCTGAGATTATTTCTATATCTAGCAACCTAGCGATCCAAATCTCTTTGTGATCCTAGAGTTCTAAACAAGCATTAAGAACAGGTTCTATCGGTTCACAATTCTCCTAAACCAAATCTCTTTGTATCTAGTCAAATTTCTCACACTAAATTTGTTCAGATTATAACTCACACTCTCGTGCTATTGTTAATTATCTCAGATCTAAACCCTAGGTGATCAGTCCAGAATTCAGTATTAAGCACAACTTAGGTGATGAACAAATAGATAGTGAATCCTAATCAGCTAGGATTAGAGAGATCCTCAAGAACTCCTTCTGGAATCTTCTTTGACTGATCAGCTAGGATTAGAGAGATCCTAGTCTTTTGGAAATCTGTCAACCTCAATCTTTCTGCCACAAAGTATGGCATGATATTTCCAGCGGCTCCTAAATCACATAAGGAGTGCTTGAAGCTATCCTTAAAAACAGAGCAATCTAGCACAAAGACACCAGGATCCAGTACCTTCTCTGGAATCCGAGTAAGTAGCACATCTGTAACGCCCCCTTCCCGTTTCCCGCTGACCGACGATCTGACCGGCCAACAATCAAACAAGAACATGACCGATCGAACCCGAGAAGTCATACGAGAAGAGTTTGTCACAATACGAAAGCCAGAGACAATCTTGTTTGAGACAAAGGCTCGAACCAAACTATCTTTGACTCTGTTTACCTCGTTTCCACGATACGAGGCTTTGCAGCATGTACCGCTTTCACGAGTTGTGTTCGGTTTGGACGAAACCGTATATCAGGGAATTATTCCGTTTTTATTACTTTAAAAACATAAATCTTATTAATAACAATATACGGTCTAATCCAAAACATTTAGCGGAACCTTCCAACAAAATCCGAAACCGAAAGTACAGTCAAAATGCGTAATAACCGATACCCAATGCCAACCCGAGACTACTCCGAGTGTCCTACGCGTCCGCCGAGCTATGCCAAACCTGAAAAACACAAAAGAGTCTAATGAGTAATCGAATATTACCCAGTGAGACGGCTCCCAACTAAAGGCTTCTAACAATCTAATAATCCTACCCAAACCCAAAATAACAATCAAGTATAATAGCCGATCACGTGCTACCAAGACGTGATGAGCTCCACAACACACAAGCATTCAAATAAAAACACAATCATCAATGAAGGGAGTCGAGAACACTGCGGCACATGTTCTTGATTAGACTCGATCTATCTATCGCGGCACTACACAACTCCACACCATCTGGGCCCACTTTGCGAACTCGGTGACTTCCATGGGATCACTTAGCTGCCGCCACGGTAGCTAAAACCTCCCACGACTCCTAGGCGATAACACGAAGTCCAACGGCTAGGCCCGGCCCTAGGACGCGACCCCGTATTCTCTGGACCACACACCTACAGACGTCACTCCATAGGTTAACACCTGCCAGAACCACTACCGAAGGTACGTGAACTGACCAGGTTCTCAACTCCCGAGGATCCAATCGGGCAGGAAGTACCGGAACACCATCTCTAGACTTGCGGGATCTAACGCACCCTATAGATTCCTAATAACAGAAATGTAAACAAGCATACTCACTGGGACTCTATCACGCAAGACCGACAAGGGCAACTAGAACCACTATCACACTCCCCAACCAATCCCGTCCTGCAAGTCCTATCATCAACCTCCACATCACCCAAACTTACTTGGTCCCGCACCAGAGTTAGTATCTACCAGTACAATCTACTCGGCCCAACACTGAAGTAGATGAACAATCAAGCAATCAACAGTCTACTTGGCCCAACACCGAAGTAGATACACAATCACACAAACAATCAACAATCTACTCGGCCCAACACCGAAGTAGATACACAACCACACAATCACAACACCACACAAACAATTATTTAGGTTTATTAGTCTTTTAATATTTTCTTAACCTTTACTCATTCACTCCGCTACCTTTATTCATTCAACCCGCTACTTTGGGATTAGTGGATTACTAATCCTGTAGACGGATCATCAATCACACCACTTCTTCACTTAACACTTCCTAAGTATCTTTTAATACGTCCTCGATCTGGCGGTTTAGAGTTAGTAAGATTACTAACTCCCTGACATCTCATTATTCATTAACTTTTATTCATTAATCCACCCCGTTATTATATTCTAAGTGTGTTATGTCATTTAACCGTATTTTAATCAACTCATAATTTCCCGTATATAGATTCTTTTAGATACGTTCTGAAATACTTATATATGCATATATGTCCTAACATGCCGTTCTATATGTATGCATCACCCAATCAAGCAATCAACGAACTATCAATCAATTAATACAACACCCAATCAAGCAATCCACGAACTATCAACGATTACGGATATAAGCTAACTAGCATGCATCCCTTAACCTAACCATTTAATTAATTAACCGAGTTATTAGTCAACCTACCCGTTCTAACCAATTCAATCAATCGGGTATGCAACCTAAAGTACGGTTTATCAATTCCGGATCTATATGATTCTAATTAAATGCAACACACAATTTAGCCGACTCACAGTGTTATTATGACGACGGACGTACGGATTGACGGACTAGCGGAACAACGAGACCCGGCACGAACCTGACGCTAACCCGAACCTTCCACGAACCTCCATTGTTTTGACCCGACCTTGACCCGCACTTGACCGTACCGTTGACATAATGATTCGAGTCGAGCCTCCGGACCATCCTCATCTTCTCTCTCCTCCTTTTATCTCTCCTCTGGTTCTCTCTCTCTCTCCTCCGGTTCTCTTTCTCTCCGGTTCTCTCTTTCCTCCGGTTCTCTCTCTCTCCTCTGGTTCTCTCTCTCTCATCTTCTGGTTCTCTCTCTTCTCCGGTTCTCCCTCTCTTCTTCTTCTTCTTCACGCCTCTCTCTCTCTTATTCTTCCTCTCCTCTCTCTTCTTCTTCCTCCTCCGGTCTTCTTCTTCTCTCCCTCTTCTTCTCCTCCGGTTCTCTCCTCCTTTGCTTTCTCCTCTCCGGTCTTCCTCCATCTCTCTCTCTCTTCCTCCTCTTCATGCTTCTTCTTCTCATCTCTCACGCTTCTCTTCTTCTTCTCCTCTCTCTTCTCTCTCTCTTCTCCTTCTTCACGCTTCATTTTCTTTCTCTATTCTTCCTCCTCAAGCTTCATCTTCTCTCTCTCCTTCACGCTTCTTCTCTCTTCTCTCACGCTCTTCTCTTCTTCTTCTCTCTCTCTTCTTCTTCTCCTCTCACGCTCTTATCTTCTTCTTCTCTCTCTCTTCTTCTTCTCTTCCTCTCTCTTCTTCTTCTTCTTCTTCTTCTTCTTCTTCTTCTTCTTCTTCTTCTTCTTCTTCTTCTTCTTCTTCTTCTTCTTCTTCTTCTTCTTCTTCTTCTTCTTCTTCTTCTTCTTCTTCTTCTTCTTCTTCTTCTTCTTCTTCTTCTTCTTCTTCTTCTTCTTCTTCTTCTTCTTCTTCTTCTTCTTCGTCTTCCTCACGCTTCTTCTCTTCCTTCTTCTATTTGTTTTCTTTGTTGTGTAATGAATGAAAATGAAAAGGAGCAAGCTTCCTTATATAGCAAAACCAAGACTTGTGGATTCTGGACACATGTATCCTCTTCTCCTTATTTTATGACACGCCATCCTCCCTTCTCCTTGTCTCATGACACGCCATCCTCCACAATTTCTACTTGATTCAATGCTTCTCCTTTATTCTTATGTGAACAAATGATATGTGGCAAGATTATTTTAACCACATGTTCCTTTGCTCTCTTTATGCCACGTCCCCCAAGCTCACATTCAGCTAATACATGTCTTCATCTTAAAATGCCACGCCATAAAGCTGGAAGATTCATGTATTTCCGCTCCACCTCTCATCCTTGGACACCTAATGGTTTGATGTTCAATGAATCTTCTTATTTTCTTGTTATGCTTGCGTGACCATTCCATTGTCATATGATGAAATACATTTGATTTATTCCTTCTTTGCTGGCCACGTACCCCTCCATCATCCCCCAAGAAATAATTTTGTTTACTTGTTACTTTCTCACCAAGTATACTTGAAATGATTAATTGAGCCTAATTCCCATAAAGCTCCTTAATCACTCAAAATTAATCAATTCTTTCAAAAACCCACGTAGCTCCAGAATCAACTTCCCAAACCTCCTTTTTAAAATACTAGACTCTTCTAGAAGCATTTAGAAATTCGTTTCACCTCAGTCGGACATCCGTAGCTCCCGTTATGAATTTTACAAGTTTCTTCGGTTCTATCGGTTTCCTTTCCCAATAGTCCGTAAAACCCGTTTAATCTCCGTTTCTTCCACGTCTGGTCTTCTAAATGTTCTTTATGTCCAAAAAGAATAACATTTGGCCCGTCTCCGCTTCCGGCTCGTATTTTGGTAAAATTACCAAAATGCCCCTTAACTTCTTAAAATTACAAAACTGCCCTCCGTTGACTTTTCTGCTGCCAGTTGACCATTTCTTGGAACATGATATTAAAAAATCACTGACTTGTTTAGGAAGAACCACCACCCACTCTTTTAGATCTTCATCCATGGGGATCATCTTCTCCACATATCTCTGTAGACAAGGGTGAATTTGCAAATCATCAGTTGGGAAAATCTCATTCAGCTTCTTATCCATTACTTCCATGCAGTCGGCTTCATCAAGCTCTTGTTTATACTATATAGCCACCCTGGGGAATGGTATAGGAGTCTTATAAACCTTTTCTTCAGAAACAACGCAAGGTTTGAAAGAAACTAACACTGCCCGACCGTGATGTCGATCGACATTCGATTGATGTCGGTCAACATCGATCGACTTCCCCTTGTTGTCAACTCCATAATCGATCTTGTTCGATTTCCGTTCGTCATGAGAACTCGAAGAATTGGTCTCTTCAGTGAATGTCGACCGACACTAAGGAAGAATGTCGATCGACACTGAATCCGTAGCTTTGGATTCATCTCCGTGTCCAACGATTTCCACAGTCTCAACCTCAAATCCTTCTTCCTGATCCAGCCCATCTTCAATCTGAACCGATATAGAATTGATGTGGGTATTCTGAACATTCTTCCCCTTGATTGAGCTAGAAATATGGCCTACATGTGTATCCAGTTTCTTCATATGTGTGCTCAAAGACTCAAACTTCCCATTCAGATCAGTGTAAACGGCATCCATCTTCTTGTTGAAGTCCACAGTAGTCTTTGTATGCCCTTCAAGTATCTATCCCATCATAGCTTCCAACTTATCTCTGTCCACCTCAATTCCTGCCTCAGAAACTCTATGCCCAAGTACAATGCCATTCTTGACCATAAAATGGCATTTCTCCCAATTCAAAACCAGGTGCTTTTCCTCACAGCGAGCTAGCACCTTGCATAGATTATCCACACAAGCATGGTAAGACGGTCCGTAGACAGAGAAATCATCCATGAAGACCTCCATAAAATCCTCTATCATGTCTGTGAAGATAGACATCATACATCTCTGAAATGTCGCAGGAGCATTACACAATCTGAAAGGCATTCAGCGGTATGCAAAGGTGCCATAGGGACAGGTAAATGTGGTCTTCTCCTGGTCCTCTGGGTGGATAGGGATCTGAAAGAAACCAGAATAACCATCCAAGAAGCAGTAGTAAGGATGATTCGCCAATCTTTCCAACATCTGATCAATGAAAGGGAGTGGAAAGTTATGGTGGCTGCATTCAACTTCCTATTTTCTATGCACATCCTGTGACCAGTGATTGTCCTCGTAGGAATCAGCTCATTCTTTTCATTCTTCACCACTGTGACTCATGCCTTCTTAGGAACCACATGAACTGGGCTGACCCAATCACTGTCTGAAATAGGGTAGATGATCCCAGCTTGCAGTAGCTTCATGATTTCCTTCTTCACAACCTCTTTCAGGTTAGGATTCAAACGCCTCTAGTTCTCAATTGACGACATGCTCTCAACCTCAAGGTGTATCCTATGCATGCACAAGTCTGGAGAGATACCTGAAATATCATCAAGAGAATAGCCAAGAGTTTTGCGATGCTTGCGCAGCATGCTTAGCAGTAAAGTGAGTTCTGCGTTATTCAAATCAGCATTGACAATGACAGGATAAGTGGAGTTCTTGTTGGAATTGTGTCCAGTAATCTCGGTACTGTCTCTAGAAAGTAAGAGTATGTCAATGATCAGACATAAGTCATATAATACTGGGGGTCATGATGGCTTGCTAGAGTCCGCTCATGATCTATAAGTCTTGGACTTATTGCCTTTATTATATGATCCCATATGGGTCACACGCCTAAGTTAACGGGAAAATACGAAAGAACGGTTTAGCAGAAGTACGGTAAAAGTGCTAGGCATTTACTGTGCTTAGAGAGACTAAAGGGCCTGATTAAATCCAAGGGATTTAATCAGACTGGGAAATGGGCCTAAAAGCCCAATAGAGTTAAAGAAGGGTTTTAATAAACTAAAACCAAGTCTTTTCTCCTCTAACTTTTTCCCCCTGCGCCGCCAACAGCCTCTCTCTGCGCCTCCTCTCTGTCTGGTCTAGCAGCCAATTCCCGAGCGTGCGTGTGTGAGCCTTTGGAGGATCCATCTCTTGGTGGTTCTGCTGATCTCTGACCATTACCTCCTCATTCTGCTGCACAAAAAAGGTAACAGGTGAGATCCATTTAGTTTCTAAATAAGAGAACCTAGATCTGCATGTTTAGTAGGATGAATCAATTGAGAATTGAATCAGGAAACACTAAACGATCCAACAGTGGTATCAGAGCCATTGGTTCTGTGGTTTTTCTTGTTTAGAATCTTGTTTAGGATTGTTTAAGAAGTGTTTTTGAATCAATCTACTGATAAGGAAAAACACTTAAGAAACAAAGAATTAAAAACCTAAACAAACAAGAAATCGCATGATCCAATCTATATGAATTGGTATGCGTCGGATCGTCAGACGAGAGGTGAACCGATCGCATGGATCAATCGATCGCATGGATCAACCCGCTCACCTCCTGCCCCGATCAAAAACCGAGCTCGTCATCCATCTCTCGGCCGCGATCGCATGATCAAGGGCCGACCGATCGGATGGATCGAGTCTCGACCAAGGCTGTCCCGATCGCTCGGCGATCGCGTGAAGCAACCGGCCCGAGCTCGTCCGATCACCGTCCCGTCCAGCTTGAGGCTCGGCCGTCCGGCTGATCGTGGATCGCGTGGATCGTGGATCGCGTGCGGCTGGGCGATGGTGATCGTGGAGCTAGGTCACAACCATGATTGGTTCGTGACCAATTCGGTTCGGTTCGGTTTAAAATTTTATTAAAATTAAACGTCGCGGTTTAATAAACAGATTTAACAATTTTTATTAAGTTCTGGTTAAACCGGGATAAGAAATCCAAAGTCGAAAAATTGGATTTTGTACCTAAACCAGTGATTTTCTAATTTGATTTGGTTGGACCAAATAAATTGAGAAAATCCGGTTTAGTAAATAACCGGTTGACAATTGTGGTCATCGTAGTAATTAATTTTGGTTAAGACCAATTTTAATGAACCAGATCGGTTATGTCATTTAATTGGGCAATTGGGTTAGGTCTTGGACATGAACCAATTCTTGGGCCTCGGGCCAAGAAGTTAAAACAATTGGGCCAATTATTTGAGTCTTTTCTTCAGAATTAATTTAAAATTTATTTTTATAAAATTATAAAATCAATTTTTAAAATTAATAAGTTTCCAAAATTTTGAAATTAGAAAGTTTCTTAAATTAGAATTTTCTAGATTTGCATGTTTTGGATTTTAGGAAATTTCTATAATTAAAAGTTTCTATTTTTAGAAAGTTTCCAAAATTAGTAGGTTTCCCAAAAAGGAAAGTTTCCCAAAATAGTAATCTTCTATTTTGGGATAAGATTTTAATAAACCTACAAACCTCAAATAATATCAAGCGTTGGATGTCTTGTCCAGTCTATGTCAGCTGTCGAAGCCCATTCAATTGTATTCATGGCCTTACAGTGTGAGGGTGTCTACTTTTGCGTGGATAAGACAGTTTGTGATTCATAAATGTCATTGGGAGTCCCAGACATTAATGATGACATGACTGTATAGTCTGGTTTTCTTGACTAGGCCATCGGGAGTCCCGGGCCTTGAGACATCAGAGTGGATTGGGCCTCGGGCCCAGATTCACAACCAAGAGTTATATCACGGATATAATTAGCCGACATAGGGCTTACCGATATAAGCTAAGGTTGGGTGATGGCCAGTGGCCCACTTTGATCTTAGTTATATGTGGATCTTGGAATCATTATATTCTATTGAGGGTAACTTATGTTATTGAATATAATGCGTGATTAATCATATTAAGTATAATACAAGATTAATCATATTGAACATATTAACTAATAACCTTTTTATCTTATATTTCAGCTATGACTACTACAAGCACTCAAAACACATTCTCAATCCGGTCTGTTCTCGAGAAGGAGAAGCTGACTGGAACGAACTTCCTGACGTGGTCAAGGAACTTGAGGCTGGTCCTCAAGCAGGAGAAGAAGGATTATGTCCTTCGTGATCCCCTCCCCGAGAGGCCTCCTAACAATGCCGCCAGGACTCTGCATAATGCTTGGGAAAAGCATTCGTCAGATGAAAATGATGTCTATTGCCTGATGTTGGCGACAATGACTGCTGAGCTGCAAATGCAGTTCGAGAGTGTGTTGTCACCCATCGAGATAATGGCAAGCCTGAAATCGCTTTTTCAGGAGCAAGCAAGGACTGAGAGGTTTCAGACAGTTAAGAACCTCTTAGACTGTAAGTTGGCTGCAAATGCGGCAGTGAGTCCTCATGTCTTGAAGATGATGGGTTATCTCGATCATCTTCAGAAACTCGACTGCCCTATCAGCCAGGAACTTGCCTGCGACATCGTTCTGCAGTCTTTACCTGCAAGCTATGATCAGTTCATCCTGAACTTCAATATGCATGGCTTGAGTAAGACATTACCTGAGCTTCACGGAATGCTCAAGACTGCAGAGCCCAACTTGAGGAAAACTGCCAAGGACCCTAATGTGCTTATGGTACAGAAGGGCAAGGGCTTTAAGAAATCCTCTGCTAAGGATAAGGGAAAGGCTAAGGCTGTCCAAGTCTCGGACAAGGACACGCCAAAGCCCAAGCCCAAGTCTAAGGCTGGGCCTACTGACATATGCAGGTTCTGTAAAGAACCAGGGCATTGGAGGAGAGAATGTAAGAAATTCCAAGAAGGTCTAAAGGAATTGAAGAAGAAGACTCTCGAGACTTCTTCATCAGGTATTTTTGTTATAGAAGTTAATACAACTACTTCTGATAATACCTCATGGGTTATGGATACTGGTTGTGGGGCTCATATTTGTACTAATATGCAGGCACTCAGCAACAGTAGGAGGCTGAAGCAAGGACAAGTGGAGCTACGAGTTGGGAATGGAGCGAAAGTTCCTGCACTAGCTGTAGGCACATACTTGTTGTCTTTACCTTCGGGATTGATTTTAGAACTCAATAATTGTTATTTTGTACCTGCGATAAGCAGAAATATTATTTCAATTTCTTTGTTGGATTTGGAAGGTTATGATTTTTCAGTTAAGAATAAATTATGTTCCTTCAATCGCAACAATTTGTTCTATGGTTGTGCCCCTCTTACGAATGGGCTTTACATACTTGATCAATCCGCGCCAATTTATAACATTGATACCAAACGGTTCAAACCTAATGAGGAGAACCGAACGTTTCTATGGCATTGTCGTTTAGGGCACATCAGCGAGAAACGCATCAAGAGGCTCCATTCGAATGGACTTCTTGGCTCATTTGACTTTGAGTCATGTGAGAAATGCGAATCCTGCATGATGGGCAAAATGACACGGGCCCCCTTTAATAAACCTAACGAGAGGGCCAGTGACTTATTGGGCCTGATACACACAGATGTGTGTGGCCCAATGTCCACAAATGCAAGAGGAAACTATCAGTACTTCATTACCTTTACTGATGATTTCAGTAGGTATGGATATGTTTATTTAATGAAACATAAGTCTGAATCTTTTGAGAAGTTCAGAGAATTCCAAAATGAAGTACAGAACCAACTTGGCAAGAGCATTAAGGCTCTTCGGTCCGACCGAGGAGGAGAATACTTAAGCCAAGAATTCAGTGATCATCTAAGAGAGTGTGGGATCGTGTCCCAACTCACTCCTCCTGGAACACCACAATGGAATGGTGTGTCTGAGAGGAGAAATCGGACCTTATTGGATATGGTTCGATCTATGATGAGTCACACAGACCTTCCAATATCCCTCTGGGGATATGCTCTGCTAACATCAGTGTTCACTCTAAATAGAGCGCCATCGAAAGCAGTAGCAAAGACACCATATGAATTATGGACTGGAGTAGCTCCAGTGCTGTCTTATCTTAGAATTTGGGGTTGTGAAGCCTATGTCAAGAGATTGATCTCTGACAAGCTTACACCAAAGTCTGATAAATGCTACTTCATTGGTTATCCGAAGGAAACCAAGGCTTATTACTTCTATCTACGTTCCGAGAACAAGATCTTTGTTGCCCGGGATTGTAACTTTCTTGAGAGGGAGTTTCTCTCTAAGAAAGACAGTGGGAGTAAGGTACTGCTTGAAGAAATTCAAGATGAGCAGGATACTGCTCAACCTGAAGAGGAAGAGCAGCAGGAGGACCTACAAGAAATTGTAGTGCCTGAACCTGTAGTACCTGAAGTTCGAAGATCCGGGAGGATCCGTCACGAACCCGAGAGATATCAAGGATTCCTCGTGACTAACTGTCATGATCTTCTGATCATTGATGGTGATGAACCATCGAACTTCAATCAAGCCATGATGGGCCCAGATTCCTCGAAGTGGCGCAAGGCCACTGATTCCGAAATGGACTCCATGTCGGTCAACCAAGTGTTTTCGTTGGTTGACTTACCCGCTGGTGTAAAAGCCATCGAGTGCAAATGGATCTTCAAGAAGAAGATTGACGTGGATGGAAATGTCCAGATTTATAAAGCCAGGTTGGTGGCAAAAGGTTTCAGACAAGTTCACGGTGTGGATTACGATGAAACCTATTCCCCAGTGGCTATGATGAAATCTATTCGGATTCTACTAGCAACTGCAGCTTTTCATGATTATGAAATTTGGCAAATGGACGTAAAAACCTCCTTCCTGAATGGAATTCTGGAAGAGGATGTGTATATGACACAACCTGACGGTTACATAGATCCAAAGAATGCTGGGAAAGTATGCAAGCTTCATAAATCCATTTATGGATTGAAGCAAGCCTCGAGGAGCTGGAATCTTCGTTTTGATGAAGCGATCAAGCAATTTGACTTCATCAGAAACGAAGAAGAACAATGCGTGTATAAGAAAACTAGTGGGAGCAAGATAGTATTTCTTATTCTGTATGTCGATGACATACTGCTTCTCGGAAACGACGTTCCAATGCTGAAGTCGGTAAAGGACTGGCTTGGAAGTTGTTTTTCCATGAAAGACATGGGTGAAGCCGCATACGTTCTTGGAATTAGGATCTACCGGGATAGATCTAAAAGGTTGATAGGCTTGTGTCAAGATTCATACATTGACAAAGTCCTGCAAAGATTCAGCATGAAAGATTCCAAGAAGGGCTTCACACCAATGGTACATGGCACAACGCTAAGCAAGAAGCAAAGCCCTACGTCGGCTGCTGAGCTTGAGCGCATGAAGAATATTCCTTATGCATCTGCAATAGGATCTATCATGTATGCCATGATCTGTACTCGTCCTGATGTTGCTTATGCATTGAGCATGACGAGTAGATACCAGTCAAATCCAGGTGAAAACCATTGGATTGCCGTCAAGAACATCCTGAAGTATCTAAGACATACTAAGGACAAGTTCTTGGTATACGGTGGAAGTGATGTGCTTAAAGTCAGTGGATTCACGGACGCAAGTTTCCAGACAGACCAAGATGATTTCCGGTCACAGTCCGGTTATATCTTTTGTCTGAATGGCGGTGCAATCAGTTTGAGAAGCTCCAAGCAAGACACCGTTGCTGATTCCACTACAGAAGCTGAATATATCGCCGCCTCAGAAGCAGCGAAGGAAGCTGTTTGGATACGAAAGTTCATTATTGAACTAGGTGTGATACCAAATGCGGCTGAGCCTCTGGCACTGTTTTGTGATAACAATGGTGCTATTGCTCAGGCAAAGGAACCAAGATCACACCAGAAATCCAAGCATGTTCTAAGAAGATTTCACTTGATACGTGACATCATTAATAGAAAGGAAGTCAAGATCAGCCGAGTTCAGACAGATGATAACGTCGTTGATCCGTTGACAAAGCCACTCCCAAGGCCTAAGCTCGAGTTCCTGACTGAAGCTGTAGGCATTAGAGACATTGAAATGTAATCTAAATTTGAGTGGGAGTTTGAGGGCTTTATTTAGTTTTTGGTATGTTCTTGTAAAACATTTTATGATGTTTAATGAAATTATTATTTCAAGATTATTTTAACTGTGATGAAATAATCGTTCCAAAATTATATGAACCATTTTATAGGTCATCGAAGTAAGTGACTTGATCTTGAGTTATCAAAGTCATTTAGCTTGATCATGAGACCCTATATTTGATAGATGGCTTATATCATCATGTCCCTAGTCGAAGGTTGTTGAAATTGGAACACCAACAACCGTGTGAGACTAGATTGGTATGTGACTTATGACAAAGTCTCAGTGTGTCATAGATGCGCGGCATCAAAGTCAGTACATAGGTGTATGTAGGGTACATACGACCGGACAAGACCCGATTATAAGAACTCTTCAGGATATTTATATCTGTGTCATAAGAGATTCTTACTACGACTATAGAGTATAGTCCTTAGACCTGAGTTCGCATGCATGTGACTGCACATGAACTAATGCGCTTTGATCATTGTCTAATGCTGTCGTTAAGCGATGGTTATAAGGACCTTGATTGGGTGTATTATGAAATGAGTAGCTTACAGTGATGGAACAAGACGGGATTTGTCCCTCCAATATAAATGGAGTGAATATCTCTAGGCCAATCGGAGATTTGAATACTGGAAAATGCATGGCCATGCTCAAATGGACTTTCCCGAGTCGTTTGGATTGTCAGTATCGAATCAGAGTCTGATGAACAAGATTAGGCTTTATAAGGATGACACTAATCTTGCCTTATGACTAATCGAGATATTGAGACAAAAGGATTATGAATACAGAGATTCCAGTACAAGTGGGAGATTGTTGGAATTGTGTCCAGTAATCTCGGTACTGTCTCTAGAAAGTAAGAGTATGTCAATGATCAGACATAAGTCATATAATACTGGGGGTCATGATGGCTTGCTAGAGTCCGCTCATGATCTATAAGTCTTGGACTTATTGCCTTTATTATATGATCCCATATGGGTCACACGCCTAAGCTAACGGGAAAATACGAAAGAACGGTTTAGCAGAAGTACGGTAAAAGTGCTAGGCATTTACTGTGCTTAGAGAGACTAAAGGGCCTGATTAAATCCAAGGGATTTAATCAGACTGGGAAATGGGCCTAAAAGCCCAATAGAGTTAAAGAAGGGTTTTAATAAACTAAAACCAAGTCTTTTCTCCTCTAACTTTTTCCCCCTGCGCCGCCAACAGCCTCTCTCTGCGCCTCCTCTCTGTCTGGTCTAGCAGCCAATTCCCGAGCGTGCGTGTGTGAGCCTTTGGAGGATCCATCTCTTGGTGGTTCTGCTGATCTCTGACCATTACCTCCTCATTCCGCTGCACAAAAAAGGTAACAGGTGAGATCCATTTAGTTTCTAAATAAGAGAACCTAGATCTGCATGTTTAGTAGGATGAATCAATTGAGAATTGAATCAGGAAACACTAAACGATCCAACAGTTCTTACCTAAGAATGCATATTTGAGGCCTGCAGGTAGCTTCTTCAGCTTGATCTTTGGAGCTTTCTCCTCGCTCCAGTCCTGCGCAACTGGTGTCGACCGATTCACATGTGGTGTCGGTCGACACTGAATGTCATCGGCTACTTCCAAGTTCATAACTTGCTCGGTAGAGTCCATTAGCCTCAAATATCCAGTAGCAGCATCATCTTCCAGCTCCAGCTCATGCTCAGAACTCATTAAGGCTCTCTCCAACGGGTCGACAGAATGCATTCGATTTAAGAATTTTGCAGCCAGATTCTCAATTGATCAACATAGAAGGTTTTTCCATCAATGGTGGGATACCTCATCAGCTTGTCCATGTCAAATTTCATCACCAGATCACCCACATTCAGTCCAATCTTTCCTCTCTTCACATCAATGATTGCACCAGCTGTAGCCAAGAATGGTCTGCCCAGGATAAGAGGGTCCTTAGGCTCATCATTTTTCTGCAAGACTACGAAATCAGTGGGGATAACACATTCACTAATCTTCACCGGTACATCTTCCAAGAGACCTTCAGGAATCCTCATGGAGCGATCAGCTAAAATCAAGGAGATCCTAGTAGGTGTGAAGTCCGTCATCCCCATCTGCTTAGCAACTGAATATGGCATTAGATTGACACTTGAACTCAAATCACACAATGACCTCTCAAATCTGTTGTTGAAGATTTCACCGTCCAAGACAAAGCTCCCTGGATCCTTTTGCTTCTCAGGAACTCTGTTTAAAATCACAGCACTACAGACCTCAGTGATCATCATCACACACTCTTCATCTCCCATGTCAGAGGTCAACATATGCTTCAAACATCTCTTCAACATTGGGTTGTTGCTAACAGCATCCATCAATGGCATTGGATGAGTTAGCTTTCTCAGCATAGCCATGTACTTAGCCTTGAACCGTTCAAACTTGGACTACTTTGGGTTTCTCGGGAAAGATATTTTGGGTTTATACACTTTCCCACCAGCTGTAGGGGTTTTCTGCGTAGCATTAGAGTCTGTACGTTGTTGGTGTCGACCGACATCAGCGTGGTGTCGGTCGACATTGGTCGATTTCGATCTGTCATAGACTTCATAATCGATCTCGGTCGATTTCCGTTCGTCATGAAGATTCGAAGTGAAGGAATTTCTAGCAGATCCTAATCCAATTAGGCAATCCTGGTCTGAATTCCAAGCCTAGGATCTAGGGTTCATGTAATTGAATATATGGGATCTCAGAATTACCTGGTGATTAGCAGCGGAAGATTTGCAGATAATCGAGATCTAGAGCGTCTCAAATGCTGTGCCTCTACTGGTATCCACACGCACACGAACTGAACAGCGGGGATGCTAGTGCCTATAGAGATCCAATCTCTTCAGAGGTTTCTACTCAAGTTCTGGTGGCTGTGAATTAGGATGGAAAACAGTTTAGGTCGACCATATATCTTATATATATCGACTTAAACCATAACGGAATTAACCAACGATTAAACCGAATTAATCTGATTAATCCGCGAGTTGCATCGATCGATGCACTATCTGCATCGATCGACACTGCCCCAGAATATTGATATCGAATGCATATCAAATATGCATTCACTAGATCATTACATTAATGATCAACCTCGTCTTTAACGTCCAGTTTGCTTAGGTGTGTGACTCTGTAGGATCATATAACACTAGCAATGAGTTCTCAACCCATTGATCATAAGTGGCTTCTAGCAAAGCGTTATGACTACCTAGTGTCATATGATTGTCTCATCTCGACAATACGACTTTCTCTCAGAGTAAGTACAATAGATTTCAGGACATTCCCAACAATCTCCCACTTGTACTAGAATCATCTATTCCTTCAATCCCTTCGTCACTATATCTCGATCTAGCATAATGATATATCATGGTTTTTACCCAGTTTAGACCATGATATAGATGTGTTTTTAGTGTCTTTTGTATTCGTTTAGAGTCTTTTACAGGTTTAATCAAGTTTGGAGCTAATTGGAGATATTTGGAGCATTTTGGGACTTTTGGGACGTTTTGGCCGAGAGCTGAAGTCACTGCCTGATTTATTGATCATGCATCGACCGACACACTACCGAGATGGGCCGTACACGTCGGTTTAATGAAGTTATGAAGATTTACAAAGAAGCCCAAGATAGTTCCAGTATTTACACAGAAGCCCCATCTGAGATTATGCCTATATATACTAGTTTTTGGTGTTTTATTTAGTTACGCTTTCATACTTAGAGCTAAGAGATTTCTAGAGCTTTTGGGGCTGATCTATTTCCTGTATTCACTTATTTTGGAGAAGATTTCGAACCCCTTTATCTATTTAATTTCTTATATGCAATCTATTATTTCTTTGATTATGTTTTCATTAATCATGTCTGAGTAGATCCATAGTTGAGTTTAGGGTTTCTCATTAGGGTTTGATGACTTGCTATACTTGTTTAATTCAGTTAGGATTCACATGATTAGAATGTTCTTCAAACTAAATTATGCTTAAAGCTAGTTCTAACCTGATCAATTAGAATCTAGATCTTAGGTTGCTAAATACGTCACGAGAGTGGGGTTTAGGAATCTGAACTATTTAGGTTGAGCAATTAAATTATTCGCAAAGAGATTTGGCTTAGTTTAATTGTGAACATATCGAACTTGAACTTAATGCTAGTTTAATCTATTAGTAATTGCAAAGAGATTTGGGTTACTGCACTTAGGCATAGAGAGTTTTCGCAAAGAGATTTGGTTAACTCTATTTCCGTGATTTGAGTTCTAGAACTGAGTTTAATTTGATCCTGACTGATTAGCTTGTCTGCTTGTCTGATTTCCTGAGAATACCCTAGGCTTGACGCTTTTAGTTCATTGCTTACAAAACCGATTCCTGCTACTGTTTACTTTCTTGCAACGCAATTTATTTACTTCACTACTTGCTTTATTTCTAGTTTAATCACTACGTTTCTATTTCTATTGAGACCAAGTGTCCCTGTGGATTCGATAACCCTATATACTACTTTGACATTCCTGTGCACTTGCAGTTTAGAATAGGGTAAAACTTAGAACCTATCAAGTTTTTGGCGCCGTTGCCGGGGACTCTTTGAGTCTTCGATAGGACCGAACTTAGGGTTTTTACTAGAAATTTTTCTTTTTGTTTTTGTTCTTTTTCGTTTTTATTTTTTTGATTTTGCTAACTTTTTCTCTGTTTCTTTCTGTCGCAGGTACGACTCTCGCCTTGCGTCGACCGTTGCACACCTTGCGTCGATCGACACTAGGCGATTCTGAGATTGAATCGATCGTTGCACTGATAGCATCGATCGTTGCTGGACGATTACAGACAGTTTATGCCAACGCAGAAAACTCGAAGTAATCCGAACTCGAGCTTGGTTAATCTCAATCTAGAGGAACTTGGACGTTTAGAAAGAGCTAACAGAAGAGAAAGAAGAGAGAGAATGGTACGAGAACGTTTGATCTTGATACCAGATGCTGAGGGTACCCTGAGGGATCCGGAGAACAATCCTTACAATGCTGCTGGGCAAAGGGTTGATGCTGAAGGGAATGTCATCCCTGACCCTCCTGAGCAACTGCAACAGGAACAAAACCAGGGTCAAAGACGAGCTCAAGGTAGAGAGATGGTTGTTCATGAGAGGACACTAGCTGACTACAACAGACCTGACGAGTTTCATGCAAACCGAGCAGCTTTAGTGCTTCCTGCCTTTGAGAGGAATGACTTTGAGGTAAAGACCATCTACTACCAGCTGATGAGACAGATTGCTTTTCATGGTCACCAAGCGGAGCAGCCTATGGATCACATTGATCGGTTTGAGGACATAGTTACTGGCATGAAGTATGAAGGAGTATGCCCGGACTATCTGTTCCTTAAGCTATTTCCACACAGTCTTGCTGGAGACGCTAGTGTATGGTTGAGGCAGCTGGCACCTGGCCAGTATACCACTTGGGCAGCTTTAAAGAGTGAGTTCCTGCGTCACTTCTACGATGATGCGCGTTCAGACCAGTCCAGACAGGACATACTCACTTTCTCCCAAGGAGCTGTGGAGCCTTTAAAGACTGCCTGGATAAGATTTAAGCAGTATCAGCGTGACTGCTCACACCATGGATTCACTGAAGTTCAGCTGATTGGTATTTTCTTCAGAGGAATAGATCTTCCATATCAGTCTGCGCTGGACAATTCCAGTAACGCCAACTTCAACACCAGGACTCCTACACAGGCTAAGCAGTTGATTGAGAATCTAATTGGCAGCAACAGCTGCAAGACTATGGATGAAAGGAGGAAGAAACCTAGTGGAAGTGTTGATAACTCAGAGATGGCTGAACTGAGATCCAGGATGGACAAAATCTGCACTCTTCTAGGTGAAAAGAAGGCTGTCCACTTTGCTCAAGAGGTAGAGGTAATTCAGACTGAGGAGGACACTCAGGAAGAGGATGTGAATTACATCGGAGGATCTGGTTTCCAAGGAAACAGATTTGGATATCAATCTGGAAACAGATTTTCCGGTGGAGGACAGAAAAGTGCCTACACAGGCAATCAGAACTCCTCGAACTATGGACAGACCAGTAATTTTCAGAAGCCTTATGGACAGAATGCTCAGAGAACCTACGGATCTTCATCTTATCAGACACCTCCTACACCCACTACTTTCGAGACTAAGATGGAGACAATGGTGGAACAGTTGCTGGAAAGCCAAGTCAAGACTTCTGTGGACTGCAACAAGAAAATTGATGCTATGTATGGGGATCTCAATGGAAAGATTGAGTCTATGAACACTCATATGAAGCAACTGGACACTCAGGTAAATCAGATTTCAGGTTCCATGAAGGAAAAAGGAGTCACAGATACTCATATTAAAGCCTGG
Source organism: Orychophragmus violaceus (assembly GCA_030180135.1). Lineage (NCBI taxonomy): Eukaryota > Viridiplantae > Streptophyta > Magnoliopsida > Brassicales > Brassicaceae > Orychophragmus > Orychophragmus violaceus. The sequence goes on along the minus strand of CM058232.1, from coordinate 82,145,771 downwards.
TCTGTACTCATCAATGATGGATCTCATCTAGGTGAGAAATTTGAGCTAAGTACAGCTGAGTTGGTGGATGAAGCAGAATTTTCGGATTTGAGTGAAAAACTCTCGGGTGGAAATTGTGGAAATCGCATTGCAACGATCGACACACACCTTGTGTCGGTCGATGCAGGTCGTGAGCAGACAGTATTGTCGGATGATAATGAGACTGATGCAGAACTGGCCCGTTTATTCCCTGATGTTTCTGAAATCACTCAGGAGGAGATTTATGCACAAGCCAGTAGGCAATATCCCAAGGTGTCTGAGGTAATTAAACAGGAGATTGAAGAGCTGAAGAAGCTAGAAGAAAGTGGTGAAGACTTGGAAGAAATTCCACCGTCTGATGATCCACCTTATCATCCCTGTGTACAGAGGTACTTGAACAAGATGCTGCCTTTGGATGATGAGCTGCGAGAATGGGTGATTATAGTTCCCCAACATATCAGTGATGTTCTGCTAAACAAGATTCCAAAGAAGTTACCTGATCCCGGAGTCTTTATACTAGGTTGCTCTATCTTCGAAGACAGCTTTAGACGCTCTCTGTGTGATTTAGGAGCTGCTGGAAGCATGATGCCTTATTCTGTAGCAGAACAGCTGGGATTGCTGGATTTTTCTCCCACTGGGACCCGTCTTGTCCGAGAAGATCAGTCTATACGAGTTCCGGAGGGACTTTTAAAAGACATACCGGTGAGAGTTGGAAACTACTTGGTTCCGACAGATTTCCTTGTGCTGAAATATGACTGCGATCCTGATGAAGCATTGCTGCTTGGAAGACCATTCTTGGCGACAGCAGGGGCTGTGATTGATGTTAGACAGAGTCTAATAGACCTCCATCTGGGAGATGAACCGCTGCGATATGAGATGGAGAAGCTGCGAAAACCACTGATAGATGGGCAGACGTTCACAATCATGGAAGCAGAAGATGGGCAGCCGGATGATACAGTGATTCTAGACCCTGGAGCACATTTTACTCCCACCTTTCTTGGACTGAAGCATTCTGCAACAGCCTATTCTCCACCATGGATGAGGAGACTTGAACAGAGACATAACAAGTCTCTGTCAGGATCTCTTAGAGCCTGAAAAATCTTGTGCGTCCGGTCAAGCTAATGACCTTAAACAAGCGCTGAGTGGGAGGCAACCCACTGTTAGGTTTAGTTATCTTTCTTTCTTATTTTTGGTGTTTTTGTTAGGATTTCACGTTTTTGTTTTTGTTTTTGCTAAGTGTTGGATCGTTTAGTGTCTCCTGATTCAATTCTCAGATTGATTCATCCTACTAAACATGCAGATCTAGGTTCTCTTGAATAGAAAGATAATAGATCTCACCTGTTACCTTTTTGTGCAGCGGAATGGGAGGTAATAGTCAGAGATCAGCAGAACCACCAAGAGATGGATCCTCCAAAGGCTCACACACGCACACCGGGAAATTTGGCTGCTAGACCAGCTTAGAGAGGAGGCGCAGAGAGAGAGATGGGAGGCGCAGAGTGCTGAGAAAATTAGAGTGCTAGGTCTGATTTTAGTCATTAAAATCTCTTCTAGTTCTCATGGGCTTTTGGGCCCAATTCTCAGTTCTGATTAAATCCCTTGGATTTAATCAGGCCCTTTAGTCTCTCCAAGTACCGTAAATGCCTAGCACTTTCACCGTACTTCTGCTAAACCGTTCCTTCGTATTTTCCCGTTAGCTTAGGCGTGTGACCCATATGGGATCATATAATAAAGGCAATAAGTCCAAGACTTATAGATCATGAGCGGACTCTAGCAAGCCATCATGACCCCCCAGTATTATATGACTTATGTCTGATCATTGACATACTCTTACTTTCTAGAGACAGTACCGAGATTACTGGACACAATTCCAACAATCTCCCACTTGTACTGGAATCTCTGTATTCATAATCCTTTTGTATCAATATCTCGATTAGTCATAAGGCAAGATGAGTGTCATCCTTATAAAGCCTAATCTTGTTCATCGGACTCTGATTTGATACTGACAATCCAAACGACTCGGGAAAGTCCGTTTGAGCATGGCCATGCATTTTCCAGTATTCAAATCTCCGATTGGCCTAGAGATATTCACTCCATTTATATTGGAGGGACAAATCCCGTCTTGTTCCATCACTGTAAACTACTCATTTCATAATACACCCAAACAAGGTCCTTATAACTATCGCTTAACGACAGCATTAGACAAAGATCAAAGCGCATTAGTTCATGTGCAGTCACATGCATGCGAACTCAGGTCTGAGGACTATACTCTATAGTCGTAGTAAGAATCTCTTATGACACAGATATAAATATCCTGAAGAGTTCTTATAATCGGGTCATGTCCGGTCGTATGTACCCTACATACACCTATGTACTGACTTTGATGCCGCGCATCTATGACACACTGAGACTTTGTCATAAGTCACATACCAATCTAGTCTCACACGGTTGTTAGTGTTCCAATTTCAACAACCTTCGACTAGGGACAGGATGATATAAGCCATCTATCAAATATAGGGTCTCATGATCAAGCTAAATGACTTTGATGACTCAAGATCAAGTCACTTACTTCGATGACCTATAAAATGGTTCATATCATTTTGGAACGATTATTTCATCACAGTTAAAATAATCTTGAAATAATAATTTCATTAAACATCATAAATGTTTTACAAGAACATATCAATAACTAAATAAAGCCCTTTACTAACTCCCACTGAAATTAAGACTACATCTTAATTTCACTTATCCTACAGCAACAGTCCGCGACTCGTGCTTAGGCCTATGGAGTGGCTTCGTTAATAGATTAGCAACGTTCTCATTCGTTGAAACTTGCTGATCTACTTAACATCTCTGTCATTTATCTCACGGAATAGGTTATACCTACCCTCAAGGTGTTTAGACCTCTGATGTGCAGCTAGTCTCATCTATGCTGGGAATCACATCAAGTTCAGTGACGAACTCTTCTTTCCAAACAACCTCTTTCGCCGCTTCCCAAGCTGCGAAATGTTCAGCTTAAGTCATGGAGTCAGCAACAGTGCCTTGCACCGCCAGATAGACACAAGATATAACCGGACTGTGACCGGAAATCATCTTTGTCTATTGGAAACTTGCCTTTCAGACTCTACCGACTTGTAGCACCTCACTTTCTCCGTAAATCAAGAACTTATCCTAAGTATTTTCCAAATACTTTAGGATATTCTTTACGGCAATCCAGTGATTCTTTGCTGGATTTGACTGGTCTTTACTTGTCTTGCTTAACATTAAAACAACATCAAACAAGTACGTTTCATGGCATACATGATAGATCCAATTGCCGACGCATATGGAATCTCATCCATGCATTTAAGCTCAGCAGTTATCGTAGGACACTGTATCTTGCTTAACGTAATGTCATGTGACATTGGCATAAAACCCTTCTTGGAATGCTGAAAAGGTGTAGGACTTTGTCAATTTAAGAACCCTGACTTTGTCCTACCAGCTCTTTTGGATCTCTATCTTTAGATCCAAAATCCAAGAACTACGTGGCTTTACCCATGTCAATCATAAAACCAACTCCCAAGCCAGTCCTTTACCGACTGCAGCATTGGGACGTTATTTCCGAGAATCAGTATGTCATCGACATACAATATGAGAAATGCAACATTGCTCCCACTTATCTATTAGTAAACGCACAGTTCCATTTTGTTCCTGTTCAAGTCAAAACCTTGACTATTTCAACAGAACGAAGATTCCAACTCCGATATGTTTGCTTCCATCCATGAATGGATCAATAAAGCTAACTTACACATAGTGTAATTTTTCGGAGTCCGGGCTCACTTTCGCTTCTTTGAATTTCGCAGATTCGTCGCTTTCAATGATCATCAGATCATGCGAACTTTCAACGATTATCAGGTTCAACTAATGACGAGAAATCACTCTCGGATTAGTGACTGATTCATTCATATCTGCGAACTTCAGGCTCTACAGGTGTAGATTCTACAGAAATCTGTAAGTCCATCCGCTGCTCTCCCTCAACAGGTTGAGCAGCCTCCTGTATTTCTCGAATTTCTTCGAGTTATACTTTTACTCCCACTGTTCTTCTTGGAAAGTAACTTCCCTTCTTAGAAAATAGAATGGACGTAAAAGTAACAAGCCTTGGTTTCCCTAGGACAACCAGCGAAGTAGCACAACTACAAATACTCAGTAAAGACGAATTTGGATCGATTCCAATCCACATTTACGTGGTGTCTTTCAACTGATATTGGTGGAACTATTTCAGCGTAAACTTAGATATTTTAGAGCGTTATTCTTAAAGAATATCATGGAAGATTCGTGTGACTCATCTTTAATCATTTCTAATAAGATCTGATTCTTTCTCACAAAAATACCTCAAGGTTTTCAGGAGAAATGAGCTGTGAAACGATTTCACACTCATTCAGATGATCACACCATCAATGACTTAAGTATTCTCACTCGTGATCTAATCAAGAGTCTTAATACTTCTGTCACTAAGATTCTATACCTCATTCTGGAACTCTTTCGATCATATCAAAGAATTCTGACTTGTGTCTCATCAAATGAACACAGTCACACTCACTGAAGCAATCAGTAGAGACAATGAAGTACAGGAAATTTTCTCTGGCATTACTGTTCATTGGGCCACATACATGAGTATGTTCAAGGTCCAATAAGCCTTTGGGCCTTTCTCTAGCTCGGCTAAGATAGGCCCTTTGCCTTTTGGTCCAGTAAGCAAAATTCAAGTCTCATAAGATATCGTATCAAATGAGCCCAACAGTCCATAACTATGGGATTTCTGAATCCGACTTACTCTATGTGACCAAGACTTTTATGCCAAGAAAAATCAGGTTTAATTCATCAGATTTAAACCAATTCGGTATTTATGTTATATTTAGGCACCTTTTGGTTTAAAATATAAAACCCATTCCTTGAACAGGGTGCTACAATTAATATTTCATTAAGATCAAAAGAACAAAACTTGTCTTTTATCAAAATGAAAAACATTCAAATTCTTACAAGAAAATGAAAAACAACTCTGCTTAAAGCAGGTATATTGTAGCAATTACTTAATACAAAACCAAGCCTCGAAGGCATCTACAAGTGAAAACCCTACGGCTGAGGCAGCGTCCATAGCTCCTTCCAGACATGTAGATCCACTTGTCCTTCCTTCAACGTTCTACTGTTGCTTAGGCTCTGCATATTACAACAAATATCAGTGCCACAACCAGTATCCAATACCTATAAGGTAGAACTTGAAGTAATAACATGAATACCTGAGGAAGTAGTCTCATACATCAACTTCAACTCCTCATCATCTTCCATGAATTTAATGCAATCTCTCTTCCAATGCCCAGTCTCTTTACAGTAGCAGCACTTACCAACGTAAGAGGTATCTGACTTGGGCTCAGAAGACACACGCTTGCCATGATTCAAAATCTGGACAACTTTGTCTTCGCCCTTGTCAGTACTAGGTTTAATAAACCCACCCTTCTCTATTATGAGATTATACTGGGTACTCTTCACGTTTGGCTCAACTGTCTTGAGCATATCATGCAGTTCAGTCAGCGTCTTCGTTAAGCCTTTCTTGATATAGTTCCTTCTGAACTTATCATAGCTTGACGGCAGTGACTGCAGAATGATCTCAGTTGCCAATTCTTGGCTAACTGGATAATCCAGTTTCCTCAGGTTATCAATGTAACCCATCATTTTACTGACATGAGGACTCACTAGATGATCATCTGGTAGCTTGCAGCTAGTGAGAGACTTAACCAACTGGTATCTCTCCACTCTTATCTGCTCCTGAAATATCAATTTCAGGCTGCTGATCATCTCTATTGGCGACTCCATGTTCTCATATTGCTTCAGCAAATTTGAGTCCATGGTAGCCAATATCAGACCACGCACATCTACCGCATCATTATAATGCTTATTCCAAGCATCATATACTGCATGAGAGGCATTGGACCCGATCCTCACGGGGAGAGCTCTCTCAAGGACATAGTCCTTTCTCTCCTGCCTGAGGACTAGCCTCAGGTTCCGCGACCAAGTCAAGAAATTTGATCCGTTCAGTTTGTCCATCTCAAGGACAGACCGGATCGAGAAAGTGTTTTGATTGTTTGTGCTAGTCATAACTGAAAATTAAGATAAAAGGATTTTAGTTAATATGTTCAATATGATTAATCTCGCATTATACTTAATATGATTAATCTTGCATTATATTCAATAACATCAGTTACCCTCAATAGAATATAATGATTCCAAGATCCACATATAACTAAGATCAAAGTGGGCCACTGGCCGTCACCCAACCTTGGCTTATATCGGTAAGCCCTATCTCGGCTAATTATATCCGTGATATAACTCTTGGTTGTGAATCTGGGCCCGAGGCCCAATCCACTCTGATGTCTCAAGGCCCGGGACTCCCGATGGCCTAGTCAAGAAAACCAGACTATACAGTCATGTAATCACTAATGTCTGGGACTCCCAATGACATTTATGAATCACAAACCGTCTTACCCACGCAAAAGTAGGCACCCTCACACTGTAAGGCCATGAGTACAATTGAATGGGCTTCGACAGCTGACATAGACTGGACAAGACATCCAACGCTTGATATTATTTGAGGTTTGTAGGTTTATTAAAAATTCATCCCAAAATAGAAGATTACTATTTTGGGAAACTTTCCTTTTTGGGAAACCTACTAATTTTGGAAACTTTCTAAAATAGAAACTTTTAATTATAGAAATTTCCTAAAATCCAAAACATGCAAATCTAGAAACTTCTATTTTAAGAAACTTTCTAATTTCAAAAATTTTGGAAACTTATTAATTTAAAATCGATTTTCTAATTTTTTTATAAAAATAAATTTTAAATTAATTCTGAAGAAAAGACTCAAATAATTGGCCCAATTGTTTTAACTTCTTGGCCCGAGGCCCAAGAATTGGTCTATGTCCAAGACATAACCCAATTGCCCAATTAAATGACATAACCGGTCTGGTTCATTAAAATTGGTCTAACCAAAATTAATTACTACGACGACCACAATTGTCAACCGGTTATTTACTAAACCGGATTTTCTCAATTTATTTGGTCCAACCAAATCAAATTAGAAAATCACTGGTTTAGGCACAAAATCCAATTTTTCGACTTTGGATTTCTTATCCCGGTTTAACCAGAACTTAATAAATTTATTAAGTCTGTTTATTAAACCGTGACGATTAATTTTAATTAAAATTTTAAACCGAGCCTTAAACCGAACCGAACCAATTGATCATGTGAATCGATCACGACCTAGCCGTGAGCTTCACGCGATCACGACAGCCGCAAGCCATCATGCTTCCGCGGCGGGTCGATGCTCGGGACGGGATGGGACGATCGGGCCGTGCGATCGGGACGAGACAGCCGGGCCATCTCTCGCGATCGGAACGAGCCATGCCGTGCGATCGGGACGTGACGAGGCGTGCGATCGCGATGATTCACTCGGCCCTCGGTCTCGACTGCGGTGCGGGACGATAGCGGGATGATCGCAGCGATCCGCTCGGTCCATCCACGCGATCGGGACGCGATCCATCCTTCGATCGGGACGCGACCACGCAACACGATCCTCGTCGATCGGTTCGTGCGTCTGTCTCGATCCGGACGATCCGACGCATACCAATTCATATAGATTGGATCATGCGATTTCTTGTTTGTTTAGGTTTCAATTCTTTGTTTCTTAAGTGTTTTTCCTTATCAGTAGGTTGATTCAAAAACACTTCTTAAACAATCCTAAACATGATTCTAAACAAGAAAAACCACAGAACCAATGGCTCTGATACCACTGTTGGATCGTTTAGTGTCTCCTGATTCAATTCTCAGATTGATTCATCCTACTAAACATGCAGATCTAGGTTCTCTTGAATGGAAAGATAATAGATCTCACATGTTACCTTTTTGTGCAGCGGAATGGGAGGTAATAGTCAGAGATCAGCAGAACCACCAAGAGATGGATCCTCCAAAGGCTCACACACGCACACCGGGAAATTTGGCTGCTAGACCAGCTTAGAGAGGAGGCGCAGAGAGAGAGATGGGAGGCGCAGAGTGCTGAGAAAATTAGAGTGCTAGGTCTGATTTTAGTCATTAAAATCTCTTCTAGTTCTCATGGGCTTTTGGGCCCAATTCTCAGTTCTGATTAAATCCCTTGGATTTAATCAGGCCCTTTAGTCTCTCCAAGTACCGTAAATGCCTAGCACTTTCACCGTACTTCTGCTAAACCGTTCCTTCGTATTTTCCCGTTAGCTTAGGCGTGTGACCCATATGGGATCATATAATAAAGGCAATAAGTCCAAGACTTATAGATCATGAGCGGACTCTAGCAAGCCATCATGACCCCCAGTATTATATGACTTATGTCTGATCATTGACATACTCTTACTTTCTAGAGACAGTACCGAGATTACTGGACACAATTCCAACACTAAGTTCAGATACAGAGTTCGAGTCTGGAGATGTGTGACGATCGATGCACTTGTGCATCGGTCGTTGCAAGGTGAATTCTACGAAGAGGGGTAATCGCATTGTGACGATCGTTGCTTTTAAGCAACGGTCGTTGCAATTGGTTCAATTGCTAAAATTAAGGTACGTGCTTAAACCGCGAAATCGATTTCGGTTTACTAAGCAACGATCGCTGCCCCTATGCAACGGTCGTTGCACCCACGACCAGGTTAGTGCCTTAAACCCTTTCTCTTCTCTTTTCTTCCTCATTTCTGATTTTCCGTACACCGACGGTTCCACACCCAAAATTCAAATTTCCTCATCATTTTTCTTTGTTTCGATTGCTTAATCTTCCTACTTCAACACTCTAAACCTTTGTCTATCACTCATATCTCAAGAATCCGAGGTAATGGACTTCTATTTCTCAAATTTTCGGATTGAATTCTAGGGTTTTAAGGTTTGAGATTTTTGGAACTGAAAAATTGATGATGCATGCTCAATTAGGACGATTTAGGGTGATGGGTTATGAATTTGAACAGATTAGAGGCAATGTGGCTTGGATTTGAACTGATTTTGATGATTTGTTTGCGGCAAAATCGCCTTGCAACGGTCGTTGCTCTCGAGCAACGGTCGTTGCTTTGCGATTTTGGGAAATGTTCGACGAGCTGAAATCGCCTTGCAACGATCGATGCCTTAGATGCAACGGTCGTTGCTTCGCGATTTCATAGAGAATTGCCGAGACTTATAATTGTTTGAACTTTGTTTCTTTTGCAGATGGCAACTCAAAGGCAATCCCGCAAGAGACGAGCCACAGCTTCTACAGCTACGAGACAACACATCCCACCACCAGAGTGGCTTAGCAGAGAGTCAGAGCCACCCGCACCATACCAGAGATATGGGCCACCAGTTGCTTTGCCTTGGCCCAGAGCAGATAACACGCCATTTCAGACTACTAGACAGTGGCCGGAGGATCTTAAAACCTTCTTCAGGTCTGCCGAGTTCACAGAGCGGCCATTGCTCAGTTCATGGGACGAGTATGACTCGTTTCTCTACAGTGGTTGGTGTGGGATGATCTTCAAGCCGACCAAGTTCGCTGACTACTCCACCTGCAGGACTCTTGGGATTGATGAGCAGGTGCTCGCTGTGTGCAGAGGCATTGGTCTAGGGACAATGCCGATGCAACCTCATGATCTCTACCCTGAGCTGGTCAGGCAGCTGATGGCCACTTGCAGAGTGGTTTACTCGGATCCCGACAACCGGAGCGCTACAGTTGGGACATTTACATTCATGAGTTGGGGAGTCAGGTATCGGATTCCTCTACTTGATCTTTGCAGGATCTACGGGTTCAGTACTGGGCCGAGGCGCATTGCCATGCCACTAGAGTGGGACGCAGATGAGGCCAGACTGTTCTGGGAGTGTATTGGCAGTGGTCGATACAACTCCAGGATCACTCCTGTGGTGCAGATGAGACATCCGGTGCTGCGATATGTCTCGCGTGTCTTGTGCTGGAGCTTGCTTTGCAAGTTCGAGGCAAACAAGATGCGCAAATATGAGATGGAGCTGCTGTTTATGGGACTGAGAGATCAGTTTAGAGGATCTGGAGTGAGAGATCCTACTACGGGTCTCAACTTGGGAGCTATCTTCGCACAGCATTTAGTTGATCTGCAGACGAAGCCTTTCGATGGAGCTGGTACTGAGACGGTAGGGAGTTTGCTTACTCCCATTTTTGAGTACTGTGGGATTACTCTTCATGGTACAGAGTGTGATACATCCCGGGAGTTCTTGGATCTGAGCCATTTGCAGAGCGCTACTTGGCTCAAGGAGGGGCGCATTTGGGTTTACACCGATCCGACCACTGGGAGGACTGGTATAGAGCTTCCTGCTGCCAGATGGACACAGATTGACACATTATAGGCACTGAGATTTCAGCCTCCTGAGTCTACGCAGCGTGGGATACCTTCTATGGCTCATCCGCTGGGAGAGCCTTCCTCACGAGCTTCGACTTCTTCTGCCCCCGCTCCTGCGCCCGCGCCAGCCCCAGTCGACATTGTGGGTCCCTTTCCTGAGCCTGCAATGGCTTACGGTGCATATTCTGAGGCAGAGTGGAGAGAGAGATCCGATGGTATGTTTCGAGTTCTTTGGAACTTCGTGCGTACTTGCAGCTGCAGGAGGCCACCACAGATCCATCAGCCCGTACCTGACCGACGTCGTCGACAGCGATCTCCGACTGATACTGATCCCGCACCCGAGGCAGCCGATGACGATGCATTGTATGGTGGGATAGACGATGTGAGCGAGTGAGAGTAGTCTCCATACTTTCGGTTCTGTATTCTTACTTTTTCTTTTCTTTTGCACTTTTCTTATTTTCTTAGGATTCTATGATGTTTGGATGGTTTGGCATGATTTGATACATTTGTTGTTTCAGTTTTACTCTGTTTCTAGTGTTTTCAGCTTGCAGGATTGAAAATTGACATAAACCGACGGATTAACCTGCTAACTTGCTGACTGTTCGTGAAAAACGCTGTGCGTCGATCGACACACCATTGTGTCGATCGTCACAATACGAAAGAATCGCATTGCAGCGATCGTTGCGGTCCTGAGCAACGATCGATCCCCAACGAAAATCGCACAGCAACGGTCGGTGCACCTAGTGCAACGATCGATGCCTGACTGCGACAGAGGTAAAACCCGAGAGAACTAACCATTCAATTCACTAATTTTTGTTTTCTTTCTTTTAACCAATCCCTTGCTTGACACTACTGGGGACAGTGTGTCTTAAGTGTGGGGGAGGTTCTACTAATTACTTTCTTTTGTTTTCTTAAGAGTCAGTTAAATTTTTAAAAAATTTGTTTTTCGAGTCAAAATTTGTTTAAGTAGGGAACAATGATTTTTTGAGAAGATTAGCAGCATTTGCAGGAACTTAAGTGACCATTGAGATGAAGCTGCAGATTAATCTATGACTATTAGAAAACCCCATCACGGATCAACCTACTGAGGACACCCACATCACTTCAGGTATCAGAGGATCCTTTTACTGACTTCACCCCTAATACTGACTTAGATTTTCTCACCTAAGGGCTTGGTATACTTTGTGTCGGGTTCCTTTGCTAGTTCTGACACAGCTTGTAAACTTGTCCTATCTAGTTCCCTTCTCCCCTTCCATAAAGTAAAAAAAAAAAAAAAGATAATAAACTGAGGATGAGTTAGTAACTCCGAAGTGGTCATGGGAATGGTAGCTAAAACTCTCATATCCTGTGTACCATGGAATGTGTCCAAAGTACACCCCATAACGGGAAGAACACTGATAAAAAAAAAAAATGATACCCAATGGGGAAAAATCAGTTGTTAAGGAAAGGAAAGAGAAGAAAGGGACTAGAGAAAGATAGTATGGTGGTCTAGAGCTGGCAAAGTAAGAACCCATGTGCCCTTTGATCGATACTCCTTAGGTGAGACCGCACTTTAATACTTGCAGAAGTCAGTAGGGAGAATTTGAATGCTTGAATGTGATTGTGGAGTTTACTTAGGACAGTTGCTAAGTGTGGGGGAAGTATATGTTGGTCTTGATGTCTGTAGATTGATTCTTTCATGTGGATTACTAAGGGGAATCTGAATGCTGCTGCTGTTGGAATTATGTCCAGTAATCTCTGTGCTGTCTCTAGAAAGTAAGAGTATGTCAATGATCAGACATAAGTCATATAATACTGGGGGTCATGATGGCTTGCTAGAGTCCGCTCATGATCTATAAGTCTTGGACTTATTGCTTTTATTATATGATCCCATATGGGTCACACGCCTAAGCTAACAGGAAAATGTGTAGGAACGGTTTAGCAGAAGTACGGTAAAAGTGCTAGGCATTTACTGTACTTAGAGAGATAGAAGGGCCTGAGTAAATCCAAGGGATTTAATCAGACTAGGGAATTGGGCCCAAAAGCCCAAAAGGAATTAGGCATAAGTTTTATGATTAAAACTTAACCTAGCCACCTAATTTCCCTAAGCCTCTGCGCCACCTCTCTCTCTCTTCTGCGCCTCCCACCAGCTGGTCTAGCAGCCAATTTCCTTTGCGTGCGTGTGTGAGCCTTTGGAGGAACTATCTCTTGGTGGTTCTGCTGATCTCTGACCCGTACCTCCTCTTTCCGCTGCATAATAAGGTAACAGGTGAGATCCTTTATGATTCTGCAAGAGAACCTAGATCTGGCATGTTTAGGTGAGTTTAATCTGAAGAATTGAATCAGGATTAACACTAAACAATCCTTCAGTGGTATCAGAGCCATTGGTTCTGTTAGGATTTCTTGTTTTAGAATCATGTTTAGGTTGTTTAGAAGTGTTTAGATCAATCTGTGCTTGAATTTGATTTGTAAAACACTTAAGAAACAATTGAAAACCTAAACTAAAACCGCATGAACCGATCGCTAAAGGATCGGTATGCGTCCGAGAGTCGGCCGAGCGGATCGCTTGATGCACGGACCGATAATGGATCGATCGCGTGGTCATGCCGATCGTTGATGCTCGCGGCGAGTGATGAACCGATCGGCGAGCCGATCGCATGTATCGATCACAGATCGATGGCATGGATCGATGCGATCGAGTCCAGCTCACGACGCGTCTCGACCCGAGCCATCCCGTCCCGCGTCCCGTCCCGTCCCGATCTCGTGGCTTGCGGCTGCCCGATTGTTGCTCGATCGCGTGAAGCCGTGATCGGTTCGTGACCTAATGGGCCGGTTCGTTTTGGTTAGGTGGTTCGGTTTAAGATATTTTAAAATCTTAATCGTCACGGTTTAATAAACAGACTTAATAAAATTTATTAAGTTCTGGTTAAACCGGGATAAGAAATTCAAAGTCGTAAAATTGGATTTAGTGCCTAAACCAGTGATTTTCTAATTTGATTTGGTTGGACCAAATAAATTGAGAAAATCCGGTTTAGTAAATAACCGGTTGACAATTGTGGTCATCGTAGTAATTAATTTTGGTTAGACCAATTTTAATGAACCAGACCGGTTATGTCATTTAATTGGGCAATTGGGTTATGTCTTGGACATGGACCAATTCTTGGGCCTCGGGCCAAGAAGTTAAAACAATTGGGCCAATTATTTGAGTCTTTTCTTCAGATTTAATTTAAAATTCATTTATATAAAATTAAAATCGATTTTAAATTAATCTGTTTTTCAAAAACTGAAATTAGAAAGTTTCTTAAATTAGAAGTTTCTATATTTGCATGTTTTGGATTTTAGGAAATTTCTATATTTAGAAAGTTTCCAATTTTAGGAAGTTTCCAATTTTAGAAAGTTTCCAAAATTAGTAGGTTTCCCAAAAAGGAAAGTTTCCCAAAATAGTAATCTTCTATTTTGGGATAAAATTTTAATAAACCTACAAACCTCAAACAATATCAAGCGTTGGATGTCTTGTCCAGTCTATGTCAGCTGTCGAAGTCCGTTCAATTGTATTCATGGCCTTACAGTGTGAGGGTGTCTACTTTTGCGTGGGTAAGACGGTTTGTGATTCATAAATGTCATTGGGAGTCCCAGACATTAGTGATTACATGACTGTATAGTCTGGTTTTCTTGACTAGGCCATCGGGAGTCCCGGGCCTTGAGACATCAGAGTGGATTGGGCCTCGGGCCCAGATTCACAACCAAGAATTATATCACGGATATAATTAGCCGAGATAGGGCTTACCGATATAAGCTAAGGTTGGGTGACGGCCAGTGGCCCACTTTAATCTTAGTTATATGTGGATCTTGGAATCATTATATTCTATTGAGGGTAACTGATGTTATTGAATATGATGCGAGATTAATTATATTAAATTTAATACGAGATTAATCATTTTGAACATATTAACTAAAATCCTTTTATCTTATATTTCAGCTATGACTACTACAAGCACTCAAAACACATTCTCAATCCGGTCTGTTCTCGAGAAGGAGAAGCTGACTGGAACGAACTTCCTGACGTGGTCAAGGAACTTGAGGCTGGTCCTCAAGCAGGAGAAGAAGGATTATGTCCTTCGTGATCCCCTCCCCGAGAGGCCTCCTAACAATGCCGCCAGGACTCTGCATAATGCTTGGGAAAAGCATTCGTCAGATGAAAATGATGTCTATTGCCTGATGTTGGCGACCATGACTGCTGAGCTGCAAATGCAGTTCGAGAGTGTGTTGTCGCCCATCGAGATAATGGCAAGCCTGAAATCGCTTTTTCAGGAGCAGGCAAGGACTGAGAGGTTCCAGACAGTTAAGAACCTCTTAGACTGTAAGTTGGCTGCAAATGCGGCAGTGAGTCCTCATGTCTTGAAGATGATGGGTTATCTCGATAATCTTCAGAAACTCGACTGCCCTATCAGCCAGGAACTTGCCTGCGACATCGTTCTGCAGTCTTTACCTGCAAGCTATGATCAGTTCATCCTGAACTTCAATATGCATGGCTTGAGTAAGACATTGCCTGAGCTTCACGGAATGCTCAAGACTGCAGAGCCCAACTTGAGGAAAGCCAAGGACCCCAATGTGCTCATGGTGCAAAAGGGCAAGGGCTTTAAGAAATCCTCTGCCAAGGACAAGGGAAAGGCTAAGGCTGTTCAAGTCTCGGACAAGGACACGCCAAAGCCCAAGCCCAAATCCAAGGCTGGGCCTACTGACATCTGCAGGTTCTGTAAAGAACCAGGGCATTGGAGGAGAGAATGTAAGAAATTCCAAGAAGGTCTAAAGGAATTGAAGAAGAAGACTCTCGAGACTTCTTCATCAGGTATTTTTGTTATAGAAGTTAATACAACTACTTCTGATAATACCTCATGGGTTATGAGGCTGAAGCAAGGACAAGTGGAGCTACGAGTTGGGAATGGAGCGAAAGTTCCTGCACTAGCTGTAGGCACATACTTGTTGTCTTTACCTTCGGGATTGGTTTTAGAACTCAATAATTGTTATTTTGTACCTGCGATAAGCAGAAATATTATTTCAATTTCTTTGTTGGATTTGGAAGGTTATGATTTTTCAGTTAAGAATAAATTATGTTCCTTCAATCGCAACAATTTTTTCTATGGTTGTGCCCCTCTTACGAATGGGCTTTACATACTTGATCAATCCGCGCCAATTTATAACATTGATACCAAACGGTTCAAACCTAATGAGGAGAACCGAACGTTTCTATGGCATTGTCGTTTAGGGCACATCAGCGAGAAACGCATCAAGAGGCTCCATTCGAATGGACTTCTTGGCTCATTTGACTTTGAGTCATGTGAGAAATGCGAATCCTGCATGATGGGCAAAATGACCCGGGCCCCCTTTAATAAACCTAACGAGAGGGCCAGTGACTTATTGGGCCTGATACACACTGATGTGTGTGGCCCAATGTCCACTAATGCAAGAGGAAACTATCAGTACTTCATTACCTTCACTGATGATTTCAGTAGGTATGGATATGTTTATTTGATGAAACATAAGTCTGAATCGTTTGAGAAATTCAGAGAATTCCAAAATGAAGTACAGAACCAACTTGGCAAAAGCATTAAGGCTCTTCGGTCCGACCGAGGAGGAGAATACTTAAGCCAAGAATTCAGTGATCATCTGAGAGAGTGTGGGATCGTATCCCAACTCACTCCTCCTGGAACACCACAATGGAATGGTGTGTCTGAAAGGAGAAATCGGACCTTATTGGATATGGTTCGATCTATGATGAGTCACACAGACCTTCCAATATCCCTTTGGGGATATGCTCTTCTAACAGCAGTGTTCACTCTAAATAGAGCGCCATCAAAAACAGTAGCAAAGACACCATATGAATTATGGACTGGAGTAGCTCCAGTGCTGTCTTATCTAAGAATTTGGGGTTGTGAAGCCTATGTCAAGAGATTGATATCTGACAAGCTTACACCAAAGTCTGATAAATGCTACTTCATTGGTTATCCGAAGGAAACCAAGGCTTATTACTTCTACCTGCGTTCCGAAAACAAGATTTTTGTTGCCCGGGATTGTAACTTTCTTGAGAGGGAGTTTCTCTCTAAGAAAGACAGTGGGAGTAAGGTACTGCTTGAAGAAATTCAAGATGAACAGGATACTGCTCAACCTAATGAGGAAGAGCAGCAGGAGGACCTACAAGAAATTGTAGAGCCTGAACCTGCAGTACCTGAAGTTCGAAGATCCGGGAGGATCCGTCACGAACCCGAGAGATATCAAGGATTCCTCGTGACTAACTGTCATGATCTTCTGATCATTGATGGTGATGAACCATCGAACTTCAATCAAGCCATGATGGGCCCAGATTCCTCTAAGTGGCGTAAAGCCACTGATTCCGAAATGGACTCAATGTCGGTCAACCAAGTGTTTTCGTTGGTTGACTTACCCGCTGGTGTAAAAGCCATCGAGTGCAAATGGATCTTCAAGAAGAAGATTGACGTGGATGGAAATGTCCAGATTTATAAAGCCAGGTTGGTGGCAAAAGGTTTCAAACAAGTTCACGGTGTGGATTATGATGAAACCTATTCCCCAGTGGCAATGATGAAATCTATTCGGATTCTACTAGCAACTGCAGCTTTTCATGATTATGAAATTTGGCAGATGGACGTGAAAACCGCCTTCCTGAATGGAATTCTGGAAGAGGATGTGTATATGACACAACCTGACGGTTACATAGATCCAAAGAATGCTGGGAAAGTATGCAAGCTTCATAAATCCATTTATGGATTGAAGCAAGCATCGAGGAGCTGGAATCTTCGTTTTGATGAAGCGATCAAGCAATTTGACTTCATCAGAAACGAAGAAGAACAATGCGTGTATAAGAAAACTAGTGGGAGCAAGATAGTATTTCTTATTCTGTATGTCGATGACATACTGCTTCTCGGAAACGACGTTCCAATGCTGAAGTCGGTAAAGGACTGGCTTGGAAGTTGTTTTTCCATGAAAGACATGGGTGAAGCCGCATACGTTCTTGGAATCAGGATCTACCGGGATAGATCTAGAAGGCTGATAGGCTTGTGTCAAGATTCATACATTGACAAAGTCCTACAAAGATTCAGCATGAAAGATTCCAAGAAGGGCTTCACGCCAATGGTACATGGCACAACGCTAAGCAAGAAGCAGAGCCCTACGACGGCTGCTGAGCTTGAGCGCATGAAGAATATTCCTTATGCATCTGCAATAGGATCTATCATGTATGCCATGATCTGTACTCGTCCTGATGTTGCTTATGCATTGAGCATGACGAGTAGATACCAGTCAAATCCAGGTGAAAACCATTGGATTGCCGTCAAGAATATCCTGAAGTATCTAAGACATACTAAGGACAAGTTCTTGGTATACGGTGGAAGTGATGTGCTTGAAGTCAGTGGATTCACGGACGCAAGTTTCCAGACAGACCAAGATGATTTCCGGTCACAGTCCGGTTATATCTTTTGTCTGAATGGCGGTGCAATCAGTTGGAGAAGTTCCAAGCAAGACACCGTTGCTGATTCCACTACAGAAGCTGAATATATCGCCGCTTCGGAAGCAGCGAAGGAAGCTGTTTGGATACGAAAGTTCATTATTGAACTAGGTGTGATACCAAATGCGGCTGAGCCTCTGGCACTGTTTTGTGATAACAATGGTGCTATTGCTCAGGCAAAGGAACCAAGATCACACCAGAAATCCAAGCATGTCCTAAGAAGATTTCACTTGATACGTGACATCATTAATAGAAAGGAAGTCAAGATCAGCCGAGTTCAGACAGATGATAACGTCGCTGATCCATTGACAAAGCCACTCCCAAGACCTAAGCTCGAGTTCCTAACTGAAGCTATAGGCATTAGAGACATTGAAATGTAATCTAAATTTGAGTGGGAGTTTGAGGGCTTTATTTAGTTATTTGATATGTTCTTGTAAAACATTTAAGATGTTTAATGAAATTATTATTTCAAGATTATTTTGACTGTGATGAAATAATCGTTCCAAAATGATATGAACCATTTTATAGGTCATCGAAGTAAGTGACTTGATCTTGAGTCATCAAAGTCATTTAGCTTGATCATGAGACCCTATATTTGATAGATGGCTTATATCATCATGTCCCTAGTCGAAGGTTGTTGAAATTGGAACACCAACAACCGCGTGAGACTAGATTGGTATGTGACTTATGACAAAGTCTCAGGATGTCATAGATGCACGGCATCAATTAAAGTCAATACATAGGTGTATGTTGGGGTACATACGACCGGACAAGACCCGATTATAAGAACTCTTCAGGATATTTATATCTGTGTCATAAGAGATTCTTACTACGACTATAGAGTATAGTCCTTAGACCTGAGTTCGCATGCATGTGACTGCACATGAACTAATGCGCTTTGATCATTGTCTAATGCTGTCGTTAAGCGATAGTTATAAGGACCTTGATTGGGTGTGTTATGAAATGAGTAGTTTACAGTGATGGAACAAGACGGGATTTGTCCCTCCAATATAAATGGAGTGAATATCTCTAGGCCAATCGGAGATTTGAATACTGGAAAATGCATGGCCATGCTCAAACGGACTTTCCCGAGTCGTTTGGATTGTCAGTATCAAATCAGAGTCCGATGAACAAGATTAGGCTAAATAAGGATGACACTAATCTTGCCTTATGACTAATCGAGATATTGAGACAAAAGGATTATGAATACAGAGATTCCAGTTCAAGTGGGAGATTGTTGGAATTATGTCCAGTAATCTCTGTGCTGTCTCTAGAAAGTAAGAGTATGTCAATGATCAGACATAAGTCATATAATACTGGGGGTCATGATGGCTTGCTAGAGTCCGCTCATGATCTATAAGTCTTGGACTTATTGCTTTTATTATATGATCCCATATGGGTCACACGCCTAAGCTAACAGGAAAATGTGTAGGAACGGTTTAGCAGAAGTACGGTAAAAGTGCTAGGCATTTACTGTACTTAGAGAGATAGAAGGGCCTGTAATCAGACTAGGGAATTGGGCCCAAAAGCCCAAAAGGAATTAGGCATAAGTTTTATGATTAAAACTTAACCTAGCCACCTAATTTCCCTAAGCCTCTGCGCCACCTCTCTCTCTCTTCTGCGCCTCCCACCAGCTGGTCTAGCAGCCAATTTCCTGTGCGTGCGTGTGTGAGCCTTTGGAGGAACTATCTCTTGGTGGTTCTGCTGATCTCTGACCCGTACCTCCTCTTTCCACTGCATAATAAGGTAACAGGTGAGATCCTTTATGATTCTGCAAGAGAACCTAGATCTGGCATGTTTAGGTGAGTTTAATCTGAAGAATTGAATCAGGATTAACACTAAACAATCCTTCAGCTGCTTCTAGGACAAAATGAGTTTCTGAAGAGTTTTCAAACCTCTTCACCACATTTTAGTTCTCTGTTTTGCTTGAGGGCAAGCAAAGGTAAGTGTGGGGGAGTTGATATATCATGGTTTTTACCCAGTTTAGACCATGATATAGATGTGTTTTTAGTGTCTTTTGTATTCGTTTAGAGTCTTTTACAGGTTTAATCAAGTTTGGAGCTAATTGGAGATATTTGGAGCATTTTGGGACTTTTGGGACGTTTTGGCCGAGAGCTGAAGTCACTGCCTGATTTATTGATCATGCATCGACCGACACACCTTGTGCATCGGTCGACACACTACCGAGATGGGCCGTACACGTCGGTTTAATGAAGTTATGAAGATTTACAAAGAAGCCCAAGATAGTTCCAGTATTTACACAGAAGCCCCATCCGAGATTATGCCTATATATACTAGTTTTTGGTGTTTTATTTAGTTACGCTTTCATACTTAGAGCTAAGAGATTTCTAGAGCTTTTGGGGCTGATCTATTTCCTGTATTCACTTATTTTGGAGAAGATTTCGAACCCCTTTATCTATTTAATTTCTTATATGCAATCTATTATTTCTTTGATTATGTTTTCATTAATCATGTCTGAGTAGATCCATAGTTGAGTTTAGGGTTTCTCATTAGGGTTTGATGACTTGCTAGACTTGTTTAATTCAGTTAGGATTCACATGATTATAATGTTCTTCAAACTAAATTATGCTTAAAGCTAGTTCTAACCTGATCAATTAGAATCTAGATCTTAGGTTGCTAAATACGTCACGAGAGTGGGGTTTAGGAATCTGAACTATTTAGGTTGAGCAATTAAATTATTCGCAAAGAGATTTGGCTTTGTTTAATTGTGAACATATCGAACTTGAACTTAATGCTAATTTAATCTGTTAGTAATTGCAAAGAGATTTGGGTTACTGCACTTAGGCTTAGAGAGTTTTCGCAAAGAGATTTGGTTAACTCTATTTCCGTGATTTGAGTTCTAGAACTGGGTTTAATTTGATCCTGACTTATTAGCTTGTCTGCTTGTCTGATTTCCTGAGAATACCCTAGGCTTGACGCTTTTAGTTCATTGCTTACAAAACCGATTCCTGCTACTGTTTACTTTCTTGCAACGCAATTTATTTACTTCACTACTTGCTTTATTTCTAGTTTAATCTCTACGTTTCTGTTTCTATTGAGACCAAGTGTCCCTGTGGATTCGATAACCCTATATACTACTTTGACATTCCTGTGCACTTGCAGTTTAGAATAGGGTAAAACTTAGAACCTATCACATAAGGCAAGAACCGTGTCATCCTTATTGAGCCAAGATCATGTTCATCGAACTCCGATTTATACTGACAAGACAAACGACTGACAATCACCTCGTTTGAGTGTGGCCACACATTTCTCAGTATCAAATCTTCGATGGGCCCTGAGATATTTATCTCCTGTTATATAGGAGGGACAAATCCCATCTTGTTCCACCCCTGTTTCTTCACACACTTCATGATACGCCCAATCAATGCCTTTATAGTCACCAGTTACGGCTGACGTTTGACAAGGTTAAAGCGGACCAATTCATATGTAAGAAAGCATGATGAACTCAGGTCTAAGGACTATACTCTATAGTCGTAACGAAAACTCTCATGACACTTATATAACTATCCCGTAGAGTTCTCATCAGTGGGTCATGTCCGATCCTGTGTTCTCCAACACATATCTATGTGATTGACTTTAATACTCTTATTAATGACTCCATGAAACTTAGTCATCAGTCACCTCACATACTAGTCTCACGCGGTTATTAATGTCCCACTTTAACAACCTCGACCAGGGACCAACATAATTTATGTCATTTATTATCTATAGGGTTTCATGATCAAGTCACATACTTGATGACCTATAAAATGTCATAAATTACTTTGAGACTATTATTTAATAACCATTATTAAATAATACAGATGTCAGATTTCAATAACATAATCAAATTATGTTTATACGAACATCATATCATAACTAAAATTAATAACAATGACTCCCACTAAAATTAAGATCACATCTTAAGACATCTAATGCCTTTAGCAGTAGCCTGACCCTCATTCGCCCTTGCTCAGCGTGTGTCGAAAGACACTGCGTCTTGCTAAGAGTAATACCAAGAGTCATTTGCACGAAGCCCTTCTTGGAATCCTGCATATTGGACATGCGCAAGGCCTTATCACTATAAGTATCTTGACACAATCCAATTAGCTTATCCAATCTATCTCTATAGATTCTTATTCCAAGAATGTATACGGTTTATCCCATAATTTTATCGAAAAACAACTTTCGAATCAAGTCTTAACAGACTGAAACAATGGAACTTCATTTCCGATAAGTAGTATGTTATCAACATACATTACTAGAAATGCAACTGCGCTCCCACTAGTCCTCTTGTAAACATACGGTTCCTCTTCGTTCCTGATGAAGTCAAACCTTTTGACTGCTTCATCAAAACGAAGATTCCAACTCCGAGATGCTTGCTTTAATCCATAAATGGATCGATGAAGCTTGCATATCTTCCTAGCTTCATTAGGATCAATGAAAACTTCAGGTTGTGTCAGGTACACATCCTTTTCAGAATTCCATTAAGGAAAACTGTTTTCACATCCATCTGCCAGATCTCATAACTATTATGAGTGGCGGTTGCTAGGAGAATTCGTATGGACATGAGCATGGTGTCTGGGATTAGGTTTCTTCACAGTTAATACCATGAATTTACTTGAAACCTTTTACCACCAACCTAGCTTTGTACATAACACCATCGGGTAAATCAACCCAAGTCACACTTGGTTCTGTGACATGGATCCCATTTCGGATTCAGCGGCTTTCAGCCACTTTCGGAGTCAAGGCCCATCATTGCTTCTTCAAAATTCGCAAGCCCGTCACTTTCAATGATCAATGGATCACGGCAATTGGTTACGAGAAATCTACATTTCTCGGGTTCGTGACGGATCCATTCGGATCTGCGAGCTTCAGTTTTGTGTAAAAGTCGCGCACATATCTCATATGTATACTTTTACCACGACCTAATTAACCAAGATTCAAACCGTAGTTAATTAAATCATAAACCAAAATCAATATTTTAGTTCACGGTCTGTGTCGATCGATGCAACTTTTGTGTCGATCAACACTTCTTCAGAAACTCGCCATTTAAATGTGTATCGAATATACATTCACCAGATCCTTTATAAACTTTAGGCACCACAGGTGCAGGTTTTACAACTCTTTGTAGATCCAACTGCTGCTCTTCCTCATCAGGTTGAGCAGTCTCCTGTGACTTTCGAATTTCTTCGAGTTGTACTTTTACTCCCACTGTTCTTCTTGGAAAGAAATTCTTTCTTAAGAAAACATAGTTCCGAGCAACAAACAATTTGTTCTCGAACTGGTTTCAAAAGTAACATGCCTTGGTTTTGTTAGGACAACCTATGAAGCAGCACTTATCAGATTTGGGTGCGAGCTTATCAGAGATTAAACGTTTCATATAAGTCTCGCAACTCCAAATCTCCATGATGGATAAATCAGAAACATTTACATTCCACATCTCATGTGGTATCTCTGTAACTGATTTTGATGGAACTCTATTTAAAGTAAACTCAGACATTTCTAGAGCGTATTCTTAGAAGGATAATGGAAGATCTAAGTGACTCATCATTGATCGAACCATATCTGATAAAGTCCGATACAGGAGGAGTGAATTATGAAACACTTTCACAATCTCTCAGATGATCACTAAATTCTTGACCTAAGTATTCACCTCCATGATCTCATCGTAGAGGTTTAATACCTTTGCCAAATTGATTATGTACTTCATTTTGGAACTCTTTGAACTTTTCAAAGATTCTGACTTATGTCTTATAAATAAGACATAACCGTACCTACTGAAAATATCAGTAAAGGTAATGAAGTACTGAAATTTTCCTCTAGCACTAGTGCTCACCGGCCCATATACATTTGTATGTATAAAGCCCAATAAGCCTCTGGCCCTTTCATTTTGTTCGTTCGCAACCTGTATCGACCGACACACTGTTTGTGTCGATCGACACTACCTTTGTTGAAAGGAGCCCTTGTCGTTTTATTTAATAAACAAGATTCACTTTACTCATTATGATTCATAATCAGATGAGCCCAAAAGCCCATTTCTATGGAGCTTTAGAATCTATTTCTCATTTATGTAGCCCAAAACGACAATGCCAGAGAGAAGTTTGACTTGTATCATTTGACTTGAATCTCTTGGTATTAATGTTATAGTTTGGCACATTCTGGTTTAGAACATAAAGTCCATTCTCTAATGGATTGCTACTATAAAATATATCACTGTAATCAAATGAATAACACTTATTCTTAACTTGAAAACTGATATCCTTCCATATCCAAACAAGGAATAGAAATAATCTTTCTGCTCATAGCAGGTACATAGTAGCAGTTTTAAGTTCATAACATGCCATAAAAGTAAAAACAAATGAAATACTCCTACGGTTAATGCAGCAACTCTTGCTCCATTCCCACTCATAGGTTCACTTGTCCTTTCTCCATAGTCCTACTTTTGCTCAGGCCCTGCACATTTTCACAAAATATGAGTACCACAGCTGGTATCCAATACCCAATAAGTAGGACTATAAGAAGTAACATTTACTTCTATAACATAATACCTGAAGAAGAAGTCTCGTACGTCTTCTTCAGCTTCGAATAATCTTCCAAGAATTTATTGCAGTTTCTTTTCAAATGCCCATAACCATTACAATAACGGCACTTAACATCTTCAGAAGGAATGGTTTTAACCTTAGGAACATGGCCAAACTCGCTTGGATTCACAATCGAGCTCGTCTTGCCATCACCTTTGTTCTTACCAAGTTTCTTAAACTTTTTACCCTTTTGTACCATAAGGACATTTGGGGTGTCCTTCTTGATGTTAGGTTCAGCAGTCTTAAGCCTCCCATGCAATTCAGTCAACGTCTTCGTCAAGTTGTTCATGTTATAGTTCATAACAAATTGATCATAGCTTGACGGCAGTGACTGTAGAATGATGTCAGTAGCCAACTCTTGACTAATGGGACAATCCAGTTTCCCCAGGTTATCAATATAACCCATCATCTTAATGACATGAGGACTAACTGGTTCGCCCTTTGGTAGCTTGCACTCAATCAGAGACCTAACCGTCTGGTATCTCTGAGTTCGTGTCTGCTCCTGAAACATACTTTTCAGGCCAGTGATCATCTCTTTTGGCGACTCCACGTACTCATATTGCTTCTGCAATTCCGAGTTCATGGTAGCCAACATGAGACAACTCACATCCACCGCATCATTAGAATGCTTATCCTAAGCATCCTTATCTGACTGCCAGGCATTGGCTCGGTACTTCTTGGGGAGAACTTTCTCAAGGACATAGTCCTTTTCTCCTGTTTGAGAACAATTCTCAAGTTCCGATACCATTCGAGAAAGTTGGATCCATTTAACTTGTCCTTCTCAAGGACGGATCGCAGGGAGAAATTGTTACGATGGTTTGTGCTAGACATAGCTGCAAAAACAAGGGAGGTTTAGTTATGATGTTCAAGAAATGAGAAGTCTTAACTATTAAGAAAACTCGCATTATATTCAAACAATGTTTCCTCAGATGAATATAATGAT
Source organism: Orychophragmus violaceus (assembly GCA_030180135.1). Taxonomy (NCBI): domain Eukaryota; kingdom Viridiplantae; phylum Streptophyta; class Magnoliopsida; order Brassicales; family Brassicaceae; genus Orychophragmus; species Orychophragmus violaceus. Next base: position 82,120,352 of record CM058232.1, on the reverse strand, counting down.
CCAAGACCCATAATTCACTAAACTTGAGTGAGCCACTGGCTATCACCCAAATTTTAGCTATCTAGGTAAGCAACAACCTTGCTAGTTATATCCAATATAACTCTTGGTTCTGGATTGACATCTCATGTCAAATCCACCTGATGTCTCTGAGCCCAAAATGATTTTGATGGCCCAGTCAAGTAAACCAATCTCTTCAGTCATGTATTTGTTGATGTCTTGCACTGCAAGTCCATTAACACGATTACCTCCTGTCTTACTCATGAAATTGTGGACATCTTGCACTGCAAGTCTATCGCACAATTAAATGGGTCTTGACAGTTGACAAGATTGGAAAGACATCAAGTATCACTTGATATTTGGTTGAGGAACGGAACCATTTAAAACGTTCAGTTTTATTATGTTTTAATTCTTATAATTAATTGGTTCATCTTTCTTTGGTTCTGTGATTTCAGGTTCCATAACCTAATCATCGAATCTGATGTCGACCGACACTACTATAGTGTCGATCGATGCAGAATAACCAAAGCAATCCGCGATAACCGATCAATCCAATAGATCCGGTTTTGAATACCGGTCAGTGTCGATCGATGCTACACTAGCATCGGTCGATACCAACCTAATCAAAACAATCGCAAATAAACCATTCACAGTGTTCAACCATCATTAACCAAGCTCGATAACCGGTCCAATCCAATTGAACCGATTCATCAATTTCGCGAGGTTTGTGTCGACCGACACAACACTTGTGTCGATCGACACTAGGCGAAAACTATGTTTTATTCGGGTTTTCGCCCTGTGTCGATCGATGCCGGATTGGCATCGATCGACACCATGCGAAAAAACCCTAAAACGTTTTCGAACAGAACCCTAAACTAGGTTTTCATGAAAACGAATTTTAGCAAGTTTGTATCAACCATACACAGATTCAGATTCAACTAATCTAATCAACATGCTACAGATTCAATGGAACCCTAAAGCTCTGATACCACTGAGATCCTAATCCAATTAGGCAATCCTGGTCTGAATTCCAAGCCTAGGATCTAGGGTTCATGTAATTGAATCTATGGGATCTCAGAATTACCTGGTGATTAGCAGCGGAAGATTTGCAGATAATCGAGATCTAGAGCGCCTCAGATGCTGCGCCTCTACTGGTATCCACACGCACACGAACTGAACAGCAGGGATGCTAGTGCCTATAGAGATCCAATCTCTTCAGAGGTTTCTACTCAAGTTCTGGTGGCTGTGAATTAGGTTGGAAAAGAGTTTAGGTCGACCATATATCTTATATATGTCGACTTAAACCATAACGGAATTAACCAACGATTAAACCGAATTAATCTGATTAATCCGCGAGTTGCATCGATCGATGCACTATCTGCATCGATCGACACTGCCCCAGAATATTGATATCGAATGCATATCAAATATGCATTCACTAGATCATTACATTAATGATCAACCTTGTCTTTAACGTCCAGTTTGCTTAGGTGTGTGACCCTGTAGGATCATATAACACTAGCAATGAGTTCTCAACCCATTGATCATAAGTGGCTTCTAGCAAAGCGTTATGACTACCTAGTGTCATATGATTGTCTGATCTCGACAATACGACTTTCTCTCAGAGTAAGTACAATAGATTTCAGGACATTCCCAACACGAAGAAGTTGGTGTCGACCGACGTGCAGAGGCAGTGTCGATCGACGCTCGTTTTGCAGCTTCATACTCTTCTTCAAATTCTTCTATCTCTTCAATTTCCTTATCACTAATCTGCCTAATATGGATGGTGTGCAGCTCCTTCCCACTCCGCAGTGATATGGCATTGCAGTGATGCTTGGGGTTGGTATTTGTGCTTCCAGGAAGGAACTCGGCTTGCCTCTTAACAGCTCCAGCAATTTGAGCAACTTGAGAATCCAATTGCTTCATATGTGTACTCAAGGATTCAAACTTCTCATTCAAATCAGCATAGACAGCATCTATCTTCTTGTTGAAATCCACAGCAGTCTTTGTTTGACCCTCCAGAAGCTGCTCCATCATAGCTTCCAGCTTGCTCTCACGAGCATTAGTAGTAGGAGGTGTCTGATAGGAAGATGATCCATAAGTCCTTTGGTAAGAGTTGTTCTGCTGAAAGGCTATTGGAAAACAGAATTCTGACCATATCCAGAAGAGTTTTGATTGCTTGTGAAAGCACTCTTCTGTCCACCATTAAAGAACTTGTTGTTCTGCTGGTTTCCAAACATGTTTCCTTGAAATCCAGAACCACTAATAGTTCACATCCTCTTCTGTGCCGCCTTCTTCAGGTCCAACTCTTCAACATCCTGAGAAAATTGGACATGCTTCTTACTAGTCAACAAGTTGTGAACAGAATCAAACTTGTTCTGCATCTCAACCATCTGTAGATGATCCAACTTTCCACCAGACTCTTTCCTTCTCTGATATGCAGTCTTAGCACTATTGCTGCTCACCAAGTTCTCAATCAACACTCTAGCTTGTTCAGGAGTCTTTGTGTTGAAGTTGCCATTGCTGGCAGCATCTAACGCAGACTGGTACCAAAGATCCACACCTCTGAAGAAAATGCCCAGCAGCTGAACTTCAGCGAATCCATGATGAGGACAATCTCGTTGGTACCTCTTAAACCTCACCCAAGCAGACTTAAATGGCTCTGTAGGTCCCTGAGTAAATGTCAGAAGATCCTGTCTGAGTTGATCTGAGCGAGCATCATCATAAAAATGTTGCAGGAACTCTCTCTTCACTGCATCCCAAGTAGTCAACTTCCCAGGTGGAAGTTGCTTAAGCCAAGCTGCAGCTTCTCCAGCAAGAGAGTATGGAAAAATCTTAAGGTATAGGAAACCATAACCCACTCCATTGTGCTTCATCCCATTGAAGAAGGCTTCAAAATCCTCAATGTGGTCCATGGGTTGCTCATTGGGAAGACCATGGAAAGGATTCTGCCTTAGGAGTGTATAGTAGACAGTCTTGACCTCGAAGTCATTCCTCTCAAAAGGAGGATGTACAATTGCTGACCGGTTAGCATAAAACTCATACGGTCGGTTGTAATCAGCAAGAGTCCTCTCAGCAGCAGGAGGATTAGGTTGCTGTCCATTACCTCTAGCATTGTCCATATGTCCCTCACCTTGAGGCTGTTCAGGTTCAGGATTATGCGTCCCTCAGCATCAATCCTTTGCCCCTGATCATTGTAGGGGTTGTTCTGTTGGTCTCTCAGAACTCCTTCAGCATCTGGTCTCAAAATCAAACGGTTTTTCATCATTCTTGTTCTTTGACCCTTTCTGTTCGTTCTCTCAAGTTTAGTAAGCTCCTCAAGTCTGAGGTTCAAAAGTTCTTCGCTCTGGTTGCTTCGGATGTGACGATTAGGCATACACAGACTTCAAAACACTGTCTCGAGGTTGATGTCGGGCGACATAAAGGAGGGTGTCGGTCGACACTGGATGCGAATGTCGATTCCTGCAGCAACAAAACAAGCCAAACCGAGAAAAATCAGTAACAAATAAATAAATACGACTTAGACTAAACCTTAAAACAAAATCTATCGGCGAGCTCAGTTGAGTCCCCGGCAACGGCGCCAAAAACTTGATAGGCTCAGAGTTTTATCATATTCTACTGCAAGTGCACAATTATACAATGTAGTACTTAGGGTATCGAATCCACAAGGACTCACGACTCACACGATAGATTGTATGTTCTCAAGTTAAGCTAAATCAATCAAAAGAAAGCAGTAAACGAAAGCAAGCAAACAAAGAAATGTTTTCAATAGGAGAAAGGCGTCAGACTTAGGAAGTTCTCGGGAATTATGCAATGTCAGATGCTTAACTAACCGGATTCAGATTAAACACAGGTTCAAGAACTAGAAACACAATGCTAACCAATCCAACTCTCGCTGAGATTGTTTCTATATCTAGCAACCTAGTGATCCAAATCTCTTTGCGATCCTAGAGTTCTAAACAAGCATTAAGAACAGGTTCTATTGGTTCACAATTCTCCTAAACCAAATCTCTTTGTATCTAGTCAAATTGCTCATATTAAGTTTATTCAGATTATAACTCACATTCTCGTGCTAAGTTAATTATCTCAGATCTAAATCCTAGGTGATCAGTCCAGAATTCAGTATTAAACGCAACTTAGGTGATGAACGAACAGATTGTGAATCCTAATAAATCAGTTATCTAAACATGCATAAAATCCTTATGAGAATTCCTAAATCTAACTAGGTTACTACTCAGACATATTATCAATCAAACAACACATCATGAATAGAAAACCAAAAGACTGAATAGATAAGGTAAAGGGGTTCGAAATCCTTCTCTCAAAGGTTACAAGTAGCAAAAATCAGCCCCTTAGCAAATCTCTCAATCTCCAAAAGCAAGAACAAAGTAAGAACAAGATAAACTGAATAATGAGTCTGAAAACCTAATTAAAACTCCTAAACTCATTTTGGGGCTAGATTAGAATTAGGGGAAACTTTGGGGGGTCTTTATGCAAATCTTCAAAACTTGTCTAAACTTGGCGTATAACTTCTCTCGCGCTCAGTGTCGACCGACACCAAGGTTAGTGTCAGTCGACATCCAGTCGTGGCCGAGACACCAACTTCAGCTCCTTGCACAAATCACCAGAAACGTCCTATAATCCCGCTCTTTGCTCCAAACGCAAGCCTACCTGTAGAAGACTCAATAGACTCGAAAAACCAGGTTAAAGACTCAATATACACAACTATATCATGGTTGAAAACCTAGAAAAAACCATGATATATCAATTAGTTGTGTTTAGCCTTGTTAGATTGATTGAAGCTTCTTTGATTGTCTCTATATCATCTAATCTTCATAGCCTCATCCTAGGACTCTTCTTTTATCTTCTTGTTTAGTGTCCTGTTCTGTTTTTGCTTTCTTGTTTTGCTTTCTTGTTTTGATCTCTCATTAGGTTGTTAGATAAACTTTCCTTTTATCCATTTTGCTTAGCTTGAGTAGTTTCTTGTATTCTTGATGTGTTGTTCTTCTTGCCTCCATGGATTGATACCTCAAATGCTATATCGACATGTGTAGAGATTTGAGGAATTGATTGCTTAGGAACCGAAAAAACCTCGCTGTCAGGCGGCGACTGGATCTCGGAGTTGGCGGTGTCAGATGTCTCTCTTCAAGCCAGATCTGTTAGGGGACAACATATCTGGGGCGACTCGGAGTTTTTCTGGTCTCTGCCGCCTCTGGAAATCCTCTTCTCCCTCTTCCTCCTCGTTCGACGTTTCCGGTATCTCAAGCCTTCTTCTTTAGGTCCGACAGTCTTTTTCTTTCCCGGTCTCCCTCCAATATGGTGCTGCGGGGAAGAGATCTTATGTTCTTATCTCCGCCTCCAGTCCTTCCCTGGTTCTGCGTGTGGCTGCCAATCCGGTGTGTGGTGGTGGTTCACGCTGTGGTAGCTGTTTCTCCGGACGTTCTGCACTCTTTTCGGCGGCGGTGTCATCATAGATTTGGGTTGAAGTGTCTCCGGTTTTGTTCTGATTAATTAGGATTTCGGTCCGGTTTGATTTCTTTGTAATCCGTTTGTACCTAAACCAGTCCAATCCTAGAACTGTTGGTTTAGCATCGGTTTAACTGAAATTAAGAAAAAGAACCCATAAAATTAGATTAATGCGATTAATAGTTCCAAAAAATTAAAATGAAGGTCATTGTAGTGTTCTCTCCCTGTCTTCTGTTGACGTGATCGGAAGGGAAAGCAACACTTGGAATGATGCAGGATATGCAGAATGATAACTAGAATATGCATGACCCATCGTATAAAAGCATGTTAAAAAGGAAAAAAAAGTAATCTCTTGTTGTATAATCCAAGTTTCTATAGAAAGACTCCAATGAGGCAGAGTCTCTTCTACAACGGCTACCAAAGTCGAAAGAGATGAAAATGGGCCACAAGGTGCGGAGGCCCAAGCCGAATCAGAATGAAGTGACGCCCACTCTCTGCAGCCCAACTCTTGATCAACGGCCACCTGCAAAAGAAGAAAAACAGAGGAAGTTATTGTAAAACTGCAGCTGAGGATTATACGAAAATACAGTATTCGATCGACACTGTGAATCGATATGCAGCCATGGATTGAAGTATGATCATACCATTTGTCTTATCACTTTAGGGTTTTGTTCTTCATAGGGTTTACAAGTTGTTGTCTATAAATAGACTAAGTTGTAAATCGAGATGTTTAAGAGAAAAATAACAATGAAAATGTTTGTTATCTCCTTCATCTTATCAAGCTTCTAGCTTCTCTTTCAGTCCCTTATTCATGTTTCTGTTTTATTTCATTAGAATTAGTTGCAGATTACGCCTCATCCACGTACTGGTGATAAATGATTCATCTGCCCAAGCTACGATCATGCACAGTACTGCATTGTTGATTCTCTTGCTTCCAAGACAATCGAACTACTACCAGTGGATAGCTGCTTCTGTTCACTATATATTGTATAATGTTCATAATGGCATTATTTTCGTATATGCCATCAGTTGTATAATTTGCAGTGATGGTAGTATGATAATGATTCATATGAGTCGTATTGAGTATCATATTAGAGAGAAGTTGAATAAAACAGCTCGAACCACGATGGTGCTTCATCCTCTTAAGGTTGTCATTACCAATGCATGGAGCATGATGCGAAAAAGTGGCCAGTTGCTCAGAGTGCATGCCGACCCCTCGTCTTTCTACAAGGTTAAAAACTGTTTTTGAGGACTTTCTATCTACAAATGATGTGAAATTCTTCTGTCATTGATTTTGTTCTTGATAAATAGGTTCCTTTCTCTAGAGGTTTATGCATTGGGTGAGCTGATTTCCAGTTGAAGGATTCAAAAGATTACTATGAGCTTGCCCCTGGTAAAGATAGATGCATACACGCAGACAAATGCACATATTTCTTGAGTGACTAATGTTGTTTCTTGTTTGCAGATATGCTTCCTTATCAAATGCACCGAGGTTGTTCTTCCTGATGACAATGACACTGTTGTTTAAACCCACGATTTCCTTTTTCCTAATTTCCTTTTCTATTAAGTGAATTAAGAGACGGAAGAAAAACAAGCTTAAACTCTCTTCTCTCTCAACTCTTTCTCTCTTGTGGCTCCAAGAACCCTAATTGGTTTCTTGTGTGTTCTTTTCCATTCTCTCATTCTAATTTTGATATTCTAACATGGTATCAGAGATATAATCTCTTATACCTTCATTTCTTCCGCAAATCTCTGTTCTAAAAGCTTGAAATCTTTCTTTTTCTGTTCTTGAAGTTTGTGAGGAACCGGTTCTATCTTTGAGAGTATTCTGTTCTAAGCTCTCTCCTTTTGTTTATAAAATTTTGTTTGTTCTTTCTCACCTTGAATACTCCCTCCTTTTGCCATACATCAGTCTCAGCAATGGAGAACTCAAGAGTGATAATCCATGTGATTCTTAAAGGCACCAACTACCTAGTTTGGGCTAGGATGGCCAAGTCTGCTTTTGGTGGCAGAGGATTGTGGAAGCATGTCATGAGTAGTACTGTTCCACATAAGATGATTAAGGCTGGTGCTGAAGCTGGAGCTAAAGCGGGTGCTGAAGCTTATGAAGAGGTTGTTCATGTTGATGAAGAGTTGTGGGTTCAAGGAGACCAGAATGTACTCTCCATTCTGCAAAGTTCTCTTGAACCATCTCTCTTGGAAGCTTACTCTTATTGTGAGACATCTAAGGATCTGTGGGACACTCTCAAGAAGGTTTATGGGAATATGTCCAATCTGAGCAGGGTGTTTGAAGTCAAGCTTACTATCAACAATCTTCATCAAGAAGACATGGAGTTCAAACAACACTTTGGAAAGTTCAGAGCTTTGTGGGCAGAGTTGGAGATGTTAAGGCCAGCTACTGTTGATCCACTTGTTCTCCATGAAAGAAGGGAACAAGATAAGTTGTTTGCCCTCCTGTTGACTATGAACTCAGCTTACAACAGCCTGATTCAACACATGCTAAGGACAGAGACACTTCCTACCATGGATGATGTTTGTGCTCAAATTCAGAAGGAGCAGAGATCATTTGGGCTCTTTGGTGGAAAGTGTGAGCTAGTGACTGCAAATAAGAGTGCATTCATGATGTAAGATGGAGGATGGATCGGAGTTTGGGTCGTCCAGCTGGTCGGAGACGCTCTCTGGTCGAACCGTTGTAAAGATGATGACGTTGAACTGAGCACACGAACAAGAACACAAACGAGCAAGTAACAAGATCTTCCAACTCAAGGGGCAATCACGCGAGAGAGAGAGAGATCAATTGTGTCGTCTTTGGCTAAACACTTTTTAGGTTTAAACTTGCTTTTTTTTTGTTTTTGATTTTCAGAATATAAATGCAGCAATAAAAGACAATAGTAAGGCAGAAACGAAACGATGACAGAAACAAGGCAGGAACAATAGCGAGCCAAGATTAAAATTTTTTTGGATTTTTGATTTTTATAAAGAGAAAATAAGCAAAGACAAAGACAGAATAAAGAGATGCAAGGATGAGATGTAACCAGAGTGATGTCACGAGCCTAAGCTTTGATACCAGATGATGTAAGATCCGAGGCGGGTGGTCGAGCGGTCGAGAGGGATCGATCGACGCGACGTGGAATCGATCGATACCGGGTGGACGATGGGACATAGGAGTTGGTCGAAGACGCTCTCTCCTTGGTCATTGGGTGATGGTGGAGGATTCGAACAGCACAGAGACAGGAACACTTTTACTAACTCACGCACACAAGTAAGAAGACAATAGGATCAATTGTTCAAAGGGAATCCACGCAAGAACCAAGAGATCGGCCCCTAGACAATACTAGGGTTTCTTATCATCAACTTACTTAATCTTATTAGCAACAAAAAGAATGGCTTAAATAGCCAATATTCTAGGTTATAAGTGATCCAAAAAGGGCCTGGTCAAAATCATAAAAGAAAAGACAAGAAAGAAGGTTGGACGTGCCAGATTCTCCTTCTCTTGTATCGAGCTTTGGTTTACCTCATTAAAAACCTTAGTGAGAAAACCCAATTGGGATAAAACCACATTTAAGGGAAAAATAGTATAAACCTCAGCCCAAGGAGATGTTGCACGTGCTCCTGGTCGCCAAACATAGTTCTGGAATTCACTAAATCCGTGAGCTTCCAAATAAGGCAGGTCCAGCAACCTTCGGGTTTGATCTTGCATATCTTCTTCGTCCGAGCTGGTATTGATGTGATTCAGCCTCACATGCATTCCCTGATGAATCAAAAATCCAGAAAAAGTTCCTTTACTCCTTTATTCATCCTGGTTAGTTCTGGGCACTCCAAAATGTGCAAGTCGGTATTTAGCGGATTCCCTGAAAATTGCATGTCTTGAAACGGGCATAACTTCTTCATAAAACATGGTCTTGATGTGATTCCACTTCGTAAAGATTCCTTGGTGAGTCAGGTTTCTAGAATCTGTTGGGTTGCAGCTTGAATCCTCGTGGTCCGATCGCAATCCTATCTTGACTGCACCTATATCCGCGGACAGGGCTAAATGGGCAGCTTCTAGATATACTCCAAGATTATCTCGAGCCAAGGCTGATTCCTTCTGACCAAACTCTTCCAAATAGCATGCTTTCTGGTGGACATCAAGGCTGGTATGATTGGTTTGAACCAATTCTCCTATGGTCATCTTCCAAGATTTGGCTAAGACTCCGGGTGGACGGTTGTCGACCATCTCCAAATGGGATCGTTCCCGTTGGGTTCTGGAACGATCATTACTCCTGAAACATGTTTTTGGATGATGAATCCTCAATCCCACGTCATTTGGTCTTGTATAACATGTCTTGGCCTCCCGAACCTCCTCATGTACCTTCCGCGTGGTCGGGAACAGCTCGATCAACCTTATGGTCTAGGTTGGTATGTACCGCTCGTCCGGGACGGTTTTGGATGATCCGATGTCCTCATAAATTCAGGCCTGAAGAAAGGCATAGCAATGGTGGTGATAAGAGACCAGTCTGGTTTTGTGAGCATTGCAAGAAGAGTGGACATCTCAAAGAGAAGTGATGGCGCCTTCATCCTCACATCAGGCCATCATCATTCAATCGGTTCAAATACCAAAGAGCAAACTACTGAAATGGAGCTTCTAAACATGGTTCATCTTCAATGCAGGCTGGTGAGGAAGGTAGGGCAATGGTGGTTCATCAAGCTCCTGCTATGGCTGTTCAAAATGATGTGGTAAGGAAGACAGACCTTGAAACTCTTATCAAAGCTCTTAAGGAGAACTCTGGTATGATTCTTGGTGACTCTCTCTTTGCTTCAAATAGAACCAGACCATTAATTGTTGATTCAGGAGCATCCCATCATATGATCAGTGACTCTAATTTGATAGATAACATTAAACCTTCTCTTGGTAATGTTGTGATTGCAAATGGTGATAAGATTCCAATTCAAGGCATAGGAAATCTTAAGTTGTTTAGCAAAGAATCAAAAGCTTTCTATATGCCTAGTTTTACATCAAACTTGTTATCTGTGAAGAAAGTTGCTACTGACCTTAATTGCAATGTTATTTTCAGTCCTAATGATGTGATTTTTCAGGATATTGAGATAAGTAAGTTGCTTGGGAAAGGTGTGACAAAGGATGAACTTTGCTTGAAGACACTAACCCAACTTCTGAATTATCTACTGCTTTATCTACTTATGTTGGTGTGGATGATTCTATTTGGCATGCTAGGCTAGGACATCCACACTCTAGGGCTTTACACTAAAAGAAATCAGAGTATAGATAGCACATTAAGATAGCGTTTTGGTCAGTTATGCTATCTTTGACTACAGTGGGTATTTAAGATAGCGTTTCTTATATTTGAAACGCTATCTTATCATTACTTTGCATAAAACCGCCAATTTTTACGTTTGGCGGGTGTTTTTTAATAGCAGACAGGGCCGATAAACGCTATGGATAGTATGACCGGGAGATGAAAATTTTGTTCCCCGCGTATCGAACAAAAAAACATTGGTGAAGTATAAAACATGAAATTTTTTGGCTAATGCAAAAAATCAAAAATTCAGATCGAGAGCTAGCTCAGAGAGATCTTTGCATGTCCTTTTCCGGCTTGAAATCTCACTTCCACATTCGAATTTAAACTCCTCCTTGTATAAATCTCGGTGTCATTGTTCAGATCTAAATCATTTCGACCACTGCGAATCAATTATTGTACTCGTGACTGAGGGAGTATCATCAATTGATAGAGAAGAAAGGCTACATAACTGGTAATCGAGAGGAATACACATTGATTTCTGGGTTTTTATTATCGATTAATTCTGTTCAAAATTCCTAACACGAATAGATTATTTTGTGAATTGGCAGATAGCTTTCTGGGTTTGAATCTAGTGAAAGGTATGTGAAATTAATCTGAGTTTTCGTTTCAATTTATGTTTCAGCAATTGCAATCAATTGACGGCTAAGGTTTTTACAAGTTTTAGCGAGTTATGGTTGCAAAAAGCTTGTTTTTTCAAAGTATAATGGATGCTTCTGTAATCTGCAGGGAGCTTTCCGTTTTAGAACTTGCGTTTTGTAAGGACCCAAGGTTTACTCAGGTGAGACCGAATCTCAGTCACTCTTTTCTTATTCTTTTCTTGTTTTGGTTGTTAGCGTTTATTTCTTAGTTTCAGTTTTTCATATCTCTCTTCCTGATACACTTGCCTGTTATTTCCTTATATGTTTGTTTAAATGGTCGTGGAGATTTGGTGTTGTTTTAACATGGACAAGTCTTGGGTATGGCATCCAAGGTATTGATTTCTTTATTATCTTCTTTCGTTTGTTGCTTATAATTTATTTGATGACTTGTCTGAAATTTTAAATGGTTCTAACCACAGGGCTAGTCTTGAGTATCACAGAGGGGCATCTAAATTTGTGCAAGCATCATCAGTGAGATTGGGTAATCCTACTGAGATGTTATGTCCATGCATTGATTACCGCAATTTATGCCATCAACCTGTATATACAGTGGAGGATCACTTAGTCATTAGGGGTATGGATCAGAGATACAAGAGGAATACTTGTTGGAGTTTGCATGGTGATGCAAAGACTGATAAGCCAAGTTGTGGTTCAAGCTATGAATATGAAGCTTATGATCTGATTAGAACAGCAAAGAAGAATATGAGTTGATAGCAAAGAAGAATATGAGTTTAAGAAGAAGCTAGAAGATGCTGAGACTCCATTATACTCCACATGTTCCAACTACACAAAGGTTTCTGCGATTATGGGACTTTATCGCATCAAAGTGAAGAGTGGGATGTCTGAAAACTACTTTGATCAGCTCCTCTCATTAGTTCAAGACATGCTTCCCACAGATAATGTACTTCCCAGATCAACAAACGAGATGAAGAGATTCTTGAAGTTGTTTGGTTTTGGCTACGACATGATTCACGCTTGCAAGAACGACTGTATTTTATACCGGAAGCAATATGAAGATATGGAAATCTGTCCAAGGTGTAATGTTTCTAGATGGGAAAGGGATAAGCATAGTGGTCAGGTAAAGAAGGGGATTCCAGCTAAGGTCTTACGGTATTTTCCAATAAAAGACAGATTCAGGCGTATGTTTAGATCAAAAAGAATAGCGGAAGAGTTGCGTTGGCATATCAATGGTGGTAGTTCAGATGGTTCAATGCGTCATCCGGTAGATTCAATAACTTGGGCCAATGTGAATCACAAATGGCCAGAGTTTGCAGCTGAACCAAGAAACCTCCGACTAGGTATCTCCACAGATGGGATGAATCCTTTCTCCATTCAGAATTCCAAGTACAGCACATGGCCGGTGTTATTGGTTAACTACAACATGCATCCAACCAAGTGTATGAATGCAGAGAACATTATGTTGACAATGCTGATCCCGGGTCCAACTGCACCAAGTAACAACATCGATGTCTACCTCGCACCACTGATAGACGATCTACAGGAGCTTTGGAATGAAGGTATCATGGTGTATGACTCTTTTATGAAGGAACACTTTAAACTTAAAGCAATGTTGATGTGGAGTATTAGTGATTATCCTGGCTTAGGGACATTGGCTGGGTGTAAAGTCAAAGGCAAACAAGCGTGCAATGTGTGTGGAATATATACACCTTTCAGATGGTTGAAGTTTAGTAAGAAGCATGTATACTTAGGAAACAGGAAGAGGCTCCGACCTGATCATCCATATAGAAGAAGAAATAAATGGTTTGACAACACTGTGGAAGAAGGGAGATCAAATAGAATTCAAACTGGAGCAGAAATCTTTAATGCACTTAAAGAGTTCAGAAATGATTTTGGTAAGCCTTTACCGAAAGTAAGTAGAAAGAAAAGAAAATCTTTGTGTGATGATGAGGAGATTGAAGAAGAAGAGTACAAAGAGGACAATGATAGTTGGAGATGGAAGAAAAGGTCAATTTTGTTTGATTTGCCTTACTGGAAGGTAAGCCTCAACTTTGCAAGCTAATTATTGTTGTTATACCTTTTCATTCAAAGTTAAGTCTTCAACTTGTTTCTGTTGTTAGGATATGCCTGTCAGACATAACCTTGATGTTATGCATGTGGAAAAGAATGTGTCTGATGCTATCTTGGCTATTCTGATGCAAAGTGCAAAGTCAAAAGATGGTGTCAAAGCACGGAAGGACTTAGAAGACATGGGGATTCGACATAAGTTACACGTTCAGGAAGGAGGTAGGAAAACTTACTTACCTCATGCTTCTTATTGGCTGACAAAGGATGAGAAAAAAGTTTTCTGTAAGAGATTAAGCTTATTCAGAGGGCCTGATGGATATTGTGCCAACATTGCGAACTGTGTTTCTGTGGATCCTCCCATGATTGGTGGATTGAAGTACCATGACCATCATGTCCTTCTTCAGAATCTGTTACCGGTTGCGCTTAGAGGCTTGCCCCCTGACGGACCAAGAGTTGTTGTTACTAGATTGTGCAACTTCTTCAACAGACTATGTCAGCGTGTTCTTGATCCTCATAAACTCATAACTTTAGAGGTTGAGTGTGTAGAGACATTGTGTGAATTAGAGAGATACTTTCCTCCTTCCCTATTCGATATAATGTTCCACCTTCCCTTACATCTAGCAAGGGAGGCAAGACTAGGTGGACCTGTGCACTTCAGATGGATGTATCCATTTGAAAGGTAATCAAAACTATGCTTTATATTTCTTATTGTCCTTGTGTTGTTAGTTGACTAAGTATATTATTGGGTACAGGTACATGAAGACACTAAAGTCATATGTTAAGAACTATGCAAGGCCTGAAGCATGTATGGCTGAAGGATATCTGGCTGGTGAATGTATAGCATTCTGTTTGGAGTTTCTGCGTAATTCTGTTCATGTTGAAGAAAGAGTTAAACGTAATGAGGATGTGGAGACAAGTGTATCCACACTAGAAGGCCGTCCATTGCATAAGGGTCCTGTAATTGAGTTAACTGATAAAGAGCGGGACATAGCCCATCGATATGTCCTGATGAACATGGAGATGATGACTCCATACGTAGAGTAAGTTAACCTCAACTTATTCTTTTATGATGGCATATCTGATTATTTATACTAAACTAACATTATGTAATTGTATACAAGGATGCACTTAGAATAATTGCAAACCAATGATGCTAGATGTGCAAGAAATGAAACTCTCCTTTGGAAACTACATGTAGAAAGGTTCTCACAGTGGGTGAAGGACAAGGTATACTATTTCCTTGTCTTTTTAGGCTTCGTTATCTGTTTACTCAGTTACATACAAAATTAACTTCATTTCATTTTATTGTCTCTCATCAGTTCTCTACTAACTCTAAGGAACAGTCTGAAGAACTTAGATGGATGGCTTACGGACCAAGACATAAAGCTCAGACTTATAAAGGTTATATCATCAACGGGCAGCGATTTCAAACGGAGGAAATAATGCGCAAGACTCAGAATAGTGGTGTAACATATGAGGCCTTTACAATGTGCAGATCTAGTTCCAGAGACACTAGACATATGGCAGACTTTGTTGCCTATTATGGAGTTATCCAGCAGATCATACTGTTGGATTATCATTTCTTCCAAATACCATTGTTCAAGTGTATATGGGCAAACAAAGGTAATGGTGTAAAAGAAGAAGAAGGTTTTACACTCGTTAACCTCAGCGTAAACCAGTCTGCATATCAACAAGATCCGTACATTATGGCAGCGCAAGCAAAACAAGTATTCTACTCTAAAGATGAATCTTCACAGTGGTCCGTAGTTATGAGAGCACCACCTAGAGGTTATCACGAGTTAGAGACAGAAGACGAGTTTGTGGCACCTTTATCAAGTGTCGAAGATAAAGATTTGGAGAACCACTCCTCTGATGACGAAAGTTTTTTTGTTAGAGATGAGTGTGAAGGGGTCTTAGTGGTTGATTTATAGGGCTACAATTGGTTAGAGTAGGGAATGGATGCTTTCATGTTGTGGTGTGAATAATTTGACAAATTAGTTATGTTTCAGGTATAACGGAATGAAGAGTAAGAAAGACGGTGTCAAAAGACGCAGTCATCGTCCACAAGGCATTGCACCAGTCCCGGGAGAGTTGATCTTGAGACGCAACAGGACTGCTACTGTGACTCAGAAAGAAGTTGCTACTGTGACTCAGAAAGAAGTTGCTTCTGAGCCTCAGAAAGAAGTTGCTTCTGAGCCTCAGAAAAAAGTTGCTACTGAGCCTCAGAAAGAAGTTGCTCCTGAACCTCAGAAAGAAGTTGCTCATGAGCCTCAGGAAGAAGAGGAGAATTTGGAAGAGACTGTTGAAGAAAACACGAGATACAACAAGGATAAAGAACCGAATCCAACCGAAGCAACAGAAGATGTTGATACTGAAGAACCAGTTGCCAAGAAGAGAAAAACTAGGGGGCCAACAAAGTTGCGTGGAGTGGCTAAACATATTGATGAAAAGGTCAATGTTGAATTCACATCGCTAGGTGTGCCTATTGGTAAAGGGTCAGTCACACTTTCTTCCTTTCTTGTACGTTGGTGAGGGAATACGTACATGTTCTGATTGATGATTGGAGGCACGTAGATGACCCAACGAGAGAAAGAATGTGGGATGAAGTTAAGGTACTCTCTGCAACCTGATATGGTAGTCTCCTTGAAAATTATTAATGTGTTATGTGAAAATGTCTAGGCAAGGTTCAATATTGATGAAGAATGGAAAAAAGATGATGTTATTAAGCAGATGGGTACTATATGGCGTGCTTCTAAATCCAGGCTCTTAGCTCAAGTCAAAAGAACAAGTAGGGCTGAAATATGTAGCTTGAAACCGAGTAACATCCAGTCTCAGACAGCTTGGAAGAATTGGGTGAAGAATAAGACGACTGAAGAGGCTGAGGTTCAGTTTGCTCTTTATCTTGTTTGCAGACATTTTGGTTTGAAATGTAAAATCATTGGAATTGCTTTCGTAGGATAATAGTGACAAATTTAGGAAGCTGAGGAAATCACAGATTCCCCACACAACCAGCCGCAAAGGAATGACTCGCTTAGGAGATGAACTGGTATGTTGTTTCGGGATTGTGTTGTCTACTTATTTGTTGTAATTGTGTTAATTTTGTGTCTGTTAATTGTAGAGGAAGAAAAGTGCTGATCCTTCAAAGGTGACTAGGAGTCAAATTTGGGTTGCAGGACATACTCATGCAGATGGGACACCTGTGAGACCTGAATATGCAGAAACTATTGTAAGTACAATCAAAACCAATTGAAGACTCATTTACTCTGTTTATTGTATGTCATACCATCGTTTTGTTGATCTTATGTCTCAGGAAAAAATTAAATCTCTGGACACTGAGATTGGATCCACTAATAGTACTAGTGTCAATGATGATGCGGTGAGTTAAGTGCTGGGAAAAGAAAGGCCTGGAAGAATTAGAGGACTAGGCAGAGGGGTGACTGCGACAAAGTTAGATTTAATGCATTGTAGAGATACACATGTGCAAATGCTTGAAGCTAAACAGGCAGAATTGATCAACAAGATAGAGGACCTACAGATTCAAGTTTGTGGCTTAACTAATGGGAAGCAGATTGGAGATGTTTCTATGTCGGAGTCTAGTAATGCAAGCAAGGTAGTTACTAAGTGTAAAATACTAGATTGGTCTTCAATGGATGATGTGGTAGTAGGGGAAGGGAGGTTATGCTCGGCTGATGCAATGTATAAGATTGGAGGAATTCCTATTGGCCCCAGTGCAGCGGCTGTTATAGTTACGTCTGTCTGCAGGGAGGATGCATTTGTCTGGAGGCCAACATCAGATATGACAAGGATTGGCCAAGCTCTGGGAATGAAGATTCCATGGTTAGCTGATAAAATCATGTTGGACAATGATTTGAACTACCCAACTCCTAGTCACACTGCTTGTTCATCGGTAATATTTCATTTCCCTCTTTCTTGTTAAGAACTTGATGAATGGTATGCATGCACATTCCTAATATATAAATATAAATGTATGCATGTCTTAGGTGTCACGTGATAGAGTCATTGTTTACGACTGGAATAAAGAGGATGTTGTAGTTGCTGAGGGTATTTTGCTGTCAACTGATCCAGAGGAGAAGGCCAACGGTATTCCTCTCGGACCCAATGCTGCACTTGTGAAAGTTGATAAGGTGGTTGTGAAGGAAATTCACATGTGGAGACCTATCAGTGATAAAAAATACTTGATGGGAAGTGCTCTCCATGATATCATAGTGTGGCCTATTTCAAAGATAGGGATTTCTGATCCTCATAACCGATCATCACCAAAGGCAACATCTCCTGGGGTAATAATCTGTGATCTTAAACTTAATCTAATTTGCTAAGATAGGAATGTCTTGATTTGGTGTTTTACTAGGCTGTGTCTGGTCTGTTAGATTTGTTCTGATATAGATTTTATGTTTGGCAGAGTGTAAGCTGTAGCAAATCAAGTGGCCAGAGTAAATGTATGTTGTTGGATATCAATAACTCCGGTGAAGTCGTTGCAGAAGGAAAACTATTATCAAGCAATCCTGAAGACAAAGTTCATTTCGTACCACTGGGTCCAAATGCAAGCAGTGTGATGGTGGTAGTTGTAAAAGTTGGAACTGCAGATTTGTGGAGGCCAAATTCCGAGATGGAATATATTTCTTATGCAATGGGATCAACAGTGGCATGGCCTACTGATAAACTTGTTTTTATGTGAATGTGTTGAAGTCTCTTTTGGATTTGAGTGTTGTGTTAATGATTAAATTTTATTTGAGACTTGAACTGTGTTATAACTCTTAACAATCGTGTAATATTGTCTTGTCAGACCAAAAACATATATGTCTAGTAGTATTGTTCTAAGTTAATATTTAGACTATTAAACGAACCTTTAAGCGTGTAACCATATAAATCATTTAGGTTTATATATAGTTAATAAACCCGAAAAATTTTAGAGTGTTGATTTTTTGCATTAGAAAATACAAAAAATAAGCCTCATATACATATATACCCTAAACTTTAGGGTTTTAGGTTAGGGTTTAGGGTTGGTAATTATATGGTTTAGGGTATTAGTATAATTGTAACTTAGTATAGGGTTTAGGGTATTGATATAATTGTAAACTAGTATAGGGTTTAGGGTATTGGTATAATTGTTTCTTAGTATAGGGTTTAGAGTATTGGTATAATTGTAACTTAGTATAGGGTTTAGGGTATTGATATAATTGTAAACTAGTATAGGGTTTAGGGTATTGGTATAATTGTTTCTTAGTATAGGGTTTAGAGTATTGGTATAATTGTAACTTAGTATAGGGTTTAGGGTATTGATATAATTGTAAACTAGTATAGGGTTTAGGGTATTGGTATATTTGTAACTTAGTATAGGGTTTAGAGTATTGGTATAATTGTAACTTAGTATAGGGTTTAGGATTTACACTTGTCTAATTACAACTTAACAACACACGTTTAGGATATTGTTATGTAAATGCATATCAAAATTTTGCACAGGTTCATTGAATTAAAAATAAATCAGATAATGCATTAATCCTAATAAGATGAAGGGTTTTTTTGTCGAAAGCTTTCACGCTCTTCGCTCATTTATAGTCGGTTCTGTCCTGTTCGTCGTCATTTCCAAAGAGAGGAGAACAACCTGAAGTAGACAGAGAGACGGAGAAGTAGACGGCAAGGGTAAACTGCGACGAGGCTACACTTACCGACGGGTCGATTAACCTGAAGGTAAATCGTTTAGTGGAATCGATTAATCCTTCTGGGTTTCGCTTAGGTCTTTAAATCGGTTTGGGGCTTTTATTTAGGGTTTCGGTTCAAGGTTGTTAATCGATTAGGGGGTTCGAATTAATTAAGAAATCGATTTGTGAGAATGATTTAGGGAGTCGACCTAGGGTTCAAATATGTTGGGTTTCTGGGAAGAGATTCTTCACTCTTCCTGGGAAGAGATTCTT
Organism: Orychophragmus violaceus; assembly: GCA_030180135.1. NCBI lineage: Eukaryota > Viridiplantae > Streptophyta > Magnoliopsida > Brassicales > Brassicaceae > Orychophragmus > Orychophragmus violaceus. Next base: position 82,100,996 of record CM058232.1, on the reverse strand, counting down.
CACTTGCAGCGAATACAAGGTACCTCTGAGGAGTTAAATAAACTTCTATATGTTTCAGAAATGCTTTAGTAAGTCTAACTTGGGTTGTTACAGGGTGATGGGATGCACTTTAGGCAACCATGGGTTCTGGGAGTGGAGCAAGAGATTGGGTTGGTAAAACGGAGGGTGGAAGAGGTGGAGAAGCTCACTTGGCAGGTGGCAGAAAGTAAACAGGAGATTAAGGTCCTGGAGGTAAACTGTCGGTTCCATAATTATGATTTGTTTCTGTTTTTTCTAACATTAGTTCTTATTACTAACTACACACTTTTTTAAACTGACCAGGAAGCGGTTGAGATGCTTACAAGGCAGGTGGCTGAGCTTCGGAATCTAACTTGAAGATAGTCAGAAACTTAAGGTTAGTTTCAAACCCTTCATAGACATCAGGTTGTGTTAATCGTAAGTAATATACATGTTTTAATAGTAACTGTCTGTTAGGAATAAATCTCACTAGTTACTTCTAGTTTGGTGTTTGTTGAAAATGCTCTTAATGTTACATGAAGTGTTTTATAGGACGTGTAGTATTAGTTGCATTGTTTTAAATGTTTGCTTTAGTAGTAATCTAAAATGATGTGTTATCAATGTTTGGTAGTTATATAGTAGTAAGGATAAAAGGAAAACCGGTGTGGAGGATGATTTGAGAAGTGAGTTGTAATGTTATGTGTTTTCATGTTCTGTTTATGCATAACATTGTAGTGTTTGTGTGTTTTATGTTCTCTGATTCTATGACTAACTTGTATTTTATGTTTTTCAATGTTTGTAGAAGGAGAAGGACACGGAGAAGCAGATGGGAACTCTCACTCTAGGTGTCACGGCTTTTATTGTTTTTGTTGTAACTTGTTTTGTTTCATCAACTCTAGCACAAGCTTTTTTCATCAACTCAATCAAAACTTTGAATTTTGTTTCTAAACAAAACTTTGTATTTTGTTTAAAACTTGAGATGAAATGTTTGGAAAAAAAAAATTTAAGAATCCCTACAAAAGTGAAGGATTGTTTAGTTGATCCTGATTCAATTCTTAGATTCATATCAACCTAAACATGCGGATCTAGGTTCTTCTCGAATAGAAACAAATGATGATCTCACCTTTTACCTGTTTGTTGCAGCGGAAGGAGAGAACAGGTCAGAGATCAGAGAAACACCGAGAGATGAATCCTCCAAAGGTTCACACACGCGATCACAGAAAACGGCTGCTAGACCACAAGGAACTCGGCGCAGAGGGAGAGAGAGTTTTCGGCTAAGGAACTAGGGTTAATTATTCTGAACTCGAGTTTTATCTCATAAAACTTGTCCGGTTCCGTTTGGGCCATTTGGCCCAAACACCAATTAACTCGACGGCATTCGCGCACTGTGTCGACCGACACACCTTGTGTATCGATCGACACACAGTGGCTAAACCGTTTTATTCTCTCTAAGTACAGTAAATGCCTAGCACTTTTACCGTACTTCTGCTAAACCGTTCCTACACATTTTCCTGTTAGCTTAGGCGTGTGACCCATATGGGATCATATAATAAAGGCAATAAGTCCAAGACTTATAGATCATGAGAGGACTCTAGCAAGCCATCATGACCCCCAGTATTATATGACTTATGTCTGATCATTGACATACTCTTACTTTCTAGAGACAGTACCGAGATTACTGGACACAATTCCAACAATCTCCCACTTGTACTGGAATCTCTGTATTCATAATCCTTTTGTCACAATATCTCGATTAGTCATAAGGCAAGATTGGTGTCATCCTTATAAAGCCTAATCTTGTTCATCGGACTCTGATTCGATACTGACAATCCAAACGACTCGGGACAGTCCGTTTGAGCATGGCCATGCATTTTCCAGTATTCAAATCTCCGATTGGCCTAGAGATATTCACTCCATTTATATTGGAGGGACAAATTCCGTCTTGTTCCATCACTGTAAACTACTCATTTCATAATGTACCCAAACAAGGTCCTTATAACTATCGCAGAACGATAGCGTTAGACAATGATCAAAGTGCATCAGTCCATGTGCAGTCACATGCATGCGAACTCAGGTCTAAGGACTATACTCTATAGTCGTAGTAAGAATCTCTTATGACACAGATATAAATATCCTGAAGAGTTCTTATAAGCGGGTCTTGTCCGGTCGTATGTTCCCAAACACACACCTATGTACTGACTTTGATGCCGCGCATCTATGACACACTGAGACTTTGTCATAAGTCACGTACCAATCCAGTCTCACACGGTTGTTGGTGTTCCAATTTCAACAACCTTCGACTAGGGACGGGATGATATAAAAAACATCTATCAAATATAGGGTCTCATGATCAAGCTAAATGACTTCGATGACTCAAGATCAAATCATTTACTTCGATGACCTATAAAATGGTTCATATCATTTTGGAACGATTATTTCATCACAGTTAAAATAATCTTGAAATAATAATTTCATTAAACATAAGAATGTTTTACAAGAACATATCAAATAACTAAATAAAAGCCCTCAAACTCCCACTCAAATTTAGATTACATTTCAATGTCTCTAATGCCTACAGCTTCAGTCAGAAACTCGAGCTTAGGCCTTGGGAGTGGCTTTGTCAACGGATCAGCGACGTTATCATCAGTCTGAACTCGGCTGATCTTGACTTCCTTTCTATTAATGATGTCACGTATCAAGTGAAATCTTCTTAGAACATGCTTGGATTTCTGGTGTGATCTTGGTTCCTTTGCCTGAGCTATAGCACCATTGTTGTCACAAAACAGTGCCAGAGGCTCAGCCGCATCTGGTATCACACCTAGTTCAATAATGAACTTTCGTATCCAAACAGCTTCCTTCGCAGCTTCTGAGGCGGCGATATATTCAGCTTCTGTAGTGGAATCTGCAACGGTGTCTTGCTTGGAGCTTCTCCAACTGATTGCACCGCCATTCAGACAAAAGATATAACCGGACTGTGACCGGAAATCATCTTGGTCTGTCTGGAAACTTGCGTCCGTGAATCCACTGACTTTAAGCACATCACTTCCACCGTACACTAAGAACTTATCCTTAGTATGTCTTAGATACTTCAAGATATTCTTTACGGCAATCCAATGGTTTTCACCTGGATTTGACTGGTATCTACTCGTCATGCTCAATGCATAAGCAACATCAGGACGAGTACAGATCATGGCATACATGACAGATCCTATTGCAGATACATAAGGAATATTCTTCATGCGCTCAAGCTCAGCAGCCGTCGTAGGGCTCTGCTTCTTGCTTAGCGTTGTGCCATGTACCATTGGCGTGAAGCCCTTCTTGGAATCCTTCATGCTGAATCTTTGTAGGACTTTGTCAATGTATGAATCTTGACACAAGCCTATCAGCCTTCTAGATCTATCCCGGTAGATCCTGATTCCAAGAACGTATGCGGCTTCACCCATGTCTTTCATGGAAAAACAACTTCCAAGCCAGTCCTTTACGGACTTCAGCATTGGAACGTCGTTTCCGAGAAGCAGTATGTCATCGACATACAGAATAAGAAATACTATCTTGCTCCCACTAGTTTTCTTATACACGCATTGTTCTTCTTCGTTTCTAATGAAGTCAAATTGCTTGATCGCTTCATCAAAACGAAGATTCCAGCTCCTCGATGCTTGCTTCAATCCATAAATGGATTTATGAAGCTTGCATACTTTTCCAGCATTCTTTGGATCTATGTAACCGTCAGGTTGTGTCATATACACATTCTCTTCCAGAATACCATTCAGGAAGGCGGTTTTCACGTCCATCTGCCAAATTTCATAATCATGAAAAGCTGCAGTTGCTAGTAGAATCCGAATAGATTTCATCATAGCCACTGGTGAATAGGTTTCATCGTAATCCACACCGTGAACTTGTCTGAAACCTTTTTCCACCAACCTGGCTTTATAAATCTGGACATTTCCATCCACGTCAATCTTCTTCTTGAAGATCCATTTGCACTCGATGGCTTTTACACCAGCGGGTAAGTCAACCAACGAAAACACTTGGTTGACCGACATGGAGTCCATTTCGGAATCAGTGGCCTTGCGCCACTTAGAGGAATCTGGGCCCATCATGGCTTGATTGAAGTTCGATGGTTCATCACCATCAATGATCAGAAGATCATGACAGTTAGTCACGAGGAATCCTTGATATCTCTCGGGTTCGTGACGGATCCTCCCGGATCTTCGAACTTCAGGCACTACAGGTTCAGGCTCTACAATTTCTTGTAGGTCCTCCTGCTGCTCTTCCTCATTAGGTTGAGCAGTATCCTGTTCATCTTGAATTTCTTCAAGCAGTACCTTACTCCCACTGTCTTTCTTAGAGAGAAACTCCCTCTCAAGAAAGTTACAATCCCGGGCAACAAAGATCTTGTTCTCGGAACGTAGATAGAAGTAATAAGCCTTGGTTTCCTTCGGATAACCAATGAAGTAGCATTTATCAGACTTTGGTGTAAGCTTATCTGAGATTAATCTCTTGACATAGGCTTCACAACCCCAAATTCTTAGATAAGACAGCACTGGAGCCACTCCAGTCCATAATTCATATGGTGTCTTTGCTACTGCTTTCGATGGCGCTCTGTTTAGAGTGAACACTGCTGTTAGCAGAGCATATCCCCAAAGGGATATTGGAAGGTCTGTGTGACTCATCATAGATCGAACCATATCCAATAAGGTCCGATTTCTCCTTTCAGACACACCATTCCATTGAGGTGTTCCAGGAGGAGTGAGTTGGGATACGATCCCACACTCTCTCAGATGATCACTGAATTCTTGGCTTAAGTATTCTCCTCCTCGGTCGGACCGAAGAGCCTTAATGCTTTTGCCAAGTTGGTTCTGTACTTCATTTTGGAATTCTCTGAACTTCTCAAAAGATTCAGACTTATGTTTCATTAAATAAACATATCCATACCTACTGAAATCATCAGTAAAGGTAATGAAGTACTGATAGTTTCCTCTTGCATTTGTGGACATTGGGCCACACACATCAGTGTGTATCAGGCCCAATAAGTCACTGGCCCTCTCGTTAGGTTTATTAAAGGGGGCCCGTGTCATTTTGCCCATCATGCAGGATTCGCATTTCTCACATGACTCAAAGTCAAATGAGCCAAGAAGTCCATTCGAATGGAGCCTCTTGATGCGTTTCTCGCTGATGTGCCCTAAACGACAATGCCATAGAAACGTTCGGTTCTCCTCATTAGGTTTGAACCGTTTGGTATTAATGTTATAAATTGGCGCGGATTGATCGAGTATGTAAAGCCCATTCATAAGAGGGGCAGAACCATAGAACAAATTGTTGCGATTGAAGGAACATAATTTATTCTTAACTGAAAAATCATAACCTTCCAAATCCAACAAAGAAATTGAAATAATATTTCTGCTTATAGCAGGTACAAAATAACAATTATTGAGTTCTAAAATCAATCCCGAAGGTAAAGACAACAAGTAAGTGCCTACAGCTAGCGCTGGAACTTTCGCTCCATTCCCAACTCGTAGCTCCACTTGTCCTTGCTTCAGCCTTCTACTGTTGCTGAGTGCCTGCATATTAGTACAAATATGAGCCCCACAACCAGTATCCATAACCCATGAGGTATTATCAGAAGTAGTTGTATTAACTTCTATAACAAAAATACCTGTTGAAGAAGTCTCAAAAGTCTTCTTCTTCAATTCCTTTAGACCTTCCTGGAATTTCTTACATTCTCTCCTCCAATGCCCTGGTTCTTTACAGAACCTGCATATGTCAGTTGGCCCAGCCTTGGACTTGGGCTTGGGCTTTGGCGTGTCCTTGTCCGCGACTTGGACAGCCTTGGCCTTTCCCTTATCCTTAGCAGAGGATTTCTTAAACCCCTTGCCCTTCTGCACCATAAGCACATTGGGGTCCTTGGCGGTTTTCCTCAAATTGGGCTCCGCAGTCTTGAGCATTCCGTGAAGCTCAGGCAATGTCTTACTCAAGCCATGCATGTTAAAGTTCAGAATGAACTGATCATAGCTTGCAGGTAATGACTGCAAAATGATGTCGCAGGCAAGTTCCTGGCTGATAGGGCAGTCGAGTTTCTGAAGATGATCGAGATAACCCATCATCTTCAAGACATGAGGACTCACTGCCGCATTCGCAGCCAACTTGCAGTCCAAGAGGTTCTTAACTGTTTGAAACCTCTCAGTCCTAGCCTGCTCCTGAAAAAGCGATTTCAGGCTTGCCATTATCTCGATGGGTGACAATACACTCTCGAACTGTTTTTGCAGCTCAGGAGTCATTGTCACCAACATCAGGCAATAGGCATCATTTTCATCTGACGAATGCTTTTCCCAAGCATTATGCAGAGTCCTGGCGGCATTGGCAGGAGGCCTCTCGGGGAGAGGATCACGAAGGACATAATCCTTCTTCTCCTGCTTGAGGACTAGCCTCAAGTTCCTTGACCACGTCAGGAAGTTCGTTCCAGTCAGCTTCTCCTTTTCGAGAACAGACCGGATCGAGAATGTGTTTTGTGTGCTTGTAGTAGTCATAGCTGAAATATATAGATAAAAAGGTTATTAGTTAAAATGTTCAATATGATTAATCTCGTATTAAATTTAATATGATTAATCACGCATTATATTCAATAACATAAGTTACCCTCAATAGAATATAATGATTCCAAGATCCACATATAACTAAGATTAAAGTGGGCCACTGGCCGTCACCAAACCTTAGCTTATATCGGTAAGCCCTATATCGGCTAATTATATCCGTGATATAACTCTTGGTTGTGAATCTGGGCCCGAGGCCCAATCCACTCTGATGTCTCAAGGCCCGGGACTCCCGATGGCCCAGTCAAGAAAACCAGACTATACAGTCATGTAATCATTAATGTCTGGGACTCCCAATGACATTTATGAATCACAAACCGTCTTATCCACGCAAAAGCAGACACCCTCACACTGTAAGGCCATGAATACAATTGAATGGGCTTCGACAGCTGACATAGAATGGACAAGACATCCAACGCTTGATATTATTTGAGGTTCGTAGGTTTATTTAAAAATTCATTCCCAAAATAGAAGATTACTATTTCGGGAAACTTTCCATTTTTGGAAACCTACTATTTTTGGAAACTTTCTAAAATTGGAAACTTTCTAAAAACGGAAACTTTCTAACTTTAGAAATTTCTTAAAATCTGAATCATGCAAATCTAGAAACTTCTATAAATTAAGAAACTTTCTAATTTCAAAATATCAGAAACTTTAATTTAAAATCGATTTATATTCTTTATAAAATAAATTTTAAATTAATTTGAAGAAAGACTCAAATAATTGGCCCAATTGTTTTAACTTCTTGGCCCGAGGCCCAAGAATTGGTCCATGTCCAAGACATGACCCAATTGTCCAATTAAATGACATAACCGGTCTGGTTCATTAAAATTGGTCTAACCAAATTTTAATTACTACGATGACCACAATTGTCAACCGGTTATTTACTAAACCGGATTTTCTCAATTTATTTGGTCCAACCAAATCAAATTAGAAAATCCTGGTTTAGGCACTAAATCCAATAATTCTTTCGACATTGGATTTCTTGTCCCGGTTTAACCAGACTTAATAAAATTATTAAATCTGTTTATTAAACCAGGACGAATTAATTTTAATCAAAATATTAAACCGAGCCTTAAACCAACCATGTCGATCGATGAACCAACCGTGTCGATCGATCCATCAACCGCATCGGTCGATGCTCTTAGCATCGATCCTGCATCGATCGTGCATCGATCCTGTATCGATCGATGCTCTCACGCATGCACGGAACCGAGCCAAAACCCTAACCGTGTCGATCGATGCACCAACCGCATCGGTCGATGCACCAACATCGAACCTGCATCGATCCTGCATCGATCGATGCTTTCACGCGTTAACAGGGTTAGCCGATAGACTGTATCGACCGATCCATGCGATCGTATCGATCGATCCATGCGATCGCAGTCGATACTCATTCTCTCGGATCAGATCGCATACCAAATCATATAGCTTGATCATGCGATTTTTCATATGTTCAGGTTTCAATTCTTGTTACTTAAGTGATTTCTCTTATCAGTAGTTGATTCAAAACACTTTTAAACAAGAAAAACAATCCTAAACTTGAATCTAAACAAGAAAAACCAGAACCTGGCTCTGATACCACTGAAGGATTGTTGAGTTTATCCTGATTCAATTCTTAGATTCATATCAACCTAAACATGCGGATCTAGGTTCTTCTCGAATAGAAACAAATGATGATCTCACCTTTTACCTGTTTGTTGCAGCGGAAGGAGAGAACAGGTCAGAGATCAGAGAAACACCGAGAGATGAATCCTCCAAAGGTTCACACACGCGATCACAGAAAACGGCTGCTAGACCACAAGGAACTCGGCGCAGAGGGAGAGAGAGTTTTCGGCTAAGGAGCTAGGGTTAATTATTCTGAACTCGAGTTTTATCTCATAAAACTTGTCCGGTTCCGTTTGGGCCATTTGGCCCAAACACCAATTAACTCGACGGCATTCGCGCACTGTGTCGACCGACACACCTTGTGTATCGATCGACACACAGTGGCTAAACCGTTTTATTCTCTCTAAGTACAGTAAATGCCTAGCACTTTTACCGTACTTCTGCTAAACCGTTCCTACACATTTTCCTGTTAGCTTAGGCGTGTGACCCATATGGGATCATATAATAAAGGCAATAAGTCCAAGACTTATAGATCATGAGCGGACTCTAGCAAGCCATCATGACCCCCAGTATTATATGACTTATGTCTGATCATTGACATACTCTTACTTTCTAGAGACAGTACCGAGATTACTGGACACAATTCCAACAAAAAGTTCACCAATGGATAGGTCACTACTAAACATGCTCTTATGCTTTTATCCTTTTCAAAGATTTTGGCTTACCAAAGCCTTAAATAATTATTTGGTTTAAGGCTTAAAATTGATATTAAAATTGGGCCTTAACCATGTCAACCGGAGAGCATAAGAAGGTTAGGGTTTCTCCCAAATGAGACATTTCTTCTCATTTGGTCCTCTCCGTGTTTCAGACCAAAGAAGGTTAGGGTTTCTCCCCGTCGATGTCTCTGTAATATCTCTCTAACACTATTTATCTAACCCGTGTAACCATTCCATTGTTCCTCATTGTTAATTAGGGTTTGTCTCGCAATCCATAAACCGATTTCTGAATCTTCGCCGATTTCGAGGTTAGACAATATTCTCTATCGTTGCTGTCTTCTGGTTTGGGGATTTTCTTAAATGTTTTCTATACATTTTTCTCAGTAATCCGAATCGTTTCTAGTCAGTTTGCAGCAACTCAGAAGAGGTACATTCGTTAAACTTTTTTGATTCTCTTTGATACAATTCTGATATTCTTTGATACAATTAATGATATGTTAGCGATTTACATTTTCGAGCTTTGTTTGCAGCAACTCAGAAGAGGTGCACGAGCGATACGACCTGGCCGACTTGTAAAGCAGCTGACTTGTAAAGGTTAGGTCTTCGTCTTACCCTCTCCTTCAATAACTATGCACGACTTGTAAAGCAGCTGATGCACTTCTTTGTATGCAGGTTCATACATACTTTTTTTTTATTCAATTCAGGTAATTTATTCGGTCGGTTATTCACTTACAAACTTCCATCCTTAGCCTTTCATATTTGAATGACTATGTGACTGATCATTCATTCAATTCATTGGAAACAGATATCATAGAAGAATCTGTGAAGTTGAAGAATCTAAAGGTAATTGAAATCATTTTTCTGATTTTAGTTCAATTTTACTTGCAGTCATCGAGATGTTAAACTAATCATCGGTCTCGCTTTACGTTTTGTTTCAGCAATGGAAGCAAGGAAGGAAATAATCTGTGGACTGCCAGCAAAAGGATTCATCCCAAAGATCAACCAACAGCCACCAGAAGAAGATCATGATGTCATGGAGATCACAGAAAGGCAGTACCGGAGAGCTGTAGGATACATGATTCGGATTGAGGAAACTGACGTCGAAGATGAGTTTCTAAGACTTGTCCAAAACCTTAAAGGTGAAGAGCAAAGACTCAGAAAAGAAGAGCTGAAGGCTGCATTGGAAAGAACTAAACCGGAACGAGGAGAGTCCTCAAGAGGCAAGATGCGTCGTGGAGAGTAAGGATTGCAAGATGTAGTGTTTGGAATTAACTTATGTAGTTGGGTAATTCAACATGTAGACTTTTATATTTTGTGTTTTGGTGTTTTGGGTTTGAGGTCAATGAAATGAAAACCATGTATTTTGTTATTTTGCAATCTAATTTTATTTTACAATTGATTTTTTTTTGTCAATATTTTAGAATTGATTTTTACAATTTAATTGAAATTAAATTAAATTAATATTTACAGAAAATTCGACTATAATAAACTTCTAATATATAACAGTAAAATATCGCTATGTTTAATAAATAAATGGCATTTTCATAATGCTATGTTTAATATTTTAACGACGTTTAAAATAACGCTATTGTATAGTTATTGATAGCAGAGAATAAACGCTATTATATACATATCGATTGCAAACATATAAACGCTATCTTAAAAATATTTACTATAGCACCTACTAAAAACGCTATCTAAATGGATAGACTTTTTATCGCGGCCGATGACATAGCGTTTCGATAAACGCCATCGTCTCTATAGATAACGTTTTTCAGCCGCAATAGATACGCGATTTTCTTGTAGTGTTAGGACTCTTATTACCCTCTGTTTCTTTCAAAAATGATGATTGTGAGGCTTGTATTCTTGGAAAACATTGCAAGTCTGTCTTTCCTACTTCAAAAACTATCTATGATAAATGCTTTGATCTTGTTCATTCTGATGTTTGGACGGCTCCTTGTGTATCTAGAGAGAACCATAAGTAGGACATTCATTGATAAAAAATCTAAATACACTTGGATATCCTTGCTGCAAACTAAGGATAGAGTTTTAGAAGCTTTCATGAATTTTCAGAACCATGTTACTAACCATTTCAATGCTAAGATCAAAAAATTTAGATCAGACAATGGTGGACAGTACACAATCAATGCCTTTAAACAACATTTATCCAAACATGGGATCGTTCATTAAACAGGCTGCCCTTATACTCCACAACAAAATGGGGTAGCTGAAAGGAAGAACAGGCATTTAATGGAGGTGGCAAGGTCCATGATGTTCTATAAGAATGTTCCTAAGAGGTTTTGGGGAGATGCAGTCATGACAGCTTGTTACTTGATCAATAGAACTCCTACAAAAGTTCTTCATGATCAATCACCGTTTCAGGTACTAAACAAAACCAATCCATCAGTTGATCACTTACGTGTGTTTGGGTGCATTTGTTTTATGTTGATACCAGAAGAACAAAGGGATAAGCTAGATGCTAAGAGTATTAAAGTTATGTTCATTGGATACTCCATCACACAAAAAGGATATAAGTGTTATGTTCCTGAGACTAGAAAGGTGTTGATATCAAGAGAAGTCAAGTTTCTGGAATCCAAGACCTTTTATGAGGAGAAGATTTGGAATAACTTGAAGGACCTTCCCAACTCTTCATCAGACTGTGCCAGTAACCTCAGGCTTATCATGGAGAGCCTTGGGATTAGCCTACCGAAAGAACCTGCCATGGAAGCTCAGCTCATACACCCTCAGTCCCTGATGCATCTCCAGCAGCTACACAAGAATCCCATCTTGATCATGAGGGGGACACTCAAGAATCATAACAACTGCAGCAGCAATAATCTGATTCTATCCATGATCAAGATGGTGTAGAATAACATCAAGGAAAAGGTATGGGGATTATTGGGTCTGATCAGCAGGATAAAGAGTCTGATCAGCAAGTTCAAATGCTAAGAAGAAGCACAAGGGTTAAGAATGACCCATCTAAATGGAAGAAGGATTTTATCTACTTCAACAGCAATGCAGTAGCTCATCTCACTCAAGCAGTGTGAAATTTAGCTCATGTACCCTTGGAACATCAGGTGTTCATTAGGCAGTTGGATCAAGGATAAGTGCCAACTACCTATGGAGAAGCCAAGGGAGATAAAAGATGGATGGAAGCTGTGAATGAAGAGGATACTAAGGTACCTAAGTGAAGATCCTGGTCAAGGCATTTGGATGGGATGCAATGGAAGCACATAAGTTGTTGGGTATTATGATGCTGGTTAGGCAGGAGATAGAGTGGACAGGAGGTCTACCACAGGATATTGCACATTCATTGGAGGCAATCTAGTCACTTGGAAGAGCAAGAAGCAGAAGGTAGTCTCTTGCTCAAGTGCTGAAGCTGAATATAGAGCAATGAGGAAGCTAGCAACCAAGTTTGCATGGATCAAAGCTCTTCTTAAAGATTTGGGAATTGAATCATCAAAGCCAATTACCATGCATTGTGACAATCAAGCAGCCATTCATATTGCCTCAAACTCAGTTTTCCATGAAAGAACCAAGCACATAGAAGTGGATTGTCATAAGGTTAGGCAGATGATTGAGCAAGGAGTGGTACTGCCATGTTTTACAAGAAGTGAAGATCAACTTGCTGATGTCTTCACTAAGGCAGCAAGCTTGAAGGTGTGTGTGTCCATTCACACAAAGCTCAACTCATTACCCTTCCTGAATCCTCTAAGACCGTGGAGACTACACTCTTTTTCCCTTCATGAAGTTTTATCCCATGTGGTTTTCTTCATAACGGTTTATAATGAGGTAGATCTCCATAGTTTCAAGCTTGATTCCAAACCTTTTGAAGTCAAGCTTGAGGGGGAGTATTGAAGTGGATATCACGGGTTGCACACTCCAAGCTACATCTCAAGATACAAATCATTGATTAAGTCTGAACTTGATGTGTCACCGACGGTGTCGGCGACATATATGCTGAAGAAGATTCTGAACTTCATGTGCCACCGACGGTGTCGGCGACATGGATGCTGGAGTGAAGTCTGGACGATTTATATTCTATCATCGACAATGTCATCGTCGATGATAGAATAGAATCGACGATGTCATGGACGGTTCTATTCTATCCGTCCATCTTCACATAGAATAGAACGACGGAAAACAGACTGTCCAAATTTGTCACTCTCCTTATGACCGTTGCCACTTACATCATTTCTCTCATGAGCTGTTTTTGTCTTTTTCACTTATTCTTTGCTTATTTTTTTTTTTTTTGCCCTAGTTGTCTAGCATATATATACTCTTATAAACACGTATGATATTTTAACTTTGGGATTTATTCTTCCTTAAAACTTAAATTCTCTTCTCTTTCAACTCTTTCTTTCTTGTGGCTCCAAAATCCCTAATTGGTTTCTTGTATGTTCTCTTCCATTCTCTCATTCTAATCTTGATATTCTAACAGTTCAACCGGACAGTCACAAGAGAGGCAGCTACGGTAAAGCTCAGAAGTGATAATAATGAAAAATATCTGTCATCAAATGGGTTCAAAGATATATGAAAGGGACGAAAAGAGCTTGGCTTGATACGCACGCAACACAACAACTTTTTTTCTTGCCTCTGTCTTGGTTCATCTTGAAGTATGTTAAAAGTCTTTAATTAGTTAAAAATGTAATCTCGTCAAGATATTCGAACCACAACCATTGGATATCTCTTTCTCTATCTGCGACTGCAATAGTGTGATGTTGATAGTTACTGTCCTACTAAGTGGCCGAAAGCTATGTGGTAGAGAGACTAAAGAGAGTTTAGTCTTTTCACGCATGTGATTTTGATTGACTCAAAATATTGAAAGAGATTGATGTTGTATGTGCCTTCACATAATATAATCTACATAGCTCAAAAGTTTAATAATTAGTTCGACGAATCTGGAATATTTTTTTTTGAACAGAGAATAAAAAAAGCACATGGAAATATTACTGATTTTGGATGGAATAAGGTGCCCTTTGCTTTTGGAATTTAAGGAGAAATGGATAATACTGCTCACATTATTGTATAACTCTTTCACTACGCTCGATTCTATGCTCTCTACATGTGTTTAGTGCATATGGCATCAGTATCACTTATTCTTTTATATTTGTTCTTTATTTCAGTATAATGTTTTCACATGGTGAAATAATTGGTGTCACAAGAAGGAATATATATATATATATATATATATATATATATATATATATATATATGAATATTATCTTTCACGAGTTGGTTTCATAATTGAATCTTGTAAATCCTCACAAATGCACGTGCCAATACACAGTCGACATGTCATATATGAGGTTGGTTCACTATTCATGTCTTAGGTTTGATTTTGTCCGTAGAATGTGAACAAAATTAACTCGGAAACACGGAACAAGAAAAATAGTAACACATACTATATACGGGTTATACATACTTATACATATAACATGTAACGTGTGGTTGTAAGATTTGGTGCCAAAATAACACTGTTTGATTTGAGAGATGATCATCACTTTTGTTGTAAACATGTCTTGATTCATGAACTAAACCAGCTGGTGTCTTAAGTTGGTGTCTTAAGTTGAAACAATTATCTTGACTTTTGACTTCTCTAGTCTTTCATACCATCCATACCAACAGTAACATACCACTCTACTTCACCATAATTTTCTTTTCTTAACCAAATAACATTGGCATTAAGAAAGAAAAGAAACATTGGCCTTAAGAACCCATAGTTTCTTCAAACCGAAGACTTGAACATGTTAGATTTATCTTTTCTGTTGTTGATGTACGTAACTCAAAATCCGACTTTCTTTTCCCTTTTTTTGTTAGAGTACACCACGTTGAACTATGAATGTCGTGTCCATAACATTCAACAATTCATATCAATTGATTGTGGTAGCCTGAATTATTTTCTATATGTATTAATTCCAGCTAACATATCTAGTGCTATGCATAAAAACCAGAACTGAAAACTCGAGCTAGAACCAATACAAAATAATTGGTTCGGTTCGGCTTTGTATATGGCCAAAAAATATTTGATGGTTTCTCCACAGTGTTATATAGGTTTTGGCAAAATATGCGGAATTGAAATACCGAATTCAAATCGAAAAACAGGTACCGAAACCGTACATGAACTGACAAAATATATGAATGGATCATAAGTTCTTATATCCGAATAACTGGAACCGAACCCAAATTGAATAGAGAACTAAATGGATATCTAAAATATTTGAAATACAAATATATACCCAAAATATTAATTATAATAAGATTTAATATAACAAATTTATCCAAAATTACAATTATAAACTCAAATATATTAGTTATTTTTAGACTAAAATAACTAAATTACCTAAAATAAACAATATATATAAGAAAATTTTGTGTTATATTGTCAAATTTTGACACTTTTATTCAAATATAGCCAATTTTTAATTTTTGGTTTATGATTTTTCGGATATCTAAAACTGAACCGAATCTGAATAGAACCGAAACGAACCCGGACCGAAATTTTAAAATATCAAATGAGTTTTATATGCTTGGACCCAAAAGCCCGAAAACTCGAAAGACTCGAACCAAATCTGAAAGGGTACTTGAACGCCGAAGCCTAGTGTTATACGTGAATATCAATTCGATTTTGGGTATTATCTGATATCCGGTGAGACATCCGAATTATCCAAATATTAAATATATTAGTTATCTTTGGATATTATTTGTATATTTCTGGTATTTCAAATATATTGTTTTAGTTTTTTCTCGGATTTTTAGATATATTTTCAAGTTTTTGGGTTTATTTTAGATATTTTGAGTAATAAATACTTGAAACCAGACCATATCTAAAACATTTCAGATATTGATCGGCTCTTAAAATTAAAAACTGACCCAGAACTTATAGAACTCGAGCCAAAACCAAATCGAATTAGATGTAAGTCCTATATTGATGTAAAAACTCTCTGTCTGAGAAAAAAAAAAATTAGGAACCAACTGGTTCCTACCCGAAACCAATGTGAATGAATACCCACCTGCCGAGACCTAAACATATCTCCTTAAATAATGAACATTTGACCTATACAGTTATGTTTCTGTTTAAACTGGCTCCACCTTAGTCTTGTATTTTGAAGTTTAATCTCTTCTGAATTCTTTTTGAGCTTATAGTCAACCAGTTTTAGATATTAACATTTCCAGCCGACATAATACTCAATGTCGACATAACGTTTCTTGATCCGATAAAAAACTTTAGAAATTTTTTTTACACTGACTCAATTTATATGCTAGAAAATTCGTATGTTGTTCCAACTCACATGAAAATGAAATAGATAAATATTTGCATACACAATGTGTGTGATCTTTCGTTATCGACCTCTCAAAAGTGCATCAATGTTTGTTCCAACTTTGAGTGGTACTTTTGGGTTCAAATCATTGTGGAGTTTCCATATACTTCTGAAAGGCTTTTGAGTGACCTCCAATAATTCGATCTCTTTAACAAGACTTCTCCAAAGCCACCTTTTTTTTTTTTGTCAACAAGATACATTAAAAAAAACCTAACTTTCACTAATCTAAATTGGTGGTTCCGGTCTAACATGGATTGTATATAACGGTCTAAGGCGGGCACTCCGTGCTAGTCTATCTACCATCAAACTGGTTGTGCGCGGTACAAAACCACATTTCTCTATCATAATAATAATAATAATAATAATAATAATAATAATAATAATAATAATAATAATAATAATAATAATAATAATAATAATAATAATAATAAATAAATAAATAAATAATAATAATAATAATAATAATAAGGGACTTTGTCTTTATTATTCTATATTGTGAAGACGCAACAAGCCTCTATGTCAGTCAAGACGTGATACACAATGTGCTACAACGAACAAGTTCGAGATAAATAATGACATGGAGTTAAGGATTCAAAATCTGTGGAAGCTGGAGGTGAAAAGGACAAGCCAAAGAGAGTATATATGAGCTGGAATAATATATTGGAAAAGATATTGAGTCTTAAAGGAGTTTCTATATTCTTGGAAGAAGATTTAGGCAAATAGGATATTTTCCTAAAAACATGATTTTATCAAATTGTAAAGGTTGGCTTGGGTTAGCCACGACATATTGGGTACAACTAGGGTTGTTTGAGCATTGTGTATGCTTAACACAAAAAGGGAGAGAGATTGCAATCAGTAACGGTTTGGGTTTTCTTGTAAGGGGAATCAAACTTGGGTGCTAAGGGTGAATCTGAGTGGCTTTGAGATCAACTGTAGATCAAAAAGCAAGAGAGACAAGGTTGTTAAGGTGAAACGTGTAAGTTTGCTTTACAATAAAAAGTCTTGTGAAAAAACCCTCGTGTTACTTTGTGTTCTAGTTCTTGTATCAAGTAGTTCTTGCGCTTTCAATTGATTACAGAGCGGGCACTTGTGAGTATTGCAAACAGGTGAGATCCTGTGTAAAAGATGGAGAACTACTCAGATATTTTGAATGAACACAACTATGGTTGTTGGAAGTCAAGGTTGAAATCGATCATTAAAGGCATAGATGATTGTGCTTGGAGAGCTGTTGCATTCGGGTGGAAGGAGCCAAAAACCAAAACACAATAAGGAGATGAAATTACTAAGCCAGAAGAGGAATGGACGGAGGATGAAAGAAGACAGTCAAAGTTCAACGCTAGGGCACTCATGGGCATTCATGAAAGTGTATCAAAGATGCAATTTGAGTTGATTCAAGGATGTGATAGTGCAAAGGAAGTATGGGACATTCTGCAAATACACTTTGAAGGAACTGAGAAGGTACAAAGTTCAAGAACAGATTTATTGGCTTCTAGATTCGAAAATTTTAAGATGGATGAATATGAGTCAATCTCTAAGTATAGCTCAAAAATCTGATCCCTAGCTCAGGAGGCTTTGACTCTTGGAAAGAAATACAAGGATAAGAAGTTAGTCAAGAAGCTGTTGAGAGGTTTACCTCAGAGATTTCATGTAATAAAGAATGTGATGGAAGTTTTCCTTGACACAAATAATATGACTTTTGATGAGTTAATTGGAAGGTTACAAGCACTACAAAAAAAAGAGGTATTGATAGCATATTAAGATAGCACGGTTTTCACAAGTGTTATAAAAGATGATTTTGTAATTTTGATTACTGTATGATAGCATTTAAAAAATGCTAATCTGAAATATTACTGAGCGGGAATAAAATTTCGTTTTGGAGCCTAATTTTTACTATCGAGCGCCAAACACTTAGAATACTTTGGTTTTGGTGAAAATTTCACCCAAATTCTTTTTTTTTTCCTTTCAAAACAAAACACAATCCCTGAAGAAAAAAAAACAGATACGTTTTAGCTCTCATCTCTCTCTCTCGTCTCTAGGTTCTTTCATCCCTCCGCCCCTCATCGAAAAATCCAGAAATATCTGATACCAATCGTCTAGAAATCCATAGATTTCATTTGCCGTTCTTCTCTAATCTCTGATTTCTAGGAACCCGGAAATCTTCTATTTCGCAGACCCTAACAATCTCATAATCCAGATCCGGAGTGTGATTGATCGAAGAAACAGTGGATGCAGCGAGCTTGGGGTCTCCAAATCGGATCTTAAGCATCTATAGTGGTGACGGAGCCGGCCAGCAAGAAGAAACCTGCTGCCAAGGCACCGAAAACGAGTCGAGGAAGTGAAGGAGAAGAAGAAGCCTTGTTCTGGTGTTTCGAATAAGAAACCCACTGGTGTTCATCCTATTTACGAAGAGGTACAAAATTATCCCGATTCAATAACTACGTGCCATTATATCGACCCGGGTTTGTCTAAGAACATTATATGAGTTGATTGAACCGTACCTGATCGTTCTTAAAAAATGGAGTTTCATTTTCAGATGGCTTGACCTACTTTGAGGATTTACTGGATGAGGCATCCATCTCAACTAGCTTGATCACATTAGAAAAGGATTACGATGATGCAGTCTACAATAAAGGCGAACTGGATGAGAGGGTGTTCATCAATGAAGATGATAGATTAACTGGATGTGGAAGCTTATCTGCAGGAGCTGTAAATATTACTGCGGAGAAACTTGTGCAGAAACTGTTATCCCTATTTTCTTCAGCAAGGTAGGTCAATGCGACACTATAACTTATGATTAATCTTTTGGTCGGATGTAACTAAAATATAGCACATAAAACCTGATACTGTTTAGGCTGGCTAATGTCTAAATGTCTCTATGATGGGTTTCACCAGATTAATAAATTGGCTGCTGTCAGAATCAATGGAATGGTGGAAAGGTTACAACTTTCGCAGCAAATAAAGGAGCATGTGTATCGTCTCTTCCAACATGTAGTTGCTCAGTGGACTTCTCTTCTATTTAATCGACATATTTACCAGATCATTCTCTGTTGCTTTTACGGAGTGGCCAAGGTGAATAGCGTTATTCAAGGTCTTAAGGTTATGTTGTCTGGTTATATTGGCTTCTCTTCGGCTAACACTTCCTTTTTTATGAATCTCCCTCTAGATATCCCAAATGGGCCTTACTTTCAAGGATATCATATACAGCTATAGTAAGCAACCACAGTGTAAACCAGTAGTTTACCGCAGCGTTTTTGTGGACTCGTTTCATTGTCGCCGTCAAGGGGTATTTTATATATACACACCCTTAACTTTATGTTGAACAGGTCTCATTTTTCTGTGAAGAAGACTAAAACTTGTGACAATAACTTGTGTAACAGAGAGTAGGGCCAGAACATGTTCACTTCGTCACATTCTACAACGAAATATTTATTCCCGCCGTAAAGCCGTTGCTGGTGGAGGTAGTTCCTGTGAAAAACGACCAGTCTATGGAGGCCAATAATAAGCCTGAAGGTAGTTAAGAAATGCTAGGTTATTGTTAGACGTGAGCTTCATCCATGGGTGCTGTACCCAAGTTAATTGATTGTCTTATATTGGATTTACAGGTCATTGTCCTTCACTTACGTGCTGTGAAAATTGTATGTATTCATTTGGCACTTGCGAATTGCGATTACACCCTTACACCATTTTGTTACTCATCCAGATGAAGCTTCTAGGAGAGAAGTCAGGCCTCAAGGGTCAGATAGCAGTCACAACTTGGTTGGCTAATTTTTATTGTCTTTGTATACTACATAGGCTTTCAAAGTGATATACACAGAATTGTAAATCTGCCTGTGTAAGTAACTTCTGATTGTTTTTGTGTGTGCAGATACGAGTAAATACTGGCAAGAGCAATCCCTTCAAGCTTGCAGAGCATAAGCTTCGTGTAAAGGAAAAGCAAGGTCTCTTTCTATAAACCTCTCTTGTTTTAAAAAAGTTGTCAGCTTCTCTCGTGCAAGCCTGACACTTCTTCTGTTTTTCTTTTTCTTTTTTGTTGACTATGATGGAAGCAAACCGTCTGGTGGCCTGTTTATATCTCTGTAGCAGTGAATGAAACAATTTCCTGTGGTGGTTCGTCGTTGTGCTACAGCTACTCGTTTTTCAAGCGGTTGCAATCTCGATTCAGACTATATTTAGAGGTTATTTGGTATGTTTTGGTATTCAATTCCACGCTTTAGTTTGGCTTAATTTTCTGATTGGAAATTCACATGCAGTGACCAAGTCGTTTGGTTTTTGTTTGACACTACTTAACTTCTCATTTTTTTCTATCTATTGTGAAAGTGAAAACAATAAGATATATTTTTGGTTACTGGATTTTTCAGTTGTTTTGCTGTTCCATTTCTTGGGTTTCTTTGTCAAGTATAACTGTCTTGTGTGATGATATAGGCATGAAGAGCACTGTGGGCAATGAGGTAAGATGATAGCGAAGAAAAACTATGCTGAGAAAGCTCTCATGAAGAAAACGTAAGTAAATCGATATATTGAATCTTTACATAAGCAATCTTGTAACTTGTGTCTCAAACTTGTGCCAATGTATCTTTTTGGGTTTTCCTGTGTAGACATCGAGATAAGATGAGACACAGTTTTGGCTGAAGCTGTTCAGACACTATCGAAACTCAAGGTTTTGAGCGCTCCTGTCGTAGATGTTGACGCTCCTGAAGATGCCAGCTGGATTGATCTCTACATGGTATTGTGGAGTTTCCAGGCATTGTAGTATGGCTTGTGCATCAGGTCTTTATTCCTTCTAACCTTCTCTTTAGATCATCTGGCATTCTTCAAGAAAGATATAAGAGTCGAGTTATATCGATTGGAATGGGGTACCGAGTGAACTAAAGTTCATGTCTTTGCTTTACTTTTCTATTAAATGTTGCTACAATTCAGTTTTATTTAACTCTCAGGCTGAAGATGTCTCTCTTAGAGTTTTGTAATGTTGTTTACTTAGAGTTTTGATTTTGTAATGTTTTGTGTAATACATTTTTGTGTTATTAATGAAAGTTCTAAAAGTTCAATTATTTTTATTTTTGTATAAATCCAAAATAGAATTTTTTTTATTATATATATATAAATTAGCCATAATTATCAATTATTATAAAAAGATATTATGACAAATAAAAAAAGCTATAACAAATAGATCTAATAGCAAAGAACAACATCGCTATCATAAGTGTTTTATATCATAGCACGAGCAAAAACGCTATTATATATGGCTGATCTATTATAGCTGGGGCAGACATAGCCATTTCAAAAACGCTATTATAGTGAACAATATTATAGCACAGACAAAAAACGCTATCGTATCTGGCCTACCTATTATAGCTAGGGCAGACATAGCATTTTCAAAAACGCCATCATATACATACCATGGCGTTTTTCGTGTGCTAAGAATAGAGATTTTTCTTGTAGTGAAGTTCATGAATTGGGGTTACTATCTATTGTATCAGATGACTGTGGGATCGATGTCAACTCAGTTAGTGACAATGGAGAGAACGTGGGGTCCTATAAAATAGAAGATCTTCCGGATATTGTTGAGAAGAAAGTCGAAGAAGTTCTGAAGAGAAAAATAAGAATCAAGTGTGATACTTTCAAAGGAGATGACAACACCAAATCTAAGGGTGTTAAGTTAAAACTGAGGAATAAAGATGTTCTTAACCATTCCAACAATGAAGAGTCAGAAAGAGATCAACTAAAGTCACATCTAACTTTATTGTCCCACATTCGGATGATACAGACGCTAGCTCAACGAATAGCTCAAGACGTGAAGATTATGATCTTCAATATGAGGTTTTTCTGGAAACCTGCAAAGCTCTAGTAGAAGAGAGGAAGAGATGGCAAATCAAGGTTGAAAAGCTTGAAGAAGAACTTGATTGTGAGAAGAAGCGCTCAAAGGCTTTAGAGAATGCATTGAACAATAACAAGAATAGTATGAGAAGAAAGGAGAACACTCACATGGATTGCAGAAGAAACATATCAGGACCTGGAGTGTAATACCCCGTCTCACAAAATTGGTCAACGGGCAATCAGAAAGTCAACAGGGACATTTTCGTAATTTCCAAGAGACAAGGGGCATTTTGATAATTTAACCAAAATGCGAGCCAAGAATGGTAGAAACGGACCGTAGATGAGTTTTCCGGACTATTGGGAAAGGAAACCGATAGTACCGAAAAAACTTTTAAAATTCATATCGGGAGCTAAGGGTGTCTAACCGGAGTGATTCAAATTGCTAAATTCATCGAAGAGCATCTAGAATCTGAAAATGAGGCTTGGTGGATTTATGGAAGCATCTAAGGAAAATATTAAATGCAAACCGGCTAAACTGAAGCATCGGAACGGAATGGAATTACGGGATGGTTGGAGCGGTTTGGTTCACTGGTTTTGATCAGAATAAACCCTGCAATGACAAGTGTACCTTCCCCATGGTGCCACCCCTTCATATTCAGATTCAAAGAAGGAATTATGATTCATTGAATGTGTTTAATATATATAAAAAAGAGAGGGAAACTTGCTCACCAAGGGAACATTGAATCATGCTGCTTTTTGGGGCTAATGTCGTGGATTTGCTGAGGAGAAGAGATGGACAATTGTATTCAATTAATGGAGTTGATTCAGCTATAAAAGGAGGCCTTGGGTTGATCATTTTACTCACACCAACAAGAAAAACAAGAAAGAAAGAAAGAGAGAAGGAGAGGAAGAGAAGAAGAAGGAGACGGAGGAGGAAGAAGAAAAAGACGAGAAGATGCGAGAGAGAAGAAGAAGAAGAAGAACAAGAGAGAGAGAAGAAGCCTGAGAGAGGAGGAGAAGAAGAAGAAGAAGAAGAGAGAGGGAGAGAGAGAGAGAGAGAAAGAGAGAGAGAGAGAGAGAGAGAGAGAGAGAGAGAGAGAGAGAGAGAGAGAGAGAGAGAGAGAGAAGAGGCGTGAGAGAGAGAGAGAAGAGGCGTGAGAGAGGAAGAGAAAGAGAAGAAGAATCATAAGAGGAAGAAGAAGAGAGAGAGAGAAGAAGGAGAAGCGTGAAGAAGAAGAAGAGAAAGAGAAGAGGAAGCAAGAGAAGAAGAGGGAGAGAGAGAGAAGGAGGAGAACCGGAGGAGAGAGAGAGGAAAGAGAACCGGAGGAGAGAGAGAAGGAGGAGAACAGGAGGAGAGAAGGAGAGAAAGAGGAGAGAAAAATGAGATTGGTCCGGAGGCTCGTGTGAAGGTACGATCAGAATCACTAAGGTCAACGCTCTGGTCAAGTTTAGGTCAAGCAATTCAAAGGTTCGGGTTAGCATCGGGTTCGTGTCGGGTCTCGTGGGTTCCATCAATCCATCCATCCGTCGTCATGATAACACTGTGAGTCGACTAAATTGTGTGTTGCATATAGATAGGACATATAGACCTTGGATTCATTAACCTTTGATTTAGGTTGCATACCTCGATTGATTTAACTGGTTAGAACGGCTAGGTTGATTAATAACTCGGTTAACTAATTAAATGGTTAGGTTAAGGAGATGCATGCTAGTTAGCTTATATCGGTAATTGATTGATAGTTTCTTGATTGCTTGATTGGGTGTTTGATAGGTCTAGTTTTAATCCCTATACTAACTGCAAGTGCACAGTAATATCAATGTAGCACTTAGGGTATCGAATCCACGAGGACTCTAGGCAACGATAGAATTAGAACAGAAAAGATTAAACTAGGAGAAAGCAACAACACTCAGATTCTCAGGAAATCAGGAACACAAGCAACCAATCAATCGGGATCTAATTAAGAACTGTTCTAGAACTCAAACACAGATATAGAATTAACCAACTGTCGTTGTGAGAACTCTCTAAGTCTAAGTGCAGCAATCCAAATTCCTTTGTAATTACTAACAGGTTAAACTAGCTTTAATTCCAAGTTCGATATGTTCACAATCTAATTAAACCAAATTCTTTTGCGAGTAATTAAATTGCTCATCTAGGTTATTTCTAGCTAATTAACCAACTATCGTTGTATCAATCAACCTAACATCATAAATATGGGTAGCTAATTCAGATTAAGCAGTAAGAATAATCCTAGATGAAGAACTAACAGATATGAATCCCTACAGATTTATTAACCTATAATTCCATGAAATCCCTAATGAGAATCCCTAAACCTAACAGGTAATCTACTCAGACATGTTCATCGAAACAGAAGACATCATGAATAGAAAATCAAATATTATAAAATAAAATAAAGAACTGGGGTTCAAAATCCTCTCTCTTTCGAGAACAGGATCAGCCCCCTCTCTCTCTGAAATAAAATAAAACTTAAGTAAAGTGTAGCCTAAACAATGGCTCAAAAACCCTATTATAATGGTCTAAAGTTGGCTGGGGCTTCTTTGTAATTATGAGAAATATCTGGGAAAAGTTGCAATTTCCATATTCTTCTCATTAAACGCCGAGAATTTGTCTGCGTCGACCTTGTGTCGATCGATGCACCTTTTGTGTCGATCGACACAGGTCTGAGAATTTGACAGTGAAGTCCATCTCTCGGGTCAATACTCCAAAATGCTCCAGAATGCACCATAATGTCCAATTCCGCTCCAAACATACCTAGACCTGTAAACATACTAAAAAAGACTCAAAAACATAATAAAAGACTCGATAAATAAGACATATACCATGGTTAAAATCCCTAAAATCCATGGTATATCAACTCCCCCACACTTAGCTCTTGCTTGCCCTCAAGCAAGTAAAGAACCAAAACATGGAGAAGAGGTTTAAAAACTTTCAGAAACTCTTTTCATCCTAGAAGCAACAACACTCAGATTCCCCTTAGTAAGCCACTGAAAGAATCACCTGCAAGACATCAAGACCAACATGTACTTCCCCCACACTTAGAAACTGTCCTAAGTAAACTCCACAATCACATTCACGCATTCAAATTCACCCTACTGACTTCTTAAGCATATTAAGTGCGGTCTCACCTAAGGATTATCGATCAAAGGGCACATGGATTCTTACTTTGCCAGCTCTAGACCACCATACTATCTTTTTCTGGTTCCTTTTCTTCTCTATTCCCTTCCTTAGCATTCTGATTTTCCTCCATTGGGTATCATTTTTTTTTTATCAGTGCTCTTCCCGTTAAGGGGTGTACTTTGGACACATTCCATGGATGCACAGGAGATGATAGTTGTAGCTACCACTCCCAGAGACCACTTCGGAGTTACTAACTCATCCTTAGTTTATTACTTTTTTTTTTTTACTTTTTGGAAGGGGAGAAGGGAACCATACTCGGACAGGTTTACAAGCTGTGTCAGAACTAACAAAGGAGTCCGACTCAAGGTATACCAAGCCCTTAGGTGAGAAAATTAAGTCAGGTTTACAAGGGTGAAGTCAGTAAAGGATCCTCTGATACCTGAAGTGATGTGGGTGTCCTCAGTAGGTTGATCTATGTTGGGGTTTTCTAATAGTCATAGATAGATCCTGCAGCTTCATCCCAATGGTCACTTAAGTTACTGCAAGATGTTGTTAACTTCTCAAAAATTCATTGTTTCCTACTTAAACTTGTTTTTGACTCAATAAAACATTTTTTTTTGAAAAACAGGACTGACTCTAAGAAAACAGAAGGGTGCGTCAGTAGCTACCTCCCCCACACTTAAACTACATTGTCCCCAGTGTAATCAAAGCATGAACTCGGGGAAAACAGATAATCAAATTGAAAAGAGTCTGAAAAATCCAGAGTTACGTACCTCTCGTCGCACTGTGTCGATCGATGCTCAGGACCGCATCGATCGAAGCAAGGCGCATTTGCTCAATTCATTTGTGTAATCGCACTGTGTCGATCGACACACAGTTGTGTCTATCGATGCCAGGCGATTTTGGACCTGTTCTCTCGGCTGAAAACACCAAAACGAAAAATCAAAGAAACAAACACCTAAAAACGAAAACTGACTCTACAGTGGGTTGCCTCCCACTCAGCGTTTGTTTTTAGTCATTAGCTTGACTATAGAATAGAGATTAGACTCATGGCGGTTTCAACAGAGACTTTGAATGTCTCTGTGAATATCTCTTCATCCAAGGGGGTGTGTATGCTTTCGGATCATGAGATTTCCCAAGGAACGAAGGAGTAGAATCAGGGCGGGAGCGAAGCTTGGGTGGTATGCTGCGTTTTCCTGTATTCCAAGTAATGCGGTCAGGAGGTTTATGCTTAGGTGATTTATACCTTACCGTTGGTGGAGATCTGATGTTTGGAGCTTTCTGCTTATGAGCAGTTGCAGGCTCTGAAGATGTTAGAGCAGGTTCAAGAAGAACCGCCATCTTCTTCTCTCTACTATCAGATACTGTAGTTCCACCAATCTGAACTTCTTCTTTCAAATGACCATCAGCGGATATCATCTTCTTTGCATCTCTCAACACACAAGGATGAACTCGCGAAGCTTCAGCTGGTAGAGTTTCATTCAGCTCCTTATCTATCACTTTCATGTAGTTATCCACTTCTAGCTCCTGTTTAGACGGTTTAGGAACCTTAGGATATGGCACAAATGGCTTATAGACTAGTTCCAGGATTGTTGCAGGCTTCTGGTCCTGTCTGCGATCTGTGTCGATCGATCCACCAGATGTGTCGATCGACACAAGGCGATTTCGAACAATTTCATCAGATGTATCGGGGATGCATCGATCGACATCGAGAGTGTGTCGATCGACGCATGTCTCAGACAGACAATATTCATCCAGAAAATCCGAGATTATGCTCTCTTATTCTCCCAGCAAGTCAATCCCATCTCTTATGGTCACAGCATTGATGTACAGCTTCTGTTCAGCTTTCCCAGCTTCATTATGCCTTTGTATTGCCCCAGCTGTTTGTTGAACTCGGACATCTAGCTTCTTCACATGTGTGCTCAAAGATTCAAACTTTCCATTCAGATTTTCATGCATAGCATCCAGCTTCATGTCGAAGTCTACATCTGTCTTAGTCTGATCCTCTAGCAACTGCTCCATCATGGCTTCCATCTTGCTCTCATAAGCATAAGCAGCAGGATGTGTCTAATATGAGAATGATCCACAAGTTCTTTGATAAGAATTACCTTGTTGATTACCAAACCTGTTTCTTTGGAATCCAGAGCCACTGATGTAGTTCAAATCTTCTTCCTGCTTCTCCAATAACTGCTCCTTCATACTTATCAGCTTATCAGACTACGTATTTTGAGAAAAAATAGGTTGATATGATGAAGGTTCATAATCTCTGGTGAATGAATAAGAACCATAGTCTCTGCAGAATGAGTTATTCTGCTGATTTTCCAACATACGTTCCATCATTCCCATCATCTTACGCTCTGTGTCGATCGATGCAAAGTAGTGTTGATCGATGCAAGGGCGAAGATGTGTCGATCGACACACAGGACAGTGTCGATCGATGCAAGGCGATTACAGACGTACCTGAAACGCAAGAACAGAAAAAAACTTCGTAACAGAAAACAAAAAAGGAAAATCCTAGTCTAAACCCTAAGTTCAAATCTATCGAACTCAAAAGAGTCCCCGGCAACGGCGCCAAAAACTTGATAGGTCTAGTTTTAATCCCTATACTAACTGCAAGTGCACAGTAATATCAATGTAGTACTTAGGGTATCGAATCCACGAGGACTCTAGGAAACGATAGAATTAGAACATAAAAGATTAAACTAGGAGAAAGCAAATATGATTAGAAACTAAAAAGCAAAGCAAGAAAGTAAATCAGGTGAGTTTGTGAGCAAGGAAACGAAGGCGTTAAGTCTAGGGAGTTCTCAGGAAATCAGGAACACAAGCAATCAATCAATCGGGATCTAATTAAGAAGTGTTCTAGAACTCAAACACAGATATAGAATTAACCAACTGTCGTTGTGAGAACTCTCTAAGTGTAAGTGCAGCAATCCAAATTCCTTTGTAATTACTAACAGATTAAACCAGCTTTAATTCCAAGTTCGATATGTTCACAATCTAATTAAACCAAATTCCTTTGCGAGTAATTAAATTGCTCATCTAGGTTCTTTCTAGCTAATTAACCAACTATCGTTGTATCAAGCAACCTAACATCATAAATATGGGTAGCTAATTCAGATTAAGCAGTAAGAACAATCCTAGATGAAGAACTAACAGATATGAATCCCTACAGATTTATTAACCTATAATTCCATGAAATCCGTAATGAGAATCCCTAAACCTAACAGGTAATCTACTCAGACATGTTCATCGAAACAGAAGACATCATGAATAGAAAATCAAATATTATAAAATCAAATAAAGAACTGGGGTTCAAAATCCTCTCTCTTTCGAGAATAGGATCAGCCCCCTCTCTCTCTCTGAAATAAAATAAAACTTAAGTAAAGCGTAGCCTAAACAATGGCTTAAAAACCCTAATATAATGGTCTAAAGTCGGCTGGAGCTTCTTTTTAATTATGAGAAATATCTGGGCAAAGTTGCAATTTCCATATTCTTCTCATTAAACGCCGAGAATTTGTCTGCGTCGACCTTGTGTCGATCGACACAGGTCTGAGAATTCGACAGTGAAGTCCATCTCTCGGGTCAATACTCCAAAATTCTCCAGAATGCACCATAATGTCCAATTCCGCTCCAAACATACCTAGACCTGTAAACATACTAAAAAGACTCCAAAACATAATAAAAGACTCGATAAATAAGACATATACCATGGTTAAAATCCCTAAAATCCATGGTATATCAGTGTTGCATACATATAGGACGGCATGCTAGGTCATATATGCATATGCATATATAAGTATTTAAGAACGTATCTAAACGAATTTATAGATTTTACTGTTTCTTCTTTGGGAACTCCAAGTTTTTATGGGCTATGAGTTGATTAAAATATGGTTAAAACATATAACACACTTAGAATATAATAACGGAGTGGGTTAATTAGTCAATAGTCGGGTTTATCGGGTTAAGTGAATTGATTAAATAGCAATGTGAAGTCAGGAGATTAGTAAGTTTACTAATTATCAAGATGACGGATCGAAGAGGTTGAGAATAAGAATTAATAAATGAATTGGATTAAGCTG
Source organism: Orychophragmus violaceus (assembly GCA_030180135.1). Classification (NCBI taxonomy): domain Eukaryota; kingdom Viridiplantae; phylum Streptophyta; class Magnoliopsida; order Brassicales; family Brassicaceae; genus Orychophragmus; species Orychophragmus violaceus. The sequence goes on along the minus strand of CM058232.1, from coordinate 82,071,734 downwards.
TCTACGGGATTAGTAATCAATTAATCCCAATGCAGCGGATTGAATGAGTTAAGGTTAAGAAATAAACCTAAATAATTAGTTGTGTGGTGTTGTGATTATTGATTGTGTGATTGTGTATCTACTTCGGTGTTGAGCCGAGTAGACTGTACTGGTAGATACTTACTCTGGTGCGGAACCGGGTAAGTCTGGGTAAGGTCGGGTGATATGGAGGTGGGAGATAGGGCTTGCGGGATAGATTGGGAGTTGTGATTGGATTTATTTATGTTGACATTGTCGGTCTTGCATGATAGAGTCTCAGTGAGTCTGCTTGTTTACATTACTGTTATTAGGACTCTATAGGGTGCGTTAGATCCCGCAAGTCTAGAGATGGCATTCCGGTACTTCCGATCTGATTGGATCCTCAGATAGTTACCTGATCAGTTCACGTGCCTTTAAGTGGTGATGCTGTTTATGGTGTTAACCTAATGAGTGACGCCAGTAGGTGTGTGGTCCGGAGAATACGGGGTCGCGTCCTAGGGCCGGACTGCATGGAAGCTTTGGTTATCTAGGGGTAGCCCGAGTTACCGCGTATCGATGGACAGAGAACGGTGTCCTAGTCGTAGGACTTCCTGTTTTCGTCTAGGAGTTGTGGGAAGTTTTAGTTACCAAGGGGTAGCTAAGTGTTCCCGTGGAAGTTACCGAGTTCGCATAGTGGGCCCAGATGGTGTGGAGTTGTGTAGAGCCACGATAGTTAGATCGAGTCTAATCGAGAGCATGTGCCGCAGTGTTCTTGATTTCCTTGGTTACCTTCCTGTTGTTGTGTGTTAACTGAATGCTTGTGTGTTGTGGAGCTCATCAGTTCTTGGTAGCACGTGATCAGCTATTGTACTTGATTGTTATTTTGGGTTTGGGCGGGATTATTAGATTGTTAGCAGCCTATAGTTGGGAGCCGTCTCACTGGGTAATCTTAGATTACTCATTAGACTCTTTTGTGTGTTTTCAGGTTTTGTGTAGCTCGGCGGACGCGTAGGACACTCGGAGTAGTCTCAGGTTGGCATTGGGTATCGGTTGTTACGCATTTTGACTTATTTTCGGTTTCGGATTTTTTGGGATCCCGCTAAATGATTTGTATTAGACCGTATATTGTTATGAATAAGATTTATATTTTTGAAGTAATAAAAACGGAATAATTCCCTGATATACGGTTTAGTCCGAACAGAACACAACTCGTGGAAGTGGTACGGGTTGAAAAGCCTTGTCTCTCGGAAACAAGGCAAACGGAGTCAAAGATGGTTTGGTTCGAGCCTTTGACTCAAACCGGACTGTCTCTGACTTTCGTATTGTGACAAACTCTTCTCGTATGACTGCTCGGGTTCTATCAGTCATATTCTTGTTTGATTGTTGGCCGGTCAGCTCGTCGGTTAGCGGAAAACGGGAAGGAGGCGTTACAAAAGGTGGTATCAGAGCATGGTTCGTCATGGGTTCGAAAATTCCAATTTTTCAACGTTTTCAATGTTTTATCGAGTCGAAATGTATCGCCAATGTAACCATTAGGAATCCGAGTCTCGTCCGTCAAACCGGGGGATTGGGTAAGTTAGAGATTTGTAGAAATGTACTAACAGTTCTGTATTTGGTGCAGTCTTACAGCAGAGTTGTCCTAGGAGGGTTGGTGTGTGTGTGTGTGGTCGCGACTTCAGTATGAGCGACATTTGTATTGGCGATCATGAGCTGTGGGAAGACATGATGGTTAACTATTTGCTCAAGTTATCCAAGCCTTAGGAGTTCGAGATCACGTAGCCGCAACCGTTTTCACCATCTATTTGTCGCTCATTACCATTTCGTTTGGTGTCAAACTTACTAGTTCAATCAGGCGCGAGTCTCAACATATCAGCCACAGACGCCGGAAATTATTCCACTATTACCACCGTTGTTGCCCGGGAGTGTCAGTTGTCGTCACAACCAACACAGCTCCTTCCTTGTTTCATTTGCGGCCGAGAAGTACATTGCGCTCCTTTTCCGTCATGATCGAGACCGCGTCGCCCCGACACCGCCACCACCGCACTCATTCCATCCTCCTAGCGCACCTGCCGGTTAGGATCCACATGAGTTGGACCGCTCATGTTGGAGAGTTTAGATTAGGCATAGGTAAGTAAGGGCTCTAACTCACTTTTGATGTGTGTATATCGGCTTGCATTCGTCTCTGACGATTCGGATGTGTGTAAGCGGTGTTTCTTTTGGGATGGATTGGTGACCGTTAATATGTAGACTCCGACAGACCTATGTATTTAAAACTCTATGTGGTGTATAGATGTTTTATTTACATAGTGTATGTGGAGTATTTCGGTTTGTCATTTTGAGTAACGGAGTATTATATTGCATGCATATGATGGAAGTGAATGCAATATAGTTACGATGTGAAAACAAATGATGGTCCGAACAGACAGTTTCCATCAGAACCCTGAGAAACAACTGCAATCGCCTATTTTCTTGATTGATTGATTGTGTGTGACTGATTGCCTTGTTAGGGTGTTAGAATGTTGAATTGATTGATGCTTTGATTGCTCGCTAGGTTGCTAGTCGTTGATTTTGAATCATTGCATTGTTTGAATGGTTAGGTTGTTAGATGGAAGCTTTTGAGTTTCGGATAGCGAATCGTTTGGATTGATCGGTTAAGGTGTTAGACGTTTGGGTAAGTGTTGAACCATTAGTTTTGTATAGACTAAACGATGAGTTATAGGTTAGATTTGTTGTTGGTTAGAGAACCTATTAGGTAGAACTAAGCTCGGAATTGAGAAAGCGGTTTTTATATGGAGCTTATTTGAGATGGAGCGGAATTATAAGATATTGTTTATTAGTCACGTATGACCATTGGGTACGTGACTAAATACCAATATCTCTATAAGGAAGTGATATCAGGAAGTAAGTTAGAAAGGGTCTAACCGTTCCAGTGTTGTTGAGAGTGTGGATGCAGGACGTGATGGACAATTTGATGTGAACACGAGATAGAACCCGAACCCTAGCGACAAGATGGTGTTTCAGGAAGCATTTGAACCGAGCTTACAAGCGAGTCAGTGAGAGTGTGAGTACCAGTAACATATAGATTCAAGACGGGCGGATGTGTATGATGAGTGAGCAAAGGAATTCGGAAACAGCAGTGGCAATTTTGGATCAGTTCGAGGTTATCAAAGGAAAGACAGTTTTGATATCCGTGAAGCGTGGAGTTCAGTGATCAAGAAAGTTTGAGGCGTGCATGAGAATGTCGATGGGGAGCGATAAGCAGTAAAGGTGGAACGAGTATCGGGAATGGAGAACGAGTCATTATTGCGTGATTTGGGGAAGTCAAAGCAAAATGGGGACGCCTGGAATATTGGTTAAGATGATCATCAGTTGGTGCAAAAATTTTGAGGAATCAGCATGGATCATTCGAACGAAATCAGTGGTTGTGGAATCGGAGTTGAATCAGAAGCAATCAGACGGGGAACCAAGAAGCAATCAGAAGCTAAGATTCAGTGTGAAGAGTTCAAGCATCAATATGTTGGGATTCTGTGCAAGACCGTGTTTTCAGAAGTCAGCAAGCATCGGAAGAGCGGGTTCACTTTGAGATCAGAGCGTAAGCAGCGAAGCGGAGTTGGATTGGATTGAGATACGGCGACTTACAGGGTTTTGTCCCGATTCGAAGTTTGTTAGTAACAGAGAATTCGGGGGACCGAATTCATGTAAGTGGGTAAGAATGTAATACCCCGTCTCACAAAATTGGTCAACGGGCAATCAGAAAGTCAACAGGGGCATTTTCGTAATTTCCAAGAGACGAGGGGCATTTTAGTAATTTTACCAAAATGCGAGTTTACTTTTAAATAAAAAAAACATTTAGAAGACCAAGAATGGTGGAAACGGACCGTAGATGAGTTTTTCGGACTATTGGGAAAGGAAACCGATAGAACCGAAAAAACTTGTAAAATTCATATCGGGAGTGGAGTGATTCAAACTGATAAATTCATCTAAGAGCATCTAGAATCTAAAAATGAGGCGTGGTGGATTTATGGAAGCATATAAGGAATTTTAAAATATTAAATGCAAACCGGCTAAACTTAAGCATCAGAACGGAATGGAATTACGGGATAGTTGGAGCGGTTTGGTTCACTGGTTTTGATCAGAATAAACCCTGAAATGACAAGTGTAACTTCCCCCATGGCGCCACTCCTTCTTATTCAGATTCAAAGAAGGAATTATGATTCATTGAATGTGTTTAATATATATATAAAAAGGGCGAAACTTGCTCACCAAGGGAACATTGAATCATGCTGCTTTTTGGGGCTGATGTCGTTGCTTTGCTGAGGAGAAGAGATGGACAGGTGTCTTCAATCCATGTAGTTGCTTCAGCTATAAAAGGAGGCCTTGGGTTGATCGTTTTACTCACACAACAAGAAAAATAAGAAAGAAAGAAAGAGAGAAGGAGAGGAAGAGAAGAATAAGCGTGGAGAAGGAGAAGAAGAAGAAGCCGGAGGAGGAAGAAGAAGAAGAATTCGGAAGAAGAAGAAGAAGCGTGAGAGAAGAAGCGCGAGAGAAGAAGAAGAAGCGTGAGAGAGGAGGAGAAGAAGAACAAGAGGAAGGAGAAGAAGAAGAGGCGTGAGAGAGGAAGAGAAAGAGAAGAAGAAGCATAAGAGGAAGAAGAAGAGAGAGGGAGAAGAAGGAGAAGCATGAAGAAGAAGAGAGAGAGAAGAGGGAGAGAGAGAGAGAGAGAGAGAGAGAGAGAGAGAGAAGGAGGAGAACCGGAGGAGAGAGAGGAAAGAGAACCGAAGAATAGAGAGAAGGAGGAGAACCAGAGGAGAGAAGGAGAGAGAAAATGAGATTGGTCCGGATGCTCGTGTGAATGTACGATCGGAATCACTAAGGTCAACGCTCGGGTCAAGTTTATGTCAAGCAAGTCAAAGGCTCGGGTTAGCATCGGGTTCATGTCGGGTCTCGTGGGTTCCGTCAATCCATCCCTCCGTCGTCATGATAACACTATGAGTCGGCTAAATTGTGTGTTGCATATAGATAGGACATATAGACCTTGGATTCATTAACCTTAGATTTAGGTTGCATACCTCGACTGATTGAATTGGTTAGAACGGCTAGGTTGGTTAATAACTCGGTTAACTAATTAAATGGTTATGTTAAAGAGATGCATGCTAGTTAGCTTATATTGGTAATTGATTGATAGTTTCTTGATTGTTTGATTGGGTATTGCATACATATATGATGGCATGCTAGGTCGTATATACATCTATAAGTATTTAAGAACGTATCTAAACGAATCTGTATATGGGAAATTATGAGTTTATTAAAATACGGTTAAAACATATAACACACTTAGAATATAATAACGGGGTGGGTTAATTAGTCAATAGTCGGGGTTATCGGGTTAAGTGAATTGATTAAATAGTAATGTGAAGTCATAAGATTAGTAAGTTTACTAATTATCAAGCTGACGGATTGATAGGTCGAGTTTTAATCCCTATACTAACTGCAAGTGCACAGTAATGCGAATGTAGTACTTAGGGTATCGAATCCACAAGGAGTCTAGGCAACGATAGATTTAGAACAGTCAAGTGAAAACTAGGAGAAAGCAAATGTAGTGAGGAACTAAAAACAATGCAGGAAAGTAAATCAGTAGCAAGTTCGGTTTGTAGGCAATTAAATAAAAGCGTTAAGTCTAGGGAGTTCTCAGGAAATCAGACAAGCAGATAAATCATTCAGTCAGGATCAAATTAAGTACTGTTCTAGAACTCAAACATAGATATAGAACTAACCAACTTTCGTTGTGAGAATTCTCTAAGCCTAATTGCAGAAATTCAAATGTCTTTGTAATTCCTAACAGATTAAACTAGCTTTAAGATTAAGTTCAATATGTTCACAATTCAATTAAACCAAATTTCTTTGCGAGTAATTCAATTGCTCAACCTAAATAGTTCAGATTCTAAACCACACTTTCGTGTCAATTTAACAACCTAAGATCTAGATTCTAAGTGATCAGGTTAGAAACTGGTGTTAAACATAATTTAGATTGAAGAACAATTATGATATGAATCCTTAATTGAATTAATTATATCTAGCAAGTCATAAAATCCTTAATGAGAATCCCTCAACCTAACTATGAATCTACTCAGACATAGAATATGAAAACATAATCAATGAATTAATAGATTGCATAAAAGAGAATAAAGAAGTAAAGGGTTTCGAAATCTTCTCCAAAAAGCAGAAAGCAGTACAGGATTAGATCAGCCCTAAGCTCTAAAAACTCTATGCTCAAAGTATGAAAGTGTATCTTAAAAACTGATGTAAAAACCTAATTATATAAGCTAATCACGTCTTGGGGCTTTTTGTAATTATCAGGAACTTCTGGGCAATACTGCAATATCTTAATTCTTCATTAACCGCTGAGAAAAGGCTCATCTCGCTCGTGTGTCGATCGATGCACGATGTGTGTCGATCGATGCATTACTCTGTTTTGGACAGTGAACTCTATCTCTCGGGTCAAAGCACCAAAATGCTCCAAAAAGCTCCAATAACTCCAATTCCGCTCCAAACGTGTATATATCTAATAACACCTGTAAAAGACTCTAAAGAAACACTAAAAGACTCTAAAACACACTTATATCATGGTCTAAAACTGGTAAAAACCATGATATATCAACTCCCCCACACTTAGCCTTTGCTTGCCCTCAAGCAAAACAGAGAACTAAAACATGGTGAAGAGGTTTGAAAACTTTCAGAAACTCTTTTTGTCCTAGAAGCAACAACACTCAGATTCCCCTTAGTAAACCACTGAATGGATCAACTGCAAGACATCAAAACCACCATGTACTTCCCCCACACTTAGCAACTGTCCTAATTAAACTCCACAATCAATCCAAGCAATTCAAATTCATCCTACTGACTTCTTAAGAATATTAAGTGCGGTCTCACCTAAGGATTATCGATCAAAGGGCACATGGATTCTTACTTTGTCAGCTCTAGACCACCATACTATCTTTTTCTGGTTCCTTTTCTTCTCTTTTCCATTCCTTAGCATTCTGATTTTTCCCCATTGGGTATCATTTTTTTTTTATCAGTGCTCTTCCCGTTAAGGGGTGTACTTTGGACACATTCCATGAATGCACAGGAGGTAATAGTGTTTGCTACTACTTCCGTGACCACTTCGGAGCTACTAGCTCATCCTCAGTTTATTACTTCTTTTTTTACTTTATGGAAGGGGAGAAGAGAACCATACTCGGACAGGTTTACAAGCTGTGTCAGAACTAACAAAGGAATCCGACTCAAGGTATACCAAGCCCTTAGGTGAGAAAATTAAGTCAAATTAAGGGTGAAGTCAGTAAAGGATCCTATGAATACCTGAATTGATATGGGTGTCCTCAGTAGGTTGATCCGTGTTGGGTTTTCTAATAGTCATAGATAGTTCCTGCAACTTCATCCCAATGGTTACTTAAGTTCCTGCAAGATGTTGTTAACTTCTCAAAAATTCACTGTTTCTTACTTAAACTTGTTTTGACTCAATAAAACAAAAAATTTTGAAAAACAGGACTGACTCTAAGAAAACAGAAAGATAGTAGTCAATACCACCTCCCCCACACTTGAAACACACTGTCCCCAGTAGTGTCAAGCTAAGGATCGGTAAAAAGAAAGAAAATGTTAATGGGTGTGTTAAGTTCTGTCTGATTTTACCTCTGTCGCTCATGCATCGATCGATACATAAATGTAACGACCGTTGCAAGGCAATTTTCGTCATGTGTCGATCGTTGCTCAGGACCGCAACGATCGCTGCAGTACGATTTTCGTGTTGTGACGATCGACACACGGGACCGTGTCAATCGTTGCATTGCGATATCCGAAAACTGTAACAAAGTTAGCAGGTTAGTCCATGAGAAGTTATCAAATTTCAAACCTGCAAGCTGAAAATCAATGCAAACAGATAAAATCAAAGCAATTGATAGTCTCAGTGTAAAAACATCATCCAAACATAAGAATCCTAAGAAAATCGAAAAAAAATGCAAAAGAAAAGTAAAAGAAATACAGAACCGATGTCTAGAGAATGCCAATACTCTCACTCGTCATCTATGCCATCATAGCGATCAGTACCGCTCGAAGAACCGGGAGTCGGAGAGCGCTATCTACGTCGACGAGAAGGTCCTGGGTGATGAATCTGCGGCTGTCTCCTGCAAGTGCAGGTATGCATGTAGTTCCAGATGCTCCGCAGAATACCATCCTCACGCTCTCTCCACTCTCCCACAGACATCTCACCAAGAGGTACCGAAGGCTCGGGATAAGGACCAATATCATCAGCAGGAGCAGTAGGTGCAGGCGCAGACGAGGAAGAAGGGCGTGTAGAAGGCTCTCCCAGCGGATGAGCCATCGTAGGCACACTGCGCTGATCTCGCGTAGGAGGCTGGAATCTCAAGGCAGCCAGCGTATCAATATGTGTCATACCAGCAGCAGAAAGATCTATACCGCGCTTCGTAACGGCGTCGTAATAGACCCATATACGTCCCTCCTTCAGCCATGTAGCACTCTGCAGGTGGGTAAAATCAAGGAATTCCTTGCTGTCATCACACCCTGTACCCTCTAAGGGAATCCTGCAATGCCTGAAAATGGGAGTAAGCAGACTCCCTACTGTCTCAGTGCCCTTCCCATCGAATGGCTTCTTCTGCAGTGAGCACAAGTGATGAGCTAAGACAGCTCCTAAGTTGAGTCCTCTGGTGGGATCTCTCAAATCAGTCTCAGCAAACTGCTCCCTTAACCCAATGAAAAGCATCTCCATCTTGTTCTTACGCATCATGTTGGCTTCAGCTTTGCACAACAGAGTACATCCCAAGATGCGCAAGACATATCTGAGAACAGGATGCCTAACCTGTATCAGCTTCGTCGTCCTCGAGCAATATCGACCGTTGCCAACACAGTCCCAGAAATACTGAGCTTCTGGCACATCCCACTCAAGAGACATACCAATATGCGCAGGCTCAATAATGAATCCATAGATCCGACAGATATCAAGAAGGGGAATCCGATACCTGGCTCTTAAGCACATGAAGGTAAAGAAACCTCATGAAGCTCTCCTGCTCTCTGGGTCAGGATAGATAACTCTGCAGGTGGCCAGCAGCTGTCTCACCAGATCATGATACAACTCATAATGCTGCATAGGCATTGTCCCCAGACCAATGCCTTTAACCAATGTCAACACCTGCTCATCGATGCCTAGCCCTCTACAAGTCCAGTAGTCAGCAAACTTGGTCGGCTTAATCGTCATGCCACACCAACCATTGTAGAGAAATGTATCAAACTCATCCCAATGGTCAAGTAGTGGCCTCTCTGTGAAGGTGTAGGTCTTAAGCAGCTGATCAATCTCCATACCCCAGACCTTGTTTGTCGGAATCAGCTCCTTATCTGCCTTAGGCCAAGGCAACTGTATCGCTTCCTGATCTCTCTGATAAGGCTCAGGATATGGCGAGTCTCGAGAAAACCACTCATCTGGTGGAGGATGATGAGTTGTAGTTGCAGCTGCTGTGGTAGCTCTACGTTTGCGAGGTTGTCCGCGAGGAGGCATCTGCAATCAAAGAAATAAAGCTCAATTAGTCACGCAAAACTCTCTGTGAAATCGCAATGCAACGACCGTTGCACAAGTGCATCGATCGTTGCAAGGCGATTTCACAGTCGACAAACAATCCTCAAAATCGTTTCTAAATTTGTTCCATAATCTCACACACAGCATTATTACATTACCAATCAACCCTAATCAAGTCTATAACAATACGGAATCATCATTTTCAAGCCAATAATCTCTAATTTCAAAACCCTAGAACCGAATCCGAAAATGATGAAAATGAGAGCTCTTACCTCGGAATCACTTCAAATGGGTTAGAAAAATAGATAGAGCAAGTAAAAACAAGAAGAATGAAGCTTTGAATCAGTGAAAATGATGAGGAAACGAGTGATTTAGGGTATAGGAGTCGCGGTTGTACGGACGGCAAAATGGGAAAGAAGAGAGGAGAGAAAGGGTTTAAGGTACTTACCTGGATCGTGGATGCAACGATCGATGCAATAATGCAACGATCGTCGCTGGTGAACCAAATTGATTCCGGTTTAGCACGCGTACCTTAAATTTTGCAATTTGAACCATTTGCAACGACCGTTGCACAGGACCGCAACGATCGTCACAAGGCGATCTCATCTCTTTGTAATTTCTCCCTGCAACGACCGTTGCACATATATGCAACGATCGTCACACATCTCCAGACAGTGTTCTGTATAGCAAAACTTAGCAAAAATAAAATTAAAACGTGAAATCCTAAGAAAAACACCAAAAACAAATAAGAAAAACACTAAAACCTAACAGTGGGTTGCCTCCCACTCAGCACTTGTTTAAGGTCATTAGCTTGACCGGACGAACAAAATCAGGCTCCTTGAGGTTTCAACAGAGACTGTGATTGCCTCTGTGAAAGTCTCCTCATCCAAGGTGGAGAATAAGCTGTCTCACTGTGAGCTAGTCCAAGAAAACAGGGAGTAAAATGATCTCCAGGATCTGAAACCAAAGTCTCACTCATCTCTCCATATCCATCCTTGGTCCTGAAGGTTTGCCCATCAATCTGCGGCTTGCGCAGCATATCCATCTCAAAGTGCAGAGGCTCATCTCCCAGATAGAGATCAACAAGACTGTGTCTCACATCTATCACTGCTCCAGATGTGGCTAAGAATGGTCTTCCTAGTATCAAAGCATCATCCTGCTCACTGTCGTACTTAAGCACCAAGAAGTCTGTCGGAACCAAGTAGTTCCCAACTCTTACTGGGACGTCCTCAAGAACTCCTTCCGGAATCCTTATTGACTGATCAGCTAGGACAAGAGAGGTCCTAGTGGGTGAAAAATCCATCATCCCCAGCTTCTCTGCCACGGAGTATGGCATGAGACTTCCATCAGCTCCTAAGTCACACAGAGAGCGCTTGAAACCATCCTCAAAAATAGAACAGCTTAGCACAAATATCCCAGGATCAGGTAGCTTCTTCGGGATCTTAGTTAACAGCACATCACTTATCTGTTGAGGAACCACTATAACCCAATCTTTCAGCATCTCGTCCATTGGAAACATCTTCTCCAAGTACCTTTGCACACAAGGGTGATAAGGTGGATCATCAGACTGTGGAATTTCTTCCAACTTCTCATCCATCTCTTCCAGCTGTCTAAGCTCATAAATCTCTTGTTGAGTTATCTCAGACACTCCAGGGAATAAACGATTAAGCTCTTGATATGCCTCCGCATCAATGCCATAAAAATCATGTGAATCTGTCTGTCCACGACAAGCAACGATCAACGCTAGAGGTGCATCGATCGATGCAGATAAGTTTTCACAGATTCCACCCGAGAGATTTTCCTCAAATTCAGAATTTTCATCCTCTTCCACCAGTTCAACTGTATTTAGCTCAAATCTTTCACCTAGGTGTGATCCATCATCAATGTACACTGACCAGGCCTTAATGTGGGTGTCCACGACACTCTTTCCCTTGACAGAGTTTGAAATTTGGCTCACATAAGTGTCCAATTGCGTCAAATGAGTACTTAGAGACTCAAACTTCCCATTGAGATCCTCATAAACAGCATCTAACTTCCTGTTGCAGTCCACAGCAATCTTAGTATGTCCTTCCAGCAGCTGCTCCATCATACTCTCCATCTTGCTCTCATGAGCATTAGCAACAGGAGGTACTTGGTAAGAGGAAGATCCATAAGTCCTCTGATTACCTTGTTGAAAAGGCTTCTGGAAACCAGCATTCTGTCCAAAGCTAGAAGAGTTTTGATTGCTTGTGAAAGCACTCTTCTGTCCACTGAAGAATCTATTACCTTGCTGTCCTCCAAACCTGTTTCCTTGGAAACCAGATCCTCCAATGTAGTTCACATCCTCTTCCTGACCATCTTCTTCAGCATTGATCACTTCAACATATTGAGCAAAATGGACAGCTTTCTTCCCAGCTAGAAGATTGCAAACAGTGTCCAACTTACTCCTAATGTCAGCAATCTCCAGATTCTCTATATTTCCACCAGACTCTTTCCTTCTCCTATCAGTAGTCTTGCAGCTATTACTACTTACTAAGTTATCTATCAGTTGCTTAGCTTGCTCAGGAGTCCTAGTGTTGAAATTTGCGTTGCTGTAATTATCCAACGCGGTCTGGTATGGGAGATCTATTCCTCTAAAGAAAATACCCAGCAATGTTACCTCAGTGAATCCATGATGCGGGCAGTCATGTTGGTACTTCTCAAACCTCATTCAGGCAGTCTTAAGAGGCACTATAGGACCTTGGGAGAAAGTGATAATGTCCTGTCTCGACTGATCAGAGCGAGCATCATCATAGAAGTGTCTCAGAAACTCACTCTTAACAGCGTCCCATGTAGTAAACTTCCCAGGTGGAAGTTGTTTCAGCAAGGCAGCAGCATCTCCAGCGAGAGATTAGGGGAAAAGTTTGAGAAACAGATAGTCATAGTTCACTCCATCATACTTCATCCCAGTGACTATGTCCTCAAACTCATCTATATGATCCATTGGCTGCTCATTAGGGAAATCATGGAAGGTATTCTGCCTCAGAAGAGAGTAGTAGATGGTCTTGATCTCGAAATCATTCCTCTCAAAACCAGGAGGTACAAGAGCTGACCGGTTAGCATGAAACTCATCCGGACGGTTATAGTCAGCTAAGGTCCTCTCATTACCAACAGGAGGATTAACCATTCGCCTCTCCTCTTGGCCTTGGCCTTGGCCTTGTCCTTGGCCTTGCTCTTGTTCAGGCTCAGGGATCACATTCCCTTCAGCATCAATTTGTTGCCCAGCAGCATTGTACGGATTGTTTTTTCGGTCCCTCAGGGTACCTTGAGCATCGGGCATTATAATCAGACGTTCTTGAACCATCCTTCCTCTTTGAACTTTCCTGTTAGTCCTCTCTAGTCTAGCAAGCTCTTCAAGTTGGAGATTAACGAGATTAGTATTCGGTTTACTTCTGGTATCACGCGTCTGCATAAACCGTCTGTAATCGCAGTGCAACGATCGATGCTAAGGTGCAACGATCGATTCAACTCCAGTCGCTTAGTGACGATCGACACAAAATGATGCAACGATCGATGCTAGGCGATTGTTAAACCTGCGACAGAGAAGAAACAGAGAAAAATTAGTAACCAAAAACAAAAAAAAAAATAAAAATCCTAGCCTAATCCCTAAGTTCAAATCTATCGAAGACTCAAAAGAGTCCCCGGCAACGGCGCCAAAAACTTGATAGGTCGAGTTTTAATCCCTATACTAACTGCAAGTGCACAGTAATGCGAATGTAGTACTTAGGGTATCGAATCCACAAGGACTCTAGGCAACGATAGATTTAGAACCGTCAAGTGAAAACTAGGAGAAAGCAAATGTAGTGAGAAACTAAAAACAATGCAGGAAAGTAAATCAGTAGCAAGTTCGGTTTGTAGGAAATTAACTAAAAGCGCTAAGTCTAGGGAGTTCTCAGGAAATCAGACAAGCAGATAAATCATTCAGTCAGGATCAAATTAAGTACGGTTCTAGAACTCAAACACAGATATAGAATTAACCAACTTTCGTTGTGAGAATTCTCTAAGCCTAATTGCAGAAATTCAAATGTCTTTGTAATTCCTAACAGATTAAACTAGCTTTAAGATTAAGTTCGATATGTTCACAATTCAATTAAACCAAATTTCTTTGCGAGTAATTCAATTGCTCAACCTAAATAGTTCAGATTCTAAACCACACTTTCGTGTCAATTTAACAACCTAAGATCTAGATTCTAAGTGATCAGGTTAGAAACTAGTGTTAAGCACAATTTAGATTGAAGAACAATTATGATATGAATCCTTAACTGAATTAATTATATCTAGCAAGTCATAAAATCCTTAATGAGAATCCCTAAACCTAACTACAAATCTACTCAGACATAGAATATGAAAACATAATCAATGAATTAATAGATTGCATAAAAGAGAATAAAGAAGTAAAGGGGTTCGAAATCTTCTCCAAAAAGCAGAAAGCAGTACAGGATTAGATCAGCCCCAAGCTCTAAAAACTCTATGCTCAAGGTATGAAAGCGTATATTAAAATCTGATGTAAAAACCTAATTATATAAGCTAATCACGTCTTGGGGCTTTTTGTAATTATCAGGAACTTCTGGACAATACTGCAATATCTTAATTCTTCATTAACCGCCGAGAAAAGGCCCATCTCGCTCGTGTGTTGATCGATGCACGATATGTGTCGATCGATGCATTACTCTGTTTTGGACAGTGAACTCTATCTCTCGGGTCAAAGCACCAAAATGCTCCAAAAAGCTCCAATAACTCCAATTCCGCTCCAAACGTGTATATATCTAATAACACCTGTAAAATACTCTAAAGAAACACTAAAAGACTCTAAAACACACTTATATCATGGTCTAAAACCGGTAAAAACCATGATATATCACGGATCAAAGAGGTTGAGAATAAAAATTAATAACTGAATTGGATTAAGCCGTCTACGGGATTAGTAATCCACTAATCCCAAGGGAGCGGATTGAATGAGTTAAGATTAAGAAATAAACCTAAATAATTAGTTGTGTGGTGTTGTGATTATTGATTGTGTGATTGTGTATCTACTTCGGTGTGGGGCCGAGTAGACTGTTGATTATTTGATTGTTTATCTACTTTGGTGTTGGGCCGAGTAGACTGTACTGGTAGATACTTACTCTGGTGCGGAACCGGGTAAGTCTGGGTAAGGTCAGGTGATATGGAGGGTGGAGATAGGGCTTGCGGGATAGATTTGGAGTTGTGATTGGATTTATTTATGTTGACCTTGTCGGTCTGGCGTGATAGAGTCCCAATGAGTCTGCTTGTTTAAATTACTGTTATTATGACTTTATAGGGTGTGTTAGATCCCGCAAGTCTAGAGATGGCGTTCCGGTACTTCCAACCTGATTAGATACTCGGGTAGTTACCTGATCGGTTAACGTGCCTTCAGGTGGTGATGCTGGTGAAGGATGTTTTGGTTAATCCTGATTCAATTCTCAGATTCAGATTATCCTAAACATGCTGATCTAGGTTCTTCTTGAATAGAAACAATGATAGATCTCACCTTTTACCTGTTTATGCAGCGGAAAGAGAGAACAGGTCAGAGATCAGAGAGCCACCGAGTGATAACTCCTCCAGAGGTTCACACACGCACACCAAGCAGGAAGAGAGGCTGCTAGACCAAAGGAGAGGAGGCGCAGAGAGAGAGAGAGTTGGCGCAGGGAGGCTAGGGTTTTTGGAGAAAGAGATTTGGGTTTTAGTTTATAAAACCCTTCTCTTTCCCTTTTGGGCTTTTGGGCCCAAATGCCAATCTGATTAAATCCCTTGGATTTAATCAGACCCATTTATCTCTCTCTAAGTACGACAAATGCCTGGCACTTTTACCGTACTTCTGCTAAGCCGTTCCTACACATTTTCCTGTTAGCTTAGGCGTGTGACCCATATGGGATCATATAATAAAGGCAATAAGTCCAAGACTTATAGATCATGAGCGGACTCTAGCAAGCCATCATGACCCCAGCATTATATGACTTATGTCTGATCATTGACATACTCTTACTTTCTAGAGACAGTACCGAGATTACTGGACACAATTCCAACAATCTCCCACTTGTACTGGAATCTCTGTATTCATAATCCTTTTGTCACAATATCTCGATTAGTCATAAGGCAAGATTGGTGTCATCCTTATAAAGCCTAATCTTGTTCATCGGACTCTGATTCGATACTGACAATCCAAACGACTCGGGACAGTCCGTTTGAGCATGGCCATGCATTTTCCAGTATTCAAATCTCCGATTGGCCTAGAGATATTCACTCCATTTATATTGGAGGGACAAATTCCGTCTTGTTCCATCACTGTAAACTACTCATTTCATGATGTACCCAAACAAGGTCCTTATAACTATCGCAGAACGACAGTGTTAGACAATGATCAAAGTGCATCAGTCCATGTGCAGTCACATGCATGCGAACTCAGGTCTAAGGACTATACTCTATAGTCGTAGTAAGAATCTCTTATGACACAGATATAAATATCCTGAAGAGTTCTTATAAGCGGGTCGTGTCCGGTCGTATGTTCCCAACATACACCTATGTATTGACTTTGATGCCGTGCATCTATGACACCATGAAACTTGGTCATAAGTCACATACCAATCTAGTCTCTCACGGTTGTTGGTGTTCCAATCTCAACAACCTTCGACTAGGGACAGGATGATATAATCCATCCATCAAATATAGGGTCTCATGATCAAGCTAAATGACTTTGATGACTCAAGATCAAGTCACTTACTTCGATGACCTATAAAATGGTTTATATCACTTTGGAACGATTATTTCATCACAGTTAAAATAATCTTGAAATAATAATTTCATTAAACATAAGAATGTTTTACAAGAACATATCAAATAACTAAATAAAAGCCCTCAAACTCCCACTCAAATTTAGATTACATTTCAATGTCTCTAATGCCTACAGCTTCAGTCAGAAACTCGAGCTTAGGCTTTGGGAGTGGCTTTGTCAACGGATCAGCGACGTTATCATCTGTCTGAACTCGGCTGATCTTGACTTCCTTTCTATTAATGATGTCACGTATCAAGTGAAATCTTCTTAGAACATGCTTGGATTTCTGGTGTGATCTTGGTTCCTTTGCCTGAGCAATAGCACCATTGTTATCACAAAACAGTGCTAGAGGCTCAGCCGCATCTGGTATCACACCTAGTTCAATAATGAACTTTCGTATCCAAACAGCTTCCTTCGCAGCTTCTGAGGCGGCGATATATTCAGCTTCTGTAGTGGAATCAGCAACGGTGTCTTGCTTGGAGCTTCTCCAACTGATTGCACCGCCATTCAGACAAAAGATATAACCGGACTGTGACCGGAAATCATCTTGGTCTGTCTGGAAACTTGCGTCCGTGAATCCACTGACTTTAAGCACATCACTTCCACCGTACACCAAGAACTTATCCTTAGTATGTCTTAGATACTTCAAGATATTCTTTACGGCAATCCAATGGTTTTCACCTGGATTTGACTGGTATCTACTCGTCATGCTCAATGCATAAGCAACATCAGGACGAGTACAGATCATGGCATACATGACAGATCCTATTGCAGATGCATAAGGAATATTCTTCATGCGCTCAAGCTCAGCAGCCGACGTAGGGCTCTGCTTCTTGCTTAGCGTTGTGCCATGTACCATTGGCGTGAAGCCCTTCTTGGAATCTTTCATGCTGAATCTTTGTAGGACTTTGTCAATGTATGAATCTTGACACAAGCCTATCAGCCTTCTAGATCTATCCCGGTAGATCCTGATTCCAAGAACGTATGCGGCTTCACCCATGTCTTTCATGGAAAAACAACTTCCAAGCCAGTCTTTTACCGACTTCAGCATTGGAATGTCATTTCCGAGAAGCAGTATGTCATCGACATACAGAATAAGAAATACTATCTTGCTCCCACTAGATTTCTTATACACGCATTGTTCTTCTTCGTTTCTGATGAAGTCAAATTGCTTGATCGCTTCATCAAAACGAAGATTCCAGCTCCTCGATGCTTGCTTCAATCCATAAATGTATTTATGAAGCTTGCATACTTTCCCAGCATTCTTTGGATCTATGTAACCGTCAGGTTGCGTCATATACACATCCTCTTCCAGAATACCATTCAGGAAGGCGGTTTTCACGTCCATCTGCCAAATTTCATAATCATGAAAAGCTGCAGTTGCTAGTAGAATCCGAATAGATTTCATCATAGCCACTGGTGAATAGGTTTCATCGTAATCCACACCGTGAACTTGTCTGAAACCTTTTGCCACCAACCTGGCTTTATAAATCTGGACATTTCCATCCACGTCAATCTTCTTCTTGAAGATCCATTTGCAATCGATGGCTTTTACACCAGCGGGTAAGTCAACCAACGAAAACACTTGGTTGACCGACATGGAGTCCATTTCGGAATCAGTGGCCTTGCGCCACTTCGAGGAATCTGGGCCCATCATGGCTTGATTGAAGTTCGATGGTTCATCACCATCAATGATCAGAAGATCATGACAGTCAGTCACGAGGAATCCTTGATATCTCTCGGGTTCGTGACGGATCCTCCCGGATCTTCGAACTTCAGGTACTACTGGTTCAGGCTCTACAATTTCTTGTAGGTCCTCCTGCTGCTCTTCCTCATTAGGTTGAGCAGTATCCTGTTCATCTTGAATTTCTTCAAGCAGTACCTTACTCCCACTGTCTTTCTTAGAGAGAAACTCCCTCTCAATAAAGTTACAATCCCGGGCAACAAAGATCTTGTTCTCGGAACGTAAATAGAAGTAATAAGCCTTGGTTTCCTTGGGATAACCAATGAAGTAGCATTTATCAGACTTTGGTGTAAGCTTGTCTGAGATTAATCTCTTGACATAGGCTTCACAACCCCAAATTCTAAGATAAGACAGCACTGGAGCCACTCCAGTCCATAATTCATATGGTGTCTTTGCTACTGCTTTCGATGGCGCTCTATTTAGAGTGAACACTGCTGTTAGCAGAGCATATCCCCAAAGGGATATTGGAAGGTCTGTGTGACTCATCATAGATCGAACCATATCCAATAAGGTCCGATTTCTCCTCTCAGACACACCATTCCATTGAGGTGTTCCAGGAGGAGTGAGTTGGGATACGATCCCACACTCTCTTAGATGATCACTGAATTCTTGGCTTAAGTATTCTCCTCCTCGGTCGGACCGAAGAGCCTTAATGCTTTTGCCAAGTTGGTTCTGTACTTCATTTGGAATTCTCTGAACTTCTCAAAAGATTCAGACTTATGTTTCATCAAATAAACATATCCATACCTACTGAAATCATCAGTAAAGGTAATGAAGTACTGATAGTTTCCTCTTGCATTTGTGGACATTGGGCCACACACATCAGTGTGTATCAGGCCCAATAAGTCACTGGCCCTCTCGTTAGGTTTATTAAAGGGGGCCCGTGTCATTTTGCCTATCATGCAGGATTCGCATTTCTCACATGACTCAAAGTCAAATGAGCCAAGAAGTCCATTCGAATGGAGCCTCTTGATGCGTTTCTCGCTGATGTGCCCTAAACGACAATGCCATAGAAACGTTCGGTTCTCCTCATTAGGTTTGAACCGTTTGGTATTAATGTTATAAATTGGCGCGGATTGATCGAGTATGTAAAGCCCATTCGTAAGAGGGGCAGAACCATAGAACAAATTGTTGCGATTGAAGGAACATAATTTATTCTTAACTGAAAAATCATAACCTTCCAAATCCAACAAAGAAATTGAAATAATATTTCTGCTTATAGCAGGTACAAAATAACAATTATTGAGTTCTAAAATCAATCCCGAAGGTAAAGACAACAAGTATGTGCCTACAGCTAGTGCTGGAACTTTCGCTCCATTCCCAACTCGTAGCTCCACTTGTCCTTGCTTCAGCCTTCTACTGTTGCTGAGTGCCTGCATATTAGTACAAATATGAGCCCCACAACCAGTATCCATAACCCATGAGGTATTATCAGAAGTAGTTGTATTAACTTCTATAACAAAAATACCTGTCGAAGAAGTCTCGAGAGTCTTCTTCTTCAATTCCTTTAGACCTTCTTGGAATTTCTTACATTCTCTCCTCCAATGCCCTGGTTCTTTACAGAACCTGCATATGTCAGTTGGCCCAGCCTTGGACTTGGGCTTGGGCTTTGGCGTGTCCTTGTCCGCGACTTGGACAGCCTTGGCCTTTCCCTTATCCTTAGCAGAGGATTTCTTAAACCCCTTGCCCTTTTGCACCATAAGCACATTGGGGTCCTTGGCGGTTTTCCTCAAGTTGGGCTCTGCAGTCTTGAGCATTCCGTGAAGCTCAGGCAATGTCTTACTCAAGCCATGCATGTTAAAGTTCAGAATGAACTGATCATAGCTTGCAGGTAATGACTGCAGAATGATGTCGCAAGCAAGTTCCTGGCTGATAGGGCAGTCGAGTTTCTGAAGATGATCGAGATAACCCATCATCTTCAAGACATGAGGACTCACTGCAGCATTCGCAGCCAACTTACAGTCTAAGAGGTTCTTAACTGTTTGAAACCTCTCAGTCCTTGCTTGCTCCTGAAAAAGCGATTTCAGGCTTGCCATTATCTCAATTGGTGACAACACACTCTCGAACTGCATTTGCAGCTCAGCAGTCATTGTCGCCAACATAAGGCAATACACATCATTTTCATCTGACGAATGCTTTTCCCAAGCATTATGCAGAGTCCTGGCGGCATTGTTAGCAGGCCTCTCGGGGAGAGGATCACGAAGGACATAATCCTTCTTCTCCTGCTTGAGGACCAGCCTCAAGTTCCTTGACCACGTCAGGAAGTTCGTTCCAGTCAGCTTCTCCTTCTCGAGAACAGACCGGATTGAGAATGTGTTTTGTGTGCTTGTAGTATTCATAGCTGAAATATATAAGATAAAAGGTTATTAGTTAATATGTTCAATATGATTAATCTTATATTATACTTAATATGATCAATCATGCATTATATTCAATAACCTAAGTTACCCTCAATAGAATATAATGATTCCAAGATCCACATATAACTAAGATCAAAGTGGGCCACTGGCCGTCACCCAACCTTAGCTTATATCGGTAAGCCCTAAGTCGGCTAATTATATCCGTGATATAACTCTTGGTTGTGAATCTGGGCCCGAGGCCCAATTCACTCTGATGTCTCAAGGCCCGGGACTCCCGATGGCCTAGTCAAGAAAATCAGACTATATAATCATGTAATCATTAATGTCTGGGACTCCCAATGACATTTATGAATCACAAACCGTCTTATCCACGCAAAAGTAGACACCCTCACACTGTAAGGCCATGAATACAATTGAATGGGCTTCGACAGCTGACATAGCCTGGACAAGACATCCAACGCTTGATATTATTCGAGGTTCGTAGGTTTATTAAAATTTCATTCCCAAAATAGAAGATTACTATTTCGGGAAACTTTCTATTTTTGAAACCTACTATTTTTGGAAACTTTCTAAAATTGGAAACTTTCTAAAACCGGAAACTTTCTAACTTTAGAAATTTCTTTAAAATCCAAAACCCGCAAATCTAGAAACTTCTATTTTAAGAAACTTTCTAATTTCAAAATTTCGGAAACTTTAATTTAAAATCGACTTTATAAATTTACAAAATAAATTTTAAATTAATCTGAAGAAAGACTCAAATAATTGGCCCAATTGTTTTAACTTCTTGGCCCGAGGCCCAAGAATTGGTCCATGTCCAAGACATGACCCAATTGTCCAATTAAATGACATAACCGGTCTGGTTCATTAAAATTGGTCTAACCAAATTTTAATTACTACGATGACCACAATTGTCAACCGGTTATTTACTAAACCGGATTTTTCTCAATTTATTTGGTCCAACCAAATCAAATTAGAAAATCCTGGTTTAGGCACAAAATCCAATTTTTCGACTTTGGATTTCTTATCCCGGTTTAACCAGAATTTAATAAAATTATTAAATCTGTTTATTAAACCGAGACGAATTGATTTTAATCAAGTTTTAAACCGAACCTTAAAACCGAACCGAACCGATTGATCACGTGAACCGATTACGACCTAATCGTAAGTTTCACGCGATCACGTCAGCCGTCAAGCCGCACGCTCGATCCGAGATCAAGACGGCGCGAAGGACGGGACGGGACGGGACTGGACGGCCGGGACGAAGCTTGGCCGAGACGCGATCGGGACGACCACGCGACGTGATCCTTGATACGTCTGTGCGTCAAAACCGATCCGGTCGATCGATCGTTCGATCGTGCGATCGTCCGATCCGATCCGATCGATCGATCGACCAGCCGTCCACCCGAGCCAACTCTCGGCCGATCGCAAAACCGAGTCATATAGCTTGGTTTTGCAATTTCAAATATGTTCGTTCAGGATTCAATTCATGTTTCTTAAGTGTTTTGCTCTTATCAGTAGGTTGATTCAAAAACACACTTTAAACAATCCTAAACTTGAATCTAAACAAGAAAAACCAGAACCAATAGCTCTGATACCACTGAAGGATGTTTTGGTTAATCCTGATTCAATTCTCAGATTCAGATTATCCTAAACATGCTGATCTAGGTTCTTCTTGAATAGAAACAATGATAGATCTCACCTTTTACCTGTTTATGCAGCGGAAAGAGAGAACAGGTCAGAGATCAGAGAGCCACCGAGTGATAACTCCTCCAGAGGTTCACACACGCACACCAAGCAGGAAGAGAGGCTGCTAGACCAAAGGAGAGGAGGCGCAGAGAGAGAGAGAGTTGGCGCAGGGAGGCTAGGGTTTTTGGAGAAAGAGATTTGGGTTTTAGTTTATAAAACCCTTCTCTTTCCCTTTTGGGCTTTTGGGCCCAAATGCCAATCTGATTAAATCCCTTGGATTTAATCAGACCCATTTATCTCTCTCTAAGTACGACAAATGCCTGGCACTTTTACCGTACTTCTGCTAAGCCGTTCCTACACATTTTCCTGTTAGCTTAGGCGTGTGACCCATATGGGATCATATAATAAAGGCAATAAGTCCAAGACTTATAGATCATGAGCGGACTCTAGCAAGCCATCATGACCCCCAGCATTATATGACTTATGTCTGATCATTGACATACTCTTACTTTCTAGAGACAGTACCGAGATTACTGGACACAATTCCAACAGCTGGTTATGGTGTTAACCTACTGAGTGACGCCGGTAGGTGTGTGGTCCGGAGAATACGGGGTCGCGTCCTAGGTCCGGACTGCATGGAAGCTTTGGTTATCTAGGGGTAGCCCGATTCACCGCGTATCGATGGACAGATAACGGTGTCCTAGTCGTAGGACTTCGTGTTTTCGTCTAGGAGTCGTGGGAGGTTTTAGTTACCGTGGGGTAGCTAAGTGTTCTCGTGGAAGTTACCGAGTTCGCATAGTGGGCCCGGATGGTGTGGAATTGCGTAGTGCCGCGATAGTTAGATCGAGTCTAATCGATAGCATATGTCGCGGTGTTCTTGATTTCCTTGGTTACCTTCCTGTTGTTGTGTGTTAATTGAATGCTTGTGTGTTGTGGAGCTCATCATGTCTTGGTAGCACGTGATCAGCTATTTTACTTGATTGTTATTTTGGGTTTGGGCGGGATTATTAGATTCTTAGCAGCCTATAGTTGGGAGCCGTCTCACTGGGTAATCTTAGATTACTCATTAGACTCTTTTGTGGATTTTAGGTTTGATGTAGCTCGGCGGACGCGTAGGACACTCGGAGTAGTCTCGGGTTGGCATTGGGTATCGATTGTTACGCATTTTGACTTATTTTTGGTTTCGGATTTTGTTGGGATACCGCTAAATGATATGTATTAGACCGTATATTGTTATGAATAAGATTTATATTTTTAAAGTAATAAAAACGGAATAATTCTCTGATATACGGTTTAGTCCGAACCGAACACAACTCGTGGAAGCGGTACGGGTTGAAAAGTCTCGTATCGTGAAAACGAGGTAAACGGAGTCAAAGATGGTTTGGTTCGAGTCTTTGACTCAAACCGGACTGTCTCTGACTTTCGTATTGTGACAAACTCTTCTCGTATGACTGCTCGGGTTCGATCGGTCATGTTCTTGTTTGATTGTTGGCCGGTCAGCTCGTCGGTCAGCGGAAAACGGGAAAGGGGCGTTACATGAAGCAACTCAGAAATCTACTGAAAAAAGAAGTGATAACAGCAACTGAATCTAAGGAACGCTTGCTAACAAAGGCAAACACAGAAACTATAACAAACACTGCTAGAGGTGGTAGAACACGATCTGGATCAGGAAAAGGTGTCAAGAAAAGGATCAAAAATCATTCACATACATAGTGCAGAGCAAATCTTGTTGATACATGTGGTGATGCAACAGGAGTTGAGAAAAACAAAAGAAGTACAATATCAGATTGGCATCGATCTACTTAATGTTACTATTGTGGTAAATTTGGTCATATCAAAGCACATTTCTACAGCTTTCTACATCATACATATCAGATTTGGAGGAGAAATAGATATGTTTCCAACTGCGTGATGTTTAGAAAGGCGTGGATGAAGAAACCTAAATTTTATGGTGAATATTCAAGGCGTGTGGGAAAATTCAAGGAATGATCAAGAATGAGAACCACATAGGAGATATCAATGTGAAGTATGATGATTCAAGTCAATGGAGGAATCGATCAGTACATAAATACTATTTGGGTGAAGTCGTCAACAGACAAGAATACAAAAATGGGAGAAAAGAAAGAAACTTTTCTGTTTTGACGACTGTTGCAGGTCTTGTGCTAAAGGATGGAGTAGGTTATGCAATAACATGGAAACCCGGGTTATTTTGAGGAAAACGTCAGTTGTGATATGTTTTTAACTTAGTTGTGCACTCAAGCAGGGGGAGAGGTCAGCACAAGTGGGAGCTTAACTCATGGGGGAGTTTTCTGATTTTGAAGATGTGATATGACTTAGATGCTGATTCATGTGGAGCTTAAATCATGGGGAAGTTTTCTGATTTTGAAGATGTGATATGAAGAATTGTTTTATTTTGGTATGTGTTCGTAAGGGTTTGAAGTTCATCAAGAACCAACAATGCTTGAGTATCAAACTAAGCTAAAAGGGGGAGATTTAAGACGCAACAAGCCTCTGTGTCAGTCAAGACGTGATACACAATGTGCTACAACAAACAAAATCGAAATAAATAATGATATGGAGCTAAGGAATCGAAATCTGTGGAAGCTGGAGCTGAAAAAGATAAGCTAAAGAGTATATATGAGCTGGAATAATATACTGGAATAGATATTGAATCTTAAAAGAGTTTCCATATTCTTGGATGAAGATTTAGGAAAATATGATATTTTCCTAATAACATGATTTTATCAAATTGTAAAGGTTGACTAGGGTTAGCCACGACCTATTGGGTACAAATAGGATTGTTTGAGCATTGTATATGCTTAACACAAAAAGGGAGAGATATTGCAATTAGTAATGGTTTGGGTTTTCTTGTAAAGTGAATCAAACTTGGGTTCTAAGGGTGAATCTGAGATCAAGTGTAGATCAAAAAGCAAAAGAGACAAGGTTGTTAAGGTGAAAAGTCTAAGTTTGCTTTACAATAAAGTCTTGTGAAAAAAAAACCCTCGTGTTACTTTGTGTTCTAGTTCTTGTATCAAATAGTTCTTGCACTTTCATATCGAACCCATGATATACCATGGATTTTAGGGTTTTTAATCATGGTATATGCATTTGTTATCAAGTCTTTCTATGTGTTTTGGAGTCTTTTCAGGTGTTTTACAGGTTTAAGGACATTTGGAGTCTAATTGGACGTTTTGGAAGCATTTGGGTCAATTCTGCACTGTTTAGAGATCTCACAGAGTTCACTGGCTACGAAATCACCTTGCAATGATCGACGCAGTCTGTGCAGTGGTCGACGCAAGGTGATTCCAGGGTTCTGCGCCCAAAAATCTGCATTTTGGAGAAATTACAGTTTTTGCCTAGAAACTTCTCAGACTTGCAAAAAGGCCCAAAAACGTGTTTAGACTTATATGTTAGGGTTTTAAGTCATTGTTTAGGCTACGCATTATTCTACATTCAGAGAGAGTTAGGGGCTGATCTTGCTCTTGAAAGAGAGAGGATTTTGGACCCCAGTTCTTTATTCTGTTTTATGATATTTGGTTTTCTATTCATGATGTCTTCTGTTTCGATGATCATGTCTGAGTAGTTTACATGTTAGGTTCAGGGATTCTCACAAGGGATTTCATGGAATTATAGGTTGATAAATCTGTAGGGATTCATATTTGTTAGTTCTTCATCTAGGGTTGTTCTTAATGCTTAATCTGAAGTAGCTATCCAGACTTATGATGTTAGGTTGATTTCCACAACGACAGTTGGTTAATTAGCTAGAAAGAACCTAGATGAGCAATTTGATGTACTCGCAAAGAAATTTGGTTTAGAGGAATTGTGAACGAAGGAACTTGAGATTAATGCTTGTTTAGAACTCTAGAATTCGTAACGAAAGTTGGCTTGCTAGGTTGTTAGACATAGATAATATTCGCAACGAAAGTTGGTCTGTTATAATTCTGTGATTCTAGTTCTAGAACGGTTCTTAATTAGATCTCAATTGATTGATTAGCATGTGTTCCTGATTGCCTGAGAACTCCCTTGACCTGACGCTTTTCCCTGATTGCTTACAAACCTCTTTATTTACTTTTCTGCTGCTCTAATTTACTGCTTACTTACTGTTTACCTAGCTTAATTCGACGTTCTACAATCTATCGCAAGATCACGAGTCTCTGTGGATTTCGATACCCTATATACTACTGTCACGTCTGTGCACTTGTAGTGTAGATTTAGGGATTAAAACTCTGATCGTATCAAGTTTTTGGCGCTGTTGCCGGGGACTCTTTTGAGCCTTCGATAGATTTGAACTTAGGGTTTAGACTAGGTTTTTCGTTTTTATTTTACTGATTTATTTGTTTTGCAGGTCAGATTCGACAGAATCGTCTTGCATCGATCGACACGGTCCTGTGTGTCGATCGACATAGATTTCGCATTGCATCGATCGACGCTCTTCTTGCATCGGTCGACACATTTCGCGGAATCACCAAGAAGACTAAGAGATCCGTAAGGACGATGTGTCGGAATGATTTTTTTCAGCTCAGGGATTGACAGCTCACAGATAGATGGGTTGAAGAACAAAGTTGACTCTCTACATAGTCTTCTACTTGGAAAGTATGCGCAAGAAGCTATCAACTACGTTGGAGGGAATGGATTCTACAGTCAGGAATCTGCTTTTCAGGAACCCTTCCAGCAACAGAGTAACCCCTTCTCAAGGAACTATGGTGTTTCTTCTTACCAAGCACCGCCTGCACCTACATATAAGAGCAGATTGGAAACCATAATGGAGCAGTTTCTTGAGGGGACAACAACAGATCGCTGTGTCCTACAACTCAAAGATAGATGCATTGTATGAAGATCTGAATGGGAAGTTTGAATCTTTGAGCACACATGTGAAGAAGCTAGATGTCCAAGTTCAACAGACAGCTGGAGCAATACAAAGACAGAATGAATCTAGGACAGCTGAACAGAAGCAATACATTAATGATGTGACCATAAGAGATGAGATTGACTTGCTGGAAGAAGAAGAGAGCATAATCTCGGATTTTCTGGGTGAATTCTGTCTGTCTGAGAAAAGCATCGATCGACACAACTCTTGCATCGATTGACACAGTCTCGATACGTCTGATGAATATCTGCAAAATTTCCTTGTGTCGATCGACACACAACGTGCATCGGTCGACACAAATCCCAGACGGGACCAGAAACCTGCAACAGTCCTGGAACGAGTCTATAAGACCCCTGTGCCATATCCTAAGGCTCCTAAACTGTCTAAACAGGAGCTAGACAAAGCTAAATGCATAAGAGTGATGAAAAAGAAGCTGGTTCAGATTACAGAGAAGCTTCCAGATCCAGGAGCATTTGTGCTATACTGTTATATCTCTAAGGAAAGATTCAAGCGTTCTCTGTGTGACTTAGGATCTTGTGTGAATCTAATGCCGTAATCAGTAGCTGTGAGATTGGGAAAGATGGAATTCCATCCTACTAGGATCTCTCTTATCCTAGCTGATCGTTCAAAGTGATATCCGGAAAGAGTTCTTAAGGATATTCGTGTCAGAGTTGGAAACTACTTGATTCCAACAGATTTCGTGGTGCTGGAGTATGATATTGAACCTGATGATCCTCTGCTACTTGGTAGATCTTTCTTAGCTACTGCTGGAGTAGTTATTGATGTGAGACGTGGACTGATTGATCTCCAGCTGGGAGACAAGCCTTTGCAGTTCAAGATGGATAAGCTGCAGAAATCCACCATTGATGGACAAAGCTTCAGTGTTAAGGTGGAACCAGATGTTCCCATTAGAGAAGAGAAGATGGCAGTTCATTTTGAACTTGCTCTAACATCTTCAGTGCCTGCAACTGCTCATAAGCAGAAAGCTCCAGACATCTCATTTCCACCAAAGGTAAGGCACAAATCATCTAAGCTTAAACCTCCTAACCGCATTGTTTTGAATACAGGAAAACGCAGAATCCCACCCAAGCTTCGCTCCCGCCCTGATTCTACTCCTTCGTTCCTTGGAAAATCTCATGATCCGACAGCATATACACCACCTTGGATGAGGAGACATTCACAGAGACACTCAAAGTCTCTGTTGAAATCGCCATGAGTCTAATCTCTATCCCATAGTCAAGCTATTGACTTTAAACAAGCGCTGAGTGGGAGGCAACCCACTGTTAGGTTCGTTTTTGTTTTCATTTTTCGTTTTGATTTGGTGTTTTTGATTTTTCTGTTTTTGTGTGTTCAAAGGCGTGAGAAACAGGCACAATCGCACTGCATCGATCGACACACATTGTGCATCGGTCGACATAGTTGCGATATATGGTTTTAAGGTCGACACAATCGCCTTGTATAGATCGACACACCTAGTGCATCGATCGACACAGGCCGACGACAGGTAAGTGTCCTGACTTTTTTCGGTTTTTTTACATTCCGATTTCTTTTCTCACCAAGCTCACACTTTGATTACACTGGGGACAGTGTGTTTTAAGTGTGGGGGAGGTAGCTACTGACGCACACTTTTGTTTTCTTAGAGTCAGTCCAAAATTGTTTTATTGAGTCAAAATGTGTATGAAACTATGATTTTCGAGGAAATTCTTCGCTGGAACAGGAACTAAGTGACCATTGGACAGACTTGCATGACCTCTATGACTATTAGAAAACCCCAAACAGATCAGCTTACCAAGGACACCCATATCTAACCAGGTATTCAGAGGATCCATCACTAGTCTCGCGCTTAATCTTGACTTTAATTTTTCACTTAGGGGCTTGGTAATCTTTGGGTCGGATTCCTTTGATGTGTTTGGCACAGCCTGTGATCCTGTTCTAAAGTATGGTTTTTGATTTTTCCCTCCCTTAAAAGTAAAAAAAAAAGAGAGATAAAAACCGAGGATAAGCTAGTAGCTTCGAAGTGGTCACGGGAGTGGTAGAGACACCTATTACCTCATGTGTATCCATGGAAAGATCCAAAGTTAAACCCCAATAAAAAGGGAAGAGCACTGATAGAAAAAATAAAATGATACCCAGTGGGGAAAAACCAGTGCTAAGGGAGAAAGGGAACAGAAAGAAACCAGAAACCGACAGTTTGGTGGTCATATACTGAATAGGTTGAGTCCATGTGTCATTTGATTCGATAATCCCTCTGTGAGACTGCACCTAATTGTATACAGAGACTGGTGTGGTGAACTTGAATGTCCTAACTTGATTGTGGAGTTTACTTGGGACAGTTGCTAAGTGTGGGGGAAGTATATTGCGGTCCTGAGTTCTGTAGAAAAGTTTTCAGTGGTTTACTAAGTGAATGTGAATGCGAAAGTTCCTAGGACGAAATGAGTTTCTGTGTTTTCAAACCTCTTTTCTTATACTTTGGTTCTTTACT
Organism: Orychophragmus violaceus; assembly: GCA_030180135.1. NCBI lineage: Eukaryota > Viridiplantae > Streptophyta > Magnoliopsida > Brassicales > Brassicaceae > Orychophragmus > Orychophragmus violaceus. Next base: position 82,042,210 of record CM058232.1, on the reverse strand, counting down.
TGCTTGAGGGCAAGCAAGAGCTAAGTGTGGGGGAGTTGATATACCATGGATTTTAGGGTTTTAATCATGGTATATGCCTTTGTTATCGAGTCTTTCTATGTGTTTTGGAGTCTTTTCAGGTGTTTTACAGGTTTAAGGACATTTGGAGCCTAATTGGACGTTTTGGAAGCATTTGGGTCAATTCTGCACTGTTTAGAGATCTCACAGAGTTCACTGGCTACGAAATCACCTTGCAACGATCAACGCAGTCTGTGCAGTGGTCGACGCAAGGTGATTCCAGGGTTCTGCGCCCAAAAATCTGCATTTTGGAGAAATTACAGTTTTTGCCTAGAAACTTCTCAGACTTGCAAAAAGGCCCAAAAACGTGTTTAGACTTATATATTAGGGTTTAAAGCCATTTCTTAGGCTACGCATTATTTTACATTCAGAGAGAGTTAGGGGCTGATCTTGCTCTTGAAAGAGAGAGGATTTTGAACCCCAGTTCTTTATTCTGTTTTATGATATTTGGTTTTCTATTCATGATGTCTTCTGTTTCGATGATCATGTCTGAGTAGTTTACCTGTTAGGTTTAGGGATTCTCACAGGGGATTTCATAGAATTATAGGTTGATAAATCTGTAGGGATTCATATTTGTTAGTTCTTCATCTAGGATTGTTCTTAATGCTTAATCTGAAGTAGCTATCCAGACTTATGATGTTAGGTTGATTTCCACAACGACAGTTGGTTAATTGGCTATAAAGAACCTAGATGAGCAATTTGATCTACTCGCAAAGAAATTTGGTTTAGAGGAATTGTGAACGAAAGAACTTGAGATTAATGCTTGTTTAGAACTCTAGAATTCGCAACGAAAGTTGGCTTGCTAGGTTGTTAGACATAGATAATATTCGCAACGAAAATTGGTCTGTTATAATTCTGTGATTCTAGTTCTAGAACGGTTCTTAATTAGATCCCAATTGATTGATTAGCATGTGTTCCTGATTTCATGAGAACTCACTTGACCTGACGCTTTTCCCTGATTGCTTACAAACCTCTTTATTTACTTTTCTGCTGTTCTAATTTACTGCTTACTTACTGTTTACCTAGCTTATTTCGATGTTTTACAATCTATCGCAAGATCACGAGTCTCTGTGGATTTCGATACCCTATATACTACTTTCACGTCTGTGCACTTGCAGTGTAGTTCTAAGGATTAAAACTCTGATCGTATCAACCCACATTGGATATTATTCGTTGCAAAAATATAGAAATTATTATTCGTTGTTTTGATTAACCCTACAAATTATAGAGTACAATCCAAATCCATCATGTTAATGATCTCTTATATAGCAACAAGGATTTGTCTAAATGCGTCAACTCTTATCAAATGTAACAATCAGTGCTTCTATTAACTTTTCAATGGTTCCACAGAAACGATATATGTCAATCAAACTCTCCTGTAATATCGTCAACTTCACACTTATATATCTTCCAAAAGAAGACATCAATTTTGGTGAAGAGACATATTATTATGTCCTTGAATTATCACCTATCATGCCCCATAATTTTAAGTTCTTGGATAGTCTCTCTCCTAGCTTTTGGGTTCTTCCACCTATTGAGGCGAGATTATATATATACTCTTTTCAATAAAATCCACAAAGAATTTAAGGATAAGATACTCTCTATTATATTTACCTCAAGCTTGGTCATGTATAAACTTTACCAGATTAATTGGTGCATGTATTCTGAGCAAAGAGGTATGAACAAATTGGTTTAATATATCAATCTGAGCAAATTAAAAGGCTTATACAAAAGACATGAAATCAAAGACTTATTGCAAACTATCATTATAAATACTTATCCAACTTTTGATCAGCAACTAAAATGAAAAGTATATTTATAGGATATAAAATAAAACCATGGTAGTGGGCTCCACCCTAAGCATCTCTTGACTGACTTAATTACCCCCTAAACTGCCAAATGTCATCCATATTCCACATGGGATCTTGTGTGACATCCTCGTACGCTTCCGCCACGTGACATTCCATTGATATGTTTGAATTTCCCATGTAATATTCCTCCATCCCAGGAATATATCCGCCGAATTCTTGTCCATTGCCTTCATGGTAACACATCGAAGCATCGATGATGGTGTTGTGATCCATGAAGTCTGGAACTGTCATGAGATCAGGCTGCATGAAAGTGGAGCTCGAAGTAGAACCGTCTGTGTTGCTTAAACCCTGGTCCTGACCCGAGAAATCCGTATATGTTTGTGTATTCATGGAGTCGTAAGATTGAGAAGGAGGAAGAAGAGGGTTGTTGTTGTTGTTGTTGTTTTGGGGACAACAGTAAGTAGTAGATGAGTTCTGCTCCATTTTCTCGATCAATCTGGGGACCCAGAAACTACGAACAGCGTCAAAGAATTTGTCGCTGTTAGATTCGATGTTGAGCTGTCGAGCTTGTTTCTGAACTCTTGTTCTCCAATAGTTCTTGATCTCGTTGTCTGTTCTTCCTGGCAAGTACTGTGCAATCTTGGACCACCTTAAAACACAAAGATATGGTCAAAGGTCGGGAACTTTTTGGTAATATAAAAACAAGAAGTGATGATAAGAACGAGAGTGACGCACCTATTACCCCATTTAGAGTGGAGCTCAAGGATCAAAAGCTGTTCTTGGGGAGTTAGATTCCCTCGCCTGATGTCGGGTTTCAAGTAATTTAACCATCTCAATCTACAACTTTTTCCGGTTCTCTTTAGCCCTGTTTTCATTTTGTTTTAAATAAGATAAAGAGAGTGAGAAAATTAAAGTTAAGAGTATCTAATAGTAAATCAAGATCATGTTTTAATTAATTACCAGCACATTTGGCGACGAGATTCCAACGGCCTTCACCGTTTTGAAGAATGTAATTGGTGAGAAGAGTGTCTTCCTCAAGAGTCCAAGGCCCTCTTCTGAGCTCTGCATCTTCACTCTCTATGAAGCTCTTCTTCTTCACTGAATTTTCCATCCTTAATTTCAATTTACTTACAAATGATATTTATGTGTTCTATAGTATTTTGTTTTGTGGGTTTTGGTATATCCTAAGCTCTATGCATGCTGACTTTATAGAGAGTTAGAGAGATAAAAGGTAGAGAGGCTTTTAGTGCTTTGAGAAGTGAGATTGAATCCACAGGTTCTTGGGAATTTATAGACTACGTAATCTTGAAAAATGTTCACACTTTAGCCATCAGCTTGCTTTTTCCCAATGAAGAATTAACTATCACACCTTTTTTACTTAAATTACAAATATTCCTTAATTAGCTTCTCGGTTTAACTCATAATGGAAATTGATATAGAAAACGGATTGTATAGAGATATATATTCTCTCCAAGTGATGTTTTATAAATGATTTTTTTTTATAAATTATATGATGTTTCATTTTTCAATATAAAATTAGTTATGTTTTCGGATCCAGTTCGGTTCTTCGGGTTCAGTTATTATGCTCAACCCTAATTCTCAAAATTGATTTATTATAGTGTGAATATAATATAATTAGATTATCACTGGTGTTTTAGTTTATAAAATAAAATAAAAATCAAATTTTAAATCAGTTTTTTAATTCGTATTTTTTTGTACTAAAATTCACATTTTGAATTTAGTCTGATAAGATCCAAAGCTTTATCACTTAAAAAGTCGATATTAAAGATACTATTCCGGTTTAAACTGAAGTCCATCCGATTTTTGTCTTATTAATTGGAAAATGATTGTGTGTTAAAGAGGACGTTGCCGATATTAAAGTCAACTGACAAGTTGATCCAGTCAAACTGTTCATTATGAGATCACCTCTACTGACCGAAGATCGCGGAGATCGTTCCAACAGACGTACTACGAGATATATAGGATGGAGAGCTCGATAAAGAGACTATAAAAGGAGTTTGATGGCCTTAGATGAAGGACCTTCTTTTTTACATACTTTTCATACATAAATAGATCTACGTGCTCATTGTAAACTCTCATTCGAGACCCTTTTGTAATTTTCTTTCATTCAATATGTGATAATTATGAAACCTAGATCCACATTTTGGCGCCGTCTGTGGAGACGATCTTAGTATCCTTTGTCAAAAGGTCCGATAAAAGATCTCAAAAAATTAAACAAGTATTAAACAAACAAAACTCGCAAGATCCGGTTCAAAACAGTCAATCTTAACATATCATGAGCAATTGACCCCAAAGGTCGATGCTCCCAAGGAAACAAATTCAATTGGCTCTAGAAACGCAACTCAGCCCCCAAACAATGTTGCTAATCCGAGTCTACTGCGATTTAACACTACGGCTGGAGAAAGTTTCCCTACTGGGACCACTTCTGCTGAAAACACACACAAACTCCCCGAGTCAGGATAAGACACGATGAAACGACCCCAAGTCTGTATTTTTACGAGTGACCGGACCTACGAGGTCTAACCTTAACGATCTAGTCGATATCCTTAGCATGCTCTCCACATTTATTGACAAGGCGCGGATCCACGAATCGTCAACCCGAGCTCTAACAGCTCGACTAGATCGATAAGAACGAGGTCTCGCATGCAGATTCGCTGAGAACTCCAAATCACATATCCTCGTTGGGTCGAGGCTTCTTCCTAACGGAGGGAGTCCACCTCCGCAAACGTGTTTGAACTTCTCTAAGATCTACATCAGCCTTGATGCCTCGAGAAAGTTCACTACCACAGTACGAACTAGAGTGTATCTGCCACTCCCTACTTTCGTGAGCTCGCCCTCGTTAATTACAAACCTAACGAGCTCTAATGTTATGGGAATGGAAGATCACCGAATCACGCGTCTGCCTTCTCCACCTCTTATGCCTCTAGGATCAGAATTTTCCAGATCTCGGTGGCCTAGGGTGTTCGATATTTCTTCCACGTCGAGGCAACCTCATGAGCTCTCTGCAAGGATTGGCTATGGAACCCCATTCGACTTTAGACCTCCCAAATTGGACAGTCAGAAAAACATACATACCTACCACCCCGCTGACCAATAAGGCGCGATCAACCGCGAATCTTTCCAAAGATACATTGATCTCACTAATGCTGAACTCCAGCAAGTAAAAAATCAAGTTCATTCAGCTATAAGTTTAGCTCCCGATATTGATAGGGTAATCGAGAAAACTCGATGAACTCCCTTCACAAACAGGATACCAACACTCACATTCCAAATGCATCTAAATTCAGATTTCCATAATATTCTAGGAAAGATTACCACTCGCTCACATCAGATCGTTTAGACAGCAATAGTGTGCTTGCACCTAAAAGATTACTTGAAGGAGGCAGGCTGCTACTTTTTCTTTGCTGGAAATCGTGTCGGGTCTGCTTTAGAATGGTTCACAACTTTGGAAGAAAATTCCATAGACAACTTTAACCAGGTCACTTCAGACTTCATGAAGTACTACCCTGTATAGATATATGAACAAGCCTCAGAGGCCGACCGTTTGGCGATCTCTTAAGGACCATAAGAATCCCTTTGAAACTTCATAGACAGATTCAAGGATATCAAGTACAAAAATAACGAATCAAAACTAGGTCATAGCACTCATAGCAATCAAAAACGAACTTTGGTACACCTCTAGATTCCACGAGGAGCTTGCAGTCAAACTGGTAGTCTCTCTTGATGATGCTTTTTATCGAGTGTCAGCTTTTGCGCTTCACGAAGAAGAGATAAAAGCCATTGCGGAAGCCGCAAAAAATTCGATGGCACCTACAAACAACTCGAACAAGAATTTGAGAAACGTCACAAAGGATAAAGGTCAACATAACTTCGGCATTGAAGGCTCGACCAAACATAAAAACAAACCCTTTGATGAAAACAAATTATGTAAACATCATAATAAAAGAGGACATTCCACTGAGGAATGCTGAAGCAAAGATCATCTCACAGTTGGAGAAACTAAAACCAAAAATTCAGGAGAAGATGAGCTCCCACCTAAGCCTGGTATAAGGAAAGATACCTCTAGTAAGAGGAGACGAATACGGAGAAGGTGACCCCCAAGTATATACCAACTGGTCCCCTCAAGCCAAAATGTATCAAGCTCATCTTTCAGAACACCCTATGTGGTGGTACCAACAAAGTTGTGGTCTCCTCCCCCCCCCCCTTTCCGCACCTCTAAAACGCACGAGGACGAGCTTCAGCTCTGGTCTAAGTTCACCTTGCACTTCCCCCGGGGGGAGAAAGGCTATGCCCACCTCCAAAGAGTGCTGCTCCTAAAAGAACCGCACCCAAATGCATCGACCTCATTCGCCGGAAGATAGAACTATTCAGCACATCGGCCAAACAAAGGTCTCCCACCCACCCACTACCTCAGTTAATGAAAAATCGAGCTCCAGCTCTCTTTGCACTTCCCAGGAGAGAATGCATCGCAATTTTCCTCTAACTTGGTTAGTGCGGAGTCAAACTCCAATCCAGGCTACAGTTCACCTAGCACTTCCTGGGAGAGAAGAGTTATGCCTACCTCCAAAAAGCGTCAACTTCATTTGTGGAGGTTCTAAATTCTACCGTGAATCGGTAAATTCATTTAAAACATTCCAACAAAAAGTCTTCAAAAACTCTAGAAATGAAAGCAAGCTAGAAGGACCTAACCACAAAATCTCGTTTTGGGAAAGTGAAACGCTAAGCCTGGAAAAACCGCATGATGGTGATCTCGTAATCCAACTCGACGTATTTGGATTCATGGTGTCCAGAATCATGATCAGTACTGACAGCTTGGTAGACGTGTTGTTTTATCTCGCCTTCATAAAAATGGGTTTTACAAAATCCAATCTAAAAGGCGAGAAAGAAACTCTCACCTAATTCGTTGGTGAAACAACATTCTCATTAAACAAAATCCAATTACCAATCGACGCCGATGGAGTACTGAAAAACATAGACTTCACGATAGTAAACATGCCAACTCTCTATAACGCAAATATGGGTAGCCATGGATCTACACCATGCAAGCAGTTTCATCTACATATCATCAGTGCACTAAATTCCCCGACACTAATGGAATTAAAACAATATTTTCCGCAAGCAGTTCCATCTACATACCGAGCATGCTACTTAGATGGCTATTGGCAGATGGAATAGTCTGAATTATAGCAATTACATAAGAGAAATGAACTCGCATAACGACAGGTTAAACGCAATAACGACCCCACGGTCTGCAGACCTCGAAAAGAGCTCGTTGTACATGTCTGCATCAACAATGCCAACCCCAAAAGGTGCGTTGGAATCAGAGCAGACCTAACAAATCCAATCAAAGACGAGCTTACAGCCTTTCTCAAAGCTAATGTGGACACCTTCGCATGGTTGATATGCCCAAAGTTTCAATAATCTTCAGAGCTATACTGCAAGTGCATAGAATAAAATTATACTATATAGCATTTGAATCCATAGATACTCAAGACTCTCACGATAGACTTTAAGTTTCGAAATAAGCTAAGCAGGAGTGATGTAATGCAATCAAACTAAGCAGAAATAATTAAAATATGTTTGTTATCAAGAATGGAAAAGCATCAGGTTTTGAGAATTTCTCAGGAAATCTAGTAATGCAAATCAATTATTACTCATGATCGAATTAAGCACAGTTCTAGAACTCAAATCACAAATATAAAATAAACCAATTTTTGTTGCGAGAGTTTACTAAGTCTAAATCCTAAAAATCTAAATATCTTTGCAATTTCTAAGGATTAAACTAGCATTAAGCGCATGTTTGATTTGTTCACAAATTATCTAATCAAAATTTATTTGCAATCATCTATATTTCTCACCCTAAGTTACGTCAGATTACAAATTACACTTTCGTGTCAACTTAGCAACCTATAATCTAGATTCTAGGTGATCAATCAAGAACTATCCTTAAGAACAACTTTTAGGTGAAGAACTAATCAAGTTATGAATCCTAACAGATAAATCAATCTAGTATTTCATGAAATCCCTTAACGAGAATCCCTAAACCTAACCTAACTAGAGATTTTCTCAAACATATCAGATAAAACAAAAAACATAGATGAAATAAATATCATAGAAATCAAAAGAGAATAATAAAATGGGTTCGAAATCTTCTCTCAAAAGCAGTACAAAGTATAAGATCAACCTCAAGCCCTAAGCTCTCTAAAAAAAACAAAGTATGAAAAGTATGAATGATAAAAAAAACTCTAAAAACCTAATTAAAAGGTTAATACATGTTTTAGGTCACTTTTGTAAATAATCAAAAAAATTGGCCCTTCTATATTTCTTCAAAAGTTTTCATTACTTGGCGTGAAATTGTTGTTGTGATCTTGCATCGACCGACGCAAAGTGTGCATCGTTCGACGCTCCCTTCCAATGTCGATGGTGACTTGATCATCTCGGCTACATGCTTTCAAAATGTTCTAAAAATCCCACAAATCTCCAGAATGTCTCCAAACATGTGCAAACATGTACATGACAGACTAGATATAAACTTAGAATTACTCGATTATGTACATATATCATGGCTTAAAACCTTTAAAAACTATGATATATCAGTGGTCCACCTCCGATATGAAAGGAATCAACTTGGAAGTGACCTCTCACGACCTAAACGTTGATCTTACTTACAAAGCCATCAAACAAAAACGACGCAATCTCGGTCCCGATCGAGCGAAAACAGTTAACGATGAGGTCGACCGACTACTCAAAGTAGGTTTGGTCATGGAAGTCAAATACCCCGACTGGCTCGCTAATCTAGTCGCTGTCAAAAAGAAAAATAGGAAGTAGAGAGTGTATTGATTTCACCGATCTCAACGTAGCATGTTCTAAGGACAGCTTTCCACTTCCTCACATAAACTGTATGGTAGAAGCCACAACTGACCATCAGCTCTTATCTTTTATGGACGTCTTTTGGGTATATTCAAATTGTGATGACCCTAGAATAACAAGAAAAACAGATTTCATCACACATTGAGGCATCTACGACTACAAAGTAATGCCATTAACGCAGGTGCAACCTATCAATACCTAGTAAACAAGATGTTCACAAACCATCTCGGTAAACCATGGAGGTTTATATCGATGACATTCTGGTCAAAAATCCTCTCGGGAATTCAATCACATAACCCAACCCAAAGAATACTTTTTTATCCTAAATGACTATGGGATGAAACTAAACCCATCTAATTTCTCCTTCGGATTATTCTTCGGTGAATTCCTCGGTACATCATGATCAAAAGAGGAATCGAGCCAACCTGAAACAGATCGCATCTTTCATAGAGATGTTGTCTCCTAAGACCACTCGAGAAGTATAGCGACTGACTGGGAGAATAGCAGCTCTCAATCTCTTTATCTCTCGATCAACTGAAAAATGTCTCTCGTTCTAAAAGCTCCTCAAAGGGAACAAAAAGATCATATGGGATGAAAAATGCTAAGAGTCATTCAAAAAACTTAAAGCATATCTGAGCGAACCTCCTATCGTAGAAAAACCAGTGAAAGGAGAGTTGTTCTACCTCTACATCGCAGTATCATCAGCTGCACTGAGTGGAGTACTAGTTCGCGAAGAGCATAACGAGCAACAACCAATCTTCTGCATAAGCAAAACGCTATTAATGCATAGACCTGGTATCCAGCAATTGATAAACTAGCTCTAGCTATGGTCATGTCAGCTCGCAAGCTCCGACCTTACTTCCAATCACACTCGACTGCAGTGATGAGACTACGCCTCCATCCATTTTACTCGCTAACAAAGTTTCACCTTAGGGATGGATCTGTCGAGATTCAAAATAATTATGCCTCTTCTCGGATCGGAGATGCATGGCGGCGTTGGTTTTCCGGTGAGGTGAGTCTACCCTCCATAGCTTCAAGGTAAAGCATGGTGTTGGTATCTCTCTTTTCCGTTGTCATGTGTTTGTCGTAATTCAGATCTGGCGGTTTTGGGTGCGTCAGTGACGTGAGGGTTGTGGTGAACAGAAGTTGTTTGATGGTGTGGTGGTGAGTGGACCTCGGCGAGTGTTGTGTCGGTTGTCACTCTGCAACCCCGATATACTAGGGAAGAGTAGATCAGGTGAGCACTGGTGTTTTCTCGGCGGTGACCTTCACCGGTCGTCCTCCTCTCCCTATTATGTTGTGTTCTCCTTCGTGTATTGTGTATGTGAGCGCTCTTTTTAGGTCCGATTTCTTCTCCGTACTAGATCTCTTTTTGTTATGTTGCTTCCAAGTTGATGGAGCAGTCTGTTGCGCTTCCCATCGGTGGATCATGTGCTGCAACAAGTCTGACTCAAGTTGTCCAAGCGGTCTTCTTCTTGCGAGCGTGAGATTCGTTGTCGTGGTGGTGTCGTTCAATGATGGTATAATAGGATCTGGTTTTGGTCGGTTCTTGTTTTGTACCCGATTTAATTATTTTATAACTTCGGTTTGATCTTTAACTAGCCCAATAATAAAATTGTTGGTTAATGTCGGTTAAACCAAACAAAAAAATAATAATTAATACAAAATAGATCAGAAAATATTTAAACTTTAAACATCACTTATTGTGATACATATATAATATTCATACAGATTAATCGAACTCTACAATAAATCAGACAACTAATTTATTAAAACATAAAACAATATGGAACTAACTTTGACTTTACGTATTATTTACTTTATATGCCATTGTAAATTAAGATTCCATTAAAGATAACAATTTAGATTATTTTACAGCAAATTATTCATAATAACTTCTATTATATTTTCTTTTCCTTTTCTATTATAATCAAATCTTATATAAATCTTTTATCAACATTTTAAAAATAATAATTAAATTTGTAACTTATTATTAAATATTATTATAAATTAACATTAACTAAATTTGGAGTTATACAAAAATAAATCACATGATATCTATATATATATAAGCATAAATAAGTTATTAGATCATCCATATATATAATTATATAATTTAATACATAAATTATTTTATAAACTATAAAACTATATTAATGTAATCATACACAAAATAACATAAATTCACGTTTTAAAAATTATTCAAAAATGAATATTATAAAAAGAAGTACTTAAATTAATAATATCAATTTAATAAAATTAATTTTTTAAAAACTAGAATTTTACACACAAAAAAAACTAGATCTACAATTAAGTTTTTTTAGGGTTGTATCTTCAAATTAGACAAAATATTTTTATTTTGATATGAAAATACTGACGGATTACTCTATTATTATTTAAATGAATATTTAATTGATTTATTTAAATTAAATTATTTTATATGAAATTAAATATAGTGTAAAACCAAATATTAAAATATATAATATATTTAAGCCTTTTAAATTTAAAATCTATGAATATATTTTATATAAAGTATTAATCAAATAATATATATAATTAAATAATTAATTATATAAATTATTTTTATAAATAATAAAAAATTGGTAAATTTAAAAATAAATTTCAAATAAAATATAAAAAACCAGAAAAATTTTAAACAAAGGATTAATAAATTTCTAATGTAAAAATGTGAAATATTGAAATTGAGACGATATATTTTTAACATGATAAAATTAAAATATTAAAATAATTCATTATATATTATTCAATCATATAGTGAGATAAGTTGATATTTTTATAATTTCAGGTTTTTAAAGTTTGTTTCGTCTAAATATATAAAATATTGTTAGAAAGTTGCAAACGAATTAAAAAGACTAAATAATATACTTTTCTTATAAAAACATTAAAATAACTAATAAATATAAGTTTAATAAATGTATTATAAGACAAATAACTTCCATAAATATATTTTTCTTATAAATTTAAAGATAAAAATATCGAAACATACTAAAATTATATAATATATTATAGAAAAAACAAAACAGTATCATATCTTAAACTTTAAATTTACAAATAGGCATTATTTAGAAGAAAAAAATAAACATAAAAATTGTCTTAAAATTTAATTATTCAATAAATAAACACAATTCTATTATAATTTGGTAAAATAATTCTGATTCAAATGTAATTAAATCTTAATTTTAAAATAGTAGATGAAACTAATTCATTACAATCTAAATTCTGAATTTTCAAAAATATTCGAAACAAAAAACAATAAAATCCAAAGTAAAAACAAACAAACAAAATGTCTAAACTATAATATTTAAATTAAAAATTCAAATCAAATCAAAGATAATGAAATATAATAAAATTGTAAACTTTTATTTCAAAAAATATAAAAAATTTAAATATAAAAATATCATTGATTAGTTTTATTATTTATTTCAAGTAAAATAAACTATATGATATAATCCCTCATAATAATCCAAATCGAAAGATTAATTTTACAATCAATAAATTATATATAGTATAATATAGTTTGATAAAATAATTTTATTTCAATATAAAGGTTAAAATCTTAACAATAAAATCATAGATAAAAACCAATTGATTATTCAAACTTGGAATATTTCAAAAATAATCAAAACAAAAAAAAATGAAATCCAAAGCAAAAATAAAAATAAAATTCAAATCAAATATCAAAATCAAAACTAAATCAAATATAATAAATCTTTAATACTATAAAATTTATAAAATGGTAAAATTTTATTTCAAAAATATAGAACGTTAAATATATTAAAAAAATATATGGGCTAAGTCCCAATAAAATGGACTTCACATTTTACATATCTGAATCCCAAACAATATTAGCTCAAATAGATTAGTATCAATTTTTTATTTAAAAAAAGCTATGTGTAATGCTTTCCTAAGCTTTTTGTGGTGAAAATTTAATATTTACAGTCTTAATTATAAAATTAAATATAAACTCAATCTATATTTAAGAAAAACTTGAATATTGTAAAAGTAATCAAAACTAAAAATAGAAAACCTAAATAAAACTAAAAAAACTCAAAACAGAAAAAAAAATTAAAATCTAAATCAAATATTTACATCATAATATTAAAATATAAAATCTATACAATAATAAACTTTTTAAAATCTATACTATAAATTTTAGATTTATAATTAAAAATCAGCTGCGCTAAGTTCGGATAAGATACTAGTTTATTTTTAAAGTATAAAATACAATCATATTATTGACATTTTGTTTTGGGAACACTATCAATATTTAGGACTAGTCGAATCCTGCATTGAACCAGGTTACCTGTTCCAGGTATATGATTGAGAAGAAGTAAAGAACATATCCGTAGTGTCTGTCTCTTAACTTTTTTTTTTTTTTTGTCACAAGTCTGTCTCTTAACTTTTTTATTTTATTCGTGATGAAACGGAATGTAATTTGGTGACTTAACTATATGGATTAGATGTTCACGTGAAAAAAATATCTTAGATTCTTCAGTAAATTAACCCTATTGGCAAAGTTTACAGTACTCATCATTGATCATTAATATCTTATTACTCGAATCAACATTTTTATGATGTTCGGACAAAATTATTTAAAAAGAATTTTAAAATTATTTTTGAAAATATCCTAAATTATTTTTAAAATTTCTGTGAATAATTATTTATAATACAACAAATAACAAGTAATATTTTTACTCTTTTAAATTTAACTTTAAAATATTTTGATTCTTTTAATATATATATATATATAATTAAAATTTTAATTATTAGAGTATTTTCAATGTGTTACACTATTTTTTTACTCAAAAATGGTGTAACTCTAAAATGGTGTTGAATTATTTTCCAATGTATTACACTATTTTTTACTCCAAAAAAATATTTTAAATATATTTTTATTTTTTATTTTATTTTTAATTATAAATAATATATTTTATTTATAAAATTTACAAACTGACACATTAATAATTTTAAAAACTTTCATAAATTATGATATTAATTAAATTTAATAATTACAATATAAAATACACACTACACCATATTAAAAAATAAAATAAAATAGATTTATATTTATTCATCACCATTTGTATATTTTTTCATAGATGATCAATTAACACATTTCATCTCGAAGTGAGAAATGAGTGTTTTAATTTTTAATTTTACTAAATCGAACAAGAATATTTTGGAACCAAATAATATCATTTTCAAATTCTAAAGTAATTAGTCGTTGTTGTATTAATTAAATATATTTTTTTAACTTGGGGGTATTCCGAACCTATGGAGGGGTTCAAACTAATTTCAAGGAGAGGTGCATCCCATGAATATACTCTTTCTCCAGGTATTCAAATGGACCCCTAAAGCAAGGCACATATTCATGTGGGTGACCAAATAATTGTGAGGTAGTTTCGCATGGCAGAGGATCGAACTCGGAACGTGGTAGCGTCCAAGACCCGTCTCCAACCACTTGACCACAAGAATTCGGACATTAATTAAATATTATGTTATTTTTAATTTCAGTTTTTTATCTATTTTAAAATATTATTAAAATATTGTAAAATTTTCAAATTTGTGTCAAATAAATTATTATTTCTAAAATCAAATCATTTAAAATTTCAAAGAGTATTTTATAAGTAAAAAATTCAACACTAAAATGTAAAAAAAAATAAAAATTACATCAAATTTGGTGAAAAAAATAGATTTGTACTATTTTAGTGTTGAAAATAGCATGAGATTGGAAAAGATTTTACACTAAAATAAAATTTAATGTAAATTTTGGTATGAAATTGGAGATGTTGTTAACACATACAGGACACATAATTGGATCCCGAGCCATGGCACTTCTGCTCTTATGAGCCGGCCCTAGTTACAATATACCAAATAATTGATTTAACTTTACCTTCCCAACTTTGCCTTATTATATAAGAAACCGGTTTTCTGTAATACAATAATACTTTTACTGAATATCGAGATTTAGCCTAGTCTAGTTTCTAAGCCACATCACCATTTTAATAAGATTTTTTTTTTTAGTCATACATGTCCGGTTCAAGCCAAAACAATTTTGATTTTGTCAACTAGCCAAAACACAAAACTAATTGCTGATTAATGTTTAAAATACAAAACTAATTACAATAAATTATCCATAAATTAATATTTTATAAATTAATAATCATAAAAAATAATAAATTTTTCTAATTCCAATTCAAATCAACATAAAAGACAAATTCGATAAGATAATAAAATAATATTTTTAAAACCCTTACATAAATATAATTATATAATTATTATTTTATACATATATAATTAAGATAATTTAGTAAAATATAACTCAAATACTTTTTATTTTTCATAAAATTTTCATTGAAACTTCTTTAATTTTTCGTATTACATTAATTATTTGTTATGTATATTTCTCAATTTACATCTGAAAAGTTTTAAAAAATTCTAAAAATCATAATTGTTTCTTTATGCATATGATTCTTTTACAAACCACAATTGCAAAACATTTTGAATTCATTTTTTAATCCATATTTATATAATTATGTGCATGTTTGATTTGATATTCTTGATTTTGTAACATTTTAGATGAAAAATCACTATTAAAAATATCGTAATACAACATATGTAATATTTTTAAGTTGAAAACGCTTAATCAAACTAAAAGAGAATTATGACAAATAACTGAATATCATACAATATAATTTTTTATAAAAAATGTTGACATAGTATAATATATATATATATATATATATATATATATATATATATATATATATATATATATATATTGATGAAGATAAAAATTCAAAAATGATAAAACATTATGGAATGAACAAATATCTTTACAATAATATTTTATAAATTATAAATTATTAGTTTATCGATTAATTATATTTTTATAATATAATAAATATTCAAAATTTCAATATTATTAATTTAAAGAAGTTTTACAGTACTTGAAAGCTGAAAACGAATTCAATCTGAACGCGTGTGGTAAGATATTAAAGCTCAAACTCAAGATAACTCAAAAAACAAATATTAAAAAAAGAAAACTGATCTAAAACAATTCAAATAAATACATGGGTAGGTTTTCAGCCTTCCACCTATCAAAGAACATTATAATTTAAATCCATATTTCAGATTATTATCGTAGAAGCGGTATCATCGAAGTATTAGATTTGAGATAGCCAAGTATTTTTGGTATAACGGTAAAGAGACGGGATCTGGATGCACTATACTCAAGATTCAATTCATTTGTTCTACATGTTTCATTTAGCCGTCCGCAAAAACTATGATATATATATGGATTATAATTTTGAAATCTAAAAACTGATAAGATACCACGTGTCTAATAAAAAAAAAATTTTGTCCAAAAAAAATGGACACAAACTTGCAACATTGATGTAAATGGTATAAAGCTAGAAGACAGCTAATTGAATTTCTTTAAAGCCACTTTCTAGGAGCCAGCTAATTATCCTGACTTCGAATAGAGCATATATCCTTCAAACTTTGAATATTCAAAGAGTCTTCCTAAGTTTTCCTAAGTTTTCATTCGTCAGTAAACTTTCAAGCTCATACTGTATTGTATTATATTAACTCTTTTGTTAAACAAATACTAATTGTTTGGAAAATTAAGGAAAAGGGTCCGTGTCGCTTTAATTAAACCGAGAAGTCAAAATTGTCTATGTGCATGTATTTAAAACATATGGTATCGCTAATAATACCTCACTGTTTAAACCCAATCTTTTGAGGATGATATGATAACTCACCCTAAAACAAAATGTTAATAAAGCCTAAAGACCAGGAATAAAGAAAATAAAGTCGATTTGACATGTGTGTGTCTCATTATCATCTTACTCCCTAAATTATCAGTATATTGTTAGTGACATTCATTTTCGCTCTAATATAGAATAAATAGGACTGCGATTTTGAATAGTTCGTTTCAGTTCGGACAATATCAAATTCATATTTTCAAAATTCTACTAAAATGAAATAAACAATATTTCGGTTCGGTTCATTTTGTATATTTAAAATTTTCAATCGATTCTTTTTTTCAAATTTGATTTACTGAATAAATTGGACTAAAATCAGTTAACTGAGTTTTTCGGTTATTCTATTATAACCTAACTTTTTTTTTTTTTTGATTAATCTGGGGGTATCCCGAACCTTTGGAAGGGCTCAGACTAATCCTCAAGGGGAGGTGCAGTCCATGGATAGACCCTTTCTCCGGGTATTCAAATAGGCCCCTAAAGCAAGGCCCATATCCATGTGGATGTCCTTAAACAAATGTGACTTAGTTTCGTATGGAAAGAGGATCGAACCCGGAACGTGTTAGCGTCCAAGACCCGTCTCCAACCACTTAACCACAAGAGCTTAGACTATTATAACCTAACTTTGATCAGGAAAACTGTCAAAAACTTGGAACTATGTGATTTGGACCAAAAATATATGATATTTTTAATGGATAAAAAATCATCACTTTTGTTCTTTCATTTTAAATAATAAATTTTGCGTTGATTGGCCAATTTAAACATACCGTAAATTAGAATGAAATAACATTACTCGATTCCGTTAACAATATATGTTTACTCAAAACAGCATTGCTTTAAATTTTCTTTAACATACATGAATAATGTGAAAATGGAGGCTGACCCAAAACTTGTTAGCCTAAACAGTTCTCTGCCATTGTGCCACACAATTTTAATGTACTTACAAACAATTTTATGCATAAAACCTTCCTTACTTCAGACATATTTATACAAACATGTTTAAAACTTTAATATTGTGCCTTTTAATAATATTAAACTGCATTAATTAATATTATAAAACTTTTTAAACTGTACCTTTAAATTAACATTTTAATACTATTAATTAATAGTTTTATAAAAAATGCATCAACGTTTTTTATAAAGTTAGTTGATACAATTTTTAGAAACGTGTTTTGACAACAAGATATGAAGTTTTATAACTAATATTCCAAAATATTTTTATAAAACAAAATCATTTTAAACTTATTTGTCTAAATATTGATTAAGTTTATCAATGGAAAAACTTTTCAGTGTCAATAAAAATGAAACATGTTAGATAAGAAGTTAAAATTGTTGTTGTTGTTGTGGCAAAATTACAAAGTGTTTGAAGTCATGAGTTTGAGCTTCTTTAATTACATTTCGGCACAAAACGACGTCGTTTGGATTAAACGAATATTGCCAACAGAATCTAACGTTGGTCCAAATCAAGTAGTTTAGAGTTGTTGTTTTTTTACAGTTTTCCCAGTTTTAATCGGTTCTTTGAATTTAATAAATTGATTTTGATTAATTAGACCAAACTAAAATAAATACAAGGCCCAACTAACAGAACGTAAAATGCCTTAAAAGACAAAAAGCCCAATTAGTATTAGGAAAACAGGTTTCGACGTATGGCGGTGAAGAAGGTAAAGATGATGATAGAACAATGATGTTGACGTCTCTACTCGAAGTCTATACAGATTTTAACTAAAGGACGATGGGGTCATTTTCAACGAAAACATTATTCACCAGAGACACCCATATAAAACATTTTATAGGAAAAGAGAAGATTACAATTACGTTGGTCTTGAGACCAATTTGCTCATTGCTATACAAATTCATGTTAAATGTAAGATTCAAACCCAGACATCTATACTAAATCACAAACTTCAATATACAATTAGTTTTCACTGTAATTTCAATCATGTCACTTAATGTCTTTATTAATTTTAATGTCAAATAATTTCAAAAATATTAAAAGCTTATTTTTTATACCTTCCGAATTCAAATCCTTGAAGATACAATTTCTAGAAAATTAATGGAAGTAATTTTATAATAAAATATTTAAAAGTAAATGGAGTCATGGATCATGGTTGTAGAGATTCTCGTAGAATAGATATAGTATTATCCGTAAAATTGTCATTGTAATAATTTATATCAGAGTTAAAACAAATTTCAAAAATACTAAATATAAAGAAATTTCTTTATTGTCAATTAATTTCGAAAATAAATTTTTAGAAGTAAATCTTTCAAAATTAAATGTCATATTATTTCAAAAGAAAATCTTTTTAATAAATATCAAATTTAAAAAAGGGTGTTAATATCTTAACTAATCCAATATATTTGTGGCATAATATATTATTAACCAATAAAACAATATTTATAACCAAAACTTAAATATACTTAGTATAAACTATAAAGTAGGAATCTTCTTAATAAGTTATATGCAAAATTAAAATTTACATATCTATTCACAAAACTTACTTAAGAAGGTTTACTAAATCTAATCATAAACATAAGAAGGGTCAATGTCATCGATGTTCCCAAACAATATGATTTTTTTTGAACCGAGGCTTTCATATTTAATTTGCAGAAGAAAAAAGAAGTTACATGCCCATAAGATCATAGTGTTAAGGGCTAACCCAATTAGAAATACAAAAAGATCTTTGATTGAACCCAAGTACTAAACTTTCCTAGTAATGGCCTTCCACCTGCCCAACTTCTCCCCATATACTAAAACTTTCCTGGAAACGATTGCCCTAGAGCGATAACATCAAGGCATCGCCTATTACTTTTGAAGGTCACTTTTGGTTGAAATTTCAGTTGATGTTCATACTCTAGATCGAGGTAGTTGTTGTTGAGAGGTCTGTAGAGAGCCATTGTTGCATCAGGCTTGAGGATAGCCTCGGATTTAACTCCATGAAACTCTGAAATCGATTACCATCTGCCTCTCTATGAGTCGCACAATCTGATCCGCTGACCTGTAAGTACTCCGATGCAGTGTACTATTTCTTTCATTCCACAAGTTGTAAATCGTTGATTGCCAAGCCAAATAAGTAATCCTTTTCTTAATCCGATTTTGCTGTAGTGACTCTAGCAATTGAAGCCCACTGTTCCATTGCCTTTGAGGAATAATTTCATAGCGTCTAGCGATTGGAGTCCACATAGACCAACTGAATGTGCAATCAAAGATCAGATGATCTCGACTTTCAGCCACCAAGTTACATAACAAGCAGTTCAGATCTGTGATTAATCCCCATCGCAATAGCCTATCTCTAGTGGGACAACGATTGAGTACAAACAACCAGGCCAGGAAACTCTGCGTTGCAATACCACTAACATTCCAAACCACATTGTTCTAGCTTACTTCAGGTAACTCACCTTTCAACTTTGTGTAAACCAGCCCTATAGAGTATCTTTTGGAGATTTTTCCATCTATCTCCCATTCATAGTAGTCTTGTTCCTGAGTAAACTCTACCGTAGTCAGATAAGTGTAAAGTTGAACTTGAGATTCTGACCTTGCAGGTGTAAGCAACCAATTTCCATGCCCGTATAGAGAGGCCAGAGTAGCAGTAAGTAACACGCCCATACGACCAACAACAAGAGTTTGGAGAGCAGTGTTCAAATTTTCCATTGGCGACCAATTATCTGACCAAAAGCGACAGGTAGTTCCATTTCCTATCCTCATTTTATCCACTCATAACATTCCCATCTCAACTTTATTAATTTTGCAGCTAACCAGGATCGGTTATTTCTTGGCTTTACAATCCAGAAGTTGCCAAGAGACCCACGCAATACCTCTTCAATGTACCAGGCGACCCAAACAGAACTAGACTGGAAAAACAGGAGCTAGATCAGCTTCAAACAACACGCCTTGTTCCAATACAAAAGGTCCTTAACACCGAGTCCACCCTGATTTTTTTTGTCTTAGTAACTATTTCCCAAGAGACTTTTTCTGAATGATGAGATTCAATGTTTCCCTTCCAAAGATATACTCACACATTGAATTAATCTTATTGATGCAGGCCTTAGGAAGAATGAAGCTTGAGCACTAAAAAGTTGAAATGCCAGCAACCACCGTCTTGATCAGGAGGAGACGACCAGCAAAGAACAGAGTCTTCGAGCTCCAGCAAGTAAGTCGACTCTTGACTTGTTGAATTAAAGGCTGGCATTTTGCTATAGTGAGCTTCTTCGTACAAAGAGGAACCCCAAGATAGTGAACTGGAAGTATAGAGTTAGGCATTCCAGTAGAAAACTTTATAACATCTAGCTCATATTGCGAGAGACCAGATGCAAAGAAGCTTGACGTTTGTACACTTATTGCCAATCCAGAACGAAGTTCAAAGTCTCGGAGAACCTGCAACACATTTTGAACCGAGGAGAGCGTTCCTTCTACGAAAATCAACAAGTCATCAGCAAAACTTAGGCGAGTCAATCTTGTTTTTGTACAGTATTGATGATACTGGATTTTTCCTTCATCAGCAGCTTTGTTGAGCATAAGGGACAAGTAATTCATTGCGATGACAAATAGGTAGGGGGAGAGCAGATCACCCTGTTGCAACCCTCTCTTCCCTTTAAAATAACCGTATACTGACCCGTTGTACCCAATGGTGTAGGTTGGAGTGCAAATACAAGCTTTTAGCCAATTGATGAACTGATCAGGGAGCTCTAAGGCGTGAAGGCAGTCAAACAGGAAGGACCATGACAAAGTATCAAACGATTTTTGAATGTCTACCTTCATGGTAATCTTTCTAGGCCCTTTGTTGTTATGGTAACCACTCACTAACTCGACAGCTAACATTGTATTTTCAACTAATAGCCTGTCTTTTATGAAAGCAGTTTGAGTAGGAGCAATGAGAGACGGCATAAGAGTTTTCAATCTCACCACCATGAGCCGGGAAATGACCTTTTAGATGGTATTTAAGCAGCTTATTGGACGGTACTCAGATATCCTAGTAGCCCCTAGATGTTTGGCCACCAAAGCAAGAATGGTGGAATTCGCTGAAGTAGGCAGGAAAGCAGATTGGAAGAAGTGGATAATCGACTGAGTTACTTCAAGACCCACTATCTCCCAAGTATCTTTATAGAACTTTGAGGTAAGCCCATAAGGACCCGGAAATTTTGTTAGGATTGATCTTGAATAATGTCCTTTGTATCTCAGTTGCATCTGGAATTGTTGTAAGGGTCCTCTGTTGGTCGAGTGAGCATCTAAAATTGCATATCTCATTGAACCAGGAAGCAGTGTAAGTCGTAGCAGGAGCACAAGAGGAAGATGGAGCTAGGACCGACTTGAAGTAATCAACGGCGAGAGAACTCATGTCTAGTGGGTCAACAACTAAACCTCCAGTAGGCAACATAAACGAGACGATTGCGTTGTAGCATGCCCGTGTTTGGAACATACTGAAGAAGTATCTGGTATTTTGGTCTCCCACCTTTAGCCATTTTACACAAGATTTCTGTTTGAAGTTCTCTTCAATTTCTCTCAAGAACTGCCATTTGTCATGCAAGGTTCTTTCTTTATTATAGGTTTCGGTTGATGGATCCTGTAATGCTTGTACATGCGCAAGTTGTAACAAACTGTAAGCCTCACTAACCCTCAGTTGAATATGAGAAAGTTGTTTCTGTTTAGTTCTTGTAAAGCTCTCTTGATCGTTTTTTGCTTCCAACATAACGATGTAAGATTGGTAGCAATAGTTCCGGCCTAAATCCACGCATCACGTACCACTTGTTGAAAACTAGGGTGTTTGGTAAGATGGTTTAAAAACTTAAAAGGGGCGGGTACTGGCTTTAGGTAAGTGGTAGGCTAGGTCAATTAGGCAAGGGCAATGATCAAAGACAAGTTGGGGTAAAAAAGTAGCAGAACTGAATTGAAAGAGGGATATCAGATGGCTATTAACCAAAAGCCTGTCAAGCTTTTTTGCAATTGGCATGTCAGGTTGGTTATTAGTCCAAGTATAGACCAATCCTTGGTACCTCAAGTCAAAGAGTCCCATTTGAATCAAAGCATCCTGAAATTCCAGCATCTGCTGACTTCACTGTATTAACTTCTTGCGGGGAATGCTCTCTTGGATGTATAATTTCATTGAAATCACCTCCCACCATCCAAGGCTGAGATTCAAGCGAAACCTGAAGTTGCAAATTCAAAAGTTCCACCCACATGTCAACTCTCTCAGCTCCTAGATTAAAGACATAAACTGTTGTGTATATAAACTTGACTTGTGGCGACAAAGACACCTCACAAGTTAGTGTCTGTCTCGATTGTTGCAGGACTCTCACAGAAGCAGGGCTTTCCTGATCACAATTATCCGGCCATCTTCATCAGATAAGTGGTTTGATGTGTAACTCCAACCATTACAAAGTTTAGACATAATAGGCTTCAAAGAAAGATCTTTTATATAAGTTTCTAAAAGTACACCAAAATAGGTTTATGGCATTCAAGCCATTGACAAAAAGGCCGATGCTTATCCGGGTCATTTAGACCACATACATTCCAAAAAAAATGTTTTAGTACTCATAGAGAGTTAGGTGAGGGCTCTCTGGACAAAGAGAGAGGACCCCCAAAAGAAGTAGTTATAATAGAAGTACTAGAAGTAGAAACAGAAGGAATAGAAGTACTTATAGTAGTACTAGGAATATTAGCTGAAGGAAGAGATAGTAAATTAAGAGAAGGGTGAGCGTGAGCGCTTTAAAGTGGTTTTTTCTTTGGTTTCAGGACTATAAGGGAAAGGCTTACGAGAAGGAGTAATTGCAGCAGGGAGGGCTACAATTACTGGAGTGGAAGAGGGAGCTAAAGGAGGCATAGAAGAGGAATAAGGAAGGATTTTCCAAACTTTGGGTGGCTTAGTAGCTGGAGCTACATAACCACTTGTAGTAGCTGGAGATAAAGCCTTTTCAGAAGTTGAAGAAGATGACTGAGGTAGCTTCTCAGCTGACTTTAACTGCATAACCTTTTCTGAGACTGAAGAAGTTGACTGGTTTTTATGTTTCAAGTTTAACTCATTAATCTCTGTACTAACATTCAAATAAACTGCAGGCACCACTGGGATTTCAGAGTGGATAGACTTCTTAATGCGAGTTGAAGCAGCAGCAGTTTTAGATGGTGTTTTTGCAGCAGAGATTGGAACTTTCAGAACAGGAGGAAGAAGCAGGCAGTTGCGAGATATATGCCCCAATTCTTTACAATAAGAGCAAGTAGGTGGCAACCACAGATAGCTCACTAAAACTTCTACAACTTCATCACTCTGTCTCTCAAACTCAAAAACATCAGGTAAGGGGACTGTTAGGTCAACCTCTACTTTAGCATGAGACAGAGTTAAACTGACAAGGTTCTTCATAAACTCGTCTGTCTCTATCAGTTCACCCACGAGACCTGAGACTAAACTTAACCCCTCCTGGTGACGTAGGTCCAGAGGGATTCCAGTTAGATGAGCCCACAACTTGACGGAGAGAAGCGAAGGAGCATCATTAAAGTGAGAGGCAGACCAAGGAGCTGTGGTGAACATCGAGCCCCCCACATACCAAACACCCTTCTCCATGAATTTGTTGTTCCGTAAGTATTCACTAGGGATTCTAACTAACATGGAACGGTTCTTGGGATTGTTGTGAATTTCAACCCTCTCATTCTTACCCCACATATGATTAATCACACTGAGAATTTGACTGTACAGTGGAGGTCTCCCATTGAAATAACAAACAATGAAGTCTTTGTGGAGTTCAGCCCCACGCTCAAACACTTCATCTTTGATAACTATTCTCGGCCTACCAGATTCTGACAAATTCTTTGGCGCCAACCATTCTGATTTTCTCCACCAGATTTTTAGGAGCAGCAGGATGAGGAAATGAAGCAGCACCAATAAGGGAAGTTGCAGAAGGCATTACAGGAACACCAGAGGAAGTGACTTTAACAGAAGAGACTCTCGGAGGAGCTCCTGCTTTTAGAGGAAAACCACTAGAAGCAGTAGCAGGCTTTATCGTACCAGGGATGGGAGAAGAACTAGAAGATTTATTGGTAAGGATAGGGGAAGAGTGTTTAGGATTGAGAATTTGGAACTTTTCTGGGACAGTTTGGGTTGATGGAAAAGTTAGGTTTTCAGGAACAGTAACAAGTACAGTAACATTAGCACCAGATCTTGGATATAGGGTAGTTTGATCGGCTAAAAGAGTTTCTGATTGAGGCATTTCAATATCAGAAGTAATATTACCTTGGATCTGAGCTAAATCCTTGGTTTCAGGTTTCAACGGGGAAACAGTACGATTCAAGCTCCTAGAAATTAGAGTAGTTTTGGGTGAAAGGGAAGGGAAGTTTGAGATGGATAGGATTGAGGAAGGATCAGGAGGGTCAGGAGGGACATGAAGGGGAGGAGGCTGTCCAATAGCGGTGGTTGAAGGTGGTAGATTCAGGTCGGAACTTGAACGATTAGGGAACCATGCATTTTCCATAGGGAACCGGGCTAGAGAACTTTTGACACTGTTCACTCAGTTTTGGGTGTTTCTTATCATTCTTATTCTTCCCCAAACAATATGATACGAAAGATTATAGATTATTTTTCTTTCTACTGATTTTTTCCTCACTAACTTAAAACAATCATGTTTCCAAAAAAGACATTGTATAAAACTAATTTTTTTATTATTGTTTGTTTTAATTCCATAGGTCACTAAATTCCAAAAAGATCCTTGGAAGGAATTACATTGGAGATGACTCGAGAAGAAACGAAAGCCCTGGATATATCTCCAATTCCATATGGATTTCGCGACGAACTTTCTCCGTGAATTATGAGTCTTTGAGAGACATATTGGTTCAAATAAGCACTCAGTACATGATACTTCAGAACAATTCTATCCATGTAATTTCTGACTTTGTGGGAGTTATCCACTACATGACTACTTTCTCTTCTTCCCATCAGATTAGTCTTCTTTACAAACATGGGCGCCGAGATGATCAGTAAAGTCACTTTTATAGTCAAAAAGTATTCTCAACTCATTTGTCTGATAATTCTTCTTCTTTTGGACAATCGTGGAGAATTCTTCATTATTCGAGGAAATAACAATGCAAAAAAACTATTGATCAATCTTCTTCTTCTTTTTTTGAGTAAAAGCTTAAGATCGATCTTCTTGAATCTATACATTTTCTTATTTTGATTTGTCTTTATTTTTTGAAGTGGGATGCTATTCCATGGGGTCTTGAAAATGTCTTGGAGTATTTGAAACAGAGCTATAACAATACTCCAATTTACATTCTTGAAAACGGTCCACTTCATTCTCTTTTGTCTTATTACATTGTTTTTTTCTTCTTATTGAAAGCACAATTGTTCGTATTCTTCAAAATGCACCAAAAAACAGGCCAACCAATAAAACATGGTTCGGCGCTACAAGACGGGTTATCAATTGGGACAGAGCTAGGGTTTAAGAAGTTCTTGCAATGTCCAAAGCAATTGATGAGTAACATCTCATCGTTCATCATTATCATTTTGAAACTCTTGTTTGAATTTTTGAGCATATATCTCTCGAACTGAATATGTTGATCTTCATTTTCTGTTTTGTTTCTATATGTGATGGTTATTTAAAACCGTTATGATTCAGGATTCAAAGATAATCATAACAGATCCAACAAACAACGAGTGCTTGATCCTGGAGAATTATAGGCTATGGGATGTTGTACCGAACGAGACGGTGTGGCTTGCATGTAACTTGAAAGTGTTGTACAGGTGGTTCCTATATGGCGCACAATGCTTGCTCTTGATGGAGGAGATTTCGATATGGCGCACAATGCTTGCTCGATGCGATGTTTCTCTGGCTAGACGAAGCTTATCATAGATACATGCCAAATTGGACGGATTATTTTGGGCGATGGCCTACCTCATAGAGGGAAAAAAATTCTGTGATAAACGAAACAGACTGTTTAGATTGCTAGCAATGACAGAAGATCCTCATGAAGTGGCCGGGTTTTAGAATGGAGTTGGAATTTGTCAGTTCCCTTAGACAAGGTTTTTCGTCATTTGTTTTAATTTTAATTCATAGGAGTGCAAATGTGTGTGCAAGTCCCTTACAAAAAGAGCAAGAGCACATTTTTTTTTATGTAAGTCATGACAAATCAAATGTGATAACCTCACTAGTGTAATTCGAAACGAGAAACTTTGATTTAATTAATAAAGATTTAGTTGACAAAAAAAAACCAAATTGATTAGTTTTTTTTTTGCAGATTTTTTTTGTATACTAAATTTTGATAAAATTTATGTTTAAATACGGAGACTTCTTTTTATGAAAATATTATTGACTATGTTGGTGCAATAATAATTTTTAAAATGAATCAATATAGTTTTTTGGGTCAAGAAATCAACATAGTTTTCAATGCTAAATACATAAGGCAAAATATATTTAAACATAAATTAAAAAAAAAATTATCAAATTAATTTGAAAATAATAATAATATTGTAAAAATCTATATGAGATTAATTATATTTAAACCACATACATTATTTTATTTAATAAGATATTTTATAATTTATTATAAATAAAACTATTAGTAATAAAATAAATTGTAATTATATATTTTTATGTTTAAAAATCAATATATAAATATATTATTTAAAAGTATTTATAATTTATATATAATTCAAAATTTATATAAATAATACAAATTTACTATATAAAAAATCCAAAAACAATATTTTTAATATTTAAAATATTCATAAACGTTTTTATATTTATCATCTTATTTATATTTTTATTGAAAGTTATGTATATCTATAAAATAAAATTAAAAAGTTTTATGAATATTATAATACTTATCATCTCATCTTACTTTTTCATTTTTTTTATTCAAGGTTATGTATATCTCCAAAATAAAATTTAAAAAAATAAGATGATAAATATGAAATAAATTAAGGTTAACACAATAATTAGCCTAATTTCATTAATGGTAATTTAGTAATCAGCCATTTTGAGAGTGAATAAAAGGCCAAAAGCACTTGTCAATTAATATAAAGATTTCGTTAGTTATTATTATTATTATTATTATTATTATTATTATTTATATTTTAACTTAAAAATCCACCAAAATCTATTAAAATCCGTGATAAAATCAAATATATATCTTTACAATTGAATAACGATTGATTTTAATTTGGATTTTGAAATTATAGAATCAATAACATAGGATTTTAATTAGGATTCTAAAATTATAGAACCAATAACACATGATTTTGATAAAGATTTTAAAATCAATGATCGAATAACACATGGTTTTACTTGGATTTAAAAATCCACTAAAATGCATAAACCAGTAATCCCAACTTAGATAATCTTATGCAAATATAATGTTTTCTTATGCGGATTTGACTCTTTTTCCATCTATAATATTAGTAGTGTCCAACTTTTTAATATGAGTTCCATATGTTCATTTTTTGTCAAATGTAATTAATAGTATTATTTATGTAAAAATTGGTAAATCAAATAATTATAAATTTGATGTTTTAATTATAAATTAATAATTTATAAAAACAACATAATATGTAAAATAATAATTTACACTTCCTAACTAATATCAAATAAGAAAATCTAACATATAACTAAAAACGCCTCCAAAACAAGATACAATCATTACATACATAAAATATATATAACCCTAAAATGTTAGTTATCACAAATTGTTGATGTGAATACAAAATAAATAACCATATTCAAACAGACAAACTTTCTAAAATTAATATAATAACTAAATAATGATAAAAGTGTGAATATAAAAATAAAGATTGTAGTTTTACATATGAAGGAAAACGTACAAATATATATAATATTAACTAATATATGATGTTTTCACACCAAAAAAAATATATATATGGTCAAAATAATTTAAAATAAACACTATTACAATAAAATATGATAGAAATGATTTAAAACAAATAAAAGAACCATCTATACTATTAAAACAGGAAGGTTTTTTGAAACTAACCTTTGTTTGACGTGTTATTTACAGGCCATGCCATTAGAATTTGGGCGCAAGTAAATCGATTCATTAAGGGTATTTTAGTATTTGTAGCAGATCAAAACAAGCGGATGATCCGGGTCCATAAACAGATCAACGCGCCGGTCCAATTTTTAAATCGTCACCGTTGATTTTTATATGTTATAATCTTGATCGTTGATATTAACGTTTAATCGACCCGGTTTCGAATATGTTTTTATAAAATTTGTGTTTTATAAAAATCATAGAAAGTGGATTATCCGGGTCCATATACGGATCAATACGCGGGTACAATTTTCAAACCGTCACCATTGATTTTTATATGTGATAATTTCAATCGTTGTTTTAACCTGTATTTTACCCGTTTTATTGTATTTTTACTGTTTTATTGTATTTTTATAGAATTTGGGCTTTCGGGTCACGAATGGGCAGATGATTTGTTATCCCGTTTGTTTATAGAAATTTTATTTAATTCCAATGTATCCCATTTTTTTTTTTGAAATTTGATTTCATTCAAATTACTATATTTTGGGAAACAATTAAAGCCATTACAATTTATACGAATCTAGAGTTTTGTTTATAGATGTTAAATTTAATTCATCCACTATATTTTAGGAAACAATTAAAGCCATTACTATTTATACGAATCTAGAGTTTTGTTTATAGATGTTAAATTTAATTCATCCACTATATTTTAGGAAACAATTAAAGTAATAATATAGATTTTAGTATATTTTCAAAATATAGATTTAGTATACTAATACTGATTTTCTTTCCTAATTCATTGTTTACATTGAAACTCAATATATTTTGGAATTACTCACGTCTCGATAATAAAATTCAAAATCAAAATGTTCCTAAAATCAGTTACCGTAATATTTGATATCAATCAAAGATATTCACATTTGCAACTTCCATTCGAATGAGTAATACTTGGGTTCACCCCTAGAGGTGAACCCTTTTGTTCACCTCCACCTTTTCTAACCAATCAAATAATTACACATAATCTAATATTAAAAATAACTAAAATTTTTAAAATGTTTTAAGAATAAAAAAATAAAAAACGAAAATAAAAGAAAAGAAAATATATATTATTTCGGACAAACCTTAAAAATAATTTTTTTATAAAAAATACTAAAACCTAAATCTTAATCTCTAAACCCTAAATTCTAAACCCTAAACCCTAAATGATAATTTGAACCTAAAATATTAAAATTAAAACTAAATCCTAATCCCTAATCCCAATATGTAAATCTTAAAAAATAAAAAACTAAACCCTAATCCCTAAACCCTAAACCCTATCTAAAGAGCTTAAACCCTAATCCATAAACCCTAAACCCAAAGAGCTTAAACCCTATACCATAAACCCTAATCCCTAAACCCAACATGTAAATTTTAAAAAATAAAAAACTAAACCCTAATCCCTAAACCCTAAACCCTAATCCAAAGAGCTTAAACCCTAAACCTAAAAAGCTTAAACCCTATACCATAAACTCTAATCCCTAAACCTTAAACCTCAAAGGTTTACATTCAAAGGGTCCTTAAAATATTTGAATGTCTTTAATTCCTTAATTTTAATTTTATAATTTTATTTAAAATAATATTACATGGCATATTTTTATTGGTTTAAAAAAGAGGAGGTGAACAAATGGGTTCACCTCTAGGGGTGAACCTAAGTATTTTTCCATTCGAATATGCTAATAATATTCTAACCAAATATCTCGACCTAGAAAATAATCTATAAATACAATGACCAAGATTATAAACAACTTCATAGTCTTTCTTACTTTACATCGTTGCGGGGAAAGTTATTCGTGTTTAGAAATTCGTTGTATTTGTTTTTGTTTTTGTTTTATATGAGGTCTATTGTAATGTTTTTTTTGTATTATACTAATGTTTTGCATTTAAGAGATTCAAACTGTGACCGATTATAGGTATTCTTCAAACAAAGAGTACCATAGAGCTTTGCAATACTGCGATTGTTAACCCTTAATGATTATTTTTCAAACATTAAGTGTTGGGCTAAAGCAGTTAAATATTGATTATCGGTAATGACCAAATGTTTTGAGTGATGTCTATTGTCATGGTTTGTATTGATTCATTGTCTATTTTAGTAGTTTTGTATTGATTCATATACTAATGTTTGACATTCAAAAGATGCAAACTATGACAGATTAAAGGATTCGTCATACAAATTTTTAGAAATTAAAGTAATCTATCTTGGGTGAAATGTAGGATTATGATTATGGTCTTACAAATTTTCAACGATTATCTAAATATTCATGTAATTTTTTTTGGATTATGTTCTTGGGCTAAGAGACTAACAATATTCGAATACAAGTGGTTAAGGCTCAAACGTTGTTACGAAGCCAATGGTTTTCATTAACTGAATTACACCTTTTACTCACCACTTTTGGACACTATTTAAGATTTTCAACCCTATACGATTCAGTTTCTTACTGCTTAACCAAAAAAATAACTTCCTTTATCGGTAATTTCTAAGAAATTTCAACGATTCTCAACATGGCTCCACAGATTTTCTGAAAAATTGCTCAGATCAACAACTTTATTCTTTGCATTTGGGAACTAAAAGTTTTGCTTCTGCGAGTTTGGATGTGTTCAACATCGATGGGAGATCCAAAAATTCAGACGCTCTTGGTCGATGAGGAGGTAACTTCTATTTTTCTCTTTTGTTTGTTCTATTTAAGGCTATTGCATGATTTAGCTAAGAAATTTTGTATATCGATTTAGGGTATGAAAATAGAGGCTACTGTTCATGTCTCTTATGTGCCAAAATTCCGTTTCTCAACATGGTGCGAGGGACGTTGGTTTAAGCTTGCGAATTCTCGAGTTGTACATGCACCGGAATATGGTTCTTTAACGCCTCACGACTTCAAGCTCATTTTCGGTGAAAACACAACTTTCTGTCTGGCTTACGATAATGTTCCAGAAGGTTATTTTATGCAATTTCGATCTATTCCTGATATATTAGATGGGAGAGTTTGTGATGAATACCCGAAAGATAAGTTCAATATGCAAATTCATGATAATTTGTTCTTATTATAATAAGCCTGTTATTATCTCGATCGTTGATATTATGTAAATGTTTTGGAATATATTAAGATATAGTTGTCTAAATTATTTTATTATTATGTTTAGATGTTCTTGGTGTTGTTACCCACGTTGGAAATTTTCAACCTTACTGGGCAGGACCAAAGTTGCAGTTTACATTACGCGACACAAGGTTAGTTAATCAGAATAAATAAATTCTTTCTTATGTATGGTGATTATAAATCTGTATGGTATAATATAAATTGGAAATACTTTATCTAATAGCCTTCGGAGTCTTCAGTGTTTATTAATCGGAAAAGCTGCTGAAGAACTCATAAAAAGGTTTTGGAATGATGCCGATAGACATCTCTTCGTGATTCTCCGGTGCTTCTACATTAAACACGAATCCAATAAGATTAGATATTCCATGAATTTATGATTATAGTGATTGTCTGTCTATTACATATTGTGGTTTATGGTTGATTTAAACTTGATATTCCTTTGTTGTTTTCTAATCATATGATGTTTGTTCTTTGTTGTATCTTATTAGATGTAACTTGGCTGGGAGGAGAGGAACCTATTTCAACAATATGTACGATCAAACTGATAATTCAG
The DNA here is from genome assembly GCA_030180135.1 of Orychophragmus violaceus. NCBI lineage: Eukaryota > Viridiplantae > Streptophyta > Magnoliopsida > Brassicales > Brassicaceae > Orychophragmus > Orychophragmus violaceus. Next base: position 82,010,024 of record CM058232.1, on the reverse strand, counting down.
ACTTTGTGAGACTCTTCAACAGGTCGTGTTTATATTTCTGAATCAACTCTTTTTGTATTATTCTTATGATCTTTATTAATTATTAATATATTGTTTTCTATTATGTAGCTTTCCAAATCCGGTGCATGTTCAATATCCTGAAGAAAACCTCATGTCACATTTTATATTATAAAACATGCATCTCGGCTCTAAAAACTTTAATTTTTTTGGTTAGAGGATTATCAAGATCCTCTATATGTTTGTTTAAACAAACTTAAGTATATGACTATGTTTAAAAGCCAATATGTAATATGCTGATGTTAAACTTTATATAAAACATCGGATCAACCGCTAATACATGGTATTAAATATTTTTGTTAGTTATGTTTGCTACTTCTTTTCTACAATAAGTGAATGTGTTATATAAAATAGATTGTTTCTAATTCATGAATTAAGTGTTATCAGTGTCAGACATATCAAACATAAAGTTTACAAACATAGTGATATTCTATAAATAGGACTGAAATTGTTAGTGTTATTGTTCTTTATGAAATGAAATTGTAAGATATTTGTATATATATATATCAACTTATTTTCAGAGTTAATTGTACTAAAATTTTTAATTATGTTTGCTCGAAATACATTATATTACATATTTTTGTAAGTTAAGTATATGAAATATTTTGATTGGTCGAGAGTTTTTTTCACATTAAAAACTCTCTATAGAACCAATGTTTGGACATATAAATCCTTATATATTAATTTATGGATTGATAAAAATATTATATATATTCGGATAAATATTGTAACAAACCATGTCATTCTTAAATTTATATTCACATAAATATTGTAAAAAATATGGAAAAATCCATTTGTCAAATAGATATTGAAGGTCTCCAGAAGCACAATTCACATATTGTTTATACAGCTCCGTTTAAAGATATTGAGAATTTAAGTTATTATATATTCCCATAATTTTTGTTAGTAGAGTTTTGTGTTTGTGTTTATCTTTTATGCAGATTGTTTCAATGTCTTCTTCAAATTTTGTTGATGTGTCTACCACGACTCTGAACATCAGTGAGTGAAGAATTTGTGTTAAAATATTGAGGAAATATGTTATCAATTGGGGAGTTAAACGAACGATCGGTTTAATATTGGTCAATGAGCAGGTTTTTCTTATATAACTTTAATATAATTTTTATTCGTATAGTTATTTTGTTTTTGTTGTTCTAAAGTGCAAAGATAATGTTACAGGGAACTAAGATACATGACATTGTAGATTTTCATCTTTATATTGAACAATCCTTGGATGTTTTGGTCGAAGGGGTTTCTATAATTGTTTCTGAATTTTACCTAATTCATGCTGGTGGAGATTTTAAACCGACATCTCATCGATTCGAAATAAAGTGGAAGTGGACAACATATGTTGAGAAAATTCCTTCAATAACCACAAGCAGTTTCTATGACTTTGTTGATTTTCAGCATATAAAATCCGGGTGTCATGATGGTATTCATTCTGTAGGTATGTAAGATAGTGGTTTATTGGTCATTGTTTATTTTTTCAAGGGGAGAGCAAGCTTATTTATTTGCTTTCTATGTATTTGTAGAGATTTTAATTGGGCGAGTGGATAATTTGTTTGCTTGGTCACACGATCCCATAACCTTTATTCTTGTGGATGCTAGGTTAGTGTTTATCTGTTCTAATAAACAAGATATTTGTATTATAAGTTGGTAATTAAATGTTAGCTGATAGGAAGTGTCGCTTGCTTTGTGAGCTCGGTGGCGACAAGGCTAAGGAGTTTTAAAAATCTTATGAGGATAATGATGACTACATTATGGTTTGCATCTTGAGGTTTGTTAAGCTTATTTTTAGAAACGGTATGTTTGGAAGACCCTAATTATTTACGTTTTGTATCAGTTGTTATAGCGTCCATTATTAACCGATTGTTAAAAATATTTATTTGACAGGTGATTAGATTGCAACATCTTCTCGTGATTGTGTTCAGGTTATTATGGAATGTGCTCTTCGTGAAATTGCAGAGTTTAAAAAAAAAAAAATTGGCCATCACGGAAGTTAACGGATTAGAATGTCATATCCATTCTTCTTTCTTGATTGCATGTGTTTGGTACTGAGTTGTCTTATATGTTTTCAACAAGTTTATTTCTAGAATATTAGACCGATTTGAAATATTAATTTCCAGTAAAAGAGAAACACATAAATTTATCGGATTTAATATCTACATACATATCACATGCTAAATCATAACTTCTTCCCGAAAATATAAATCCAAGATAATATTTACTACATAATATATTTACTTATTATTCAAATCTACTAATTAACACCATACATAAAATAACACAACTAATAAATATCGATAATAGTAAACAAAGTTTCGTTGAAACATAATATTTTTAGAATTAGTCGAGCAAGCATATATAGCATATTTCTATTATCTAACCGAATATGAGAAATCTAGAATATTCCAATTTAGTTGAAATACAATATTCTTAAATACTCCAATATGAAACACCAAATGTAAACCATCCAAACTATTACTAATGGCAATATAACGGATTCTCTATATCATACTTAAACCACCCCTAAATTTTAGAAAATCAAATGTTAAGATCATACTTAATGGATTTTCTATTTCAGACTTAATCCATTTCTTTTTAATTGAAAAACATATCGAATCTTTTCTCCTATTTATACACGCCTAGACCGTCGTTTTTAAACATTTAAAAATACATAGTATGATGTTTGTTTTCTTCTTCTCTTATTCTTTCCGTATGTTTTTTTATTGTTTTTTTTTATTAGAAGTCCATTATATTCATATAATAGAAGTTCATTAGATGTTTTTTTTTCCCTACATCACATCTATTTATATCTCTTTTGTTTTCTCATAAGATGTTCTATGTTTACTATTCTCTTCTCTTATGCTTTCCATATTTTTTTATGGTTTATTTGTTTTTGCACATCCTTTAATATCTCTTTATGTTTTTGTTTATCTTCGACTTTACTATTGGTTCGAACAAGGCTTATGCTCCTATACGTTAGTTTTTGAAATGACATTAGCCTATAATTTACAATATAATATAAAAACCAGGAATTTAGCCTTATAATTTAGATTTGTCTTTACAACCAAAAAATCTTGATATCATTGTTGTAATTATTTTACATATATAGACTAGACTTGCGTATCTTTTAATTGAAGATTTTACTTGGGCTAATATGCTATAAGAAACATGAACTTTACTGATAAAGCTCAAATATTAAGGCCCGTTCGGAAAGAAAATTTTAATGAAACAATTGCCAAATTTTTATATTTTAATCCAGTCGGAAATTTTTTAAAGGTTCACAGGCGATCGAAGAGAAATTGCTGTTCAACAAATTTGTGGTGTCGAATTAACATCGGGATATAGTCGGAGAATCGTTGTTAAGAAACAACGATTGGAACAAGGTAACCCCAAACTTATTAGTAGAACATTCTTGGAAATTAGGGTTTGTATCGCTTTTTTAGATTTCTTTTGAGATTCTACGATTGTCAATTAACAATTGTGATTATTATGTCTGTTTAAACTAAAAAAATCCAATTATTAACTAATCGATTCTTATTATCAGTAGCAAATTTAAAATTGTAAGGAGACTTTAGGGTTTAGTCAACTTATGGAAAATGGTTTTCTATTTTTGGATGCCGACAAATTCGTATTATTTTCGTTTAAGATTGTACTGATTTTGGATTTATATGTAGATATTTTAGCCCAAGTAAAACAAATAAGAAGATGCCAAACCCTAGGTTTTTCAAGCCACTCATTCCAGACGATTGTAAAAATAGTGTGGTATGTATTCTTATTTTTTCTCTCAATTGGTTTATTTTTAATAGTGATTTTATTTTTGGCAGTCATAGATTATTCTTTGTGTTGCAGTATATCCCGGACAAGTTCTTTAAGAAGTATATACGTAGAAAAACAAATGTTACCGTCGGTAAACTAACATCTAATATTTCTCGACGAGAGTTCCCTATCAAACGAGTTGGTGATAGCCTTACTTCTGGCTGGAGACGGTTCTTTGGGGCTCATAAATTAAAAGAACTTGATATTTTAATTTGAGTACCGTGGAGGTGCCGATTTCCATATGGTACAACAATACGCACCCGACTATTGTGAGAAAGAATATTTAAATCTGCCTCAAATTGACTGTTGTAAGAAAGAATATGAAAACCAGCCTCAAATGGAAACTGGAAAAGCAAGCACGAGTAAGTAGACTTCTTTTATTTTTAATACAATTTGTTTACTCTTTGTAATGTTTTGATAAATATTTCCATGTTGTTTTGAAGGAGCCGATGAGAATTTTGTTACATTAAAAATCACGAGTGACTGCATCAAACGAAGCAGAGTTGTAAGTTGTTCCTTGGTATTTAGTTTTATGAATTTTGTTACATGATCAATTTTCTGATTTTGTAGTATCTTCCTAAGTCATTTGTGGAAGCAAACGATTTGGGTAAGGTTGCGGGCAAAGCCATATCTATAATCAATGATGCGGGAGCAAATTGGTCTGTTGAGCTAGCGGTCTACCGTGATAATGACAAGCTTCATGTACGTCTGAGTGCCGGCTTCAGAGAATTTTTGTTGACAAACGATATCAAGGCCAACATGCAATTGTGCTTCAACTTTTCTGGGAAAATGCCAACGCTCTTGTCCTCAAACTGTTCAGCCAAAATTGCATAATTCTCTAACTCTATAAATCCTATGTTTTAAGGATGTTTGTGTCATTAGTACTATTTTTCTTTTGGTTGGTACTTATGTTCCATTGCAAGTACTTAAAATACTATTGAATTCTACGATTGTATTTTGTTTTTTGGTTTAAATTACTTTACCTCTTGGTTCTAAAATGTTTGATTTTTGAAGTGTGAAATTGAGTGTTAATTGTGTGATTATATTTCATGAATTACATTATATTTAATGATTACATCTATAGTTATTGTCTAATGAAATTTAAAACAATATAAAACAATAACTACTGTCTACATAATAACTATTGTCTAATGAATTTAGCCTAATAATTTTCAATATTGCAAATATTAGAACTTAGTCTAAATAGAGAAGCCTTAGTTATAGAGAAGTATTAGTTATTTCAATCTAAGCTTCTATTTGTGCCATGACAAAAAAAAGAGGTTCCATTTGGGCTAATTTATTAATAACATAACATTATCTTATAATCTATACTATTAAAACCCAAAATAATTAAGGTCCATTGTAAGATGAATGAAAATGAAACGATTCCAATTTATTTTAGTCATTCTAATCATTCCAAAAATCAGTAAAGTGCACAGGTGATCGACGAAAAATATCAGTTCAACCTTGGCGCTGCGAAATATATTGAGGATATAGTCGAGAATTGTGGTTAATCAACAACTCATTCAACAAGGTAACCCTGAATTTTTCAGTAGAACGATATTTAAAATTAGGGTTTGTATTCATGGAATTTACCGATTTATATTGAGATAAACTGTTTGTGAAAGATGTAAGATCTCAACTCGCCTATCCGAAGATAGAAAGAGTTTTAGGGTTTTTATTAAGGGTTTCTTCAAAGTCTTTAAATCTAGCTCGGCGGAGATGATGAAATTAGGGCTAAATTGGCGTCCCGGTGTATCGGAATAAAGGGAATTAGGTTTTATAGCTGAACCTTGTAAAAGGCTGCCTACGTACCCTTCGGAAAGGGATCAAGCCATTCGTAGTTCCTTTTAGGAGTTAAGTCGTCTCTTAGCGACTTGTTGTATTGTGCGTGTTGCAATCTCTTTTAGCCTGAAGACCCTCATTCTCTCATGTCGAGTTTTAGGTCGGCTTACAGAGTCGTCTATAGATCGATCTCTTGTAGCCTGGATACCCTCATCCTCTCATGTAGAGATTTAGATCGGCTTTTTAAGAGTCGTCTGTATTCTCTTTAGATGTATTTTTTATCTCCTTAGCCTGAATGCCCTCCTTCTCTTATATAGAGTTTTAGGCCGGCATAAAAAGTCATATTTCTTAAAAAGAAATAGATATCTTCCACAAAAGAAAATAGATATTTTCCTTTTGTGATTATCCTCGAAGATTGCCATTTATCTTCATCGACATAGTAATTATCCATAATAAATGCCTTCTATTTTGGGCCGATCTTATTATATGAATGGGCCATTTGGAGGGGTGCTAAAACCGACTCCAACAATAAGTCCCCCCCCCCCCCAAGTCGGCGATTCGAGCGTTTGGCGCGATGATCGGTGATAGAAAACATTTCGGTTTGTGAAGTATAAAAGATCGGCATGAATCTCCGGTAATCCTTTGGATGTTTGTCGTGGAAGAATAATATTTTCCGTAGTTAAGTTAATCGGGTCGTTCTGTCCTTTGGTCCGTTTGTACGGATCTTTGGCGAACGACGATTAAAACATAGATCGGCGTTGAACTGCTTTACTTTAAGGCTTACGCCCCACCATATCTATAATTGCGAGACGGATCTCGGCTTTATTCTAAGGGTGGACGAATGTGTGATGCTGTGCTCGACTTATTTGTTATCACCCACCGCAAAGAATTTGCAGGACGGATCCTGGCTTTTCCTTACCACGATGTGCACCTCGTGCGCAAGGAAGACCACACTCCTGGCCAGGGAGCATGATGCTAGTGCGAGTTCTTTTAGACTCGGCTTTCTGCGAGTTCTTTTAGACTCGGCTTTCTGCGAGTTCTTTTAGACTCGACTTTCGCGAACTAAGGAGTTCGGCTTTTTTGCGAGTTTCTTAGACCCGACTTTTGCGAACTAAGGAGTTCGGCTTTCTGCGAGTTTCTTAGACCCGGCTTTTGCGAACTAAGGAGTTTGGCTTTCTGCGAGTTACTTAGACCCGACTTTTGCGAACTAAGGAGTTCGGCTTTCTGCGAGTTACTTAGACCCGACTTTTTGCGAGTTCTTTTAGACTCGACTTTCGCGAACTAAGGAGTTCGGCTTTTTTGCGAGTTTCTTAGACCCGACTTTTATTGCGAGTTAGGACTCGGCTTTGGTTTGCGAGTGAAAACTCAGCTTTGGTTTGTTAGATTGAATAGAATAATAAATGAAATACTTACTTGTAATGTTATTTCCTTTTTTGAGATGGCCGAATTGTAAGTCGGCATGCTTAACTCGGTATGACGAGCTTTTGTACTCTGTATGATAAAATGACGAGTTAAAAGTAAATTATAGTTTATGCAAAACTTATCTTGTATTTGTTGTATTGTCGTAGCCGACATAGTCGTCAGTATGTTGCTGGACATTATCTTGTAGTTGGGCTGAGAATACCAAACCTAACCCAAGGACTGACGAGCACAAAATTGCGACGAGCATATATAGTTATGAAGACAAGTGATATATTATGAAGACTGTAGAGTATAATAATAATAGTTAGTTGGCGAAAACTTATCTTTATTGTCGTCGCGGCTATTGACAAACTTAGTGAAATGACGTGGTCATTGAACTTTGTTTTTGGGCCGCTAATTAATTGACTCGGGTCCATGTACGTCTTTCTCTCTGGCTCTGATTATGTTAACCGTATCCTGGTTAGGATTGAACCCGACATTCAAAGTCATCATCTTTTCTCTAAGTCCGGGAAGCCCTGCCGAGAAGGAGAGAATGTCCAGTGATGTCGGCGAAGTCCATAGGTCGGAGATGTCTGCCGAGTTCGGGTCTTAGCTCCGATAATTTTTAATGAGTTAGGACGGAGATGTTTCGGACTGACTTAGCCGACTTTCTGCCGTGTTTGCTTCCGCAGGCGGAGCGATTTAAGATGTTTGCGAGGTACGATGCTGTGATTGCGAGCGTGGTGCTTGGCTTTATGTGTTCGTGTATAGAGTGGTCGAATGACGAGTTCATGACCTTGTTGGTGTTGATGCCGTCTACGAGCTCGTCTCTTTTTGGTGATTGAAGGTGACGCTTTGTGGAGTTTGGTGATGTCGCAAGGCTCGTCGATGTATTCGTTTTTACAACAAATCGTTTGGAGCTGACGACCAAAACATGTGAACTACTCACGATCTCGCAGTTGTCGAGGACAAGCTTGTGTTAAACTTTGCGAGTAAAGAACTGATGCACGATTTTTTTTTATCTTAATGAACATTCTTAGATTTGGAATGGCGAGTTAAGTCTGGCGAGGTGCGTCGAACTTGATCTGACGAGCTTCTATTTTTCTTAAATGGCCTCTGTCCTAGAGCCTTTCCCTCCTGTGGTTTAGCTTCCCCTTCAAAACATCGAACATAAGATCTCTAAGCTTGACCTCTCGATTGAGTTTCTCTTGTTCTTTCTCAACTCTCTCCTGCATATAGCTCTCTTGGTTGTACATCTTCTTGGTCCGTTCCTCCTCCGGAAACTCCATGAACTTCGAGTGCACTTCTTGAGCGCCTTCACTTGACGGCCAAACCACATGATTCTGATCGAACTCGCTGTGGATGACCGCACAAGCTTGGACATCGCAGAGAGTCGTCAGCTCTTTAATCGTTTTCTTCCTCTTCATGTAACATACTCTCCGTTCTGTTTTATCATCTATGAACTCTATCCTCTTGTTTCTCTTTGTCATTGTTGATAAGCTTGTCGTTGGTTCGGTTGTTGACGAGCTTTGTTTGATAAGCTGTTATGCTCAAGATTGTGTACTGAGAGTTCTTCTCCTTCTTGACGAGTTAGTTGTGGAACTTTATTCCCTTTTTTTGTTTCATGTCATCCTTCCTTTGTAGAGACCGGCCATGCTTAATTTTGATTCTTCGACCAGAGTTTAGCTTAATTTTTGTACTTCATCGCATTTGATCTCGTAAGACGGCTTGGGATCGGGTATTGAGCTCGCGAACCCTTGGTCGCGATGGACGTTTTGCTATCTTTGTGGAAGGCATTGCTCTCGATGTCGTCACGGATGATGTTGTGCTTGAAACGAAGGTAGCATCCAAGATACCACATCATACCTTGTTTCATAGCATTGTGAGTCATCGAGATGATGAGTTGGTGAGATGAGTTCAGTGCGGATTTCTCTTCTCTTTGTAGTCTGGGCTTCGTTGCCGCTTAAGTTGTTGTTCGTACTTTTTGCGTTGCAGATTCTTTTAGTGCAATGACATACTGATTTTTTGCAGAAGTTTCTTGTCTAGCAAGTAAACTGTTCACATTGTCTCCTCTTGGAACTAGGGTTTCGTCTTTGCTTGTTGTAACAGATGATGAGGGTGTGGCTTATCGTCTGGCTTCTTTGTTAAGAGAGCCGATGTTGATGGAGGACGAATGATTGCCGTAATAACTAAACCAGTTCGGCTAGCCGGAGTTTCCTATTTCCAAAAACAGAGAGGTCAAATTGCTGCTATTTTATAATCAGTATGAGGGCATATGCGTTTTGAGACTAAGCATTAATCTATAGTATATGAATCGAACGATCAATAAAAAATTATAAACATGGAACTTATGTGATAGAAAAGTCAAAATAAACAATCGTAATTTACAATTTGGGGGGGGGGGGGGGGGGGGGGGGGTGAAGAGCATTAATCAAAACATAGTATTAAATATTTTTGTGAGACATGTCAAATAGTTGGATCCTAGCAACAATTAAGTGAAATCGAGTGCGATTAATCGTGGATTCAATCATGAAACTTGAATTCTAGATACTTATCTTTTTGATTTTGACGGAGCCGTTACGTGTTCTATGAACTTTGATAATAAAGTAATGAACTACCAAGGTGCCGATCATGACTTGTCGTCTTTATCTCGTCCTTGAGTGTGTTGTATAAAAAGACTTTTGAAGAAATCCCCACAGTCGGCGCCAATTGTAAGATCTCAACTCGCCTATCCGAAGATAGAAAGAGTTTTAGGGTTTTTATTAAGGGATTCTTCAAAGTCTTTAAATCTAGCTCGGCGGAGATGATGAAATTAGGGCTAAATTGGCGTCCCGGTGTATCGGAATAAAGGGAATTAGGTTTTATAGCTGAACCTTGTAAAAGGCTACCTACGTACCCTTCGGAAAGGGATCAAGCCATTCGTAGTTCCTTTTAGGAGTTAAGTCGTCTCTTAGCGACTTGTTGTATTGTGCGTGTTGCAATCTCTTTTAGCCTGAAGACCCTCATTCTCTCATGTCGAGGTTTAAGTCGGCTTACAGAGTCGTCTATAGATCGATCTCTTGTAGCCTGGATACCCTCATCCTCTCATGTAGAGATTTAAGTCGGCTTTTTAAGAGTCGTCTGTATTCTCTTTAGATGTATTTTTTATCTCCTTAGCCTGAATGCCCTCCTTCTCTTATATAGAGTTTTAGGCCGGCATAAAAAGTCATATTTCTTAAAAAGAAATAGATATCTTCCACAAAAGAAAATAGATATTTTCCTTTTGTGATTATCCTCGAAGATTGCCATTTATCTTCATCGACATAGTAATTATCCATAATAAATGCCTTCTATTTCGGGCCGGTCTTATTATGTGAATGGGCCATTTGGAGGGGTGCTAAAACCGACTCCAACAAAAGACCAATGACTTATACGTTCATCGATTCTGCAACACAAAATCATGTTTGAATTTTTTAGTAGATTATAGGGTTTATATGGTTCCTTTAAAAATAGTTCTCTATTTTTAGATGCGCTTTAATTCATATTGTTTTTGGTACATGCATGTAATGATTTTTTGATTTATATGAAAACATATTAGCTTTTCAAAACAAATCGGAAGATGACAAACCCATGATTTTTCAAACCTATGATTCCAAACAAATGTAGAAAGAGTCTGGTATGTAATATTACTTCTTTCTCTCATTAGTTTTATTTTTTTATAGTGATTTTATTTATGGCAATCATTGTTTAAACTTTGTGTTGCAGACTATCCCGGAAAAGTTCTTTAAGAGGTATATACTTGGAAAAACCAATGTTACAGTCGGTAAACTCACATCTGATGCGAGGCCAGAAGAGTTCTCTATCAAACGAGTTGGTGATAGGCTTAAAGATGCCTGGAGACGGTTCGTTAAGGCACATGCATTAAAAGACTTAGATCTTCTAATTTTTTAGTGTCGTGGAGGTGCCGATTTCCATATGGTACAACAATACGGACCTGACTTTTGTGAGATCAAATATGAAAATACCCCACAGATGGAGACTGGAGAAGAAAGCATGAGTAAGTGTTTTTCTCTTATTTTCGAGACACTTTCTTCACTATTTCTAATATTTTGACTAATAAGGAAATGATTTTTGAATGAACCGAGGAGAAGTTTGTTACCTTAAACGTCACGAGTGACGGCATCAAACGAAGCAGAATCGTAAGTTGTTCATTTGTATTTTGGTTTTAAATATTGTTACGCGATCCATATTTGTTCATTTGGCAGTATCTTCCTAAGTCCTTTGTGGATGCAAACGATTTAGAGAAGGTTGCGGGCAACACCATATCGATGGTCAATAATGCGGGAGAGAAATGGTATGTTGAGCTTGCATTCCATTCTGATAGTGACATGCGACGTATACATTTGAGTGGCGGCTTAAGAGAGTTTTTGTTGGCAAACAATGTCATGGCCAACCAAACAATCGTGCTTCAACTTTTCGGGGAAAATGCCACTGCTCCTGTCAAACTCTCCCCCAAGAATATTTAACTTGGTCTCATGATTGCTCATATGTTTTAATTATGTTTGTTTTTTGTCAAAAACTTATGTTTAGTGCTTTGCTTTGCTTTGTATGTTTGTTAAATTGTTATTATATTTTTGTTTTAGTTAGGACATTTTCAAAGGCAATTACTTTACTATTGAATTCTATGTTTGTATTTTCTATTATGGTTTAAATTAAATTCGAGTTTTTTTAAATTGTAAAGATTTTTGAAACCAGAAATCGCCTGCAAACATAATTTTATGACAAATCCAATTACCTTCTTGATAAATTCATCATAAAATTATTGATATATGAAACAAACGCAACCACGCTATTACTTTAAATAAACAACATATAAATATCTTAAGTCTGTAAAAAAACCCATATTAACTATCTACCACACGTAAAACAATATTGAGACAAAAAGTAAACAAAATATATGATCATGTTCTCTGTTGTAGTTATCACCATTTTATCATATCATATAAACTAATAACAAACACAGATTTTTATAAGATCTTATAAAAATTATATATGAAATATCAATGAACGTGCATTTAAAATATATAAAAGAAATATATATCCGCGCCACTCAAAATCTAGTTCTTAACAAAATTCGGAGCTGACCACAGGTCAAAATCTAGCTATATAAACGATTTTGGATGATCATAGATATACAAACTGTTAGTTTATGATGGCAACAAATGTGTAAAAGAAGAAGCGTGTAACAAGCTCAGTAGTGAAAACGAATGTGATTTATAAAAAGATGGAAACAAATGGAACAATGAGAGAAGAGGATAAATTCTCAGTCTTTAACAGGATCGAAACACGAAAGTGAACACAAAGCAAGTCCTAGTCGATCAAAATCTTTGCAGACATAGCAGATATATATATATATATATATATATATATATGATAGTGTACCCTTGAGAGCATCAAGCATCATTCAAATGAAGGAGAGAGACATTCATCCACCATCTCCACGAGGTTTGGATTCTCTAGTGCAGCAGCCACACGTTCTTTGTCGTTCAGTTGTTTATTGACTGCATTTTGAGAACAAGAAACAATAAAATGACTAAAAACAAGCGCTTTTGTACTAGTGGTTCAAACAAAATATGAGATCTACTCTTTTCTTGTGCATAGAGTGCAGTTTTCTGTTTCATTTTGCTATTTCGAGAATCAACTGAAACTGTCACTATACTATTTTACTGGGGACAATGTCGACCAAAAACCAAACACGTATAGCAAGCAAGGATATCGAAAAATGACATACGTGCAGCCTCTGTTGCATGAGTACCGGGTGCTACCCTTATATCAACCTGAAAGACGAAAAATAGTATTTTCAAAGGACTGAAGCATTGCGGTCTCGCATTAACACATAGTAGAGGCTCAAAAGCTAAATTCTCTAAGCAAACACCAGAACAATAGCTTAACAATGAAACAAAAAGAGGTTCTTTGCCTCACATATCACAAGGAGAACATGTGTTTAGGAACTTTTATTTACAAAGACAATTCTCGCCAAATGTTCTTACTTAGATTATGTTCAAACAAACTCGCAGTAATGCATAAGTCAGAGAACCGGAGAATCTAAGAGAAAGCAAAACATCAAAAGCATGTACCTTGTATCGAGGAGGAAGGCTTCGCATAAGTTTCACACGGACACAGAGACCGATAATGGTTGCCATGCTGCAATGTTCCACAGTTGGAGTGAATGTAACCCTGAAAAAAAAAAAAAGAGAAAATGGCACCAATCTGAAAACTAAAAATTTTTATACAAAAAATCAGAAAAAGTTGAATACCTAACATAACTCTTGCCATCATCCACTTCAACAGAGTCTTGTGTAAGTACTTTGAGTTGTTCCAAAGAATAAGGATGCTCTGGATCTTTGATATCTCTTATATGATGTGTTGAATGTTAAGTAAAACTAAAATGATTCAACTATCAACTTAAGTTTTGCAATTAGACTTGTTCGGATCTAAAAACTTTAAGGAAATAGTGTAAGTGCAATTGAAAAAGGATATCAAAAATCTCGAGCTGATCGATTGCTTCTACTGAAAACTCATCGGTATTGCTCGAATCAGTACGAACACGACGCTCTTTTCTCTCGTACACAATTGGGTTCTCATTGATTAACCCAGAAACCATTTTCTTCTTCCTGCCAAAACATCAAAACAAAGACGACACACGATTTTTTTTTTTTAAAAAAGAGTTTTTCAATTGTGAATCGAAAACCCTAACGAGGCAATACAGAACAAATAACCATAAATCTTCAGGGGTGAAACAATCAGCGAAAGAATCAAACATATCGAAACCAAAAATCAATCCGCAAAGATTGTAGACGTACTTGGCTGATTCGATTAGAGAGAGGTGTGTTTCTATTTTTTTTTTCTCCCCGATTCTATTCAAGCCAAAAAAAAAAGAATTTTCTTTTGTTTGGTTGACCTATTATATAACTAAAGACTTTCTCTCCCTCTTAGAATATCCACCTATCTTTTTTATAAAATAAAAAAAAATTGGGCAGTCGATAAAATCACTTTTAAATGTCTTTATCAAAAGCTTCATATCAATCTTCATCTCGCAGAAAAAGCCCACTAAACTATAACTTTTCATCTTCTTTGACAAAGTACCTGCTTCCTTATACATCGCAAGAGACACCACCGCATCAACATAGTAATGGCACATACAACTTCAATCGACTTGTATGTTTCTCATTGTTGTTAATCACCCGCTGATTTAAATACACGTTTGCCTAATCCAAATTTCTCTCATTCAGTAACCTAATCTTTCGATTCTACCATGTTCAACGTAGTCTCTTACATGACCTTTGTACAATGGCCTTTTGATGTAACTTGGTGAGAACAGAGGAATTTAGGATGAATATGAGAAGAAGCTCAATGGATGGGTTCTTATCTAAGTATGAGGATGCTTCCGATCTTCTCGAAAAAGCTGATAATTCCTTGCCAAGTCAGGTAATTTCTTTTCTCAGCCGACCTTTTTGGTTTGCTTGATTTTCATTTTCATGTTATCTGTTGTCGATTCCTTTTTGGGTGCTTGAGACTTTGATCTTAGGTTATGAGTTATGGTAATCGAACCATGTTCACGTCGTGATCGATCCATGGTCACGTCACAAGCAGAGTCAGTCATTGGATTTAGGTCTATTTAATTTTTAAGAGATTATAGAGATATTAATGTAATTGGGATAAAGATAAACATAATCTTAGTGTTTATCTTAACTTAGTGTTTATCTTCTAGCTTCTTAGGGCTTATCTATACGCTGCATATCTTGTATATATACTTACCTCAATATTGTGAATAAACCAAACTTTACATTCCAATTGATTATATGGTATCAGAGCTAAAAAGATCCTAGACCTAAAAATATGTACTTTTCTTCTTCCAAAAATCGCAGGATCCCTACGGTACATGCGATCAACATCTTGATCCAAGAAAATCGCTTAATCAACGATTGTTGTTTCTCTTTTCTACGACATATAAACAAATTATTTTCTATGTCGATCACTTCTCCTACTATGGAAGGTTCTGCTACAAAATCTCCATATTATCTACATCATTCAGATAATCCCAGAGCTTTACTTTCTCATGTTCTATTTGGTGGAGAAAACTATTCCGAATGGTCCACGGAATTCTGGAATTCTCTACAAGCTAAGAGGAAGATCGGATTTCTTGATGGTACAATTACTAAACCAACAAAAAATCCAGATCTTGCTCGATGGGTTGCAAATAACTCAATGATCGTTGGTTAGATCCGTACTTCTATCGATCCAACCGTACGATCTTCTGTCCCACATCTATCTGACGCTCTCAAGCTTTGGGAGTCCCTTCAACGACGGTTCTCTGTAGTTAATGGTGTTCGAAAACACATGCTGGAGGATGAAGTCATTAATTGTTGACAGAATTGACAATCGGTACTTGAATACTTCGGTCGTTTGACTAAACTATGGTAGGAACTGCAGAATTTTAAATCGCCTGTAACTTGTACTTGTGGAGCGGCCATTATACTTGAGAAGGAACGTGAGGATGCTCGTATTCACAAATTTCTTTTTGGTCTTGATGAAATCTATTCGTTAATACGAGCGCAAATTATCGATGAAGATCCTCTACCGGATCTTAATACAGTATATTCTCGAGTAATTAGAGCAGAACAACATCTGCTTACGATGCATACTCAAGAAATGAAGCAAGAGGCGGTAGGCTTCTCTATCAAAACGGAAGCAGCAACGTCCGTGACTACTCTTGCAGCTTCATCAAACAGTCGTGATCCTAATAGAATTTGCACTCATTGCCGTCGGAAAGGTCACGATGTCTTTGAGTGTTTCCAACTCCATGGTTACCCTGACTGGTTCTACGAACAACAACGTTCCACTATTGGGACAAATCAGCGCGGTCGAGGTGGTCGATCAGGACACGGACGTGGGCGTACATGTCAAGCTCATTCCAATGCTGTCGAGAACAACTCTTCTTCTGCTCCCACAGACCAGATTGCAGCTCTTATCAGTCTCCTTCAAAATCAGCAATCGCAACTAACAACTGATCGTATGATTGGTAAAGCTAATTTAACGGATGTAGTTATTGATACAGGAGCCTCTCATCATATGATAGGCGACATATCATTACTACATGACGTTCGTGACATTATTACTTCGTCTGTACTATTAC
Organism: Orychophragmus violaceus; assembly: GCA_030180135.1. Lineage (NCBI taxonomy): Eukaryota > Viridiplantae > Streptophyta > Magnoliopsida > Brassicales > Brassicaceae > Orychophragmus > Orychophragmus violaceus. Next base: position 81,993,787 of record CM058232.1, on the reverse strand, counting down.
ACAATGGACAGGATTCTCGTGCTACAAAGACGGGAATATTGCGCCTAAATTTGACTTATTCTCTTTCGAATGTCTTATTTGTACCTGATTTCAACTGCACATTGATCTCAGTGTCTAAACTTCTGAAGCAAACATGCTGTTTTGCAATCTTTACTGATGCAATTTGTGTGTTACATGACCATTTTACGAGGATCCTAATTGGAACGAGAGGGGGTCTACTATTTCACGAGTGTTAAAGTGGCGAGAGCTCATCAGGCAGCCAAGCGGAAACCTTCTTCTACTGTTTTATGGCATCGTCGGCTCGGACATCCGTCTTTAAAAACTTTGTCTTCTTTACCTGGTTTAGCTAAGTTTTGGGTTGTTTTAGGAGATTCACATTCATGTGATATTTGTCATCGTGCAAAACAAACACGAGAAGTTTTACCTGATAGTATTAATAAACTAGTTCACCTTTTGCATTAATACATTGTGACGTCTGAAGACCTTATCGAACTCCATCAACTTGTGGTGCGGTTTACTTCTTAACCATTGTGGATGAATTTTATCGTGCAATCTAGACCTATTTGATGTTGAAAAATCTGAGGTTCAGTCTTTGCGCTCAATAAATTCTGTACCATGACCATAAAACAATTCGGTCATGAGGTCAAGGCAATACGCTCAGATAATGGAACATAGTTCATGGTCTTGGCTTCATAATATCGGAAACATGGAATATTACATCAAATGTCTTGCGTAGATACGCCTCAACAGAATGGGCGGGTCGAACGGAAGCACATACATATTCTCAATGTTGCTCGTGCATGTTTATTTCAAGCTTGGCTTCCTATTACCTTCTGGGGAGAAATTATACTCACAGCCACACACCTGATCAATCGCACGCCAACACATGTGCTCGATGGGAAAACACCCTATGGAGTTCTCCATGGAACACCGCCGAACTTAGACTTGCTGGAGTCTTTGGTTGTTTGTGCTACGGACAAAAACGGCCTTGCAACTCTGATAAGTTATCTCCCCAAAGTCGAAGGTGCTTATTAATTGGTTATCCTTTCGGAAAGAAAGGTTGGAATGTGTATGACCTCGAACATAAGGTGTTCTTTACAAGCCGGGAATTGTGATTTCAAGAAGATGTATTCTCAGGGCTTCCTCCTACTGATCAAACTACCCCTGTTGTTAATCAACCTGATCCTGTGGTCGATGACTGGTTGTGTCCCGAACCTATCATCCCTAGCGATTTATCTCTACAAACAGTACCTTTACCTGCTGTTGTTATGCAACCTGAGATGTCTCCTATCCCCGAAGTTGAGTCTCCACCGTTACCTGGACTACCTGAGCTTCTCGGTCGTGGCCATAGACTTTATATACAGTATGTGTTACTCAAAGATTATGAAGACCCCTCTCTCGTTTCTACTCCTGATCAATTGTCCTCTTCGGTTCCATGTACGACTCCTTATCCGATATCTGATTATGTATCTGATATCAACTATTCTCCGAGTCACATGGCATACATTTCAAAATTAATGTCCACGCCCGAGCCTAAGAGTTATAATGAGGCAGTGCTTCACGATGTATGGAAGGATTCTATGGTGGATGAGGCCAAAGCACTTGCGCTTAATGATACTTTTATCATAACAAAATTACCATCAGGAAAGAAGGCTGTTGGAAGAAAATGGGTCTATAAGATCAAATATCATTCTAATGGTAAGATCTCTCGGTATAAATCTCGCCTTGTGGCTCTTGGGAATCGTCAACGTGAAGGTCTTGATTACTCGGATACTTTTTCTCCAGTAGCAAAATCTTCTACGGTCCGTTTAATCCTTGAGCTTGCTGCTATCAAGAAATGGTAAGTACACCAAATGGATGTACACAATGATTTCCTTCATGGAGATCTTGAAGAAGTGGTCTATATGAAGCTTCCGCCAAGCTTTCAGGGAACTGATCCTACTCGGGTTTGTTTTCTAAAGAAAGATATTTACGGTTTAAAACAAGCTCTGCGGTGTTGGTTTGCCAAGCTTAGTCAATCTTTGACATCTTATGGATTCATGCAAAGTAAGGCTGGTTACTCTCATTTCTCGTATGTTTGTGAGAAAATAGTTCTTCATATTCTGGTTTATGTAAATGATTTTATTATTGCCGGGAATGACTTATCTACGATGCAAAAGTTCAAGAACTATCTGCATAAATGCTTCCATATGAAAGACTTAGGAAAGCTTAAATACTTTCTGTGCATAGAATTTGCTCGGAATAATGAAGGGATATTTCTTTCTCAACAGAAATATTCTCTTGACATTGTAAATGAAGTTGGTCTCCTTGGCTGTAAACCGGTCTCAGTCCCAACTGAACTTAACCATCAATTGTCTCTGCTTCAAGGACCGATGATGAAGAATCCAGAAGCGTACCGAAGACTTGTTGGACGCCTCATTTATTTGACTTTCACGCGGCCCGAACTCTGTTATAGTGTTCATATACTCAGTCAATTCATGAAGTCACCTTTACCTGATCACTATGAAGCCGCCTTACGTGTTGTTCGATACATCAAAGGATGTCCCAGCCGTGGTCTTCTTCTTCGATCAGACTCGGACTTGCAGATCACGGCTTATTGTGATTCTGACTGGAATGCTTGTCTTGTAACTTTACGATCGTTAAGTGCATACATTATCCTTCTTGGCAATTCACCTATCTCTTGGAAAACGAAGAAACAAGATATTGTATCAATGTCCTCAGCTAAGGCGGAGTACCGCTCAATGGCTTATGCGTTGAAAGAGCTTAAGTGGATCAAGAAGCTTCTACTCTCGTTTGGCATTGAGCATGACCAGCCAATGAAATTATTTTTTGATAGCAAGTCAGCACTATACATTGCAAAGAATCTAGTGTTTCATGAACGCACAAAACACGTAGAATCTGTTTGTCATGTGGTTCGTGATGCCGTTCTCGCCAAGCTCATCACAACTGATCATATCTGGATGAAGGAACAGCCAGCTGATTTGCTTACTGTGAGATCCGGGATTCACACTAAGAATTTGTACTCGTGGATTTGGACTTTTGGATATAGAAATGGTATAGTTTCCTATGAATCAAAGACTTTATTGAGATTGATCGTCGAGATAGAACAAACACAGTCGAGAAGAGAGTACAAAGTATAAATCGAGCTATCTAATCGAAGTGTTCTTAGCCTAGGTTGGAATTTTCTTTAATGAGCCGCCACTTCTCTTCTTAAATAGCCTCGATTCTGATCTCTTCGTCCCGATCTTTCGGCCTCGTCGTTGTAACGATCTCCGAGATTTATGCGGATCGGTTGAACTGGCAAAGACCGAGTTGCTCTATCTCCACGTCATCCTCTGCCGAGCTCGAGCTCGATCGTCTCCGGCTTCGGCATCGTCTGGGCCTCTCCAAGGCGTTTGCTTCGCTTGGGCCCAACAAGAGAGTTGGCTCTCCCGTCTGTCTCTGATTCTGGAATGGGCTCGTAATTACGGGCCTTTGTCTTATCTGTTAATGGGCCGGATTTCCTAGGGGGAAATCTAGTACCAACAATAGCCCCCCAGCCCATTGAATTCGAGAAGTCGAGGTTAATGGGCGGTGGACGTCCTTGGGAAGAGGCGCGTGCCTTGGATGTGACAAATCTAATGATTATTTTTGCCTCATCCATAGATTTTATATCGACGGTTGAGATCGCACGGGACCGAAGGATCACAACTACCTCGATCTTTTTTCGTGATTATTTACAAATTTCGAATCGAGCGGTTGGGATTGTGGGATACCGAAAATCCCACGGATCTCGAGCACGAGGTAGTTTAAAAAGGGGAAGTTACCTAGCACGATTCCCATTACTGCTCACGCTGCGAATCGTCAAGGTAACTTCTTCTCCTCCATTATATCCTCTTCTTGCCTCTCGCTCATATTCTCTTTTTCGTCGTTTCGAGATTTTCTTTCTCTGGAGATTTCGTTTCCCCTCTTTCCTTGAAAGAAATTATCGATATTCCGAGCTATCATGGTTCGAAAGAGTACAGCCAGGGCTAATCCTACTGTGGTGGCTGGTCCGATTGGTCCTCATCCACCGTCCAGTTTGACTGTTGACCAAGTACGGAAGTTGCGGGCGAAGTGCCAGATTCCGTCGGAGGTGGAGATACTTATCCCACTGATATACCATGGATTTTACCGGTTTTAACCATGGTATATGCCTTATTTATCGAGTCTTATGTTATGTTTTGGAGTCTTTTTAGTATGTTTACAGGTTTAGACATGTTTGGAGCATAATTGGAGTTATTGGAGCATTCTGGAGCATTTTGGAGATTTAACCCGAGAGATGGACTTCACTGTCGAATTCACAGACCTGCATCGATCGATACACCTGTGGCAACGATCGATGCAAGGTCGAAGCAGACAATCTCGCAAGCGTTAATGAAGAATGAGGATTAATGCACTAAAGCCCAGAAAGCCCATATATTTACACAGAAGCCCAAAACGTGTTTTAGCTATTATATAAGGGTTTTTAAGCCATTGTTTAGGCTACGCTTTACTTTAGTTTTATTTTATTTCAGAGAGCCTTAGGGGCTGATCTTGCTCTCGAAAGAGAGAGGATTTCGAACCCCTATTGATTATTCTGTTTTATGATATTTGGTTTTCTACTTAAGATGTTTTCTGTTTCGATGAACATGTCTGAGTAGTTTACCTGTTAGGTTGAAGGATTCTCATTAGGGATTTCAGAGAATTATAGTTTAAATCAATCTGTAGGGATTCATATCTGCTAGTTCTTTGTTTAGGTTGTTCTTAATGCTTAATCTGAAGTAGCTAATCAGAATTATGCTGTTAGGTTGATTGATACAACGAGAGTTGGTTAATTAGCTAGAAAGAACCTAGATGAGCAATTTGATCTACTCGCAAAGAGATTTGGTTTAGGGGAATTGTGAACATATCAAACCTGATCATTAATGCTAGTTTAATCTGTTAGTAATTGCAAAGAGATTTGGATTCCTGCACTTAGACTTAGAGAATTCTCGCAACGAGAGTTGGTGAATTCTATATCCGTGTTTGAGTTCTAGAACAGTTATTGATTAGATCTAGATAGATTGATTGCTTGCGTTCCTGATTTCCTGAGAACTCCTGAAACCTAACGCTTCGCTTCCTTGCTCACAACTCGCTGCTGTTTACTTTTTGCTTGCTGATTTACTGCTTTTCCATATTGCTTTCTCCTAGTTTAATCTCTTCTGTTTTATAATCTATCGTTGACCGGAGTCCCTGTGGATTCGATACCCTAAGTACTACAACTACATCACTGTGCACTTGCAGTTAGTATAGGGATTAAAACTCGACCTATCAAGTTTTTGGCGCCGTTGCCGGGGACTCTTTTGAGTCCTCGATAGATTTGAACTTAGGGTTTAGACTAGGTTTTTCGTTTTTCCTTTTTGTTACTAATTTTTTTTCTTTTTCTGTTCTTGCGTTTCAGGTACGCCTGTAATCGCCTTGCATCGATCGACACGGTCCTGTGTGTCGATCGACACATCATCGCGCTTGCATCGATCGACGCTTCTCCTGCATCGATCGACACATATCGTAAGAAAGATGTGTGATTTCTTCAGTCCAGGGATTAACAGATCACAGATAGCTGGGTTGAAGAGTAAACTCGACTATCTGCACAGTCTTATACTTGAAAAGTATGGGCAAGAACCTCCTGCAGCCACTGCTTTTGAGACTAGGATGGAAACTATGATGGAGCAGTTATTGGAAAGACAGGAAGAGGAGAGAAACTACATAAATGGTTCTGGGTTTCAAGGAAACAGGTATGGAGATCAGCAAGGTAATTCTTATCAGACACCTCCCGCTGCTAGTGCTTTTGAGAGAAAGATGGAAGCCATGATGGAGCAGCTGCTAGAGAATCAAACCAAGTTTGCTGTGGACTTCGACAGGAAACTGGAAGCTATACATGAAAATCTGAGTGGGAAGCTTGCATACTTGAGCACACATTTGAAGAAGCTAGATGTCCAAGTTCAGCAGACAGCTGGAGCAATACAAAGGCAAAATGAAGCTAGAAGAGCTGAACAATACAGATCCATCAAAGCTGTGACCTTAGGGGATGAGATTGAGTTGCTAGGTGAAGAAGAGAGCATAATCTCGGATTTTCTGGATGAATATTGTCTGCCTGATACATGCATCGATCGACACCCCCTATGTGTCGGTCGACACGCCGTTCTGACGGCAATTTCGAGTTCTTTCGAGAAACAGAATCGCCTTGCATCGATCGACACACATTATGCAACGATCGACACAGAACGCACACATGACCAGAAACCTGCAACAGTACCAGAACGAGCCTACGAGCCCCCTGTGCCGTATCCTAAGGTTCCCAAACCCTCCAAACAAGAGATAGGAGTGGCTAACTGCATAAAAGTGATAGATAAGAAGGTGAATGAAACACCAACAGTTGAAACTTTGCGAGTTCATGCAAAGAAGATGATCTCCACTGATGGTCATCTGAAAGAAGAAGTTAAGATTGGTGGAACTAAAGTATCTGATAGTGGAAAGAAGAAGATGGCAGTTCCTCTTGAACCTGCTATAACATCTTCAGCACCTACAACTGCTCATAAGCAGAAAGCTCCAGACATCAGATATACATCAAAGGTAAGGTACAAATCACCTAAGCTTAAACCTTCTGATCACATTGTTTTGAATGCAGGAAAACGCAGTGCACCACCCAAGATTCGCTCCCGCCCTGATTCTGATTTCTCTTTCCTTGGGAAGCCTCATGATCATAATGCCTATACACCTCCTTGGATGAAGAGATATTCACAGAGATATTCAAAGTCTCTGTTGAAACCCCCATGAATCTAATCTCTTCCCATAGTCAAGCTACTGACTAAAAACAAGCGCTGAGTGGGAGGCAACCCACTGTTAGGTTCGTTTTTGTTTTTCAATTTTCGTTTTGGTTTTGGTATTTTTAATTTTTCTGTTTAAGTGTGTTCAGAGCCGAGAGATACATGAAAAATCGCATTGCATCGATCGACACACATTGTGCATCGGTCGATGCAGTTGCGATTTACGGTTAGCCAATTGATTGCGATTCAGACACCGGTTATCTCAATAACCGCGAGCATATTCGCCTTGCATCGATCGACACCCTTGTGGCATCGATCGACACAGGGCGATGAAAGGTAAGTAATCTGCAACTTTTCGGTTTGTTCTTCAATTTGATTATTTCTTTCACCGAGCTCATACTTTGATTACACTGGGGACAGTGTAGTTTAAGTGTGGGGGAGGAAGCTACTGACGCACGCTTTTGTTTTCTTAGTTTTTCGAAATTTGTTTTATTGAGTCAAAACTTGTATGAAACTATGATTTTTCGAGGAAACTTTTCGCTTGAACAGGAACTAAGTGACCATTGGACAGACTTGCAGAGCCTCTATGACTGTTAGAAAACTCAGACACGGATCAACCTACTGAGGACACCCACATCACTTCAGGTATCAGAGGATCCTTTTACTGACTTCACCTTAATACTGACTTAGATTTTCTCACCTAAGGGCTTGGTATACTTTGTGTCGGATTCCCTTTTTAGTTCTGACACAGCCTGTCAACCTATCCTATTTAGTTCCCTTCTCCCCTTCCATAAAGTAAAAAAAAAAAAAAAATAATAATAAACTGCGGATGAGTTAGTAACTCCGAAGTGGTCATGGGAATGGTAGCAAACACTATTTTCTCTCATGTGATCCATGGAATGTGTCCAAAGTACACCCCTTAACGGGAAGAACACTGATAAAAAAAAATAAAATGATACCCAGTGGGGAAAAATCAGTTGTTAAGGAAGGGAAAGAGAAGAAAGGGACTAGAGAAAGATAGTATGGTGGTCTAGAGCTGGTAAGGTAAGAACCCATGTGCCCTTTGATCGATACTCCTTAGGTGAGACCGCACTTAAATACTTGCAGAAGTCAGTAGGGTGAATTTGAATGCTTGAATGTGATTGTGGAGTTTACTTGGGACAGTTGCTAAGTGTGGGGGAAGTATATTGTGGTCTTGAGTTCTGTAGGAAAGTTTTCAGTGGCTTACTAAGTGAATGTGATTGTGAAAGTTCCTAAGACGAAATGAGTTTCTGTGTTTTCAAACTTCTTCTCTTATACTTTGGTTCTTTACTTGCTTGAGGACAAGCAAGAGCTAAGTGTGGGGGAGTTGATATACCATGGATTTTACCGGTTTTAACCATGGTATATGCCTTATTTATCGAGTCTTATGTTATGTTTTGGAGTCTTTTTAGTATGTTTACAGGTTTAGACATGTTTGGAGCATAATTGGAGTTATTGGAGCATTCTGGAGCATTTTGGAGATTTAACCCGAGAGATGGACTTCACTGTCGAATTCACAGACCTGCATCGATCGATACACCTGTGGCAACGATCGATGCAAGGTCGAAGCAGACAATCTCGCAAGCGTTAATGAAGAATGAGGATTAATGCACTAAAGCCCAGAAAGCCCATATATTTACACAGAAGCCCAAAACGTGTTTTAGCTATTATATAAGGGTTTTTAAGCCATTGTTTAGGCTACGCTTTACTTTAGTTTTATTTTATTTCAGAGAGCCTTAGGGGCTGATCTTGCTCTCGAAAGAGAGAGGATTTCGAACCCCTATTGATTATTCTGTTTTATGATATTTGGTTTTCTACTTAAGATGTTTTCTGTTTCGATGAACATGTCTGAGTAGTTTACCTGTTAGGTTGAAGGATTCTCATTAGGGATTTCAGAGAATTATAGTTTAAATCAATCTGTAGGGATTCATATCTGCTAGTTCTTTGTTTAGGTTGTTCTTAATGCTTAATCTGAAGTAGCTAATCAGAATTATGCTGTTAGGTTGATTGATACAACGAGAGTTGGTTAATTAGCTAGAAAGAACCTAGATGAGCAATTTGATCTACTCGCAAAGAGATTTGGTTTAGGGGAATTGTGAACATATCAAACCTGATCATTAATGCTAGTTTAATCTGTTAGTAATTGCAAAGAGATTTGGATTCCTGCACTTAGACTTAGAGAATTCTCGCAACGAGAGTTGGTGAATTCTATATCCGTGTTTGAGTTCTAGAACAGTTATTGATTAGATCTAGATAGATTGATTGCTTGCGTTCCTGATTTCCTGAGAACTCCTGAAACCTAACGCTTCGCTTCCTTGCTCACAACTCGCTGCTGTTTACTTTTTGCTTGCTGATTTACTGCTTTTCCATATTGCTTTCTCCTAGTTTAATCTCTTCTGTTTTATAATCTATCGTCGACCGGAGTCCCTGTGGATTCGATACCCTAAGTACTACAACTACATCACTGTGCACTTGCAGTTAGTATAGGGATTAAAACTCGACCTATCAAGTTTTTGGCGCCGTTGCCGGGGACTCTTTTGAGTCCTCGATAGATTTGAACTTAGGGTTTAGACTAGGTTTTTCGTTTTTCCTTTTTGTTACTATTTTTTTTTTCTTTTTCTGTTCTTGCGTTTCAGGTACGCCTGTAATCGCCTTGCATCGATCGACACGGTCCTGTGTGTCGATCGACACATCGTCGCGCTTGCATCGATCGACGCTTCTCCTGCATCGATCGACACATATCGTAAGAAAGATGTGTGATTTCTTCAGTCCAGGGATTAACAGATCACAGATAGCTGGGTTGAAGAGTAAACTCGACTATCTGCACAGTCTTATACTTGAAAAGTATGGGCAAGAACCTCCTGCAGCCACTGCTTTTGAGACTAGGATGGAAACTATGATGGAGCAGTTATTGGAAAGACAGGAAGAGGAGAGAAACTACATAAATGGTTCTGGGTTTCAAGGAAACAGGTATGGAGATCAGCAAGGTAATTCTTATCAGACACCTCCCGCTGCTAGTGCTTTTGAGAGAAAGATGGAAGCCATGATGGAGCAGCTGCTAGAGAATCAGACCAAGTTTGCTGTGGACTTCGACAGGAAACTGGAAGCTATACATGAAAATCTGAGTGGGAAGCTTGCATACTTGAGCACACATTTGAAGAAGCTAGATGTCCAAGTTCAGCAGACAGCTGGAGCAATACAAAGGCAAAATGAAGCTAGAAGAGCTGAACAGTACAGATCCATCAAAGCTGTGACCTTAGGGGATGAGATTGAGTTGCTAGGTGAAGAAGAGAGCATAATCTCGGATTTTCTGGATGAATATTGTCTGCCTGATACATGCATCGATCGACACCCCCTATGTGTTGGTCGACACGCCGTTCTGACGGCAATTTCGAGTTCTTTCGAGAAACAGAATCGCCTTGCATCGATCGACACACATTATGCAACGATCGACACAGAACGCACACATGACCAGAAACCTGCAACAGTACCAGAACGAGCCTACGAGCCCCCTGTGCCGTATCCTAAGGTTCCCAAACCCTCCAAACAAGAGATAGGAGTGGCTAACTGCATAAAAGTGATAGATAAGAAGGTGAATGAAACACCAACAGTTGAAACTTTGCGAGTTCATGCAAAGAAGATGATCTCCACTGATGGTCATCTGAAAGAAGAAGTTAAGATTGGTGGAACTAAAGTATCTGATAGTGGAAAGAAGAAGATGGCAGTTCCTCTTGAACCTGCTATAACATCTTCAGCACCTACAACTGCTCATAAGCAGAAAGCTCCAGACATCAGATATACATCAAAGGTAAGGTACAAATCACCTAAGCTTAAACCTTCTGATCACATTGTTTTGAATGCAGGAAAACGCAGTGCACCACCCAAGATTCGCTCCCGCCCTGATTCTGATTTCTCTTTCCTTGGGAAGCCTCATGATCATAATGCCTATACACCTCCTTGGATGAAGAGATATTCACAGAGATATTCAAAGTCTCTGTTGAAACCCCCATGAATCTAATCTCTTCCCATAGTCAAGCTACTGACTAAAAACAAGCGCTGAGTGGGAGGCAACCCACTGTTAGGTTCGTTTTTGTTTTTCAATTTTCGTTTTGGTTTTGGTATTTTTAATTTTTCTGTTTAAGTGTGTTCAGAGCCGAGAGATACATGAAAAATCGCATTGCATCGATCGACACACATTGTGCATCGGTCGATGCAGTTGCGATTTACGGTTAGCCAATTGATTGCGATTCAGACACCGGTTATCTCAATAACCGCGAGCATATTCGCCTTGCATCGATCGACACCCTTGTGGCATCGATCGACACAGGGCGATGAAAGGTAAGTAATCTGCAACTTTTCGGTTTGTTCTTCAATTTGATTATTTCTTTCACCGAGCTCATACTTTGATTACACTGGGGACAGTGTAGTTTAAGTGTGGGGGAGGAAGCTACTGACGCACGCTTTTGTTTTCTTAGTTTTTCGAAATTTGTTTTATTGAGTCAAAACTTGTATGAAACTATGATTTTTCGAGGAAACTTTTCGCTTGAACAGGAACTAAGTGACCATTGTACAGACTTGCAGAGCCTCTATGACTGTTAGAAAACTCAGACACGGATCAACCTACTGAGGACACCCACATCACTTCAGGTATCAGAGGATCCTTTTACTGACTTCACCTTAATACTGACTTAGATTTTCTCACCTAAGGGCTTGGTATACTTTGTGTCGGATTCCCTTTTTAGTTCTGACACAGCCTGTCAACCTATCCTATTTAGTTCCCTTCTCCCCTTCCATAAAGTAAAAAAAAAAAAAAAAAAAAAAAAAATAAACTGCGGATGAGTTAGTAACTCCGAAGTGGTCATGGGAATGGTAGCAAACACTATTTTCTCTCATGTGATCCATGGAATGTGTCCAAAGTACACCCCTTAACGGGAAGAACACTGATAAAAAAAAATAAAATGATACCCAGTGGGGAAAAATCAGTTGTTAAGGAAGGGAAAGAGAAGAAAGGGACTAGAGAAAGATAGTATGGTGGTCTAGAGCTGGTAAGGTAAGAACCCATGTGCCCTTTGATCGATACTCCTTAGGTGAGACCGCACTTAAATACTTGCAGAAGTCAGTAGGGTGAATTTGAATGCTTGAATGTGATTGTGGAGTTTACTTGGGACAGTTGCTAAGTGTGGGGGAAGTATATTGTGGTCTTGAGTTCTGTAGGAAAGTTTTCAGTGGCTTACTAAGTGAATGTGATTGTGAAAGTTCCTAAGACGAAATGAGTTTCTGTGTTTTCAAACTTCTTCTCTTATACTTTGGTTCTTTACTTGCTTGAGGACAAGCAAGAGCTAAGTGTGGGGGAGTTGATATACCATGGATTTTACCGGTTTTAACCATGGTATATGCCTTATTTATCGAGTCTTATGTTATGTTTTGGAGTCTTTTTAGTATGTTTACAGGTTTAGACATGTTTGGAGCATAATTGGAGTTATTGGAGCATTCTGGAGCATTTTGGAGATTTAACCCGAGAGATGGACTTCACTGTCGAATTCACAGACCTGCATCGATCGATACACCTGTGGCAACGATCGATGCAAGGTCGAAGCAGACAATCTCGCAAGCGTTAATGAAGAATGAGGATTAATGCACTAAAGCCCAGAAAGCCCATATATTTACACAGAAGCCCAAAACGTGTTTTAGCTATTATATAAGGGTTTTTAAGCCATTGTTTAGGCTACGCTTTACTTTAGTTTTATTTTATTTCAGAGAGCCTTAGGGGCTGATCTTGCTCTCGAAAGAGAGAGGATTTCGAACCCCTGTTGATTATTCTGTTTTATGATATTTGGTTTTCTACTTAAGATGTTTTCTGTTTCGATGAACATGTCTGAGTAGTTTACCTGTTAGGTTGAAGGATTCTCATTAGGGATTTCAGAGAATTATAGTTTAAATCAATCTGTAGGGATTCATATCTGCTAGTTCTTTGTTTAGGTTGTTCTTAATGCTTAATCTGAAGTAGCTAATCAGAATTATGCTGTTAGGTTGATTGATACAACGAGAGTTGGTTAATTAGCTAGAAAGAACCTAGATGAGCAATTTGATCTACTCGCAAAGAGATTTGGTTTAGGGGAATTGTGAACATATCAAACCTGATCATTAATGCTAGTTTAATCTGTTAGTAATTGCAAAGAGATTTGGATTCCTGCACTTAGACTTAGAGAATTCTCGCAACGAGAGTTGGTGAATTCTATATCCGTGTTTGAGTTCTAGAACAGTTATTGATTAGATCTAGATAGATTGATTGCTTGCGTTCCTGATTTCCTGAGAACTCCTGAAACCTAACGCTTCGCTTCCTTGCTCACAACTCGCTGCTGTTTACTTTTTGCTTGCTGATTTACTGCTTTTCCATATTGCTTTCTCCTAGTTTAATCTCTTCTGTTTTATAATCTATCGTTGACCGGAGTCCCTGTGGATTCAATACCCTAAGTACTACAACTACATCACTGTGCACTTGCAGTTAGTATAGGGATTAAAACTCGACCTATCACCCATCGCCGGACATGTCTCCGGAAACTGTCGTCGAAGGCCATTGTTGCGCTTCTTATACCTATTTCGATAAATGCGGATTGTTTTTTCCAATCCCTCGCATTATCTCATGGGTTTTAGCTCAGTTCCAACTGGCCTTTCACCAGATGACTCCGAATTTCGTTCGGTATGTCGTCGGGCTTTGGGGTCAGAGCCGTCGAGGAAGGCATCGATTTTGGAGTCGAGGAGTTGATGAGGGTTTGTTCGGTAAAACATAACACCCGTTTTCCCGGAACCTACTACCTCTCTCCTCGCCATGGGAAGATCCTTGATGAGATCCCGACAAGGGATGTGTGGAAGAGTAAATACTTCTACTTCAGGATCAATCGTCACTCGGTCGAGGATTTTGATTACTCGGTTATCCCGACAAGATGGGCGGCTAACGTTTGTTAGCTTATAGGGTTTACTAGTTTCCCTAGTTGCTACGGTGTCCTTTATTGATATCGAGCTGTTTGCTAATGACCTTTTTGGTTTCATTGCAGAGGCTCCTGAGTCATTACCTTTGGACCCGACTACATCGAGTTTGATAGCTCGCCTACGGAGAGGGGATATTCGTTGGTGCAACTTCACGGATCAGCGAATCCGAGCTGCTTTAGGTCCTGCTGCTCGACAACCTCCTCTATACCAACCTCGCCTTTTGAGAGACGAATCACGCCTCCTTCACCAGCCCGCTTCGACTCGAATCGTTCAGGCTCCGCTTCGGATTATCGAGCGGACCGGAGAAAGTAAGTGTTCCGGTTAGTCTTTCTGGGGGTTGTCGCGCGATATGCCCTTCGTTTGCTGGGCTGGCGACTTGAGCCACGCCCTTCTTTTTGCCATGGACGAGGGGCCTCCTCCTCCTCCCTCAATCCTCCTCCAAACCCTGTTCGGGTTTCTCTCCCTGAGGTCGCAGGGTCCGGAGAGGCAAATGTTGGGGTGGAGGATCTACCTCCTATTTCGACCGGTGAGGAACCAGTTCGGGTCTCGCCTGAAGAGCCTGCCTTGCGCAACTCTCGGTCGAATGGTTCGAGAGGGTCGAACGGTCGGAGCCGAGGGGCCCTCCTCTGGCGGCGAAGCGTCGAAGGACTGACGCGGAGGTGAGCTCGAGAAGATCGGGCCCGAGTGTTGAGGCGAGGCCTGCTTCTTCTGGGTCCTCGGGATCTTTCAACTGGCGCTTCAGGCACCAGAAGGAATGCCCGATTGCGGATGACCCGACGGGTGTTGCTTATCTGCTAAGGCATTTTAAGCCCGCAGGTGTTCAGCTCCCGGCTGTCGGGGATATGGCTCTCGGTGATACTTACACCGAGCTGATGGCGGCTTATGGGAAGGTAATAATTTTCTTCCCTTCATTTTTTTTATTTGCTTCGTGCTTAATTTTCATCACACACATATTTTTTATTTGGTAGGCCTTGGAGGCTGCGAACAGGTTTGCGGCTAGGGCCGAGCGCGAGCTGCGAGAGATACCGCAGGTGAGCGAGCTCGACACCGTCAAGACAACGGTCAGCAACCTGAAAGCGCAGTTGCAAGGGGCCTTGGCTCGGGAAGAGGAGCTAAAGAAGAAGGCGGGCGACCTGGATAAGCAATTGCAGGGTGCCTTGGCTCGGGTTTCGGTTGCGGAGGAAGCGAGCCAAATGGCCATTGAGACAGGTTGGGTTGCGGACGTGCGGGCTGCGCAATGCCAGGCTGATTTGGACAAGGTTCTCGCCGACCGGGAGTTTGATGTCAAGGTAGCAGCCCATGAGGCGAGGAAAGGGCTAAACGGTGAATATCTCAAGATTCTCGAGGGGATCGTGGCGAAGGAGAGCCAGAGGAAGGTCGCCGTGAGCGCTGAGATGAGGCTACAGGAGGCCTTGGCTAATATCGCTCTTATTGCCGAGTTCGCCTCTGGCGAATTGGACCTGACCAAGGAGGTGATGGACTTGGCCGAGAAGAAGAGATTGGCCACAGAGGAGATGAATGCTGCGGCGGTGTCGGACTTCAGTATCAGCAAGCTTAATTTGCCGGTGATGTCGGACGATTCCGTGATCCTTGCGCGCCCCCCAAATCAGGCGGCTACTCGTCTTGATCAGTATGGGTCGAACCTCCCGACCGGAGTTAGCTCGGGAGTTAGCGATGAGGTCGAGGGTCAACTCGAGGAGGACAGGGCGACCGATGGTCAGACGGAGAATCAAGACGAGGCTTCCTCTCCTTCCAAGCAGTTCTAGTCCTTTTCATTTGTTGCCGCCCGAGAGGGCTTTTAATTCAGACTTTTCGTTGCCCGAGGGGGCTTTTAATTTCTTTTCAGACTTTTGTTGCCCAAGGGGGCTTTTTGTTCGATCTTGAGGACATTATGTCCCCCTTTTTTTTATGAACTGCTTTTTAAATCTTTCATGCCTTAGCATAGATTTTTATGTTTTTATGCCTTAACATAAAATTCGAGCCGTTGCGGCGATTCGAACTTCTCCAGGGGAATCGAGCAGATAACTTATTTTGAGTTGCCTTAGGTAGTTCTTTGTGAACTTTAAGTCAATCACATTTGAGCTCGAGCTCTCTGCTAGGAATAGTCTGGAGGGCGACTACTTCGTAATGTAAGATTCAGGCTTAATCGCTGAATTGAAAAGAGAAGTATTAAGTATGAAAACGAATCGAAGTAAACTTACAAAGATCCGACTTGGAGTATGTAGAGGTTGCATGCTTGAATAGCTGTCTTGACCTCGTTATTTTGCTTAAGGGGTGGGGCAGCCCCCCCCCCCCCCCCCCCCCCCGATTCTTTTAATCCGTATAAGGTTTAGAAGAATTGTATATTTTTTTTTTTGGAAAGATCGTTCTGGATCTCTTTCTTTGGAGCGATCATTTCAGTTCGTTCGCAGTGGGAGGACCGTTCTAGGTCGTTTTGTTCGAAGGGATAATTTTATATCGCTTTGATTTTGGGGGAGACCGTCTGAGATCTCGTTGGAAGGATAATTTCATATCGCTTTGACTTTGGGAGAGGCCGTTTCAGGTCGCTCGGAAGGGATATTTTCATATCGCTTTGAATTTGGGAGAGGCCATTTCGGGTCGCTCGAAAAAGGATAATTTCATATCGTTTGATTTGCGGGAGGCCGTTTGAGGTCTCTTGGAAGGGATAATTTCATATCGCTTGCTTTAGGAGAGGCCATTTCAGGTCGCTCGGAAGGGATACTTTCATATCGCTTTGATTTAGAAGAGATAATTTCATATCTTTCGTTTCGGGAGAGATAATTTCATATCTTTTGTTTTGGGAATGTTATGACAAGGTATTTCGCAATGATTCTAACTTTTACGACAGAAAGAAGCATTGGATTAAGAGACTTATTTTGATTTCACAAAGATAAGTTGGGGTAACTTCCTCGGAAGCTGCTGAGCTCGGCGTGAGCTTTGTTTTTTGGGGGGCGGCTGCGCTCGAAGTCGAGCTGCCTACGTACCCTTTTTAAGGGGATCAAGCCATTTCGTAGTTCGATTATGTTGATGTACTCCTAGTGGAAATACTTTTTGAGGTTGATGATGTTCCAAGGTCGTAGTTCGGGCTTCTGGGTTTCCACCGACTTGAGTCGGTAGACCCCGTCCTTTACGACGTCGGTGACCTGGTAAGGACCTTCCCACTTCGCTCCTAATTTTCCAGCGTGTTCTTCCTTTTTATGGTCGAACACTTTCCGCAAGACGAGCTCCACTACTTGAAACCTTCGAGTTTTGATTCGGGAATCATAATAGCGAGCTGCGGCTTGTTGGTAATTCTGGAGTCGAGCTAATGCGAGGTTCCTCCTTTCGTCGACGAGGTCGAGCTCGTCAGTTATAATCTTGTTGTTAAGTTCCTCTTGTCGTGGGCATTCTTCTTTGCGAATGCTTGACACGAGAATTTCAGCTGGTACTACCGCCTCGATTCCGTAAGCCAGCGAGAAGGGAGTCTCGCCAGTGGATTTGCGGGGGGTAGTCCGGTAGGCCCAGAGTACGGCTGGGAGTTCGTCACTCCAGGTTATTTTGCACTCGTTGAGCCTTTTCTTGAGGCCGTTCATAATCGCTTTGTTAGCTGCTTCTGCTAGCCCGTTCCCTTGGGGGTAGCGTGGCGTTGAGTAAGTCAGCTTTACGTTCCAAGTTCTGCAGAACTCTTTGAACGTGTTTGATATGAACTGAGATCCGTTATCGGTGACGACCTCGTGGGGTAGTCCATGTCGGCAAACGATGTTTCGCCAGACGAACTCCTTAACGTGAACGTCCTTGATTTTCTGGTATAACTCTGCTTCAATCCACTTGGTGAAGTAGTCCGTCATCACCAACAGGTGTGTGGCTTTCTTTTTGCCAGATGCGACCAGCGGTCCAACGATGTCCATTCCCCACCGCATGAATGGGTATGGTGATGAGATAGAGGAGAGTTTCTCCGACGCTTGGTGGATAATTGGGGCATGCTTTTGGCATTTATCGCACTTGTTGGAGAAAGATTCGCATTCGGCGGCCATTGTAGGCCAATAGTAGCCTTGCCTTTTGATTCGCACGGCCAATGCTCGTCCTCCGGAATGGCTTCCGCAGGATCCGTCATGTGTTTGTGTAATCACGGCCAGGGCTTGCTTTTTGTCAAGGAATTTAAGGTAAGGTCCGGAGAGGCTTCTTTTAAAGAGCTCTCCTTGTGTGACACAGTACCTCGCACTCTGCGTTTTAAGTTTCCGCATCTCCCATTTGCCGTCGGGAACTTCGCCGTTTGTGATGTATCGAATGATCGGAGTTCTCCAATCTTCGTCGTTGTTAGGCTCAGGTCCCTGACTAGTGGATGCGGTCTGAATTGGTCCGTCGGGGACGTTCGCGACGTAAACGGTGCTTCTAGGATCAAGATCATCATCAATCTCGATGATGTCGCTATTAGTGTCTCTGGGACACTCTTTGCGTTTGACATTGTCCTTCACAGCGGGCTCGTCCTCTTTCAAGGACAGAGCTTTGAGAGCTATGTCGATGCTTGGTTTTTCTATCCCTTCGACTGGTATGATCCGTTTGAGGTTAGGATCTGATGTCGATGCTAATGCGGCTAACGCATCGGCTGCGGTGTTTTCACCTCGTGGGATTCGTGTTAGATCGAAGGATTCGATCTGTTCGGCCAATGTATGGACTACCCGTAGGTATGCTTCCATTCGTTCGTCTTTGGCCTCGTAGTCGCCATGATATTGGCTCGTGATTAGTTGGGAATCGCTGAAGGCGTTTACTTCCCGGGCTCCTATGGCTATCGCAAGTCTGAGCCCGGCTATTAACGCTTCATATTCAGCCTCGTTATTCGATGCGGCGAAGCCCAATCTGAACGATTGTTCTAGTACTTCACCCGTTGGGGAGACTAATTTCACTCCGACTCCGAACCCTTGTCTTGAGGAAGCTCCATCGACGTAGAGCTTCCATCTTTGGGCCGAAGTCGGGTCGAGTTCTATAGTCGGAGGGAGCTTGATTATGAAATCTGCCAGTACTTGTGCTTTTAGGCATGTTCGAGCTTTGTATTCAATGTCGTACTCGCTAAGTTCGATAGCCCATTTGACCAATCGACCTGATTGGCTCGGACTGTGAAGAATGGTTCTCAGTGGTTGAGAGGTCATCACTATGATCGAGTGCGATTGAAAGTACGGTCGGAGTTTCCGAGCCGACGTTACTAGCGCTAAGGCGAGTTTTTCCATGGCGGGGTATCTGGTTTCAGCGTCGATCAAGGTCTTACTGATGTAATACACCGGCCGTTGTTCGTTCTGTTCCTCGCGAACCAGGACTCCACTTACTGCTGCCGTCGAGACAGCTAGGTAGAGGTAAAGGGGTTCTCCTTCTACTGGTTTCGCCAGTATGGGTGGTTCGCTTAAGTAGGCTTTGAGCTGAGTGAATGCCTCTTCGCACTTTTCGTCCCAGAGGAACTTTTTGTTTGCTCTTAACAAGTGATAGAAGGGTAGACATTTATCAGTCGACCTTGAGATGAAGCGATTCAGAGCAGCTATTTTGCCGGTTAGGCGCTGGACTTCTCGTGTCGTTCTGGAAGATTTCATCTCTATGAACGTTGCGATCTGTTTGGGGTTCGCTTCGATCCCTCTTTCGGT
Source organism: Orychophragmus violaceus (assembly GCA_030180135.1). Lineage (NCBI taxonomy): Eukaryota > Viridiplantae > Streptophyta > Magnoliopsida > Brassicales > Brassicaceae > Orychophragmus > Orychophragmus violaceus. The sequence goes on along the minus strand of CM058232.1, from coordinate 81,974,361 downwards.
CACCAAGTAACCGAGGAATTCTCCTGAAGGGACCCCGAAGGTACATTTAGCTGGGTTGAGTTTCATCACATACTTATTAAGAATGGTAAAGCATTCTTTTAGTTGGGGGATGTGATCCTCGTACCTGGAAGATTTTACCAGCATATCATCGATGTAGACTTCCATGGTTTTGCCTAGGAGTCCTGAAAACATCTTGTTGACGAGGCGCTGGTAAGTTGCTCCTGCGTTTTTCAGTCCGAAGGGCATGACTTTGTAGCAGTACGTGCCTCGATCCGTTATGAATGAAGTCTTTTCTTGGTCTTCAGGGTTCATCAATATTTGATTGTACCCTGAGAACGCGTCCATAAAGGATAGCAGCTGATGTCCAGCGGTGGCCTCGACCAGTCGGTCGATGTGCGGGAGTGGGAAGCTGTCCTTTGGACATGCTTTGTTGAGATCCGTGAAGTCTACATAGACCCTCCACTTTCCGTTCTTTTTCTTAACCACCACGGGGTTCGCGAGCCAGTCGGGGTACTTGACCTCTCTGATCGATCCGATTTTTAATAACCGATCGATCCGATTTTTAATAACCGATCGACCTCGTCATTGACGGCTTTGGCCCGCTCAGGGCCTAGTTTTTGACGTTTCTGTCTTATCGGTTTGTAGGTTGGGTCGACATTCAGCTTGTGGCTGGTTACATCGATGTTTATCCCTTTCATGTCTGCTGAAGACCAGGCGAAGGAGTCGACGTTCTGTTTGAGAAAAGAGACCAGTTCGTTCTTAACCGGCTCTGATAGGTCGATTCCGATGCCAACGAGTCTTTCGGGATGAGCCTCGTCTATGCAGACCTGAGTCGTGAGGTCCTTTGGAGGTCCTATTTGACTGGGATCGTTCGACCTTTTGGTCTGCATGGTGGCGAGCTCCTCCTCTTTCTGTAATTGCTACGCAGGGGATTTCTCGATCTGCTTGTATCCGTTCATGTAGCAATGACGGGAAATCTTTTGACTTCCGTAAATGGTTTTGATCCCTTTGGGAGTTGGGAACTTTACGCATTGGTGGTAGGTCGATGGTACCGCTTTCATGTCGTATATCCATGGTCGACCTAGGATTGCGTTATAGGGAGCTGGCCGATCTACTATGACGAACTCCGTCATTCTCCGAACTCCTCCAGCAATTACTGGGGCGAAGACAGAGCCCATCGAGTATGTCGTTCCGCCAGCAAAACCTACTAGTGGTGTTTTTTCTTCCACAATCTCGGAGTCGTTGAAGTCCATCTTTTTGAACGCGTCGTAAAAGAGGACATCTACCGAACTTCCTGTGTCAATCATTATCCTTGAGAGTTCGACATCTCCCACTACTAGACAAACGGGGAGGGCGTCGTCGTGTGGCTTGTCGAGATTACTTGTCTCGCTCTCGTAGAAAATGATTTCGTGGTCTGGACCCAACATTGGGGTTTTTCCCCCTCTGTCGGTCTCGACTCTTCTTTGAAGAGCTTTGATCGAATTGACCGAGTCGCGGCAAAGCTTGGAGCCACCGAAGATGAAGTCGATTCGTTTAGGGGGTATAGCCCGTACACCCCCCCCCCCCCCCCCCCCCCCCCCCCCCCCCCCCCCCCCCCCCCCCCGCAGAGACGAGGGAGATTGATTCTTGAGCGTAAACTCTTGGCAGGAGCCGTAGGCGGGGATAGCGCCGAACCTCCCGGAGTGCCGCTTAGGTTAAGCTCGCCGAGGATAAACTCAACTCGCTTCCGCGACCCATGAGGGAGAGTTTCGGGGGATTCCGGCTCTTTTGACCGTTCCCGTTTGTTTTGGGAGTGCTTTTTGGAGTTCGACTCCTTGGTCTGTTTGTTTTCCTTTTTGTCGGACAGAGTTTCCTCATCGACTTCAGAGTCTTTTTTGCTTTCGGACTCCTGTTTTTGAGCCTCTGCTTTAGCTCGAGTATAACAATCCTCGGTCGAGTGCCCTCTCTTATTGTGGAAATCACAGAATTTTTCCTTGTCGAACTCGAATTTCTTCGAGCTCTTTGGGCTCTCGACCGCGTTGACGTTCCCTGATTTACGGGAATCCTTTTTCGAGTTCGGATTTTGCGAGCCCGACGGGTTCCTTTCTTTCCGGTGTTTTTCCCTGAGGGCCGTGGTTTCGTCCTCGAGGCGAGCAAAGGCCGATGCGCGATGGAGGGCGTCATCGAGCGTTTGAGGTTCTCGGACTGTTATTTCCTCGCGGAATCTGGTTGAGAACCATAGTCCCCATCTTAACGCTTCTATAGCTACCTCATCTCGTGGATTCGCGATTTTGGATTTTATTTCCTTAAATCGGTTGATGTACGAGCGAAGTGTTTCGTCGGGTTTTTGAGAGACGCCAAATAAGGCTGCCTCGGTAGTCTTTTCCTCGATGAAAACGGAGTATTGTTTGAGGAAAGCCGTCATGAACTGGGTGAAGTTGTCAATGGACCTTTCTTCCAGTCCGGCAAACCATTCTAGGGCAGAACCTGATAGGTTTTCCGCGAAGAGCCTGCAGAAGGCTGGCTCCCTCTCCTCATCGGTAAGGTACACCCTTGCCATTGCTAGTCAGAATGCCCTGATGTGGGCTTTCGGGTCTGATTTCCCAGAGAATTCTGGAAACTTAGTTTTCTTGATCTCTCGGATCCTTGCAAACGCAATCCGATCTGTGAACGGCGTTTGTTGTGTTTCTTCGATCACTCGATCGATGTCAGGAGCCGCGCTCGTCGCCATGTAAACTTTCGAGCTCAGACTGTTAAACTGGGCTTTAGCCTGTTCAATGTATTGTCTAAGCATATCGTGTTCATCGCCCTCTGCGGGTGCGAACTAGACTTGTGCCTGACCTGACGTTTGTTCCGGAAAAATGGGGTCGAGGAGATCGATCGTTGGGATCGACCTCGTCTGATCGACCTGGGGTGTTTGGAACTGAACTGAGTTTGATCCGTTAAGGAGTCCCGAGCTCGAGGCGAAGGCAGAACCTCCTAGTTGCCTCGGTCGGATGTTAGAGTTACTCGGGAAAGGTGGTGGCCCGGGTAATGGTCGGTTTCTTGATCCGGTTGGGTCTGTGACCATTGAACTCGAACCAAATGGGGTCGGTATCGTGATAGGGGTCATTGTAGGGTGGAAGCCACTATTTGACGTATTACTGAAATTTCCCGACGTTCCCGGAGGAGTTACTACCTGGGAGAAGTCTAAGCGGGTACACGGTGGAGGACTTATGGGAGTTCGCGTTGGTCTGCCCCCTTGGTTTGACTGGCGAGCTCTTCAAGGCGAGCGTTTAGACGCCGCTCTAGTTCGTCAAGCTGCGCTGCCAGAGAACGGTTTGCGATCTCTTGGGCCCTTGCGCTTGCCTCGTTGTTTCTCGTTTGATCTACCAACAGGCTTAACATCGAACGGATCTCGGCAAGATCGCTTGGCCCTTGTCTTTGTGGAGCAGAAGGTAGTGGCGAATTGGGTCTGGTTACTCCAGATCCTCCTCCTGGGGTGGGTATTGAGTCATTTCTCATCCACACCCAGTTTCTGCTCGGATCATTAGTTCCTGACAAAACATTTGTCGGAGTCTGGCTCGCCGCGATTGTTTGAGCGACGGAGCCGGCTGGTGCCGAGGTCGTGGAGACTGAGGCAGAGCTCGTCAACACGCCGTCGGTCTGACCCATGTTTCTTACCCCGGTAGTGTTCTGAGGAACGTTGTCGACCTTTTGAGGGCGGTCAACCGGCGGTGTGGCGCTGGGAGAGCCAGTTTGGTCGGGATTCATCTCGATTTATCGGATCTAGGATCTGATTCTTAAGATAGGAAAACTTATAGAATGTCCCCACAGTCGGCGCCAAATGGGAGATCCGGGATTCACACTAAGAATTTGTATTCGTGGATTTGGACTTTTGGATATAGAAATGGTATAGTTTCCTATGAATCAAAGACTTTATTGAGATTGATCGTCGAGATAGAACAAACACAGTCGAGAAGAGAGTACAAAGTATAAATCGAGCTATCTAATCGAAGTGTTCTTAGCCTAGGTTGGAATTTTATTTAATGAGCCGCCACTTCTCTTCTTAAATAGCCTCGATTCTGATCTCTTCGTCCCGATCTTTCGGCCTCGTCGTTGTAACAATCTCCGAGATTTATGCGGATCGGTTGAACTGGCGAAGACCGAGTTGCTCTATCTCCACGTCATCCTCTGCCGAGCTCGAGCTAGATCGTCTCCGGCTTCGTCATCGTTTGGGCCTCTCCAAGGCGTTTGCTTCGCTTGGGCCCAACAAGAGAGTTGGCTCTCCCGTCTGTCTCTGATTCCGGAATGGGCTCGTAATTACGGGCCTTTGTCTTGTCTATTAATGGGCCGGATTTCCTAGGGGGAAATCCAGTACCAACACTTACCAAGTCACTACCTTCTCCCGCATTTTCTTATCTTCTTTCCCAAGTTTGGGGATTCAAGAGCTTTCACCACCAACTTGAAAGGGGGGGGGTATAGAGATAAGGATGTAATTAGGATAAAGATAAACAATACCTTGGTGTTTATCTTAACTTAGTGTTTATCTTCTAGCTCCTGAGGGCTTATCTATACGCTACATATCTTATATATATACTTACCTCAATATTGTGAATAAACTAAGCTTTACATTCCAATTCATTATGGAGATTATTGTATAATTTGCAGGAGACACTGTAGGAAACAGTTCCCGACTGGGTTCTTTTTGATTGATTTTAAGTTTTATGTGCACTTTTCCACAGTGTATTCTTCTACTGTGTTTTATATATGATTGTTCATGGGACCAAGCTGGAAAGGCTTAACCTAAACTTGCCGACTGTCACTTGATTTTAAGTTTTATGAGCTCTTATGTATATGACATGTAACATTTATGTGCATCTTCAGTTCGACAGCAAACATGATGCTGCTAACGCCTATGCCGAAGCTGCTAAATGCTACAAGAAAATTAACACATATGGTATGTATAGGTCATTGGAAAATTTATCTGTTGTCATATATAGCCAAAGACTCCTCTTTTGTAAATTTACTTATCAGTAATATTGGAGTGATTATCAACTCTTTGTGTGTCTTCTTTTCGCTATGCATGTGTATTGTGTTATAATATAACCATGATCTTTAATGTAGACTGCAGAGGCTGCATCTTGTCTGGAGCGAGCGGTGAACATTTTCTGCGAGATAGGAAGGCTCAACATGGCTGTCGGATACTACAATGTAATATACCATGTGTCTCTTTTAAGCATGATATAAGATTACACTCTTTGTAAGTACAAACATTGAGTCAATATTTTAATTACGTCACTTAGCAAGTGCAGCTATCGGTTGTGCAGATTTTACATGGGATTATATTACATCCCCTGGCCCGTGAAACCCATATGGGGTCTTTTCACCGATGGTTTCCTGATCAAAGGGTACAAAAGGTAGCCTTATTTTGTGGTGTCTGGTGTTCTTGGTTTGGTCTCTGGTGTTCTTGGTTTGGTATCTACGATTGCAATTGGTACTTGGTAAGTTGCCTGCTGCATTGGCTTTGAGCTGTCTTTTGGATGTCTCTGCAGCTATGGCCATTGCAGAAGTAGTAATTAATTGATGCATGTATAACAACAAACTGTTGGGATAGTGTCCTGAAATCACACTTGTACTCACTCCTGATGATAGTTGTGTGTCGAGATCAGACATTCGTATAATACTGGGCGGTTGCAATGTTTTGCTAGAAGCCTCTTGCAATCTGTAAGTTGTAGACTTACTGCCAGTATTATATGATCCTATAGGGTCACACACCTAAGCAAACTGGAAGCTAAAATATGGGGATGATCATTATGGTAATGATCATATTAATGTGTATTGGATACACATCAATATTGAGTTTCGAATAGTGTGTCGATCGACACGGTATGTGTGTCGATCGACACAGGGTCGATTCCGAAACTGAGTTTTGGTTTTATGATTAAAACGAATCTAATTAATCATGGTTCGGTTTAAGTCATTCCAGGTCATTATATAGTGATATAGTTTCGACCTGGAACCCTGGCCGTCGAGTTTTTCTTTGACAGAAAAGCAGAAACACCAGAAACTCTCAGATCCCATAGATCCGGCACTAGCATCCCGTTTTACAGCTTGTGTGCGTGTGTATCTGGTAGAGGCAAGGCATTTGCGTTGCTCACTGATCTCGTTCACCAATTCATTCCGCTGCCAGTTCAAGGTAAGAACGAGGTTGGTAAATTTCAATATATCAAACTCTAGATCCTAGGAGATCCAACAGTGGTATCAGAGCATGTTAGGGTTTATACTATTGAATCTGATGCAATTAATTCGAAAACTGATGTTGTTGAATTGAATATTGCTTGCCAAATCGTGTTTTCAAGGTTTTAGTCTCGGATTAACACTTTGTTGAAAATCGATGAACTGTTGAAATCGCACTGTGTCGATCGACACTAAGCTTGTGTCGGTCGACACGCCGCGAAAACGCATAAAATTTTTAGGGTTTGTCGCAGAGTGTCGATCGACACAAAGCGTGTGTCGGTCGACACATAGCGAAAACTCGTAAATAATTTTAGGGTTTTGATCTGAGATCGAGTACCCGTATTCGTGCTGTATCGATCGATACACTGGGTGTGTCGGTCGACACAGGCAAAGCGATTAGATAGATCGGTTCAATTGGATTGAACCGGTTATCTCGCTCGGTTAATTTTAATTAACCAATTTGGTTCTGTTTTGGTAATGTCGATCGACACAGAGTTGTGTGACGATCGACATGGACCGTTAAACCGAACCGGTTCAATTAGATTGAATCGGTTAAGGAAATTTGATCCGGTTTGACCGGTTATCGAAGACCGGTTTAAATTGGGTTGTGTCGACCGATGCCAATGGTTGGTGTCGATCGACACACCATTCACAGAATTACTGGTTGGACCATAAATTTGCATATACCAGACCAAATTTAATCCTAAAGTTCTAGATGAACCTAAACTTAATAAAACTGAATGTTTTAATTAAATTAATAACTTCTTGGATGTATATTGGATATACATCAAGATCAAATAGTTCTTTTCCTCAACTAAATATCAAGTGATCTTGATGTCTTGCCCGATCTTGGCTACTGTCAAGACTCGTTTTGTTTGTTGGATAGCCTTGGAGTCCTTGGTATCCACAGCAACATGAGTGAGGCAGGTGGTCATTGATAGACTTGCAGTGAGACTGTCAGTGATCACAAGACAGAAGGGATTGGTTTTACTTGACTGGGCTATCAGAAGTTCTGGGCCCAGAGACTTCAAAGTGGATTAGACATAGTTTGTCTCATCTGCGACCAAGAGTTGTACTGGATACAATTAACAATGATTTGCTTACCTAGATAACTAAAGTTTGGGTAATGGTGAGTCGTCCACTCAGATTTTGGTGAAGTACGGATCTTGGCTCATTGTATTCATCTGAGGAAACATAGTTTTGAATACAATGCGAGTTTTTCTTATTAGATAAGAATTCTCATTTCCTTGAGCATTATAACTAAAACATCTACCTCTTTTAATTACAGCTATGTCTGTCTCAACTCACATCAACACTTTCTCACTAAGATCCGTCCTTGAGAAGGACAAGTTAAATGGATCTAATTTCTTGGATGGTATCGGAATCTGAGAATAGTTCTCAGGCAGGAGAACAAGGAATATGTCCTTGAAAGAGTTCTCCCCGAGAGGCCACGTTCCAATGCCCCGCAGACATAAAACAATGCTTGGGATAAGCATTCAGCTGATGTCAAAGATGTTAATTGTCTAATGCTGGTGACTATGAACTCTGAGCTGCAGAAGCAATATGAGAACGTGATGTCACCCATTGAGATGATTAACAGCCTGAAAGCTTTGTTTCAGGAGCAAGCTCGCACAGAGAGATACCAGACGGTTAAATCTCTCATGGATTGCAAGCTGGCTAAGGATAGTCCAGTAAGTCCTCATGTCCTTAAAATGATGGGTTACATTGATAACCTGGGGAAACTGGACTGTGCCATTAGCCAGGAGCTAGCCACTGACATGATTCTGCAGTCTTTGCCGTCGTGTTTTGATCAGTTCATCATGAACTACAACATGCAAAACATGACTAAGACATTGACTGAGTTGCACGGCATGCTGAAGACAGCATAGCCGAATCTCAAGAAGGCAACTCCCAGTGTACTGATGGTACAAGGGGGTAAAAGGTTTAAGAAACCTAAGAAGGATAAGGGAAAGGCCCAAGTTGTCCAGACTGAGAGTCAGGACAAGCCCAAGCCGAAGCCCAAATCCGGGCCTTCTCCTGAGGATAAATGCAACTACTGCAAAAAAATTAGGGCATTGGAAGAGAGACTGCAAGAAGTTCGTGGAAGATTACAAGAAGCTGAAGAAGACGTATGATGCGTCTGACTCAGGTATTTATGTTATCGAACTTAATGTTATGTCTTCAAGTTCTACTTCGTGGGTATTGGATACCGGCTGCGGTGCTCATATTTGTACTGATGTACAGGCACTAAGAAACAGTAGAACGCTGAAGAAAGGACAAGTGGAGCTACGGGTCGGGAATGGAGCTAAGGTTGCTGCACTGGCCGTAGGCACTTACGATTTGTCCTTACCTTCGGGCATGGTTTTAGCTTTGAATAATTGCTACTTTGTACCTGCGATTAGCAGAAACATAATTTCAGTTTACGTTTTGGATTTGGAAGGTTTTGATTTTGCTGTTAAGAATAAAGTTTGTTCTTTTAATCGTGATGGTACGTATTATGGTAGCGCCCCATTAGATAATGGGTTATATGTTTTAAACCAAGAAATGCATGTCTTTAACATAAATACAAAGCGGTTTAAGTCAAATGACGAAAACCTGACTTTCTAATGGCATTGTCGTTTGGGCCATATCAATGAGAAACGCATTCAGAGACTCCATCGAAATGGGCTTCTGGGCTCATTTGATTTTGAATCATGTGAGAAATGTGAATCTTGTTTGATGGGCAAAATGGCTAGAGCCCCTTTCAACAAACCAAACGAAAGGGCCAGTGCCTTATTGGGCCTTGTTCATACTGATGTATGTGGGCCGATGAGCACTGTTGCCAGAGGAAATTACAAGTATTTCATTATCTTCACTGATGACTTCAGTAGGTATGGCTATGTCTATTTGGTGAGACACAAGTCAGAATCCTTTGATAGATTTAAGGAATTCAAGAATGAAGTACAGAACCAACTTAACAAAAGTATTAAAGCTCTGCGATCGGATCGCGGAGGAGAATACTTGAGTCAAGAGTTCAGCGACTATCTGAGCGAGTGTGGAATTGTTTCACAACTCACTCCTCCTGGAACACCCCAATGGAATAGAGTGTCAGAGGGAGGAATCGAACCTTATTGGATATGGTTCGGTCTATGATGAGTCATTCAAATCTTCCATTATCCTTTTGGGGATACGCTCTAGAAACGTCTGCGTTTACACTAAATAGGGTGCCATCTAAATCAGTGGAAAAGACACCACATGAATTGTGGACTGGGAACATCCCTAGTCTGTCTTTCCTGAAGATTTGGGGTTGTGAGGCTTATGTCAAACGTTTAATCTCTGACAAGCTCGCACCCAAATCAGATAAATGCTACTTCGTTGGTTATCCTAGGGAAACCAAGGCATACTACTTTTACAACCAATCTGAGAACAAAGTATTCGTTGCTCGGGACTGTTCTTTTCTTGAGAGGGAGTTTCTCTCTAAGAAAAACAGTGGGAGTAAAGTACATCTTGAAGAAATTCGAGATGCACAGGAGACTGCTCAACCTGCTGAGGAAGAGCAGTAGTTGGATCCACAAAGTTCTGTGGAACCGGCGCCTGTGGAGTCTGAAGTTCGCAGATCCGGAAGGATCCGTCACGAATCCGAGAGATACAATGGATTTCTCGTGACCAATTCCAATGATCTGATGATCATTGATAGTGACGAACCAGCGACCTTCGCGGAAGCAATGATGGGCCCGGACTCCGAAAAGTGGCTTGGAGCCTCTAAATCCGAAATGGGATCCATGTCAGAAAACCAAGTATGGTCCTTGGTCGATTTACCTAATGGTGCAAAAGCCATTGAGTGTAAATGGATCTTCAAGAAGAAGATTGACGTGGATGGAAATGTGCAAATTTACAAAGCGAGGTTGGTGGCTAAAGGTTTCAAGCAAATTCATGGTATTGACTATGATGAAACTTATTCCCCGGTCGCTATGCTTAAATCCATTCGGATTCTTCTAGCAATTGCCGCTCATTATGACTATGAGATTTGGCAGATGGATGTCAAAACCGCATTCCTGAATGGTATTCTGGAAGAGGACGTGTATATGACACAACCTGAAGGTTTTGTTGATCCTAAGAACGCTGGGAAGGTATGCAAGCTTCATAAATCCATTTATGGATTGAAGCAAGCATCACGGAGTTGGAATCTTCGTTTTGATGAAGCAGTAAAACAATTTGGTTTCATCAAGAACGAAGAGGAACCATGTGTTTACAAGAAGACTAGTGGGAGCAGAATTGCGTTTCTTGTACTGTATGTCGATGACATACTCCTCCTCGGTAATGACGTTCCGTTGCTTCAGTCTGTTAAGACTTGGCTCGGAAGTTGTTTTTCCATGAAAGACATGGGAGAAGCCGCGTACATTCTTGGAATCAGAATCTACAGATATAGAGTGAATAGGCTGATTGGATTGTGCCAGGACACTTATATTGATAAGGTGTTGCACAGATTCAGGATGCATGATTCCAAGAAGGGCTTCATACATTTGTCTCATGGCATTAGTCTCAGCAAGAAGCAGTGTCCGGTGACACATGCTGAGCGGGAGCGCATGAATAGGATTCCTTATGCTTCTGCAATAGGATCTATTATGTATGCCATGCTCTGCACTCGTCCAGATGTAGCTTACACGTTAAGCATGACGAGTAGATACCAATCTGATCCAGGTGAAGTTCACTAGACAGCTGTCAAGAATATTCTCAAGTATTTGAGACATACTAAGGATAAATTCCTGGTGTATGGAGGAAGTGAAGAACTTGTGGTGAATGGATTCACCGATGCGAGTTTTCAGACGGACAGAGACGATTTCCGATCACAATCTGGATATGTCTTCTGTCTAAATGGCGGTGCAGTGAGCTGGAAGAGCTCTAAGCAGAATACCGTAGTTGATTCCACAACGGAAGCTGAATATGTTGCTGCTTCTGAAGCGGCAAAGGAAGCTGTTTAGATCAAGAAGTTCATGACTGAACTTGGTGTGATTCCTAGTATCTTGGAGCCAGTGGCTTTATTTTGTGACAACAATGGAGCCATTGCTCAGGCGAAAGAAACACCAGAAGTCCAAACACGTAGAGAGGAGATATCACTTGATTCGTGATATCGTCAATAGAGGTGATGTGAAGATCAGCCGAGTTTCGACGGAAGAGAATGTCGCTGATCCTCTGACTAAGTCACTCCCAAGGCCTAAGCAAGAGAGTCATACGACTGCTGTAGGCATTAGAGATCTTAAGATGTAATCTTGATTCTAGTGGGAGTTTTAGTTTTATTTTAGTTATAATAAGATGCTCTTGTAAAACATTCTGATGGATATGTTTAATGAAATTTGATTTCAGCATTATTTATTGTGATCTAAATAATGGTCCCAAAATAAGTTTATGTCATATTATAGGTCATCAAGTTGAGGACTTGATCATGAAACCCTATAAGTCATAGATGACATAAATTATGTTCTGTCCCTATTCGAGGTTGTCAAAGTGGGACAATGACAACCGCGAGAGACTAGATTGTGAGGTGACTGTTGACTAAGTTTCATGGAGTCAATGATATGAGTATCACAGTCAGTCACATAGATATATGTTGGTGAACATATGATCGGACATGACCCGCTAATGAGAAGTCTACAAGATAGTTATATCTGTGTCATAAGAGGTTCTCATTATGACTATAGAGTATAGTCCTCAGACCTGAGTTCATCATGCTTTCTTGCATATGAATTGGTACACCTTGAATTTGTCAAACGTCGACCCGTAACTGGCGAACATAACGGCACTGTTCAGGTATATCATGAAGTGTGCGTTGAAATAGGGATGGAACAAGAAGGGATTTGTCCCTCCTGAATAACGGGAGATACATATCTCAGGGCCTATCGAAGATTTTGTCATGAGAAAATGTGTGGCCGCACTCAAACGAACTGTAGTTCAGATGTTTGGATTGTTCAGTATAAGATCAGGAGTTCGATAAACACGATGTTGGCTTAATAAGGATGACACCAATCTTGCCTTATGCCAAATCGAGATATGGAGACAAAAGGATTATAGGAATTGATGATTCCAGTACAAGTGGGAGATTGTTGGGATTGTGTCCTGAAATCACACTTGTACTCACTCTTGATGATAGTTGTGTGTCGAGATCAGACATTCGTATAATACTGGGCGGTTACAATGTTTTGCTAGAAGCCTCTTGCAATCTGTAAGTTGTAGACTTACTGCCAGTATTATATGATCCTATAGGGTCACACACCTAAGCAAACTGGAAGCTAAAATATGGGGATGATCATTATGGTAATGATCGTATTAATGTGTATTGGATACACATCAATATTGAGTTTCGAATAGTGTGTCGATCTGAAGGAATTTCTAGCAGTTCTAATCAGGATTAGCAACCCTAGTCTGAATTCCGAGCCTAGGATCTAAGGTTCATGTAATTGAATCATTTGGGATCTCAGAATTACCTGGTGATTAGCAGCGGAAGATTTGCAGATAATCGAGATCTAAAGCGCCTCAAATGCTGCGCCTCTACTGGTATCCACACGCACACTAACTGAACAGCAGGGATGCTAGTGCCTATAGAGATCCAATCTCTTCGGAGGTTTGTATCTGTGTTCTGGTGGCTGTAAATTAGGTTAGGGATCAGTTTAGGTCGACCATATATCTTATATATGTCGACTTAAACCATGACGGAATTAACCAACGATTAACCGAATTAATCTGATTAATCCGCGAGTGCATCGATCGTTGCACTATATGCATCGATCGATGCAGTCCCAGAACATTGATATCGAATGCATATCAAATATGCATTCACTAGATCATTACATTAATGATCAACCTCGTCTTTAACGTCCAGTTTGCTTAGGTGTGTGACCCTGTAGGATCATGTAACACTAGCAATGAGTTCTAAACTCATTGATCATAAGTGGCTTCTAGCAAAGCATTATGACTACCTAGTATTATATGATTGTCTCATCTCGACAATACAACTATCACTTAGAGCAAGTACAATAGATTTCGGGACATTCCCAACAATCTCCCACTTGTACTGGAATCATCTATTCCCATAATCCCTTCGTCACTTTATCTCGATCTAGCATAAGGCAAGAACTGTGTCATCCTTATTGAGCCAAGATCATGTTCATCGAACTCCGATTTATACTGACAAGACAAACGACTGACAATCACCTCGTTTGAGTGTGGCCACACATTTCTCAGTATCAAATCTTCGATGGGCCCTGAGATATTTATCTCCTGTTATATAGGAGGGACAAATCCCATCTTGTTCCATCCCTGTTTCTTCACACGCTTCATGATATGCCCAATCAATGCCTTTATAGTCACCAGTTACGGCTGACGTTTGACAAGGTAAAGCGGACCAATTCATATGTAAGAAAACATGATGAACTCAGGTATAAGGACTATACTCTATAGTCGTAATGAAAACTCTCATGACACTTATATAACTATCCCGTAGAGTTCTCATCAGTGGGTCATGTCCGATCATGTGTTCTCCAACACATATCTATGTGATTGACTTTAATACTCTTATTAATGACTCCATGAAACTTAGTCATCAGTCACCTCACATACTAGTCTCACGTGGTTGTTAATGTCCCACTTTAACAACCTCGACCAGGGACCAACATAATTTATGTCATTTATTATCTATAGGGTTTCATGATCAAGTCACATACTTGATGACCTATAAAATGTCATAAATTACTTTGGGACTATTATTTAATAACCATTATTAAATAATACAGATGTCAGATTTCAATAACATAATCAAATTATGTTTATACGAACATCATATCATAACTAAAATTAATAACAATGACTCCCACTAAAATTAAGATCACATCTTAAGACATCTAATGCCTTTAGCAGTAGTCTGACCCTTATTCGCTCTTGCTCAGCGTGTGTCGAAAGACACTGCGTCTTGCTAAGAGTAATACCAAGAGTCATTTGCACAAAGCCCTTCTTGGAATCCTGCATGTTGGACATGTGCAAGGCCTTATCACTATAAGTATCTTGACACAATCCAATTAGCTTATCCAATCTATCTCTATAGATTATTATTCCAAGAATGTATACGGTTTCTCCCATAATTTTATTGAAAAATAACTTTCGAATCAAGTCTTAACAGACTGAAACAATGGAACTTCATTTCCGAGAAGTGGTATGTTATCAACATATAATACTAGAAATGCAATTGCGCTCCCACTAGTCCTCTTGTAAACACACAGTTTCTCTTCATTCATGACGAAGTCAAACCTTTTGACTGCTTTATCAAAACGAAGATTTCAACTCCGAGATGCTTGCTTCAATCCATAAATGGTTTGATGAAGCTTGCATATCTTCCTAGCTTCATTAGGATCAATGAAAAACTTCAGGTTGTGTCATGTACACATCCCTTTCCAGAATTCCATTAAGGAAAACTGTTTTCACATCCATCTGCCAGATCTCATAACCCTTATGAGTGGCGGTTGCTAGGAGAATCCGAATGGACATAAGCATGATGTTTGGGAATAGGTTTCTTCATAGTCAATACCATGAATTTGCTTGAAACCTTTTGCCACTAACCTAGCTTTGTATATCTGAAAATAACCATTTTCGGATTCAGCGGCTTTCAGCCATTTTCGGAGTCAAGGCCCATCATTGCTTCCTCAAAATTCGCAGGCCCGTCACTTTCAATGATCAGTAGATCACGGCAATTGGTTATGAGAAATCCATATTTCTCGGGTTCGTGACGGATCCTTTCGGATCTGCAAGCTTCAGTTTTCTGTAAGAGTCGCGCACATATATCTCATATGTATACTTTTACCACGACCTAATTAACCAAGATTTAAACCGTAGTTAATTAAGTCATAAACCAAAATCAATATTTGGTTCGCGATCTGTGTCGATCGATGCAACTTTTGTGTCGATCGACACTTCTTCAGAAACTCGCCATTTAAATGTATATCGAATATACATTCACCAGATCCTTTATAAACTCTAGGCACCACAGGTGCAGGTTCTACAACTCTTTGTAGATCCAACTGCTGCTCTTCCTCATCAGGTTGAGCAGTCTCCTGTGATTTTCGAATTTCTTCGAGATGTACTTTTACTCCCACTGTTCTTCTTGGAAAGAAAGTCTTTCTCAAGAAAACATAGTTCCGAGCAACAAACAATTTGTTCTCGAACTGGTTGTAAAAGTAACATGCCTTGGTTTTGTTAGGACAACCAATGAAGTAGCACTTATCAGATTTGGGTGTGAGCTTATCAGAGATTAAACGTTTTATATAAGTCTCGCAACTCCAAATCTCCATGATGGATAAATCAGAAACATTTACATTCCACATCTCATGTGGTATCTTTGTAACTGATTTTGATGGAACTCTATTTTAAAGTAAACTCAGACATTTCTAGAGCGTATTCTTAGAAAGATAATGGAAGATCTAAGTGACTCATCATTGATCGAACCATATCTAATAAAGTCTGATACAGAAGGAGTGAATTGTGAAACACTTTCACAATCTCTCAGATGATCACTAAATTCTTGACCTAAGTATTCACCTCCATGATCTCATCGTAGAGGTTTAATACCTTTGCCAAATTGATTATGTACTTCATTTTGGAACTCTTTGAACTTTTCAAAGATTCTGACTTATGGCTTATAAATAAGGCATAATCGTACCTTCTGAAAATATCAGTAAAGGTAATGAAGTACTGAAAATTTCCTCTAGCATTTGCGCTTATCGGGCCATGTACATCCGTATGTATAAAGCCCAATATTCCTCTGGCCCTTTCATTTATCCGTTCGTTCGCAACCTGTATCGATCGTTGCATACATGCATCGATCGACACTACCTTTGTTGAAAAGGGCCTCTGTCGTTTTCCAATAAACAAGATTCACTTTACTCATTATGATTCATAATCAAATGAGCCCAAAAGCCCATCACTATGGAGCTTCTGAATCTGTTTCTCATTTATTTGGCCCAAAACGACAATGCTAGAAAGAAGTTTGATTCGTATCATTTGACTTGAATCTCTTGGTATTAATGTTATAGTTAGGCACATTCTGGTTTAGAACATAAATTCCATTCTCTAATGGATTGCTACTATAAAATATATCACTGTAATCAAATGAATAACACTTATTCTTGATTTGATAACTGATATCCTTCCATATCCAAACAAGGATTAGAAATAATCTGTCTGCTCATAGCAGTTACATAGTAGCAGTTTCAAGTTCAAAACATGCCATAAAAGGAAAAACAAATGAAATACTCCTACGGTTAATGCAGCAACTCTTGCTCCATTCCCACTCATAGGTCCACTTGTCATTTCTACATAGTCCTACTTTTGCTCAGGCCCTGCACATTTTCACAAAATATGAGTACCACAGCTGGTATCAAATACCCAATAAGTAGAACTATAAGAAGTAACATTTACTTCTATAACATAAATACCTGAAAAAGAAGTCTCGTACGTCTTCTTCAGCTTCTCATAATCTTCCATGAATTTATTGCAGTTTCTTTTCAAATGCCCATAACCATTACAATAACGGCACTTAACATCTTCAGAAGGACTGGTTTTAACCTTAGGAGCATGGCCAGACTCGCTTGGATTCACAATCGAGCTCGTCTTGCCATCATCTTTGTTCTTACCAAGTTTCTTAAACTTTTTACCCTTTTGTACCATAAGGACATTTGGGGTGTCCTTCTTGATGTTAGGTTCAGCAGTCTTAAGCATCCCATGCAATTCAGTCAACGTCTTTGTCAAGTTGTTCATGTTATAGTTTATAACAAACTGATCATAGCTTGACGGCAGTGACTGTAGAATGATGTCAGTAGCCAACTCTTGGCTAATGGGACAATCCAGTTTCCCCAGGTTATCAATATAACCCATCATCTTAATGACATGAGGACTAACTGGTTCGCCCTTTGGTAGCTTGTACTCAATCAGAGATCTAACCGTCTGGTATCTCTGAGTTCGTGCCTGCTCCTGAAACATACTTTTCAGGCCAGTGATCATCTGTATTGGCGACTCCACGTACTCATATTGCTTCTGCAATTCCGAGTTCATGGTAGCCAACATGAGACAACTCACATCCACCGCATCATTAGAATGCTTATCCCAAGCATCCTTTTCTGACTGCCAGGCATTGGCTCGGTACTTCTTGGGGAGAACTTTCTCAAGGACATAGTCCTTCTTCTCCTGTTTGAGAACAATTCTCAAGTTCCGATACCATTCAAGAAAGTTTGATCCATTTAACTTGTCCTTCTCAAGGACGGATCTCAGGGAAAAATGGTTACGATGGTTTGTGCTAGACATAGCTGAAAAACAAGGGAGGTTTTAGTTATGATGTTCAAGAAATGAGAATTCTTAACAATTAAGAAAACTCGCATTATATTCAAACAATGTTTCCTCAGATGAATATAATGATCCAAGACCCATACTTCACTAAACTTGAGTGAGCCACTGGCTATCACCCAAATTTAGCTATCTAGGTAAGCAACAACTTTGCTAGTTATATCCAATATAACTCTTGGTTGTGGATCGACATCTTATGTCCAATCCACCTGATGTCTCTAGGCCCAAAACGATTTTGATAGCCCAGTCAAGTAAACCAATCTCTTAAGTCATGTAATTGTTGACGCCTTGCATTGCAAGCCCATCAACACGATTACTTCCAGCCTTACTCATGTAATTGTGGATACCTTGCACTGCAAGCCTATCACTCAATGAAACGAGTCTTGACAGTTGACAAGATTGGAAAGACATCAAGTATCACTTGATATTTGATTGAGGAACAGAACTATTTAAAACGTTCAGTTTTATCATGTTTTAATTCTTCTAATTAATTGATTTATCTTGCTTTGGTTCTGTGATTTTAGGTTCCATAACCTAAACCATCAAATCTGATGTCGACCGACACTACTATAGTATCGATTGATTCAGAATAACCAAAAGCAATCCGCGATAACCGATCAATCCAATTGATCCGGTTTTGAATACCGGTCAGCGTCGATCGATGCTACATTAGCATCGGTCGATGCCAACCTCATCAAACTAATCGCAATTAAACCATTCACAGTGTTCGACCATCTTTAACCAAGCTCGATAACCGGTCCAATCCAATTGAACCGATTTATCAATCTCGCGAGGTTTGCGTCGACCGACACAACATTTGTGTCGATCGACACTAGGCGAAAACTGAGTTTTATTCGGGTTTTCGCCATGTGTCGATCGATGCCGGATTGTCAACGATCGACACCATGCGAAAAAACCCTAAATTTTAATCGGGCTTTCGCCCTGCATCGATCGATGCCGGATTGGCATCGATCGACACCATGCGAGAAAAGCCCTTAAACGTTTTCGAACAGAACCCTAAACTAGGTTATCAGGAAAATGAATTTTAGCAAGTTTGTATCAACCATACACAGATTCAGATTCAACCAATCTAATCAACATGCTACAGATTCAATGGAACCCTAAAGCTCTGATACCACTGAAGGAATTTCTAGCAGTTCCAATCAGGATTAGCAACCCTAGTCTGAATTCCGAGCCTAGGATCTAAGGTTCATGTAATTGAATCATTTGGGATTTTAGAATTACCTGGTGATTAGCAGCGGAAGATTTGCAGATAATCGAGATCTAAAGCGCCTCAAATGCTGCGCCTCTACTGGTATCCACACGCACACTAACTGAACAGCAGGGATGCTAGTGCCTATAGAGATCCAATCTCTTCGGAGGTTTGTATCTGTGTTCTGGTGGCTGTAAATTAGGTTAGGGATCAGTTTAGGTCGACCATATATCTTATATATGTCGACTTAAACCATGACGGAATTAACCAACGATTAACCGAATTAATCTGATTAATCCGCGAGTGCATCGATCGTTGCACTATATGCATCGATCGATGCAGTCCCAGAACATTGATATCGAATGCATATCAAATATGCATTCACTAGATCATTACATTAATGATCAACCTCGTCTTTAACGTCCAGTTTGCTTAGGTGTGTGACCCTGTAGGATCATGTAACACTAGCAATGAGTTCTAAACTCATTGATCATAAGTGGCTTCTAGCAAAGCATTATGACTACCTAGTATTATATGATTGTCTCATCTCGACAATACAACTATCACTTAGAGCAAGTACAATAGATTTCAGGACATTCCCAACACGATCGACACGGTATGTGTGTCGATCGACACAAGGTCGATTCCGAAACTGAGTTTCGGTTTTATGAATTAAAAGGAATCTAATTAATCATGGTTCGGTTTAAGTCATTCCAGGTCATTATATAGTGATATAGTTTCGACCTGGAACCCTGGCCGTCGAGTTTTTCTTTGACAGAAAAGCAGAAACACCAGAAACTCTCAGATCCCATAGATCCGGCACTAGCATCCCGTTTTCCAGCTTGTGTGCGTGTGTATCTGGTAGAGGCAAGGCATCTGCGTTGCTCACTGATCTCGTTCACCAATTCATTCCGCTGCCAGTTCAAGGTAAGAACGAGGTTGGTAAATTTCAATATATCAAACCCTAGATCCTAGGAGATCCAACACAAACAACATCAACATTCGATCTTTGGCTCCTGATATACAAAGTCTTTGTATGGTTTGTTCATATGCCGATGCTTTGATGATTTCTAACTTCTAATTATCGGCAGGAACTGGATCCAACTTTTACAGGAACATTAGAATGCAAATTCGTATCGGTAAGGCTTAAAGCTGTGTGTTTGTAGTGATTATGGGAGTATAGCTTACATAAAATATGCTAAATAAGTGTTTTATTGCCACGTAGGACTCTGTTGTTGTTATCGATGAAAAAAACATTGCCAAGTTCACAGACGTTGTCATGGAATTTGATAGCATGACTCCGCTGGTACGAACCACTAAACCGCATACACAAACTTTTGAATAATAATCATCTTTTTATCCTTTTTCTGATCTAGCGGACGAGTTGAGAGGTTTCTCCACTTCTCTTCTTTATTGCCATCAAATGCCTCTCTTTGTTTCTTAGATTAGCAAAAAGGGTTTCCCTTTTGCAGGATATATAAAGTATTGAACGTTCTTGAATTCAGTAGCTCAAGGAAAAGTATGTCAGTGATAGTTCGGGATGAAGATGGCAAACTCCTTTTACTTTGTAAAGGGGCAGACATGTATGCGATCATGACTTTCGAAAGTCAGGTATAAATATCTTTCTGAATTTGGTTTTAAACCTCTTTTATGGTGAAGTGTCATGTTTGAAAGACTTTCTGGAAATGGTAGAACGTTTGAAGAGGAAACCCGAAACAATGTGAACGAGTATGTAATGCTGGATTGAGGACTTTGATACTTGCCTATCGTGAACTCGACAAGAAAGAATACGAGGTGTTCACTGAGAGAATCAATGAGGCCAAGAGTTCGGTTAGTGCTGATCGAGAAGCACTGATAGATTAAGTCACAAAGAAGATTGAGAAATATTTGATTCTTACGACAAAGAAGAGTCCTCTTAGAACACCACCTGTCCTTTCTCTATATAAGTGTATGGGCCTTACAAAATTCGACACAACCCCATATGATATGATTTGTTTCATTTTGTAACAGGATCAGCACACACAACAGACCATCACCTTTGTCGACCTCTTTTCTTTTTTTGGGGGGTAAAATACGTGACTTCTCTTCTTCTCTCTTCCTCAACAATATCCCGCCTCTTCCACCTTCCCGTGGAATCATTCTTCTGTTAATATGTAAATCTCTAAACTAAAATTGTGGTCATTCACGTTATCATTAGTTTATGTTTTCTAAAAAGTGTATAGGCATTTAGGAAATTTTTTCCCTAATTAAAAAAAGCGAAATGTTTTTTTTTTAAGATTTACACATGTACAGTTTATATTTTTGTGTTTATAAATGGTTGTCACAATCTCTAATAGAATCAATGACTTTAATCTAAAGTATATGATTTTTTTTTCTAACTTCTACTTAATAAATGTTCTCAGTGTAATAAACCTAATATTTACCTTTCATATATAGGAACAAAGACATTTGGTTCATTGCAATAATGTATTTTAAGAAATCTTGGCGTAGAATGACTGTGGTTGAATTTAAATTATTGAAAATTGAGTCATGTTTCCAATAATTGTAATGAGGCATAGATTTCATTAGCATATTTTAATTATTATAATTCTGGGTATCCAAAAAGGGAATCTAAGCGGGAACAATGTCAAACAGGGAGAGTTACATGAGATGGAATGGAGATGTCGTATCCGGTAGAATATTTGAATACACAAGAGTTTCCAAGATTACTAGCACATCGACTATGCCTAAAATCGGGATTCCAATTATGCTGATCAATTTTGAACCGAAGAAAAGAGTTGTGCAACATAACATACAAGTGGAACGAGTTTGAACGCAAAAAACGTTAGCGACAAATATAATAATGTAACGTCTTTATCAACTATGTTTTCGTTTTCGACTTTTACATAATTCTGCCTTTGCGTACTTGCATCTCATTCCTTGCAACCTAGGTTTTTTTAGGGGGAGGGGAAACAAAATATTGAGAGAAGGTTGTTTTTTTTATTTTGGAGGAAAACACGATTTCTCGGTTTTTGCGGGTAAACAAAGATAATATTATCCAACTAAACAAATTAATCACTTCCAATATCTCACAAATGATTAATACAGTTTATCTAAGTGAGATTTTCTTATAAATAAAAGATACAAATTGTAATGCACTGGTAACTGAAACATAGTTGATAAAGACAAAAATTTGTTTCAGTTTTCGACTTTTACATAATTCTGCCTTTGCGTACTTGCATCTCATTCCTTGCAACCTAGGTTTTTTAGGGGGAGGGGAAACAAAATATTCGAGCGAAGGTTGTTTTTTTATTTTGGAGGAAAACACGATTTTCGGTTTTTGCGGGTAAACAAAGATAATATTATCTAACTAAACAAATTAATCACTTCTTATATCTCACAAATGATTAATACAACTTCACTTACAATGTCAAGAGCATATTTCTGGTTTCCTATATTTTTTTAAAAAAGTCGCTTATACGCTTTCACATAAATCCGCTTCTACGTACTCGCTTCTGATTCTTTTCAACCTAAGTTTTTTTTTTTTTGGGGGGGGGGGGGGGGGTTGGAGGAAAACACGATATCGAGAGAAGGATATTTATCTATTTAGGTTTTTTTAGAAAAAAAAACACAATTTTGCAGTTTTGGCGGGTAAACATTGTTTTGCAGTTTTGTGGGAAAACACGAATTTAAGATTTTGGCGGGAAACAT
The DNA here is from genome assembly GCA_030180135.1 of Orychophragmus violaceus. NCBI lineage: Eukaryota > Viridiplantae > Streptophyta > Magnoliopsida > Brassicales > Brassicaceae > Orychophragmus > Orychophragmus violaceus. The sequence continues at coordinate 81,951,899 of CM058232.1, read as the reverse complement.
GATTTACGGTTTTAGTAGAAAATGTGATTTTACGGTTTTGGCGGGAAAAATGCAATTTGCGGTTTTGGCGGAAAAACGTGATTTTACGGTATAGGCGGGGAAACAATATTTTAAGGTTTTGGCGGAAAAACATGATTTGGTTTTGATAGAAAAACACAATTTTCGGTTTTGACGGAAAAACACAATTTTATATTTTTGGTGGAAAATACAAGTTTACGGTTTTTGTAGAGAACGCAATTTTGCGGTTTTGTTGGAAAATCATTTTAGATTTTGGTGAGAAAATACAATTTTTGAGAAAAACGCGATTTTGCGATTTTTGCGGAATTATGTAATTATGGTAAAAAGGAAACATGTTTTTACCGTTTTCCAAAACAATATGATTCATGGTTTGATGTTAAAATGATTTAAAGTTTTGATGAAAAATGGAAAAACACAATCCCACAATTTTGGCAGAAAATATAATTTTGAGATTTTAGCAAAAAATATGATTTTGCAGTTTTAATGGAAAATATTATTTTTATTTTTTGCAAGATAATTGTAATATATTATATATGTGTCCGTGTGTTCATCTTGAATTTACATCCAAATGATCTATTTGAATAATTAAGATATATTGGTCATTTGTTCTTTTGGATGAACCATCTTTATCCAAATAATCCAATTGGTTCATGTAGATGCATTTAAAAGTTATGCCTAAATTTTGGTAATTCATTCAAATTATCCATTTCAATGTTGGTCATTTATATTTCTCAGATTTATCTAGATTAATCATTTGAATAAACAAACGAACATTTCCTATATGTTTATATGTTAAATAGGAGATCATTTCTGGATTTTCAAATCTTTTAAAGAATCCAAAAAAGGAACCATCTTTTAGTTTGCATCCAAATCACATCTTATTATCTAAATTTACAACTATAAACTTGAAAATAACAATTATTTTAGACCAAAATAGTTGAAAATACCCAAACTGAAATATCCAAAAATTTAAGTTATATTTGTCAAAATTTAACAAAATTTAAACATTTTTAGTTTTACTATATTTCAAATATTTAGAATCGAACTGAACACGAAAGTAATCAAACTTCTTCTGAAATATTTAAATCAGTATAAAACTTATTCGAACTGCTATATACGATTGCCTTGAGTTGTCCGAGAAAACACTGCACAGTGAGATGGCACATCTATATTATTAAAACAGAGATACAAAAAAAAAATACCATTATTTTTTTCAAATAATTACAAGATATGCCTTTCATTTTAAAAAAAAAAATTCCAAATCTCATTAATGATAAAAATGTATTTATAATCTCTCACTAAATAAAGCATTAATGAATCAACATTGAAAATAAATTGTTTTATAATTTACTCGATTGTTTAAATAATATATTTGAAAATATTAATGTGAGAATCTCACAATATCTTTCTTTTTTGTCAACAAGAAATACTAATGGAACCTAGTGATCATTCATCCAAATTGGAGGCTCTGATCCAACATGGACTGTATGCGACGGTCTGAGACGAGCACTCCGTGCTAGTCTGTCTGCCATCAGATTGCTTGTGCGCGGTATATGGATGAGTTTGAAGGCTATGAAGAACTCCCTTCTTACTTGGAACTCTTCTATGTGATTCGAGAAAGCTGGCCATTCTTCTGGTTCCGACACTATCTTCACCAATTCTGAACAGTCCGTTGCGAACGTAATGTGTGTATGCTGCTGACACTTCATGCACTCCATGGCCCACACTAGAGCTTCAAATTCTGCATGTAGTGGGGATATACTTGCTCTAATATTCATTGCCCCCATCCAAACATTCTCATCTTTCTCAAAACGACTATACCATCCCTGTCCCGACCATTGGTCACCCTCCTTCCAGGATCCATCCACAAAACACCAGCGACCATTAAATGTCAATTGAATGTGGGAGGGTTGTCCATCCCTTGTTTCTATCGGTTGATCGTTCACCTCAGCCATATGTGCATCCCCCCCATGTTACAAATTCCGTTTCTGCCAATCTCAATGTCTCTTGAGGGCCTCGGTCAATATGTTTATAAACCATATCATTTCTACTTTTCCAAATGTACCACAATAACCAAGGATATATATTCATTCTCTCGTCCGCCGGTATTCTCCAAAATAGATAATCCATATTCGTATAGAGAGATGTTATTGGGAAGAAATCTGGGTTTGTTGGTATTTGGGACAACTCCCAAGTCTGGATTGCTGGAGAGCATTCAAAAAGCACATGATTTACCGATTCATCCTCCACTCCACACCGAACACATCTCGTGTCACATTTAATACCTCGTCCCCTCAAGTTTTTTGTTACCGGTAAACAGCCTGATAAAGCTTGCCATATGAAATGTCTAATCTTTGGTGGGCACTTTATCTTCCAAGAATAAGCCTGGAGACGTTTAATGCTTGGCTCTAAGATAAGATCCATTCCATCATCCTTAATATGTTCCAATTGGTACCCTGATTTCACAGTATATTTACCCGTCTTTGTGTGAGCCCAACCCAATGAATCTGATCTATTAAATCGACTGAAAGCCACACTTAGTATCAACGCCACATCTTCTGGTTCCATGACTTCCTCTATGAGTTGCTTGTTCCATACCTGGTGTTGTTGATCAATCAACTGATTAACCGTTACCAAAGTATGATTAGAACTTGGTTTTTGAGTTGCTGGTCTCGAGCGATAGGCTGGTATCCATGGGTCATTCCATATTGAAATAGACTCCCCCGTTTCCACCCTTTTAATTAGTCCTTTTTTAACCAGAGGCCTAGCTGATGTAATACTCCTCCATCCATAAGTTGCTGAGTATGACCTTACTGGATCCAGGGGATCCGTATGACGAAAATATCTTCCCTTAAAGACTCTCGAAAACAGAATATTCGGTTTATCAATTAATCTCCATAATTGCTTCGCTAGGAATGCCGTGTTAACATCATAAAAATCCCTAAAGCCGATCCCACCATCACTTTTGTCTTTGCATAATTTATCCCAAGACTTCCAGTGCATACCAGTATTCGTACCTCCCGTGCTCCACCAAAAGTTGGATACAATACTCGTCAATTTTTTCGTAACCGTTTTTGGTAGCCTATAACAGGACATTACATGATTTGGTAAGGCCGTTGCCACTGCCTTGATCATGACCTCCTTCCCCCCCCCCCCCCCCCCCCGTGACAGCAACTTTGTCGTCCATCCATTGACCCAACCATGGAGTCTATCTTGTAAAAATCTGAATACCTGTGTTTTTGGGCCACTAAGGCTCTCAGGAATTCCCAAATATGATCCCACCCCTCCTATCGTTGATATTCCCAAGATCATTTTCAACTCCTCCCGTACTCCAATGTCAACCTTGTGGCCAAACTGAAGTGACGACTTCGCAAAATTTATCTGTTGACCTGATACACCCTCATAGTCCTTTAAAATCCGTAAAATTGTCTCACATTCCTCTTTCTAAGCTCTGCAGAAAAATAAACTGTCATCCGCGAATAGAAGATGGGATAATGGTGGACACGCTCTTGCTACCTTTAGTCCCGTCAGTTGTTTTTCACGTTCCGCTTTTTTAATATTCGCTATTAGTGCCTCCGTGCATAATATAAATAAATAAGGCGATAAAGGATCCCCTTGCCGTAAACCCCTCTGTGGTGCAATATAACCTCGTGGTTGACCATTAATAAGAACCCGATATTGGACTGTTGTTATACATCGCATTACTCTGTCCACACACGGTGCCCCAAATCCCATTTTGGCCAATAATTTCTCTATAAAGACCCATTCAACTCTATCATAAGCTTTACTCATGTCCGTTTTGATTGCCATAAAGTTACTCTTGCAAGATGGGTTCGTCCGTAATCCATGAAACATCTCTTGAGCAATTAAGATATTATCTGAAATTAATCTTCCAGCTACAAAGGCCGATTGAGTCTCTGAAACCAGCCTTGGAAGAAGTCCCTTTATCCTTTGACACAGTACCTTGGATATGATCTTATAACCCACATTACACAAGCTAATAGGTCGTAGTTCCGTCATCCTGGTTGGCCTCTCCGTCCTTGGGATCAGACAAATATTTGTCATGTTGAGCCTATTGTCCAGTTCCCCAGTCATTAAAAAATCATTAACCATGCGCACCACATCACTTTTTACAATCGGCCATGATCGTTGGTAAAACAATGCTGTCATCCCGTCCGGTCCTGGTGCTTTCTCTGGGTGCATCATAAACACTGCTTTCCGAACTTCCTCTTCTGTGGCTAGTACCATCAATTTCTCATTCATCTGTGTTGTTATTGATTCCGGCACTTCCTGGAGGAACGCCTCAAAACCATCTGGATTGCTAGTAGTGAATAATTCATCAAAATAATCCACCGCCACTCTTTCCACCTCATGATCCTTCGTGACCCATTCTCCAGATGTATTATGAAGTCCAACAATGTGATTCCTTGCACGTCTTTGTTTTGTCAAAGCAAAGAAGAATTTCGTATATCTATCACCCGACGTGTGCCACAGATTCCTACTCTTTTGTTGCCAAAATTGCTCTTCGTCCCTATAAGCCTCTTTTAATTTTTCAGATATCTCAATAACCTATTTTAAAATAATTTAATAATATTCTTTTGAAAATTTTTAAATATTAAATCAAACCATATTACATTAAATCAAACGGTTTACCTATATTTTAATTAATTATATTAAACCTAATAATCTTATTATATTATTATTCAAAATTGTCATTATATATATATATATATATATATATATATATATATATATATATATATATATAAATTTAATTCAAAACTCATATGGTTCAAAATACATTATCGGCAAAATCTTTTTCAGTCGTAATATAAAATTAAATCAAAACCGATATTTATATAGATTATTAGAAATTCCTATTAATATATACTACTTATCCTATTATAATTTCTAAAATTATAAAATCATATTTCAACAAAATCTAAAAATTAAGAACAAACTATTACGATCATTAATTATTTCAAAATTTTTATATATCTGCAGTAATAATCATTGGATATAAATTAGAAATATTTACATATATTTAAACAAAAGCTATATTTTAGGAAACATAATATCGGAGCATAAATATTATTAGAAGATCATATTATTATGTACTACTTATCCTATTAAATAATTTTAAAATTATAAAATATTATTTAAAAAAAATTATAAATCAAGAAACAAACTATAAAGAGCATTAATTCTTTCAAATTATATAATTTTCTATGTACGAAATCTGCATAAACACTTTTAGTGATTGTTCAACCATTCCGTCGATATCAATACTATTAAAAAATTAGAGTGATTGAGAGATTAACCTTTGGATCATGTGTTATTTACAAAATATGCCATTGGAGATTTAAGGGTAATTTTAATATTCATTAAGGGCAATTAAGAAATATAACATTTTCTCTACTATCCATATTTCCAAACAAGACAACTACTAAATCTGTATCCAAACAAGCTAAATATAATAGGTTCCAATTTCCTAATTAATTTATATATATATATATATATATATAATTATGAAACTATTAAATCAATTGATAAATATAATTAAATAATTTAAACATCAACTTTTGTATATATAAGATAATATTGTTTAATTAAAATCTTCTTTATTTTTTCAAATATAAATATTTATTTTTATATTATAAAAAATCTTATAAAATATTTTAAATTTACTAATTTCTTAAGAAAATGATTTTTTACGATTTAATTGTTTATTAGATTGTTCCATCAAAATGCAAAATATTTAAACGATTATAAGAACGGGTTGAAAAACAAATTAACCAATTTTGATTTCTATAAATGAACTTTGCACGAATTTAACTAATTCCAATTGATATATTTTTAATTTAATAAAAATATTAAAATTATTCAATATTATAGTATTCAAATATATGATATGTCAAATTATGGTTCATGTTTGAATGCAGTTTTTAACGGATTGTTCCATCAAATTTTCAAATTATATATCGTTGCAACACATGTTGAAAAATAGATTAGCCAATTTCGATTATAAATATTAAAATTGAAAATTTTCAAGGAAAAATGTTTAAAATTTGAATTAATTAATTTCAATTATATGAATATTTAAAAAGTGCAAAATATAAATATAATGTTATTTAAAATATTTAACTATTAAAATATTAAACATAATAAATTATATATGTATATATATGTTGATTTATAAAAAAATATTATAAATAAATGCAATAAATATTAAATGTATATCAAATAACTTTAATATTATATATATAATTATGAAACTATTAAATCAATTGATAAATATAATTAAATAATTTAAACATCAACTTTTGTATATATAAGATAATGTTGTTTAATTAATATCTTCTTATTTTTTCAAATATAAATATTTATTTTTTATATTATAAAAAAATCTTATAAAATATTTTAAATTTACTAATTTCTTAAGAAAATGTTTTTTTACGATTGAATTGTTTATTAGATTGTTCCATCAAAAGGCAAAATATTTAAACTATTATAAGAACGGGTTGAAAAACAAATTAACCAATTTTGATTTCTATAAATGAACTTTGCACGAGTTTAACTAATTCCAATTGATATATTTTTAATTTAATAAAAATATTAAAATTATTCAATATTATATTATTCAAATATATGATATGTCAAATTATGGTTCATGTTTGAATGCAGTTTTTAACGGATTGTTCTATCAAATTTTCAAATTATATATCGTTACAACACATGTTGAAAAATAGATTAGTCAATTTCGATTATAAATATTAAAATTGAAAATTTTCAATGAAATTTTTTAAAAATTTGAATAAATTAATTTCAATTATATGAATATTTAAAAAGTGCAAAATATAAATATAATGTTATTTAAAATATTTAACTATTAAAATATTAAACATAATAAATTATATATGTATATATATGTTGATTTATAAAAAATATTATAAATAAATGCAATAAATATTAAATGTATATCAAATAACTTTAATATTATATATATAATTATGAAACTATTAAATCAATTGAAAATATAATTTAATAATTTAAACATCAACTTTTGTATATATAAGATAATATTGTTTAATTAATATCTTCTTTATTTTTTTCAAATATAAATATTTATTTTTATATTATAAAAAAATCTTATAAAATATTTTAAATTTACTAATTTCTTAAGAAAATGATTTTTTACGATTGAATTGTTTATTAGATTGTTCCATCAAAAGGCAAAATATTTAAACTATTATAAGAACGGGTTGAAAAACAAATTAACCAATTTTGATTTCTATAAATGAAATTTGCACGAGTTTAACTAATTCCAATTGATATATTTTTAATTTAATAAAATATTAAAATTATTCAATATTATATTATTCAAATATATGATATGTCAAATTATGGTTCATGTTTGAATGCAGTTTTTAACGGATTGTTCTATCAAATTTTCAAATTATATATCGTTACAACAGATGTTGAAAAATAGATTAGTCAATTTCGATTATAAATATTAAATTTGAAAATTTTCAATGAAAAATGATTAAAATTTGAATAAATTAATTTCAATTATTTGAATATTTAAAAAGTGCAAAATATAAATATAATGTTATTTAAAATATTTAACTATTAAAATATTAAACATAATAAATTATATATGTATATATATGTTGATTTATAAAAAATATTATAAATAAATGCAATAAAGATTAAACGTATATCAAACAACTTTAATATTATATATATAATTATGAAACTATTAAATCAATTGATAAATATAATTAAATAATTTAAACATCAACTTTTGTATATATAAGATAATATTGTTTAATTAATATCTTCTTTATTTTTTTCAAATATAAATATTTATTTTTATATTATAAAAAATCTTATAAAATAATTTAAATTTACTAATTTCTTAAGAAAATGATTTTTACTATTGAATTATTTATTAGATTGTTCCATCAAAATGCAAAATATTTAAACTATTATAAGAACGGGTTGGAAAAAAATTAACCAATTTTGATTTCTATAAATGAACTTTGTACGAGTTTAACTAATTCCAATTGATATATTTTTAATTTAATAAAAATATTAAAATTATTTAATATTATATTATTCAAATATATGATATGTCAAATTATGGTTCATGTTTGAATGCAATTTTTAACGGGTTGTTCTATCAAATTTTCAAATTATATATCGTTACAACACATGTTGAAAAATAGATTAGCCAATTTCGATTACAAATATTAAAATTGAAAATTTTCAATGAAAAAGGTTTAAAAGTTGAATTAATTAATTTCAATTGTATGAATATTTAAAAAGTGCAAAATATAAATATAATGTTATTTAAAATATTTAACTATTAAAATATTAAACATAATAAATTATATATGTATATATATGTTGGTTTATAAAAAATATTATAAATAAATGCAATAAAGATTAAACGTATATCAAATAACTTTAATAAGAAGAAAAAAAATTATTTTAATTCATGGTCTTATGATACAATGCGGATTAAAAATTATAATATGAAATTATTATTTTAATCTCTTTTTTTGTAATATACATCTTCCCAAATAACACATAATATATTTTTTTAAATGTAAATTATTAAATATTTTTTATAATACGGGTTGAACAATAAACAAAATTAGATTGCGTAATAAAAAATCTAAATTACTAATAACAAAATAAATAAATAAATTTAAATTTGTAAAGAAAATATTCCGCGCTTAAAAAGCGCTGATCAAAATCTAGTTTAATATTAAATTATTTATGTGTGTACCTTGATCATCTAATCACTAGCCAAATCTATTTTTTGGTTAAAGATTTTTTTGCCGGTGATAAATTATATGATTCATAAAGAAAAATCTACACACATTACTAATTTTGTTTTCTTTTGGAAGTTTCAACACGTTATGAAATCCTAGATTTAAGCCAACGAAATATTAGCTAATAAAAAAACTATACTAAAAATCTGTATTCAATTAACATTAGTTCAAATTTCTATAAAAATAATCAAATTTGACAGAGTCCTCTTATATTTTACCTACTCTAACATGTTAACAAAATCCTAAAACTTTTTTTGTTTTATTTAAAATATCTAAAATTCAACGGAATATATTCCTACTTTAATGCAAACAATATTCAGTGATTTTCTTATGTGGGACCTATTAAATATTCTTCAATTAATGATTTTGTTCCAAAATATATTCATAATATCTTCTTTTTTTAAATATATAGATATCATAAAAGTATTTTTATTTTTCAATTTCTTAAACTAAATAAACATTAATTTTGAACTTCTTATTGAATTTAAAATAAAATAATTTTAATTATATTTTAATATAAATATTCTCTAATTAATGATTTTATTCAAAAATATATTTTTATAATATCTTTTAATATCTTTTTAATTGAAATAGAAATATATATATTTTTATATTATAGCAAAATCTCACAAAAATATTTCATATTTTTGATTTTTAAGAAAAAAATAATTACTAAATTCATATTTATTATTAAAATTTATTAAAAGTAATTTTAATTACATTTTGATATAATAAATTAACATAATTTTTTATTTAGAAATTATAAAACATAAAACATATTAAAAATAGATTAACCTATTTCAGTTGTCTATACGATTAGAAACAAAATTTGACTACCTTGAACAGGATAAAAGATGTATCAACCAATTTAAATTGATATATTATTAATTTGATAAAATATTAAAATTATTCAATATTTATATTATTGGAATATGTGATGACTTTTATTACAGTTGATGTATTTACGATGAAATTTTTTAAAGGATTGTTTTATTAGACTTTCAAAATACTTAAACTAATATAAGATGGTTGAAATATAGATTAATTTGTTTTTATTAGAAAAATATTTAAAAATATTTATGTTTATTGGAATACAAGTTAAAAAGATAAATTAACCAATTTTAATTGTAGAAACATTAAAATGAACTTAAATCAATACAAAAATGTTAAATGAACAAATTATCATATTTTAGTTACATTTTGATCAATAAAATAACATAAAAATATTTATATTGATATCATCATGAAATGAGTTGAAAAATAGATTAACCAATTTCAATTATCTATACAATTAAAAACTAATTTTGACTACTGGAACGAGTTAAAAATATGTATTAACTAATTTCAATTGATATATTTTTATTTGATAAAATATTAAAATTATTCAATATTTCTATTATTGGAATATATGATGAGTTTGATTACGATTGATGTTTTTACGATGACAGTTTTAAATGATTGTTTTATCAAATTTTCAAAAATACTTAGACTATTATAAAATAGGTTGAAATATAGATTAGTTTGTTTTGATTATCTATATTATTTTATTAAATTTAAATATTTGTTTCAATTAAAAAATGGATTATCATTCTTTAGTACATTTTGATCTATGAAATAAATATACAAATCTTTAGATTTGGACCATTATAAAATGGGTTCAAAAATATATTAAACAATTTTAATTATCTATACTATTAATTTTTTTTTTATTGAAAAACGGGTTAAAAATATTAATAAATTTCAACTGATATATTCTTAATTTTATAAATATAAAAATCATTTATAAATATAAAAATCATTTATAAATTCGTAATCACGCATCAAAACTATACTATTTAAAACAAAATTATATATATAATTAAATCGAAATTTAGCAGATCGAATCTAACAACTTATATATTAGTAAAATTGCATTTTATACAAAGATTATTAATTTTAACAACTTTTTAATAGTGAAATCGCGAGTTGAATTAAGTTAGAATTAACTTACAAAAAAAATTGTCAAATAAAATATACATGCAATTTTACAGCAATAAGTTAAACTAATCATCTATTAAAAATGATAATAAGCCACAACTATTAAAAATATAATAAAACAATATTAACCACAAAAACAAAATTTATTATAAAATTTCGGACATTTAGCACTATGTCATCTTATTTTATTTACTTAATATAAATTGAACTGAATATTTCATAAACTTAGTTTATAAAGATATAGATTTATGATAAAAATATTTTTTTAAAGAAAATATAAACCCGCGCTTCTTTAACGCGGGTCAAAATCTAGTTTAGTATTACAAGGATTGAGCAAAAGACATGAACCTAAAAACTCAAATCCGAACCGACTCGAAAACTCTACTCGGAACATAGCCAGTTATGATCATTTTATCACATTGGATCATGCACACATACACATGCTGGCTAGCCCTATCAAGCGGGTAAAACCCGCGACCGCGACCTGTCCCACAGCGGATTAGACTAATTTTCGATCCGCATCAACCCGTCCCGCCAAACCCGCAATACAAAAACAGTCGATCTGCATCCGTCCTGCTTAAATTTGCGGATACCCGCGGATACCTACGGCTAACCCGCAAATATTTAAATATTAACTAAAAATTTAAATTATAAATAAATTTATTTAAAATAATATTTATTAATAAAATTTTAATTTAAAAAACGTAAATTAATAATTTTTATTTTAAAAATATAATTTTTTTAAAAAAATATTTATTTTTATTATATGTTTAATTAAATCTTAAAATTCTTAAATAAATAATAAAAAAATTATTAAAAAAAAAAAATTTATGGGTACCCGCAAACCCGCGGTTCTATATATTCTGACCCGCATCCGTCCCGCAAATTTGAAGAAATTTTTTTTTGACCCGCATCCGCTCCGCGGCGGGTAAAAACCCGCAGAACCCGCGGATAATGACTCAAAGGAGGGTGTATTGAACTAAACATTTGGAGTGATTTGAGTTTAATAAATATTTTAGATGATTTTGATAGTTTTTGGTGATTTTAAGGAAGTTGTTATGATTTTATATTAAAATACCCTACAATACCACTTAAAACCATAAGATTTGGATCTTTTTATTTTTAACTAAGAAAGTCATCTAAAATCTTATAAAATTCTCTGCAGTCGTTAAAATCCCAATACTTAAAAAAAATTCAATAACAGTGGATTTGATATGATTTTAACAAATTGTTGTTTGAATAACAGAGGATTTTAAGTGATTTTGAGTGATTTTACATAAATCTCATGTTCAATAACACTGGATTTGAGAAGACATTTTAAAATCCTTAGTTGAATAACAGTGAATTTTAAGAAAACCTCCAAATCACTTCAAATGTATAGTTCAATACACCCCCCAAATTGACAGGGCTACTGCTGGCATTTGATAATACCTAGAACAACATATACCCAAATTATCCAAAGTATAATTACACATCAAAAACCATTAGATATATTAGTTATTTTCGTATCCAAGGAACATACTTAAATTATTTAAAATTCAACGGAATATAAGAGCTAAAAGTTTTCATGAAAATTAAGTTTAACAATTTTATATTTTGAAAATTATGTTTTTTTTATTTTCGAGATCACGAATCAAATAAAATATGAGTCAAGAAAATAATTTTGAAACAAAAAAAAAAGAAAGAAATCATTTAACTAATATTATGTGATCACCACATGTCAAAATATATATCGAGAAATTGTACCATTTTATTTTGAAATCGCGAATTAAATAAAAAATGAATCAAGAAAACGATCTTGAAAAACATTGATTTAACTAATACACTGTGCCCAGCGCGGATAAAAAAATAATATATATATATATAGAGAGAGATTGTGTTATTCATTTTCGAGATCATATATCAAATAAAGCACGAGGACAAGAAATTGATCTCAAAAAATCATATAACAAATACTTTACACTGAACACTGAACACGGATCAAAATATATAGAAGAAATTATGTCACTTATTTCAAATTCACGTGTCAAATAAAACACAAGTTAATAAAAGATATTCGGACAAAAAAATAGAACATCATTTAACTAATACCATATGCTGTCAAAGTATATGACGAGAGATTATGCTTTTCATTTTAGAAATCATGAATCAAAAAACACAGATCAAGAAAACAATTTCAATTAAAAAATAAAAAAAATTCTAATATATAAAAGATGCTGATTGAGGCTCAAGAGCAGACTACCGGAAGATGATTTGGATCTGGATGACCAGGCACACAAACGGTTAGTATCAAGATTATTTTCTATGCGCCGTTTAAGATGATGATAGTATGTAATTTCTCAGATTTTGCCTTCCTGTGAGTGGTTTTCAGATGAGTGTGGCGAGTGATTCTCCAATGCATTCAACCAGTAGCGACGATCTTGCTATCTTGCTTGAAACTGAGTTGGAGTCTGACTCAGATTCTTCGCTTGTGTCCTACCCCATCGTAGAAGCTGAGGATGATACTGAAGTTTCAATCATAAGTTGACTCACCTACATTTACAAACCGTTTCTACTCCCATATCATTCTTCATATATGAATCTTCAAGCACTAGAACTTCAGTGTGTATACATTCTCTGAACCATGTTTTTAAATCATATTTTAGGATAAAGAGACGAAAATTGGATCATCTGAAACCGTAGATGAAGAAGATATAAAGGATGTAGCTTCTGTGACATTTTCGGAAGAAATCTCAGGTGAAAACACTCTTTCGTCAGCCCTGCTTTAATGTCTGATTTACACTCTACTATATTGACTTTCAAACTTTTTATTGCTTGCAGAAGCATCCTCAAAAAAGATACCATGTGAACACCCAGGTACCTTTGGAAACATGTGCTTTGTTTGTGGCCAAAAAAGTGGAAGTAACGGGTGTTTCATTTGGATACATACATAAGGTATGCCATTCTATTTCATTTCCTTACAAATTTCAGACAGAGTTTCAAGTCTTGGTTGTGATCTATGAGCTTGGGGAAATCTGTTTTTAAGGGTACAAAGCTTCATCAAGATGACGTCTCCCGGCTGCGTGATATGGATATGAAAGGCTTGCAAAGCCAGCAGAAGTTATGTTTAGCTCCTGATTAAGACCACACTGTGCCTAAATCAACGGTACTTAGGTACCTGAAACCAGAGGATGTATACTGAAAAGCCATACCCATTCTCTTCAAGGTAATACATTCCGCTACAGTGTTTTCCTATCAGCAAATGATATCTCTGTGCATCAATCTCTTATTACCTATTGTGTAGAAGAATTAATAATTTTCGTACTTTTGGATGCTGCTATATATCAACGATACAAGAAGTGCCAGGGTATATTTTGACAAATAATGCTGAGGAAGAAAGGCTAGAGGTCTCGGGATTCTTAATTAACCTTTAACGTCTTTGTTTTATAGAGTTGGAGGAGATATTATGTTCATGTGCAGAATAAACAGCTTAAATACATGCTTTGATGATACAAAGTCAGACTGAGATTCATCAACATATTCTTGATGCAATAAAAATAAAGGTAAGGTTTTCCCAATTTAATCATCGTTCAAGGTAATTCTCTAGCACTTTTAGTCATTCAGAAAAAATAGCTTTCACTTACATAAGAAATTCTAGATTATTGAGATAAATAGATTATACTTTCGTTTATTCTTCTTCTATGTTTGCCACATCTTCTGAAATCTGAAGCCAAAAAAAAAAAAAACATCAGAGAATCTTAATAGTTTCTCAAGCTATTTTCTATGCTCTAGGTGTTCGAATGGAGGTGCTCAGGTTTGGAATGAACTATGAAGAAAGAAAAGCCGGAGGATGAAGTGCAAGCAAAGGGCGAGGCCGAGGACGAAGATGGTGATGCTAACTCACTCGTGCTCTTTAGACACGACCAATACGCTAAAAACTCAGTCATACAGTTGGTGAGTCGAGAAAGAAGCAATCCTAAGAGAGATGCTTAAGTGACCCCTGCCTGATTAGCACTAACATAGATCATGTACAGAAGAACATATCAATGTGTCTTTATATAGTGGGAGAGTAAAATTATACATTGTATTTGAAGGCTCAGACTTTCACATCACAAAACATGCATCTAAACATTAGATGAAAGGTTAGTTTATTCCTTCTTCAAAGTAAGGATCATCATTTTAGTATTTTTGCTTTGTGCGTATCAAATGCTACAGTATATCTTTGAATGTCAATGACTCGCGTAGAAATATGGATTTTAGTAGTACTAGGGATTATTCCGCGCTACGCGCGGATTTCGTATCCAAAGTTGCTTTAATTACGTTGGTGCTAAGTATTTTCGTCGGCTTTCTTAACTATCATATATTTTGTGTTCTTGTTGTTTTGATTTCTAAACTATATTATTACAAACTATGAGTTATTCTATGCTATGCACTAATTTATATATTCAAATTTGTTATAATTATATTGTTTTGATATGTATTAATTAGAATTTGATTATATATCATATACAATTTTTTATTATTGTTTGTTTTTGAGTGGCCATAAATTTTTTTTATTTGTTTTAAGACTGTTTACTATAAATGGTAAATATGTGATTTTGAGTTTTATTATTTCGTTGCTGCAAAATTAGAAGATATATTTTTCATGGGTGATATCAAAACAAATAGGTTTCTTTATTACTTTAAAATATACCATAGCTGGCTAGGACAATGTAGTTAATAAATAAGAAGATATCTCCAACATAATCTATATCACATCATTTTTTTTGTCTTTGAAATGTTGTTATCCGATTATTTATTATTTGACTAATCAAATATGATAAAAAAACTTTCCTTAGGAAGCTTTGATAGCATCTATAGACTTTTAAATGTGTTTAAAAATGTCATAGAAAATAATATAATTTGTAACTTTCATGTATGTATTTTAATATATTTGGGGATTGATGTTTGTCAAAATGATTGAGTGTGCTCTCCTCTCTCCTCTCGCACTCTTCCTCTTCCGATCTGGTTTCTTAGATCCTCCTCAGATCCAGATTTCTTCGCCGGATCTGAGCGAGGATCCTCCTTCTATCTCTGTCCGGAGCTTCTTCCTTAGTTACATCGGTGTCTTATAAAGGTTTCGGCGGCGGTCGGTGGATATCGTCGTCCTCTTCTTTGGCTCTCCGTCGTTCGGTGGTGATGGCTCCTCCGCATAACTTGCTATTTGGGGACGTGGCAAGGAAAGCATCCCCAGGAGTCGCCGTTCTCCTCTATTCGGTTAGTTCTCTTCTCTTGGCAGTCTCTATCTAACCGGCGAAGTCCGGTGGTTGTTTGCATGCGCGGTGGTGGGTTAGGGTCGGTGTGGGTGTGGCTCCTGCACTGCTTGGAGATAACCTTTAGAATCGTTGTTGAGAGGACTATTCGGCGTGGGCGTTAACGATGTATCCGGCGGCGGCCGATTACGGTGTTGGCTCTTCGGGATTGATTATCGAACATCGCACCTCTCCGCCCTCGCTCTCTCTCGCGCTGCGATTTCTGCGATAGCCAGCATAGTACTTCGTCGGTGAGTCATGTACTTCCACGGCAAGTGGCGGTGATTATTTTTGGGTGTTTTTTAATTTTTGATTGTCAATATTTTCTGGAAATAGTTGTTTGTGCATTCCATATAATCAGTTTTCTATTTGTGCACATGCAAGAATTTAAAATTTTTATGTGTTATGTTTGAGGCACAATTTTTTCGAATGTAATTTATTTTGTTGTGTACATGTTTATCTGCAAGTCTACATAACATGGGTTTTGTAGAGAATTTAGAGATTTATTCCATGAATGATGCATATTTTTGTAGGCGAAGGGTAATTCTATTATATGCATCTTCCTGGTGTATTGAAGAAACGATTGTCTTGAAAAAAAAAAAATATTTGAAAAGATGCAGTGACTTGTTCTAACTGGGACTTATCACATAACTTTGTCAATATCCGCACATCTTCCAAAACTGATGTAACCAAGCTAGTTGTTCGTTGATTCTGAGAATACCCAAACAAGAAGCTCTTCTCTTAACTTGAATTGCAAGCGGAAATCAAGATAAAAGGGAATAAAGATGCTTTAGAAGCTCTGATTATTATGAATGAAAAGATGATCACGCTAACAACACCTATGTGATCTTTAAATAGGGTAACACCTTGTTATCTCTTTAAGAGATAAACATGAAATTAAAATAAAGATAACACCAATAAAATCCAACACTAAATAATATCCTAACTGATCCGATACGATTGTATCGAGATCCTAAGATGCGCTGCATCAGGTCCCCCCGGGTAAGAAGAGATTCGTCTCTGAATCTGGAATGTCGTTGTCACCTTTGTAAGGACTGAGAAACTTGACGTTAAAAACATTTGCGGTCTTCAGCTCTTTGGGGAGGTCCAAACGATAGGCATTTGGGTTAATTTGCTCCAAAACCGTTACTGGTCCAATCTTCCGGGACTTGAGCTTATTATACTCATGAGCCGGCAGTCGATCACGCGAGATGTACACCCAAACTAAGTCACCCGGAGAAAATGTTAACTCACGCCTATGCTTATCTGCCGCTGACTTATATGTGGTGGCAGCATGTTGCAAGTTGCTTACGGCTGTTGAATGCACATCCTTTAAAGCCTCGACAAAGTCCTTCGCCGTCCCATGCATCCGCGACAAATCAGGAACAGTCGTGAGGTCCAAGGGTCCACGAGGGAGTAAACCATATACGACCTGAAAAGGTGCGTATCCCAAGCTGCGACTTCGGGCATGATTATGCGCAAATTCCACTTGAGGAAGCTTAGAATCCCAAGCCTTAACATTATCACCAACAACACATCGTAACATGTTTCCCAAAGCTCGGTTAGTTACCTCCGTTTGTCCATCCGTCTGAGGATGATACGCGGTGCTCATATCCAGACTAGTGTTGAGCATTTTCCAGACTGATCTCCAAAAATGGCTGAGGAAACGCGTGTCGCGATCAGATACGATCGAAGTTGGCAGGCCATGCAAGCGATATATTTCCCGAAAGAAAAGCTGCGCAACCATCATAGCATCCGTTGTCTTTTTACAAGGAACAAAATGCGCCATCTTCGAAAAACGGTCAACTACCACAAAGATCGAGTCAAATCCTTTCTGAGTTCGAGGTAAACTCAAAACGAAGTCCATGCTGACATCGGTCCATGGTTGAGTAGGGATTGGTAAGGGTAGATAAAGACCCGCGTTCGTAGCCTGACCTTTGGCGAGTTGGCAAGGACGACATCGTTCCACATATCGCTCAACGTCCTTACGCAAAGAAGGCCAAAAATACGAACTACTGACCAAGTGTAAAGTACGGTCTCGGCCACTGTGTCCTTCGGAGTGAAGCTCCTGAATTATACGCATCCGGAGGCTACAATTGATACTAAGATTTTATCGGATTAAAGAGATATCAATTATCTTACTTATCGCGTAGTAAGAGGATCGAACCAATCCGAGACAGGACTAAACCAACAAGAATGCACAAAACCCTATTAGATAAGCTATTTTCAATTCAAAAGGCAATCCTAATAGTTCTAAGCTCAAATAACCAAGACAAAACAACTAAATAAGCAAGAGTGAACTAATCAAAGCTAAAGCAAAGACAATCAAATGTAAAAGACAAGGCTTATGGGCTAAGGTCAAAGACTAAGACTATCTAGAGCTAACAAGGATGTCTAAACAATCAATCAAGAAGCAAATCCCAAGCAAGGAACATTAACAATTGACTAATCCAATTTCTTGGTACTAATCACTTTCCCTAATCAGATTTCAAGATCAAATTCTCATTTGTGAAATTAGACAAGGCAAGCATTAACAATCAAGTTCCATAAGCTAATAATCATTCTAAACATTCATTCCCATGAGCTAGAATATGAAAATCCCCTAATAGATCATAGCTTGCATTTCATCAAACACTTGGTGGGCAATAAAAGCCTAAGGATCTAGATTAACTTGATCATGGATAACCTAGCATTAAGAACATCTAGAAGGGTGAGATCAATCATAAATAAGCTTTAAACATCCTTGATTCACTCTAAATAGCCCTAATCTACCTAACCCATAATCCTTGAATGAGACTACTCACAAATCATGCTTAGCCCAACAAAATCCATGAGAAAGATGTTAAGCATAATGATTTGTGAATGATTAAAGAGAAGAGATGAAGAATCAAAACAAAACAAGTCTTAGATTAAGAAAAGATTAAACTTTTGTCTTACAAGAACTTAGAACAAAAACAAGCTTAAGATTCTCCAAAAATTAGGTTTTAGACTTAAATAGTGAACAGTGTTCGGAACCGGGTCAACCCGGGACAAACCGGGTGTTGACCCGGATCCACTGGGTAAAACTGGTCAAAGCTTCGAAAGTCAATGGAAATTGGAAGGCTCGCGGTTTGCCCCATACCGCGAGGGTAACCGCGAGCCATCACGATCTGGGTTTGGCCATCCCTCGCGGTCGACTCCTCGTCCGCAGCTCCATCCGCGGGTCTTCTCGTATGCACGCAGGGGAGCATTCGCGGTTTGCTCCACGACCGCGAGCTAAGCCGCGAGCTTCTACGCTTGGAAACGAAGATCTACTCGCGGTCCGTCTCTCGGCCGTGACGTCGAACGCGAGTCTTGACGTATGAATCCATGAAGCTCCTCGCGGTTGGCTTCACGACCGCGAGGCCAACCGCAACCATCTCCTCTTCGAACATCCCTTGTACTCCTCCACACCTCATCATCTCCAAATGCTCCAAGCTCCAACAACAACTCCTTTTGCACCTAAAAACAGCCTAGAACACACCAAAACAAACCAAAACACAAACTCCTAGTCCTAGATGCCTAAACTCTAAATGCAACACAAAGAAACAACAAAGGAAGGAAGAATGAAAGGAAAAGAAGATAAATCAAGAACAAACACTATCCTAAATGCATGAAAATATAGACATATCAATTCCCCCAAACTTGAACCTTGCTTGTCCACAAGCAAGCATAGGACAATCAAAACATGTTGGGGAAAAGGTTTGAAGGTGGGGACTCAAAACCACAAGACTCACAACAAGATACAAGATCTTTCAAAGAAGTTACAAGTTGCTCTAATCATTAACTATCCATGTACTTCCACATTACCATTCCCTCAATCCCTACTCCAACTCCCGAGATCCTATAGAACACAAGCAATCATCAACTCAAGTCCTTACATTCATTTAGAAGTTCAGTGCGATCTCACCAAGGGGCAATCAATCAATCCCAATTGGCAAGGTTCAAGAAAGGCTATTTGAGGTGGCTAAGTAGAGTTTCTTTTGGGGTGGTTAACTCTCGAGAATAGGAGCAATTGGCATTACACAAAATCTATCTAAGAAAGGGAACAATTCATGCATACAAAGCTCTTTTCTCATTGTTCTACCCAATCCTAGAAGATTTCTCTCTAAACATCCCCATAATGAAAGATAACACTCACCAAACCCCCAAACCATTTACCATAACACTCACCCATTTAGCCCTTTTTTCTTTCTTTTCTTTGTCACTAGGAAACACTTAATTGATCTTTCTCTTTTTCAAACTTGAGCAAACTCTTTCATAACTAACCCCTCTTAACACTTGATTTTTCTTTCTTTTCTTTTTGCTTCAATATAGGGGCCTTACTTCTATTTCTTTCTTTTTGCACAAAGCTCTCTTCTTACTTGATTTCCTAGTGACTTCCTTTTTTTCTTTAGAACCTTATTCAACTCTTTTCATTGATCCTTTCCATTCCCAAAACAACTCTCATCTCTCCCCCAAACTTGTTTCCCATCCTAGTGCTAGACTCTTATGGCAAATAGAGCTAGCTAAAATGAGAAAAGACCATTTGTCGTTCCCGATACTCTCAAGTTTTTGCACATGCCAAAAGCTATCAAGAACAGGCATCACTCACAAATCATTTTGGCTTCAAGGAAAGGTTTAGGGTATTTGGGTAAGGAGAGCCATGATCATAAGATCAATGGTTGCCCGAGTTAATCAAGAGAGTGGTAAAAGGGAAAGCATAACTCGGGCAAGGATCATGGGATTGCATTTCAAGCCCCTAAGCAAGATATTTCAATAGTCAAATTAAGTCCAATATCAATGGATTGAGTTTAATTCATGCAAGCTTCACAAGGATAGGGAATTTCGGAATCTCAAAGTCAAGCAATGGTTTTCCTTTGTTTTGAAAATCAATTAAAGCAACGAGCAACTTAATTGGTGAGCCTCTACAAGGCAAAATCATCATTGTCCCCAATGCATGAATCCTAAACTACTAACTAGACTCGATCCTACATGCTTCTTTTTGTGAAAATTTTTGAAATTTTTCAATTTTTTTTTTGTTTTTCTATGCCTTAGATGCATGAGACTCTATGACGCTAGTCTCTCCCCCAAACTTACCTCACACCGTCTCGGTGTGAAAGCAAACTTGAGAAAGAGATTCAAAAGAAACGAAAAGAAAATCTAAAATGCAAGTATTTACAAGATGGTGCTAGGTTGGTACCTCAAAAAGTCTCAGACTCGGGAGATGGTTCCCGAGGTGGTGGAGTGGAGAGCGATGGAGACTCGTTGCTGGATGATTTGTCAGGAAGCTCTGGTGAATAGCGAGCGCTGTATCTCGGGCCACTGATGGAGGCTCTATGACGCTGTCTGGGTGCTGAGCTCGATGCTCCTTCTCCTTGATAGGAGTGTCTCCTCGCTACTGGAGGCTGATCAAAATCGAACTCCGGCATTTGCATAGGCATGGGCTGCCCCGCCGAGGCATCCACTGCTGATGATGAGGCACAACTAAGCTTATCCGTGAGGGATTTGAGCTGCCTCTGCATCAGCTTGCACCCTTCTTTCATGTGGTCATATCCTCTCTTCAGCTCGTCATACCCCTTCTTCATGTCCTTGCAGCTCTGTATCACCCTCATGTTAATCCTATCCTGGAACTTGTTCCAGCGTTGGAGCACATTGATGTGACCATGCGCATCACGGATCGGGCCTGGTGGAAGAGCTTGCATATAGGGCTGGAAATGGTACCTCGCACTACCGTAGATATGCTCAGGAGACTCTTCCTCTACAAGCTCCTCAAGGTCATCGAGTATCTCTTCGTCAATCTCAGCTTGAGAGGAGTTACCCCTTCTTCTCTTGGACGCGTGAATGCGATCCATCATCTCGTCGGCCTCGGTGAGGAGTAGTGAAGCATCCAATACAAACCGGAGGTTTTCCGGGTCAGAGAGGGACGTGTGTTCGGGAGGAATATTTTTGCTGTCTCGGAGCGGCGCACATAGAATGTGTAAGCGAACCTCATGGTCATCCGAGAATACAAGAAGTGATGCTTCTTCAAGTAAGATATGTTCATCAACTCATACCCACACGTTTCTGGACCCAATTCTATTCCCTTGTGCATCAGGATGGGTGTAATGAGACCACCGATGCGCATCTCCGGATTCTTGTCAGTAGTGGTCCATGCCCAGTGCTGGTAGTATAAAAACCGGTTGGCAAACAGTCCAGCAGAGCCGAGGCTGGGAAATCCACTAGTGCACCTTCCTGCAGATTCGGTAGCGGGAGGTACTGCGCCATCATCCATGCCATCAACCCCATTTCCTCATCTAAGGGTCCTCCCAGATCATGTCTGGCATACAGTGTATGGGCCAAAAGCTGATGGATATAACGGAGCCCGGGATGGCCTATATGGGAGCTCTTGCTGCGGCCCGGCCGCCAAACCCCTACACCCATTACTGCCCATGCAGCAGCTGACAAACCTTGGACCCAAGGAACTTCGGTAAGTTGCTTATCTCTAAACCCAAAGATCTCCTCTAAATCCTCAAAAGAGGTCTCATAATCCTCTCCGTTGATCCTGTAAGAGAGGATCCCATATCCACAATCACCATACAGCTCGTGAGCATCCTTAGTTACCTCAAGGGAGGCTAGGAATTGGCTTGCCACATCCTGGTGAGTGGGATGAGCCATACTGATAAGGCCGTCCAAGTGGAGTACGCGGAGAAGGTTTCACACATCTTCTAATATCCCGAGTTTGGCAAGCGTTTCAGAATCTCCAAACTTCGTTGGGATCCACTTCATTTTGTTGAGGTGGTCATACAGTCTCTTAACAGATGGGAGCTTTGACTTGTCCCTTGGTGCGGTATCTTTCTTCTTTGTACCAGAACTTTCACCTCCCTTTTTCTGACTTGGCTTTTTAGCCGGTTGCTCAGCCACTTTCCCTTTTCCCTTGTCTTGCGGTGCATTGGCTCGTTGTCGTGTGGTGACCATAATGTCCCTACAAAACAACAAAGCTCGGAGATGTCTTAGTATAAAGTTCAATCCACCAACACATTCATCTCAACAAGCAATATAAGCCAATATCAATGCACAAAGCCATAAGACATTCTCCTTATCTCCAAGATTGATCACATTGACAATTTTCTTAAGAAGTGAAAATTTTCAAATTGGATACTCACACAAGTTGTCAAGCTTCATTTAAACTTCTCACAAGCATTCAAGCACACAATCAAACCCATATTAAGCTCCAATTCATCATCAAACTCAATTTAACCTTTCAAAGAGACTTTCTCATGCAATTTCAAAAATTTTGTGAAACCAAACTCGATAGAATCAAGTAGTCTCACACATACAAGCTATAAACAACCAATTGCACCTTTAGGAACCATCCATTCGAGTTTTCCCCAAAATTCCCAAAATCCAAATTTTCTCAAGAACCATAATCTCCAAAAACCAAATTCAAGCAATTCTAGGGCGAAATCAAGTTGGGTTTTCACCTAGCAGTCTTCTAACAAGAGTTTCTAAGGTTTATAACCAAGCAATCATCAATCAAAACGAGTTTTCAAAAAAAAATCAGAAATTTTTGCATGAATCCATAAACTCGAATTTAGAGAGGATTACCTTGTCTGGAGGATGAGAGGATGAGAGAAACAGGAGAATAACCAGAAAGAGCTCAAGAAATCGAAAATATAGAGCTTTGAATCACTAAAATCGGATGAAAATTGAGAGAGTTATGGGGTTTTGAAGCTTTTCTTTCCTTTGGTAATGGCAAAAACGAGTTTGGAGAAGAAGAATAGGAAAAATCGCCAAGGAGATTGGGAAAACAAGGGATTTTTCGGTTCAAAAACGGTTCATTAAACAAATTTCGGTTTAAGTCCGGTTTAGAAATCAATTTCGGGAAGAAACACTTACCTGGGAGGGGCGTCGCGGTTGGGCCAAACCCGCGAGGGTAACCGCGAGACAACTCGGACGGTTTCGTGACAATGCTCGCGGTTTGCGCTACAACCGCGGGTGTAACCGCGATAAAGCTCGGCTCGATGAGATTAGGTCCTCGCGGTTTGGCTTATACCGCGGTGTAAGCCGCGAGCCATCTCGGCGGGTTTTCGATTGACGCTTGCGGTCTGGGGTCATACCGCGAACGTGACCGCGAGAGGCTGGTCCGAGTTCAGACAACTCCCAATCGTGCCAACAACCTGTCTTTGACCAATTCAATCACCTGAAAACATGAAAAACTAAAGAAGAACTTCAAAAATAACAAGAAAATCATCATATGTACAAGGATAAACATGGGAATGTCTCCCAAGTGTGCTTTTGTTTAAAGTCGGTAAGCTCGACTTTTCAAACCGGGTTTTTAGGCGGTTGGAGGGCTAGAGAGCGGAATCGAGATCACTTCCTCTATAGCATCTGAAGCGGAGTAATGCTTGAGGCGTTTACCATTGACGGTGAACTCTTCTTCCAACTTTCCCCAAAGGACAACTGCTCCATAAGGCCTTACCTCCTTTACCTTGAAAGGTCCCGACCATCGAGACTTGAGCTTCCCGGGAAACAGCTTCAACCGGGAGTTAAACAGAAGCACAAGATCACCTTCTTTGAACTCTCTCTTCAGTATCAGCTTGTCATGGAAGAGCTTGGTTCTTTCTTTGTAGATCTTTGAGCTTTCAAAAGCCTCAAGTCTTATCTCATCCAATTCATTAAGCTGAATCAATCTCTTCTCAGTTGCAGTTTTGATGTCAAAGTTCAGCAACTTGACAGACCACATAGCTTTGTACTCAACCTCAACCGGTAGATGGCAAGACTTCCCATACAGCATATTGAAAGGAGTGGTTCCAAGGGGAGTTTTGAATGCTGTCCTATAAGCCCACAGAGCATCATCAAGCTTCTTGGACCAATCTTTCCTTGAAGCACCAACTGTCTTCTCTAGGATAGCCTTTATCTGTCGGTTTGAGACTTCAACTTGACCACTCGTTTGAGGGTGATAAGGTGTGGCAACCTTATGCTTAACTCCATACTTCTTCATCAACCCTTCAAACAGCTTGTTGATGAAATGAGATCCCCCATCACTAATCACCACTCTTGGAACTCCAAATCTTGGAAATATTATGCTCTTGAAGAGCTTGATTACAACCTTAGAGTCATTGGTGGGGTTTGCCACTGCTTCAACCCATTTGGATACATAATCCACAGCCACCAAGATATAGTTGTTCCCATAAGAGGATGGAAATGGCCCCATGAAGTCTATTCCCCATACATCAAACACTTCCACTTCTAGTATTGGGTTTTGAGGCATTTCATTCCTCTTGCTAATGTTCCCCTTTCTTTGACAAGGGTCACACCTTGAGATGAAGGTTTGAGCATCTTTAAACATAGTTGGCCACCAAAAACCAGCCTGTAGAGCCTTTTGGACAGTCTTAAATGTGGCAAAGTGACCTCCATAAGGTGATCCATGACAATGTAGTAGGATCCCTTCCACCTCCTCATCTGCTACACACCTTCTGTAGAGTTGGTCCTTGCACAAAGTGTAGAGATATGGCTCGTCCCAATAGTATCTGTTCACATCCCGGAAGAACTTCTTTCTTTGATAGCTGTCTAGACTAGGTGGTTCCTTCCCAACTGCCAAGAAGTTGACTATATCTGCATACCACGGTTCCTTGTCCTCAATAGAACCAATCTCCTCCAGCCTTCTACTTGTGTTATGAGCTTCTTTGACTGCTTTAACAGCCATGAGTTGCTCCTCCGGAAGTGAGTCATCTAGAGGAACATCATCTTCAATCCTTAGCCTCGATAAGTGATCCGCTACCCCATTTTCAATACCCTTCTTATCTTTGATCTCCAAATCAAATTCCTGTAGCAGCAAGATCCATCTTAGAAGCCTCGGCTTGGCATCCTTCTTGGCAAGCAAATACCTCAACGCAGCGTGATCCGTGTACACCACTACCTTAGACCCAACCAAGTATGATCTGAACTTTTCAAAGGCAAAAACCTCAGCAAGAAGCTCCTTCTCAGTTGTTGCGTACTTCACTTGAGCATCATCCAATGTCCTACTAGCATAGTATATGACATGGAGTTTCTTGTCTTTCCTCTGTCCAAGGACTGCTCCAACTGCATAGTCACTCGCATCACACATGATCTCAAAAGGCAATTCCCAGTCAGGAGCTTGCACAATCGGAGCACTAACCAAAGCTTCTTTAATCCTGTGAAATGCATCCAGACACTCCTCGTCAAACACAAAGTCAGCTTCCTTACACAGTAAACGAGTGAGTGGCCTAGCAATCTTGGAGAAATCCTTGATAAACCGTCTGTAGAAACCGGCGTGACCCAAGAAGCTTCGAATCCCTCTAACTGAGTTTGGTGGCTGAAGACTTGTCATAACTTCTATCTTGGCCTTGTCTACCTCAATACCCTTCTCTGAAATCTTATGACCCAAGACAATTCCCTCTGTTACCATGAAATGGCACTTCTCCCAGTTAAGCACCAAGTTTGTCTCCTCACATCGCTTCAAAACCCTGCACAAGTTCAACAAACAAGAGGAGAAAGAGGAGCCATACACAGAGAAATCATCCATAAAGACTTCTACAATGTCCTCGATAAGATCTGAGAAAATGGACATCATGCACCGCTGGAAAGTGGCTGGTGCATTACACAAGCCAAATGGCATCCTTCGATATGCGAAGGTGCCATAAGGACAAGTGAATGTCGTTTTCTCTTGATCGTTGGGGTGTATCGGGATCTGAAAGAACCCACTGTACCCATCGAGAAAACAGTAAAAAGGGTGGCAAGCAAGCCGTTCTAGCATCTGATCAATAAAAGGCAAAGGGAAGTGATCTTTCCTAGAGGCTGCATTGAGTTTCCTATAGTCTATGCACATCCTGTGTCCTGTGATGGTCCTAGTGGGGATTAGCTCATTGTTATCACTTTTTACTACAGTAATCCCTCCCTTTTTCGGGACACAGTGCACGGGAGAAACCCACGTGCTGTCCGAAATTGGGTAAATTATACCAGCATCAAGAAGCTTAAGGATTTCTTTCTTTACTACCTCTTTAAGATTAGGATTCAATCTTCTCTGATGTTCAATTGAGGACATAGATTCGTTTTCAAGATGAATCCTATGGGTACATAAACTAGGTGACAGCCCTTTTATATCTTCAAGAGAATAGCCTATAGCCTTCCTAAACTTTTTCAATTCAGTAGTCAAGGCAATCAATTCATCATCACTCAGCAATTCATTCACAATGACAGGATAAGTAGAGTTAGGACCAAGAAATGCATACCGAAGCCCCCACGGAAGGGGCTTTAACTCAACCTTTGGTGCCTTGAGCTCACTCCAATCATCAGCTACAAGCTGCTCCTTCATACCCTCAGCTCCATAGGCGCCATCAGCTCCCATACCCACTGCGAAGACTTCTATCTCTGTACCAACTGAATCTGATCCCAACTCAATGTACTCAACCTCTCCTTGCAAAGGCTTGTGTGAATCAAGATCTCTCATGTAAGCCCAACTCTCATCGCGAAGATAACCATACTCTCCACATTCCTTTGTTAGAGCCACTTCCAATGGATCACTCATATTCAACTCTTCAAGAAGTTCATCAGCTAGCATATCCATAGTCTCAATATAGAACATCTGCCCTTCTATGGTTGGCTTCTTCATCACTTTGTTGATGTCAAAGTTGAGCACTATGTCCTTTCCAAGGTTGAGATCAATCTTCCCTTTCTTTACATCTATGATAGCACCAGCTGTGGCAAGAAATGGTCTCCCAAGAATTAAAGGATCCTTTGGTTCTTCATCCATCTCCAACACAATAAAATCTGTTGGAACCTCAAATCCTCCCACCTTCACCGGAAGATCCTCTAGTAGACCAATTGGATATCTAATTGATCTATCAGCCAACACCAAGGAGATCCTACAAGCCTGTAGGTGGAGAAGCCTAGCCTTTTGGCTACTGAGAAAGGCATTAGGCTAGCGCTTGCACCAAGGTCACACAAGCAACTCTCAAATCTGAAGGGACCAATAGCACATGGTAGAGTGAAACTGCCCGGGTCTTCAAGCTTTTTAGGGACAATGCTCCTTTGAATGAATGCACTACACTCATGAGTAAGCATGACCATACCCTGCACCTCATTAGTTCTTTCCTTAATGGCATCCTTTAAGAACTTGTTGTACTGAGGAACAAGTAGAAATGCATTTATCAAGGGCATTGTGAGATCTACATTCTTCATCTGTTTTTCAAAAAGAGCCTTATACTTCTCTAAGAGCTGATTTTTGAATCTGCCCGGAAAGGGTAACTTGGGTTCATAGGGAGGTGGAACAAACTCACTAGCTTTCTTCTCGGGTGCCTCTTCCACTACTTCTTCTACCACAGCCTTTCCCTTTCTCTTGGCAATCTCACATTCACTTTCTCTGTTGAGAGCAGAATTTTCAGAATTCTCCTCCCCCTCTTGAACTTCAATGTCCTCATTGATTTTAGGAATCACCTTAGGCTTGGGAACTTGATGATGTTGCAGCTCTTTACCACTTCTCAATGTTATGGCATGAATATACTCCTTTGGGTTTTGCTCAGATTTTTCGGGTAGAGTTCCTTGAGGTCTAGAGGTTGAAGCATTTCAGTTCTCCATGTTGGTGACTCTAGATGTCAAATTCTGCAACTCATTCTTCAAATCTCTAACTTCCAAAGCTCCTGAGGCTTGTCCCTGAAGTAGTTGCTGCATCATACCCTTTAACTCACTGTCCAAACCTGAAGAAGAAGAGGCTTGTGTCTGTTGTTGGTTAAATCCGGGTGGAGGGTATTGTTGCTTTGGGATAAAAGGTTGTTGGCTCTGGAACTGTGGTTTGTTAGCAAACCCTTGCTGGTTAGTATAAGGGACAAAAGGCTTTTGTTGCTGAGGTTGTGTGAAGCCTTGTTGCCCTTGTTGTTGAGCTTGAGCTTGTGGTTGAGCTTGAGGATAAACCTGATCCTGTGGGTTGGCAACATTGGGGTTTCTGTAAGAGAAGTTAGGGTGATTCCGGTAGTTTGGGTTGAAACCCCTGTTGAAACCTCCTTGGCCAGCAATGAAGTTGATCTCTTCTTGGGTCATATCACCTTCAATACTATAGAGGACTGGTTGAGAATCATCATAGTTCTCCACAAAGCTGATTTGCTTTTGGTTGGATGAGATCATCTTGTCTATCTTGTCATTTAGAGACTTGATTTCCTTCTCGTACATCTCATCGGAAGAAGATGATCCTCTAGGAGTCCTCTCATAGTCCTCATTGTAGTTTCCATCACTTGTAGCCAAGTTTTCAATCAATTCCATGGCCTCATCAACTCCCTTTCCTAGGAAGTGTCCATTACTACAAGAATCAAGCATTGCCCTCATTCTAGGAAGCACTCCTCGGTAGAGGTTACTGAGTAGTGTCTCCTTGGTGAAACCATGGTGTGGGCATTGAGTGGTGAGCTTATTGAACCTTTCCCAAGCTTCAGCGAAGGTCTCGTTGTTTCTTTGCACAAACCCGGATAACTCATTGCGGAACCGGGCAGTTCTCGTAGTTGAGAAGAATTTCTTCAAGAAAGCCTTCTTAAGGTCTGCCCATGTAGTGATGGAACCCGGTGGAATTGTGCTTTCCCAATCTTTGGCTCTGTCCGCCAAGGAGAAGACAAAGAGGCGCATCTTGAGACCCTCATCAGTTACGCCATTGAGCCTAGTTGTGGCACAGATTTTATCGAAGGTATCCAAGTGTTGCAACGGGTCTTCTGAGGCAAGTCCATGGAATTGGTTGTTCTGCACCATATTCATCACCATGGCTCTGATTTCAAAATTGTTGTTGTTCACTGGTGGTGGAATGATGCCCCTTCGATTAGCATTCGTATCCGGTGTATCGCCATCACCAATGGCCCTAATAGGTCTCTCGCGATGAGCCGGGATCCTGTTTCCCTGTCCATCTCTAGCATCCTCATCTTGTTGATGCTGCTCCTGATGGCCCTGCTGGCCCTGTTGGTCCTGTTGACCCTCTAGATCCATAACCGGCTGCTCTTGAGGCTCAAACTGAGGCTGAACTACTGTTTCCTGCTCCAACCCAAGTCTCTCTAGATGCACAGCTCGCTCTAGTGCTCTTCTCTCTCGTGCTAACTGTCTTTCAAGTGCTTTGATGTCTGAAACCCGCGCAACTAAGTCTGTTGGTCCTCTGCTCCGCAAGTTCATACACCTGACATCAAAGAGAGAAGAAGAAATAAGATTAGTACCCAAAACTTAGACTAAAAAGGAATTGAAATCTAGTTGATCAATCCTTAGTCCCAAATCGGCAACGGCGCCAAATTGATACTAAGATTTTATCGGATTAAAGAGGTATCAATTCTCTTACTTATCGCGTAGTAAGAGGATCGAACCAATCCGGGACAGGACTAAACCAACAAGAATGCACAAAACCCTATTAGATAAGCTATTTTCAATTCAAAAGGCAATCCTAATAGTTCTAAGCTCAAATAACCAAGACAAAACAACTAAATAAGCAAGAGTGAACTAATCAAAGCTAAAGCAAAGACAATCAAATGTAAAAGACAAGGCTTATGGGCTAAGGTCAAAGACTAAGACTATCTAGAGCTAACAAGGATGTCTAAACAATCAATCAAGAAGCAAATCCCAAGCAAGGAACATTAACAATTGACTAATCCAATTTCGTGGTACTAATCACTTTCCCTAATCAGATTTCAAGATCAAATTCTCATTTGTGAAATTAGACAAGGCAAGCATTAACAATCAAGTTCCATAAGCTAATAATCATTCTAAACATTCATTCCCATGAGCTAGAATATGAAAATCCCCTATTAGATCATAGCTTGCATTTCATCAAACACTTGGTGGGCAATAAAAGCCTAAGGATCTAGATTAACTTGATCATGGATAACCTAGCATTAAGAACATCTAGAAGGGTGAGATCAATCATAAATAAGCTTTAAACATCCTTGATTCACTCTAAATAGCCCTAATCTACCTAACCCATAATCCTTGAATGAGACTACTCACAAATCATGCTTAGCCCAACAAAATCCATGAGAAAGATGTTAAGCATAATGATTTGTGAATGATTAAAGAGAAGAGATGAAGAATCAAAACAAAACAAGTCTTAGATTAAGAAAAGATTAAACTTTTGTCTTACAAGAACTTAGAACAAAAACAAGCTTAAGATTCTCCAAAAATTAGGTTTTAGACTTAAATAGTGAACAGTGTTCGGAACCGGGTCAACCCGGGACAAACCGGGTGTTGACCCGGATCCACTGGGTAAAACTGGTCAAAGCTTCGAAAGTCAATGGAAATTGGAAGGCTCGCGGTTTGCCCCATACCGCGAGGGTAACCGCGAGCCATCACGATCTGGGTTTGGTCATCCCTCGCGGTCGACTCCTCGTCCGCAGCTCCATCCGCGGGTCTTCTCGTATGCACGCAGGGGAGCATTCGCGGTTTGCTCCACGAACGCGAGCTAAGCCGCGAGCTTCTACGCTTGGAAACGAAGATCTACTCGCGGTCCGTCTCTCGGCCGCGACGTCGAACGCGAGTCTTGACGTATGAATCCATGAAGCTCCTCGCGGTTGGCTTCACGACCGCGAGGCCAACCGCAACCATCTCCTCTTCGAACATCCCTTGTACTCCTCCACACCTCATCATCTCCAAATGCTCCAAGCTCCAACAACAACTCCTTTTGCACCTAAAAACAGCCTAGAACACACCAAAACAAACCAAAACACAAACTCCTAGTCCTAGATGCCTAAACTCTAAATGCAACACAAAGAAACAACAAAGGAAGGAAGAATGAAAGGAAAAGAAGATAAATCAAGAACAAACACTATCCTAAATGCATGAAAATATAGACATATCAACAATCTGGAACGCAAAGGTAGACTCCCCTGAACAAGAAACCATCGTGTAAGACGAACTCAGATGGTAACCCGGCATGTACATCTCGCCAAACTGAAGCGAAATAAGCGTCTGTCACGTATAGATCCGAGAAAGAAGCAAAACCCGCAACAGATGCGTGCATCTGGGTCACAAGACAATGGCGCCGACTGAGTGCATCCGCCACTTTGTTGAGTTTGCCGGACTTGTGCTTAATGGCGAAGGTGAATTGCTGTAAGAAGGCAATCCATGATGCATGTCGAGCAGAGACTTTAGCTTGGCTATCAAGATGTTTTAGGGCATCATGGTCCGTGTAGAAGACGAACTCCTTATGAAACAAATAATGTTTCCAATGCTTGATAGCCTGCACAATGGCATAGAACTATACATCATACGTGCTATAACGACCACGAGCTCCAGACAACTTCTCGCTATAAAACGCCACTGGACGCGTTTGTTGGCTCAAAACAGCTCTGATGCCCAGCTTGGAGGCATCACAATGAAGCTCAAAAGGAACAGAAAAATCGGGCAATACAAGGATGGGGGCCGATGTGAGCTGCCGTTTGATTGTTTCGAACGCCTATGCAGCCTTCTCGGTCCAAATCAGTTTCCCTTCCTTCATACAGTCAGTCAACGGAGCCATAATGGTACTGAAATGAGGAACGAAGCGCCTATAAAAAGAAGCTAACCCATGAAAGCTCCTAACCTCAGAAACCGTACGCGGCTGAGGCCAAGAACGCACTGCCGTGATCTTGCTCTCATCCATGGTCAAGCCTTTATCAGAAATGACATAACCCAAGAACAAAACATGATCGGTTGCAAAGTCACACTTATGTCTTGCAACGAAAAGTGTTTCGCGGCGTAAGATCAAAAAGATCAACTGCAAGTGCTCCATATGGTCCTATCTGGTCGAGCTAAACACCAATATATCATCGAAATATACCACCAGAAACTTACCGATATATGGTCGAAGCGCTTGATTCATTACACGCATGAAGGTACTAGGCGCGTTTGATAACCCAAATGGCATGACGAGCCACTCAAAAAGTCCTTCACGCGTCTTGAACGCAGTCTTCCATTCATCCTCAGGTCGGATCCGTATTTGATGATAACCACTCTTTAAGTCCAACTTGGAAAAGATAGTCGATGATCCAATCTGATCCAAAAGGTCATCAAGACGGGGAATTGGAAACCGGTAGCGGACTGTAATTTTGTTTATCGCTCTGCTATCAACACACATTCGCCAAGAACCATCTTTCTTCGGAATGAGCAAGGCCGGTACTGCACACGGGCTTAAACTCTCCCGGACATGACCCTTTGTGACCAACTCCTCCACATGTCGCCTCAACTCCTCATGTTCTTGCGGGCTCATCCTGTAATGGGGACGATTAGGCAAACTTGCTCCCGGGACCAGATCAATATGATGCTGGATATCGCGTAGAGGAGGTAATCCCAGCGGTAAATCAGAGGGAAAAATGTCAGAAAATTCCTGCAGAAGACTATCTATCTCCGGCGATAATGGCGTCGAAACACTCGTGTGTGTGTCAGCTGCGAGTAACGCCCATACTAAACCGGACTGATTCAACTCTTTCTCAAAGACAGTGCGTGAGCAAAGTACGACAGAGGACTGCATCATACCTGTGCCTTCAATGTTCTTATCGGTCTGTGGGGGTTGAGCATTGGGTATTTGCGCCTCAGGAGGAGAAGGCAGCAACACGATCCGACGATTCTCGAAGACAAAACTGTATGTATTGCGACGACCATCGTGTGTTGTCCCTCGATCATATTGCCATGGACGTCCTAACAATAAGTGACCCACATCCATAGGTACGATATCGCAATATAGCTTATCCTTGCAAAATTCTCCAATAGAGAATGTCACCAGTGCTCTGTGCGTAATTCGCAATTCAGTGCCCTCCTGCAACCAAGTCAGCTTGTAAGGCGTAGGATGAGCTTCCTTATTTAGCCCCAATTTGCGAACCGCCTCTTCGGAAATTACATTCCGACAACTACCCGAATCCACCACAAAGTGACACATCTTTCCCTTGATTGTACAAGTGGACTGAAACAGATTCGAGCGAAGCCATGGCTCGTCAAGAGTGATTGGAGCCAGACAAATACGACGAATGACCAGAGCGTGACCCTGATCTCCCTGAAGATGATCCGTTGGTATGTCCTCATCATTCTCAATGTCATCATCGTCATACAAGGCGTTATTTTCCCACTGTACTTCCTCAGCCAGTAAACCTCGCCGTGTCCTAGTTGGACAAGCAGTTTGAATATGTCCTGACTTACCACAAGTGAAACAACGTAACGAATTAGGCCTTGATGAGCGACGCAATCCCGACTCATCCTGCTGCGCACCCTTTCCTGAAACCTGCGACAGACGCGAATTGAGAGAAGCATCCGAAGCTTCGCGAGATCCCGTAGCAGTTTGCGACTCATTACCTGCATGTGTACCTCCTCTGTACCGACCAGTTGACGACCCCCAAGATGAAGAAGTCGACTTAAATTGGGACTCAAATGCGGTTGCTCGCCGCTGAGCCTCAGCCACAGACATGGGATCAAATTGTGCTAAAGCAGTTTGCAGTTGTGGTCGTAAACCACCAATGAAACGAGAAACAAGTTGCAGTTCACTGTCATGAATCTCATTACGCGTCAACAGCATCGAGAATTCCTCTGCGTAGTCCTCAACAGAACGTGAACCCTGACGAAGATTTTGCAGCTTAGTATATACCGAACGATCGTAATTGAACGGCAGGAAGGTTTGTTTGAGGTGTTTTTGGAGTTTTGTCCATGACTCAATTTTACTCCGGCCCGTACGCGCACGAGTTGTTTTCAGCTGCAGCCACCAAGCTGCTGCTTTACCACGAAATTTAGTCGCCACTAACGCAACTTGACGGTTGTCCGGAACTTCCTTGAATTCCAATATCTCACTGACGCTAGCGATCCAATCCATCAGCTCATCGCCTCGTAGGCTGCCATGAAACTCTGGAATCTCTAGCTTAAAATCGGACTCCCAGCGTCGATCAGGCAGTTCGTGCCTGACCAATCGATCGTCTCTGTGTTCGCGCCTGTCATGCGCAAACGGGTTATCAAACTCGGTTTCGTCCTCCCGCCGATGATCGTGAGGCTGATCACGAGTCTGTAACACCGCCTCTGTGAGCTCTCGGATTGCCCCTGTAACCGATGCTTGGAAATCCTCTTGCATCGCCAGCATTGATGCTCGGAAATCCGCCCATTCATCAGGTTGGTCCCGATTGTTGTTGTTAACGTTGCTATTGTTGGTACTGCGACGCGGAGGCATAGTTCTGGAAAAAAAAATTGGTCAGAAAAATACCGGAACGTAACGTGCTCTGATACCAAACTGATGTAACCAAACTAGTTGTTCGTTGATTCTGAGAATACCCGAACAAGAAGCTCTTCTCTTAACTTGAATTGCAAGCGGAAATCAAGATAAAAGGGAATAAATATGCTTTAGAAGCTCTGATTATTATGAATGAAAAGATGATCACGCTAACAACACCTACGTGATTTTTAAATAGGGTAACACCTTGTTATCTCTTTAAGAGATAAACATGAAATTAAAATAAAGATAACACCAATAAAATCCAACACTAAATAATATCCTAACTGATCCGATACGATTGTATCGAGATCCTAAGATGCGCTGCATCAAAAACTCTAAATACACACAACTGCAATTGGGTTTTCATTTTTCATCAATGGTTTAAGAAGATTATGCCAAAGCAATATGATAAAAGATGTGTATGACACTGGTAAACCTAGAGTTTCCTTCCAGTGACCAACTTTGGGATATATTAAAATATGAATAACGCCAGTACAAACTCTGTAAACTATTACATGCTAAAAATATTACAGCTGAAAATACATGTGTAAACAAACAAACACTTTACTTCTGACTATGCAAACATACACGTTTGTATCTTTTTTGTTCGTTGCCCAAAACGTGTTGTGGATATTTTCTTAAGATGCTGAAACCTACAACACATTAGGAAGATCTTATTATTGCGTGAATGTAAAATAAAGAAATAGGAAAAGCATCCATACACTTAGTAAAAAATGTTCCCTTAACAAAAAGGCTAACACCGTTCATACATAGGAGTTCCCATATGCTCTTAGTAATAATCATCACGACAGTCCATAAAATGCATAATTTCCCATTTAAGTAGATTAAATCAGACAGAACGATCAAGTACACCATACCTCCGCAAAATCATTTGCAAGCCAGGCCATTTCTTCGAGGACAAAGTCCCATTGAGATCTCGTACAAACCTGCAGTGGTACATACCAAAAGATAACTTGGCTATCGTCTGTCTCTTTTCCTTATCTGTAGTATGTCAGACATAAAAGACTGTAACAAAAAAAAAGTAATTAGAGCTTCTTCCAAAGCTTGCAAGTTTGAGATCATCCTAGCGAGGCACTCTTTACCACAGTGCGTTCACCACTTGCGTTCCCTTTTACTTCCATATATAAAAGTCACTTAGTCTCTCGTATACCTTCACCGAAATCGCATCATCATTAAGAACTCATCAAACTCTTGTGGCTCTTTTTATTTCTCTAAGGACTCTTCGTTCCTTTAATCTTTCTACAGTGGCTATATAGGGTGTGATGAGATCAAAAGAGGCTCAAGATTTAGCCTCGTTATCAGCCTAAAACTTAACCACTCGCTGTTCTTGGTTAGAAACTGCTAAAGGAAAACTGGGGATTCAAGGTAGAGTAGAGAAGTTTTATCTGAGAATGGAGCCAACCATTATGTAAAGATATGTTGATAACTCAATAATACCAGTTGTAAGAAAGAAGAGAGCACATACCAGCTTTAAATCAGCTGCTCTGTTGATTAGCATCAAGTCCCCATATGAATGGATGTGTTGAACCAGATTCAAAGATGTTGCAATAGCATCACTGGTCTGTATTCGTAAGTATAGCACGAGGACTATTTTTTAACCATAAAAATAAGAATGTATGCATAAAAATAATCTCCATCTCCACCAAAAACAAACCTTACTCGATAATCAAGCTTAGCATTCTGTTTGTGATTATCAATGGGATAAATTACTGGAAGGTATTCAACCTGTTTAATTCCAAAGATAAGTGAAGTTTGTAGAACATATAATGTAATCTAGTAACTAAGCTTACTCGATACGAACATTGCTTACCTCTATGAAATTGTGATTTTGGGTGAACATTCTAAACATGGGCACCAACAAAGAATTAATTCCCCTGAAAGTCTCATAAATAGCAGCGAGGGATATTTATGCTTGTAGAAGAAAGTAGATAGTTTGTAAACTAACCACAAACACGAATGAGTCTCACCAAAATTGATCAAAATGTACATGGGGATACCGGACTACTCCAGGTTGAATCGGGTAACCTGGGAGGAAAGCGCAGAGCTGGAAGGTAATAAGTATTGAATTGGAGATCACAAGTTAGACATGTGCATTGTGTCTAGGGTTTCTCACTCTAAAACCTTGGTCTCACCAATATCTCACCAAACTCTCACCAACATCTCACCAACATCTCACCAACATCTCACCTAAAAGCAAACTCTCACCAACATCTCACCTAAAAGCCATTGGTCCATTCACACTTGCTTAACCTACTTGTAATGCTTATATATACCTTGTA
The DNA here is from genome assembly GCA_030180135.1 of Orychophragmus violaceus. NCBI lineage: Eukaryota > Viridiplantae > Streptophyta > Magnoliopsida > Brassicales > Brassicaceae > Orychophragmus > Orychophragmus violaceus. Next base: position 81,914,320 of record CM058232.1, on the reverse strand, counting down.
CTCCATTAGTTAATAACACATTGAGAGTTACACATCTCTTTACTTGCTATCTCTCTTAATCTCTCTCTACATTCTCTCTTCAATCTAAGTTGTGTTCTTGTTCTAAACATCATATTCTAACATGGTATCAGAGCACTAAGCTCCTAGACCTATTCATTTCCGAAAACTTTGTTTCAAAACCTATTTACTCTCGGTCTTATACTTGTTCTTGTAACCGGCTTGTTCTTCCTTGTTCTTGAACTTGTTCTTGAATATTCTTAAGCTCTTAAGCACTTCTACTTCGTGTTTATTGTTGTGTGCATTCTCTGTGAGTTGAGAACACACTATTTCAAAGCTTAAAAGCTTACCTTTGGGTTTTCAAAACCATTTTACTCTCGGTTATAAAACTTGTTCTTATAACCGGCTATCTTCTTGTTCTTGAATACTCTAAAGATTTCAAGCATTTCTTCTTCTTGTTTATTATTGTGTGCATTCTCTGTGAGTTGAGAACACACTAGTTTCAAAGCTTAAAAGCTTACCTTTGAGTTTCAAAACCATTTTACTCTCGGTTATAAAACTTGTTCTTATAACCGGCTCTCTCTTGTTCTTGAACACGCTTGTTCTTGTAACTTGTTTTTAAACTCGTTTATTGTTGTGTGCATTCTCTGTGAGTTGAGAACACACTTGCTTACCTTAAAAACTAACTTGCTTACCTTGAAAACTCACTCCTTGCATTAAACCAGTTTTTAAGCAATGGAGAACTCAAGGAGAACACACTATGGAGGTAACAAGAGAGGAGTCTTGATATGTGATTTTTGCAAGAAGAGCTGGCACTTGAAAGATAGATGCTGGCGCCTCCACCCAAACCTCAGACCATCATCTCACAACAACCAGTTCAAGGATCAAAGGGCAAACTACTCATATGGTGGAGCTGGACCAGGTTCTTCTTCTATACAGCAATGTGATGAAGGGAGAGCAATGGTGGTTCATCAAGCTCCAGCTATGACTAATGATGTGGTAAGAAGGTCAGACCTTGAGGCACTCATCAAAGCCCTCAAGGAAAACTCTGGTATGGTCCTTGGTACTTCACTCTTTGCATCAAATAAAATTAGACCTTTGATTATTGATTCTGGAGCTTCTCACCATATGATCAGTGACCCTAAGTTGATTGAAAATGTTAAACCAGCTTTAGGATGTGTAGTGATTGCAAATGGTGATAAAATTCCAATTGAAGGCATAGGAAATTTGAAATTATTTGATAAAGAATCCCAAGCTTTCTTTATGCCTAGTTTCACATCCAACTTAGTATCTGTTAAAAGAATAGCCACTGATCTAAATTGCAATGTTGTTTTCAGTCCTAATGATGTTGTGTTTCAGGATATTAGAACAAATAAGTTGATTGGGAAAGGTGTGACCAGGGATGAACTCTACATGATTGAAGACACTAATCCCTCTTCTGAATTATCCCCTGCTTTATTTACTGCTTTATCTACTTGTGTTGGTGTGAATGACTCTATTTGGCATGCTAGACTAGGACATCCACACTCTAGGGCTTTAGGGATTCTATTACCTTCTGTTGTGTTTAAAAATGATGAATGTGAGGCTTGTATTCTTGGGAAACATTGCAAGTCTGTTTTTCCAACTTCTAAAACTACTTATGAAAATTGCTTTGATCTTGTTCATTCTGATGTGTGGACGGCTCCTTGTTTGTCTAGAGAAAACCATAAGTATTTTGTCACTTTTATTGATGAAAAATCTAAGTATACTTGGATAACATTGATGCAAACTAAGGATAGAGTGTTAGAAGCGTTTATGAACTTTCAAAATCATGTGACTAATCATTTCAATGGTAAGATCAAAATTTTTAGATCAGACAATGGTGGTGAGTATACAAGCAATGCTTTCAAACAACACTTGTCCAAACATGGGATTCTCCATCAAACAAGCTGCCCTTATACTCCACAACAAAATGGAGTGGCTGAGAGGAAGAACATACACTTAATGGAGGTAGCAAGGTCCATGATGTTCTACAAGAATGTTCCTAAGAGGTTTTGGGGAGATGCAGTCATGACTGCTTGCTACTTGATCAATAGAACTCCCACAAGAGTTCTTAAGGATCAATCTCCATTTCAGGTACTAAACAGAACAAATCCATTAGTTGATCACTTATGTGTGTTTGGGTGTATTTGCTTTGTGTTAATACCAGGAGAACAAAGGGATAAGCTGGATGCTAAGAGCACCAAAGCTATGTTCATTGGTTACTCCACAACACAAAGAGGATACAAGTGTTATGTACATGAAACAAGGAAGGTCTTAATCTCAAGAGATGTGAAGTTTATGGAAACAAGGAGTTTCTATGATGAAAAGAATTGGGATAGCTTGAAGGATCTTCCCACTTCTCAATCAGACATAGCAGTTAACCTAAGGATGATCATGGAACACTTGGGTATTAGTATGCCTCAACAACCGGCCAAGACAAGCCCTATCACTTCAGTCCCTGCTCCAACTTCAGAAACTCCTCAACATTCCCATCTTGATCATGAGGGGGACAGTCATGAATCAGCTCCAGAACCGCAAGTAGCTGATCCTTCTGCACATGATCAAGCTGAAAATGAGGAGCTTGAGGAACATAAGGAAGAACATGTTGAAGAAGCTGAGGAGTTGGATCATCAAGTTGAGGAGCCGGTTATGAATGAGGAGTTGGATCATCAAGTTGAGGAGCCGGTTACGAATGAGAAGCAACAAGTTCAGGTGTTAAGAAGAAGTACAAGGGAGAAAAAGGATCCATCCGAATGGAAGAAGAGGGTTTACTTCAACAGCAATGCAGTAGCCCATCCTACTCAAGCTGTTTGCAGTTTAGCTCAAGTACCATTGGAGCATCAAGTGTTCATTGGGAAGTTGGATCAAGAATATGTACCAACAACCTATGAAGAAGCAAAGGGAGATAAGAGGTGGATGCAGGCTGTGGATGAAGAGATAAAAGCAATGGACAACAATGGGACTTGGTATGAAGCTGAACTTCCTAGAGGAAAGAAGGCAGTGACTTCCAAATGGGTTTTCACCATCAAGTACAGAAGTAATGGAGAAGTGGAGAGATACAAAGCAAGGATGGTTGCAAGAGGCTTCACTCAAACTTATGGAAAGGATTACTTGGACACCTTTGCACCAGTAGCTAAGCTTCACACAGTTAGGATCATCTTGTCTTTGGCAACAAATCTTGATTGGGAACTTTGGCAAATGGATGTCAAGAATGCATTCCTTCAAGGGGAGCTTGAAGATGAGGTATACATGACTCCACCCTCTGGTCTTGAAAGCCTTGTTAAAATAGGGAAAGTACTAAGACTCAAGAAGGCCATCTATGGGTTAAAACAATCACCTAGAGCTTGGTATCACAAGCTGAGTTCAACACTTATGCAAAGAGGTTTCAAGAGGTCTGAAGGAGATCATACATTGTTCACTCTCCAAGATCAGGAAGGTATCATTGTTATCCTTGTTTATGTTGATGACATTATCATATCAGGGAGTAACAAGTCAGGTATACAAGAAACTAAAGCTTATCTCAAATCTGTTTTTGATATTAAAGATCTTGGTACTCTAAAGTACTTCCTTGGGATAGAAGTTTGTCGATCTAATGATGGACTCTTCTTATCTCAAAGGAAATACACACTTGATTTGTTATCTGAGGCAGGAAAGATTGGATCAAAACCAGCTAAGACACCATTGGAGGAAGGCTACAAAGTCATAAGAGAGGGGGAGCTTGAAGACAGACCATTTGAGGACATTACCAAATATAGAAGGATGGTTGGTAAGCTTATTTACTTAACCATAACCAGACCTGATTTGTGTTTTGCAGTGAACCAGGTAAGCCAACATATGCAAGCACCAAAGATGCATCATTGGGATATGGTTGAAAGGATACTCAGATATCTAAGTGGTGCTCCTGGTCAAGGCTTTTGGATGGGTTGCAATCAAAGTACAGAGATAGTTGGGTATTGTGATGCTGATTGGGCAGGAGATAGAGTGGACAGGAGATCTACTACTGGATATTGCACATTCATTGGAGGAAACCTTGTCACTTGGAAGAGCAAGAAGCAGAAGATAGTATCATGTTCAAGTGCTGAAGCTGAATATAGAGCAATGAGGAAGCTAGCAACAGAATTGGTGTGGATCGAAGCTCTTCTTGTGGATTTGGGGATTGAGAAGACAAAACCAATCACCATGCATTGTGACAACCAAGCAGCCATTCACATTGCCTCAAACTCAGTCTTCCATGAAAGGACTAAACATATTGAAGTGGATTGCCACAAAGTGAGGCAGTTGATTGAGCAAGGAGTTGTGTTACCTTGCTTCACAAGAAGTGAAGAACAACTAGCAGATGTGTTCACCAAGGCAGCTAGCTTGAAGGTGTTTGAGTCCATTCACACCAAGCTTGGACTCATGGAAATCCCGGAATCCTCTAAGGCCATGGAGTCTACACTCTTTTTCCCTTCATGAAGTTTTATCCCAAGTGGTTTTCTTCATGAAGGTTTTTAATGAGGTAGATCTCCATTGTCACTCCAAGCTTGATTCAATCCTTGAACTCAAGCTTGAGGGGGAGTATTGAATTGGAGATCACAAGTTAGACATGTGCATTGTGTCTAGGGTTTCTCACTCTAAAACCTTGGTCTCACCAATATCTCACCAAACTCTCACCAACATCTCACCAACATCTCACCAACATCTCACCTAAAAGCAAACTCTCACCAACATCTCACCTAAAAGCCATTGGTCCATTCACACTTGCTTAACCTACTTGTAATGCTTATATATACCTTGTACTCCATTAGTTAATAACACATTGAGAGTTACACATCTCTTTACTTGCTATCTCTCTTAATCTCTCTCTACATTCTCTCTTCAATCTAAGTTGTGTTCTTGTTCTAAACATCATATTCTAACAATAAGGACTATCCCATTGATCGTGGTTCCTTCTGGGAATAACAGCAGACATGAAATATATCGCAGGAAACTTTTCTCTGTATTTACATGAAAGCACACTGCGTATCAAATACCAAAAACCCATTTGAATCCTCTTCAACCACATAAGGTGTATGAACCAATTTCTTTTCAAAATTTGCTCTAAAAAATACTTCAGATATCAATAACATGCCACATAGACTCTATACCTTTTTCATGCACGGCGTTTTTCCTTGATGCATGTGAGTATTTATTAACATATATCACCTAGAAAATTGAAAAACAAAAGTTGAAAGAAGAAAAGAATCTTTAGCATAACGACGCACCAGCATCTTAAACCAACATGTGCTGACAATAGTTTGCTAAAAAAAATACTTATAATATGCGTGCTAGCTGCCTACCTGTATTGCCCTGATAATAGTTCCAACAAAGTGGAAGTGTATCATGTGATTCTGATGCGACAATGGCCGGTGCCAATTCAAAGAAGTAGAAGACTGTTCAATATAAGAGACATGGTTTAATACAACGATCGGAGCAATTTCCCTGCGAGCAGGTTTCCCTTTCCGTCGTATCCACTGATAGCTGCAGGAGGAAAGAAGATTATCAAAACACTGGAACGTCTATAGCTATAAAGAACATCAACAAACTATCTAACACCTTTTCAGACCATTCATCAACTCGATTTCTTTAAAACCAGTAAGTAAATATATGTTTTTGCAGCGAGTGAGATAAGAAACCGAGTAACCTGGATACTATTTTTGAAGTTATTTCCAGCATGAAAACTCTATGCAACAATCTACCGAACACGCATATACTAAAAAAATGCAGATTCACAATTAGGTATCGATTATCACAAATACGTAAATTTTGTGGAAGGTAGAAGCAGTAGACATCTTGTTCAAGTCTCTCACTTGCCTCAATTTGCAGTGACCTTTACCAAAATATCTCTTAACTTCAGTCCCGTTTCTGATTTGAGCTGTGTCCAAGGTCTTGTTCATCATCCTGGGAGTCGATGATTGGAGTGATGGAGAAGAGGAAAAAGGTATTCAATATATGTGTTACACATAGATCTCAAATCCCCCATAGATTGATGAGAAGCAGATGAATAAAGGATGTATCTAATCATCGTAGATTTTGGAATTGGAAAACTTGTTTGGAAACTGAAGTGGAGATTATGAAATGGAATCAATTTATAATTAAGTTAAGGGCAAATCGCATTAATAGCACAAAAAACATGACTTGTCAAAAATATAGCACCAAGGAAGAAAAATCATAAAAATAGCACAAAAACATGTTTTGTCACTAAATTAGCCCTAACCCTAAATCTTAAATACTAAACCCTAAACCCTAAATACTAAATCCTAACATTGAATAACAAACCCTAAACCATAAATACTAAACCCTAAACCCTAAATAATAAACCCTAAACCCTAAATAATTAACCCTAAACCCTAAATTATATAATGCTATAAAAGTCTTTATAATTAAAATAATGCTAAAAATGTGAATTATTTTCTTTGGTGCTATATTTACGATAAAGTATGTTTTTTGTGCTATTTTATGACTTTTCTCTTAAGTTAATTAGTGGGTGTTAGAAATCAGAGATCAGGGAGCTATGGGAGATGTGAAGAGTTTGAAACTGAACAATGTTATCGCTGGGAGATTCATTTGAAGAGTTTTCTATGAGTAAGAAGACGAGAAGAGACGCTTTCACTTTCTTTTCCGAAGAATGTGGGTTTTAATTGGCCCAAAATATTGATTTTTCTTTTTTAGCAAATAAGTTGTACAAAGCTTATAAGCTAGGGTAACGTGGCATCATTCTAGAGCTTTTTGTTTTGCTGACGTGTACAACCTCAGGAGCCTCAAACTCCTCTCATCCTTTAATCTATAAGTCACTAGCAAAAAAGCTAGAAACTCCCTATCTATCCTGTTGACACATGTACAAATCTTATGTGTAATTTTCTCAATTATTTGACTTTTTTAACACAATAAATCCTTTAACGTTTAATATCTTTTTTCTGATTTCTTTTTTCTTTAATAAAGCTAAACGGTTTCCTTCAATCTCTATATCTCAACTCCTACTCTTAATCCCCTCTATCATCAACCATGATTTCTTTGAGCCATCAACCAACTCTCTCATCCAGCTCTCGGATTTATTGCTAGTGTCTCTGTTTTCATAAAAAAAATTCTTCATAGTATCTCTTCCTCTGAGTTATTCGGAAGGTAATTTTGTACAATTTGTTTTCTTTGTTTCAACAAAGTAAAAATTGACAAAAAAGGTGATCGTGAAATGGAGCAGTTAACAGATGACTATCTCCTTTTCTCATTCCAATCTAAAGGAAAATTTCCTCTCCTCTCTTCTCTTATGTTTAATTCTTTTTTTCTGATGAATTCCTTTAGATTGAAATGGAAAAAGGAGGCAACATTGATTGCATCTGAACATCGATTTCGTCTGGGATCTGTAAAAGCGGCCAGACAAACAGGAGATTGAGATCCTGAGGAGATGATGATGGGAGTCGAGAGCGATGGAGATCCGTGTTTTGAAAATTTGCATAAACAAGGGGAAAAGTAAAAACGGGGAAACAAGGAAGAAGAACCGTTTTCATTCTTCTCGCCATTTCCGGACTCGGCAACTCTCTCCGATCCAAGGTAAATTTCATGCTTTCTTCATCAATTTTCAGTTCCTACGATGGTGATTCATTATTTGTTCTATAAATTCAAAATTGTTGTGTTTGTTTCTCTTGTGTATTAGATTTTCTAAAAATATAGACATAAATAATCATTTGTGATCTACAGATTTTATATAGTCTTTTTTCTTCGATCGGGTTTTGGTTTCTGGGATTTTAATTCTTTGTTTTTGTGATTCAAAGAATTGCCATTTTCTTTGGTCACTATTTTTAATTGCGATCTCTTCCGAGATCATTCATACTAAAGGGTTTTAAAGTTGTTGAGTTATGGATTTGGAAACTAAGGAAGACGATAGAATCGTTGAGCGGTATTGTTCTCTGGTTTATTCAAACTTGCTTACCTTTCTACTAATTGGTTGCTAAGAACATCAGTCTTTTTTTTTTTGCCTTTTTGTGTTCTTCGAATAATCTGGGAAGACTCGAGCATTATATTCTTTGAAGAGGATGCAACAAGGTCGGGGGAAGAAGGTTTGTCTCTCATTTATGTTTCTTCTGTTGAATTTTGATACCTAAGTGAATGTGATTCATCGGAGATCTTCAATTTTCTTGGCGCAATTTTACTGAATTTTGACTAATATGGTACTGTTTCTTCACTTTGGTAATTCAACAGAACATGAAAGAGATGGATTTTTTCACTAAGTATGGTGATGCCAACCGTTATCAAATTCTTCGAGTCATTGGGAAAGGAAGTTACGGAGTTGTTTGTGCAGCTCTTGATACATACGAGAGAGAAAGTCGCCATAAAGAAGATTAATGATGTATTTGAACATATCTCAGATGCTCTCCGTATCCTCCGTGAGGTCAAGCTTCTCTGCCTCCTAAGGCAGCCAGATACAGTCGATATAAAAATCATCATGCTACCACCTTCCATGAGAGAGTTTAAATACATTTATGTGGTGTTTGAGCTCTTGGAATCAGACCTACATTAAGTCATGAAAGCTAACGATGACTTGACGCGGGAACGTACCACCAATTTTTCCTTTATCAGATGCTTCGTGACTTGAAGTATATGCACACAGGTGCCTTGCCGTGATAAATACACTCGACGAGCCATACTTGAAGAAACTGTCACCGATGTTAGGTGTTTATCATTCTCTCATTGTTATCCTTACGACCTGAAGATTTATTTTGTTTGTTTGAGTCAGATGTGTTACTTGCGTACATAAATTCATGGCGTGATTTGATGTGAAGGCTCAGTTGTTCCTTCCACCATAAGTGATTTTCTTGCACTCACATACCTGTATTGAGTTGATATTATGTCTTTCTTTGAAAAAGGTTTCTTCATGTGGTTTTCTACATGGCCGGAAGAGCATGGAGCCGTGCAATGGAAAAAAGACAACTACCAGATGGGCTTAATGCACGGCAGGGGATATATTTAATTTGGAGGCTGAGGAAGGCAGTTAAGTGGGCTACGCTTTTCTCAAGTTTGTGCTCTATTAAGACAGATTCATCTCTGGAAGTTGAGGTAGTTCATTGAACGCAAATGTTGACATGTATTCATAAATATACATCTAGCCTATCTACTGCTTTGAATGGAAGAAGATAATACCACAGTTTTAGGCTTTTAGCTTAGTTGTTTCATGTAAAATATTTGTTTACTCTATAAACGCATGACATGAGTCTTCATAATTTATCTTACTCTTTTATAGGCATATGCTTCTTATATGAAAGATACTCTGTTGTTTGAGCAAGATCAAAACTGGGAAACTGCGTTGGCATGTTTCAAAAACGCCAGGTTTGCTTTGTTCAAAATCCTCATTTTGCAATTTGGTAGGTTTTGTTTCTGAAACTATTTCCCGTTGCAGGGCTGTTTATGAGGAACTCGGGAAATATGATGATCTAGAGTGAAGTGATACTACATATTTTGTTCAACATCAAGAGAAGCTAGATGGTACAATATCTAGCGTTTTATTAAAAGTATGAAGACTGGTCCATAAGCCCAATCTATAGATGTAGTATTAGACATTTAAAAAAATACTATGATTTCAAATTCTGGAAGAACACAAATCATAGTATTTGGTGATAGCGACTATATTTATGAATCATAGTATACAACCCTTTTTCCTAACATGCCTCGTGATCATAGTATTTGAGTGAGTTGCAGATATAACAGATGTAATTGTTTCCATGGAGAGGTCTAAAATTAGAAATGGAGCAGACAAAGCTCTGTTTTTAAGGGTGCAAACAAATCTCTGTGTTTTGCTAACTGTTTTGTTTGAATGCAACACTTTGAATTTTAGGAGAGTGACTCAAGTTGGAAAATTTAGAGAGACAAATGTACACGTCCCACTAAAAAATTAGGTTCATTACTCATACTCCAGCAGGTAACATGTCCCACGATCATAGTAATCTGGGATATTTATCGAACATCGATTTCGTCTGGGATTGGACAGAGAGACTTATTATTTTGGACTGTTCAACAAGACAATGTTTCTTGGCATATATGATTATTATTTTTTCTTTCTAATGTTAGTTTAGTTTATTTTATATATTCACAATTAGCTATAGTTTTGAGTATATATATATATATATATATATATATATATATATATATATATATATATATATATATATATATATATATAAAGATGGTAGTAATGTTAGTACACTTTTATATAGAAAATATAATGTTAATATATGTTAACTTTTAAAAAATTAAAGAGGTTTTGCTATGGCATTGACAATCTAAACCACTGATGTTAAACGTTTAATTTAGGAAACGAAACCAAAACAAACTTTATTCCAATCATTTTTTGATGATTACGAGGTTCGAATCTGTAGGACTGTATGTCTCTCTAAAACAGATCTAAACCAAAATCATATAAGAAGACAAGACTCTTCCTAAGTAACTGTATATTTAATCTAAAAACACTAACTAAAAAATAGTAATTATATTTTCCACCGTTTTTTTAAACCAACTATAACACGTATTTCGGTATACTTAAACATTTCCGAGTTAATGTTTATTTAATTTATGTCATTAATTAAAGCCATATATTTTTCAGTTCAGTAATTAGTCCGTGCATACGCACGGGCCAAAAACCTAGTTATATATAAGGAATTATCTTTCCAGTCAAAAGTTGATTATTTTGTTAAGTCTTTTGTTTTTAATTAACATTTATTCAAAAAATATTTAAATGATGCCGTAGAAGATAATTTAAATCTCTAAGAATTATTTTCATACAACCTACTAAAAATTTATATACATCAGTTATTTACAATGATAAAACTCAAAGAAACCAAACTACAATTAAATGGTATTACAAAAATGTATATAGCTACGGAAGAAGAAGATAATTTATTTAAACTATTGAAAATAATATTTTGTGCGCCAAATCAACATATCAAATCCCAAAACAAAATATTTCCCAAACCTTATAATTACTCAATTTCTCTTACAGACGTTTACGAATCAATACTTAATAAATATATTATAAACAATAAAAATATCAACTGAAATAAAATTAAATAATAATATATAGACACACCATAACTATATATTAATGACATTAAATATATAATGACATTTAGCATGAAAATAAATTGACTCATGAAGTGTAAAATTTTAGATCGCAGATGAAGACAAATTTTAGAAAGTGTTAGAAATATATTTGCGCGTAATTTGAAATAAAGGTTAGGATCCTATATTATCTTAAAAATATCAAGCAAATATTTGAAAAGTTTACATGAAAAGTACAACAATAAAATAGGAAAAATCGTAGCAAAATAAAAAAAGGAAAAAATCCAAAAAACCAAATTCGTACGACTTAATATACGGCACTACCCACTCTTTAAATGAATTTCTTCAAAACCAAAAACAAAGTTAAACGTAACACAAACATAAAAAGACGAACCGATAGAAGAAATATATATATATATATATATATATATATATATATATATATATATATATAGTCAACAAAACAAAAAAATGCAATCACAGAGGTTATGGACACTATGATCCTGATGGAATAAGAAATGCTAATAACAAGGTAAACAACCATTTTAAGCTTCCAATGTAAAACAAACCGACTATCATGCATCCCCAAAAGCACATACAATATATGTAATAAATTCTTTTCAACACATTTCAAAATTCAATAGAGGAGGCAATAATTAAACTTCGACCACAACAACATTTTCTATAGCCCGACTACGGATGAGTCCTTCACAAACCCCTAGGAACCATCCTCCTACTATTATATGCAAATCATATATATAATTAGGGACTTTTTACTCTCCTCTTATGAAGACACCTCAGCATGTTTTTGATCCTACGTGGCATCGAGAACTATTTTTTTTTTGCTTGCTACGGTGTTGTTTTTATTCATGTGTATCGGCAATGTCTTTTGAGCCATTTATGAAGTGCCTGTGTAGCTAACAAATTGCTCTATAGTCCAATTGCTGATCTGTCGATAGTTTTTGGGCTGGCCCAATTGGTGCTCGCCTCCTCTCTTCATACGGAAGATTTTTGCAACAACCCTAAGCCGCCTCAGTGAGATAGTAAATTTCAATCCTCGATCGTTCCTTGCATGCTTCACCACGCTTTTCATCAGCCACGGTCTCTAATAATGGAAGCTTCAATGACTCTCATTAATTCCAAAACGACCGACTACCTCAACCGAAACGTTTCGTTGTTTTAGCGGCGTCACTATAAATAATACCCCCCACTGGTCCAGTTTCACTTCACCGGATTTTTTTACTTATCCTTCCACCGTATACCTACTGCACATTAAATTCCTTTCCTATCCGGACAAAAATGTCTCAGTTTTTGATGTCGTCGCCGTGCCCGCCACACGTGACTACACGACTCTAGCTTTTGAAGCTTGGTAGAGACTCGCAGACGGTGGTTGGTCGCATGATCCGCCACTGGGATGCTCGGAATTTTAAGAAATAGGGGGAGTTCATGGGAATAGTCTTCCTCTTGGACGAGCAGGTACGTTTTCCGTCTCCACCTCTTTCTACTCCCGTCAATAGGCTGTCTCTCTTTTCCTAACACCGTCGTGGTATCCTGTTTTAGCACTTATACTACTCTCGCTAATCATATATACCATCTCCACAGGATTCGGTAATTAAAGGCTTCATTCCGACAAGTCTTGGTTGTCAGGGACGTTACCGTATGCCTCTCCCTATGGGACGACGCTTCTTCTACGTTTAGGGTTCATCTGTCGTCCGAGAATCATGTCAACGTCTAGGTTCTGGTCACTACTGTCAACCCCAAAGTATTTGCAGGTATTAATACTAGCTACCACACATTTCGTTCCATACAGAATCACACAATAACGTTTCAAACAGTGTTCTGTGCAATCACTTCGCAATGTCGTTAACTCTTACTGTACTCTACTTTTGCCACAGGCATCCTATACCTCTATTCCATACCAGCGACTAGATTCTTCTTCGGGAATGATTGATGTGCCACTCAAGAATTCATAGAAAGGTAATCTGATACTTGAAACCATACGAGATAGATTTTCAGACACTAACCTTTGCACAGGCTGAGACTTGTGGCAGCATTAAAAAGAAGAAGAGACTCTCAACCTGTTGGAGCTTAACACATACATATCTCAGAACACAGAACATGTCATAAAGCCTCGACACTCCTACAATTCTTTATTCCAAATAGAGATAAACACATAACAGACTAAACTCAGTCGTAACCCCATAACTTTTGTTTTGTTAGGCACATGAGGCAGAGTTTTTGTGCAAGGCAAGGATAGAGGATGTAATGCACAACAATGTCGCATACTCTCGATGCAGCACAAAGCTGGAAAAGAATTGGACGGCTCTCCGATGCAGCAAGTGCATTCCATCACACGCAACATGGCTACTCAAGTAAACTTCTGGAAACTGAAATCTTACGAAATGATCATGACATAACAAAAAAATATGCAAACCGCCACATTTGAAAACAGTCTTCTCCACAGCGCACTTACTACACAGGATACCTTGACTAATGCAAATTTTATCCCACAGGTACAGGGTGGAGTTTGTTTTTTTGGATAAGAGATATATGCATAAACTCAACAATGGGTGAATATTAAATCTACTGAAAAAGGTGACTTTATGAAAACATCGGAATATCATAAAGACGAGACGCTCGGAAGAAATGGATACCACGAACCGACACGGTCCTTACTAAACAACCTGAAACACTGATAACCCACTACCATGCCACTAACCAAAATCAGACCAGTCATCATTGTTCATAACTGAGACGACTAAAAATGGTATTATCCATATATCGCTAAGCTAAAATTGTCGACTATGTCGTCGTCTACAATTCAATTTTTCTGAATTTTAAACATGCTTGCCAATGTCCTACAAATAATTTAAATATGGGCCTACGAATATGGCCCTCCCAGAGCCTGAACAATTGTTTCGACCCAGCCCAAAAGAAAAACCAAAGGACCAGCTATGGAACCCCCTTGGGTTTTGGAAAATAAAATACAAAAGATCTCCTACATCCACGAGTCATACGGACTGGGCCGCAGAGATATGGCAAGCAAGGCTAAACACCAAAATGATCGGTTAACTATAACCATTTCCATACAATTTACTTATGCCTACGCTGAGAATGCTTTGATAGAAATACTTTACGTTTTAAAAATACCAGGTACCCGAAGGAGAAGAAGCAAAAAAAGATCTCCAACAAAATGTAGATGCGGACTACAAACTGGAAGGAGGTCCAACACTACCAATTCATCTGCCGGATCATCATACTACGCTATTTGGAAAAGGAAAGGAAATACATAATGACCAAGAAAGTGCTCGTCATGCTAACACAATGCTCACGAAAAGGTTTTAATTGAATAAGACCTACGAAGATGTTAGGAACATGCACTATGTAGAAATCCCAAAGTTCTTTATCTAGGATAGTACATATAAAACATATAGAAGGAGGAAAAGAGGAGGAAGCATCGGCAGAATAATGAGTGTTGACCCATCAGAGCAAGAACTTTTTCAACTACGTATCCTACTTACCGTAATAAAAGGTCCAGCATGTTTCAATGACTTGCTCACATTTGGTGGAATGCTTTATAACACTTTCAAAGAAGCATGTTACTCTATGGGGTTGCTGGAAGGACCACAAGTTTGACAAGCCAAAATTGAACCAGACTCTCAATATGTTACAAACTATGACTACTTTGTCGTTTATAATACCATGGTTGAGCTATACTACGAAGACTTAAACACGATTACAAGGATGAAGAAATGTGCAATAAGATATCGACAACCAACTTATTCAAGCTTTTCCTTTAAAAAACTACATCATTTACATCGCAGAAAGCAATTTAGATGGCACGAGGTTTACGGAAAAAAAAACTTATATGAAATATGTAAAACAAGACAACCATCAATGATGTAGGTTTACTTTACCATTTAAGCGATACATATCTAAGATACATAATTAGACAAACCAACCACCAGTAGAGCGATACACCACATTTGTCAGCATTTCACACCGAAAAACGCAAACATTAAATAAAGAAAAAACAAAGGGAAAAAATTAAAAACCACACCTCCGCGCGTGCGCGGGAGTACAACACCTAGTATATATAATGCTTCACTTCTTTTCGTTTATGTACATTATATAATACTAAGCTGGAAAATTTTCCTACAATATGAAATGACTCAAAGTACCATGAATTATTGGTAGCAGAGCACAACATCAGCAACATAAATGAATTGAATGTCAAATATCAACTTTATAGTCTCATCAACCACAAAAAATTACAAACTGACCCCCCACCATCCATATGTCATCTAAATAACCAAGAAAACAACAATTATGCATGTAAAAAATAATTTACGTGTAATACCGATGCAAATATTCTAGATATAAAACTACACACGTCTATTGGCGCTGACAAGGACAAAAATAGAGCTACCAGATAAAAAATACTATGGTCAACAATTTCAACAATACCTCCGGTACCGATTCTACAAAATAAAAAGTGCAAACTGTTTGAAGATGTGGTAGGCGATATAAAAATCATATAAGGTACAAGCCTCAAAAACCTATAGTCAAAAAGTAAAGTTTTGGTAGGACTTCTGATAAACGGAAAGTACAAAAAACAATTCAGAAATAAATTCGTTAAAAGACAAAAAAAATTAATAGAAATACTTTGTATAAATGTAAGAATCGACTCTCTATATGGGATGAGCATAAAGCGACTTTTAGACAAAAATTACGTCACAAAGACATAAAGCACCCAATCATGCTGATAAGAATCCCTCCCTCCTCTCCAAAAGGGTAAATTATGCCAACACTAACAACCCCCAATTTTTTCTCTCAAAAATCAACCAGATCACTTTAAATTGCTAAGAAAGTTTCTGCTTGAACCCTCTCTCCCCCTCCAAAAACAACATTACTATTTAACTGTTACGCATTGAAGTCTTTTACCAAAAAGGGAAAATACAATAAAAACTAACAAAATGTATCAAGAGTGCTTTGGAAAACCACAACGAACATTAAAATACAAAGAGTTCACCGATTCGAACAAGCAAGATTAAATTATATATTCCGTCCTACTATGCTATTTGTATAACAAACACATGCTTCTTCATCTATATAGTACCATTTTCAATGCAATCAACTTTTATTTTCACTTATTTGAAGCTATGACAAACTTGTTCCATTTATATTTCAACAACTTTTTATATATAACAATATAAAACCTTCAGACAACCACGAATACACTACTCAAGATGAATCTCATATAAATTTCCAAGAAATTATAAGTACGCAATACAAATGTGCACATTACACATGTTAACAACAAACTTAAATGAAACATGACTGTCAAAGAAAAAAACACACTCTAATTTCAAGCTTAACCTTCACCCAAATAAACAAACTTTCATACAAGGTATGGAACATAGTATATATTTTAGATTATTATGTAAATTCTCAACGAGCCCATAATACCAAACAACATAGTTTAGAGAGAGGAAAAAAACACAATATATTTGATATAACAAAAAAATCTCACTAAAACACTTTACCAATGTAATTAAAACAAACTTGAATATAAATCCGCGCCTAGTATCTAATTAATATTCGAAACAAAAAAAAACATCGCGACGAAAAACCTAGAAAACCTCTCGGGCTCAGTTCCCTAGGAAGCGCCGCCCAGTTCCAATCTTGCCGTTTCTTTGCCTCCTCGGTGGCCGGTCTTCTCGACGGTGCCGGGGAGGGTCTCCGTTTTAGTTTGTCGGCGTAGATCTCCCCCAATTTCCTCCGTTGTCGGCCGGTTCCAGTGGTGTTGGTTTCGCGCCGAAGGTTTGGTGGTAAGGCGTTACCGGAGAGAGGCTTGGTTTTCGTCAGCCGGTCCTCATATCTACCAGTGACGATGGGTTTGACTCGTTTTGTCTTCCTGCCGTGTCAGCCTTGCACGTCTTCTCCGGAGCTCTGCTTCCCGCGAGGTGTGTGGTGTCGCGGTGGCAGGTTGGTCGTCGTCTCTCGGTGTCTCACTCGCCGGCTGTGGTGTCGGGTAAAGCTATTTGAGCCTCTGGTTTTTGATCGGTCTGTGGATGGGGGTTTTGGTTAGGGATTGTAGTGGTCTTGTTTTGTCTTGGTAGCTTGTTCCCGTGTAGGTGTCGCCTTTGTCGTTTTAGTATGGGTTGCTAGGATTTCTGGTTAGTGATGGCTGCAAGTGAGTTTCGGGTTGATCCTTTAAGAGTTTCAGCTGCTTGGATGTGGGGTTCCTGCTCCCGGTTTGTTTAGCTCGGAGTTCTTTGGTCCTCATCGTGGCTGTGGTGTTAGTTTTTATTGGCTTCGTGTGGTGTTGGTGTTAGGTTTTGGGAGTGTGCTTTTCCTCTCAGTTGGTTGCAACGGTATAGTGCCTGCGGTTCTCTTCCTTATCTTCTGCCTTGGGTCTTCTACCTTTGGCAAGGGTTCTCCGGCACAACTTTAAGGAATTGGGGTTTCGGCCCTTCTTGCATCTAGTCGATCGGTGGCGATTGGTAAACTGATGGTCCTTCGTCTACCTCCGGCGTGGTCTGCTTTTGGCTTGCTCGTGGCTTCAGAGAGTGAAGCAATATAAAGAGTGCCGGTTGATCAGCCTCAATAATTCTCGGCTCCAGGTGTTTCGCTCCTTTTCTCTCTCATGCTTGGTGCTCGTCGCTTCTCCGATGTCTTGTCTGCTTGGTTGTGATCTGCCCTTTGTCTCTTGTCTTGGTCTATTTGGCTTGTAAGTCCTAGTAATCTTTTGTTTTAAGAGTGTGTTTGTTCGTGGCTCCCATGTTTTGGGCTTCTGGCTCCGGTATCGTCTTGTGATAGCCGGCTTAGTCTTTGGTACAATCGTATCCGATCTCTGTATCCCAAAACTGTATCTCTCCTTTGTATAATGAATGGAAATCTTTAAGTGAAAAAAAAAAAGAAAAATATCTAATTAATATTCAGCGCCGGGCAATTCTAGTTTGTTTGCTGATAACTGCTCCACCCTTAAAAAATAATAGTTTGTCCATATTGATGCTTTGAAAATCGAAGTTGGACTAGGCCCATGTAAGTCTCCAGAAGAGTCTCGTTGGCTTCTCTGTGTATCGACACGTCATCACAAAGTGCTTCCTCGCTCCGTTCCTTTCTCAGAAGAAATTTCCAAGTCAATAATAAGAACAAGCGCTTCTTCGTTAGTTGCTCAGTTTTGGTTATTAGAAGACGATCACGATGGCAGAAGACAAAAGCGGGAAGAAACAAGTAATGGTGGCGATGGATGACAGCGATTGCAGTAAACACGCTCTCCGATGGACGCTCGTGTATCTCAAGGATAGCCTCGCCGATTCCGATATCATCCTCTTCACCGCTCAACCTCAACTTGATCTCAGCTCCGTCTACGCTTCCTCATATGGCGCTGCTCGTTAGTAACTTCATCATTCATCTTCTCTTTCTGTGTTTGGTTTTCTCTTAGCAATCGATCTCGGCGATTTCATTTGTTATTTTATGAATACTATTGTTGAAATTGAGTTGAATGTTGTCTTCTGTTTTTGCAGCGATTGAGCTGATGAACTCTATGCAACAGAATTATAAGAACGCCGCTTTGAATCGGCTTCACGAAGGGACCAAAATTTGTGCTGAGCGTGGGGTTTGTGTTCACCTCAACACCACTTTCTGTTCTTTTTATGGGTCAAATGATGCGATTGGTTTGGTTGTGTAACAGGTTACCCCAAAGACGGTGATGGAATTTGGAAATCCTAAAGAAGCCATATGTGAAGCTGTTGAGAAGCTTGGTGTTGATTTGCTTATCGTTGGGAGCCATGGTAAAGGGAAACTAGAAAGGTTTGTATACCAAACTTCAACATTAAGATGCTGACGAGTTGTGTTTTCGAAGATGATAATGTGTCTTACATTGTGTGTTGTTTGGACAGGACTTTCCTTGGAAGTGTTAGCAATTACTGTGTTAACAAGGCTAAGTGCCCAGTTCTTGTGGTGAGGACAAAGGCTTGAACACCTGGCTTGCTGTATGTGTGTTGTAAACATATTGATAATTATGCTCTTCTTGTATATTACTGCTTGAAGAAACTTTGTGAGTGCACATAATACATTTTGTTTAATAAAGAATGAGCTTTGCTTTGTTCCAATATGTAGTTTTATAATCTGATACGAAGACATGAAACAATACTTGCTGTAAACTCAGCTTCGATCGAAAATCCTGTTTAGGGTAGCTGCTAGTCTCACTCCTCCCTGTGCTAAGCGCTGATACACTATCGGTAGACGAGAATAAAAGTATTCATCTGCGCACAAGACATTATGTTCTTTGTTAGATTCTTTATTTTGTGAATCATCAATACTATTTTGCGGGAATTCTTTACCTTCTAGAGTATCTCCTTCATTTACCCCTTTGTATGCCCAGTCACAGGCTGCTTTAATTCCTTCGGATGCATAGCTGCAGAAGAAAGCAAGTGGAAGTTAAATTGGGGTTCTTTCTGGCTTGAAGAACAAACACTTGTATTCAAAGGTACTGTAATCTTGTATCTGACTTACATGTCTGGGCATGCTGTCTTTGTTGTGCAAATCTCCCATCTCTTGACTTGATCTGCCCATTCTGTCTGTATTTTATTGAATGTGTCAACAATTCAGGAACGCCTTGTATTGTAGCATACAGGTAGAAAAGGATCTTTTGAATTCATGAGTACCGTGATATTCTTTTTGATTGCATCCACCATTCCTTCTAGCTCGGAGTTATAGAGATCTTCTTCAGCGGTCTCAATAATGCTGGAATCCCAAATCTGTTTGAATCTAAAGCTTAGAACTTTGAAATATCATATCTGATGCTCAGTTTACATATGCGTATGTAGGAACTCTTTTTGTTTTTTCTTACATGGTGAAGGTTAGCTTTTCTCGTGTACCAATGCACTTCGATGGTGTTCCCTCCTTTGTCCGAAGCAAAACCCACATGTAAAGGCTGCATTTTTACAACTATGCTGTTCAGATATACTTAGATCAGAGACTGATTATCTCTATCAAATATAGAATTCTACCTGATGGATATCACCCATGAAATGAGACAGGAAGAGCAGGGCCTCTGTTAAGTTGTCTGCAAATAAGAAAAAGAGATAAGAAGAGCGCATGTGAGGGAAATAGAAGGTGAGGGGATTAGTTTTGAGGATACGTTGTGACTTTGATGCAGTGTTGTAGGTAAGAAGCTGTGTAGTGTAATTGTAGATGGCTCCTGCAACGCATCTTCCTTTTTCTCCATTCTCGTCCTTGCAATCCCCTTAAGACCCGAAGAAAACAAAATTTCTATAAGAAAATGTGGTTGGAATCTTCTCAGTTTTATGTTTTGATGATTATGGGAAAAAACTCTCACTATTGTATTGGTAGGAACATGCGTCAGGAGTGTTGATGTAATGAAGAGGAGAAGACCAATGGTATCTAAACTTGACACGATCAGCCCAATCACACAAGCTTGACAGATCTCCTTGTGCAGTTTCAGGTAACAGCTCTTTCACTGCCTTGGCTGCAGTTTCATCCAGCCTAGTCTGTTCTTCTCCTTACTTATCAGTTATGACATATTTTGATTATAAAGCTAAAGTAAAGATGAAAAAAATCAAAAACCTGAGCGATTTGACAGACGATGGTGTGACCTTCTATTCCCCAGGCATGGATGTTAGGTGCTGCATAAAGAAACCAAGCAGTGATGATCATGACGACATGTAATAACCCTATTTGGTTTGCCATTTAAGAGCTCTTTTGAAATGTGCTTTTCTTTTGTCTTAGGAGATGGTTGAGTTTTCATTGGGCTCTTGTGAATTATATGGTGATGAAGAATGGTGACGTATAAAGAAGTAAATCCGGAGATTTTGTGTATTGGTGTGAAAAGCTTTTAAAAGGTCAGAATGGTGACGTATAAAGAAGTAAATATTTTTGTAGATACGGAATCTTTTTCTGATTATGAAACGAATCCTGTATGAAACCAAATGGGTTCACATGGAAACAGATGTTACTTCTTCTCTCGAATGTGTGAATCTGTCATATTTGTGCATTAAAGTTATATGTTAATCGAAAAGCAAATCATGTTCGTTTACGTGTCGATTCGAATCACTGGGAGTTAATGTTTTACTTTTTTTTTTTTTTTTAACAGATATCATTGATATCTTTTCTCTTTTAATTAATACAGACATAGTTAAGTATTTTGTGTTTTCTTTGTCAGAGCTTGATTGGTTCACCCGCTGCCACCCGTAAACGCTACGTTTGCGGGCGGTTGCGGTTGATAGCGTTTAGAAACAATCATTACAACCGCTTTGTACCGTTTGGAATCACTCCTTACCGCTAGAAATCAAAAGCTCCTTTCCGCAAGCGTTTGCGGTTACGGGCGGTTGCGTTTACAAAAAAATATTAAAAATAAATAAAAATACGTATAAATCTAAATTTTCTAGAATCTAAAACGATAACTATTATCATCATATCACGTATGTATAACTACTAATATCATTATCTATAACTATCACATCCCGTATGTAACTTATTCTTTAACACTATATATTTTAAATCATATGACATACATATCATATCAAATCACCGATAATATCTTATTATATATATATATATATCATTAGACTTCGGCGATGTTACCTACCAAATAAAAAAGGCATGTTATCATATATATTCTCTATATAATTAACCCTAAGATTTCTGCAGCTACAGAAGAATAGCCTAAGATTTCTACGGTCACGGACGTCTCTAAAGCAGTGAAATTATGGCCTCTACACAACTAGAAGATGGTCAAGAATCAAACGTAAGTTTTTTTGTTCTATTAGTAGTTAAATTATTGTTTTCTTTTATGTTGATTTTTGTTATGCTTTTCTGTGTGAGTTATAAAGTTTATGTTTCATGCTTATGTTTGGTACTTGTGTGTTTACTTATTTTTGAACAGAAAATCAATTGGTCAAACGAGATGACCCGTTTCTTACTTGAACTAATAACCCTAGAGAAACAAGCTGGACATACTAAAGGAAAAAGGTTGTCAGAACAAGGAAAACAAAACGTTCTCACAGAATTAAACAAACAATATGCGTTGACTCTAAATTGGAATAAAATTAAGAACAAGTTTGATGCTTTAAAAAGGAAGAATCGTTAGAGATGGTAGAGCGCGAGAGACATGAGATGCTCGTTAAAGAAGAATCGTACATGAAGACATGGCTGGATCTTTTTCTCACGTTTTTCTTTTGGTGTTTTTTAAACAATAAGTTATGGTAGTGTTTTGGAATTTTTCATTTAGTTCTTTGAAAATCTATTTTTGACTTTTTCTTTGAGAATCAGTTTTAATTTTACTTTTTCGATCTCTGTTTCTTGTTCTCCAACACGTTTAGAGGGTGTTTGATACAATAACACGTCTTTGGGAAAGTTAATTCATGTGGCTCCTTTTGGTCGAAATAATATGCTTGTCCTCTATAGTTGTCCTGCAGCTTCCTCGCCATTGTAGTGGGTGGCAATGTAGAATCTGAGATCAAACTTTCTTGAGAAATGGAATTGATTCATTTTTTCTAGAGAAGCATCCCAAACTTGATTCTATTTAACACATTATTTTTACTTTAGTATTTTTATTCAACCGCTATTAACCGCAACCGCTTGTCAATCAGTCAAGAATATTCCGCAAACACAGCCGCTTCCAATTGTTAAACCAGTCGTACAAAACGTTTACAAACGCTACTAACCGCAACCGCCCGCTTCCGCAAACTCTCGCAACCGCAACCGCAACCGCCGCGTTTGAACCAGTCGAGCCCTTAGTCAGTCTCAGAAGCAGGCATAGGATGGTCACTTCACAACAAATTAGAGCTAGCTTGTAATTTTCTGTGGTGGCCATACCCCATACTGCAGCACAAAAGGAATGGAGTAAACTTAGCTTGTAATTTTCAGTTTATGGTGGTAAGAAAATTAGAGCTAGTAAGTAGCAGAGTCATATGAATTTCACATACTCGCAAGTCCTAACATAAGCAATTATCGGATACATGTGTGAAAATCGTGTCATCTGTTGTTTGTTGACAACATTTGGACTAAAAGGTTGTCACGAGTTTCTGGAGAGTATCGGGATCAACTGTGATGTGGTAGCCAGTTCTGGTGAAGCCTTGGCGATTCCCGAGTTAAACTAACCGTATAAGCAACCGAGGAAGTGGCACATGAGGGAAAAAAATACAACTAAAACATCCAAATAGTATACTGAACACGATGAATGTAAATTATGAAATACTTATTTAGCAATAGGTTTACATATCAATTACCAAGAAGAATCTAACAAATTATATATGGGTTCAATTGATATATATCTATCAGCCAAGATATGAATCAACTAAATTGTACTAACAAAAAGCTCACAAGCTGAACAAACTAAAATTAGAATTGTGAAACAGTCGAATAACAAAAAGATTATTGTGCCCAATACGGAATACACACTTAAGCCAACATTTGTATTTCTAATTAGATGCTGTATCTCGATGTTGCATATGACTGTTGTTCGCAGAATCGTGTTGAGTTTATTGTTACAAAACATTTGAATGGACCCCAAAATTTTATAAAACTTAATTTATGTATTAATTTGTGAAAATATATGTTTTATATATGTTTAATATGGCAAAACATAAAATTTTCTAAGAAATATATAATAATAAAAAAATATGTGAGTTATAAGTGAATAAAACTTTTTCTTAAAAAAATTCTTTGTTTTTTTATCTTTTGATTTTTATTTTGTATAAATTGTTTTTTAAATATTTTTTAGATATAATTTTTGTTACTATGAAGATTAAAACTATATTCCTTTTAAATGAGATCCCGATTATCTCAAGTCTAGTTTGTTCGTTTTTTATTTTTCTTTTTATTAGGTGACTGATCTACACGTTGTGCATGCATTAATATAATTTAAATATTTAAATTATTATAAAATAAAAGATTATTATGTATATATTGTGTAAGTTGAATTTAAATAAATAATGTTTTTACTTTTGTTGTTAGGCCTTGTTCGTTTTTGTAATTACATATTGCACCAAGATGTTGCAGTTGAATGTTGCAACTAGATGTTGTTAGTTTTTTTATTTTCAATTTTATATGTAGATATTTCATCTAAATATTTGTTTATTCGCTTTTTTATCTTGTATTACTATCTAGATGCAACTAAATTAAAAAGATATATTTTAATTTGAATAAATAACGATTATTTTTAAATATATATTTAAATTATTTTTGTAAATAAATCATGACATCTATTTGCAAAATCACTTTTTTCACCAAAAACTTTTTTACTAAAGCATGTTTTCCTTCGAAAATTACGTTTTCCGTTAAAATTGCATATTCAATCCACTACAAGAAAACAATATAATTGAGATGAAATTTTACAACAAAATATATTCGTCGTAAATTTGCGTCCATTTTACGACGATTTTACGACGATTGTATAACACATCGTAGTTTCGTTGTAAATTAGCGACGACAAATATTCGTTGTAAAATCGACGGAAATAGCGACGATTTTACGACGAATATGGGATCTTGAAGAATTCGTCGTAAATTCGATGTTAATTTACGACGAATTAACATCAAATATATAATTTTCTATATACGTCAAATTGCCATCGAATCAACATCTTAGTTTGGTAGATATACACGTTTTTTTAATGGTGTAACCGTATTTTGGGACATTTTAAACGTTGTAAATTGATAACTCATTCGATGCAAAAGCGTTATTAAAAAGTCAGTTGTAAATCCGTAGTAATGTTTTGGTTGTTAATTTGTTGCTACGTTCAAATTTTTTTCTATAAATACCCATTCATAGAAACGAAAGAAACACAATCCAAACAATAAAAACACTTCCTTAGAGAGAAAACACAAATTTTTTTTTGTTTTCAAATGTCTATACAAAATTTACGAAGCTGGATGTATCAACATAAGAATGCCGAAGGAGTGGTGATGAAAGAGTTTCAAAGCGGAGTGGAAGTCTTCATGTATTTAGCAAGCCAAACATCGATAACCATGGAAAGCGGTAAGATGTTCTGCCCCTATCGGAAATGCATGAATATAAAGTTTATTCTTAGTGAAACGGCTTGGCGTCATCTATTGAATAGAGGTTTTACACTGAACTATTTTATTTGATATCAACATGGAGGCCATAATCCACATAATGCATGAAGTAGTAGTAGTAGCAATTTCCAACATGAAAATGAATTTCCTGTTAATCATGATCAATTTGGCTATCACGGGGAGCATGAGCATGATAGGATGCACGATATGATTACAAATGCATTTCATGAAACAATAAGTAATGATCAGAATGTTGTTGAGGAACCCAACTTAGATTCCAAACGATTTTATGATATGCTAGATGCAACAAATCAACCTATATATGATGGATGTAGAGAAGGGTTGTCAATATAGCCTTCTGATGATGTTGGTGGTGTTGGACGAACATATCATGTTGATGATGTTCCAGACATCTTTTCACCAATTGGCCGTCTAAGCGGTAAACAAAAACCATGCTGGTGGAGCAGCCTGAACGACAGCATAGTGCCCACACATACATTCTTCTAAATTGCGATATACTTCGTCCTTTTGAGAGGTAATGTTTCGTGGTAATTACAAGTACATACTATTCTTGATAATTTGGTAATTATACTGATTTTATTTCATGATATACTTACATATGTCTTATTTGATTCAACTTATTTGAGGAGTAGGTCCGAGAGGTGATAGATGGCATTTCAGACATGGAGGTCAACAGAGGGAAGGATCGACATTTTTTCCTTGGCTACAAACTCAAGTATTGTTAATAGATTATACTTAATAGTTTGATGTCTTATTTTGGGAAGTTATAAAATTAACACATTCTTTATATGTTTCTATTTTTGTAGATTGATTGCGGTTATCCACAATATCCGCCATGGTTGCACGTGGGTCCCCTTGCCCTGATAACAACCGCACCAATGTATTTCACAGGCGGTTCTGTTTTTCACACATACAAGTATGACCAACATCGTGCGACTACAAACTATGGTGTATGTGTTAGAGGCGAGACAAGCTTTTATTGAGTTCTGCAGAAAATAATCGAGATTAAGTACCCGGGATTGATTAACTTGAAAACCATCCTCTTCAGATGTGTTTGGTTCGATCCTGTTGATGGACGAGGAGTTCGAGTTAACAAATTTGGAGTTGTGGACGTTAATGCAAAAATGCGGTACAACAAATTTGAGCCTTTCATATTTAGCTCACAAGCGGAGCAGGTCACTTTTCTCCCGTATCCGCGTACTCGAATATCTGGGGTCCGATGGTTGTCAGTTATAAAAGTTGCACCTAGGGGTTGTATAATCAGAGTGGACGAAATGCCGCCAATGCAACAAGATAGATGTGAATTTGTTACCACACCAAACGAGAGTACATATGACATTTTACTTATAGATCCTCGTAATCGGCAATTTGATCATCTCCCGGATTATACTGAAGAAGAAGGCCAGTCTGAAGAAATTGAATCTGATTAGAATGACTCAGATCATGATTCATTAAGTAACTCTGGCGAAGAATAAAATTATCATAAACATTTGTTTTGTTAAATCTATTTTCTAAGTAAAATCTGTCTGGTGTTTTTAATTAATGAACTAATGAATTAAGTGTATTTGCTATTTGTTTTTTTTTTTAAATACATTTTACATCGAATCATCGTAAAAGCGAAGTAAAATGTATTTTTTTAAAAATGCTATGCAAATTCATTGGCAAATTGAAAAATATTTCCTATAAATCACCCAAAGGAAACTTACAACAATCCAAACACATTTTTATAAATTTGTATGAAAATAGTGATATACGAGCAACGGCGTTGGATGTATCAACAAAAATGCGGAAGGATTGGTGACCAAAGAATTTCGTAACGAAGTGGAAAGTTTCATGGATCAAGCAAATAAAACTAACGGGAAAATGTTGTGTCCTTGTTGGGCTTGCATGAATACAAAACTAATCAAAAGCGATAAGGTTTGGCGTCACTTAATGAGTAAAAGATTTACGACAAACTATTTTATTTGGATTCACCACGGTGAATAATGAGGGTGTATTAGTTAGGGACTTTAGGAGATTTTGGAGGTTTTCTAAAATCTCATGTTATTCAACTAATGATTTTAAAAACTTTTTCCAAATTATGTGTTATTCAATCTGGAATTTATGTAATGTCATTAAAAATCACTTGAAATCTCATGTTATTCAATTAGTAATTTATAAATACTAAATCAAATCCATTGTTATTCAAAGCTAAACAATATTTTGAAAGAAAGATTTGTAAAGAGTATTTTAGGAGTTTTTGCAACCACTTTTAGTTAAAATAGTTCTTGTGGAAATCACATCTTCACATGTGTTATTTAGAAAGACTTCAAAATAAAATAAAAACATACACTCGACTAACATTTCAATTTCATTTAGATGCAAGTTTTGTTTCCTAGTTCTGATTACACCATACAAGTATCCTCGCCTCTCTCGTTCTTGGTCAATTTCTCTTCTTCTGATCTCTTCGATGAGGAACTGAAAGAGGATGATTAAAAATCAGATTTTGGTTTGATTTAATCATTATTACAAAGTTACTCACTTGTTCTTACGCTGAAGTCTCAAATTCTTCTTCATCTGTCTATAATCAATCGCTCTTACTATTAAAAGGGCATTGTCTCTCAATCTTGCTGGTATCGATCAGTGACTCAATCAGTCAGATTTCATTACCCGACCCATGAGCTCTCAATGGAGTCACCACTTCAAATTAATGATTTAATCAGTCAGATTTCACTGATTTCGTAAGGTCCTAACAATCAATTGACATAAAAGGAGCTTGTTGTCACACCACCGTATGCTTTTGGGGGTTCTTAACCGAGAGTTGGTTCTTATTAGTATAAGAACTAGTGATGAATTCTTGTTAGCGTATTGAATTGTCACATTCTGTTAAAGGTTTAGTTGTTATATTTTTGGTCAGCTTCCCTCGTAGGAAACTTACAGGCTTATGCTATATGACAAGATCACTAATATCTTTGAACTTCAATGTTTTGTTTTTAGTGTGTAAAAAATGAGTGAATGTCTACAAAAAATCCGAGCAAAACCGTGTTAGACAAGAAGAAGCATTTACCATTTTCAATCACCCAAATACCTCTAAAATTTATAGAAAACATCTTACCAAACCACCAAAGTTTTTTACTTTTATTTTTAAATTCCACCCAAATCACCTAAATATCCTCAAAACCCACTTAAATCTCACCAAATTTAAAATCTCATTTTTTTGGGTCAACAACAACCTCTTTTTATTCAAGTAGAAAGAGACCTGACATCAAGCTCCTTAAGGGATTTTTAGCAATAGAAGCAGCTAACATATTAGCTGTTCTTGAAACAAATTGGAAATTAATTCCATCAAACTCAGAAGAAATGGCATAAATATCAACAAGGATATTAGAAATCTCCACTCGATCATCTTCCTTATTAATTATGTGAACCAGGTTTTGAGCATCCAAGAGTAGTATCATTTTCTTTTGGTCTCGTCTTGTTGCTTCTGTAAAGGCCATTAAAATGGCATATACTTCGGTTTCCAAGGCTGAGTTTACATACTCACATGCTCCCTCTATAATATCTATAATCTCATCCGTATCATCAAGGAACACAACAGCTAATCCACATCTTTTAGTATCCTTATTCCATGAAGCATCAACAAAGCATTTAGTACCCAAGACCAAGCTAGATGATTGTTCCACTTGATGCACATGTCTGCTATCGATGATATGTAGCTGTGCTTCTTGCCATTCCTTAGCTTCCCTTATCTATTTGGTCAAGACATCCATCTCTGTGAAACATCGATTTAAAAATAGAAGCAGGTTCCTAGCTCTCCATATATTTAAAATCTCCTAAAGTACCATAAAAATCCTAATCCAATAAACCCCTCTAAATGTATTTGTTTTCGGTTTTTAAGACTTAAATATTAAATAAGATTGTAATATTTATAAAATAAAAATAATATAACGACGTATTTACAACAAATCGTTGTAAATGTGATGTAAATTAACAACGAATTTACAACTCATACCACAAACCCTAAAACCTATAAACCCTATACCCTATACACTAAACCCTATTGATATATCATGGTTTTTACTGGTTTTATGCCATGATATAAGTCTGTTTTAGAGTCTATTTGTGTTTCTTTAGAGTCTTTTACAGGTTTTATTAGGTACACGCACGTTTGGAGCTAATGTGGTGATTATGGAGCTTATTGGAGCAATTTGGAGATTTGGTCCGAGAGAGAGAACTCACTGTCCAGTTTTGGGATCTGCATCGATCGACGCACACCTGCATCGGTCGATGCACTACGCGAATGGGCCAGACTCGGCGGTTTAATGAAGAATGCTGATATTGCAGAAAAGCCCAGAAGTTCCAGATATTTACACAGAAGCCCAAAACGTGTTTTAGCTATTTAATTAGGTTTTTAGATCGGTTTTTAGATACGCTTACATACGCATTCATAATTTAGAGCAGAGAGTTTTTAGAGCTTTTGGGGCTAATCTGATCCTGTACTACACCTTTATTTTGGAGAAGATTTCGAACCCCTTTACTTGTTTAATCTCTTTTATGATATCTAATTATTCATTGATTATGTTTACATCTTCTATGTCTGAGTAGATTCATAGTTAGGTTTAGGGTTTCTCATTTAGGATTTCATGACTTGCTAGACTTGTTTAATTTAGTTAAGGATTCATAAAATATCTGTTCTTCGATCTAAATTGTGTTTAATGCTAGTTCTAACCTGATCACTTAGAATCTAGATCTTAGGTTGCTAAATACGACACGAAAGTGTGGTTTAGAATCTGAACTATTTAGGTTGAGCAATTAAACTTCTCGCAAAGGAATTTGGTTTAGTTTAATTGTGAACATATCGAACTTGGAATTAAAGCTGGTTTAATCTGTTAGTAATTGCAAAGGAATTTGGATTGCTGCACTTAGACTTAGAGAATTCTCGCAACGACAGTTGGTTAATTCTATATCCGTGTTTTGAGTTCGAACAGTTCTTAATTAGATCCCGATTGATTTATTGCTTGTGTTCCTGGTTTCCTGAGAACTCCCTAGACTTAACGCTTCGCTTCCTTGCTCACAAACTCGCCTGATTTACTTTTCTGCTTGCTTTATTAGTTTCTGATCATATTTGCTTTCTCCTAGTTTAATCTCTTCTGTTTTATAATCTATCGTTGACCGGAGTCCATGTGGATTGATACCCTAAGTACTACAACTACATCACTGTGCACTTGCAGTTAGTACCAGGATTAAAACTTCTAGAGCATATCAAGTTTTTGGCGCCGTTGCCGGGGACTCCGTTGAGTCTTCGATAGATTCGAACCTAGGGTTTAGATTAGGATTTTTATTTTTTTTGTTTTAGTTACTAATTTTTCTCTGTTTTCTTTCTGTCACAGGTACCGATTTTGTTGGGAATGTCCTGAAATCTACCGTACTATCTCTAGAAAGTATGATAAGTGTCGAGATCAGACATAAGTCATAAATACTGGGTGATCATGATGGCTTGCTAGAGTCCGCTCATGATCTATAAGTTTAGGACTTATTACCAGTATTGTATGATCCCGAAGGGTCACACACCATAGCTAACGGGAAAGTTAAATGGAAATAATACGGTAAGATGCAATGGCATTTTCTGTATTGGATCAGAGTTTTGGGCCAGACAAAATACAGGCTTTTGTCTGATTTGTGTTTTGGGCCCAAAATATTAATGAGCCATTAGTCTAATGACTTGGGCCCATTAATGAGATATAAGAGAATCAGAAAACCCTAAGGAAGCTAACCTTCCTTGCGATTTTCTAAGCTTGGCCGCGAGTCTCTCTCTCTAATCTCTCTCTCTCTGATTCATCCATCTCTTTGGTCTAGCAGCCATCCCAGCTTGTAAGAGTGTGGATACCAAAGGAGGAGCAGGTTGTTCATCTGTTCTAGCTGATCTTGTCATTACCATCAATAATCCGCTGCAAAAGGTAATGTCACAGGTTGGTTTTATGATTCGTTTTGCAAGAACCTAGATCTGTTTAAGGTTATGTGTTAGGTTGTAATTGGGAATTAAACCTTGAACAAACACCATAATTCTACAGTGGTATCAGAGCCTAGGCGTTTGGTTTCTTGTGAAATTGGATCATAGGTTGTTTAATAATTTTTGGATCAATTGAATTAAAATTGATTATAGTTATTAAAATCCCTAATCGAGTGTTTTGGTCTCGGCGTGTTTAAGAGCCAATTAATTATCGGGTTCGTGATGAATTAATTAAAACCCTAATTGGTCTCGGGCGTGTGCTTGTGTTGCTTTGCCGAGTGATGTTGATCGATAATTAATTTTGTGGGCCGAGTGATCTTGTTCAACAATCGCATGTGATCATACAATGATATTATGCGTGTGATCATGGATCACTTGATTGGATCGCACAAACGATCGCTTGGCATGGTCTCGAATTGACCGCGTGATCTTGAGGGGTGATCGATCGGATGATCGTTTCATCACGAGTGATCGTGTTGCCATGATGCGTGATGATGCGTTAATGGGCCAAGTGATCGTTTGGCCCGTTAAATTATTACGTCCCGCGAATAGTCAATCGGTTAAACCGAGCTTCGCGGTTCGTTGCCCAAAACCACACCGATTTAACCGGTCCATTTAATTGGCGGTTAATCGTGTGTTTAAAGCCTTAAACCGCAAGTTAAATCAAATTGGCTAAAACACTAGGTGTTTCTTCCCGGTTTTGGATTTAACTGAACCGATCCAATTTAATTGGTGGTTCAAGCGGTTAACCCGAATCGCGGTTTGCTGGAAATTATTTAATACATGGTATTATTTAATTTCTGGTTAAACCGGATTGAAATTCAAAATTGAATTTTAACCTAAACCGAAGGCTGGTCTAAGTTTGATTTGGTTGGACCAAATAATTTAGAGCTGGTCTGGTTTAGTAAATAACCGATGGTTTTGATAGTTAATTTGGTCTTGGACCAGAATTAATAAACCAGATCGGTTATGTCAAATTATTGGGCCAGCTGGAATTCTATGGTCTTGGGCCAAAGAATTGGGCCTATAATTTGTGACCCAACCCAAAATATTTAATGAAATATTTAAATTAGAAATTTCTATTTTTAGTAAGTTACTAAATTTAGAAAGTTTCTAAAATAAGAAAGTTTCCCAAAATAGTAATCTTCTATTTTTGGAAATAAAACTTAAAAATCCTCAAAAACAATATCAAGCTTGGATGTCTTTCCAATCTTGTCAGCTACTTAACGCTTATTTGATTACAGATATGGCTTACAGTGTGAGGTATCTGTTTTCGCGTAAGTAAAGTAGTATATAGTCACTAATTTCATTGGGAGTCCCAGATTTTAGTGATTATTTGGCTGTAAGAGATTGGTTTCCTGACTGGGCCATCGGGAGTCCCGGGCCTTGAGACATCTGGTGAGTTTGGGCCTCGGGCCCAATTCACAACCGAGAGTTATTGGATATAACTAGCTGTGTGTATGCTTACCAAGTAAAGCTAATTCCGGGTGACGGCCAGTGGCCCACTTTGGTTTTAGCTGAACATGGGTCTCGGAATCATTGCATTCTTATGAGGTTAAACAAAGAAATTTTGAATGCAATGCGAGTTTTCTTATAAGTTATTAAGATTACTCTTTTATGAACTAAATAAACTAAAACTCTATTTATCTCTAAATTTCAGCTATGACGAGCACAAACAATCAAAAAACTTTCTCGATCCGGTATGTCCTTGAGAAGGACAAACTGAACGGATCAAATTTCTTGACTTGGTCGCGGAACCTGAGGCTAGTCCTCAGGCAGGAGAGAAAGGACTATGTCCTTGAAAGAGCTCTCCCCGAGAGGATCGGGTCCAATGCCTCTCATGCAGTATATGATGCTTGGAATAAGCATTATAATGATGCGGTAGATGTGCGTGGTCTGATATTGGCTACCATGGACTCAGATTTGCTGAAGCAATATGAGAACATGGAGTCGCCAATAGAGATGATCAGCAGCCTGAAATTGAAATTTCAGGAGCAGGTAAGAGTGGAGAGATACCAGTTGGTTAAGTCTCTCACTAGCTGCAAGCTACCAAATGATCATCCAGTAAGTCCTCATGTCAGTAAAATGACAGGTTACATTGATAACCTGAGAAAACTGGATTATCCAGTTAGCCAAGAATTGTGCAGTCACTGCCGTCAAGCTATGATAAGTTCAGAAGGAACTATATCAAGAAAGGCTTAACGAAGACGCTGACTGAACTGCATGATATGCTCAAGACAGTTGAGACAAACGTGAAGAGTACCCTGTATAATCTCATAATGGAGAAGGGTAGGTTTACTAAACCTAATGCTGACAAGGGTGAAGACAAAGTTGTCCAGATTTTGAATCATGGCAAGCGTGTGTCTTCTGAGCCCGAGTCAGATACCTCTTACGTTGGTAAGTGCTGCTACTGTAAAGAGACTGGGCATTGGAAGAGAGATTGCATTAAATTCATGGAAGATTATGAGGAGTTAAAGTTGATGTATGAGACTACTTCCTTAGATATTCATGTTATTACTTCAAGTTCTACCTTATAGGTATTGGATACTGGTTGTGGCACTGATATTTGTTATAATATGCAGAGCCTAAGCAACAGTAGAACGTTGAAGGAAGGACAAGTGGAACTGCGTGTCTGGAAGGAGCTATGGATGCTGCCTCAGCCGTAGGGTTTTCACTTGTAGATGCCTTTGAGGCTTGGTTTTGTATTAAGTAATTGCTACAATGTACCTGCTTTAAGCAGAGTTGTCTTTCATTTTCTTGTAAGAATTTGAATGTTTTTCATTTTGATAAAAGACAAGTTTTGTTCTTTTGATCTTAATGAAATATTAATTGTAGCACCCTATTCAAGGAATGAGTTTTATATATTAAACCAAAGAGTGCCTAAATGTAACATAAATACCGAATTGGTTTAAATCTGATGAATTAAACCTGATTTTTCTTGGCGTAAATATTTTGGTCACATAGAGTGAGTCGGATTCAGAAATCCCATAGTTATGGACTTTTGGGCTCATTTGATTGGATATCTTATGAGACTTGAATTCTGCTTACTGGACCAAAAGACAAAGGGCCCATCTTAGCCGAGCTAGAGAAAGGCCCAAAGGCTTATTGGACCTTGAACATACTCATGTATGTGGCCCGATGAGCAGTAATGCCAGAGAAAATTTCATGTACTTCATTATATTTACTGATTACTTCAGTGAGTATGACTGTGTTCATTTGATGAGACACGAGTCGGAATTCTTTGAAATGGTCGAAAGAGTTCCAGAATGAGGTATAGAATCTGAGTGACAGAAGTATTGAGACTCTGGATTAAATTACGAGTGAGAATACTTAAGTCATTGATTGTGTGATCATCTGAATAAGTGTGAAGTCGTTTCACAGCTCAATTCTCCTGAAAACCTTAAGGTGTTTCTGTGAGAAAGAATCAGATCTTATTAGAAATGATTAAAGATGAGTCACACGAATCTTCCATGATATTCTTTAAGAATAACGCTCTAGAAATATCTAAGTTTACGCTGAAATAGTTCCACCAATATCAGTTGAAAGACACCACGTAAATGTGGATTGGAATCGATCCAAATTCGTCTTTACTGAGTATTTGTAGTTGTGCTACTTCGCTGGTTGTCCTAGGGAAACCAAGGCTTGTTACTTTTACGTCCATTCTGTTTTCTAAGAAGGGAAGTTACTTTCCAAGAAGAACAGTGGGAGTAAAAGTATAACTCGAAGAAATTCGAGAAATACAGGAGGCTGCTCAACCTGTTGAGGGAGAACAACGGATGGATTTACAGATTTCTGTAGAATCTACACCTGTAGAGCCTGAAGTTCGCAGATATGAATGAATCAGTCACTAATTCGAGAGTGATTTCTCGTCATTAGTTGAACCTGATGATCATTGAAAGTTCGCATGATCTGATGATCATTGAAAGCGACGAATCTGCGAAATTCAAAGAAGCGAAAGTGAGCCCGGACTCCGAAAAGTTATACTGTACGTAAGTTAGCTTTATCGATCCATTCATGGATGGAAGCAAACATATCGGAGTTGGAATCTTCGTTCTGTTAAAGTAGTCAATGTTTTGACTTGAACAGGAACGAAGTGGAACTGTGCGTTTACTAAAAGATAAGTGGGAGCAATATTGCATTTCTCATAGTGTATGTCGATGACATACTGATTCTCGAAAATAACGTTCCAATGCTGCAGTCGGTAAAGGACTGGCTTGGGAGTTGGTTTTATGATTGACATGGGTAAAGCCACGTAGTTCTTGGATTTTGGATCTAAAGATAAAGATCCAAAAGAGCTGGTAGGACAAAGTCAGGATTCTTAAATTGACAAAGTCCTACACGTAATCAGCAATCCAAGAAGGGTTTTATGCAAATGTCACATGGCAATACGTTAAGCAAGAAACAGTATCCTACGATATCTGCTGAGCTTGAATGCATGGATAGGATTCCATATGCGTCGGCAATTGGATCTATCATGTATGCCATGACACGTACTTGTTTTGATGTTGCTTTAATGTTAAGCAAGACAAGTAAAGACCAGTCAAATCCAGCAAAGAATCACTGGATTGCCGTAAAGAATATCCTAAAGTATTTGAGGAATACTAAGGATAAGTTCTTGGTTTACGGAGAAAGTGAGATGCTACAAGTCGATAGAGTCTGAAAGGCAAGTTTCCAATAGACAAAGATAATTCCTGGTCACAGTCCGGCTATATCTTGTGTCTGTCTGGCGGTGCAAGGCACTGTTGCTGACTCCATGACTTAAGCTGAACATTTCGCAGCTTGTAAAGCGGCGAAAGAGGTTGTTTGGAAAGAAAAGTTCATCACTGAACTTGATGTGATTCCCAGCGTAGTTGAGACTAGCTGCACATCAGAGGTCCAAACACCTTCAGGGTAGGTATAACCTATTCCGTGAGATAAATGACAGAGGTGTTAAGTAGATAAGCAAGTTTCATCGAATGAGAACGTTGCTAATCTATTAACGAAGCCACTCCTTATGCCTAAGCACGAGTCGCGGACTGTAGCTGTAGGATGAGTGAAATTAAGATGTAGTCTTAATTTCAGTGGGAGTTTGTAAAGGGCTTTACTTAGTTGTTTTGAAAGGTTCATGTAAACATAATATTTTATGTTTATGAAATCGATGATTTCTGGATTATTTTAACTGTGATATAAATAATCGTTCCAAAAATGATTCATGTCATTATATATGGGCCATCGAAGTACATGAGTAGACTTGATCCTGAAACCCCATATTTAACGAAGTGACATAAATCATAGTGTCCATAGTCGAAGGTTGTTGAAATTGGAACAACAACAACCTGTTGAGACTAGATTGTGTTGAGACTTATGACCAAGTTTCGAGGGGTCATAGATGCTCGGCATCAAAGTCGACACATAGGTATATGTAGGGGAGCATATGACCGGACATGGCCCGCAAGATGAGAACTCTGCAAGATATTAATATCTGTGTCATAAGAAGTTCTCATATACGACTATAGAGTATAGTCCTTAGACCTGAGTTCGCATGCATGTGGCTGCACATGGAGTAATGCGCTTTGATCATTGTCTAACGCTGTTTCGTAACTGGGAGCTATACGGACCTTGGTTGGGTGTATTATGAATTGTGTAGTTCATAGTGATGGAACAAGATGGGATTTGTCCCTGCCGTTTAACGGAGGTAATATCTCTAGGCCAATCGGAGATTTGATAGCTGGTAAGAGAATGGCCATTCCCAAACGGACTTGCCCAAGTCGTTTGAATTGTCAGTATCAAATCTGTTCCGATAAACATGGTCTGGCTATATAAGGATGACACGCATCTTGCCTTATGCCAGATCGAGATATTAAGACAAAAGGACTAGGGAATGTAGGATTCCAGTAAAATCGGAAGATTGTTGGGAATGTCCTTTGTAGAATTCCAGTACAAGTGGGAGATTGTTGGGAATGTCCTGAAATCTACCGTACTATCTCTAGAAAGTATGATAAGTGTCGAGATCAGACATAAGTCATAAATACTGGGTGATCATGATGGCTTGCTAGAGTCCGCTCATGATCTATAAGTTTAGGACTTATTACCAGTATTGTATGATCCCGAAGGGTCACACACCATAGCTAACGGGAAAGTTAAATGGAAATAATACGGTAAGATGCAATGGCATTTACTGTATTGGATCAGAGTTTTGGGCCAGACAAAATACAGGCTTTTGTCTGATTTGTGTTTTGGGCCCAAAATATTAATGAGCCATTAGTCTAATGACTTGGGCCCATTAATGAGATATAAGAGAATCAGAAAACCCTAAGGAAGCTAACCTTCCTTGCGATTTTCTAAGCTTGGCCGCGAGTCTCTCTCTCTAATCTCTCTCTCTCTGATTCATCCATCTCTTTGGTCTAGCAGCCATCCCAGCTTGTAAGAGTGTGGATACCAAAGGAGGAGCAGGTTGTTCATCTGTTCTAGCTGATCTTGTCATTACCATCAATAATCCGCTGCAAAAGGTAATGTCACAGGTTGGTTTTATGATTCGTTTTGCAAGAACCTAGATCTGTTTAAGGTTATGTGTTAGGTTGTAATTGGGAATTAAACCTTGAACAAACACCATAATTCTACAGATTTCGCATAGCGTCGATCGTCACACCTTTGTGTCGATCGTTACTAGGCGATTCTGAGATTGAATCGATCGTTGCACTGATAGCATCGATCGTTGCTTAACGATTACAGACAGTTTATGCAGACACGTGAAACTAGAAGTAATCAGAACTTGAACCTCGTTAATCTTGGACTTGAAGAACTTGGACGACTAGAGAGGACTAACAGAAGAGAAAGAAGAGCAAGGATGGTACGTGAACGTTTGATCCTGATACAAGATGCTAACGCTATCCTGAGGGACCGAGATAACAATCCGCACAATGCTGCTGGGCAGAGGATGATGCTGAGGGACATGTGATCCCTGATATTGAGGAACCTGAACCGCCACAACAAGAGCGGAACCAAGGCCAAGGACAGGCCCAAGGTAGACAGATGGTGATCCATGAGAGGACTTTGGCTGACTACAATCGTCCGGATGAGTTTCATGCCAACCGGTCCGCTCTAGTACCTCCTGGTTTTGAGAGGAACGATTTTGAGATCAAAACCATCTACTACTCGCTGATGAGACAGAATGCTTTCCATGGTCACCCATCGGAGCAGCCTATGGATCACATTGATCAGTTCGAGGATATAATCACTGGCATGAAGTATGATGGAGTGTGCTAGGATTATCTGTTTCTCAAGCTCTTTCCGCACAGTCTCGCTGGAGACGCTGCTGCATGGCTAAAGCAACTGCCAGCTGGGCAGTTTACTACATGGGATGCTCTTAAGAGCGAGTTTCTGAGGC
Organism: Orychophragmus violaceus; assembly: GCA_030180135.1. Lineage (NCBI taxonomy): Eukaryota > Viridiplantae > Streptophyta > Magnoliopsida > Brassicales > Brassicaceae > Orychophragmus > Orychophragmus violaceus. Next base: position 81,875,814 of record CM058232.1, on the reverse strand, counting down.
ATTTCTACGATGATGCTGAAGGATTATGAGTTTTTCTATGGTTCAATTCTCAGATTGCAACCTAGCACATAATCTTAAACAGATCTAGGTTCTTGTAATCGAATCATAAAAACAAACCTGATCTTTACCTTTGCAGCGGAATGATTGGTGGTAATGACAAGATCAGATTAGAACAGATGATTACCTGTTCCTCCTTGGTATCCACACTCTTACAAGCCGGGGTGGCTGCTAGACCGGATGGATCAACAGAGAGTGAGAGAGGAGAGAGGGACTGCGGCTGCTCTTCCAAAATCGCCAAGAAGCATTAGGGTTTCATAACCCATGTTGCAATTTATTAACTCACTAATGGGCCCAAGTTTAATTAATTAAACTAATGGTCCATTAGACTTTTGGGCCCAAGACACAAATCAGACAAAAGCCCATTTGTTGTCTGCCCAACTCTCTGTACAAATACAGTAAATGCCACTGCATCTTACCGTATTAATTCCATCTTAACTTTCCCGTTAGCTATGGTGTGTGACCCTTTGGGATCATACAATACTGGTAATAAGTCCTAAACTTATAGATCATGAGCGGGCTCTAGCAAGTCATCATGATCACCCAGTATTTATGACTTATGTCTGATCTCGACATTTATCATACTTTCTAGAGATAGTACAGTAGATTTCAGGACATTCCCAACAATCTCCCACTTGTACTGGAATCCTACATTCCCTAATCCTTTTGTCTCAATATCTCGATCTGGCATAAGGCAAGATTCGTGTCATCCTTATATAGCCAGACCATGTTCATCGGACCAGATTTGATACTGACAATGCAAACGACTTGGGCAAGTCCGTTTGGGAGTGGCCACTCTCTTACCAGCTATCAAGTCTCCGATTGGCCTAGAGATATTACCTCCGTTAAACGGCAGGGACAAATCCCGTCTTGTTCCATCACTATGAACTACACACTTCGTAATACACCCAACCAAGGTCCGTATAGCTCCCAGTTACGAAACAGCATTAGACAATGATCAAAGTGCATCAATCCATGTGCAGCCACATGCATGCGAACTCAGGTCTAAGGACTATACTCTATAGTCGTATATGAGAACCTCTTATGACACAGATATTAATATCTTGTAGAGTTCTCATCAGCGGGCCATGTCCGGTCATATGCTCCCCTACATATACCTATGTGTCGACTTTGATGCCGCGCATCTATGACCCCTCGAAACTTGGTCATAAGTCTCAACACAATCTAGTCTCAAACGGTTGTTGGTGTTCCAATTTCAACAACCTTCGACTATGGACACTATGATTTATGTCATTTCGTTAAATATGGGGTTTCAGGATCAAGTCTACTCATGTACTTCGATGGCCCATATATAATGACATGAATCATTTTGGAACGATTATTTATATCACAGTTAAAATAATCCAGAAATCATAGATTTCATAAACATAAAATATTATGTTTACATGAACCTTTCAAAATAACTAAGTAAAGCCCTTTACGAACTCCCACTGAAATTAAGACTACATCTTAATTTCACTCATCCTACAGCTACAGTCCGCGACTCGTGCTTAGGCCTAAGGAGTGGCTTTGTTAATGGATTAGCAACGTTCTCATTCGATGAAACTTGCTGATCTACTTAACACCTCTGTCATTTATCTCATGGAATAGGTTATACCTATCCTCAAGGTGTTTGGATCTCTGATGTGCAGCTAGTCTCATCTATGCTGGGAATCACATCAAGTTCAGTGATGAACTCTTCTATCCAAACAACCTCTTTCGCCGCTTCTCAAGCTGCGAAATGTTCAGCTTAAGTCATGGAGTCAGCAACAGTGCCTTGCACCGCCATACAGACACAAGATATAGCCGGACTGTGACCGGGAATTATCTTTGTCTATTGGAAACTTGTCTTTCAGACTCTATCGACTTGTAGCACCTCACTTTCTCCGTAAATCAAGAATTTATCCTTAGTATTCCTCAAATACTTTAGGATATTCTTTACGGCAATCCAGTGATTCTTTGCTGGATTTGACTGGTCTTTACTTGTCTTGCTTAACATTAAAGCAACATCAAAACAAGTACGTGTCATGGCATACATGATAAATCCAATTGCCGACGCATATGGAATCTCATCCATGCATTCAAGCTCAGCAGATATCGTAGGATACTGTTTCTTGCTTAAGATATTGCCATGTGACATTGGCATAAAACCCTTCTTGGAATGCTGAAAACGTGTAGGACTTTGTCAATTTAAGAATCCTGACTTTGTCCTACCAGCTCTTTTGGATCTCTATCTTTAGATCCAAAATCCAAGAACTACGTGGCTTTACCCATGTCAATCATAAAACCAACTCCCAAGCCAGTCTTTTACCGACTGCAGCATTGGGACGTTATTTCCGAGAATCAGTATGTCATCGACATACTATATGAGAAATGCAACATCACTCCCACTTATCTATTAGTAAACGCACAGTTCCATTTCGTTCCTGTTCAAGTCAAAACCTTGACTACTTCAACAGAACGAAGATTCCAACTCCGATATGTTTGCTTCCATCCATGAATGGATCGATGAAGCTAACTTACACAAAATGTAATTTTTCGGAGTCCGGGCTCACTTTCGCTTCTTTGAATTTCGCAGATTCGTCGCTTTCAATGATCATCAGATCATGCGAACTTTCAATGATCATCAGGTTCAACTAATGACGAGAAATCACTCTCGGATTAGTGACTGATTCATATATGCGAACTTCAGGCTCTACAGGTGTAGATTCTACAGAAATCTGTAAATCCATCCGTTGCTCTCCCTCAACAGGTTGAGCAGCCTCCTGTATTTCTCGAATTTCTTCGAGTTATACTTTTACTCCCACTGTTCTTCTTGGAAAGTAACTTCCCTTCTTAGAAAACAGAATGGACGTAAAAGTAACAAGCCTTGGTTTCCCTAGGACAACCAGTGAAGTAGCACAACTACAAATACTCAGTAAAGACGAATTTGGATCGATTCCAGTCCACATTTATGTGGTGTCTTTCAACTGATATTGGTGGAACTATTTCAGCGTAAACTTAGATGTTACTAGAGCGTTATTCTTAAAGAATTATCATGGAAGATTCGTGTGACTCATCTTTAATCATTTCTAGTAAGATCTGATTCTCTCTCACAGAAACACCTCCAGGTTTTCAGGAGAAATGAGCTGTGAAACGACTTCACACTCATTCAGATGATCACACCATCAATGACTTAAGTATTCTCACTCGTGATCTAATCCAGAGTCTCAATACTTCTGTCACTTTGATTCTATACCTCATTCTGGAACTCTTTCGACCATGTCAAAGAATTCCGACTTGTGTCTCATCAAATGAACACAGTCATACTCACTGAAGTAATCAGTAGAGACAATGAAGTACAGGAAATTTTCTCTGGCATTACTGCTCATCGGACCACATACATGAGTATGTCCAATGTCTAATAAGCCTTTGGGCTTTTCTCTAGCTCGGCTAAGATGGGCCCTTGGTGTTTTGGTCCAGTAAGCAGAATTCAAGACTCATAAGATATCCATTCAAATGAGCCCAAAAGTCCATAACTATGGGGTTTCTGAATCTGACTTACTCTATTTGACCAAAACATTTATGCCAAGAAAAATCAGGTTTAATTCATCAGATTTAAACCAATTTGGTATTTATGTTACATTTAGGCACTCTTTGGTTTAAGATATAAAACCCATTCCTTGAATAGGGTGCTACAATTAACATTTCATTAAGATCAAAAGAACAAAACTTGTCTTTATCAAACATTCAAATTCTTTACAAGAAAATGAAAAACAACTCTGCTTAAAGCAGGTACATTGTAGCAATTACTTAATACAAAACCAAGCCTCAAAGGCATCTACAAGTGAAAACCCTACGGCTGAGGCAGCGTCAATAGCTCCTTCCAGACACGCAGTTCCACTTGCCCTTCCTTCAACGTTTTACTATTGCTCAGGCTCTGCATATTATAACAAATATCAGTGCCACAACCAGTATTCAATACCTATAAGGTATAACTTGAAGTAATAACATGAATACCTGAGGAAGTAGTCTCATACATCGACTTCAACTCCTCATAATCTTCCATGAATTTAATGCAATCTCTCTTCCAATGCCCAGTCTCTTTACAGTAGCAGCACTTACCAACTTAAGAGGTATCTGACTTGGGCTTAGAAGACACACGCTTGCCATGATTCAAAATCTGGACAACTTTGTCTTCACCCTTGTCAGCACTAGGTTTTGTAAACCTACCCTTCTCCTTCATGAGATTGTACAGGGTACTCTTCACGTTTGGCTCAACTGTTTTGAGCATATCATGCAGTTCAGTCAACGTCTTCGTTAAGCCTTTGTTGATATAGTTCCTTCTGAACTTATCATAGCTTGACGGCAGTGACTGCAGAATGATCTCAGTTGCCAATTCTTGGCTAACTTGATAATCCAGTTTCCTCAGGTTATCAATGTAACCCATCATTTTACTGACATGAGGACTTACTGGATGATCATTTGGTAGCTTGCAGCTAGTGAGAGATTTAACCAACTGGTATCTCTCCACTCTTACCTGCTCCTGAAATTTCTATTTCAGGTTGCTGATCATCTCTATTGGCGACTCCATGTTCTCATATTGCTTCAGCAAATCTGAGTCCATGGTAGCCAATATCAGACCACGCACATCTACCGTATCATCATAATGCTTATTCCAAGCATTACGTACTGCATGAGAGGCATTGGACCCGATCCTCACGGGGAGAGCTCTCTCAAGGACATAGTCCTTTCTCTCCTGCCTAAGGACTAGCCTTAGGTTCCGCGACCAAGTCAAGAAATTTGATCCGTTCAGTTTGTCCATCTCAAGGACAGACCGGATCGAGAAAGTGTTTTGATTGTTTGTGCTTGTCATAGCTGAAATTTAGAGATAAATAGAGTCTTAGTTATTTAGTTCATAAAAGAGTAATCTTAATAACTTATAAGAAAACTCGCATTGCATTCAAAATTTCTTTGTTTAACCTCATAAGAATGCAATGATTCCGAGACCCATGTTCAGCTAAATCCAAAGTGGGCCACTGGCCGTCACCCGGAATTAGCTTTACTTGGTAAGCATACATACAGCTAGTTATATCTCATATAACTCTCGGTTGTGAATTGGACCCGAGGCCCAAATTCACCAGATGTCTCAAGGCTCGGGACTCCCGATAGCCCAGTCAAGGAAACCAATCTTTACAGTCAAATAATCACTAAAGTCTGGGACTCCCAATGAAATTAGTGACTATATACTACTTTACTTATGCGAAAACAGACACCTCACACTGTAAGCCATATCTGTAATCGAATAAGCGTTAAGTAGCTGACAAGATTGGAAAGACATCCAAGCTTGATATTGTTTTTGAGGATTTTTAAGTTTTATTTCCAAAAATAGAAGATTACTATTTTGGGAAACTTTCTTATTTTAGAAACTTTCTAAATTTAGTAACTTACTAAAAATAGAAATTTCTAATTTAATATTTTATTAAATATTTTGGGTTGGGTCACAAATTATAGGCCCAATTCTTGGCCCAAGACCATAGAATTCCAGCTGGCCCAATAATTTGACATAACCGATCCGGTTTATTAATTCTGGTCCAAGACCAAATTAATTATCAAAACCATCGGTTATTTACTAAACCAGACCAGCTCTAAATTATTTGGTCCAACCAAATCAAACTTAGACCAGCCTTCGGTTTAGGTTAAAATTCAATTTTGAATTTAAATCCGGTTTAACCAGAAATTAAATAATACCAATTGTATTAAATAATTTCCAGCAAACCGCGATTTGGGTTAATCGCTCGAACCATAAAATAATTAAATAATTAATTATTCAACAAAAACAAAATCGTTTGTTATGATTCTACAAATCGTATCATGCCATTAACAAACCAAATGATAATTAATTGAACATCACGATATTCACATAACAACAAAAGGATTTTGTCCTTTTCTTATTCAATAATTGATTCACGTTCACAGATGATGACAAACGATTAACACATTCACAAAAGACAAAGTCAAGATCCTTAATTCAATAATTCTAAATCGCTTGACATGTCAATTAACATGCGATTTGACTTTTCTAAATCGATTAACATGCGATCAAGACATGTCAATTAACATGCGATTTGACTTTTCTAAATCGATTAACATGCGATCAAGACATGTCAATTAACATGCGATTTGACTTTTCTAAATCGCTTGAACCATTGTCTTATACATTAACAAAAGCGATATTGAACAAAAGCGATATTGAACATTGACAAACTTTATCAAATCGTTTCTCAATTATAAGACAAAGTCAACTTTTGATTCAAAAAGCAAAAACCTAATAACCTAGGCTCTGATACCACTGAAGGATTATGAGTTTTTCTATGGTTCAATTCTCAGATTGCAACCTAGCACATAATCTTAAACAGATCTAGGTTCTTGTAATCGAATCATAAAAACAAACCTGATCTTTACCTTTGCAGCGGAATGATTGGTGGTAATGACAAGATCAGATTAGAACAGATGATTACCTGTTCCTCCTTGGTATCCACACTCTTACAAGCCGGGGTGGCTGCTAGACCGGATGGATCAACAGAGAGTGAGAGAGGAGAGAGGGCCTGCGGCTGCTCTTCCAAAATCGCCAAGAAGCATTAGGGTTTCATAACCCATGTTGCAATTTATTAACTCACTAATGGGCCCAAGTTTAATTAATTAAACTAATGGTCCATTAGACTTTTGGGCCCAAGACACAAATCAGACAAAAGCCCATTTGTTGTCTGCCCAACTCTCTGTACAAATACAGTAAATGCCACTGCATCTTACCGTATTAATTCCATCTTAACTTTCCCGTTAGCTATGGTGTGTGACCCTTTGGGATCATACAATACTGGTAATAAGTCCTAAACTTATAGATCATGAGCGGGCTCTAGCAAGTCATCATGATCACCCAGTATTTATGACTTATGTCTGATCTCGACATTTATCATACTTTCTAGAGATAGTACAGTAGATTTCAGGACATTCCCAACAGATGCGCGTTCCGATCAGTCCAGACAGGACATTCTGACATTCTCCCAAGGTCCTGTGGAGCCTCTACAAACTGCCTGGATGAGATTCAAGAAGTACCAGCGTGACTGCCCGCACCATGGATTTACTGAGGTCACATTGCTAGGAATCTTCTTCAGAGGCATAGATCTGCCATATCAGACTGCGCTGGATAACCCCAGTAATGCAAACTTCAACACCCGGACTCCTGCACAAGCTAAGTAGTTGATTGAGAACGTAGTGAGCAGCAATAGCTGCAAGTCTACTGATGAGAGGGGGAAGAGATCCGGTGGAAAGGTAGAGAACTTGGAAATTGCTGATATTAGATCTAAGCTGGACACTGTGTGCAATCTCTTGGCTGCGAAAAAGGGAGTCCATTTTGCTCAGGATGTTGAGATTTTAGGAGCTGAAGAAGAGAACCAGGAAGAGGATGTGAACTACATAGGTGGTTCCGGATTTCAAGGTAATAGATTCGGATATCAGTCTGGGAACAAGTTCTTCGGTGGAGGACAGAAGAGTGCTTTCAACAGCAATCAAAACTCTTCTGGCTTTGGACAGACTAGTGGATTCCAGAAGCCTTTTGGACAAGGTACTCAAAGAACTTATGGTTCTTCTTCTTACCAAGCACCTCCTGTTACAAGCACTCATGAGAGTAAGATAGAGGCAATGATAGAACAGCTGCTGGAGGGACAAAAAAAGATTGCTTTGGACTGCAATAAGAAGTTAGATGCTGTCTATGAAGATCTCAGTGGTAAGTTTGAGTCTCTAAGTACTCATGTGAGGCAATTGGACACTCAGGTGAGCCAAATATCAAGTACTGTGAAGGGAAAAGGAGTAGCAGAAACTCATGTCAAGGCCTGGTTAGTATACATTGATGATGGATCAACACAAGGTGAAAACTTTGAGTTGAACACAGCTGAGTTGGTTGAAGAGGCTGGATTTTTGGATTTTGAGGGAAATCTCTCGGGTGGAAACTGTGAAAACAGTGTTGCATCGATCGATGCACCCCTAGCGTCGGTCGTTGCAGGTCGTGAACAGACAGACTCGCAGGATTCTGATGGCATTGATGCAGATTTAGAGCTTGATAGTTTATTCCCTGGAGTCTCTGAGATTACTCAGCTGGAGATTTATGCACAATCCATTAGACTATATCCTTCAGTGTCTGAAGTGATTAAGCAAGAGATTGAAGAGCTTAAGCAGCTGGAAGAGATTGGTGAAGAGTTGGAAGAAATTCCATCATCTGATGATCCACCTTATCACCCTTGTGTGCAGAGGTACTTGAGAAAGATGCTGCCTATGGATGAAGAGCTGAAAGACTGGGTTGTAGTTGTTCCTCAGCATATAAGTGATGTGCTATTAACCAAGGTTCCAAAGAAGCTGCCTGACCCTGGTGTCTTTGTTCTAAACTATTCTATCTTTGAAGATAGTTTTAGGCGTTCTCTGTGTGATCTTGGAGCTGCAGGAAGTCTTATCCCATATTCTGTGGCAGAGAAGCTGGGTATGCTGGATTTTTCGCCTACTAGGACCTCTCTTGTCCTAGCTGATCAGTCTATAAGAGTTCCATAAGGACTCCTTGAGGACATCCCTGTCAGAGTTGGAAACTACTTAGTTCCAACAGACTTCTTGGTGCTGAAGTATGACAGTGATCCTGATGACGCGTTGATACTTGGGAGACCATTCTTAGCTACGGCAGGAGCAGTAATAGATGTTAGACAGAGTCTGATTGATCTCCACTTGGGAGATGAGCCGCTGCATTATGAGATGGATAAGCTGCGCAAACCGCTGATTGATGGGCAGACATTCACCATTTTGGATGGAGATGATAAGCAGCCAACTGATACTGTGATTTTGGATCCTGGGGAGCATTTTACTCCTTCTTTTCTTGGACAAGTTCATTCTGATACGGCTTACTCTCCGCCTTGGATGAGGAGAGTTGCACAGAGACAATCAAAGTCTCTGTCAGGATCTCACGGTGCCTGATTCTTGTTCGCTCGGTCAAGCTAATGACCTTAAACAAGCGCTGAGTGGGAGGCAACCCACTGTTAGGTTTTAGTGTTTTTATTTTTGATTTTTGGTGTTTTTCTTAGGAACTTACGTTTTGATTTATTTTTGCTTCAGTTTTAGATACAGAGCTCGAGTCTGGAGATGTGAAACGATCGTTGCTTCCTTGTAACGGTCGTTGCAGGGTGATTACGACGAGGAGATGTGATCACATTGTGACGATCGTTGCGGTCCTGAGCAACGATCGACCATACACGAAAATCGTCCAGCAACGGTCGATGCACCTAGTGCAACGGTCGATGCAGGTGCGACAGAGGTAAAATCAGACAGAACTCAATCGTCCATTAACATAATTTTATTTTTATTTTTACCAACCCTTCGCTTGACACTACTGGGGACAGTGTGTCTTAAGTGTGGGGGAGGTGCTACTGACATCTATCTTTCTGTTTTCTTAGAGTCAGTATGTCTTTTTTTTCAAAATTTGTTTTTATCGAGTCAAAACTGTTTAAGTACGAAACAATGATTTTTTGAGAAGATTAATAGCACTTGCAGGAACTTAAGTAACCATTGGGATGAAGTTTCAGATTATCTATGACTATTAGAAAACCCCATCACAGATCAACCTACTGAGGACACCCACATCACTTCAGGTATCAGAGGATCCTTTACTGACTTCACCATTAATACTGACTTAATTTTCTCACCTAAGGGCTTGGTATACCTTGTGTCGGATTCCCTTGTTAGTTCTGACACAGCCTGTAAACCTGTCCTATTTGGTTCCCTTCTCCCCTTCCATAAAATAAAAAAGATAATAAACTGAGGATGAGTTAGTAACTCCGAAGTGGTCTCTGGGAATGATAGCTACAACTATCATATCCTGTGCATCCATGGAATGTGTCCAAAGTACACCCCTTAACAGGAAGAGCACTGATAAAAAAAATAAAATGATACCCAGTGGGGAAAAATCAGTTGTTAAGGAAGGGAAAGAGAAGAAAGGGACCAGAGAAAGATAGTTTGGTGGTCTAGAGCTGACAAGGTAAGAGTCCATGTGCCTTTGATCGATACTCCTTAGGTGAGACCGCACTTAAATACTTGCAGAAGTCAGTAGGGTGAATTTGAATGCGTGAATGTGATTGTGAAGTTTACTTAGGACAGTTGCTAAGTGTGGGGGAAGTATATGTTGGTCTTGATGTCTGCAGGTGAAATCTTTCATGTGGATTACTAAGGGGAATCTGAGTGTTATTGCTTCAACGATGAAAAGAGTTTCTGAAGAGTTTTCAAACCTCTTCACCATTCTAGTTCTTTGTTTTGCTTGAGGGCAAGCAAAGGCTAAGTGTGGGGAGTCTATATATCATGGTTTTTACTGGTTTTATGCCATGATATAAGTCTGTTTTAGAGTCTATTTGTGTTTCTTTAGAGTCTTTTACAGGTTTTATTAGGTACACGCACGTTTGGAGCTAATGTGGTGATTATGGAGCTTATTGGAGCAATTTGGAGATTTGGTCCGAGAGAGAGAACTCACTGTCCAGTTTTGGGATCTGCATCGGTCGACGCACACATGCATCGGTCGATGCACTACGCGAATGGGCCAGACTCGGCGGTTTAATGAAGAATGCTGATATTGCAGAAAAGCCCATAAGTTCCAGATATTTACACAGAAGCCCAAAACGTGTTTTAGCTATTTAATTAGGTTTTTAGATCAGTTTTTAGATACACTTACATACGCATTCATAATTTAGAGCAGAGAGTTTTTAGAGCTTTTGGAGCTAATCTGATCCTGTACTACACCTTTATTTTGGAGAAGATTTCGAACCCCTTTACTTGTTTAATCTCTTTTATGATATCTAATTATTCATTGATTATGTTTACATCTTCTATGTCGGAGTAGATTCATAGTTAGGTTTAGGGTTTCTCATTTAGGATTTCATGACTTGTTTAATTCAGTTAAGGATTCATAACATATCTTTTCTTCGATCTAAATTGTGTTTAATGCTAGTTCTCACCTGATCACTTAGAATCTAGATCTTAGGTTGCTAAATACGACACGAAAGTGTGGTTTAGAATCTGAACTATTTAGGTTGAGCAATTAAACTTCTCGCAAAGGAATTTGGTTTAGTTTAATTGTGAACATATCGAACTTGGAATTAAAGCTGGTTTAATCTGTTAGTAATTGCAAAGGAATTTGGATTGCTGCACTTAGACTTAGAGAATTCTCGCAACGACAGTTGGTTAATTCTATGTCCGTGTTTTGAGTTCTAGAACTGTGCTTAATTAGATCCTTACTGAATGAACTGTCTGCTTGTCTGATTTCCTGAGAACGCCCTAGACTTAGCGCCCTTAATTAACTGCTTTCACAACCGATAATCTTGCTACTTGTTTACTTTCTCGCACTGCTATTTAGTTACATTACATTGCTTCCTTCTTAGTTTAAATCTCTACCGTTCTTGATCTATCGAAACCGGAGTCTCTGTGGATTCGATACCCTATATACTACAATCACTTGACTGTGCACTTGCAGTAGAATAGGATAAAACTAGACCCCTATCACCTATAACCATAAACACACATACCCTATACACTATAACCCTAAACCCACATACCATAAACAATATATAACCCTAAAACCTATATACCCTAACCCTAAACCCTATCTAACTCTAAACCCTAAATAAAAATTTAGCTCGGTAATTCGTCGCAAACTTAGCGAAGAAATTACATCGATTGGACGTAATTTCGCCGCAAAGTTTTCAAAGAAATAATGAGCAAACAAAATATTTCAGACCCCAAAACAAATATATTTGGCGTCTTGAGGGGAAAGTTGGGTTGTTTACGACGGATTTGCATCGATTGTCGCAAATTCGCCATCATCCGCTACAAACTCGATGACTAGGCTTGGCGCCTCACCTCCACAGACACGGGTTCCACCATCGATCTCGCAGACACCGGTTTTTGTTCAGTCTCCGCCGCCTCCGGAAGACGACCCCATTGCACCTCCTCACTACAAGAAATCTAGGTATTGATAGCAGATCACGATAGCACGAATTCACAAACTGCTGTTAAAAATGACAAGTTAAAATACCAACTCTATTATAGCCTTCAATTATTGCTATGTACGGATTTTTACTAAGCGGGAAGACAAAATCCCAATTTTTATTCGTGTAACACTTATTTCCGCCAAAAATCTAGTGAAAAATCACTTTGGCACCAAAATAAAAAGTTTTGGGTAGATTTTTTTTTTGTCTTAAGTCTTTTTTCACATTTGACAAACTCATAATCTCACAAAACAAAAAATACAATACCACGCCGTCTCTTTCCTTTCTTCTTCTCAAGCGTTTTTGTTCTTCAATGGATTTCACCTTCGATTTTCTCATTAACTCCTCGACTGTGTCACCCACCACATGCACTTTCGTTTCGTTAGTTCTCTCCCTCAGATTCCTCTCGAGAAACCCTAGATTCCATCTCTATAAATTTTTATATCTCTGCTTGTCCGGTCTCATCCTTGGTGAAGCACGCGGTCATCCGCCGCAGCTTCTCTTCCGAGTCTGTCCCAAGCGGTGAGTCGCCAAATTGGGGGCTCCCGGTGGAATTAGCCAGCCTCTTGCTCTCGTGCTCGTTGCGGTGGTGGTCAATCTCCTTGCTCCTTACCAAATTGGTATGAGATTTATTGATTTTATAATGTTCCTTGTTGCTTATGTCTTTGTTTTCGAACATGTGAATGCATTATAACACTTGTTACCTGTGAGATGACTTTTTTGTAGGCTGAAGACTGAAACCAGGAGCTCCAAGTAAGTTTCAGCCAGATTGAGTTATGATTTTTTTCGCTGGATTTTAGATTAGTGTTCATATAGTTTTCTGATGAGTTTGTTACTGCAAATTTTGTATGGTGATAGGCTCTATCTGACCAAGAAGCCGGCTAAAGGATCATGCCGTAGTGAAGCAGCTGCTAAGGATCCAAACAAACCAAAGAGGCCAGCCAGTTCCTCTTTTGACTTCCGTAAATGGTTTTGTATCCGTTCATGTAGCAATGGCGGAAAATCTTTTGACTTCCGTAAATGGTTTTGATCCCTTTGGGAGTCGGGAATTTTACGCATTGGTGGTAGGTCGATGGTACCGCTTTCATGTCGTATATCCATGGTCGACCTAGGATTGCGTTATAGAACTCCGTCATTCTCCGAACTCCTCCAGCAATTACTGGGGCGAAGACAGAGCCCATCGAGTATGTCGTCTCACCAGCGAAACCTACTAGTGGTGTCTTTTCTTCCACGATCTCGGAGTCGTTGAAGTCCATCTTTTTGAACGCGTCGTAAAAGAGGACATCTACCGAACTTCCTGTGTCAGTCATTATCCTTGAGAGTTCGACATCTCCCACTACTAGACAAACGAGGAGGGCGTCGTCGTGTGGTTTGTCGAGATTACTTGTCTCGCTTTCGTAGAAAATGATTTCGTGGTCTGGACCCAACATTGGGGTTTTCCCCCCTCTGTCGGTCTCGACTCTTCTTTGAAGAGCTTTGATCGAATTGACCGAGTCGCGGCAAAGCTTGGAGCCTCCGAAGATGAAGTCGATTCGTTTAGGGGGTATAGCCCGTACCCCCCCCCCCCCCCCCCCCCCCCCCCCCGCAGAGACGAGGGAGATTGATTCTCGAGTGTAAACTTTTAGCAGGAGCCGGAGGCGGAGATAGTGCCGAACCTCCCGGAATGCCACTCAGGTTGAGCTCGCCGAGGATGAACTCGACTCGCTTTCGTGACCCCTGAGGGAGTGTTTCAGGGGATTCCGGCTCTTTTGACCGTTCCCCTTTGTTTTGAGAAGGCTTTTTGGAGTTCGACTCCTTGGTCTGTTTGTTTTCCTTTTTGTCGAGCAGAGTTTCCTCCTCGACTTCGGAGTCTTGCTTGCTTTCGGATTCTCGCTTTTGACTCTCGGCCTTAGCTCGAGTATAGCAATCTTCGGTCGAGTGTCATCTTTTATTGTGGAAATCACAGAATTTTTCCTTGTCGAACTCGAATTTCTTCGAGCTCTTTGGGCTCTCGACCGCGTTGACGTTCCCTGATTTACGGGAATCCTTTTTCGAGTTCGAATTCTGCGAGCCCGACGGGTTCTTTTCTTTTCGGTGTTTTTCCCTGAGGGCCGTGGTTTCGTCCTCGAGGCGAGCAAAGGCTGATGCGCGATGGAGGGCGTCATCGAGCGTTTGAGGTTCGCGGACTGTTATTTCCTCGCGGAATCTGGTTGAGAACCTTAGTCCTCGTCTTAATGCTTCTATAGCTACCTCGTCTCGTGGGTTCGCGATTTTGGATTTTATTTCCTTAAATCGGTCGATGTACGAGCGAAGTGTTTCGTCAGGTTTTTGAGAGACGCCAAATAATGCTGCCTCAGTAGTCTTTTCCTCGATGAAAACAGAGTATTGTTTGAGGAAAGCCGTCATGAACTGGGTGAAATTGTCAATGGACCTTTCTTCCAGTCCGGCAAACATTCCAGGGCGGAGCCCGATAGGGTTTTCCGCGAAGAGCCTGCAGAAGGCCGGCTCTCTCTCCTCATCGGTAAGGTACACCCTTGCCATCGCTAGTCGGAATGCCCTGATGTGGGCTTTCGGGTCTGACTTCCAAGAGAATTCCAGAAACTTAGTTTTCTTGATTTCTCGGATTCTTGCAAACGCGATCCGATCTGTGAACGGTGTTTGTTGTGTTTCCTCGATCACTCGATCGATGTCAGGAGCCGCGCTCGTTGCGATGTGAACTTTCGAGCTCAGACTGTTGAACTGGGCCTTAGCCTGTTCGATGTATTATCTAAGCATATCGTGTTCATCGCCCTCTGCGGGTGCGAACTGGGCTCGTGCCTGTCCTGACGTTTGTTCCGGAAAAATGGGGTCGAGGAGATCGATCGGTGGGACCGACCTTGTCTGGTCGATCTGGGGCGTTCGGAACTGAACTGTGTTCGATCCGTTAAGGAGCCCCGAGCTCGAGGCGAAGGCAGAACCTCCTAGTTGCCTCGGTCGGATATTTGAGTTATTCGGGAAAGGTAGTGGCCCGGGTAATGGCCGGTTTCTTGATCCGGTTGGATCTGTGACCATTGAACTCGAACCGAATGGGGTCGGTGTCGCGATAGGGGTCATTGTAGGGCGGAAGCCGCTATTTGACGCATTACCGAAATTTCCCGACGTTCCCGGAGGAGTTACTACCTGGGAGAAGTCCAAGCGGGTACACGGTGGAGGACTTATGGGAGTTCGCGTTGGTCTGCCCCCTTGGTTTTGACTGGCGAGCTCTTCAACACGGGCGTTCAGGCGCCGCTCTTGTTCGTCGAGCTGCGCTGCCAGAGAACGGTTCGCGATCTCTTGGGCCTTTGCGCTTGCCTCGTTGTTTCTCGTTCGATCTACCAGCAGGCTTAGCATCGAACGGATCTCGGCAAGATCGCTTGGCCCTTGTCTCTGTGAAGCAGAAGGTAGTGGCGAATTAGGTCTGGTTATTCCAGATCCACCTCCTGGGGTGGGTATCGAATCATTTCTCATCCACACCCAGTTTCTGCTCGGATCATTAGTTCCTGACAAAATATTTGTCGGAGTCTGACTCGTCGCGATTGTTTGAGCGACGGAGCCGGCTGGTGCCAAGGTCGTGGAGAATGAGGCAGAGCTCGTCAACACACCGTCGGTCTGACCCATGTTTCTTACCCCGGTGGTGTCCTGAGGAATGTTGTCGACCGTTTGAGGGAGGTCAACTGGTGGTGTGGCGCTGGGAGAGCCAGTTTGGTCGGGATTCATCTCGATCTATCGGATCTAGGATCTGATTCTTAAGATAGGAAAGGCTATAGAATGTCCCCACAGTCGGCGCCAAATGTGAGATCCGGGATTCACACTAAGAATTTGTATTCGTGGATTTGGACTTTAGGATATAGAAATGGTATAGTTTCCTATGAATCAAAGACTTTATTGAGATTGATCGTCGAGATAGAACACACACAATCGAGAAGAGAGTACAAAGTATGAGATCGAGCTATCTAATCGAAGTGTTCTTAGTCTAGGTTGGAATATGTCTTTAATGAGTCGCCACTTCTCTTCTTAAATAGTCTCGACTCTGACCTCTTCGTCCCGATATTTCGGCCTCGTCGTTGTAACGATCTCCGAGATTTGTGCGGATCAGTTGAACTGGCGAAGACCGAGTTGCTCTATCTCCACGTCATCTTCTGCCGAGCTCGAGCTCGATTGTCTTCGGCATCGTCCGGGCTTTGCCAGGGCGTTTGTTTCGCTTGGGCCCATCAAAGGAGTTGGCTTTCTTATTTGTCTTTGATTCTGGAATGGGCTCGTAATTACGGGCTTCTGTCTTGTCTGTTAATGGGCCGGATTTCCTAGAGGGAAATCCAGTACCAACAATCATCTGATTTTTAATTTGTTGGTTTGTGATATATGGTTGTGTTGGACGTAGTGGTCCAACACAATAAAGAATATTTTTTCACAGCCGCACCCTAATTGTGGTTAGGTTGATCAGAGTATCCGAGATACTTGGTTTAAATGCTTTGCGGTAATTTTTTTTAATGCATTGGGATTTGGCGCATACAGGAACCATAGATGCTCGGCTCAACAACACGGTGTGGGATTGGAAGAAGAAGTGGAGGGAGTTGGTAGGTGATGGACGACCACCATACCTCTCCTTCGCGGTTTGGGACGGTCTGAAGGCGTTTTGGTTGCTAACATCATCCGAGCTGAAGTCCGTTAAGTGTTCCTCATCGCGGAACACTTCAGGACCGGATGGTTGTTCGCCAATGCCGCATACCTCGAGCCAGATTTCTTTTGCTGGTAGACGGATCATTATAGTAAGTAATTTTGTTTTTTTTTAATTATAGTGTCAATTTAATTCTCTAATATATAATGCTAAATTGATGTACAACGGGACAAGAGGATGAGGCGTACGCATCATCCATCCCTGAGACAGCTAAAGATCCCGCCTCAGAGTATTTAGGAGAACTCGACTTAGGGATGCAATAGATCAAGAAACTTTTTAATGTAGTATATTATTATATTTTGGATATGTAAAATATTTAATTTATGTAAATATTTTGTTTTTATTGAAAATATTTTTATATTAAAATCAAATTATTAAAAATGAAAAAAAAATTAATATACTATACATCGTTAAATCGACGTTAATGTTAACGTCATTAATCGGACGTTAGTTTTTACGTCGAATTAACGACATATATATTAACGTCGATTTAACGACGCTAACGTTTACGTCTATTTAACGATGATTACATTAACGATGATTTAACGACAAATTGAATTTTCTAAAATAGTCGTATAATTATAAATATATAGTTGTTAATAAGATGTAAATCGATGTAAATTTTACATCTTATTAACAATGACTAATGGACGAATGTGTGCGTTGTAAATTCGATGTAAATGCAACATCGATTTTACGACGAATGGTGTCACATCGAATTTACGACGATTTTTTACTCGACGTAATTTTACGACGAATTTACATTGATATTTTTTTCACGTCGAACGATTAACGACGAATAGTCATTCATCGTAAAATAGTCCCAAAAGGCCTTTTACGATGATTTTATGACTAAAATAGACGTTCTAAAAGGCATGTATTCTTGTAGTGATCAAAATCGAGTTTTCTCGCAAAATTGCATTTTCCACATGTTTTCCGTCACAATCATGTTTTCAGTAAAATCGCATTTTCCGGCAGAATCACATTTTACGCAAATAGCTTTTTCTACGCATTTTCGTCAAAATCGTGTGTCCTGCAAAATAATGTTTCCCGCATAACCGTGTTTCCTGCAAAATCGTGTTTCCCGAAACTCACGTTTTCCTCAAAATCGTGTTTTCCGTAAAATCATGTTTTCCTCCAAAATCATGTTTTCCGCAAAATCATCTTTCTTTACAACCGCAAAATCGTTTTTTCCATCAAAATCATGATTTCGTGCAAAATCATGTTCATCAAAATTTTCTTGTCAAATCTTATTTTTCCGTCAAAACCGAAGATGGTATTTTTATGCAAAATCATGTTTCCCGTCAAAATCGATTTTCTGTCGAAATCGATTTTCTGTCGAAATCGATTTTCTGTCAAAATCTTATTTTCCGCAAAATCGCATTTTCCACCAAAATCACGGTTTCCGTCAAATCGTATTTTCCGCAAAATCATGTTTTACCGCAAAATCATATTTTCTATCAAAATCTTATTTTCCATCAAAATCATGTTTTTCCGCAAAATCATATTTTTCGTCAAAACCGAAAATCGCCTTTTCTTCAAAACAATGTTTTCTGTCAAAATCACATTTTCCGCAAAATTATGTTTTATCGTATTTTCCTGTGAAATCTCATTTCTCCATCAATACCGAAATGGCGTTTTTACGCAAAAAGAAACATTTTCCGTCAAAATTATCTTCTCCGTTAAAATTGTGTTTTCCGCTAAAATCACCCTCCTCCTCCCCCCCCCCCCCCCTCCCCAATCACATTTTCAGTCAAATCTCATTTTCAGCAAACCCACATTTTTTTGTCAAAATCGTGTTCTCCGTTAAAATTGTGTTTTCTTCTAAAATCACCCTCCCCACCCCCCCTCCCCCCGAAAATAGTATTCACGTTCCGTTGTGATTATCTGTTTCATCTAAAACGATGGAAGAAAGAAGCAAAATTATCAAATTCCTTACCAAAACCCTATCAGATTCTTAACATAATAAATTTATTATCAAAATAAATTCATTAAGGATATTTTAGATTTTTTATTTTGAGAAAGAGCCAAAAAGCTATATTCTCAAGAAATCAATTCTCATCTGGATTGTCTCAAAAAGCCAAAAGTCATATTTTGAATGTCACATCTGGATCTTTCTTTGTTCATTTTTGTTATTATTTTGGATCAGCATCTTGATACAACTAAATTAAAATGACGTCTTCCAATTCTTTTCATCATCAAGAATTATATGTGTCATCATCTTCCAAAAAGAATCAGAACATATTCTCCAAAACAATTGCAATGAAAAAATTGCAAAACATTTAAACACATAGTATTAGATATGATAAACCATCGTGTTCACAGACAAACAGAAGAAAATAGAAACCAAGTAGCAAATTCGTAAACAAACAAGAAACATAAGCCAAGTAAGAGAACATAAACTCTCATCCATACCATCTCCATATCTATTTATCTTTGCTTTCACCAGTAGCAAATTCCAAGTACAAAACCTTGTTCTCATCTTCTTCGTATGCCAAAAACGTTTGCCGGTTGGTAGAGTTTGCTTGAAGATGCAAAATGGCAGCTTTGTACAAAGGAGACCACATTCTCACATCAGAGAGTGAATGTAAAACTCTCATAGCATGTATCTGACTACAACTATAATCAGGATGGTGCTCCAGCAGTTGGTTTTTTTGAGAAAGTATCTCATCCCGAGACTGAGAGCTGTCTCTAATTGCAGCAGCTATATCATGAGTTGTTCGTCTTTTCTTACTAGCCCTTGGTACATCATCCAGAGATTCTGATCCAGCATCAGACTCATTTATATGCTCCTCAAGCATCATAGAATCTAATTGGTATTCTCCTTGCTGCGCACTCCAACTTTCATCTCCAGTACCATAGAGTTTTTCCATTAAATCCATGTTTGCATATTCTTTCTCCTTTATCTTTCTAGCTGCAGGCCATTCCTGGTATAGAAAGTAAACACAGAGCTTAATTCTCGTCATCTTCATAAATCACAAAACCAAAAACAGACACTTTTAATCAATGCGACAAATTACCAACAGGTTTTGCGTACCTTAAATTGCTCTTCCCACCAATCGTCACTCATGTCTATGAACCCATTGGAGTCATAACCAAGTCCAGTTCTATGTGTCAAGCTTCTGAAATATCCATACTGCCTTTTACAAGTGTAGTACTTGTTTCTGAATTTTCCCCATGTATGCTTTGATCCATAAACTTCATTGAACTTATTCAAAATGTTTTGCTTCCCTGTATCATTAATCCCTGCTTTTTCCGAGTTTCCTTTCTCTTGTTCTTCAATTCTAAGTTGAAGATATAAGCGAGTTTCTTCATCACTCCAAACATAAGTGGTCTATCACTCCAAACAATTTTTGCAGGAACATATAAGAGTTTTAACTAACATGTGTATTAGTTTCATTGGAAGAGATGAAAACTCACATCATCGCTTGTTGATGCCATCTTCTCTTTTCCAGATGCCATCTTCTCTTTTGCAGATGCACTAAATAATAAAGAACAAAATACAATTTGAGTCACACACACTAAATTTAGCAATAATTCTTTGCTCACTATGGCCTTCAAAACGTAATGTAGATGCCATTAGAACAAACAAGCCAAAGCTCATGCTAGCACAAACATATTACAGGGAAAGAAAATACGCATATCATATTTCCAATCATCAGAATAGTGTCTTTGAGTTGGGATAAATACGAGTTTATCCATTCTATAAACATATGAAACAGGCAGTACAAAATATGGCTCTAATAGCTAGTTAGTACTTAACAGAGACTGCTAAATTATGTGGGTTACATTATAAAAATTTCTATAGTATTAAGGCAGATTCTATAGTACTTGACATATTCAGCTCCTTCTAGGATTGAAACAACACTTGTGTTCATTTCTCTAACTATGCTCCATGTAAAGATACAATGATCGCAAATTCATCCAAGTGAATAGCTCAAAAATTAAAGCAAAACTTGTGATATTTAATCAATTACAACAACAATAAGAAAGACAATACAAATATGAGAAGCGATTCAATAAAAGTCGAAAGGAAACAAGTCTCACTCTCTCTATCTCCACAGAAACTCCGCAAGAACGACAGTTCTATTTAGATTAAGCTTTCAAAATATTAACTGTCAAAGGATCAGACTAATGAGTAATGACTAATGACCATGCAAGCAGTTTCATATATTTCTAAAGGAATTCTTTTATCTCCAACTACTATGAGAAGGAACAGCAAATTCATTTTTATTACTACTGGAGAGATCCTAAAGAGAACAAACAGATTTACACACCAATGACCCAAAAAGTCTTAGACTTAAACTTAACATCGAATCAACAAGACATTTTAATCTAAATGGACACATGATTGCTCTTGTTCCACATGTCAAAAAGAAGCCCAGGTAAATTAAAACCATTGTAGTAGATGATTGTACCAAGACAACATATTTATTTTTCGAACAGCCACAACAACAAAAATCTAAAATCACCCAAAACAGGCTTTAAGACTCGAGTAAAATCAACAAAAACAAACTAAAATCACTCAACAACAGAATATGAGAAAGATAGTTCAACTGGTGAAAGTATGAGAAAGAGTGAGAGATTAGATATCTAGAAACATATACTTACATAATTTGAGGACCCAAGAAGCGAAGAAGAGAGGAGGTGGGCTTGAACGGTGGTGGAGCGACGGAGTAAGAGAGGAGGAGGAGGATCTGCCGGAGACACAGTAGGAGTAGGAGGAAGCCTGAAAGAGAGAGTAGAAGTAACACCGGTTAGACATTTTTATTCAATTTTGACGAGGGTCTTTTCGTCTTTTACATAAATAAAATGTAAATAGTAAATTAGATACTGCATCTGAACTCTATATTTTCTAGCATATAAAATATTTAGATTTTTCAGATGTTTAGCAATTAGCATTCAGATACTGCATCATGATACAAATTTTAATTTGAAAAACCGAACAACGAGCATTTGCATGCATCTGGATGAAAAAATAGTGATCTAATTCGTATCCCATCTCACATACGCGCTCAATTTGTTCGGTTCCAACGAACGATATCGTTTGAGTCTTGCCCACATTCTCATGATTTTATGTTTATCAGCACAGTCAAAGTTACTTAAAGCCCTTAAATATATATTTGGATATTGCAACTTTGGATGTTGACAAAAAGAAAAGAACATGCAACCTTGGATTCTCCCGCCGTTACAGGCCAACGAACCCCGCGTCAGCATCTGAGGAAGCGGCACATGAGAAAACAAGAAATGACGTCAAAAAAAAAAAGAGAAAACAAGAAATAGTTAAAAATAATTAACAAAAATCTAAATAAACATCCAAATAGTATACACAACACGATGAATTTAAAATTTGAAATACTTTATTTTATAGAAGGCTTTTTCGGATCAAATGCTAGAATGTCCATAAAGCCATTAAAATTTTTCTCAAGTGTCCTCTTTTTATTTTGTAATTTTAGGTCATTTATTTTTAAATGTAAAATGGTTGAATCTCTGTTGTATCCTTAATGAACTCTAATATTAACCAACTCAATTGAGTATATCTATCCATCTCTTCTGAATCTGAATCCTTTAAATCCCTAATTCGATTAAGTTCCTCATTTTCTTTTTGAATTTGTTCTTCTTTCTTTCCATTGCTCTTTTCGAATTTTGTTACTCCCAAATTCCATTTATTTTTTTCTTCGTCAATAAACCGATCCAGAAACGCAATGACTCCTCCAAAAGCAAAAAAATCCACCAAAAACCCCAAAACAAAGGGACTTGCGGCTAACCAAAGCCTAATCCCGGCAAGCGTCCGTCTAATATGCCTCCTCTAAAATATGGGTCAACTTCGCGTGCCACAAAAAGGTCTAGGCGTAATCCATCCCGTAATCCTCCGTTGTTGCCGTCTCCTGAGCCAAGTCCTCTTTCTGACGAGTACTCCGGCTATGCTTCTGCTTCCGCCTCCGCCTCCGCCACAAGAAGAAGAGGAGAACATCGATGGGGGTTCACCGGCGGTTACTTCACAGTCGCAAACGGTACGACTATTACAAAATTTTAATTCTAGTATAACTAGTATGACTATTACAATTAATATGTTAGTACAACTATTGTGTATAGTATAACTAGTATAACTGATACAACCAATGTATAGTATAACTAGTATAACTGATACAACCAATGTATTGTATAACTAGTATAATTAGTATAACTAGTATAACTTGTACAACTAATGTATAACATACCTAGTATAACTGATACGACCAATAGAAAGTATAACAAGTACAATAGTCGTAAAGGTACGACTAGTACAACTTTTAATAGCACATATTATACAACTAGTATAACTAGTACAACTATGCTTTATGGTTTTCAGCGTGAGGAGGAGGTTGTAGAAGTGATGTGACCTTTTGGTTTTTACTTCAAACCGCCGACTATAAAAAGACATGCAAGCTTCAAAACAGGTGTTATCAACTAAAATTCATAGCGATCATTAAACATTTTGAAGAATCGGAAAAGAACTAGTTTTCGAATCACCCTCAATTCAGCCACATCTTCCACATGGTATCTCACTCAACGAGAAAAGTGATGGGCTTGTGGATGTTGCTTCTCCAAACCACTATTATGGATAAGACTCGATATGCTTGGTTTGGGGTTAATGGTGTTCCCGTTCGATACTCCATCAGAGAACATGGCCTCCTCTCTGGATTATACTGCCATCAATACCCTGAAAATTATGAGAGTTTGGGCAGTATGAAATTCGTGAAGAAGCACTTCGGGAAAAATAGGAAAGAAATAACCGACAAAGATGTGCATCAGAAGCTGGAGCGAATGAGGTATGACAGTAGGGACGATCGCCTGAAGATGGCGGTGCTTTGATTTCTAGTGACAATGATAAAAGGACGGTCTAAGGTTGGAAGTAGTATCGAGCCTTTCATTCTCCAAGTGGTCGGTGATCTAGAGCTGTGTGAAACGTTCACGTGGGGACGTTTTACATTTGATGACTGCATCAAAAAGATCTTCCATGCTTGCAAGCATTTCAGAGGATCGGTTTCTGCGAAAGCAACTATTTCATTTCAGAGGATCAAAGAGATCTTCCACGTTTTACAATTAGGTACAACTACATCATATTTATAAATGTGGTCCAACTGGGTTAATTATGTACAACTATTTCATGTTTAAACAATTTTAAAATAATACGAGTAGCGTTATGGAAAAGGATAAAAGTGATACATGAAGTAACATGTACACCGAGAAAGTAACACGTGCGCCAAAAAAGTAGCACATGCGCAGACAAAGCGACGCGGGCGCCATTAAAGAAACACGCGCGCCGATAAATTACTAAAAGAGTTATACCCAAGTATTGATTTTACTTTTTTGTGTGAAGAGTTGTATTTTGATGGTTTTAATTGAAATTAGTAATATATTACACTAAATTTAATTTCTACGGTTGTACTTATGAAATGATTTAGTTTACCATATATAATAATAGGTTTATACCATAATATTTTAAAAATACTGTGTGTGTTAATTTCACTTAGTGATGTGGTTACGACTTACGATTTTGAAACTAACCTTAGAAGTATAAGGCATATAGTGGAAGAATGGGATGCTTAGGTAACCAAATCCAAAAATAGAATACACTCGGTTAAAAAAATGTTAAATTATATTCATAGACCAATTTGGACTAATTATTTCCTATAAATATTGGACCATGTCGAGAAATTTTGTTTTGTGAGTCATCGGTTGTACCTATTTTACTTGTTGTACTGTTGCACCTGTTGAACCCGTTTTACCAATTATAGAAGCATAATAAATTATATTTCAGCATTACAAAGTAACATAAACAAACATTAAACTAAACAAGCTTAATATACAAAGTTTTCACTTGCCACTGGTGGATTCTTTTTTTTTTTTTAGGATATTCCCCAACTTATGGGATTCTTGTCACTTGCATTATTCCCTTTTGTTTTTTTTTTAACATACAGAAGATGTACTGTCTGGGCTCGTATTTCATATGGAACATCCCAAAAAGAATGATGGGGAACCGGATAAACCGTCCTGGTATATGTCAATGCCCATTGCTCTATCCAGTAATATTTAGAGCAATACCCAGCCATCATGATGTCACGTTCCTCCTCTGTAATTTCTATTGATTCTGAGTACCTAATGATATCAGTGACTCCATGCAAACATGGATATCTGTCAATATCAAAACTCCTACAACTACAACTGCTATTTATCAAATCAACCGCATAATTTTTGCCATCGCGACCAACCACACTATACTCAAGGTAAAAGTTGTTCAGCTCATGCACCTTTAACGTCTTTGCTGTTGATATTATTTTGTGTATAAATTTATGCACTTTCGGCACTAGTGTCTGATTCTGCGGCAATTCAGAAGAAAGCTTGCGACATTTGTTGAACCACTCAGTAAGATTTGCTAAGATGACATCAATCATTGGTAATAACCAGTACTTCATTGCCTCTGTTAAAATACCATTAAGTGATTCAACAGTATTGGTGGTGTCTATGTTGTACATGTCTGCTGGAAAAAAACATCTTGGCCATCTAGTCACGTTGAGACTATCTACTAGGTATTCATGAGCCGCAATATATGATTTAAATAAATTATCATATTGAACTCAGCTTCTGTATAAATCTTGGCGTAGTCTTCAAACTTTTTTGCCAGTTGAGCTTTCCTAACGCCACCAATCTTTGATTTCACATTCTGCAAAAAATGATATGTGCAATATCTATGTGCCGACTTTGGGTAGACCTCGTTTACCATCTTTACAATGATTTTATGTCTATCAAAAACAAACACAAGGTTCTCAGATTCCGGTATCAATGTTTTCAACATAGTAAAAAACCACCTCCAGCTATCATGATTCTCACCATTAACTACATCAAACGCAAGTGGATAATGGTGGCGTTCTGGATCCTGAGCAGTCGCAATCATAAGCACTCCAGTATATCCAGTCTTCAGGTGAGTTACATCCACAATGATCACTTTTCTCATGGCCGAAAACCCTTCAATACATGCTCCCAACGCGATGAATAAATACTTGAACTTGTTCTCCTCTTTCAGTTCCAATTGTGTCACTATACCGAGATTCATTTTCTCTAACATGTACAAGTAAGAAGGCAGCATATGATAACTCTACTCCGGAATACCCTGCACATCACTAACAGCTTGATTCTTCCCTCTCCAAGCGGTAGAATATGAAACCTTAACACATAATCTTGTTTGAACCAAATATATGAGAGCTTTTGCGGATGGAGTCTGGAATTTACCCGGATAATATTCGTGCACCAAAGATATAACCAATCGTGGGTTGCCTTTTTTCTGATACTCATTGTGGCTGTACTTAACCGATTGCATACCTGTATTTTCCGGTAAACTCGAACAGAGAAAAAACCGGAATTCGTAAACTGTGCAACTCGTAAATACCATTTGCATCCAGCTCCACGACATTTTAATGTATATAAGTCTGATTTAGATTTTACTAAGTATACCTCAAAACAATTCTTGTGCATAGCTTGCTCCACCATTTATTTTATTTGCTCCTTAGACCCAAATTCATGACCTACACTCAGATTAAGACCATCTTTGATATGATCATGGCTAGCAAGGAAGGAAATGAGCATGGCGCAGATCTTGAACCATAGGATGCTGAGCTTGTAGCTGAGGAAACACTTGGAAAGGAGGACGCTCTAGCAATGCCAAAAGTACCAGCGACTCGAGCAAGAACTAAGCTATTCAACCAAGCCATTGGAGGAATGCTTAATCACCTAAGCATGGAGAAAGAATAAGGTATACCCAAGCATCAACAAATGGCTAAGTGATGATTAGGCACTCTTTTTCCCTTGTACAAGTTTTGTCCCATTGGGTTTTCTTGGCAAGGTTTTTAATGAGGCTTAAGTATCACTTCCCAAAGCCCATTTGTTGATCATTTTCAGGCCCATTTCGTGCATGGCCTTTTATATTTCGAAATCAGACTTGTAATCAGTGTTTTGGTTAGTTCATAGGTCTTTAATGTTTTCTCTTCATGCAAGCCATGTTCTGAACTCTACTTAATTCTCTTGTACTCTTCCATTTCGAATTATCCAACTTTAATCAAAAATCTCTTTTCTAAAGCTTGGATCAAATTGTTGTTGGTGTGTAATATCCAACAAGAACCTTAGTAGAATTTGGTGTGTAATATCCAAAGGAAGCTAAGTGGTGTTTAGAGATCCTTCTAAAGTCTCTGAGCACACCAATTCAATCATCTTTGCTTCATCAATCATCACGCCCACAAGCCAAATCTTTCCATTCTTAACCTCTCAAGCTTCGATCTAGGGAAGATCTCATTAAGTGGTATCACCTTGAGAAGTTAAGTTTTCGTTCCTGAACATTTTTGACTCTTCATCTTCTGTTTTGTGTGATTCATTGCAGATTTGGAGATCTAAAGTGTTTGTTTTGTTCTATGTTTTTATCATCAGTTTCACATGATCTGTTGCATAGTAAATAATCAACATATCATTCCTTCACTTGTTCATATCACTCAGTTTCTGTTCTGTGCATTTGACCATTCAAATTCTGATATGTGTTTCGATTTGAAGTCTGATAGTTTGTGGTTTGTTATCTGCTTTAGATCATCATTTTGTGTGTTCCTTTCTATTGTTTCATCATCTCCATCAAGTAATCTGATCACCTGCATATGTTTTTTTATCAAATTCGAATATGACCATTCATATTCACACCTACTTGTTCATCACATTTTGAATCATGTTATGTGTCAATTTGTTTCTGTCATTGCATTTAGATTTCAAATCATCCCCCATTGTCTGAAATTGCATCATTATTTTTATATGTTGATTCATAACCATACCAGACTTAAAACCTGACCATTCATCTTTCAATCATTAGAATCGATTAATTGATCTTGTGTGATTCTATTTTGTTTTCTTATGTCCTAAAAGAGTGTTTAGTGTTTAAATTCTTCAAGAACTTGTTACTGTAAAGTCTGTATTACTTGTGTCAGGATGGCTGGAGAAGAGGACGACGAAACCTGTACCAACATGAGTCTCAAGCTTCTGGTTGAAGTCATTACAGCTCAAATGACTTCACAAATAGCCAAGCTTATAATCGATTTGAAGCCATGAAACATGAACTGAATGCTAATCAGTCTAACAAGGATAATCAGTCAACAAGAAGAGAGAATCCTACTTCTGAAAGAGAAAGAGATCAAGGTTTCAGAAAAGCAAGAGGACAAACTAGATATGAAGCTGCACATAACTACTACAACACCCATAGCCATTTATCTCAGAGAAGTTAGAGGAGACCTAGGCATGTAAGAGAAGGTAGAGACCTATTTCAGGAAAATCTCAATGGTTTGAGATCAAGATCCCCTCCTTCCATGGAACCAACAATCCAGACGCTTACTTGGATTGGGAAAAGAAGATTGAGCTAGTGTTCCACTGTCAACACTATGCATAAATCGTTAGAGTTAAAGTTGATGTTACTGAGTTTTATGACTATGCTTTGAGCTGGTGGGATCAGATAGTCACTTCAAGGAGGCGAAATGGAGAGTATCCTGTTGAAACTTGGGCATAATGAACTCCTCATGAGAAGAAGGTTTGTGCCTAGCCACTATCACCATGAGCTTCACTCCAAGCTCAGAAAGCTGTCCCAAGACAACCGATGAGTAGAAGATTACTATCAATAGATGGAAACCTTGATGCTTAGAGCTCATATTTCTGAGGACAGAGAAGCTACTATGTCTTGGTTTCTAGAAGGATCAAACAGAGAAGTACAAGACAAAGTGGAGAGGAAACATTATGAGAATCTTGAAAAGATGTTGCATAAGGCTATTCTAGTTGAGAAGCAAGTTAAGAGGAAGGAAACCTCACGGCCTCGGTATGATTCTAGTAAGCTGAGCTATCAAAGAGAAGGCAAGCAAGTTATGACTCCCAAACCAGAATCTAAGCCCTTCACGGCCATTCAAGAGAAAGATAAAGGAAAGGCATAAGTTACTACATCTAGGATTCGTGATCTCAAGTGTTTTAAGTGCAAAGGCAGATGACATTGTGCAAGTGAGTGCACCATCAGAAGAATAATGGTCCTTAAGGAAAATGGAGAGATTGAGTCTGAGGATGAGTGTGAGCCAAAATAACATTCATCTTCTGAATATTGTGAAAGGGTAGACAAAGGACTGTCTATTGTTGCTAGAAGGTCCCTAAGCATTCAAAGCCAAACTGAAGAGAAAGAGCAAAGGATAACCTGTTTCACACTAGATGCCATGTCAAAGGGAAAGTTTGTAGCCTCATCATTGATGGAGGAAGCTGCACCAATGTGGCAAGTGAAACCATGGTAAAGAGGCTCTGTTGGAGGAGAAGAAGCATCTTAAGCCATATAAGCTTCAGTGGTTGAATGAAGAAGGATAAATGAGAGTTAAGAACCAAGTAATGTGTCATTCTCTATTGGGAAGTATGAAGATGAAGTTATATGTGATGTTCTACCTATGGGAGCTGGACACATTCTTCTTGGACGTCCATGGCAATCAGATAGGAGAGTGATCCATTATGGCTTCACCAACAGACACACTCTTGTGTACAAAGGCAGAAAGATTATTATCATTCGTATGACACCTCATGAGGTTTATGAGGATCAACTTTACCTCCAACGCAAGGAAACCATGTTAATCAAATAACCTAATCTATTTATAAAGTCTAATGAAGTTAAGAAGTCTATGTGTTCAAATCAGCCTATTCTATTGTTTGTGTTTAAATAATATCTTGTGAGCTTGACTAACCTTGCACCGGATTTGCCGAGTGAACTAAGTGAGCTTTTACAGGATTATAAGGATGTGTTTCCTGAGGAGAATCCAAGTGGTTTACCACCAATTCGTGGCATTGGAAATCAGATTGACTTCATACCAGGAGCCACACTACCAAACAGACCAACCTACCACACCAATCATATGGAAACAAAGGAGTTACAAAGACATGTTGATGAGCTCATGGTCGAAGGACATATCAGAGAGAGCATGAGTCCATGTGTTGTACCTGTCTTGTGCCTAAAAAGGATGGGAGCTGGCGCATGTGTGTTGATTGTAGAGCAATCAACAATATCACTGTAAAGTATTGACACCCTATTCCTAGATTAGATGATATTCTTGATGAATTGCATGGTTCTAGCATATTTTCTAAGATTGATCTTAAAAGTTATTATCATCAGATTATGGTAAAGAAGGGTGATGAATGGAAAACTGTATTTAAAACTAAACATGAATTATATGAATGGTTAGTTATGCCATTCGGTTTAACAAATGCATCTAATACATTCATGAGACTAATGAATCATGTTCTTAGAGATTTCATAGGACATTTTGTTGTAGTATACTTTGATGACATTCTAGTTTACAGCAAATTTTAGAGGAACATGTTCATCATCTTGATTCTGTCTTAAGTGTTCTTAGACATGAGAATCTCTTTGCTAACTTCACAAAATGCATGTTTTGCACATATAATCTTGTCTTTTTAGGTTTTCTTATAAGTGCAGAGGGACTTAAGGTAGGTGAGGAGAAAGTCAAGGCTATGAAAGAATGGTTAAGTCCTAAGACAATAGGAGAGGTGAAAAGCTTTCACGGCTTGGTTGGGTTATATAGACGTGTTGTCAAGGACTTTAGCACCATTGCTGCACCACTCACTGAAGTTATCAAAAAGGACGCCGGTTTCAAATGGGAACAAGCACAGGAAGAAGCATTCCAGACACTTAAAGAGAAGCTTACTAGATCATGTCTTGATCTTACCTGATTTTCTGAAAATATTTGAAATTGAGTGTGATGCATCATGTATAGGAATTGGAGCTGTTTTGATGCAAGAGAAGAAACCAATTGCCTTTTTTAGTGAAAAACTTAGAGGAACTACCTTGAAATATCCAACCTATGATAAGGAGCTCTATGCTTTGGTCAGGGCCTTGCAAACATGGCAACATTATATGTGGCCTAAGGAGTTTATCATCCATACCAACCATGAGTCTCTCAAACACATGAAAGGTCATCAGAAACTCAATAAGAGACATGCTCGGTGGGTTGAGTTCATTGAAACATTCTCATACATCATCAAGTATAAGAAAGGTAAAGATAATGTAGTTGCTGATGCATTATCCAGAAGATACACTCTTATCTCTATTCTTAATGCAAAGCTTTTAGGATTGGAGCATATTAAAGAGCTTTATGAAACTGATTCTGATTTTCAAGATATCTATAAAGCTTGTGCTAAATTTGCTTCTGGACATTACCATAGACAATATGGATATCTCTTTTATGAGAACCGCTTGTGTGTACCTAACTGCTCTCTCCGAGTTTTTTTTTGTTAGAGAAGCTCGTGGTGGAGGTTTTATGGGACACTTTGGCATTGCCAAAATACTAGAAGTGATGAAAGACCATTTCCATTGGCCCTATATAAAGACAGATGTTGAGATAGTATGTGGTAGATGTGAAGTTTCTAAACATGCCAAATCAAAAGTTCAGCCACATGGTTTGTATACTCCTCTTCCTATTCCTTTGCATCCTTGGATTGATATATCTATGGATTTTGTGCTTGGATTGCCTAGGACTGAGAATAGTAAGGATTCTATCTTTTTGTGGTTGATAGATTTTCTAAGATGGTGCCTTTCATAGCATGCAATAAGACTAATGATGCATCTCATATAGCCGATTTGTTTTTATAGAAATTGTTAGGTTGCATGGAATACCTAAGAGTATAGTTTCTGATAGAGATACTAAGTTTCTTAGCTACTTTTGAAAGAATTTGTGGTCTACATTAGGGACTAAGCTGTTGTTTTCTACTACATGTCATCTTCAAACTGTTGCCCAAACATAAGTGGTTAATAAAAGCTTAGGAACTCTCCTACGTGTGATAGGTCAAAGTTATATCCCTATTCTACTGCAAGTGCACAGTTAATCGAATGTAGTATTCAGGGTAGCGTATCCACAAGGACTCAAGTTTCACACGACATATTGTATGTCTTTTAGTTAAGCTAAGCCAACCAAGAGAAAGCAGTAAACGAATGCAAGTAAATTAAAGTGAATTTCGTCAGACATAGGAAGTTCTCGGGAATTATACAATGCTAGCTAGACACTTAACTAACCGGATTAAGATTAAGCTAGAGTTCAAAAACTAGAAACAAAATGATAAACAATCCAACTCTCGCTGAGATTATTTCTATATCTAGCAACCTAGCGATCGAAATCTCTTTGTGATCCTAGAGTTCTAAACAAGCATTAGGAACAGGTTCTTCGGTTCACAATTCTCCTAAACCAAATCTCTTTGTATCTAGTCAAATTGCTCGCACTAAGTTTATTCAGATTATTACTCACACTCTCGTGCTAAGTTAATTATCTCAGATCTAAATCCTAGGTGATCAGTCCATAATTCAGTATTAAGTGCAACTTAGGCGATGAACGAATATATTTAGAATCCTAGTCAATCAGTTGTCTAAACATGCATAAAAACCCTATGAGAATTCCTAAATCTAACTAGGTTACTACTCAAACATATTATCAGATAAACAACACATCATTGAATAGAAAACCAAAGACTGAATAGATAGATAAAAAGGGGTTCGAAATCCTTCTCTCAAAGGTTACGAGTAGCAAGAACAGCCCATTGGCACAAAATCTCTCAATCTCCAAAGCAAGAACAAAGTAAGAACAAGATAATGAAACTGATTCTGAAAAACCTAATTAAAACACTAAACACGTTTTGGGGCTAGATTAGAATAAGGGAAAATTTCTGGGCAACTTTGCAATTCTTCAAAAGATGTCTTCAACTCAAGCGTATAAGTCCTGTCGCCCTCAGTGTCGACCGACACTAAGATGATGTCGGTCGACATCCCACCATGGTCGAGACTCCAACTTCATCTCATTGCACAGATCGCCAGAAACGTCCTATAATCCCACTCTTTGTTCCAAACGCAAGCCTACCTATAGAAGACTCAATAGACTCGAAAAACCAGGTTAAAGACTCAATATATGCAACTATATCATGGTTGAAAACTTAGAAAAACCATGATATATCAACTCCCCCACACTTAGCTCTTGCTTGCCCTCAAGCAACTAAAGAACCAAAGCATAAGAAAGAGGTTTGAAAACACAGAAACTCATTTCGTCCTAGGAACTTTCGCATTCACATTCACTTAGTAAGCCACTGAAAACTTTCCTACAGAGATCAAGACCACAATATACTTCCCCCACACTTAGCAACTGTCCCAAGTAAACTCCACAATCAGATTAGGATATTCAAGTTCACCACACTAACCTCTGTATACAATTAGGTGCGGTTTCACAGAGGGATTATCGATCAGAGGACACATGGACTCAACTCAGTCAGTACTTGACCACCAAACTGTCGGTTTCTGGTTCCTTTCTTTTCCCTTCTCCCTTAGCACTTATTTTTCCCCACTGGGTATCATTTTATTTTTTCTATCAGTGCTCTTCCCTTTTTAATCGGGGTGTAACTTTGGACATGTTTCCATGGATGCACAGGAGGTAATATGGGTCTCTACCACTCCCGTGACCACTTCGAAGCTACTAGCTTATCCTCAATTTTAATCTTTTTTTTTCTTTCAAAGGAGGGGAAAATCAGAAACCATACTCAGACAGGATCATAAGCTGTGTCAAACACATCAGAGGAATCCGATCCAGAGATACCAAGTCCCTAAGTGAGAAATTAAGTCATGATTAGAGGTGAAGTTAGTGATGGATCCTCTGAATACCTGGTTAGATATGGGTGTCCTTGGTAAGTTGATCCGTTTGGGGTTTTCTAATAGTCATAGAGCTACTGCAAGTCTGTCCAATGGTCACTTAGTTCCTGTTCCAACAAAAATTTCCTCGAAAAATCATAGTTTCATACACATTTTGACACAATTGAAAACAAGAGACTGACTATAAGAAAACAAAACAAAATGTCAGAAACCACCTCCCCCACACTTAGACTGCACTGTCCCCAGTGCAATCGCAGCTTGGGATCGGAAGAAATCAATCTGGAACCAAAGAGTTCTTGAGTTAAAAAGTCAAACCTGAACACGCCTGATGTCGACCGACACTAAGGTCAGTGTCGCCCGACATCAGGGTCGTGTGATCATACGCATGATGTAAAATCAGCCGTGGTTGAGTTCATGGGTTAGCACTCAATTTACTCACCTGTTAGTTGCGTTAAATCATTTAAACTCACATCAGAAACAACAGTAGTGATGCATAAACTCAGATAGTTAAAGTTCCAAACAAACCGGACTGACAGACTGACTCAAAAGAAACATAAAAATGACTCAAAAGAAGTTTCGGCCTTTTCCCCAATTTCCCCAAAAGAAAAACAAACGCAGAATCAGCAGCAAGTGTCTAGAAGACTGGAGAGTCTCCATCATCCATCTCCTCGGAGTCAGCAGCCTCCTCTATCTCCTCAACCTCTGAGCTCACATGAACAGGTGCTTGCGCTGGTACGCGACGTCGTGGCTGTGGGTGGTGAACGCGCTGTGAGCGTTGGCAGGACATGCAGTGAACCTTCTTCCAAATGCCTTTGAGAACACATGCTGCCCACTTCTGAAACTGCCCTAGTGGCATGTCTTCTGCTGGTCCTGGAAGCTCGGGAAACCCATAGGTCTCATCTGGATCATCAGCAGGGACAGCCTCATGCTCAGCAGCAGAGGCAAAAGCTTCAGAAGAAGCTCCTCTAAGTACAGTAGAGCGACGCGGTACACCTCGACAAAGCTCTACACTGGGCTGAAAAGAGAGTGAAAGAGGCTCATATGTGATACCTGTGAGCTTGGTCTCTGGGAGGGGAAAGAAATGCTCGACGCCAGATATGTCATGGAAATACCACAAGAACTGACCGCCATTGACGTCTCCCTTGATCCATTGCATGCTCTTCAGATGCGTGAAGTCCATGGTAGGCCTCTTAGTGCAAATGGTCGTCTGACTCCTGTCGAGCCCAAAGTGGTCAAAGATGGGAGTTAAAAGACTCCCGACCGTCTCTGTCCTAGTCGTCTTCCCAGTGAATTGCTTCGCCGCCTTCAAGGTCTCCAAATGATGAGCAAAAATAGCTCCCATGTTGACGTCTGCTACCAAATGAGCGTCCTCAAACTCACTGACATCAACACTGCTGCCAATCCCAAGATAGAGCAACAAAATCTCAGCAATCCTCATCATCCCAGGCTTTATCTTACACAAGATAGTGTTGGCAAATACTCGGACAAGGTACCGCAGAACCGGATGGCGCACAACGGTCTGTCTGGTGGTCTGGGAATCGTACACTCCGGTGCCAAAGTGTTGCCAGAAAATCTGCACATCGGGCCAGTGCTCAGGCAAACTGACTCTCTCTCGCGTCCTGTCAAACTCGTATATGTCACACAGCTCCTAAAGGCTGAGCCTGTACCTTCTGCCCTTGGCCATGAAGGTCAATGTCCCTTCAGAAGCCTTCCTCACCAGATCATTGGAGTAGTTGATACGGACTATGGCCATGAACTGTCTGACCAGCTCCTCGTGCAAATCGTAGTACTTGGTACAGATCGTACCCAAGCCAATCGTCCGTATAACCCGCAAGACATCTGACCGTATCTTCAGCTTGTTCATAGTCGTGATGCAAGGAAGCCGTGTGGGCTCAATCTTAACGCTACACCAAGCGTTGTAGAACAAGCTGTCATTATCATCCCAATGCTCTGAGATTGGTCTGTGGGTGCAAGCGCGCTTCTTCACTTCCACTGCAGGCTCGTCCATGAAGCAAGTGACCCTGAACCTCCTCTCTTCCATTCTTGGCCAAGGTGCTTGGTTCTGATTGTCGGCAGTGTCGCGTTGCTAAGATGAGGGGCCAAAAGTATCGGTGTCAGCTGCTCTTCGTGTTCATTTTCCTTGGTTCGGAGAAGGCCTCATCTGCAAAACGAATACACAGACACACGAGCATGAGGTTCAACAATCCGATTTTTGCATCATCAAAATCTCATGAATTGAATCCAGATAGTCATTCACAGCATCAAAAGCAATCATATTCCATCATAAACTCATTCTAGATATCAATATATCGATCCAAATTCGAAGCTTTCTTCCTTTGAGAACGAACTGAAAATTGGAGATTCAGATTCATACCTTCGCAGATCGATTAAATGGATACTAGAAATGGATAGAGCACGGAAAAACAAGTGGAATGGAGCTTTGGATCGTCGAAATCGGTCAAGAAACGAAGGAGATGGCGATTTGTGAAGGTTTTTCGGCGAAAAGATAAATGAAGAAGATGAACTCGGGTCGAGGGTTTTAAAATTATTTACCTCGATTTCATCGATGTCGACCGACACTGAGGTTAATGTCGGTCGACATTCATATGTGTGACCCAAATCGACCGTTCAAATCGACTGAGGTCGATTATCGTCCGTCATCGAAACTTCTCGAAATCGATGTCGACCGACATCAATGCGACATCGGCCGACACTGATCTCTCAGTGCTACTGATCCTACGGGACTTGACACAAAAACACCAAAAACAAAAGAAATCAAAATGCAAGACCAAAAATCCTAGTATATACAACTTACCAGTGGGTTGCCTCCCACCCAGCGCTTGTTTTTAGTCGTTAGCTTGAGTTTGGTGGGAGATTAGACTCCCGGTGGTTTCGACAGAGGCTGCGAGTGCCTCTGCGAAAGTCTCCTCATACATGGTGGAGAGTAAGCAGTGTCAGCGTGAGATCGTCCAAGGAAAGAAGGAATGGAATGTTCTCCTGCATTCATAGCAATGAAGTTAGTAGAATTGAGTTGTGAAGATGCATACCTCTATTTTGGTGGAGCCTTGACGTTTGGAGCTTTTTGATTATGAGCAGTTGCAAGCTCTAAAGATGTTAGAGTGGGATCTTGCGAAACCACCATCTTCTTATCTCCATGATCAGAAACTGAAACCTCACTAGTCTGAGCTTCTGGCTCCAGCTCAATGCTAAAGGCTTGAGCGTCAATAGCAGACCTTCGCAGCTTATCCATCTTGAAGTGCAGAGGCTCATCTCCTAGGTGGAGATCAATCAAACTATGCCTCACATCGATCATCGCTCCAGCAGTAGCTAAAAAGGGTCTTCCATGTATCAGAGGATCATCCGGTTCACTATCGTACTGCAGCACCACAAAGTCAGTTGGGACTAAGTAGTTCCCAACTCTGACAGGGACATCCTCAAGAACTCCTTCTGGAATCCTCCTTGACTGATCAGCTAGGATTAGAGAGATCCTAGTGGGTGAAAAATCTGTCACTCCTAATCTCTCTACCACAGAGTATGGCATGAGATTTCCAGCAGCTCCTAAATCACACAAGGAACGCTCAAAGCTATCCTCGAAGATGGAACAATCCAGCACAAATACACCAGGATCTGGTAGCTTCTTAGGGATCTGATTAAACAACACGTCACTGACTCGTTTAGAAAGCACTACCACCCATTCTTTCAAATCCTCGTCTATGGGCATCATCTTCTCCATGTATCTCTGTAGACAAGGATGATAGGGCAAAACATCAGCTTGTGGATCCTCTTTCAACTTCTTATCCATCACTTCCAGGTGTCTGGCTTCATCAAGCTCTTGTTTAGACTTCACAACCACCCTAGGGAAAGGTATTGGGGGCTTGTAGACCTTCTCTTCAGTAATGCTACAAGATGTTGGTAAAGTTGGATCTTCTCGCCCAGAGTGTCGACCGACATTGGATTGATGTCGGTCGACATTAGCCGATTCTCCATCGATGTCGACTACATAATCGATCATGGTCGATTTCCGTTCATCGTGAGAACT
This sequence comes from Orychophragmus violaceus, assembly GCA_030180135.1. Classification (NCBI taxonomy): domain Eukaryota; kingdom Viridiplantae; phylum Streptophyta; class Magnoliopsida; order Brassicales; family Brassicaceae; genus Orychophragmus; species Orychophragmus violaceus. The sequence continues at coordinate 81,838,270 of CM058232.1, read as the reverse complement.
CGAAATCACTGTTGAAGATGGGTGTCGGCCGACGTCAAGAGCAGTGTCGGTCGACGTTGAGATTGCAGCTTCGGATTTTTGACTATCTTCAACAATTTCAGCTGTCTTAACCTCAAATCCTTCTCCTTGATCCAGCCCATCCTCAACCTGAACTAACCAAGCATTGATGTGGATGTTCTGAACATTCTTCGCCTTAACTGAGCTTGAAATCTGGTTCACTTGTGTATCCAGGTGCTTCATATGTGTGCTCAAGGATTCAAACTTCCCATTCAGATCAGTGTAGACAACATCTAACTTCTTGTTGAAATCCACAACAGTCTTCGTCTGACCCTCTAGCAACTGCTCCATCATAGCTTCCAACTTACTCTCATGAGCACTAGTAGCAGGAGGTGTCTAATAGGAAGATGATCCATATGTCCTTTGATAAGAGTTGTTCTGCTGAAAAGGCTTCTGGTAACCAGCATTCTGACCATATCCAGAAGAGTTTTGATTGCTTGTGAAAGTACTCTTCTGTCCACCAGTAAATAACTTGTTGCTTTGCTGATTCCCAAACCGGTTTCCTTGAAATCCTGAACCTCCAATGTAGTTCACATCTTCTTCTGTGCAGCCTTCTTCAGGTCTAAACTCTTCAACCTCTTGAACAAAATGGACATGCTTCTTGCCAGTCAACAAGCTGTGAACAGTATCCAACTTGTTTTTCATCTCAGCAATCTGAAGATGATCAACTTTTCCACCAGGCTCTTTCCTTCTCTGATCTGCAGTCTTAGTACTGTTGCTGCTTACCAAGTTCTCAATTAATATCCTGGCTTGCTCAGGAGTCTTTGTGTTGAAGTTGTCATTGCTGGCAGCATCTAACGCAGACTGGTACCATAGATCTACACCTCTGAAGAAAATGCCCAGCAGCTGAACTTCAGAGAATCCATGATGAGGACAGTCTCGTTGGTACATCTTAAACCTTACCCAAGCAGACTTAATCGGCTCTGTAGGTCCCTGAGTGTGTTGGAATTGTGTCCAGTAATCTCGGTACTGTCTCTAGAAAGTAAGAGTATGTCAATGATCAGACATAAGTCATATAATACTGGGGGTCATGATGGCTTGCTAGAGTCCGCTCATGATCTATAAGTCTTGGACTTATTGCCTTTATTATATGATCCCATATGGGTCACACGCCTAAGCTAACAGGAAAATGTGTAGGAACGGTTTAGCAGAAGTACGGTAAAAGTGCTAGGCATTTACTGTACTTAGAGAGAATAAAACGGTTTAGCTACTCTGTGTCGATCGATACACAAGGTGTGTCGGTCGACACAGTGCGCGAATGCCGTCTAGTTAATTGGTGTTTGGGCCAAATGGCCCAAACGGAATCAGACAAGTTTTATAAGGTAAAACTCGAGTTTCTGAACAATTAACCCTAACACTCCAGCCGAAAACTCTCTCTCTCTCTCTGCGCCGAGTTCCTCAGTGGCCTAGCAGCCTTCTTCCTGATTGGTGTGCGTGTGTGAACCTCTGGAGGAGTTATCTCTCGGTGGCTCTCTGATCTCTGACCATACCATCCCTTTCCGCTGCACAAACAGGTATAAGGTGAGATCATGAATTGTTTCTATTCGAGAAGAACCTAGATCGCATGTTTAGGTTGATATGAATCTAAGAATTGAATCAGGATCAACTAAACAATCCTTCAGTGGTATCAGAGCTTTAGGTTCTGGTTTTTCTTGTTTAGATTCATGTTTAGGATTGTTTTTCTTGTTTAAAAGTGTTTTGAATCAACTATTGATAAGAGAAAACACTTAAGCAACAAGGAATTGAACCTTAAACACACTTGAAATCGCAAATCCAAGCTATATTGATTTGGAATTTGCGATTTTCATAAAGAAGTATCGACTGTGATCGCATTGCATCGATCGATGCAATGGATGGATCGGTCGATACAACCGAATGAGATTCGACTGGGATCGCATGGATCGATCGATACGATCGCATGGATCGGTCGATACAGTCTATCGGCTAACCCTGTTAACGCGTGAAAGCATCGATCGATGCAGGATCGATGCAGGTTCGATATTGGTGCATCGACCGATGCGGTTGGTGCACATCGATCAACACGGTTAGGGTTTTGGCTCGGTTCCGTGCATGCGTGAGAGCATCGATCGATACAGATTCGATGCACGATCGATGCAGGATCGATGCTAAGAGCATCGACCGATGCGGTTGATGGATCGATCGACACGGTTGGTTCATCGATCGACATGGTTGGTTTAAGGCTCGGTTTAATATTTTGATTAAAATTAATTCGTCCTGGTTTAATAAACAGATTTAATAATTTTATTAAGTCTGGTTAAACCGGGACAAGAAATCCAATGTCGAAAGAATTATTGGATTTAGTGCCTAAACCAGGATTTTCTAATTTGATTTGGTTGGACCAAATAAATTGAGAAAATCCGGTTTAGTAAATAACCGGTTGACAATTGTGGTCATCGTAGTAATTGAAATTTGGTTAGACCAATTTTAATGAACCAGACCGGTTATGTCATTTAATTGGACAATTGGGTCATGTCTTGGACATGGACCAATTCTTGGGCCTCGGGCCAAGAAGTTAAAACAATTGGGCCAATTATTTGAGTCTTTCTTCAGATTAATTTAAAATTTATTTTATAAAATTATAAAGTCGATTTTAAATTAAATTTTCCGATATTTTGAAATTAGAAAGTTTCTTAATTTATAGAAGTTTCTAGATTTGCATGATTCGGATTTTAAGAAATTTCTAAAGTTAGAAAGTTTCCGTTTTTAGAAAGTTTCCAATTTTAGAAAGTTTCCAAAATAGTAGGTTTTCAAAAATGGAAAGTTTCCCGAAATAGTAATCTTCTATTTTGGGAATGAATTTTTAAACAAACCTACGAACCTCAAATAATATCAAGCGTTGGATGTCTTGTCCATTCTATGTCAGCTGTCGAAGCCCATTCAATTGTATTCATGGCCTTACAGTGTGAGGGTGTCTGCTTTTGCGTGGATAAGACGGTTTGTGATTCATAAATGTCATTGGGAGTCCCAGACATTAATGATTACATGACTGTATAGTCTGGTTTTCTTGACTGGGCCATCGGGAGTCCCGGGCCTTGAGACATCAGAGTGGATTGGGCCTCGGGCCCAGATTCACAACCAAGAGTTATATCACGGATATAATTAGCCGATATAGGGCTTACCGATATAAGCTAAGGTTGGGTGACGGCCAGTGGCCCACTTTAATCTTAGTTATATGTGGATCTTGGAATCATTATATTCTATTGAGGGTAACTGATGTTATTGAATATAATGCATGATTAATCATATTAAATTTAATACGAGATTAATCATATTGAACATATTAACTAAAATCCTTTTATCTTAATTTTCAGTTATGACTAGCACAAACAATCAAAACACTTTCTCGATCCGGTCTGTCCTTAAGATGGACAAGCTGAACGGATCAAATTTCTTGACTTGGTCGCGGAACCTGAGGCTAGTCCTCAGACAGGAGAGAAAGGACTATGTCCTTGAGAGAGCTCTCCCCGTGAGGATCGGGTCCAATGCTTCTCATGCAGTATATGATGCTTGGAATAAGCATTATAATGATACGGTAGATGTGCGTGGTCTGATATTGGCTACCATGGACTCAGACTTGCGGAAGCAATATGAGAACATGGAGTCGCCAATAGAGATGATCAGCAGCCTGAAATTGAAATTTCAGGAGCAGATAAGGGTGGAGAGATACCAGTTGGTTAAGTCTCTCACTGGCTGCAAGCTACCAAATGATAATCCAGTGAGTCCTCATGTCAGTAAAATGATGGGTTACATTGATAACCTGAGGAAACTGGATTATCCAGTTAGCCAAGAATTGGCAACTGAGATCATTCTGCAGTCACTGCCGTCAAGCTATGATAAGTTCAGAAGGAACTATATCAAGAAAGGCTTAACGAAGACGCTGACTGAACTGCATGATATGCTCAAGACAGTTGAGCCAAACGTGAAGAGTACCCTGTACAATCTCATGAATGAGAAGGGTAGGTTTACTAAACCTAATGCTGAAAAGGGTGAAGACAAAGTTGTCCAGATTTTGAATCATGGCAAGCGTGTGTCTTCTGAGCCCGAGTCAGATACCTCTTGCGTTGGTAAGTGCTGCTACTGTAAGGAGACAGGGCATTGGAAGAGAAATTGCATTAAATTCATGGAAGATGATGAGGAATTGAAGTTGATGTATGAGACTACTTCCTCAGGTATTCATGTTATTACTTCAAGTTCTACCTTAAAGGTATTGAATACTGGTTGTGGCGCTGATATTTGTGATAATATGCAGAGCCTAAGCAACAGTAGAACGTCCTTAAAGTTATTGGATACTGGTTGTGGCACTGATATTTGTGATAATATGCAGAGCCTAAGCAACAGTAGAACGTTGAAGGAAGGGCAAGTGAAACTACATGTCTGGAAGGAGCTTGGGATGCTGCCTCAGCCGTAGGGTTTTTCACTTATAGATCCCTTTGAGGCTTGGTTTTGTATTAAGTAATTGCTACAATGTACCTGCTTTAAGCAGAGTTGTCTTTCATTTTCTTGTAAGAATTTGAATGTTTTTCATTTTGATAAAAGACAAGTTTTGTTCTTTTGATCTTAATGAAATATTAATTGTAGCACCCTATTCATGGAATGGGTTTTATATCTTAAACCAAAGAGTGCCTAAATGTAACATAAATACCAAATTGGTTTAAATCTGATGAATTAAACCTGATTTTTCTTGGCATAAAGTCTTGGTCACATAGAGTAAGTCGGATTCAGAAATCCCATAGTCATGGACTGTTGGGCTCATTTGATAAAATATCTTATGAGACTTGAATTCTGTTTACTAGACCAAAAGGTAAAGGGCCTATCTTAGCCGAGCTAGAGAAAAGCCCAAAGGCTTATTGGACCTGGAACATACTCATGTATGTGGCCCAATGAGCAGTAATGCCAGAGAAAATCTCCTGTACTTCATTGTCTCTACTGATTACTTCAGTGAGTGTGACTGTGTTCATTTGATGAGACACAAGTCGGAATTCTTTGACATGGTCGAAAGAGTTCCAGAATGAAGTATAGGATCTGAGTGACAAAAGTATTAAGACTCTGGATTAAATCACGAGTGAGAATACTTAAGTCATTGATTGTGTGATTATCTTAATGAGTGTGAAATCGTTTCACAGCTCATTTCTCCTGAAAACCTGAAGGTGTTTCTGTGAGAAAGAATCAGATCTTATTAGAAATGATTAAAGATGAGTCACACGAATCTTCCATGATATTATTTAAGAATAACGCTCTAAAATATCTAAGTTTACGCTGAAATAGTTCCACAAATATCAGTTGAAAGACACCACGTTAATGTGGATTGAAATCGATCCAAATTTGTCTTTACTGAGTATTTGTAGTTGTGCTACTTCGCTGGTTGTCCTAGAGAAACTAAGGCTTGTTACTTTTACGTCCAATCTGTTTTCTAAGAAGGGAAGTTATTTTCCAAGAAGAACAGTGGGAGTAAAAGCATAACTCGAAGTTTTCTTAGGGAAACCAAGGCTCGGTACTTTTACGACCATTCTGTTTTCTAAGAAGGGAAATTACTTTCCAAGAAGAACAGTGGGAGTAAAAAGTATTTTTTTACGACCATTCTGTTTTCTAAGAAGGGAAGTTACTTTCCAAGAAGAACAGTGGGAGTAAAAGTACAACTCGAAGAAATTCGAGAAATACAGGAGGCTGCTTAACCTATTGAGGGAGAGCAGCGGAAGGATTTACAGATTTCTGTAGAATCTACACCTGTGGAGCCTGATGTTCGCAGATATGAAAGAATCAGTCACTAATCCGAGAGTGAATTCTCGTCATTAGTTCAGCCTGATGATCATTGAATGTTCGCATGATCTGATGATCATTGAAAGCGACGAATCTGCGAAATCCTAGGAAGCGAAAGTGAGCCCAGACTCCGAAGAATTACATTTTGTGTAAGTTGGCTTCATCGATCCATTCATGGATGGAAGCAAACATATCGGAGTTGGAATCTTCGTTCTGTTGAAGTAGTCAAGGTTTTGACTTGAACAGGAACGAAGCGGAACTGTGTGTTTACTAATAGATTAGTGGGAGCGATATTGCATTTCTCAAAGTGTATGTCGATGACATACTGATTCTCGGATATAACGTCCCAACGCTGTAGTCGGTAAAGGACTAGCTTGGGAGTTGGTTTAATGATTGACATGGGTAAAGCCACGTAGTTCTTGGATTTTGGATCTAAAGATAGAGATCCAAAAGAGCTGGTAGGACAAAGTCAGGATTCTTAAATTGACAAAGTCCTACACATTTTGAGCAATCCAAGAAGGGTTTTATGCCAATGTCACATGGCATTAAGTTAAGCAAGATACAGTATCCTACGATAACTGCTGAGCTTAAATGCATGGATAAGATTCCATATGCGTCGACAATTGGATCTATCATGTATGCCATGAAACGTACTTGTTTGATGTTGCTTTAATGTTAAGCAAGACAAGTAAAGACCAGTCAAATCCAGCAAAGAAACACTGGATTGCCGTAAAGAATATCCTAAAGTATTTGAGGAATACTAAGGATAAATTCTTGAGTTACGGAGAAAGTGAGGTGCTACAAGTCGATAGAGTCTGAAAGGCAAGTTTCCAATAGACAAAGATGATTTTCGATTACAGTCCGGTTATATCTTGTGTCTATCTGGCGGTGCAAGGCACTGTTGCTGACTCCATGACTTAAGCTGAACATTTCGCTACTTGGGAAGTGGCGAAAGAGGTTGTTTGGAAAGAAGAGTTCGTCACTGAACTTGATGTGATTTCCAGCATAGATGAGACTAGCTGCACATCAGATGTCCGAACACCTTGAGGATAGGTATAACCTATTCCGTGAGATAAATGACAGAGAAGTTAAGTAGATCAGCAAGTTTCAACGAATGAGAACGTTGCTAATCTATTAACGAAGCCACTCCTTAGGCCTAAGCGCGAGTCGCGGACTGTTGCTGTAGGATAAGTGAAATTAAGATAAAGTCTCAATTTCAGTGGGAGTTATTAAAGGGCTTTATTTAGTTATTGGATATGTTCTTGAAATAATATTTAAGATGTTTAATGAAATTATTATTTCAAGATTATTTTAACTGTGATGAAATAATCGTTCCAAAATGATATGAACCATTTTATAGGTCATCGAAGTAAATGACTTGATCTTGAGTCATCGAAGTCATTTAGCTTGATCATGAGATCCTATATTTGATAGATGGCTTATATCATCCTGTCCCTAGTCGAAGGTTGTTGAAATTGGAACACCAACAACCGTGTGAGACTGGATTGGTACGTGACTTATGACAAAGTCTCAGTGTGTCATAGATGCGCGGCATCAAAGTCAGTACATAGGTGTATGTTTGGGAACATACGACCGGACAAGACCCGCTTATGAGAACTCTTCAGGATATTTATATCAGTGTCATAAGAGATTCTTACTACGACTATAGAGTATAGTCCTTAGACCTGAGTTCGCATGCATGTGACTGCACATGGACTGATGCACTTTGATCATTGTCTAACGCTATCGTTCTGCGATAGTTATAAGGACCTTGTTTGGGTGTATTATGAAATGAGTAGTTTACAGTGATGGAACAAGACGGGATTTGTCCCTCCAATATAAATGGAGTGAATATCTCTAGGCCAATTGGAGATTTGAATACTGGAAAATGCATGGCCATGCTCAAACGGACTGTCCCGAGTCGTTTGGATTGTCAGTATCGAATCAGAGTCCGATGAACAAGATTAGGCTTTATAAGGATGACACCAATCTTGCCTTATGACTAATCGAGATATTGTGACAAAAGGATTATGAATACAGAGATTCCAGTACAAGTGGGAGATTGTTGGAATTGTGTCCAGTAATCTCGGTACTGTCTCTAGAAAGTAAGAGTATGTCAATGATCAGACATAAGTCATATAATACTGGGGGTCATGATGGCTTGCTAGAGTCCGCTCATGATCTATAAGTCTTGGACTTATTGCCTTTATTATATGATCCCATATGGGTCACACGCCTAAGCTAACAGGAAAATGTGTAGGAACGGTTTAGCAGAAGTACGGTAAAAGTGCTAGGCATTTACTGTACTTAGAGAGAATAAAACGGTTTAGCTACTCTATGTCGATCGATACACAAGGTGTGTCGGTCGACACAGTGCGCGAATGCCGTCTAGTTAATTGGTGTTTGGGCCAAATGGCCCAAACGGAATCAGACAAGTTTTATAAGGTAAAACTCGAGTTTCTGAACAATTAACCCTAACACTCCAGCCGAAAACTCTCTCTCTCTCTGCGCCGAGTTCCTCAGTGGCCTAGCAGCCTTCTTCCTGATTGGTGTGCGTGTGTGAACCTCTGGAGGAGTTATCTCTCGGTGGCTCTCTGATCTCTGACCATACCATCCCTTTCCGCTGCACAAACAGGTATAAGGTGAGATCATGAATTGTTTCTATTCGAGAAGAACCTAGATCGCATGTTTAGGTTGATATGAATCTAAGAATTGAATCAGGATCAACTAAACAATCCTTCAGAGTGAATGTCAGAAGATCCTGTCTGAGCTGATGAAAGCGAGCATAATCATAGAAATGTCGCAAGAACTCTCTCTTCACTGCATCCCAAGTGGTTAACTTCCCAGGTGGAAGTTGCTTAAGCCAAGTTGCAGCCTCTCCAGCAAGAGAATATGGGAAAAGCTTGAGGAAAAGGAAGTCATATCCCACTCCGTTGTGCTTCATCCCAGTGATGAAGGCTTCAAAATCCTCAATGTGGTCCATGGGTTTCTCATGCGGAAGACCATGGAAAGGATGCTGCCTCAGAAGTACAGAGTAGGCAGTCTTGAGCTCAAACTCATTCCTCTCAAAAGGAGGAGGTACAATGGCTGACTTGTTAGCATAAAACTCATCGGGTCGGTTGTAGTCAGCAAGAGTCCTCTCAGCAGCAGGAGGATTAGGTGGCTGTCCATTTGCTCCAGGATGAGGAACTTGCCTCTCACCTTGAGGCTGCTCAGGTTCGGGGATCACATTCCCTTGAGCATCAGTCCTTTGCCCATGAGCATTATAGGGGATGTTCTGTTGGTCTCTCAGAACGCCTTCAGCATCTGGTATCAAGATCAAACGATTGTTCACCATCCTTGAAGTTCTCTGAGCCTTTCTGTTCGTTCTCTCAAGTCTAGCAAGCTCCTCAAGTCTGAGGTTAACAAGTTCTTTGCTCGGGTTGCTTCAGGTGTGTTGACTTGGTATACGCTGATTTAAGAGCTGAAATCAGCTCTTGGTGTCGGGCGACACTCTTGTGATGTCGGTCGACGCTGGATGCATAAGTCAATTCCTGCAGCAACAAAAACAAGCCAAACAAGAGAACGTGAGTAACAAAAGAAATAAAAGACTTAGACTAAACCTTAAAACAAAATCTATCGGCGAACTCAGTTGAGTCCCCGGAAACGGCGCCAAAAACTTGATAGGTCAAAGTTATATCCCTATTCTACTGCAAGTGCACAGTTATGCGAATGTAGTATTCAGGGTATAGTATCCACAAGGACTCAAGTTTCACACGACAGATTGTATGTCTTTCAGTTAAGCTAAGCCAACCAAGAGAAAGCAGTAAACAAATGCAAGTAAATTAAAGTGAGTTTTCAATGGGAGAAAGGCGTCAGACTTAGGAAGTTCTCGGGAATTATACAATGCTAGAAACTTAACTAACCGGATTCAGATTAAGCTCAAGTTCAAGAACTATAAACACAATGATAAACAATCCAAATCTCTCTGAGATTATTTCTATATCTAGCAACCTAGCGGTCCAAATCTCTTTGTGATCCTAGAGTTCTAAACAAGCATTAGGAACAGGTTCTTCGGTTGACAATTATCCTAAACCAAATCTCTTTGTATCTAGTCAAATTGCTCGCACTAAGTTTATTCAGATTATTACTCACACTCTCGTGCTAAGTTAATTATCTCAGATCTAAATCCTAGGTGATCAGTCCAGAATTCAGTATTAAGTGCAACTTAGGCGATGAACGAATAGATTTAGAATCCTAGTCAATCATTTGTCTAAACATGCATAAAAACCCTATGAGAATTCCTAAATCTAACTAGGTAACTACTCAGACATATTATCAGATAAACAACACATCATTGAATAGAAAACCAAAGACTGAATAGATAGATAAAAAAGGGTTCGAAATCCTTCTCTCAAAGGTTACAAGTAGCAAGAACATCACCTCTCAATCTCCAAAGCAAGAACAAAGTAAGAACAAGATAATGAAATTGAGTCTGAAAAACCTAATTAAAACACTAAATACGTTTTGGGGCTAGATTAGAATTAGGGAAAACTTATGGGTAACTTTGCAATTCTTCAAAAGATGTCTTCAACTCAAGCGTATAAGTCTTGTCGCCCTCAGTGTCGACCGACACTAAGGTGATGTCGGTCGACATCCAACCGTGGTCGAGACTCCAACTTCAGCTCATTGCACAGATCGCCAGAAACGTCCTATAATCCCATTCTTTGCTCCAAACGCAAGCATACGTGTAGAAGACTCAATAGACTCGAAAAACCAGGTTAAAGACTCAATATATGAAACTATATCATGGTTGAAAACCTAGATAAACCATGATATATCAGCGTGCATTAATCAAGAAGAATCTTAGAACATGGGAGGATTGTTTGCCTCATATAGAATTTGCATATAATCATGTTGTCCATTATGCTTCTAAGTATTCTCTATTTCAAATCGTTTATGGCTTTAATCCTATGTCACCTTTGGATCTAACTCCTTTGCCTTTGAGTGAAAGATCTAGCACTGATGGAAAGAAAAAGGTTGAGTTGGTTAAGCAGATTCATGAGCAAGCTAGAAAAAACATAGAAGAGAAGACCAATTTGTATGTCAAGCAAGCTCACAAGGGCATGCACCAATTGATCTTTCTGGAAGGAGAACTCATGTGGGTTCACTTGAGGAAAGAAAGATTTCCAGCTGAAAGGAAAGAAAGATTTCCAGCTGAAAGGAAATCCAAGCTCATACCAAGGATTGATGGTCCATTCAAAATAATCAGGAGGATTAGTGACAATTCTTACCAGCTTGATCTCCAAGGTAAGTACAATCTGAGTTATAGTTTTAATGTTTATGATCTTGTTTCTTTTGTTGCAGATGAAAAATATTTGAGGTCAAATCCTTCTCAAGTGGGAGAGGATGATATGATCATGAATAGCAAGGAAGGAAAAGAACATGGAGCAGAGCTTGAACAAGAGGATGCTAAGCTTGTAGCTGAGGAAACACTTGGAAGGGAGGACGTTCTAGCAATTCCAAAAAGACAAGTGACTCGAGAAAGAGCTAAGCTATTCAACTAAGCCATTGGAGGCATGCTTAATCACCTAAGCATGAAGAAGGAAGAAAGTATCCAAACCATTATGGTTTTGATACAAACGTCAACAAATGGTTAAGTGATGCTTGAACACTCTTTTTCCCTTGTCCAAGTTTTGCCCCGTTGGGTTTTCTTGACAAGGTATTTAATGAGGCTTATGTAACACTTCCCATAGCCAATTTGTTGATCATTTTCAGGCTCATTTCGTGCATGGCCTTTTAGATTTCGAAATCAGACTTGTAATTAGTGTTTTGGTTGGTGTATCATATCCAACAAGAACCTTAGTAGAATTTGGTGTGTAATATCCAAAGGAAGCTAAGTGGTGTTTAGAGATCCTTCCACAGTCTCTGAGCAAACCAATTTGATCATCTTTGCTTCATCCATCATCACAACCACAAGCCAAATCTATCCAACCTTAACTTCTCAAGCTTAGATCTAGGGAAGATCTCATTAATCGTCCCATTTAATAACTGGAGCCTCATCTTCTTGAATGTGTGTAATGTTATGATCCCTGAACATACGATTACGTCTATCCATGTAATTCATTTTATCACATTGATCATCTTTACCATTTGAACCGTGAGGAAAAATCGCCGTCGCCAACTCTTGATTTGCAATCCTGGCCTCATCATTAGCTCTGGCATCGCTCATAAACTCGTCAAAACTCTGGTTTTTCTGATTTTGCTCAAAACTCTGGGTTTGCTCATAAGTCTTGCTATCTTCAAAACTCTGGGTTTGTAACACCTCAACATGCAAAACACACCTACAACGATCGATAAGAACCTCCATCACATATATGTTGACACATCTTCAGCATCCATGATATATGATGGCCTCTTAAGGTCCACTATCGATGAAATGTAACTTAACTGAAGCTTTTTCATAGCATCTCCTCCCATTTTCCTGCGTATTCTATTAATAAAAAAAGAATAAGTGATCTCCTCCAATTTTCTCTTCAACAGTTTACTATCAATATTACGGTCTTTTCGATTCCAGAGTACATCCTCCCCATCTTCAGAATAATATCCCCCATAATCAAAATGTATGACCATACCACGAAGAGTATCCATTGTCCTCTGAAAAATAAAGATGGTACTACATTAGCACATATGCGTTGTATAATTTATATGAGTTGTACCAGTTCTACTATCCCTACCATCTCAGTCTTACTGCGATTTCGCGATTTACCCTAAACAATCTATAAGTTATCAATGTTATTACCCTAACAGACTACGAGAAACAATATAATATGTACATATAATCTTGTTAAGAAAACAGAGAGAGATTAACATCCTCTGCTAGCTTTAACAAAATAGTGAGAGAAAACAGAGACATAAAGAAGACGAATACAACGAAAGAGGGAGACAAAGCTAAGAAGAAACAACCTTAATATCCAATGTCGGCGTTTTTGGAAACTATCGCGGGAGGAGGAGGTGAGGAGGAGAGTGTGAGGAAAGAGATCGGGTGTGGTTTATATTTAATTGGATCAACCGATTTATCTATATTATTTTTGTTTTTATTTTATTATTAAATAATGTATATACATGGTTTTCAACTTTATTACTATTTTATTCAGATTTCCTTAAGGGTAAAATTATCTTTCTCTTTGCAGAGGGACACGCCAAAATAAAGTGGGACAAATAGATTACAATTTTGGCTTGAGGGTCATTTTAGCATTTGATCCGACTTTTTCGTTATAGCAAAAGGTTTATGTATCATTTATTAAAAACAACATGCATGTCAAAAAGGAAACATAATCCATGTATTTATGCATACATATGTGTTTTATGTTTTATTGTTTAAGACGATAATTCATCTTCAAGAACAAAAAAAACAAGAAAAACTATCCGTCCATCAATTTTCTCTCTCCCCTTTCCTCTTGGCTTCCTCATTCTCTTCCACCGCTCAGCTCTCTCCATTTTCTGGCAGCTTTCCAGTTATGTGAGAGGTCCCGTTTTTCTTCTTGTATGCGCTTCATCCTTAGAAGATCTGAAGCCTATTGATGTTGGTGGTGGCGGGCCTCTAGATTTCGGTGGTTCGGACGACGACTCTTCATTGGTCGACGGGGGTCTCTCTCCGCTGATCCAGTCCTATTGAGGATGGGACCGGTGATGCTTCCTCAAGGGAGGTTTCCGTCGATCCGCTGCAGATCCCTCTATCTTCTTCTTATCTCTATATCTGTAGGAAAAATGAGGGTTGGTGTCATGCAGGTTGTTGGGCGTTACGGCGAGGCTGAGATAGGGAGGTTGGATGAACAATCGGTGACCTTCAGCAAGCTCCTTGCTTAGAGGGCGGCAGCGACACATGAACGAGGTCTTATATCGGCTGATGACGGCGCCATTCTTCTAGGCCGGATCTTACTCTTCTTCCTGCTTTGCTTGCTTCTCAGTATGCCATCTCCTCAGCATAGTCTTTCTAGGTAGACTCGGTGTCTTTTTGCAGGTAGTGACGACTTTTCTGGTGGTATGAGGTTGCGGTTTCCGATGGTGGCGGCAACCTTCTTCGGTGGTGGCAGTGGCCACATGAGAGGCGGTTTCGATGTTATGGTTTCCTACTCTCTAGTTGGGCCGTTTTTGGATATTAGACCATCTCCAACTATACTCCATTTCTTACTCCAAAATACAGTTTGAAGTAAAATTTTCTCCAACTGTACTCCATTTTCAACTGCAAAATAAAGTAAAAAAAATTAGATTACTCCATATTTGGAGTAAAATATGGGACTACTCTATCTTTTTTTGTTTATTAATCTATTTTTACTTCAAAATAGAGTATGATTAAAGTAAAACTTAACTGCATTTTGGAATCACTCGATTTTAAAATAAAAATACAGTTTCAGTTTGGCTAGGCCCATTTCAGAAGTAAGATTATACTTCTCTGTTTTTAATTTTATTTGCTTTATAACCCTTATTTTTATCAATTCAAGAAAACTCTTTTCAAAAAAAAAAAAAACTATCCGTAATCAAACATTATTAGTTAACTACATTTTAAGTTAATTAATAAATTTTAAAAAATTATTTGATAAACCATCATTTTCTAAAACTTAGGAGGGCTTATTGAATTAAGGGTTTGTGAGGATTTTATATTTTTTTCAAATTTTCTTTTATTGGATTTGACATTTGTATACATTTTTAAAAATCTCAGTTTATTTGATTAATCATTTGTAAAAATTCTCTAAAATAACAGTTTATTGAAAATTAAAGATTTCAACGATAAAATCTATCAAACAGAATTCTAAATGATTTGAGAGATAATTTATAATTAAAAGTTAATGAAAACAAATACTACCTTTTATGATGGTATTTGAAATTTTTTCTAAAATTAACTTTTCTTTTATTCTTTTTAGTTTCAATCTTAAAAAAATATCAAAAATTTTTAAAATGAAAGAAAAATATTAATTAAAATTAAAATTATTAACAAAAAAAATCAAAATTCAATTTTTTTTTAAATATCATCTTCTCATTTCAATAAAATAATAGTTTTTATAAACTAATAAATATTACATATCACTTTAAATAATTTTGATTTTAAAAAAAAAAATCAAAATTCCTAAAATCTCTACTGAAATCCTTAGAATCTTACCAAAATAATCACAAAAATTCTTAAAATACATTTAAAATTCTACTAAATCTAAGGGGGGGGGGGGGGGTTATTCGTGGATGCATTTATGTAGAGTTGGTTGATTTGAAAAGTTGAGAGATTTGTTAAATTTTTAAGAGTTGTTAGATTTGGTAAGAGTTTATATATTTAGAAAAAATATCAAAATGTTTTTTACTGTATTGATTTTGAGAATCTAAGGTATATACATAGTATTTTTGAAAATCTTGTTTTATGTGTTAAACTGTTTAAAATATATGTCCCAATAACACAATATTTTGATAGAATCATAAAATCATTAAAAACCAAAATTTTTGAATAACGATGGATTTTGTACGGATTTTCAAAATCATCAAACCAATAACAATAGATTTTAATAAGAATGTTAGAATTCATAAACCAATAACAATAGATTTTGAAAATTTAACAATCATTTGAAATTCATCTGCCAATAAACCCTCCTAAAACTCTCCAAATACTCTAGGGGGGTGTATTGAACTATTGATTTTAAGAGAATCAGAGTGATTTGAGTTTAATTATGATTTTAGATGATTTTGATGATTTTAAGCGATTTTAAGAAAGTTGTTGTGATTTTGTATGAAAATCCCCTATAATACCACCTAAAACTATGAGATTTGAATTTTATGTTTTTAACTAAGAAAATCTTCTAAAATCTTCGAAAATCTCTTGCAGTCATTAAAATTCCAACACTTGAAATTTTTCCAATAACAGTGGATTTAATATAATTTTAACAAATTGTTGTTGGAATAACATGGGATTTTAAATGATTTTGAGTGATTTTATATAAATCTCATGTTCAATAACACTAGATTTGTGAAGACATTTTAAAATCTTTAATTAAATAACAGTGAATTTTAAGATTTCTAAATCCCTTAAAATTCTTAGTCCAATACACCCCCCTAAATCTCTAATCGAATAAGCCGCTTTAGTTTTACGAGCTAGCACTTTCTTAATAGTGCAACTAACACTTTCTTTAAATAAAAAAACGACGATCAACTTAGAATTAATAGACACTGTAAATGAATAAAGTTTTTTTTTTTTTTTTTTGTCAACAAATGAATACAGTTTTACAAACTGATATGCGCTTACTGATTTTAAAGTTAAACTATAGCTAGTAAGAAACGTATTATTTCTCCAATTAGAAAAACTTTGCTATAACCGCAAAATAAACTTAAGAATGTTACTTCTAGTTCTAACCCCAAACACTCACTTTAAATCCAAAATACAGATATACATCATACTCATATATATATATATTACTCAATCATAAAAATATATATTACATTTCTGAATTCAAATTTATTTAATTCTGGTGGCTTATGGTGCGGTGAGTCATGTGGCTCGCAAGTTCGTAATCTTATATTATCTGTTCGTTTCGT
Organism: Orychophragmus violaceus; assembly: GCA_030180135.1. Classification (NCBI taxonomy): domain Eukaryota; kingdom Viridiplantae; phylum Streptophyta; class Magnoliopsida; order Brassicales; family Brassicaceae; genus Orychophragmus; species Orychophragmus violaceus. Next base: position 81,821,881 of record CM058232.1, on the reverse strand, counting down.
AGAATCCAAAATATAATATTGATATGAAACTTTAAAAAAATTGGGTCAAAAAGAAGCTTAAAATTTAAGGAAACAAATTACACGCCATAAGAAAATTAAGAAACACTTTTAATTTCAAAAAAGAAAAAGAAAAGACACGTGTAATGTTTCATGGTTATCCCCAAGGGCGGTCGCACTTGAACACTTATGGTAGCACGTGTTTCGGTCTCATTTTTTGTTTTCCTTCAATAATTTATGAGATGAGCATACCTGATATGACATAAGGTCTTTTCAGAGTTGTCAAAATGACAATCCTACTCTTACTGTTTTGGCAAGGTGAAAGCAAAGAAAAAAATCTTTCTCTAAACTTTTCCTCTGCCTTGTATCTAAAAACTTTTCAGATATATTGCTTGTTCCGGCCGTCAGTTTCTCGGCGTTTCGCCGGAACGGCGGCCGGACTACTTTTATTCTGTAGTTTTTGTTTATTATTTTGGTTCTTTGTTTAATCGAACAATCTCTTTTTGTCCGACTTTTGTTTCTCGCATTCATGGTGGTTTATACTTCCGATAAACTATTGGATTCGGCTTCCGGTTCTTTGAGCTAATCATCGGTTTTCTTTCTCTATCTCTTTTTAAACCGATTTTTAGTTTGGAATAGTTTACTTTCGATATTCCTCCTGCTCTTTTTCCGACGTCAAACTTAGGTGGCTTTATAGCTTTATCTGTATTTCTCCAAGTCGTGTGGATTAATATCGTCTTCGTCCACTGTTCTAGAAGAAGAGCTTATGGTGGGATTCAGCATGGTCAATCGATTGGGCTTTGCCATCGGTGGCACCTCCATGGTCTCGGCGGAATCTGATGAAGTTTGTACAAACGGCTTTAATTTTTAAGCGGTTGATTGGGCGATATATTTGTGGGAGTTGGATGAGCAGATAGTCCAATGTGATTGCAGAGATAAGGTCCGACCATTTCTTGGCACTCAGTTTTCCTCCAAGGTTTTCCGGAAATTGCATGGCGGCACTTTCAGAAACGGGACACGTGTTGCTTATCGGGATGGATTTAGAATTGCCACGTAGCAGTCTTATTTTCTTGTATATTTTATATTTCCGTAATCATCTTTGTATTTTATCTTGGCCCATTTGTACTTTATCGGCCTTTATGGCCCATCAATGAAAATTTGGAGACGATAAAAAACTCTTATTGTTTTAATCGCTTGATACAAGTTGCACTTTTTTTTTTGCTTTGTTTTCTCTCATCTCTCTTTCTAAATAACAAATAAAAAATCAAGCATATATAGACGTCGATTTCATGAGAAATTCAACTAATATTTTTTGACAAATTTATTCTCTGTCGTAGAATCGATTCAATGAATTAGATATATATTAACACAGTTATGATGCATGTTAACTTAATTATTAACTAGTTAATGGATGTTCAACTTATTATATTACATATAAAATATATCAAATCACCGATAATATGTTGTTTGAGGCGATATCAAAGTTGTCATATATTAAGTTTTCCAACAAATATATTCATACTCATTGAGTCGACTCAATAAATTAAGTATGTGTTAACACAATTATAGTATGTGTTAACTCAATTATTAACTAGTTAATTTTTATGGTGTATGTTCAAGTTATTATATATCATATAAAATATATAAGTTTATCGATAATTATATTTTTAATACGATAACAAAGTTGTTGTCTGTTGATTTTTTTTCACAAAGGTTTCTGATAAAATTAATTATACTCATTGAGAAGAATCAATGAGTTAATTAGGTACATATTTTATGACACACATTAACTTAATTATTAACTAGTTAATTTTAATTGATTGTTCAAATTATTATGTATATACTCATTGAGTCGACTCAGTGAGTTACATATATGTTAACACAGTTATGCATGTGTTAACTCAGTTATTAGCTAGTTAATTTTTAGGGTTTATGTTAATGTTATTATGTATCATATAAAATGTATAAGTTCATTGATAAATTTTGCTTAACACGATAACAAAATTGTTATTGTTAATTTTTTGGACAAGATCCGCATCGATCTGGTGAGAAATTTTTAAAAAGATTTCTGACAAATTTATTCAACGATTAGACGGCAGTTGAATTTGTGAAAATGAAAAGATTAAAGGATCAATAATAGTAAAATAAGAGAGAAAATAATTTTTTTACCAATAAATTTTCACTGGCGGAGAAAATCTGGTATGATGGATTTGAGATCTCGTTGATTTTTGGATTCACCCATTTATATAGAAAGTGATGAAATTGCAGGAGTTGCAGAAACACTAAAGTTGTAAGAATTGCAAAAGCAATGAAATTACAGTAATATTAACAAAGTAAAGATATTTAAGGAATATAACAAAAAGAAACCGAGAAAGATGAATAACTTATCATTTTTTTGTTGAGATCAGATCTGTGAATTCCCACTAAGAATATTAGAATATTAGAAATGGTGTTGTTCACTTTTTTCAAAGCTCCATCGTCAATGATTTTCAGAAGAAAATATAGTAAAAGAAAAGAATTTTAAGTATGAATGCAATTGAATATTTGATGTCATAAAAATCTACATAGATCTTTAGATATATAAGGGTAAAAACGGTATTAAAAAGAGAGTTCACAGTGTTTATTTATTTGCTTAAATACATATAAACTCTTGTATATTGCATATAATGTTTTACCTTAAAAATTAGATATAATGAAAAAAAATCATGTGTCTAAATCAGTAAAACCATCTTTAGTGATAGTCTTTAATGAAAACTCACAAAAACTCTCATTTACATAAAATATAATAAATTAATAAAAATTATTATTTTATTAGATGGAGTTCTTAAAAAATGTGAGAGATAAGAAACTTTGATACTCTCTCATCATTTTTGAGAAATTCATCTAATAAAATAATAAAAAAGTTCATGAGAAACTAACAATAAAAATGCTCTATTGAGAAAAAAATCACATGCCTCCATTTAAGGATCTTTCTAGATTCTACTATACTATGTCGAAATCAAAATAATAGAATCTAGGGTGAATTGGACTGGTTATATTTTTTTTTTATTTTTTCTTGCACTTTAGTATATTTTGATGTTTGATTGTAATTTTGTATCTTTTTGTAAGAATAAATGGATTAAACAGACGAAAATGCTCATATCCGATCCTTTTATTTTTTATTTTTATTTTATACTCATTCTCTTTCTTACTTTATCTTTCTTTTCACATTTCATTTTTTGACGGTGGATAGGATAACAGATGTGAGATTTTCGACCATATAGACTGTCAAAATGAAGATATAATCGGTCGATGTATCTGAATTCAAAAAAAAAAAACAAATCGGACTTGATACGGATGATTTGAGTGGGCAGTTTAGACTAGGTGTTCACCTTGTTGGCTATTCGTGGACACTATCACGATCATATCACATGCTATATGCTTCTAATGAATAGCTGGTGGCCAAGCGTAATGTTGCTTTTGGATGGATAGCGGATCCCGACATACTGTGTGTCTACAGATTCATGATCGTGTGAACTGTTGGACCAATATTTTAATGAACATATGGTTTATAAAATATTGTATGAGTTGAAAAGAAATGGGCATGGGCCAATAAAATTGGTGAAGCCTTTTTTGCTCTCCAAACTTAAGTGGGAACTTTATTTGTCCCACATTGGAAGCAATAGAAGTTTTTGAGTCTTTCTATGTCCTATATATATAGAAACTCATCTCTCTCTAAAAAAAACACACCAGATATCTTCTTAGATATATATTTCTCAACTCAAAATCCAGCAATCTCTCTTGTCTTCTTTCTTATAGTAAGTCTGAGAGTATTCGTAGATTCTAAGTTCGCAAATTCTTTGACCGAGTGTCACGATCTTAGTCTCAAAGTGGTTGTATCCTGGGATTCATTATCTCATCAAACCGTTACAATACGGGATATATTTTGAATTAAGGAAAGAGATCATCTCGCCTCTGCTTAGTCGTTTTTTCTTAATCGTGTTTTCCATCGGTTTTTCCAAACAGTTGTTGTCTCCGTAATTTTACGGCCTACAGTCTTAATTCAAAATAAATCCGCTTCATTCTTATCGCTTGAATCGGATTCAGAAACTGTAGAAAAACCTTTTTCACACGATTTCATAAAACGTTTTCAAACTGTGTTCGGCGAACGCTATACGCGATTCCGCTGATCGTTTGTTCAATAAAACGATTTATATTTTCAGATTCGATAAACGATTTCCGCGAAAGCCTTTTGGCGAGTTTGCGAAACGTTATATCATACGATCTAAACGATTAATAAGCGATCAATCGCTATTACAAGTCTGTTCCAAAAACTGATTTAATTCTGGCAAAACGCCATATGAACTTTGGAAAGGTAAAGTACCTTCGTACAAATATTTGAAAGTGTGGGGGTGCCTAGCAAAAGTCGCAATACCACCACCAAAAAAGGTCTCAGTCGGACCTAAGACAGTTGATTGTATCTTCATTGGATATGCACACAATAGTAGTGCTTATCGGTTTCTGGTTGACAAATCAGACATACTAGATATCCATGTAAATACAATAATGGAATCAAGGAATGTGTCTTTCTTTGAACATATCTTTCCATGTAAAGATAAAAAACAAAATCGTGAAGAGAAAGATCCTAGCACTTCTATAAACGAGGCTAGTAGTTCTGGCGGTTCATTAGATAAAGTGGACAAAGAAGAAGAACCTAGACGAAGCAAAAGAGCTCGTAAGGAGAAATCTTTCGGTCCTGACTTCATGATGGTCTTTCTCCTAGAGAATGAACCAAGAACATACACTGAAGCCATGTCTACACCAGACGCACCTTCTTGGAAGGAAGCTGTCAATAGTGAGATCGACTCCATTATGCAAAACCATACATGGGAAATAACCGATCTACCTGAAGGGTTTAAAGCACTAGGGTGTAAATGGATATTCAAAACAAAATTGAAAACATATGGCTCAATTGATAAGTACAAGGCTAGACTTGTGGTACAAGGATTCCGACAGAAAGAAGGTCTGGACTTCCTTGACACATATTCTCTTGTAACGAGAATAACTTCAATCAGAATGCTGATTGGAATCGCAGCCTTGAGAAATCTGGAAATACATCAAATGGATGTTAAAACAGCTTTTCTAAATGGTGATTTAGAAGAGGAAATATATATGAAACAACCCGAAGGATTTGTTGTCCCGGGAAAAGAACACAAAGTTTGTAAACTTGTGAAATCATTGTATGGACTTAAGCAAGCTCCAAAACAATGGCATGAAAAATTTGACAACACAATGATGTCAAATGGATTCAGCATAAATGAATCTGATAAATGCATCTACATAAAGAATACACCAAGCGGGTATATTTTATTGTGCTTATATGTAGATGACATGTTGATTATTGGCAGCAATAAAGACATGATCGACCAAACTAAGAACATGCTTAGTGGAAAGTTTGACATGAAAGACATGGGTTTAGCAGACGTCATTCTAGGAATAAAAATCACATGATCTTCAGACGGAATCGTTCTGTCTCAAGATCACTATGCTGAAAATATACTTGAGCGATTCAAAAACTACTCAAACGGCACGGCAAAAACTCCAGTTGATTCTCAACTTCACTTGACCAAAAATTCAGGTGAAGCTGTGTCACAAGTAGAGTATGCACGCGTTATTGGGAGTATTATGTACTTAACCAACTGTACTATACCAGATTTGGCACATGCGGTAAATGTACTAAGTCGCTACACAAGTAATCCAGGTCACAAACACTGGAAATCTATAACAAGAGTATTAAATTACTTAAGACATACGAAAAGTTATGGTCTCCACTATGGTAGAGAACCCGCAATTTTGGAAGGATACAGTGACGCAAACTGGATATCTGATTCCAAAAATTCGAAATCTACAAGTGGATATGTCTTTACCCTTGGAGGTGGAGCAGTATCATGGAAATCTTCCAAACAAACTCTACTGGCTAGATCAACCATGGAGTCTGAATTCATAGCACTAGACAAAGCTGTTCAAGAGGCTGAATGGCTTCAGAATTTCCTGGAAGATATTCCATTGTGGGAGAAACCAGTTCCGGCATTACGTGTACACTGTGATAGCCAATCGGCTATAGCCCGGGCACTGAAAAATCTCTATAATTGTAAATCGCGTCACATAAAAAGACGACATAAAACCATTAGACATCTGATCTCAAGTGGTGTAATCATAATAGATTATATCAAATCAGCTGACAACCTAGCGGATCCATTTACTAAAGGTTTGTCACGAGATCAAGTTGTAAAATCATCGAAGGGAATGGGTTTAAAGCCTATAACTCAAGATGATGTTTGATGGAAACCCCACCTACGTGAATGGAGATCCCAAGATGTCAGGTTCAAAGGGAAAACTAAATTGAACATAATCTTATCAAACACTGAAAGACTTCAAGTCTTTACTCAGTTCCCAAGATGATAACAGTGCTAACATACATAAGATTTGTGTGTATAAAAAGGATAAGCATAGCTTTTAATGATAAGTCCATATATTTGATATATCAGTGGAGTATTAAAGATACTTCTTAAAATAAATACTATTGGCAAATCACCTAAGTGAGTGTGAAATGGGGCCGTTTCTAGGAGAATGAAAAATAGGCTATATTCTCCAAGTTCACTCATGACTAACCATGCAAGTTCAAGGCCAAAATGAACACAATAGAGAACTTAATTCTACGAGAAAATGAAACTGGGTTATACCTGTTGTCTCGGTTTACATAAAAATACGGGTGGTTCAAGACATCATGTTCACCTCCTGGCCGAGTAAACCCGACAGATATTAACTATGAGTTGTTCAAGGCTGAAACATGCTACTATCTCAAACACAGTGATTTTTCGCTTATACTCCCGGAAGTCTGTCTAGTCTAGTCGATTCGTGTCTAGTCTAGTCGAGTCTGTCCACTCAGTCTAGTCGTCCGATGTTTAGAGTCATTTCTATTCATGTGGGGGATTGTTGGGCCAATATTTTAATGAACATATGATTTATAAAATATTGTATGAGTTGAAAAGAAATGGGCATGGGCCAATAAAATTGGTGAAGCCTTTTTTGCTCTCCAAACTTAAGTGGGAACTTAATTTGTCCCACATTGGAAGCAAGAGAAGTTTTGGAGTCTTTCTATGTCCTATATATAGAAACCATCTCTCTAAAAAAAACACACTACATATCTTCTTAGATATATCTTTCTCAACTCAAAATCCAACAATCTCTCTCGTCTTCTTTCTTATAGTGAGTCCGAGAGTATTCGTAGATTCTAAGTTCGTAGATTCTTTGATCGAGTGTCACGATCTTAGTCTCAAAGCGGTTGTATCATCGGATTCATTATCTCATCAAACCGTTACAGTACGGGAGATATTTTGAATTAAGGAAAGAGATCATCTCGCCTCCGCTTAGTCATTTTTTCTTAATCGTGTTTTCCATCGGTTTTTCCAAACAGTTTTTGTCTCCGTAATTTTACGGCCTACATGAACTTTTGGCTCGCTTCTGTCCATCCATCCATCCATATGCTTCTTTTTGTTAGTAAAAATAAAATAATCTTCTTAACACATAAAAAAATATAAAATTGCAATCAAATATCAAAAGATACAACTTTGTTATTAAAAAAATAAAAAGATACATTGGATGCAATTAATTCGTAGAATCACTATATATGTCGTGTTTAAGTGTAATTATCATAAGAAATAAATAATAAAAAGTTCAAAAAAGAAATACTCCCTCTGTTCCATTTTATAAGATGTTTTAACTAAAAGCGCGGAATTTAAAAAATCATAAATATTTTTATTTTTTACATAAAATTTATTATTTAGAATTTAGTCTAAAATATTTCAACCAATAACAATAAATACTGAAGAACATTAATAGCTTAACTAAATATAAATTTACATTGGAACTAGAAAATCAAATAAATGGAACAAGAAAAAAAGCCTAAAACATCGTATAATTTGGAACAGAGGGAGTATAATAATAGAGAAAAAATATGGGAACTTGAAACATATCAGGTTTATGGTTTCATCAGGCGAAACTCAGCTGCTATTCGTGATTTGTCTCTATACAATTTTATAATCAATGTAAACTTTTACCAACTAAGGCTCCGAATGGTGACAGCGGATCAAGCGGTGCGGGATAAGCGGTTTAAGCAGTGCAGAACGGTTCAAGTGCGGTTTGTGTAGAAGAAACGCACTATGCGGAACAAGTGCAGTTACTGCGGAATAAGCGGTACGTAACAATGTTTGAATGATGAAAAGAAGTTGTATGCGGTACAAGTAAACGTTTGAATGGTAACAATGACAAAAGTGGTGCGGGATACATATTAAAATAAATTTTGAATAAAAATACAAAAAATATTTATTGAAAACTTAAATTAAATATTAAATAAATAATATTATAAATATATTAATTTGAAATTGATATACTACTTTATATTTTAACATATATTATTTTTAAATTATATATATTATTTTAAAATTTGAAATATACTAATAATTTAGAAATTAAAACAAATTATTAATAAAAGAACAATCATAAATTTTGGTTCGGTTGAGTTTGGGTTACAGTTATTTTTGGGTTTTCAAATTTTTCCCAAATGAACCAAATTTTTTGGTTTTCACATAGGAGTTCGATTAGTTTTGGTTTATTTTGCATAAATTCAATTAATTTTGGATAAATTTAATTAATTTTGTGTAAATTCGGTTACTTCGAGTCAATTCGGTTCTGTTCGATTCATTTATTTTCTATTTTTTTATAATTCGGTATATCCAGTTTAAAATCGGTAAAAACTGATTTAAATTTAAAAGACCGAACCAAAATAATTGACATGTAATTAAATTTTTAATTTAACCAAACTAGATAACCAAATTGTATAACTCAATTAGAACCAAAAACTGAAAAACTCAATTTGGTTCGGTTTTAAAATCCAGCTTAATCGAGTATTAGAGTACTCATTTGGTTTTTGATTCGGTTCTGGTTTTTTAGGTATAAAAGTGTAAGATTCGTTCGGATATTTTGTCGATTCGAATTCGGTTCTTATTTTTTTTTTTTCAGTTCAGAATCATTTCGGTTTATTATTCCTAAACCATATTGTTCTTATCTAAAATATAAATTAACAATATTTTTTATATTATATATTTTCCAACGTTTTCAGATTAGGAAAAAAAAATATATATATATATATATATATATATATATATATATTAGCGTAGAACCACACCATAATTTGTGTTGTTTAGATGTTGGTGCGGTTCAAAAACAAATCAGAATTTACTCCATTTTTTTATTTTTTTTCCTTTTTTTTTTAATTTGATACACACTGAATTATTATGTTGAATGGTTACCTGATTTTGTCCCGCCATGTGTTTTCAGTAGAACGCTATTAACATTCACAACCTAAAAATATTTACTTTTACCAAAAAAATAAAATATTTACCCTTTATTCCATGCATGGGCTTCAGTTGTCGTCGCGAAATATTTTTTTTCTTAACCATGAAATACAAAGTAAATTATCGAAGTTTACAGAAACTTAATCAATGTTAAACAAAAATTTAATCAAGTAACAAATTGTTTTTTTAATTATTAGAAAAAGGCATGATCTTACAAACAATAATGGATGATCTTGTTTCCATGGAAAGTTGGAAACACGTTTAATATTTATTGGTTCTTTTTTGTCAACGCCAACAGAGCTATTTTATATGGCAAAAAAAACCGAGCTATTTTTTATGGTTTTATTAGTTCTTACTTCTTAGCATTAGCCACTTTAAGAAATGTGTTTATAAAGAAATTTCCTTCCAACGGCTTTTAAATTGTTTGTTTTCCTATTGTGAAAATTACTCTCAATAACAATAATTTTTATCTATAATTACTACACTAATATCTGTTTCTATTTTTTACTAGAGTAGTTCATTTTTTTGCTAAAAAACTAAATTACCTAGAAGTATAACATAGTAACGCTGGCGAGTTTTTAAAAAGCTCTCAGGCACTCTTTCTGAGGCATTAGTGTGTCTGGTAAAAGAAGCAAACAACCTCCTTTTATCCGTTGAATAATAAGAGGGAACTTTTCAAATATCAGCCTATTTGAGGAAAACTTCGTTTAACCCGGCGGTCTCCGCCGCTGCTTTCGGCCGGCAGGAACCTTAACGTGGCAAAGGTACTGTCTCAACGCCGAACCCTATCACCTCAAGCATCTGCAACAAGCAACGTTCCAAACCAAGAAGATACAATCAATCAAGCAAGCACAAATACCATTTTCAAAACCTGAAAGACAAGCATCTAAAGAAACCAGGGTTTGATGGAAAATCTTAAAGGAGGACTTTGAAGACAGTTTTCTCGCTACTTAATCTTGAAGCAAGTTGGTGGTTTTTCTGACTTTGAACAAACAACAAGATGGCACGAAGATTCTCTTATGCAGAGAAGGGAAAGAGTATTACGAGTGAGGAGGTTGGACCAAGAAGGATAAGGATAAGAGCACCTGAACTTGACACATCTGCTCAGATCTGGGAAAACAGACTCACACTCATAGGGAGACTTACAAACCCTGAAGCTCAAAGCGTTTGGGAGATGATACCCCAACTCTCGAGAAGGTGGAACCTGAAGGGAAAAGCTACGGGATCTGACTTGGGTAAAGGATGCTTCCAGTTCAGATTCGAATTTGAGGAAGATATGAAACAAGTGCTGGACAACCGTCCTTACCAGTTTGCAAGATGGATGGTGATTATCCAAAAGTGGGAACCAACAATAGCACCGTCATTTCCCTCTCTCATTCCCTTTTGGATCCGGATAAGGGGACTACCTCTCCACTACTGGCAAGAGGAACTGGTTAAAAAACTGGGCAGAGAAGTGGGAAAGCTCGAGGACTTTGAGATAACTTCTGCAGTAGCACGAGTGAGAGTCACTGTGGATGGTCTACAACCTTTAATAATGGAGTCAATCATAGAGTATGCAAGTGGAGGAGAATCTGTAATCTCTCTGGAATATGAAAGACTGGGCAAATACTGTAAGCGATGCCTCAAGCTAACACATGAAGAAAAAGACTGTCCTGCTGCTAAAAATGAAGGAAAAACTCCAAGAGACCTGGAGGAGGAATCTCGGGACAGGGAACAATATCAACGGAGAGAGCTTAGGCATCCACCAACCAACAGAAGGGAAGAAGAAAGGTACCAGGCGAGAAAAGTTAGCCATGAAACTAACTATGGGGAAAGGTACACAAACAGACATAACAGGGAGTGGGAAAACAATAAGAACAGAAGGATGAGCTTGAATGAAGACAAGGGACATGAAAAGGGGCTCAGAGAGTGGAGACCCACGGGAAACACAATTGAAAGAACTAGCTACTCAAAGCTGGATAGCCCTGAAGTCAACAGAAGGGAAAGACGTGTAGAAGAAAACTGTAATGAGTTAACCCCTGCTGCTGGTAACAGGACAACTCGCACAGGCCAATACCAAGTTGGAAGATCACCTCTTTATAACAGAGAAGCCTCTCTTTCGCAACTGAACCAGAGAAACCAACCCTTGATAAGGAACCTGGAGGAGGCAGATTATGCTAACATGAGAGTGCCCCCATTGGTACCCACTTTGGAGACTGTAATGGAGGAGCTAAATGAGACCACCCTAAATTACATAAATGTAAAGGACCCAGCGGAGCGAGCCGCTAGAACACTGAGAGTTCAAGTAGGGGAGGAAAGAGAGATGATGAAAGAGACAGCTCTACATATTATTGAAGCAGCAAAGGCTAAAGCTCAAGGTTTCCACCAAACTTACCAACTCCTAGATGAGGAGGATGAAGCAGTTGCTAGAGAAACTGAAAGAGAACTGCTGCGGATTGGGCAACCCAGTAACGTTCCAAAGGCTAAAAGACATCCAAAAAAGAAGCAAACCAAACATCATCTTTCTCAGTGAAACAAAGAACCAAGATGGAGTAGTTATTAAGAAGTTAAAGGAACTACAGTTTGATAACATTTTCCTGGTAAGCCCTCAGGAAAATGCGAGAGGAGGCTTAGCTCTAGCATGGACAGGGGATGTGGAAATAGAAATCCTGGAGCAAAATGTGAACTTCATTGACACTCAAGTGAAATACAAGAAGGAGAAGTTCTACTCGACCTTTGTTTATGGAGCCCCTGAACGAGAAAGGAGAAAACCGGTGTGGGAAAAAATCCAAGAAATTGGTGAGACAAGGTCTGGAGCTTGGTACTTAACGGGTGATTTTATTGACATAATTAATGAAGCTGAGAAACAAGGAGGCACTCAGAGACCGGAAGGCTCATACCAAGACCTCAGAACTCTAATGTCAGCAAATGATCTATTTGATTTAAAACACTGTGGGAACTTCTTATCTTGGAGGGGAAAACGAGGTGATCACAGAGTCTACTGCCGCTTGGACAGAGCCATGGCAAACAGTGAATGGTCTGACCATTTCCCAAAGGCGAGGAGTGAATATTTGAAATTTACTGGCTCAGACCACAGGCCACTTCTAACTAGCCTAGCACCACGGAAGAAAAGGAAAGCTTGTCTGTTCAGGTATGACAGGAACCTCAGAAATAATAAGGAAGTTGTCAACTTAATCAAGAGAGCTTGGACTGGAGATGGGGAGGGGTCAGTGACTGAAAGAACGCATAGGTGCAGGATGGCTATAGTTGAATGGAATAAAGAGAAACATAGAAACTGCACAAAAGAAATTGAAAGACTCAAAGAGAAGCTTGATGAAGCAATGTCTAATCCTAGTGCTGCGGAGGAACAAATAGCTGAGATCAACTCTAAACTAAAGGCAGCCTACAAGGATGAAGAAGTCTACTGGAGACAAAGAAGCAGACAGAATTGGCTGGCCCTAGGGGACAAGAATACAAGCTATTTCTTTGCGGCAACAAGGGGAAGAAGAGCTACAAACCGAATTTCAGTCCTGGAAGATGAATCTGGCACCCCAGTGTTTGAAGATGATCAGATAGGAAGAGTCATCACGACATATTTTAACGAGCTATTCAAGTCAGAGACAAATGATCCAGTGGAAGTAGTTAAAAGAGCTGTTAATAAAAAGATTTCTGCAGAGGCAAACCTAAAACTGATAAGTCTACCGACAGAAGAAGAGATCAGAAGAGCCCTTTTCTCCATCCATAAAGACAAAGCTCCTGGGGCCGATGGCTTCTCAGCCTGTTTCTTCCAGTCCAACTGGAAGCACCTGAAAGAAGAGGTAGTAAAGGAAATTCAGGCGTTTTTCAGATCAGGCACTCTACCAAGCTCAATAAATCACACACACATCAGATTAATACCTAAAGTCCATGGACCAAAGAACATCAAAGAGTACAGACCTTTAGCACTTTGTAATGTGTATTACAAGATCTTCTCGAAGATATTAACAAGGAGATTACAGCCACTGCTAGATGGACTAATCTCTGAGAATCAATCAGCGTTTGTGCCAAGGAGGAGCATATCGGATAATTTTCTAATAACACACGAGGTGCTGCACTACTTAAAGAACTCAAAGGCGACAAAGAGGAGTACAATGGCAGTGAAGACAGACATGGCAAAAGCCTATGACCGCCTAGAGTGGAAGTTTATTGAAACAGTCCTAAAACAAATGGGTTTTCATGAGAGGTTTTCAAACTGGATAATGCAATGTGTGTCAACAGTGTCCTATTCCTTTCTTATAAATGGAGAAGCAAGAGGAAGAGTGTACCCTAGTAGAGGAATCAGACAAGGGGACCCCCTATCCCCCTATCTGTTCATACTTTGCAGTGAAGTGCTAAGTGGGTTGTGCATTAAGGCAGAAAGAGAGGGAGCTCTGGTTGGAATTAAAGTAGCAAGAAGGAGCCCGAGGATTAACCATTTGCTATTTGCTGACGACACTATGATGTTCACAAAGACGGATGAAAGAAGCTGCAACACACTAATGATGATTCTAAGCGACTATGGCAAAGCTTCAGGCCAACTGATTAACAAAGAAAAGTCATCTATAACATTTTCTTCCAAAACAGACGAAGAAACAAGAACAAGAGTCAAAAACCAACTGGGTATAACCAAAGAGGGGGGAAAAGGCAAGTATCTAGGCTTACCAGAATTATTTGGGAGGAAAAAGAAAGATCTGTTCTCGGCTATAGTTGATAGGATCAAACAGAAGGCAGTGAGTTGGACATCCTCAAGACTATCAAGCGCAGGGAGATTAGTGATGTTGAAGTCTGTTCTAACAGCTATACCATCCTACACTATGACAAACTTTTTACTTCCTGTAGGCTTATGCAAGCGTATCCAAGCTGCACTAACACGGTTCTGGTGGGATGGCAACTCTGAAAAGAGGAAAATGTGCTGGATAGCATGGTCAGAACTAGCAAAGCCGAAGTCAAAAGGAGGAATAGGGCTCAGGGAAATTCAGGGATTTAATGAAGCACTGGTAGCTAAGAATAGCTGGAGAATTCTCAAAAAACCGGAAAGCTTGCTAGCTAGAATGCTAAAGGGTAAATATTTTCATGATCACCACTTCCTGAGCGCAACATTGACAAACAATGCCTCACATGGCTGGAGAGGAGTTATGGCAGGGATGGAATTGATCCTAAAAAGGTTAGGCTACCTGATTGGAGATGGATCCAAAACAAGCTTATGGAGGGATCCTTGGCTAATAGATAATAAAGAAAATCTTCTAATGGGGCCAGCAACAGAAAAAACATCACAATGGACGGTGAAAGACCTGATGGAAGAAGGTAGCTGCAGATGGAATAGAGCAATCATCAAGGAACTATTCCCATTAATCTAGGAGAGAATCTTATGCACAAAGCTGAGTGTAACGGGAGCAGAGGATGAGCTGTTATGGATTGACACTGCTAATGGAGAATATTCAACAAAGACAGGATACCAGACCGCTATCAAAACCTCAAAAGCACAGGAAGGGAGTAGAACAAGTCAAGAGGACTACAACTGGGTACAAGAGATCTGGAAAATGAAAACTGCCCCAAAGATTAGACTGTTCTTATGGAAATCTGCAAGAGGAGCCTTACCAATTGGTGAAAACCTGGTTAAGAGAAAGATAACAACAACATG
The DNA here is from genome assembly GCA_030180135.1 of Orychophragmus violaceus. Classification (NCBI taxonomy): domain Eukaryota; kingdom Viridiplantae; phylum Streptophyta; class Magnoliopsida; order Brassicales; family Brassicaceae; genus Orychophragmus; species Orychophragmus violaceus. Next base: position 81,806,851 of record CM058232.1, on the reverse strand, counting down.
AAATTGCTGCAGATGTGTAGAAACAGAATCTCTCCAACACCTATTTTTCAACTGTGAATTTGCCAAGAAGGTATGGGAATTGGCCCCAGTCAACTCAGAGTTTCTAGTAAGAGAGGAGGAGGATTTCAAGTCTATCTTAACTAGAGCAAGAACGCTAACTAGCCTACCTCCCACGGGACTCAATCAGGGACCGCTATTCCCCTGGATTTGCTGGGAATTATGGAACGCAAGGAACAAATTTTTCTTTGAAAACAGAGCAGAATCTCCCCAAGAATGTATCACTAAAGCAATCAAGGCAGCACGGGAGTGGAATGAAGCGCAAACTGAACTGGGGGAACATATCGAAACAAACAAAAAACTCACAGAGAAGAAGACGTACCGGGAAGGAATAATGGAGGATGAAATCCTTTGCAAATCGGACGCGGCATGGGCAGCGGAGGAGCTGAAGGCGGGCCTAGGTTGGAGCTTCTCGGACAAGGATATGGAAGACTTCTGTCTAGGGCAAGCAACTCGGGGATACATGGCGAGCCCATTAACGGCGGAGGCGGCGGCGATGCTTGAAGCGATCAAGGATGCTAGAAATAGGGGCTTCACGAATTTGAAATTTGCATCTGACTCCAAACTCTTGATTGAAGCCCTGGTAAACAACAAGAATCTCCCGGAATGCTACGGAATCCAAATCGACATCCTCAATATGTCAAAACTTTTTCATCGGTGTGTGTTTGAGCATATACCTAGGCTTGAGAACATGAGAGCTGACGAGTTGGCTAAATCAGCTCTAAGGTAATTTGAACCTCAAGTATCTGTATTAGACTAATTTCCCCTTTGTGGACTTAATGAATTTTCGTTTGACCAAAAAAAAAAAAAAACCTTAGAAGTTAATTTGATTAATTTTTAAAAAATATTATTCTAATTCAATTAATTCTTTTGTATAATTAAAATTGCATTACTACAAGGTAATTTGGTTAATTTTTAATTTAAATTTCGTTTAAAATAAAAAATAATTCTTTTGTTAGTAATTTATTTTTTAAAAACGTTTCCAAAAAGAAATTAATTCCAAAATACATTATATAAATAAATTATTAAAATAAAAATTAATAAAATATTTATATATATATTTTTTGGTAACTTTTTTTAAATTTCATTTTTAAAAATAAATAATATATATTTATATAAATAAATCTCTAAAGTAAGAAATTAATATAAAATATTTTAATTTTGGTTGGATTATTTTTTAAAATTTCGTTTTCAAAAATAAAAATTAATACAAAAATAGTTTTATAAATAAATCATTTAAATACTAAACAAAATATTATTTTTGCGTTGTTTAATTTTTTTTGTTCTCTAAAAAATAAGAAATAAATACAAAATATTATTTAATAAATAAATAATTTAAATAAGAAATTAATAAAAATAATAATTTTTCTTTGGTTATTGTTTTAATTTTGTTTAAAAAAAATAAGAAATATATACAAAATATTTTATTAAATAGATTATTTTAATAAGACATTAATACAAAGGTTTTTATTGGTTTATTTATTTTTTGATTTCAAAATTTATATATTTTTATCGGTTTCCTAATTTTGTTTTTAAGAAATCTTTAATTTTTTAGGAAAATATATTGTTTCCTAAAAAATCTACTAAATCAAGGTAAATATCAAGAGTAAGAATTTGAATTATATGTTTTGTAATTAAAATTCTAAAATAAATTCGTAACAATAAATTAAATCTTCAACATACAACAAATCTGCAACATTACTAATAATTCTGTAAAATAACAGTGTTACAACAGTTTTTAATAAATTCAATTTCAAGAATTGCAGATTTATATAAATCAAAAACACATGAAAAATATCTGAAAGTCTAATATCCAGATTTAGATAAAATCTATAAAATAAATCTATAAAAATTAATAAATCTGTAACACATCAGAAGACACATCAACAAAAAAAGAAAAAGAAATAAGCAACATTAGATTACAAATCTGCAACATGTTGAAAAATCTATAACACTCCAATGCTAATATAGTAATTTCTAATAAGACTTTTACGTGTTGCAGATTTAATAAATCTAGAACAAAGAAAATAAATCCACAACACAAGATTGTGGATTTATTAAAAAATTGACAAAAATATGCAAAATAAATAAATATTCAACAAAGATAGCAGATTTATTAAAAAAATATTTGCAGATTTAATTAAAAAGTGCGGTGGTATTTTTGTAAATAAGTTAATTTTCTGCTGATGTGGAAAATAAATAATAATAACATTTTTTCTAATATTTTTTTTGCTAACAAAGAATAATACGAGTATATTGGTCTCAAAATTTAGGGCATGATTAGTAAGTGATTTTCAAGCTTTACACAACTACATATCTGTCTACAATATTAAATTCAAGATAATCATGCTTTAGTTTTCTAATTTTCTTCAACTTTAGAAAGGAAATAAGCTACAGCCCAGATTTTTAGGCTGTGGAAAATATTTCTATTCATATATTTGACAAAATATGATAAAAAGAAGAATATTTCTATTTATCTCTTTTATTTTTCCAAAACAATTTATAGAAGAAGTCAAAAAGCTAGTCTCTAAAGAAGTCATGGGTATTTGTTTATTTTTAACAAATATACACGTATACTATATGCGTATATATTTGATTTCTTTGTTAAATGATATGTAACGATATTTTTAAATTATATAACTGAAATCTAAAATATTGTTATATTTTGTAGATATGGCAAATAACAACAATGATGCCGTGGACAACATCAACAACATCGCGATGAATAAGAATGATCTAAACAATAGTTCGGAAAACAATATTGCAGCAAATGGTGTGGTAAACAATGGTGTGGCATCTCTTTTCTCAAAGAGAGGTACAAAAATTTAGTTTTTTATATATTTATTTATAAAATAAATTTTAAATTATTATTGATATATTTCTTTTGCCATAGATTAGTATTAATTTTACATATGAACTTTCTCGAACGTTCATTGAGATGTTCTTAGATCAATTTGATAAAGAAAATTGGGTAGACAAGTCTTTAACGAGACCATGTAAAATTAGTTTGAGAGCGCACTTTAAAGAAGTTACAGGGTTTTATTTAGTGTGGAATTTTTTTGCAAACCATCATAGTAATTTGAAATCTTGGTACGACTGCTACAACCGACTCTGCAATTATACCGGAGTGACCATAGATCATACTACGAGATTAATTAACATGGAAAAAGACCGGTGGGACGATCGAATACAAGTAAGTATTTTAATATTTTAGAGTATTTGTTTTATATAGTTTCTAGAGTTTAGCATTTATTTACTAATATATATAATATATTATCTTGTTTTATATAGTTTTATCTTTACTAATTTTCCTTTTCAAATTATAGGAAAATAAGAAAGCTAAACGATTTAAAAAGAAAGGTTTGGCAAATAAAGATTTGTTGGAAAAATTGTTTAGTGGAATACATATCAGAGTAGAGGATGGATGGTCAGTTGGAAATGGTCCTGATGTGTATCGTCCTGAACATGAGTATGAGACTGAAGTACAATTTGATATGAACACATCATACACTAGCCAGGATCCAGAAGTGTCGTTATCTACTCCAACCACGAAGAAAACATGAATTCACATTCAACACAAAGCACCATTCATCCACCTTCCGAAGACCGATCACAATTTGATCATCAAAGAAAACGTAAACGTGGAGTATCTAACATTGACAATCAATCTGATCTGTCAAAAGCTTTTCGGGAACATCAGATGCAATAAAATTGGCAGCATCTGAGATGTCATCCGCTATGGCCTCTGATGTGACTGTAGCTGCACGTCGACTACACCAAATTTCGGAGATAACATTTGGCTCGTCATTTTACTAGGATTGTAATACCCTGTTTCCAAAAATAGGGTCAACGGGCAGAAGAAAAGTTAACATGGGCATTTCTGCAATTTCCAAGAGTTGAGGGGCATTTTGGTAATTTTACCAAAATGCGAGACGGAAGCAGAGACGGGTCAAATGTTCTTCTTTTTCAATAAAAAGAACATTTAGAAGACCAGAAATGGAAGAAACAGAGGTTAAACGAGTTTTTTCGGACTATCGCGAATGGAAACCAATAAAACTGAAGAAATTTGTAAAATTCATATCGGGAGCTACAAGAGTCCAATTGAGGTGAAACGAATTTCTAAATGCTTATAAAAGAGTCTAGTATTTTAAAAAGGAGTTTTAGGGAATTTATACTGAAGTTTCGAAGGTTTTAGAGAATTAAAAGCTCAATAGGATAATTAAGCTAAAGAAGAAGAAGGAGAAGAAGCGTGAAGACTGCAAGTGCAAGAGTTAATCCTATTCTACTGCAAGTGCACAGTTATGCAATCGTAGTATATAAGGTATCGAATCCACAGAGACTCCGGTTTCGATAGATTAAGAACTGTAGAGATTTAAACTAAGAAGAAAGCACTGTGAAGTAAACTAAATAGCAGTGCGAGAAAGTAAATAAGTAGCAAGATTATCAGTGGTGAAAGCAGTTAATTAAAGGCGATAAGTCTAGGGCGTTCTCAGGAAATCAGACAAGCAGACAAATCAATCAGTCAGGATCTAATTAAGCTCATTCTAGAACTCAAATCACGGATATAGAATTAACCAAATTCCTTTGCGAGAATTCTCTAAGTCTAAGTGCAGCAATCCAAATTCCTTTGCAATTACTAACAGATTAAACCAGCATTAATTTCAAGTTCGATATGTTCACAATTAAACTAAACCAAATTCCTTTGCGAATAATTTAATTGCTCAACCTAAATAGTTCAGATTCTAAACCACACTTTCGTGTCGTATTTGGCAACCTAAGATCTAGATTCTAATTGATCAGGTTAGAACTAGCATTAAACTCAATTTAGATCGAAGAACATTCTATTCACGTGAATCCTTAACTGATTTAAACAAGTCTAGCAAGTCATGAAATCCTTAATGAGAAACCCTAAACCTAACTATGAATCTACTCAGACATGATTAATGAAACCGAAATCATAGAATTAATAGATTGCATATAAGAAATTAAATAGATAAAGGGGTTCGAAATCTTCTCCAAAATAGATGAAGTACAGGATCATATCAGCCCCAAAAGCTCTAAAAATCCCTTAGCTCTAAGTATGAAAGCGTAAGTAAATAAAACACCAAAATCCTAATTATGTAGGCTAAATCTCGGCTGGGGCTTCTTTGTAAATACTGGAAACTTCTGGGCCAAAGTGTAATATATTCATTCTTCATTAAACCGCCGAGTTCGGCCCATCTCGCTAGTGTGTCGATCGATGCACAATCGTGTGTCGATCGATGCAGTCCTGCTTTCTGGACAGTGAGCTCAATCTCTCGGCCAAACACTCCAAAAATCCCCAAAATGCTCCAATATCTCCAATTCTGCTCCAAACCTGATTATACCTGTAATAGACTCTAAAAGAACACAAAAAGACTCTAAAACACACTTATATCATGGCATAAAACCAGTAAAAACCATGATATATCAACTCCCCCACACTTAGCCTTTGCTTGCCCTCAAGCAAAACAGAGAACTAGAATGTAGTGAAGAGGTTTGAAAACTCTTCAGAAACTCTTTTCATCCTAGAAGCAGCAACACTCAGATTCCCCTTAGTAAAACACATGAAAGAATCAACCTGCAGACATCAAAACCAACATATACTTCGCCCACACTTAGCAACTGTCCTAAGTAAACTCCACAATCACATTAACGCATTCAAATTCTCCCTACTGACTTCTGCAAGTATTTAAGTGCGGTCTCACCTAAGGACTATCGATCAAAGGCACATGGACTCTTACCTTATCAGCTCTAGACCACCATACTATCTTTCTCTAGTCATTTTCTTCTCTTTTCCCTTCCTTAGCATTCTGAATTTTCCCCATTGGGTATCATTTTTTTTTTAATCAGTGCTCTTCCCGTTAAGGGGTGCACTTTGGACACATTCCATGGATGCACAGGATATGATAGTTGTAGCTACCACTCCCATGACCACTTCAGAGTTACTAACTCATCCTCAGTTTATTATTTTATTTTTATTTTTTTATGGAAGGGGAGAAGGGAACCAAATAGGACAGGTTTACAGGCTGTGTTAGAACTAACAAGGGAATCCGACACAAAGTATACCAAGCCCTTAGGTGAGAAAATTAAGTCAGTATTGAGTTTGAAGTCACTAAAAGGATCCTCTGATACCTGAAGCGATGTGGGTGTTCTCAGTAGGTTGATCCATGTCTGGGTTTTCTAATAGTCAGAGATAATCTGCAGTTTCATCCCAATGGTTACTTAAGTTCCTGCAAGTGCTGCTAATCTTCTAAAAAAATCATTGTTTCTTACTTAAAAGTTTTGACTCAATAAAACAAATTTTGAAAAATTTAACTGACTCTAAGAAAACAGAAAGAAAGAAGTTAGTAGTACCTCCCCCACACTTAAGACACACTGTCCCCAGTAGTGTCAAGCGAAGGATTGGTAAAAAGAAATAAAAATTTGTTTAAAGATTGGTTGAGTTCTATCGGATTTTTACCTCTGTCGCTCAGGCATCGATCGTTGCACTAGGTGCATCGACCGTTGTTGTGCGATTTTTCTTTGTAACTATCGACACAGTGGTGTGTCGATCGACGCACTGCGATTCGTCCGAGACCTGCAAACAAAAACTCACCAAAACCAGAAACAAAACGTAAAATCCTATAAAATCACCAAAATTAAAATGCAAAAACGAAAACAGTGGGTTGCCTCCCACTCAGCGCTTGTTTAAGGTCATTAGCTTGACCGGACGAACAAGATCAGTTTGCTGGAGATCCTGACAGAGACTTTGATTGCCTCTGTGCAAGCCTCCTCATCCATGGCGGAGAATAAGCTGTATCAGAATGATCCTGTCCAAGAAAAGAAGTAGTAAACTGCTCTCCAGGATCCAAAACCGTAGTGTGACTTGACTGCTTATCATCTCCATCCATAATGGTGAAGGTCTGCCCATCTATCAGTCGCTTGCACAGCTTGTCCATCTCAAAGTGCAGCGGCTCATCTCCCAGATGGAGATCTATCAGACTATGTCTCACATCTATTACTGCTCCTGCTGTAGCCAAGAATGGTCTACCCAGTATCAACGCATCATCAGGATCACTGTCATACTTCAACACTAAGAAGTCTGTTGGAACTAAATAGTTTCCTACTCTCACCAGGATGTCCTCAAGGAGTCCTTCTGGAACTCGTATAGACTGATCAGCTAGGACAAGAGAGGTCCTAGTAGGAGAAAAATCCAGCATACCCAGCTTCTCTGCCACAGAATATGGCATAAGACTTCCAGCAGCTCCCAGATCACAAAGAGAGCGCCTAAAACTATCCTCAAAGATAGAACAACTTAGCACAAAAATCCCAGGATCATGCAGCTTCTTGGGAACCTTGGTTAACAGCACATCACTTATCTGTTGAGGGACTACAATCACCCAATCTTTCAGCTCTTCATCCAAAGGCAACATCTTATTCAAGTACCTCTGCACACATGGGTGATAAGGTGGATCATCAGATGATGGAATTTCTTCCAACTCTTCACCAATCTCCTCCAGCCGCTTAAGCTCTTCAATCTCCTGCTTAATTACTTCAGATACTGAGGGATATAATCTAATGGATTGTGCATAAATATCCTGCTGAGTAATCTCAGACACCCCAGGGAATAAACGATCAAGCTCTAAATCTGCATCAATACCATCAGAATCCGGCGAGACTGTCTGTTCACGACCTGCAACGACCGACACTAGTGGTGTGTCGATCAATGCAACACTGTTTTCACAGTTTCTACCCGAGAGTTTTCCCCCAAAATCCGAAAATTCAGCTTCTTCTACAAACTCAGCTGTGCTTAGCTCAAATCCTTCACCTAGGTGAGATCTATCATCAATGTACACAGACCAGGCCTTAATATGGGTGTCTGCCACTCCTTTTCCCTTCATAGAACTGGAAATCTGATTCACCTGAGTATCCAACTGCTTCATATGAGTGTTCATAGACTCAAACTTTCCATTGAGATCCTCATAGACAGCATCCAACTTCTTATTGCAGTCCACAGAAATCTTGGTCTGACTCTCCAGCAGCTGTTCCATCATTGCCTCCATCTTACTCTCATGAGCAGTGGCTGCAGGAGGAGTCTGATAAGATGAAGATCCATAGGTTCTCTGAGTACCTTGTCCAAAAGGTTTCTGAAAACCACTAGTCTGTCCAAAACCAGAGGAGTTCTGATTGCCTGTGAAGGCACTCTTTTGTCCTCCATTGAAGAACCTGTTTCCCTGCTGATTACCAAATCTGTTACCTTGGAAACCAGATCCTCCAATGTAATTCACATCTTCTTCCTGATTGTCCTCCTCAGTCTGAATTACCTCAACATCTTGGGCAAAGTGGACAACTTTCTTACCAGCTAGAAGATTACAAACTGTATCCAGCTTAGATCTAATATCAGCAATCTCCGAATTCTCTACACTTCCACCAGATTTCTTTCTCCTCTCATCCATAGTCTTGCAACTGTTGCTGCTCACTAAGTTCTCAATCAACTGCTTAGCTTGTGCAGGAGTCCTGGTGTTGAAATTTGCATTACTGGAGTTATCCAGCGCAGACTGATATGGAAGATCTATGCCTCTGAAGAAGATACCTAGCAATGTGACCTCAGTGAATCCATGGTGTGGGCAGTCACGCTGGTACTTCTTGAATCTCATCCAGGCAGCTTTTAAAGGCTCCACAGGGCCTTGGGAAAATGTCAGAATGTCCTGTCTGGACTGATCAGAACGAGCATCATCATAGAAATGTCTCAGAAACTCCCTCTTCAGGGCACTCCAAGTAGTAAACTGCCCAGGTGGCAGTTGCTTAATCCATGCAGCAGCGTCACCAGCAAGACTGTGCGGAAAGAGCTTAAGAAACAGATAATCCTGGCAAACTCCATCATACTTCATGCCAGTGATTATATCCTCAAACTGATCAATGTGATCCATAGGCTGCTCCGTGGGGTGACCATGGAAGGCATTCTGTCTCATCAGCGAGTAGTAGATGGTTTTGATCTCAAAATCATTCCTCTCAAAACCAGGAATCACTAGAGCTGACCGGTTTGCATGAAACTCATCCGGTCTGTTGTAGTCAGCTAAAGTCCTCTCATGGACAACCATCTGTCTACCTTGGTTCTGTCCCTGACCTTGCGCCTGCGGCTGTGGTTCAGGTTCCTCAACCTCAGGGATCATTCGTCCCTCAGCATCAATCCGATGCCCAACATCATTGTACGGATTGTTATCTCGGTCCCTCAGGGTACCTTGAGCATCAGGCATTATGATTACCTTCTGTACCACCATCCTTGCTCTTCTTTCTCTTCTGTTAGTCCTCTCTAGTCGTCCAAGTTCGTCAAGTCCGAGATTAACGAGGTTCAAGTTCTGATTACTTCTAGTTTAACGCGTTTGCATAAACTGTCTGTAATCGTCAAGCAACGATCGATGCTATCAGTGCAACGATCGATTCAATCTCAGAATCGCCTAGTGACGATCGACACAAAGGTGAAACGATCGACGCTATGCGAAATCGGTACCTGCGACAGAGAGAAAACAGAGAAAGATTAGTAACTAAAACAAAAAACACAAAAAATAAAAATCCTAGTAAAAACCCTAAGTTCGATCCTATCGAAGACTCTAAGAGTCCCCGGCAACGGCGCCAAAAACTTGATAGGTCAAGAATTAATCCTATTCTACTGCAAGTGCACAGTTATGCAATCGTAGTATATAAGGTATCGAATCCACAGAGACTCCGGTTTCGATAGATTAAGAACTGTAGAGATTTAAACTAAGAATAAAGCAATGTGAAGTAAACTAAATAGCAGTGCGAGAAAGTAAACAAGTAGCAAGATTATCGGTGGTGAAAGCAGTTAATTAAAGGCGCTAAGTCTAGGGCGTTCTCAGGAAATCAGACAAGCAGACAAATCAATCAGTCATGATCTAATTAAGCTCAGTTCTAGAACTCAAATCACGGATATAGAATTAACCAAATTCCTTTGCGAGAATTCTCTAAGTCTAAGTGCAGCAATCCAAATTCCTTTGCAATTACTAACAGATTAAACCAGCATTAATTTCAATTCGATATGTTCACAATTAAACTAAACCAAATTCCTTTGCGAATAATTTAATTGCTCAACCTAAATAGTTCAGATTCTAAACCACACTTTCGTGTCGTATTTAGCAACCTAAGATCTAGATTCTAATTGATCAGGTTAGAACTAGCATTAAACTCAATTTAGATCGAAGAACATTCTATTCATGTGAATCCTTAACTGATTTAAACAAGTCTAGCAAGTCATGAAATCCTTAATGAGAAACCCTAAACCTAACTATGAATCTACTCAGACATGATTAATGAAACAGAAATCATAGAATTAATAGATTGCATATAAGAAATTAAATAGATAAAGGGGTTCGAAATCTTCTCCAAAATAGATGAAGTACATGATCAGATCAGCCCCAAAAGCTCTAAAAATCCCTTAGCTCTAAGTATGAAAGCGTAAGTAAATAAAACACCAAAATCCTAATTATATAGGCTAAATCTCGGCTGGGGCTTCTTTGTAAATACTGGAAACTTCTGGGCCAAAGTGTAATATCTTCATTCTTCATTAAACCGCCGAGTTCGGCCCATCTCGCTAGTGTGTCGATCGATGCACAATCATGTGTCGATCGATGCAGTCCTGCTTTCTGGACAGTGAGCTCAATATCTCGGCCAAACACTCCAAAAATCCCCAAAATGCTCCAATATCTCCAATTCTGCTCCAAACCTGATTATACCTGTAATAGACTCTAAAAGAACACAAAAAGACTCTAAAACACACTTATATCATGGCATAAAACCGGTAAAAACCATGATATATCACATCACTTCGTTACTTAATGACAAAGAAGGATGCAAAGCCACGTCTAATTTGATGGATACTCTTATTCAAAGAGTTTAATATTGAAATAAAAGACAGAATATGGGCAGATAATGGCATAGCCGACCACCTCTCCAGGATGAGGTGAAAGCTGATTTACCTATAAATGATTCTTTACATGAAGAAAACATTTAATCCGTAGAAGCCATCCCTCAAGGAAAAGGGACCTCTTGAAAAAATCATCGAACTCGAGCTGAGACGTTCAATATATTGTGGTTCCGACATATAGCGAACTATCTTGTTGCGGATGTAGATCATCCACAATTCTTTGGTTACCGAAAGAAGAAATTCTTACGAGAACTGAAGATATATTACTGGGATGAACCATACCTCTATAAGAAATGCTCTGTCAGTCTTTTCAGAAGATGTGTTCCCGAAGAAGAAGTCAATGGGATTCTTTTCGGATGTCATGGCTCTGCTTATGCAGGTCACTTTGCCATTTTAAGACAGTTTCTAAAGTCTTATAAGCTGGATTATGGTGGCGTACTGATGAGGACATCAGATCATCCAAACCCGGCTCGGACAAGCGGTACGTACCAACCTCGACCATGAGGCTGATCGAGCTATTCCCGACCACTCGGAACGTACCTGATGAGTTCCAGGAGGCCAAGACATGTTTTACAAGGCCAAATGACGTGGGATTGAGGATTTATCAGCCAACAACATGTTTCAGGAGATGGTCGACAACCGTCCACCCGGAGCCTTAGCCAAGTCCTGGAAGATGACCATAGGAGAATTGGTTCGAACCAATCATACCAGAATTGATATCCACCAGAAAGTATGCTATTTGGAAGAGTTTGGTCAGAAGGAATCAGCCTTGGTTCGAGCTAATCTTGGAGTATGTCTAGAAGCTGTCCATTTATCCTAGTCCACGAATATAGGTGCATTGAAGAGAGGTTGCAATCGGACCATGCGGATTCAAGCTGCAACTCAACCTGTTCTGGAAAACGGACTCACCAAGGAATCTTCACGAAGTGGAATCACATCAAGACCACTTTCTATGACGAAGTTATGCCCGTTTCAAGACAGGTGATTTTCAGGGAACCCGCTAAAGACCGACTTGCACATTTTGGAGTTCTCAGAACGAACCAGGGTGAATCAAGGAGTAAAGGAACTTGGTCTGGATTCTTGATTCATCAGGGAATGCATGAGAGTTGGAATCACACCCATAACAGCTCAGACGAAGAAGATATGCAATATCAAACCCGTAGGTTGCTGGACCTTCCTTATTTGGAAGCTCACGGATTTAGTAAACTCCATAACTATGTTTGGCGACCAGGAGCATGTGCAACATCTCCTTGGGCTGAGGTTTATACTCTTTTTTCCCTTAAGTGTGGTTTTATCCCAATTGGGTTTTCCCACTAAGGTTTTTAATGAGGTAAACCAAAGCCCGATACAAGAGAAGGAGAATCTGGCCCGTCCAACCTTCCTTCTTGTCTTTTCTTTTGTGATTTCTACCAGGCCCTTTTTGGCCCACTTGTAACCTAGACTATTGGCTATTTAAGCCATTCTTTTCGTTGCTAATAAGATTAAGTAAGTTTATGATAAGAAAACCCTAGTATTGTCTAGTGACCGATCTCTTGGTTCTTGCGTGGATTCCCCTTGAACAATTGATCCTATTGTCTTCTTACTTGTGTGCGTGAGTTACTAAAATTGTTCCTGTCTCTGTGCTGTTCGAATCATCCACCATCACCCATTGACCAAGGAGAGAGCGTCTTCGACCAGCTCCTTTGTCCCATCGTCCACCCGGTGTCGATCGATTCCCCATCGCGTCGATCGATCCCTCTCGACCACTCTGACCACCCACCTCCGATCTTACATCATATGGTATCAGATCTAAAAGCTCTTGAAACCAATCTGGTTATCTCTGAACCTTTGCTTATTTTGGTTTTTAGTTTTGTTATTTGCTTCTTCATAAAACGAAAACCCATATAAAAATTATCTTGTTTGCTTTGTTCTTCATTCGGCCTTGTTTTGTTCTTATTTTTCTTCTGTCTCATTGCTGTTTTATAAACTGAAAATCAAAGAAAAGGTGTTAGTGTGGAAATTGTTAGGTTGCTAAACTCAAACCGGCCGATAGTATCTAGTACCGCTAGGTTTTGTTACTCGCGATCGTGTTTGATTTACAGCTTTGAAATTGTGGTTGTTCGTTGTTGTTTATTTTGTTTTTGAATTCTGTTTGGATTCTGATTTTGTTGCATCCATACTAAAAAAATAAATAATTGATTGCTTGCTCTTGCTTAGGCCAGACCGCATATAGTCTTACCCTTAAGGTTGTGTGCGATTGTTGTTGCTCCTTGCTTGCGATTGCTGCTAGGTTGCATCGTTTGTTACCTCTTGCATTCACTTATCTGATTCCTTGTTCTGCTTGCATACATATATAAGGAAATAGATAGGTTGTGCTAGACTAAGAACCGGCTGCATCTTGTATTACCTTTCACTTGAGTTGTTTGCGTGAGTTTAGATTTGTTTTCTGCATACCTGGTTGATTGGCGTAAGTTCATATTGAATTAGGTTGCTACTTGTTTGATTCTACATCATAAATCTTAAAGGGAAAACAGACCTAGGATTAGTTTGCATTAAAGGATCATCTCGGTTAGTTGTTTGCGCAGCCGCGAAAAGGGTTTGAGACCCGTACCGTGTGGTGTGTGTTCCGTTCATATTTGCATATTTCCATTTTTTAAGATTTTCCTTTTTGTTGTATTTTGCCTTTTATCTTGTTGTTACATGTTTCCTAAACTGCATTCATACTATTGAACTTAACATTTTGCATTCTCTGTTGCATTCATAAGTAAAACAAAAAAATAAAACCGTTTAGCTTTAGTTGCATTTTTCCATTTGTTGTGAATTGCCGATTTGGTTTTTTTTTTTTTTGGTCTTCTTGTTTGTTTCAAGTTCATGTGGCACTTGATTTCGTTTCTAGTGTTGTTCTTAAAGGATTAGGTACCATGGAGAGTGAAGAAGAAGACGTGGCTGAAGATAAATTTTGTTTTGGTGGTGGACCAATTCAAGTGCAATACAACTCTAAACCGAAGGATCATTCCCATGATGAAGGAGAAGACTATGAGCCGCATAACCTCTATTTTTCAGGTCTTAAACAAGACCCAGAGGCATATCTAAGATGGGAGAGAGTCTTGGAAGATTGGTTTTGGTATCACAAAGTTCCGAAGGAGAAGAGATTATCTCATGCCATCAATGCTTTTGTTGGAGAAGTTTCTATATGGTGGATACAAGAAGAAGCTCTCAACTACTGCCATAACCCGGTCACTACTTGGGGAGTTTTAAAGCAGCATATGTACAAGGAATTTGTACAAAAGTCCCACAACTGTAGCTACATTCCCAAGAAGCTTATGATGAGATCATTCACGAGTTTCGATGCCAACACCAAAGAAGGAGATTGTTTTGGGTCAACAACCCACCAAGAGCCAATCTAATGAGCAAGGAACATCTCTCTTGAAGAAAACACATCGTAAAGAGGGAGGAAAAAAAGTGGATGACACGCTAGATTACAATATGATCCAAGAGGGCGAAGAAGACTTTCACGCCTTGGCCAACCCTAAGGTGATTTCTGAATTTAAAAACGCTGGAACCAAGGTAGATAATTCACAAGTACATGAACTGGTCCAAGCTGACACTTGCTTAGATGTTTATGATTCCATGACTGTGATAACGCACTTGTTTCTTGCCAAAGGTGCCCATATTATTGCAGGAACCAAAGGGACGAACCAGAAAGAAGTACCACCTGACCTTGGATGCTACAAGACCGAGGCCAAAGGAGATGATGGTGCAGCAGCTTTTCTGTGGCACCCAATCCAAAGCAGAGGAGTGATTTTGAGTCACCTATTCAAAGGAGCACGGCCTGATAGCCCTTACGACCACAAGCCCCGGATCCATCAAGTTAAGGCCATGGACTCACAAAAACACATGAAAGCTAACTTGCTTTCTATTGGTGCAGGTTATGCAGATTCGAGGTCAAATCCTTTTAAAGAGAGAGGGTATGATGAGGACATCAGATCATCCAAACCCGGCTCAGACGAGCGGTACGTACCAACCTCGATCATGAGGCTGATCGAGTTGTTCCCGACCACTCGTAATGTACCTGAGGAGGTTCAGGAGGCCAAGACATGTTCTACAAGGCTAAATGACGTGGGATTGAGGATTTATCAGCCAACAACATGTTTCAGGATTAATGATTGATATACCATGGATTTTAGGGCTTTTAACCATGGTATATGTCTTATTTATCGAGTCTATTACTATGTTTTAGAGTCATTTCAGGTATTTAACAGGTCTAAGTACTTTTGGAGCTGAATTGAAGATTTTGGAGCTTTTTGGAGTGTTTGGCCGAGAGATAGAGTTCTTTGTGGACATTTGAGGAATGCATCGATCGACACACCTTTGGTGTCGATCGTTGCATATGCGAGATGAGCCAGACTCGGCGGTTTAATGAAGAATGCTGATATTGCAGAAAAGCCCAGATATTTACACAGAAGCCCAAAACGTGTTTTAGACTATATATTAGGGTTTTTAGCCACTTGTTTAGGCTACGCTTTTCTTAAGTCTTATTTTATTTTCAGAGAGAGTTAGGGGCTGATCCTGATCTCGAAAGAGAGAGGATTTTGAACCCCAGTTCTTTATTTGATTTTATAATATTTGGTTTTCTATTCAAGATGTCTTCTGTTTCGATGAACATGTCTGAGTAGATTACCTGTTAAGTTTAGGGATTCTCATTAGGGATTTCATGGAATTATAGGTTGATAGATCTGTAGGGATTCATATCTGTTAGTTCTTCATCTAGGATTGTTCTTACTGCTTAATCTGAATTAGCTACCCAGATTTACGATGTTAGGTTGATTGATGCAACGACAGTTGGTTAATTAGCTAGAAAGAACCTAGATGAGCAATTGAATTACTCGCAAAGGAATTTGGTTTAATTGAATTGTGAACATATCGAACTTGATCTTAAAGCTAGTTTAATCTGTTAGTAATTGCAAAGGAATTTGGATTGCTGCACTTAGACTTAGAGAATTCTCGCAACGACAGTTGGTTAATTCTATATATGTGTTTGAGTTCTAGAACAGTTCCTAATTAGATCTGGAATGATTGATTGCCTGTGTTCCTGATTTCCTGAGAACTTCCTGGACTTAACGCTTCGCTTCCTTGCTCACAAACTCGCCTGATTTACTTTTCTGCTTGCTTTTTTTTTTAGTTTCTCATCATATTTGCTTTCTCCTAGTTTAATCTTTTCTGTTCTTAATCTATCGTTGACCGGAGTCCCTGTGGATTTGATACCCTAAGTACTACAACTACATCACTGTGCACCTGCAGTTAGTATAGGGTTAAAACTAGACCTATCAAGTTTTGGCGCCGTTACCGGGGACTCCTAGAGTCTTCGATAGACTTGAACTTAGGGTTTAGACTAGGTTTTTCATTTTTGTTTTTTGTTACTATTTTTTTTCTTTATGTTCCTGCGTTTCAGGTACGCCTGTAATCGCCCTGCAACGATCGACACGGTCCTGTTTGTCGATCGTCACATCATCGCGCTTGCATCGATCGATGCTTCTTCTGCATCGATCGACACATATCGTAAGGAAGATGTATGATTTCTTTAGTTCAGGGATTGACAGCTCGCAGATAGCTGGGCTGAAGAGCAAGGTAGACTCTCTACATAGTCTTGTACTTGGAAAGTATGCGCAAAAAGCTATCAACTGTGTTGGAGGGAATTAATTCTACAGTCAGAAATCTGCTTTTCAGAGACCCTTCCAGCAACAGAGTAACTGATTCTCAAGGAACTATGGTGTTTCTTCTTACCAAGCACCGCCTGCACCTACACATAAGAGCAGGTTGGAAGCTATGATGGAGCAGTTTTTTGAGGGAGAACAACAGATCACTGTGTCCTTCAACTTAAAGATTGATGCATTACATGAAGATCTGAACGGGAAGTATGAATCTTTGAGCACACATGTGAAGAAGCTGGATGTTCAAATCCAACAGACATCTCAAGCAATACAAAGGCATAATGAAGCTGGGAAAGCTGAACAGTACAGTCCATCAAAGCTGTGACCTTAAGAGATGAGATTGAGTTGCTAGGTGAAGAAGAGAGCATAATCTCGGATTTTCTGGATGAATATTGTCTGTCTGAGACATGCATCGATCAACACCCCCTTAGTGTCGGTCGACACGCAGTTCTGACGGTAATTTCGAGTTCTTACGACGAACATAAATCGACCATGGTCGACACTGAAGGTCGACATCAATTCAACGTCGATCGACACACTCTCGATGTCGATCGGTGCATCCCCGATATGTCTGATGGAACTAAAAATAATCGCCTTGTGTAGATCGACACACCTACTGCATCGCTCGGCACAAATAGCAGACGAGACCAGAAGCCTGCAACAGTCCCAAAACGAGTCTACAAGCCCATTGTGCCATATCCTAAGGTTCCTAAACCCTCTAAACAAGAGCTAGAAGTGGCTAACTGCATGAAAGTGATGGATAAGAAGATGAATGAAACTCCACCAGCTGAAGCTTCGCGAGTTCATGCAAAGAAGATGATCTCCACTGATGGTGATCTGAAAGAAGAAGTTCAGATTGGTGGAACTACAGTATCTGATAGTGGAGAGAAGAAGATGGCGGTTCCTCTTGAACCTGCTCTAACATCTTCAGTACCTGCAACTGCTCATAAGCAGAAAGCTCCAGACATCAGATCTGCACCAAAGGTAAGGTACAAATCACCTAAGCTTAAACCTCCTGAATCCATTGCTTTGAATGCAGGAAAACGCAGCATCCCACCCAAGCTTCACTCCCGCCCTGGTTCTCTTCCTTCTTTCCTTGGGAAATCTCATGATCCGAAAGCATATACACCACCTTGGATGAAGAGATATTCACAGAGACATTCAAATTCTCTGTTGAAACCACCATGAGTCCGATCTCCTTTCCACAGTCAAGCTATTGACTTTAAACAAGCGCTGAGTGGGAGGCAACCCACTGTTAGGTTTGCATAATTTATTTTTGGTGTTTTCATTAGCATTTTACGTTTTTGTTCTTGGTTTTTGGTGAATTTTGTCTGCAGGATTCGACAGTAATCGCAGTGCGTCGATCGACACACATTGTGTCGATCGTCATAACACGATCGAAATCGCATTGCAGCGGTCGTTGCGGTCCTGAGCAACGATCGACCATACATGAAAATCGCCTAGCAACGATCGATGCACCTAGTGCAACGGTCGATGCCTGAGCGACAGAGGTAAAAATCAGACATAACGCAACCCGTCCATTAACATTTAATTTTTTCTTTCTTTTTACCAACCCTTTGCTTGACACTACTGGGGACAGTGTGTCTTAAGTGTGGGGGAGGTGCTACTGATTCCTGTTTTCTGTTTTCTTAAGAGTCAGTCAGGTTTTCAAAATTTGTTTTATTGAGTCAAAACTAGTTTAAGTAAGAAACAATGATTTTTTTTGAGAAGATTTACAGCACTTGCAGGAACTTAAGTAACCATTGGGATGAAGTTGCAAGATGATCTCTGACTATTAGAAAACCCCATCACGGATCAACCTACTGAGGACAGCCACATCGCTTCAGGTATCAGAGGATCCTTTTACTGACTTCAAACTTAATACTGACTTAATTTTCTCACCTAAGGGCTTGGTATACTTTGTGTCGGATTCCTTTGTTAGTTCTGACACAGCCTGTAAACCTGTCCTTTTTGGTTCCCTTCTCCCCATCCATAAAAAAAAAAGTAATAAACTGAGGATGAGTTAGTAACTCCGAAGTGGTCATGGGAGTGGTAGCTACAACTATCATGTCCTGTGCATCCATGGAATGTGTCCAAAGTACACCCCTTAACGGGAAGAGCACTGATAAAAAAAATAAAATGATACCCAATGGGGAAAAATCAGAATGCTAAGGAAGGAAAAAGAGAAGAAAGAGACTAGAGAAAGATAGTATGGTGGTCTAGAGCTGATAAGGTAAGAGTCCATGTGCCTTTGATCGATACTCCTTAGGTGAGACCGCACTTAAATACTTGCAGAAGTCAATAGGGTGAATTTGAATGCGTGAATGTGATTGTGGAGTTTACTTATGACAGTTGCTAAGTGTGGGGGAAGTATATGTTGGTCTTGATATCTTGTGATTGATTCTTTCAGTGGTTTACTAAGGGGAATCTGAGTGTTGTTTCTTCTAGGATGAAAAGAGTTTCTGAAAGTTTTCAAACCTCTTGACTACATTTTAGTTCTTTGTTTTGAATGAGGACAAGCAAAGGCTAAGTGTGGGAGAGTTGATATACCATGGATTTTAGGGCTTTTAACCATGGTATATGTCTTATTTATCGAGTCTATTACTATGTTTTAGAGTCATTTCAGGTATTTAACAGGTCTAAGTACTTTTGGAGCTGAATTGAAGATTTTGGAGCTTTTTGGAGTGTTTGGCCGAGAGATAGAGTTCTTTGTGGACATTTGAGGAATGCATCGATCGACACACCTTTGGTGTCGATCGTTGCATATGCGAGATGGGCCAGACTCGTCGGTTTAATGAAGAATGCTGATATTGCAGAAAAGCCCAGATATTTACACAGAAGCCCAAAACGTGTTTTAGACTATATATTAGGGTTTTTAGCCACTTGTTTAGGCTACGCTTTTCTTAAGTCTTATTTTATTTTCAGAGAGAGTTAGGGGCTGATCCTGATCTCGAAAGAGAGAGGATTTTGAACCCCAGTTCTTTATTTGATTTTATAATATTTGGTTTTCTATTCAAGATGTCTTCTGTTTCGATGAACATGTCTGAGTAGATTACCTGTTAAGTTTAGGGATTCTCATTAGGGATTTCATGGAATTATAGGTTGATAGATCTGTAGGGATTCATATCTGTTAGTTCTTCATCTAGGATTGTTCTTACTGCTTAATCTGAATTAGCTACCCAGATTTACGATGTTAGGTTGATTGATGCAACGACAGTTGGTTAATTAGCTAGAAAGAACCTAGATGAGCAATTGAATTACTCGCAAAGGAATTTGGTTTAATTGAATTGTGAACATATCGAACTTGATCTTAAAGCTAGTTTAATCTGTTAGTAATTGCAAAGGAATTTGGATTGCTGCACTTAGACTTAGAGAATTCTCGCAACGACAGTTGGTTAATTCTATATATGTGTTTGAGTTCTAGAACAGTTCCTAATTAGATCCGGAATGATTGATTGCATGTGTTCCTGATTTCCTGAGAACTTCCTGGACTTAACGCTTCGCTTCCTTGCTCACAAACTCGCCTGATTTACTTTTCTGCTTGCTTTTTTTTTTTAGTTTCTCATCGTATTTGCTTTCTCCTAGTTTAATCTTTTCTGTTCTTAATCTATCGTTGACCGGAGTCCCTGTGGATTCGATACCCTAAGTACTACAACTACATCACTGTGCACTTGCAGTTAGTATAGGGTTAAAACTAGACCTATCAGTGATCGTTCCAGAACCCAATTGGAACAATCTTATTTGGAGATGGTCGACATCCGTCCACCCGGAGCCTTAGCCAAGTCCTGGAAGATGACCATAGGAGAATTGGTTCGAACCAATCATACCAGAATTGATATCCACCAGAATGTATGCTATTTGGAAGAGTTTGGTCAGAAGGAATCAACCTTGGTTCGAGATAATCTTGGAGTATGTCTAGAAGCTGTCCATGTAGCCCTGTCCGCGGATAAAGATGCATTCAAGAGAGCATTGCGATCGGACCATGAGGATTCAAGCTGTAACTCAACCTGTTCTGGAACCTGACTCACCAAGGAATATTCACGAAGTGAAATCACATCAAGACCATTTACAATGAAGAAGTTATGCTCGTTTCAAGACAGGTGATTTTCAGGGAACCCGCTAAAGACCGACTTGCACATTTTGGAGTTCTCAGAACGAATCAGGATGAATCAAGGAGTAAAAGAACTTGGTCTGGATTCTTGATTCATCAGGGAATGCATTAGAGTTCGAATCACACCAATAACAGCTCGGACGAAGAAGATATGCAAGATCAAACCCGAAGGTTGCTGGACCTGCCTTATTTGGAAGCTCACAGATTTAGTGAACTCCAGAACTATGTTTGGCGACCAGGAGCAAGTGCAACATCTCTTTGGGCTGAGGTTTATACTCTTTTTTCCCTTAAGTGTGGTTTTATCCTGATTGGGTTTTCCCACTAAGGTTTTTAATGAGGTAAACCAAAGCCCGATACAAGAGAAGGAGAATCTGGCCCATCCAACCTTCTTTCTTGTCTTTTCTTTTATGTTTTCGACCAGGCCCTTTTTGGCACACTTGTAACCTAGACTATTGGCTATTTAAGCCATTCTTTTCGTTGCTAATAAGATTAAGTAAGTTTATGATAAGAAAACCCTAGTATTGTCTAGTGGCTGATCTCTTTGTTCTTGCGTGGATTCCCCTTGAACAACTGATCCTATTGTCTTCTAACTTGTGTGTGTGAGTTACTCAAAGTGTTCATGTCTCTGTGCTGTTCGAATCATCCACCATCACCCATTGACCAAGGAGAGAGCGTCTTCGACCAACTCCTTTGTCCCATCGTCCACCCGGTGTCGATCAATTCCCCATCGCGTTGATCGATCCCTCTCGACCACTCTGACCACCCGCCTCCGATCTTACATCACGTACTATGTTCAGAGATGTACAAAATTTCATCTCTCGATGTGATGCATGCCAAAGAATGGGGAACATAAGCATGAGAAATGAAATGCCTCAAAATTTCATCTTAGAAGTTGAAGTATTTGATGTTTGGGGTATAAATTTCATGGGGTCATTCCCACCCTCATTTGAAAATCAATACATACTCGTCGTTGTTGACTATATGTCAAAATGGGTAGAGGCGATTGCAATCCCAACCAATGATGCAAAAGTAGTCATAAAAATGTTCAAATCTTCCTTTGTTTTGGAGTACCACGAGTAGTGATAAGTGACGGAGAATCGCACTTTATCAACAAGGTTTTCGAAAAACTGTTGAAAAAGAATAGAGAAATCATATCTGGTTGAAATCTCAAAAAAGAGAAATCAAATCAATCTTGCAAAAGACCACATGAATAAATCGGAAAGATTGGTCAGTAAAACTAGACGATGAACTATGGGCCTATCGGATGACATTCAAAACCCCTTTAGGCACTACACCATTTCATATTGTCTATGGCAAAGCTTGCCATATTCCAGTAGAATTAGAATATAAAGCACAATGGGCAATTAAGGATATGAACTTCAACACCAAAACGACTGGTGAAAGAAGGTTGATCCAGCTGAATGAGTTGAATGAAATTTGATTCAATGCATATGAGAATTATAAAATCTACAAGAAGAAAACAAAGGCATACCACGATAAAAAGATCATACCACGATCATTTGCTGCAAATGACCAGGTTCTTCTTTTCAATTCGCGACTTAAAACTTTTTCCCGAAAATTTAAGATCATGATGGTCCGGCCCTTTTAAAATAAAGGAAGTTAAACCATATGGAGCAGTCGTGCTTTGGGGAAGAGATGGAGAATCCTTGAAAGTTAACGGACAGCGTCTCAAACCATACCTCGCCGAATTTGGCAGTGACGAAAGAGAGGCAATGTACCGAGCTGATGCACCATCATCTTAGTCCCGCAACAAACGTCTAGCTAACGATGTTAAACAAAAGCGCTTGATGGGAGGAAATCCATTTGTTATTTTAATTTCTTTTTGTTTCCTTTTGCTGTTGACCTCTTTTTCTTCTCTTAGTTTTCGTTAAAAAAACAGGTCACGCAGCCGTCGCCAATCGGCAATCAGCCTCGATCCACCCATCTCCAGCCGAGGCCGAGCCTCTCTCGGCTATGTCTTTAACACACACAGTCGCGGGCCCCATACAACCGGCCGCGACCGACGATCCACCATCCGCCACTCCATACCGTCTACCACCAACCCAAGTCAACGTCCATTAACCATGGACCATGCTTCTTGACCACGATCGACTAGATTTCACCGTGAACCCGACCGTCCGTCACTTGCCCAACACTTACAAGCCACCGTCGATCGAACTCACAACAAAATCACCATACGGTTCTATCTATACTTTTACTTTTACTTTTATTTTTATTATTATTGCATTTTTTCCATCTTTTCACAACTTTTTCACACTTCGGACAGTGTGATTTAAGTCTGGGGGAGGATATTATCAAATTTCATCTTTTAAGTGTTTTTAAAGTGTTTTTAAAATAATAAGATTGAGATGATTTTGATTTGAGTAGGTGTGAGTACACAAAACTATGATTATTAAGTACCTATGTGCTTCTACGCTATTCCTAGTGACATCTATTTCGAGATTCAATACTAGACTAGGCGGTAGCTAGAGTTATATTTCTACGACACCGGCCCGAGGGATTCACTCTATAGAGATTTACTATGAAGGATATGCTAGCTCTATAATATATAACCTAACATGATCTTAATTATTTCTCATCTTAAGTTTTAGGCTCGACGACGAACCAGACATTCATGACATCTTTAACCTTTTCATCACTCTACATCTTTCACTTTTTCACCACTCTGTTGTCATTGAATGGCCAGCTCATCTTTAGTTGGTTCCCTACCCAAAACTTAACCATCTTTTCGAACCTCATGCATTCTCTCTTTTATGCAAATATGTGGAAAAACGCCTGAGAGAGAGCAACGACGCAGTTCTCAGTAACTAAAGACGGAGGCACTGGAGACATTGGAGTAGGATAGACGAAATCAACAAAAGGAGCTTTGCTTTGCCTTCATCATCTCATAAAAATTCGTTTTTCTCATGGCTCTATCACTATAAGGCGTTTTCCCCTTTCGAAAAAACGTGAATAAAGGAAGGGAAAGAAATAAAAGCCCATAAAAGTCAAGTGTAAAAAAAATAAAACCAAGGCAAGAAATGGTTCGATCACAAAGACGTCCAGGAGCCGTTTCTATAAAAGACTCCGCAGAAATATCTAAGTCTAGGGGAAGAAACATGAAGAATTCTAGAAGGAGGAACGAGTAGCTAACTTGTGAAATAGTGACTAAGGGCTGTGGACATCAACAATTCCATTTTCTCTTGATGTTTTGTGTGATATCTAGCATCCTCCATAAAAGCGGTAACCGAAACACTTTTAGCCTCACCGATAAAATGCCTTTTAATACATAGCCTTGTTAGTCATGCTTAGGTCTTCTGATGAGAAATTCACATACCACCATTAATGAATGTAGAGAGCTAGTTGACCTGATTTGGAGTCTAGATAGTTTTAATTCTATATGATGGCATTATTGACTAGTGTTGCAGGGATTTGATGAGAATTTTCTAGACTAGGTTTAGATTGATGCATATCAAATGGTTATGGTTTAGAAGGACGGTCACTGGGATTTTGTGAAATCACTGAATAAAATCCCCGCTTTTCCAACTTCTTTCCTAACTTAGATTTTTGTTTTGTTTGAGGACAAACAAATGTTTAAGTCTTGTGAAGCTGATATAATCCGTTTTATATACCTTTTTAGCTATCATTTATATACTTTTTACTGGTGTTCTAAAATGTTATCTGATGGTTTTCAAGTGATCTACCCTTTATAGTTTTATTTGACTTTTCAGGAAAAGAAGGCAAAACAGACCAAAAGTCCACATTTTGGCTCTCACACTTTTAGTCAAAAGTTTAAAATCAAATGGAGGCCTTCCCACCGATAGATCATGCTCAAATTTGGATATAGGGATATTCTAGCTTTCATTTGCAACTGGATTGAGGACGATATGACAGTTAGATCTAATGATATATCAAGAACAAGATGGCCCAATGTGTTGGGAATGTCCTGAAATCTACCGTACTATCTCTAGAAAGTATGATAAGTGTCGAGATCAGACATAAGTCATAAATACTGGGTGATCATGATGACTTGCTAGAGTCCGCTCTTGATCTATAAGCTTAGGACTTATTACCAGTATTGTATGATCCCAAAGGGTCACACACCATAGCTAACGGGAAAGTTAAATGGAAATAATACGGTAAGATGCAAAGGCATTTACTGTATTTGTACAGAGAATTGGGCCAAGACAAAAACGGGCTTTTTGTCTGATTTGTGTTTTGGGCCCAAAAGCCTAATAGGCCATTAGTTAATAACTTGGGCCTATATAAGGAAAGAGGGAGGCGCCAGAAACCCTACCTCTTCTGCGATTTTCTGAGCTGTGCCGTCCTCTCTCTCTCTGTGATTTTCACCTCGGTCTAGCAGCCTGATCCGTAGCTTGTAAGCGTGTGGATACCTAGGAGGAGCCGGTGATAATCTGCTCTAAGTAATCTCGTCATTACCAATCAATCCGCTGCACCCTAAAAGAGGTAATGATCCTGATCTGATCATATGATTCAACTGCAATCACCTAGATCCGAGTTATGTATGTGCTAGGTTGTAATCCGAGAATTAAACCATGAACACACTCATAATCAAACAGTGGTATCAGAGCCAGGTTGTTAGGTTTTTGCTGTTTGGATCTTTGTATGAATTGATTTTGATTTTGCTTAATATTCATAAAGAAATCGCTGAATTGAATTGTATTTGAATCGATGAGTTGAATTGTTGTTGTCGCTTGTTGACATAAGGTTATTAATTCGCTTGTCGTCTTGTATAACATTCAATTATTCAATTTGGAAAACTTGAATCTATTATTGAATTATAAATGCTGGAAACGTGTTAGGGTTTGATAATAGTCAAAATCACGTTTTGTCCTATATGAATTGTCATGATCGCTTTCAATTAGTAAAGTCAAAACATGTTTTGTCTTTAGTGATTTTATGAATCGCTTTTTGTCTTTGCTGAATAATCCATTATCGAATTGGCTTGAATTTGTTTAATTAAGTTTCATTCGGTTTGGTGGTATTCGATCACAAGATTTTGACATGATAGGTTGACTTTAAGAAACATGTTCTTTGTTTTGTTCATATAAGAAACGATTTGATGGTTAATTAATGTGATCATAATCGAATTTTAAAAGAGATATTATAAAGATCACGTTTTGTTAAGGTTGGTTAGCGTGATTTAATATATGAATTAATTAATTATTTAATTAATTATGGTTCAATCGGTTAACCCAAAATCGCGGTTTGCTGGAAATTATTTAATGCAATTGGTATTATTTAATTTCTGGTTAAACCGGATTGAAATTCAAAAATTGAATTTTAACCTAAACCGAAGGCTGGTCTAAGTTTGATTTGGTTGGACCAAATAATTTAGAGCTGGTCTGGTTTAGTAAATAACCGATGGTTTTGATAGTTAATTTGGTCTTGGACCAGAATTAATAAACCGAATCGGTTATGTCAAATTATTGGGCCAACTGGAATTCTATGGTCTTGGGCCAAGAATTGGGCCTATAATTTGTGACCCAACCCAAAATATTTAATAAAATATTAAATTAGAAATTTCTATTTTTAGTATGTTACTAAATTTAGAAAGTTTCTAAAATAATAAAGTTTCCCAAAATAGTAATCTTCTATTTTTTGGAAATAAAACTTAAAATCCTCAAAAACAATATCAAGCTTGGATGTCTTTCCAATCTTGTCAGCTACTTAACGCTTATTCGATTACAGATATGGCTTACAGTGTGAGGTGTCTGTTTTCGCGTAAGTAAAGTAGTATATAGTCACTAATTTCATTGGGAGTCCCAGACTTTAGTGATTATTTGACTGTAAGAGATTGGTTTCCTTGACTGGGCCATCGGGAGTCCCGGGCCTTGAGACATCTTGTGAATTTGGGCCTCGGGTCCAATTCACAACCGAGAGTTATATGAGATATAACTAGCTGTGCGTATGCTTACCAAGTAAAGCTAATTCCGGGTGACGGCCAGTGGCCCACTTTGGATTTAGCTGAACATGGATCTCGGAATCATTGCATTCTTATGAGGTTAAACAAAGAAATTTTGAATGCAATACGAGTTTTCTTATAAGTTTTTAAGATTACTCTTTTATGAACTAAATAACTAAAACTCTATTGTCTCATATTTTCAGCTATGTCAAGCACAACAACACAAAACACTTTCTCGATCCGGTCTGCCCTTGAGAAGGACAAACTGAACGGATCAAACTTCCTGAACTGGTCCAGGAACCTGAGACTTGTGCTCAGGCAGGAGAAGAAGGCTTATGTCCTTGAAAGAGTTCTCCAACCTAGACCTGCGAATAATGCCGCACAAGCTGTGAAGAATGCTTGGGATACGCATTCTTCAGATGCTAATGACGTGATTTGCCTGATGTTGGCGACAATGGCTCCCGAACTGCAGATGCAGTGGGAAGGCCTGACTTGTCCCATGGAGCTGATGGCAAATCTGAAAGCGTTGTTTCAGGAGCAGGCTCGTACAGAGAGATTCCAAACTGTTAAGAATCTCTTGGACTGTAAAATGGCTAAGGATGCAGCAGTGAGTCCACATGTTCTGAAAATGATGGGTTATCTCGATCATTTGACTAGACTCGACTGTCCTATAAGCCAAGAGCTTGCTTGTGATATCGTTCTGCAGTCTCTTACTCCTGCATATGACCAGTTCATCTTGAACTATAATATGCATGGGTTGATAAAGACTTTGCCTGAGCTACATGGTATGCTCAAGACTGCAGAACCTAATCTGAAGAAGGCCAAGGAGCCATCTGTACTCATGGTGCAGAAGGGCAAGGGTTTCAAGAAATCCGCTGCAGACAAGGGAAAGGGCAAGGCAGTCGAAAAGGCCAAGCCCAAGCCCGTGTCTAAAGCTGGGCCTTCTGATATCTGCCACTTTTGCAAAGAGGCAGGGCATTATCGCAGGGACTGTAAGAAATACCAGGAAAGTCTGAAGAAGAAGAAGAAGTCCTTGGAGACTACTGCTTCAGGTATTTTTGTTATTGAAGTAAATACTACTACTTCTGATAATACCACTTGGGTATTAGATACTGGATGTGGGGCTCATATTTGTACTAATATGCAGGCGCTCAGCAACAGTAGAAGGTTGAAGCAAGGGCAAGTAGAGTTGCGGGTTGGCAATGGAGCGAAGGTTCCAGCACTGGCCGTTGGCACTTACTTGTTGTCTTTACCTTCTGGATTTATTTTAGAACTTGAGAATTGTTATTTTGTACCTGCTATAAGCAGAAATATCATTTCAGTTTCATTGTTGGATTTGCAAGGATTTGATTTTTCTATTAAGAATAAATTGTGTTCCTTTAATCTCAATGATATGTTCTATGGCTGTGCCCCTCTTATAAATGGGCTGTACATGCTGGATCAATCTGCTCCAGTATATAACATAAATACAAAACGGTTCAAATCTAACGAAGAAAATGAAACGTTTCTCTGGCATTGTCGTTTGGGGCACATTAGTGAGAAACGCGTCAAGAGGCTCCATTCGAATGGACTCTTGGGCTCATTTGACTTTGAGTCTTGTGAGCAATGCGAATCTTGCCTAATGGGTAAAATGACACGGGCGCCTTTCAATAAACCCACAGAAAGGGCCAGTGAACTATTGGGCCTGATACATACTGACGTGTGTGGCCCAATGTCCACAAGTGCTAGAGGAAACTTTCAGTACTTCATTACATTCACTGATGATTTCAGTAGATATGGATATGTCTACTTGATGAAACATAAGTCGGAAACCTTTGAAAAGTTCAAAGAATTCCAGAATGAAGTACAGAACCAGCTTGGTAAAAGTATTAAGGCTCTTCGGTCGGACCGAGGAGGAGAATACTTGAGCCAGGAATTTCGTGATCATCTGAGTGAGTGTGGGATTATCTCCCAACTCACACCTCCTGGAACACCTCAGTGGAATGGTGTGTCTGAGAGAAGGAATCGGACATTGTTAGATATGGTCCGATCCATGATGAGTCACACAGACCTTCCTATATCCCTTTGGGGATATGCTTTGCTCACCGCAACGTTCACACTGAACAGAGTGCCATCAAAGGCAGTAGCAAAGACACCATATGAGATATGGACTGGAAAAGCTCCAGCAATGTCTTTTCTCAGAATTTGGGGTTGTGAAGCCTATGTCAAAAGATTAATCTCAGACAAGCTTACACCAAAATCTGACAAATGCTACTTCATTGGTTATCCTAGGGATACCAAGGCTTATTACTTCTATCTGCGATCCGAGAGCAAAATCTTTGTTGCTCGGGATTGTACTTTTCTTGAAAGGGAGTTTCTCTCTAGGAAAGATAGTGGGAGTAAGGTACAACTTGATGAAATTCAAGAAGGACAGGAACCTGTTCAACCTAATGAGGAAGAACAGCAGGATGAATTACATGAAGTTGTAATAGAACCTGAACCTGCAGTACATGAAGTTCGAAGATCCGGAAGGATCCGTCACGAACCTGATAGATATCAGGGTTTTCTCGTGACTAATTGCCATGATCTTTTGATCATTGACGGTGATGAACCCTCGAACTTTGCAGAAGCCATGATGGGCCCTGACTCCTTAAAGTGGCGTGAAGCCACTGAATCCGAGATGGACTCCATGTCTGTCAACCGAGTGTTTTCACTGGTTGATTTACCCGCTGGTGCAAAAGCCATCGAGTGTAAATGGATCTTCAAGAAGAAGATTGACATGGATGGAAATGTCCAGATTTACAAGGCCAGGTTGGTGGCAAAAGGTTTCAAGCAAATTCATGGTATAGACTATGATGAAACCTATTCACCAGTGGCCATGATGAAATCAATTCGGATTCTCCTAGCAACTGCCGCTTATTATGATTATGAGATTTGACAGATGGATGTGAAAACCGCCTTCCTGAATGGAATCTTGGAGGAGGATGTGTATATGACACAACCTGACGGTTACATTGATCCTAAGAATGCTGGGAAAGTATGCAAACTTCATAAATCCATTTATGGATTGAAGCAAGCATCGAGGAGTTGGAATCTTCGTTTTGATGAAGCAATAAAGAACTTTGACTTCATCAGAAACCAAGAGGAACAATGTGTGTATAAGAAAACTAGTGGGAGCAAAGTGGCGTTTCTTATCCTATATGTTGATGACATATTGCTTCTTGGAAATGATATTCCAATGCTGAAGTCTGTTAAAGACTGGCTGGGAAGTTGTTTTTCCATGAAGGACATGGGTGAAGCCGCGTATGTTCTTGGAATCCGAATCTTTAGAGACAGATCTAAAAAGCTGATTGGACTTTGTCAAGATGCTTATATAGTTCACGCCAATGATACATGGTGCTACACTAAGCAAGGATCAGTGTCCTAAAACACCTGATGAGCTTAAGCGCATGAGTAGGATTCCTTATGCTTCGGCTATAGGATCTATCATGTATGCCATGATCTGTACTCGTCCTGATGTTGCTTATGCACTAAGCATGACGAGTAGGTACCAGTCTAATCCAGGTGAGAGTCACTGGATTGCCGTAAAGAATATCCTGAAGTATTTGAGGAATACTAAGGATAAGTTCTTGGTCTACGGAGGAAGTGAAGTGCTTGAAATGAGTGGATTCACGGATGCAAGTTTTCAGACAGATTAAGATGATTTCCGGTCACAGTCTGGCTACATCTTCTGTCTGAATGGCGGTGCAGTAAGTTGGAAGAGCTCCAAGCAGAGCACCGTGGCAGATTCCACAACTGAAGCTGAATACATCGCTGCTTCAGAAGCTGCGAAGGAAGGAGTTTGGATAAGGAACTTCTTGATTGAACTCGGTGTATTCCCAAATGCCACTGAGCCTCTAGCACTGTATTGTGACAACAATGGTGCAATTGCTCAAGCCAAGGAACCGAGACATCATCAGAAATCCAAACATATTATGAGAAGGTATCACCTGATTCGTGATATAGTGAATAGAGGTGAAGTGATGGTCAGCAGAGTTCCCACTGATGAGAACGTGGCTGACCCGTTGACAAAGCCACTCCCGAGACCTAAGCACGAGTTGCATACTGCTGCTGTAGGAATTAAAGATATTCATATGTAATCTCTTTTTGAGTGGGAGTTGTGAGGGCTTTATTTTAGTTATTTTGATTGGTTCATGTAAGCATTTTAAATGTTAATGAAATTTTTATTTCTGGATTATTTTTAACTGTGATATAAAATAATCGTTCCAAAATGATTCATGTCATTATATATGGGCCATCGAAGTACATGAGTTGACTTGATCCTGAAACCCCATATTTAACGAAGTGACATAAATCATAGTGTCCATAGTCGAAGGTTGTTGAAATTGGAACACCAACAACCACTTGAGACTAGATTGTGTTGAGACTTATGACCAAGTTTCGAGGGGTCATAGATGCGCGGCATCAAAGTCGACACATAGGTATATGTAGGGGAGCATATGACCGGACATGGCCTGTGATACCCCGTATCCGAAATACGGTCAACAGGCAGCAGAAAAGTCCACCAGGGGTAAAATTGTCATTTTACCAATGTCGGGGGTAAAATGGTAATTTTACCAAAGTTCGAGACGGAAGCCGAAACGGGCCGAATATTCTTATATTTTAATATAAAGAATGTTCACAAGACCAGAGTTGAAGAAATCGGAGCAGAAACATGTTTTTCGGTGAGTCGGGAATGGAAACCGACAAAACCGATAAAACTTCAAATATTCATAACCGGAGCTACGGGTGTCCGTTTGAGGCGATTCAAATTGCTAAATTCATCTAAGAGCATCTAGAATCTGAATATGGGGCTTGTTGGATTTATAGAAGCATATAAGGATTTTCTATAATATTAAACACTAAAACAGTAATATCGGTACGTCAGAATGGTTCGAGATTGAAGATCTTCTAGAAACGTTTGGTGCAATGGCTTTGGCAGGATTAAACCCACAAGAGAAAAGTGTCCTATCCTCCTTAGGCGCCACCTAACCTAATTCTTCTAGAAGAAATGACACATGTCATGGTTACTTGGAGAGAAAGCTAAGGAGAAGATTCAATGAACTCTCACCTTCTAGAAGCTGATGGCGTGGAGGGCTGCATGAGAGGCAAGGACAAGTGTACAGACAGGTGTCTTCAATCCATGGAGTTGCTTCAGCTATATAAGGAGGCCTTGGGTCACTTCTTTTACTCACACCAACAAAAACAAGAGAAAAAGAGAGAAGAAAAAGAGAGAAGGAGAGGAAGAGGAGGAGAAGCGTGGGGAGAAGGAGGAGAAGAAGAAGGAGGAGGAGAAGGAGGAGGAGAAGAAGAGGAAGACCGGAGGTAGCCAGAAGAAGTCGGAGGAGGAAGAAGAAGCCGGAGGAGGAGGAAGAGCCGAGAGAAGAAGAAGCCGGAGGGAGGAGAGAAGAAGGAGGAGCTGGAGGTGAGAGAGAAGATAAGAAGGAGAGAAGAAGCATGAGAGAAGAAGAAAAGAAGGAGGAGAACGTGAGATAAGAGAGAGGGAAGAAGAGAAGAAGCGTGAAAGAGGAGGAGAAGAAGAAGAAGGAGAGAGAGAAGAGTGAAGCGTGAGGGAGAAGAAAGGAGGAGAGAGAGAAGAATGAAGCATGAGGGAGAAGAAAGGAGGAGAAGAAGAAGAGGTGAAGCGGGAAGGAGAGAGAGAGATAGAAGAGGAAGCGTGAAGGAGGAGAAGAGGAGAGAGGAGAAGAGGAAGAAGAAGAAGCGTGAAGAAGAGAGAGAGAAGAGGAAGAAGAAGAGAGAGGAAGAGAAAGAGAGAAGAAGAGCGTGAAGAAGAGGGGAGAGAGGAAGAGGGAAGAAGCGTGAAGAAGAGGAGAGAGAGGAAGAAGGAAGGAGAGAGAAGCGTGAGATGAGGAAAAGGAGAGAGGAAGAAGAAAGACCGGAAGAGATAGAAAGAGGAGAGAGAAAGAAGAGAGAGAAAGTAGAGAGAGACGTGAAGATGAAGAAGAGAGAGAAGGAGGCGTGAAGGAGAGAGAAGATTGTCCGGAAGCTTGGTTAGAATTATGCGGTCAACGGTCAGGACGTTCGGGAAGCTTCGGGATTCGAGTTCGTACATTCGGGAGGTTCGGGTTCCAGTTCGGAGGTCTCGGGATTCATACAGTGTCAGAACCGCCATTTCCGCGCCTATCTCACTGTGAGTCGGCTCACAAACTCATAGATTCATATAGACCATAAATTGATAAACCGTAGTGCTAGGATTGCATACCCGTTACTTAACCTAATTAGTAATCAATAATTAATTGGACGTTAATGATAAACCGGTTAGGATCAGATAAGCACGCTAGGTTTAAAGAATTAAATGGTAAATCAATTGTGTGCCGCTAGGTTGTTAGTATCGATTGGGTGATGCATTCATATAGACCGTTGTTTAGGACCGTATATGCATCTATATATGTATCAAGAACGATAATTAATGAATCTATATACGGGAATTAAGACGACATTAAAATATGGTTGAACCTAAACAAACGTATAGAATATTATAACGGGGTTGGGGTTTATGTTTAATAGCGGGATTGAGTAATGAATAAAGTTAATTAATAATGAGACGTCGGGGAGTTAGTAAGTTTACTAACTCTAAACCGACAGATCGAGAAGTTAATAAAAGATACCTAGGATGGGTTAATAAGGAAGTGGTGTGTGTTGTGAGCCGTCTACGGGTTAGCAATCCGCTAACCCAAGGTAGCGGACGAGAATGAATTAAAAGACTTAGAAACCCTAATAAGCCTGCTTGTGTGTGATTGTGTGATTATGTGATTGTGTGATTGATTGTGATTGTGTGATTGTATTGCTGTTATTGTGAGATTTGTGTGCAGGTTTGTTAGACTGCTCGGTGTTGGGCCGAGCAGTTATTGCGGACACTTACTCCGGTCACGGGACCGGGTAAGTTAGTGGTGCTGACTAGGTATCTTACCTAGTCAGAGCGGTGGTAGCGTAGTGGCTTGCGGAATGGTTGGAGATTTATTATTGATATTGATTGCGTGATCTGTGCTAGAGTCCCAGCGAGTCTGCGTGTTTATATTTCTGCACTAGGACACTAGGGTGCGTTAGATTCCGCAAGCCTAGGTTTTGTTTACGTTCCGGTACTTCCGACCCGATTGGATCCTCGGGTTTTACCTAACCGGATCATGGTGATTCCGGTTATGGTGTTAACCTATCGGGTGACGCCGGTAGGT
This sequence comes from Orychophragmus violaceus, assembly GCA_030180135.1. NCBI lineage: Eukaryota > Viridiplantae > Streptophyta > Magnoliopsida > Brassicales > Brassicaceae > Orychophragmus > Orychophragmus violaceus. Next base: position 81,772,914 of record CM058232.1, on the reverse strand, counting down.
GTGTGATTCGGAGAATACGGGGTCATGTCCTAGGGCCGAATCACATGGAAACTCTGGCTATCTAGGGGGTAGTCCGAGTCACCGCGTATCGATGGACAGAGAACGGTGTCCTACTCGTGGGACCTTGTGTACACGTTTAGGAGTCGTGGGTTAGTTACCATATAGGTGACGATGTAAACCCGTGGAAGTTACCGAGTTCGTAGGGCCCATTGTTGTTTATTCTTTCTTTCGTTGCGCGATAGATAGATCGAGTCCAATCGAGGACATGTGCCGCAGTGCCTTCGATTTCCCTTAATTCACTTTATCTCTGGCATTGATTGTGTATGTTTGGGTTTATCACGACATGGTAGTGAGTGATCGACTATTTTTCCTGCTGATTGTTATTTTGGGTTTTGGGGCGGGAATTTGTAGACTTAGATAGATTAGAAGCCATTAGTGGGGAGCCGATTCACTGGGTGATCTTAGATCGCTCATTATACTCTTTTTGTGTTTTTCAGGTTTAGCAGCGACGGACGCGGGAGGTTCTCGGTGAAGTTTCGGGATGGCTTGTGACGGGATTTGATTCGTGATTTTTGAGTGTTTTCTCGGTTCGGCGTTATTGTTATTTCGTGTGTTGATTTCTTTGTATATTTGACTTGACGATTGTTTGTGAAAATTCTATTAAACGTTGTACTCAATGTTGATTACTCAGAAATGAAATTGTTTCCCTGATATGAGGTTTAAGTCCGAACCGACACAACTCATCGAAGTAGTGCAAGTGGTACCGCTTGTACTATGGATATGAGGATAGCGGAGTCGGGGATAGATTGGTGCGAGCCTTTGTCTCAAACCGAACTAACTTTGGCTTCGTCCTGTGGCAAACTTTTCCCATTCGACTTGCTCGGGTTCGATCGGTCTTGTTCTTGTTTGATTGTTGACCGGTCAGCTCGACGGTCAGCGGAGAATGGGAAAGGGGCGTTACAGAAAGGTGGTATCAGAGCATGGTTCTGCATGGGTTTCAAAACATTTCATTTTTGAGTGTTTTCCGCGTTTTATCGAGTCAAATGTATCACACAAGCATCCATTAGGAAACCGAGCCGCGTCCGTTAAACCCGGGGTTGGGATGGGGAGTAGCATTTTTGTATTATTTGTACTAACTTTTCTTTGAGTTTTGGTTGCAGTCGTGCAGCACTGTGTCCTGGGTGGAGTGGAGATGTGTGTGTGCGCGCGGAGCAGTTACAGTTGAGTGTCATGAGTCAGCAGGGACCAGTCAGTCTCGCCGCCAGCAATACCGGTGTACAAGACGTGCGACGGATGAGGAGTGTATGGGTTCAGTTACATTGGTGTCCCCGAGCAGTAGGCCTCATCTTCGGGAGCCGTACCGTCCCGTACCCGGACCCGACTGTTTTCCATTATGTGGTCAGGAGGACCATGGAGGGATGACTTGCCCGACCGCCAGAGTAGGATCGTGTATGCCCGATGGAGAGCCGTATCGAGTATCAGTACCCGAGGACTATCGAGCGGGACTTAGCCGCAGAGATCCCGAGCCCAGTCAGCCGCCCGTTGTGCAGTACCGGTTGTTTCGTTGTCCAGACCCGAGACAGTGAGGACTTATCAGTTGTGTGGAGATTATGATCATCATGCGTCCGTATGTTACCGTGGAGTACGCCTAGCGTCCATTCCAGTTTGTCAGTTATGTGGCCGCGCAGGTCACGTTGATCATCTTTGCCCGATAGCCGAGCCACAGCATGTCGGAGCACCATCTCGAGACACATACTCGCCACACCCTCCCGGCGCACCTGCCAGCGGATACTTCAGCGAGCCGTTTTGCCAGTGGTGTTGGGCATTTCGGTCTTGCTGAAGGCGTTAGGATAAGATAGTTGTAGTTAGGCCAGGTAAGTTGGGGGCACTAACTCTATTCTTGTCTCGTAGATTGATCGGCGGATAGGCGACTTTGCGTGTCGTCTTTGACTTTTCGGATGTATAGCGACGTCGTATGGGTTTTTGGATATGATGATGGTCTTGTGTGTGTAGACTCTGATCATAACCATATACAGAAAACCTTATGATGTATGATATATCGTTTTATGTATGTGGTGGATGCAGAGTGTTCTGCTGATCGTTTTGAGTAGTGTAGTACCTATTTTCCGGATTGAGATGGTTATGAAAGCAAGTAGATTACTACGTGAAATTAAATGATGAGCGGAACTGACGACCGTTCATCATGACCGGAACCCGGACCGACGACGCATCCGACCGATCATTAGATTGCGTGATTGTGTGGTGATTGCTTGTTTTTCTCTTCATGTTGCTTGATTGATTGATTGATTGATTTTCTTGTGCGGTAGATTGCGTAGTGTTAGCATGCGTGGTTTTAGTAGACTGATTGTTTTGATTTTAGAGATCGTTGGTTTGATAGTTGTTCGAAAGTTTGATTAGGGGTTGATCGCTTTTCTTCGGTTTTGTTAAAAAAAAGGTAAAGTGTTGTTTTTTATTTTAATTTTACTTCGAGTTGAGCCGACTTGGGGGACGGTTGTGTTTAACCGACAATTCACGAGGGAGCGGACTTATAGAGTATTGTTATTTAATCACGGGTAACCATCGGGTACGTGATTAAGTAACCATATTTCTATGGGAAAGTGACATCGGGGATAGAGCGGGATGAAACTAATTGTTCCAGTGAGTTGTTATATTGAATGTAGGTCGGAATGGAGACGAGATGTGAATCCGAGACCGAACCCGAACCCGAAAGCGTGATGAAGTGCCAAGACATCGTGAGACAGGTGGACCGGACCGTGAAGCAGTGATGGGTGTTGTCAGTGGAAAGTGTATCAGTTTATCGAGTGACCGACAGAAAGAAGCCGAGAAGTATGAAGTTAGCAACGAGAGTTGGGAAGAAGGGTCAGTGAGGTTGTTGGAATCAGTCAGCCGGAAGCAAGTAGTCAGATCCTTGAAGAGTGTCTCAGAAAGAAAGAAAGAAATCACAAACCGAAGAATGTGGAGGTCAAGGCAAAGTGGGGAAGACGAAAGTAAGAAGCAGAGTAGAAAAGTTAACCGGGGTTAAGTTCGAAGATTGAGACCGATAAAGACAGTTAAGAGCGGAGCGGATCAGAGTACAAGGTTGGGATGTCAGATCGGATCAGTGTTGAGGTCAGTAGTATTCAGCGGTGTTCGAGTGTCGAAGTGAAGTGATAAAGCAACTTGCAGGATTCAGAACCGATTTGAAGTCTGACAGTGACGGAGAATTCGGGGACGAATTCCTGTAAGTGGGGAAGAATGTGATACCCCGTATCCGAAATACGGTCAACAGGCAGCAGAAAAGTCCACCAGGGGTAAAATTGTCATTTTACCAATGTCGGGGGTAAAATGGTAATTTTACCAAAGTTCGAGACGGAAGCCGAAACGGGCCGAATATTCTTATATTTTAATATAAAGAATGTTCACAAGACCAGAGTTGAAGAAATCGGAGCAGAAACATGTTTTTCGGTGAGTCGGGAATGGAAACCGACAAAACCGATAAAACTTCAAATATTCATAACCGGAGCTACGGGTGTCCGTTTGAGGCGATTCAAATTGCTAAATTCATCTAAGAGCATCTAGAATCTGAATATGGGGCTTGTTGGATTTATAGAAGCATATAAGGATTTTCTATAATATTAAACACTAAAATAGTAATATCGGTACGTCGGAATGGTTCGAGATTGAAGATCTTCTAGAAACGTTTGGTGCAATGGCTTTGGCAGGATTAAACCCACAAGAGAAAAGTGTCCTATCCTCCTTAGGCGCCACCTAACCTAATTCTTCTAGAAGAAATGACACATGTCATGGTTACTTGGAGAGAAAGCTAAGGAGAAGATTCAATGAACTCTCACCTTCTAGAAGCTGATGGCGTGGAGGGCTGCATGAGAGGCAAGGACAAGTGTCCAGACAGGTGTCTTCAATCCATGGAGTTGCTTCAGCTATATAAGGAGGCCTTGGGTCACTTCTTTTACTCACACCAACAAAAACAAGAGAAAAAGAGAGAAGAAAAAGAGAGAAGGAGAGGAAGAGGAGGAGAAGCGTGGGGAGAAGGAGGAGGAGAAGGAGGAGGAGAAGAAGAGGAAGACCGGAGGTAGCCAGAAGAAGTCGGAGGAGGAAGAAGAAGCCGGAGGAGGAGGAAGAGCCGAGAGAAGAAGAAGCCGGAGGGAGGAGAGAAGAAGGAGGAGCTGGAGGTGAGAGAGAAGATAAGAAGGAGAGAAGAAGCATGAGAGAAGAAGAAAAGAAGGAGGAGAACGTGAGAGAAGAGAGAGGGAAGAAGAGAAGAAGCGTGAAAGAGGAGAAGAAGAAGAAGAAGGAGAGAGAGAAGAGTGAAGCGTGAGGGAGAAGAAAGGAGGAGAGAGAGAAGAATGAAGCATGAGGGAGAAGAAAGGAGGGGAAGAAGAAGAGGTGAAGCGGGAAGGAGAGAGAGAGATAGAAGAGGAAGCATGAAGGAGGAGAAGAGGAGAGAGGAGAAGAGGAAGAAGAAGAAGCGTGAAGAAGAGAGAGAGAAGAGGAAGAAGAAGAGAGAGGAAGAGAAAGAGAGAAGAAGAGCGTGAAGAAGAGGAGAGAGAGGAAGAGGGAAGAAGCGTGAAGAAGAGGAGAGAGAGGAAGAAGGAAGGAGAGAGAAGCGTGAGATGAGGAAAAGGAGAGAGGAAGAAGAAAGACCGGAAGAGAGAGAAAGAGGAGAGAGAAAGAAGAGAGAGAAAGTAGAGAGAGACGTGAAGATGAAGAAGAGAGAGAAGGAGGCGTGAAGGAGAGAGAAGATTGTCCGGAAGCTTGGTTAGAATTATGCGGTCAACGGTCAGGACGTTCGGGAAGCTTCGGGATTCGAGTTCGTACATTCGGGAGGTTCGGGTTCCAGTTCGGAGGTCTCGGGATTCATACCGTGTCAGAACCGCCATTTCCGCGCCTATCTCACTGTGAGTCGGCTCACAAACTCATAGATTCATATAGACCATAAATTGATAAACCGTAGTGCTAGGATTGCATACCCGTTACTTAACCTAATTAGTAATCAATAATTAATTGGACGTTAATGATAAACCGGTTAGGATCAGATAAGCACGCTAGGTTTAAAGAATTAAATGGTAAATCAATTGTGTGCCGCTAGGTTGTTAGTATCGATTGGGTGATGCATTCATATAGACCGTTGTTTAGGACCGTATATGCATCTATATATGTATCAAGAACGATAATTAATGAATCTATATACGGGAATTAAGACGACATTAAAATATGGTTGAACCTAAACAAACGTATAGAATATTATAACGGGGTTGGGGTTTATGTTTAATAGCGGGATTGAGTAATGAATAAAGTTAATTAATAATGAGACGTCGGGGAGTTAGTAAGTTTACTAACTCTAAACCGACAGATCGAGAAGTTAATAAAAGATACCTAGGATGGGTTAATAAGGAAGTGGTGTGTGTTGTGAGCCGTCTACGGGTTAGCAATCCGCTAACCCAAGGTAGCGGACGAGAATGAATTAAAAGACTTAGAAACCCTAATAAGCCTGCTTGTGTGTGATTGTGTGATTATGTGATTGTGTGATTGATTGTGATTGTGTGATTGTATTGCTGTTATTGTGAGATTTGTGTGCAGGTTTGTTAGACTGCTCGGTGTTGGGCCGAGCAGTTATTGCGGACACTTACTCCGGTCACGGGACCGGGTAAGTTATTGGTGCTGACTAGGTATCTTACCTAGTCAGAGCGGTGGTAGCGTAGTGGCTTGCGGAATGGTTGGAGATTTATTATTGATATTGATTGCGTGATCTGTGCTAGAGTCCCAGCGAGTCTGCGTGTTTATATTTCTTCACTAGGACACTAGGGTGCGTTAGATTCCGCAAGCCTAGGTTTTGTTTACGTTCCGGTACTTCCGACCCGATTGGATCCTCGGGTTTTACCTAACCGGATCATGGTGATTCCGGTTATGGTGTTAACCTATCGGGTGACGCCGGTAGGTGTGTGATTCGGAGAATACGGGGTCATGTCCTAGGGCCGAATCACATGGAAACTCTGGCTATCTAGGGGGTAGTCCGAGTCACCGCGTATCGATGGACAGAGAACGGTGTCCTACTCGTGGGACCTTGTGTACACGTTTAGGAGTCGTGGGTTAGTTACCATATAGGTGACGATGTAAACCCGTGGAAGTTACCGAGTTCGTAGGGCCCATTGTTGTTTATTCTTTCTTTCGTTGCGCGATAGATAGATCGAGTCCAATCGAGGACATGTGCCGCAGTGCCTTCGATTTCCCTTAATTCACTTTATCTCTGGCATTGATTGTGTATGTTTGGGTTTATCACGACATGGTAGTGCGTGATCGACTATTTTTCCTGCTGATTGTTATTTTGGGTTTTGGGGCGGGAATTTGTAGACTTAGATAGATTAGAAGCCATTAGTGGGGAGCCGATTCACTGGGTGATCTTAGATCGCTCATTATACTCTTTTTGTGTTTTTCAGGTTTAGCAGCGACGGACGCGGGAGGTTCTCGGTGAAGTTTCGGGATGGCTTGTGACGGGATTTGATTCGTGATTTTTGAGTGTTTTCTCGGTTCGGCGTTATTGTTATTTCGTGTGTTGATTTCTTTGTATATTTGACTTGACGATTGTTTGTGAAAATTCTATTAAACGTTGTACTCAATGTTGATTACTCAGAAATGAAATTGTTTCCCTGATATGAGGTTTAAGTCCGAACCGACACAACTCATCGAAGTAGTGCAAGTGGTACCGCTTGTACTATGGATATGAGGATAGCGGAGTCGAGGATAGATTGGTGCGAGCCTTTGTCTCAAACCGAACTAACTTTGGCTTCGTCCTGTGGCAAACTTTTCCCATTCGACTTGCTCGGGTTCGATCGGTCTTGTTCTTGTTTGATTGTTGACCGGTCAGCTCGACGGTCAGCGGAGAATGGGAAAGGGGCGTTACATGGCCCGCTGATGAGAACTCTACAAGATATTAATATCTGTGTCATAAGAGGTTCTCATATACGACTATAGAGCATAGTCCTTAGACCTGAGTTCGCATGCATGTGGCTGCACATGGAGTGATGCGCTTTGATCATTGTCTAACGCTGTTTCGTAACTGGGAGCTATAAGGACCTTGGTTGGGTGTATTATGAAGTGTGTAGTTCATAGTGATGGAACAAGATGGGATTTGTCCCTGCCGTTTAACGGAGGTAATATCTCTAGGCCAATCGGAGACTTGATAGCTGGTAAGAGAGTGGCCACTCCCAAACGGACTTGCCCAAGTCGTTTGCATTGTCAGTATCAAATCTGTTCCGATAAACATGGTCTGGCTATATAAGGATGACACGCATCTTGCCTTATGCCAGATTGAGATATTGAGACAAAAGGATTAGGGAATGTAGGATTCCAGTACAAGTGGGAGATTGTTGGGAATGTCCTGAAATCTACCGTACTATCTCTAGAAAGTATGATAAGTGTCGAGATCAGACATAAGTCATAAATACTGGGTGATCATGATGACTTGCTAGAGTCCGCTCTTGATCTATAAGTTTAGGACTTATTACCAGTATTGTATGATCCCAAAGGGTCACACACCATAGCTAACGGGAAAGTTAAATGGAAATAATACGGTAAGATGCAAAGGCATTTACTGTATTTGTACAGAGAATTGGGCCAAGACAAAAACGGGCTTTTTTTCTGATTTGTGTTTTGAGCCCAAAAGCCTAATAGGCCATTAGTTAATAACTTGGGCCTATATAAGGCAAGAGGGAGGCGCCAGAAACCCTACCTCTTCTGCGATTTTCTGAGCTGTGCCGTCCTCTCTCTCTCTGTGATTTTCACCTCGGTCTAGCAGCCTGATCCGTAGCTTGTAAGAGTGTGGATACCTAGGAGGAGCCGGTGATAATCTGCTCTAAGTGATCTCGTCATTACCAATCAATCCGCTGCACCCTAAAAGAGGTAATGATCCTGATCTGATCATATGATTCAACTGCAATCACCTAGATCCGAGTTATGTATGTGCTAGGTTGTAATCCGAGAATTAAACCATGAACACACTCATAATCAAACACAATGAGCAACAAAACTGCCACTTGGCCGCGACCAGAGAAGCCCATGCTGCGGGAAAAGCACTCCTGGCCGCAACCTAGAGGCTCGAAGCCAAGGCCAGATGACCCACAAAGTCACCCGACTTAGAACCACTTTTGAGTCGTTTTTGCCAACTTAAGCCCACTAAAAGGAGGGAGCAATGTCCCACATCAAAAATCAGAGCAAAGACACCTCCTCTCAAGCACTTATATAAGGACATGCACCCCCTCTCTTCTCAAATCATCACCAACACAATCACTTCTAAAGATTTCTAAGTAGTTTTCTAGTTTTCCTAGCTTTTAGGTATTTTTAGGGATTTAGATCTCTAGCCCTGAGTTTGTCCGAGCTAAGATCTGAAACCCTAAGCCACAAGTTTATTTTATTTATTTATTTAATGCAAGCTTTTATTATGGTTTCCTATTGGAAATCCGAATAGTTATCTTGTTGGATTTTAGGGGTAATTTCGATAGGGTAGTCATGGGTAAAGCCCATATGGCCGATTTATAGAATTAGGGTTCATAATTTATATGGTTTTTCGATTATTGCCTTATGTTTAATGCATGATTCTTTGTTAAAAGGCCCTTTTTAGAATCTGGTATTAGGATTGATAGAACTAAGGAAGTATTGTAGTCATTAGCCGGAACTAGGATAATTGAGCAGTTGTGTTGTAAGCTGCAATTGTTGACTTACATGGCACTGTGAATGCGGATGAACTAGATATTAATGCGGATGAACTAGATATTCATCACGGCCAGCTGCGAGATTTGACTGATCGAGTTGAAGAGATTAGGTGTTTAATGCTATGAGAATAGGTTAGGCATAATTCCATGTTTCGAGTTCTACAACCGTAGTAGACTAAGGCTTCGTACCCTAGGTATAATTCTAAGAAGAAGTCGAACCCATGATCCCTTGAGAAATCCCCGACGACCTAACACTTCGTTTTTATTGCTTATAAGCCGCTATTTACTTCTGATTACTGCATCCTTAGTTAATTTCGTGACACCTCAACCAACCAACAATCCCCTTTTAGTCGTTTTAGTCTGATTTATTGTTAGTTAAGATTGCACCCAAACAATTTAGTCTCTGTGGATCGATATCCTAAATACTACAACACACAACTGTGTACTTGTAGAATTAGAGTTGTAAATTTAAAACCTAAGTACACTAAACCCTGCACATCAGACATTTTTAACATTTAAGCGTAATAGTCTAAATCGTTTCTGATAAAGGAATAAATTACCCCCTTATTAAAACTTTTTCATATGTATTGTTTTGTTCCTTTTATTTCATAATATATATATATATATTTTTTTTTTAATATCTACAAAGTGCTTAGTTTATAAATTTAAACTATCTCGGCAAATTTTGTTTTTTCTTTCTTTCTGAAATATTATAATGTCGAAAACATACATATCATATTGTTCCTCAGGCTTCCACATGTGGTTGGGAATAATGTTTCGTAAGACTGCAATACGAATATAAGTTATAGTGGCACAAGACTTAATCAAGAAACAATAATGTATTAGTAAAAGATTAATAACGTATGATCTGAAATAATAATTTCCAGGTTCAAAAAATTATTATGTTCTGTTGTTTGCCATGGAAATACCATAATTAGTTCTTCGATAAAAGAAAATTTGATAGAATTGCATCAAAACATAACAATAAAATGAGAGAGAAGCTAGTGAGAGAAAATATCTCTCCTTTCTCTCTATCCCAAATTTTTTTATCCTAGCGCCGCTACCGTCTCTTTTTTTTTACCCTCCAGCATGCGGCTCCGGCCGTCGCTGCGAGCGGCTTCACCTCCACCGTTGTACTTGCGGCGCTTCAACCATGGGAAAGCCTTTCTTCCTTTTAGATCTAGTCTCTTGCTCGGCGGCGCCTGGAGATAGCTATCAGGTGATCATGTGGTGGCTATGGAGGCGGCGCTTCCTCCGGATCTGTGAGGACGAGGTTCGGTTTGGCGTTCTTCCTCTTGCATGTCTCTTTCTGTGTTCTCGCGGTAGAGCTCGGGTAGTTCTTCAGATCGGCGGCGAGTTACCGAAGTCGTGGTTGTGGTGTGGCGGTGTGTGGCCCTTGGCAGGGGAATCTTTGGATGCTTCTCTTCTGCGGTGGATCTGCTTGGGGACGGCGGCTTCACCCTCCTTAGAGTTTTCCCAATTTTCTCTCCGGCCTTAAGGCCTTTCTCCCACTTCCGTCCGTCTCGCCTCTATGGAGTAGGTCGTGTAACGCCTCTCTTCTGTTTTGACTTTAGTCAACCAATCATCAACAATCAAACAAGAACATGATCACTAGTTTTCTTTTATCGGGACCAGAGCCGTTACATTTTTACCATGTTTAACTAAATTGGCTTAAATCAGCAACTTACATTGTCAAACTAAACCGAATTATCCAGTTACATATTTTCCGAATTTTGATAAAAGCTTTGCAACCTGATAAAATTTGATAGTTATATTAGATCGGACTAACATAATATGAACAACATGTTTACCAATATCAAACATTCTTTATTTATTTTATAATATAAGTTTAAAATTTACGGAAATACATATAGGTCCATTGATGAGTTTAAGTAAAATATAATACATATTTTATTTGAAATCGCGTTTGCGAAAGAGACGACGACACTATACCGGCTGACCTAACGTCCTGCGGTTTGCTAACTTACTGGTTTTCTGCAAAAACATAAATGAGAGGGGTGAGCGATCTATTATCACACAGTGAGCTGAGATTCTCTATCTAACATGTTAACATTCCGTCTACCCAACCCAACCCCAAACACAAACAAGGACGTAAAGTTCGACAAACAATATAATAATAAAATAGCTGAAGAACAATAACAATGAAATGAACTATATGCATACTACGGGCCCTAAAAATATCGTCCCTCCCACAAAATACCTAACCTGTCACCATAAAAGCCCACAATAGTGATCCCATTAATCTTACTCATAAACACGGAGTACTACAAGTAAGACACCGTTCTCTGTCCATCGATACGCAGTGATTCAGACTACTCCTAGATAGCCAAAGTTTCCATCGGGCTCGGCCCTAGGACATGACCCCGTTTCTCCGAGCCCGACATCTACCGGCGTCACCCGCGTAGGTTAACGCCTGCCAGAACCTCGCCCCGAGGGTACTTAAACTGACCGGAAGCTCCCGAGGATCCATAGAGAAGGGAAATCGATATGCCTACTATAATACCATGTCTCTAACACATCAATCAAATCGTTTGTAATATCACATTTCAACATTCATATAACCCAATACAACATACTCATTATCATTCAATTATAACTTCATAATTTCTTAATTATTTCATATCTTTAATAATTCGTTAATTACTCATTTACCAATCAAAAGTGCGCCACACAATAAATATCTCAATATTAATAATAACCGAGTATAACAATAATATATCAATATCACTCATAACAATATTATAACCAAACTGACACTAGTTATAACCTAATTCTCATATCTCAAAGCTATAACCTAGTATTGGAAAACTGCGTAATAACACATTAATCACACAATTAACCCCATCTCACTCTTTTATTTTGTTGCGGTTGAGCCCAGTAACTCCGTTGACCTAACTCCGATCGTTTCTCCACAATGTACCTCCGGATCGATTTCACACTAACGAACCCTAAACTTAACCGACCAGCGTCTAACCCTAACCGCCCACTTAAAAAGAGAAAATCGGTATTTAAAATAAACGTTGGAAATCTCCGTTTAGGAAATATTCCATCGCTCCTCTGATACCTTTCCTTCTCTTTTTATGCTCATTTTTATTTCTCTCTCTATTCGTCTTCTCTCTCTTTCTCTATCTCTCCTTATCTCTCTCTTCCTCCTCCTCCTCTGGTTTCTTTCTTCTTCTCCCTCACTTCTCTAACTCTCTTCTTCTCTCTAACTCACGGTTAGTGTTGTGCATTTAGGGTCTTCATTAGTTGCCACATGTCTCCCTCTTTTATATCTCTCCTCCACGTCTCCACTCCCCCATGCAAATCCAATAAAAATGCATCAAAGCCTCCCTTCTTCTTCACCATTCACGTGTCTTTTTACTCTTGTAATGGCTTTACAACACAAAAAGTTAGATGCAATGCATCTCTTCTTCTTCTTCTCACGTCGAGCATGTGCTTAATTAGAAGGCAAAAATTCTTTGAACCATTACAACCAATCAATGAATCACACCTCAAACTAGATTCAAGGAATCATACTTCTCTTCACTTAGTTTTCTTAGAAATTTTGTGGCCCATTTCAGATCTTGGGCTGGTTTTAAGGCAAAATAAGTTATTTTTCAGCCCAAATTTTGTTGATTCCAAGTCCAAATCCATAGAAATTGGATTGATAATTTTTTTATCACTAATTACCTTTTTTTGTCAACAAGATAAAACTAAAAAAAAAATATTTTCACTAATCCAGCTTGGTGGCTCCGGTTCAACGTGGATTGAATATGAAAGTCTTAGACGTGCACTCCGTGCTAGTCTGTCTGCCATCAAATTTTTTGTGCGCGGTACATGGATGAGTTCGAACGTTGAAAAGTACTCCTTTCTTGTTTGGAACTCGTCTAAGTGAATCGAGAAAGCTGGCCATTCTTCTGGTTCTGAAACTATCTTCACCAATTCTGAACAGTCTGTTGCAAATGTGATGTGCTGATGTCTATGATACTTCATGCATTCCATAGCCCATACCAAGGCTTCAAATTCTGCATGTAGTGGGGATAAACTGGCTCTGATATTCATTGCCCCCATCAAAATATTTGCATCTCTCTCATAACCACTATACCATCATTGCCCCCATCATAAAATGGCTCTGATGTTCATTGCACCCTCTTTCCAAGATCCATCCACAAAACACCATTGCCCTGTGGGTTTCCAATCAATTTCTACATTTCCCCCATCTAAGGTCCTTGGTATTGTTTCTTTGACGTCGCTTAATTGCGCATCTCCCCATGTAGCAGATTCTGTTTCTGCCAATCTTAAGGTTTCCTGGGGGTCCCGGTCAATATGAAAATAGACCATATCATTTCTGCTCTTCCAAATATACCATAGTATCCAGGGATAGATATTCATCTCTTCATTAGAGGGTAGTCTCCAAAATAAGTAATCCATATTCGTATAGATAGATATCGTTGGAAAAAATTCCGGGTTTGTCGGTATGTGGGATAATGCCCAAGTTTGAATTGCTGGTGGGCATTCAAATAAGACATGATTTATCGATTCTTCATCTGCTCCACACCGGACACAACGAGTGTCACACTTTATCCTCTTCCCTTCAAGTTCTTTGCCACTGGTAAACAACCTGATAATGCTTGCCATATAAAATGTCTTATCTTAGGTGAGCATTTGACCTTCCACGAAAAAGCTTGTAGTTTTTTTATGCTTGGATCCAAAATAGGTGCAGTTTCGTTGTTGTTAATGAACTCTCGCTCCAGATGGTACCCCGTCTTCACCATGTATTTTCCAGACTTCGTAGGAAACCATCCCAACGAGTCCGATCTGTGGGTCCGACTAAAAGGGATACTCAGAATCAAAGCCACATCCTCTGGTACTATAACTGTCTCCAGTAGTGGTATGTTCCACATTTTGTTTTGAGGATCAATCAATTGATCAACAGTCACCAATGTAAGAGAAGAATCCATTTTTTGAGTTGCTGGTCTCGGGCGATAAGATGGTATTTACGGGTCATTCCATATTGAAATAGACTTCCCTGTCCCCACCCTTTTGATAAGTCCTTTTTTAACCAGAGGCCTAGCCGATGTAATACTCCGCCATTCATACGATGCTGAGTATGATCTTATTGGGTCCATAGGACCCGCATTCCTAAAATATCTTCCTTTCAAAACTTTCAAAAAAGTAGATCCGGCTTATCAATTAGTCTCCATAGTTGTTTCGCTAAAAATGCCGTGTTTGCATCCCGAAAATCTCTAAAGCCAATCCCACCATCTCCTTTTTCTCGGCAAAGTTTGTCCCATGACATCCAGTGCATACCTGAACTTGTTCCACCCGTACTCCACCAGAAGTTTGAAACTATACTTGTTAATTTCGTAGTGATCTTCTTTGGTAACCGATAACATGACATTACGTGATTTGGTAAGGCCGTCGCCACAGCCTTTATCATAACCTCTTTTCCCCCTCGTGAGAGTAGTTTTGTAGTCCAACCATTAACTCTTCCATGAAGTCTATCTTGTAATAAACTAAAAACCTGTGTTTTAGGTCCACTGAGACTCTCTGGAATACCCAGATATTATCCCATTCCCCCCATCGTTGTGATTCCTAGTAATGCTTTCACCTCATCGCGGACTTCAGTCGCAACCGTGTGTCCAAACTGAAGTGAAGATTATGCAAAGTTAATTTGCTGACCCGACACATCCTCTTAGGCTTTAAGTATATGTAGAATTGTCTGACATTCCTCCTTGCTAGCCTTGCAGAAGAATAAGCTGTCACCCGCAAACAGAAGGTGTGATATTGGGGGACATGCTCTTGCCACCTTCAGTCCTGTTAGTTGTTTTTCACGTTCCGCTTTCTTTATATTCGCAATCAAGGCTTTCGTGCATAGAATAAATAAATATGGTGATAACGGATCACCTTGTCGCAACCCTCTCTGTGGAGCTATAAAACCTCGTGGTTGTCCATTAATGAGAACCCTATATTGAACCGTGGTTATACATCGCATTATCCGATCAACACATTGGTCATGGAATCCCATCTTCCTCAGTAGATTCTCAATGAATGCCCATTCCACTCTATCATAAGCCTTACTCATGTCCGTTTTAATTGCCATAAATTTACCCTTACAAGATGGGTTTGTCCGTAGTCCATGAAACATCTCCTGTGCTATTAAAATATTGTCTGATATCAGCCTGCCCGCAACAAAGGCAGACTGCGTCTCGAAAACCAATCTTGGTAGTAACCACTTCAGTCTTTGACATAAAACCTTTGATATGATTTTGTAACCCACATTACAAAGACTGATTGGACACAATTCTGTAATTCTGCTCGGTCGTTCCGTCTTCGGAATAAGACAAATGTTTGTCATATTCAGTCTTGTATCCAGTTCTCCACATTGAAGGAAATCATTAACCAGTCGAACAACATCATTTTTCACAATTGACCACGATTGTTGGTAAAATAAAGCTGTCATCCCATCTGGCCCCGAAGCTTTCTCTGGATGCATCATAAACAATGCTTGCCTCACCTCCTCCTCAGTAGCTAAAACCATAAGTCTCTCATTCATCTGAGTTGTGATTGAAACCGGAACTTCCTGTAAAAAATCTTCGAAACCCTCCGGGTTAGTTGTCGTAAATAACTCTTCAAAATATTCCACCGCTACTCGTTCCACTTCATGATCCTTTGTGGCCCAGTCCCCTGATGAATTGTGGAGTCCGACAATTCTATTCCTTGCCTTCCATTGTTTGGTTAATGCAAAGAAAAACTTTGTATATCTGTCACCCGATGTGTGCCACATATTCCTGCTCTTTTGTTGCCAAAATTGTTCCTCATCTTTGTAAGCCTGTTTCAGTTTATCTGAAATCTCCAAAACCTCCTCATGTGTTTTAGTATCATCTTTTTGGACCTCTTCCAGTTCTTTCTGTAACTCATATATGTGATCCTTATTGTATTGAGGATTGTTTTTCCTCCATCTTGACAGTTCCCGTCGACATCTGCCAATCTTTTCATAGAAATTACTTGCACTAGTGTCGTTCGAACCTTCCCAACCCAGTTTAATTATGCCCATCAGGCCATCTTTTCCCACCCAACGTTTATCAAATTTGAATTGATTTCGTCTCTTCTGGATTTTATCCTCAATAGAAGCCACAATCGGCCGATGGTCTGAACCAATTATCCCCAAATATTCCACAAACGAAAAGGGAAAAAGTGTATGCCAATCTTCATTAGCTAGAGCCATATCCAGTTTGCACCTAATAAGTTTTTTTTCCCCCCTGCCTCTCCAGGATAGAGAGTCTCCCAAGGACGAAAATTCAATCAAACCACAATCATGGATCATGTTATTAAAAGATACGAAGGTGGAAGCGTGCCTCAAGGATCCCCCTTGCTTTTCGTGATTGCCCGTGATCTCATTGAGATCACCTATTATGAACCACGGATTTGTCCTCACCACACCCATACGAGTCAAACGCTCCCAAACTTGATCCCGTAATTTCTGTACTGGTAGACAAAGGATATCGAAACTCTATTCCCTTTTACATCTGCTATAATATCGATTATTCTGTTGCTTGCATAGATAATGTTCAGGTCTGATGTGTTATTGTAATATAACACTAATCCTCCACTGGCTCCTCTCGGTTCGACCGTATACATCTTGTCATATCCAAAATGACCCATAAATTTCTGTGTAAAGGAAAAAGGTTGTTTTGTCTCTGATAAGAATAGAAACTCAGGCTTATTCTTATACACTATTTCTCGTAGATAACCAATCGTCCATTTGTTCCCCAAACCTTGACAATTTCAGCTTAAAATATTCATTTTAATATGTATTGTAAAACCAAAACCCAGTAATCACAGTAATCGGATGTAAAACCATCTCAATACCATATCGAAGATAAACACTCAATCGATATAACCCCGCTTTCCGTTGTTCCAAACGATATGAATATATGTTCGTATACCTCAATGACACATGACCCGCCTCGTCTGATAATAATACCTTATTCTTCGTCATGCTCAAGACCGTAACAGTAGTGATCCTCGATTCCAAATGTAGCAATCATTGCCAAAGACAAACCGCTCTTCTTCTCCTCCATAATCGAAAAAATGTGTACCGTATATTTTATCCTCTCTTCTTTCTTTTATCTTCTCCTCCAGCATTTGTATTAAACCATCTCCAATACCAGAACCACCTAAATAAGACTCCTGAATATGTATACTGAAACTGTTACTCCTCTTTGTAGTCATGAAAATATTCATGTTTCGAGCCAAACCCAAAAGATCCACACCTCTCAAACACCATTTATATTTTGAAATATCCAATTTGGTGAGACATTTAGCAACATAATAGTAATTGGACCTGGTGATACCTTGATCCCCTTGCTCTTTTAACACCACCCCAATCTGGGAAAATTTAAAACTTCTTTTCATCTCCTTCATATCAAGCCTCATAGACTTACATTGCCAACAACCCATCAAATCTTGAAAGAATGTTAATCTGCTGATATATAATTTTGTTCCAAATTCAAAAATAACATCTGCATTATAATACAATGTTTCTTGAACCTTAAGTCTACAAACCGCCATAATAGAACCATAATTTAAAAACATTACCCAAAAACATCCACCCAAAGAGGCTCCATAAACATAACAACTCCACTCTTGTTGCAAAGCCATCCGTTGTATATACCACTTAAAATGGTATAGCTCGACAAAGCATTTATCCGAGCCATATTGCAACACGCACCACCTTAAATCTTTGCCTTGACTACTTCTTCCTAACCATAATATATGAGATCATAATTCATGATATCCAAAATTCCAGATGCTCTGATGCTCCTTATATCTCGGCGGTACAAGAACCGTAAAAATAAAATCCGGCTCTACCTTCCAGCTTGATAAACCTTTGGCCCGATTCTCCTCTTCCAAAATCCTGAGACCATAAACTAGAAACCAACAAGACAGGGTCCTATCAAATTCAAGAAGTCCATTATGAATATAAAAATTAATAAAAGACCTGGGTAGGAATGTATACGAATAATGTGTCTCCGCCCAAGGGCGAAACACTGTATAACACAAAGAACAAATTCGACTTGGTGACTTTAATATCCTCATCAACCTCCTACTCCAAAGAAACATATAGCATAACTCTCTCCCATACCACGCATTAGAAACTAACCAAGAAAAATAAGGTTTCTCTAAACTGGGCAGACTATAAATAACGAAGAACAAGCACCATATCGCCAAGAAGAACAATAAGATTAATCTGAAAAGATGACACCAAATGACAGGAAAAACCGTTTTTAGGATCATAATACCTCCTATTTCCAGAAAAACTAAACCACTGCCGTTGAGATGTACACCATTATAACAATACTGTCCATACCATGTTACTATTGATGCTAAATTCCGATGGTCACAATAGAAAAGCTTACTGTTTTTGTAATAAAACCCTCCCATTGTGGTATTGTGCCACATGAGTCAATAAACCTGAACTAAAATAGTCAACCGTGAGCAATGTAATTTATTTTTACAACATAGCTCAGACCATTTCCTTCTTCTTCTAGCCTGTAGTTTCTCTGCCTCCTTCCCAATAGATTCCTTTTATATAAACCTAACTAGTTCCTCACACAATGTCTAAACCAATACTAACGATAGTGACGATAGTGAGCCCAATAACTTCGTAAACGAGAATCAATCAGGATCTGTCTACAAGTCAAGGTTTGAGCAAATAAAACCCAAATGTTTTCTTCCGTGTCCTCCATATCCATTCGCAGAGGACTGAATTGCAAACTCTTCTCAGACCATGTCTCCCTAAAAATTGATTTGGTCATCCCAATGTACTTCCTAGTTTGCCTGCCACAGAAAATAAATGCGAATATCAGAGACCACATCTTCCCGTGAACATCATGAACCTTAACAGGGACACTCTATTCAACAAGGACAATAGTATCACACTCAACAAAATTCCCACACTCTCGACTCCAGTCCAAAACACCTAACATCTCAGGATATAGAAATCTCTGAAAATTCAGTCTAACAGTCATATTGAACCACATCAACAGCATCCTAAAGTGAATGTACCAAAGAAAATATATCCTCTCTAAGTTCCTCAAATGAACAAAATACTGGTCACAACCATAATAGAGAACCGTTTTATTCAAAACCTTTTCATACCGCAAATCAAAACCCCAAAAATATTCTGCCGGATTCCACCCATAACTTCTCAGATCCGTCCAATGATCACGCGTTTGAATCATTAATCCAACGATCCGATTTGATATCTCCGATGTGAACCAAGTCTCGATCCCATCAGACCTTCCCCAAAACCATCGATCCTCCCTAATTGAGATGCAGAGGATATCACCGCAATAAAATAACACCGTAGAAGAGACCAAAAATGAGTCCAAAATTTCCTTGGTTGTAGATTGCCATCGAAAAAGTCACATGAACACAAACCCTAATCTCGTGTTGCCGTCGCTGTAATTACCGAGATGGTCACGAGGTCGGGATGCGCGTCTAGCTGAAGAATCGACGTGCTCGGTCCGAAGGAACTAAGTTATTCTTGAGAAAGAACCGACTAGATTCAGAGATAAGTAAGAACAAAGTAATGCTCGGAGAGAAAGAATAAATGATCGTGTTCGGGGTCCTTTGTTGCGAATAATACGCTCGGGACGAGCGTAGTTGGTATTTAGATTCCCGAGCAGGTCAGAGGACGTGCCCGGTTTACAATTCGGGAAATTGACTCTAGAGAGAGAAAGTAGTAAGAAGTGCACAAATCCCAAAAAGTTACATTGATGTACAGTGACGACTCCTATTTATAGTAAAATACGGTCGTACTTTCTACAGGCCGTTGACCGCTTGTCGAGTTCGTGCGGGTTGGGCCGTACTTGGTGACGTGATGGGCCGAGCCGTACATTCCTTGGACGTTTGTGCTGCTGAGCCGGCTCGTTGTCGTTTTGTTCAGGTCGAGCCGAGCCGAGCCGATGTAACGAGCTCGGTCTGGCGTATTCGTTCTGGCCCTTTATCGCTTGTTGGACCTTGGATTTCTTATTGGGCCGATCTTGAGTTGAAGAATAGGTATTGGGCCTTCTAAATGGGTGGGGTGCTAAACCCATATATAACAGTAAGCCCCCCCCCCCCCCCCCCCCCCCCCCGTTCGTCGATCTTCGTGGTATCGAGGTCGGCGGATTTGATCAGTGCTTAGTTGGGCCAATATTTATTCGGAATCGGCCCGGTCCGTTAATTGAATCCGTGTGCCTTTTTTCTTCTTCTTCGGGGAACGCGAGAAATTTCTTGGGAACTGGCGGGGCATCGAAGAGTCGGTTTGTTGTAATGATGGCATCTATAAGCGTGGGAAACCGAAGGGTTGCGTAGGGGTCATCATTGCGCCTGTCTCGAGATTTTCCCCGCTTGCTTATATATATCTTGCTTGACTCTTTTTCAGTTTCATTTCTCTCCTCCCGCAGGTATTTCGCTCTCCCTTCTCTCTAGATTTTTCTCTCTCTAGGTTTGTTGCTTTGTTGTATTGTAAGTCATGAGAATCGATTCTAGTTCAGCGTCTTCCTCGGGTCGGGACTTGTATTCGGTTAGATTGTCCGAAGATGATTCCGTTCAGTCTAGTTCGTCAGTAGGTCAGCTAGTCTCCTCGCCTGGTTCGGGACGAACGGAGGTCATTTCCCAGAGCCCTGACGATAACCGAACTCAAGATCTGACGGCCTCGGGCAGCGTACAGAGTTTTCGCGTACCTTATCTGATTGATTCCGAAGACGACGGTGCTCGGCCCTGGATCCCGCTGAACCAGGATTTGGGCTCTCTTCCCGTGAAGGCAGAAGTGGTGGCTACGGTTGACCAGGCTCGGTGCGACAGGATGGTGGTGGAACCGAGGAGACCGAGTAAGGCTCGGAAAACGGGGCGAAAGGCCGCGGATGGCCCGAAGAAGACGCGTCCTGTTCGTGAAGTTCTTCCGACGAAATGCTCGGAAGATGACTTGGCGTGGCTGAGGGACAACTGTGATCCTGGAGGTATTGACCGGCTCGAGCTTCGCAAACCTGAGTCGCACGAGAGGCCCTGGGATTGTCCCGAGGGGTGGATATGTTTGTACGATTTTTGGTTCAGGGGTATCCATCTTCGGTTCCCTCTACCGAGGTTACTGGTGGCTTATTGCGAAGAGAGAAGGATTGCTATGTCCCAACTGTGCCCGGCCGCTGTTCAAAACATGGTTGGATCCATGATTCTGGCCTCCGAGTGTGGAGTGGAGATGACTCTTCGGTTTTTTGAAGAGATAACGACAATTTCCACGAACCCTACTACCGTCGGGACCCGATATGTCTGTATGCGTACTCGTTATGGGGAGAAGGTCGTCATCGGGAAACCGTCTAAAATTGACGACTGGCAGGATCGCTACTTTTATGTTCGGGTTAATTCCGCCTCGGTTCCCGATCCTGAGAGGCCGTATAGGACGCTCTGGAATCATCTTCATGGTAATCTCTACTTCGTGCTCGTTCCTCTAAATAGACTAACTCATCCTCATTCTCTCTTCTTGCAGATCGTCATTCTATCGATCTCCCAGTTCCAGACCAGTTTTTGTCGAAGCTGCATAGGCTCGTTGCTCGGAGTATCCAGAGGTGGCCAGACGTTCACGTTAGTCGGGTCAGGCGAGCCATAGAGTGTTCGGACGAAGGTATTCTTGTTGTTTTTCGTCTTTTCTATGTTCTGCTCCTCTTTTTTTTTACTTCTTCGATACGCATCGTATGTTCTGCAGGCTGTTATCTGCGTTCGGTCGAGTCTTTGATTGAGCATAACAGTAGACCTCTCGTTCCGATCGTGCCGAAGAAGAGTCGGAAGCTAGAGATGGGTCGTATGGATCTGGAAGTTGTAAACTACGTCGAGGAGAAACTCGTCGATCAGCAGGAAAATCCTGTTGCGGAGCCGACAAATCCCTCCGAGCCACAGGTAAATCCTGTTGCCTTGGATCCAAATCGACCTTTTTCGCCATCGGTCGGGGAGGTCCCGCCCGAGATGGTTTTTGTAAACGAGTATCATCGGGATTTGTTTCGTCAGGTTTGCGAGGCGGTGGAGGCGGCCGAGGCTCAAAAGAAGAAAAGGAAAAAGAAGAAAAGGTCGCGGACCGAGGATGCGGCCGCGACTGAACCGGGAACTCCCCTAGTTCCTGAAGATGGTCGAGAGACCGAAGAGAATGTTGACGTCTTCTCCTTAATCAGGAAGAAGAAAAAGAGGTCTGTTGACCCTTCGGGTCAAGCACTCGAGCCTTCCGAGCGGTCGGCTCTGGTGGTTCTTCCGGGCGCTACGGGTACCCAGGTCGGGGACGTCGAGGGTCCGAATGCTGATGATGCGGCCCTTCTGGAGCGTTCGATCGATAACCCGGGCGCTGGCCACGCTGAGGTTGAAGGCCGGGAAGAAGACGGGGATGCTGATCTTCGGGAGAACCAGTCTATTCCGGATCTGGATGAAATCGCCGGACTCACTTTTTTGGGTGGACCGGGTGAAGGGGCGTTCACAGACTATGGCTTCTCCGTTCGGTACGAAGGTGAGATGCCGATGGTTCGTGATGGTGGAGCTTGCGCGGACTTGTTCCGGATGTTTCGGGAGAGTCCTCCGCATCCGTTGCCTCCGGTTGAGAATACGCGTTTCCCTGATCGGAAGAAAGCGGCAGCCAAAGACATGGCTCGGGTAAGATTTAACTTATCCTATGATTTCTATCTTTTGTTGGTTGTCCTTTTTCTAATCTCTTTCATTTCAGGGCCTTGCTAACTATAACCTTCTGTTCGATGCGTACGAGCAGAGGGAGGTCGACCTTGAGAGGGCGATCAGTGGGCTGAAGCGGGACCTTACCAAGGCTGGTAAGGTCATTGCCGAGCTAGAGGGGTATCGTGAGGTGTCATTACATGCGGTGGCACTTCGATCGACCCTCGAAGATGAGCAGAGGAAGGTGTCAGCTTTGGAAGAGAGAGTCGCTGGACTTTCGACTGAGAACGATCGGCTAAACACTGAGAATGTTCAGTGTCTGGCTGATTGCTCCAACGCTCAGGCCGAAGCCGATGAACTGATTGCTCGGGTATCCGATTTGGAGAGTAAGCTTGAATCCGAGTGTGCTCGGCTGAGATCCTCTCGTACGCGGGAAGTCCAGAAAGAGAGGCGGAGGATTTCTGAGAAAGCGCAGGCTCGGGTTTCTAAAATTAAGAAGGCTAACGAGGAGAAAGAGCTCGGGCGGAGGACCCAAATATTGATGAACCAGGCCGCTGCCGTTGCGTCCATGCTTGAGACACTGGTTAAGGAGAGATTTGCTATTCCTCCTGATAGGATAGCCAAGGCCCATGCCGATGCTGCTCGTTTTAAGGAGGCGCTCATCTCGATTGAGTTTACCGACCTGAAGGACGAAGATTTTACCATGACTCCACCGGATAGTCCTGGTCGGGCCGCCGGAGGCTCTTCAGTATCTGTGGCGGATCAGCAAGCTTCGGTCGAGGATGAGGATCGAGCTCCCGAGGCTGCTTCTTAAATTTTGCTGTTTCTCCTTTCTTTTTTGTAATATGTTATTGTAATCGGATCTTCGCCTTCGTGCGTTTTTAATGAACTTGTTTTCTTCTCGTTCCTACTCTTTTATTTATGCTCAAAGTTGAAATAAACGATGAAAGAAAGGGCTCGGTTTAGGTTAGATAGTTGATTTTGGCGAGGAGCGAGCGCGATGCTCGGCTTATCCCGTAGGACTGACCGGGACAGTTATGCGAAACTGTGTTCGGCTTATTTTTTCTGTCAGTCGTCCTTGTGCGGGAACTGCGCCCGGCTTACTTGGTTGTGGGTTTCGAGACTATGCTCGTTGTACCACGGGTCGGGCGCGAGTAGGTGCTCGGCTTACCCCTAAGGTCTGATCGGGACAGTGTGCGAGAGCTATGCTCGGCTTGTTCACTGTCGATTAGCCTTGTGCGGGACTTGGCCCGGCTTTAAAAGTATCGAACATCTGGCCAAGATGTCGATCTGTTCGATGCGGTTTGAGACAAAATTTTAACTTGATAAAATTTTATTATTGATATAGCTGAGCCTCGTGAGAGGTTGCCTACGTACCCCGAAAGGGGATCAAGCCGATCGTAGTTCACTTTACATATTACTCGAACTCGTGTATAGCGAGCTCGGTTTTTTTTTTTTTTTTTTTTTTTTTTGAGCGATGCTCGGCTTTTTTGTGAGCAAGATGTGCTCGTTTTTTTTTTTTTAGGGCTGCTCGGCTTTTCCGTGAGCGAGTTGTGCTCGGCTTTAGTAGTAGTACCTCTTGAGCTTATTTGCGTTCCAGGATCGTGGAATGGCTTCTCCCTTCATTGTTACGAGCTCATAGACGCCGGGTTTTACTACCTTCGAGACGATGTATGGACCTTCCCAATTTGCGCCGAGCTTCCCTGCTCGGTATTCCCGCGTGTTTTCGAACACTTTCCTGAGGACGAGGTCGCCTTCTACAAAACGTCGGCCCTTAACCTTCTTGTTGTAGTGTCGGGTGATCTGTTGCTGGTAGTTTTGGAGGCGTAAGAGTGCTCGGTCTCGTAATTCTTCTGCGTGGTCGAGGCAATCAATAATCATGCTGTTGTTAAGCTCCTCGTGCTCGGGCGCAACACTGAAGCGTATTGTCGGGACGCACACCTTGGCCGGAGGTATTGCCTCCATTCCGTGAGAAAGTGAGAAGGGGGTTTGACCGGTCGATGTCCTTGGTGTGGTTCGATGAGACCAGAGGACGCCGTCGAGCTCGTCGGCCCAGAGGCCCTTCTTGCTCTCCATCCGTTTCTTCAGCCCGTCAATGATTGTCTTGTTTGTCGCCTCGGCCTGTCCGTTCCCTTGTGGGTATCTCGGGGTGGACTTGCTTAGACGGATCTTCCATCTTGCACAGAAACCTTCGAACAGATTGGAGATGAATTGGGATCCGTTGTCGGTTACGATCTCGTATGGGACACCGTGGCGACATATTATGTATTTCCAGACGAACTTCTGAACGTCGAGGTTTTTGATTTCCGAGTAGGATTCGGCTTCAACCCATTTGGTGAAATAATCTGTCATTATCAGGATGAATTTCTTTTGATGCGAGGCTGGCAGGGGCCCGACGATGTCCATGGCCCATCTCATGAATGGGTAGGGTGTGGCTGCAGTGGTGAGAAGCTCGGGTGGCTGGTGTATGCTTGGGGCGTGCCTCTGACATTTCTCGCATCGGGAAACATAGCTCTCGCAGTCAGCGATCATGGTTGGCCAGAAGTGACCGTGTCGCTTTATTTTTGTGGCCAATGCTCGGCCGCTTGTATGATTTCCGCCTGCTCCTTCGTGGGTTTGCTCGGTGACCCATTTGATCTCCTGCCCGTTTATGCATCGTAAGAGTGCCTTGGACGCGCTCCATCGAAATAGTTCGTCCTTCATCATTACGTACTGAGCGCAGCGAGCTTTTAAACGGCGAGCTGCCCAACGATCCTCGGGGACCTTCCCGGTTAATATATAGTCTTTGATTTCGTTTCTCCAGTCGGTGGTAATAGTATGCTCGGGATCGGTATTCCTAATTACCTCATCGTTGCTTTTGTGAGCATCGTCCAATCCCTCTTCTTCCTCGGTAATGAGAAGTACGTCTTCGTTTGACGCAATGCTTGGTCGGGCTATGCATTCGACTGGAATGATTCGACGAAGGTCGGGGTCTGAAGTCGATGCTAGGGCGGCCAGTGCGTCGGCAGAGGAGTTGTCGCTTCGGGGAATCTTTGTTAGCGTGACTGAGCCGATTCGCGCGGTAATTTCTTGGACGAGCTTTAAGTACGCGTCCATGCGCTCGTTTTTTGCTTCATATTCCCCGTTAAATTGGTTCACAACGAGCTGAGAGTCGGCGAACGCGTCTACCTGCCTCGCCCCTACTACTTCGGCCAGTCGCAATCCTGCGAGCAGTGCTTCATATTCGGCTTCGTTGTTAGAGGCCGGAAATCCTAGACGGAAGGATTGCTCGATCAGTTCGCCGGTCGGGGAGGTTAGTTTGACTCCAACTCCTGAACCGTTTCTTGATGATGAACCGTCTACGAACAGAGTCCACTTCTCCTTTGGCTCTTGTCCTTCGGCTATGGTGAGCTCGGGTGGTAGTTCGATGATGAAGTCTGCGAGGACCTGGGATTTGGCGCTGGTCCTGGGTTTGTACTCAATATCGTATTCGCTGAGCTCGACTGCCCACTTAGCGATCCTTCCTGATTGGCTCGGGCTGTGCAATATTGTTCGGATCGGTTGATTTGTTAGGACGACCACCGAATGCGACTGAAAATAGGGGCGGAGCTTCCGGGCTGAGACGACGACTGCCAACGCGAGTTTCTCGAGTGTGTTGTAGCGTGTTTCTGCGTCGTCAAATATCTTGCTGGTGTAGAAGATTGGTCGTTGATCGCCTCGGTCGTCGCGGACGAGCACACTGCTGACTGCCGAGGTCGACACGGAGATGTACAAGTACAGCGTCTCTCCCTCCTCGGGTTTGGCCAGAATTGGTGGGGTGGAGAGGTAGGTCTTTAGCTGTTGAAACGCGTCCTCGCACTTAGCGTCCCACTCGAATTTCTTGTTCCCACGAAGAAGATTGTAGAAAGGGAGACACTTGTCCGTTGATCGAGAGATGAATCTATTCAGGGCTGCGACACGTCCGGTTAGTCGTTGGACTTCTCTGGTGTTCCTTGGAGATGGGAGCTCGGTGATCGCCGTTATTTTCTTCGGATTTGCTTCGATGCCCCTCTTTGTGACGATGTAACCAAGGAATTCTCCCGATGTGACCGCGAAAGTACATTTTGCTGGATTCAACTTCATTCCGTACTTGTTCAGGCTCGCGAAACATGTTGCGAGGTGACTGATGTGGTCGTCGGCTAGAGCGGATTTGACGAGCATATCGTCAATATAAACTTCCATTGTGTTGCCGAGCTGGTCGGCGAACATTCGGTTTCCGAGGCGCTGGTAAGTTGCTCCTGCATTCTTGAGCCCGAAGGGCATCACCTTGTAACAATATGTCCCTCGGTCAGTAATGAAGGAAGTCTTTTCTCGGTCGTCTGGGTGCATCATAATCTGATTATACCCGGCGAAGGCGTCCATGAACGATAGTAGCTCATGGCCGGTGGTTGCTTCCACGAGTCGATCAATGTGCGGAAGCGGGAAGCTATCCTTTGGGCACGCCTTGTTGAGGTCGGTGAAATCTACGCATACTCTCCATTTACCGTTCTTCTTTTTCACTACGACGGGATTTGCCAACCAGTCCGGATATTTTACCTCGGTGATCGAACCTGCCTTTGAAAGTCTTTCTACCTCGTCATTGACGGCTTTGGCGCGTTCGGGGCCGAGCTTTCGTCTTTTTTGTTTTACTGGCTTAAAGATCGGATCGACGTGCAGTTCGTGACATGCGATGGTCGGGTCGACTCCAGTCATGTCAGTCGTCGTCCAAGCGAAGGTCGTGGCATTTTCCTTTAGGAATTCTATCAGCTTGTCTCGTAGATCAGCTCGGAGGTCGGCTCCTATTCCGATGCAGCGTTCGGGATCGCGAACAGACGGCGCCAATTGTAATTACCGAGATGGTCACGAGGTCGGGATGCGCGTCTAGCTGAAGAATCGACGTGCTCGGTCCGAAGGAACTAAGTTATTCTTGAGAAAGAACCGACTAGATTCAGAGATAAGTAAGAACAAAGTAATGCTCGGAGAGAAAGAATAAAGGATCGTGTTCGGGGTCCTTTGTTGCGAATAATACGCTCGGGACGAGCGTAGTTGGTATTTAGATTCCCGAGCAGGTCAGAGGACGTGCCCGGTTTACAATTCGGGAAATTGACTCTAGAGAGAGAAAGTAGTAAGAAGTGCACAAATCCCAAAAAGTTACATTGATGTACAGTGACGACTCCTATTTATAGTAAAATACGGTCGTACTTTCTACAGGCCGTTGACCGCTTGTCGAGTTCGTGCGGGTTGGGCCGTACTTGGTGACGTGATGGGCCGAGCCGTACATTCCTTGGACGTTTGTGCTGCTGAGCCGGCTCGTTGTCGTTTTGTTCAGGTCGAGCCGAGCCGAGCCGATGTAACGAGCTCGGTCTGGCGTATTCGTTCTGGCCCTTTATCGCTTGTTGGGCCTTGGATTTCTTATTGGGCCGATCTTGAGTTGAAGAATAGGTATTGGGCCTTCTAAATGGGTGGGGTGCTAAACCCATATATAACAGTCGCCATCGCCATTTCCTTGGTTTTCTCTTTCTCCACTAATTACCTTTTAATGGTCCAAAAATTGTAACTTAATCCAGAGATTAAATTTTGATAATTCCTCTTAACCATAGTTCATACGTATTTTAGTAGAGCTAAAGTTGAAACTTCATAAATTTTGGTACACTTTAGAAGAGTTTTCAACTTACCCGATCGCTTGAATAATTTCTGAGTAAAAGCTTATTTTCTAGAATTATTTATGAAAATTTACAGAAATTCCCAAAAATAATTCTAATAAATTACTTAAAAAGGTAATTGATTTTATTAAATAAAACATTATTAAATATATTAAAAACATTTTATTGCTTCCCGAGAACAGGGTATTACATCCTTCCCCCCTTAATAGAATTCATCCTCGAATTTTTAGGGTTCCGTGGAATTCCTTTCCTCTACTAATATATTATCAACGAAAAACTCATGTTACGATGCTATATACCTTGACTCGTCTTCCCAAGTAACAGTCAAGCGAATCTGCTTCCCCCAGAAAACTTGGATTTTCAGAATCTCTTGATTCTTGAGCTTTCAGATACGTCTCTCTCAGATTCGAATGGGTCTTTTGGTGTAGGTGAGGTTTGACTGCAGATATATTTTCTCTGTTTCTACATCTCTTGGATCACGAATGAATTTCCGCAGCATAGACACATGGAACACTGGATGGGTCCGCATGTCTGACGGTAAATCTAATATGTACGCCACCTCACCAACCTTGCCAATCACTTGGTATGGTCCGATGTAGTGAACTGCTAATTTTACAACTTTTCCAAAAACCCTCAAATAGACCCAATCTCCTATTTCAAAGTTAATTTCCCACCTCGCTTGATCTGTAAATTTCTTTTGCCGGTGTTGAGCTTTCTTCATATTGGCCCAAATAATTTGCAGTTTGCTAGTTGTCTCATCAACGATTTTAGGTCCGAAGACTTCTCCCTCTCCAATCTCGGTCCAACATAACGGAGTTCTACATGGCCGCCCATATAAAGCTTCATATGGGGACATTCCGATACTGGAATGATAGCTGTTGTTATACGAGAACTCCACTAGCGGTAAATGCTTCTCCCAATTCCTAGCCCAATCATGTGCACACATCCGTAGCATATCTTCAATGGTCCGGATAGTCCTTTCGGGTTGGCCGTCTGTTTCCGGAATGGTATGCAGTACTTATGTGCAACTCCATTCCCAAAGCTTCCCGTAATACTCTCCAATAGATGGAGGTAAACCGTGGATCCTGATCCGACACGATATTTACTGGAAGTCCATGTACGCGAATAATTTTATCAATGTACAGCTCGGCCAAAGCTTCCACTTTGTATGTATCCATTATCGGAATAAGATGAGCCACCTTGGTCAGACGATCAACAATTACCCAAATTGCACTATTCGCTCTCCCTTTTGCTGTCGGCATTCCGATGATGAAATCCATTGATACAAAACCTCTTTTCTATTGAGGAACATGAAAATTTTGCAGTAAACCACCGGGTACTTGATGCTCCACCTTGATCTTCTGACAAGTTGCGCATTGCGCCACCCATCAAGCTACAAACTTCTTCATTCCTGGCCAATGATAATATCTTCTTATATCCTTATACATTTTCAAACTCCTGGGGTGGATGCTAAGTAAAGAATGATTCGGTGCTTCCAAGACTTCTTCTCACAAACCCTGACCTTCGGGTACAGTAATTCTCCCTTTGAGCAATAATGTACCATCGCTGGCAAGCTGATATCCACTCGGTTTGGTACTTCTCAATTTCTGACTTCTTCGAAGATTCTTAAGATTTTCTCGTCTTTCTGTTGCTCTTCTAGGATCCGCATAACTAAATCCGCTTGCCTAATAGCTCGTAAGCCTAACAGCTCATTTTAGTCTCCTTCAATCGCACTCAGGTTTACAACTTGAGTTCTTCGGATAAAGATTCAAGTTCCCGTTCAATGCTAGCTTCGGTTTTGTGTCGGCTGAGTGCATCTGCGACCACATTAGCTTTCTCGGGATGATATTTGATCTTGAGATCATAATCTACAATGAATTTCATCCATCTTCGCTGTCGTAGATTAAGCTCCGGTTGCGTGAATAAGTATTTAAGACTTTGATGGTCTGTAAATACTTCCACTCTTTCACCGTAGAGGTAAGACCTCCAAATCCGCAACGCGAACACAACGGCTGCCATTTATAAGTCATGTGTTTGATAGTTTTCCTCATACTTCCTTAACTGGCGGGATGCATAAGCGATGACTTTATCCTCTTGCATGAGAACACACCCTAATCAAACTCGCGACGCATCGGTATACACCGTATATGGTTTCCCGGTTTCTGGCAATGACAATACTGGTGCTGAAGTCAAAGATGTCTTCATCTTTCCAAGGCATCTTATGCTTCCTTACTCCAAATAAAGGGAACTCATTTCCCTGTTTATTTTATCAAAGGCTTCGCGATCGATGAAAATCTGCAAACAAATTTCAGATAATACCCCGCCAAGCCAAGAAAACTCTGAATTTCCTTTAATGAGGTAGGCTGAGGCCATTCTTGGATCGCTTTACTTTCTCAGGGTCCGCTGGTACTCCTTGCTCGAAGATACGATGACCGAGAAATCCAATTTCTCTTTGCCAAACAAACATTTGCTAAACTTTGCAAATAATTTCAACTTCCGCAATCTCTCGAGAACATACGTTAAATGCTCCTCGTGATCTTCCTCTCTCCTTGAGTAAACCAAAATATCATCGATAAATATTATAACAAATTTATCGAGATTATCATGGAACACCTCATTCATTAAGCGCATGAAAGCCGCCGGTGCGTTGGTAAGCCCAAAAGGTATTACCAAGAACTCAAACTGCCCATATCTGGTTTGGAACACCGTCTTCATGATATCTCCTTCAGCGATAGGAATTTGATGGTATCCATACGCCAAATCTATTTTTGAAAACCAGCTTGATCCCTGAAGTTGATCCAAAAGTTTGTCGACCGAGGCAACAAATATTTATCCTTAATGATAATGTTGTTGATGCCACGTTAATCGACGCACAACCTCATACTTCCATCTTTCTTCCTTACGAATAATACTGGAGCTCCCCATGGTGATGCTATTGGTCGAATAAAACCCTTCTCAATCAAGTCTTCAAGCTGCTTCTTAAGTTCTACGCACTCCGATGGTCCATTCGGTAAGGAGCCTTTGCGATAGGCTTTGCTTCCAATTCCAAATTAATGGTAAAAGGATTACTCCGAAGTGGAGGTAATTCTTTTAACGCCGAAAATACATCTTCGAACTCACGAACCACCGCAATATCCTCGATCCTGATGTCTCCGTTGACGGATCCTTCGCCGGCAGTTATGGACACCAAAAACGCCTCTCCATTCTTTATCAAACCTTGCACTTGAAGAGCCGCCACAAGAGATACCAATTTACTAGGGTTAATCATGGGGTAAACTAATTTATTCTTTTAGATCCCATGAAACATAATTCTCCCTCGCCCGCAATCTAACCGCGCCTGATAACCAGACAACCAGTCCATTCTGATAATAACTTCGTACCGCGCCAGAGGTACGACTAACAGTTCGCCAAGAAACTCCTCACCTCGATCGCTAATGGTACATTTCTAACATAATTTTACACTTGAAGGGTTTGGTCTGCGGGGGTAACCACAACGACATTAACTTTCTCCATTTTATAACTTCCTACGAATTCAGTGACTACTTCGGGAGTCACAAAACTATGTGTGGCTCCCGAATCGAGCAATACATGTGTGGGACGACCCGTGACATGTATGGTTCCTGCAACATTATTATATTTAACTTTTAATTAATTATTTATTTAGTTATTACTTTTCTTTTTAACTTTAAACAATTTATTTTTCAACAACTTAGTAAATAACACAATTTTACAAAGATTAAGGTTTTGGCACCCACATACCTGTGATAGGACCCTGAACGGGTTCTGGAGCCTCAGAATTATCTACTTCAAAGGCATACATCCTACTACCTAATGCTTGACGCTTCTGGGCTGGCTCAATAGTAGGGTGAGCTGGCGGAGGCTGAATGGCGATTGGGGTGGTTGGAATCAGATTCGTACAATCCTGAGAAAATGGCCCTTTTGGCCACTTCAGAAACAGGTAAGACCATGCGATATATGCTGCCTTGAATTCCTCGGGCAATACGTTGAAATATGTCCAGAGTGACCGCAAGAGTAACATACCGGCGCTCCTCTGGGTGTGTCAGATGATCCTTGTGGTCGTTTGCCTTTGTCGTTGAAATGACTATTTTGTCCAAAAGGTCGACCCTGATGGTTTGATGATCTTCCGCCTTTATATGATCTGAAATTCCCCCACGCTGCTCGTTCCACTGCTAACCCAATTTTCACACTTACGGATTTCTCCACTAACTTTGTGAGGATTGAAAGTTGCTTAAGGCAAGTCTGCTTTCCAACTTGGGTCGTAGGCCGAACAAGAAGTTAGTGATCATTGCTTCTTCATCCCCGTTATCATTGCAAACATAACGCTTCAGCCTCATGAACTCCGATTCATACTCACGAACTTATTTACTCCCTTGTTTGAGATTAGAAAATTGTCGTTGTAGCCGACGCTTCGATTCCGGGGTAAAGTACTTGCGCTCGAACTCCATCTTGAAATCTAGCCATGTTTTAACCAAATGTCCTACTTGAGCTTCTCTACTTTCTCACCAATCAGCCGCATCTCGGTCCAAGTAATAAGCCCCAACACTCATCTTATAATCCTCCGAGCATCTCGTAGCCTTGAAGTTTTTTCTCCAACATCCTGATCCACCGGTCTGCTACTAACGGGTCCGTTATGCCGGAAAAGCGGGTAGTTTCCATGTTCTTCATTGAAGAGATCAATGATAAGAACGGCGGATGGGCCGTTACGTCGGGTGTCGTCTGTGGTGATTGCAAAGCCCATGTCATTACTTTTTGAAGTAGTTTCAAGGTGTTCTCCGCCTCCGAGATTACTTGTTTTCCTTCCACAACATTTTGATCGTTCCTTTGCGTTTCCTTAGGATGACTGTTTTGGAGACCTTGATTACTAGAACCATCATCTTCAACAATATTCTCTGCAGCGGTTGGAGCCTGATCTGCCTGCCTTTCTCTGACACATGAATTTTCTGGTGACTTAGCCTTTTCTGCTGGTGCCTCTTAACCCAATCCTTTGTGTTCTGAAACCCGGTCCGATCCCACCGCCATACCATGCTCACCGCTACTGATTGCTCCATACTCCATATGCATCACGAACAGGTAAGTGCTAAGTCCTAACTAAACATGACGTAACCAGTTTCCTAATGTCTCTTTCGCGACTAAATTTTGACTCGGTAAATTCAAAACACATGTTGTAATGAGCATGATCAGAACCATGCTCTGATACCACCTTTTGTAACGTCCATGTTACGTTTTGACCTTAGTCAACCAATGATCAACAATGAAACAAGAAAATGATCACTGGTTTAGTTTAGTCGGGACCAAAGCCGTTATATTTTTACCGTGTTTGACTAAATCGGCCTAGATTAGCAACTTACGTTGTCAAACTATACCGAATTATTCAATTACATGTTTCCCAAATTTTGATCAAGACTTTGCAAACATTCTTTATTTATTTAATAATATAAGTTTGAAATTTATGGAAATACATATGGGTCCATGAAAGAGTTTAAATAAAATATAATACATACTTTATTTGAAATAACGTTTGCGAAAGAGACGTAGACACTACATAACTCGCCTAACGTCTTGCAGTCCGCTAACTTACTTGATGAGGACATTGGTTCAACCGAACCGGACCGGACCGATCCAGCCGACTCTGCTGAACCATTCTCGACCATGGCTTGCGCGCCCCGAACCCGAGGCGGCCAAAAGAGACTCACGGAGAAATTCAACCGAGCCATGGAGCATCTTATCACTAGGAGCAGCATAGACGACATCATGGAGTACTTGGACCATTTGGATCATGATCAGCCTGTTCTGAACCAACTACCCCGGACGATGTCCGAGACGACTGATTCTGACCACGAGCAACTGTTCATACCAGGATTGTCTGTCTGGACATTACTTAGGATCGACGACGCAGTAGTGGTCTTCACCATAGGAGCCGTTGATCCTTAGCACGTGTCGTCTCTGTGTACCAAAGGTTTTACTCTTTTTTCCTTGCAAGGTTTTATCCCACTGGGTTTTCCTTGTAAGGTTTTTAATGAGGTAACCCGAGGCCCGTTTCATTAGACAGAACGCACGGCCCATGAAGCCAATACCCTTCCACACGCCTAAGGGGCTTCTACTTGTCTTTATTTTTCTGTTTTATTTCTTGTAAGGCCTTAAGGCCCAATTCATCTTATTTTTCCTTAGGGTTTTTGAAAACTAGGCTATTTTTAGCCAAACTCTTTGTATTTTTCAGTGACGTTTAATTTGAAACAAAAACTCTAAAACCTATCGTGTGTTAGCCGCCATGAGGTGCTTCGTGTGGCTTCCCCTTTGCAACTCAGACCATCATGTTCCTGTTCCAGCTTCTCATATAATCCATCTTCATGCAAGAGCAGAGAGTGACTTCAGTCCAGCTGCTCGTGCTCCATCTCTCTATCCGTTCGTGGCACCAAAGAGAGCGACCTCAGTCCAGCCTTGGAGTCTCTGTCAGATCGGTTCAGTGTGAGCTTCCCCGAAGCTTCCATCATTATTGGTTTCCTGCAAAAAAATAAATGAGAGGGGGGTGAGCAATCTATTATCACTAATTGAGCTGAGATTCCCTATCTAACATGTTAACTTTCCATCTACCCAACCCAACCCCAAACACAAATAAGGACAGAAAGTTCGACAAGCAATATAATAGTAAAATAGCCAAAGCACAATAACAATGAAATTAACTATATACATACAACAGGCCCTGGCAATATCGTCTTTCCCTTGGAATACCTAACCCGCCACCATAAAGGCCCACAGTAGTGATCCCATGACTCTTACTCATAAACACGGAGTACTACAAGTAAGACCTCGTTCTCTGTACATCGATACGCGGTGACTCGGGCTACTCCTAGATAGCCAAAGTTCCCAGCGGGCTCAGCCCTAGGACATGACCCCCTTTCTCCGACCCGACACCTACCGGCATCACCCACGTAGGTTAATGCTTGCCAGAACCATGACTTCATATATTCAAAGAAATTAACATTATATATATATATATATATATATATATCTACTTTTTTAAAAAAATTACCATTTTATTCATACTTAAAATCAACTAATGTTGCAAAGAGTACATCCCATCGAGAGAGTTACAAAAGCTA
Source organism: Orychophragmus violaceus (assembly GCA_030180135.1). Taxonomy (NCBI): domain Eukaryota; kingdom Viridiplantae; phylum Streptophyta; class Magnoliopsida; order Brassicales; family Brassicaceae; genus Orychophragmus; species Orychophragmus violaceus. The sequence goes on along the minus strand of CM058232.1, from coordinate 81,737,709 downwards.
TCCATCACAAAGATGAGAAACCAAACAGCCCAGACATAAAACAAAGACAACCAAGATTGAAGGACTGAGACAAACCCAAAACATCACCTTGATCTCTGGATAACAGAACTAGCCTTAATCGAATTGTATTCTTAATCTCCGCTATCAAACACTGAAGTATTCTAGAAACTGATGAATGGATCCTTGAATTTCCTTCTCTCAGAATCATGTAAACGGAAGCCTGATATGTGAGCCTAGTTATCAAGACCTTGTTCTTGTCTCTAGTAGGGTCTTTTAACCATCTAAGTCCAGTCTCAAAGTGAGATGGAGGTGAAAGCAGGATCTTAGAGGAGAAAAAGACCAAACTTCATTGCTATAAGCACAATCAAAGAACATGTGCTGGATATTTTCATAACCAGAATTACAGAGCAGACAGTTCGATTGCACATCCAAACCCCCAATCCTCATCCTTTCCCGAGTACTCAAACGATTCCTCGCTGCGAGCCATGTTACAAATGCGTGCTTCGAATCATTCCAGAGAAACAAAAAACTTCTAACCACTCCATTTTAATCCCAATCGAATTAAGCGCAAACCAAACCTCAGAAGTAGAAAACTTATCTATCAGAGATTTATCTCTGATCCTCCACTTGAAGCAATCATCTTGCCATCACGATCAACAATGGACGACGAAGGTAAACAATATTTAAGCGGTGTTATTATCACATTACGGCTGTGGCTACCCATAATCCACCAAACATCTCCTCTTAGCGCATCATAAACCATATAAGAGAAAGCAGTCCCGATCTATTTTAGTCTGAAACTCCAGTTAAACCATTCAAGGGACCTAACCCGGTCCAGTCGTCATGCCAGAATGAATTAGTTTCATCAGAGCCTATTTCACATAAAAAACCGGTCTCGCTAAAGGTCTAAGTTTGCACAAACTTTTCCAAAACCAACTACCCCTTGATGGCGGATCACTATTCCAAAAATTAACATCACCAACCTGATTGCTCCTAACCCAAGAGACCCAAAGAGAACCTCTTGAGGCAAAAAGCAACAAGATTAGTTTCAGGCACAATACCTTATTCCACGATGACAATTTCCGCAAGCCTAACCCTCCACATACTTTAGGAGTACACACTGAATCCCAACTGAATTGTCTCCGCTCGCTGATTGTATAGCCCCATTCCCCAAGAATGCACTACACATCCTTTCAATCTCCTCAAGGCGGTCCTTAGGCAAAACCAAAACGGAAGCACATAAAGTGATACAAGAATATATCACTGACTGAATTAACGACATTCTTCCTACAAAGGAGAGGAACTTTACTGTCCAAGAAGCAAACCTCTGAGCAATCTTATCCAAAAGAGGCTGAAAATCTTGCTTTTTCGTTTTCTTAGAGCTAAGAGGAAGGCCAAGGTACCTTACCGGGAGAGAACATTGCTTGAATCCAAATCGGTTTGTTATATCTTGTATCAACTCTCGGTTTCCACCATTCAGAAACAAATCAGTTTTGTCTGTTCACTCTGAGACCCAAAACTTTCTCAAAATTCGCTAGAATGTCCAAAATTCTGGAAAGAGAGTGTTCAGAACCGTCGAAGAGCACAAGGACATTGTCCGCGCAGCTTAGGTGTATCACTAGAGGCGCATCAAATTGAGGATGAGTCTGAAATAAACCATCCATAGCCACATTATCTAGATTTTTAGATAAAACATCCATTACCAAGACAAAGAGCAACGAATATATCAGATCACCTTGACGAAGACCCTTCTTTCCTTCAAAGAAGCCAATCAATTCACCATTAAACGTTATGATGTAGAAGGTGTAGTCATACATTCATGTATTCAATGCACAAACACACCAGGTAATCCGAGAGCCTTTAGAATATTGAGCACAAACTCCCAATTGATGTTGTCCTAGGCTTTTGACAAGTCATTTTGTAGAAAACCACTCGTGACCTCTCCCTCAACATGGAAATCTGAAACCAACTCTGAGGCTAATAGAACATTTTCACAGAGAAGTATCCCTTCGACGAAACTGACTTGATTACCTTGCACAACTTGAGGTATAAAGAGTTTAGACTCTTATTTAAGATTCTAGAGATGACCTTATAGATTGTAGTACATAAGGAGATCGACCTGAATTGAGATAACTTATCTGTCCCATGAATCTTCGGGAGAAATGCAATAGCCGTCGCATTAAACCTTTTGAGAAAAGAACCCGAGGTAAAGAATTCCTTAACAATTGCAGTTGTATTGGAACCTACTAACTCCCACGCTCCCACAAAGAATTCTTTAGGAAATCCATCTGGGCTGGGAGCCGTATTCTTTGGCATTCAAAATAGAGTTTTTTGAATCTCCTCCTCTGTCGGATTCACAGTCAATTGGTCAGCCAAAATAGAAGAGCACCTGAAGGGATGAAGATCTCTAATACACTCAACTGATGCTGGCTCTACTTCGCTATTTACAGAGCCTAAAAATCTTTGAAGTAATCGATTGTGAAATCCTTAACCTGATGCACATTCTCAATTATGTTATCATCTTCATCAATCAAGTACTTGATCGCATTACGAGCTTGATGGGCTAGAACTACTATGAAATAGAACGTGGTGCACACATCACTATCACTGAGCCATCTTCCTCTCGACCTCTGTCTATAAAAAGAATATTTATTCTTTGCAAAAAATGACAACTTCTTTCTGGCAACAAATTCTTCAAGAAACAAGGATTGGGTCGGACTATTAAGAAGAGCATATTGGATCACCTCCAATTCCAGCAAAGAGTCTTCGTTTTCTGTTGAATGTTTTCAAAACCTTCTCTATTCAACCTTTTGTAATAGACCTTGGCATTTTTCAATTTCTGACCCAAACAAAACATCTTATAACCAACTGCAGTTGGACTTTCCCACATAGCCATCAATTTGGAAGTAAAAGAATGATGTGTGGATAAGAAGGAAAAGTATTTGAAGGATTAGTTGGGGACCTCATGAGATATGTTTGTGAAGACTAATGCAAATGCGTGATCAGAATCCCCTGGATGGTCAAATCTAACAAAGGAGTCTGGGAAAACATTAAGCCACTCTTGATTAACAATTGCCATGTCAAGCTTCCGAGAGATCGGATCTTCTGGTCTACCATTCTCCCAACTAAATAACACTACTCTAGACAGCAATCAACTAACTCATTCTCCTCAAGAAAATCTTTGAAGTCTGACATCCCACGAAGAGGTAAATCATAAGGCATAACCGAAAAGTGATCACTTGAATTCAGTATCTGGTTAAAATCTTCAATAAGTATCAAAGGCCTCCACCCCGTTGGAGATGTTCAAGTAATCTCAGTAATTTCATCCCAAAGAAGGCGACAATGCACCTCCGTATTGTAAGCGTATAAAAATGCAACCGGGAAATCCACCTTTGTAGTTGGATCAAAAATCGCACAAAACAACATCTGAGCTGATCTTTTCAAAACATAGCTGAGATAGAAGGATACCACACTAACCAAATCCGCCCATTCGCCGCCGAACCATAATTGTTGTCCCATCGCCATCCGCAAAATGCTGACGATATAATAGAACTAGCTCACTCCTCACAGACATGTGTTTCCAAAATGCCCTCAACCACATGCTTATTTTTATTAACCCAATTCTGAACTACTCTTTGACGAGAATGGCTATTAAAGCCTCTAACATTCCAACATAAGATCTTCATATATACAACAAAAGTGAAGGTGAAAGCTAAGCTTTCAGAGGTTGTTCACCTTCATCGAGGATGCCCCTCGTCTTTGGTGGGAAGAACTCGTTGACGCTCATATGCACAGAGCAGCATAATCAAACTTGAGAAACAACTCTATTGTCTCTTTCTGCCTTGCCTTTTTCAGCGCTTTACTACTCTTTGTAAACCCATCGGCTGCGGAAACTTCAGCCACACCCTTAGAAGGAAATGAAGGAATTTCTAGCAGTTCCTAATCCAATTAGGCAACCCTAAGTATAAATTCCATAGCCTAGGATCCAGGGTCTAGATATATTGAATCTACATCAGATCTCGAAGATACCTGGAAAGTTATGCAGCGGAAGATGGTTAGGTATTCGAGATTCTCAAGCACCTCAAGTGCTGCGCCTATACTGGTATCCACACGCACACAAACTGGAATCCGTCGGGATGCTAGTGCCGGGAGATCGGATCTCTTCGGGATTAGTCTGTTTCTGAGAGGTGGCTGTGATTAGGTAAAAAGTTGGGCTCCAGGTCGTGATATATCACATATATATAGACCTGAGAAAACCTAATTAATCACTGAACCAACCAAGATTAATTAAGTCATTAAACCGAACCAATATTTCGATCTGCGCCTTGCATCGATCGATACAACACTTGTGTCGATCGACGCACCCTCAAAACACGTATATTAATGTGTATCAAATACACTTTTGATCATTACATTAATGATCATTCCCACATGAAGTACATCCAGCTTGCTTAGGTGTGTGGCCCTGTAGGATCATATAATACTAGCAATGAGTTCATAACTCACAGATCACAAGTGGCTTCTAGCAAAGCATTATGATCACCTAGTATTAAACGAATGTCTAATCTCGACAACACAAGTATCTCTAGAGTGATTACAAGTTTGATTTCAGGAAATTCCCAACAATCTCCCACTTGTACTGGAATCATCTATTCCCATATTCCCTTCGTCTCTATATCTCCATCTGGCATAAGGCAAGATCTGTGTCATCCTTATTAAGCCAAGATCATGTTCATCGAACTCCGACTTATACTGACAAGACAAACGACTGACAATCACCTCGTTTGAGTGTGACCACACATTTCTCAGTATCAAATCTTCGATTAGCCCTGAGATATTTATCTCCTGTTATATAGGAGGGACAAATCCCATCTTGTTCCATCCATGTTGCCTAACACACTTCATGATACGCCCAATCAATGCCTTTATAGTCACCAGTTACGGCTGACGTTTGACAGGGTTAAAGCGGACCAATTCACATGTAAGAAAACATGATTAACTCAGGTATAAGGACTATACTCTATAGTCGTAATGAAAACTCTTATGACACTTATATAACTATCCTGTATAGTTTTCATTAGCGGGTCATGTCCGATCCTGTGTTCTCCAACACATATATATGTGATTGACTTTAATACTCTTATTAATGACTCCATGAAACTTAGTCAACAGTCACCTCACATACTAGTCTCACGCGGTTGTTAATGTCCCACTTTAACAACCTTGACCAGGGACCAATCATAATTTATGTCATTTATTATCTATAGGGTTTCATGATCAAGTCACATACTTGATGACTTATAAAATGTCATAAATTGCTTTGGGACTATTATTTAATAACATAATTAAATAATACTGATGTTAGAGTTCATTAACATAATCAAATTATGTTTACATGAACATCATATCACAACTAAAATTAACAACAACAACTCCCACTAAAATTAAGATCACATCTTAAGACATCTAATGCCTATAGCAGTTGTCTGAACCTCATGCGTTCTCGTTCAGCATGCGTCGAAGGACACTGCGTCTTGCTAAGAGTAATGCCAAGAGTCATTGGCATGAAGCCTTTCTTGGAATCATGCATACTGGACCTGTGCAAGACCTTATCAATATAAGTATCTTGACACAATCCAATTAGCTTGTCCAACCTATCTCTATAGATTCTTATTCCAAGAATTTACACGGCTTCTCCCATGCTTTTATCGAAAAAAAACTTTCGAGTCAAGTTTTAACAGACTGAAACATTGGAACTTCATTTCCGAGAAGCAATATGTTATCAACATACAATGCTAGAAATGCAACTGCGCTCCCACTAGTCATCTTGTAAACACACGGTTCCTTTTCGTTTCTGATGAAGTCAAACCTTTTGACTGCTTCATCAACACGAAGATTCCAACTCCGAGATGCTTTCTTCAATCCATAAATGGATCGATGAAGCTTGCATACCTTCCCAGCAGCTTTCGGATCAATGAAAACTTCAGGTTGTGTCATGTACACATCCTCTTCTAGAATTCCATTAAGGAAAACTGTTTTCAAATTCATCTGCAAGATCTCATAATCATAATGAGCGGTAGTTGCTAGGAGAATCCGTATGGACTTAAGCATAGTGACTGGAGAATAGGTTTCTTCATAGTCAATACCATGAATTAACTTGAAACCTTTTGCCATCAACCTAGCTTTGTATATCTCAATATTACCATCCACATCAACTTTTCTTCTTGAAAATCCATTTACTCTCAGTGGCTTTTACACCATCGGGTAAATCAACCCAAGTCATACTTGGTTCCTTGACATGGATCCCATTTCGGATTCAGCGGCTTTCAGCCAATTTTCGGAGTCAGAGCCCATCATTGCTTTTCAAAATTCGCAGGCTCGTCACTTTTAATGATCAACAGATCACGGCAATTGGTTACGAGAAATCCAAATTTCTCGGGTTCGTGACGAATCCCCTTTTGGTTTTGCGAACTTCAGGCATCACAAGTGTAGGTTCTACAACTCTTTGTAGATCCCACTATTACTCTTCCTCAGCAGGTTGAGCAGTCTCCTGTGATTCTCGAATTTCTTCGAGTTGTGTTTTACTCCCACTGTTCTTCCTGTAAAAGTAATATGCCTTGGTCTTTTTAAGATAACCAACGAAGTAGCACTTATCGGATTTGGGTGCGAGCTTATCGGAGATTAAACGTTTTACATAAGCCTCACAACCCCAAATCTTCATGAAAGACAAATTAGGAACATTTCCAGTCCACATCTTATGTGGTGTCTTTGCAATTGATTTTGATGAAACCCTATTTAGTGTAAACGCAGACGTTTCTAGAGCATATTCCCAGAAAGATAATGGAAGATCTAAGTGACTCATCATTGATCAAACCATATCTGATAAAGTCCGATTCAGGAGGAGTGAGTTGTGAAACAATTCCACAATCTCTCGGATGATCACTGAATTCTTAGATTAAGTATCCACCTTCACGATCTTATCGTATAGCTTTAATACTTTTGCCAAGTTGATTCTGCACTTCATTCTGGAACTCTGTGAACTTTTCAAAAAGGATTCCGATTTATGTTTCATTAAATAGACATAATCATACCTACTCAAATTATCAGTAAAGGTAATGAAGTACTCAAAGTTTCCTCTAGCACTTGGGCTCATCAGGCCATACACATCCGTATGTATAAAGCCCAATAAGTCACTGGCCCTTTCATTTTGTTCGTTCGCGACCTGTGTCGATCGATACACCTTTTGGGTCGATCGACACTATCTTTTGTTGAAAGGGGCCTTCGTCATTTTACCCAATAAACAAGATTCGCATTTCTCACATGATTCATAACCAAATGAGCCCAAAAGTCCATCACTATGGCTAATGTAATATTTCTGCTTATAGAAGGTATATAGTAGCAATTATTAAGTTCTAAAACCATGCCAGAAGGTAAAAGACAAATGAAGTCCTACGGCTAATGTAACAACTCTTGCTCCATTTCCACCGCACAGGTCCACTTGTCCTTTCTCCAAAGTCCTACTGTTGCTTAGGCCCTGCGTATTTTCACAAAATATGAGCACCACAGCCAGTATTCAATACCCAAGAAATAGGACCAGAAGTAGTAACATTTATTTCTATAACATAAATACCTGAAGAAGAAGTCTCGTACGTCTTCTTCAGCTTTTCATAATCTTCCAGGAATTTACTGCAGTTTCTTTTCAAATGCCCATGACCATTACAATAATGGCACTTATCATCTTTACAAGGACCAGGTTTAACCTTAGGAGCATGGTTAGACTCGCTTTGATTCACAATCGAGCTAGTCTTGCCATCACCTTTGTTCTTACCAAGTTTCTTAAACTTTTTACCCTTTTGTACCATAAGGACATTTGGGGTGTCCTTCTTGATGTTAGGTTCAGCAATCTTGAGCATTCCATGCAATTCAGTCAACGTCTTCATCAAGTTTTTCATGTTATAGTTCATAAAAAATTGATCATAGCCTGACGGCTGCGACTGCAGAATGATGTCAGTAGCCAACTCTTGGCTAATGGGACAATCTAGTTTTCCCAGGTTATCAACATAACCCATCATCTTAATGACATGAGGACTAACTGGTCCGTCCTTTGGTAGCTTGCACTCAATTAGAGACTTAACCGTCTGGTATCTCTGAGTTCGTGCCTGCTCCTGAAACATACTTTTCAGGCCAGTGATCATCTCTATTGGCGACTCCACGTACTCATATTGCTTCTGCAAGTCCGAGTTCATGGTAGCCAACATGAGACAACATACATCGACCACATCATTAGAATGCTTATCCCAAGCATCCTTCTCTGACTGCCAGGCATTGGCTCGGTACTTCTTTGGGAGAACTTTCTCAAGGACATAGTCCTTTTTCTCCTGTTTGAGAACAATTCTCAAGTTTCGATACCATTCAAGAAAGTTGGATCCATTTAACTTGTCCTTCTCAAGGACGGTTCGCAGGGAGAAATTGTTATGATGGTTTGTGCTAGACATAGCTGAAAACAAGAGAGGTTTAGTTGTGATGTTCAAGAAATGAGAAATCTTAACTATTAAGAAAACTCGCATTATATTCAAGACAATGTTTCTTCAAATGAATATAATGATCCAAGACCCATACTTCACTGAAACTTGAGTGAGCCACTGGCTATCGCCCAAATTTTAGTTATCTAGGTAAGCAACAAATTTGCTAGTTATACCCAATATAACTCTTGGTTGTGGATTTACATCTCATGTCAAATCCATCTGATGTCTCTGGGCCCAAAACAATTTTTATAGCCCAGTCAAGTAAACCAATCTCTTTAGTCATGTAATTGTTGACGCCTTGCACTGCAAGCCTATCAACACGATTACCTCCTGCCTTACTCATGTAATTGTGGACACCTTGCACTTCAAATCTATCGCACAATGAAACGAGTCTTGACAGTTGACACAATCGGGAAGACATCAAGGATTACTTGATATTTAGTTTGAGGAACGGAACTTTTAATCTAATATACACATCATATATGTATCTTAGAAGGATTACAATTTATTAAGTTTTAATTATTCTAAGAATTGGATTTATTTTGGTTTGGTTCTGTGATTTCAGGTTCAATAACCGAAACCATCGGATCCTGTGTCGACCGACACTACTTTAGTGTCGATCGACGTGATCCTACCAAAACCAATTTGCGATAACCGATCAATCCAATTGATCCAGTTTTGATAACCGGTCAGTGTCGATCGACGCTACATTAGTGTCGGTCGACGCCAACCAAATCAAAACAATCGCACCAAACCGTTCTAAGCGGTTCAACCAATTTTAACCAAGCTCGATAACCAATCCAATTGAACCAATTATCCTATTCGCGAGGTCTGTGTCGACCGACACAACTCTTGTGTCGATCGTCACAATTAGGGCAAACCTAAATTTTATTCGGGTTTCCATGTTGTGTCGATCGATGCCGGATTGGTGTCGATCGACACTATGCGAAACCACAGATTCGTTTATGAACAAAAACCCTAAAACGAGAATTCTTTGAAAAAAACACAATCGATTTAAATTCATCTAATTCGAATAGCTTGCTGTTAGATTCAATAGGATAAACCCTAAGGCTCTGATACCACTGAAGGAATTTCTAGCAGTTCCTAATCCAATTAGGCAACCCTAAGTATAAATTCCATAGCCCAGGATCCAGGGTCTAGATATATTGAATCTACATCAGATCTCGAAGATACCTGGAAAGTTATGCAGCGGAAGATGGTTAGGTATTCGAGATTCTCAAGCGCCTCAAGTGCTGCGCCTCTATTGATATCCACACGCACACAAACTGGAATCCGCCGGGATGCTAGTGCCGGGAGATCGGATCTCTTCAGGATTAGTCTGTTTCTGAGAGGTGGCTGCGATTAGGTAAAAAGTTGGGCTCCAGGTCGTGCTATATCACATATATATAGACCTGAGAAACCCTAATTAATCACTGAACCAACCAAGATTAATTAAGTCATTAAACCGAAACAATATTTCGATCTGCGCCTTGCATCGATCGATACAACACTTGTGTCGATCGACGCACCCTCAAAACACGTACATTAATGTGTATCAAATACACATTTGATCATTACATTAATGATCATTCCCACATGAAGTACATCCAGCTTGCTTAGGTGTGTGACCCTGTAGGATCATATAATCCTAGCAATGAGTTCATAACTCACAGATCACAAGTGGCTTCTAGCAAAGCATTATGATCACCTAGTATTATACGAATGTCTAATCTCGACAACACAAGTATCTCTAGAGTGATTACAAGTTTGATTTCAGGACATTCCCAACAGGAAAATCAGTAGTACTACCTCACTTAACATCCGACACCGCCAAGGATTTGTCTACTACAACATTCTCAGACATGATATCCGCAAATCCTACATTCGCAATGACTGCTTCCAAAGGTGTGTTGGCTCCGCTTCCTTTGGGCGGAGGTTTTTTGTCATGGACGAGTTGGGGGATGACTCTTAGACCTTGTCCTGCGAGGCTTGGTATCAACTGGGGGCTGATGCACATCAACAACAGCTTGAAGAGGACCATTATCAACGCCATTTTCCCGTAGATGAATATTAGTAGCAGCAGCAATTTTAATCGACGGCAAAGCAGAGTTAACTTTCGAACGTTTCATCAATTGCTTAGGAAATCTATTCAGAAGGTGTCCAAAGAGACCACAATTACAACATTTGGAAGGAAGTCTATGATACTCAACCCTGAGTTTGACCGAGTTACCATGTGAATCGCGAACTTCAATCAATTCAGGAGGAGAGGGGTCTAAACTAATCTCCACTTTCACTTGTGTATCGCCGAAGTGGAAAGAATCGAGCCGAGACATTTATGTGTGCAAAGGCTCCCCAATAGCACTAGCTATAACACTTATGCCATCAAGGGAGTACATCTGAGGTGGAACGTTTTTTAGGATTACCCATGTTGGAGCCGATTTCAACTCAAGCATATGAAGTGAACCTTCTGGAGACCAAGGCATGACAAAAAAATCACAACTACCAGCTTACTAGTAGCCGACCTTCAACACCCATTCCCTTATGGCAAGACAAGAAACATGTATGAGACAAGTCAAACTCGACATGGTCGTAATGGTGATGTTCCTGAACTTACCCCAAAAACAGTTCAGATCTTGGAAAATCTTTGCCGGAGGAGGAATTAAACCATGAAAATAAACCACGACGTGGTCCTTCCAGAGAGTGGCGGTTTCCAACAAGACAGATAGAGGAGCTTGGACAACTGGGACATCATCTTCAACCACATTCGGAGAAGAAATATTTTTAAGGTTTCAAAGAGAGGCTTTGAACCGTTTTGCGTACGAGGGATCTTCCGATAAAGGGATAACAAGCGGTATCGACGAAGATTTGGGATCAGGAGAGGATTTGGGACTATTCTAAGGAAATTTGTAGAAGCATTGGGTAAATTTGAGGAAAGTAACTTCTTATCCGGCAGATATGTTGCCAAATCCGGAGGACATGGCGACTCCATGGTCACATATAGGGATGTTAATAAGGGCTTAAGGCCCGCGGGCTTACCTGAGCCCGTTAAATTAATTAGGCTCGCAGCCCGTCCAACAAAGCTTATTTTTAAAAGGGCTTTAAACGGGCTAGCCCTTTTACGTTTGCGAGCTTCACGGGTTTGAAAGTTATTAAACGGGCCAGCCTGTTTAATTTTTTTTAACTTTTCTTTCGTCTAAAAACGACGTCATTTTTGAAACAAAACCTAAAATGTTGTCGTTCACGAGATTCTCCTGTCCAGACTAGCCGATCAACTGAGAACCACAGCTCACTGGCCATGGTCGGGTTCTGATCACTCGTCGATCAAATTGCCGGGTTTTCTTTCAGGTAAAAGATTTCTCTATTGGGTTTGTTTCGTTTCAAGTAATCACAAGTCCCTTGGTGTAGAATCTGTAGATTCTCTTTATTTATTGTTGTTTGTTCGTTGATTCTTCTGTCTCGCATATGTAAATGGATGATTTTAGGGTTCTGATTCACTTTTTAGCCCCTCTCTTTATGGATTTTGGTGGATAAAATGGGATTTTTTCGCATTGAGGATTGAAACCTGAATCCTGGTTTTGCCCGTATTGATTTTATTGGAATTAAGACAATGATTATTCTGATCTAGAATGCTTTCTTGTAGAAGGATTTTTGGTTTTAGGCTTTAAGCTGATGATAAACCCATCATATTTCAGAGAACCCTTGAGTAGCATGAAACCTAATAAGAAACATGTGATAAACCCATTATATCTGACTTTTGTAAAGCTCTGTTACACTCTCTTAGCTACTGTATGAGTGTATGTAAGATACACAAGTGATCAACTTTAAAACGCAAGATAAAAAAGGAGGTGTAAAAAGGATAACAATCAAAGTTCTGAAGCTCTGTTACTTTTGACTAACGCAAGATATAAAGTCATTATAACAATAAAAGTAGGGGAATATAAAGTCAATAGCCACTAGGATTAAAAAAGGGTATTTTGCCTCGTGTAAATATTTTTGTGGCATATAATATTAGGTTAGATCTTTTGCTCTCCACTAACACAGATATGTTGTTGTTGTTGCAGTGCCTGCTAAGTCTCCTGCTAGTGCGCCAGGTATGTTTTAGTCTGCCAATTTTGTGATTTTAATGAGACATTACTGTTAAAAGTAGAAATAAAAAACATCAATCTGGTTTCATAATGAAACAACTTTGTCTTTTGCCTTGTTTGTTTATTCCTCTCGTAGAAGTTCCTAGATAAACTCACAAGGCTTGTTTACGAGAGTTGAATTGGTTCTCCACATAGATTCTCTAACTCCTCTTCCAACAGTTTATGCAACTTGGCTTCTGTTCTTCTGTGCAACTGAAGGCAAGATGGTTTTCTGGAGAGTGCAGGAATGGATGCAGCTGAAGGCAAGATGATGAAGTGAAACCTTGCTATATTTATGTTTAATCTTAGGTCATGTAATGTCTTGAGGATCTTCAGTATTTTTGTGTCTTTTGGGAAACCTTGCTATTAAGGATTGAAGTGTGGAACTTGTTTTAATTTTACCATTGAACCTGATAACTTAATTGTCAAAATAGTACGGTTCCAACTTCCAACCCAATGACCAATATTTGATTGTCTAAGTATCTACTACAAGTTAAAACTGGAATGTTATAATGGAACCAAAAATTCTCTCTTTTATTACAAGTTGATGAACTCTTTAACCGAAATAAATTTACAAGTTCTCAAGAAAGCGTTTGCATCATTGTTTATAAAATGAATGTAGTACAAACTAAAAACATTAAACACCAAAAACACTTTCTAAACGGGCTTTTTAAACGGACTCCGACTTAAACGGGCTTCGTGATAAACGGGCTCAACTTAAACAGGCTCTAAACGGGCTTGACTTACACGGGCTATAAATGGGCGGGCTGTAAACGGGTTTGGCTTACACGGGCCAGGGCAGCCCTTATTAACATCCCTAGTCACATAGAAAAAGAGAAGGGTGGAGAGGAAGAAGCGATGGTCAACAATGAGCCTTCCAACAGCAGAGATACGAAAGAAACTCGAATCGCCCTAATTTTCTCTTTGATGCGTTTATCGAGGCGATAAAACGCAAAACTTTTTATTTAAAACTAGTATATATATATTTACATTATATGTTGGTTCATCGTAAACCTTATATATAAAATCATATACGTTGGTTGTCTAAGTGCGCAACATCATGAAGATAAAAGTTAGTTCCGAACAAAAGTAAAAACATGTTTTGTTTAAAAAATGATAACGTGTTAAAATATTATAACATTAATCTATATAATGTATTTTAAGATATCATAGATAATTTAATACTTTAAACTGGATACTTCAAAATAATCTTTAAATGCACATCTTATAGGTTTTTTGTCGTCACACATCTTATAGCTTATATTGTATTTATTAAATTTATCCTTTTAAAAAATGTTATAAAAATTCAATACTTCAATTGCACTTCAATTTAAAAACTTATAAACAAAAAATATATCTAAGATATTGATGTCTTAGATTAAATTTTTGTACGAAATATATCTAAGATATTGCATATTGCATTTTTTTGTCAAAGTTGCATATTGCATTATATTGTTACAATCTTAAAATTTTGTTGGTATTATATTGGTTGTAATTAATCACGTAAGTGCAAATACTTTATATTTAATGTTGGATAATTCCAAGACTTGGAGACCAGGTAATCTCTTTCTAGAAGATGCTAGAAGAGATAGAAAAGAAAGGAAATACAAATAAGATCTAGTTGAGATAAGTTTTGTAAGTTTTCCTTTTCAATATAGAATTAGAGGTAGCTAATATCTATATAAATAAGAGACTATGGAGAGTTGTTCTATAAAACTCAAGAGAGAGATTTAGTTTTGAGAAGTTTCTAAATCAATAAAGAAAGTTGTTCTTTAATCTTTCTTGTTCTAAAAATCATGTGAGAGAGATTTGAATTGGTATCAGAGCTTTAGGGAGTCGACCTGAAGCTTCTGTTGAAGGCGGAGAGAGAAGGCAAACGTTGGAAGGATGCCCGACGGTGTAGCAGCTCCACCGCGACCTAAGGAGATCGGATCTGCAACGATCCAATGTCTGATGTTGACCCCGACAAACTATACTGTCTGGTCAATGAGAATAAGAGTTCTATTGAATCTCTATGAGGTGTGGGATACAATTGAACCTGGATCAGCGGATTCAAAGAAGAACTTTCAGGCGATAGCTCTGTTGTTTCAATCTATCCCTGAAACCCTAATTCTGCAAATTGGTGAACTTAAAACATCAAAGGAAATCTGGGAGGCTATCAAGTCTCGCCACCTTGGAGCAGATCGCGTGAGAGAAGCAAGACTCCAAACGTTGATGGCAGACTTCGACAAGTTGAGTATGGATGAAAGCGACTCTGTCGATGAATATGCAGGCAAGATTTCAGGTGTTGCAGCGAAAGCAGCCTCTCTAGGAAAGACCATAGAAGAAACCAAGATGGTGAAGAAGTTTCTGAAAGGACTTCCAATAGACAAATACATTCATATTGTAGCTTCCCTAGAACAAGTTCTTGACTTGACAACCACGGGTTTTGAAGACATAGTGGGAAGAATAAAGGCGTATGAAGACACGGTTGGAGCAGCAAAAGCCAACGTGGAAGATCAAGGGAAACTGATGTGGTCTAGCAACAATCACAACAGCCGTGGAGGTTACGGAGGCCCTCGAGGCAGAGGCCGAGGCAGAGGAAGAGAAGCTGCTGGTAGAGGCAGAGGTCGAGGGAGATCTCATGTCCAAAATCAAGGAGGAGAAACCTCAGAAAATTCCCAAAAACCAAAGAAAGATCGAGCCAATGTTATCTGTTGGAGATGTGACAAGCCAGGTCACTTTGCGACGTCTTGTCCAGAGAAACCAAAAACACAAGAAGCGAATTTAAATGAGACACAAACAGCTGATGCTCTTTACGTTCATGAGGTGGTGTTTTTGAATGAAGACAAGGTGAATCCACAGGTCTATGATAACAACAACGGCGACGCAAGCGTTTGGTATCTAGACAACGGAGCAAGTAATCACATGACGGGAAAAAAGCATTCTTTTCCAGTTTGAACGAGATGGTTAAAGGAAAAGTACGATTTGGAGATGGCTCATATGTTGATATTGTTGGGAAAGGAACGATTGATTTCTTGTGCAAGACAGGAGAGAAGAGAGCACTCAAAGAAATTTACTATATTCCCGACTTAAAACACAACATATTAAGTCTAGGACAAGCTACGGAGCATGGATGTGAAGTGTTTATGAAAGATGATTATTTAACACTAAGAGATCCATGCGGAATGTTACTCGTAAGAGTCACAAGAGCTCCAAACAGACTTTACAAAACGCCAATGAAAATCTCTTATCCGATGTGTCTACAAGCTCAAGACAACGAAGAAGCATGGAGATGGCATGCTCGGCTCGGTCACGTGAGCTTTGGTGTCATGAAAAACATGAGTGACAAAGAGATGGTGACTGGAATGCCACAAGTTACACACGAGAAGAGCATATGCGACGTGTGTCAAGTCGGGAAACAAACGAGAAACGCTTTTCCGACTAAATCGACTTTTCGTGCATCACAAGCATTAGAGTTGATTCATGGAGACTTATGTGGTCCAATTTCACCTGCAACACCATCAAACAACCGATATATCTTTGTACTAATCGATGATTTTTCAAGATATATGTGGACCATGTTGCTGAAGGAGAAAAGTGAAGCATTCGATCGGTTCAAAAGGTTCAAAGAGATTGTCGAAAAGCAAACAGGTTTGCCAATCAAGACCTTCCGCACCGATAGAGGAGGAGAGTTCACTTCAGCTGAGTTTAATCGTTTTTGTGAAGAGAATGGAGTCACAAGACATCTGACCGCACCTTATACGCCACAACAAAACGGTGTGGTAGAAAGAAGAAATCAGACCATGATGGAGATGACCAGAAGCTTACTCAAAGCGATGAAGATTCCAAACAAGTTGTGGGGAGAAGCTGTGCGTCATGCCACTTATCTCATAAATCGAGTTCCCACAAAGGCTTTGCTGAATCAAACACCATACGGAAGCTTCATGGCCAAGAAACCAAACATCGAACACTTAAGAGTTTTCGGCTGTGTAGCCTACGCAAAAATCAATGGGCCTCATCTCAAGAAGTTGGATGATAGATCAAAGAGTGTGGTCAACCTTGGGACAGAACCTGGCTCGAAAGCTTACAGACTTTATGATCCGGTGGGAAGAAAAGTGATCGTAAGTCGGGACGTAATCTTTGACGAGAAGAAAGCTTGGGATTGGTCTGAGACATTAGATCAAAACGATGGAGAACCAGGCATGTTTAAGCTTACTCACAATGGTATTATAGAAGATGGAGGAGGATATGAAGATGATCACAACAATGATCACCAAGAACCAATTCATGAAGCTATAAACCAAGATGAGCAAGAAGAAGAAGTGGTTCACGGCGAGGACCAAGCGGAGGCACCACAACAAGTTGTAACCAGATATGGACGTGTCATTACAAGACCAAGATACCTTGATGATTACGTGTTAATTGCAGATCAAGAAAGCATAAAACTCTTACTCACAATAGATGGTGAACCAGAGAATTATCTTGAAGCAGAAAACCAAGTGGAGTGGATTAACGCAATGAAAGCCGAGTTGGATTCAATCACAAGGAACAAGACTTGTAAGCTCGTTGATAAACCAGTGGGGGTTAAAGCCATAGGCGTGAAGTGGATCTACAAGATCAAGAAGAATGCGGATGGCTCAATAAACAAGTACAAAGCAAGGCTTGTGGCTAAAGGCTATGTACAACAAGAAGGAATAGATTTTGAGGAAGTATTTTCTCCAGTAGCAAGACTTGAAACTATACGCTTACTCATAGCCTTAGCAGCAACAAACGGTTGGAAGATACACCACCTAGACGTGAAGACCGCCTTCTTGAATGGCGAGTTAATGGAGACGGTGTACGTAACTCAACCCGAAGGTTTTGTGAAAAAGGGAGAAGAGAATCGAGTCTACAGACTGTACAAGGCTCTATATGGACTTCGACAAGCCCCAAGAGCATGGAACGTCAAGCTCGATCAAGTTCTCAAAGAGATGAATTTTAAGAAGTGCTTAAAGGAACCATCGGTTTACCGAAAAGAAGAGAAGAAGGACGTCTTAATCGTGGCTATCTATGTTGATGACTTATTTGTGACAGGAACATCACTTAAGATCATCACAAAGTTCAAAGAAGATATGTCTAAGAAGTTTGAGATGTCGGATCTAGGAAAGCTAACATATTATCTTGGTATTGAAGTAATTCAAGGAGAAGATGGGATATGGATCAAACAAGAAGGCTATGCTCAAGGAATTCTTGTGAATACTAAGATGAAAGACTGTAACTTGACTCATGTGCCAATGGAGTCGGGTTTGAAGCTTTCAAAAGCTGAAGACGAACCGGAAATCGACGCGACGGAGTATCGAAGAATCATTGGATGCTTGCGATATCTCTTGCATACGAGACCGGATCTTTCATATGCCGTGGGAGTTCTAAGTCGGTATATGCAAAATCCAAGAGAGTCTCATGGTCAAGCAATTAAACATATCCTTAGATATGTAAGAGGGACCACAAATTTTGGCTTGCACTTCAAGAGAAACGGGTCAAGGAGGATCATTGGATATAGTGATAGTAGTCACAATATCGATGCTGATGATGGAAGGAGCACCTCAGGACATGTATTCTACTATGGAGCATCGCCGATCACATGGACATCACAAAAGCAACCAACCGTTGCATTGTCTTCATGTGAATCGGAATTCATGGCGGCAACGGAGGCCGCAAAACAAGCGTTATGGCTTAAGGAGTTGTTGAGTGAAGTACTAAACTTAGAAGGCGAGAGAGTCATACTAAGAATCGACAACAAGTCAACCATAGCCTTGACCAAAAACCCGGTATTCCATGGAAGAAGCAAGCACGTTCTCAAGAAGTATCACTTTATTCGTGAATGCGTGGAGAATGAGCAAATCGAAGTAGAGCATGTACCCGGCGTGGAGCAAAAGGCGGACATACTCACCAAGCCATTGGGAAGAATCAAGTTCAAGGAAATGCGAGAGTTAATCGGAGTTCAAGAAATAAAATCTCCCCAAGTTCAAGTTGGAATTAAGGGGGTGAATGTTGGATAATTCCAAGACTTGGAGACCAGGTAATCTCTTTCTAGAAGATGCTAGAAGAGATAGAAAAGAAAGGAAATACAAATAAGATCTAGTTGAGATAAGTTTTGTAAGTTTTCCTTTTCAATATAGAATTAGGGGTAGCTAATATCTATATAAATAAGAGGCTATGGAGAGTTGTTCTATAAGACTCAAGAGAGAGATTTAGTTTTGAGAAGTTTCTAAATCAATAAAGAAAGTTGTTCTTTAATCTTTCATGTTCTAAAAATCTTGTGAGAGAGATTTGAATTTTTTTTTTTTTTTTTTTTTTTTTTTTTTAATGTAACTTTTCGAATCGAATTTTTTTTTTTTTTTTAAATCTTGTGCTGATATAATAGATATAGATGTAACTTTTAGATGTACTAGTTCAAAGAACATAAACAAATTATTCAAAGCTTGCGATGCATCTCACTTAAGAAACGTCCTTCACATTGACGACGGTCTTATCATTTTGGGTGATGATGGCGAAGCTATTTGAGAGGTCAATATCTATTATATCAGCACAAGTATATACGAAAAAAGATTTTGATGGCTAAATATATATGAGTGTTGAAGTGGCACCTAACTCGATGGGTACATACTTGTGTAAGCAGAAGAATCATATCAGAAACTGGTTTGCTCGGTCTTAAACCGGTCAACTTTTCTCTTGCCAGAATCATCATCTTGCCCTTGCATGTGATTGATAGATCGACAGTTTAATCCTGATGTCAATCAAGTGACATCATGTACTATATGTATGTCCATTTCTTCTCTCAGTTTATTCAATAATCTGCTAATTAAGAGCATTTAGATTTAAAAAAAAAGAGAGCATTTAGATTATTTATGCGGTCACTTATCCCAAAACTGTTCTAAATCTGGATATATATATATATATATATATATTTCTTCGAGTTGACAATAATTTGAATGTGTACATTCCATGTGGACTAAGCTGGATATTTATTTAACGCTTTGATCACTCACATGAGGGTTTGTACTTAAAACATCATGACTCTTTAATTGTATTTTTTATAATTATGGGGATCTCAAAGGTTTTTTAGGTCCAAAGAATAATTTCACGAAGTCTTATACGCGTTTGAAAATTTATTTCAAATTTAAAGTACGGCTAAGTAGCCATGAGGATTCAAACCTAAATGGCGGAAAGGTACTGCCACTACCTTTATCAATAGAATATGATCTCCTGGTTTAATTGTGTTTTTGGTTAACCTATCTAGGCTCCATGACATGTTAAATTAAAAACATCTCCAACCATGGGTATGAAGTTTTTAACAATAAAGTATTATTATTTTCTAAAAAATTAATTATGTTACTAGATTTAATATTTTTAAAATCTGATCAATCACAAAAAATGTTTTCTGTTATAAAATAATTATTATAACTAAGATAAATGTAACATATATATATATGTATGTATTGACGAGAGGGATAGAAAAAGATGATGACTATACGTGAGAGAAAAAAAAGATGGGTCAGAGTGTTGTACACTCCTTTTTATTTATTTTATTATATGTGTGTACATCTGCTCATATAAGAGTATGTGTCTTATTTATAGCACAAGTTAACCGACATCCTAACGTCGGTTTACATTTAGATATTTATATTATAGATATTTGTTATTATTTTAATATCTCTCTTTAAATATTTATTTGGATGTTACGTATTGTCTCGTTAAAAATCTTATCATAGAAAATTCAGTGGAATAAAAACTATGATAAAGAAAAAAGAGTACAGTGACGTAAATTCTTCCTGAAAATGATAGATCTTTATACATCTCGTAAATGGTGCATTCATATGCTTTAAAGATGTTTTCTAAATGTTATAGTGAGAGGCGTATTCGGCATTGTCACTTGAGCGGATATACTGGATGTCCACTTCTTGATTTTTGTCGAGCTCTTGAATGTAAGGAGAAAAATCTTGGAGGGATATGTTTTGCTCTGTCGCTCTTGATATAACCTTCTTTGAGTTTAGCAACACATGCATAATTATCTTCAAATATTTTCGTTGGTCATTTGTTCGTGATGATCCCGCTACTTTCTTGTATATGATGAGTCATAGATCTC
The DNA here is from genome assembly GCA_030180135.1 of Orychophragmus violaceus. Lineage (NCBI taxonomy): Eukaryota > Viridiplantae > Streptophyta > Magnoliopsida > Brassicales > Brassicaceae > Orychophragmus > Orychophragmus violaceus. The sequence goes on along the minus strand of CM058232.1, from coordinate 81,716,953 downwards.
AACCATATACATTCTCGACATGCCTCATGAAGCGCAATTGTCTCCGAATAATTTGAAGAAGTGGCGACTAGATTTTGTTTTTGAGAACGCCACGAGATCGCAATTCCTCCCATTGTGAAAACGTATCCGGTTTGCGATCGGGCTTTGTGTAGATCAGAAAAATATCCTGCATCTGAAAAACCAACCAAATCAAACGCAGAATTTCGAGGATAATATAATCCCAAGTAAATCGTACCTCGGAGATATTGAAGAATATGTTTTATCCCGGTCCAATGTCTTTGCGCAAGAGATGAACTATAACCCTAATATAGGGCACTTCTGGACTTAATACTTCCTTGTTATCTTCACAAGGTCAAAATGGATCCTTATCAATATTAAGTGATCTATTGACCATTGGAGTATTCAAAGAATTTGCTTTGTCCATATTCAAGCGTTTTAACACCCTTGTGGTGTAATTTTATTGATGCACAAATATACCATCTTGGAAATGCTCTATTTGAAGCTCGAGACAAAATTTTGTCTTTCCAAGATCTTTCATCTCAAACTCTTTTTTCATATGGCTTCTTGCATCATCAACTTCCTTTTGAGTTTCAATGATGTTCATGTCATCAACATAAACAACAATGATCACAAATCATGATGTGGATTTCCTTATAAATACGCAAGGGCATATCGCATTATTGATAAATACATTTTTGAACAAAAAATCGCATAAGCGATTATACCACATGCGTCCGGATTGTTTTAATCCATAAAGTAATCTCTGTAATTTGACCGAACAAATTTTCTCAGATTCTTCTAGAATCTTGAATCCTTCGGGATCTTGAATCTCAATCCGTCTGAGATTTTCATATATATGTCACTATCTAGTGATCCTTATAGATATGCAGTCACAACATCCATGAGGTACGTTTCTAAATTTTTCGATGCTGTTAGGCTCATTAAGTACCTGAATGTGATTGCATTCATTACCGGGGAATATGTTTCATCATAATCAATTCCCGGTCTTTGAGAAAACCCTTGTGCCACAAGTCGTGCTTTATCTCTTGTGACTTCGTTTTTCATTTCTTTTCCACCCAAAGACCCATTTACACCTGACATGCATTACATCTTTAGGTGTAATAACCACAGGTCCAAATACATTTCTTTTATTGAGGGAGAGTAATTCATTCTTGATGGTTATTTGCCATTCTCCCAATCAGACCTTTTTTGGCACTCCGATACGGACTTTGGTTCTGGATCATTTTTATTTTCAAGTTTTTTGGATACAGAAAAGGAGAACATTCCTTCATTATCTTCTATTTCATTTCTAGCCCATAATTTTTTTACGTTGGGCGAAGTTAATGGAATTCTCATACTTTTCTGCATTTCTTTTTATTTAAAATAGCTCACTTTTCACAAGGTTTATAACTTGGGATGCTTGAGGACAATTTTGTCTCTCCAAAGCCTTTTCTCCCCCAAATTATCTTTATTAACTTGCGACAACTTTTCATAAGTTTCACTCTAATAGAGTTTCCGGAAACATATATCATTTGGCCAATACTTTTCTCTTTACAATCATTTTTTGGAGCAGAGACTCATAATATTCATTTTCTCTCTACACTCATCTTCTGAGCGGAGACTCGTGATCCTCATTTTCTCTCTACACTTAACTGCAGAGCGGAGATTCATGCGCGCTATATCATTCATTTTGTCGACAATCATATCTATCTTTGGTCCATATTTTTCCCGTTATGACATAATTAATCGAGATCTCTTTATCAATATCATTGATTTCATTCAGGTACCTGATCTTATTATTAACCATGGAAACGGTCTCATTACTCCTCTTCGGGAGTTTAATCTTTTTTTCAATAGTCATTTGTTCCTCTTTCTAATGAGGATTTACTTTAGCTTTGGAACAAAGGGGTCTATCACGTTCCTCACGTGCCATAGACACACTATTATTATCGGAGCATTCTCAGCTGGAATATGAGATTTCTTTGAACTTCAGGTTCATTATTCATTTATGCAAGGATCACAATGAAATATCACCCATCAGCATTGACATTAGATTTGCAATATATCTAAATATTGATCTTTTGAAACTTTGAACCTCAAGTTCACATTCATTTGTTCAAGGATCCCAACTATTTACGATTATCTTTATAATCATAGGAGAAAATTCTCACCACAATGATAATATGCAAATCTTACAACAAGCACATCACAAAGTGATAGCTCAACATTATTAGAGCGAGATTCATCTCCAGCTCATACGTTTCATCCTCTGTGGATGTTACTTATATGCAGTGTGAAAAGCATATATATTACACCCATGCTAAAACATGGAGATTAAATTTTACCATAATTGGTCATTGCAATCCCTTGGATTTGCTTATAAATAAGCTCATTTTGAGTATGAACATAATCATCTGTATGCATAACTTTATCTCATCGACATACAATAAGTGATAAATTGCATAATGTGAACTCACCAGAGTGATCAAATCTGTGATTTCAATTCACCAATATTATCAACTTACTGTTGATGTGGTATTATTTAATTCTCCCCCTCGAGATGATAATTCTTACAGTATATCCATCTCGAATGAATCAAATTCTAGGATCAATGATGTAAGATCGGGACCGATCTCACAAGGATAGATGTGGATCTAAGAAGTTGGACTAAGGTCACTCTCTTCTAAGACAAAAGATGGTCGTTGATGGCTTGATGGTTCTATTCAGTTGGACTAAGGTCTCTCCTTGAATAGAAAGTGGATGGAGATGGAATAGATGATGGATCGAAGAACGCCACTCAAGGGTGTGAAAGCCCTTGTGATAAGCTCTAGAATCTAAGCCTTAGTGAATCCACACATAAGACATAGATTCATAACGTTTTCTAAGAAGGGGAATCCGCACAACTTAGAGAAACAAAGAACAAAGCATAAAAACTTTAGAAAAGAGAACTCATTTATTTTCCAAAAATTCTATATATTTACAATAGAACAATTGAGCTTTTTATAGCTCTTACAAGATGATCTTTACAATAAAATACATTAAAAGAAATAATTTACATTTATACAAAAACATAAAAATTAGCTAAATTTAAATATTAGTCTTCTTGCCACCAATTTAGCCATTGTCATTGAATGAGAATCTTTGACTTTTTTATGAAGTTATGAGGCTGAGATTCTCATAATAAACCATGTATTGAAGACCTTGATTCACTTTTTGATATTGCATCATTCTCTCCATCTTCAAAAGGTTTTGTCCTCAAAACCGTTTCACCATGAGATTTTTTTTTTTAATGAAAAGTAGAAAAACGAATTATTTTTTCAAGAAACAAAACGAAAGTAGGTTTTTCATTTTGAAAAGTTTTTATGGATGAAATTTTATTTAGGAAAAGGAATATTATTTTTTGTTAAACTGAAAAATCCAAAATAAAAAGAAATATTTTTTTCTTTTAATGAGAAAAATAAAATTGAGGAAAAATAAAGAAAAAACTTTTTTTTTTATGGTTTTTCAATTTTTTTAAAAAATAATAAAAAAGAATTTTTTTGGGGTCAAAACATAATATTTTTTTTTGGTTTTCGATATTAAAATGAAATGAAAAAGAAAATAACTAAACAAAAAATAAAAAGATAAATGATAGGACATTTGGCTCTGATACCAAATGATATAAGATCGGGACCGATCTCACAAGGATAGATGTGGATCTAAGAAGTTGGACTAAGGTCACTCTCTTCTAAGACAAAAGATGGTCGTTGATGGCTTGATGGTTCTATTCAATTGGACTAAGGTCTCTCCTTGAATAGAAAGTGGATGGAGATGGAACAGATGATGGATCGAAGAACGCCACTCAAGGGTGTGAAAGCCCTTGTGATAAGCTCTAGAATATAAGCCTTAGTGAATCCACACATAAGACATAGATTCATAACATTTTCTAAGAAGGGGAATCCGCACAACTTAGAGAAATAAAGAACAAAGCATAAAAGCTTTAGAAGAGAGAACTCTTTTATTTTCCAAAAATTCTATATATTTACAATAGAACAATTGAGTTTTTTATAGCTCTTACAAGATAATCTTTACAATAAAATACATTAAAAGAAATGATTTACATTTATACAAAAAGAGGAAAATTAGCTAAATTCAAATATTAGTCTTCTTGATACCAATTTAGCCATTGTCATTGAATGAGAATCCTTGACTTTTTTTTATGAAGTTATAAGGCTGAGATTCTCATAATAAACCATGTATTGAAGACCTTGATTCACTTTTTGATATTTCAATCAACGACATAACCAACATTGGTCATGAATTACTTTCCTGGATCCTTTTTGAATTGTCACCTCGCATGATTAGTAGGAGGATCAAGTTAAGCCAAAGAGTGTATACACTAGGTGCTATCATTTGGTGATTCTCTCAATCCTCCTCCAAAACATAGGGAATTCACTTTCATCAAACCATCATATGCAATAAGCTATTTTAACCAAAAACAGTGATTTGGCCAAAAACCATATAATTCAATCATATTTATAATTCGGAGGACATCATTGGCACTCTTCCAATGTATGTTTCCTTTCCGTTGTAATGCAAATATTTTCAATGTCATTTTATCTCTCTCTCTCTCGATATATCTCCGGAACTTGACAAAATTCCGGAATATTTTAGGAGGATACAACATTTGGTTCCCCTCAGCATTGAAAATCGGCTCATCTAGGCCTACCATGATCTTTTGAATTACCATGTATGTTACTCACGCTTTCGGCAGAGTCCTTCATTTTTGAAACATGAGAGATATCGTCGACAATGCATGTTGTAGCATTATTTTCCAGATAGATATCTGCATCCTGAATCCATATTCATGACATCATGTCATATCAATCTAAATTCTTTGTTGATATTTCTAGATCAACAAGAAAACTTTTGACATCAAGATGAATATCATTAACTTGTGAGACTTGATTTTTTTTTTTTTTTTTACGTCCATGTCCACCACCTTATTCATAAGCACGACCACGGACTCTACAGTGTCTACATTCTAGTCATAGAAAATTATTAGAATTACTGGTTGCTACGAAATTCACTTTTGATAATGAAACTTTTGAGAATGGAGTCAAGCCAGTTAGACGAGCATGATGGTTCATTATTTTTCAAACCATCATGTAAGTGGTAAGAATATCATCTCATTCGATGTCGTTTCGACCGACAATATTAAATTTGACTTGATAATTAAATGAATCATAATAAAGACATAAAACATGAAACTGTAATAAAAAAACATAATATAAAGAATCATCTCAGGATGGCAAACATCCATGTGATTTAGAGGAGGCAGAGCCTACGACTCGGTTAAGAAGGAGGCAAAACCTTCCACTCCGACAATAATTTAATATAAACATGAAAACATAATTTAAAGAATCATCTCAGGGCGACGACATCCATGCGATTTTTCTCTCTTTCTAATATGATAAATTTAAATGCATAAATTGAAGCGCATACATATAAATGTAGAATTTAAATGCATAATTAAAAAGTAAGATTAGAATAATTGAGGAGGCAGCGCCTACCATAAATTTAAGGAGGATGCATAACCTCTCACTCCATAAAATTTTGATCTGGGAGGAGGCTTACCCTACCACTCCATAAATATGATATGAGGAGACATAGTCTACCATGTGATCATGATCGTGAAGGCATAGCCTACCATAACGATAATTTTGAATAAGGAGGAGGCTTAACCTACCACTCCATAAATATGATCTGAGGAGACATAGTCTACCGTATGATCAAATCGTGGAGGCATAGCCTACCATAACGATAATATTGATTAAAGAGGAGGCTTAACCTACCACTCCATAAAATATGATATGAGGAGACATAGTCTACCATGTGATCAAACCGTGAAGGCATAGCCTAACATAACGATGGGTTCGAAGAAGGCAGTGCCTATCTTTCCGAAAAATATATAAACGGAAATATAAAAGACATAGTTCTTTTTTTTTGTAAAATAAGTTGGTAATAATTAAACCTCACCTTTTTAGTATATGACCGAATCGAGAGACGGTCGTGCTGATAACGTGTTATAAAATAATTATTATAACTAAGATAAAATATGTGTAACATATATATATATATGTGTGTTATATATATATGATGAGAGGGATAGAGAAAGATGATGACTATACGTGACAGAGAAAAATATGGGTCAGAGTGTTGTACACTCCTTTTTATTATATGTGTGTGTCTATCTGCTCATACAAGAGTATGTGCCTTATTTAGGAAATATTGCATTGGATGTATCCTTTTATGTTTTTAATAACAATTTTGTATCTTTCTATGTTTGAATGCATTCTTGTATATTTTGTTGTAGGTCCAAGTGTAAAAAGATCATAACTACCCCATATGTAAGAATAGCTTCGAATGGACACGGATAGGACACTGTTCCCGTCTATCCATACCTTTTTATTATTATTATTATTTTTTCTTCTCCTCTCACTGTCTTCCTTTTCATTTATTTTGCACCCTTCGATTTTTGACGGTGGATACGATAACAGAGTTGAGGTTTCAGGCTATATAAACCTTCGGAATGGAGATATAATCGGACGATGTACTGGAATTCAAAAAAAAAAAATTCGGGCTTAATACAGAAATTTCGAATGGACAGGTAGACTATGTGTCCACAATATCGGCTACTCGTGGATACTACCACAATCATATAACATGCAAGACACTTACTATGTATCGACCATTCGTGGACACTACCATGATTATATCACATGCCAGACGCTTCTGATGAACAAAAGTGGTTAGGAATTCTACTATGTATCGACTATTCTTGGATACTACCACGAATATCACATGCTAGACGCTTCTGATGAACAGAAGGTGGTCAAGAGCTCTACCAACGTTTCCAACGAACAGAAGGTGGTCAAGAGTTCACATGATTGTGAATATGTGGACACAAAGTACGATAAAAAATATATTAAAAACTATGTTTTACTGTGTATCGATTATTCGTGGACACTACCACGATTTATATCACATGCCAGACGCTTCTAATGAACATAAGGTGGTCAAGAGTTCTACCATGTATCGACGATTCGTAAACACTACCACGATTATATCACATGCTAGACGCTTCTGATGAACATAAGGTGGTAAAGAGTTCACATGATTCTGAATCTGTGGACACAAAGTACGATAGAAACCATTAAAAATTGTGTTTACTATGTATCGACTATTCGTGGACACTACCACGGTTATATCATATGCTAGACGATCTGATGAACAGAAGGTGGTAAAGAGACACTACCACGATTATATCACATGCTAGACGCTTCTGATGAACATAATGTGGTCAAGAGTTCTACTATGTATCGACTATTCGTGGACATTACCACGATGAAATCACATGCTAGACGCTTTTGTGTTTACTATGTATCGACTATTTGTGGACACTACCACGGTTATATCACATGTTGTACGATCTGATGAACAAAAGGTGGTCAAGAGACACTACCACGACTATATCACATGCTAGACGCTTCTAATGAACATAATATGGTCAAAAGTTCTATTATGTATCGACTATTCGTGGACAGTACCACGATGACATCCCATGCTAGACGCTTTTGATGAACATAAAGTGGTCAAGAGTTTACATTATTGTGAATCTTTGGATCCAAAATACGTGTGGACTCCTATCCATCTAAAATCAACATTTTTTGCTTCGCCACCTCCTATCCATGGCAAGCGACTTACATGTAATATAATCGCAGTAGTGTCCACAAATTGCCGATATTGTGGACGTATAGTCTAACTATCCATTCGAAAATTTCGTTTTAAGCCCGATTTTTTTTTTGAATTATGGTACATCGTCCGATTATATCTCCATTCCAAATGTTTATATGGCTGAAAACCGCAACTCCGTCATCGTATCAACTGTAAATATAACAAGGGATGAAAAAAATGTAAAGTAAGAGAGAGAGTGAAGGGAAAGAAAAAAAAAATAATAATAATAAAAAAATCGGTGGATAGAAGAAAAATTGCGACGCCTATCCACCAAAAGAGATATTTTAATGCTTTCTCTTATCTCCGAAAGGTAAATTGATCCAACAACTATATAATAATTTGGCAAAAGATAAAAGATTGTAATAAACCATCAAAAATACTAAAATGCACAAAAAAATAAAAAAATACAATACATGCAATTCATCCGACTTATTTATAGCACAAGTTAAACCGACATCCTAACATCGATTTACATTTAGATATTTATATTATAGTTATTTATTATTATCTTAACATTTTCATAGTTTTTCATGAGTTTTTCAACGATGCTATCTTTTGTCTTTCTTTTTTTTTAAACAGATAAGATATTCACCTATAATATAGGATATTCTTTTTTTTAACATATATTATAGGATATTCTTGAATCAAACAGAGACAATAACTTGAACAGTTGCTGACAAAAAAAAATATTCTTGAATCAAACAGAGACAATAACTTGAACAGTTGCTGACAAAAAAAAAAAAAAACTTGAACAGTTAGTTGACGTCACTCTCAAATCTTGTTTGTACGTTCGATTATAAAATGAAAAACTTAAAAAAAAAAAGAGAAGGCAGACATAGAATCTGACGTGATCATGTAAACAGCCAAAATTGAGGAAATATGGGAACTTGAAACATAATGCTAATCTGCAAGTTTATCCAAAAACCGAAATAGACCAAAGTAAACAGTAAATACGTTTTTTTTTTGAACCTATATATGATGAACGTTGCACGAGATTGTCTAATAAAAGGAAAAAACCAACTAGAAATGCAGAAATGTGGAAAAAAGAGAGAAAAATCTAGAAATGTAGAACTTGGATGATCGACGTTTCTGGTTTAACATCGACGACGAAACCATCTATAGTACTTTCGAATTTTTTGATAGTTAGGTTTTTGATGTTTTGTGGAGTTTTACGTTGTTAGTTTGTGTAATTAGATAAGAGAATGGTTTTGTGATTTGGTTATATAGGCTGTTGTTATCCGCTGAGTTTTCAAATCTTTCTAAGTATACATAAATAAAACTATATGGCATGTAATCACCTAACAAATAGCTATTTCCTCTGTTTTAAAAATATATTAGTATGATTCCTTTGTACCTTATTTGAGCATAAACATTATTAACACACAATTTAAAAAAAAAAAAAATTTAATAAATTAATTTAACAACAATAAGATTATAAAATATCTATATCAGATTATTTGTAATTAAATATAGATATAAACATTATTATACCTAACCTCTTATTAAAATATTTTATATTTTATTCTAAAATAAAATTAATAGCAACAAAATAAATTATAATTATATATTTATATGTATTAACATCAATATATAATTTAAAAATATATATTTTATCTTTTATATATAAATTCAAAATTTATATAAATACTACAAATTTACTACATAAAATTATATTGTCTATAATAATTATATTTATTAATATTTAAAAATCTTCATAAATATTTTTATATTTATCATCTTACTTTTTTTTATCTTTTGTTTTATCAAAAGTTATGTATATCTCATAAATAAAATTAAAAATAAAATATAATTATATATGTATAAATATTATAAATTTTTAATAAATTATTTTATATATTTATGCAAATTTAAAATTCATATAATTAATACAATAACAAAATTATAAGTATAAACTAAGGTTAATATTGTAAAAAGTCTAATTTCATTAAGGGTAACTTAGTAATCAACCAATTTGAGAGTAAATAAAAGGTCAAAAGCATTCTCCAATTAATGATATTCAAAACTTATTGGATCATAAACACTATAATTTTTATACTAAAATTTTTACTATACGTTTTAACCAATAGTAATTAAAAATTCAATAATTTTCAATAAATATTTTTCAAAGTTTACAATTTATTACCAGTAATTAGTAAAAAATGCATAAAATTAAAACATTATCTTTGGAAAACATCGAAGACAAAACCATCTATAATACTTTCGAATTTTTTCGTCTAATCACACAACAGTACAAGAAAACATGGACATAACCGACATATTTGCTGGCATAAAAAATCCATCGATAATTACCAACGGATTATTAACAAAAAAACCGACACATTGAGTTAGATTTTTTTTAATAGCATCATGAACACAATTCTAAATGTGAAAGGAAAGATAATAGACAATTTGAAGTTTAGACTTCATTTGCCAGAAATATGTTCTCGTAGTGAGTTTCATGTTAAGGGGAATGAGAAATGTCCAATTCTAGTGTACTCGTTAGACGAACATTCCAAGCAAGAGTTCTTTGAATGGCTAATGCGGCTTGTTAAATTCCCTGATGGTTACACATCAAACTTGCGTAATTGTATTGACACTGAGGAAGGAAAATTTATTGGAATGAAGAGTCACGATTGTCATGTTGTGATGTAACGACTTTTTCCATTTGAATTTACTCATCTCCTTCCAAAAAAACGTTTATAAAGCAATCGCAGGGGTTGATGTTTTTTTTGGGATATATGTACGAGATCACTAACAGTTGACGATATTAGAAACTTGGAGGAAAACATTCCTATGTATGCAATCTAGCGAAGATATTTCCACCGTCATTCTTTGATGTTATGGAACATCTGCCTATTCATCTCTCGTGAGAAGCTGCACTTGGTGGTCCGGTACAATATCGTTTGATGTATCATTTTTAGCGCTATATTTTCCACCTTAAAAAGAAAGTGAAAAACCCTAAGCAAATTCGAGGGTTCTATTGTGGCACAGAGCATTAACGAAGAAACATCATACTTTGCTGGTTATTATTTTCCTTCGTAAATATGTACAAAGAGTCGACGACCAGTTGGACACGAGGATTGAGGCGAAAAACCATTTTATCCCGTCAATGTGCCAAATATTTTTGAGCAAATTGGACGCTTGAGCGGAAAAGGAAAGCAACGACAATTATCTCATCAAGAGCATGCTCACTTGCACAAATATATTCTCACCAACTGTGGCAATGTCCTCGAATATGAAAGGTAAATTTAATTTTGTTTTATTATATGTATATGTATTTAAATAATAAATGTACCAAGAAAAATTTAGCTTTAATGTAGGTTATACATAGATTTTTTACAGAACTATTATCCAGATTTCACAGACGAACGTGACTGCCGCAAATAGAATGAGTTCTCAAATTGGTTACAATTTTACTTAAGTATTTCATTACATATGTAAATCTAAACAAATATATAGTGACGTTTTTGATTTAAGTCTCACCTTTGTAATTTCAGTGAAAGATGAAATTTAACAAAACAGGCGTAAGTTTGACGATTGGTTGGTAGACAGAATCAATAGGCCAAACTATCTTACAAAGTCATACCCGAGGTATTGTACTAGGGGATATACTTTTAAGGTTCATCAAGACAGTTCTACGAGGACAACTGCAGATTACGGGGTATCGTCTACTTTTGTTGATGTTGTGTACTATGGTGTACTTATTGAAATACTGGAAGTAAAATATCCGGGAAAGATTGGCTTGAGGTGTGTTATCTTCTTATGCGATTGGTATATTGGTATTAACGTCCAAGGTGTCAACATTGACGAGTTTGGAGTTACATCGATACATTCGTGAAAGAGGCTTCTAAAATATGATCCATTCATTCTTGCTTCACAAGCACATCATGTATGTCCTTGAATAATAATTTATGTTATAAAATTTATCATATATTTCCTCAATTGATAATTTATTTGACGCAGGTCTGTTATATTTCATATCCTCGAATAACATACAAGCAAGAGCCATGGATCACGGTTACTCAAATCAATCCCAAAAGAAGAGCCTACGGAGTTTCTGAACATGATCCATTACAACCAAGCGGAAGTGGCGGTAATATAGCTCCAATTGAACAATCATTTGATGTTAATTTAGTAATTGATTATACTCAATATGGAGAGGCAACTATCCATTTCGAATCAGAAGAATCGATTGGAGAATTAGATGATGACACAAACTCAATTCCTTCGGATTATTTACCGGACTCCAAGTAGTTTTAATAAAATCTATTATTTCGAGGTTCTTTATAAATCCCTGTAAGTATTTTCAAAAACAGTTTAAAAAAAAATTTAACTTATGCATGAAAACGGGTTATATAAGATCCCTTGTTATTCATAAACGAATTAAACACAACAGCAAAATGGTTAAATATCCATTCAATAGGTATCCCACAAGGGTTTGAGTTGGGACGAACACGTGTTTTTATTTGGTTTTTCGAGAAATGAAGGATTACCGATGGATCACAAAAAGAAGGTGCCAAAACCGAAATATTACGGACATATATTCTATTCATCGGTAATTTGTCGGTAAAAAACCGATGAATTACTGACGGAATACCAAGGATTCATGGTTTAGGGTTTCAAAATCCGAAAGAACGATCCAAATGAAAAATATACATATTATACACATCTTTTATATAACATCACACTTCATATATCACTTAAAACACTTATATAATGGTTTTTTCAAAATTTCAACAGTTTCAACGATATGTGTTCCTTACTGTACAATACACTTATATAAGTGTTATATGTGATCATGAACACTTACTTTGGACATCTAATTTTTTTTAATATCGGAAACGAGTTTCTGAAGGTTTATAATTTAAACATTTGACAATGTATCATTATTAATTCGCCTTGTGTACGGCTTAAAGCCCGAAAACTGTTAAAATAAACCTGAAACCCTGATTCCTCTGTAATCCAACGGTAAAACCCGACGGATTACTGACGGATTTTATAATTACTAATCGATTACCGATGGATAATTCAATTCCGTCGGTAATCCGTCTGGTTGGAGCTTTGACAAAGTCAAAACCTACATAAGGAATTGCATCATTTAGTTTTATTACAAATTTACTTATTTATTAGATTTCATTAGTACATAATTCTTATTAAAATCATACATAAAATGAGCGTGTATATATATATATTTGATTGTAAAACCTACATAAGGTATTGCATTATTTAATTTTAATACAAATTTACTTATTTATTAGATTTCGTTATTGCATAATTTTTAATAAAGGTTATGTATTCCCTCTTTCCTCTAATAATCCGGGTTCGAGTCACCCAAAATCACGATTTTCCTATTTTAATAAACCGACGGATAGTAACCGTCGGTAATCTTTTGGTTTGTTAACCTCCTATTTTCCAAAACAAATTGCGGTAACCGCGAATGAATTTTTCGAAAAATTTAAGCCACCACCAAAACGACGATAAAAGAAATACCGACGAAAAACCGAATGAATATTATGTCGGTATGTTGCATAAATATTATCACGGACATCTTCTTCTTCATTTCACCGATTTGCTCTCTCTCTCTCTCTACACAAATTTTCGGTCAATCCGTCGTTCAATACTCGATTCGGACCGCCCAAACCCGTAAATCATGTAAGTTTTCCTATCTCCTTTCTCAATTTGAAGCATTAATGAGTGTGGTCAGATATATGTTTTGGAATTTGCATGTGTGTAGATACGATTTTATAAGTGGTTAGGCGTTTCATTTGCTTAGATTATTGGCTCAAGAGATTAATTTGTTGTTCAATTGATCATTGTTGGGGTCAAAATCCCCTTCGACGAAATCAATAGTCGAGAACGGATTGAGCATTCAGATTTAGCTATTATCCGCATAAGCGACACTTCGTATGGACAATGTTATGTATGATTAACATTTCGTGTAAAGCCAAACTTCTGAACAATCAGACTGCTCGGATAGATCGCGCAGACATGTATATCACTCGACGGAATCTACGGGTAATCTCAAACGCTCAAACGAGCTGCTCGGAAGATCCGAGCAGACCAAGCTTGTAACGCCCCCTTCCTGTTTTCCGCTGACCGACGAGCTGACCGGCCAACAATCAAACAAGAACATGACCGATCGAACCCGAGCAGTCATACGAGAGGAGTTTGTCACAATACGAAAGCCAGAGACAATCCGGTTTGAGACAAAGGCTCGAACCAAACTGTCTTTGACTCCGTTTACCTCGTTTCCACGATACTAAGCTTCGCAACCTGTACCGCTTCCACGAGTTGTGTTCGGTTTGGACGAAACCGTATATTAGGGATTATTCCGTTTTTATTACTTGAAAAACATAAATCTTATTCATGGTAATATACGGTCTAATACAAAACATTTAGCGGGATATCCCAACAAAATCCGCAACCGAAAGTAACAGTCAAAATGCATAATAACCGATACAAAATGCCAACCCGAGACTACTCCGAGTGTCCTACGCGTCCGCCGAGCTACGCCAAACCTGAAAAACACAAAAGAGTCTAATGAGTAATCTAAGGTTACCCAGTGAGACGGCTCCCAACTAAAGGCTGCTAATAATCTAATGATCCCACCCAAAATAACAATCAAGTATAATAGCTGATCACGTGCTACCAAGACGTGATGAGCTTCACAACACACACAAGCATTCAAATAACAACACAATAATCAACGAAGGGATCGAGAACACTGCGGTACATGTTCTCGATTAGACTCGATCTATCTATCGCATCTCTAACGCTATCTCCACACCATCTGGGCCCACTCTGCGAACTCGGTGACTTCCACGGGAACACTTAGCTGCCGCCACGGTAGCTAAAACCTTCCACGACTCCTAGGCGATAACAAGAAGTCTTGCGGCTAGGACACCGTTCTCTGTCCATCGATACGCGGTGACTCATGCTACCCCTAGATAACCCAAGTTTCCATGCAGTCCGGCCCTAGGACGCGACCCCATATTCTCCGGACCACACACCTACAGACGTCACTCCATAGGTTAACACCTGCCAGAACCACTACCGAAGGTACGTGCTTGATCAGGTAACTACCCGAGGATCCAATCGGGTCGGAAGTACCGGAACGCCATCTCTAGACTTGCGGGATCTAACGCCCCCTATAGAGTCCTAATAACAGTAATGTAAACAAGCAGACTCACTGGGACTCTATCACGCAATACCAACAAGGTCAAACAGAAACACTATCTTAATCCCCAATCCATCCCGCAAGTCCTATCACCAATCTCCACATCACCCATACTTACTCGGTCCCGCACTAGAGTAAGTATCTACATTACAGTCTACTCGGCCCAACACCGAAGTAGATAAACAAGCAAGCAATCACACAATCAATCAATCACAACACCACACAAACAATTAACTAGGTTTATTCGCCTTTTATTATTTCCTTAACGTTTACTCATTCAGTCCGCTACCTTGGGATTAGTGGATTACTAATCCCGTAGAAGGCTCATCTATCACACCACTTCTTTACTTAACACTCCCTAAGTATCTTTTAATACGTCCTCGATCTGCCGGTTTAGAGTTAATAAAATTACTAACTCCCCGACATCTCATTATTCATTAACTTTCATTCATTAATCCACCCCGTTATTATATTCTAAGTGTGTTATATCTCTTAACCGTATTTTAATCAACTCATAATTTCCAGTATATAGATTCATTTAGATACGTTCTTAAATACCTATATATGCCATTCTATATGTATGCATCACCCAATCAAGCGATCAACGAACTACCAATCAATTAATGCAACACCGAATCAAGCAATCAATGAACTATCTACGATTAGCATGCATCTCTTAACCTAACCGTTTAATCAATTAACCGAGTTATTAATCAACCTAACCGTTCTAACAAATTCAATCAATCGGGTAAGCAACCTAAACTACAGTTTATCAATTCCGGGTCTATATGATTCTAACTAAATGCAACACACAATTTAGCCGACTCATAGTGTTATTATGATGACGGATGGATGGATTGACGGAACTCCCGAGACCCGAACTAAACCCGTTGATACCTGAACCCTTCCCGCACTGTTGACCCGCACTTGCAACACCGTTGACCGAATGATTCTGATGGAGCTTCCGGACTATCTTATCTCTCCTCATTTTCTCTCTCCTACGGTTCTCTCTCTCTCTCCTCCGGTTCTCTATGGTTCTCTTTCTCTCTTTCCTCTGGTTCTCTCTCTCCCCTCCTTCCGGTTCTCTTCTTCTCTCCCTCTTCTTCTCCTCCGGTTCTCTCCTCCTTTGCTTTCTCCTCTCCGGTCTTCCTCCATCTCTCTCTCTCCTCCTCTTCTTCATGCTTCTTCTTCTCTCACGCTCTTTTTCTTCTCCTTCTTCACGCTTTATCTTCTTTCTTTCTTCTTCCTCCTCAAGCTTCATCTTCTCTCTCTCCTTCACGCTTCTCCTCTCTCCATCTTCTTCAGGCTTCACGCTTCTCCTCTCTCCATCTTATTCTTCTTCAAGCTTCATGCTTCTCCTCTCTCTTCTCTCACGTTCTCCTCCTTCTTTTCTTCTTCTCTCACGCTTCTTCTTCTCTCTCCTTCACGCTTCTCCTCTCTCCATCTTCATCTTCTCTCTCTCCTTCACGCTTCTTCTTCTTCCTTCTTCTTTCTTCTTCTCTCTTCTCACACTTCATCTTCATTCTTCTTCTCTCTTCTCACGCTTCATCTTCTTTCTTCTTCTCTCCTTCTCCACGCTTCTCCTCTCTCTCCTTCTTCCCTTCTCTCTCACCTCCAACTCCTCCTTCTTCTCTCCTCCCTCCGGCTTCTTCTTCTCTCGGCTCCTCCTCCTCCTCCGGCTTCTTCTTCCTCCTCCGACTTCTTCTTCCTCCGGTCTTCCTCTTCTTATCCTCCTCCTTCTTCTTCTCCTCCTTCTTATCCTTCTCCAGGCTCTTCTCTCTTCCCCTCCTTCTCTTTTTTTTTTATTTCTTGTTTTTCTTGTTTTGGTGTGAAGAATGAGTAACCCCTTACGCCCTTTATATACCCAAACCCATTGCATGAGATGCCAACAGCTGTCCTCCCCTCCATCTGATGAACCATGCCACCCTCTCCATGCAGCAGCCAAGTTGAATGTTCCCTTGGTGAGCAAGCTTCTTTGGATGGATGACAAATGTATTTGGATGGATGACAAATGTCCTCCTTCTCTTATCATCTTCTGCCACGACTCTTGAAAGGAAATAGGGGATATTCAGTGTATTCTTGGGCATCAAGTCTCCTTGCCACGTTGATATGCTATGAGAAGATTCCATGCATCCATTCTTCATATGCCACCTTGCACATTCCAAGTTCAATGAATCCACACATTATTTGTATCCAAAAATAAGGGGTGGCGCCATGGGAGGAATTACACTTGTCTCTCCAGGATTCAATTTTGCCAAAACACTGCACCCATTTGCTTCTAGAAGCTCCTTAATCCCGAACCGCTCCAACATACCGATATTACTGTTTTCGTGTTTAATATTTTAGAAACTCCTTAGATGCTTCTATAAATCCACCAAGCCTCATTTTCAGATTCTAGATGATCTTAGATGAATTTAAAAATTTGAATCGCCTCAAACGGACACCCTTAGCTCCCGTTATGGATTTTACAAGTTTTATCGGTTCTATCGGTTTCCTTTCCCGATAGTCCGTAAAACTCGTTTAATCTCCGTTTCTTCCACGTATGGTCTTCTAAATGTTCTTTATGACCAAAAAGAAGAATATTTTGCCCGTCTCCACTTCCGGCTCGCATTTTGGTAAAATTACCAAAATACCCTTCATCTTTTGAAAATTACGAAAATGCCCTCCGTTGACTTCTCTGCTGCCCGTTGACTATTTCTTGGAAAAGGATATTACATTCTTCCCCACTTACAGGAATTCGGTCCCCGAATTCTCCGTTACTAAAAACTTCGAATCGGAAACTGAACTCTGTAAGTTGCCACGACTGAACTAATTCAAGTGCTCCGACGCTCGAACTCTGAATCAACTGAACTGCACTCCCAATGTTCACTAACTTCTGAAACACGATCTTTCACCAACCCAAATTACCGACATCTTGAACTTCCTTGACTCTCGATCACTTCTGGGTCCTCATCTCATTGCTTCGCCGACTCCAATCTTGATTCTTGAAACCACTGATCCTGACTGAACTGCTCCACTCGAGTTTCTGATTCCATATGCGCCAACTGACGATCTCCTCAACCGATATTCTGACTTCCCCACTTTGCTTCGACCTCCGCGAATGGCACAACACCGACTCTCCCTCTATTCTCGATACTTGTTCAATCTTTACTGCTTCTCGCTCCTCATCGGCATTATGGTAATATTGATGTTCCTTCTTCAAAACTAAGCCACCATGCTTATACATGCCCCAAACTTTCTTGATATGCTGAACTCCACGCTTCATAGATATCAAACCGCCTTTCCTTTGATAACCTCGAGCTGATCCAAAACTGTTACTGATGCTTCCAAATTCCTTTGCTAACCCATCATACCCATCTATCTTGGTTCTTCCTATCACTGATACCCACTCTGGTGATGAAACTCCACTGACTCACTTGCAGGCTTGGATCAAACTGCTTCTTGAAACACCATCTTGTCACCAGGGTTCGGGTTTGGTCTCGTGTCCTCGTCAAATCGCCCATCACGTCCTACATCAACAACCTCAACAACACTGGAACGGTTATACCTCTTTTAACATAAACCGATATCACTTCCTCATAGAAATATGGTTACTTATTCATGTATTTTACGGTCACACATGGCTAAATAACAATATCCTATCATTCCGCTCAATCTCGAATAAGTTTTTCTAAAACCCGCTTTATCAATTCTGAGCTTACCAAACACAATTCTACCCAAGCAAACCAAACGATCTTGCTACTTAAAATAAAAAATCACTTTCTAGCAACCTAGAGATTAAACGAAATGCAGATATTCAAAATCAACAACTACCAACCTAGCGAGTAATCACAGCAATTCACAATTCTAACAACCTAGCAAGGCAATCAATCACACACAATCAATCAAGCGAGTTAGAGCCCTTACTTACCTGGGCCTAATCTACTTCCTAATCTCCAACATGAGCGGTACGACTCATGTGGATCATAACCGGCAGGTGCGCTTGGAGGATGGAATGAGTGTGGTGGTATTGGCGGAGCGATACGGTCTCGATCATGTCATGAAACAAGCGCAATGAACTTCTCGGCCGACAGGAGATGTACTGGTGGTGACGACAACTGCTACTTCTGGGCAACAGCGGTGGTAATAATGGAAACATCTGGTGATGATGGATGTTGGTGAGTGACCCCGAACTTCTGAGTCTCTGATAACTTGATCACCATGTCATCGGGGATGAATATCGGCAATGCATGCGCTGCTGACGATGGTACTCCAGATGTAGTTGTATCATAAAGTGACCCCGGAGCGGTCAAATGGCTTGACACTGGTAATTACGTGCTCCAGACTAGGCTTGCAAAATACGGGAATGCTCTACAGACTGGGAGTATTGCCCTGGACTAACTGGAGTAGATCCAATAGACTCACGGTCCTCCATGCCGATGTCGCTCTTTCTGTCGTCGCACCCACACACACACCAATCCTCCTAGGACAACTCTGCTGCGTGACTGCAACAAAAGCAAAATAATTAGCACAATCCTAATAAAATACCTATTTCCCAGGATTGACGGACGCGACTCGGATTCCTAATGGTTGCATTGGCGACACATTTTGAGTCGATAAAACATTGAAAACTTTGAAAAACCGGAATATTCGAACCCATGACGAACCATGCTCTGATACCACTTTTTGTAATGCCCCCTTCCCGTTTTCCGCTGACCGACGAGCTGACCGGCCAACAATCAAACAAGAACATGACCGATCGAACCCGAGCAGTCATACGAGAAGAGTTTGTCACAATACGAAAGCCAGAGACAATCCGGTTTGAGACAAAGGCTCGAACCAAACTATCTTTGACTCCGTTTACCTCGTTTCCACGATACTAACCTTCACAATCTGTACCGCTTCCACGAGTTGTGTTCGGTTCGGACGAAACCGTATATCAGGGATTATTCCGTTTTTATTACTTGAAAAACATAAATCTTATTCATGGTAATATACGGTCTAATACAAAACATTTAGCGGGATATCCCAACAAAATCCGCAACCGAAATTAACAGTCAAAATGCATAATAACCGATACCCAATGCTAACCCGAGACTACTCCGAGTGTCCTACGCGTCCGCCGAGCTACGCCAAACCTGAAAAACACAAGAGAGTCTAATGAGTAATCTAAGATTACCTAGTGAGACGGCTTCCAACTAAAGGCTGCTAATAATCTAATGATCCCACCCAAACCCAAAATAACAATCAAGTATAATAGCTGATCACGTGCTACCAAGACGTGATGAGCTTCACAACACACAAAAGCATTCAAATAACAACACAATCATCAACGAAGGGAATCGAGAACACTGCGGCACATGTTCTCGATTAGACTCGATCAATCTATCGCATATCTAACGCTATCTCCACACCATCTGGGCCCACTATGCGAACTCGGTGACTTCCACGGGAACACTTAGCTGCCCCCACGGTAGCTAAAACCTCCCACTACTCCTAGGAGATAACACGAAGTCTTGCGACTAGGACACCGTTCTTCGTCCATCGATACGCGGTCACTTAGGCTACCCCTAGATAACCCAAGTTTCCATGCAGTCCGGCCCTAGGACGTGACCCCGTATTCTCCGGGCCACACACCTACAGACGTCACTCCATAGGTTAACACCTGCCAGAACCACTACCGAAGGTACGTGCCTGATCAGGTAACTACCCGAGGATCCAATCGGGTCGGAAGTACCGGAACGCCATCTCTAGACTTGCGGGATCTAACGCCCCCTATAGAGTCCTAATAACAGTAATGTAAACAAGCAGACTCACTGGGACTTTATCACGCAATACCAACAAGGTCAAACAGGAACACTATCTTAATCCCCAATCCATCCCACAAGTCCTATCACCAACCTCCACATCACCCAAACTTACTCGGTCCCGCACCAGAGTAAGTATCTACGGTACAGTCTACTCGGCCCAACACCGAAGTAGATAAACAAGCAAGCAATCACACAATCAATCAATCACAACACCACACAAACAATTAACTAGGTTTATTCGCCTTTTAATATTTCCTTAACGTTTACTCATTCAGTCTGCTACCTTGGGATTAGTGGATTACTAATCTCGTAGACGGCTCATCTATCACACCACTTCTTTATTTAACACTCCCTAAGTGTCTTTTAATGCGTCCTCGATCTACCGGTTTAGAGTTAATAAAATTACTAACTCCCCGACATCTCATTATTCATTAACTTTCATTCATTAATCCACCCCGTTATTATATTCTAAGTGTGTTATATCTCTTAACCGTATTTTAATCAACTCATAATTTTCCGTATATAGATTCATTTAGATACGTTCTTAAATACCTATATATGCCATTCTATATGTATGCATCACCCAATCAAGCAATCAACGAACTATCAATCAATTAATGCAACACCCAATCAAGCAATCAATGAACTATCTACGATTAGCATGCATCTCTTAACCTAACCGTTTAATCAATTAACTAAGTTATTAATCAGCCTAACTGTTCTAACAAATTCAATCAATCGGGTAAGCAACCTAAACTACGGTTTATCAATTCCGCGTCTATATGATTCTAACTAAATGCAACACACAATTTAACCGACTCACAGTGTTATTATGATGGCAGATAGATGGATTGACGGAACTCCCGAGACCCGAACTAAACCCGCTGATACCTGAACCGTTCCCGCACTTGCCACACCGTTGACCGAATGATTCTGATGGAGCTTCTGGACTATCTTATCTCTCCTCATTTTCTCTCTCCTTCGGTTCTCTACGGTTCTCTTTCTCTCTTTCCTCTGGTTCTCTCTCTCTCCTCCTTCTGGTTCTCTTCTTCTCTCCCTCTTCTTCTCCTCCGGTTCTCTCCTCCTTTGCTTTCTCCTCTCCGGTCTTCCTCCATCTCTCTCTCTCCTCCTCTTCTTCATGCTTCTTCTTCTCTCACGCTCTTTTTTTTCTCCTTCTTCATGCTTTATCTTCTTTCTTTCTTCTTCCTCCTCAAGCTTAATCTTCTCTCTCTCCTTCACGCTTCTCCTCTCTCCATCTTCTTCAGGCTTCACGCTTCTCCTCTCTCCATCTTCTTCTTCTTTAAGCGTCATGCTTCTCCTCTCTCTTCTCTCACGTTCTCCTCCTTCTTTTCTTCTTCTCTCACGCTTCTTCTTCTCTCTCTCCTTCACGCTTCTCCTCTCTCCATCTTCATCTTCTCTCTCTCCTTCACGCTTCTTCTCTCCATCTTCTTCTTCTTCCTTCTTCTTTCTTCTTCTCTCTTCTCACGCTTCACCTTCATTCTTCTTCTTTCTTCTTCTCTCTTCTCACGCTTCATCTTCTTTCTTCTTCTCTTCTTCTCTCCTTCTCCACGCTTCTCCTCTCTCTCCTTCTTCTCTTCTCTCTCACCTCCAGCTCCTCCTTCTTCTCTCCTCCCTCCGGCTTCTTCTTCTCTCGGCTCCTCCTCCTCCTCCGGCTTCTTCTTCCTCCTCCGACTTCTTCTTCCTCCGGTATTCCTCTTCTTCTCTTCCTCCTCCTTCTTCTTCTCCTTCTTCTCCTTCTCCCCACGCTCTTCTCTCTTCCCCTCCTTCTCTCTTTCTTTATTTCTTGTTTTTCTTGTTTTGGTGTGAAGAATGAGTAACCCCTTAAGCCCTTTATATACCCAAACCCATTGCATGAGATGCCAATGATAGGCTCAGAGTTTTAATCCTTATACTAAACTGCAAGTGCACAGCAATATCAATGTAGTATATAGGGTATCGAAATCCACAGAGATTCCGGTGTTCAATAGCTCAAGAACAGGAATTTAACTAGGAAGAAAGCAATGTAATTGAATTAAAAGCAATGCAAGAAAGTAAATCAGTAGCAGAGATTAACGGTTGTGAAAGCAAGTAATTAAAAGCGCTAAGTCTAGGGCGTTCTCAGGAAATCAGACAAGCACACAGTTCATTCAGCAAGGATCTAATTAAGCACAGTTCTAGAACTCAAAACACAGATATAGAATTAACCAAATTCCTTTGCGATAATTCTCTAAGTCTAAGTGCAGCAAACCAAACTTTCGTTTGCGAGAACTAACAGATTAAACTAGCATTAATCCCAAGTTTGATATGTTCACAATTATCCTAAACCAAACTTCCGTTTGCGCAAAGTTTAATTGCCCAATTTAATTAGTTCAGATTCCTAAACCCCACTTCCGTGACGTATTTAGCAACCTAAGATCTAGATTCTAATTGATCAGGTTAGAACTAGCTTTAAGCACAATTAAATTGAAGAACAGATATAGTTATGAATCCTTAACTCAATTTGAACAAGTCTAGCAAGTCATGAAATCCTATGTGAGAAACCCTAAACCTAACAAGGAATCTACTCAGACATAGATAATGAAAACATAATCATATGATGAATAAATTGCATAAAAGAATAAGAGTAAAAGGGGGTTCGAAATCTTCTCCAAATACAGATGAAGTAAAGGTTCAGATCAGCCCCAAAAGCTCTAAAAATCCTCTGCTCTTAATTATGAAAGCGTAATGTAAAGCGTATCTAATTAAAACACTAAAAACTCTATTATATAGGTATAATATCGGCCAGGGGCTTCTTTGTAAATATCAGGAACTTCTGGATCAAAGTGCAATATCTTGATTCTTCTAAACCGCCGAGGTTTTGGCCCATCTCGTTGGTGCATCGACCGATGCAGGTGTGCAACGATCGACACCTTTCTCTGTTTCGGACAGTGAACTCTATCTCTCGGCCAAACACTCCAAAAATCTCCAAAATGCTCCATTATCACCAATTCAGCTCCAAACCTGATTATACCTGTAAAAGACTCTAAAAGAACACAAAAGACACTAAAAACACAACTATATCATGGCATAAAACTAGTAAAAACCATGATATATCAACTCCCCCACACTTAGCCTTTGCTTGCCCTCAAGCAAAACATACAACTAAAGCTTGGTGAAGAGGTTTGAAAACTCTTCAGAAACTCATTTCATCCTAGAAGCTACAATACTCAGATTCCCCTTAGTAAACCACTGAAATAATCAATCACATGATATCAAGACCAACATGTACTTCCCCCACACTTAGCAACTGTCCTAGGTAAACTCCACAATCACATTCAAGCATTCAAATTCTCCCTACTGACTTCTGCAAGTATTTAAGTGCGGTCTCACCTAAGGAGTATCGATCAAAGGGCACATGGATTCTTACCTTATCAGCTCTAGACCACCATACTATCTTTCTCTAGTCCCTTTCTTCTCTTTCCCTTCTTTAACAACTGATTTTTCCCCATTGGGTATCATTTTATTTTTTTTATCAGTGTTCTTCCCGTTATGGGGTATACTTTGGACACATTCCATGGATCACATGAGAGAAAATAGTGTTTGCTACCATTCCCATGACCACTTCGGAGTTACTAACTCATCCTCAGTTTATTATTATTATTTTTTTTACTTTATAGAAGGGGAGAAGGGAACTAAATAGGATAGGTTGACAGGCTGTGTCAGAACTAACAAGGGAATCCGACACAAAGTATACCAAGCCCTTAGGTGAGAAATCTAAGTCAGTATTAAATTGAAGTCAGTAAAAGGATCCTCTGATACGTGAAGTGATGTGGGTGTTCCCAGTAGGTTGATCTGTGATGGGGTTTTCTAATAGTCAGAGATAGATCATGCAACTTCATCCCAATGGTTACTTAAGTTCCTGCAAGTCTTGTAAATCTTCTCAGAAAATCATAGTTTCTTACTTAAACAATTTTGACTCAATAAAACAATTTTTTTTTGAAAAACGGACTGACTCTTAAGAAAACAGAAAACAAAAGTCAGTAGCACCTCCCCCACACTTAAGACACACTGTCCCCAGTAGTGTCCAGCGAAGGATCGGTAAAAAGAAAATAAAAAATTTAAAAGATGAAATTATGTCTGTCGGGTTACCTCCGTCGCTCAGGCATCGATCGTTGCACTAAGTGCATCGACCGTTACTTGGCGATTTTCGTGTATGGTCGATCGTTGCTCAGGACCGCAACGATCGCTGCAATGCGGTTCCTTTCGTGTTGTGACGATCGACACAGAAGTGAGTCGATCGACGCACTGCGATTTTGTCCGAGACCTGCAAACATAACTGCACCAAAAACAAAAACAAACGTAAAATCCTAACAAAAACACCAAAATTAAGTAGAAAAACACCAGTACCTAATGGTGGGTTGCCTCCCACCCAGCGCTTGTTTAAGGTCAATAGCTTGACCTATCAGAAAGAGATCGAACTCATGGAGGTTTCAACAGAGACTTTGAGTGTCTCTGTGAATGTCTCCTCATCCAAGGTTGCGTATAAGCATACAGATAATGAGATCTTCCAAGGAACGAACGATAAGGGGGTGGGAGTGTAGCTTCGGCGGGATTCTTTGTTTTTCTGCATTCAAAACAATGTGATCAGAAGGATTAAGCTTAGGTGATTTGTACCTTACCTTTGATGTATATCTGATGTCTGGAGCTTTCTGCTTATGAACAGTTGCAGGTACTGAAGATGTTAGAGCAGGTTCAAGAGGAACCGCCATCTTCTTCTTTTCACTATCAGATACTGTAGTTCCACCAATCTGAACTTCTTCTTTTAGATGACCATCAGTGGAGATCATCTTCTTTGCATGAACTCGCGAAGTTTTAACTGGTGGTGTTTTATTCACCTTCTTATCCATCACTTTTATGCAGTTAGCCACTTCTAGTTCTTGTTTGGAGGGTTTAGGAACCTTAGGATATGGCACTGGGGGCTTGTAGACTCGTTCTGGTACTGTTGCAGTTTTCTGGTCATGTATGCGTTCTGTGTCGATCGTTGCATGATGTGTGTCGATCGATGCAAGGCGATTCTGTTTCTCGAAAGAACTCGAAATTGCCGTCAGAATGGCGTGCCGATCGTCACTGAGGGGGTGTCGATCGGTGCATGTATCAGGCAGAAAATATTCATCCAGAAAATCCGAGATTATGCTCTCTTCTTCACCTAGCAACTCAATCTCATCCCTTATGTTCACAGCATTGATGTGCAGCTTCCGTTCAGCTCTCTTAGCTTCATTCTGCCTCTCTATTGCTACATCTCTTCGTTCAATTTTGATATCCAGCTCCTCCATATGCGTGCTCAAAGATTCAAACTTCTCATTCAAGTCTTCATACAAAGCATCCATCTTTGAGTTGAAGGACCTATCAATCTGTTGTTGTCTCTCAAGGTACTGCTCCATCATGATTTCCATTCTGCTCTCATGAGCTGTAGGTGCAGGCGGTACTTGGTAAGAAGAAACACTACAACTCCTTGTAAAGGGTTTCTGAAAAGCAGATCTGTGACTATAGAATCCAGTTCCTTCAACGCAATGGTTAGCTTCTTGTGCATACTTTCCAAGTAGAAGACTATGCAGAGAGTCAACTTGGTTCTTCAACCCAGCTATCTGTGAACTGTCAATCCCTGAGCTGAAAATATCATTCCGACACATCGTCCTGATGATCTCTTAGTGTTCTTGGTGATTCAGCGAAGTGTGTCGATCGATGCAAGAAGGGCGTCGATCGATGCAATGCGAAATCAAAGAAAACAGAAAAATAAATCAACAAAAATAAAAAAAATAAAAACAAAAACGAAAAGAAAAAGAAAAATCCTAGTAAAACCCTAGGCTCGAAGCTATCGAAGACTCAAAGAGTCCCCGACAACGGCGCCAAAAACTTGATAGGCTCAGAGTTTTAATCCCTATACTAAACTGCAAGTGCACAGCAATATCAATGTAGTATATAGGGTATCAAAATCCACAGAGACTCCGGTGTTCAATAGCTCAAGAACAGGAATTTAACTAGGAAGAAAGCAATGTAATTGAATTAAAAGCAATGCAAGAAAGTAAATCAGTAGCAGAGATTAACGGTTGTGAAAGCAAGTAATTAAAAGCGCTAAGTCTAGGGCGTTCTCAGGAAATCAGACAAGCAGGCAGTTCATTCAGCAAGGATCTAATTAAGCACAGTTCTAGAACTCAAAACACAGATATAGAATTAACCAAATTCCTTTGCGATAATTCTCTAAGTCTAAGTGCAGCAAACCAAACTTTCGTTTGCGAGAACTAACAGATTAAACTAGCATTAATCCCAAGTTTGATATGTTCACAATTATCCTAAACCAAACTTCCGTTTGCGCAAAGTTTAATTTCCCAATTTAATTAGTTCAGATTCCTAAACCCCACTTCCGTGACGTATTTAGCAACCTAAGATCTAGATTCTAATTGATCAAGTTAGAACTAGCTTTAAGCACAATTAAATTGAAGAACAAATATAGTTATGAATCCTTAACTCAATTTGAACAAGTCTAGCAAGTCATGAAATCCTATGTGAGAAACCCTAAACCTAACAAGGAATCTACTCAGACATAGATAATGAAAACATAATCATATGATGAATAAATTGCATAAAAGAATAAGAGTAAAAGGGGGTTCGAAATCTTCTCCAAATACAGATGAAGTAAAGGTTCAGATCAGCCCCAAAAGCTCTAAAAATCCTCTGCTCTTAATTATGAAAGCGTAATGTAAAGCGTATCTAATTAAAACACTAAAAACTCTATTATATAGGTATAATATCGGCCAGGGGCTTCTTTGTAAATATCAGGAACTTCTGGATCAAAGTGCAATATCTTGATTCTTCTAAACCGCCGAGGTTTTGGCCCATCTCGTTGGTGCATCGACCGATGCAGGTGTGCAACGATCGACACCTTTCTCTGTTTCGGACAGTGAACTCTATCTCTCGGCCAAACACTCCAAAAATCTCCAAAATGCTCCATTATCTCCAATTCAGCTCCAAACCTGATTATACCTGTAAAAGACTCTAAAAGAACACAAAAGACACTAAAAACACAACTATATCATGGCATAAAACTAGTAAAAACCATTATATATCAGCCAACAGCTGTCCTCCCCTCCATCTGATGAAGCCACGCCACCCTCTCCATGCAGCAGCCAAGTTCAATGTTTCCTTGGTGAGCAAGCTTCTTTGGGTGGATGACAAATGTCTTTGGATGGATGACAAATGTCCTTCTTCTCTCATCATCTTCTGCCACGACTCTTGCAAGGAAATAGGGGATATTCAGTGTATTCTTGGGCATCAAGTCTCCTTGCCACGTTGATATGCTATGAGAAGATTCCATGCATCCATTCTTTATATGCCACCTTGCACATTCCAAGTTCAATGAATCCACACATTATTTGTATCTAAAAAGAAGGGGTGGCGCCATGGGAGGAATTACACTTGTCTCTCCAGGATTCAATTTTTCCAAAACACTGCACCCATTTGCTTCTAGAAGCTCCTTAATCCTGAACCGCTCCAACGTACCGATATTACTGTTTTCGTGTTTAATATTTTAGAAACTCCTTATATGCTTCTATAAATCCACCAAGCCTCATTTTCAGATTCTATATGTTCTTAGATGAATTTATAAATTTGAATCACCTCAAACGGACACCCGTAGCTCCCGTTATGGATTTTACAAGTTTTATCGGTTCTATTGGTTTCCTTTCCCAATAGTCCGTAAAACTCGTTTAATCTCCGTTTCTTCCACGGCTGGTCTTCTAAATGTTCTTTATGACCAAAAAGAAGAACATTTTGCCCGTCTCCACTTCCGGCTCGCATTTTGGTAAAATTACCAAAATGCCCTTCATCTTCTGAAAATTACGAAAATGCCCTCCGTTGACTTCTCTGCTGCCCGTTGACTATTTCTTGGAACAGGATATTACAGAGCTGCTCGGAAAATCCAAACAGATCAAGCAGCAGGCATACCAAATTAAATTCCGAGCAGACCGAGCAGCAAGCAGGCCAAGCTGCTTGGAAGTTCTGAGCACATTCCCTTGTATTTTCTGAGCAGAACACATTTCCTCGGAAGTTCCGAGCAGAACACACTCCCTCGGAAACTCCGAGCAGAACACATTCCCTCGGAAGTTTCGAGCAGACCACACTCCCTCGGAAGTTCCGAGCAGAACACATTTTTCGGAAGTTCCGAGCAGAAGATATTTCCCGAATCTTCCAAATGGACACTTTGCTCAGACTAGATGCTTGGATATTTGCTAACATCTTCCTCCGAATGCGCGACTAGCCGCAACCCATCTTCATAACGATAACTTATACGTTACTAGCCATTAACAGAATCGTCGAATAAGTTTTACGAAATACGAACTTAGGCCGAACCCACAAGACTCGTATTCTGTAGAATTTAGGCCGGATTAAGAAGACGGCCCATTCAGAAGATAAAGTTAAACCGCGGAAGGATAATTACAAAAACAGAAAGATAAACTCGAAGAAGAGAAGAGGAAGATAAATCCGAGCAAGAAGAGGAAAATCCGAGCAGAAAGGCAAATCCCAACGGAAATGGAATATGCGATAACATGAAGATTCCCGGAAATCTTGCAGGCGAATATCCCCGAAACCGACTTGCCGCGAGTATATAAGATGAATGACTTCCTACGATCAAACCATCTCGAAAAACCCTAGAAATTAGACTTATATTTTTCTTTAGCTCTTACGCTTTGTACTTTGTTTTCGATAAAACTTATAAATAAAATATCCTTCAGGTCTCTTTTTCGTGTCGTTTACTTTTGAAATCTTCTATTCTCTAAAAAGTTTGCTCTACAAAAATCGACAGTGCGAGTTTCGACTCTCACCTTCAATCATCAATCATCGATCCGGAGGATGCGGCTGTGATTGAGAGCATCCCCTTCAGTTGTCTGAATCGCCATGATTCGTATGGATGACACTTCACAAAATCTGGAAAATATAGGGTAAAATCGGGCTATTACACAGAAAAGGAGTTTCCAACTAATGGCGAGAGTATATCTGTTGTGGGACCAGATTTCAAGTCTCTTCAAGCTTTTTCTTGGAAGATAAAATGACTACCAAAATTAAAACACTTCATGTGGCAGGTAATTTCATGATTTTTATCGGTAACAAAAAATTTAAAGGCACGGGGAATACAACGTGATACACGGTGTGCTAGGTGTGGAGTAGAAGAAGAGTCGATCAATCATATTCTATTTGAATGCCCACCGACAGTACATACATGGGCCCTTTCAAAAATCCCCACAAATCCGGAATTCTTTCCTTCAGCATCAATATTTACAAACATGGATTATCTGTTTTGGAGATTACCCTAAGGGTAACAAAAATAATCACTTTGCATGGATTTTATGGTATATTTGGAAAAGTAGGAATGAAATGGACTACAATCACATTGAAAAAGATCCTCAGGGGCCGCTAAGGATGAAAAAAATAGAATCTGAGACTTGGGGTGATGCACAATCAAGTGAGGATAAAATACATGTGGACAATATAGGTGTAACGAGGACTGGGGAAACATATTTGGAACAAAAGGGACAATGGTGCTCTGTGGATGGGTCTTGGAAGGAGGGGAACTTTTCTCAGGACACGGGTGGTATAGCTGTTATGAAGGAGGCGTAAATATAATGATGGGGGGATGAATATCATGACAAGCTTGTCATCTCTTCATGCAGAATTTGAAGCTCTAATATGGACTATGAAATGTATGAAGCATTATCGGCAATCTCAAATTAAATTTGAAACAGACTGTTCAGAGTTGGTTAAGATAGCGTCTGAACCAGAAGAATGGCCGGCTTTCGCAATCCACCTAGAGGAGTTCGATCAAAGGAATGTGTATTTCACGTTTTTCAAGCTCAAACATATTCCACGGACAAGAAACTTGATAGCAGATAGATTAGCACAGAGCGCTCGTCTTAAGCAGTCGATAAATGTTCATATTGTGCCGGAGCCACCAATATGGATGATTGAAACTTATGTTCTTTATGTATCTTGTTGTCAAAAAAAGAAAAAAAAGAGAGATTGATTTGTTGTTAGAGATGAATTTATATAATTTATAAAAATTTGTGTGTTGAATATTTTGTTATGTTTAAAAATTGTTTTAAAAGAGTTTATTGGTTTTTCAAAATTTATAATGCAAAAACATTTTTAAATTAATTTATATATTTTTTTTACAATTTTATGATAAGTTTTTAAAAAAACATATAATGTATTACAAGTTTTAAGAAGATTTTAAAATTTATTACAAATTTTAAAATTGTTTTTTAAAACTTTTATACAAATTTTATAATTTTAAAATCATTTATACAAATATTTTAAATTTAAAAACAAATTTGATATACTTATACATTTTTATGTATTTTTCAATTTTTATGATCATATCTATTTTATTTTTTTGAAGGAATTCATTCACACGCTTCGAGAGATCTTAGTCCCGCTCGGCTCAGCCGAACGAGCAGGTTGACAATGCGAGTCCGTCACATACTCAGGTGTGGGAGACTCCTCAGAATTTTCTCATGTCCATCGCTTCGGAGATTGAAGAGTTGGTGAATCAGCCGGGACGAGAGCGTCTTACGAGACTCGATCCAGAGCTCCTCGGCCACAATGCTTATTGATAAGTTTATTTTGTAATTATTTCAATTTTTGATATATTACATTAGCAATTTGTTTACTTTTGTATTTTTTAGGTTCGGATTGACTAAAGCCAAGATCTCCCAATCTATTTTTAAGATCAATCACGGCCTCCTCACAAAGACCTATTCGATATATGCCCATATGCCGTTAGCAGATAAGCATAATTGGTTTCGCCAATCCACGGTAAGTTTTTTTCCCATTTATTATAAAGTATTATTACTAACAAAACTATTTTTAGTAGCAAGATTATACGTTGGACAGACAGCACACTCGCATGGTGGAATGCGGTTCCACCACAAAGCCGCAAATTAGTACTCGAAGACTGTCAACGAGTGGAAGCAACGCTGGGTTATTGGCAAGAGAGAAAGGGGACCAATTGACGACGTATGGGAAGGGTCGAAGGTGCATTGGGCCAATCCGGACACGACATCAACTTTTTCGACGAACTTGAATAACCGTATGAGCGAAAGCATAGTCAGGATAACAACACAAAACTTTGAGGAAACAAGCACGATGCAATTGGAGTTTGATTTGCAAGTTTATAAATTTCTGTTTTACAATATTTTAGTTTGTTTTATATAATATTTTTTTTTTTGTAGACCCAGAGAAAATCTCGCCCCCGACTTTTATTGAGTTGCTGGAAATAGGGTACACCAACAAGGCCAGCATCATTCAAAATCCAATCACTCGAAGAGTCATCGAGTCATCGAAGAAGAGAGCCTCGAATATGATCCTGACCCAACAATCTAAACAAGGATCGACTTCCACTTCCTTACCGGCTGAAACGATGAACGAGATAATTCTCGAGGTAATATTTTTTTTTATATACTTCAAATTTTTGTTTATTTAAATTATTTTCTAACAATTTTTTCAATTTTTAATAGGAAACGCCGAAGAGAAGAGACGTTTCTTTGGTTAAGAAAACGTAAGCCATAAATTGAAGTCCGCAACACATACTCAGTTTTCTAGCATTTGACTAGGCGTTAAGACATAAGGACGAGGAAATCGCCACCTTTAAGGAGAGCCAAGAATTTTTTTCCGCTATGTTCGCAGATATGAATGCGAAGATTGACCGACTGTTGTCTCAAGAACCGGGGTCGGGACCATGGTAGTTTGGTCGGGTCCGGGGTAGTATGTATAATAATTTTTTTTTAATGTTTTAATGAATATTTTAATTTTAATTTTAATTTTCAATTTAATTTTTTTTTCAAAAATAAAATTAAATAATAAAATAAAAATTAAGAATTCAATATTCACTATTTATTTAATATTAAATCCGTCGGTAATCCGTTGGTTTGTCGTCGGTTATTTTCGTCGGTAATTGGTTGGTAATAATCATGTTGGTAATTCCCCGGCAAATTATATGTCGGTAATTTTTAGTAGTTTGTCGGTTAATTTTGTCGGGTGTTTGTCGGTATTTGGTAAGTTTAATTTGTCGGTAATCTGTCGGTTTATGCATCGGTTATATCGTCGGTATTCTGTCGGTAATGTACTGTTGGATTACCGGCAAAACATTACCTACAGAATACCGAGGACCTTTACCAACCTTGTATTTTGTCGATAATCCCTCGGTTTTCAGCTCATCGGTTTTTTGTCGGTAAATACCGATGGATCTATCTATTGATACTATTAGCAGCAGAAAACCGACGATTTCAATTACCAAAAAAAATTTCGCTAGGTAATTCACCGGTTAGAGTTCTTACTAGCGCAAATCCGGGGTTTTTCTTGTTATGCAAACTAATAGTTAGCAGCGTAAAAACTCTACAAAGT
This sequence comes from Orychophragmus violaceus, assembly GCA_030180135.1. Taxonomy (NCBI): domain Eukaryota; kingdom Viridiplantae; phylum Streptophyta; class Magnoliopsida; order Brassicales; family Brassicaceae; genus Orychophragmus; species Orychophragmus violaceus. The sequence continues at coordinate 81,683,779 of CM058232.1, read as the reverse complement.
ATCATAATACTAGATAAATCTAATACGCTATTAAATCAAACTGATAATTATTTTTATTATATAAATAACAATAATTATTTATTATTATATAACAAGAATACACAACACCATCTTTATATCTATTAGATTAAAATGAATAGCGTATTTCTAATATTTTTAATAACCAACAGTATTTTTTTTTTTACTAAATGGATGGTGATTTACTAGTATTTGAGAGTTTTCGTAGTTACTACTACTAGTATAACTCTAATATGGATCAAAGACAGAGTTTCTAAAATTTATCTTAAAAATATAAAATAAAGCAGTATTTGTTTTATAAATCTTAAAGATGCTTCTAGGGAGTATAAAAATGAGACATCCTTTGTTTTTTTGTTTTTTTTAACTATACACCAAAGTCGTTTTGCTTATTGCAGTGCATGTGAAGACATATATTTGGAGGATTCTTAAAATCAAATAGAGACAATAACTTGAACAGTTTTTTTTTTTTTTTTTTTTTGTCAACAAGTCACATTCCATGGGCCGAGGCCAATATACAAACGGGCTAAAGCCCAACACAGTGAGCAAACGCAAACGCAAAACGCAATTCGTGGGGATAAGTCCTCCACGTGGCAAACCAAAGAAAGCCGCATGCGAGACACGCGTCACGCCAAGGGAAGACCGCTGGAGATCGCCGACCGTCGCGGAGGAAAGCGCAGCCGCAGCGCTCCAGACCAACTCACCGCACCAGCCAAGACCGTTTGCCGATCCACACATCCCGAAACCACCGCTCAATCAAACCTGCATCAAAAGAAAGCGTTAGCGTAACCCCACAAAAGACCACCGAAGCTGGAAGCGCCACCGCCGGAAAGAGTGAACTCTTCACAGAATCCCCATACGCTTGTCCTCTAAAGCAGGGGCACGGAAGCGATTTTAGACCAGACAGACCGGAGAGACTCAGGTAGAGCATAGCTAGAAAACTCAGACGATGAACGGCGAAAGGAGAAACAAGGGAGCAGGATCGAGAAGAACTCGCAAAGCGAGAAACCGGAATCATCCGGAAGATCCGATAAAACGGAAATACGTCAGCCATGGAAAGCGAACTTGAGTTTATTAGAGTCGGCGAGCCAAGAACTAGACAAGAGCCAACCGACAAAGCCCAAAACCCAAAACAAAACCGCCGGAAATCCGGCAAGACCGAATCCGATAAGCAACGAGAAAAAGATCGCACCTTCTGAAAGATTAGAAGGAGAGAAGAAGGGACGATCAGAAAAAACTCGTCAGGCGGGAAGAGAAGAGAAAGAAACCGCCTGAAATCGGAAGCGATTCCGGTTCACCGGAAATCGCTCGCTCTCTAGAGAGAGCCGGCCTTTTTTATTTACGTAGAACAGTTAGTTGACGTTACTCTCAAATCTTGTTTGTACGTTCGATTATAAAATGAAAACTATTTAAGAAAAAAAAAGAAGAGAATGCGGACATAGAATCTGACGTGATCATGTAAACAGCCAAAAGTGAAGAAATATGGGAACTTTTTTTGTTTCTTGCCAACAATAACAGATCTTATTAGCTCAACGGACAAGATTCGGTAAATAGGAGGAGGCCCAGAAGAAAACAAAGTACAGAACATATATAGAAAAATTGGGTGAGTCATAGCACGTGGCGCCCATGGAGTTAAACACGAGAAGCTTTGTTGCTGACATCATCACCGACCACCAACAACAACCGGGGACGAGACGGAAAGCCAGCACCTCCGTCAAAAACTTCGAATCATAACTGAATCCGATCTGCGACCTCAGCTCCGCTGTTAAGTCACCAAGAGTACTTTGGCATCTAGAACACGAACAACTCCTAAGCACCATCGATCCAAGCCGTGACAATGGAAGCTTCATTGGTGGCAAACCTAACATGATTTCCCGTTGAAAACGTAGAGAATGACGAAATCCTCGACGGTGGCTCTAGCAACGAGCATAAAAACCAACAGAGATATTAATCCATCCGACGACGGAAAATCGAGTTGGAGCGGAAGAGAAAAGCAAAGTTCCGGCGAGACAGGAAAAGGCGAAACGAGATCTAAGCCTCAAACAGACGCAACGAACCGGAGGATAACCGGAACAAAGCCAGTCACACCGGATCAGATCCGGACCAACCTAGAAAGAGAAAGCCGATACTAGATCGGACGAGCAAAACGAAACATGTACGAGATAATACAACCGGAAAGTCGGCAAAGATAGACCGACAGAACATCGGGAAAAAAGATGTCCCCTCCCTGAAAGATTTGAAAGTGTGAAGAGAGGAGGAAATCAGAAGAAAAAAAACCCGACTGTCATGGAGCGAGAGAAAATTCTCTCTCCAGACGAAGAGAAAGAAGCCTCTTCTTGAAATATGGGAACTTGAAACATAACATACGTTAATCTACAAGTTTATCCGAAAACCGAAATAAATCAAAGTAAACGGTAATAAGGGAAATATATAATATATATTTCCCTTATTACCGTTTACTTTGATCTATTTCCAAAGTTGCATGCACGAGATTGTATATAATAAAGTAAAAAAACAACTAGAAATGTAGAAATGTGTGGAACAAGAAAAATCTAGAAATGTAGAACTTGGATAATCAAGGATGCTCAAGGGTGCTCTCTTTTCCCATACCTTTTCGTAATATGTATGTAAGTTCTTTCTAAGATGTTTGACAAGGCTGCAGTTCAAAAGCGGATTGTCTTGTCATCCTTCTTGCCAAGATATTCAACTTACTCATTTATGCTTTGCTGATGATATTCTTGTCTTTGTTGATGGGAAAAGCAATCGATTGACAGTATTCTGGAAGTTTTCAAACGATTCGCACTCATCTCGGGCCTGTGAATCAGTATGGAAAACAATATACATGGCTGGAGTTCAAGATTTGGATAAGGAAGCGATCCTTGAGGATTTTTTTTCGAAACATGGGCTTTACCGGTTCGGTATCTCGGCTTACCTTTGATGACGAAAAGAATGAGCTTATCTGACTATACACCCTTACTGGAGAAGATACGACAGATGATAAGTTCCTGGACTGCTAGGACACTCTCTTTCGCATGGCGATTGCAACTCATAAGTTCGGTAATCCATAGTCTAACAGTTTTTTTTTGGATTTCTGCCTATAGATTACCAAAAGCTTGTATTCAAGAAATCGACAAACTCTGTACATCTTTCCTCTGGTCCGGCCCTGACCTTAATACAAACAAAGCAAATGTCCTCTGAGATGTGATTCTTGTGAGTAGATGGAAACCAGTTTGTGGCTGCTAAGATTGTTAGAGCTGCATATTTTGGAGGAAGATCCACATATTTCATTCCTGCCCAAGTCTTCTTTTTGTCCCTGAGTTAGATACTTAGCAAGAGTATCAGGCGAGACTCCATCAATACTTGCATCAGTCTTGATTTCAGTTGTGCTCAGGGGTTCTAAGTCAAGACATGCATGATCTGAGCTGGAGAGAAATCATACATTCTCTTTCGCAGGAAGACACGAACTCCCTTATCAGACACATCAGGACTCGGCTCAGGCAAATTAGTGTAGAATTCCTTCACGAGTTCCGGAACAAACCCAATCAGTCCATCAACAGAGCTTCTCAACATCCCTATGTTTATCAACCCTAGATATCTCCACTTATCGGTTTCATCAAAATCCACTATCCGTTCAGCTAGGATTCCATGATCTTTGAACAAGGCATACCTGGCTTTAACCTCTCGAGATGGAAAACGCTTGGAAATAAAAGCTTTGACATTGGCCTTGACTGAGGCACCAGTTGCAGTAGACGACCCAGATTTAACAGGGTCTTTCTTCTTCTGTTTCTTCTGCATAGGTTTTTTCTCTTCAACATTTTCAGTGCGTGCTTTCTTGGCCTCAAGCACAGATCATGTCTGCTTCCTAGCTTTCCGCTACTTAGACCTAGATGCTTCCTCAATATGTTCATCTTGTGTATTCAGCTCAGAGGGCTCAGCATCGATTGCTGCTGTGTTGTCTGGATTGGCCACCACCATAGCTAAAGCATCGTTATTTATGAGTAACGAAGCTAGCCCATCAACTGCATCTTTCTCTTGTTCATCTATCTCTTCCGGATTTTCCTTCTCATCTGAGCGAATTGACTCAGCTTCCTTGTCACCATCCTTTGGTGACTCTGTGGTTTTGATTTCCTCTGTCTCTGGATCAGACGGTTGTTCGGCTGGCTGATCTTCCGGTTCAGAGATACGTCCTGACTGAGCTTCATCATCGCCTTTCTTCTGTGCTAGATCTTCATCAACCGGATCTGTGACTTCTACTTCTTGTGCCGTTGCAAATGAATTCGTGCTGGTATGTTGATTTTCACCCAGAATTTGATCTGAAACAAGGTTAGGGTTTCTGGCCAGTGGTACCTCCTCATCGGAGCTAGAGTCATCAAGTAGTTGTGGCGGTTTCTGTTCCGGCGGAGCTTGGGTCGGTCGTTGGGTTGAGCTAGAGCCTATTGTACCTCTCCTAGTCGCATGCACCATGATTATCTTTTGAAAAATTGAAGCATAAAGATTTTGGAATGAGGAAGAAAGAGCCTAGTCTCGTTGGATTTTTAAGAAGGATGAATTTCCTTTTCCCCTTTCTCTCTCCTTTTATGAGCTGAAGCAAAAGCTGTGTCAGAGATATCATTGCCTTTTTGCATGCGATTCTATTGGGCAAAGATTTTTCAAATATTTGAATTTTGAAATTCAAATTTCCTTTTCCTTTTTAGTGCCCAAAATCTCGGATATGTTTCCTGTCAAACCAACTTTGAACCGACATAAACCATACTTCATGTTCACTGTACCACCTTTTATTCTGTTAGTTCACAACATACATCATTAAATTAGATCAACCACAGTCAGATTTTTAAGCAATGGGAACTAACTTCAAGCGAATTGACTACATCTTTACTGAAGCAATTGACATTTTAGTTATAGAAAGACAATACCTTTTTCATTGAATTCTCTTACCAATGTTGTGTGTCTCAGGAACTCACACTTCACATGACTCAGCCTTTACTCCTTGCTCATATGATTCCTGCATTTGGCCATCATTCACCCAGTGGCTAGTTTTCACACTCTCATGCCTTTATCCTGTCTCAATGCAGTTTTCAACCTTTATCCTTCGAGTGAGAGTGCCACACACATTTTTTTTATTGATTTAGTAACTAAGCTACTTTTGGAGTTGATTCCATTATGTGACTTCTCAGGATATCAACTCCTAGCTTTTTCTTTCTTTCTGGTTTTTGAACCATTCTCGAGAAACCTGTACTGTACATGAGACAAGACGGCACAACATGCAGCTCTTTTCCACTAGATTTCCTGACTCCAAAACAAATCATAACTTGATGTACTCCATGAGTTAGGGCATGTGCCAGCCCTATAGACTTTTACATCTCACAAACACCGATTGAGTTTCTTAAAGTAATAAATCGGTTAAAATCAAGAGGTTTTGTAAAGAAATCAGCCAGTTGCAAATCAGTAACTATGTATTTAACCACTACCTGTTTTTCCTCCACTAGTTCTCGAATGAAGTGGTGTCTTATGTCAATGTGCTTTGTTCGGGAGTGTTGGACCGGATTCTTTGAGATGTTTATAGCACTCTTATTATCACAGTGAACTAGTAGTGGTCCTGAGTCGATCCCATAGTCAGCCGACATTTGTTTCATCCAGAGAAGCTGAGCACAACAACTCCCCATCGTAATATATTCAGCTTCTGCCGTAGATAGTGACACAGAGTTCTGCTTTTTGCTCATCCAGGCAATCAAATTATTTCCCAAGAAGAAACATCCTCTACTCGTGCTCTTTCTGTCATCCAAACTCCCTGCCCAGTCAGCATCATAGTATCCAACTAGGTGTTTATTGGATCCTTTTGAGTACCAAATCCCTAGATTGATCGTTCCCTTGCCATACTTGATGATCCGCTTAACTGCCTCAAGATGTAACTGTTTTGGTTTAGCTTGGTACCTTGCACATATTCCCACACTTAGGCATAGATCCGGTCTACTAGCTGTTAGATAGAGTAAACTGCCAATCATTCCTCGATACAACTTTACATCCACATCCATTCCATCCTCATCCTTTGACAGCTTGGTTGTGGTACTCATTGGTGTTCTAGCCTCCTTACATTGATCCAACTTTAATCGACTCAATAGATTCTTAGCATATGTGCTTTGAGATATGAACACACCATCACTGTTTTGGCTAACTTGCAAGCCCAAAAAGTACTTCAATTCTCCTACCATACTCATTTCAAATTCTTGAGTCATATCTTGCACAAACGTATCAACCAACTTTTGAGATGTGCCTCCGAAAATTATGTCATCCACATAGATCTGGACTATGATAGTCTCATTTTTTTGTTCCAAAACAAAGAGAGTTTTTTTTACACTTCCTCTTGCATACCCTTTTCCTAGAAGGAAACTCGTGATTCACTCATACCATGCCCTAGGTGCTTGCTTCAGACAGTACAAAGCTTTCTTCAACTTGTACACATACTCAGGATTATGTGCATCCTCAAACCCTTTTGGTTGTTCTACATGAACTTTCTCTTGAAGGAAACCGTTCAAGAAGGCACTCTTCACGTCCATTTGGTATACGGTGAAGTTCATGATGCATGCCATTCCAAGAAATAGTCTGATTGACTCAAGTCGTGCAACAGGAGCAAAGGTCTCCTCAAAGTCAATTCCTTCGATCTGCGAGTATCCTTGAGCCACAAGTCGAGCCTTGTTCCGCACCACTACCCCATTCTCATCAATCTTGTTTTTAAAGATCCACTTGGTTCCTACAATGTTTACTCCTTCAGGTCGTGGTACAATTTCCCACACATCATTTCGCACAAACTGCTCTAGTTCTTGTCCCATTGCCTCAATCCAGAATTCATCATCCAAGGCTTGAATATGTGTTTTGGGTTCTATGACTGAGACAAAGCAAGCAAACCGCACCATCTCTCTAAAGTTCAAATTGACTTTCCTTGTCATCCGTTCATCATTCACATCTCCTAAAACTTCTGAGATAAGATGGTTTTCTGAGTCCTACTTGGTTTGATTTTCATAGGAGATTTTACTTCTTTAGATTGGTTGGTTTCTGAAGTTATTTCTTGCTCTGCATTATCTACATTCGTGGATTTTTGATGCTCAACTGGTTCTGATTCACTGTCCGAGGAATCATCAGGGATTTTCATTTGACACAGATCATCAAATACGACATAAACTGATTCAACAATCGTTCGTGATCTTGTGTTATACACTCTGAAGGCTGTACTAGTTCCTGAGTAACCCAAGAAGATACCTTCGTCACTCCGTGAATCAAACTTCCCAAGATGATCTTTATCATTCAGTACATAACACTTCCCTCCAAAGATATGGAAATAGCTCAGATTCAGAGTTTTCCCTTTCCACATCTCGTATGGGGTCATGGTTGTTCCTCTTCTCACATACACATGGTTGATGATGTAGCATGCTGTATTGATAGCTTCAGCTTAGAACTTTAATGGCACATCATTTCCGTGAATCATGGCTCTGGCCATTTCTTGAAGAGTCCTGTTTTTCCTTTCCACTACTCCATTCTGTTGAGGAGTTCTTGGTGCTGAAAACTGATGAGCTATTCCATGATCTTCGCAGACCACATTCATGATTTCATTCTGAAATTCTCCTCCATGATCACTCCTAATCTTCTTGATTCGGCCTTCTTCATTGATCAGCTGAAGTGCCCAGACCCGAAAGCTATCGGTTGTATCTAATTTATCCCGAATGAATCTTACCCATGTGTATCTTGTGAAGTCATCTACTAGAAAAAACACATATCGTTTGACTGCTACGCTTTCAACTTGCATTGGTCCTATCAAGTTCATGTGCACTAGATCCAATTTGTGCTTTGTCTGAACATCTGGCCCTTTCTTGTGCTGAACTTTGACCTGCTTGCCTTTCTTGCATGCTCCACATACCATCTTGCTCACCTCCTTGAGTTGAGGTATCCGTATGACTATCTCATTCTTGACCAGAGTGGTCAAATTTCTTTCATTCGTGTGACCAAGTCGTTGATGCCATAGATGAATGCAATTCTTAGCACTGAGACACTTTGCGCTGAGACATTTAGAGTTATTTTCCCACATGTAGCAGTTGTTGCCGGATCTTTTTCCTTGAAGGATGATATCTCCAGTGTCATCTATAGCTTTGCAATTATAACTTGTGAAACACACCATCAGTCCTTCGTCGCATAGTTGATTTACACTGATCAGATTTGCCTTCAGACCTTTCACAAGATAAACATTTATTAGTTTAGGTAAATCTTAGTCAAGTGTCTTACATTTGCCTTGTATTGCCCCTTGTCCTCCATCACCAAAAGTTACTTTGCCGGATTTGATCACTTTGATATCCTTAAGAAGATCTCTTGTCCCTGCCATATGCCTTGAGCAATCACTATCGAAGTACCATTTGTTTCTGTCCTCTGATTTGTCAGTGACAAAGGCCATACTGCATCGCATCTGCTTCTCTATAGTACCCCTTGTACTACTTCCAGTTTCATATAGATCCGTCTTCTTCACCAAAATCTGGTATCTGTCCTTGTTCCAGTTGAATCTCCCTAATTTTCTGAGTTGTCGAACTCTTTGATGGAATCTATAACAGTATGCTTTGTAGTGTCCTACCTTTCCACAATATTAGCAGTTCTTTGAGGATGAGTCATACATTGTTTGAGTTGGGATTGTCGAGCTTGCACGTATGAATGTGGTCTTCCCTGAACCGGATCCAGTTCGTCCAGTATACCCAAGTCCTAACTTTGTGTATTATGTTCTGCCATAGCTCAGAATTGTATCCAGTTGCTTCGTTCCTGCAAACATGTGAATTTTGCAATGATATTGGTCTAGCTCAGACTGTAGTTGTTTCGTTACTTCTTTTTCTTTCCTCAGCTTCTGCTTCAATTCTTCTGATTTCTTAGCCAATGTCAACTTTTCTTGGATTAAGTTAACACTTTCTTTATTGAGCTTTCGTTCGGCTTCAAGTTCGTCTTGTAATGACTCAATATGTGCCTCAAGCCTCTGTTTTGTCTGTGTTAGTGCAGTGTTTACTAGTCCAATTTTGACGAGGGTATCACTTACCTCCTTATAGCTGCTGACTAGATCTGCTTCTGTTTCTGAGTCCGAATAAGATTCATTACCATCAAGTTTGGCAATTCCAATGAATGCTACAAAGTTGTTGACCTCTTCTTCATCACTTTCCTCATCTGACTTATTGATAGGTTCTAAGTTTTACCCTATTCTAAACTGCAAGTGAACAGCAATGTCAAAGTAGTATATAGGGCTATCGAATCCACATGGACACTTGGTCTCAATAGAAACAGAAACGTAGAGATTAATACTAGAAATAAGCAGATGGTGAAGTAAATAAATTGCGAAGCAAGAAAGTAAACAGTAGCAGAGATTAACGGTTGAGAAGCAATAAACTAAAAGCGTCAAGCCTAGGGTGTTCTCAGGAAATCAGACAAGCAGACAGTTCATTCAGCAAGGATCTAATTAAGCACAGTTCTAGAACTCAAAACACAGATATAGAATTAACCAAATTCCTTTGCGATAATTCTCTAAGTCTAAGTGCAGCAAACCAAACTTTCGTTTGCGAGAACTAACAGATTAAACTAGCATTAATCCCAAGTTTGATATGTTCACAATTATCCTAAACCAAACTTCCGTTTGCGCAAAGTTTAATTGCCCAATTTAATTAGTTCAGATTCCTAAACCCCACTTCCGTGACGTATTTAGCAACCTAAGATCTAGATTCTAATTGATCAGGTTAGAACTAGCTTTAAGCACAATTAAATTGAAGAACAGATATAGTTATGAATCCTTAACTGAATTTGAACAAGTCTAGCAAGTCATGAAATCCTATGTGAGAAACCCTAAACTCAACTATGGATCTACTCAGACATGATTAATGAAAACATAATCAAAGAAATAATAGATTGCATATAAGAAATTAAATAGATAAAGGGGTTCGAAATCTTCTCCAAAATAAGTGAATACAGGAAATAGATCAGCCCCAAAAGCTCTAAAAATCTCTTAGCTATTAGTATCAAAGCGTAGGTAAAATAAACACCAAAAACTAGTATATATAGGTATAATCTCGGATGGGGCTTCTGTGTAAATACTGGAACTATCTTGGGCTTCTTTGCAAATCTTCATATCTTCATTAAACCGTCGTGTACGGCCCATCTCGCTAGTGTGTCGACCGATGCACAAGGTGTGTCGGTCGATGCACGATCAATAAATCGGACAGTGACTTAAGCTCTCGGCCAAAACGTCCCAAAAGTCCCAAAATGCTCCAAATATCTCCAATTAGCTCCAAACTTGATTAAACCTGTAAAAGACTCTAAACAAAGACAAAAGACACTAAAAACACATCTATATCATGGTCTAAACTGGGTAAAAACCATGATATATCAACTCCCCCACACTTAGCCTTTGCTTGCCCTCAAGCAAAACATAGAACTAAAACATGGTGAAGAGGTTTGAAAACTCTTCAGAAACTCATTTCATCCTAGAAGCTACAATACTCAGATTCCCCTTAGTAAACCACTGCAAGAATCAATCACAGGATATCAAGACCACAATGTACTTCCCCCACACTTAGCAACTGTCCTAGGTAAACTCCACAATCACATTCAAGCATTCAAATTCTCCCTACTGACTTCTGCAAGTATTTAAGTGCGGTCTCACCTAAGGAGTATCGATCAAAGGGCACATGGATTCTTACCTTATCAGCTCTAGACCACCATACTATCTTTCTCTAGTCCCTTTCTTCTCTTTCCCTTCTTTAACAACTGATTTTTCCCCACTGGGTATCATTTTATTTTTTTTATCAGTGTTCTTCCCGTTATGGGGTGTACTTTGGACACATTCCATGGATCACATGAGAGATAATAGTGTTTGCTACTATTCCCATGACCACTTCGGAGTTACTAACTCATCCTCAGTTTATTATTATTTTTTTTTTTACTTTATAGAAGGGGAGAAGGGAACTAAATAGGACAGGTTTACAGGCTGTGTCAGAACTAACAAGGGAATCCGACACAAAGTATACCAAGCCCTTAGGTGAGAAATCTAAGTCAGTATTAAATTGAAGTCAGTAAAGGATCCTCTGATACCTGAAGTGATGTGGGGGTTCCCAGTAGGTTGATCTGTGATGGGGTTTTCTAACAGTCAGAGATAGATCCTGCAACTTCATCCCAATGGTTACTTAAGTTCCTGCAAGTCTTGTAAATCTTCTCAGAAAATCATAGTTTCTTACTTAAACAATTTTGACTCAATAAAACAAAATTTTTTGAAAAACGGACTGACTCTTAAGAAAACAGAAAACAAAAGTCAGTAGCACCTCCCCCACACTTAAGACACACTGTCCCCAGTAGTGTCCAGCGAAGGATCGGTAAAAAGAAAATAAAAATTGAAAAGGTGAAATTATGTCTGTCGGGTTACCTCTGTCGCTGAGCATCGATCGTTGCACTGAGTGCATCGACCGTTACTTGGCGATTTTCGTGTATAGTCGATCGTTGCTCAGGACCGCAACGATCGCTGCAATGCGATTCCTTTCGTGTTGTGACGATCGACACAGAAGTGCGTCGATCGTTGCACTGCGATTTAACCGAGACCTGCAAACATAAACTCACCAGAAACAAAAACAAACGTAAAATCCTAACAAAAACACCAAAAATTAAGTAGAAAAACACCAGTACCTAATGGTGGGTTGCCTCCCACCCAGCGCTTGTTTAAGGTCAATAGCTTGACCTATCAGAAAGAGATTGGACTCATGGCGGTTTCAACAGAGACTTTGAGTGTCTCTGTGAATGTCTCATCATCCAAGGTGGCGTATAAGCATTCAGATCATGAGATCTTCCAAGGAATGAGTAATCAGAATTAGGGCGGGAGCGAAGCTTGGGCGGTCTACTGCGTTTTCCTGCATTCAAAATAATGTGGTCAGAAAGTTTAAGCTTAGGTGATTTGTACCTTACCTTTGATGTATATCTGATGTCTGGAGCTTTCTGCTTATGAGCAGTTGCAGGTACTGAAGATGTTAGAGCAGGTTCAAGAGGAACCGCCATCTTCTTCTTTCCACTATCAGATACTGCAGTTCCATCAATCTGAACTTCTTCTTTCAGATGACCATCAGTGGAGACCACCTTCTTATCCATCACTTTTATGCAGTTAGCCACTTCTAGCTCTTGTTTAGAGGGTTTGGGAACCTTAGGATATGGCACTGGGGGCTTGTAGACTCGTTCTGGTACTGTTGCAGGTTTCTGGACATGTCTGCGTTCGGTGTCGATCGTTGCATGATGTGTGTCGATCGATGCAAGGCGATTCTGTTTCTCGAAAGAACTTGAAATTGCCGTCAGAATGGCGTGTCGATCGTCACTAAGGGGGTGTCGATCGATGCATGTATCAGGAAGACAATATTCATCCAGAAAATCCGAGATTATGCTCTCTTCTTCTTCCAGCAAGTCAATCTCATCCCTTATGTTCACAGCATTGATGTGCAGCTTCCGTTCAGCTCTCTTAGCTTCATTCTGCCTCTCTATTTCTACATCTGTTCGTTCAATTTTGATATCCAGCTCCTCCATATGCGTGCTCAAAGATTCAAACTTCTCATTCAAGTCTTCATACAAAACATCCATCTTTGAGTTGAAGGACCTATCAATCTGTTGTTGTCTCTCAAGGTACTGCTCCATCATGATTTCCATTCTGCTCTCATGAGCTGTAGGTGCAGGCGGTGCTTGGTAAGAAGAAACACTACAACTCCTTGTAAAGGGTTTCTGAAAAGCAGATCCATGACTATAGAATCTAGTTCCTTCAACGCAATGGTTAGCTTCTTGTGCATACTTTCCAAGTAGAAGACTATGCAGAGAGTCAACTTGGTTCTTCAACCCAGCTATCTGTGAACTGTCAATCCCTGAGCTGAAAATATCATTCCGACACATCGTCCTGATGATCTCTTAGTGTTCTTGTTGATTCAGCGAAGTGTGTCGATCGATGCAAGAAGGGCGTCGATCGATGCAATGCGAAATCAGAGAAAACAGACGAAAATCAGTAACTAACTAAAAAAACAAAAATAAAAACGAAAAGAAAACGAAAAATCCTAGTAAAACCCTAAGTCCTAAGCTATCGAAGACTCAAAGAGTCCCCGGCAACGGCGCCAAAAACTTGATAGGTTCTAAGTTTTACCCTATTCTAAACTGCAAGTGAACAGCAATGTCAAAGTAGTATATAGGGCTATCGAATCCACAGGGACACTTGGTCTCAATAGAAACAGAAACGTAGAGATTAATACTAGAAATAAGCAGATGGTGAAGTAAATAAATTGCGAAGCAAGAAAGTTAACAGTAGCAGAGATTAACGGTTGAGAAGCAATAAACTAAAAGCGTCAAGCCTAGGGTATTCTCAGGAAATCAGACAAGCAGACAGTTCATTCAGCAAGGATCTAATTAAGCACAGTTCTAGAACTCAAAACACAGATATAGAATTAACCAAATTCCTTTGCGATAATTCTCTAAGTCTAAGTGCAGCAAACCAAACTTTCGTTTGCGAGAACTAACAGATTAAACTAGCATTAATCCCAAGTTTGATATGTTCACAATTATCCTAAACCAAACTTCCGTTTGCGCAAAGTTTAATTGCCCAATTTAATTAGTTCAGATTCCTAAACCCCACTTCCGTGACGTATTTAGCAACCTAAGATCTAGATTCTAATTGATCAGGTTAGAACTAGCTTTAAGCACAATTAAATTGAAGAACATATATAGTTATGAATCCTTAACTGAATTTGAACAAGTCTAGCAAGTCATGAAATCCTATGTGAGAAACCCTAAACTCAACTATGGATCTACTCAGACATGATTAATGAAAACATAATCAAAGAAATAATAGATTGCATATAAGAAATTAAATAGATAAAGGGGTTCGAAATCTTCTCCAAAATAAGTGAATACAGGAAATAGATCAGCCCCAAAAGCTCTAAAAATCTCTTAGCTATTAGTATCAAAGCGTAGGTAAAATAAACACCAAAAACTAGTATATATAGGTATAATCTCGGATGGGGCTTCTGTGTAAATACTGGAACTATCTTGGGCTTCTTTGCAAATCTTCATATCTTCATTAAACCGTCGTGTACGGCCCATCTCGCTAGTGTGTCGGCCGATGCACAAGGTGTGTCGGTCGATGCACGATCAATAAATCGGACAGTGACTTAAGCTCTCGGCCAAAACGTCCCAAAAGTCCCAAAATGCTCCAAATATCTCCAATTAGCTCCAAACTTGATTAAACCTGTAAAAGACTCTAAACAAAGACAAAAGACACTAAAAACACATCTATATCATGGTCTAAACTGGGTAAAAACCATGATATATCACTTATCATTGTTTACTCCTAGCATAGCTTTTTCTTTTCCTCGTTTCTGATAATTGACCCATTCCAGATGAGTGTGGCCAATTCCTTTGCAACCAAAGCATTTCATCTCACGTCTTCTGACAGTTGAGCATTCACTCTTGAAGTGTCCATACCCTTTTCATTCATGGCACTGCATTTCGGACTTCTTTGTAGTTTTCTCTCCGTCAGTTGATCTCTTAGTGCTCTTGTATGATTGATATATCATGGTTTTTACCGGTTTAATGCCATGATATAATTGTGCTTTTGTGTTCTTTTAGAGTCTATTACAGGTTTAATCAGGTTTGGAGCGGAATTGGAGATATTGGAGCACTTTGGGATTTTTGGAGTGATTGGCCGAGAGATTGAGCTCACTGTCCGATTTTGAGATCATGCATCGATCGACACACCTTTGGTGTCGATCGACACACTAGCGAGTTGGGCCGATACGGCGGTTTAATGAAGAATGAAGATTTTTCACTTTGGCCCAGAAGTTTCCAGCATTTACAAAGAAGCCCCAGCCGAGATTAAGCCTATATAATTAGGATTTTGGTGTTTATTTTAGATACGCTTTGATAATTAAGAGCAGAGAGTTTTTAGAGCTATTGGGGCTGATCTGATCTTGTACTTCACTTTATTTTGGAAAAGATTTCGAACCCCTTTATTTATTTACTCTCTTTTATGATATCTATTAATTCATTGATTATGCTTTCATATTCTATGTCTGAGTAGATTCATAGTTAGGTTTAGGGTTTCTCATTAAGGATTTCATGACTTGCTAGACTTGTTTAAATCAGTTAAGGATTCACATGAATAGAATGTTCTTCGATCTAAATTGTGCTTAATGCTAGTTCTAACCTGATCAATTAGAATCTAGATCTTAGGTTGCTAAATACGACACGAGAGTGTGATTTAGAATCTGAACTATTTAGGTTGAGCAATTAAACTTCTCGCAAAGGAATTTGGTTTAGTTTAATTGTGAGCATATCGAACTTGAAATTAATGCTTGTTTAATCTGTTAGTAATTGCAAAGAAATTTGGATTGCTGCACTTAGACTTAGAGAATTCTCGCAAAGAGATTTGGTTAATTCTATATCCATGATTTGAGTTCTAGAACTGTGCTTAATTAGATCCTGACTGATTGATTTTTCTGCTTGTCTAATTTCCTGAGAACACCCTAGACTTAGCGCCTTTAATTGACTGCTTTCGCCACCGATAATATGCTACTCGTTTACAAGACCAAGACAAAAAAAGGGAAGAAGACAGAAGTCGAAAGAGCAAGATCTGAATTATCGAAAGGAAGGATCTTTCTTTACAAGAAGAATCGCGTCTTTCAAAGCAACGCATTTTCGCTTTCCCAAGGATAAAAAGAGCCCCAGCAGCGCAGACATGAACAGTTAAAGCAAAAATTGACTAAACAAGATTTCCGCCTAACTTAAAAATTCTCGAGGAAATTCGCCAACCTCAGCATCACGACTCGACGAACTAGGGGGGGGGGACTAATTGTTGGATATGGGTTTAGCACCCATCCAAAGCCCATTGGAAATCTTGTCTAAATCATTTATACTCAATATCGGCCCAAGAAGATAAGCCTGCGAAGGAGTCAACGGCCCAAAGAGAAGTCAGCATCCTAGCGCTATAAATAGGACCCTTCCCTCTTCATTTTGAGAGATATTGTAACTTGCGAGAGGCCGAGCTACTTCTATAAAGCTCCGACCTCAAGCATTGCTTAGTGAGCACGTCATTCGACGGACTCACACCTCGTAGCATACTGTTCATAGCTCGGCTCCGGCCTTAAGATCAATAAAGAATCATTTCGACCTCACTTTACATTTGTATTTCACCTCGTAGTTCAGACATTTCAGATCTTAGCCCGTAATATTGACTAGGTCGAATTTCCGTAACAAGAGTATGTAGGGGTCGAACCATAGAGACTAAAGAAATCTTGCGATAGACTTTAGAATGTCGAGTTAATCTAGGCGATGTAATCAAGAATATTAAACTAAAACAGAAAGTAAATCAGTAGCAAATATCGGTTTGTTTATCAAATACTAAAAGCGCTAGGTCAAGGGTGTTCTCAGGAAATCATGCCAAGAAGATCAAATATTTGTCATGATCGAATTAAGAACTGTTCTAGAACTCAAACACAGATATAGAACTAACCAACTTTCGTTGCGAGAATTCACTAAGTCTAAACCTTAGAAATCAAAATTTCTTTGCAATTCCTAACAGAATAAACTAGCCTTAGGTGCAAGTTCGATTAGTTCACAATTTAATTAAACCAAATTTCTTTGCAGATAATTAAATTGCTCAACCTAAATTGATCAGATTCTAAATTACACTTTCGTGTCAATTTATAAACCCTAGATCTAGATTCTAAGTTATCAGCTTAGAAACTAGTATTAAGTGCAATTCAGGTTGAAGAACTAACAAATTATGAATCCTTAACTGATTGATTTAATTTAACAAGTCATGAAATGCCTATGAGAATCCCTAAACCTAACAATGAATCTACCCAGACATGATCAATGAAACAGAAATCATAATATGAATAAATTACATTAAGAAAAGAGTAGAGAATGAAAAGGGGTTCGAAATCTTCTCCAAAAAGCAGTACAAGAACATATCAGCCCCAAGCTCTCAAAAACTCTCTCTAGCTAAAAGTATGAATGTGTACTAAAAAAAACACCAAAAACCCTAATATAAAGTGTAAAACACGTCTTGGGTCTCTTTTGTAAATACTGGAACTTCTGGGTCAAAAGTGCAATTCTTGAATTCTTCATTAATGACTGGAATTTGCGAATTTGGGAACTGTGTCGATCGATGCAAACGTGCATCAGTCGACACTTGGTGCGAACTCAGAAGGTGACTTCTGCTCCTTACGGCTTTAGCTCCAGATCTTGCCCAATAAGCTTAAATATCTTCCAAAATCCTCCAAACGTGTGTAGACCTAATAAACACCTTAAAGACTCGAAAGACACTACAAAAGACTCTAAAACATACTTATATCATGGCTTAAAACAGGTAAAAACCATGATATATCAATTCCCCCACACTTAGCCTTTGCTTGCCCTCAAGCAAAACAAAAAAAACAAAATGAGGTGAAGAAGTTTGAAAACTTCAGAAGCTCGTTTCATCTTAGAAGTACCACACTCAGATTCCCCTTAGTAAGTCACATGAAAAATGCACCTGCAGACATCAAGACCAACATATACTTCCCCCACACTTAGCAACTGTCCTAAGTAAACTCCACAATCACATTCAGAGCATTCAAATTCACCATACTGACTTATGTAATCAAATAAATGCGGTCTCAACTAGGGAGTATCGATCAAAGAACACATGGATTCTTACTCTGTTAGCACCTGACCACCATACTATCATCTTCTGGTTCCTTTCTTCTCCTTTTCCTTTCTTAGCAACTGATTTTTCCCATTGGGTATCATTTTTTTAATCAGTTCTCTTCCCGCATTGGGGTGTACTTTGGACACATTCCATTAATGCACATGAAGTAATAGGGGTCTCTACCACTCCCATGATTACTTCGGAGCTACTAGCTCATCCGCAGTTTATCTCTTTTTTTTTAAGGAAGGGGAGAAGGGAACCATACTTCGACAGGTTTACAAGCTGTGTCAGGACTAACAGAGGAATCCGACTCAAAGTATACCAAGCCCCTATGTGAGAAAATTAAGTCAAGTTAAAGGTGAAGTCAGTAATGGATTCTCTGAATACCTGAAGTGATGTAAGTGTCCTCAGTAGGCTGGTCTGTGTTGGGTTTTCTAATAGTCATAGATTATCTGCAAGCTCATTCCAATGGTTACTTAAGTTCCTGCGAGTGTAGCGATCTCCTCAAAAATTCTTTGTTTCCTACTAAACTGTTTTGACTCAATAAAACAGACTCAACTGACTCTAGAAAAAGAAAAAGACTATGTCAGTACCACCTCCCTCACACTTGAAACACACCGTCCTCAGTGGAATCAAGCTTAGGATTAGTAAAAAGAGAAAAATGGATCGAATGTACTTGTGTTCGGGCGATTTTTACCTCTCTCGCAACAGCGTCGATCGCTGCATAGGACCGCAACTATCGATACACTGCGATGGAAGGGTGAATCGATCGACTCTCAGGACAGTGTCGATCGACACACTGCGAGTCTATTATTAACATTTTCGCAGACAGCATATGTTCCGTGATAAATCACTAAAACTCAACCCGTAAGCTACAATAACCAAAGAAAATGCAGAAATCAAAGCAATAGATAGTCATTGAAGCAAAATACATCAATCCCAGAGTAAAAGTACTGACATAGACTCAAGAAAAACATCAAAATGAGTCAAAAGAAAAAGAAAAAGAAAAAGAAAAGTGAAAGTACAAGACCAAAGTCATGGAAGTAGGGTCAAATCTCATCGCTCTCAGTCTCAGAAACATTAGCAATGTCAGCATAAGGATCAGAGCCACTGGTCTCGGGTGTGAGAGATCGTCTGCGCCTTTGCGTAGGTGTAGGCTGATGCACTGATATATCATAGTTTTTACTAGTTTTAGACCATGATATAAGTATGTTTTAAGTCTTTTTGTGTTCTTTTAGAGTCTATTACAAGTATAATCAGGTTTGGAGCAGAATTGGAGATATTGGAGCTTTTTGGAGATTTTTGGAGTGTTTGGCCGAGAGCTTGAGCTCACTGTCCAGAAAACAGGATTGCATCGACCGACACACATTGTGCATTGGTCGACACACAAGCGAGATGGGCCAGACTCGGTGGTTTAATGAAGAATGAAGATATTACAATTTGGTCCAGAAGTTTCCAGTATTTACAAAGAAGCCCCAGCCGATATTTAGCCTATATAATTAGGATTTTGGTGTTTTATTTAGATACGCTTTCAGACACTTTTCATACGCTTTCATACTTAGAGCTAAGGGATTTTTAGAGCTTTTGGGGCTGATCTGATTCTGTACTTCATCTATTTTGGAGAAGATTTTGAACCCCTTTATCTATTTAATTTCTTATATGCAATCTATTAATTCTATGATTTCTGTTTCATTAATCATGTCTGAGTAGATTCATTGTTAGGTTTAGGGATTCTCACTAGGGATTTCATGACTTGCTAGACTTGTTTGATTCAGTTAAGGATTCACATGATTAGAATGTTCTTCGATCTAAATTGTGTTTAATGCTAGTTCTAACCTGATCAATTAGAATCTAGATCTTAGGTTGCTAAATACGACACGAAAGTGTGGTTTAGAATCTGAACTATTTAGGTTGAGCAATTAAACTTCTCGCAAAGGAATTTGGTTTAGTTTAATTGTGAACATATCGTACTTGAAATTAATGCTGGTTTAATCTGTTAGTAATTAAAAAAAGTTCTCTCTCGTCGGCTAGAGAGAGAAACTTCTCTCCGAACCTCCTCTCATCCTTGTTCGCTGATGTCACTTTTCCGATGAGATGATGAGGTTCGGATCGGGGTTTTTTCTGATTTCTTTCTCTTACCGCCTACCTATCTTTCAGAGAAAGAAATCTTTTTTCCCCATCCTTTGTTTTCGATTGTGTATAGTTGCTTTCTTTTGATGTGTTTCGCTTCCGATCGGGCTTGATTGCTTTCTTCCCGGAGGTTTCTTTCTCCGGAGGTTAGATCGGATTGTTGTTTTTCGGGCTCTTGCCCAATAAGTCCGATTTCGAGTTATGGCCGGCTAATCTTTGTCCGCTATCGGACCTTACCGGCTCGCCGGTCTCTCTCCGACTTTGTCGATGACGATCTCCCTCCCTCTCTCAGCCTTCGCCGTATGTTTCCCTGAGATGTCTCCGTCTAGTCAACGCGCGTTTGACTCATAAGGATTAATATCGTCCTTGTTCACCAGCTTTAGAGGACAAGCATCGGTGGTCCGATGGGTTTCTTAAGCCCATCCGCAAGGGCGCCTCCTTGGATTCGCTCATTTCCGGCGGCTTTTCAGTTGACCGTTTTCTTTCTTTGCAGGTGATAGTACGGTGGTTTCGGGAGGAGCTGGATCGGCAAACGCTCCAGGCTTCCTGCGATGAAATGGTCCGATTCAGGGCTGCGGCGCTCTCCTCTGCGCATGCAACCTGTCTCCGGCGGTGCTCTCTCACTGACGCGTGTTCATTCCGACGCACAGGGCTCGACGCGTGTAACTCTATCCGTTGAATTGGGCTCAGCTTGGTTCGTGGACTTGCGTTAGATTTTCTTTGCAGGGCTATGGCCCGTTTGTAATGTTAAAGGCCTCGGCCCAAAATCGAAATTGTTGACAAAAAAAAAAAAAATCTGTTAGTAATTGCAAAGGAATTTGGATTACTGCACTTAGACTTAGAGAATTCTCGCAACCACAGTTGGTTAATTCTATATCCGTGATTTGAGTTCTAGAACTGTAATTAATTAGATCCTAACTGAATGATGTGTCTGCTTGTCTGATTTCCTGAGAACGCCCGAGACTTAGCGCTCTTAATTAACTTCTTTCACAACCGATAATCTTGCTACTTGTTTAATTTCTCGCATTACAATTTAGTTTACTTCACATTGCTTTCTTCTTAGTTTAAACCTCTATAGTTCTTAATCTATCGAGACCAGAGTCTCTGTGGATTCGATACCCTATATACTACAATCACTTAACTGTGCACTTGTAGTAGAATAGGATTAAAACCTGACCCTATCAAGTTTTTTGCACCGTTGCCGAGGACTCTTAGAGTCTTCGATAGTATCGAACTTAGGGTTTTTACTAGGATTTTTATTTTTATTTTATTGTTTTAGTTACTAACTTTTTCTCTGTTTTCTCTCTGTCGTAGGTACCGATTTCGCATAGCGTCGATCGTTGCACCTTTGTGTCGATCGTCACTAGGCGATTTTGAGATTGAATCGATCGTTGCACTGATAGCATCGATCGTTGCTTGACGATTACAGACAGTTTATGCAGACGCGTGAAAATAGAAGTAATCATAATGCTTGATGCTCAAGGTACCCTGAGGGACCGAGATAACAATCCATACAATGCTGCTGGGCATAGAATTGATGCTGAGGGACGTGTGATCCCTGAGGTTGAGGAACCTGAACCACAGCCGCAGAACCAAGGCCAAGGACATAACCGAAATAGACAGATGATAGTCCATGAGAGGACTTTAGCTGACTACAACAGACCGGATGAGTTTCATGCAAACCGGTCAGCTCTTGTAATGCCTGGTTTTGAGAGGAATGATTTTGAGATCAAAATCATCTACTACTCGCTGATGAAGCAGAATGCTTTCCATGGTCATCTGTCGGAGCAGCCTATGGATCACATTGATCAGTTTGAGGACATAATCACTGGCATGAAGTATGATGGAGTATGCCAGGATTATCTGTTTCTCAAGCTCTTTCCATACAGTCTCGCTGGAGACGCTGCTGCATGGCTGAAGCAACTGCCACCTGGGCAGTTTGATACTTGGGCAGCCCTGAAGAGTGATTTCCTGCGTCACTTCTACGATGATGCACGTTCTGATCAGTCCAGACATGACATACTCACCTTTTCCCAAGGTCCTACTGAGCCTCTTAAGACTGCCTGGATGAGATTCAAGAAATACCAACGTGACTGCCCACACCATGGATTCACTGAGGTAACACTTTTAGGCATCTTCTTTAGAGGCATAGATCTTCCATATCAGACTGAGTTGGACAACTCTAGCAATGCCAACTTTAACACTAGGACTCTTGCTCAAGCTAAGCAGTTGATTGATAACTTAGTAAGCAGCGACAGTTGCAAGACTACTGATGAGAGGAGGAAGAGATCTGGTGGAAAGGAAGAGAATTTGGAGATTACTGATATTAGATCTAAGCTGGACACAGTTTGTAATCTCCTAGCTGGTAAGAAAGCTGTCCACTTTGCCCAAGATGTTGAGGTAATTCAGACTGAGGAGGACACTCAGGAAGAAGATGTGAATTACGTAGGAGGATCTGTATTCCAAGGTAATAGATTTGGTAATCAGCAGGGAAACAGGTTCTTCAATGGAGGACAGAAGAGCGCCTTTACCGGCAATCAGAACTCCTCTGGTTTTGGACAGACTAGTGGTTTTCAGAAACCTTTTGGACAAGGTACTCAGAGAACCTATGGATCTTCATCTTATCAGACTCCTCCTGCAGCTACTGCTCATGAGAGTAAGTTGGAAGCATGATGGAACAGCTGCTGGAGAGTCAGACCAAGATTTATGTGGACTGCAATAAGAAGTTGGATGTTGTCTATGAGGATCTCAATGGAAAGTTTGAGTCTCTGAACACTCATATGAAGCAGTTGGATACTCAGGTGGGTCAGATTTCCAGTTCTATGAAGGGAAAAGGAGTGGCAGACACCCATATTAAGGCCTGGTCTGTGTACATTGATGATGGATCTCACCTAGGTGAAGGATTTGAGCTAAGCACAACTGAGTTCGTAGAAGAAGTTGAATTTTCGGATATTGAGGAAAATCTCTCGGGTAGAAACTGTGAAAACAGTGTTGCATCGATCGATGCACCCTTAGCATCGGTCGTTGCAAGTCGTGAACAGACAGACTCGCAGGATTCTGAAGGTATTGATGCAGATTTAGAGCTTGATCGTTTATTCCCTGGAGTGTCTGAGATTACTCAACATGAGATTTATGCACAATCCATTAGATTATATCCCTCAGTATCTGAAGTGATTAAGCAAGAGATTGAAGAGCTTAAGAAACTGGAAGAGATTGGTGAAGAGTTGGAAGAAATTCCATCATCTGATGATCCACCTTATCACCCATGTGTGCAGAGGTACTTGAATAAGATGTTGCCTTTGGATGAAGAGCTGAAAGATTGGGTGATTATGGTCCCTCAACAGATAAGCGATGTGCTGTTAACCAAGATCCCAAATAAGCTGCCTGACCTTGGTGTCTTTGTGCTTAACTGTTCTATCTTTGAGGATGGTTTTAGTCGTTCTCTGTGTGATCTGGGAGCTGCTGGAAGTCTTATGCCATATTCTGTGGCAGAGAAGTTGGGGTTGTTGGATTTTTCGCCTACTAGGACCTCTCTTGTCCTAGCTGATCAGTCTATAAGAGTTCCAGAAGGACTCCTTTAGGACATCCCGGTGAGAGTTGAAAACTACTTAGTTCCAACAGACTTCTTAGTGCTGAAGTATGACAGTGATCCTGATGATGCGTTGATACTTGGGAGACCATTTTTGGCTACAGCGGGAGAAGTAATAGATGTTAGACACAGTCTGATAGATCTCCACCTTGGAGATAAGCCGCTGCGTTATGAGATGGATAAGCTGTGCAAGCCACTGATAGATGGGCAGACATTCACCATTATGGATGGAGATGATAAGCAGCCAAGTGATACTGTGATTTTGGATCCTGGAGAGCAGTTTACTCCTTCTTTTCTTGGACAAGTTCATTCTGATACAGCTTATTCTCCGCCATGGATGAGGAGGCTTGCACAGAGGCAATCAAAGTCTCTATCAGGATCTCCAGCATATTGATCTTGTTCGTCCGGTCAATCTAATGACCTTAAACCAGCGCTGAGTGGGAGGCAACCCACTGTTAGGTTTAAGTGTTTTTCTTTCTTATTTTTGGTCTTTTTCTTAGGATTTCACGTTTTTGTTTTTGCTAAGTTTCAGATACAGAACTCAAGTTTGGAGATGTGTGACGATCGATGCACTTGTGCACCGATCGTTTCAAGGAGATTACGACGAGGAGATGGATCGCGTTGTGACGATCGTTGCACTTGTGCAACGGTCGTTGCAATTGGTTAAAATTGCAAAATTAAGGTATGCGCGCTAAACCGGAATCAATTCGGTTCAACTAGCATCGATCGTTGCCCACTAGCAACGGTCGTTGCACCCACGATCGAGGTAAGTGCCTTAAACCCCTTTTCTCCTTTCTTCTTCTCCATTTCCGCCGTCCGTACAACCGAGAACCTCCACTCCTAAATCTCTCAATTCTTCATCATTTCTCGTGTTTCAAAGCTTAATTCTACGTGTTTTAACATCCTCTAGCTATTTCTATAACCCATTTACAAAGATTCCAAGGTATGAGCTCTCATTTTCGGAATTGATTCTAGGGTTTATGAAATTAGAATTTTTAGCTTGAGAATGATGATTCTGTGCTGATATAAACTTGATTTAGGTTGTTTAGTGATGGGTTCTCGTTGATTTTGTGGCTCGTGAACGAATTTAGAACGATTTTAGGGATTTTGTTGACGGCTGAAATCGCCTTGCAACGGTCGTTGCTTTAATGCAACGGTCGTTGCTTTGCGATTTTGGGGATTTGTTCGATAATGCGAAATCGCCTTGCAACGATCGATGCCTTAGTGCAACGGTCGTTGCTTCGCGATTTCACAGAGAGATTGCCGAGACTTATATTGTTTGAATTTTGTTGAATGCAGATGGCAACTCGCAGACAACCCCGCAAGCGCAGAGCCACAGCAGCAACTGCCACACGCCAGTACGTCCCACCACCAGGGTGGTTCCATCGAGAATCACAGCAACCTGAGGCTTATGTGAGAGTTGGTCCGGCAGTAGCACTGCCTTGGCCCCGAGCAGACAAGACACAGATCCCGACAGCCAGAGAGTGGCCACAAAACATTGCTGAGTTCCTCAAGACTTCTGAGTTTACAGAGAGGCCACTGCTTAACCAGTGGGATGATTTTGACACGTTGCTGTACAACGGTTGGTGTGGAATGACTATTAAGCCAACCAAGTTTGCAGACTACTCTACCTGTAAGAGACTGGGGATAGATGAGCAGGTTCTTACAGTGTGTAAAGGCATTGGTCTAGGGACAATGCCTATGCGGCCTTATGATTTGTACCCAGAGTTAGTCAGACAGCTGCTAGCCACTTGCATAGTGGTTTACCAGGATCCAGATAGCAGGAGTGCTACAGGAGGTATTTTTACCTTCATCAGCTTAGGAGTCAGGTATCGGATTCCTTTACTCGATATCTGCAGGATCTATGGTTTCAGCACTGAGCCGAGACGCATTGGCATGAGTCTTTAGTGGGATCCAAAGGAGGCTCGATTATTCTGGGAGTGTATTGGCAGTGGTCGATACAACTCGAGGACTACACCGGTGAAGCAGGTTAGACATCCTGTTCTGAGATATGTCTTGCGTATCTTGTGTTGGAGTTTGTTGTGCAAGTATGAAGCCAACAAGATGTGCAAGCTTGAGATGGAGATGTTGTTCATCGGGCTGAGGGACCAGTTTGAGGGTTCTGGTGTGAGAGATCCCACTAAGGGACTCAACTTGGGAGCTGTTTTCACTCAGCACTTATGCGACCTGCAGACGAAGCCATTTGATGGTGTTCTTACCGAGACAGTGGGGAGCCTGCTTACTCCCATCTTCATGCACTGCGGGATTCCCCTAGAGGGCACAAAGTGTAACACAACCAAGGAGTTCCTTGATTTCAGCCACCTGCAGAGCGCTACCTGGCTCAAGGAGGGACGCATCTGGGTTTATTATGATCAGAGTACTGGGAAGTGTGGTGTGGATCTTCCTGCTCCTGGACTTACACAGATTCATACGCTGGAAGCCCTGAGATTCCAGCCTCCTGCGACCGAGCAGCGCAGAGTCCCTTCTATGGCTCATCCGCTGGGAGAGCCCTCTACACGAGCTTCATCTTCCTCTGCACCTTCTGCTCCTGCGCCTGTTGCTGCCCCTGCTGACGATGTTGGACCTTTTCCAGAGCCCGCGATGCCTTATGGTGATATGTCTGAGGCAGAGTGGAGAGAGCGTTCAGATGGTATTCTACGGGTCATCTGGAACTTCATGTGTACCTGCACTTGCAGGAGACAGCCACATATACACCATCCAGGTCCTTCTCGACGCATACAGCGTTCTCCTGAGGATTCCAGCGGTACTGATTCATATGCTGGGATAGATGATGATAGCGAGTGAGCGTAGCCTCCATTTTTCAGACATTCGGTTCTGTATTCTGTTATCTTTTCTTTTTCTTTGCACTTTTTCCTTTTGATTTTTAGGATGCTATTGTGTTTGGATGGTTGTGCTTGATTTGATACATCAGTTGCTTTGATTTTACTCTGTTTTCAGTGTTTTCAGCTTGCAGGATTCGAAATCTGACAATAACCAATGGACTAACCTGCTAACTTGCTGACTGATCGAGTTTACGCAGTGCGTCGATCGACACACCACTGTGTCGATCGTTACAAACGAAAATCGCACAACAACGGTCGATGCACCTAGTGCAACGGTCGTTGCATCTGTGCGACAGAGGTAAAATCCGACAGAACTCAACCAATCCTTTTAACAAAATTTTCTTTCTTTTTACCAATCCTTCGCTTGACACTACTGGGGACAGTGTGTCTTAAGTGTGGGGGAGGTGCTACTGACTCATGTTTTCTGTTTTCTTAAGAGTCAGTCAGTTTTTCAAAATTTGTTTTATTGAGTCAAAACCAGTTTAAGTAGGAAACAATGATTTTTTGAGAAGATTTACAGCACTTGCAGGAACTTAAGTAACCATTGGGATGAAGTTGCAGGATCAATCTCTGACTAATAGAAAACCCCATCACAAATCAACCTACTAAGGACACCCACATCACTTCAGGTATCAGAGGATCCTTTTACTGACTTCAAACTTAATACTGACTTAGATTTCTCACCTAAGGGCTTGGTATACTTTGTGTCGGATTCCCTTGTTAGTTCTGACACAACCTGTAAACCTGTCTTATTTAGTTCCCTTCTCCCCTTCCATAAAAAAATAATAAAAAAAGATAATAAACTGAGGATGAGTTAGTAACTCCGAAGTGGTCATGGGAGTGGTAGCTACAACTATCATATCCTGTGCATCCATGGAATGTGTCCAAAGTACACCCCTTAAAGGGAAGAGCACTGATAAAAAAAAATAAAATGATACCCAATGGGGAAAAATCAGAATTCTAAGGAAGGGAAAAGAGAAGAAAGGGACTAGAGAAAGATAGTATGGTGGTCTAGAGCTGATAAGGTAAGATTCCATGTGCCTTTGATCGATACTCCATAGGTGAGACCGCACTTAAATACTTGCAGAAGTCAGTAGGGTGAATTTGAATGTGTGAATGTGATTGTGGAGTTTACTTAGGACAGTTGCTAAGTGTGGGGGAAGTATATGTTGGTCTTGATGTCTTGTGATTGATTCTTTCAGTGGTTTACTAAGGGGAATCTGAGTCTTGTTGCTTCTAGGATGAAAAGAGTTTCTGAAGAGTTTTCAAACCTCTTCACCATGTTTTAGTTCTCTGTTTTGCTTGAGGGCAAGCAAAGGCTAAGTGTGGGGGAGTTGATATATCATGGTTTTTACTAGTTTTAGACCATGATATAAGTATGTTTTAGAGTCTTTTTGTGTTCTTTTAGAGTCTATTACAGGTATAATCATGTTTGAAGCAGAATTGGAGATATTGGAGCTTTTTGGAGATTTTTGGAGTGTTTGGCCGAGATCTTGAGCTCACTGTCCAGAAAACAGGATTGCATCGACCGACACACAATGTGCATCGGTCGACACACAAGCGAGATGGCCCAGACTCGGCGGTTTAATGAAGAATGAAGATATTACACTTTGGTCCAGAAGTTTCCAGTATTTACAAAGAAGCCCCAACCGAGATTTAGCCTATATAATTAGGATTTTGGTGTTTTATTTAGATACGCTTTCAGACACTTTTCATACGCTTTCATACTTAGAGCTAAGGGATTTTTAGAGCTTTTGGGGCTGATCTGATTCTGTACTTCATCTATTTTGGAGAAGATTTCGAACCCCTTTATCTATTTAATTTCTTATATGCAATCTATTAATTCTATGATTTCAGTTTCATTAATCATGTCTGAGTATATTCATTGTTAGGTTTAGGTATTCTCACTAGGGATTTCATGACTTGCTAGACTTGTTTGATTCAGTTAAGGATTCACATGATTAGAATGTTCTTCGATCTAAATTGTGTTTAATTCTAGTTCTAACCTGATCAATTAGAATCTAGATCTTAGGTTTCTAAATACGACACCAAAGTGTTGTTTAGAATCTGAACTATTTAGGTTGAGCAATTAAACTTCTCGCAATGGAATTTGGTTTAGTTTAATTGTGAACATATCGAACTTGAAATTAATGCTGGTTTAATCTGTTAGTAATTGCAAAGGAATTTGGATTACTGCACTTAGACTTAGAGAATTCTCGCAACGACAGTTGGTTAATTCTATATACGTGATTTGAGTTCTAGAACTGTACTTAATTAGATCCTAACTGAATGATTTGTCTGCTTGTCTGATTTCCTGAGAACGCCCTAGACTTAGCGCCCTTAATTAACTGCTTTCACAACCGATAATCTTGCTACTTGTTTACTTTCTCGCATTACTATTTAGTTTACTTCACATTGTTTTCTTCTTAGTTTAAATCTCTATAGTTCTTAATCTATCGAGACCAGAGTCTTTGTGGATTCGATACCTTATATACTACAATCACTTAACTTCGCACTTGCAGTAGAATAGGATTAAAACCTGACCCTATCATGCACTCCAGGCTGTCTTCTGCAGGACAGTTGTTCATGAACTCCCACAGACCCTTCAACCTGTCATTAACTATAGTCTGAAAAGCTCCCTGAGACATCTGAGCAGGGTCCATCGGTGGGTCCGGATATCGAATAGGAACAAACTCAGCAGCAGCAGATGTAGAGGCTCCAGCAGCAGAAGAAGTAGACGGCCCGAGAGGGTTAGCAATTGTAGGAACCCTTCGCGGAAGGTTCCTGTCAGGCTCAAAAGCCAAAGCCAGCAACATATCGATCTTCGTGAGCTCCGGTGAGGGAAGCTGCACGCACCACTCTCTAGAATCTGAATCATGAAAAACCCAAAGGTTGTCTTTCTTCATCCAAGTCATACTCCTTAAGTGAGTAGCTTCCATCCACAATCTCTTCGTCACACACTTCCAATAGTAGGAATCCTGAAGTGCTGGAAGGTTGGAGTAAGCAGACATCTCACAGTCTCAACATTCTTACCCGAAAAGGCCTTCTTCTTCAATGTGCTGAGATGCTCAGCAAAAACCTCTCCCATGTTGAGCTGTGGCACATGATCCTTCAAAGCAGTCTCCTCGAATAGAGGACTCAATCCAGTGTAAAGCAGCATCAGCTCTTGCTTCCTCATCTTGTTCACCTCAAACTTACACAGCAATGTGTGGCTCAAAAGGCGTACAACATACCGCAAGACCGGATGTCGTATCTTAATCTGCGTGGAGTTCCGAGAGTTGTATCGTTCGGTCCCAAAATGACACCAGAATAATTGAGTGCTCTGATCATCCCACTCAGGAATGAGGTTGCAGAAAATAGGCTCCAAAGTGAACCCGTAGATGTGGCAAAGGTCAAGAAGCGGAAGTCTGTACCTGATACCCATGCACATGAAGGTAAAGCATCCCTCATTAGCTCTCTTGCACAATGGATCAGCATAATACACTCTGCAGGTCGACAACAGCTGTCTGACCAAGTTTGGGTAAAGATCATAACTCCGCATAGGCATAGTACCTAAACCTAGCTGCTGAACCAGCCTCTGAACATCTGCAGTAATGCCCAACATCTGACAAGTCCTGTAGTCTGCAAACCGTGTGGGCTTGATGATCATGCTTTGCCACGCGTTGTAAAACAACGTATCGTAATCATCCCAAGCCTCAGAAATCTCTCGCTCAGTGCAGACCGCACTCGCTGTCTCTATCTTAGGATCATTATCCCACTCTCTAAGCATATGTATGAGATCCTTCTCTGCCTTAGGCCAAGGAGCCTGCATCGCTCTAGGAATGCGAGTATCGGGCGTGAGAGGTGAGGAAGCGCGTGTGTACCAAGTAGCAGGTATGTCAGTAGTGTCAGGCACGTTCCTTCTCTTTCGTGGAGCCATCTGCGATCAAAAACACAAGAAAAGCAAACTTACAATTAAGCCAAATATCTAAGATCAACAAATGTAACCATATCAGTATATACCATCTCATTCAACCATCATCAGTAGCATAACCAGTGTCAATTACTTCCAATCCGTTCTAAATTCGCCCTAAATCAGAGAATCGCAAGTGTTCTTCATTGAATCAAAAAATTCTAAATCTCTCCATGCAAGAACTAAGGCAACACGAAATCATCACTAGAAAGCTTAAACAAGCATCAATACACCATCAAACAGTCAAAATCATGATTAAATTCGAAAATTTCACCTTAGGGCCGAAACTAAAAACGTGGAGATTCGGAACACATACCTCGAAACCGGATGAAATGAGAAATAGAAATGGAAAGAGGGATGAAAAGCGAGCGGATTAGGCCTTTGAATCACCAAAATCGATCAAGAAATGAAGATTTTAGGGTTTGGGCGATTTTAAGTTTCGGGTTCGAAAAGGGGAAAATGAGGAAGAAGAAGAGAGAAAGAAAAGTTAAAGGCACTTACCTCGCCTGTGTCTGCGTCGATCGACGCATAGGATGCGCCGATCGTTGCAGATCGCGACCAATGAACCGGTTCGGTTCATTTAAATTTCCGGTTTAGAACGGATGTACCTCAATTTGTAATTTGAACCATGTGCGTCGATTGTTGCACAGGATCGCAACGATCGACACACATCGTGACTTCTTCCTCTCGGTTTGATTTCTCCCGCTGGTTGAACCGCAATCGAATCGGCTATAATTCACTTATCTCTCGCGGTTTCCACCTTCTGCATTGATCGTTGCAAGGACCGCAGCGATCGACGCATGGCGATTTCCAGACTCCAGACTAGCTCTGTACGACAAAAACTCCAAAAACGAAAAACACCAAGTAAAATCCTAATAAAAAACACTAAAAAAGTATGTACAAACTTACCAGTGGGTTGCCTCCCACTCAGCGCTTTTTAATGTCATTATCTTGACATGAAGGAGATTTAGGCAGAGGGTTCATCATCCAGAGGCAAAATCTGACCTCTTGGAATCTCGGCTTTAGCCCAATAATGCTTCATCCTTTGTACATTCACAGTGAACTTCTTACCTTCTGAGCTGATCAGAACAACAGCACCATACGGAAGCACCTCCTTGATCGTGAAAGGACCTGGCCATCTAGAACGCAGCTTACCTGAAAACAATTGCAAACGTGAATTATACAAAAGTACCTGATCATTAGGCTCAAATTGTCTGGAGACAATTTTCTTGTCATGATATGCATTAGTCCTCTCCTTGTACAGCTTTGAATTCTCATAGGCATAATGCCTAATCTCATCCAACTCATTCAGCTGCACTAGTCTCCTCTCTGCTGCAGGCTTCAGATCGAAATTCATTTGCTTCACAGCCCATGCTGCCTTATGCTCAAGCTCAACTGGAAGGTGACAGGCTTTTCCATACAGAAGATGAAACGGTGTAGTCCCAAGTGGCGTCTTAAACGCAGTCCTATAGGCCCATAACACATCATCCAACTTTGTAGACCAATCCTTCCTTGTCTTCCCAACTGTCTTCTCCAATATCTCCTTAATATATCTATTAGAGACCCCAACTTTCCCACTGGTCTGAGGATGATAAGGAGTAGCCATACGATGATGAACACCGTGCTTCTGTAGCAGCTTCTCAAAGGCCTTGTTGATAAAGTGAGATCCTCCATCACTTATCACAATCCGAGGCACTCAAAATATAGGGAAAATGATGGTCTTAAACATCTTAAGAACCGCCAAAGAGTCATTAGTTGGGCTAGCTATCGCTTCCAACCACTTAGACACATAATCCACAACAACCAATATGAACTTATTCCCATGAGATGAGGGAATCAATGCCCCAACAATCGAAAACCTCAACCTCAAGAATGAAATTCTGAGGCATCTCATGCTTCTTACTGATTTTCCCTCTCCTATGACATGCATCGCACTGAGAGACAAAATATTGAGCATCTCTAAACATAATAGGCCACCAGAAACCTGCTTGCAGAACCTTAGACACAGTCTTGAAAGTAGCAAAGTGTCCAGCGTAATCTGATCCATGGCAGTGAAATAGAACATCTGGAACCTCTGATTCTGCAATGCATCTCCTGTAAATGCCATCCGAACAGTGCTTGTATAGATAGGGTTCATCCCAATAGAACCTCCTGAGTTCTCTGAAGAACTTCTTCTTTGCATACCCCTTTAGATCATCTGGTTCAGTCTCTGCAGCCAGGTAATTCGCAGTATCAGCAAACCACGGTCGATCGGGCGTCGAAACAACGTAAAGTTCCATGTCGTATTGTCCAATTTGAACCTTCAGAGGTTCTGGGTTCGTAATCGCCTTGTGTCGATCTACGCATAAGAGTGCATTGATCGACTCATGCCCGATAAGTGCATCGGTCGATTCCGAGGTGGCGTCGATCGTTGCACTCTCTGCAATCCGACAGTTCTGCAACTTTCTGTCCAAATCCGTCCTAAACACTGTCTCAATCAAATTGACGTTCTCCTCAGGTAAGAAATCATCAATGGGGGCGTCCTCTTCAACCCTGATCCTTGACAGATGGTCATTAACTCCATTTTCAACTCCCTTCTTGTATTTAACCTCAATGTCAAACTCTTGAAGAAGGAGAATCCCTCTCAGAAGTCTCAACTTAGCAACCTTCTTCTGCATCAAATACTTCAGAGCTGAATGGTCCATGCACTATCACCTTGGATCCAACCAGATAGGGGAGAAATTTCTTAAAGGCAAAGACAACTGCCAACAACTCCTTCTCTGTAGTGGCATAGTTTCTCTGCGCATCATCTAGTATTTTGCTGGCATAATAGATAGCATGAAGTTTCTTGTTCTTCTTCTGCCCCAGAACAGCTCCTACAGCAAAATCGCTTGCAACGCACATAACCTCAAAAGGTAGATCCCAATCTGGTGGATGTACTATATGAGCACTCACTAATGCTTGCTTGATCTGTTCAAATGCAGTCTGGCAATCTGCAGAGAACTCAAATTTCACATCCTTACACAGCAAAGCAGTTAGTGGTCTCTCAGAACACCTTCAGCATCTGGTCTCAAAATCAAACGATTGTTCATCATTCTTGTTCTTTGACCCTTTCTGTTCGTTCTCTCTAGTCTAGCAAGCTCCTCAAGTCTGAGGTTCATAAGTTCTTCGCTTTGGTTGCTTCGGGTATTTCGACTAGGCATACACTGACTTCAAAACCCTGTTTCGAGGTCGATGTCAAGCGACACTAAAGATGAAATCGGTCGATACTGGATGCGTCTGTGAAATCCTGCAGCAACAAAACAAGCCAAACCGAGAAAAATCAGTAACAAATAAAAAAAAACGACCTAAACTCAACTCTAGAACAAAATCTATCGACGAACTCAATTGAGTCCCCGGCAACGGCACCAAAAACTTGATAGGTCAAGAATTATCCCTATTCTACTGCAAGTGAACAGTTAAGCTATTGTAGTATTTCAGGGTATCGAATCCACAAGGACTCACGGTCACACGATAGATTGTATGTTGTCAAGTTAAGCTAAATCAAAATCAGAGAAAGCAGTAAACAAAAACAATTAAACAAGAAGGTGTTTTTGATAAGAGAAAAGCGTCAGACTTAGGAAGTTCTCGGAATTATGCAATGTAAGAAACTTAACTATCCGGATTCAGATTAAACACAAGTTCAAGAACTAGAAACACAATGCTAAATAATCCAACTCTCGCTGAAATTATTTCTATATCTAGCAACCTAGCGATCCAAATCTCTTTGTGATCCTAGAGTACCAAACAAGCATTAAGAACAGGTTCTATCGGTTCACAATTCTCCTAAACCAAATCTCTTTGTATCTAGTCAAATTTCTCACACTAAGTTTGTTCAGATTATAACTCACACTCTCGTGCTATTTTTAATTATCTCAGATCTAAACTCTAGGTGATCAGTCCAGAATTCAGTATTAAGCACGACTTAGGGGATGAACAAACAGATGGTGAATTCTAATCAATCAGTTATCAAACAAGCATAAAACCTTTGTGAGAATTCCTAAATCTAACTAGGTTACTACTCAGACATATTATCAATCAAACAATACATCATGAATAGAAAATCTGAAACTGAAGAGATAAAAAGTAAAGGGGTTCGAAATTCTTCTCTCAAGAGTTACAATTAGCAAGAATCAGCCCCAACTCAATATCTCTCAATCTCCAAAGCAAGAACAAAGTAAGAACAAGATGTAAAGTTGTATGAGTCTGAAAACCTAATTAAACTCTCTAAACACGTTTTAGGGTCAGTTTAGAATTAGGGAAAACTTCTGTGCATTTCTGCAAATCTTCAAAACTTGTCTTCAATTCTCGGGTATTGTTCTGTCGCGCTCAATGTCGACTGACATCAAAGTCAGTGTCGGTCGACACTGAATCGTGGTCGAGACACCAACTTCAGCTCGTTGCACAAATCACCAGAAACGTCTTGTACTTCCATCTTTTGCTCCAAACGCAAGCCTACCTGTAGAAGACTCAATAGACACTAAAAACCAGGTTAAAGACTCAATATATACAACTATATCATGGTTGAAAACCTAGAAAAACCATGATATATCACGCAGCTTATCCATCTTGAAGTGCAGAGGCTTATCTCCCAGGTGGAGATCAATCAGACCATGCTTCACATCAATCACTGCTCCAGCCGTAGCTAAGAAGGGTCTCCCAAGTAGCAAAGGATCATCCGGTTCCATATCATATTTCAGCAGCACAAAGTCTGTTGGAATCAAATAGTTTCCAACTCTGATATGGATGTCTTAAAGAACTCCTTCTGGGATCCTCTTCGATCGATCAGCTAAGATTAGAGAGATCCTAGTTTGTTTGAAGTCTAGCAAGCCCAACCTCACAGCCACAGAGTATGGCATGAGATTCACACCAGATCCCAAATCACATAGAGAGTGTTTGAAGCTGTCTTCGAAGATAGAGTAATCTAGTGCAAAGACTCATGGGTCTGGAAGCTTCTCT
Source organism: Orychophragmus violaceus (assembly GCA_030180135.1). Classification (NCBI taxonomy): domain Eukaryota; kingdom Viridiplantae; phylum Streptophyta; class Magnoliopsida; order Brassicales; family Brassicaceae; genus Orychophragmus; species Orychophragmus violaceus. The sequence goes on along the minus strand of CM058232.1, from coordinate 81,648,563 downwards.
GTAATCTGATTTAGTAGCACAGAACTGACTTGCTTAGATACAATCATCACCCCTTCTTTCAAATCTTCATCAGTAGAGATCATCTTCTTCGCATATCTCTGCACACAAGGGTGAACTCGCGAGGCATCAGCTGGTAGAGTTTCATTCAGCTCCTTATCCATCACCACCATGCATTTGACCAAATTCTTCTCATGTTTAGACATCATAGGAACTCTGGGGAACGGTATAGGAGCTTTGTAGACCTTCTCCTTAGCAAAAACATCAGATTTGGACGAAATTGGGTCTGCCCGACCGTAGCGTCGAACAACGCAGAAGTGGTGTCGGTTTGACATTAAGTGATGTCGACCCTCCAATGTCGGGCATGGTCGATTTCTGTTCGTCATTTGAACTCGAAATTGCCGTCAGAACAGCGTGTCGACCGACACTAAGAGCGTGTCGATAGACACCGAGAGCTATAATCAAAATATCAATGTCGATCTCGGTCAATTTTGGTCCTTCAAAACTCTCAAACTCTGGGCTTTCAAGGGGTGTCGACCGACACTGAGGTGGAGTGTCGGGCGACACTGAGTCTGCAGCTACGGATTTTCGACTGTTATTCACGATTTTCACAGTCTTAACCTCGAATTCTTCTTCATGAATCAGCCTATCTTCTACCTGAACTGAGATAGAATTGACGTGGGCATTCTGAGTATACTTTCCCTTGATTGAGCTTGAAATCTGACCCATTTGTGTATCCAGGTGCCTCATATGAGTGTTCAAGGACTCAAACTTCCCATTCAATTCAGTGTACACGGCATCAAGCTTTGAGTTGAAGGACACAGTGGTCTGTTGTTATCCCTCGAGAAACTGCTCCATCATAGCTTCTAATCTACTCCCATGAGAATTAGTAACATGAAGTGCTTGATAAGAAGAAGTTTCATAGTTCCTTGTGCAGGAATTGTTCTGCTGCTGGAAAGGCTTCTGAAAAGCAGATTTCTGACTGTTCTGACTGTAGAATCCATTCTCTCCAACGTAGTTGACAGCTTCTTGTAGTTTTCGTCGTTGTCCTCCTCCTCCTCGTCGGAATCGAAGCTAACAACGGCAACGGTTAACGACATTGGAGGAGTAGTGGTGGTGGTGGTGGCTCTATCTACACACTCGAGGAGCTTTTTTTTGTCAATTTCGAGACTTGGGAAAATTCACCCATTCTTATTCCCGATTCTCGTCCACCTTCTTCTTTCTATCGTGCTTCCCCATGGATTTGTCGCTTTTGTTGGTATATACATCCTCTCTCTCGTTTCTCGATATCTTCGTTTTTTAATATATTAATTCACCTTTTTCGGGGCTCTACACGATAATGCCGGAGAAGCTGGATCCAATGATTTTCTTTTTCAAAATCCTTCTCTCCAATTTCTTCGTATCTCTAGTCAATTTCTTCGATTGACCTGTTTCTCTCTGTATCGTTGTTGAAGCTCGTTCATCTCCCGTAAAGAAGCTGCAAATTTTCTGGGGACAGACAAAAATCAGGTACAAATTAGGGTTTTTAATTTGTTTGATTGGGTCTTGATAGATTTACCCAAATCAAATTTTGATTTTGTAGCAATGTCGTTCAAGAACATAGTGCGTGAGCTTAGGGGAATACGAAAGGAGAGGAACAATAATCGTCACAGTAACAAAGCCATTGCGCCAGAAGGATCTGCTTCTCTTTCTCCATCAACTGATGAATGTTTAGATCAGAGCATTTGGGTTGATTTGCCTCCAGAGTTACTCCTTGACATAATTTAACGAATTGAGTCTGATCAGACTTCGTGGCCAGCGAGGAGAGACGTTGTTGCTTGCGCCTCGGTTTGTAGGTCGTGGAGAGAAATGACTAAAGAACTTGTTAAAGTTCCTGAGCTCTCTGGTTTGCTCACTTTTCCAATTTCCTTAAAACAGGTTATACTCTTTTAATACACTCTTATAGTTATTGGAAGTGATCAAGTAAAAAAAAAGAAAACATTTGGATTCTTGTCTCAGCCTGGCCCTAGAGATGCTCCTATTCAATGTTTTATCAAACGGGAAAGAGCCACCGGAATATACAGTCTTTATCTCGGTTTAAGCCCTGGTATAATCCAGCATCCAACACTTCAAAATCCTGAGCAAATTGGATACTATTTCTTCCAAATAGAAGACTATGCAGAGAGTCAATTTTGTTCTTCAGCCCAGCTATCTGCGAGCTGTCAATCTCTGAGCTGAAAACAACATTCGGATTCATCATCCTTACAGATCTTTGAGCCTTCTTGTTTGTTCTCTCAAGCCTAACAAGCTCCTCAAGTACGAGGTTCAAAAGCTCTTCGTACGGGTTTCTTCGTGGTGTGTGACGATTGGGCATCCACTGAAAGAAGAATGATTCCGCGAAGGGTGTCGACCGACACTGAAAGGGTGTCGATCGACACTAAGTACTCTTGCTCTCTGTTTTCCTGCAGAAACAAGAAAAACGCAAAAAGAGGTTAGTAAACAAGAAAAGAAAACACTTCGACTAAATTCTAGTACAAAATCTATCGGCGAACTCAAAGAGTCCCCGACAATGGCGCCAAAAACTTGATAGGTCAAGAATTAATCCCTATTCTAACTGCAAGTGCATAGATATGCAATCATAGTACAAAGGGTATCGAATCCACAGAGACTCCAGTTCACACGATAGATTGTACATAATCGAATTAAGCTAAGCAAGACGGATGAAAGCAGTAAACGGAACAAGTAAACAAACGGTGTGTGTGATCATTTAACGAAGGCGTCAGGTTCAGGGAAGTTCTCAGGAAATCAGGAACACAGATCAATCAATTAACAGGATTCATATATCAATGTTCTAGAACTAGAATCACAGAAATTTAGCAAACCAACTCTCGGTGTGAATACTAACTATGTCTAACAACCTAGAAAGCCAACTCTCGTTGCGAATCCTAGAGTTCTTAACATGCATTTAATTCAAGTTCGTTCGTTCACAAATTCCCTAAACCAAATCTCTTTGTGAATAGGTTATTTGCTCAACTAGGTTCTTTTCTAGCTAATTAACCAACTCTCGCTGTGCTAATCAACCTAACAACAATAATCTAAGTAGCTAATTCAAATTAAAGTATTTAGAACGACCTAGATGAAGAACTAGATGTTATGAATCCAAATTAATCAATTAAACTAACAATCCATGAAATCCATAACGAGAATCCTTAAACCTAACAAGGAGATCTACTCAGACATGGCAATTGAAACAACAGACATGATGAATAGAAAACCAAATAACATAAAAGAGATATAAAAACTGGGGTTCGAAATCTCTTCTCTCTCGAGTACAAGATCAGCCCCAAAACTCAATCTTTGATAAAACCTAGCGTATCCAAAGCGTAGCCTAACAAGTGGCTGAAAAACTAATTAAATAGTCTAAAACACGTTTTGGGCCTTCTTGTAAATATGGGAAACTTCTGGGTAAATATTGCAAATCTCCAAAAGCTGTATTTTTGACGCGCTGGAATTTCGTCCTTTAGTGGTGTCGACCGACACCAATGCAGACGCACCCAATGAACTCTGTGAAATCCATGTATGCTGCCAAATCACTCCAAAAGCTCCCAGAATCTCCAGATAAGCTCCAAACGTACCTAAACCTGCAAAGGACTCTAAAGACTCCAAATACAAGGTTAAAGACTCAATATATACACCATATATCATGGTTGAAAACCTATAAAAACCATGATATATCAAATGCTCCTGTAGTACAACCACCAGACTGGGATTTTCCTTTCGAGGTGATGTATGATGCCAACAATTTTGCAATATAAGTTGTTTTGGGACAAAGAAAGGACATGAAATTGCATGCTATCTACTATGCTAGTAGGACACTTGATGATGCACAGAGGAATTATGCAACTACAAAGAAGAAGTTGTTAGATGTGGTATTTTATTTTGAGAAGTTGCGTCCTTACTTTGTTGGTTCGAACGTCATTGTGCATACTGATCATTCTGCTCTGAAGTATTTGATGCAGATGAAGGATGCAAAACCAAGGCTACTGAAATGAATAATTCTTCTTCTGGAGTTTGATATTGAAGTGAAGGACAAAAAAGGGGTTGAAAATGGTGTTGCTGATCATCTCTCAAGGATTGAGACGAGATTGCAGCCGGACTTGGTGAAAGGTCTGAAGTTTTCACGAGTTGCAGAGGCGGTGTCGGTCGATGCCCGACTCGATATCACTGACGGAAATCGACCCCGATCGACACAATCTAGGGTCGATAAATGCCAGCATAGGTGTCAGTCTACACCCTTTTGCAGACGAGCCCCGATTTTGCAGAATATCGAATTTGTGCTTTTGGTGGGGCTGTATTTACTGGAACTTCTCCTGATCGACCCTGGTATTCTGATATTGCCAATTACCTTGCTGCAGAGGACGAACCATATGAATTAAATGGCTATGCAAAGAAGAAGTTCATTAGAGAAATCAGGAGGTTCTACAAGCATTGCTAAAATGATATCTACAGGAGGTGTATTGCTGAATCTGAGTGCCGACCAAAGGTGGTATCGATCGAACTAGTTTAACTGTTCATTCGAAAATTTCGTTTTAAGCCCGAGTTTTTTGCTTGAATTCCGGTACATTGTCCGATTATATCTCCATTCGGTGGTTTATATGGCCGAAAACCGCAACTCCGCCATCGTATCCACCGTCAAAAAGAGGGGTGAAAAGAAATGTAAAGTAAGAGAGAGAGGGAAAGAAAAAAGGGGGAAAAATAATAAAATAATCGATGGATAGAATGGGAAATGTGTCGCCTATCCATCAGAAGGGGTGTTTGAATGTTGTATCGTATCTGTGGGGGGTAAACTGGTCTACCTGCAACATAATAAGTTGCCAAAAGATATAAAAAGTTAATGAAACATAAAAGATACTATACTGCATAAAAAGATAAAAAAATACAAAGAGTGCAATTCACCCGAATAATACAGAGAATAGGAAGATGAATAAAAAGCAAAAGTAAAAAGTAAAGAAGAAGTCAGAAAACGAACAAAGAAACCAAAATAAATTCTAGTGATGTCACTAACACTTACGGGAATCTCGATATCAATACTAAACCATGACAGTAACATGATATATGTATATGATATTTCCGGTATTATAACTAGGCATGTTATATGGATAAACCCACCCTATTTAGACCCAACTCATTTAGACCCAACTCATTTAGACCCTAACCCATTTAAACCCCAAATTTTTTAAAACTTATTTAGTTTAAAAGTCTAATAGAGCTATCCATTTAAATCTATTTAATTTAACATTTATCCATGTAAACCCATTTAAATTAAATATGAATTTTTTTTTATTTTAATATTATCATTAACAACTAAAATCTGATTTTTTATTTTGTTTAATTAACTACATTTTATTAATAAATAATTTCAACAATATTTAGAAAAAGATATTCCACTAAAAATGTAATTCCAATTTTTCGCCAAAAATGTATTTCCAATTTTTCGCCAAAAATATAACTCTTGATTTTTCCACAAAAACAAGATTTTAGTTTTTTTCATCCAAAAAAGAGATTCCAAATTTTTCCGCCAAAAACAAAATTGGAGTTTTTCTCCTAAAATGGGATGACGCGTTTTTCCGTCAAAAACAAGATTCCATATTTTTCTGCCTAAAACGAGATTCCAAATTTTCACGCCAAAAACGCGACTTCGCGTTTTCCCGCCAAAAACATGATTTCACGTTTTTCCGACAAAATGAGATTTTGTGATTCCGCGTTTTCCCGCCAAAAACGCGGTTCCGCTTTTTCCGCCAAAAACGTGATTCTGTGTTTTTCCGCCAAAACGTGATTTTGTGTGTTTCCCGCCAAAAATACGATTTTATGTTTTCCCGCCAAAATGAGATTCCGTGATTCCACATTTTCCCGCCAAAAACGCGATTCCATGTTTTACCGCCAAAATGCGATTCGGCGTTTTTACGCCAAAAATACGATTTCATGTTTTCCAGCAAAAATATGATTTCTCATTTTCCCGCCATAAAGTGATTCCGTGTTTTCCTGCCAAAATGCAATTCTGTATTTTCCTGCTAAAAACGTGATTCCGTGTTTTCCGCCAAAAACACAATTCTATGTTTTCCATTTATTTATTTTTTGATTTTGTATTTTTAGTTAAATAAATTAATAAAGTGAGTTTATTATTTAATATTAATTTAAATATTATTTTTTGAAAATATACCAAAACATAAATGGGTTAATTGTTCCCAATTTATTTATCATCTAAACCATATTTGTAAATGAGTTTTAATAGGTTAATCCATTTAAACCCAATAAAGAAATTTATGGTAAGTGGGTTTAAATGGGCATTTATTCTAACACATACCCATTAAACCCCCATTTAACAAAAGCTCATTTTAACATCCCTAATAATAACACATTATAAAATTTGGATGTAATTGACGTCTTCTTTTCCTATTTGTTCCCCATACCACATATGTTCTAATAGGTCTAAGTTTTCCTTATTCTCAACTACACATGCACAGTGTATCGTTGTAGTATTTAGGGCTATCGAACAATGAACTTCAGATTACTCGATAGATTATCAGTTATCAAATTAAGCTAAGTAAGATGTGTGAATGAAATAAGCAGAGCAAGAAAGTAAGCAATGTAAAGATCAATATGAGAAAGCGTCAGGTCCATGGAAGTTCTCAGGAAATCATGAATATAAGCTAATCAATAAATCGAGAATCAAAAGTATCGATGTTCTAGAACTATAATCACTAACTTATAACAAACCAACTCTCATTGTGAATATTAACTATTTCTAGGAACCTAGAAATCCAAATCTCTTTGCGATCCTAGAGTTCTAAATATGCATAAATTTCAGGTTCGTTCGTTCACAATTTTCCTAAACCAAATCTCTTTCTGAATAGACAAATTGCTCACATAGGTTCTTTTCTAGCTAATTAACCAACTCTCGTTGTGCTAATCAACTTAATATCAATAATCTAAGTGGTCATTTCAAATTAAGCGTTAAGATCAACCTAGATAAAGAACTAGAAGTTATGAATCTCAATTAATCAATCAACATAAAATTCCATGAAATCCCTAGTGAAAATTTCTAAACATAACAAGTAAACTACTCAGACATGGCAATCATAACAATAGACATGATGAATAGAAAACTCAATAGAATAAAAGAGTGAAACATGGGTTCGAAATCTTCTCTGTCGAGATACAAGATTAGCCCCAAAAAACTCCAATCTCTCTAAATGTAAAATAAAACGTAAGTCTAAACAATGACTTAGAAAATCTAATTATAGTCTAAACCACGATTGAGGCTTCTTTGCAAATATATGAAACTTCTGGGCCAGCTTGTAGTTCTCTAAACTCTTTAAACTCTCGTGAGAATCTTCAATATACACGGATGGGTTATATAGCAGTTTGATCGTAGGATACAAAGTTGACTTGCATTTAACACATGTGGTGGGTTGATCTTAAACATGGCTTCACTTGATGGGTTTATTTGCACAAAACCCCTTGTAATTCTCCAACTATGTAAAATCTCGCGAGAATCTTCAGCCGGGCTCGGTGTCGATCAACACCATCTCTCATAATCGTCTCCAACTTCTCCTTTCTAGCACGAGTTCTCCAAATGCTCCAGAATACATCATAAGCTCCAAATATACTCCAAACGTACATAAACCTGTAAAAGACTTGAAAGACTCTAAAAAAAACTAAAAGACTCTAGATAAAGACTTATGTCATTGTTTGAAAACTCGTAAAAACCATGATTTATCAACTCCCCCACATTTAGCCTTTTTTGCCCTCAAGCAAACAAAAAATCAAAGTATGAAAAGGAGGTTTGAAAACAAAGAAACTCATTTCGTCGTTAGAACACCACATTCTACAATCCCATAGTAAAGCCACATGAAAAATGTACCTGGCAGAATCAAGACCACCATGTACTTCCCCCACACTTAGAAACTGTCCCAAGTAAACTCCACAGTCCAAATGAGATATCCGAATTCACTATATTGACTTCTATAATATTAAGTGCAGTCTCACCGAGGGAATATCGATCAGAGAACACATGGAATCTTACTCAGTCAGCACCTGATCACACAGTCTGTCTTACTTCTGGTTCCTTTCCTCTGAAACACCCCGACCCGGCCTTCCTAGGCCGCGGTCGATGCGTCCCATCGGTCAGGCGGGCCTGGACCTCCCGAAATTCCGTTCTATTTAAAGATTTCCCTTAGGAACTAAGTATTCATCGGATCTACTATTTGACTCCTAGTCTTAGATCCTTCATACTTAAGATTACGCAGCGGAAATCCTTACTTAACATTTACATCGTTCTTCTAAAGAACGATCCGTCCAAGAACCTCTTATAACCTTTCTTAGTTTCCTTAAAACTAATTCGAGGTTCCATTTCCAATTAACCAATCTAACAACCTAAGTCTTGCTTAGATTGTTCCGTTCAACTTATTCAGATCTAACACATCCTTAGATCACTCAAGTACTTGAACTCGTACCTTAGCCTTTTAGTGAACCCAGTGTGAAGCTAGCTCGACGTCCATCTCAACTCCTTTATTCGTCCAACTCCTAGAACATACCTCCCTTGTACCAAGTCATTCAACCAACCATCCCCACATGACAAGGCGCAAGAGAGGTCTTCTAGTTCTTTCCTTTGACCACCTTTTCATCTCGATCATTCCTCAGCTCGTTTTCCCTTTCTCAATTGTTGCCTTGACTTAACCACGTTTTGCTTCCTGCATTCTTTACCCTTAGACCGATCCAAGTCCTTAGGTTCGATCGCTTCACAGATCGCCCTCAAAATCGCCGAGTCATAACGATCAGATCACGGTCGGACTGATTTCCTCATCACTTCCGCGGATGGCCTGATCCGTGGTTTGAACCGTCGGCCGCGACCCAATCCCTTAGACTGTTCGATCGCTCCGCACGCATTTCTACCACGCGATCATCTCGACTCTATCCGCGGTCCGACCCAATGTCATCCCGCTATCTCGTACTTGACCGTGGTTGATCTCCCCGATCAATCCAAACGGTTTATTGGACATGAATCCGTCAAGTATATGATCCCGTCAATGCCTTGACCTTACGCGATCGCTCGGGTCGTACCGAGTGTCTCTCGGTCGTACCGTGATCGTCAGTCCATTATTAGCGTAATGGCGTGACGCAACAAGGATATAGCAGCACTGCCGAGCGTACTTGGCAATACTCGCACATTCCTGTTTGTCAGGCCATCCGCGTCCTGCCGCGATCGCTGTCCAACCGTACTGACCGCACGTTCTGATCGTTGACGATCTTTGAACCCGTAGCGTCAGTCCGCGAAGGGACGCGACCTTTCGCGAAGAGACACGACCGTCTGTGAACAGTCGCGACCATCCGCTTGGATCACGATCAGTCTGCCGCGACCATCCAGCCGCGGTCATCCTGTCGCGATCGTTCCACCGCAATCAGTCCGACGCGATCCCTCTACCGCGATCAGACTGCCACGAACGTCCAGTCGCCATAACTCTGCCGCGATCGCTCTGCCGCGATCGTACGGCCGCGACCGTCGCCCACACCGAACCGAACACTCGTCCTGATCGTTCACGATCCATTACAGTTGCGTCAGTCCGCGCATGAACGCGTCCGTTCGGGAACAGGTACGACGTCCGTCAATAGGCGTGATTATTCTGGGAATAACCGCGTCTAACTTACGTCCGTACTGCCCAACCCGTCGCCTCACGAACCTGCCTGCGATGGCCCGCCATCTACGATCGTCCGGTCGTCCAGACTGTACGTACACTCGGACTGCGCGCGATCCTTGGAGTGTGCGTCAAGCGTGAACTGACGTGACCGTGGCGTACAGGAGCGATGATCAGCCCGACGGTTGCGACCATCCGAAGATGAACCGCGACAGCCCTTTGGCCGAACGATCATCCGTCTGTGCCGCGACTTTGTCTCCGACCGTGAGCCATCCAGATCATTGTCCGCTTCTCGCCAAGTACGTCCGCGTGCGATCAGACTACGTCGGCCCACATCCATCCGGACGTGCCGTACAGTAGCGCATGATCCACCGGCTTGTCACACTTGGCCGGCAGTTGATCCGCGCATCTTATCCATCCGTCCGCGCCTAATCACGATCATGGCCCACGGCCGATCGTGATCTTTTGGGAAAACTCACGCCGAATCTTAAGCCAACTTATGGCCTAACATCCCGTTTACTTCCAGAAAAGAGATGAAGAGAATAGCGTCCGCGTCAGCCCGTTTGATCCAACCGTCGGCCGAGCGGTTCACCGCGGCCGCGGTTGATCCTTCAGGCCGATCACGCACTTGGATGCAGTTGTGGCCTTGCCGTGAGTGTTTGATGCATCTCCGGCCATCTAAACCCTTTTCCCTCTCGGATAACCACCACCAATTCCGATCTTCCATTCGCCGGCCTTCTCTCTAGAATCCGGCCTCTCTCTCTCTCTAGAATTCTCGCAATTTCAGGCTTTTGCCTTTGGGAGAATTTCTGGACGTTTTTCCCCTGCATGGCGTGCGCAAATTGGCCAAGGAATGGCCTATTTATAGGCTTCCTTGGCGCCAACTTCCCCCCAAGCGAATGGTCATGAGTTGTTGGCCGAAAGGTCACAACTTCTCTTGGTGACCATTCGCTGGTAACCGCCTGGTCAGCTAGTGTCACTAGCTGACCAGCTGACCCAACACTTGATCACTCAAGCTAGCTGGGTTGAGCTAGTTGCCAGCTGACCTAGCTGACCAGCTGGACTGTCCAGCTCGTTTCAGCTGAACACTCTTGATTCAGCTTGGCTAAGCTCATTTCCCACCGAACTTAGCTCTTTTTAGGTCATGGAACACTTCATTGATCTTCTTTGATCACATGGTCGGTCTTATGGTTCCATAACAGCCCAAACGATTAGGGTGGGGTTTGTATCCCGGTTTGGGGATGTTACAAGTTCTACCCCCCTTAAACGGGATTCGTCCCCGAATCCGACTTAAGGTGTTTTACCCCGTTCAAGCTTTATGAACCATTGGAGACCTACTAACAACCCGAAGTGTTAACAGAGCACAACCATTCTATGTTCTCTCCATTCGGCCTAAGTCCATTTATGGCCGTTTCTGCCGGAGCCATTACTCTCGGATCGAGTCGCGTATGACCGGACTTTTCCATTCCGTTCCCGTGCATGGACCATCCGTGCCCAGCTTGCCGATCTTCGGTCAACCGCCCCAACGGCCGCCGTTCGATCGCGCTTAGCTGCCCGAACTTCCCTTGTCCATGACTCACGGTTCATTCCGCACTTAATTCGATTTATGGCTCACGGTCTTGACCTTGGCCAATCAACAATCGAACCTTGGACTAAGCCGTCGAGAGATCCATACACTTACCATGACCTCGGTCCGTCAAGACTTAATCATTCCCCTGATTTTGTCTTGCCTTAGACTTAGTCAATCTCGATCACAACCCTACGGTTTGACCCGAAACTTGATCTCCGCCCTCTAAGGACTAGATCTTAGTTCCCCGCGAAACTTGACCTCCGCCCTCCAAGGACTTGATCTTAGTTCCACGATCCACAACGGTCCCTACACATTCCCACAATGCATATAAGCCACGCTTTATTCCCCAATATGCCATGCAGTAATATGAGAAATCCGGGTTCGAGTGACAGACCAATGATCACATCGAAGGAGACGGCCATGCTTGAATCCTCCACGAGCTCATGGACTTGAGGTTTTCCCCAGTTGACCCTTGGCCGTAGCCGTGAGTTCACCCTGACCCCAATCCACTTTCGGAGCCCCCCGACCGTCCGTCCCGGCCATTCCGACAGTCCCAAACAAAATGTCTAGGCTGCCCACGATGGAAACGTGACCTTGGTTTTACAGTCACCTTTTTCGACCCCAGCCTGTGGACAGCTCGCGACCCTGGGTCCTTGCTTCCACCTTCACGCAGGCCCTCCCTTTCCCCCAACATCTTACGGAGTGTTGCCATCCATAGGAGTGCATTCTGCGCGGTCCGAGGAATGGTTATCGACACTTTGGCCCCATTTCCTCCACGGGTCCCTCCCGGGCCAGCTGGACACTCTCACTTGTGACCTAGCTACCACCCGGTTCACCTCGACACCGTCTTGCGACCTTGGTCCAAGACACAGTGCCATCCACGTCCCAACCGTTCCTGGGTCTGCGACCCAGTCGCGACCCGCGGTCGTACGCATTCATCCGTGCGGTTTACGCGAACGGACACGACTGTTCCCGCAAACAGGTACGATGGTCCGCGCCTGGCTACCATCATCCCGCGCTTGCGGTGAACGGCCCACGACGCATTATCCTGACCCGATGGTGCTGACTAATGGTATGGCCGTGATCAATGAAACACCCCGACCCGGCCTTCCTAGGCCGCGGTCGATGCGTCCCATCGGTCAGGCCAAACCCAGGCCTGGACCTCCCGAAATTCCGTTCTATTTAAAAATTTCCCTTAGGAACTAAGTATTCATCGGATCTACTATTTGACTCCTAGTCTTAGATCCTTCATACTTAAGATTACGCAGCGGAAATCCTTACTTAACATTTACATCGTTCTTCTAAAGAACGATCCGTCCAAGAACCTCTTATAACCTTTCTTAGTTTCCTTAAAACTAATTCGAGGTTCCATTTCCAATTAACCAATCTAACAACCTAAGTCTTGCTTAGATTGTTCCGTTCAACTTATTCAGATCTAACACATCCTTAGATCACTCAAGTACTTGAACTCGTATCTTAGCCTTTTAGTGAACCCAGTGTGAAGCTAGCTCGACGTCCAGCTCAACTCCTTTATTCGTCCAACTCCTAGAACATACCTCCCTTGTACCAAGTCATTCAACCAACCATCCCCACATGACAAGGCGCAAGAGAGGTCTTCTAGTTCTTTCCTTTGACCACCTTTTCATCTCGATCATTCCTCAGCTCGTTTTCCCTTTCTCAATTGTTGCCTTGACTTAACCACGTTTTGCTTCCTGCATTCTTTACCCTTAGACCGATCCAAGTCCTTAGGTACGATCGCTTCACAGATCGCCCTCAAAATCGCCGAGTCATAACGATCAGATCACGGTCGGACTGATTTCCTCATCACTTCCGCGGATGGCCTTATCCGTGGTTTGAACCGTCGGCCGCGACCCAATCCCTTAGACTGTTCGATCGCTCCGCACACATTTCTACCACGCGATCATCTCGACTCTATCCGCGGTCCGACCCAATGTCATCCCGCTATCTCGTACTTGACCGTGGTTGATCTCCCCGATCAATCCAAACGGTTTATTGGACATGAATCTGTCAAGTATATGATCCCGTCAATGCCTTGACCTTACGCGATCGCTCGGGTCGTACCGAGTGTCTCTCGGTCGTACCGTGATCGTCAGTCCATTATTAGCGTAATGGCGTGACGCAACAAGGATATAGCAGCACTGCCGAGCGTACTTGGCAATACTCGCACATTCCTGTTCGTCAGGCCATCCGCGTCCTGCCGCGATCGCTGTCCAACCGTACTGACCGCACGTTCTGATCGTTGACGATCTTTGAACCCGTTGCATCAGTCCGCGAAAGGACGCGACCTTTCGCGAAGAGACACGACCGTCTGTGAACAGTCGCGACCATCCGCTTGGATCACGATCAGTCTGCCGCGACCATCCTGCCGCGGTCATCCTGTCGCGATCGTTCCACCGCAATCAGTCCGACGCGATCCCTCTACCGCGATCAGACTGCCACGAACGTCCAGTCGCGATAACTCTGCCGCGATCGCTCTGCCGCGATCGTACGGCCGCGACCGTCGCCCACACCGAACCGAACACTCGTCCTGATCGTTCACGATCCATTACAGTTGCGTCAGTCCGCGCATGAACGCGTCCGTTCGGGAACAGGTACGACGTCCGTCAATAGGCGTGATTATTCTGGGAATAACCGCGTCTAACTTACGTCTGTAATGCCCAACCCGTCGCCTCACGAACCTGCCTGCGATGGCCCGCCATCTACGATTGTCCGATCGTCCAGACTGTACGTACACTCGGACTGCGCGCGATCCTTGGAGTGTGCGTCAAGCGTGAACTGACGTGACCGTGGCGTACAGGCGCGATGATCAGCCCGACGGTTGCGACCATTCGAAGATGAACCGCGACAGCCCTTTGGCCGAACGATCATCCGTCTGTGCCGCGACTTTGTCTCCGACCGCGAGCCATCCAGATCATTGTCCGCTTCTCGCCAAGTACGTCCGCGTGCGATCAGACTACGTCGGCCCACATCCATCCGGACGTGCCGTACAGTAGCGCATGATCCACCGGCTTGTCACACTTGGCCGGCAGTTGATCCGCGCATCTTATCCATCCGTCCGCGCCTAATCACGATCATGGCCCACGGCCGATCGTGATCTTTTGGGAAAACTCACGCTGAATCTTAAGCCAACTTATGGCCTAACAGCCCGTTTACTTCTAGAAAAGAGATGAAGAGAATAGCGTCCGCGTCAGCCCGTTTGATCCAACCGTCGGCCGAGCGGTTCACCGCGGCCGCGGTTGATCCTTCAGGCCGATCACGCACTTGGATGCGGTTGTGGCCTTGCCGTGAGTGTTTGATGCATCTCCGGCCATCTAAACCCTTTTCCCTCTCGGATAACCACCACCAATTCCGATCTTCCATTCGCCGGCCTTCTCTCTAGAATCCGGCCTCTCTCTCTCTCTAGAATTCTCGCAATTTCAGGCTTTTGCCTTTGGGAGAATTTCTGGACGTTTTTCCCCTTCATGGCGTGCGCAAATTGGCCAAGGAATGGCCTATTTATAGGCTTCCTTGGCGCCAACTTCCCCCCAAGCGAATGGTCATGAGTTGTTGGCCGAAAGGTCACAACTTCTCTTGGTGACCATTCGCTGGTAACCGCCTGGTCAGCTAGTGTCACTAGCTGACCAGCTGACCCAACACTTGATCACTCAATCTAGCTGGGTTGAGCTGGTTGCCAGCTGACCTAGCTGACCAGCTGGACTGTCCAGCTCGTTTCAGCTGAACACTCTTGATTCAGCTTGGCTAAGCTCATTTCCCACCGAACTTAGCTCTTTTTAGGTCATGGAACACTTCATTGATCTTCTTTGATCACGTGTTCGGTCTTATGGTTCCATAACAGCCCAAACGATTAGGGTGGGGTTTGTATCCCGGTTTGGCGATGTTACAAGTTCTACCCCCCTTAAACGGGATTCGTCCCCGAATCCGACTTAAGGTGTTTTACCCCGTTCAAGCTTTATGAACCATTGGAGACCTACTAACATCCCGAAGTGTTAACAGAGCACAACCATTCTATGTTCTCTCTATTCGGCCTAAGTCCATTTATGGCCGTTTCTGCCGGAGCCATTACTCTCGGATCAAGTCGCGTATGACCAGACTTTTCCATTCCGTTCCCGTGCATGGACCATCCGTGCCCAGCTTGCCGATCTTCGGTCAACCGCCCCAAAGGCCGCCGTTCGATCGCGCTTAGCTGCCCGAACTTCCCTTGTCCATGACTCACGGTTCATTCCGCGCTTAATTCGATTTATGGCTCACGGTCTTGACCTTGGCCGATCAACAATCGAACCTTGGACTAAGCCGTCGAGAGATCCATACACTTACCATGACCTCGGTCCGTCAAGACTTAATCATTCCCCTGATTTTATCTTGCCTTAGACTTAGTCAATCTCGATCACAACCCTACGGTTTGACCCGAAACTTGATCTCCGCCCTCTAAGGACTAGATCTTAGTTCCCCGCGAAACTTGACCTCCGCCCTCCAAGGACTTGATCTTAGTTCCATGATCCACAACGGTCCCTACACATTCCCACAATGCATATAAGCCCCGCTTTATTCCCCAATATGCCATGCAGTAATTTGAGAAATCCGGGTTCGAGTGACAGACCAATGATCACATCGAAGGAGACGGCCATGCCTGAATCCTCCACGAGCTCATGGACTTGAGGTTTTCCCCAGTTGACCCTTGGCCGTAGCCGTGAGGTCACCCTTACCCCAATCCACTTTCGGAGCCCCCGACCGTCCGTCCCGGCCATTCCGACAGTCCCAAACAAAATGTCTAGGCTGCCCACGACGGAAACGTGACCTTGGTTTTACAGTCACCTTTTTCGACCCCAGCCTGTGGACAGCTCGCGACCCCGGGTCCTTGCTTCCACCTTCACGCAGGCCCTCCCTTTCCCCCAACATCTTACGGAGTGTTGCCATCCATAGGAGTGCATTCTGCGCGGTCCGAGGAATGGTTATCGACACTTTGGCCCCATTTCCTCCACGGGTCCCTCCCGGGCCAGCTGGACACTCTCACTTGTGACCTAGCTACCACCCGGTTCACCTCGACACCGTCTTGCGACCTTGGTCCAAGACACAGTGCCATCCACGTCCCAACCGTTCCTGGGTCTGCGACCCAGTCGCGACCCGCGGTCGTACGCATTCATCCATGCGGTTTACGCGAACGGACACGACTGTTCCCGCAAACAGGTACGATGGTACGCGCCTGGCTACCATCATCCCGCGCTTGCGGTGAACGGCCCACGACGCATTATCCTGACCCGATGGTGCTGACTAATGGTATG
Organism: Orychophragmus violaceus; assembly: GCA_030180135.1. Lineage (NCBI taxonomy): Eukaryota > Viridiplantae > Streptophyta > Magnoliopsida > Brassicales > Brassicaceae > Orychophragmus > Orychophragmus violaceus. The sequence continues at coordinate 81,632,022 of CM058232.1, read as the reverse complement.
GCCGTGATCAATACGGTCTTCCATTTAACCGTTTCACGCTTGGGCTCTTGCCGTGTGCGGTTCATGATCCGGCCAACATCTCCAAGATTCGCCGTCCGACCATCCGCTTCCCCAGGCACTTGCCGTATGCGGTTCCATGACCCGGCAACGTCTGCAAGACGTGCCGTCCGATCATCCACATACTACAGGCAAAACGTCCCCTTAGCGTGGTTGATCCGCCCAACCGTTTACAGTCACATTCATTTTGTGGCCGAGACTAATGCGCCCTTGATGCACTTGCCTTAGCGAGTCATCAATTACCCGAGCATTGTCCTAGAAACAACTTCGCTCTGATACCAACTTGAAACACCCCGACCCGGCCTTCCTAGGCCGCGGTCGATGCGTCCCATCGGTCAGGCCAAACCCAGGCCTGGACCTCCCGAAATTCCGTTCTATTTAAAAATTTCCCTTAGGAACTAAGTATTCATCGGATCTACTATTTGACTCCTAGTCTTAGATCCTTCATACTTAAGATTACGCAGCGGAAATCCTTACTTAACATTTACATCGTTCTTCTAAAGAACGATCCGTCCAAGAACCTCTTATAACCTTTCTTAGTTTCCTTAAAACTAATTCGAGGTTCCATTTCCAATTAACCAATCTAACAACCTAAGTCTTGCTTAGATTGTTCCGTTCAACTTATTCAGATCTAACACATCCTTAGATCACTCAAGTACTTGAACTCGTACCTTAGCCTTTTAGTGAACCCAGTGTGAAGCTAGCTCGACGTCCAACTCAACTCCTTTATTCGTCCAACTCCTAGAACATACCTCCCTTGTACCAAGTCATTCAACCAACCATCCCCACATGACAAGGCGCAAGAGAGGTCTTCTAGTTCTTTCCTTTGACCACCTTTTCATCTCGATCATTCCTCAGCTCGTTTTCCCTTTCTCAATTGTTGCCTTGACTTAACCACGTTTTGCTTCCTGCATTCTTTACCCTTAGACCGATCCAAGTCCTTAGGTACGATCGCTTCACAGATCGCCCTCAAAATCGCCGAGTCATAACGATCAGATCACGGTCGGACTGATTTCCTCATCACTTCCGCGGATGGCCTGATCCGTGGTTTGAACCGTCGGCCGCGACCCAATCCCTTAGACTGTTCGATCGCTCCGCACGCATTTCTACCACGCGATCATCTCGACTCTATCCGCGGTCCGACCCAATGTCATCCCGCTATCTCGTACTTGACCGTGGTTGATCTCCCCGATCAATCCAAACGGTTTATTGGACATGAATCCGTAAAGTATATGATCCCGTCAATGCCTTGACCTTACGCGATCGCTCGGGTCGTACCGAGTGTCTCTCGGTCGTACCGTGATCGTCAGTCCATTATTAGCGTAATGGCGTGACGCAACAAGGATATAGCAGCACTACCGAGCGTACTTGGCAATACTCGCACATTCCTGTTCGTCAGGCCATCCGCGTCCTGCCGTGATCGCTGTCCAACCGTACTGACCGCACGTTCTGATCGTTGACGATCTTTGAACCCGTTACGTCAGTCCGCGAAGGAACGCGACCTTTCGCGAAGAGACACGACCGTCTGTGAACAGTCGCGACCATCCGCTTGGATCACGATCAGTCTGCCGCGACCATCCTGCCGCGGTCATCCTGTCGCGATCGTTCCACCGCAATCAGTCCGACGCGATCCCTCTACCGCGATCAGACTGCCACGAACGTCCAGTCGCGATAACTCTGCCGCGATCGCTCTACCGCGATCGTACGGCCGCGACCGTCGCCCACACCGAACCGAACACTCGTCCTGATCGTTCACGATCCATTACAGTTGCGTCAGTCCGCGCATGAACGCGTCCGTTCGGGAACAGGTACGACGTCCGTCAATAGGCGTGATTATTCTGGGAATAACCGCGTCTAACTTACGTCTGTACTGCCCAACCTGTCGCCTCACGAACCTGCCTGCGATGGCCCGCCATCTACGATCGTCCGGTCGTCCAGACTGTACGTACACTCGGACTGCGCGCGATCCTTGGAGTGTGCGTCAAGCGTGAACTGACGTGACCGTGGCGTACAGGCGCGATGATCAGCCCGACGGTTGCGACCATCCGAAGATGAACCGCGACAGCCCTTTGGCCGAACGATCATCCGTCTGTGCCGCGACTTTTGTCTCCGACCGCGAGCCATCCAGATCATTGTCCGCTTCTCGCCAAGTACGTCCGCGTGCGATCAGACTACGTCGGCCCACATCCATCCGTACGTGCCGTACAATAGTGCATGATCCACCGGCTTGTCACACTTGGCCGGCAGTTGATCCGCGCATCTTATCCATCCGTCCGCACCTAATCACGATCATGGCCCACGGCCGATCGTGATCTTTTGGGAAAACTCACGCCGAATCTTAAGCCAACTTATGGCCTAACATCCCGTTTACTTCCAGAAAAGAGATGAAGAGAATAGCGTCCGCGTAAGTCCGTTTGATCCAACCGTCGGCCGAGCGGTTCACCGCGGCCGCGGTTGATCCTTCAGGCCGATCACGCACTTGGATGCGGTTGTGGCCTTGCCGTGAGTGTTTGATGCATCTCCGGCCATCTAAACCCTTTTCCCTCTCGGATAACCACCACCAATTCCGATTTTCCATTCGCCGGCCTTCTCTCTAGAATCCGGCCACTCTCTCTCTCTAGAATTCTCGCAATTTCAGGCTTTTGCCTTTGGGAGAATTTCTGGACGTTTTTCCCCTTCATGGCGTGCGCAAATTGGCCAAGGAATTGCCTATTTATAGGCTTCCTTGGCGCCAACTTCCCCCCAAGCGAATGGTCATGAGTTGTTGGCCGAAAGGTCACAACTTCTCTTGGTGACCATTCGCTGGTAACCGCCTGGTCAGCTAGTGTCACTAGCTGACCAGCTGACCCAACACTTGATCACTCAAGCTAGCTGGGTTGAGCTGGTTGCCAGCTGACCTAGCTGACCAGCTGGACTCTCCAGCTCGTTTCATCTGAACACTCTTGATTCAGCTTGGCTAAGCTCATTTCCCACCGAACTTAGCTCTTTTTAGGTCATGGAACACTTCATTGATCTTCTTTGATCACGTGTTCGGTCTTATGGTTCCATAACAGCCCAAACGATTAGGGTGGGGTTTGTATCCCGGTTTGGGGATGTTACAATCAATACGGTCTTCCATTTAACCATTTCACGCTTGGGCTCTTGCCGTGTGCGGTTCATGATCCGGCCAACATCTCCAAGATGCGCCGTCCGACCATCCGCTTCCCCAGGCACTTGCCGTATGCGGTTCCATGACCCGGCAACGTCTGCAAGACGTGCCGTCCGATCATCCACATACTACAGGCAAAACGTCCCCTTAGCGTGGTTGATCCGCCCAACCGTTTACAATCACATTCATTTTGTGGCCGAGACTAATGCGCCCTTGATGCACTTGCCTTAGCGAGTCATCAATTACCCGAGCATTGTCCTAGAAACAACTCCGCTCTGATACCAACTTGAAACACCCCGACCCGGCCTTCCTAGGCCGCGGTCGATGCGTCCCATCGGTCAGGCCAAACCCAGGCCTGGACCTCCCGAAATTCCGTTCTATTTAAAAAATTTCCCTTAGGAACTAAGTATTCATCGGATCTACTATTTGACTCCTAGTCTTAGATCCTTCATACTTAAGATTACGCAGCGGAAATCCTTACTTAACATTTACATCGTTCTTCTAAAGAACGATCCGTCCAAGAACCTCTTATAACCTTTCTTAGTTTCCTTAAAACTAATTCGAGGTTCCATTTCCAATTAACCAATCTAACAACCTAAGTCTTGCTTAGATTGTTCCGTTCAACTTATTCAGATCTAACACATCCTTAGATCACTCAAGTACTTGAACTCGTACCTTAGCCTTTTAGTGAACCCAGTGTGAAGCTAGCTCGACGTCCATCTCAACTCCTTTATTCGTCCAACTCCTAGAACATACCTCCCTTGTACCAAGTCATTCAACCAACCATCCCCACATGACAAGGCGCAAGAGAGGTCTTCTAGTTCTTTCCTTTGACCACCTTTTCATCTCGATCATTCCTCAGCTCGTTTTCCCTTTCTCAATTGTTGCCTTGACTTAACCACGTTTTGCTTCCTGCATTCTTTACCCTTAGACCGATCCAAGTCCTTAGGTACGATCGCTTCACAGATCGCCCTCAAAATCGCCGAGTCATAACGATCAGATCACGGTCGGACTGATTTCCTCATCACTTCCGCGGATGGCCTGATCCGTGGTTTGAACCGTCGGCCGCGACCCAATCCCTTAGACTGTTCGATCGCTCCGCACGCATTTCTACCACGCGATCATCTCGACTCTATCCGCGGTCCGACCCAATGTCATCCCGCTATCTCGTACTTGACCGTGGTTGATCTCCCCGATCAATCCAAACGGTTTATTGGACATGAATCCGTCAAGTATATGATCCCGTCAATGCCTTGACCTTACGCGATCGCTCGGGTCGTACCGAGTGTCTCGCACCAAAGATAGGAAAATCAAAGCAAACAAAAACCAAAACAAAAAAATAAAGTATGTACAGACTCACCAGTGGGTTGCCTCCCACCAAGCGTTTGTTTTCAGTCATTAGCTTGACTTTGGCAGGAGATCATGCTCTTGGGGAATTCTAAAAAAGGTAAGGAATGCCTCTGCGAAAGTCTCCGCATCCAAGGTGGTGTATAGCCGTCGTGGACATGGAGCGACCAAGGAATATGGGAAGAGATCCAGGGTGTGAGCAAAGCATGGGTGGGATACAATGTTTCCATGCATTCACAACAATGCAGTCAGGAGGTGAAGGTCGAGAAGATACATAGGTTTTTTTGGTGGAAGTGTGATGTCTAGAGTTTTCTGCTTCAGAGTCGTTGCAGGTTCCAAAGATGTTAGAGTAGATTCATGATGAACCATCATCTTCTCTTCTCCAATATCAGACACTTTTTCATTACCAATTTGAACATCTGGTTCCACCTCAGCTCTTCCTATTCCAATTTGGTTTAATATTCAATAGTTTTTCTATTAAGTTTTATTGGAAAATTAAAATTTTTGAAAAAATAAAAATAAAATTGATAAAAACATTAACGTGAAACGTTTTGGAAACATCCCCAATTTCAAAACTCGCCGTCCCAGTCCAACACCCACCATCCCCGTCTAACAAAGCGTGATGGAGACGTATCCACTGGGTCCCCAAGCCGTCTGTTATGAACTCACTACTTTTATTGATGTAAACCAAGATTACAAGCTCCAATACAAGACTTGTAAGCTCCAATACTAGAATCCTCACACACAAGAACTCCAGTCCCTCTTGAATCTCCACAATCTGAAGAAACAAGCCACTCATACGATTCTCTACTAATCGCATAATCCTCTCAGTACAACACTCTCATCTATTTATACTATTGCAGTCTCTTCTCTAAGTCTTCTAACCGCATCTTCTCTTCTTCTTTTTCTGCAGGTGCCAGCTCATCATTTTCCTTTCAAGTGTCTTTCACTAGCTCATATGATCATATCAATACCCCCCTTTTAGAGATCCAGCTTGCCCTCAAGCTGCAAAGACATAGCTTTATAACACCAAGACCCTTCAATACTGCATTGATTCTTGCAAGGTTCTGCATCAAAAGTGACAGCTTTTGGCTTCTTGGCTATTCTGTAAAAAAATCTTGAAATGTGCTTTCTCTTCTCTTATCAGCAATGTTGACAATATGTCGTTGAACCTTTAGCCAATATGTTTGGTGTTTAATCAATGACTTGTATTTGCTTATAAGTGTTGCCCCCATATTCAAAGTCCAGTGCAGACTTTTGCCAATCGGCAGCAGCCGTAGTTGCTCTGCTTTTATTGTTTCCATGCAACAATTCTCCAAACCGAGCACCAAGTCTGAAACACATACGGTTCAGCGCCAACACAATAACTATGTTAATGTAGAGCTATGTTCTCAGTTGGATATGCAGTATAAGCATCAAAACATTCGGCATGAACCAGTCCAATCCCTTGGACAAACCGTCATAACCTTCCTCCAGTGGCTTGTTCTTCCAACAATCCCAAGTAAAAAAACAGAATCTCGGGTCCACAGTTGCAGCATAAAACAAGAGAAAACTGAATGTAAAGCTGTCCAATTGCTCTTGTATGCATATTTTCTCAGTTGATACTTGAACACCGATATCGCAGAAAACTTCTCCTCCTTCTGATGTAGCTGTGCATTCTTGGAGAGACATCTATTCCCAGTTACTGATCTCAGCAATGCTACAGAAAACAACAAGATTTGACACTGGTTCTTCAATTTTCTAGTTCTCAGCCAATAAGTCTTCATTTGAATATGTAATGAATTCAATCTCTGAGTTATTGTTGCCAGCTCCATATGCTCTGACAAACTAGCTGCACATTTCTGATGTTTTAATCCAGTTTCCCCCAATCGATCATTGTGCTGCAGATTTTTCTGTTTCCAGCAAGGCCATACTGAAAAATAGATTCTTCTTTCCACAGTTGGAGAGATCCAGATCATATGACTTCCTTTATAGAAGCTCAAACATGTCGCCAATGGCTGCACTATCCAGATTTCTTCATCCCAAACCACTGTTAAATGCTTCTTCAGGCCCTTCTTTAAACACGTCGGATTCTTCTGTCTAGTTCTTAGTTGCTTTATACTGAATGACCGAATGTCAAATACTTGATAAGTAGCAGAAAATAGCATGAAAACATGCATTGCGACATTCTGTTTAAAGTCAGTTCTGCCGATGAACACATAAGACAGGTTTCTGCTTAGAGAGGAGTCCATGTTAGCAATGTGAAATGACTGCAACAACATAGAAACATAAGCACCATATACCAACACGAGATATGCATTCACAACATCTGCAATAAATTCCTTCGCAACCTCCTTATTCCCAAAATCAGGTCGCCCTAATATCATGTGTGGCATCTTGAACTCAACTGCTGCCATCACATTCTGAGTTGACAAAATAACATCTCTGGTTTGTTTCAGGAACCGCAGAGCCTTTAGTGTTCCATTTTTCTTCCAAATGACATCGTTCCTGCTCGATATATATCTCCTAATTCTCTGCAGGTTGTTGTCACTGAAATGATTTTTGTATCTTGCAAGAAGTTCCTTCCAGTTCAAATTATTCTTATGTCTTATTTTGTTCTGCCGAATTGTAGTCCTTGAATGTAGATCCATGAAACATATGAGAACAGAAACTCGAAATCTACTTTGTTTTGTGAATTTGTACTTGAAGTTCTATGACTTTGGAAATTTTCTCAACATCCTTTGCTGAATCTCTGTTCTTCCTCTTGAAAATATTTTATCAAACAGTTGGTATGCACATTGTTTAGTCATGATCCTTGGTGAGTTCTCAAATTTCCCAGCCACTTCCAACGCCTCTAAAAGGCTTAAGTGCTCGTTGTATTGAACACTCCAAGCACCAGTGTTGAAATCACCCAAGACTTGATTCTTAACAGTGTCTATGTCAAGATCGTGACCCGCAACTACCAATTTCCCGCAGTAAACTCCTAATAAAGTATCACCAGGTCTAGATTCCAAGAAAGAATTTGGTACCTGAGAATGTGGAATCACATCATCACTCTCCTCCGTAGCCTGAAGCGATCTCTCTTCTTTTGTTGAACTCGTCACGACCACCTTCGTTGTACAATCTTGTTCAGCATCTTTATCATCGATATATTTTGCTTCGGTTTCTTTTGGCTGAATCGAAACTCTTGCCTCAGTTTGTATCTCCTCCTGATCATCGTCTACACCAATCTTCTGCCTCACCTCCTCAACAATGATTTCTTGCATTTGATTTGATGCTTGCGTAACACTAGCTTCTGTTTCAGGCGAAATGGATTCCCCTAACTTCATAAAATCCATGAAGCCTTGTATATCACGATTATGCTCAATCATTGGCACTGATTCTGACTCAATTTCAGTGTCCATCTCAGTCGACTCCATCATTGTACTGCAACTTGAGCTTTTTTCAATAATTTCGCACGGTTTCCCAAATCTTGAGTCGATCTTCTCCTCCAATGACTCAAACCTTTCTTGCGATTGCTTCTCCAACATGGCGCTCTTAGTTCGCAATCGATTATTGAACTCCTTCATATCCTCTACTTGTTGCCTCAACTTCTTCGTTAAGAACTCAAATGTCACCTTCGAATTAGTCTCCATCGTCTCCGTTTGTTTCTCCAAGGCTGTAATTGCTACTTTTACTTGATTATTGACCTCGTCTCGCTCCGCCGTATGCTTCATCATCAACGCCGACAGAGAATCGATCGTCAACGGTTGGTTCGAATTCGCCTGTAGATTCTTCGTCATCTTCTTCGCCACTGGTTCGCGATTGGTCTTCGTCGTCGCGATTGTTCAATCACAGAACGCTCACACGCACCAATTTGTTATGAACTCACTACTTTTATTGATGTAAACCAAGATTACAAGCTCCAATACAAGACTTGTAAGCTCCAATACTAGAATCCTCACACACAAGAACTCCAGTCCCTCTTGAATCTCCACAATCTGAAGAAACAAGCCACTCATACGATTCTCTACTAATCGCATAATCCTCTCAGTACAACACTCTCATCTATTTATAATATTGCAGTCTCTTCTCTAAGTCTTCTAACCGCATCTTCTCTTCTTCTTTTTCTGCAGGTGCCAGCTCATCATTTTCCTTTCAAGTGTCTTTCACTAGCTCATATGATCATATCACCGTCCCCGTCTCCAAAGCGTGAAACGTGGGCTGTTAGGCGTCCCCGTGCTTCCTAGTTGTAGACTTTGAGGAATTCATAGCGGCCATTGTAAGACTTAAACAAAGACAAGACGAGGAAGAAAATGATCATTTACATTCATTAGCAAAAGTGTAATGAAGTTGGTGTCGAATACATTGTTGTCTGAGAAGTGTTATAAGTAATCAAAATTGATGATGATGAATATAAGTAAATGTGATGCATTCACTCATTTTTCACATTGTTAACTTGTACCCTCTTTAATCAATGTTAATTGTTATAAAATTGTCTCCGTAATGATAAGATCTCATGTGCTTTCAATATTTCAAAACTATAATCTTTGTTTTACTTTAGACGGTAGGAAGTTACAAAAGGGTTGCAACAAAATGAAGTAGAAGAGGCGGAACAAAGAGAAGAAGGACATAAATATGCCACAAGAAAAAAGTAAGTTGATGGATGGAAAGATAAATTACTGTGTAGGTCCTTTTTTGTTTATTATATGTTTAAAATGTTATAGATCAAACTGTGTTTGTATATGTATAAAAGTTGTAATAGAAGAGATAAGGAGACACAAATTAAACTCAGGTGATGTTGATGCTTTCAGTACTTTTAGGAATATGAAGACGCACACCTAAAACAAGGCAGACGAAACCATATTGAGAAGGCATCCATTTACTGCTAACGGAAGGGGAGCTGCATCGACCTTTGCGTGAAGGCTAATTCACATAGCTGCATAAAATTTAAAATGTTCCAATTTGTATTGATTGGGCTAAATAAAGCAGTTTGGTAATAACAACCAGATTATAGGAGGCTTTACAAATATGAAATAGAGAGAGGTCTGACACGACCATATGACTCCATAAATGATAGCAAAGACACAACATAAGAGGGGAGACAACAAGATTCCATAGACTAATAAATTTGTTATATAGGAGTACTACATAGTGTGCCCAACCAGAATCTCAGGTCCAGCAACAGTAGGTCTTCGTTCGACGGCCAACTTGCTGTTTTCAACAAAACTAAATAAAAACGGCCTACAAATATAGGATTTATTTACAATATAAGGACTGTGATTCAAAAAAATATGCGACTAAATTGACTGTATTCATAAACTAATATGTTACTAGATTTTGACCCGCACTTAGAAAGTGCGGGTTTAATTTTTTTTACAAATTTTACTTTTTATTCATTTTGTTAATAGTAGTTTAGATTTTTAATTATGTAATCTAATTTTGATTATAATTGTTTAACCAACATTATAAACAGTGAGTTAGCAATTTAGTTTTTTTTTTTAAATAAATTATGTGTTATTTGGAGAAGATATATCGTAAGGATTAAGAGATTAAAATAACGATTTCGCATTATATATTTTAATCTGTGTTGTATCGTAAGATCATAGTTTGGAAAAAAATATATATATATGTGAAAACAACTATTGTAAAAGTTATGTGATATATGTTTAATTGTTATTTTATTTATCTAAAATATTATTTTATAAAATACATGTTGTAGTCGTATATATAATTTGCAAATTTGATGGAACTATCCGTTAAAAACTTCATTTAAACATAAAACATAATTTTTCGCTTCAAATATTTGAATTATATAAGTATGAAATCATTTTAATATTTTATTAATTTTAAAATATATCAGCTAAAATTATTTACTATATGCGAATTTTTGTTTAGAAAATTTATAATCGAGACTTGCTAATTAATTTTTCAACCCATTTAATTAATTAAATATTTTTCAGTTTGATGGAAAAACCTGCTAAAAAATACAATCATAAAAACATCAATCGTAATATGTGTATATATATATATTTGAAACAAAATAAAAATATATTAAAATATATTATAAATATATTTTGAATTAAATCATAAATTAGAGAATCTTAATTTATATAATAGTTGATGTATAAATTATTCATTATATTTATCAATTAATTTGTTTTGATTTTAATTAATTAGGAAAGTGTGACCCATTAGATTTTGATTGTTTGGCTACGTGTTTAATAATTGTCTTGTTTGGAAACATGGATTGTAGAGATAATGTTATATTCCCTAATTACCCTTAATGAAGGTTACAAATCCTAATAATATCAAGGACAAATTTCGGAAACAACATTTATGTACCATGGTCAGTCACATGTTTTAATAGTATAGATTAATTAGGAAAGTGGGACCCATTAGATTTTGATTGTTTGGCTACGTGTTTAATAATTGTCTTGTTTGGAAACATGGATTGTAGAGATAATGTTATATTCCCTAATTACCCTTAATGAAGGTTACAAATCCTAATAATATCAAGGACAAATTTCGGAAACAACATTTATGTACCATGGTCAGTCACATGTTTTAATAGTATAGATTTACTTCTCTACGAGCTAAAATTAGGATTTACGGTAAAGAATAACAAATACTCCAAATGTCATTTTGACATCAGAACATATGACGTAACATGTATGCTACTCCAGAGGGATGATGTACGTGATCTTCAATCAACAAAATGCTGAGAACGAAATTATCTAGGACACGGAAGGGATGATGTACAGAGCTAGTGAGAACAAGTTTAGAGTAAAAAACTATATAATTGAAACCCCCACGCATTCGCCAGGTGGAACTAACTAGCAACAAAGCAAAGGAATCTAGAAGAAGAAGTCGGGTAGCTGGTTAGTTTGTTTTGGTTTAATTGATTTTTTATTTCGGTTTAAGTTAAGGTTTCGTCGGTTTATTTTTGGTTTGCAAACAATAATCAATAAACCCGATTTTGTGTGGTATGAGGTTTCAAAGTTTGAATTCGGGGAGATATAGTTTCAAACCTTTTTTGGGGGGAGATTTAACATGTGGACTTAGTTTGGACTGCATCTGGTGCTATATGATATTTCTCGCTAGGAAATAGATCGTTAACCCGAAAATGTAACACCAGGTGATCAGAGTGTTTCTTTACATTTGATCCAGATTTTGGGCTTTATGTTACAAGGTGAGCCTGTTTCATCAATTTAACATGTTCATTAACATAAAAAGGTAATCCAAAGCATACCAGTACCCTTACTTGAGATGTTTGTCACCTTTCAACAATCTTGCTTCTAAATTTGCAAAGGTTCCTCTTTGATGATCTTGTTTCTGGTGAAATTTTAGGAAATGTATCATTGACAAGAATGCCAAGAATTGTAAAAACGTGATCAAATATCTCTAAAGCTCATGGACCAGATGCAATTGAGGTTTGTTAGAAAAAAAAGCTTGGTGAAAATGATGAAGTTAGAACAAAAAAAGTTAGAATTGAAAATATTTATTCTTTTCCTTTTTCAGTTTGCAAACTTGCGGCTGCAATTTTGGCTGTCACGGTTGATGAAATAGGAAAAGAAACCCGCACCTTGGAAATAAATGGTGTGATGGGGATGAGGAACTCAACTGTAAGTCGTAAAAACTCAATTCTTCTTATTTAACAGTAACTAAGACAAAACAATAATCTGGTTCGATCTCATTAAGGAAAATGATCATGATATTGATTGGCTTCTATGTTTTGTGACTATAGATTTGCTTCTATTTTTTCTGACAATAATCTGGTTCGATTGCAAAACAATACTCAAATGTGAAGTTTTCTTTCTCTACTTAAAAAATTAGAGTTGGCTTCTATGTTTTCTGACTATCATTTATACTCGACTCTATTGTTTGATATCTCAGCTTAAGCTGTGTGATCTGACAATGTTTAGTTCGAGATATAGATTTAACTAATAACCTTTCAAATAACATTTTGCTTCAGGTCTTGATGAAACCCAGGAAACCTTTGACGTGTGTTGAGATCAGTGCAAAATCAACTGAAAGTATGATGGGGAAAACAGCCCTTGCATTTGGATTGCTAGGTAATCCTGTAAGCTGTTTGGTTTGTTTCCATTGTGGCTATCATACTGTAAGCCCTCATACACTAAGTGAGCTACTTCCCATGTTACATTGTAAGTATTTTATTTAGAACTTTAATTCATCTGCCAAGATCATAGTTTTTTGTAGTAAAATTGAGAGTTGGCACCACAAGCAAACAAGGGCTAAAGTGACGAAATTAGTGACGGATTTTAATCCGTCGGTTTTCCATCATTATTCCATAATATTTAATAGATTCGTCACTTTTCCATTAATAAATAGTGACGGAAAAGTTACGGATTAATAACGATTCAGGGTTTAGGGATTCATTTCGGAAAAAATGATTTGTAAACCACCGTAAACACATTCTAAACAATTTTTTCAATACAACACGATGCATCATTCAACTTATATCACTTATTTGACGAAATTTCAGAAATTAAACACTTTTATCCAAATGTGTTTCTTAAAGTATACTACATATTAATAAGTCTTTCTTCGTACGAGGAACAACTATTTCTTAAATTCGGGGTTTGACATCCAAAAATATTTTAAAATTGTTAAACATTGACCAATTTAACCTTGTATGAGTATAATTTTGTATTTTCTGCGTTTTAAAACCCTGAAACAGTAAATCTTAAACCCTATACCTTAATCCGTCACTAATATGTCACCAAAAACCGACGGATTAGTGACGGATGTGAAGTATCCGTCAATAATCCGTCACTAATAACCGACTGATTAGTGAAAGTTGTGAAGTATCCGTCACTAATCCGTCGGTTTTTTTAAATCTGTCACTAATCCGTCAATAAACAGATTAGTAACGGTTTAGGGTATAGGGATTAAAGTAACCCGAACATGTAACTGTAATCCGTTAGACGAACCCTTAACCCTAATCGGGTTACATAGACGAATACATATTAACGGGGTAAAAGTGACGAATTAACGATTATTCAGGATTTAGGGTTTCGTTTCCCGAAAAATTATTTGCAAACAACCGTAAACATATTCTAGGAAACTTTTATGATACAACACGATGCATCATTCAACTTATAACACTTATTTGACAGAATTTCCGAAATTAAATACTTTCATCCAAATGTGTTTCTTAAAGTATGCTTCATATTAATGAGTCTTTCTTCGTACGAGGAACAACTATTTCTAAAATTCGGGTTTTGACTTCCAAAAATATTTTAAATTTGTTACACATTGACCAATTTAACCTTGTATCAGTATAATTTTGTGTTCTCGACGTTTTCAAACCCCGAAACAATAAACCCTAAACCATATACCTTAATTCATCACTAAAAACCAACGGATTAGTGACGGATGTGAAATATCTGTCACTAATCTATCACTAAAAACCGTCGGATTAATGATGGATGTGAAGTATTGATCACTAATCCTTCGGGTTTTTTATAAATATGTCATTAATCCTTCAATAAATAGATTAATGACGGTTTAGGGTATATGGATTAAAGTAACCCGAACATGTAACCCTAATCCGTTACACGAACATGTAACCCTAATCGGGTTACGTAGAAGATTAAATATTAATGGTGTAAAAGTGACGGATTCGTGGCGGATGTTAAGTATCTATCGCTAATCCGTCTCTAAAACCGACGGATTAGTGACAGATGTGAAGTATCTGTCAGTAATATGTCACTAAAAACTGACGATAAATCGGTCACTTATTCGTTGGTTTGGAAATTTTTTATTTTAACCGCCAAAAATTTGGCCTACCGCGAAAAAATACTGAAAATGACGGAAAATCGACGGCTAAATGAAAACTGACGGATTCGCTGTTGGTTTTCCGTCACTAACCGAAAATAAAGCATTTCAACCGCATATTCTTCCCCATTTCATATTCTTCATCTCTCTCTCCCTAAAATCTCTCCGACTTCTCTGTTCCAAAAACCGAAAAATTTTGTGTTCGATTTTCGATTTCCCACCGTGTAAACCCTAATATCATGTAAGTCTTTCATATTACTTGTGTTTTTTTTTTGAAACTTTAGATTTTTTAGTATGGAATTGAGATTGGGTTTGCATGCATAGGATTAGCTTGTTTTGATGTTGGATTTGGCTTGTTTGTAGGTTGGAAATAGTAGATAGCTTTGGAAATTTTGAATTTTTTTTTGAAATTTTGTAGATTGGAAATTTTGAAATTTTTTTGTTTATGGTTTATGTAGATTGGAAATTTTGAATTTTTTTTGTTTATGGTTTATGTTTTTGTTTTGTTTTTTAAAAGTTTATTATATATAAAATGAAAATGTTATATATATAAAATTAAAGAAATATTTTTATTAAAATTTATATTTTTTTGGGTACATTTATCATAGTTTTATAGCACAATTTCAATTATACTACCATTTTATTGTATTTCAAAATATTATTAAATGTTTTTAAAACATTTCTATATTTATTTTTTGATTTTTATCGAAATTTAAAACGTTTTTATGACTTTATAAAAATTTTATTGAGTATTAGGTGTTTTAATGAATTTATAATATTTATGATATTATATGAATTTTCAAAATATTTAATGTTCTTAAAATTATTAGTGATTTTAAAATATTGTTTATATGATTTTTAGTTGTTTTATATGCTTACGAGATGAAGCGATCAATGACATTATCGTTGAGGTAAGTTATACATTTAATATTTTATAAATATTAGTTTATTTTAATTTATTTCTAAAGTTTATTTTCTCCATTGTTTTACAGGAAACACTGAAAACCAAAGGACGTTGGTTCGTTTAAGCAGTATGAGCCAAAAACTGAAGTCCGTAACATCTTCTCGGTTTATTCTGACACATGCGGAATATGAGGCGCAATTGATGGCTAAAGACGATGTGATCGTGGTATTGATGGAAACCAAGAGAAGATGATGGCAAGGTTCGATGAGATTGATGTGAGGTTTGCTGATTACGTGCCGAGGTCGCAAACGGGTTCGGGTTCGGGGATGTAGATTTCTCAGGTTTAGTGTCGGTTTGAATAAAAAACGTATATTTTATGTTTTTAATGTTTTATGAATATTTTAAATTTTAATAATATTTTCTTTATTAAATTATTTTAAATTTTATTTAAAATTAAATATTTAATAAATTTAAAAATAATAATAGTAATAATGGAAACCGTCAGTTTCCGTCGGCTTCCGAAACCATCGGTTTTCCGTCGCTTTTGCGTCCGTTGATTTTTCATAGGTAACTACCGACGGATTCGGTCTATCAAAATTTCGTCGGTAATTACCGATGGAAAACCGACAGATTTAGAAAATTGACGAGATAGAACCAACATATTTTTTCTTTCATTTTTTCTGTCGGTTATAGCCAAAACCGACCGAAAATGACGGATTTTCCGTCATTTTGAGCTTTTTTCTTGTAGTGTGGCTATTATGCCACATACTCCACATAAGAACTTTGTCCCCAGCTTCCTCATGTGATCCATCACTTGGAGGTAGGATGGGTTCCTAGGCGCAGGCAACACATCCTCCTCTTCCACCACGACTTGTTCCACATTCACATCAACTTGTGGAGCATTCGGAATAGGTGCAACAACTGGCAGTCTTTCCAAGACGTGCGCCAACAATGGTAACACTGCTTCCAACCCAACCGGAGGAGCAGCAACATTAGCAGCGGCAGCAGCAGCATTAGCCGCATTCATCTCATTCCCAGCATTTGCTGCATTCTGAGCATCATGAACTTCCTCTTTTGCAGCATTCCTTGCTGCATTGTTCCTTGATGTCTCCCCAGTTTCACCAACATTTCTCCTGGTGTTTCGGTTACTTTTAGCCATCTGCAATAACAGATCAGTAAAGTTAGCCCCCTCACTAACTTGTTAACAGAACACAGAATGACTTATGATATGAGATCGGAGGTGGGTGGTCGAGCGGTCGAGAGTGGGCGAGCGGTACGATGGTCGGACGCGAGCGAACGGTGGTCGATGGGACGAGGAAGCTGGCCGAAGGCACTCTCTTCCTGGTCAGTGGATGGTTCAATGGTGATGAGGACTTAAACACGAGCAAGAACACTTAGGAAAACACGAACAAGCAATCTCTAACAACAAGGGATCTCACGGCCAAGGGGCAACCACGCAAGGAGGTGAAGATCGGCGCAACCAACTAGGGTTCCTTTTTGATCACGGCTGTGAGTGGGGCGGCCATGATAGGTCAAGAATTATCCCTATACTAACTGCAAGTGCACAGTGATGTAGTTGTAGTACTTAGGGTATCGAATCCACAGGGACTCCGGTCAACGATAGATTAAGAACAGAAAATATTAAACTAGGTGAAAGTAATGAGAAAGCAGTAAATCAAGCAAGCAGAAAGTAAATAAGTAGCGAGTTTGTGAGCAAGGAAGCGAAGCGTTAAGTCTAGGGAGTTCTCAGGAAATCAGAAACATAAACTAATCAATCAATCGGGATCTAATTAAGAACTGTTCTAGAACTCAAACACATATATAGAATTAACCAAATCTCTTTGCGAGAATTCTCTAAGTCTAAGTGCAGTAATCCAAATCTCTTTGCAATTACTAACAGATTAAACCAGCATTAATTTCAAGTTCGATATGTTCACAATTAAACTAAGCCAAATCTCTTTGCGAATAATTCAATTGCTCATCTAGGTTCTTTCTAGCTAATTAACCAACTGTCGTTGCATCAATCAACCTAACATCAATAATCTAAGTGGCCAATTTAGATCAAGCATTAAGAACAATCCTAGACAAAGAACTAGCAGATATGAATCCCTACAGATTGATTAACCTATAATTCCATGAAATCCCTAATGAGAATCCCTAAACTTAACAGGTAATCTACTCAGACATGTTCATCGAAACAGAAAACATCATGAATAGAAAACCAAATATTATAAAATCAAATAAAGAACTGGGGTTCGAAATCAAGTCTCTTTTGAGAACAAGATCAGCCCCTAAAACTCTTTCTGAATAAAATAAAGCGTAGCCTAAACAAGTGGCTAAAAACCCTAATATATAGTCTAAAACACGTTTTGGGCTTCTGTGTAAATATATGGGCTTTTCTGCAATATCAGCATTCTTCATTAAACCACCGAGTCTGGCCCATCTCGCATATGCAACGATCGACACCAAAGGTGTGTCGATCGATGCATTCCTCAAATGTCCACAGAGAACTCTATCTCTCGGCCAAACACTCCAAAAAGCTTCAGAAAGTGCCATAATCACCAAATCTGCTCCAAATGTGCTTGTACCTAATAAATACCTGAAAAGACTCTAAAACATAGTAAAGGACTCGATAAATAAGATATATACCATGGTTAAAATCCCTAAAATCCATGGTATATCAACTCCCCCACACTTAGCCTTTGCTTGCCCTCAAGCAAAACAGAGAACTAAAACATGGTGAAGAGGTTTGAAAACTCTTCAGAAACTCATTTCATCTTTGAAGCAACAACACTCAGATTCCCCTTAGTAATCCACTGAAAGAATCAATCACAAGACATCAAGACCAACATATACTTCCCCCACACTTAGCAACTGTCCTAAGTAAACTCCACAATCACATTCACGCATTCAAATTCTCCCTACTGACTTCTGCAAGTATTTAAGTGCGGTCTCACCTAAGGAGTATCGATCAAAGGCACATGGACTCTTACCTTATCAGCTCTAGACCACCATACTATCTTTCTCTAGTCCCTTTCTTCTCTTTTCCCTTCCTTAGCATTCTGATTTTTCCCCATTGGGTATCATTTTATTTTTTTTATCAGTGCTCTTCCCGTTAAGGGGTGTACTTTGGGCACATTCCATGGATGCACAGGATATGAAAGTTGTAGCTACCATTCCCATGACCACTTCGGAGTTACTAACTCATCCTCAGTTTATTATCTTTTTTTTTTATGGAAGGGGAGAAGGGAACTAAATAGGACAGGTTTACAGGCTGTGTCAGAACTAACAAGGAAATCCGACACAAAGTATACCAAGCCCTTAGGTGAGAAATCTAAGTCAGTATTAAGGTGAAGTCAGTAAAAGGATCCTCTGATACCTGAAGTGATGTGGGTGTCCTCAGTAGGTTGATCCGTGTCTGGGTTTTCTAATAATCATAGATAAATCCTGCAACTTCATCCCAATGGTTACTTAAGTTCCTGCAAGTGCTGCTAATTTTCTCAAAAAATCATTGTTTCCTACTTAAAATTTTTGACTCAATAAAACAAATTTTGAAAAACTGAACTGACTCTTAAGAAAATAAAAGCGTGCGTCAGTAGCTCCTCCCCCACACTTAAAACACACTGTCCCCAGTAATGTCAAGCTTAGGGTCGGTGAGAATAAATAATCAAATCGAAACAATCCGAAAAGTTGCAGAACACGTACCTGTCGTCGCCCTGTGTCGATCGATGCCACAAGGGTGTCGATCGATGCAAGGCGAATTTTGCTCGCGGTTATGTGAATAACCGATGTCTGGACCGCAATTGAATCGGTAAACCGTAAATCGCGACTGCATCGACCGATGCACTAGGTGTGTCGATCGATGCAAGGCGAATTTTGCCTGTTTCTCACGCCTCTGAACACACTTAAACAGAAAAATCAAAACACCAAAATCAAAACGAAAAATGAAAATAAAAACGAACCTAACAGTGGGTTGCCTCCCACTCAGCGCTTGTTTAAAGTCAGTAGCTTGACTATTGGAAGAGATCAAATTCATGGGGGTTTCAACAGAGACTTTGAGTGTCTCTGTGAATATCTCTTCATCCAAGGAGGTGTATAGGCTTTCAGATCATGAGGCTTTCCAAGGAATGAATAAACAGCATCAGGGCGGGAGCGAATCTTGGGTGGTACACTGCGTTTTCCTGCATTCAAAACAATATGGTCAGGAGGTTTAAGCTTAGGTGATTTATATCTTACCTTTGGTGCAGATCTGATGTTTGGGGCTTTCTGCTTATGAGCAGTTGCAGGCTTTGAAGATGTTAGAGCAGGTTCAAGAGAAACCGCCATCTTCTTCTCTCCACTATCAGATACTGAAGTTCCATCAATCTGAACTTCATCTTTTAAATGACCATCAGTGGAGACCATCTTCTTTGCATATCCCGACACATGAGGATGAACTCGCGAAGCTTCAGCTGATGGAGTTTCATTCATCTCCTTATCCACCACTACCATGCACTTGACTACACTCTGCTCATGTTTAGATCTTATAGGAACTTTTGGGAATGGTATTGGAGGTTTGTAGACCCTTTCCTTAGCAAAAACATCAGATTTAGGCGAAATTGGGTCTGCCCGACTGTCGTGTCGACCAACGCCGAGTGGGTGTCGGTCTTCATTGAATTGATGTCGACCTTCAGTGTCGACAATGATCAATTTCTGTTCGTCGCAAGAGCTCGAAATTGCCGTCAGAACTGCGTGTCGACCGACACTAATGGGGTGTCGATCGATGCATGTCTCAGACAGACAATATTCATCCAGAAAATCCGAGATTATGCTCTCTTCTTCACCTAGCAACTCAATCTCATCTCTTAAGGTCACAACTTTGATGGATTTGTACTGTTCAGCTTTTCCAGCTTCATTATGCCTTTGTATTACTTGAGATGTCTGTTGGATTTTAACATCCAGCTTCTTCACATGTGTGCTCAAGTATTCAAACTTCTCATTCAGATTTTCATGTATAGCTTCCAGCTTCCTGTCGAAGTTTGCAGCAGTCTTAACCTGATCCTCTAGAAACTGCTCCATCATGGATTCCATCTTGCTCTTATAAGCATTAGCAGCATGAGGTGTCTGATAAGATTCATAGGTTCTCTGATGAGAATTACCTTGCTGCAAAGGCTCCTGATAACCAGCATTATGTCCATATACAAGAGGGTTCTGATTTCTTGTAAAAACACTCCTCTGTCCACCATTAAAGAACTTGTTACCTTGCTGATTACCAAACCTGTTTCCTTGGATTCCAGAGCCATTGATGTAGTTCAAATCTTCTTCCTGCTTTTTCAAGAACTGCTCCATCATGCTCATCAGCTTATTAGAATGTGTATTGTGAGGAGGAACATGCTGATATGATGGAGATTCATAATCTCTGGTGAATGAATAGGAACCATAGCCTCTGCAGAATGAGTTATTCTGCTGATTTTCCAACATCCGTTCCATCATCCCCATCATCTTACGCGATGTGTCGATCGATGCAGAGTAGCGTCGATCGATGCAAGCTCGAGAATGCAACGATCGACACACAGGACCGTGTCGATCGATGCAGGGCGATTACAGGCGTACCTGAAACGCAAGAACAGAAAGGAAAAAAAATTAGTAGAAAAAAACAAAAACGAAAAAACCTAGTCTAAACCCTAAGTTCAAATCTATCGAAGACTCAAAAGAGTCCCCGGCAACGGCGCCAAAAACTTGACAGGTCAAGAATTATCCCTATACTAACTGCAAGTGCACAGTGATGTAGTTGTAGTACTTAGGGTATCGAATCCACAGGGACTTCGGTCAACGATAGATTAAGAGTAGAAAAGATTAAACTAGGTGAAAGTAATGAGAAAGCAGTAAATCAAGCAAGCAGAAAGTAAATAAGTAGCGAGTTTGTGAGCAAGGAAGCGAAGCGTTAAGTCTAGGGAGTTCTCAGGAAATCAGAAACATAAACTAATCAATCAATCGGGATCTAATTAGGAACTGTTCTAGAACTCAAACACAGATATAGAATTAACCAAATCTCTTTGCGAGAATTCTCTAAGTCTAAGTGCAGTAATCCAAATCTCTTTGCAATTACTAACAGATTAAACCAGCATTAATTTCAAGTTCGATATGTTCACAATTAAACTAAGCCAAATCTCTTTGCGAATAATTCAATTGCTCATCTAGGTTCTTTCTAGCTAATTAACCAACTGTCGTTGCATCAATCAACCTAACATCAATAATCTAAGTGGCCAATTTAGATCAAGCATTAAGAACAATCCTAGACAAAGAACTAGCAGATATGAATCCCTACAGATTGATTAACCTATAATTCCATGAAATCCTTAATGAGAATCCCTAAACTTAACAGGTAATCTACTCAGACATGTTCATCGAAACAGAAAACATCATGAGTAGAAAACCAAATATTATAAAATCAAATAAAGAACTGGGGTTCGAAATCAAGTCTCTTTCGAGAACAAGATCAGCCCCTAAAACTCTCTCTGAATAAAATAAAGCGTAGCCTAAACAAGTGGCTAAAAACCCTAATATATAGTCTAAAACACGTTTTGGGCTTCTGTATAAATATCTGGGCTTTTCTGCAATATCAACATTCTTCAATAAACCGCCGAGTCTGGCCCATCTGGCATATGAAACGATCGACACCAAAGGTGTGTCGATCGATGCATTCCTCAAATGTCCACAGAGAACTCTATCTCTCGGCCAAACACTCCAAAAAGCTCCAAAAAGTGCCATAATCACCAAATCTGCTCCAAATGTGCTTGTACCTAATAAATACCTGAAAAGACTCTAAAACATAGTAAAGGACTCGATAAATGAGATATATACCATGGTTAAAAGCCCTAAAATCCATGGTATATCAGGCCACTGTGCTAAAATCCTTCACAAACCGTCTATAGAAGATGGCTAATCCGTAGAAACTCCCGACATGACCGATCGTGGCCGGGCCCTGCGAACTCACAACAAAACCTAAAAAGACAAGCTTATCAGTGCAGAAGGTGCACTTCTTGAGGTTCGCATAAAGACCCTCCTTTCGAAGAGTATCTATTACTTGCTCAAGGTGCACCAGATGATCAGCAAAACAGCGACTATAGATCAAAATATCATCGAAGTAAACAACGACAAACTTACTGATGTAGGCCCTCAAGACCTGGTTCATGAGGCGCATGAACGTACTGGGCGCATTGGTAAGGCCAAATGGCATGACCAGCCACTCGTAAAGGCCCTGCTTAGTCTTGAAAGCCGTTTTCCACTCGTCGCCTTCCTTCATTCGAACCTGATGGTACCCACTGCATAGATCGATCTTAGAGAACACGGTCGCTCCGTGTAGCTCGTCCAACATATTGTCCAGCCGTGGTATGGGATGTCGGTACTTGATGGTGATGTTGTTGATGGCCCGACAGTCGACACACATCCTCCAAGACCCGTCTTTCTTAGGAACCAACAAGACTGGTACCGCACACGGGCTGAGACTCTCGCGAATGTAACCCTTGGACATGAGGTCCTGCACTTGTTTCTCCAGCTCCTTGGCCTCGGTTGGATTCACCCTATATGCGGGCTGGTTGGGCAGAGCCGCTCCTGGCACGAGATAGATCTGATTCTCAATGCCTCGTATGGGTGGTAGGCCGGCCGGTATCTCGTCCGGAAAGACATCCTTAATCCTGTCCAACAAAGAAACAACTTCCCGGGGAAGCTCAACATCGTCTGAACACGAATGTAAAGCCTCCCTGAAGACCATTAGTAGCACCTGCGTGTTCTGGTCAATAGCTCTAGAAACAGAATGTGAAGAGATAATTAAATTGGTCTTACGGTTCTTCTTATCCTTGGCAAGGTGTAGTTGCATCTCATGCACTTCCTGCGGTGTAAGAGGCGCGAGCTGATACTTTCGCTTGTCGTGCATGAACGAGTAGTGATTGGTCCGCCCGTTGTGAAAGGACTCCTTATCGAACTGCCACGGTCGGCCGAGTAATAAGTGTCAAACCTGCATAGGAACCACGTCGCATACTACCTGATCGTGATATCGCCCAATGCTGAAAGGTACGGTTACTTGATTTGCGATCCGAATCTCCGTGTCATCGTTCAGCCACCAAAGTCGGTACGGTCGCGGGTGCTTAGTCACTTGCAGACCGAGTTTATCAACCATGTTCCTGCTGGCCACGTTTGTAACACCCCCGACGCGTTCTACGGACGATAGCCGAGTCGGCGGTGCCACAATATGTCGAATATCGCCAATGTACCGGCACTGCCCATTGACTGGCCGATCCACTGTCGATATCCGACCCTCTCGGCAAAGGCCTAAGGCTTGCAAACCCGTACCCGTGTCAAGAGTTGTGTCGACTTAGACAAAGTCGTATATCATTAGGTACCAGAGGTTTTATGTCTCGTAAAATACGGGTACCTCGCAAAATATAGTATGTACATTAGTAATCCGTCCGGACAACCTTATTAAAACACGTATTAGTAATAATATCAAAACGTACTTAGATTTGTTGATCAACCCACTTTACAAATCTATACCGGTCACAACCTACGTCTGAATCCGCCCGCTACCCAACCTAAGGTTACCTGCGAGACAAAAGTTGTATAATGAGCAACCTTATGGGTTACCCAGTGAGTCCAGAGCCCTCTAACAATTATTAATATCCCAACCCATCCCCATAGCCGAAGCGCAAAGCAATAAACAATCACAAGCACAATGCAGAAGCATATAAACATACACAATGCATAACACGATCGCTTATCGTGAATGCCAACAAAGTCTAGATGAAGACACCTAACACAAGTAGAGGCCTCCTAGATGAATCCGACACCTCCCCCACTTGGTCACAGGTGGCTCCTTCCGACCACTCACGGCCGGCACCACTCTCTTTGGTGGCTTCTCCCGACCCCTCACGGTCGGGATCCCACACATAATGCTCGGGCGAGGGAGCTACCCAAGTCCAACCGAGCTTCTCGGGCAGGGGAGAGACCCGAGTCCAACCGAGCTAGGAGGTGACCAAACGAGAGTGCCAGAGCATCCTCCTAATCCATACCATGCAACACTTTCCGGGATGGTCCGCAACCAACCCCGTACTTATACACATCACATTTCCGGGTGGATCTCACATCCGACCCGTACTTATCTCATCATGCTTAAACAAACAAACAACGTCAACCTCGGTCCATGCCTCAACAACTTATCGGAATAGGATGGCACCTCCGTGCTTGTCCTAACCGATCCTGCATCACAACCGTTAAACATGGCATGCGACCGGGTTCACGATCAATCAATCATTCAACAACTCTCAAGCATGATATCAAAGCAAGCATGTCATAATAACACAATCAATATCAAGCATATAATAAACACGCCACGGAGTTAAATCAATCCCTAGATTCATCTCCTAACCGATCCCTGCAAAAGGAAAACGTTAATCCTAGCTATCGGGACTCACTCTCGGGTTTTCGGTTCGGCAGAGGTTCGGTTCCTAAGCGCCTCTTTCCTCACCTCCTGGCACGCCTTTCCTACTCTCCAGGGACTCCTAATCCTCTTCCCGAACTTCCGGAACGCTCGTCCTTCGGCTCGCTCTCGATCGGGGCTCGGTTTCTCCTTACCGGCGACTTTCTCTCTCTAAAACGTTTCTCTCCTTTCTCTCTCTAACTTTTCGGTTTTGGTCTGAGAAATGTGAGTTTCTGAAGGGGCTGAGGTCCTATTTATAGGAGAAAACAAGCTGGTGGTGGCAGTTTAGGATGGCGGCCTCCGATTGGCCGGTTCTGAGGCGAACATGCGTCGCGACATCTCGGCGCCACCGTGCTTCATCCCGGCGGCGACACCTTGCGTTCAGCATGCTGGAGGACACCTCTGGAGGTGTGTTGGCGCCACCAAGCCACGTCCAGGAGCTGACACCCCTTCCAGCCATGCGCGACGACATGTCGTGCTTCCCGATTACACCTCGTGCTTTCGCTCCGATTACACCTCGTGCTTCTGGGACACCTCGTGCTTACGCCGGACACCTCGTGCTTTCCGACAGCTTGTGCTTCCGGAAGTAAAAACTTTTATGTGCCACGTCGTGCTTTGGTCCGTCGGGCTTTCGTCTCACCTCGTCGTGCTTCTAACCCGATAAACCCGATATTTCCCGATTTAGTCGCAAATGCGATATCTCTTCAACCGTGCACTCTTTTTAAATTCTGTTTCGACCAAAAGTCTTAGTTTGAGCTCCTCTATCACCCCATAATAACGCCCAACCAATTTGGAATTTTCGGATTTTCGGCTGTTCCTCGGCCGTCTTTCATATCCTTCGACCGTCGCATAATCCGCTCGTCCGTTTTGAATTCCGACTCGACCAGAAGTCTTAGAATGTCTTCATTAGCTAATGCCGTTGATTTGAAGTCAATCGCACAACTTTGAATTTTGTCGTTCTTCGTCTGATCCAACCCGACTGGTCGTATTCCTTGTACTGACGTTTTACTCCTTCGGGAGGGTCATTACATTCTCCCCTCCTTATTAGAATTCGTCCTCGAATTCCAATAGTAGAATCGTCCTCGGCTTCTTCCGTCTCATTGCGTCTTATACTCGCTCCGCTGTTTGGAGACTTGCGGTTTCTCTTGCATCTCCGTCATAAGTTAGACTCCTCCGTGAGTCTCGTGGTAGCACACGATGTGCTCGTTCTTGCACCGTATTGTTTGGTCTCGTCTCCTTCTCGGTACTTAGTCCATCTCCGCTCTTCCTCCGTCTATTCTTTCTCCGCGTCCTTAGTCGTTCTCTGCTCCTCTCCGAGGTCCGTCTATTCACTTTCCACGTCGGTCTCTACGCCTCCTCGAGGTCGGACCACTCATTCTTGGTTTCTGTCAACTTTGTGCGTCGATCCTTCCCGGCCTCGATGTTGTAAGTCGTGATCACTCCTTCCTGGAGCTTCCTTCCTCCTCGTCAATCCAATCCATGGGTTGGCCCTCCTCGTAACTCTCTTGGCCAACTTCTTCTAGTGGCCGGTTACTTCACGTAACCTTTCCATCTCCGTCTCTTTGGTAAGTCTCGTTCATCTCGTATGAACGCCTTCTTCTCCCAAGTTCACGACCATTCTTCGTCCCGTCACTTGATGTCTTACTTCCAAGTTCATCCACCTTCTCGTAGCTTCCCCGTTTCTGATCCTACGTTCACCGATCTCGGGAAAAGATCGTGACATTGTTGATCTCACAACAACTTGACGCCCAATCTCTCCTTGAGACCTAGCTACCTTCCCGTGGCTATTCCAACACACACCGGTCTCAAATGCTCACCGATCTCAAGATGAGATCGTGAGGTTGACGATCCCGCAATAGCCTGATGCTAAACGTCCCGCCGAGACTCTAATACCTTGCCGTAGTCAACCCACCAACTCGCCTTTGTTGATCCCGCCATGGTCAATACTAGGCCTCAATCGTTTGCCTCAACCATCCACCAGGGTTTTCACTATAAATGGCCTGCTCGGGCAATGGTTCTCGGTGCTGGGCTTTTAGGATAGACGTCCTAAAAGTCTTACTACTTTCTATCCTAAGGTTTTTGGGAAATCACCTCTTCCCGGCAACCTAAGGATCACTCACCAACACCAACCACAATAGGAAAAACTTTCCTCAAAACATTTAAGCAAATTAAACCATTCATGCTTAAATAAAATCCATTCCAAAAACGATTTTTATTTAACATAAAACTGTTACCGCACACAAATATTTACCCGGGTCTTACTAACGCTGAACACACTTTCAAGCGTTGCCCGTCTACACACACAACCAGTGTACATCACAATACACATCATACACATCAAGCATATATATCACACATATATGCATCACACATTAGGAGTTTATTTAGAACCCATACATACCTCGTCTTTCGGATATGAAGCGGTCCCTGCAAAACAAACTCCTAACTTACTATACTATACTACAATCCTAATCTTACTCTTCGTC
Organism: Orychophragmus violaceus; assembly: GCA_030180135.1. NCBI lineage: Eukaryota > Viridiplantae > Streptophyta > Magnoliopsida > Brassicales > Brassicaceae > Orychophragmus > Orychophragmus violaceus. The sequence continues at coordinate 81,604,867 of CM058232.1, read as the reverse complement.
CGTCCTTCACATTGGATCGTCACTTGATCCTTGAGCCGACGATGGGCGATCCACCGGAGTTACCGAAGATGGGGATCGCATGCCCAAGTCTTCTCGGCATCCTACAAATCTTGATAACAAGGTGAGTCTAAATCCCCAACCTATCATTCTATCGGCATTCGGACACCCGGATTCTTAAAAAGTTGGTTGCGACTCAAATGACTCGATAAAACGTTTTGAAAACTCTGTCCCGTGAGCATGATCATGAACCATGCTCTGATACCACCATTTGTAACACCCCCGACGCGTTCTACGGACGATAGCCGAGTCGGCGGTGCCACAATATGTCGAATATCGCCAATGTACCGGCACTGCCCATTGACTGGCCGATCCACTGTCGATATCCGACCCTCTCGGCAAAGGCCTAAGGCTTGCAAACCCGTACCCGTGTCAAGAGTTGTGTCGACTTAGACAAAGTCGTATATCATTAGGTACCAGAGGTTTTATGTCTCGCAAAATACGGGTACCTCGCAAAATATAGTATGTACATTAGTAATCAGTCCGGACAACCTTATTAAAACACGTATTAGTAATAATATCAAAACGTACTTAGATTTGTTGATCAACCCACTTTACAAATCTATACCGGTCACAACCTACGTCCGAATCCGCCCGCTACCCAACCTAAGGTTACCTGCGAGACAAAAGTTGTATAATGAGCAACCTTATGGGTTACCCAGTGAGTCCAGAGCCCTCTAACAATTATTAATATCCCAACCCATCCCCATAGCCGAAGCGCAAAGCAATAAACAATCACAAGCATAATGCAGAAGCATATAAACATACACAATGCATAACATGATCGCTTATCGTGAATGCCAACAAAGTCTAGATGAAGACACCTAACACAAGTAGAGGCCTCCTAGATGAATCCGACACCTCCCCCACTTGGTCACATGTGGCTCCTTCCGACCACTCACGGCCGGCACCACTCTCTCTGGTGGCTTCTCCCGACCCCTCACGGTCGGGATCCCACACATAATGCTCGGGCGAGGGAGCTACCCAAGTCCAACCGAGCTGCTCGGGCAGGGGAATGACCCGAGTCCAACCGAGCTAGGAGGTGACCAAACGAGAGTGCCAGAGCATCCTCCTAATCCATACCATGCAACACTTTCCGGGATGGTCCGCAACCAACCCCGTACTTATACACATCACATTTCCGGGTGGATCTCACATCCGACCCGTACTTATCTCATCATGCTTAAACAAACAAACAACGTCAACCTCGGTCCATGCCTCAACAACTTATCGGAATAGGACGGCACCTCCGTGCTTGTCCTAACCGATCCTGCATCACAACCGTTAAACATGGCATGCGACCGGGTTCACGATCAATCAATCATTCAACAACTCTCAAGCATGATATCAAAGCAAGCATGTCATAATAACACAATCAATATCAAGCATATAATAAACACGCCACGGAGTTAAATCAATCCCTAGATTCATCTCCTAACCGATCCCTGCAAAAGGAAAACGTTAATCCTAGCTATCGGGACTCACTCTCGGGTTTTCGGTTCGGCAGAGGTTCGGTTCCTAAGCGCCTCTTTCCTCACCTCCTGGCACGCCTTTCCTACTCTCCAGGGACTCCTAATCTTCTTCCCGAACTTCCGGAACGCTCGTCCTTCGGCTCGCTCTTGATCGGGGCTCGGTTTCTCCTTACCGGCGACTTTCTCTCTCTAAAACGTTTCTCTCCTTTCTCTCTCTAACTTTTCGGTTTTGGTCTGAGAAATGTGAGTTTCTGAAGGGGCTGAGGTCCTATTTATAGGAGAAAACAAGCTGGTGGTGGCAGTTTAGGATGGCGGCCTCCGATTGGCCGGTTCTGAGGCGAACATGCGTCGCGACATCTCGGCGCCACCGTGCTTCATCCCGGCGGCGACACCTTGCGTTCAGCATGCTGGAGGACACCTCTGGAGGTGTGTTGGCGCCACCAAGCCACGTCCAGGAGCTGACACCCCTTCCAGCCATGCGCGACGACATGTCGTGCTTCCCGATTACACCTCGTGCTTTCGCTCCGATTACACCTCGTGCTTCTGGGACACCTCGTGCTTACGCCGGACACCTCGTGCTTTCCGACAGCTTGTGCTTCCGGAAGTAAAAACTTGTATGTGCCACGTCGTGCTTTGGTCCGTCGGGCTTTCGTCTCACCTCGTCGTGCTTCTAACCCGATAAACCCGATATTTCCCGATTTAGTCGCAAATGCGATATCTCTTCAACCGTGCACTCTTTTTAAATTCTGTTTCGACCAAAAGTCTTAGTTTGAGCTCCTCTATCACCCCATAATAACGCCCAACCAATTTGGAATTTTCGGGTTTTCGGCCGTTCCTCGGCCGTCTTTCATATCCTTCGACCGTCGCATAATCCGCTCGTCCGTTTTGAATTCCGACTCGACCAGAAGTCTTAGAATGTCTTCATTAGCTAATGCCGTTGATTTGAAGTCAATCGCACAACTTTGAATTTTGTCGTTCTTCGTCTGATCCAACCCGACTGGTCGTATTCCTTGTACTGACGTTTTACTCCTTCGGGAGGGTCATTACAACGTTAGTACAAGAACCTCCATCGATAATAAGACTAAATACCTTGATGTTCACGGTACAACAAGTGCGGAAGATGTTCTCGCGTTGAACCGTCTCGGGATCAACAAGCGCACTGAGAGCTCTCCTGATCACTAATAACTCTCCAGAGTCAGGATACTCTATGGGCGTCCCTGTATCAAGTTCCTCCATGTCTTCATCCTCCTGTTCATCCTGAGACTCGTACTCGCCGGCTTCGTTCAAGATCATGACTCTCCGATTTGGGCAGTCTCGAGACATATGTCCTTTACCCTGACACTTAAAACATGTGATATCTTGAGAACGGGACGTACTAGTAAACTTACCTGGGTCTGGTCGCTTGGGCTTAGACGTCTCAATGGTCGGCTTCTTGAACCTGGACTTAGAGAGAAATCGCAACCTTGGGGTTTTTCTTTGCTAAAATCTTACTTGGTCTTATTAGCAACGAAAAGAATGGCTTAAATAGCCAATAGTCTAAGTTACAAGTGGGCCAAAAAGGGCCTGGTCGAAATCATTAAAAAAGAAATCAAGGAAGAAGGTTGGACGGGCCAGATTCTCCTTCTCTTGAAGCGGGCCTTGGTTTACCTCATTAAAAACCTTAGTGGGAAAACCCAATTGGGACAAAACCACACTTAAGGGAAAAAGAGTATAATCTAATTCCCAATGAGATGTTGCACGTACTCCTGGTCGCCAAACATAAGTTTGAAGCCCACCAAGTCCGTGAGCTTCCAAATAAGGCAAGTCCAGCAACCTTCGGGTTTGATCTTGCATATCTTCTTTGTCCGAGCTGGTATTGGTGTGATTCCAAATATCATGCATTCCCTGATGAATCAAGAATCCATAACAAGTTCCTTTACTCCTTGATCCATCCTGGTTCGTTCTGAGCACTCCAAAATGTGAAAGTCGGTCTTTATCGGATTCCCTGAAACTCACCTGTCTTGAAACGAGCATAACTCCTTCATAGAATATGGTCTTGATGTGATTCCACTTTGTGAAGATTGCTTGGTGAATCAGGTTTCCAGAACAGGTTGAGGTGCAGCTTGATTCCTCTTGGTCCATTCGCAATCCTCTCTTGAATGCATCTATATCCGCGGACAGGGCTAACTGGACAGCTTCTAAACATCCTCCAAGATGATCTCGAACCCAAGCTGATTCTTTCTGACCAAACTCTTCCAAATAGAATACTTTATGGTGAATATCAAGCCTGGCATGATTGGCTTCCATCAACTCTCCTATGGACATCTTCCAGGACACGGTTAGGGCTCTGGGAGGTCGGTCATCGACCATCTCCAAACGGGATCGTTCCAATTCGGTTCTGGAAAGATCATCACTCTTGAAACATGTTGTTGGCTTATGAATCCTTGATCCCAAGTCATTGGGTCTGGTAGAACATGCATTGGCCTTCTGAACCTCCTCAGGTACGTTCCGCGGGGTCGGGAACAGCTCAGTTAGCCTCGTGGTCAAGGCCGGTACGTACCGCTCGTCCGGGCCGGGTCTGGAGGATCCGATGTCCTAATCAACTTACTGCGAGACCGGCGCTGGAAGGATGGTTTAACCCACTAATCCATTTATGCTTAAATTGTCCTAGAATTGAACTACGCTCTGATACCAACTTGAAACGTCCTGACCCACTTTTTCCCACCCGAATGTAGTGTCTAGGTCGACTTCCTCGACCAGACTTAGGCCAATTTCGAATTTTTCCATACTTAGAATTATTTTGTGTTTTCAATCCGAACTAGACAAGCCTTTTTAAGCATAAAACATACTTAGATAGATTTTCGAGGTTTAAGTACAATGATCTGTTTTGCCACTAAGTTATTACTTTCATACTTAGCCAAATCTACCCAAAGTCTAGCCATCCTTTCCATCCAGCCGCCTTTAGTCTCGCGCCTAAGCCTTCTCAGAACGATTACCTGCATCCACAAAGGAGGCATAAGCAAACGGATTGCTTAGTGAGAGCGGTCGTCCCGTCTCAATTAGCCATAAAAATAATCACGCAACAAGCCATACATTCAGTCAGTCTATCAAGCTTATCATCAGTACATACACTTAATCCGATCTAATTGTTTCAAGGCAATGAGCCAGCATCTCAAGGCAAGAAACCAATCAATCGATCAAGTAAGCAGTAACAGAATGGCCTGAACAGATAGATACTTAACCTGATCTGATCATTCCGAGTCAACAAGCCATCTTCTACGATCCAGCATCAAGCCTTAACGAGCAAACTGCCCTTAAGCGCATGATTTGATCTAGATGCTTGAAGAAGAGAATCGATCAATCGGTTAAGTCTCAGAAGAAAACATAAGTATAGATAAGCAAGCAATCAAAACAATCCTAGCCAACTAAACTCAACGAATCTATGCAAGCAGACAATCAATCTATAGCCACGGTCACGCACTCACCTTAGTCTTTCGGTTCGGATGATGAGAGCGGTTTTTCTGACACCTCTTGTGCTCGAATCCAACATACAATCGCCGATCCAATCAGTACAGCAATCCCAGCCAATTGCTTGTCCAACTCTCGGCCAAATCTCCACTTTTCTCAGTCTGAACGCTTAAACTCTTAAGAATCTCTCTCTCGATCTTTATGAGTTCTTATGCGGGAAAAAGTGATCAATATTCGTCTAAGGACGATTTTTGTCAGTCTGAGGACAGTTTTACTTGAGCCAAAACCGTCAAAAACTGCTCCAACGTCATTCTGATTGGCCAAGCCAATCCAACTGCCTTCCCCGCGCTTTCATCACTTGGCTGCGCGAGTTTTCACATAAACCTGTTCCCGCTCTTTTTCCTTGGGCGAAAATACTAAGTTTCGGCCAATAATCATTCCCGCCCAAACTCAGTCGGATAATCAACCCATGGACTGAAGCTTGGTCCGACAATCATAACCGCTCTGTCTGAAAGCCGACCAAACTTGTCCGAATGCTGACCTAACTTGTCTGAATCTCGACCAGTCAGCTCAACAACTCAAATTTGGTCCGAAAATCACTGTCTGAACTCTTCCAGCTCGTTTTAGCTCGGCTTTCACACGGTAAGCCTTACTATCAGATGAACCCTCGAGTTTTTAATATTCCCTGTCTTAAAAGGCCATTCCGGATGACCATCGATATCCCAATCCGTTCATCCTTGGAAAATGGGCGTTACAACTCTCCCCCACTTGGCTTAGACTCGTCCTCGAGTCTTACTCTTCTTGCCCATATTTTCCTTAAGTTTCTCAAACCACTTAGGAAATTTTGCCGGCATTTTTGCTTTCGTTTCCCAAGTTGTTTCTTCTTCACCATCACAATCCCAAACAACTTGTATCATCCTTACGTTCTTTCTCCTTCCAATATTCTTGATCTTTTCATCCAAAACTCGGACTGGTCTTCCTTCCACTGTCAAATTTTCCCTTAAGTCCGAAGGTGGCTCAGAAACAACATTATGCATGTAACTTATGCATTTCCTTAGCATAGAGACATGGAAAACGTTATGGAACACGTACATTGCTGGAGGTAACTCCAACTTGTAAGATGCTTCTCTGATTCTCTCCACAATCTTATACGGTCCTATGTACCTTGGTCTTAACTTTACATTCTTTGTTGCTCGATCTTTGCCTTTGTATGTGACTGTTTTGAGATAGACCATATCTCCAACCGCAAATTCCAACTATTTCCTCCGCTTATCAGCATAACTCTTCTATCTGTCTTGAGCTTCTTTCATCTTAATCTTCAACATCCTTATTCTTTCAGTTGTTTCCTCAACAAAGTCGTGGCCAAAGATGCTTCGTTCACCCACTTGTGTCCAACACAACGGTGTTCTGCATGGACGTCAGTAGAGTGCTTCAGAAGGCGACATTCCGATACTAGCTTGGTAGCTATTGTTGTAAGAGAATTCGGCCAGATGCAAGTATTGATCCCAGTTACTGCCTCAATCCAGAACACAAGCTTGCAACAAATCTTCAAGTGTCATAATCGTCCTCTCTAACTGTCCATCTGTGTGAGGATGATAAGATGTACTCATATGGACCTTTGTCCCCATTGCCTTCTGCATTGCTTTGCAGAAGGTTGAACTAAACTTTGCGTCACGATATGACACAATACTCACCGGTACTCCATGCAATCTCACAATCTGTTCCACATATAACTTGGCCAAAACTGCCGTATTATCCATCTTGTTGATTGCGAGGAAATGTGCTGACTTAGTCAATCTGTCCACGATAATTCAAATTGCATCGTTGCCATTCCGCATTGGCAATCCAGTCATGAAATCCATCGTGATCTTGTCCCATTTCCACTCTGGAATGGGTAAGGTTTGCAACAATCCGCTTGGAACTTGATGTTCAGCCTTAACCATCTGACAGATAGGGCATCCAGCAACCCACTTAGCAACATCACGCTTCATTCCAACCCAATGATAATACCGCTTCAGATCACGATACATCTTAGTTTTCCCTATATGTATCGAGAATCTTGACTGATGTGCTTCCTTAAGGATTTCATCCCACAACTCTTGATCCCTTGGAACACAAACTCGGCCGTTTACCAAAATCGTCCCATTGTTTGATTTCTGATATTAAGTCTTTTCTTTTTCTGCCTCATCGATCAAATCTTGATCCTTCTCTTGAGCTAACCGCACTCTGGTCAACAAATCCGCTTGATCTGCTGCACTTAGACCCAACGGTTCCACTTCGTCGGTCAAGGCAGTCAAACGCAATGTACTGATCATACTTACTAATCTGTCCATGTCTTTCTCTGAATCCGAAGCCACTCGTTTCCTGCTCAACGCATCAGCCACTGTATTTGCCTTTCCCGGATGATAGGCAATATCCAAATCATAATCGGCCACTGTCTACATCCATCTTCTCTGTCTTAAATTCAATTTCGGCTGTGTAAAGATGTACTTCAAACTCTTATGATCCGTGAAGACTTAGACCTTTGCACCATAGAGATAAGACCGCTAAATCTTAAGGGCAAAAACTACTGCGGCCATCTCTAGGTCATGAGTCGGATAGTTTCCTTCATGCTTCCTTAACTGTCTTGATGCATAGGCGATCACCTTGCCTTTTTGCATCAGAACGCATCCAAGCCCAACTCTTGATGCATCTGTATAAACCATGTAAGGCTCACCGTCCATAAGCAAAGCCAATACTGGAGTACTCGTCAGCATATCCTTTAGCTTAGAGAAACTCGCTTCACAGTCCGCTGACCACACGAACTGGACATCTTTCCCAGTCAGTCGAGTCATTGGCTGAGCCATACTCGTAAATCCTTTAACAAACCGTCGGTAGTAGTCAGCTAATCCCATAAAACTCCTTATCTATGTCGGATTTCTTGGTCTAGGCCAATCCGTTATTGCCTTGATCTTTTCTGAGTCAACAGACATTCCCTTGTCCGACAACATGACCCAAGAATCCGATTTCGCTTTGCCAAAAGCTGCATTTACTGAGCTTAGGAAACAATTCATGTTCCCGCAGTCTGTCCATAACCTTCCTCAAATGAGCCTTGTGCTCTTCCTTATCCTTGGAGTAAACTAAGATATCATCAATGAAGATGATCACGTATTCATCCAGGAAATCTCTAAATACGTTGTTCATCAGCTTCATAAAAGCCGTCGGTGCATTAGTCAATCCGAAGGGCATAACCAAGAACTCATAATGCCCATACCTCGTCCTGGAGGCTGTCTTCGGAACGTCCTGCTCAGCTACCGGAATCTGATGATAACCCTGAGCCAGATCGAGTTTTGAAAACCATGTAACACCTCGGAGTTGATCCAACAACTCGTCTATCCTTGGAAGAGGGTACTTGTTCTTCAAGGTTACCCTGTTCAATCCACGGTAATCGATGCAAAGTCTGAAACTTCCATCTTTCTTCTTGACAAACAAAACCGGTACGCCCCAAGCTGAACTGCTTGGTCGCACAAACCCTTTCTCCATCAATTCACTTAGATGTTTCTTTAGCTCGGCCATCTCTGCTGGATCCATCCGGTAAGGCGCTTTAGAGATTGGAGTCGTCCCAGGCTCAAGCTCGATCGTGAATGGATCAGATCGAGTCGGTGGTAACCCAGTCAATGACTGAAAAACATCCTCGAATTCATTTACCACCGGAATCTCACTCAGTTCAGCATTCGGCCCAACTTCCACCGTAGTGATTGTGGCCAGCTATGCTTCACATCCCTTCTCTAACATCCGCTCTGTTTGAATTGCCGAAACAATCAAACTTCCATTAATCAGTCTAACTCCCTGATACTCCAGCTTTCCTTGGTCAGTTTCAAACTTAACTCGACCGTGGTTACAGTCTAGATGCGCCATGTGCCTCCCAAGCCAATCCATTCCAAGGATAACATCGTAAGACTTCACCTGACAAATCATCAAATCGGCTGGCATGTTCACTTCACCGATCATCACAGAGATGTTTCGAACTTTTCCCATTGTGAACATAACCTGCCCACCAGCTGCTTGAACTTTCATCACTTCCCCCCATCATTTTCCTTCTAAAATTCACCAAGTCCAATCATGTCCGGATGCACAAAGCAGTGTGATGCACCGGAATCAAACAGAACATGGGTCGCCACACCACCCATGACTAAGGTCCCTACACATTCATCATCCTAAATGCTAAGCAACCTAGACTAAACACGCAACAGGCAAAGCAAATCACACAGAAATGCTAAGGTAAGTGATATGAGGACTCATCAGTGATCGAACGAGAGGTGGAAGGATCCTGAGACTCATCTGCAATTGTGTACACACGTGGCATGATGGCTTGCCTCTTCGCGTTCGGCTGTTATCCTTCACTTGGACGTTTCCCAGTCTGCTTAGCCAACTTCGGACAATCATTCTTGAAATGTCCAGCTTCACCACAGTTGTAGCACAACCGCTCTTTGCACCTTTATATTGATCCTTTGGCCTTGTATCCTCCTCTGGGCAGTCACGCACCTTATGCTCCAAACTTCCTCATCGATGACATGCTCCAGAAGCTTTCCTGCATGATCCCACATGTATCTTTTTGCAAGTCGGACACACACTGCAGCCAGCAGATGACTTGCCAGAAGGGTTGTTCTTTCCAAACTTCTTTTTTTCCCCAGCATCATTTCCGTTCCCAGCAACTTTGCTTCCTCGTTCAATCCTCCTTCCTTTTCCGCATATTTTTCCACTAGTGCGGCAACAGAATCATACTTACGGATCCTGTAACAAGTGTTCAGATCAACACGCAATCCACGTATGAACTTGCGCACCAAGGATTCTTCATCCTCTGCCTCACGACCAGCATACTTCTTAAGCCGATTGAACTCAGCTTTGTACTCCCTCAAAGTCATTGATCCTTGCTCCAACTTAAGGAATGCACCTTCCAACTTGTCAAAGGCTTCTGCCGGAAAGTACTTCCTCTTAAATTTCTCAATGAACATAGCCCAAGTGCAAAGTTCATCACACATCTGACTTGCTACACCTTTCCACCAAGTGTGGGCATCTCCATCCAGATAGTGCACATCGATGTCTTTCTTGTAGCCATCAGGACCGTAGATTGAGTCAAAGTTCCGCTCCAACCTTGTCAACCACTCATCCCCATCAATCAGCTTTGTTCCTCCACAGAAGAACTTTGTCCCCAGCTTCCTCATGTGATTCATCACTTGGAGGTAGGATGGGTTCCTAGGCGCAGGCAACACATCCTCCTCTTCCACCACGACTTGTTCCACATTCACATAAACTTGTGGAGCATTCGGAATAGGTGCAACAACTGGCAGTCTTTCTAAGACTTGCCCCAACAATGCTAACACTGCTTCCAACCCGACCGGAGGAGTAGCAACATTAGCAGCAACGGCGGTAGCAATAGCAGCAGCCGCGGTGGCGGCAGCAGCATTAGCCGCATTCATCTCATTCCCAGCATTTGCTGCATTTCTCAGCATCATAAACTTCCTCTTTTGCAGCATTCCTTGCCGCATTGTTTCCTGATGTCTCCCCAGTTTCACCCACATTTCTCCTGGTGGTTTGGTTACTCTTAGCCATCTGCAATAACAGATCAGTCAAGTTAGCCCCCTCACTAACTTGTTAACAGAACACAGAATAACCTACCGCGAGACCGGCGCTGGAAGGATGGTTTACCCACTAACCCATTTATGCTTAAAATGTCCTAGAACCGAACGACTCTATGATTTGAAATGTCCTGACCCAATTTTTACCACCTGAATGCAGTGTCTAGGTCGACTTCCTCGACCAGACTTAGGCCAATTTCGAATTTTTCCATACTTAGAATTATTTTGGGTTTTCAATCCGAACTAGACAAGCATTTTAAGCATAAAACATACTTAGATAGATTTTCGAGGTTTAAGTACAATGATCACTTTTGCCACTAAGCTATTACATTCATACTTAACTAAATATACCCAAAGTCTAGCCATCCTTTCTATCCAGCCGCCTTTAGTCTCGCGCCTAAGCCTTCTCAGAACGATCACCTGCATCCACAAAGGAGGCATAAGCAAACAGATTGCTTAGTGAGAGCGGTCGTCTCGTCTCACTTAGCCATAGAAATAATCACGCAACAATCCATACTTTCAGTCAGTCTATCAAGCTTATCATCAGTACATACACTTAATCCGATCTTATTGTTTCAAGGCAATGAGCCACCTTCTCAAGGCAAGAAACCAATCAATCGATCAAGTAAGCAGAAACAAAATGGCCTGAACAGATAGATACTTAACCTGATCTGATCATTCCGAGTCAACAAGCCATCTTCTATGATCCATCATCAAGCCTTAACGAGCAAACTGCCCTTAAGCGCATGATCTGATCTAGATGCTTGAAGAAGGGAATCAATCAATCGATTAAGCCTCAGCAGAAAACAGAAGTATCGATAAGCAAGCAAATAGAACAATCCTAGCCAACTAGACTCAACGAATCTATGCAAGCAGATGATCAATCTATAGCCACGGTCATGCACTCACCTTAGTCTTTCGGTTCGGATGATGGGAGCGGTTTTCCTGACACCTCTTGTGCTCGAATCCAACAGACAATCGACGATCCAATCAGCACATCAATCCCTGCCAATCGCTTGTCCAACTCTCGGCCAAATCTTCACTTTTCTCAGTCTGAACGGTTAAACTCTTAAGAATCTCTCTCTCAATCTTCCTGAGTTATTATGTGGGAAAAAGTGATCAATAATAATCTAAGGACGATTTTTATCAGTCTGAAGAACGTTTTACTCGAACAAAAACCGTCAAAAACTGCTCACGCGTCATTCTGATTGGCCAAGCCAATCTAACTGCCTTCCCCGCGCTTTCATCACTTGGCTGCGCGAGTTTTCACATAAACATGTTCCCGCTCTTTTTCCTTGGGCGAAAATACTTAGTTTCGGCCAATAACCGTTCCCGCTCAAACTCAGTCGGATAATCAACCCGCGGACTGAAGCTTGGTCCGACAATCATAACCACTTTGTCTGAAAGCCGACCAAACCTTTCCGAATGCTGACCAAACTTGTCTGAATCTCGACCAGTCAGCTCAACAACTCACTTTTGGTCCGAAAATCACGGTCTGAACTCTTCCAGCTCGTTTTAGCTCGGCTTTCACACAGTAAGCCTTACTATAAGATGAACCCCCGAGTTTTTAATATTCCCTTTCTTAAAAGGCCATTTTGGATGACCATCGACAACCCAATCTGTTCATCCTTAGAACGCGGGCGTTACACTGAGCTTCTGGTGTTTTGACGCTGATAACTTTGAGCATGTAAGTTTCACGAATCCATTTTATTCTATTCTTAAATTTCTTGTGTGATCATATGAGTTTCAGTGAAGCTCATTTTTTCTATTCTTTTATTTCTTTTGCTTTACTACAGTCTGCTCTTTAGCCAATGCTATAGGATTTGTGTTGTTTTCCAATTATTGCAGCGGTGTTGTCATTGCTGAAGGCGTTCTAGGCGGTAACAATATTTTTAATTTCCAAGCCTGCAATAACTTTAATGTAATCGTCCTGATTCATTTCACGCATCTGTTTGGAAGCTTCAGACCAAAATCGATATTTGTATGAGGCGAATACATAGAAAAACAGGAAGAATTTTTAATATTTGTTAAAGGGTATTTTATTGATATTGGATAAAAAGGTTTTACAAGACTGTGAAGTGGTCATAGAGTTCATTGAAGTAGTTTGAAAGAGAAATGAGCATACAATTGCTAGCTTTTACAGACATTAAGAGCTAAAGGGGTAGACAGAGATAAAGTACCAAACACTACAAGAAAACATGCATTTGCGACTACAAGTGGCGACTGAATTTACAGTCGCTAAATTTTGCGACTACCTACTGACTCAGTTGCGACTGTTATTGCGATTAATAGAGAATAGTCGCTCTTACGTCGCTAAATTGCGACCACAACTTATAAGTTGTTATATATTCGCTACATTAGCGACTATATATCGACTAAATTGAGTTGCTAACCGGTTGCCTTTTAGTCGCAAAAACGGTTTAAACCCACGTTTTATTGTTTCGAATTTGGTGCACCTAATTTGTACCTAATTATTCGACTGTTATTAGTAGTCGCAAATTAGTCGCAAAAAGTCTGTATATACAAACATCGGTCTTCACTTCTCCTCAGTCATACAAACACCAAAGAAAGACGAAAATGTTGAGAAAAAATTGAGAAAAACCGAAAGGATAAGTTTTTAAGTGAAAAATGTTGGGAGATTATAAATATACTAATGGTCGGGAGTGGATGTATAAATGGATCGATGCATTGACTAGAAATTTCACGGCAGAGTTCATAGCGGGAGTCGATAATCATTTCATCCCGTTTGCAAATAGCCAGCCTTTCGCGCAGAGAAACGGCGGTAAGTTTCTCTGTCCTTGTGATATTTGCAAGAACGATAAATCAATTATGCCGGGGAGAAGAATACAAAAGAATTTGTTTAGGAATGGATTTATGCCTGATTATTATGTTTGGTATAAGCATGGAGAAGAAGTTGATATGGGTTTAGGAATGAGTTATGTTGATACGACATGGGTTAGTGGGAGTGAAGGAGTGGGTAATGTAGTAGGAGATAGATATGTGGATATGGTGAATGACACAATCTAAGAGTCATGACTGCCATGTTTTCATGCAGCGACTACTTCCATTTATCTTTGCAGAATTCCTAGACAAGAACGTCCACCTCGCGTTAGCAGGTACTGATTATTTATAGTATTTTGAATATGTAGTTTAATATAGTATTTTGTTTTAACCATTTTCTGTTTTAATTTCTTTATGTTGTAGAGATCGGAGGATTTTTTCGTGACTTATGTTCAAGAACTTTTGCAGAAGAGTCGCGTCCAAATTTCAAAACAAAACATAGTTTTGATTTTTGCAATTTGGAGAAGATCTTTCCACCATCATTTTTCGACGTGATGGAACACCTTCATATACATCTCCCCAACAAAGATGAATTAGGAGGCCCCGTTCAATACCGCTGGATGTACCCTTTTGAAAGGTTTTCAATGTGTTTTAATGACTAGGTTAATGATGGAATACTTTCAAATTTTATATTATAATTTGGCAAAATTTGTATTTTAATGCTTAAAATTTTACATTTGTTTTAAAAATAATAATTAAATTTGGAAAATAGCCACTATTTAGCGACTAACTAATGGCTAATCAGGGCTTCATATTTTTGGCGCCACAATTTGAGCCCAAAATCATTCAGGCCCGCCAAAATTTATAAAGACCGCCTAGTTAATTTGGCCCGATTTTCAGATAAACCAGACGATTTGGGTGAATTTTGGAAAACTTGGAAACTTTTCCTATGATTTTTCCAAAAATCGACTAAGTGTCGATCCCAATTCTCAACCCTAATTTCATTTCTTTCTTTCTCGAAAACTCGCTGCCTTTATCGATCTCGATCTGAGCTCTAATCTTTAACCTATCTCAATCTCTCTCTCTATGTTGGATCTCTATCTAAATCTCTCTATGTTTTGATCAATTTCCCAAACCTTAAATCTCTCTCTGTTCGACCTCTCGCTTTATCTGCGAAGGCCGCTGCAAAAGGAAGATGAAGAGATCGAGGGCGAGGAAGAGGTCGTGGCCTAGGAGCACCTGTTGCCGTCTTCAAAACCCAGCCTTCCTCATCCACACAGAGCAGGCCCACGAATCTACCTCCACAATACGACTTCACTCCGGCGACCGACATCTCTCTACCACGGCGTCCAAATCTGAGTCAAACCCAGCTGCATGTCCGCCAGTATCCACCGCCGACTCAACTCTTCTAACACAACTCCATGTCTCCAAGACATATCTCTCAAGGTCGTGGAACCTCTATGATCCCTCAAACTCAGACGGGAGACCCTTCGAATCCTCAATGTAAGGTTTTAGATTTGATGCATATTAGAACTGTTTTAAAATTTGTGTTTTAGAACCATAAGATGTGAATCACTTAGGAGCATGCTAAAAGTCTGATTTTGTTATGTGTGTTTGAGAGTTTGTTATGTGTGTATGTCTTAGTCTGTTATGTGTGTATGTCTTAGTCTGTCATCGGAAGTGTAAGTCTGTTATAGAGTTTATGTTCTTGACATTTTATTCTTGACATTTTGTTTAACTGATTCATCATTTTATTATGTGTTCTTGACATTTTATATGTGTGTGTGTGTCTTTGTCTATTATAAAGTTTTTAGGCCTCTGATTCGGCATTGATTTTTATAGAGTTTGTATTTGCAGTTTGTGTCTTGATTGTTTAACTGATTGTTTGTCTTAGTCTGTTAAGAGCCTATTGATTTTGTTTTACTGATTTATTGTCTTAGTCTGTTATAGAGTATTTAAGCATCAGATTTTGTATTGATTGTTATAGACTTTGTTTGATTGTTGGTCTGAGTCTGTTACAGACTTTAGTTTTTCTTTTATTGATTGTTTGTACAATCGATTGATATATATGACTTGATGATATAAGAGTTTATAATAGTCTAACTTGATGATATATGCTTTTGTAAGAGTCTTACTTTATGATTTAACTTGATGATATAGTCTACCTTTTTTATCGTTATTGCATGTCAGATGTCTCCTCCACAAGCCTCTCCAACTCATTCAGTTCAAGTGACTCAACCACCTTGGCAGTCTCCGCATTAGAACTCCAAAGCTTACAGTAACCAAACTACTGAAGTTCAGCATTCCAACCAATTGGATGACGATTCCGTTGACGGGGTTGACGACAATGCGTAAATTCAACCGAATCTCGAGGAAAGCCGTCTCCGCTACCTTGAGAGGCTGCTAACCATGCCAAACCGTGATAAGTGGACTATTGTGCACTCTCCTCTACTTCCTCAGCTGCCAAAAACCACTTGGTAAAATCTTATTTCTCTATCTCTCCAATTTGCTTGTTTGCTTAGAGTTATTATTGTACTTATAAGTCAAAATTTATTCTAATTCTTTGCTCTCTGTATAGTTTTGTTCGTGACAAGTCTGTCTTGGTCCGGAAGATTACTAAGATCTTCACAAACAAGTTTGATAGTGCATTCTATAGTTGGAGTCATGTGCCTCAGCAGCGAGCAGAGCGATACTTCCTTGAATTTGCGGTTAGTATAGTACATTAGTCCGTATTTTATTTTACTTTTCATTATTCTCTTACTAACATGATTCTACTGCTTTTAATGTAGAAAGAGCACACCTGGGACCCGTTGATAACAGGAACCGAGCAAGCATATCTTGAGGCGATTTGTCAAAGAAGAATGAAGAATATGGTCAGCAAAGCTCACATTGCTGGTGTGCGACCTGCATGGAGGTCAGACACAATCTGGAAAGAAATGGGGGCCTATTGGGACACTGATGAAGGTAAACAGAGGAGTGAGGCGACTTCTGCTACTCGGAATTCTGATCGTGGCAGTCTCAGTCCTCACAAGAACTACATTGGACAAAAGTCTTTTCAGCAAATTCACCAAGAAATGGTAATATATATTCCTCTATCTACTACTGCTTCTTTGATTTGTGTTATTTTCTTTAACTATTTATGTTTGTAACATTTTCAGGAAGAGCAGTTGGGTAGAGCAGACAGTTTTGGTGAAGTTTTTCTGAAGACCCACACAAAACCAGATGGAACTTACATTGACTTGAAGACACAACAGATCGCAGAGAAGTATGAGGAGAAGCTCAAAGCAAAGCAAGCCGAGATTGAGGCAGAAACTTCTGATGGGACTTTGCGACCTAGACACATAACCACCGATTAGTACAGTGAACTCTTTCTTCAGGTAACTATGCTTCTGGTTATTCATATCTGCAATTGCGTTTTAATGTTCAGGTGGAGTTTGTTTGTTGCATTGGGTATTGTTCTAAACTCTAGTTGCATATATGAATCTGTTGCGTTTTTGTCTGTCAGTTTCATATTGTTTTTGAGTTTATGTTTCTGTTCTATATGCCAGTTTCATATTGTATTTGGATTAATGTTTGATCTTACTTTGTTCTATGGTAGGAGTTTTGTAGTGAGGTACATGTGTTAATGATTCTGCTTGGTTTGGTTGACAGTCTTTTAGAGTTTATGTTATGTCTGTCAGTTATGTAATTGCTTAATGTATTTGGCGTTGTCATTCTTTACTCATTTCTTAACTGTGTCACTATCTTTTCTGTTTCCTAGTCAACAATTGTGGATGACCGAGGCCATGCTTATGGTATTGGAAGTCTTGGAGAGTCTCACGCCTCCGAAAAGCGCAAGTACTCGGGTATCTCTTCAACTTATAACTCGCTCCAACATCAGCTTGAAGAAGCTAAACGCCATATTGAATCACAAGCTGTTGAGCTAGCTCGACAAGCAAATGAGCAGAAGGAGTTGGGCATGGTGGAAAAATATGTTTAGCACACAGACCTGGCATACCTCGACTTCTGAAAAACCTAGACTGCTGAGACAACTCCCTCTTCTCATTCTCCTTAGGACTCCACTTGTTTAGACATGTCTATAATGTTCTAATGTTTTTGTTGTTTTTGTTAATGTGTGCACTTTAAGTTCTTAAGACTATGATATATCATGTTGTATATTGTTATAACGCATTAGTATTCATAATTTAACAGAGCATTCAAAATACAAAATCCAAAATAGTGGAAAACCAAAACCAAATTGGAATTGAATTCTTATCCCGGTTCAAGTTATTAGTTGGTACTTAGTCACTAATTAGTCGCGACAATAGTCACAAAAAGTCGCTAATTAGTCGTAAAATGGTAAAATTTTAAATTATGGATGACCAATTTAGTCGCTAAAACGTCGCTACATTAGTCGCCATATAGTCGCAAAGGGGTTGCTAATTTAGCGACTCCGAAGCGACCATTTATTTTGCGACTAAGAAACGACTGTAATAGAGTTGCTGTTTTGGTCGTATATTTGTCGCTCATTGGTCGCTAAATTTAGCGACTCAATAGCGACTAATATTAACGAAATATATATAGTCGCTAAATAGTCATAATCTAGCGACTAACATAGCGACTAATAAGATTAGCGACGAATGATTAGAGACTAACTCATTTAGTCGCTATTGGGTCGCAAAATAGAATTTTACGACTGAATTGCAAATGTTTATGCAGTCGCAAAAAGCGTATTTTCTTGTAGTGAAAACAAGAGAGTTAAAAACCAAGAGAGTTAAAGAACAAGACCAAGATAAGGAGAAAAATTGGAAGAATAATGAAGAGAATAGGAAGAAGAATAAAAAGCAAGAGTAAAAAGTATAGAATAAGTCAGAAAAAGAACAAAGAAAACAAAATAAATTATAGCGATGTCGGCTAACACTTACCGCAATCTGGATATCAATATCAGATACAAAATCGAACCATGACACTAACATGATCTATATGTATATGATATTTCCGGTATTATAACACATTGTAAAATTTGGATGTAAATGACGTCTTCTTTTTCCTACTTGTTCCCCATACCACATGTATGTTCTAATAAATCTAAGTTTTCTCTAATTCTCAACTACAAGTGCACAATGTATCATTTGCAGTATTTAGGGCTATCGAACAAAGTACTTCAGATTACTCGATAGATTATCAGTTATCAGATTAAGCTAAGTAAGATATGCTAAATGAAATAAGCAGAGCAAGAAAGTAAACAGTGTAAAAATCAATATGAGAAAGCGTCAGGTCCAGAGAAATTCTCAGAAAATCATGAATATAAGCTTATCAATCAATCGAGAATCAAAATTATTGTTTTTTCTAGAACTAGAATCACTAACTTATAACAAACCAACTCTCTTTGCGAATATAATTATTTATTTCTAGGAACCTAGAAATCCAAATCTCTTTGCGATCCTAGAGTTCTAAATATGCATAAATTTCAAGTTCGTTCGTTCACAATTTCCCTAAACCAAATCTCTTTCTGAATAGACAAATTGATCACATAGGTTCTTTTCTAGCTAATTAACCAACTCTCGCTGTACTAATCAACTTAATATCAATAATCTAAGTGGCCATTTCAGATTAAGCGTTAAGATCGACCCAGATAAAGAACTAGAAGTTATGAATCTCAATTAATCAATCAACATAAAATTCCATGAAATCCCTAGTGAGAATTCCTAAACCTAACAAGTAAACTACTCAGACCTGGCAATCATAACAATAGACATGATGAACAGAAAACTCAATAGAATAAAAGAGTGAAAGAAACATGGGTTCAAAATCTTCTCTATCGAGATACAATATTAGCTACAAAAAAACTCCAATATCTCTGAATGTAAAATAAAGCGTAAGTCTAAATAATGACTTAGAAAACCTAATTATAGTCTAAACCACAATTGAGGCTTCTTTTCAAATATATTAAAATTCTGGGCCTGCGTGTAGTTCTCTGAAACTCTTTAATCTCTCGCGAGAATCTTCAATATACACGGATGTGTTATATAGCGGGTTGACCGTAGAATACAGGGTTGACTTGCATTTAACATTGGTGGTGGGTTGATCTAAAATGTGGCGTCACTTCATGGGTTTATTTTTAGAAAACCCCTTGTAATCTCCAACTCTTAAAAATCTCGCGAGAATCTTCAATCAGGCTCGATGTCGATCGACACCGTCTCTCAAAATCGTCTCCAACTTCTCCTTTCTAGCACGAGTTCTCCAAATGCTCCAGAATACGTTATAATCTCCAAATATATTCAAAACTTACATAAACCTATAAAAGACTCAAAAGACTCTAAAAACAACTAAAAGACTCTAGATAAAGACTTATATCATTGTTTGAAAACTCGTAAAAACCATGATTTATCAACTCTCCCACGCTTAGCCTTTGTTTTCCCTCAAGCAAACATAAAACCTAAGTATGAAAAGGAGGTTTTAAAACAAAGAAATGCATTTGGTCGTTAGAACACCACATTCTAAAATCCCATAGTAAAGCCACATGAAAACGTACCTAACAGAATCAAGACCACCATGTACTTCCCCCACATTTAGAAACTATCCTAAGTAAACTCCACAGTACAAGTGAGAGATCCGAATTCACTATATTGAATTCTATAATATTAAGTGCAGTCTTACCGAGGGAATATCGATCGGAGAACACATGGACTCTAACTCAGTCAGCACCTGATAACACAGGCTGTCTTACTTTTGGTTCCTTTCCTCTCTCTTTTCTCACTCCAGCAGCTGATTTTCTCCACCAGTAACATTTTTTTATTCTATCAGCTGCTCTTCCCTTTTTAATTGGGGTGTTTCTTTAAACGCGTTTCCATGAAACATGAGAGGTAACAAGGTTAACTGCTACTCCCGTGATAACTTCGAAGCTACTAGCTTATCTTCAAATTAATCCTTTTTCTTATTTAGCTTGAAGGGAAGAGAGAGGGAAATAGTACTTACACAGACAAGTCTTTCAGGACTAAGGAGGAATCCGATCCAATGTATACCAAGCCCCTGGGCGAGAAGAATTTAGTCAGGTTAGGTGCAAAGCTAGTAATAGATTCTCTGAATACCCAAAAAGATATGAGTGTCATCGGTAGGTCGATCAGTGTTGGGTTTCTTCATTAGTCTCATATGCCTGTCAAGCTTGTTTCAATGGTTACTTAGTTTCCAACAGATGTGGTTGTTCCTTGAAAAATTAAGTTTTCCTACAAAAGTTTTGACTAGATAAACAGACTCAAATTGACTCTAAGAAAATAGAAAATGGTATGTCAGTAACTACCTCCCCCAAACTTAAACAACACTGTCCGCAGTGTTATAGAAGCTTGGGCTCGGGAGAACAAAGTCAAAACAAGAGAAGACTGATAAAAATCAGAATCCTTACATGTAAGTGGCATGTGTGTCGACCGGCACACAGGCTGGTGTCGGTCGACATAGATCGGGGTTGTGTCGAGCTAGATCGATTATCGTCCTCCTTTTCGAGTGTGGTGCTGACCTACATTGAACGTCTATGACATGTTCTTCACGCTTTTGCCACACGAAAGATAGGAAAATCAAAGCAAACAAAAACCAAAACAAAAAAAAATAAAGTATGTACAGACTCACCAGTGGGTTTCCTCCCAACAAGACTTTGGCAAGAGATCATGCTCTTGGGGAATTCTAAAAAGGTAAGGAATGCCTCTGCGAAAGTCTCCGCATCCAAACTGGTGTATAGCCGTCGTGGGCATGGGAGCGACCAAGGAATATGGGAAGAGATCGAGGGTGTGAGCAAAGCATGGGTGGGATACAACGTTTCCATGCATTCACATCAATGTATTCATGAGGTGAAGGTCGAGAAAATACATACGTTTGTTTTGGAGTGTGATGTCTAGAGCTTTCTGCTTAAGAACAGTTGCGGGTTCTGAAGATGTTAGAGTAGATTCATGATGAACCATCATCTTCTCTTCTCCAATATCAGACACTTTTTCATCACAATTTGAACATATGGTTCCACCTCAACTCTGAAAGTCAGACCATCAATGGTGGATCTTCGCATCTTGTCCATCTTGAAGTGCATATGCTTATCTCCCAGATGGACATCAATCAGACCGCGCCTCACATCAATAACTTCTCCACATGTAGCTAAGAAGGGTCTACCAAGTAGCAGAGGATCATCCGGTTCAATCTCCTATTTCATCACCACAAAGAATGTGGAATCAAATAGTTTCCAACTCTGGTAGGGATGTCCCTAAAAACTCCTGGAATCCTCTTCGATCGATCAATTAAGATTAGAGAGATCCTAATTAGCTGGAAGTCTATCAATCCTAACCTCATAGCCACAAAGTATGGCGTAAGATTTACATCGGATTCCAAGTCACACACAGAATCCTTGAAATTGTCCTTGAAGTGGAACAGTTTAGAACAAAAACTCATGGGTCACGAATCTGATTCTGCAACATTGTACTGATTTGTTTAGAGTATATCACTACCCTTTCTTTCAAATATCTTTTGGTGGAGAACATCTTCTTTGCATACCTCACAGAAAAGGATGAATTCTCAAAGCACCAACAAATATAATTTTAATAAGCTTCTTATTCATCATTTCCATATATTTGGCTTCATCTAGCTTTCTGTTTGGACTTCTTAAGAATTCTAGGGAAGGATATTTAGGGCTTGTAAACATTTTCTTCAACAGATATTTGAGCCTTCAAAAAATCTGGCTCAACACGCAAATGGGTTGGGTTAACCCGGGTGAGAAATATATATATATATATTTTTTTTTTTCCTTCTTCTCAGTTTATACAATAATCAGCTAATTAAGAGCATTTAGATTATTTATGCGGCCACTTACTCAAATACATATTGTGATAACCGAGGTGGTCACAAGGTCGGGATGCGCGTCTTGCTAGAGAGTTGACGTGCTCGGTCCGAAGGAACTAAGTTGTTCTTGAGAGAGAACCGACTAGATTCAGAGATAAGTAAGAATAAAGTAATGCTCGGGGTGAAAGGAGAGAAGATTGTGTTCTGGGTTCTTGGTCGAGAGTAATGCTCGGGACGAGCGTAGCTGGTTTTCAGATTTCCGAGCAGGTCGGAAGACGTGCTCGGTTTACAATTCGGGAAATTGACTCTAGAGAGAGAAAGTAGTAAGAAGTGCACAAATCCCAAAAAGTTACATTAATGTACAGTGACGACTCCTATTTATAGTAAAATACGGTCGTACTTTCTACAGGCCGTTGACCGCTTGTCGAGTTCGTGCGAGTTGGGCCGTACTTGGTGACGTGATGGGCCGAGCCGTACATTCCTTTGGCTGTTAGCGTAGCCGAGCTGACTTGCTGCTGTTCGGCTTAGCCGAGCTGACTTGCTGTCGTTCAGCTGAGCCGAATCGAGCCGATGACGATGGGCTCGGTTCTAGCGCGTTTGATTGGGCTTCTATTGCTCTATTGGGCCGGCCTTTATATCCAGAATAAATCCTGGGCCTTCTAAGTGGGTGGGGTGCTAAACCCATCTATAACAGTAAGCCCCCCCCCCAGTTCGTCGATCTTCATGATATTTGGAGTCGGCGGATTTGAAGATGTCTTAGTTGGGCCGGTATTTATTCGGTATAGGTCTGGTCGGCTGGCTTTGTTGTTTTCTTCTTGGGGAGTTCAAGGGTTTCTTGGGAAACGGCGAGATACTGAAGAGCCGTGTTGGTGTAATGATGATACCTATAACCGCCGGAAGCCGAAGAGTTGTGTAGGGGTCATCATTGCGCTTGTCTTGGAATCTTCCCACCTTGCTTATATATACATCGCGCTGTTTCTTCCCGTTTTCATTTCTCTCCTTCTGCAGGTATTTCGCTCTCCCTTCTCTCTAGAATTTTGTTCACTTTCTCTCTCTAGCTTTTGTTGTTGTACTTGTTTTGTAAATCATGAGAATCGACTCCCATTCAGAATCATCCTCGGATCGGGATCTTTACTCGGTAAGGCTATCCGAGGGTAATTCCGCTCAGTCCAGCTCGTCTACTGCTCAACGGGACTCTTTGTCGGGCTCGGCGCGGACGGAAGTTATAGCTCGGGGTTCTGAAGATACTCGGGCTCGGGTTCAGTCGGTTTCGGGTAGCATTCAGAGTTTTCGGGTTCCGTACCTGATAGATTCGGAGGACGACGGTATTCGGCCTTGGCTACCTGCGTTGGTTCAACCCTTGGGTTCTGCTCCGGTGAAGGCAGAGGCCGTGGCCTTAGTGGATCAGGCGCGGTGTGATAGGATGGTCTCGGAGCCGAGCAGGTCCAAAAAGGCTCGGAAGAACACCAAACGAACGGGCGTGGAGGGCTCGGAAAAGAAGACGCGTCCCCCTCGTCCTGTCCTTCCGACGAAATGCTCAGATGAAGACTTGGATTGGTTGAGGGATAACTGCGATCCTGGGGGCGTTGATCGGCTCGAGCTTCGCCTACCCGAGCCGCATGAGAGGCCTTGGGCTTGTCCGGATGGGTGGATATGCCTGTATGACTTCTGGTTCAAGGATATCCACCTGAGGTTTCCCTTGCCGAGGCTTCTCATTGCCTACTGTGAGGAAAGGAGAATTGCCCTGTCCCAGCTGTGTCCTGCGGCTGTTCAGAACTTGGTCGGTGCCATGATTTTGGCCTCCGAAAGTGGTGTGAACTTGACCCTTCGGTTTTTTGAAGAGATAGCGACGATTTCGACGAATCCTACAACTGTTGGGACTCGTTACGTCTGTATGAGGACTCGCTTCGGGGAGAAGGTCGTTATAGGAAAACCGTCCAAGGTTGACGATTGGCAAGATCGTTATTTTTACGTTCGGGTCAATTCTGCCTCGGTGCCCGACCCTGGGAGGCCGTATCGGACGCTGTGGAATCATCTTCATGATAATCTCTTTGCTTTGCTTGTTCCTCTAAATAGACTAACTCATCCTTGTTCTTTCTTTTTGCAGATCGTCATTTCTTTGATCTTCCTGCGCCGGATAACTTTCTGTCGGATCTTCATAAACTTGTTGCTCGGAGTATTCAGAGGTGGCCGGACGTTCACGCTGACCAAGTTAAGCGAGCCGTAGGATATTTGGACGAAGGTTGCTTTCTTCTTGTCCCCCTTTTTTTTGAGCTCGGTGACGCTTTCTAATCTTTCGAGTCTGTAGGGTGCCATCTTCGATCTGTTGACTCGTTGGCCGAGTACAATAGCCGTCCGTTCGTTCGATACACAAAAGGAGGGAAACAGATAGAAGAATCGATGGGCCGCATGGACTTGGAGATCGTGAACTACGTCGAGGAGAACCTCGTCGGTCAGCAGGAAAATCCTGTTATGGAGCAGGAGAATCCTTCCGGAACGCAGGTAAATCCTGACGCCCTGGATCCGAATCGACCGTTTTCGCCTTGGGTCGGGGAAGTCCCCTCGGGGATGGTTTTTGTGAACGAGTATCACCGAGATTTGTTTCGTCAGGTGTGCGCGGCGGTGGAGGCGGTTGAGGCGCAGAAGAAAAGGAAGAAGAAGAAGAGGTCGCGTCCCGAGGAGACGGCTGCCGCTGAGCCAGGGGCTTCTCTCGTCCCTGAAGACGGTCGGGAGACCGAGGAGACTGCTGACGTCCCTTCCTTGGTGAGGAGGAAGAAAAAGAAGAAGACTGTCGCTTCCGAGGGGCAGATGGCTGATGTCGCCGAGCAAAATGATGGTCTTGGGGGCGAGACTACCGACGGTGGTAGGACTGAGTTGGCAGTTCTTTCCGAGGCTATGGGTAAGCAGGTTGGGAATGCTGAGTGCCCGAATATTGAGGATGCGGCCCTTTTGGAGCATCCGGGTGATGATCAGGTCCTTGACCAAAGCGAAATGGATGGTCGGGAGGAGGATGAAAATGAAGACTCTCGGGATGATCGGTCCATTCCGGACTTGGACGAGATCGCCGGGTTGACTTTTTTGGGCGGGCCAGGTGAAGGAGCGTTCACGGATTATGGCTTCTCGGTGAGATATGAAGGTTCGAGGCCACTTCTTCGCGATGGGGAAGCTTGCGCGGACTTGCTTCGGCTGATGAGAGATAGTCCTCCGAGATCGCTGCCTCCAGTCACGCATACACACTTCTCTGATCGCAAACAAGCAGTGGCTAAGGATTTCGTTCGGGTGAGTTATTGTGTTTTTTTTTTATTGTGATTCTGATAAAATGTGGTTTTGACTTAGCTTTCCTGTTCCAGGGTTTTGCCAACTATAACCTGCTTTGTGACGAGTACGAACATAGGGGGGTTGAGCTCGAGAGGGCGATCAGCAGCTTGAAGAGGGAGCTCGGAAAGGCCGAGAGATCGATTACCGAGCTTGAAGGATACCGCGAGGCGGCAGCTGCCACGGAGGCGCTTCGTTGCTCCCTTAAGGTCGAAGAGGAGAAGGTGTCGGCCTTAGAAGCGAAGATTGCTAATCTCTCCACCGAGAATTCTCGGTTGGACGCTGAAAACAGGCAGTGCCTGACTGATAGCTCGAACGCTCGAGCGGAGGCTGACGAGTTGATAGTTCGGGTCTCCGATCTGCAGGATAAGCTTGAATCCGAGTGTGCTCGGCTGAGGTCTTCTTGTACGCGTGAAGTTTTAAAGGAGAATGAGCGCGTGTCGGGCAAAGCACAAGCTCGGCTTTCTAAGATCAAGAAAGCCAATGAGGAGAAAGAGCTCGGGCGGAGAACCCAGATACTGATGAATCAAGCCGCTGCCGTTGCGTCTATGTTGGAGACGCTGGTCAAGGAGGGGTTTGCTATTCCTCCTGATAGGATAGCTAAGGCGCATTCCGATGCTGCTCGTTTTAAGGAGGAACTCATCTCGATTGAGTTCACCGATCTGAAGGATGAAGATTTTACTATGACTCCACCGGGTAGTCCAGGTCGGGCCGCTGGAGGCTCTTCGGTGTCTGCTCCGGATCAACAGGCTTCGATCGAGAATGAGGATCGAGCTCCCGAGGCTTCTTAAATTTAGCTGTTTCTCTTTCTCTTTTTTTTTTTTGTAGTATCTTGTTGTAATCGTTCTCGCCTTCGTGCGTTTTTAATGAACTTGTTTTCCTTCTCGTTCCCATTCTTTTATTTATGTTTAAGTCGGAACAAGTGAACGAAAGAAGTGCTCGGTTTAGGTTAGATAGTCGATTTTGGCGAGGAGCGAGCAAGGTGCTCGGCTTATCCCGTAGGACCGACCGGGACAGTTATGCGAAACTGTGTTCGGCTTATTTTTTCTGTCAGTCGTCCTTGTGCGGGAACTGGGCCCGGCTTACTTAGTCGTGGGTTCCGAGACTATGCTCGTTGTACCACGGGTCGGGTGCGAGTAAGTGCTCGACTTACCCCTAAGGTCTGATCGGGACAGTGTGCGAGAGCTATGCTCGGCTTATTTTCTGTCGATCAGCCTTGTGCGGGAACTTGGCCCGGCTTAGAAGTGTATCGAACATCTGGCCAAGATGTCGATCTGTTCGGTGCGATTGAGACAGAATTTAACTTGATAAAATTTTATTATTGATATAGCTGAGCCTCGTGAGAGGTTGCCTACGTACCCCGAAAGGGGATCAAGCCGATCGTAGTTCACTTTACATATTACTCGAACTCGTGTATAGCGAGCTCGGTTTTGGAACGAGAGATGCTCGTTTTTTTTTTTTTTTTTTTTTTTTTTGAGCGCGATGCTCGGCTTTTCCATGAGCGAGTTATGCTCGGCTTTAGTAGTAGTACCTCTTTAGCTTATTTGCGTTCCAGGATCGTGGAATGGCTTCTCCCTTCATCGTTACGAGCTCATAGACGCCGGGTTTTACTACCTTCGAGACGATGTATGGACCTTCCCAATTTGCGCCGAGCTTCCCTGCTCGGTGTTCCCGCGTGTTTTCGAACACTTTCCTGAGGACGAGGTCGCCTTCTACAAAACGTCGACCCTTAACCTTCTTGTTGTAGTGTCGGGTGATCTGTTGCTGGTAGTTTTGGAGGCGTAGGAGTGCTCGGTCTCGTAACTCTTCTGCGTGGTCGAGGCAATCAATGATCATGTTGTTGTTAAGCTCCTCGTGCTCGGGCGCAACACTCAAGCGTATTGTCGGGACGCACACCTCGGCTGGAGACATTGCCTCCATTCCGTGAGAAAGTGAGAAGGGGGTTTGACCGGTCGATGTCCTTGGTGTGGTTCGATGAGACCAGAGAACGCCGTCAAGCTCGTCGGCCCAGAGACCTTTCTTGCTCTCCATCCGTTTCTTCAGTCCGTCAATGATCGTCTTGTTTGTCGCCTCGGCCTGTCCGTTCCCTTGTGGGTATCTCGGGGTGGACTTGCTTAGACGGATCTTCCATCTTGCACAGAAACCTTCGAACAGATTGGAGATAAATTGGGACCCGTTATAGGTTACAATCTCGTACGGGACGCCGTGGCGACATATTATGTATTTCCAGACGAACTTCTGAACGTCGATGTTTTTGATTTCCGAGTAGGATTCGGCTTCGACCCATTTGGTGAAATAATCGGTCATTATCAGGATGAATTTCTTTTGATGCGAGGCTGGCAGGGGCCCGACGATGTCCATGGCCCATCTCATGAATGGGTAGGGTGTGGCTGCAGTGGTGAGAAGCTCGGGTGGCTGGTGTATGCTTGGGGCGTGCCTCTGACATTTCTCGCATCGGGCAACATAGCTCTCACAGTCAGCGATCATGGTTGGCCAGAAGTGACCGAGTCGCTTTATTTTTGTGGCCAATGCTCGGCCGCTTGTATGATTTCCGCCTGCTCCTTCGTGAGTTTGCTCGGTGACCCATTTGATCTCCTGCCCGTTTATGCATCGTAAGAGTGCCTTGGACGCGCTCCATCGAAATAGTTCGTCCTTCATCATTACGTACTGAGCGCAGCGAGCTTTTAAACGGCGAGCTGCCCAACGATCCTCGGGGACCTTCCCCGTTAATATATAGTCTTTGATTTCGTCTCTCCAGTCGATGGTAATAGTATGCTCGGGATTGGTATCCCTAATTACCTCCTCGTTGCTTTTGTGAGCATCGTCCAATCCTTCTTCTTCCTCGGTAATGAGAAGTACGTCTTCGTTTGATGCAATGCTTGGCCGGGCTATGCATTCGACTGGAATAATTCGACGAAGGTCGGGGTCTGAAGTCGATGCTAGGGCGGCCAGTGCGTCGGTAGAGGAGTTGTCGCTTCGGGGAATCTTTGTTAGCGTGACTGAGCCGATTCGCGCGGTAATTTCTTGGACGAGCTTTAAGTACGCGTCCATGCGTTCGTTTTTTGCTTCATATTCCCCGTTAAATTGGTTCACAACGAGCTGAGAGTCGGCGAACGCGTCTACTTGCCTTGCCCCTACTACTTCGGCCAGTCGTAATCTTGCAAGCAGTGCTTCGTATTCGGCTTCGTTGTTAGAGGCCGGAAATCCTAGACGGAAGGATTGCTCGATCAGTTCGCCGGTCGGGGAGGTCAGTTTGACTCCAACTCCTGAACCGTTTCTTGATGATGAACCGTCTACGAACAGAGTCCACTTCTCCTTTGGCTCTTGTCCTTCGGCTATGGTGAGCTCGGGTGGTAGTTCGATGATGAAGTCTGCGAGGACCTGGGATTTGGCGCTGGTCCTGGGCTTGTACTCAATATCGTATTCGCTGAGCTCAACTGCCCACTTAGCGATCCTTCCTGATTGGCTCGGGCTGTGCAATATTGTTCGGATCGGTTGATTTGTTAGGACGACCACCGAATGCGACTGGAAATAGGGGCGGAGCTTCCGGGCTGAGACGACGACTGCCAACGCGAGTTTCTCAAGTGTGTTGTAGCGTGTTTCTGCGTCGTCAAATATCTTGCTGATGTAGAAGATTGGTCGTTGATCGCCTCGGTCGTCGCGGACGAGCACACTGCTGACTGCCGAGGTTGACACAGAGATGTATAAGTACATCGTCTCTCCTTCCTCGGGTTTGGCCAGAATTGGTGGGGTGGAGAGGTAGGTCTTTAGCTGTTGAAACGCGTCCTCGCACTTAGCGTCCCACTCGAATTTCTTGTTCCCACGAAGAAGATTGTAGAAAGGGAGACACTTGTCCGTTGATCGAGAGATGAATCTATTCAGGGCTGCGACACGTCCGGTTAGTCGTTGGACTTCTCTGGTGTTCCTTGGAGATGGGAGCTCGGTGATCGCCGTTATTTTCTTCGGATTTGCTTCGATGCCCCTCTTTGTGACGATGTAACCAAGGAATTCTCCCGATGTGACCGCGAAAGTACATTTTGCTGGATTCAACTTCATTCCGTACTTGTTCAGGCTCGCGAAACATGTTGCGAGGTGACTGATGTGGTCGTCGGCTAAAGCGGATTTGACGAGCATATCGTCAATATAAACTTCCATTGTGTTGCCGAGCTGGTCGGCGAACATTCGGTTTACGAGGCGCTGGTAAGTTGCTCCTGCATTCTTGAGCCCGAAGGGCATCACTTTGTAACAATATGTCCCGCGGTCAGTGATGAAGGAAGTCTTTTCTCGGTCGTCTGGGTGCATCATAATCTGATTATACCCGGCGAAGGCGTCCATGAACGATAGTAGCTCGTGGCCGGTGGTCGCTTCTACGAGTCGATCAATGTGCGGAAGCGGGAAGCTATCCTTTGGGCATGCCTTGTTGAGGTCGGTGAAATCTACGCATACTCTCCATTTACCGTTCTTCTTTTTCACTACGACGGGATTTGCCAACCAGTCCGGATATTTCACCTCGGTGATCGAACCTGCCTTTGAAAGTCTTTCTACCTCATCATTGACAGCTTTGGCGCGTTCGGGGCCGAGCTTTCGTCTTTTCTGTTTGACTGGCTTAAAGATCGGATCGACGTGCAGTTTGTGACATGCGATGGTCGGGTCGACTCCAGTCATGTCAGTCGTCGTCCAAGCGAAGGTCGCGGCGTTTTCCTTCAGGAATTCTATCAGCTTGTCTTGTAGATCAGCTCGGAGGTCGGCTCCTATTCCGACGCAGCGTTCGGGATCGCGAATATCGATGTTGATTTGTACTATCGCGTCCTTCTGCGGGCGGTCGGGAGGTGGCAGTTCGATTCGAGGCTCTGCGACTAGGTACGCTTGTGATTTGTGGCGCATTTTATGTTCGATACGGAAGCATGTGCGGGATATCCTCTGATCTCCTCGTAGTGTATACACGCCGAATGGGGTTGGGAACTTGACACATTGATGATACGTGGATGGGACTGCCCTCATTTCGTGAATCCAAGGCGTGCCGAGGATGACGTTGTACATAGCTGGTCGGTCGACGACTACGAACTTGATCGGCTTGGTGATTCTGCCGACGTAGACTGGGAGTTTGATTGTTCCGATTGTGTTGATCGAATCTCCCGAGAAGCCGGTTAGTGGTCTCGTCGACGGTTTGATACGGTAGTCGCTGAGCTCCATATGTTGCAGTGTTTCTCTAAAAATTAGGTCGACCGAGCTGCCGGTGTCGATCAGAATTTTTTCAACCTCGCAGTCGCCAATTCGCATGGCGACGACGAGTGGATCGTTATGCGGTCGGTCCACTCCTTCGGCGTCCTGTTCGGTGAAACTCACTTCCTCGCCGATTCTGAGCTCGTCGGTGGCGTTTCGTCGGTAGTGCTGGGCTGCCGTGGCCCTCCGTTCGTATTCTTTTATCGATCGAACTGAGTCGTTAACCATAGGCAGTCCTCCCATAATCATGTTTATTCGTCTCCTTGGACGTGCTCCGTCTTCCTTTTCTTCGTCGCGAGCCCTTTTATCCGTGGCTGCTGCTGCGTTGATTTGTTCGATCTCCTCGTCGAAAGCAACCTGTTTCCTTCGTTATTCCTGGACGATCCTGAAGCGCTCGGCCTCGTTCTTTGGTTGCGCGACCTGGTTGATTTGCTTCGGGTGAGGTTTGTTGCGATCCAGCACTAGTTTCTTCCCGTCTTTTTGGTAATCGGCGAAGAGGAGGGCTTGAAGGTTTCTGCATTCCTCGGTGCTATGACCCGTTCGCTGGTGATATTCGCAGAATAACTTGCTTTTTTCGGCTCCTCGGACGAACTTGTTCCACGGCTTGCCTTGATTTTGACCTTGGTATCCTTGGGTGGGTCGTTCCTGCTGATGATTTTGAGAGCGGTCGGGATGACTTTGTCGTTGATCCTGATGGGAACGTTCCTCGTCCTGTCGGTGTCCTTGCAACTGATCGCTGACATAATACGACGATTTCCCTTTTCTCGCGGTTTCTTCTTCCTTGGATTTTTTGTAATCCTGATCGTAGTGCTGCCGAGGTTCGTATTGTTCGGTACTCTTTTCGGTTTTGTCTTTCGTGGTCGAACTCTTGGGCCCAAACTTCTTGGCTAGGGTTTCTTTTTCTTCCTCGAGTTCGACAAAGATCGATGCGCGGTGGAGGGCGTCCTCTAGCGAGCTTGGTCTATTTTTCTTCAGTTCTTCTCGGAAGCTTGATTCGTACCAGAGGCCGTTTCGTAATGCGGGTAGACCTTCGCTGTCGGTGATCGTGATTTTGGCCAAAACATTTTTGAAGCGGGTGACGTACGATCGGAGGCTTTCCCTCGGTCCCTGGGAGATAGCCCATAGGTCGGCGTTTGATACCTCCTCCTGAATATACATCGAGTAATGTTTGAGAAAGGCGTGTGTTAAGTCGCTGTATCCGTCGATCGAGTTTGGTTCCAAGCGGGAGAACCAATCCAGGGCCGAGCCGGTCAAATGCTCGACGAACAGTTGGCAGTAACCTGCGTCTCGTTCCCCGACACTGAACTTTGTCCTCCCCATTGCAATGCGGAATGCCGTCAGAAACTGCCTTGGGTCGGATTTACCGTCGTAGG
Organism: Orychophragmus violaceus; assembly: GCA_030180135.1. Taxonomy (NCBI): domain Eukaryota; kingdom Viridiplantae; phylum Streptophyta; class Magnoliopsida; order Brassicales; family Brassicaceae; genus Orychophragmus; species Orychophragmus violaceus. Next base: position 81,572,785 of record CM058232.1, on the reverse strand, counting down.
TCGTCATCTTGATTTTGACCGCAGAGATAGGATGCTCAAACTGGATATCCATGAGGCGCCGAGTGAACGGAGTGTTCTGAGTTTCTTCCAGTACACGGTCAATTTTTGGGGCCGAGCTGATCGCTTGATGGACTTTGGACGTCATATTTTTCAACATTAGCTTTATGTCTTCAATTTCGTTGTCTCTGTGCGCGTCGGGCGCTGAGCCGCCCGGGACATCCGTGTTGGGAGGTTGTTCGTCCTCGGTCTGCTGCTGCGTTACCGTCCGGTTTCTCGGATTTGGAGGTGGCGTTTCTTCAAATAACGCTCGGTGAAGATGAGTTCGAGGAACGGATCCTTGTTGACTTGTCATTCGCAGATCGTTGATTTGTCCCTGGCATACCGCATGTGCCGTGGCGAGCTGATCGAAGCGTGCGTTACTTCCCTGAGAGAGTTCGGCTATTTGAGTCATGAGAGTTTTGAGCAAAGTGGACATGTCCTGCTCGTTTGTCTGAGTTTCCACTGCTTGTTGTGGTCGTTCGGTGTTTAGAGGTTGCTGCTCGGCGCCGGCCGGCTGAATGATTGGATCTGCAACCTGAGAAACGTGCTGGGGTTGCCCTCTTGCTCGGGAGGCTGTTTCCGAGCTTGTTATGTCTTCGATGTGGACGTAATCCTTGTTCGATGGAGCTCCTGTCATCGCTGAATCTGTCCGTTAGCGAAGAAAAAACTTAATTCCCCACAGACGGCGCCAATTGTGATAACCGAGGTGGTCACAAGGTCGGGATGCGCGTCTTGCTAGAGAGTTGACGTGCTCGGTCCGAAGGAACTAAGTTGTTCTTGAGAGAGAACCGACTAGATTCAGAGATAAGTAAGAATAAAGTAATGCTCGGGGTGAAAGGAGAGAAGATTGTGTTCTGGGTTCTTGGTCGAGAGTAATGCTCGGGACGAGCGTAGCTGGTTTTCAGATTTTCGAGCAGGTCGGAAGACGTGCTCGGTTTACAATTCGGGAAATTGACTCTAGAGAGAGAAAGTAGTAAGAAGTGCACAAATCCCAAAAAGTTACATTAATGTACAGTGACGACTCCTATTTATAGTAAAATACGGTCGTACTTTCTACAGGCCGTTGACCGCTTGTCGAGTTCGTGCGAGTTGGGCCGTACTTGGTGACGTGATGGGCCGAGCCGTACATTCCTTTGGATGTTAGCGTAGCCGAGCTGACTTGCTGCTGTTCGGCTTAGCCGAGCTGACTTGCTGTCGTTCAGCTGAGCCGAATCGAGCCGATGACGATGGGCTCGGTTCTAGCGCGTTTGATTGGGTTTCTATTGCTCTATTGGGCCGGCCTTTATATCCAGAATAAATCCTGGGCCTTCTAAGTGGGTGGGGTGCTAAACCCATCTATAACACATATCTTCCAATATATATATATATATATATATATATATATATATATATATATATATATATATATATATATATTTTTTTTTTTTTTCTTCTTCTCAGTTTATACAATAATCAGCTAATTAAGAGCATTTAGATTATTTGTGCGGCCACTTACTCAAATACATATCTTCGAGTTGACAATGATCTGAATGTGTTCTTTCGATATGGACTAAGCTATATGTTTATTTAATGTGTTGATCACGCGCATGAGGGGTTGTACTTTGTACAACATAACTCTTAGTGGTGTTTTTGGTTAACCTCTCTACGGTCCATGACATAGAGTTAAATTAAGAACATCTTCAACGCTATGAAACTTCTTTGAAGTTTTTAACAATAAAATATTAATATTTAAAAAAAAATTAAATATGTATTTAGTTCTTTCTTTAAAACAAATCTTATCAATCACAAAACAATTGTTTTCATAATTTTTCGTAAGTTTTTTTAAGGTTTTTCATTTGAAAAACGATTCTATCATTTTTTTTCCTTTTTTTAATAGATGAGATATCCACTAAATATTAACGTTGGAAATAGTCTAATTTTTTTTTGTTCTAAACTTGGATTCCGATTAAACGATTAGTTTGTATAATTTAAAAAGATCTAATTTACGCAAGAATATTATTTCACCGATTGATTTATATTCAGAGTTTATCAAAACCGGAATCATTGCAGCGAAGACCATAAAATTGATCAACCACGTGGTGGAAACGACACTTCAGATTGCAGAAGGTACAACGTATACTCGAGCCAAGCGGTGAGGGAATGTCACGATATATGTGGTGGTGGTGGCAATGTGAAATCCACACAACAATAAATAATTTATTATTATATAACAAGAATACACAGTAGTCTAATATTTTAATAATCAATGTATACTCGAGCCGAGCGGTGAGGGAATGTCACGATATATGTGGTGGTGGTGGCAACGTGAAATCCACACAACAATAAATAATTTATTATTATATAACAAGAATACAAAGTAGTCTAATATTTTAATAATCAACGTATACTCGAGCCGAGCGGTGAGGGAATGTCACGATATATGTGGTGGTGGTGGTGGTGGCAATGTGAAATCCACACAACAATAAATAATTTATTACTAGATTTTGATCTGCACTTAGAAAGTGCGGGTTTAATTTTCTTTACAAATTTTACTTTTTATTCATTTTGTTAATAGTAGTTTAGATTTTTAATTATGTAATCTAATTTTGATTATAATTGTTTAACCAACATTATAAACAGTGAGTTAGCAATTTAGTTTTTTTTTAAATGAATTATGTGTTATTTGGAGGAGATATATCGTAAGGATTAAGAGATTAAAATAACGATTTCGTATTATATATTTTAATCTGTGTTGTATCGTAAGATCATAGTTTGGAAAAAAAATATATATATGTGAAAACAACTATTGTAAAAGTTATGTGGTATATGTTTAATTGTTATTTTATTTATCTAAAATATTATTTTATAAAATACATGTTGTAGTCGTATATATAATTTGCAAATTTGATGGAACTATCCGTTAAAAACTTCATTTAAACATAAAACATAATTTGTCGCTTCAAATATTTGAATAATATAAGTATGAAATCATTTTAATATTTTATTAATTTTAAAATATATCAGCTGAAATTATTTACTATATGCGAATTTTTGTTTAGAAAATTTATAATCGAGATTGGCTAATTAATTTTTCAACCCGTTTAATTAATTAAATATTTTCAGTTTGATGGAAAAACCTGCTAAAAAGTACAATCGTAAAAACATCAATCGTAATATGTGTATATATATATATATATATTTGAAACAAAATAAAAAATATATTAAAATATATTATACATATATTTTGAATTAAATCATAAATTAGAGAATCTTAATTTATATATAATAGTTGATGTATAAATTATTCATTATATTTATCAATTAATTTGTTTTGATTTTAATTAAAATGGAAAGTGGAACCCATTAGATTTTGGTTGTTTGGCTACATGTTTAATAATTGTCTTGTTTGGAAACATGGATTGTAGAGATAATGTTATATTCCCTAATTACCCTTAATGAAGGTTACAAATCCTAATAATATCAAGGGCAAATTTCGGAAACAACATTTATGTACCATGGTCAGTCACCTGTTTTAATAGTATAGATTATATAACAAGAATACACAGTATTCTAATATTATTATTTTTCTAATATTTTAATAATCAACAGTATTTGTTTTATAAAGATGCTTCTAGCGAGTATAAAAATGAGACATCCTTTGTCTTTGGTTTTCTTAACTACACACCAGTCCTGTTTTGTTTCCTTATCTTCACACCAAAGTCGTTTTTACTTACGATTCTTGAATCAAACAGAGACGATATCTTGAACAGTTATTTAACGTCGCTCTGAAATCTTGTTTGTACCTTCGATTATAAATGAAAAACTATTAAAAACGAGAAATATATAAAATCTGACGTGATCATGTAAACAGCCAAAATTGAAGAAATATGGGAACTTGAAACATAACGTAAGCAGCCAAAATTGAAGAAATATGGGAACTTGAAACATAACGTTTAATCTGCAGGTTTATCCGAAACCTGAAATAGACCAAAGTAAACAGTAATAAGGGAAATATATGACCAAAGTTGCACGAGATTGTATAATAAAACAAAAGAAACAACAACTAGAAATGTAGAAATGTGGAAAAAATAATAATCTAGAAATGTAGAACTTGGATGACGTTTTGAATTGTTTAAAATCGAATACGAAACCATCTACAGTACTTTTGAAAATTTTCCGTCTAATCACACCAACCAAGTAAGAACATGTACATTGGTGAACCTCAATTTGGGGTTCTTAAGAATTTTTTAATAATTTTTTAAATAGTTTTTTATAATTAAGAACTGAATGTTCTTTTGCTTATCCATTGATGAATCCTTAAATGGGGTTCTTAAAAAAAAATATTTATAATTCTAAATCAGCAATCTTTGTTTTGTTGTCTTCAGAAAGAATAACATTGCTGGATCTTATGTCTCTATGGATTACAGGAGGCTGCGACTTCTCATGAAGGTATTCTAAACCCCTAGCTGCCTCAACCGCTATTTTCACCCTCATTATCAAGTCAAGTGTTGGATCTGGTTGTGCCCCTTGAACTCCCTTCCTACCTGTAATCAATTACATGGATCATTGTGTTTATGCCTGAATCATAGCATGTACAACGTCTAAGAACAACGTCTCCTGCCACACCAATATACTACTAAACTCATTACAATCTTAATAGCAGAATGACTGCAATACATGATTGATATATCATGGTTTTTACCGGTTTTATGGCATGATATAAGTGCGTTTTAGAGTCTTTTTGTGTTTCTTTAGAGTCTTTTACATGTTTTATTAGGTACACACACGTTTGGAGTAGATTTGGAGTAATTGGAGCTATTTGGAGCATTTTGGAGTTTTGACCCGAGAGATAGAGCTCACTGTCCAGAACAGAGTAATGTGTCGATCGACACACATCAGCATCGATCGATGCACAGCGATTTGGGCCAGTCTCGGCGAGAGTTAATGAAAAATGATGAATTTTCAGAATTGCCCAGAAGTTCCAGATATTTACACAGAAGCCCCAAGACGTGATTTAGCTATTTAATTAGATTTTTACATCAGTTTTAACATATGCTATCATACTTTAGAGCTGAGAGTTTTTAGAACTATTTGGGGCTGATATGATCTTGTACTACATCTTGTTTTTGGAGAAGATTTTGAATTCCTTTACTTATTTAATCTCTTTTATGATATCTAATTATTCATTGATTATGTTTACATATTCCATGTCTGAGTAGATTCATAGTTAGGTTTAGGGATTCTCATTAAGGATTTTATGACTTGCTAGATATAATTAATTCAGTTAAGGATTCATATCAATAGATGTTCTTCAATCGAAATTGTGTTTAATGCTAGTTCTAACTTGATCACTTAGAATCTAGATCTTAGGTTGCTAGATTGACACGAAAGTGTGGTTTAGAATCTGAACTATTTAGGTTGAGCAATTGAATTACTCGCACAGAAATTTGGTTTAATTGAATTGTGAACATATCGAACTTGATCATTAAAGCTGGTTTAATCTGTTAGGAATTACAAAGACATTTGGATGCAATTAGGCTTAGAGAATTCTCACAACGAAAGTTGGTTAATTCTATATTTGTGTTTTGAGTTCTAGAACTGTACCTAATTTGATCCTGACTGAATGATTTATTTGCTTGTCTGATTTCCTGAGAACTCCCTAGACTTAGCGCCCTTAGTTAATTGCTTACAACCCATCCTGCTACGATTTACTTTCCTGCTTGCTTTTAGTTTTCTAATCACATTTGCCTTCTCCTAGTTTAATCTTTTCTGTTCTAATTCTATCGTTGCCTAGAGTCCTCGTGGATTCGATCCCTAAGTACTACATTGATATTACTGTCCACTTGCAGTTAGTATAAGGTTTAAAACTTAGAGCCTATCAAGTTTTTGGCGCCGTTTCCGGGGACTCTTTTGAGTCTTCGATAGATTCGAACTTAGGGTTTAGACTAGGATTTTTATTTTTTATTTTAGTTACTAATTATTTCTCTGTTTCTTCTCTGTCGCAGGTTTTACTTTCGCATAGCATCGATCGTTGCATCCTTTGTGTCGATCGTTACTAGGCGATTGGAGTTGAATTGATCGTTGCACTCTTAGCATCGATCGTTGCTTGGCGATTACAGATAGTTTATGCAGACGCGTGATATTAGAAGTAATCCGAATACTAATCTCGTTAATGATAGGTCAAGAATTAATCCCTATTCTAAACTGCAAGTGAACAGCAATGTCAAAGTAGTATATAGGGTTATCGAATCCACAGGGACACTTGGTTTCAATAGATCAGAACAGTAGAGACTAATACTAGAAAGAAAACAATATGATTGAATTGAAAGCGGTGCGAGAAAGTAAATCAGTAGCAGAGATTAACGGTTGTGAAAGCAAGTAATTAAAAGCGTCAAGCCTAGGGTATTCTCAGGAAATCAGACAAGCAAACAGTTCATTCAGCAAGGATCTAATTAAGCACAGTTCTAGAACTCAAAACACAGATATAGAATTAACCAAATTCCTTTGCGATAATTCTCTAAGTCTAAATGCAGCAAACCAAACTTTCGTTTGCGAGAACTAACAGATTAAACTAGCATTAATCCCAAGTTTGATATGTTCACAATTATCCTAAACCAAACTTCCGTTTGCGCAAAGTTTAATTGCCCAATTTAATTAGTTCAGATTCCTAAACCCCACTTCCGTGACGTATTTAGCAACTAAGATCTAGATTCTAATTGATCAGGTTAGAACTAGCTTTAAGCACAATTAAATTGAAGAACAGATATAGTTTGAATCCTTAACTGAAATTGAACAAGTCTAGCAAGTCATGAAATCCTATATGAGAAACCCTAAACCTAACTTGGAATCTACTCAGACATAGATAATGAAAACATAATCATATGATGAATAAATTGCATAAAAGAATAAGAGTAAAAGGGGTTCGAAATCTTCTCCAAATACAGATGAAGTAATAGGTTCAGATCAGCCCCAAAAGATCTAAAAATCCTCTGCTCTTAATTATCAAAGCGTAAGTAAAATAAACACCAAAATCCTCTATATATATGCCTAATCTCGGCTGGGGCTTCTGTGTAAATACTGGAACTATCTTGGGCTTCTTTGCAAATCGTCATAATTTCATTAAACCGACGCGTACGGCCCATCTCGCTAGTGTGTCGACCGATGCACAAGGTGTGTCGGTCGATGCATGATCAATAAATCGGACAGTGAGTTAAGCTCTCGGCCAAAACGTCCCAAAAGTCCCAAAATGATCCAAATATCTCCAATTAGCTCCAAACCTGATTAAACCTGTAAAAGACTCTAAACAAAGACAAAAGACACTAAAAACACATCTATATCATGGTCTAAAATGGGTAAAAACCATGATATATCAACTTCCCCACACTTAGCCTTTGCTTGCCCTCAAGCAAAACATAGAACTAAAACATGGTGAAGAGGTTTGAAAACTCTTCAGAAACTCATTTCATCCTAGAAGCTACAATACTCAGATTCCCCTTAGTAAACCACTGAAAGAATCAATCACAGGATATCAAGACCAACATGTACTTCCCCCACACTTAGCAACTGTCCTAGGTAAACTCCACAATCACATTCAAGCATTCAAATTCTCCCTACTGACTTCTGCAAGTATTTAAGTGCGGTCTCACCTAAGGAGTATCGATCAAAGGGCACATGGATTCTTACCTTATCAGCTCTAGACCACCATACTATCTTTCTCTAGTCCCTTTCTTCTCTTTCCCTTCTTTAACAAGTGATTTTTCCCCACTGGGTATCATTTTATTTTTTTTATCAGTGTTCTTCCCGTTATGGGGTGTACTTTGGACACATTCCATGGATCACATGAGAGATAATAGTGTTTGCTACTATTCCCATGACCACTTCGGAGTTACTAACTCATCCTCAGTTTATTATTATTATTATTTTTTTTTTACTTTATAGAAGGGGAGAAGGGAACTAAATAGGATAGGTTGACAGGCTGTGTCAGAACTAACAAGGGAATCCGACACAAAGTATACCAAGCCCTTAGGTGAGAAATCTAAGTCAGTTTTAAGGTTGAAGTCAGTAAAAGGATCCTCTGATACCTGAAGTGATGTGGGTGTTCCCAATAGGTTGATCTGTGATGGGGTTTTCTAATAGTTAGAGATAGATCCTGCAACTTCATCCCAATGGTTACTTAAGTTCCTGCAAGTCTTGTAATTCTTCTCAGAAAATCATAGTTTCTTACTTAAACAATTTTGACTCAATAAAACAATTTTTTTTTGAAAAACGGACTGACTCTTAAGAAAACAGAAAACAAAAGTCAGTAGCACCTCCCCCACACTTAAGACACACTGTCCCCAGTAGTGTCCAGCGAAGGATCGGTAAAAAGAAAGTAAAAAAATTGAAAAGGTTATGTTGAGTTCTGTCGGGTTTACCTCTGTCGCTCAGGCATCGATCGTTGCACTAAGTGCATCGACCGTTACTTGGCGATTTTCGTGTATGATCGATCGTTGCTCAGGACCGCAACGATCGCTGCAATGCGATTCCTTTCGTGTTGTGACGATCGACACAGAAGTGCGTCGATCGTTGCACTGCGATTTATCCGAGACCTGCAAACATAAACTCACCAGAAACATAAACAAACGTAAAATCCTAACAAAAACACCAAAAATTAAGTAGAAAACACCAGTACCTAATGGTGGGTTGCCTCCCACCCAACGCTTGTTTAAGGTCAATAGCTTGACCGGACGGATGGGATTTTTCAAGTACCAGGAGGTCCTGACAGAGACTTTTTCTGTCTCTGTTCAAGTCTCCTCATCCAAGGTGGTGAGTAGGCTGTTGCGGAATGCTCATGTCCAAGAAAAGATGGAGTGAAATGTGCTCCAGGATCTATGACCATAGTATTATCCGGCTGCCCAAAATCTGCGTCTCTTATGGTGAATGTCTGCCCATCTATCAGTGGCTTTCACAGCTTATCCATCTCATAGTGCAGTGGTTCATCTCCCAGATGGAGGTCTATCAAGCTATTCCTAACATCAATCAATGCTCCTGCTGTAGCCAAAAAGGGTCTCCCAAGCAATAATGCTTCATCCGGATCACAGTCATATCTCAGCACAAGGAAGTCTGTTGGAACTAAGTAGTTTCCAAATCTCACCGGAATGTCCATAAGGAGCCCTTCAGGAACTCGTATGGACTGATCAGCTAGGACAAGAGAAGTCCTAGTAGGAGTAAAATCCAACATACCCAGCTTCTCTGCCACAGAGTAAGGCATTAAACTTCCAGCAGCTCCTAAATCACACAGAGAACGTCTAAAACTATCCTCAAAGATAGAGCAATCCAGCACAAAGACTCCAGGATCAGGCAGCTTCTTTGGGACCTTAGTTAGCAGAACATCACTAATATGCTGAGGAACTATTATCACCCAGTCTTTCAGATCATCATCCGGGGGCAACATCTTGTTCAGGTACCTCTGCACACATGGATGATAAGGTGGATCATCAGAAGTTGGAATTTCTTCCAATTCTTCACCAATCTCCTCTAGCTTCTTAAGCTCTTCAATCTCTTGCCTAATTACTCCAGACACTGAGGAGTGTTGTCTAAAAATCTGTTCGTAGATCTCCTTTTGAGTAATCTCAGAGGCTCCATTGAATAGGCGATCAAGCTCCAAGTCAGCATCTATGCCGTTATCATCTGACAGTTCTGTCTGTTCACGCCCTGCAACGACCGACACTAAGGGTGTGTCGATCGTTGCCATCCCGACGGGTGCATCGGTCGGCACAGATGTTGCATCGATCGACGCACTGCAGCAGATTTCACCCGAGAGTTTTTCACAAATATCCGAAAATTCTTGTTCTGTCACCAACTCAGCTGTACTTAGCTCAAATCTTTCACCTAGGTGAGATCCATCATTAATGTACACAGACCAGGCCTTAACATGAGTGTCTGCCACTCCTTTTCCCTTCAGTGAGCTGGACATCTGGTTCACCTGAGTGTCCAACTGCTTCATGTGAGTGCTCAGAGACTCAAATTTCCCGTTGAGGTCTTCATAGACAGCGTCCAACTTCTTGTTGCAGTCCACAAAAATCTTGGTCTGACTCTCAATCAGTTGTTCCATCATAGCCTCCATTTTGCTCTCATGGGCTGTAGGTGCAGGAGGAGTCTGATAGGATGTAGATCCATAGGTTCTCTGAGTACCTTGTCCATAGGTCTTCTGAAAACCACCAGTCTGTCCTCCATTGGAGAATCTGTTTCCCTGTTGATTACTAAATCTATTACCTTGGAAACCAGAACCTCCTATGAAATTCACATCTTCTTCCTGAGTTTCCTCCTCAGTCTGAATCACCTCTACATCTTGGGCAAAGTGGACAGCTTTCTTACTTGTCAGGAGATTGTAAACTGTGTCCAATCTGGATCTTATATTAGCTATATCAGAATTCTCTACAGTTCCACCAGATTTCTTCCTCCTTTCATCCATTGTCTTGCAACTGTTGCTGCCAATCAGGTTCTCAATCAACTGCTTAGCTTGTGTAGGAGTCCTGGTGTTGAAATTAGCATTACTGGAATTATCCAGCGCAGTCTGATAAGGGAGATCTATGCCTCTGAAGAAGATACCAATCAGCTGTACTTCTGTGAATCCATGGTGTGGACAGTCACGCTGATACTGCTTAAATCTCATCCAGGCAGTCTTCAAGGGCTCCACAGCTCCTTGGGAAAAAGTGAGTATGTCCTGTCTGGACTGATCTGAGCGCGCATCATCATAAAAGTGACGCAGGAACTCACTCTTTAAGGCTGCCCAAGTAGTATACTGACCAGGTGCCAGTTGTCTCAGCCATGCACTAGCGTCTCCAGCAAGACTGTGCGGAAATAGCTTAAGGAACAGATAGTCCGGGCATACTCCTTCATACTTCATGCCAGTGACTATGTCCTCAAACTTGTCAATGTGATCCATAGGCTGCTCTGCTTGAAGACCATGGAAAGCAATCTGTCTCATCAGCTGGTAGTAGATGGTCTTTACCTCAAAATCATTCCTCTCAAAAGCAGGAAGCACTAGAGCTGCTCGGTTTGCATGAAACTCATCAGGTCTGTTGTAGTCAGCTAGTGTCCTCTCATGAACCACCATCTCTCTACCTTGGGCCTGTCCTCGACCCTGGTTTTGGTTCAGCTCCTGTTGCTGTTGCTCAGGAGGATCAGGGATGACATTCCCTTCAGCATCAACCCGATGCCCAGCAGCATTGTACGGGTTGTTATCTTGGTCCCTCAGGGTACCTTCAGCATCTGGTATCAAGATCAGACGTTCTCGTACCATTCTCTCTCTCTTTTCTCTTCTGATAGTCCTTTCTAGACGTCCAAGTTCCTCTAGTCCGAGATTAAGCAAGCTCGAGTTCGGATTACTTCGAGTTTTCTGCGTTGGCATAAACTGTCTGTAATCGTCCAGCAACGATCGATGCTAGCAGTGCAACGATCGATTCAATCTCAGAATCGCCTAGTGACGATCGACGCAAGGGATGCAACGATCGACGCAAGGCAAAAGTCGTACCTGCGACAGAAAGAAACAGAGAAAAAGTTAGCAAAATATAAAAACAAAACGAAAAAGCAAAAACGAAAAGAAAAATTTCTAGTAAAAACCCTAAGTTCGGTCCTATCGAAGACTCTAAGAGTCCCCGGCAACGGCGCCAAAAACTTGATAGGTCAAGAATTAATCCCTATTCTAAACTGCAAGTGAACAGCAATGTCAAAGTAGTATATAGGGTTATCGAATCCACAGGGACACTTGGTCTCAATAGATCAGAACAGTAGAGACTAATACTAGAAAGAAAACAATATGATTGAATTGAAAGCGGTGCGAGAAAGTAAATCAGTAGCAGAGATTAACGGTTGTGAAAGCAAGTAATTAAAAGCGTCAAGCCTAGGGTATTCTCAGGAAATCAGACAAGCAGACAGTTCATTCAGCAAGGATCTAATTAAGCACAGTTCTAGAACTCAAAACACAGATATAGAATTAACCAAATTCCTTTGCGATAATTCTCTAAGTCTAAGTGCAGCAAACCAAACTTTCGTTTGCGAGAAATAACAGATTAAACTAGCATTAATCCCAAGTTTGATATGTTCACAATTATCCTAAACCAAACTTCCGTTTGCGCAAAGTTTAATTGCCCAATTTAATTAGTTCAGATTCCTAAACCCCACTTCCGTGACGTATTTAGCAACCTAAGATCTAGATTCTAATTGATCAGGTTAGAACTAGCTTTAAGCACAATTAAATTGAAGAACAGATATAGTTTGAATCCTTAACTGAAATTGAACAAGTCTAGCAAGTCATGAAATCCTATGTGAGAAACCCTAAACCTAACTAGGAATTTACTCAGACATAGATAATGAAAACATAATCATATGATGAATAAATTGCATAAAAGAATAAGAGTAAAAGGGGTTCGAAATCTTCTCCAAATACAGATGAAGTAATAGGTTCATATCAGCCCCAAAAGCTCTAAAAATCCTCTGCTCTTAATTATCAAAGCGTAAGTAAAATAAACACCAAAATCCTCTATATATATGCATAATCTCGGCTGGGGCTTCTGTGTAAATACTGGAACTATCTTGGGCTTCTTTGCAAATCATCATAATTTCATTAAACCGACGCGTATGGCCCATCTCGCTAGTGTGTCGACCGATGCACAAGGTGTGTCGGTCGATGCATGATCAATAAATCGGACAGTGAGTTAAGCTCTCGGCCAAAACGTCCCAAAAGTCCCAAAATGCTCCAAATATCTCCAATTAGCTCCAAACCTGATTAAACCTGTAAAAGACTCTAAACAAAGACAAAAGACACTAAAAACACATCTATATCATGGTCTAAAATGGGTAAAAACCATGATATATCAGTTAATCTCCAACTTGAAGAGCTTGCTAGACTAGAGAGGACTAACAGGAAGGTTCAAAGAGCAATGATGGTTGTACAACGTGTGATTATAATGCATGATGCTCAAGGTGTCCAGAGGGACCCACAAAACAATTCGTACAATGCTGCTGGGCAACGGATTGATGCTGAAGGTAATGTTATCCCTGATCTTCCTGAGCTACCACGATAGGAGCAGAACCAAGGCCAAGGACATGCCCAAGGTAGAGAGATGGTTGTTCATGAGAGGACTTTAGCTGACTATAACCGTCCGGATGAGTTTCATGCTAACCGGTCAGCTCTTGTACCTCCTGATTTTGAGAGGAATGATTTTGAGATCAAGACCATCTACTACTCTCTTCTGAGGCAGAATGCCTTCCATGGTTTTCCTAATGAGCAGCCGATGGATCACATAGATGAGTTTGAGGACATAGTCACTGGGATGAAATATGATGGAGTGAACTATGACTACCTGTTTCTCAAACTCTTCCCCTACTCTCTCGCTGGAGATGCTGCTGCCTGGCTGAAACAGCTTCCACCTGGGAAGTTTGTTACATGGGATGCTCTGAAGAGTGAGTTTCTGCGACATTTCTATGATGATGCTCGCTCTGATCAGTCGAGACAGGACATTCTCACTTTCTCCCAAGGTCCTGTAGAGCCTCTTAAGACTGCCTGGATGAGGTTTAAGAAGTACCAACGTGACTGCCCGCATCATGGATTCACTGAGGTAACATTGTTGGGCATCTTCTTTAGAGGTATAGATCTCCCTTATCAGACTGTGTTGGATAATTCCAGCAATGGAAATTTCAACACTAGGACTCCTGTTCAAGCTAAGCAGTTGATAGATAACTTAGTGAGCAGTAATAGCTGCAAGACTACTGATAAGAGAAGGAAGGAGTCTGGTGAGAAGATAGAGAACCAGGAGATAGCTGAAATTAGGAGTAAGTTGGACACTGTTTGCAATCTTCAAGCTGGGAAGAAAGCTGTCCATTTTGCTCAAGATGTTGAAGTGATTCAAGCTGAAGAAGATGGTCAGGAATAGGAAGTGAACTATATTGGAGGATCTGGTTTCCAAGGAAACTTGTTTGGTAATCAGCAAGGTAATAGATTTTTCAGTGGACAGAAGAGTGCTTTCACAAGCAATCAAAACTCTTCTGGCTTTGGACAGAATGGTGGTTTCCAGAAGCCTTTTCAACAAGGTAATCAGAGAACTTATGGATCTTCCTCTTACCAAGCACCTCATGTTGCTAATGCTCATGAGAGAAAGATGGAGAGTATGATGGAGCAGCTGCTGGAAGGACAGACCAAGATTGATGTGGACTGAAATAGGAAGTTAGATGTTGTTTATGAGGATCTCAATGGGAAGTTTGAGTCTCTAAGTACTCATGTGAAGCAATTGGACACTCATGTGAGCCAAATTTCAACCTCTATTAAGGGAAAGAGTGTCGTAGACACCCACATTAAGGCCTGGTCAGTGTACATTGATGATGGATCACACCTAGGTGAAAGATTTGAGCTAAATACAGCTGAGCTGGTGGAAGAGGCTGAAATTTCTGATTTTGCGGAAAATCTCTCGGGTGGAATCTGTGAAAATTTGACTGCATCGATCGATGCACCCTTAGCGTCGATCGTTGAATGGCGTGGGCAGACAGATTCACATGATTCTTATGACATTGATGCAGAGGCAGATTCAAAGCTTAATCGTTTATTCCCTGGAGTGTCTGAGATAACTCAACAAGAGATTTATGCACTATCTAATCAGTTATATCCTAAAGTGTCTGAGGTAATTCAACAAGAGATTGATGAGCTTAAACAGTTAGAAGAGATTGGTGAAGAGTTGGAAGAAATTCCACCATCTGATGATCCACCTTATCACCCTTGTGTCCAAAGGTACTTGGGGAAGATGCTGCCAATGGATGAGATGCTAAAGGATTGGGTTATAGTTGTTCCTCAACATATAAGTGATGTGCTATTAACTATGATTCCTAAGAAGCTACCTGATCCTGGGATTTTTGTGCTGAGTTGTTCTATCTTTGAGGATGGTTTCAAGCGCTCTCTGTGTGATTTAGGAGCTGCTGAAAGTCTCATGCCATACTCTGTGGCAGAGAAGCTGGGGATGATGGATTTTTCACCCACTAGAACCTCTCTTGTCCTAGTTGATCAGTCAATAAGGATTCCAGAAGGAGTTCTAGAGGACGTTCCAGTGAGAGTTGGAAACTACTTGGTTCTGACAGACTTCTTGGTGCTTAAGTACGACAATGAGCAGGATGATGCATTGATACTGGGAAGGCCATTCTTAGCCACAGCTGGAGCAGTGATTGATGTGAGGCACAACTTGATTGATCTCCATCTGGGAGATGAGCCTTTGCACTTTGAGATGGACATGCTGCGCAAGCCATTGATAGATGGGCAGACCTTCACTATTAAGGATGGACATGGAGCTCAGACTAGTAACACTTTGGTTTTGGATCATGGGGAACATTTCACTCCTTCTTTTCTTGGACGAGTTCACACTGATGACGCTTACTCTCCACCTTGGATGAGGAGACTTGCACAGAGGCAATCATTGTCTCTGTCGAGATCTCCAGCAAACTGATCTTGTTCGTCCGGTCAAGCTAATGACCTTAAACAAGCACTGAGTGGGAGGCAACCCACTGTTAGGTTTTGATGTTTTTCTTTCTTATTTTTGGTGTTTTTCTTAGGATTACACGTTTTTATTTGTTTTTGCTAAGTTTTTAATACAGAACACTGTCTGGAGATGTGTGACGATCGTTGCTATATGTGCAACGGTCGTTGCAGGGAGATATGACGAAGAGATGGGATCGCCTTGTGACGATCGTTGCGGTCCGGTGTAACGGTCGTTGCAAGTGGTTTAAATTGCAAAATTAAGGTACGCGCGCTAAACCGGAATCAATTTGGTTCAGATGTGACGATCGTTGCACCTATGCATCGATCGTTGCACACACGATCCAGGTAAGTGCCTTAACCCCTCTTCTCTTCTCTTCTTCCCCATTTCGCCGTCCGTACAACCGCGAGTGCACAACCCTAAATCTCTCATTTCTTCATCATTTTCTCTGATTAAAAGCTTGATTCTACTTATTTTCACACCCCCTATCTATTTCTCTAACCCATTTGCAGTGACTCCAAGGTAAGAGCTCTCATTTTCATCATTTTCGGAATCGGTTCTAGGGTTTAGAAATTAAGGATTTTTGGCTTGAAATTGATGATTCCGTACTGTTTAGACTTGATTAGAGATGATTGGTGATGGTATTAGGCTGTTTGTGAGACTGAGGAACGGATTTAGAAACGATTTTTGAGATTAATTGTCGGCTGTGAAATCGCCCTGCATCGATCGTCGCACTTGTGAAACGATCGTTGCACTGCGATTTCACAGGGAGTTTCTGCCAAGACTTATATGGTTTATTTTCTTTCTTGCAGATGCCTCCTCGACAACCTCACAAACGTCGAGCCACCACTGCAGCTACAGCTCATCATGCTCCACCAGTTGAGTGGTTCCATCGAGAATCACCACATCCTGAGCCATATCAGAGAGATAGGGAAGTTGTACAACCACCATGGCCTAGAGCAGATAAGACACTAATCCCAACAGATAAGGTCTGGGGCATGGAGATTGATGAGCTGCTCAAGACTGACACGTTCACGGAGAGGCCATTACTTGACCATTGGGATGAGTTTGACACATTTCTCTACAATGGTTGGTGTGGCATGACGCTTAAGCCGACCAATTTTGCGGACTATTCGACTTTTAAGAGTCTAGGCATCGATGAGTAGGTGCTGGCATTGTGTAAAGGCATTGGTCTGGGGACAATGCCTATGCAACATTACGAGATGTACCCTGATCTGGTGAGACAGCTGTTGGCCACTTGTAGAGTGATTTACCCTGACCCAGAGAGCAGGAAGGCTTCAGGAGGTTTCTTTACCTTCATGTGCTTAGGAGCCAGGTATCGGATTCCCCTTCTCGATATCTATAGGATTTATGGATTCAGCACTGAGCCGACGCGCATTGGTATGTCTCTGGAGTGGGATGTGCCGGAAGTTCAGTATTTCTGGGAGTGTATTGGGAATGGTCAGTATAACTCGAGGACGACGAAGCTGATACAGGTTAGGCATCCTGTTCTCAGATATGTCTTACGCATCTTGGGATGTACTCTGTTGTGCAACTTTGAAGCCAACAAGATGCGTAAGAATGAGATGGAGATGCTATTCATTGGACTGAGGGACCAGTTTGAGGAGACTGATCTGAGAGATCCCACTAGAGGACTTAACTTGGGAGCTATCTTTTCTCATCACTTGTGCGATCTGCAGAAGAAGCTATTCGATGGTAAGGGTACTGAGACAGTAGGGAGTCTACTTACTCCCATTTTCAGGCATTGCAGGATTCCCTTGGAGGGTACAGAGTGTAACGACAGCAAGGAGTTCCTTGATTTTAGCCACCTGCAGAGCGCTACATGGCTGAAGGAGGGACGTGTATGGGTCTATTATGACCCTGCCACTGAGAAGCGTGGTGTGGATCTTCCTGCTGCTGGTCTGACACAGATTGATACGCTGGATGCCTTGAGATTCCAGCCTCCTACGAGAGATCAGCGCAGAGTTCCTTCTATGGCTCATCCACTGGGAGAGCTTTCTACACGAGCTTCCTCTTCATCTGCACCTGCTGCTCCTGCTGATGATGTTGGTCCTTTTCCCGAGCCTTCGATGCCTTATGGTGATATGTCTGAGGGAGAGTGGAGAGAGCGTGAGGATGGTATTTTACGGAGCATCTGGAACTTCATGCGTACCTGCACTTGCAGGAGAAAACCGCAGATTCATCATCCCGGACCTTCTCGTCGATGTAGACAACGCTCCCGAGCTTTCCAGCGACACTGGTCGCTATGCTGACATAGATGACGAGTGAAAGTAGTGGCATGTTCAGACTACGGTTCTGTATTTTTTTTTTCATTTTTCTTTTGCATTTTTCTTTTGATTTCCTTAGGATACTTGTGTTTGGATGATGTGATTGATTTGAGACTGTCAGTTGCTTTGATTTTATCTATTTTCATTGATCTTCAGCTTGCAGGTTTGAAATTTGATGATTTCTCACGGACTAACCTGCTAACTTGCTGACTGTTCTCGGATATCGCAATGCAACGATCGACACGGTCCTGTGTGTCGATCGTCACAACACGAAAATCGCATTGCAACGATCATTGCGGTCCTGAGCAACGATCGACACATGACGAAAAATCGCCTTGCAACGGTCGTTACATTTATGTATCGATCGATGCATGAGCGATAGAGGTAAAAATCAGACAGAACTCAACAAATCCATTAACATTTTCTTTCTTTTTACCAACACTTAGCTTAACACTACTGGGGACATTGTGTTTCAAGTGTGGGGGGAGGTAGCTACTGACTTTCATCTTTCTATTTTCTTAGAGTCAATCCGTTTTTCAAAATTTTTTGTTTTATTGTGTTAAAACAAGTTTAAGTAAGAAACAGTGAATTTTTGAGAAGTTAACAACATCTTGCAGGACCTTAAGTAACCATTAGGATGAAGCTAAAAGATCTATCTATGACTATTAGAAAACCCAACACGGATCAACCTACTGAGGACACCCATATCAATTCAGGTATTCAGAGGATCCTTTTACTGGCTTCACCCTTGTAAACCTGACTTAATTTTCTCACCTAAGGGCTTGGTATACCTTGAGTCGGACTCCTTTATTGGTTCTGACACAGCCTGTAAACCTGTCCAATTTGGTTCCCTTCTCCCCTTCCATAAAGTAAAAAAAAAAAAGAGTAATAAACTGAGGATGAGCTAGTAGCTCTGAAGTGGTCACGGGAGTAGTAGCGAACACTATTACCTCCTGTGCATCCATGGAATGTGTCCAAAGTACACCCCTTAACAGGAAGAGCACTGATAAAATAAAATAAAATGATACCCAATGGGGAAAATCAGAATGCTAAGGAAGGGAAAAGAGAAGAAAAGGAACCAGAAAAAGATAGTATGGTGGTCTAGAGCTGACAAAGTAAGAATCCATGTGCCCTTTGATCGATAATCCTTAGGTGAGACATCACTTAATATTCTTAAGAAGTCAGTAGGGTGAATTTGAATTGCTTGGATTGATTGTGGAGTTTACTTAGGACAGTTTCTAAGTCTGGGGGAAGTACATGTTGGTCTTGATATCTTGCAGTTGATTCTTTCAGTGGTTTACTAAGGGGAATCTGAGTGTTGTTGCTTCTAGGACAAAAAGAGTTTCTGAAAGTTTTCAAACCTCTTCACCATGTTTTAGTTCTCTGTTTTGCTTGAGGGCAAGCAAAGGCTAAGTGTGGGGAAGTTGATATATCATGGTTTTTACCGGTTTTATGCCATGATATAAGTGCGTTTTAGAGTCTTTTTGTGTTTCTTTAGAGTCTTTTACAGGTTTTATTAGGTACACACACGTTTGGAGTGGATTTGGAGTAATTGGAGCTATTTGGAGCATTTTAGAGTTTTGACCCGAGAGATAGAGCTCACTGTCCAGAACAGAGTAATGTGTCGATCGACACACATCAGCATCGATCGATGCACAGCGAGTTGGGCCAGTCTCGGCGAGAGTTAATGAAAAATGATGAATTTGCAGAAATGCCCAGAAGTTCCAGATATTTACACAGAAGCCCCAAGACGTGATTTAGCTATTTAATTAGGTTTTTACATCAGTTTTAACATACACTATCATACTTTAGAGCTGAGAGTTTTTAGAGCTATTTGGGGCTGATCTGATCATGTACCACATCTTGTTTTTGGAGAAGATTTCGAACCCCTTTACTTATTTAATCTCTTTTATGATATCTAATTATTCATTTTATTATGTTTACATATTCCATGTCTGAGTAGATTCATAGTTAGGTTTAGGGATTCTCA
This sequence comes from Orychophragmus violaceus, assembly GCA_030180135.1. NCBI lineage: Eukaryota > Viridiplantae > Streptophyta > Magnoliopsida > Brassicales > Brassicaceae > Orychophragmus > Orychophragmus violaceus. The sequence continues at coordinate 81,552,989 of CM058232.1, read as the reverse complement.
TTAAGGATTTTATGACTTGCTAGATATAATTAATTCAGTTAAGGATTCTTATCAATAGATGTTCTTCAATCTAAATTGTGTTTAATGCTAGTTCTAACTTGATCACTTAGAATCTAGATCTTAGGTTGCTAGATTGACACGAAAGTGTGGTTTAGAATCTGAACTATTTAGGTTGAGCAATTGAATTACTCGCAAAGAAATTTGGTTTAATTGAATTGTGAACATATCGAACTTGATCATTAAAGCTGGTTTAATCTGTTAGGAATTACAAAGACATTTGGATTTCTGCAATTAGGCTTAGAGAATTCTCACAACGAAAGTTGGTTAATTCTATATTTGTGTTTTGAGTTCTAGAACTGTACCTAATTTGATCCTGACTGAATGATTTATTTGATTGTCTGATTTCCTGAGAACTCCCTAGACTTAGCGCCCTTAGTTAATTGCTTACAACCCATCCTGCTACTGATTTACTTTCCTGCTTGCTTTTAGTTTTCTAATCACATTTGACTTCTCCTAGTTTAATCTTTTCTGTTCTAATTCTATCGTTGCCTAGAGTCCTCGTGGATTGATCCCTAAGTACTACATTGATATTACTGTGCACTTGCAGTTAGTATAGGGTTTAAAACTTAGAGCCTATCAAGGATCACAGATGATGAAAAGCAGAATCAAACAACTATCTCTACCTCCTTTTACTACTTTACTAATCACTTTAAAAGATAGTAGTTAAAACACAGTTTGGAAGCAGTTCCTTAATCACATAAGAGAACTAAAAACTTGTTATCAGATTCAAAACCAAGTCTACTCAATGTTGCTAAATTGCCTATTCCATTACATTCTTTCAGATATAGGCTAATCAATGAAGAGTCTATGATGAGACAGAACAAAGAGTGTTTCTTTACCTGCTGAAGAAGAGCAATTCTCTGGTTAGCAGCAGACATAACCACAGCGTAAAACGGAAACCTCAATGCCTTCAAGCTATTATTCATCTTAAACCCTTCATTTGAGTCTTCTATCTTACATGTGCAACAAAACCACTTGCATCATTGTTCAATAATAGATCTTCCACAACTTTTTTTGGCTCCTGAAAATAGATCAAGAAACTGAATATGGATGCAAAGGAGATACGAGGAGCCAAAACAGTGATGATATATTAGCTCGTCACCAAAATAAATCCCTAAAAGAAACATCTTAGGCCTAACACTTAATACATTTAAACAAGATTGGGCACATTCTTTGATTAAAATTGTATGATTTACAAGTTCATCAAATCAAAATCTGCGCCTATATATCCCACCGAAAACACAAACGAAATTGAAACGAAATTGAAACTCCACTGAAATTGAAATCAAACACAAAATCTGCGAGCATGTGTCGAACCATGACTATTGTGAAGGGAATTTCTAGCAGTTCTAATCAGGATTAGCAACCCTAGTCTGAATTCCGAGCCTAGGATCTACAGGTTCATGTAATTGAATCTATCAGATCTAGTGATTACCTGGTGATTAGCAGCGGAAGTTATTTGCAAGTAATCAAGATCTAGAGCGCCTCAAATGCTGCGCCTCTACTGGTATCCACACGCACTCAAACTGGACCGCAGGGATGCTAGTGCCTTACAAAGATCTAATCTCCAGAGAGGTCTCTTTCTATGTTCTGGTGGCTGTGAATTAGGTTAGGAACGAGTTTAGGTCGACCATATATCTTATATATGTCGACTTAAACCGCCCCGGGATTAACTAATGATTAAACCAATTTAATCCATCAATCCGCGAGTCGTGTCGACCGACACTCTTAGTGTGTCGATCGACATCGCCCAGAAATGTCGATATTGAATGCATATCAAATATGCATTCACCCGATCATTACATTAATGATCATCCTCTCATGCAATGTCCAGTTTACTTAGGTGTGTGACCCTGTAGGATCATATAACACTAGCAATGAGTTCTCAACTCATTGATCATAAGTGGCTTCTAGCAAAGCATTATGACTACCCAGTGTCATATGATTGTCTCATCTCGACAACACGACTTTCTCTCAGAGTAAGTACAAATAGATTTCAGGACATTCCCAACAATCTCCCACTTGTACTGGAATCGTCTATTCCCTTTTAATCCCTTTGTATCCATATCTCAATCTAGCATAAGGCAAGAACTGTGTCATCCTTATTAAGCTAGATCACGTTTATCGAATCCCGATTTGTACTGATGAAAAACAAACGACTGACAATCACCTCGTTTGAGCGCGGCCACGCATTTCCAGTATCAAATCTTCGATAGGCCCAGAGATATTTAACTCCTGTTATATAGGAGGTACAAATCCCATCTTGTTCCATCCTTGTCTCTTTTATATTTCATGATACGCCTGATCAGTGTCTTTATGATCACCAGTTACGGCTGACGTTTGACAAAGTCAAGACGAACCAATCCATATAAGAGAGGACATGATGAACTCAGGTCTAAGGACTACTCTCTTCAGTCGTAATGAGAAACTCTTATGACACTCATATAACATCTTGTAGAGTTCTCATTGACGGGTCAAGTCCGATCATGTGTTCTCTAACACATATCTATGTGATTGACTTTAATACACTTATTAATGACTCCATGAAACATGGTCATCAGTCACCTCACATACTAGTCTCACGTGGTTGTTAATGTCCCACGTTAACAACTTCGACCAGGGACCATTATAATTTATGTCATTTATTGCTTATAGGGTTTCATGATCAAGTCACATACTTGATGGCCTATAAAATGTCATAAATTACTTTGGGACATTATATACATTTAATTAACACAATTAAATAATGCTGGAACAATTTCATTAAAATAACATAACTATTATGTCTTTGTGAACATCATGTCATAACTAAAACAAATACAACTCCCACTGAAATCAAGATCATATCTTAAGAAATCTAATGCCTATAGCAGTGGTATGAAACTCGTGCTTAGGCCTTGGGAGAGGCTTGGTCAGTGGATCAGCAACATTCTCATCCGTCGGGACTCTGGTGATCTTCACATCTCCTCTATTCACAATATCACGGATAAGGTGATATCTCCTTTCTATGTGTTTGGATTTCTGGTGTGATCTAGGTTCCTTTGCTTGCGCAATGGCTCCATTGTTGTCACAATACAGAGCCACTGGCTTAGAAATACTAGGAATCACACCAAGTTCAGTGATGAACTTCTTGATCCAAACAGCCTCCTTTGCCGCTTCAGAAGCAGCGAGGTACTCAGCTTCAGTTGTGGAATCTGCTACAGTGTCTTGCTTGGAACTCTTCCAGTTGACTGCACCGCCATTCAGGCAGAAGATGTAACCAGATTGCGATCGGAAATCATCTTTGTCTGTCTGGAAACTTGCGTCTGTGTAACCACTTACTACCAGCTCATCACTTCCTCCATACACCAAGAATTTATCTTTAGTATTTCTCAAATACTTCAGAATATTCTTGACTGCTGTCCAGTGACTTTCACCTGGATCCGATTGGTATCTACTCGTCATGCTTAAAGCACAAGCAACATCTGGACGAGTACAGAGCATGGCATACATGATGGATCCCAACGCCGAGGCATAGGGAATCCGACTCATGCGCTCTCGCTCAGCAGGTGTCTCAGGACACTGCTTCTTGCTGAGACTTATGCCATAAGACATTGGTATGAAGCCCTTCTTGGAATCTTGCATTCTGAATCTGTGTAAGACTTTATCGATATAAGTGTCTTGACACAGTCCAATTAACTTTTTTAATCTATCTCTATAGATTCTTATTCCAAGAATATACGCGGCTTCTCCCATGTCTTTCATTGAAAAACAACTTCCGAGCCAAGTCTTAACAGACTGTAACAACGGAACGTCATTTTCGAGAAGAAGTATGTCATCTACATATAACACGAGAAATGCAACTGCGCTCCCACTAGTCTTCTTGTAAACACATGGTTCTTCTTCGCTTCTGATGAAATCAAACTCTTTGACTGCTTCATCAAAACGAAGATTCCAACTCCGTGATGCTTGCTTCAATCCATAAATGGATCGATGAAGCTTGCATACTTTCCTAGCTGCATTAGGATCGATGAAACCTTCGGGCTGTGTCATGTACACATCCTCTTCCAGAATTCCATTAAGGAAAGCTGTTTTCACGTCCATTTGCCAGATCTCATAATCATAATGAGCAGCTGTTGCTAGGAGAATCCGAATGGATTTAAGCATGGCGACAGGTGAATAGGTTTCTTCATAGTCAATACCATGAATTTGTTTGAAACCTTTTGCCACTAGCCTTGCTTTGTATATCTGAATATTTCCATCCACATCAATTTTCTTCTTGAAAATCCATTTACACTCAATGGGTCTTGCACCATTGGGTAAATCAACCAAAGTCCATACTTGGTTTTGTGACATGGATCCCATCTCGGATTCAGCGGCTTTCAGCCACTTTGCGGAGTCAGGGCTCATCATTGCTTCTTCGAAATTTGCTGGCTCGTCACTGTCGATGATTAACAAATCATGACAATTGGTTACGAGAAATCCATATCTCTCGGGTTCGTGACGGATCCTTTCGGATCGGCGAATTTCAGGCTCCACAGGCGCCGTTTCTACAACTCTTTGTAGATCCAACTGTTGCTCTTCCTCTACGGGTTGAACATTTTCCTGCGGTTCTCGAACTTCTTCGAGTTGTACTTTACTCCCACTGTTTCTCTTGGAAAGAAATTCTCTCTCAAGAAAAACGCAGTTCCGAGCAACAAACACTTTGTTCTCGGATTGGTTGTAAAAGTAGTATGCCTTGGTTTCCTTAGGATAACCAACGAAGTAGCATTTATCAAATTTGGGTTCGAGCTTATCTGTAATTAATCGCTTGACATAAGCTTCACAACCCCAAATCTTCAGGAAAGACACACTTGGAACATTTCAAGTCCACATCTCATGTGGTGTCTTTGCAACTGATTTTGACGGAACCCTATTAAGTGTAAACGCAGACGTTTCTAGAGCGTATCCCCAAAAGGATAATGGAAGAGTTGAGAGACTCATCATTGATCGAACCATATCTAATAGAGTTCGATTTCTCCTCTCAGACACCCCATTCCATTGTGGTGTTCCAGGAGGAGTGAGTTGTGAAACAATTCCACAATCTCTCAAATGATCACTGAATTCTTGACTTAAGTATTCTCCTCCACGATCTGATCGAAGAGCCTTAATACTTTTACCAAGTTGATTCTGTACTTCATTTTGGAATCTTTGAACTTTTCAAAAGATTCCGACTTGTGTCTCATTAAATAGACATAGCCATACCTGCTGAAATCATCAGTGAAGGTAATGAAGTATCGAAAATTTCCTCTGGCACTTGTGCTCATTGGGCCGCATACATCTGTATGTATAAGGCCCAATAGGTCACTGGCCCTTTCATTTGATTTGTTGAAAGGCGCCTTTGCCATTTTGCCTAGTAAACAAGACTCACATTTCTCACATGATTCATAATCAAATGAGCCCAAAAGCCCATCACTATGGAGCTTTTGAATCCGTTTCTCGTTTATGTGGCCCAAACGACAATGCCAAAGAAAAGTCTGATTCGTGTCATTTGATTTGAATCTCTTGGTGTTAATGTTATAGATTGGTGTAGTTTGGTTTAAAACATAAAGCCCATTCTCTAATGGGCTGCTACCATAAAATATATCATTGTAATCAAAAGAACAACATTTATTCTTAATTGAAAACTGATATCCTTCCACATCAAAAACAGGAATGGAAATAATATTTCTGCTTATAGCAGGTACATAGTAGCAATTATTAAGCTTTAAAACCAAACCAGAAGGTAAAGACAAGTTATATGTTCCTACGGCTAATGCAGTAACTCTTGCTCCATTTCCCACGCGCAGGTCCACTTGTCCCTTTTCCAACTTCCTACTGTTGCTTAGGCCCTGCATATTTGTACAAATATGAGCACCACAGCCGGTATCCAATACCCAAGAAGTAGAAACAGAAGTAGTAACATTTACTTCTATAACATAAATACCTGAAGATGAAGTCTCGAAAGTCTTCTTCTTCTTCTTCTCTTCCAAGAATTTGTTGCAATTTCTCTTCCAATGCCCAAGCTCTTTACAGTAATGGCACTTATCAGTCTCAGATGGGCCCGGCTTGGGCTTTGGGGCTGGCGCCGGCGTGTCCTGGTTCTCAACCGGGACTGCCTTGCCCTTTCCCTTACCTTTGCCAAGTTTCTTAAACTTCTTACCCCCTTGTACCATAAGTACATTAGGAGTGCCCTTCTTGATATTTGGCTCAGCTGTCTTGAGAATGCCATGCAGCTCAGTCAATGTCTTTGTCAAGTTATTCATGTTATAGTTCATAACAAACTGATCATAACTTGACGGCAGTGACTGCAGAATGATGTCAGTAGCCAACTCTTGGCTAATGGGACAATCCAGCCTCCCCAGGTTATCAATATAACCCATCATCTTAATGACATGAGGACTGACTGGACTGTCCTTTGGTAGCTTGCATTCAATGAGAGATTTAACCGTCTGGTATCTCTCAGTTCGTGCCTGCTCCTGAAACATACTTTTCAGGCTAGTGATCATCTCCACGGGCGACTCCACGTTCTCGTATTGCTTCTGCAAATCCGAGTTCATGGTAGCCAACATGAGACAATTCACATCGACCACATCATTAGAATGCTTATCCCAAGCATTCCTTTCTGCATGTGGAGCATTGGCTCTCGGTTTTTCAGGGAGAACATTTTCAAGGACATAGTCCCGCTTCTCCTGCTTGAGAACAATTCTCAAGTTCCGATACCATTCGAGAAAATTTGATCCAGTTAACTTGTCCTTCTCAAGGACGGATCGCAGGGAGAAAGAGTTGTTATGAGTGTTAGTCATAGCTGAGAACATAGAAAAGAAAAAGTTTAGTTATGATGTTCAGGAAATGAGAAATCTTAACATTTAAGAAAAACTCGCATTATATTCAATCAATGTTTCCTCAGATGAATATAATGATCCAAGACCCATATTTTACTAAATTCAAGTGAGCCACTGGCTATCACTCAACTTTAGCTATTTAGGTAAGCAACAACCTTGCTAGTTATATCCAATATAACTCTTGGTTGTGGATCGACATCTTATGTCCAATCCACCTGATGTCTCTGAGCCCAAAACGATTTTGATGGCCCAGTCAAGTGAACCAATCTCTTCAGTCATGGAATTGTTGATGTCTTGCACTGCAAGTCCATCAACACGATTACCTCTGTCTTACTCATGAAATTGTGGACATCTTGCACTGCAAGTCTATCACACAACTAAATGGGTCTTGACAGTTGACAAGATTGGAAAGACATCAAGTATCACTTGATATTTGATTGAGGAACGGAATCATTAAAACGTTCAGTTTTATTATGTTTTAATTCTTATAATTAATTGATTTATCATGCTTTGGTTCTGTGATTGCAGGCTCCAAAACCCAATCATCGAATCTGATGTCGACCGACACTACTATAGTGTCGATCGATACAGAATAACCAAAAGCAATCCACGATAACCGATCAATCCAATTGATCCGGTTTTGAATACCGGTCGGTGTCGATCGATGCTACACTAGCATCGGTCGATACCAACCTAATCAAACCAATCGCAATTCAAACCATTTAACCAAGCTCGATAACCGGTCCAATCCAATTGAACCGGTTCATCACTCTCGCGAGGTTTGTGTCGACCGACACAACGCTTGTGTCGATCGACACTAGGCGGAAAGTTTTATTCGGGTTATCCTTCTGTGTCGACCGATACCTGCTTGGTGTCGATCGACACAGGGCGATAAACCCTAATCGATTTTTCAAATTAAAACCCTAAACTAGTTTTAATCAAAAACGAATTTCAGCATGCTTGTATCAACTATACAGAGATCCAGATTCAACTAATCTAATCAACATGCCACAGATTCAATGGAACCCTAAAGCTCTGATACCACTGAAGAGAATTTCTAGCAGTTCTAATCAGGATTAGCAACCCTAGTCTGAATTCCGAGCCTAGGATCTACAGGTTCATGTAATTGAATCTATCAGATCTAGTGATTACCTGGTGATTAGCAGCGGAAGTTATTTGCAAGTAATCAAGATCTAGAGCGCCTCAAATGCTGCGCCTCTACTGGTATCCACACGCACACAAACTGGACCGCAGGGATGCTAGTGCCTTACAGAGATCTAATCTCCAGAGAGGTCTCTTTCTATGTTCTGGTGGCTGTGAATTAGGTTAGGAACGAGTTTAGGTCGACCATATATCTTATATATGTCGACTTAAACCGCCCCGGGATTAACTAATGATTAAACCAATTTAATCCGTCAATCCGCGAGTCGTGTCGACCGACACACTCTATGTGTCGATCGACACGGCCAATCTATGTCGACCGACACTCTTAGTGTGTCGATCGACATCGCCCAGAAATGTCGATATTGAATGCATATCAAATATGCATTCACCCGATCATTACATTAATGATCATCCTCTCATGCAATGTCCAGTTTGCTTAGGTGTGTGACCCTGTAGGATCATATAACACTAGCAATGAGTTCTCAACTCATTGATCATAAGTGGCTTCTAGCAAAGCATTATGACTACCCAGTGTCATATGATTGTCTCATCTCGACAACACGACTTTCTCTCAGAGTAAGTACAAATAGATTTCAGGACATTCCCAACATATTGAGACTCCACGTTTTCTACAAAATCCAATTTTAGATGCAAACAGACAAGAAAAAAATAGAGAGAATGTGTTACCCGACTAATCTCCTTGCGTTCCTCTCAATCTCTCTAGGGTTCTTCGCGTACGATCGTCTCCTCTGCGTTGATGAGAGAGAGAAAGGGGATTGCTTGATAGGGGAATCGGTGCGTTACACGTGGCTAAGAAACCGTTTCTTAAAGTTCTAATTTAAGGATCGATCCTTACAAATATACTTGTTTTTCATTTTTTTTAATCAAAACCTCCTAAGAAACCCCGCCTAAAACCTGCTAACATCCGACGATGTACATGGTCTAAGAGTTAGCACTGGGCCTTTGAATTCAGTTAGTTTGGTTAATTCAATTCGGTTAATCAGTTTTTGGCTAGATTTTTTCCACAAAATTCAATCGAATTGAACCGAACAAAAATTATTTTCTGTTTGGTTTTTCGATTAGTATAAATTATGTCAATTGAACCGAATTTTTTAGTATTTGATTAGACTTCGATTAATTTGGTTAAAAAGGTAATTTTGATTAGCTTGATTTTTTTGTTCTAAATTTTGGATATGATTGATTATAATTTAAAAAGAAAAACAAAACTAACTAATTACCAAATTGAACTAATAACCAAATTAACTTTGAAATCTTACCGTTAGTTTCAGAATCTATAATCGAACTTAAACCAAAAATCAAAAATTCCAATTCAGTTTGGTTCAACAGGTTCGGTTTAGTTAATAACGAGCTAGTTAGCAGTGTAAGACTCTACAAACATTACAAAAAACTGTGAAATAGCCACGAACTGGCCACAAAAATTGTCAAACCAGCCACGGATACCCACAAAAATTTTCGTGGCAAATTAGCCACAAAATTTTTTGTGACTATTTGTAGATATTAGAAACCCTAAACCCTAAATAAACCCCAAACTACTAAAATATAAACAAAAATAATAACATTCCAATTACTATAATATATCCAAAATTAATATTATTAAAAAATATTTTACAAATCCATTATTTCATACATTAACTTAAACCTTAAACACAATATTTTAAACCCTACACTAAACCATAGTCATACCCTGAACTTAATTGTTAATCATAAACTATAATATAAATTTTAATTATATATACATAAAACTAATATTAAAATCTATAGTATAAACAAAACTAATATATAAAACTAATACATAAAACTCTAAACCCTAAACACCCTAAAACTCTAAAGTATAACCAAAACTCTAATTAATAAAAATTTAAATACTATAACATATCCAAGATTAATATTCAACACTTATAAAAATATATATTTCAAATATATTATTTTCAAACATTAACTTCTAACCCTAAACACAACCCTTTAAACCTTATATCATATACCACAATCATACTTTAAACCTTATTTTTAATCAAAAACTTTAAAATTTAAATATAAAATTAATTATGTATACACAAAACTAATATTTAAAACATTTCAATATATATTTTATATAAATCTCTACAATTCAACATGGTTCTAGTGTTGAAAATTCAGCTGCTAAACATGCTAAGAAAATCGATGAGAGGATTAAGGAGAAGAAAGAATCCTCCAACACCATTCAAAAGGGAAACAAGCCCTGAAATTGAAGATCCTCTTTATGAGTCCAACATTCCATTTCCAAGTAGATTCCTCACTAAGGCTCAAAAGAAGGCCATCTCCAAGCTCAAGAATCATATGAGTGAGATTAGTGTCCAGCTGCCTAATATGGGACTATGCATGAGGCTCATCTCCAAATGATGCTCATTAGAGACATTCTAGCCAAAAAGGAGAAAGTAGAAGAGCTGATGGGACTCTCTCTCCACACCACCAAACGAGCCCTCTTTCACACCAAAATCACTCTCCAAGCTTGAAGATCAAGGAAAGTTTACCATACCTTGTTCTCTTGGTGATTTAAAACATGACGATGCTCTTGTTGATTATGGTGCAAGTGTGAATATTATCTCACTAGAGATGGTGAATAGTCTGAGGATCCATGACATAAAGGCTCATCCTTCTTCTCTCATGTTTGGGGATGCTTCTTCAACGTATCCATATGGTGTTATTGACAACTCCAATAGACCTCATTGTTTTGGGTGTAGTTGATAACAGTAAGGTTCCCTTGATTCTTGGTAAACCTTTTCTCCCAACTGTTGGAGCAACCATTGACTTCCCAAACAAGAAGGTGACTCTCCAACATGTCAACAAAAAGATCTCCTACCCCACGCAAGCTTCTACACCATATTATTATGGCACAATCACAAAAAGGAGATGAGTATCAAGGAGACAATGCTGAAAAGGATAAGGCTGTGAAGAATGTGAAAGAAAAGTATAGAAAGCTTGAAGAGTGTGAGGAAGAAATCTTGGATTCTTAAAGTTTACAAAGCTTGTTTGAAGAGAACATCGGGAGTGCCAAAGAGGAGGGGTTTAGTGGAGCTAAAAGAGCTAATAATGAGAACAAGAAGAAGATGAAATAATCCCACACTTCCACCTTTACTCAATCTCCCAACATTCTGAACTTGCATCCATTTAGGCTTAAGAATGGAACTATTGAATACAAGGTAAATTGCAAAGGAAGTTCACCATTCTAAAATGGCAAAGCCATCATTAATCCTCAGTATCAAGGAGATCCGATCAAGCTTCAAGAGCTCCTATCTCAAGTCTTGACCATCACTCTAGAAGACAGGCCAGAACCCAAACTTCACTAACAAGTGAAAAGAAAGTCAGGCGAGAGACTTTAAATAAGATCACTTAGGAGGAAGTCTCATGGTATCCTTTGTATATATTCCTGGTTTCCCATATTTATTTTATGTTTCATGTGTGTTGTTAATGGTTGGTGTGATTAGAGAAAGGGAGAGGAGAAAAAAAACAAAAAGCTCAATGAACTTCTCCACATCCTCATCCTCCATCTAAATCCAGGTACCACTTCATTTTGTACAAGTTTTATTTTCTTTTGATCTATGCATTTTTCTTTTTGTTTTAGGATCTTCTCTTCACTCTTCTATCACACAAGGGACTGTGTGATTTAAGTTTGGGGAATGAACCAGTAGCTAATCATGTTTTCTATGATCTTATTTTCACTTCTTTGAGTCTCATGCATCATCTAAGGCATATAAAAAATTAAAACATTTGTGAAAAATACAAAAATAAATCCATCTAGTTTCATGCTTGTTTTTACTTTTTAGGATTGAGTCTAGTTGCATATAAGGATTGTATTTGCATATGCATAGGAGACAATGATATACAATAACTACCTCGTAAGGAATTTAGATTTTAGAAGTCAACATGATGCCCTTGTTAATCATAGTATGTTTCTTAGACATCTCTTGAAATACTTTCTCATTTTGAGCTTTGATCACTTCACTTGATACCATTAGTCATGTTTAATACTCTCAATTTTGAAACCAACTCATTGATATGGACATAATGACCTTAATTCTCTCACTTATGGGTTTTAGATGCTTGATCATATTCACTACATACACACTTGGATTATATTTTATCACATTTTACCACCCTTGTTAATCCAAGTAGTCATTCTCACTCTTAGAATAGTTTCCACACCTTAAAACCTTTCCTTTTCCTTTCGACCTTCAATGATTGTTTGAGTGAAGCCTCTTTTTGATAATGCTAACATGTGCAAAAACTTAAAAATATGAGAACGACAATGATTATCTCTCATAGGCTAGTCTAGGAGATCATAATTAGGTTAGTATTAGGAGGGTGAGTACATAAACATGGAATGGGAATGAAATGAAAGAAAATAGTGAAATGAGGAGAAAAATGAAAAAAAACAAAGGCTTGAGTAAACATGGAAATACTTGGGGAGTTATGACAACTTTGAAAGCTCTAAAGTTTGAATTGAAAAGAAAAGAAAAGAAAAGAGCCTTATGCAATGAAAAGAAAAAAATTCTCAAGACCCAAAAATGAAAAATAAAATAAAAAGGAGTCAAAATGGGTTAGGAATCTATTTTGGGGATGAAAAGAAAGGAAAGAATGGTTATCTTGGTATTAAAGTTAGAAATGCTTCTCCTTTGTTTTCTTTGTTCTTTGCTTAAGGACAGACAAAGAAACAAGTTTAAGGGACTTGAAGCATTGTATTTTTAGTGTGATTAATCATGATTTTTCATACACATATTAGCATTAGGATAAGCATTTAGTCATTATTAGGTTGCATATGCATACTTTTCTTTTGTTTTTGGTGGTGGAGGAGCATGATGGAGCATTATGGAACTAATGGAGCAAGTATGACAAAAGGACACAGAAACAAAGTGAAAAACAACTAACGAATCATGATCTAACTGTACAGCGGATTGGACAGCGGACTCCTAAAGTCGCTCTGAAGAATAAGTGCCGGAGTGGGTTGATGTAGCGGGTTACAAAAGTCACTGAGGAGAAATCTGTGAGCTTCATAGGCTTAGGAATTGGGTTATGAATCCTGTTGTGAGGCAGAGAAGCCACATCGGCTTGACATAATGGGTTCATAAACCCGTTGTGACCCCTACCTTTCCCACATGCTTACTTTTTCTTTTGCTTTTGGCTTGTAGACCCTCCCATGTGTTGTGGTAGACGAAACCACTTGGTTTTTCTATATTGAAAGGCTCTTAGTATGTAAAAAGAGCCATGACTCATCCATGTAACAATCTACTTCTAAAAATTGCAGTTTTCTTTGATCTTTTATGCAATCTATTTTGTGTTCTTAACATCTTCATCTTGTTCTTTCTATTTCTTTCATATCTGATCATCTAAATTATTACTTCTTTTGTTATCATCATGAGTAGTGAGTAGTTCCTTTATAAGTTTCTGTGTTTGAGTAGGTGAGGGTGATCTAATGGTGGTTTAAAATGTTTAAAACTTGGAAATCTTGTTTTCTTACTTACTAGATGTTCTTAATGCTAGGATTGAAATTGCTAATAAATTCCTTGATTTTAAATATTTCTATCACTGAGAAGCGTAGATTAATGTTTGAAAAAACCATCAAGTGCTTTACATACTTAACCAATGACAATTGATGTTTAAGGTGTTTAGTGGTAATAAAAACTTGTTCATAATGCATACTTGTCATGAAATTGCCAACGAAAGTTGATTTTAATGCTTGCTAGGTATATGGCTATTATCATGAGAGTGGAGTAGCTTGATATGTTATTTTTAGCCGAAGAAATCATTCTATTGTTGTAGACATTTTTAGATTAATCAATGATCACCCAAACCGGAAATCTCAACCCAAAGAACTTATGTATTAATAAATTATCTTAATCACTTTAAATTGATTTGTTTTACTCTAGAATTAAAGTTTTTGTTTATAATCTTGAATTAAGTCTTCATACTTGTTAGTTTAATTTTGTCATTAAATAGTTACAACTCTGTGAATTGTTTGATTGCGCTTAGATTAAGTGAATACTAGTATTCTTAGTGAGTTTAATCACTCAAGTGGATTAACGCCCCAAAACTACAAAGACTAGGATGTATACTTGCAACTGAAGTAATGAAAAGGGACAACTTTTGAGCTTATCAATTTTGGCGATATTGCCATCTAGGATCTAGATTGAACCATTAGGATTTATTGTTTGCTTTAGACTTAGTCTATTTGTTACATTGAAATCTCACATTCTCTACTTTATTTTCTTTTATTTTGAAGGTGAATGAACTTAAGAAGCAGAGGACCAACAAATTTAGTACCTTTAGAGGATGATATAAGATCATTGGAAATAGGAATTTCAAGGGAGAGAAGAGAAAAAGAAAAGGTTGGCTAACATACAACAAGACATGACTGACCTGGAGTAACAACAACATGATGGTCATATCTATGATATCCGTCAAGTTTCAAGTTTAAAGTTGTAGAAATTTTTTGGATTAATCATTGATCACCCAAACCGGTAATCTCAACCCAAGGAACTTATGGAATTCAAAGGAGTTCCAGTCGATCGTCAAGTGGCGTTAGCTTGATGGCTACAATTAAAGACAACTCGCGCTCGCACTGGCAGGAGCAGATTCAGTCTTGGACAAAGCTTCAAAAGCACCTAAAACAGATCTTCCTTTCGTTCAATTACGATTGATCAATCTACACTAAGCTACAAAACCTTCGGCAGGGTTCACGCTCTGTTGAGGATTATGCATAGGAATTCTCGATGCTTTTGACTCGTAATGAAGTCAATGACAATGAACAGCAGCTTATTTCTCGATTCATTGGTGGTTTACGACCACAAATGCAACAACTTTGGCACAGTTTGATCCTATGTCTGTGGCAGAGGCACATCGTAGAGCAGTCGCTTTTGAATCCCAATTTAAGTCTTCCTCTTCCAGTTGGGTGCATCGACTGGGAGATACATGGGTGGTACACAGACATGTAATGATTTACCGGCTGTATCGAGGAGGACATGTGAGGCTTCAACTAATACGCGTCCACCGCAAGCACAATGGCAAGGTGTGCAGCAGAAGGATATGGGCTTACGCCGTTCAGCAAGGCCTAATGTGTTACGTTGTTTCACATGTGGCGAGTCGGGTCATATTCCAACGCCTTGTCCAACTAGGACAAG
This sequence comes from Orychophragmus violaceus, assembly GCA_030180135.1. NCBI lineage: Eukaryota > Viridiplantae > Streptophyta > Magnoliopsida > Brassicales > Brassicaceae > Orychophragmus > Orychophragmus violaceus. The sequence goes on along the minus strand of CM058232.1, from coordinate 81,537,748 downwards.
GAGAGGTTTATTAGCTGATGAAGTGCAGTGGGAGCAGAATGCACTTTATGATGATGATGATGATGATGATGATGATGATGATGCTGAGGGAGATGGTGGCTTACCAACGGATCATCTCTGTGGCTATCAGTGTATGTTTGGCTCCAATCACTCTTGATGAGCCATAGCTTTGCTCGAATCTGTTTCAGTCCACTTGTACGATCAAGGGCAAGATGTGCCGTTTTGTAGTTGACTCGGGGAATTGTCGGAATGTGATCTCCGAGGAAGCGGTGCGCAAATTGGGGCTGAAGAAAGAGGCTCATTCAACACCTTACAAGCTAACTTGGTTGCAGGAAGGTACCGAGTTGCGTATAACTCACAGGGCATTGGTGGCATTCTCCATTGGTGAATTCTATAAAAATAAGTTATATTGCGACATCGTCCCTATGGATGTTGGGCACTTGCTGCTGGGTCGTCTGTGGCAGTACGATCGAGGAACAATGCGCGAGATCGCCGTAATACTTACAGCTTTGTATTCGATAATCGACGGATTATTTTGTTGCCATCACCACCCGAACCACAACTACAACAAAGTCCTGTAACACATACTGGTAAAGAGATCGATAACAGCAGAGAAGAGAATTCATATGTCATCTTTTTCTCTCGCGCCATCTTCGAGAAGGAGTTAACATTCAGGTTTCGCTTGGGCATTGATAGCAGCAGACAATAGTTGGTTGTTCCGATGACATTATCACCGGAGTTGGAGAATCTTTTGAAGGAATTTAATGACATTTTTCCTTCTGAGTTACCACATGGCTTACCACCTTTGCCTGATATCCAGCATCACATTGATCTGGTTCCAGGGGCGAGTTTTCCTATCCGTCTACACTACCGAATCAGTCCTCATGAACATGAAGAGTTGCAGAGATAGGTTGAAGAGTTTGTCGCTAAGGGGCATGTGCGGGAGAGTTTAAGCCTGTGTGCAGTACCAGCTTTACTCATTCTCAAAAAGGATAGGTCTTGGCGAATGTGTGTCGATAGCATGGCAATAAACAAAATTACGGTCTGCTACTGGTTCCCACTTCCACGCCCTGATGATCTCCTGGATCAGATTGGAACCTCTACAATCTTCTCCAAGCTGGACTTAAAGAGAGGCTATCATCAAATACGAATAAGACCAGGTGATGAATGGAAACAGCGTTTAAGACTCGTGAAGGACTTTTTGAGTTGCTCGTAATGCCGTTTGGGTTATCTAACGCACCAAGCACATTTATGCGTGTTATGAATCAAGCACTTTTCCCTAATATCGGTAAGTTTATAGTGGTGTATTTCGATGATATATTGGTGTTTAGTTCGAACAAACAAGACCTTTTGAGCATTTGCGATTGATATTTCTTGTTCTGCGGCAAGAGACGCTATTTGTTGCAAGTCAGAAGTGTGAATTTGCTACATATCACGTTTGTTTCTTGGCTATGTCATATCCGACAAGGGTTTTGGCAATGGATGAAAATAAAGTCAGGGCGGTACGTTCTTGGCCTCAGCCTCGCACGTTTTCGGAGGTACGAAGCTTTAATGGATTCACATCCTTCTATAGACGATTTGTTCCTCATTTCAGTGCTATTATGGCTCCCTTAACGGACTGTATGAAAGAAGGAAAACTGGTTTGGACTAAGGAAGCTGCAGATGCATTTGACATCATCAAACGGAAAACCACAACTGCACCTATTCTTGTCATGCCCGATCTCACAGTCCCGTTTGAATTAAATTATGATGCTTCAAAACTAGGCATTGGAGCAGTGTTGAGCCAGCAGTCTCGACCGGTTGCATTTTATAATGAGAAGTAGATTGGAGCCCGAGGTCGTTATAGCATGTATGATGTGGAATTTTATGCAATAATTCAAGCTATCAAGCATTAGAAGCATTATTTATTTCACAAGGAGTTCGTACTTTATACGGATCATGACGCCTTGAAGCATCTTGACAGCCAGGCAAAGGTATCAGCCCGACATGCCTCTTGGACTGCCTTCTTGCAACTTCACTTTTGCCATCAAACATAAGTCTGGCAAGCTGAACAAGGTGGCAGATTCATTGAGCCGTAGGAATTTTCTCGTGACCCCAGATGCACACATCTGTCATGGGGTTTGCTTCCTTTTCCAAACTCTATGCAACTGACGCTTATTTTGCTTCGGTCTTAAAAGATGTGCAGGTCGGATTGCTGTCAGAGTTCTCATTGCACGATGGCTTCCTTTTCAGGGGAGTCTGTCTTTGCATTACAGATTGTAGTCTCCGCATTTGCATCATTCAGGAGCTCCATTCTGAAGGACATATTGGACGTGATCGTACACTACATCTGGTGAGCAGTTCTTATTTTTGGCCATCGTTCCGCAGAGATGTTGAACGGTTTGTGGAAAGATGTCAGCCTTGTCAACTCGCCAAAGGTCAGGCTTCAAATGCTGGTCTTTATCTGCCATTTCCGGTGCTGACTCATCCATGGACCGACGTAAGCATGGACTTCGTTTTGGGTTTACCTCGAACTCAAAAAGGTCATGATTCGATTCGATCTTGGTGGTCGTCGACCATTTTTCAAAGATGGCATATTTTATTCCTTGTAAGAGTACGACGGATGCAGTGATGGTTTCTCAGCTTTCCTTTCGAGAGATCTATCGGCTTCACGGACTGCCCACTTCAATTGTCTCTGATCGCGATGCGCGATTCCTCAGCCATTTTTGGCGTTTGGTCTAGAAGTTGTTCAACACTAGTTTGGATATGAGCACAGCGTATCATCCTCAAACGGATGGACAAACTGAGGTCACGAACCGTGCATTGGGGAATACGTTAAGGAGTGTGGTCGGTGATCATATTAAAGCTTGGGATTTGAAGCTCCCTCGGGTGGAATTTTCCCATAATCATGCAAGGAATCGAAGTTTGGGTTACTCCCCATTTCAGGTCGTCTATGGGTTGCTACCTCGTGGATCCCTTAGACCTTAGTCCCTGATTTCTCTCGCATTCATGGGACAGCTAAAGACTTTTTGGACACCTTACATGAGGTACATTCAGCAGGAATGAGCATCTTGCAGCATTCGGCCATGTCGTATAAGTCGACAGCGGACAAACATATGTGTGAAGTGTTGTTCTCTCCTCGTGACTTGGTTTGGGTGTATCTTTCTCGAGATAAGATGCCAACGCATGAATATAACAAGCTCAAGTTTCGAAAGATAGGATCAGTAAAGGTTTTGGAGCAAATCAACTCCAATGCTTATCGGTTTAACCTTCCTCCTGATCTGAAAATGGAAAATGTCTTCAATGTAAAGTTCCTAAGTTCGTACAAGGGAGATAATACCATACCAGATTCAGGGACGAATCTCTTCTTACCTGAGGGGACATGATGCATCGGATCCTTTGATCTCGATATTATCATATCGGATCAGTTAGCATAAATTTTGGTGTTATATTTTATTTGGTGTTATCTTTGGTTTTATTTGGTGTTTATCTCTTTTAGAGTTATTTGTGTTTGTCTCTATTTAAAGAGACCTAGTTGTTATTAAACGTCATTCAACCTTTCATTAATACGATTCAGAGCTTTTAAGCATCTTGTTCCTTTTTCCTTGATTTCCTTTCGCAAATCAAGCTAAGAGAAGAGCTTCTTGTTCAGGTATTCTCAAAATCAATGAGCAACTAGTTTGGCTACGCCAGAACTGAACTGCACTTTTTGGGAAGTTTGTTATCCAAGCGTTGTTTATAAGGACTCTATCCAGTTTTTTTTTGCAACTGGAGGGCTAGGTTTGTAATTATTCCAAGTAAAGAAAGAGCCTTGGAATCTCAAGTCGAAACAGCCTAGTTGATGGAGGCAGTTTCTGATGTCCAACATGGTAGAGGTGCAAGTAATGGACAAATGGATCGAATGCTCCATCGAGTGGACGATTTCATTAAAATCAGCTCCCATAATCCAAGGATAGGAATCAAGATAGTAATTGGCTTGAAGGTTTAGAAGGTCCACCCAAAGATCAGATCTGACATTGCCATGGTTAGAGGCATAAACCGAGGTGTAGATGAATTGGCAACAGCCCAGAGCATTGACAGCACAAGTGAGAGACTAGGAAGATTGATGTAGAGTAGTGAATTTAATATGATCTCTCCAAATCACAATTATCCAGCCATCATGATCAGATAAGTGATTAGTAGTGTAGTGCCAACCTTTGCAAACTTTCTTCAAAATTCGTTTTACAAAGTGGTTCTTGATATGAGTTTCAATTAACGATCCAAAAAGTGGTTGATGGCTAGTCAACCAACGTGAAAACGTTTCATGGTTGTCCGTATCATTTAGTCTGCGGACATTCCAAAAAAGTGTTTTATATTCATTGGGATGGAAAAAGAGACTCCCCAGGTTGAAGAAGAAAAAAGTGTAAGATGAAACAGTTAAAACCAAAGAAGAAAGAGGGTCAAATCCTGAAGAAGAGGTCTCAGGATCCCGAAATAAATAGGGATTGAGCTTGGAGGTAAAGACAAAAGGGATGGGTTAGTGTGTTGGAGGAATGTAAAGCTAGAGTAAGATCTTTTTAGAGTTTTATTTTGTGAAATTCATGGGGAGTTTGAGGGTAGTGCTCTCCTATAGAGTGAGCGGAAGGAGGAAGAGCTGATATGAAATGAGGCAATTAATGGCTTGTGTTTGAAACGGGTTGTGCTACCTGAAAGTAAGGAGGCAACACACGAGTAGGTGGGACATAATTAATAAGGTTACCTTCACTACAAATGACCATATTAGCATCAGAAGCCAACTGAGTAATAGGAGGGACAATAGTCTGAGCTTCCGGAAGAGTAATGTTCTGGACTGGATTAGATGCATCCTGATTCATAGTGGATGCAGTCTGAGTCGGAGCCACATAATGCTGAACAAACACATTAACTACATGATTTTTTCGAGGTGCTTTCTTACACCTTTGATTTTCCTTTAGACTGGCTTGTTTTGACATTAGTTTTATTTGCCACCGGGGGGGGGGGGACTTCTGTCTCCACAACATCTTCATTCTTCCTTTGATACTCTATAATTTTTGGTATATCCTCATCCAATTCAACCTCTAATTTGATGTGAGACAAGTTTAGATCAACTAGGTTGAGCGTAATGTTGGGAATGTCCTGAAATCTATTTGTATTTGCTCTAAGTGAAAGTCGTATAGTCGAGATGAGACAATCACATAACACTAGGTAGTCATAACGCTTTGCTAGAAGCCACTTATGATCAATGAGTTGAGAACTCATTGCTAGTGTTATATGATCCTACAGGGTCACACACCTAAGCGAACTGGACGTTAAAGACGAGGTTGATCATTAATGTAATGATCTAGTGAATGCATATTTGATATGCATTCGATATCAATATTCCGGGGCAGTGTCGATCGACACAAAGAGTGTGTCGATCGATGCAACTCGTGGATTACCAGATTAATTCGGTTTAATCGTTGGTTAATTCCGTTATGGTTTAAGTCAACATATATAAGATATATGGTCGACCTAAACTGATTTTAACCTAATAGACTGCCACCAGAACTTGGATAGAAACCTCTTGAGAGATCTGATCTCTAAAGGCACTAGCATCCCTTCTGTTCAGTTTGTGTGCGTGTGGATACCAGTAGAGGCGCAGCATTTGAGGCGCTCTAGATCTCGATTATCTGCAAATCTTCCGCTGCTAATCACCAGGTAATTCTGAGATCCCATTGATTCAATTACATGAACCCTAGATCCTAGGCTTGGAATTCAGACCAGGATTGCCTAATTGGATTATGATCTGCTAGAAATTCCATCAGTGGTATCAGAGCTTTAGGGTTCCATTGAATCTGTAGCATGTTGATTAGATTGGTTGAATCTGGATCTCTGTATAAGTGATACAAGCATGCTAAAACTCGTTTTGATCAAAGTAACCTAGTTTAGGATTTTGTTCGAAAAACGTTTTAGGGTTTTTCGCATGGTGTCGATCGATGCCAATCCGGCATTGATCGACACAGGGCGAAAACCCGAATAAAATTTAGGGTTTTTCGCATGGTGTCGATCGATGCCAATCCGGCGTCGATCGACACAGGGCGAAAACTCGAATAAAACTTAGGTTTTGCCTAGTGTCGATCGACACAAGAGTTATGTCGGTCGACACAAACCTCGCGAGATTGATGAATCGGTTCAATTGGATTGGACCGGTTATCGAGCTTGGTTAATAATGGTTGAACACTGTGAATGGTTTAATTGCGATTGTTTTGATTAGGTTGGTATCGACCGATGCTAGTGTAGCATCGATCGACACTGACCGATATTCAAAACCGGATCAACTGGATTGATCGGTTATCGCGAAATTGCTTTGGTTATTCTGTATCGATCAACACTATAGTAGTGTCGGTCGACATCAGATTCGATGGTTTAGGTTATGGAACCTGAAACCACAGAACCAAAAGAAAGATAAATCAATTAATTAGAAGAGTTAAAACATAATAAAACTGAACGTTTTAAATGATTCTGTTCCTCAATCAAATATCAAGTGATACTTGATGTCTTTCCAATCTTGTCAACTGTCAAGACTCGTTTCATTGAGTGATAGGCTTGCAGTGCAAGGTATCCACAATTACATGAGTAAGGCAGGAAGTAATCGTGTTGATGGGCTTGCAGTGCAAGGCGTCAACAATCATATGACTTAAGAGATTGGTTTACTTGACTGGGCTATCAAAATCGTTTTGGGCCTAGAGACATCAGGTGGATTAGACATAAGATGTCAATCCACAACGAAGAGTTATATTGGATATAACTAGCAAGGTTGTTGCTTACCTAGATAGCTAAATTTGGGTGATAGCCAGTGGCTCACTCATGTTTAGTGAAGTATGGGTCTTGGATCATTATATTCATCTGAGGAAACATTGTTTGAATATAATGCGAGTTTTCTTAATAGTTAAGACTTCTCATTTCTTGAACATCATAACTAAAACCTCCCTTGTTTTTCCAGCTATGTCTAGCACAAACCATCGTAACAATTTCTCCCTGCGATCCGTCCTTGAGAAGGACAAGTTAAATGGATCCAACTTTCTTGAATGGTATCGGAACTTGAGAATTGTTCTCAAACAGGAGAAAAAGGACTATGTCCTTGAGAAAGTTCTCCCCAAGAAGTACCGAGCCAATGCCTGGCAGTCAGATAAGGATGCTTGGGATAAGCATTCTAATGATGCGGTGGATGTGAGTTGTCTCATGTTGGCTACCATGAACTCGGAATTGCAGAAGCAATATGAGTACGTGGAGTCGCCAATACAGATGATCACTGGCCTGAAAAGTATGTTTCAGGAGCAGGCACGAACTCAGAGATACCAGAAGGTTAGATCTCTGATTGAGTGCAAGCTACCAAAGGGCGAACCAGTTAGTCCTCATGTCATTAAGATGATGGGTTATATTGATAACCTGGGGAAACTGGATTGTCCCATTAGCCAAGAGTTGGCTACTGACATCATTCTACAGTCACTGCCGTCAAGCTATGATCAATTTGTTATGAACTATAACATGAACAACTTGATGAAGACGTTGACTGAATTGCATGGGATGCTTAAGACTGCTGAACCTAACATCAAGAAGGACACCCCAAATGTCCTTATGGTACAAAAGGGTAAAAAGTTTAAGAAACTTGGTAAGAACAAAGGTGATGGCAAGACGAGCTCGATTGTGAATCCAAGCGAGTCTGGCCATGATCTTAAGGTTAAAACCAGTCCTTCTGAAGATGTTAAGTGCCATTATTGTAATGGTTATGGGCATTTGAAAAGAAACTGCAATAAGTTCTTGGAAGATTATGAGAAGCTGAAGAAGACGTACGAGACTTCTTCTTCAGGTATTTATGTTATAGAAGTAAATGTTACTTCTTATAGTTCTACTTATTGGGTATTTGATACCAGCTGTGGTACTCATATTTTGTGAAAATGTGCAGGGCCTGAGCAAAAGTAGGACTATGGAGAAAGGGCAAGTGGATCTACGCGTAGGAATGGAGCAAGAGTTGCTGCATTAGCCGTAGGAGTATTTCATTTGTTTTCTTTTATGGCATATTTTGAACTTAAAACTGCTACTATGTACCTGCTATGAGCAGAAAGATTATTTCTATTCCTTGTTTGGATATGGAAGGATATCAGTTTTCAAATTAAGAATAAGTGTTATTCATTTGATTACAGTGATATATTTTATAGTAGCAATCCATTAGAGAATGGACTTTATGTTCTAAACCAGAATGTGCCTAACTATAACATTAATACCAAGAGATTCAAGTCAAATGATACGAGTCAAACTTCTCGCTGGCATTGTCGTTTTGGGCTACATAAATGAGAAATAGATTCAGAAGCTCCATAGTGATGGGCTTTTGGGCTCATCTGATTGAGAATCATAATGAGTAAAGTGGATCTTGTTTATTAAGTAAAACGACAAAGGCTCCTTTCAACAGAGGTAGTGTCGATCGACACAAACGGTGCGTCGGTCGATACAGGTTGCGAACGATCAAAATGAAAGGGCCAGAAGCTTATTGGGCTTTATACATACGGATGTATATGGACCGATGAGCACTAGTGCTAGAGGAAAATTTCAGTACTTCATTACCTTTACTGATATTTTCAGTAGGTATGGTTATGTCTTATTTATAAGACATAAGTCAGAATCTTTGAAAAGTTCAAAGAGTTCCAAAATGAAGTACATAATCAATTTGGCAAAGGTATTAAACCTATACGATGAGATCATGGAGGTGAATACTTAAATCAAGAATTTAGTGATCATCTGATAGATTGTGAAAGTGTTTCACAATTCACTCCTCCTGTATCGGACTTTATTAGATATGGTTCGATCAATGATGAGTCACTTAGATCTTCCATTATCCATCTAAGAATACGCTCTAGAAATGTCTGAGTTTACTTTAAATAGAGTTCCATCAAAATCAGTTACAGAGATACCACATGAGATGTGGAATGTAAATGTTTCTGATTTATCCATCATGGAGATTTGGAGTTGCGAGACTTATATAAAACGTTTAATCTCTGATAAGCTCACACCCAAATCTGATAAGTGCTACTTCATTGGTTGTCCTAACAAAACCAAGGCATGTTACTTTTACAACCAGTTCGAGAACAAATTGTTTGTTGCTCGGAACTATGTTTTCTTGAGAAAGACTTTCTTTCCACGAAGAACAGTGGGAGTAAAAGTACAACTCGAAGAAATTCGAAAAAAATCACAGGAGACTGCTCAACCTGATGAGGAAGAGCAGCAGTTGGATCTACATAGAGTTGTAGAACCTGCACCTGTGGTGCCTAGAGTTTATAAAGGATCTGGTGGATGTATATTCGATGTACATTTAAATGGCGAGTTTCTGAAGAAGTGTCGATCGACACAAAAGTTGCATCGATCGACACAGATCGCGAACCAAATATTGATTTTGGTTTATGACTTAATTAACTACGGTTTAAATCTTGGTTAATTAGGTCGTGGTAAAAGTATACATATGAGATATGTGTGCGCGACTTTTACAGAAAACTGAAGCTCGCAGATCCGAAAGGATCCGTCACGAACCCAAGAAATATGGATTTCTCGTAACCAATTGTCGTGATCTACTGATCATTGAAAGTGACGGGCCTGCGAATTTTGAAGAAGCAATGATGGGCCTTGACTCCGAAAGTGGCTGAAAGCCGCTGAATCCGAAATGGGATCCATGTCACAGAACCAAGTATGACTTGGGCTGATTTACCCGATGGTGTAGAAACCATTGTGAGTAAATGGATTTTCAAGAGGAAAAGTTGACATGGATGGTTATATTCAGATGTACAAAGCAAGGTTGGTGGCAAAAGGTTTCAAGTAAATTCATGGTATCAACTGTGAAGAAACCTAATCCCAGTCACCGTGCTTATGTCCATTCGGATTCTCCTAGCAACCGCCACTCATAATGGTTATGAGATCTGGCAGATGGATGTGAAAACAGTTTTCCTTAATGGAATTCTGGAAAAAGGATGTGTACATGACACAACCTGAAGTTTTTCATTGATCCTAATGAAGCTAGGAAGATATGCAAGCTTCATCAAACCATTTATGGATTGAAGCAAGCATATCGGAGTTGGAATCTGCGTTTTGATGAAGCAGTCAAAAGGTTTGACTTCGTCAGGAACGAAGAGGAACCGTATGTTTACAAGAGACTAGTGGGAGCGCAGTTGCATTTCTAGTATTGTATGTTGATAACATACTACTTCTCGGAAATGAAGTTCCATTGTTTCAGTCTGTTAAGACTTGATTCGAAAGTTGTTTTTTTCGATAAAATTATGGGAGAAACAGTATACATTCTTGGAATAAGAATCTATAGAGATAGATTATATAAGCTAATTGGACTGTGTCAAGATACTTATAGTGATAAGCCCTTGCACATGTCCAATATGCAGGATTCCAAGAAGGGCTTCGTGCAAATGACTCTTGGTATTACTCTTAGCAAGACGCAGTGTCTTTCGACACACGCTGAGCAAGGGCGAATGAGGGTCAGGCTGCTGCTAAAGGCATTAGATGTCTTAAGATGTGATCTTAATTTTAGTGGGAGTCATTGTTATTAATTTTAGTTATGATATGATGTTCGTATAAACATAATTTGATTATGTTATTGAAATCTGACATATGTATTATTTAATAATGGTTATTAAATAATAGTCTCAAAGTAATTTATGACATTTTATAGGTCATCAAGTATGTGACTTGATCATGAAACCCTATAGATAACAAATGTCATAAATTATGATTGGTCCCTGGTCAAGGTTGTTAAAATGGGACATTAACAACCGCGTGAGACTAGTATGTGAGGTGACTGATGACTAAGTTTCATGGAGTCATTAATAAGAGTATTAAAGTCAATCACATAGATATGTGTTGGAGAACACAGGATCGGACATGACCCACTGATGAGAACTCTACGGGATAGTTATATAAGTGTCATGAGAGTTTTCATTACGACTATAGAGTATAGTCCTTAGACCTGAGTTCATCATGTTTTCTTACATGTGAATTGGTCCGCTTTAACCTTGTCAAACGTCATCCGTAACTGGTGACTATAAAGGCATTGATTGGGCGTATCATGAAGCGTGTGAAGAGACAGAGATGGAACAAGATGGGATTTGTCCCTCCTATATAACAGGAGATAAATATCTAAGGGCCCATCGAAGATTTGATACTGAGAAATGTGTGGCCACACTCAAACGAGGTGATTGTCAGTCGTTTGTCTTGTCAGTATAAATCGGAGTTCGATGAACATGATCTTGGCTAAATAAGGGTGACACAGATCTTGCCTTATGCCAGATCGAGATATAGTGACGAAGGGATTGAAGGAATAGATGATTCCAGTACAAGTGGGAGATTGTTGGGAATGTCCTGAAATCTATTTGTATTTGCTCTAAGTGAAAGTCGTATAGTCGAGATGAGACAATCACATAACACTAGGTAGTCATAATGCTTTGCTAGAAGCCACTTATGATCAATGAGTTGAGAACTCATTGCTAGTGTTATATGATCCTACAGGGTCACACACCTAAGCGAACTGGACGTTAAAGACGAGGTTGATCATTAATGTAATGATCTAGTGATATGCATTTGATATCAATATTCTGGGGCAGTGTCGATCGACACAAAGAGTGTGTCGATCGATGCAACTCGTGGATTACCAGATTAATTCGGTTTAATCGTTGGTTAATTCCGTTATGGTTTAAGTCAACATATATAAGATATATGGTCGACCTAAACTGATTTTAACCTAATAGTCTGCCACCAGAACTTGGATAGAAACCTCTTGAGAGATCTGATCTCTAAAGGCACTAGCATCCCTTCTGTTCAGTTTGTGTGCGTGTGGATACCAGTAGAGGCGCAGCATTTGAGGCGCTCTAGATCTCGATTATCTGCAAATCTTCCGCTGCTAATCACCAGGTAATTCTGAGATCCCATTGATTCAATTACATGAACCCTAAATCCTAGGCTTGGAATTCAGACCAGGATTGCCTAATTGGATTAGGATATGCTAGAAATTCCATCACGTAAACTCATCAGTTTCTTTTGGGTGGCCAACTAAACCACCAATCAAACTCAATCCTTTTCGATGTCTCAAATCTAAGGGAATGCCTTCGAAATGACCCCAAAGTCGCAGAGTCGTTGGTGCAGGAGATATCGATTGAGATTGAGTAGACAATTTCACTACATGGATCATTGATTCGCCAATGTACCAGACCCCTTTATCAAAGATTTTTTGGCGTATGAATTCATTCGGAATATGTATCATCATCGAGCGGGAAAGAGGGTTAGTGTGAATCTCCACTTTTCTTCCCTTTCCCCACAAGTAATTCAACACATTCTGAATATGGCTAAAAGGCGGAGGCCTACCATTGAAATAACAACAATAAAATCCTTGCGTAACTCAGCTTTTTCATTGAAACCTCTTCAGGTATTACTATCTGAGGTCTACCCGAAGGAGAGATGGTGACATGAGCTAAGAGATGTAGCTTTTCAACAAATGTTTGAGGTTTCTTTAGAGGGTCTCCGAAGTAGTTAGACTAAACCCTTTTTTGTAAAAATTGTAGTAGGAGATAATGGTTGAGCGGCAGTAGGCTTGGGCTGATTAGTAGGGTGGGAATCTAGGTTCTGCGATTCAGTGACATTTTTTAGGTTCGAAGGCTGCTGAGCCTAGTTCAGTGAGGTATTACCTTCATTGCTCTTTCTTTGTAGACTACTTACTTTGGCATTTTCATCTTTGTTGGTTACCAGAGATGATAGTTTTGTTAGATTCCAGAACCACAAAACTTACATGAATAGAAATAGATTTGTGAACAATAATTTTAGATTCAACCATGATGACTTCAAAAGTTTAAGGAGACCCATGCATAGGTTTGGCTAACAGAGGAGAAAAAACATTTTGTGTAGTTGAGAACGATGAGATAGAAACGGGGAGAGAAGGTAAGGTTTTGGGCGAGAGAGGGGGAAAATTGGATAGGGTGAGAAGCGTGGAGGGGTCAGGCGGGTCTGGGGGAAGCGGGGGTGGATGGCCTAGCTCAGCACCAGCAGTGGAGTATGACAGGTTCGAGGCGAAAGAGCTTTCCGAAGGGAACTAGAATTCACTATTTTACTCATTTAATATTAAATTTTTTTTCCTTTTTACAGAGTTATATAAGATGTTGTTATCCATTGTGTTTTCAAATTTTCTAAATATACTTAAATTAAATGATATAGATGGCACATAATCATGATAAAGTTTTCTAGCAAATAGCTATTCCCTCTGTTTTAGAATATATATTAAAAATAATACTATTGGATCGTAAATATTTAATTTTTATGTTAGACAATATCCTAAAATATTAAACCAATAATAATTTTTTGTGCAAAAAAACAACAGTAACTAAAACTTTAATTAGTTTCAGTAAATTTTTTTAAGATTTATAATTTATTACCAGAAGTAATTAGTAAAAATTGCATAAAAATTAAAACATTTCTTTGAGAAACAAACAAAAAGCTAAAAAGTATCTTTTAAAATCGAAGGAGTATATCATTGTATACTTATAAGTATTGAATAAAAGGTCCATAATACTGCATTTCCATTAGAAATTTATATCCCCAGTGTAACATCCGCCTCCCGGTTAAACCGGAGACGCGGCATTAGGACACCCGTAGAGCCCATTTTGGTCCAACCGGGATGTCACTCAACTTGTCCCAGGACCGACGCTCTCTTCGGATTCAAATACACCAATGTCATCACCCGATCGAATCAATCCCGCATCCGGACCTGCAAGAAAACGGGGGCAGGGGGAAAAGGAAAAGGAGGTCTGAGCAATTGTTTCAAACCCAATTACCCAGTGAGGGGCGGATTTAGGGAACCCGCGATCCCAGCTTACGCTACACGATTACGAAGCACAAGTCCTAGGCTAATATCACCTTGCAAACATCACCCGAAGGCTTTACCACTCAACCTACGTCCCAATGGACTACTACGAAATGAAAGCGCAACCAAATCGACCACAGAGTGCATTAAAATAAACAGAAACCGGAGCCCGCCATTGGCCCCGGTGCCCAACTCCAACTCCAACTCCAACTCCAACGAAATCGGAGGGCTCGCCGAAACCCCCCTTACGACGATACAAGGGTTGCGTACCAAACTCGTTACACGCAAGCCGTCACCAAACACCCTTTCGTGGGCCCTACCACAATTCTAAGTAATACATGTCCATCAAGCACAATCAACGTTTTCAATATAAGCGATAACCTAGCATTCTACGTTCTGCAATCAATCACATCAGCGCTTTACTACTCCTATACTACCATACTACCTAGGAAAGACAACATTAACGAAGGACTATCGTCCGGAATGGAATAGGGCAAGCGAAGATTGAACCAAAAACCTCACCTTAGCCAAAGAAGGGCATTTCCATAATTTAGGAACTTCATGAGACCAAACGGACGACAGTTATGGAAAGAGGGCGAAAAAAGAAGCGGTTTAGGCTTTTGAATCACTCGATTCGGGTTTAAGACGGTCTAGATATGATCGAAAGAAGTTGGAGGTTCAAATCATAAACTAGCTAAAACCGAATTGGAATCGAATTGGAATTGGTTTGGATTAAACCGGAAATTGAAATCAATTTTGGCAAACCGAAGCAAACCGGATCTAATTGAATTAAACCGAATGGAAACCGAAATTGAAATTGATTTAGCTAACCGGATTAAACCGAACGAAATTGATTTAAACCGGAATCGAATCGAAATTGGAATTAAACCGAACCGGACCAACCAAACCGGACCGGTGGTCAACGGTGGCGGTCAACGGCGGCGGACGGCGGATGCGCTCCGGCGAATCTCTGGTGACGGACGGCGGCTCCAGTCGGCGGCGGCGGCGGCGCGTGGACTCCGGTGCGTGGCTCCTCCGGCGCGCGTGGATCTCAAGCGCCCGACACTCCGGCGGCGCATGGCGGCGCGTGCGGCGACTGATCGGCGATCGGTCGGCGGCTCCGGCTTCGTCTCGTCGAGGCGGTTACGGTGGTATGCTCGGTTTCTCGGAATTCGGGATATTTTTTAGAAAACGATTGAAAACGTGTTTTGGGTTTTGAAAACTCAGATCTACGGGTTTCTAAGGTTACATGGATCGAAGGGAGGCTTGAAAACGCGAATAGTGGCTTCTAGGGCTTTGGTCAGCTTCGCACTCCGACAGAGCTCCGCAGCAGAAAGAGAGAATGAGTTTTGGAAGATGAGGAGGCTCCTATTTATAAGGGAGATTTAGGGTTTTGCAAAAAGGAAAATGGGCTTGGCTAATGGGCTGGGCTTTTTCTCTCTTTCTTTTAAAATTTTGTTGGGCTATGGGAATTGGTCCATTACAATTCTCCCCCCCCTTGAAAAGAATTCGTCCCGAATTCTGAGGGACTCGGTTTCTCGGTCGCTATAGAACTCCAGGGTTCTAACAATCAGAGGAGCTGAAATGACTACGAAAGGTCCGAACGGAAAGGCACGACTGAATAAAATAATGAATAGATAGACCAATCGGCGTAGGGCTACAAAGGTCT
Organism: Orychophragmus violaceus; assembly: GCA_030180135.1. NCBI lineage: Eukaryota > Viridiplantae > Streptophyta > Magnoliopsida > Brassicales > Brassicaceae > Orychophragmus > Orychophragmus violaceus. The sequence continues at coordinate 81,522,224 of CM058232.1, read as the reverse complement.
GAATGAATAGAATAAAATAAGCTGACTACGCGAAGACCGCGGAAAATAAGGAAACTCAAAACCAACACCAACTGAATAAATAAATAAAACGCCCTACTCCTAACAACTCCTAGGTCTCCTGACTCTAGCCACTCGGCGATCCCGGGGTCCGGTACTTGAGGTCTTGGTCGCCATGATACAACTGTCCTGACGCATCCTCATCCTCTGACGGGTCTGAGTCTGGCTCTGAATCTGTGATGGTGATCACTGGTGGTACTGCTGCCTGCTCTGGGCTCTGTGAAGCCTGCTGCTGATCGAGGCCATCTGGTCCTTGCTCCGGGATGTTCAGCTGCTCATCCAACCAAGCGTAGTCTTGATCCGCTTGCCTCCGCTGCCTCCTCTGCTCTCGCTCCTGCTCCCAAGTGGCCTGCTGTTGTGCCCATTCTGCTCGTTGCTGTTCAAACCTCTCTCGTGATCGGGCTAAGGAGGACTGCTGCTCCCTCAGCCAATCACGATTTGCAACCTCCTGCCTCCGTCGTAGTTCCTTGATCCAAGTGGCCTGCTGCTCAGCCATTACGCGTCGTCGGATATCCTCATCTCTCTGACGCCCCTCTCTCACCTGTTGTCGATATGTGAAGTCCCCCTGGTTCCTCTCTACGGACTCCGCATAACGGGCTGCCATCACCACTAACCCATAGTCTCCATACTCGCTTCCATCTGTCATCCCCTGACGGATCTCCGGTAGCAGTCCACCCATGAACATGGTCATCAAATGGGTTGGGGATCTGGGGTAGGTGCAGCCGGCTCTAAGGATGAATGCATCTAGGTAATCCTGCACGCTCATACCCACCATCTGGAACGGTCAGGGGACGTCCCGAGGGGGTACCTGCGCCGGTGGCCTCGCGGTCGACGATCCCGGGGTGTCGTCTGTCCGCGGTATCGCCTCTGGTCCAAAATCCGGTAAGGCCGGCTCACACTGGGCTGAAGGTCGCACAGTCATGAAGCACACATGAGCTGGCAGATCCGGATGACTCTCCTCGACTACATGCTCCTTCCCTGGCCTTCTTGCAATGGGTGGCTCTACTGGGTCCACAGGTGCTGCCGAAACAACGATATGCGTCTTCTGTGGTCGTCCTCTGCCTCTCACTGGTCTCGTAAAGGTCCCAACTGACGGAAAATCGAGTCTACCTCTAGGGTGCGGGGTGGGTGGTCGGACGGGTCCCGGGGTCGCGGTTGGGGTCGCGATCGTGAGGCGTCTCTTCTGCCTCGGTGGTGCTCTCCTAGTCGAAACACGGGTGCGCAAAACACTGGTGGGGCTAGGTGCGTACTCGGACCCCGAATCAGAACTCGAATCAGAAGACATACTGCAAAATAGATACTAAGAGAGGTCACCACAGGAGATAATCAGCAATGTATATTGGTGTTTGAAAAGGTTTTCACAATGTATCCATTTATAAAAAGTTTTTGCAAACGCTTTGAAAAAGATTGAAATCAGGGTTTTTGAAAAACAACGAAAGCTGATCTCCCAGGATAGGACTGGGAGATCTTAACCTAGGCTCTGATACCAAATTGTAACACCCGCCTCCCAGTTAAACCGGAGACGCGGCATTAGGACACCCGTGGAGCCCATTTTGGTCCAACCGGGATGTCACTCAATTTGTCCCAGGACCCGGCGCTCTCTTCGGATTCAAATACACCAATGTCATCACCCGATCGAATCAATCCCGCATCCGGACCTTCAAGAAAACGGGGGCAGGGGGAAAAAGAAAAGGAGGTCTGAGCAATTGTTTCAAACACAATTACCCAGTGAGGGGCGGATTTAGGGAACCCGCGATCCCAGCTTACCCTACACGATTACGAAGCACAAGTTCTAGGCTAATATCACCTTGAAAACATCACCCGAAGGCTTTATCACTCAACCTACGTCCCAATGGACTAGTACGAAATGAAAGCGCAACCAAATCGACCACAAAGTGCATTAAAATAAACAGCAACCGGAGCCCGCCATTGGCCCCGGTGCCCAACTCCAACTCCAACTCCAACTCCAACGAAATCGGAGGGCTCGCCGAAACCCCCCTTACGACGATACAAGAGTTGCATACCAAACTCGTTATACGCAAGCCGTCACCAAACACCCTTTCGGGGGCCCTGCCACAATTCTAAGTAATACATGTCCATCAAGCACAATCAACGTTTTCAGTTTAAGCGATAACCTAGCATTCTACGTTCTGCAATCAATCACATCAGCGCTTTACTACTCCTATACTACCTAGGAAAGACAACATTAACGAAGGACTATCGTCCGGAATGGAATAGGGCAAGCGAAGATTGAACCGAAAACCTCACCTTATCCAAAGAAGGGCATTTTCGTAATTTAGAAACTTCATAAGACCGAACGGACGACAGTTCTGGAAAGAGGGCGAAAAAGAAGCGGTTTAGGCTTTTGAATCACTCGATTCGGGTTTAAAACGGTCTAGATATGATCGAAAGAAGTTGGAGGTTCAAATCATAAACTAGCTAAAACCGAATTGGAATTGGTTTGGATTAAACCGGAAATTGAAATCAATTTTGGCAAATCGAAGCAAACCGGATCTAATTGAATTAAACCGAATGGAAACTGAAATTGAAATTGATTTAGCTAACCGGATTAAACCGAACGAAATTGATTTAAACCGGAATCGAATCGAAATTGGAATTGAACCGAACCGGACCAACCAAACCGGACCGGCGGTCAACGGCGGCGGACGGCGGCGGCGCTCCGGCGAATCTCCGGCGACGGCAGCGCGTGACGGCGGCGACGGTGGCGCGTGGCGGCGGCGGGCGACTCCGGCGGTCGGCGCGTGGACTCCGGTGCGTGGCTCCTCCGGCGCGCGTGGATCTCACGCGTCCGGCACTCCGGCGGCGCGTGGCGGCGCGTGCGGCGGCTGATCGGCGATCGGTCGGCGGCTCCGGCTTCGTCTCGTCGAGGCGGTCACGATGGTATGCTCGGTTTCTCGGGATTCGGGATATTTTTTAGAAAACGATTGAAAACATGTTTCGGGTTTTGAAAACTCAGATCTACGGGTTTCGAAGGTTACCTGGATCGAAAGGAGGCTTGAAAACGCGAATATTGGCTTCTAGGGCTTTGGGCAGCTTCGCACTCCGACAGAGCTCCGTAGCAGAAAGAGAGAATGAGTTTTGGAAGAGGAGGAGGCTTCTATTTATAAGGGAGAGCTAAGGTTTTGCAAAAAGGAAAATGGGCTTGGCTAATGGGCTGGGCTTTTTCTCTCTTTCTTTTAAAATTTTTTTGAGCTATGGGAATTGGGTCATTACACCCAGTATATACTAAAATATTTTTTATTTAATGCAATTTATTGCAACCATAGCTACAAATACAATAAGGGGAAAATAAAAAATAAAAACACTAAAAATAAGGACTGCCGTTCATATGAACAAGGATGACTACTTGTTTCCATGTCGTCTTCAAATTGGTTCTTAGAATTCCAAGAAAGAGTGAGAAAGGATATGGAACAAAACAACAACAAAAATATGTTTTCTTCTATATATGTCGATATAAAATACAAAACATAATATATAATATGATAAAAATAAGAGTAAATAATTTGTAAGTACACGTGATAATCGATGTTAGGAAACCAAGGGACGAAGCAAAATCATCTGTTTTCTTCCCGCTCAGTTAATGAAACTTGTAATTAGAATTCCCCTATTTATAGCTCTTGGTTCTACTAGTTTCGTCTTCAAAATCTCAAAAACTCAATTTGATTGATCATCAATGGAAAAAAACAACAACAACAAGGGTACTAAAGAAGAACTATATTCACTTTCTGAGATAATCTCTTCGTTGTCTTCAGAAGATCATAATGAATTAAACCCTTTGCAAGAGATATTCGGTGCGCACAGCTCGAGTTCTTCAACGCTTGCCTTTTCTGAGCCTAAGGATTTCACCAAAAACACTGATCAGAGAGACAAAAGAGATCATTGCAACAAGAGTAACCATACTGCTAAGCGACAACGTTCCATGGAGTATCGTGTGTTGGTGGAGAAGGTTAAGAATATCTAAATTACAACTTACAACAATCCTTTATATTTTCTCTTTTCTTGCGTGCTTCCCATGATAAACTTCTGTTTATTTTCTTTTAAATTCTGCAGAAAAGACGACAGCAAATTAGAGATAAAGTAGATATATTGCAGGAGATGACACCTAATTGCGCAAAGGTAATAGTTACTTCATGCATATAGTAGAATAGAATATAATATTGACTTTCTAATGCTTCTTTAATGTGTCTTTATCTACAGTCGGACCTTGCAACGAAGCTTGAAAGCATCGTAGAATACATTAAAAGCTTAAAACATCAGAGAGATGTAAGCTATTTTTTTATTTTTCTGGTCTCCAATTCACAACTTGTGACACAGCATATCCATTTACAAATTACAATATGAATGAATGAAGTCTTATGTGGTCCAGATGATGTCTATGGCATACACAGAGCCTGCGGGTTACATGTCACCATTTTATGGAGGAGCTCAAGCACCATGTATGTCTCCATACACAAGTCCTTGGAACTATTATGCGCCAGGAATCCCAATGATGTCTCACCAAAACATTCCCTATAACCCACAATTTCATCAGGTTTGGATCCTTCTTATTTGGATTTACAACCTTATCTTATTCAACTGATTATGATTTATGCCATCAATTTTAATCACAGGTACATGAAATGGCGCCGCCTGATCAAACTCAACCTTAATATAATCTTTTATGGTTTCTTATTTAAGACCCTACTGGCTTTCGAACCGCTCCTTGTTCATGTAGATACTGTCGTTGTAAACGTAGACATATACAAAGATATATGTAGTCTTGAAATGAATGAGTTTCTTCCAGATATGAAGTTTAATTGATGCCCCCGAACTGTGACAACACTTAGTTCCTCTGTTTTGTTCTGTTTTTTTTGTCAACCACTCACATTGCCGTTTGCAAAATTAATAGACAACACTAAGAAGGTCAACAACAAAACAAAGGTATACATTTTATTTTATTTTTAATATTAAGAGGTTCGGGATCCCTGGACCATACATCTCTCCAAGACAGGATCCAGATCGGGTTAAATTCACTCTCTTTAAAAAACAATACTATTATTCTTTTACCAATTGAGCCAACTTCAAGTTGGTAAAGATATTCTATTTTTATCTTGAATCTTGAAATAAATTATTTCAATAAATAATGAAATTCAGGATATATTTACAGCCTTCAAATTATCATCATTACATCTTACCAAATATGATTTGTATTAAATTTCGTTTAAATTATCAGTCTATTATATAATGAGAGTTTCTTCTCTCCATATAGGAAGCCACGTCATTTTTTTATAAAAATAGGTTTTGGACCTTTAATTAAGCCTTAGCGTAATTTGTTATAGACACCCATTAAAATCTTAACCTGACCAAAACAAAAAGCCCAAATAGAATTCACCACTTCTAATAGACGCTTCCCCTTCCTTCAACCTCTTGCGCCGATCAAAATATTCTGGTTCATATTCACCTTGAATCCACCTGTAACACCAGTATACTCAAATCAATAATGTCATCAATCCTCCACCACCTGTAATTACTACACTAGCTACGTTTTTCAACTCCACGCCCCCTCCCTGCCCCGCCATTACTTCCTACGGTTCTCCACCATCCTATAAATCTGCAGAAAAATGTTTTGTGTTATTTCTCATTGTTGTTTGTGTCTGTATGGTTATATTCACAGGTAATTTGGATCTTTCCGGCCACCAAATTCACAAGCCAAGTAGATCATCAATGGGCCTCCCTGTTGTTCTTCCTCATGCAGAAAGTGATGATGAATCAGGAAAGTTCTTAAAGCTACTCATTCTGAAGGCTTTCTTTGGCTAAACTTTTTCTGATTCTTGATTTCTCTCTTTTTTTATATATCCAAACAGATCCTCCAAAGCGATCGTCTCACTTGATTAAAGGAATTTTGATCGGAGAATTGTCTACCATGGCACTTGCATTCATTGTGATCTTTGTGTTCCTATGTTGGAATTTTGGAAGAAATTGTTAGAACTTAGAAGACAAAAAAAAGAAATTTTGGAAGAAGAAAGTTTTTATTTATGCTTAGAGAACAACTTGAAGACTTGGTTACAAATGGGAGTGAAATGAGGTATTTATAGCCTCCAAAATACAAAATATCTAGAATATTTTAATCCTAAATCTAGAGAATTCTATCACAATATCTAGAATTTTATATTACAAAATACATAGATATTTATTCTCTAAAACTCTCTAGAATATTTTAAGGAGGTGGAGTGATTAGATATTTTCTAGAGAAATTTTTAGAACTTGGATCAAGATTTTGGGTTAAGCCCAAATGTTATTTAGATTATATATCCAATAACTAACCTTGATCTAAATCAAGTTTATAATTCAACACCTCCCTCTTAAACTTGATTTGTTACTCCAAGCAAACTCCCCATCTTGATACAGTCTTCTGGCTTGAGTGACTTGGTGAAAATATCAGCTACTTGGTCATTTGTCTTCACATACTCCAACTACACATCCATATGCTAACACATTCTATAATGTAATGATAGCGAGTGTCGATGTGCTTACTCCGATCATGGAAGACTGGATTCTTCGCCAATGCTATTGCTGACATGTTATCCACAAAGATCTATGTTGGCTCCTCTTGTGGCAAACTCAACTCCTTCAACAAATTCCGTAGCCAAATAACATGACAAATACAGGAAGTAGCCGCTACATACTCCACTTCACAAGTAGAAAGAGTGACAATTGGTTGCTTCTTCGACATCCATGTGAAGGCGGTTTCGCCAATGATGAACAAAAACCCACTTGTGCTCTTTCGGTCATCTATGTCTCCACTCCATTTGCTATCACTTTATCCAACAAGCTTGTAATCGTTAGAAATAGAGTAGTACAAGCGAAAGTTTACGGTACCTTTGATATAGCGAAGGATCCTTTTGGAGGCCTTGAATGAGTTGTTGTTGGATGCTCCATATATCTGCTCACAACTCCGACTACATATAGGATGTCAGGTCTTGTGAAAGTTAGATAGCGTAGACTTCAAACCAAGATTTTAAAGATTGTTGGATCCACACTCTCTCCTTCCTCATGCTTCGACAGCTTGGCTCCACATTCCAATGGTGTGCTCACTGGATTAGAGTCATCTATCTTGAATTTCTTGAGCACTTCTTTAGCATAACCTTCTTGAGTAATGAAGATTCCTTTATCTTCTTGCTTCACTTTAATACCGAGGTCGTAAGATATGAATCCAATATTGGTAATCTCGAACTCTTTTGTCATCTCCTTCTTGAAATCCTCGAACATTCTTGGATTGTTTCCTGTGAATATCAAGTCATCTACATACAAGGACACAATCAGTACATCATTGTTTTGAGTTTTGATATAGAGTGCGTGCTCAAATGGACACTTGATAAAGTTCGTATCCTTGAAGTTCTTATCAATCTATGTGTTCCATTCTCACGGTGCTTGTTTTAATCCATAAAGAGCCTTCTTTAACCTCAAGACTTTGTCTTCTTCTCCCTTTACTATGTAGCCTTGTGGTTGCTCAATGTAAACTTCTTCTTCAAGATCTCCATTTAAGAAGGCTGATTTGACATCCATTTGATGTATCCTCCAACTCTTTTGGGCTGCCAATGAAATGATCAGTCTAACAGTTTCTAGACGAGCAACGGGAGCAAATACCTCATCATAGTCGATTCCGGTTCTCTAGCTATAGCCTTTTGCCACCAATCTCACCTTGTATCTTTCAACTTCTCCTTTAGAGTTCTTCTTCACTTTATACACCCACTTCACACCGATTGCCTTATGACCTTTTGGAAGTGAAGCTAACTCCCATGTCTCATTTTTTTGTATCGCCTTAATCTCTTCATCCATTGCATTTCTCCATGTCTTCTTCTCCATAACTTCTTAAAAATCCATGGGATCAGAATCCACAAATAGACAAAATAAGGTAAGATTGTCTGGATTTTCAGTTACCTCATAAAGCTCTTGTAGACTTCTAAAACGTGGAGTCCTTTCGTTGGAGCTTTCATCTCCTTGAAAACTAGGTGTTGGTGAAGTTGGTGGGGTAACTGGCTCCTCTCTTGGTTCCTCCAAGTCATCTTCTTCAACTTTCGGAAAGAAGTTGTAGTCTTCATTATTTGATTTCCAATACCATTCTCGTTCTTCGTCAAAGATGACATTCCGACTGATGATTGTCTTCTTTGTTTTCAGGGTTGTAAAGCTTTTAGCCTTTAGAGTTAGCATCATACCCAATGAAGATGTACTTCTCGCTTTTATCATCTAGCTTGCTTCACTTCTCATCTGGTACATGTGCATGAGCAAGGCTTCCAAAAACTTTTAGATGTGCAACACCGTGTTTTCTTCCACTCCAAGCTTCTTGTAGTGTCTTTCCTAAAACACTTCTTGTTGGAGTTCGGTTTGATAGATAAACCGCACACGCAACTGCTTCAGCCCATAACTCCTTTGGTAGCTTCTTACTCTTGAGCATGCTTCTTGCCATCTCAAGGATCGTCCTATTCTTCCTTTCAGCTACTCCATTTTGTTGAGGGGATCTCGGCACCGTCAATTGTCTTCGAATGCCATTATCTTCAAAATACTTCAGAAATTCCTTGGACGTGAACTCTCCTCCACGATCAGATCTCATGGTTTTGATCACAAGGCCACTTTCCTTTTCAACATGGGCTTCGAACTTTTTGAAATTATCAAACACCACTGTTTTTTCTTTCAAAAAGTAAACCCATGACTTTCTTGAGAAATCATCAATAAAGAGAAGGAAGAAATTACTATTACCGAGTGAACTTGGCTTGATCGGGCCACATAGGGCCACATACATCTGTATGTATGAGTTCTAGTGGCTTCCGCGCTCTTGTCTCCGACTCCTTTGGAAAACTCATTTTGAATTGTTTCCCAAGTAGACATCCTTCACACACACTTGATTTGGATGATTGATGCAAGGCAATCCTCTCACCATTTCTTTCTTGGAAAGTAACTCTAAGCCTCCAAAATTGAGATGCCTGAACCGAAGATGCCAAAGCCAATACTCCTCCTTGTAACACATCTTGAGACATTGTGCGATGTCATTTTGAATGTTTAGGACAAATATTCTATTCCTCGCCATCGGCACCTTGGTGATGAGATTGTTTTCGTGATCTCTTATAGAAAGGCTACTATCTTTTAATTGGATATCATAACCTTTCTCTAAGAGTTGTCCAAGGCTCAAGATGTTGGTCTTCATGATTGGAATGTTGTAAACATTGGAAATGAATCGATGATCTCCATTCTTCAGTCGGATGAGAATGTTACCTTTGCCTTTCACTTCCATCTTTGATTCATCTCCTAAAGCGACATCTCCTTTCACCGATTCATCAAGCTACATGAACAAGCTTCTTTTACCGCATATGTGATTGCTTGCACTGCTGTCGAGGTACCATTTGTGAACCTCATTTGGTTCATCCTTCTTATAGGCCATCAATAACATATCATCTTCTTTACTCATTTCTTCAGCATAATTGGACTTCTCTTCAACTTTATTGTTGTTTGGAGCCTTGCATTCAGAAGCATAATTTCTAAACTTTCCACAATTGTAGCACTTAATACTTGACTTATCATACCTTGATTTTGGACTTCCCCTCCCACGGCCTCTTGATGAGCTTTCTCCTCTTTGGTTGGTTTGGTCTTCATATGGTCTCCAACCACGTCCACAACCTCTTCCTCGAACATGGCCACCACCCCGTCTTGGATAGCTTCGACCGCTTTCTTCTTTGGTTTGAATCCGCATCTTGAGTACTTTCTCCGTGATGTCTTCCTTTTTCTTCTTCTTTTCTTCATAAGCTTGTAATGATCCAAGAAGTTGTTCCATTGTCGTAGTCTCCAAGTCTTTTGTCTCTTCAATCACAGTGAAAATATTCTCGAATTTTGAATCCAATGATCTAAGAACTTTCTCCATGATTCTCACCGTTTCTTTTTATGTTATTAGTAACCGTTATAACTTTTGAGAAGTTATCAGAGATGATTTCACCTTCCTTCATTTGCAAAGCTTCAAAGTCTCCTCTTATAGTTTGAAGACGTACCTTCTTAACTTGCTCTGCTCCCTTTTAAGACGTTCGAAGCTTCCCCCATGCTTCTTTGGCCGACTTTGCTCCTACAACCTTCTCGAACGTGTCTTCATCTAATCCTTGATAGATTAGACAGATAGCCTTCTTGTCTCTCTTCCTTGAGTCTCTCAAACCATCCTTTTGAGTTAGAGATAGACTTGCATCATTCTCCGGTTCAATGAAGCCTTTCTCGACTATCTCCCACACATTATGTGCTCCAAAGATATCCATCAACCGTAGACTCCAATTGTCATAGTTGCTCTTTGTGAGCATCGAGACTTGGAAGGGAACACCATTACATGCCATCTTTAAGAGAATCTTATGGCTCTGATACCACTTTTTTTGGAATGAAAATATATAAGTGTGGAGAAAGTGTTTAAGAACTTAGAAGACAAAAGAGAAATTTTGGGAGAAGAAAGTTTTTATTTATGCTTAGAGAACAACTTGAAGACTTGATTACAAATGAGAGTGAAGGGAGGTATTTATAGCCTCCAAAATACAAAATATCTTGAATATTTTAATCCTAAATCTAGAGAATTCTATCACATTATCTAGAATTTATATTACAAAATACATAGATATTTATACTCTAAAACTCCCTAGAACATTTTAAGGAGGTGGAGTGATTATATATCTTCTAGAGAAATTTTTAGAACTTGGATCAAGATTTTTGGTTCAGCCCAAATGTTATTTAGATTATAGATCCAATAACTATCCTTGATCCAAATCAAGTTTATAATTCAACACCCCCTCTTAAATTTGATTTATTACTCCAAGCAAACTCCTCATCTTATAAAATCTTCTCGCTTGAGTGGCTTGGTGAAAATATCAGCTAATTAGTCATTTGTCTTCACATACTTCAACTGCACATCCATATTGCTAACACATTCTATAATGTAATGATTGCGAGTGTCGATTTGCTTACTCTGATCATGGAAGACTGCATTCTTCGCCAATGCTATTGCTGACTTGTTATCCACAAAGATCTTGGTTGCCTCCTCTTGTGGAAAACTCAACTCCTTCAAAAAATTCCGTAGCCAAATAGCATGACAAACACAAGAAGTAGCCGCTACATACTCCGCTTCACAAGTAGAAAGAGTGCTAATCGGTTGCTTCTTCGACATCCATGTGAAGGCGGTTTCTCCAATAAAGAACACAAACCCACTTGTTCTCTTTCGGTCATCTATGTTTCCACTCCATTCGCTATTGCTATATCCAACAAGCTTGTAATTATTAGAAATAGAGTAGTACAAGCCAAAGTTTACGGTACCTTTGATATAGCGAAGGATCCTCTTGGCGGCCTTAAAATGAGTTGTTGTTGGATGCTCCATATATCTGCACACAACTCCGAGTGCATATAGGATGTCAGGTCTGGTGCAAGTTAGATAGCGTAGACTTCCCACCAAGATTTTAAATATTGTTGGATCCACACTCTCTCCATCCTCATGCTTTGACAGCTTGGCTCCACATTCCATTGGTGTGCTCACTGGATTAGAATCATCTATCTTGAATTTCTTGAGCACTTCTTTAGCATAACCTTCTTGAGTAATGAAGATTCCTTTATCTTCTTGCTTCACTTTAATTCCGAGGTAGTAAGACATGAGTCCAATATCGGTCATCTCTAACTCTTTTGCCATCTCCTTCTTGATATCCTCGAACATTCTTGGATTGTTTCCTGTGAATATCAAGTCATCTACATACAAGCACACAATCAGTATATCATTGTTTTGAGTTTTGATATAGAGTGCTTGCTCAAATTGACACTTGATGAAGTTCTTCTCCGTGTAGTACTTATCAATCCGTGTGTTCCATGTTCTCGTGCTTGTTTAATCGATAAAGATCCTTCTTTAACCTCAAGACTTTGTCTTCTTCTCCCTTTACTATGTAGCCTTGTGGGTGCTCAATGTAAACTTCTTCTTGAAGATCTCCATTTAAGAAGGCTGATTTGACATCCATTTGATGTATCCTCCAACTCTTTTGGGCTGTCAATGAAATGATCAGTCTAATAGTTTCTAGACGAGCAACGGGAGCAAATACCTCATCATAGTCGATTCCGTCTCTTTGGTTATAGCCTTTTGCCACCAATCTCACGTTGTATCTTTCAACTTCTCCTTTAGAGTTCTTCTTCGCTTTATACACCCACTTCACACTGATTGCCTTATGACCTTTTGGAAGTGCAGCTAACTCCCATGTCTCATTTTTTTTGTATCGCCTTAATCTCTTCATCCATTGCATTTCAGCATGTCTTCTTCTCCATAACTTCTTAAAAATCCATGGGCTCGGAATCCACAAATAGACAAAATAAGGTAAGATTGTCTGGATTTTCAGTTACCTCACAAAGCTCTTGTAGACTTCTAAAACATGGAGTCCTTTCGCTGGAGCTTTCATCTCCTTGAAAACTAGGTGTTGGTGAAGTTGGTGGGGTAACTGGCTCCTTTCTTTCGGTCATCTATGTCTCCACTCCATTTGCTATCACTTTATCCAACAAGCTTGTAATCGTTAGAAATATAGTAGTACAAGCCAAAGTTTACGGTACCTTAGATATAGCGAAGGATCCTTTTGGCGGCCTTGAATGAGTTGTTGTTGGATGCTCCATATATCTGCTCACAACTCCGACTGCATATAGGATGTCAGGTCTTGTGCAAGTTAGATAGCGTAGACTTCAAACCAAGATTTTAAAGATTGTTGGATCCACACTCTCTCCTTCCTCATGCTTTGACAGCTTGGCTCCACATTCCAATGGTGTGCTCACTGGATTAGAGTCATCTATCTTGAATTTCTTGAGCACTTCTTTAGCATAACCTTATTGAGTAATGAAGATTCCTTTATCTTCTTGCTTCACTTTAATACCAATGTAGTAAGATATGAATCCAATATTGGTAATCTCGAACTCTTTTGTCATATCCTTCTTGAAATCCTCAAACATTCTTGGATTGTTTCCTATGAATATCAAGTCAACTACATACAAGCACACAATCAATATATCATTGTTTTGAGTTTTGATATAGAGTGCGTGCTCAAATGGACACTTGATAAAGTTCGTATCCTTGAAGTTCTTCAATCCGTGTGTTCCATGCTCTCGGTGCTTGTTTAATCGATAAAGAGCCTTCTTTAACCTCAAGACTATGTCTTCTTCTCCCTTTACTATGTAGCCTTGTGGTTGCTCAATGTAAACTTCTTCTTCAAGATCTCCATTTAAGAAGGCTGATTTGACATCCATTTGATGTATCCTCCAACTCTTTTGGGCTGCCAATGAAATGATCAGTCTAACAGTTTCTAGACGAGCAACGGGAGAAAATACCTCATCATAGTCGATTCCGGATCTCTGGCTATAGCCTTTTGCCACCAATCTCACCTTGTATCTTTCAACTTCTCCTTTAGAGTTCTTCTTCGCTTTATACACCCACTTCACACCGATAGCGTTATGACCTTTTGGAAGTGAAGCTAACTCCCATGTCTCATTTTTTTGTATCGCCTTAATCTCTTCATCCATTGCATTTCTCCATGTCTTCTTCTCCATAACTTCTTAAAAATCCATGGGCTCGGAATCCACAAATAGACAAAATAAGGTAAGATTGTCTGGATTTTCAGTTACCTCATAAAGCTCTTGTAGACTTCTAAAACGGGGAGTCCTTTCGCTGGAGCTTTCATCTCCTTGAAAACTAGGTGTTGGTGAAGTTGGTGGGGTAACTGGCTCCTCTCTTGGTTCCTCCAAGTCATCTTCTTCAACTTTCGGAAAGAAGTTGTAGTCTTCATTATTTGATTTCCAATACCATTCTCCTTCTTCGTCAAAGATGACATTTCGGCTGATGATTGTCTTCTTTGTTTTCAGGGTTGTAAAGCTTTTAGCCTTTAGAGTTAGCATCATACCCAATGAAGATGTACTTCTCGCTTTTATCATCTAGCTTGCTTCGCTTCTCATCTGGTACATGTGCATGAGCAAGGCTTCCAAAAACTTTTAGATGTGCAACACCGTGTTTTCTTCCACTCCAAGCTTCTTGTGGTGTCTTTCCTAAAACACTTCTTGTTGGAGTTCGGTTTGATAGATAAACCGCACACACAACTGCTTCAGCCCATAACTCCTTTGGTAGCTTCTTACTCTTGAGCATGCTTCTTGCCATCTCAAGGATCGTCCTATTCTTCCTTTCAGCTACTCCATTTTATTGAGGGGATCTCGGCACCGTCCATTGTCTTCGAATGCCATTATCTTCACAATACTTCAGAAATTCCTTGGACGTGAACTCTCCTCCACGATCAGATCTCATGGTTTTGATCACAAGGCCACTTTCCTTTTCAACATGGGCTTCGAACTTTTTGAAATTATCAAACACCACTGATTTTTCTTTCAAAAAGTAAACCCATGACTTTCTTGAGAAATCATCAATAAATAGAAGGAAGTAGTTACTCTTACCGAGTGAACTTGGCTTGATCGGGCCACATAGGGCCACATACATCTGTATGTATGAGTTCTAGTGGCTTCCGCGCTCTTGTCTCCGACTCCTTTGGAAAACTCATTTTGAATTGTTTTCCAAGTAGACATCCTTCACACACTTGATTTGGATGATTGGTGCAAGGCAATACTCTCACCATTTATTTCTTTGAAAGTAACTCTAAGACTCCAAAATCGAGATGCCCGAACCAAAAATGCCAAAGCCAATACTCCTCCTTGTAGCACATCTTGAGACATTGTGCGATGTCATTTTGAATGTTTAGGAGAAACAGTCTATTCCTGCCATCGACACCTTGGTGATGAGATTGTTTTCGTGATCTCTTATAGAAAGGCTCAAGATGTTGGTATTCATGCTAGGAATGTAGTAAACATTGGAGATGAATCGATGATCTCCATTCTTCAGTCGGATGAGAATGTTACCTTTGCCTTTCACTTCCATCTTTGATTCATCTCCTAAAGCGACATCTCCTTTCACCGATTCATCAATCTCCACGGACAAGATTCTCTTACCGCACATGTGATTGCTTGCACCGCTGTCGAGGTACCATTTGTGAACCTCATTTGGTTCATCCTTCTTATAGGCCATCAATAACAGATCATCTTCTTTACTCATTTCTTTAGCATACTTGGACTTCTCTTCAACTTTATTGTTGTTTGGAGCCTTGCATTCAGAAGCATATTTCCAAACTTTCCACAATTGTAGCACTTAATACTTGACTTATCATACCTTGATTTTGGACTTCCCCTCCCACGGCCTCTTGATGAGCTTTCTCCTCTTTGGTTGGTATGGTATTCATATGGTCTCCAACCACGTCCACGACCTCTTCCTCGGGCTTGGCCACCACCCCGTCTTGGATAGCTTCGACCGCTTTCTTCTTTGGTTTGAATCCGCATCTTGAGTACTTTCTCCGTGATGTATTCCTTCTTCTTCTTCTTTTCGTCATAAACTTGTAATGATCCAATAAGTTGCTCCATTGTCATAGTCTCCAAGTCTTTTGTCTCTTCAATCACAGTGAAAATATGCTCGAATTTTGAATCCAATGATCTAAGAACTTTCTCCATGATTCTCACCTCATCCAACTTCTCACCGTTTCTTTTTAGGTTATTAGTAACCGTTATAACTCTTGAGAAGTTATCAGAGATGATTTCACCTTCCTTCATTTGCAATGCTTCAAAGTATCCTCTTATAGTTTGAAGACGTACCTTCTTAACTTGCTCTGCTCCCTTGTAAGAAGTTCGAAGCTTCTCCCATGCTTCTTTGGCCGACTTTGCTCCTACAACCTTCTCGAACGTGTCTTCATCTAATCCTTGATAGATTAGACAGAGAGCCTTCTTGTCTCTCTTCCTTGAGTCTCTCAAACCATCCTTTTGAGTTTGAGATAGACTTGCATCATTCTCCGGTTCAATGAAGCCTTTCTCGACTATCTCCCACACATCATGTGCTCTAAAGATAGCCATCAACCTTAGACTCCAATTGTCATAGTTGCTCTTTGTGAGCATCGGGACTTGGAAGGGAACACCATTACTTGCCATCTTTAAGAGAATCTTATGGCTCTGATACCACTTTGTTGGATTGAAAATATATAAGTGTGGAGAAAGTGTTTAAGAACTTAGAAGACAAAAGAAAAATTTTGGGAGAAGAAAGTTTTTATTTATGCATAGAGAGCAACTTGAAGACTTGATTAAACGCTCTATCTGCGCCCTTATAATAGATTGGAGCCTTTACATAGCGGTTTTACGTTACGCTATATTTTAGAACTTTACAATAGCGCTTATTTTAATGCAATGATAAACGATGTAATAGCGTTTTATTTCTGTTATATTATATCTAATATTTATATTTGATAGCGTTTTATTTCTGTTATTTTATATCTTATATTTATATTAGATAGCGTTTTATTTCTGTTATTATTATTTTGTATACAACACTTTTTGTTATAGCATTTTATTTTGAATCACTATGATTTCTTATTCTTTTATGATCTAAATTGCTCATATTAACGTGCTTCAATATCTGAAATCTGATAGAAAGTGAAACATATTTCATAACATTAAGTCCCAAAACATCTTACAACAAAACACAGTTTACAACAAGTTACTTCATACCAACTAATTAAACATTTTACAACAAGTTCATACTTAAAACATATATTCAAGACACATTTGATAAGACAAAGTTTTCAGAGAAAAACTAGCTTGTCATTTGGCCAAGCAATTCTAGTACCTACTGCATCAGCGATGATTTCAATTTCTGAACTTGGTCTCCAAACAGGTGCATCTCTTACCTTGGGAACTTCTACCAAAACAAATGTCGCATTAGGTCCCAAAGGAGCGAAATGCAGAACATGTGTTGGGTCTGTAGAACAA
This sequence comes from Orychophragmus violaceus, assembly GCA_030180135.1. Lineage (NCBI taxonomy): Eukaryota > Viridiplantae > Streptophyta > Magnoliopsida > Brassicales > Brassicaceae > Orychophragmus > Orychophragmus violaceus. Next base: position 81,505,289 of record CM058232.1, on the reverse strand, counting down.
AATTTGCCTTCTGCCACTTTTTCTCCTGTTCCTGTGCAATCTAAGAGAATGCATTTCTTCTTCACACCATTGATGTTGTCGGAGTTGTTACTCTGAGTTGCACTAGTACTCTACAATCATGAACACAAATCACCCAATCAGTTCAACCTATTGTAAAGATAAAGCTACATTATATTGAAAGCATTATTAAAAAATCTGACAACACATTATGAACAGGTTTGGATTTTACCTTTGGTGATGCACTTTTTGAAGCTGGTTCTTGGCGTGTTTTTGTTGATATCAACTGTATCTTATGAAGAGGCCATGCGATTTTCTCATGTAAGGCATCACCTATTACACTCATCTCAGCGCTTGGTCTCCATAGAAAATCCCCATCTTTAACCACTTTCTAACAGTTACTATAGCAGCATTTGGACCCAAAGGAATATTGTTGACCATCTCCTTTGGGTCTGTCGAGTACAAGCTTCCCTCAGTGATTGTTTCATCGTCAGAAATCCAGTCACTAATTAGTATCTTATCGTCTAATTCACCTGCAGCCTATAAAATCAAACAAACAAAACATATATTCATATGCCATCTTGCTCATAAGTTTCAAGTATGCACAAGTACAAAGGAATAGAAAATTACCGATGAACCAGAAGCTCCATTTGGTGAGTTATTCCCGATAACTATCTTATCGAATGGCCAAACAATTATGCTACCAATAGCATCGCCTAGTGAAGCAATAGTGGTTGTAGGCCTCCATACATATGTGTCTTCTTCTGATACTGATTTCACTAAAACAGCTGCTGCGTTAGGACCTAAAGGGATACGCCCTATCTTAAATGTCGGTTCAGTCGGACATAATTCTGCTTCTCCAACAACAACCTCGTCGTTTGAGTACTAACCAAACAACTTACAGCTCGGCCCACCATCATGAACATTACTTGACACGGAATTGTTACCATCATCAACCTGTTTCCAAAAAATAAGTTAAGTATATATAAACAGAGTAATTGACTGCAAGTTAAAAATGGTCAGACTGTTAATACCTTGTTCCCTACAGCTAATTCACGAACTACATTTTGCAGGGATTCAACTTTGCTAACCAACTCAGCTTGCGTTGCCTCAAGCTTCTTCACGTGCGTGTCCCTAGCATCTATGAATGCTAGCTTGGAAGCTGTTATCCCTCTACCAAAACCTCTAACTCTCCCAGACTTGTCTTTACCTAAGATCTTACTCACGGCGTCATCTCGGATACTACTAGAAGTGGAGTCCATCTGACTATCTAGAATCTTTATTTTATCATGAAATCAAGATAAAATGTTAATATTATACCGTAAACTATACACAAACACAATTAAAACAAATACAAAAGTTCTTACAATTACAGCTTCGAACTCTGGTTTTACTGGTCTACCGTCCGAATGGGTATGTCCTGCTACCCATACTTTACTCCTTGTTACACTGCTTGGATCATCACTCTTTTTCTTCTGCAATACCAAGTGATTTTAAACATATATATTTACATTGTCATTTTTCAGTGTAACTAGTGAGTTTATAGTAAGAATTTTGACATACCATTTCATGGCCAAGGCGAACCATTCCTTTCCTACTGGTTGTGTGGGGAATCTGGTTACTCCTCAAATTCCTGTACTTTTCACTAACTTCCTGCAAGTATACTCTAAACATTAAGAAAACAATACACATAAAACAAACATCAAACAAACCAAATAAATAAAAGATGTACATAACCTGAAAAGCCACTGATGTCCTACTCTTAACCCACTTTGTCCAAGCTGAGACAGATTGTATGTTTGTTGGTTTCAAATCTAGGAGTTCTTGCTTACTCTTTGCTGATCGCACTTGGCTAACAAGCTTCGACTTAGAAGACCTACAAATACAGCCCATTTGTTTGAAAACACAGTCTTTTTGCCAATCTTTATCCAAATTGAATCTCTCCTACAATAGATCATTAAAACAGTTATACCAAAATTTGACAAGTTTACAAAGTTTACAATGGAAAGGTGGACATACCTTGATTATATCCCATAGAGTGTGTTTTGTTTTAGGGTAAATGTACCTCCAGTCTTCAAGAGTGTAAGGGACGTGCTCCCTCACAAGTGGTCCTAGAAATGATGGTAGTGCCAATGAGCCTTTTCCAACATGTTCCCCAAGGCGTGTAAACTCAACATCTACTTTTTCTTCATGGTTTTTGGCAACTTTACTCATCTTGGTAGGTCCTCGTGTTTTCATTTTTTTTGCTTCAGAGTTTTGGGACTGACAATCGCCACCAGCTTGATGCTCAGGCACTTCTATACGATGCTCATCTTCTTTTACAACATGTTCCTCTTCAACATTTTGCTCAGTCTCTACTGCTTCATGCTCTGACTCTATAGGTTGGTGCTCAGACGCTGCAGCTGAATTTGCATTCTCTTCAGGGACGTCCTCCTTCTCTGCAGCTTGATTCTCCATCACTGCATCTAGCTGATCATCTCTGACATTAGCGGTAACAGGAACATGCCTATTTTCATTCAATTAAACAATAGTAAGTAACTGGAAAACATTTCACTAGCTAAAAATAAACAGATTATCATAACAAATTTCTAATGATACATGCCTTAACTTTCTGGTTTTTGTTACTTAAATGGGAGTCATGTCCAAGCCTTGATGTCGCTTGCTACGTCTGCGAGTGCTATTCACCATGTTAACCAATATTATGATCAGTCAAATTTGTAAATAACTCGTATGTAAATATTGCTTGTTGTTAAAAATTTCACCAAAATATGAAAGTAAAACAAACAAGAACTACTAATAAAAGAATACCAAACAATTTCACCAAAATACAAAAGTAAATCAATTGTTTCAGTACTTAAAAAGTCAGGCAATACAATCATAACTAATATATAAGATTTATGGAAATAATTAATCCATCACTAAAACTCCTTCACAATCATCTCTGACACAGAAATTCTCGTCGTCAGAATGATATTCCGAGTCGTCAATCTCTTGGATTCTTGATGGTGCATCAACAATCTCTGCCTCTGTCTCTAACTCGTGATATCCCCTTGGTGGAGCTCTCATAACTACATACCAAAGTGAGGATTCATCTTCTCTGGAGTAGAACACTTGTCTAGCTTGTGATGGCAAGATATATGGATCTTGAAGATATGCTGATTGATTTACATGTAGGTTCACTAGCGTAAATCCGTCTTCCTCCTTCCCACCATTCCCTTTGTTAGCCCATCTACACTTGAAAAGAGGTACTTGGAACATATGATAATCAAGCGAAACAATCTCTTGAATCACTCTGTAGTATGACACTATATCAGCCCTCTGATTACACTACAACAAATATGTTCATTGTCAGCGCGAAAATTATGCTATCATATGTCATCCATAGCGTTTTTACAAATGCTATGACATCCGCAGCTATAATAGATGGTATCCATACGATAGCGTTTTTTATGTATGCTATGATATGTTAGTTTCGATAGCAACAAATGAACGCCGTGTTTTATATTTTAATAGCATAATCGATTTTTCTGAAAAAAATACGATAATTCTAATTTCGTGCTATGATTGATCTTTCTACTATAGCAATTAAATATTGCTCTAATATTTGAGCCATATTAGCCGAGCAGAGCCGACCCATATTAAATTATTATTATTATATTTATTTTGTATCAATGTAATTTATACTACAAAAACATTCAAAATATTCATAAAATAATTTTATTAATAACAAGTGTTAGTTACAAACATATCAAATTCACAAGCTGAAATTTACAATGCATGAAGCGATACAATATAACTAACCCCAAAAAAACATACCATCTCTAGTAGTCATCCAAAATCTTTTCTTGCTCTTCTTTACCTTCAACTTCATCAGCTCACTTTTCCTTGACCTCATCAGCTTGCTTCAATATTTCTACTTGTGGATTTGAACAACCTGAAAAATAAATAAATAAAACAAACAAGAGTTACCAAGGAAATCATCAATGCCATTGTCAAGAGTTAAACCAAGAAGGGCTCCATATAAGGATCAGCTAATTAACTTACACAATAAGGTACAATCTTGAGATATGCTCAAGAGTAATTTCCCGAGTTCACTACGCATGGTCCTTATATGCAAATTTACCTTCAGACTCAAGAATCTGAGCTCTCTTTTGGCGTTCAGCTTCAGCTTGCATTTCCATAGCAACCCTCACTCCATTAGGAGGCATGATATCCCCTGGATACACATTTATTCAAAAAGGATATCCAGCTAAAAGACAATCAAAAGAGTCGAACAGGAAAATTACTAACTTATCTCATAGCGAAGGCACTCAAGAACCCAGTGTTTTGCAGCAACATTGATGGCTTCCTGTAAGAATGATTGCAGTCTCAAAATCATCACATGCTTGTGATATCAAAGACGTAAACTAGGAATGCATAATATTCATTCCCAACGGAAAACTCTAAAAAATCTCAACTGCAATCTTAGTACTACGAACGCATAATGCATCCCCAGCTCAATTTCACAAACTCTTTATCTAACAAAAACTATACTCAAACTCAGATCCAGAAATGACTAAAGGAACAATCTCAACCAATCTTAAAATCACTGACCACGAGAATGAAGAATCCCTAGTTTTCAATTCGAAAATAAGCTCAAGTACATGGAGGAAAAAGAAGACAAACCACAATCTTTTCGTTGAGCGTATCTCTTTCCTCAAACGTCTTGTCAAGAGTAAACTTCCCGAGTTCACAAGGATCAGCTTCTTGAAGCAACAAGAAGGTACAATCTTCTCCAGATTATCACATCACATCACATCTGAGGCAAATCAAATTATAGAGTTGAGATGAGAAAAAAGAAATCAGTAAAGAAATTGAAAATATGCAGAGGAAACAACGAATCAAACCATTTTGGAGCTCTGGTGTGTTCGTAAAAGACATCCTCCACAAAACTTGAATCAATTCGCTTCCAGTAAGAGAAGGCTCCATCAGAGAATAGTCAAAGAGAGAGAGTTGTTGGTTAGAGAGAAAAAGAATCAAACCTCCATCGGAGAATACACAGAGAGAGATGTTGGTACAAGCAACATGGGTTATCAATTTCTCTCCCAAACTACCACAAATGAACCTTAATACCGATGCTTCTCCATCTACAGCCCATAAAACACATGAAAGTCAGCCAACTCAAACAGTATATGTAAATTGAGCGGCTTGTCTCCAAGAATCGAGTTGTGTCAGATGAAATAAAGGGAACAAAAATAAAGAGAGGAACTCGTGGAATGAGAGCTGATTTTGCCTTAGGGTTTTACCTCTTGAAAATCACCAAGTGTAATGTCCAACGCAGTGGTTTTACGCCTCAACGAATCTAGAATCGGACCATCTGAAATCCCTGGATTTCTAGATGAATGGCATCTGATACCTCTGCGAAATAGAGGATTTCTGGGTTTCTGGGTTCCGAGAACATGAACAATCTGAGATTAGAGAGAACAACACCTGAAATTCGAGAACTCTGAGATTAGAGAAGAACAGAATCTGAAATCCCTGGATTTCAAGACGAATGACATTTGATAAGCTGGATTTCTCGATGAGAGGAGGGAAGAAATAATCTAGAGACGAGGGAGAGAGAGACGAGAGAAAGTGATTTTGTTTTAGGGTTTCTGTTTTTCTTCTTGGGGATTGTGTTTTGGTGGCTGGGAGAACAAAAATCATCGTCTCCAAAGGAATATCTGATTTTGTCTTAGGGTTCTAAGAAGAGGGTAAATGAAAGGTGAAGAGGGAAAATGAAAAACCATGTTACATGACTTAAATTTTTATTAAGTGTTTGGCGGTTTAGCTAATTTTTGGTTCTCGTTTACTGAAACTGTATCATAGCATTTATCTAATGCTATTATAAAATACGGAAATTTAAAAAACATCTACGATAGCAGTTCAGTAAAACGTGCTATAACAATCTGCTATGAATGTGGACTTTTTTTGTAGTGTTAGTATCTCGTGCGCTGGATCTGCACATTGTGAATGAGTCGAGGGATACTCCAGAGTTTTGAGTCTTCCGTTTGACATCAACAGTGTGAAACCGATGTCCGTTGATGATATAACCCTTGTAGTTCTGAATAACATGTCTTCGTCCAGTTGCTAACCACTTCAGTTTGGTTGAATGCTCCGTTGAGTTTATAGGAATCTGAAGACAATAGACCAAGGTATTGTTATTATAATAACAATATTAGAATCTGAATCCTTACGTATTATCAGACCTTTTCCTTTACCCACTGTGAAAACCTTTCCCCATGAATCTTCCATAGATGAGTTTCATTTTTTCTGCACCGGTCATCAATGTTTTGCAACTCTTCTAAGTGCAAACTGTTTTCATTTATCAAATGTTTGTTAGTTTTCATACACTGAAATGATAAATGAGAAAAAATCCAAATATCATAAATAGACCAGAACTTACTCAACATAAGGACTCATAACTTCTGTGTTCATTAAAACATATCGATGCGCTAGTTCCCTGTCTTTATCAGTTAGACTAACTTCTGTACCACTCTGTAGGGGACGACCTTCAAGAATACGAGGATCTGTCTCAACATCCTCATTACGTTTGGATACTTCTTCAACTGGGACGGAATTCTTTAGAAACTCCAAACAAAATGCAATGCATTCTCCAGCTAGATATCCCTCAGCCATACAAGCTTCTGGCCTAGCATAGTTTTTGACAAAAGCCTTTAAAGTTTTCATGTACCTAAACCTCAAACAGCCATACATCACCGATCAGACGTTTTTTAAATAAAATAGTCATCAGAAAACATTATCTTAAAAGTACACTACCTCTCGAATGGATACATCCATCTAAAGTGTACTGGCCCGCCCAAACGTGTCTCTCTTGCAAGATGTACCGGAAGATGGAACATGGTATCAAACAGAGATGGTGGAGAAAACCTTTCTAGCTGGCACAATGTCTCAACAACCTCTGTCTCTATTGTCAACATCTTCTCCGGATCAATGACACGCTAACACAATCTATTGAAGAAGTTGCATATACGAGTCACAACATTCCTAGTACCTTTTGGCAGATTGCCTCTCAAAGCAACAGGAAACAGGTTTTGTAGAAGGACATGGTGGTTGTGAGATTTCAAGCCACCAATTGCAGGAGGATCTAATGAAACGCAATTAGAAATATTTGCACAATAACCATCGGGACCTCTGAATTCAGATAACCGCTTGCAGAAATTTCTTTTTTCAACTTTTGATAGCCAATACACAGTTGGTGGTAAGTATGATCGCTTGCCTCGTAATTTTGCGTGTAAATTACTTCTAATGCCCATGTCCTCTAGGTCCTGTCATGACTTCAATCCATGTTTTGATTTGGAACTTTGCATCATAATTGACAAGATGGCGTCAGAAACGTAATTCTCAACATGCATTACGTCGATGTTATGTCGCACATGCATGTACTGTCAATTAAAACAAGCAGAATTACTAAGACAATGATCAAACATTTTTACTTAGATTCTGCGAATTATTATTAACAATTAATAACCTGCCAATAAGGGAGTTCGAAAAGAATAGAACGCTTCTTCCACCACCACTTTTTAGAGTCTTCATCACATTCATCATCTGAAAGATCATCATTGTCATCCAGCTCAGATCTCTTCCTTTTGATTTTCTTATCTAACGGCCTACCAAAATCATTTTTAAAATTCTTGAGTGTCTCAAATATTTCAGAACCAGTCTGAATTCTACGTGCAACACCTTCTTCCAATGAATTATCGAACCATCCTTTCTTTCTTCTATATGGATGCCCGGGTCTGAGCCTCTTCCTATTCCTCATATAGACATGTTTTCGACTGAACTTAAGCCATCTGAAAGGTGTATCCTTTCCACAAATATTACACGCTTGCTTACCTTTCACTTTACAACCAGCAAGTGTCCCTAACCCCGGATAATCACTGATAGTCCATAACAACATAGCTCTTAATGTGAAATTCTCCTTAGAAAACGAGTCGTAAACCTCAATACCCTCATTCCAGAGATCCTTTAGATCATCTACCAGAGGTTTAAGATACACATCGATGTTGTTGCTCGATGCAGTTGGTCCAGGGATTAATAGAGTCAACATTATATTTTCTGCTTTCATACACAATGTCGGATGCATTTTGTAGTTCACTAGCAACACTGGCCATGTACTGTACTTTGTACTTTGAATAGAGAATGGATTCATTCCATCTGTAGATAGACCAAGTCGTAGGTTTCTCGGTTCACCAGCGAATTGTGGCCATTGATCATTAATCTGGGCCCAAGTTAGTGAATCCACGGGGTGTCGCATTGTTCCATCAGTACAAGCGTTTGTGAAATGCCACCGTAGATCCTCACTTATTCTTTCAGATCTGAACATCCTTCTAAATCTGTCCTTTATTGGAAAATACCTAAGGACTTTAACTGGAATCCCTTTCTTTTTCTCTCTGGAATTCTTATCCAATTCCCATCTTGATGCATTACATCTAGGGCAGCTTCTCAAATCTGCATACTCCTTCCTATACAAGATGCAATCGTTCTTACAAGCGTGAATACTATCATACCCGAATCCAAAGATCTTCAAGAATTTCTTTATCTCATCTATAGATGTTGGAATCACGTTACCTTCTGGTAGCATGTCGTGTACAATTTTCAGAAGCTGATCGAAATACTTCTCCGACATCCCACTCTTCACTTTGATTCTATAGAGACCCATTATTGCGGAAACCTTTGTATAGTTGGGACACTTGGTGTAAAGTTGAGTTTCTGCATCTTCCAACTTCTTCTTAAACGCTGAATCTTCTTCACTATCAACATCCTCATTGTGAGCTCCATCAACGTTGGGAGACTGATTTTTATCTCCACCATCGGGGAAAACAGTTCTTAACAACTCATAAGCTTCAAACGATGAGTTGGTAACATCATCAGTCTCATGCGTTTCTTCCCCATGAATACTCCAGATTGAACTACGCTTATACTTCTGATCCATACCCCTGATTACCAGGTGATCGAGTACTGTGGCTACTGGTTGATGACTCATATTGCGGCAATCAATACATGGGAAGATTATGTTGGGAGGATTACCAAGATTGAATGCTGATGCCTTCAAAAAATCTGTAGCTCCTTGCTCATACTCACGGCTGTTTCTTGGACGCCAAACCCACGATTTGTCCATGGTTCCACAGCACCACAGCTCCACGGCCAAAGGAGACAGAGTTTATGGTAAATTAATTTTGAATTAAACACTCTAATAACTTGGCCAGTTCAAACTCATAGCAATGAAAAAAGCAGAGATGAACATATCTAGATTTATTCAAACCCGCATAGGAATGTGGGTAAATAATGTGATTTTTACTTAAATGATCATTCAAAATTTTCACAGCAAAATTCTTAGAAAATAAAACTAGTCAAGTTGAAATAAGGTTAAGAATAATGGTCTGTAAACAGTAAAATCAAACTATAATTATAGATGAAATAAGAGAAGAAGCAGACATAGATGCTATGAACACAACCTAATGCAAATTTTAAGCTCAAAAATCCATTATCAAATCTAAATTTAGAAAACATATAGATCATCAATCAACAATTTTAGAAAACCTTAACTTGAAGGTATGAGGAACAAGTCAGTTGGATTAAATATCTAAACAATGACAAATCAACTAATAACAAATTCTCATTATAAAAAGATACATGTTAAGCGCCATACCTTTTAGATTGAATTGGAGACTAGATTCCTTCTCTGTATAACCCAAAACAGTGGAATCACTATCTGAAAACAATATTCAAATCACAGAATGAAACATAAGAACACTAAGTGTCTCATACCTTTGCTGCAGACGTGAAACTCTTAACCTGTGTAATCCAACACCAAATAAACCCTCTATCAATTTGTGAAACTGAAAACATAAATTGAAACCAAAGATGAAGTAGATTGACAATCCCATACCTTTGCTTGAGTCAAAGACTTAATTCCTTCTGTAAAACGCAAAACAATGGAATTACAATCTGAGAAACGTTACTCAAATCACAAAGTAAGACTAAGAGCACCATCTCATACCTATGCTTCTGTCGAAACTCTTGAACTGTGAATCCAAAAAAAAAGGTTGAATGAAAGAATTGTGTGAAAAATCAATAACTAAATCGAAACAAAATAGGGAATCGATTATCAATCCCATACCTTTGTTAAATCTTCGAACAAAGAGCAAGCAACAATCCCACATGTTAAAAAAACCAATTGAAAATCAATTTGTTAACGCTGTAACACTATTTCCGAAACAGAACATCAAATCACTGTTCAATATCTTACCTTAGCTAATAATCGAACACAATCCGAGCTAGCTAGATCTTCAAAACCCAAAACAAAATTGTTATAAATCGATTTGGGATTCGTAACCCTAAAGAATACCGACAGTTACACGAAATCTTTATAAATATCTTACTTTTCGATAAATAGCTTGCTCGAATTTCATCTGTAAAATCGAGGTAAACAAGAAATCAATACCGACAAGGATTTTGAACCCTAACTCGAAAACACAGAAAAAGAGAATGCAAGTTACAAATAAGCTACTTAACCTCGATTTCGTAGGAGAATTGTGTTTGATTTGAGAGTACACAAGAGAGATAAAGCTAAATATTTAGGCGGAAAGAAGCTTTACAAGGGAAAAAAATTATAAGCAGAGCGAAAAAATTTCTAAGTAGCGGGCAAATTTTTAGTTTTCTCCGCGTAAACATTACATAGCGTTTTGCGATCTAAAAAGTGCACCGCTGTCGAGGTACCATTTGTGAACCTCATTTGGTTCATCCTCCTTATTGGCCATCAATAACATATCATCTTCTTTACTCATTTCTTCAGCATAATTGGACTTCTCTTCAACTTTATTGTTGTTTGGAGACTTGCATTCACAAGCATAATTTCCAAACTTTCCACAATTGTAGCACTTAATACTTGACTTATCATACCTTGATTTTGGACTTCCCCTCCCACGGCCTCCTGATAAGCTTTCTCCTCTCTGATTGGTATGGTCTTCATATGGTCTCCAACCACGTCCACGACCTCTTCCTCGGGCTTGGCCACCACCCCGTCTTGGATAGCTTCGACCGCTTTCTTCTTTGGTTTGAATCCGCATCTTGATTACTTTCTCCGTGATAACTTCCTTCTTCTTCTTCTTTTCATCATAAGCTTCTAATGATCCAAGAAGTTGCTCCATTGTCATAGTCTACAAGTCTTTTGTCTCTTCAATCACACTAAAAATATGCTCGAATTTTGAATCCAATGATCTAAGAACTTTTTCCATGATTCTCACCTCATCCAACTTCTCACCGTTTCTTTTTAGGTTATTAGTAACCGTTATAACTCTTGAGAAGTTATCAGAGATGATTTCACCTTCCTTCATTTGCAATGCTTCAAAGTCTCCTCTTATTGTTTGAAGACGTACCTTCTTAACTTGCTCTGCTCCCTTGTAAGAAGTTCGAAGCTTCTCCCATGCTTCTTTGGCCGACATTGCTCCTACAACCTTCTCGAACGTGTCTTCATCTAATCCTTGATAGATTAGACAGATAGCCTTCTTGTCTCTCTTCCTTGAGTCTCTCAAACCATCCTTTTGAGTTTGAGATAGACTTGCATCATTCTCTGGTTCAATGAAGCCTATCTCGACTATCTCCCACACATCATGTGCTCCAAAGATAGCCATAAACCTTAGACTCCAATTGTCATAGTTTCTCTTTGTGAGCATCGGGACTTGGAAGGGAACACCATTACTTGCCATCTTTAAGAGAATCTTATGGCTCTGATACCACTTTGTTGGAATGAAAATATATAAGTGTGGAGAAAGTGTATAAGAACTTAGAAGACAAAAGAGAATTTTTGGGAGAAGAAAGTTTTTATTTATGCTTAGAGAACAACTTGAAGACTTGATTACAAATGAAAGTGAAGGGAGGTATTTATAGCCTCCAAAATACAAAATATCTAGAATATTTTAATCCTAAATCTAGAGAATTCTATCACATTATCTAGAATTTTATATTACAAAATACATAGATATTTATACTCTAAAACTCCCTAGAACATTTTAAGGAGGTGGAGTGATTAGATATTTTCTAGAGAAATTTCTAGAACTTGGATCAAGATTTTTGGTTCAGCCCAAATGTTATTTATATTATAGATACAATAACTAACCTTGATCCAAATCAAGTTTATAATTCAACACCCCCTCTTAAATTTGATTTATTACTCCAAGCAAACGCCTCATCTTGATAAATTCTTCTCGCATGAGTGGCTTGGTGAAAATATCAGCTAATTGGTCATTTGTCTTCACATACTCCAACTGCACATCCATATTGCTAACACATTCTCTAATGTAATGATAGCGAGTGTCGATTTGCTTACTCTGATCATGGAAGACTGGATTCTATGCCAATGCTATTGCTGACTTGTTATCCACCAAGATCTTGGTTGCCTCCTCTTGTGGCAAACTCAGCTCCTTAAACAAATTCCGTAGCCAAATAGCATGACAAACACAGGAAGTAGCCGCTACATACTCTGCTTCACAAGTAGAAAGAGTGCTAGTCGGTTGCTTCTTCGATATCCATGTGAAGGCGGTTTCTCCAATGAAGAAGATAAACCCATTTGTGCTCTTTCGGTCATCTATGTTTCCACTCCATTCGCTATCGCTATATCCAACAAGCTTGTAATCATTAGAAATAGAGTAGTACAAGCGAAAGTTTACGGTACCTTTGATATAGGGAAGGACCCTCTTGGCGGCCTTGAAATGAGTTGTTGTTGGATGCTCCATATATCTGCACACAACTCCGACTGCATATAGGATGTCAGGTCTTGTGAAAGTTAGATAGCATAGACTTCCCACCAAGATTTTAAATATTGTTGGATCCACACTCTCTCCTTCCTCATGCTTTGACAGCTTGGCTCCACATTCCATTGGTGTGCTCACTGGATTAGAATCATCTATCTTGAATTTCTTGAGCACTTCTTTAGCATAACCTTCTTGAGTAATGAAGATTCCTTTATCTTCTTGCTTCACTTTAATTCCGAGGTAGTAAGACATGAGTCCAATATCGGTCATCTCAAACTCTTTTGCCATCTCCTTCTTGAAATCCTCGAACATTCTTGGATTGTTTCCTGTGAATATCAAGTCATCTACATACTCAGCGCTTGTTTTAAGTCATTAGCTTGACTTTGATGGGAGATTAGACTCCTGGTGGTTTCGACAGAGGCTGCGAGTGCCTCTGCGAAAGTCTCCTCATCCAAGGGGGAGAGTAAGCATTGTCAGCATGAGTGATAGGTTCAGGTTTTATCCCTATTCTAACTGCAAGTGCAGAGTGATGTGATTGTAGTACTTCAGGGTATCGAATCCACAAGGACTCTAGGAAATGATAGATTAAGAACAGTCAAGTGAAAACTAGGAGAAAGCAATTTAGTGAGAAACTAAAAACAAAGCAGAAAGTAAATCAGTAGCAAGGTTTGTTGTAGGCAGTTAACTAAAAGCGCTAAGTCTAGGGAGTTCTCAGAAAATCAGACAAGCAGACAAATCATTCAGTCAGGATCAAATTAAGCACAGTTCTAGAACTCAAAACACGGATATAGAATTAACCAACTTTCGTTGTGAGAATTCTCTAAGTCTAATTGCAGAAATCCAAATGTCTTTGTAATTCCTAACAGATTAAACTAGCTTTAAGATTAAGTTCGATATGTTCACAATTCAATTAAACCAAATTTCTTTGCGAGTAATTTAATTGCTCAACCTAAATAGTTCAGATTCTAAACCACACTTTCGTGTTAATTTAACAACCTAAGATCTAGATTCTAAGTGATTAGGTTAGAAACTAGTGTTAAGCACAATTTAGATCGAAGAACAATTATTGATATGAATCCTTAACTTAAATAGATAAATCTAGCAAGTCATAAAATCCTTAATGAGAATCCCTAAACCTAACTATGAATCTACTCAGACATAGAATATGAAAACATAATCAATGAAATAATAGATTGCATAAAAGAGAATAAAAGAGTAAAGGGGTTCGAAATCTTCTCCAAAAAGCAGAAAGCAGTACAGGATTCGATCAGCCCCAAGCTCTAAAACCTCTATGCTCAAATTATGAAAGCGTGTCTAAAAACTGATTTAAAAACCTAATTAAATAAGCTAATCACGTCTTGGGGCTTCTTTGTAATTATCAGGAACTTCTGGGCAAAACTGCAATATCTTTATTCTTCATTAAAACCGCCGAGGAAGGCCCATCTCGCTCGTGTGTCGATCGATGCACGATGTGTGTCGATCGATGCATTACTCTGTTTTGGACAGTGAACTCTATCTCTCGGGTCAAAGCACCAAAATGCTCCAAAAAGCTCCAATAACTCCAATTCCGCTCCAAACATGCTAGTACCTAATAACACATGTAAAAGACTCTAAAGAAACACCAAAAGACTCTAAAACAAACTTATATCATGGTCTAAAACCGGTAAAAACCATGATATATCAACTCCCCCACACTTAGCCTTTACTTGCCCTCAAGCAAAACAGAGAACTAAAACATGGTGAAGAGGTGTGAAAACTTTCAGAAACTCTTTTTATCCTAGAAGCAACAACACTCAGATTCCCTTTAGTAAGCCACTGAAAGAATCACCTGCAAGACATCAAGACCAACATGTACTTCCCCCACACTTAGCAACTGTCCTAAGTAAACTCCACAATCAATCCAAGTGCGGTCTCACCTAAGGATTATCGATCAAAGGGCACATGGATTCTTACTTTGTCAGCTCTAGACCACCATACTATCTTTTTCTGGTTCCTTTCTTATCTTTTCCCTTCCTTAGCATTCTGATTTTTCCCCATTGGGTATCATTTTTTTTTATCAGTGCTCTTCCCGTTAAGGGGTGTACTTGGATTGTGTTTGCTACTACTCCCGTGACCACTTCGGAGCTACTAGCTCTTCCTCAATTTATTACTTTTTTTTTTTACTTTATGGAAGGGGAGAAGGGAACCATACTCGGACAAGTTTACAAGCTGTGTCAGAACTAACAAAGGAATCCGACTCAAGGTATACCAAGCCCTTAGGTGAGAAGATTAAGTCAAATTAAGGGTGAAGTCAGTAAAGGATCCTCTGAATACCTGAATTGATATGGGTGTCCTCAGTAGGTTGATCCGTGTTGAGTTTTCTAATAGTCATAGATTGATCTTGCAGCTTCATCCCAATGGCCACTTAAGTTCCTGCAAGTTGTTGTTAGCTTCTCAAAAATTCATTGTTTCTTACTTAAACTTGTTTTGACTCAATAAAACAAAATTTTTTGAAAAACAGACTGACTCTAAGAAAACAGAAAGATAGTAGTCAGTACCACCTCCCCCACACTTGAAACACACTGTCCCCAATAGTGTCAAGCTAAAGATTGGTAAAAAAAATGTTAATGGATGTGTTAAGTTCTGTCTGATTTTACCTCTGTCGCTCATGCATCGATCGTTACATAAATGTAACGACCGTTGCAAGGCGATTTGCGTCATGAGTCGATCACTGCTCAGGACCGCAACGATCGCTGCAATGCAATTTTTGTGTTGTGACGATCGACACACAGGACTGTGTCGATCGTTGCATTGCGATTCTGTCGAGGCCTGCAGACAAAACTCACCAAAACCAAAAACAAACGTAAAATCCTAACAAAATACCAAAAATGAATATCAAAAAAAAAACAGTGGGTTGCCTCCCACTCAGCGCTCTTTTAGCGTCAATAGCTTGACGTTTTAGCTCAATCAGACAGAGGGTGCAACATCCGGAGGCAAAATCTGACCTCCTGGAATCTTGACCTTAGCCCAATAATGCTTTACTCTCTGTCCATTTACAGTAAATTCCTTACCTTCCTGGCTGATCAGAACGACATCTCCACAAGGACGTACCTCCTTGATTGTGAAAGGACCAGACCACCTTGATCTCAGCTTACCTGGAAACAATTGCAAACGAGAGTTATACAAAAGTACCTGATCATTAGGCTCAAATTGTCTAGAGACAATTTTCTTGTCATGATAAGCCTTGGTCCTCTCCTTGTACAGCCTTGAGTTATCATAAGAAAAATGTCTAATCTCATCTAACTCATTAAGCTGCACCAATCTCCTCTCTGCAGCAGACTTAAGATCGAAGTTCATCTGCTTTACAGCCCATGCTGCCTTGTGCTCAAGCTCTACTGGCAGATGACATGCTTTTCCATACAGAAGATGGAACGGAGTGGTCCCAAGTGGTGCCTTGAATGCAGTCCGGTAAGCCCATAGTGCATCATCTAGCTTTACTGCTCAATCCTTCCTTGTCTTCCCAACTGTCTTCTCTAAGATCTCCTTGATCTGTCTGTTAGAAACCTCGACCTGTCCACTAGTCTGAGGGTAATAAGGAGTAGCAACTCTGTGATGAACTTCATGCTTCTTCAGCAGCTTCTCAAAGACTTTATTAATAAAGTGAGATCCTCCATCACTAATTACTATCTGAGGTACTCCAAATCTAGGGAATATGATGGTCTTAAACAGCTTAATAACCACCGAAGAATCATTGGTTGGGCTAGCTATTGCATATACCCACTTAGATACATAGTCCACAGCAACCAATATGAACTTATTCTCATAGGATGAGGGAAAAGGACCCATGAAATCTATGCCCCAGCAATCGAAAACCTCAACCTCAAGAATGAAATTCTGAGGCATCTCATGCTTCTTACTGATTTTCCCTCTCCTCCGACAGGCATCACACTGAGAAACAAAGGAATGAGCATCCGCAAACATTGTAGGCCACCAGAAACCTGCTTGCAGAATCTTAGACACAGTCTTGAAAGTAGCAAAATATCCAGCATAATCTGATCCATGACAGTGGAATAGGATATCTGGAACCTCTGATTCAGCAACGCATCTCCTGTAAAGACCATCCGCACAGTGCTTGTAGAGATAAGGTTCATCCCAGTAGTATCGTATAAGCTCCCTGAAGAACTTCTTCTTTGCATACCCCTTCAAATCATCTGGTTCAGTCTCTGCAGCCAGGTAATTAGCTATATCGGCGTACCAGGGTCGATCGGTGGTTGCGACAGCATCTACCTCGAAAACATAATCTCCAAAAGGTTCTGGGTTCATATCCGCACTGCAACGATCGTCGCACAAGGTAGCATCGATCGTCGCAGTCTCGGCACATGCGTCGATCGTCAGAGATGTTGCATCGATCGACGCAAGGCAATTAATCCGACAGTTTTGCAAGTTTCTGTCCAAATCCATCTGAAACACTGTCCCGATCATATTGATGTTCTCCTCAGGCAAGTAATCATTAATGGGTACGTCTTCCTCAACCAGCATCCATGAAAGATGGTCAGCAACTCCATTCTCAACTCCCTTCTTGTCCTTCACTTCAATGTCAAACTCCTGAAGCAACATAATCCATCTCAACAATCTTGGCTTAGCATCTTTCTTCTGCATTAGATACTTCAGGGCTGAATGATCAGTGTGTACAATCACCTTGGAGCCAATAAGATAGAGGCGAAACTTCTCAAATGCAAAGACAACAGCCAACAACTCCTTCTTTGTAGTGGAATAGTTTCTTTGCGCATCATCTAATGTCCTGCTGGCATAATAGATAACATGAAGTTTTCTGTCCTTCTTCTGCCCCAGAACAGCTCCTACAACATAGTCACTCGCATCACACATAACCTCAAAAGGTACATCCCAATCTGGTGGCTGAACTATAGGAGCACTCACTAATGCCTGCTTGATCTATTCAAATGCAGTGTGACAATCTGCATTGAACTCAAACTTGGTATCCTTGCACAGAAAAGCAGTTAGTGGTCTAGCAATCTTAGTGAAGTCTTTGATGAACCGTCTGTAAAAACCAGCATGTCCAAGAAAACTCCTCACAGGCTTCACAAAATCAGGCGCCTGAAGGCTGGTCATTACCTCAATCTTAGCGCGGTATACTTCAATCCCTGCTTCAAACACTTTATGTCCAAGTACAATGCCATCTTTGACCATGAAATGGCACTTCTCCCAATTAAGAACCAAGTGTTTCTCCTCGCATCTACTCAGAACCTTGCACAGGTTATCTAAGCACTCATTATAAGATGACCCGTAGACTGAAAAGTCATCCATAAATACCTCCATAAAGTCCTCAATCATATCAGTGAATATGGACATCATGCATCTCTGGAAAGTGGCTGGTGCATTACAAAGTCCAAAAGGCATCCTGCGGTATGCAAATGTGCCATATGGACAAGTAAATGTGGTCTTTCCCTGATCCTCTGGATGGATGGGAATCTGGAAGAAACCTGAATAACCATCGAGAAAGCAATAGTAAGGGTGATTTGCTAACCTCTCCAGCATCTGATCAATGAAGGGTAAAGGGAAATGATCCTTCCTTGTTGCAGCATTGAGCTTCTTGTAATCTATGCACATCCGGTGTCCAGTCACAGTCCTTGTAAGAGTCAGCTTGTTCTTCTTATTCTTCACTACTGTAACTCCGCCTTTCTTAGGCACTACATGGACTGGACTCACCCAATCAGTGTCTGAAATTGGATAGATTATCCCAGCATCTAGGAGTTTCATAATCTCCTTCTTAACCACATCCTTAAGGTTAGGATTCAGTCTCCTCTGATGCTCAACTGATGTCTTAGACTCGTCCTCAAGATGTATCTGATGCATGCATGATATATCATGGTTTTTACCGGTTTTATGCCATGATATAATTGTGTTTTAGTGTTCTTTTGTGTTCTTTTAGAGTCTTTTACAGGTATAATTAGGTTTGGAGCAGAGTTGGAGATATTGGAGCATTTTGAGGATTTTTGGAGTGCTTGGCCGAGAGATTGAGCTCACTGTCCGATTTTGAGATCATGCATCGATCGACACACCTTTGGTGTCGATCGACACACTAGCGAGATGGGCCGATTACGGCGGTTTAATGAAGAATTAAGATTTTGCACTTTGTCCCAGAAGTTTACAGTATTTACAAAGAAGCCCCAGCCGAGATTATACCAATATAATTAGGATTTTGGTGTTTATTTTAGATACGCTTTCATACTTAGAGCTAAGAGATTTTTAGAGCTTTTGGGGCTGATCTATTCCTGTACTTCATCTATTTTGGAGAAGATTTCGAACCCCTTTATCTATTTAATTTCTTATATGCAATCTATTAATTCTATGATTTCTGTTTCATTAATCATGTCTGAGTAGATTCATAGTTAGGTTTAGGGTTTCTCATTAAGGATTTCATGACTTGCTAGACTTGTTTAATTCAGTTAAGGATTCACATGAATAGAATGTTCTTCGATCTAAATTGTGCTTAATGCTAGTTCTAACCTGATCAATTAGAATCTAGATCTTAGGTTGCTACATACGACACGAGAGCGTGGTTTAGAATCTGAACTATTTAGGTTGAGCAATTAAATTATTCGCAAAGAGATTTGGTTTAGTTTAATTGTGAACATATCGAACTTGAAATTAATGCTGGTTTAATCTGTTAGTTATTGCAAAGAGATTTGGATTACTGCACTTAGACTTAGAGAATTCTCGCAAAGAGATTTGGTTAATTCTATATCCGTGATTTGAGTTCTAGAACTGTGCCTAATTAGATCCTGACTGATTGATTTGTCTGCTTGTCTGACTTCCTGAGAACGCCCTAGACTTAGCGCCTTTAATTAACTGGTTTCACCACCAACAATCTGCTACTTGTTTACTTTCTTGCTTTGCTATTTAGTTTAATACAATTTGCTTTCTTCTTAGTTTAAATTCCTACGGTTCTTTATCTATCGAGACCAGAGTCTCTGTGGATTCGATACCATATATACTACAATCACTTAACTGTGCACTTGCAGTAGAATAGGATTAAAACTAGACCCTATCAAGTTTTTGGCGCCGTTGCCGGGGACTCTTAGAATCTTCGATAGGATCGAACTTAGGGTTTTTACTAGGATTTTTTATTTTCTTTTCGTTTTGTTTTGCTTTTATTTTAAGTTACTAATTTTTCTCTGTTTTCTCTCTGTCGCAGGTACCGATTTTGCTTTGCGTCGATCGTTGCACCTTTGTGTCGATCGTCACTAGGCGATTCTGAGATTGTATCGATCGTTGCACTGATAGCATCGATCGTTGCTTAACGATTACAGACAGTTTATGCAGACGCGTGAAACTCGAAGTAATCAGAACCTGAACCTCGTTAATCTCGGACTTGAAGAACTTGGACGTCTAGAGAGGACTAACAGAAGAGAAAGAAGAGCAAGGATGGTGGTACAGAAGCTAATCATTATGCCTGATGCTCAAGGTACCCTGAGGGACCGAGATAACAATCCGTACAATGCTGCTGGGCAACGGGTTGATGCTGAAGGGAATGTAATCCCTGATCCTCCTGAGCAATCACAACAGGAGCAGAACCAAGGTCAAAGACCGGCCCAAAACAGACAGATGGTTGTCCATGAGAGGACTTTAGCTGACTACAACAGACCGGATGAGTTTCATGCAAACCGGTCAGCTCTTGTGATGCCTGGTTTTGAGAGGAATGATTTTGAGATCAAAACCAACTACTACTCGCTGATGAGACAGAATGCCTTCCATGGTCATCCTACAGAGCAGCCTATGGATCACATTGATGAGTTTGAGGACCTAATCAATGGCATGAAGTATGATGGAGTCTGCCAGGATTATCTGTTCCTCAAGCTCATTCCATACAGTCTCGCTGGAGACGCTGCTGCATGGCTAAAGAAACTGCCACCTGGACAGTTTGATACTTGGGCAGCCCTGAAGAGTGAGTTTCTGCGTCACTTCTACGATGATGCACGCTCTGATCAATCCAGACAGGACATTCTGACATTTACCCAAGGTCCTACTGAGTCTCTTAAGACTGCTTGGATGAGATTCAGGAAGTACCAGCGTGACTGCCCACACCATGGATTCACTGAGGTCACATTGCTAGGTATTTTCTTCAGAGGCATAGATCTGCCATATCAGTCTGCGCTGGATAACTCCAGTAATGCAAACTTCAACACCAGGACTCCTGCACAAGCTAAGCAGTTGATTGAGAACTTAGTGAGCAGCAACAGTTGCAAGACTATGGATGAGAGGAGGAAGAAATCTGGTGGAAGTGTATAGAATTCAGAGATGGATGAATTTAGATCTAAGCTGGACACAATTTGCAATCTCCTGGCAGGTAAGAAGGCTGTACACTTTGCCCAAGATGTTGAGGTAATTCAGACTGAGGAGGACCCTCAGGAAGAAGATGTGAATTACATTGGAGGATCTGGTTTCCAAGGTAACAGATTTGGTAATCAGCAGGGAAACAAGTTCTTCAATGGAGGACAAAAGAGTGCCTTCGCAAGCAATCAGAACTCAGCTGGTTTTGGACATACTAGTGGTTTTCAGAAGCCTTTTGGACAAGGTACTCAGAGAACCTATGGATCTTCATCTTATCAGACTCCTCCTGCAGCCACTGCTCATGGGAGTAAGATGGAGGCAATGATGAAACAGCTGCTGGAGAGTCAGACTAAGAGTGTTGCAGACTTCGACAAGAAGATAGATACAGTCTATGAGGAGCTGAATGGGAAATTTGAATACCTGAGCGCACATATGAAGGAGCTTGATGCTAAGGTTGCAAGGACTGCTGGATATGCTCAGAGGGAAGATGGATATCTTCCAGGACGAACTGATGCTAATCCCAAGTACCAATGCAATGCAGTGACATTGAGAAGTGGTAAGGAGTTGTTACCTAGCCAAAAAAGGCAGTTGAGTGTGGAAGAACTCGTGGAAATTGAAGAATTGGAAGATGGGATCCGTGACATTCGCAATGCATCGATCGACGCCACCAAGCAACGGTCGATGCAAAGCGATAACGAAGAAACTGTCGTAGCGAAGTCACCCAGCAACGATCGACACAACTCCAGTGACGGTCGATGCAAGGCGACTGCAGAGAGCTCAAAACCAGAGAAACCGAAACAGTCGACCGAGAGCGTTTACAAGCCTAAGGTACCTTATCCCAAGAATCCCAGAAAGGCTAAAAACGATAGGCAGTATGCCAAATGCAAGGAGTTCATTAAAAAGGTGAAAGTTGAAGTGCCTTTGATTGACTCCATGGAAACCTCCCCTGTGATGAGGGGATGTCTTAAGGATATGATTGCTGGGAAGTGGTCTGATGAGGAGAGTGTAATGATGATCAATGAGGTGTGTAGTGCAGTGATTCATGGCAGAATTCTTGAGAAGTTAAAAGATCCAGGAAGCGTTGTACTAGATTGTGCTATCTACAGGGAAAGATTCGAAAGGTCTCTATGTGATCTTGGTTCCAATGTGAATCTTATGCCTTTCTCAGTTGCTAAGAGGCTCGGGATGACTGACTTTTTACCCACTAGGATATTACTGGTTTTGGCAGATAGAACAATCAGGATCCCCGAAGGATTATTGGAGGATGTACCCATAATGATTGGCCAATGTGTGATTCCTAATGACTTTGTGGTTCTGCAGTATGGAGAGGAACCAAAGGATCCACTAATTTTAGGCAGGCCTTTCTTAGCCACAGCTGGTGCGATGATTGACTGTCAAGGAGGTAGAATAGTTCTAAATGTGGGTGATCTGAAGATGAGTTTTGATATGGACAAGCTGGCAAAGAGACTAACCATCGACGGACAGACCTTCTATGTTGACACGCTAGTTGATTTGGCTACAGAATACTTTCACAAGTCAAATGCTGAAGATCCACTAGAAAGAGATTTACTGAGCTCTATATTGGAGCTGGAGTACCTGCAGGACGAGCCAGCAATGTGCTATGCAAGACTGATGGATTCTGTTGAAGTAGCGATGCAGGTGGAAGTGTCTGACGCGACGATGCAACGATCGACACAAACCAAGCATCGGTCGTTGCAAGTCGACAGGGACTGGGCCGAGGAAAAGGCTCCGAAAATAGAGCTGAAACAACTTCCATTCGGGCTAAGGTACGCATTTCTTGGACCAAATTCAACTTATCCAGTGATTGTTAATGCTAGATTGAACAACGCAGAGCTCACTTTACTGCTAAGCAAGCTGCGCAAGCATCGCAAAGCTCTTGGCTATTCTCTTGATGACATTTCAGGTATCTCGCCAGAGCTGTGCATGCATCGGATACATCTCGAGGATGAGTCTAAGACATCTGTTGAGCATCAGAGAAGGCTTAATCCTAATCTGCAGGAAGTGGTTAAGAAGGAGATTATGAAACTCCTGGATGCTGGGATCATCTACCCTATTTCAGACAGTGATTGGGTAAGTCCAGTCCATGTAGTACCTAAGAAGGGCGGAGTTACAGTTGTGAAGAATGAGAAGAATGAGCTGATCCCTACTAGGACTGTGACGGGTCACAGGATGTGCATAGACTACAGGAAGTTGAATGCTGCAACCAGAAAGGATCACTTTCCCTTGCCTTTCATTGATCAGATGCTGGAGAGGTTAGCTAATCATCCTTACTATTGCTTCCTCGATGGATACTCAGGTTTCTTTCAGATTCCTATCCACCCAGAAGATCAGGGAAAGACCACTTTCACTTGTCCATATGGCACATTTGCCTACCGTAGGATGCCTTTTGGACTCTGTAATGCTCCTGCAATCTTCCAGAGATGCATGATGTCCATATTCACTGATATG
Organism: Orychophragmus violaceus; assembly: GCA_030180135.1. Taxonomy (NCBI): domain Eukaryota; kingdom Viridiplantae; phylum Streptophyta; class Magnoliopsida; order Brassicales; family Brassicaceae; genus Orychophragmus; species Orychophragmus violaceus. The sequence continues at coordinate 81,481,698 of CM058232.1, read as the reverse complement.
ATTGAGGACTTTATGGAGGTATTCATGGATGACTTCTCAGTCTATGGATCATCTTATAATGATTGCTTAGATAATCTGTGCAAGGTTCTGACTAGATGCGAAGAGAAGCACTTGGTCCTTAACTGGGAAAAATGCCACTTCATGGTCAGAGATGGTATTGTTCTTGGGCATAAAGTATCTGAAGCAGGGATCGAAGTGGACCGCGCTAAGATTGAGGTAATGACAAACCTTCAGGCGCCTGATTCTGTTAAGTCTATAAGAAGCTTTCTTGGACATGCTGGCTTCTATAGACGTTTCATCAAAGACTTCATTAAGATTGCTAGGCCACAAACTGCTTTGCTGTGTAAGGATACCAAATTTGAGTTCAATGCAGACTGTCAGACTGCATTTGAACAGATCAAGCAAGCATTAGTGAGTGCTCCAATTGTTCAGCCACCAGATTGGGATCTACCTTTTGAGGTTATGTGTGATGCAAGTGACTTTGTTGTAGGAGCTGTTCTGGGACAGAAGAAGGACATAAAGCTTCATGCTATCTATTATGCTAGAAGGACACTAGATGATGCGCAGAGAAACTATGCAACCACGGAGAAAGAGCTGTTGGCTGTTGTCTTTGCATTTGAGAAATTCCGCCCCTATCTTGTTGGCTCCAAGGTGATTGTTCACACTGATCATTCAGCCCTGAAGTATCTGATGCAGAAGAAGGATGCTAAGCCAAGATTGTTGAGATGGATTCTGTTGCTTCAGAAGTTTGATATTGAAGTAAGGGACAAGAAGGGAGTTGAGAATGGAGTTGCTGATCATCTTTCAAGGATGCTGGTTGAAGAAGAAGTGCCCATCAATGATTATTTTCCTGAGGAAAACGTCAATATGATTGGTACAATTTTCAGACGGATTTGGGCAGAGAGTTACAGAACTGTCGGGACAATCGCACGGTGTCGATCGATGTCACATTAGCAACGGTCGATACAAGTATCGGGGAAGCAACGATCGACACATGCACACGCAACGGTCGATGCATACCTGATACGAACCGAGAATCCTTAAGTATCAGAATTGGGAATTATGACTTCGAGATTGCTGCTGTAGCAACCATTGATCGACCATGGTATGCAGATATAGCTAATTACCTTGCTGCTGAGACTGAACCAGATGATTTGAAGGGTTATGCAAAGAAAAAGTTCTTTAGGGAGCTTAGAAGATACTACTGGGATGAGCCTTATCTCTATAAGCACTGTTCAGATAGTCTTTACAGGAGATGCGTTGCTGAATCATAAGTTCCAGACATCCTTTTCCACTGTCATGGATCAGATTATGCTGAACATTTTGCTACATTCAAGACTGTGTCTAAGGTTCTGCAAGCAGGTTTCTGGTGGCCTCCAATGTTTAGAGACACTCATTATTTCATCTCTCAATGTGATGCCTGTCAGAGGAGAGGGGAAATTAGTAAGAAGCATGAGATGCCTCAGAACTTCATTCTGGAAGTTGAGGTTTTCGATTGCTGGGACATAGATTTCATGGGTCCTTTTCCCTCATCCTATGGGAATAAGTTCATCTTGGTTGCTGTGGACTATGTGTCTAAGTGGGTAGAAGCAATAGCTAGTCCAACCAATGATTCTTCGGTGGTCATTAAGCTGTTTAAGACCATCATATTCCCCAGATTTGGAGTGCCTCGTATAGTAATTAGTGATGGAGGATCTCATTTTATCAATAAGGTCTTCGAGAAGCTGCTGAAGAAGCATGGAGTTCATCACCGAGTCGCTACTCCTTATCATCCTCAGACTAGTGGACAAGTCGAGGTTTCTAACAGGCAGATTAAGGAGATCCTTGAGAAGACAGTTGGAAGGACAAGGAAAGATTGGGCAGCAAAGTTGGATGATGCATTATGGGCCTATAGGACAGCATTCAAGACACCACTTGGGACCAATCCATTCCATCTGCTATATGGAAAAGCATGTCATCTGCCAGTAGAGCTTGAGCACAAAGCAGCATGGGCTGTAAAACAGATGAACTTTGATCTTAAGTCTGCTGCAGAGAGGAGATTAGTGCAGCTTAATGAGTTGGATGAGATTAGACATTTTGCTTATGGGAACTCAAAGCTGTACAAGGAGAGGACTAAGGCATATCATGACAAGAAGATTGTCTCTAGACAGTTTGAACCTAATGATCAGGTACTTTTGTATAACTCTCGTTTGCATTTGTTTCCAGGTAAGCTGAAATCAAGGTGGTATGGTCCCTTCACAATCAAAGAGGTGCGTCCGTATGGAGCTGTCGTTCTAACTGGCAAGGACGGTATTGAATTCACTGTGAATGGACAGAGGGTGAAACATTATTGGGCTAAGGCCGAGATTCCAGAAGGTCAGATTCTGCCTCTGGATGATGCACCCTCTACCTAAATCAGTTGAAGCGTCAAGCTATTGACGTTAAACAAGCGCTGAGTGGGAGGCAACCCACTGTTTTCGTTTTTGCATTTTAATTTTAGTGTTTTTGTAGGATTTTATGTTTTGTTTCTGGTTTTGGTGAGTTTTTGTTTGCAGGTCTCAGACGAAACGCAGTGCGTCGATCGACACACTATTGTGTCGATCGTCACAACACGATCGAAATCGCACTGCAGCGATCGTTGCGGTCCTGAGCAACGATCGATCATACACGAAAATCGCCTAGCAACGGTCGATGCACCTAGTGCAACGATCGATGCGTGAGCGACAGAGGTAAAACCCGACAGAACTTAACCATTCCTTAAACAAATTTTTCTTTCATTTTTGCCAATCCTTCGCTTGACACTACTGGGGACAGTGTGTCTTAAGTGTGGGGGAGGTTCTACTAACTTCTTTCTTTTGTTTTCTTAGAGTCAGTTAAATTTTTAAAAATTTGTTTTATCGAGTCAAAACTTTTAAGTAGGAAACAATGACTTTTTGAGAAGATTAGCAACACTTGCAGGAACTTAAGTAACCATTGGGATGAAACTCCAGATTGTCTCTAACTATTAGAAAACCCAGACATGGATCAACCTACTAAGGACACCCACATCGCTTCAGGTATCAGAGGATCCTTTTACTGACTTCACCTTAATACTGACTTAGATTTCTCACCTAAGGGCTTGGTATACTTTGTGTCGGATTCCCTTGTTAGTTCTGACACAGCCTATAAACATGTCCTATCTAGTTCCCTTCTCCCCTTCCATAAAAAAAAAAGATAATAAACTGAAGATGAGTTAGTAACTCCGAAGTGGTCATGGGAATGGTAGCTACAACTTTCATATCCTGTGCATCCATGGAATGTGTCCAAGGTACACCCCTTAACGGGAAGAGCACTGATAAAAAAAAAAAATGATACCCAATGGGGAAAAATCAGAATGATAAGGAAGGGAAAAGAGAAGAAAGGGACTAGAGAAAGATAGTATGGTGGTCTAGAGCTGATAAGGTAAGAGTCCATGTGCCTCTGATCGATACTCCTTAGGTGAGACCGCACTTAAATACTTGCAGAAGTCAGTAGGGTGAATTTGAATGCGTGAATGTGATTGTGGAGTTTACTTAGGACAGTTGCTAAGTGTGGGGGAAGTATATGTTGGTCTTGATGTCTGCAGGATGATTCTTTCATGTGGTTTACTAAGGGGAATCTGAGTGTTGCTGCTTCTAAGATGAAAAGAGTTTCTGAAGAGTTTTCAAACCTCTTCACTACATTCTAGTTCTCTGGTTTGCTTGAGGGCAAGCAAAGGCTAAGTGTGGGGGAGTTGATATATCATGATTTTTACCGGTTTTATGCCATGATATAATTGTGTTTTAGTGTTCTTTTGTGTTCTTTTAGAGTCTTTTACAGGTATAATTAGGTTTGGAGCAGAGTTGGAGATATTGGAGCATTTTGGGGATTTTTGGAGTGCTTGGCCGAGAGATTGAGCTCACTGTCCGATTTTGAGATCATGCATCGATCGACACACCTTTGGTGTCGATCGACACACTAGCGAGATGGGCCGATTACGGCGGTTTAATGAAGAATCAAGATTTTGCACTTTGGCCCAGAAGTTTCCAGTATTTACAAAGAAGCCCCAGCCGAGATTATGCCTATATAATTAGGATTTTGGTGTTTATTTTAGATACGCTTTCATACTTAGAGCTAAGAGATTTTAGAGCTTTTGGGGCTGATCTATTCCTGTACTTCATCTATTTTGGAGAAGATTTCGAACCCCTTTATCTATTTAATTTCTTATATGCAATCTATTAATTCTATGATTTCTGTTTCATTAATCATGTCTGAGTAGATTCATAGTTAGGTTTAGGGTTTCTCATTAAGGATTTCATGACTTGCTAGACTTGTTTAATTCAGTTAAGGATTCACATGAATAGAATGTTCTTCGATCTAAATTGTGCTTAATGCTAGTTCTAACTTGATCAATTAGAATCTAGATCTTAGGTTGCTAAATACGACACGAGAGTGTGGTTTAGAATCTGAACTATTTAGGTTGAGCAATTAAATTATTCACAAAGAGATTTGGTTTAGTTTAATTGTGAACATATCGAACTTGAAATTAATGCTGGTTTAATCTGTTAGTAATTGCAAAGAGATTTTGATTACTGCACTTAGACTTAGAGAATTCTCGCAAAGAGATTTGGTTAATTCTATATCCGTGATTTGAGTTCTAGAACTGTGCCTAATTAGATCCTGACTGATTGATTTGTCTCCTCGTCTGACTTCCTGAGAACGCCCTAGACTTAGCGCCTTTAATAACAGCTTTCACCACCAACAATCTGCTACTTGTTTACTTTCTTGCTTTGCTATTTAGTTTAATACAATTTGCTTTCTTCTTAGTTTAAATTCCTACGGTTCTTTATCTATCGAGACCAGAGTCTCTGTGGATTCGATACCCTATATACTACAATCACTTAATTGTGCACTTGCAGTTGAATAGGATTAAAACTAGACCCTATCAATGCACATCTCCAGAGAGATACCTGAAATGTCATCAAGAGAATAGCCGAGAGCTTTGCGATGCTTGCGCAGCTTGCTTAGCAGTAAAGTGAGTTCTGCGTTGTTCAGGCTAGTATTAACAATCACTGGATAAGTTGAATTAGGTCCAAGAAATGCGTACCTTAGCCCGGATGGAAGTCGTTTCAGCTCAATCTTCAGAGCTTTTTCTTCTGCCCAGTCTCTGTCGAAATGCAACGATCGATGCCCTGAAGGTGTCGATCAATGCAATGTCGCGTCAGATATATCCACTTGCATTACTTGCTCAGCTGAGTCCATTAGCCTCGCGTAGCAGATTGCGGGCTCGTCTTGCAGGTGTTCCAGCTCCATTATAGAACTCAGTAAGGCTCTCTCCAGTGGATCCTCAACATGTGTCTTATGAAAATATTCTGCAGCGAAATCACTGAGTGTGTCCACATAGAAGGTCTGTCCATCGATGCTTGGTCTCTTCCCCAATTTGTCCATATCAAAGCTCATCTTTAGATCACCTACATTTAGAACTATCTTACCTCTTTGGCAGTCAATCATCGCACCAGCAGTAGCTAAGAAAGGCCTACCCAAAATCAGTGGGTCCTTTGGTTCCTCTCCATACTGCAGAACCACAAAATCAGTAGGAATCACACATTGTCCAATCATTATAGGCACATCTTCCAATACTACTTCGAGAATTCTGATTGTTCTGTCTGCTAAAACTAGTGATATCCTAGTGGGCAGGAAGTCAGTCATCCCAAGTCTCTTAGCAACAGAGAATGGCATAAGGTTCACACTTGAACCGAGATCACATAGAGATCTTTCAAATCTTTCCCTATAGATAGCACAATCCAACACAAAGCTTCCTGGATCTTTCAACTTCTCAGGAATCCTTCCCTGAATCACTGCACTACACACTTCCGTGATCATCATTACACTCTCCTCATTAGACCACTTCCCAGCAAGTAAGTCCTTAAGATATCTCTTCATCACAGGAGTAGTTTCCATAGAGTCAATCAAAGGTACTTCACCTTTTTAATGATATCCTTGCATTTGGCATACTGCTTATCGTTCTTAGCATTCCTGGGGTTCTTGGGAAAAGGTACCTTAGGCTTGCAGACCCTTTCATTCGACTTCTTTGGGTTTTCTGCGTCTGTGCTTTCTGCAGTCGCCTTGCGTCGATCGTTGCTAGTGTTGCGTCGATCGTTGCTGGGCGACTGTGTTATGACTTCTGGGTCTGTATTTTCGCTTTGCATCGACCGTTGCTGAGGTGCGTCGATCGATGCATTGCGAATTCCACGGATCTCATCTTCCATTTCTTCAATCTCCACGATTTCCTCGACACTTAACTGCTTTTTCTGGGCAGGAAACAACTCCTTACCACTTCTCAATGTCACTGCATTGCACTGATACTTAGGATTAGCATCATTCCGTCCCGGAAGAGATCCATGTGGCCTCTGAACATATCCAGAAGTCCTCGCAACCTTAGCATCAAGCTCCTTCATATGTGTGCTCAAAGATTCAAACTTCCCATTCAGCTCTTCATACACAGCACCTATCTTTTTGTCGAAGTCTACAGCATTCTTAGTATGACTTTTCAGCAACTGCTCCATCATACTCTCCATCTTTCTCTCATGAGCATTAGCAGCAGGAGGTATTTGGTAAGAGGAAGATCCATAAGTCCTCTGATTACCTTGTTGTAAAGGCTTCTGGAAACCAGCATTCTGTCCAAAGCCATAAGAGTTTTGATTGCTTGTGAAAGCACTCTTCTGTCCACCATTGAAGAACCTATTACCTTGATGTCCTCCAAACCTGTTTCTTTGGAAACCAGATCCTCCAATGTAGTTCACATCCTCTTCCTGACCATCTTCTTCAGCATTGATCACTTCTACATCTTGAGCAAAATGGACAGCTTTCTTTCCAGCTAGCAGATTACAAACTGTGTCCAATTTGGTCCTAATATTAGCTATCTCCAAGTTATCTGTCTTCCCACCAGATTCCTTCCTTCTCCTATCAGCAGTCTTGCAGCTATTACTGCTTACTAAGTTGTCTATCAGTTGCTTAGCTTGCTCAGGAGTCATAGTGTTGAAATTTCCATTGCTTGAATTATCCAACGCGGTCTGGTATGGGAGATCTATACCTCTAAAGAAAATGCCCAACAATGTTACCTCAGTGAATCCATGATGTGGGGAGTCACGTTGTACTTCTTAAACCTCATCCAGGCAGTCTTAAGAGGCTCTATAGGACCTTGGGAGAAAGTGAGAATGTCCTGTCTCGACTGATCAGAGCGACCATCATCATAGAAGTGTCTCAGAAACTCACTCTTAACAGCATCCCAAGTAGTAAACTTCCCAGGTGGAAGTTGTTTCAGCCAGGCAGCAGCATCTCCAGCGAGAGAATAGGGGAATATTTTGAGAAACAGATAGTCATAGTTCACTCCATCATACTTCATCCTAGTGACTATGTCCTCAAACTCATCAATATGATCCATTGACTGCTCATTAGGGAAACCATGGAAAGAATTCTGCCTCAGAATAGAGTAGTAGATGGTCTTGATCTCGAAGTCATTCCTCTCAAAACCAGGAGGCACAAGAGCTGACCGGTTAGCATGAAACTCATCCGGACGGTTATAGTCAGCTAAGGTCCTCTCATTAGCAACAGGAGGATTAACCATCCGCCTCTCTTCTTGGCCTTGGCCTTGTCCTTGGCCTTGCTCTTGCTCTTGTTAAGGCTCAGGGATCACATTCCCTTCAGCATCAATCCTATGCCCAGTAGCATTGTACGGATTGTTTTGTCGGTCCCTCAGGGTACCTTGAGCATCGGGTATCAGAATCAGACGTTCTCGAACCATTCTTGCTCTCTGATATTTCCTGTTAGTCCTCTCTAGTCTAGCAAGCTCTTCAAGTTGGAGATTAACGAGATTAGTATTCGGATTACTTCTGGTATCACACGTCTGCATAAACCGTCTGTAATCGCAGTGCAACGATCGATGCTAGAGGTGCAATGATCGATTCAACTCCAGTCGCCTAGTAACGATCGACACAAAAGATGCAACGATCGATGCTATGCGATTGTTAAACCTGCGACAGAGAAAAACAGAGAAAATTAGTAACTAAAAAAAAAATCCTAGTCTAAACCCTATGTTCAAATCTATCGAAGACTCAAAAGAGTCCCCGGCAACGGCGCCAAAAACTTGATAGGTTCAGGTTTTATCCCTATTCTAACTGCAAGTGCACAGTGATGTGATTGTAGTACTTCAGGGTATCGAATCCACAAGGACTCTGGGCAACGATAGATTAAGAACAGTCAAGTGAAAACTTGGAGAAAGCAATGTAGTGAGAATCAAAAAACAAAGCAGGAAAGTAAATCAATAGCAAGGTTTGTTGTAGGCAGTTAAATAAAAGCGCTAAGTCTAGGGAGTTCTCAGGAAATCAGACAAGCAGACAAATCATTCAGTCATGATCAAATTAAGCACAGTTCTAGAACTCAAAACACGGATATAGAATTAACCAACTTTCGTTGTGAGAATTCTCTAAGTCTAATTGCAGAAATCCAAATGTCTTTGTAATTCATAACAGATTAAACTAGCTTTAAGATTAAGTTCGATATGTTCACAATTCAATTAAACCAAATTTCTTTGCGAGTAATTTAATTGCTCAACCTAAATAGTTCAGATTCTAAACCACACTTTCATGTCAATTTAACAACCTAAGATCTAGATTCTAAGTGATTAGGTTAGAAACTAGTGTTAAGCACAATTTAGATCGAAGAACAATTATTGATATGAATCCTTAACTGAAATAGATAAATCTAGCAAGTCATAAAATCCTTAATGAGAATCCCTAAACCTAACTATGAATCTACTCAGATATAGAATATGAAAACATAATCAATGAAATAATAGATTGCATAAAAGAGAATAAAAGAGTAAAGGGGTTCGAAATCTTCTCCAAAAAGCAGAAAGCAGTTTAGGATTCGATCAGCCCCAAGCTCTAAAAACTCTATGCTCAAAGTATGAAAGCGTGTCTAAAAACTGATGTAAAAACCTAATTAAATAAGCTAATCACGTCTTGGGGCTTCTTTGTAATTATCAGGAACTTCTGGGTAAAACTGCAATATCTTCATTCTTCATTAAAACCGCCGAGGAAGGCCCATCTCGCTCGTGTGTCGATAGATGCACGATGTGTGTCGATCGATGCATTACTCTGTTTTGGACAGTGAACTCTATCTCTCGGGTCAAAGCACCAAAATGCTCCAAAAAGCTCCAATAACTCCAATTCCGCTCCAAACGTGCTAGTACCTAATAACACCTGTAAAAGACTCTAAAGAAACACCAAAAGACTCTAAAACACACTTATATCATGGTCTAAAACCGGTAAAAACCATGATATATCAATGTGCTCGTCCAAGGAACAAGAGATTAGGACCAGAGTGTTTCCCTGCAGTCATAGCAGTGAAATCAGTAGAATCGAGTTGGGAGGACGCGCACCTTTGCTTTGGTGAGGATCTGATGTTTGTAGCTTTCTGCTTAGAAGCAGTTGCAAGTTCTGAAGATGTTTGAGTGGACTCTTTAGAAACCACTATCTTCTTTTCTCCAGGATCAGAAACTGGAACCTCTCTAGTCTTAGTTTCATGTTCATCCTCAATGTTAAAGGTTTGACCATCGATCTTTGGCCTTCGCAGCATATCCATATCAAAGTGTAGAGGCTCATCTCCCAGGTGGAGATCAATCAAACCATGCCTCACATCAATCTTCGCTCCAGCTGTGGCTAAGAAAGGTCTTCCCAGTATTAGAGAATCATTCGGCTCACTATCGTACTTCAGAACCACAAAGTCTGTTGGAACTAGATAGTTTCCAACTCTGACTGGGACATCCTCAAGAACTCCTTCAGGAATCCTTCTTGACTGATCAGCTAGGACCAGAGAGATCCTAGTGTGTGAAAAATATGTCATCCCCAGTCTCTCTGCCACAGAGTATGGCATGAGATTTCCAGCAGCTCCTAAATCACACAAAGAATGCTTGAAGTCTTCTCAAAGATGGCACTACAAGAAATATGGGTATTGATAGCAGATCACGATAGCACGAATTCATAAACTGCTATTAAAAATAGCAAGCTGAGGTATCAATTCTATTATAGCATCCAATCAATGCTAAGCAAGATTTTTATGGATTTTTACTAGGCGGGAAGATAAAAATCCTTTGTAACACTTAGTCCGCGGAAAATTTAATGAAAATTTCACATTGGCACCAAAATAAATAAATAAACTGCTGAAATTTTGTCTAACTCTTTTTTCACATTGAGTAACTCATACTCTTTTTCACGTTGAGAAACTCATAATCCCACAAAAAAAAAAATCCAATACTCTAACACATTCTTCTTCTCTCTATCTCGTCTCTTTCTATTCTTCTGAAGCTTTTTTTGTTCTTCAATCTATCTCCACCTTCTATCCTCAATCGATCTCACCCTATATTTTTTATATGTTTATCTTCTTCTGCTTCAACCAAATTCACATTGGAGAGACAATCAATCAAGTAGTGAGCTCTAATTTTCTCTCTCAAATACCTGCGAAAAAGAAGAGAATTTTGAATTCCATCGAGAGAGATGAGTTCGTCTATACTCCTTTTCTGCCCAGATCTCAAAATCCTAATTTCAGTTGCAGATCCTCTTGATTCAAGATATGGAGGTAAGTAAGATCATTCAATACCATCCCTAAATCCTTTAATCGCTAATTACCATTTTGGCTTTGCAGGCTATAGCTAGATTCTTCTTCTAAGCTTATGAAATACTCTGTTAAGTCTTTGTTCACCAATGTCATTGATCTTCTCTCGTTATTGAATGATGTAGGAGAAAGGGATTGAAATTTTCAATAACTAGAGCTTCTTGGAAACTTAAAAGTGCAGAATTATTCATAAGAAAACTGATTTTTCTTGCTGATTGTTTTTCGTAATGCCATATGATTAGATAGATATGGGTTTCCTGTTTAGACATCTCGTTTAGATAGATATGATGATGTATATGTTATTGCTGGCCTAACATTCGTTCTCCTTGTAGGAGTGTACGCATTTGCTATTTTCTTTTTGTTCAATTTGGAATCATGGAACAACCAAGGTATACTAGGATAGATAACAGGAAGCCCGCATCAAGTTATTGCTCAATAGTAACAATTGTTGTGTTTGTGGCCCTATGCTTAGTCGGGATCTGGATGATGAAATCATCCTCTCTTGGACCAGCTCAGAATGTTGATGTGGTTTCTATGGACAACAAAGATGGTATAAAGAAACAGATGACCCCGTCAGCAGAGGAAGGCAATGGCCAGAACTTTGAAGAGAAAACACCAAGCGAGGAGAAAAAAGGAGATGGTGATGCAAGCTTGCCACAAGGCGATGAGAGCTCAAGAAAACAAGAGGACCAGGAAGAGAAACTTGAAGAGGAGTCTACTCCATCTGGTGAGATAAAAAGTGAGACCGAAGGTGGGGAAAATAAAAAAAGATGACTCGAAGTCAGAGAATGCTTTGGTCTCACTTTTGTTCTCTCTTTCCATCAAGATATTGATTAACTTACTGTCAATCTTCTCTGTTTTTGAAGATCTGCTTCATACGTTTTCGACTCTGGACCGGAACCTCAGCTTTATCGAACACACAAGTGATCTTGGGTCGAAAGAGTAAGTTTTTTCATTTTCTTGAGTTTTATTGAAGTTGTATTTGCTCGTGTACTGATTTCTTGTTTTCCTTGTGAAGGGAGAAGCGAGCAATGCCAGTAATGATTGGTCCTGGACTCTACTTGTTGAACAAATCAGATATATACTGGGTCTCACCTTGGCGAAGTTTGCCAACTGCCTTTAAATTATTCACTGGTCAGTCCTCTTAACTGTGTTTGAAGCTCCATTGTCTCTGTAGATCCATAACTCTTCTTCTGCATTGAAAGCTTAAAACTTTTTGCTTGCCCATCAAAGCTTGTTGCTTCGGCAGATTCAAAGGATCAAAACTCTGTCTCGCCCTACAAAGCTTATTTTTGTTCCGTTGTTGTTGTCATAGGATCTGCTTGGATGGCTTTATCACGTTCCTTTGTAGAGTACTGCATATGGGGATGGGACAATTTACCAAGATGTTAGTTTGATGATGGCTTTGTAACATATAGTGATGGAGGAGACACATGATGGTGGCTCATAGTCGGTGATGACTTTTATGTTATCTTATTTCTTAGTCTCCTAACTCCTGTGGTGTCTACATTGATAAATTTGTATATACTGATAAGTAATTGATTCTAATGTAAAGTTTAAGGCTACTACAAATTGATTCAAAAAATACAACAAATTCGTTTACAAGCAAATACTTGATTGGTTTTGTTAGAAATAATTTTGAAATAAATAAAAAATGATCAAAAAAATTTTCAGTTTTAGCTTAAGGTATATATATAGGGTTATAAATAGGGTTTAGAGTTTAGGGTATAAATAGGGTTTAGAGTTTATGGTATAAATAAGGTTTAGGGTTTTAAAAAAAATCTAACTATTATAACATATCCAAGAAACGAGATTTAACATTTATAAATAAATTATTATTATTCCAATATAATATTTTGCAAACTTAATCTCATTCCCTAACTTAACTCTAACCCTATATTCCAAACTTTAAACCCTAACTATATATCTAGACCATAAATCATACCACAAATCTTAAACTCTTACTCATAAAATACTTTTCAAATATAACTAGAACATAAAACTAACATTTCCAAACATTAACCACAAACCTTATACATAAACTTCTAAACCCTAAACCCTAAACTCCAAACAAACCTAAATCATATCATAAATTAAAAGAACAAAACGATCTATATAATTATGAAAATAAAAAATTACAAAATTAAAATATAATTATGAAAATAACAATAAAAAGAATTGAAATATTTACCAAATGAATTTATAAATAATAATTAATATCTTAATGTTTTATCTCTATTAATATTATTATATTTAAAATCTATAAATTCTTTAGATTGTTTCTCATCTTCTAGTTTTTGGGTTGATTATTTAAATTTATAACAAATTTCAAGTATAATAATTTTATAAATCCTAATTCTAAAAACTAAACATAATATATTATCAAATTATATCATCAAATAATTTATAAATATTTCTTGCGTAAATAGTTGACTTTATTAATTTACCACATATGGCAAAAAAAACACTAACTAAAAAGATATAAAATAATAAAATGTTAAACTTAAAATTGTAAATTAAAAATCTGACTTAAACTAAAACAACAAATAGGATAGCTGGCTTTTCATTGGTTAGACTATAGACACAAGGATCACATCTCCTTCATTATCTATCCTTAGATCAAACTAAAATCAACGGATGTAATTAGTCGTCTTCCATTTCTCATTGGGTTCCTCGATTCATTTTTTTTTTTGTACAAGCCCTCGTTACTCACTCTACTCCTCCTGAAGTCCTTTCTCCATAGCGCATGCGGATTGTAGAAGCCCTGAGATACAAGCTCGTAAATTGTGCAGAAACTTTCAGCGTGCGAGTAATTTCTTCAACATTTGGGCTCTTCGTCTCGCTGTCTTCTCTCAGACCACCAGTTCAGTTCTCTTCTCACCCATTTTAATCTCCGTTTTCAAATTGTTCTTAATCGATTTCGAGTTGGATTTCATTAAAATTTCCATTTCTTTTGCCTGGAACGATCTCAGTAGGTAATGTTCACATTGAATCTATAGATACTCGAGAGATTTGTTCTATCAATTCAATTTATCAGTCTCTGAGATTCTAGTCATAATTGGTCAATGCGATGTAAATTGGTGACTGGTGGCTATGGAGGGCTGTAATGTGTTTTATTATATCAAGGAGAAATGATATTGTCACGTTCAAAAGAACACATCGTCGATCTGATTTGTGCGGAACTTTACGTTTTATGATTTCATCAGAAAATTTAAGTCTCTTGGTTTAGACTGAAGGGTTTTGTGTGTGTGCTCTTCCATGGATTTTGTTAGTTTGGCTGATGAGATTAAGTGCTTGTGTAATACGGAAAATTATCTTCTAGAGGATATTTCTTGGTCTCTAATACTGTATAGTTGACTAGTTTGGCTGAAGCATTGGCAGTAAGGTTAAAATTCTGTTAAAATGCATTGTCATTTGGATGTCTCAGAGAATTCATTTTGTTATATTCACTGCGATTTTTGCAGCTCTGCAAGTTGCAGTACAAGCATTTTCTCTAGAAATGTATTTTCTTGATGTTTGGGGGTTGATGTTAACCATTGGAGTCAAACATGAAGCAGGGGAACAAGAGGACACCGCCTCGTTTTGTAGGACGAGAAGCTGTTGCGACTACTCAATGCTTGAAGGCATGGTAAATTTTGATTTCTTTCTTTGATTATGACTTTATGATATAAATTTCAATGATTCACAAAAAACAGTTGTCATTTTATGTACACTCTTTACTAGACGTGCCTTTGCTTATCTATATACCCTAACACAACTTATTATCATCATCATCCGTTTATTGAATTTGATTTGGCGGCGTACATTGTATATGTTGGAAATACGTACATGGGTGTTGATCAAAAGAAGCAGTGGGTGTTTGTTACAGATGGACCCATACAATGTTCAGATTCAAGGGAAATGTCAAACAGTATTCTTGCTATAAGCTTCATCGCATCATCATCCATGGATGACCTCCAGATTCCCCTCATTAGCCATAATTTATCGGATCTTGTTCAGATTCAGGTAAGTGGTGATTCCAAGTCGAAATTAGGTGCTGGAGCAGGTGATGGCGTCTCTGTTCCGTCGTCAGACATCATTATCCTCGATGTCGGAGTACGTTCCCCCCCCCTCTCTCTAAATTCTTGATGATATTGAACTCACTTTAATACTCTATGTTTACCACATCGATGTTCTACTTAATTGAAGGGGATGACATGTGGTGGTTGTTCAGCAAGTGTGAAGAAAATACTGGAAAGCCAAGTAAGTTTAAGACCAAACTCTTGTGTTATGGTCTTTAAAAATGGTTGTCTGAATATTTTGATTTAAGACAAAAAAAATTCTTGTGTTTTCTTCTCTTTGCTGTATAGCCTCAAGTTTCTACTGCTAGTGTTAATCTCACCACCGAGACATCAATAATGTGGCCTGTACCGGAAGCCAAAAGTGTACCTGACTGGCAAAAGACTTTAAGTTAAACATGGTGACTTAAGTTTTTGTGTTTCAATAATGTAACTGATTGGAAGTAAAAACACAGATTTCATCATCTTTTGCGAATTCGGTGGATAATGGTGTGGGTAGGGGAAGTTCCTGAAGATATTTATGGGTAGGGGATCTTGTCGGATCTTCCATGGATTATGTTGTTTGTCTTTGATGGTATTGTGTTTTGAAGTAACGGTGCTAACAAAATTATTAAATTATCATCTCGCAGGTATCGTGTTCTTTGAAGTCCTGGACGCTAACTGGATCGGATGTAAACCAGAATCTAAAGCCCCAAGTACTTTTTTGTAATATAGGTGTTTTGTTAGGAATAAAGCTCAGACAAATTTAAGTTTGATATTATGTTTGCAATTCTAATTTTATAAAATTTTAATATATTTATGCAATTCTAATTGATTTTCAAATAATAATTCAAAATCATAATTCAAAATAATATTATATAATAAATTTTTTATAATTCCATTTAACATTAAATATGGAAAAATATAAAAGTGTTAATAGGATATACAATAGCCATAAAGATTGGCCAGTCGTGAATGGGACGGAGTATGCACTTTTTTATATAGTTGTTTCCTATAATAAATACTCTTCCCACCCCCTGACTCTAAGGCTCTGTTCATGCTAGCCCCAAAAGGTCGTAAATGAACCCAATAGATTGACTATCTTCAAAAGTAGCCGCTAGAGTGAGTAGGATCGCTCAGACATGCTTCATAATTGGAAAAACGAGCACCATGGAAATACATGCCACTCAGCCAAAGAAAGATGGTAGTACAACCCGAAAATATCGCCACCAAAATATGTATTATTGCGCGAATAATATGCTGCATTAATTTATAAAATGGCGATAAAACAATGCTACATAAAACTATATAATCACATCAAAATTAGCCCTATCGTAGACAGATATATGATAGCATCTCAAATTAGTGCTATAGTAGATGGTAGACCTAAGATGGCAGCGGCAAACATAGCGTTTATGGAAACGCTATCATAGACATATAATAGCGTTTTCGTGGTGCTATCAATACCCATATTTCTTGTAGTGTGGAACAACTCAGAACAAATATAACAGGATCTGGTAGCTTCTTGGGGACCTGATTAAGCAGCATGTCGCTGACTTCCTTAGGAATCACTACTACCCATTCCTTCAGTACCTCATCCATAGGCAGCATCATCTCTAAGTATCTTTGTACACAAGGATGATAGGGTGAAGTGTCAACTTGTTGATCTTCTTTCAACTTCTTACCATCACTTCCAGCTGTTTAGCTTCATCAAGCTCTTGTTGAGACTTCATAGATACCTTAGGGAAGGGTACAGGAGGCTCATGGTCTGTTTCTTCAACAATAGCACAAGATGTTGGCAAATCTGGCCACTCACGCTCATGATGTCGACCGACGTTGATGTCGAAGTTGACCAACACTGGGATTTCAGTCTCGGGTTTTTCAGCATCTTCAACAAGTTCAGCAGTCTTAATCTCAAAATTCTCTCCTAGATTTGATCCATCATCAATCTGAACTGACCAAGCCTTGATGTGGGTGACCATGACATTCTTTCCATTGACTGAGCTTGAAATTTGGTTCACTTGTGTGTCCAACTCCTTCATATGTGTGCTCAGAGACTCATATTTCCCATTAAGATCTTTATACACCGCATCCAGCTTCTTGTTGAATTCCACAGTGACCTTCGTCTGACCCTCCAACAACCGCTCCATCATAGCTTCCATCTTGCTCTCACGAGCACTAGCAGCAAGAGGTGTCTGATATGAAGATGATCCATAAGTCCTCTGATAAGAATTACCTTGCTGAAAAGGTTTCTGATAACAAGCATTCTGACCATATCCAAAAGAGTTTTGGTTGCTTGTGAAAGCACTCTTCTGTCCACCATTAAAGAACTTGTTGCCTTGCTGATTTCCAAACCTGTTTCCTTGAAATCCAGAGCCACTGATGTAGTTCACATCCTCTTCTTGGCAGTCTTCTTCAGCCTCAAACACTTCAACTTCTTGAGCAAAGTGAACAGCTTTCTTACTAGTCAACAAGCTATGAACAGTGTCCAGCTTGTTCCTGATATCATTAATCTGCAGATCATCAATCTTTTCCTCCATACTCTTTCCTTCTTCTATCAGCAGTCTTGGTGCTATTACTGCTCACCAATTTATCAATCAGCAATCTAGCTTGCTCAGGAGTCTTTGTGTTGAAATTGCCATTGCTGGCAGCATCCAATGCAGACTGGTAATTGAGATCAATTCCTCTGAAGAATATGCCCAGCAGCGTTACTTCAGAGAATCCATGATGAGGACAGTTACGTTGGTACATCTTAAACCTCATCCAAGCAGACTTAAGAGGCTCTTTAGGACCTTGGGCGAATGTGAGAAGGTCCTGTCTGAGCTGATTTGAGCGAGCATCATCATAAAAGTGTCGCATGAACTCTCTCTTCACAGCATCCCAAGTAGTTAACTTCGCAGGTGGAAGTTTCTTCAGCCAAGCAGCAGCCTCTCCAGCAAGAGAGTATGGGAAAAGCTTCAGATACAAGAAGTCATAATCCACCCCATTGTACTTCATTCCAGTGATGAAGGCTTCAAAATCCTCAATGTGGTCCATGGGTTTCTCATGTGGGAGACCATGGAAGGGGTGCTGTCTCAGCATAGAGTAATACACAGTCTTGATCTCAAAGTCATTCCTCTCAAAAGAAGGAGGAACAATTGCTGACCGGGAAGCATAAAACTCATCGGGACGGTTGTAGTCAGCAAGAATCTTCTCAGCAACAAACATCTGCCTCTGACCTTGAGGCTGTTCATGTTCAGGTTCAGGGATCACTCGTCCCTCAACATCAATCCTTTGCCCCTGATCATTGTAGGGGTTGTTCTGTTGGTCTCTCAGCAGAACTCCTCAAGCATCTGGTCTCAAAATCAAACGATTGTTCATCGTTCTTGTTCTTTAACCCTTTCTGTTTGTTCTCTCTAGTCTAGCAAGCTCCTCAATTCTGAGGTTTAAAAGTTCTTCGCTCTGGTTGCTTCGGGTATGTCGACTTGGCATACACTGATCTCACAACTTTGTCTCGAGGTCAATGTCGAGCGACACTGAAGAAGAAATCGGTCGACACTGAAGGCGTCTATCGAATCCTGCGCAACAAAAACAAGCCAAACAAGAGAAAAATCAGTAACAAAAAAAAAAAAACGACCTAGACTTAATTCTAAAACAAAATCTATCGGCGAACTCAGTTGAGTCCCCGGCAACGGCGCCAAAAACTTGATAGGTGTAAAG
This sequence comes from Orychophragmus violaceus, assembly GCA_030180135.1. Classification (NCBI taxonomy): domain Eukaryota; kingdom Viridiplantae; phylum Streptophyta; class Magnoliopsida; order Brassicales; family Brassicaceae; genus Orychophragmus; species Orychophragmus violaceus. The sequence continues at coordinate 81,463,312 of CM058232.1, read as the reverse complement.
TTTTATCCCTATTCTACTGCAAGTGCACAGTTATACTATTGTAGTATTTCAGGGTATTGAATCCACAAGGACTCACGGTCACACGATATATTATATGCCATCAAGTTAAGCTAAATCAAATCTTAAGAAAGCAGTAAACGAAAGCAAGCAAACAAGAAGGTGTTTTCAAATAGAGAAAGGCGTCAAACTTAGGAAGTTCTCAGGAATTATGCTATGTAAGAAACTTAACTAACCAGATTCATATTAAACACAGGTTCAAGAACTAGAAACACAATGCTAAATAATCGAACTCTCGCTGAGATTATTTCTATATCTAGCAACCTAGCGATCCAAATCTCTTTATGATCCTAGAGTTCTAAACAAGCATTAAGAACAGGTTCTATCGGTTCACAATTTTACTAAACCAAATCTCTTTGTATCTAGTCAAATTGCTCACACTAAGTTCGTTCAGATTATAACTCACACTCTCGCGCTATTGTTAATTATCTTAGATCTAAATCCTAGGTGATCAGTCCAGAATTCAGTATTAAGCACAACTTAGGTGATGAAAAACAGATGGTGAATCCTAGTCAATCAGTTATCAAACAAGCATAAAACCTCTGTGAGAATTCCTAAATCTAACTAGGTTACTACTCAGACATATCAGTAATCAAACAACACATCATGAATAGAAAACCAATAGACTGAATAGATGAAGTAAAAGGGGTTCGAAATCCTTCTCTCAAGGTTACAAGTAGCAAGAATCAGCCCCAACTCAATATCTCTCAATCTCTCAAGCAAGAACAAAGTAAGAACAAGATAAAAGGTAGAATGAGTCTGAAAACCTAATTAAACTCTCTAAACACGTTTTGGGGTCAGTTTAGAATTAGAGAAAACTTCTAGGTAATTCTGCAAATCTTCAAAACTTGTCTTTAACTCTCGGGTATTGTTCTGTCGCGCTCAATGTCGACCGACATCCAAGTCAGTTTCGGTCGACACTCAATCGTGGTCGAGACACCAACTTCAGCTCATTGCACAAAGCACCAGAAACTCCCTATAATCCCATCCTTTTCTCCAAACGCAAGCCTACCTGTAGAAGACTTAATAGACTCTAAAAACCAGGTTAAAGACTCAATATATACAACTATATCATGGTTGAAAACCTAGAAAAACCATGATATATCATCACAATATGTGCAATGAATGTTTCTGGACCATCGAGACTTAAGTCTTCTTCTGACTCATTCCCCATAATTTCCTCGATGGCCTAAGATCGTTGAAATGCTAGTCGCCGTCGGTTGGGGTGATGGTGGAGTGCAAAACGCAGGCAGTTGGCACCAGGCTGCAATCCAAAACGCTGGCGGTTGGGGTGTAGGAGGAGTTCAAAACGCTGGAAGTTGGGGTCAAGGTGGAGTGAAAAATGTGGCGGTTGGGGCCACAGGGGAGTTCAAAACACATGAGGTTAGGACAACGGTGCAGGGCCAAACGTTGGCGGTTGGGGTGCCTAAAGTTGAGCTCTTGATATTTTAATTATATAAGGATTATTGTTTGTTATTTGTTTTTTGTTTATTGTTTATATCAAACTATCACTTTTGATCGGTATCCATCAATATCAACTTTTCTGCTATCCATGATCTCTTATTGTTGTCATTTTCATACAATATCTATTAATCCTAACATACTAAAAAATTCAATTTAATATTCGAAACCTATTTATCACAAACATCGAAACCACAATCCTTTTAACCGTCAAATCATTGTTTAGAGTTCTCAGATCATCATTATGCACAATAACAAATAAACATTATCTTTATTCAAACACATAATTACATTTGGGAGGGAGAGACCTTTATGATTCAACTCCTTCTACACGCGTAATTGTAACAAACTATCCGTCAGACGCGATCTTAACTTTTAATCTTGATTTGGCTTTCCATTTACTGTTAGTAGGAATCCACAAAAAAATTGTTGAAATGGATACAATTTGTATCCAATGGGATAATTATGATGTTTATTATGTATCCACTGTCATTGACCAAATTTACCAAACTTTAAACATATATTATCTATCCGTTCTTATTAAGCATAGTCTTGGTTTGATTGATCATGTCTTTATTACTTCCAATAATGAGCATATCATCTACATATAAACATAGCAAGACTACTACAGATTCGAACTTCTTTCTAGCTACACTACGTAAAAACTACATATCCAGTATTATCCTATCCATTAATTAGTTCCTTCACACTAGCTAGTTCTGTATTTTTCGGAAAGGTGTTTACCTCAATATTTTTGATGGATGAAATAATTAGTACTTGATTCATTTCTAGATGCATCACGTTCTCAGAGACAAGGTGCCGTAAAATAGTCAACATTACCTCACATCACTTATCGATGGACTGACAGATGTACTACTACATGCACATATAAAACTATAAAATTATTCATAGTATCCATTTAAACTAAAAAAACAATTACATTTTAAGACCTTACATCGCCCAAATATCAATGTGTGTACATACGAACCTCGAAACCATCTACCTATTAGCAGTCTAATCATACATCTATAATTCTCAAACCCATCATTATTCACATGGTACGACAGATAGTTATACATCTGATTAAACTCTTCTTCCAAAAAATAATATATCCATATTTATTGTCTATATGGATTCCTATTAAACCCTTATAGATACTAGGGAAATTGATGGACACAAACCTGGTGTACCATAACACCTAATTCATATAGACATTTATAAATTAGTTCTTTTCCACTCTTCACAGGAAGGTAGAGTTCCGCACATGTTCTTATCCATTTGTTGCATGCTTACAATTGACTAATAGTTTTTTTTTTTCAAACTAATTAATATCAATTTATTTTATCACCTCCCCAATTTATTTATGAATTGTTTTTTGTCAGGTGTTGCAGTCCTTTAGAAAACTTTATACTCACTCGTGAAACCATCAATTAGAGTACATGCAAACACTTTAAATCATCACCTACATAAGTTGTACTTGTATCTAATCTACTTTACGCTCGCCCATGTAACCCCCTATAAACGATACATTTCAGCATAACCAGTCATTTGCATTAGTTATCTTCTTCTAGTTATTGAGTATATAGCTTATCGAACTTATTCATAGATACATACATATTTACATTAGCATGCATCACTATAACTCAACTATTACAAATATTATCTAAATACAAATAATATGGTTGTATTTGATTGGCTTGTTCTTGGATAGAATAATTAGTAGGGCTGGAATTATTATCCGGGATCCGAGATCCGTATTCGGATCCGCTCCGATCCTCTCCGAAAACCGGATATCCGGGGAGGTTGGATCCGGATCCGGATCCGGATAGTAAAATTTAAGATCCGTGTAGAGCGGATCCGGATCCGGATATCTTGATTTTGAAGTCTGGATATCTGGATCCGGATCCGTACCATTAAATATAGTAAAATATTTTATAAAAATATATATATTTTAAATATATTATGTGACTTTTGTATAAATTTTAATTATAATTATGATTATGTTTTTATAATAAATATAAATTTATTATATACAAAATATTTAATGAAATATCATATCTATAATTATATTTAAAATATTTAATATTTTTAATTATTTTTAATGGATCCGGATTCGGATCCAGATATCCGTGGATATGTTAATATCTAGACGGATATCCGAAGTCCGGATATCCGGGAAGGCCGGATCCGGATCCGGATAGTAAAATCACGGATCCGACGAATCTGGATCCGGATCCGGATACTCTGAAAATCCCGGATATTCGGATCTGTCCCAACCCTAATCATTAGTACTCTAGGCAGCTTTATATGAGCCACAAACAAGTTGCTGGAAAATAGTGAACATCCTCTCACATCACTTTAGTGTCTATCTAATAGACCCTTGTAGAGTATTATGAATTAATATTTTAATTTTTTTTTACTAATACTCAATAGCGACGATTTCAATTTTTGTTCTCATGTCTATTTAGATGGACATAATTCTCCTACTATCCACCTAAATATACACATCCTATAACTAATCAGATCCTACATAACCATCCATTGTTATTAAATTTACACCTTTGTACAGATTTTATAACGTTTTTATGCCTTGATAATTGAACGACATACTATATAGCGACAATCTAAATTTATGCTCTCTAGAACATCATTTCTGTATGGACATGCTGATACAATTATCCACCAATCTTCTAACTAGACATATCCTACATATCAATCCCTTGATATAACAGGTAAGCCTTTGGACATCTCTTACCTACCCATCACAACAGATCTTTGTATGATGCATGGATTGCAGGTATGTATTCATAACCTGATTTTAGACAGACTACCTATCCACTATCTAATAGATATACACAAATATTTGTAAATAGATTCCGCATATAACGTGCTACTCAAATAGTCATATTTCTAAAAAGCCAAACGATGTTCAAGTATCAGAGTTAAACATACAAATCATTAAAAAGTTTATTTGAGAATTTCCATGACAACTCAGTTCTTATAAATGTTCATCGCGTACTCCTGCCTAAACCGGTCCACAAACTCATTTGTCATCGACTCCAACCCCTCTGCTTGGGCTAGGGCATGCAGCTCAAGAAATTTCATTTTAACATGTCCACAATCGCCTGCTATATTATTCTTGTACAAATTCTTCAAGTGGTTCCTTGTATAAGACTGTACAATCTCGTTCAGCTCATGTTTCACTTGATTAGCTTATTTGCCTTCATACAGTTAGTCTCAGGGTCCATCTTGAAAAGGTTTCCACAATTTAGGGCAGCATGTGTATAATTGGGGCAAGGTATTGAGCAGCTTGATTGTCACTACTGTGGGTTGGTAACGGATCTATTACTTCAACAGACCCCATATCGATGTTAATAACAACTCCAAGCCAGTGATCTCCTCCTCAATTAATTTGAACATATATTTTTCCCACATCTTCAAACTACTTCGCCTTAATACGTTTGTGAGTCCAGTCGCCGTATACAAACTCCTTGATGCGACCGCCCCAATAATACCCTCGATTATCCTTGAATGAGGAGAAGCTCCTATGTTTACCTTGCAAATGGTTTGAGAACCAAGGCAGGAGGAATACTATTTTCTCCTAAGCGTAGTATGTAGCATGTTTCATGTCTATGGAATCTCCAAGTATCTACATATGCTGAAGTACCCATATACTCTATAAGTTAACAACTTATGTCAAAATATACAATAAATTCAGTTCATTCTAACTGTTGTGTTTACACATTTCCTAGGCTCTGGAATGTCAAGCAAGAATTTGTTACTTATCTCCACCTGCCCATATATTAATTTCTATAGCACGATTTCCATGCACATTTATATCAAAATAGAGCAGCTGAGTGATATTTACCATTTCTCTAAATACATTACGTTCTTACCTCGTAGGACAGAGTTTAAGGGTTTCCTGCCAGGCGTTCTTATGGCCAATAAACATATCTTCACTTTCACTTAAACCTGCAAATGTCAGAGCATGCTCTACCTCTTCACTCGTTGAACTAGTTTTAACATGCTTTGGTGGTGGAGAAGAACCGCTCAGCTCCACCTTTTCTTCAGTGCTTACAGCCAGTTCTTTCATAGATACAAGGTTCTTCTTTCGTTGACCTATCATTAAAGCTTTGACGGTGTTGTTGCCAAGATCATCTGACTTGTTAACACTGCTCTTCCCTTTACCCTTCTTCGTCTTTTCCCCAACTTCACCTTTTGCTACCTGGAACACATAATAAGAAGCCACATAATAACTAGATCCTTATGAATGTGTCGAATCACACGCATTTAAAACCTATAATTAATTATCATTGATTGTTTTTCTTCCATTACAGACTCCTTTCCATCTGCCACTTAACATTGATTCAAGGCAGTATCCAACTAGCTTTCTATGGATAGCTCATCAGTCTTTCCTTCACATGGAGTCTCGGGGTTACTCTAGCCATAATGGATCACAATAATTAGTACTCAATACTTAACCTATCATGTACACCATAAGTAGGTCTAGAACATATAATAAGTAGGTCTTATGAATCTGTCAAACCACACACAATTAAAATGTACATTTAAATTACCATGGATTTTTTCTCTGCCATCACATACTCCTTCCATCTGCAACTTTACACTGATTGATGTCAGTATCCAGCTGGCTTTCTATGGATAAGTCATCAATCTTTCCTTCACATGGAGTCCCGGGGTTAATCTGGCCATAATGGATCTCAATAATTAGTACTCAATACTTAACTTATCATGTACACCAAGTAGGCCTGGAACACATAATAAGTAGGTCTTATGAATCCGTCGAACCACACAGTTAAAATTTAAATTTAAATTACCATGGATTGTTTTTCTGAAGTCACATACTCCTGTCCATCTACCAATTCACATTGATCCAAGGCAGTATCTAGTTGGCTTTCCATGGATAGGTCATCAGTCTTTCCATCACATGGAGTCCCTGGGTTACTCTGGACATAATGGATCTCAATAATTAGTACTCAATAGTTAACTTGCTTAGTTTATCAAGTATAACTAAGATGATGATAATCCGATTTAAATTGGATCATCTGATTTTGTGGATCCAAGGTAGTACCCACTGGGCTCTCTGAGGATAGTTCATCCGTATTTCTTTCACATTGACTCCCATTGATACACTGACCATAATCGATCTCAATAATTAGTATTCAATCGTTAACCTGTTTATGTATACCATAGATAGAAACCAAAAACCATAAATATTGCCTTAGCAGGATATCTAAGATGATAACAAAATAAAAAGTACACATATTCAAACGTATCCATAGATCACTTGATTTAGTGGGTGCAAAACCACACTATTTTCTACTGCTTTTTCTCCAAGTGTTTTCAGAAATTGTGCCGTATAGATAACCTCGTTCCGTTTCTCTTGATCCTCAACCTCTGTAGCCATGGACACGGCTTCCTTATCAAGTAACTCCTTACCGACAATTGATTCATCTCTTGATTTCGAAGGCTCAATAGGTTCAGCTAGTTGAGGACAAAACTTGCCAATGTTAAATTAAGATCTCAGATTTTCCTGATCAAAAGAAGTTTCATTAACATAGTGATTAACTTGAGATATAACAGAATTCACATTATTCCAACTTGGGTCGTTGTTGCTAATAGGACTTTCAAAAGTTTGGTCACCGACTCCAGTATTATCATTGCCAGGTCCTCCATCAAGATTTCCTCTTCCTGCGCTTATTAGATGCACCTAAGAACACCTTGTTATCCCTATCAAAGTGTTCTTTTGAGGGAAACTGTTTAGACGTCTACTTACATGCAACCTACAATCCTTGAACGCTAATCTTCGCTATAACGACGTTATCTCTACTTCTTGTTTTGAAATTTGCTTTCTCACTTCTTTAAATGTATCCTCTACCCAAATCTTAAACGTGTCACTAACAGCCAAATCAGCCTTACTGCTGGTTTCGTCTTATGTAGCAACAAACACCTTTCTCTTCCTTTTATTCTCGACAAAAGGCTTGGGAGTGTGTTCAATAAGCCTTATAGAAGAATCACCCTCAGGCCACTCATGCTTTTTGAACTCGTGTTGACTATCCAGGATATTTTAAAGATACAAAACCTTCTTGTCTTTAATCTCGTCACACCATTTGCCCAACCTTCACCCAATGAGGTAACTTCAGGTTTCAAATTGGGCACCACTTTCACTTGTACATAGACAAATTACACATCTTAATGGATAGAAAGTGAATAGTATATATATGGATGATTCTACCACAATATCCACTTACCTCAGTGTTGGAACTGTGTCCAGTAATCTCGGTACTGTCTCTAGAAAGTAAGAGTATGTCAAAGATCAGACATAAGTCATATAATACTGGGGGTCATGATGGCTTGCTAGAGTCCGCTCATGATCTATAAGTCGTGGACGTATTGCCTTTACTATATGATCCCATATGGGTCACACGCCTAAGCTAACAGGAAAAAGTGTAGGAACGGTTTGGCAGAAGTACGGTAAAAGTGCTAGGCATTTACCGGACTTAGAGAGACTAATGGGTCTGATTAAATCTAAAGGATTTAATCAGATTGGGAATTGGGCCCTAAAGCCCAAAAGAATTAGAGAAGGGTTTTATAAATAAAACCAAGCCTAATTCTTTCTCCCTAACCCTAATCCCCTGCGCCAACTCTCTCTCCCTGCGCGGCCTCCCTCCTCTCGGTCTAGCAGCCATTTTCCTTCGGTGTGCGTGTGTGAGCCTTTGGAGGATCCATCCCTTGGTGGTTTTGCTGATCTCTGACCTGTACCTTCATTCCGCTGCATAAAACAGGTATAAGGTGAGATCCATTAAGTTTCTAATCAAGAGAACCTAGATCTGCATGTTTAGGACTGTTGAATCTGAGAATTGAATCTGGATTAACACTAAACTATCCAACAGTGGTATCAGAGCTATTGGTTCTGTGGTTTTTCTTGTTTAGAATCATGTTTTAGGATTGTTTAAGAAGTGTTTTGAATCTGAGTATTGCTTGAATCTGATTTGTAAAACACTTAAGAAACAAATTAAAAAAAACCTAAAACCCTAACTATGAAATCGCATGGACCAAACAAGGTTTGGTATGCGTCGGCCGATCGTTTTGATGCACGGATCGATCATGGATCGATCGCGTGATCATGGCCGATCGATCGCTTGCGTGCGGAGGATGGACCGATCGGATCGATTGGATCGATCGCAAGGATCGCGTCCCGTTGCCTCGTCGTCCCGCTCGCGTGTGTTGCTGTCCCGATCGCTCGGCGATCGTGTGAAGCCAACGACCCGACTCGACGATCACGCTCCCGTCCCGATCACAAGCCGAGCTCGTCCCGATCACAAGGCTTGCGGCTGTCCGGATCATGCACGATCGCGGTCATGCTTGCGGCCGTGACCTAATTGGTCGTTTTCGGTTTGGCTCGAACCGGTTTCGGTTAGGCTTGTGGTGGTTCGGTTTAAGACAATTAAAAACTTAATCGTCTTGGTTTAATAAACAGACTTAATAAATTTATTAAGTTCTGGCTAAACCGGGATAAGAAATCCAATGTCGAAATAATTATTGGATTTAGTGCCTAAACCAGTGGTTTTCTAATTTGATTTGGTTGGACCAAATAAATTGAGAAAATCCGGTTTAGTAAATAACCGGTTGACAATTGTGGTCATCGTAGTAATTAAAATTTGGTTAGACCAATTTTAATGAACCAGACCGGTTATGTCATTTAATTGGGCAATTGGGTTATGTCTTGGACATGAACCAATTCTTGGGCCTCGGGCCAAGAAGTTAAAACAATTGGGCCAATTATTTGAGTCTTTTCATCAGATTAATTTAAAATTTATTTTTATATAATTATAAAATCGTTTTAAATTAATAAGTTTCCGAAATTTTGAAATTAGAAAGTTTCTTAAATTAGAAGTTTCTAGATTTGCATGTTTTGGATTTTAGGAAATTTCCAATTTTAGAAAGTTTCCAAGTTTAGGAAGTTTCCAATATTAGAAAGTTTCCAAAATTAGTAGGTTTCCCAAAAGGGAAAGTTTCCCAAAATAGTAATCTTCTATTTTGGGATGAATTTTTTAATAAACCTACAAACCTCAAACAATATCAAGCGTTGGATGTCTTGTCCAGTCTATGTCAGCTGTCGAAGCCCATTCAATTGTATTCATGGCCTTACAGTGTGAGGGTGTCTACTTTTGCGTGGATAAGACGGTTTGTGATTCATAAATGTCATTGGGAGTCCCAGACATTAATGATTACATGACTGTATAGTCTGGTTTTCTTGACTGGGCCATCGGGAGTCCCGGGCCTTGAGACATCAGAGTGGATTGGGCCTCGGGCCCAGATTCACAACCAAGAGTTATATCACGGATATAATTAGCCGACATAGGGCTTACCGATATAAGCTAAGGTTGGGTGACGGCCAGTGGCCCACTTTTATCTTAGTTATATGTGGATCTTGGAATCATTATATTCTATTGAGGGTAACTTATGTTATTGAATATAATGCGTGATTAATCATATTAAATTTAATACGAGATTAATCATATTGAACATATTAACTAAAATCCTTTTTATCTTATATATTTCAGCTATGACTACTACAAGCACTCAAAACACATTCTCAATCCGGTCTGTTCTCGAGAAGGAGAAGCTGACTGGAACGAACTTCCTGACGTGGTCAAGGAACTTGAGGCTGGTCCTCAAGCAGGAGAAGAAGGATTATGTCCTTCGTGATCCCCTCCCCGAGAGGCCTCCTGCCAATGCCGCCAGGACTCTGCATAATGCTTGGGAAAAGCATTCGTCAGATGAAAATGATGTATATTGCCTGATGTTGGCGACAATGACTGCTGAGCTGCAAATGCAGTTCGAGAGTGTGTTGTCACCCATCGAGATAATGGCAAGCCTGAAATCGCTTTTTCAGGAGCAAGCAAGGACTGAGAGGTTTCAGACAGTTAAGAACCTCTTAGACTGTAAGTTGGCTGCAAATGCGGCAGTGAGTCCTCATGTCTTGAAGATGATGGGTTATCTCGATCATCTTCAGAAACTCGACTGCCCTATCAACCAGGAACTTGCCTGCGACATCGTTCTGCAGTCTTTACCTGCAAGCTATGATCAGTTCATTCTGAACTTTAATATGCATGGCTTGAGTAAGACATTGCCTGAGCTTCACGGAATGCTCAAGACTGCAGAGCCCAACTTGAGGAAAACCGCCAAGGACCCCAATGTGCTTATGGTGCAAAAGGGCAAGGGGTTTAAGAAATCCTCTGCTAAGGATAAGGGAAAGGCTAAGGCTGTCCAAGTCTCGGACAAGGACACGCCAAAGCCCAAGCCCAAGTCTAAGGCTGGGCCTACTGACATCTGCAGGTTCTGTAAAGAACCAGGGCATTGGAGGAGAGAATGTAAGAAATTCCAAGAAGGTCTAAAGGAATTGAAGAAGAAGACTCTCGAGACTTCTTCATCAGGTATTTTTGTTATAGAAGTTAATACAACTACTTCTGATAATACCTCATGGGTTATGGATACTGGTTGTGGGGCTCATATTTGTACTAATATGCAGGCACTCAGCAACAGTAGGAGGCTGAAGCAAGGACAAGTGGAGCTACGAGTTGGGAATGGAGCGAAAGTTCCTGCACTAGCTGTAGGCACATACTTGTTGTCTTTACCTTCGGGATTGATTTTAGAACTCAATAATTGTTATTTTGTACCTGCGATAAGCAGAAATATTATTTCAATTTCTTTGTTGGATTTGGAAGGTTATGATTTTTCAGTTAAGAATAAATTATGTTCCTTCAATCGCAACAATTTGTTCTATGGTTGTGCCCCTCTTACGAATGGGCTTTACATACTTGATCAATCCGCGCCAATTTATAACATTGATACCAAACGGTTCAAACCTAATGAGGAGAACCGAACGTTTCTATGGCATTGTCGTTTAGGGCACATCAGCGAGAAACGCATCAAGAGGCTCCATTCGAATGGACTTCTTGGCTCATTTGACTTTGAGTCATGTGAGAAATGCGAATCCTGCATGATGGGCAAAATGACACGGGCCCCCTTTAATAAACCTAACGAGAGGGCCAGTGACTTATTGGGCCTGATACACACTGATGTGTGTGGCCCATGTCCACAAATGCAAGAGGAAACTATCAGTACTTCATTACCTTCACTGATGATTTCAGTAGGTATGGATATGTTTATTTAATGAAACATAAGTCTGAATCTTTTGAGAAGTTCAGAGAATTCCAAAATGAAGTACAGAACCAACTTGGCAAAAGCATTAAGGCTCTTCGGTCCGACCGAGGAGGAGAATACTTAAGCCAAGAATTCAGTGATCATCTGAGAGAGTGTGGGATCGTATCCCAACTCACTCCTCCTGGAACACCTCAATGGAATGGTGTGTCTGAGAGGAGAAATCGGACCTTATTGGATATGGTTCGATCTATGATGAGTCACACAGACCTTCCAATATCCCTTTGGGGATATGCTCTGCTAACAGCAGTGTTCACTCTAAATAGAGCGCCATCGAAAGCAGTAGCAAAGACACCATATGAATTATGGACTGGAGTGGCTCCAGTGTTGTCTTATCTTAGAATTTGGGGTTGTGAAGCATATGTCAAGAGATTAATCTCAGACAAGCTTACACCAAAGTCTGATAAATGCTACTTCATTGGTTATCCGAAGGAAACCAAGGCTTATTACTTCTATCTACGTTCCGAGAACAAGATCTTTGTTGCCCGGGATTGTAACTTTCTTGAGAGGGAGTTTCTCTCTAAGAAAGACAGTGGGAGTAAGGTACTGCTTGAAGAAATTCAAGATGAACAGGATACTGCTCAACCTAATGAGGAAGAGCAGCAGGAGGACCTACAAGAAATTGTAGAGCCTGAACCTGTAGTACCTGAAGTTCGAAGATCCGGGAGGATCCGTCACAAACCCGAGAGATATCAAGGATTCCTCGTGACTAACTGTCATGATCTTCTGATCATTGATGGTGATGAACCATCGAACTTCAATCAAGACATGATGGGCCCAGATTCCTCGAAGTGGCGCAAGGCCACTGATTCCGAAATGGACTCCATGTCGGTCAACCAAGTATTTTCGTTGGTTGACTTACCCGCTGGTGTAAAAGCCATCGAGTGCAAATGGATCTTCAAGAAGAAGATTGACGTGGATGGAAATGTCCAGATTTATAAAGCCAGGTTGGTGGCAAAAGGTTTCAGACAAGTTCACGGTGTGGATTACGATGAAACCTATTCCCCAGTGGCTATGATGAAATCTATTCGGATTCTACTAGCAACTGCAGCTTTTCATGATTATGAAATTTGGCAGATGGACGTGAAAACCGCTTTCCTGAATGGAATTCTGGAAGAGGATGTGTATATGACACAACCTGACGGTTACATAGATCCAAAGAATGCTGGGAAAGTATGCAAGCTTCATAAATCCATTTATGGATTGAAGCAAGCATCGAGGAGCTGGAATCTTCGTTTTGATGAAGCGATCAAGCAATTTGACTTCATCAGAAACGAAGAAGAACAATGCGTGTATAAGAAAACTAGTGGGAGCAAGATAGTATTTCTTATTCTGTATGTCGATGACATACTGCTTCTCGGAAACGACGTTCCAATGCTAAAGTCGGTAAATGACTGGCTTGGAAGTTGTTTTTCCATGAAAGACATGGGTGAAGCCGCATACGTTCTTGGAATCAGGATCTACCGGGATAGATCTAGAAGGCTGATAGGCTTGTGTCAAGATTCATACATTGACAAAGTCCTACAAAGATTCAGCATGAAAGATTCCAAGAAGGGCTTCACGCCAATGGTACATGGCACAACGCTAAGCAAGAAGCAGAGCCCTACGACGGCTGCTGAGCTTGAGCGCATGAAGAATATTCCTTATGCATCTGCAATAGGATCTGTCATGTATGCCATGATCTGTACTCGTCCTGATGTTGCCTATGCATTGAGCATGACGAGTAGATACCAGTCAAATCCAGGTGAAAACCATTGGATTGCCGTCAAGAATATCCTGAAGTATCTAAGACATACTAAGGATAAGTTCTTGGTATACGGTGGAAGTGATGTGCTTAAAGTCAGTGGATTCACGGACGCAAGTTTCCAGACAGACCAAGATGATTTCCGGTCACAGTCCGGTTATATCTTTTGTCTGAATGGCGGTGCAATCAGTTGGAGAAGCTCCAAGCAAGACACCGTTGCTGATTCCACTACAGAAGCTGAATATATCGCCGCCTCAGAAGCAGCGAAGGAAGCTGTTTGGATACGAAAGTTCATTATTGAACTAGGTGTGATACCAGATGCGGCTGAGCCTCTGGCACTGTTTTGTGATAACAATGGTGCTATTGCTCAGGCAAAGGAACCAAGATCACACCAGAAATCCAAGCATGTTCTAAGAAGATTTCACTTGATACGTGACATCATTAATAGAAAGGAAGTCAAGATCAGCCGAGTTCAGACAGATGATAACGTCGCTGATCCATTGACAAAGCCACTCCCAAGACCTAAGCTCGAGTTCCTGACTGAAGCTGTAGGCATTAGAAACATTGAAATGTAATCTAAATTTGAGTGGGAGTCTGAGGGCTTTATTTAGTTATTTGATCTGTTCTTGTAAAACATTTTATGTTTAATGAAATTATTATTTCAAGATTATTTTAACTGTGATGAAATAATCGTTCCAAAGTGATATGAACCATTTTATAGGTCATCAAAGTAAGTGACTTGATCAAGAGTTATCAAAGTCATTTAGCCTTATCATGAGACCCTATATTTGATAGATGGCTCATATCATCATGTCCCTAGTCGAAGGTTGTTGAAATTGGAACACCAACAACCGTGTGAGACTAGATTGGTATGTGACTTATGACAAAGTCTCAGTGTGTCATTGATACGCGGCATCAAAGTCAGTACATAGGTGTATGTGGGGTACATACGACCGGACAAGACCCGATTATAAGAACTCTTCAGGATATTTATATCTATGTCATAAGAGATTCTTACTACGACTATAGAGTATAGTCCTTAGACCTGAGTTCGCATGCATGTGACTGCACATGAACTAATGCGCTTTGATCATTGTCTAATGCTGTCGTTAAGCGATAGTTATAAGGACCTTGTTTGGGTGTATTATGAAATGAGTAGTTTACAGTGATGGAATAAGACGGGATTTGTCCCTCCAATATAAATGGAGTGAATATCTCTAGGCCAATCGGAGATTTGAATACTGGAAAATGCATGGCCATGCTCAAACGGACTTTCCCGAGTCGTTTGGATTGTCAGTATCAAATCAGAGTCCGATGAACAAGATTAGGCTTTATAAGGATGACACCAATCTTGCCTTATGACTAATCGAGATATTGTGACAAAAGGATTATGAATACAGAGATTCCAGTACAAGTGGGAGATTGTTGGAACTGTGTCCAGTAATCTCGGTACTGTCTCTAGAAAGTAAGAGTATGTCAAAGATCAGACATAAGTCATATAATACTGGGGGTCATGATGGCTTGCTAGAGTCCGCTCATGATCTATAAGTCGTGGACTTATTGCCTTTACTATATGATCCCATATGGGTCACACGCCTAAGCTAACAGGAAAAAGTGTAGGAACGGTTTGGCAGAAGTACGGTAAAAGTGCTAGGCATTTACCGGACTTAGAGAGACTAATGGGTCTGATTAAATCTAAAGGATTTAATCAGATTGGGAATTGGGCCCTAAAGCCCAAAAGAATTAGAGAAGGGTTTTATAAATAAAACCAAGCCTAATTCTTTCTCCCTAACCCTAATCCCCTGCGCCAACTCTCTCTCCCTGCGCGGCCTCCCTCCTCTCGGTCTAGCAGCCATTTTCCTTCGATGTGCGTGTGTGAGCCTTTGGAGGATCCATCCCTTGGTGGTTCTGCTGATCTCTGACCTGTACCTTCATTCCGCTGCATAAAACAGGTATAAGGTGAGATCCATTAAGTTTCTAATCAAGAGAACCTAGATCTGCATGTTTAGGACTGTTGAATCTGAGAATTGAATCTGGATTAACACTAAACTATCCAACACTCAGGTCCAAACTCTGTGTCTAGCACAGTGTCACTACTTATCCTGCTGTTTTTTTGGAATTTTTGGAATGTACTATCCATGAAGTTAATAGTTGATTCATGGTCAAGCATCCTCTCCAAGAATCTTGGTATACAACGGAAAGCTTGGAGTTGATATGGAAGCGGGAATCCATATAAGACCTTTGTTTGTTGTTGCAGCTGCGTTCTGAATGTTTGAATAGGATCATCACCGGGTTTACCAGATCTCGGACCAGATTTCATTGAGTTAATCATCAAAAGAAAAGACTCACGTGATATATCATGGTTTTTAGGACTTTCAACCATGGTATATGTCTTTGTTATCGAGTCTTTCTATGTGTTTTGGAGTCTTTTTAGGTGTTTTACAGGTTTAAGGACATTTGGAGCTTAATTGGACGTTTTGGAGGCAATTGGAGCAATTCTGCACTATTTAGAGATTTCACAGAGTTCACTGGCTGCGTTTTCACCTTGCATCGATCGACGCAGTATGTGCATCGATCGACGCAGAGTGATTCCAGAATTCTGCGCATGAAAATCTGCAATTTTTGGAGAAATTACAGTTTTTGCCCAGAAGTTTCCCAGACTTACAAAAAGGCCTAAAACGTGTTTAGATCATTATATTAGGGTGTTTAAGCCATTGTTTAGGCTACGCTTTACTAACGCATTCTTTTACTGAGAGAGAGAGTGAGAGAGAGATTTGGAACTGATATTCCTTGTTTCTGTTTTATGATATTTGGTTTTCTATTCATCATGTATTTTGTTTCATCTGCCATGTCTGAGTAGTTTACCTGTTAGGTTTATGGATTCTCACAAGGAATTTCATGGAATTATAGGCTAATCAATCTGTATGGATTCACATCCTTCTAGTTCTTCATCTAGGGTTGTTCTTAATTCTTAATCTGAATTAGCTACCCAGATTTATGATGTTAGGTTGATTTCTGCAACGACAGTTGATTAATTAACTAGAAAGAACCTAGATGAGCAATTTGACTATCCACAAAAAAATTTGGTTTAGGAGAATTGTGAACGAAAGAACTTGAGATTAATGCATGTTTAGGATCTCTAGAACTCGCAATGAAAGTTGGTTTCTTATGCTTCTATGATTCTAGTTCTAGAACGGTACTTAATTAGATCCTGATTGATTGAATGCCTATATTCCTGATTTCCTGAGAACTTCTTTGACCTGACGCTTCGCTTGATTGATTACAAACCGTTTACTTTACTTTCTGCTTGATTTACTGCTTTCACACCTTCTTACCTAGATTAATTCGACATTCTACAATCTATCGCAAGAATCTTGAGTCTATGTGGATTCGATACCCTATATACTACTGGTTCACGTCTGTGCACTTGCAGTGTAGATCTGGGGATTAAAACCTGATCGTATCAAGTTTTTGGCGCCGTTGCCGGGGACTCTTTTGAGTCTTCGGTAGATTTGAACTTAGGGTTCAGACTAGGTTTTTCGTTTTTGTTTTTGGTTACTGATTTACGTTTTTCTTGCGTTTTAGGTACGGCTAGAATCGCATCGCATCGATCAACGCTCTCCTTGCATCGGTCGACATAAAGCAAAACCCGAACTGAATCAATCGTAGCGGTCCTGTGCATCGATCGACTCTTGAAGATTACCGACGGTTTATTACTGATCGCGCAACCAGAAGTAATCCGGACAAGGAGATTGTAAAACTTGAACTTAAGGAGCTCCCAAAGCTAGAGAGAGAGAATAGAAAGGCTCAAATACCAGCTAAGATGGCAAACGCTAATCATGCACCTTTGATTTTGATACCAGATGCTGAAGGTGTTCCGAGAGAGACGCAGAATAATCCTTACAATGCTCAAGGGCAGAGAATTGATGCTGAAGGTAATGTTATTCCTGAGCCTGAGAGGCAGATTGTTCAGCCTTATGGTGAAGCTCAAGGTGGACAAGGAAGTCCACGAGCTGAAGAGCCTCCTAGAGCACCTGATCCACCTCCTAATCCACACGTTAGGAGGAAACTAGAGGATTACAATCGCCCGGATGAGTTTTACGCTAATAGATCTGCAATTGTTCCTCCTGCGTTTCCGCGTAATGACTTTGAGCTGAAGACCTCGTACTACACACTTGTGGGACATCGTGTTTTCAACGGACTTCCACATGAGCACTCTATGGACCACATAGAGAAATTTGAGTCTATAGTGACTGGAATGAAGAACAATGGAGTAAGCTACGATTACCTGCACTGCAAGGTTTTTCCTCACTCTCTTGTAGGAGAAGCTGCTGATTGGCTAAGTCAGATTCCACCTGGGACTCTGGCTACTTGGAATGCAGTAAAGGAGAAGTTTATGCGACACTTTTATGATGATGCTCGGTCCGATCAGCGTAGACAGGATCTCTTGTCCTTCAAGAAAGGATCTACAGAGCCTTTTAAGAAAGCATGGGTAAGATTCAAGAGATACCAGAGAGATTTCCCTCATCATGGTTTCTCTGAGGTGCAGCTATTGTGTATCTTCTTCAGAGGAGTTGATTTGTGGTATCAGATGGCTTTAGATGCTGCAAGTAATGGGAATTTCTACACTAAATCTCCAGAAGAAGCCAATGAGCTTATTGAGAACTTCGTGACTAGCAATAGTGTCAAGAATGCTGATATGGAGAGGATGAAGTCTAGTGGTAAAGCTGACAATTCCCAGATAGCTGATATGAACAAGAAGATTGATTTTGTTCATAGCATGTTACTTGGTAAGAAAGTGGATGTTCAGGAGGCTGAGGATGTGAATTACATAGTTGTAGCTGGTTATCAAGGTCAGAGATATGGGAATCAGCAAGGACAGACTTCAGGTTTTACACCAAAGTCTGCATTTCAGAGACCTTTCCAGAAGAACACTTCATTCTCCAGAGATTATGGTGCTTCATCGTATCAGTCTGTTCCTCCTCCAAATGAGCAGAATGATAAGATGATGGGTCTGTTGGAAAATCTCTTGGAAGGACAGCAGAAGAGTACAGTGGACTTCAATGGAAAGATAGATGCTCTGTACCTTGATCTCAATGGGAAGATAGAAGCTATAAGTACTCATGTGAAGAAGCTAGATGTTCAGGTTCAGCAGACTGCTGGAGCAGCGCAAAGACAAAATGGATCAGGAAGAGCTGAACAGAAGCAATTCGTCAATGCTGTGATCATAAGGGATAGAGTTGACTTGCTGGAAGAAGAAGAGAGCATCATCTCGGATTTTCTGGATGAATATTGTCTGTCTGGGACAAGCGTCGATCGACACACTGTTGATGTCGATCGATGCAGACCCGATACATCTGATGAAACTGCCATTAATCTCCTTGTGTCGATCGACACCCCTCGTGTATCGATCGACACAAATCGCAGACGGGATCAGAAACCTGCAACAATCCCATAACGAGTCCACAAGCCTTTTGTACCATATCCTAAGTCTCCTAAGTTGTCTAAATAGGAGCTAGACGAGGCTAGTTGTATGAAAGTGATGGAAAAGAAGCTGATTCAGATTACAGAGAAGCTTCCAGACCCAAGAGTCATTGTGCTAGACTGTTCCATCTTTAAGGACAAATTCAAGCATTCTCTGTGTGACTTAGGATCTGGTGTGAATCTCATGCCATACTCTATGGCTGTGAGATTGGGACTGATGGATTTCCAGCCTACTAGGATCTCTCTTATCCTATCTGATCGATCAAAGAGGTATCCAGAAGGAGTTCTTGAGGACATTGATTACAACGAACTTTGTAGTGCTGAAGTATAATGTTGAACCAGATGATTCTTTGCAGTTCAAGATGGATAAGCTGCAGAAATCTACCATTGATGGACATAGCTTCAGTGTGGAAGTGGAACCAGAGATTCCTTTTGGAGAAGAGAAGATGCCAGTTCATTCTGAACTTACTTAAACATCTTCAGAACCTGCAAATGCTCTTAAGCAGAAATCTCCAGATCTCTTCCATCCACCAAAGAACAAGTATGATTCCTCTAAACTCAAACCTCCTAACCACAAAGTTGTGAATGCAGGAAAACGCAGTATCACACCCTCACTTCGCTCCCACCCTGGTTCTCTTCGCTCTTTTCTTTGGAGATCTCATGATCCGAAAGCTTATGCACCACCTTGGTTGAAGAGACATTCACAGAGACACTCCAAGTCTCTGTTGAATCCCCCATAAGTCTGATCTCCTTCCCATAGTCAAGCTACTGACTTTAAATAAGCGCTGAGTGGGAGGTAACCCACTAGTAGGTTCGTTTTTCGTTACTTTATCGTTTTGATTTCGTGTGCTTTGATTTTTCTGTTTTGGTGTGTTCAAAGGCGTGAGAAACAGGCAGAATCGCTCAGCATCGATCGACACATCTTTTGTGTCTGTCGACGCAGATGCAATTTACGGTTCGTCGATTCAATTGCGGTACATACATGGGTTATCTACATAACCGCGGGCATATTCGCCTTGCGTCGATCGACACCACTTGTGGCATCAATCGACACATGCCGACGACAGGTAAGTGTTTTGACCCTTTTCGGATTATCTTCATTCTGAATTTTCTACTCACCGAGCCTAAGCTTGACACCACTGAGGACAATGTGTTTCAAGTGTGGGAGAGGTAGCTACTAACGCACCACTTTTTGTTTTCTTAGAGTCAGTCCAATTTGTTTTATTGAGTCAAATTGAGTAGGAAACAAAGACTTTTTGAGGAGATTACCACACTTGCAGGAACTTAAGCGACCATTGTATGATTTGCAGATGATCTATGACTATTAGAAAACCCAACACGGACCAGCCTACTGAGGACACCCATATCACTTCAGGTATTCAGAGAATCCATTACTTAACTTCACCTTTAACTTGACCTAATTTTCTCACCTATGGGTTTGGTATACTTTGAGTCGGATTCCTCTCTTAGTTCTGGCACAGCTTGTAAACCTGTCTGATTTTGGTTCCCTTATCCCCTACCTTGAAAGTAAAAAAAAAAAACATATAGAATAACTGAGGATAAGCTAGAAGCTTCGAAGTGGTCACGTGAGTGGTAGAGACCCCTATTACCTCCTGTGCATCCATGGAAACATGTCCAAAGTACACCCCAATAAGGGAAGAGCACTGATAAAAAAAAATATGATACCCAGTGGGGAAAAATCAATGCTAAGGAAGGAAAAGGAGAAGAAAGGAACCAGAATATGATAGTTGAGTGGTCAGATGCTAACAGAGTAAGAATTCATGTGTTCTCTGATCGGTACTCCATAGGTGAGACCGCACTTAATAACTTATAGAAGTCAGTATGGTGAATTTGAATGCTCTAAATGTGATTGTGGAGTTTACTTAGGATAGTTGCTAAGTGTGGGGGAAGTACATGTTGGTCTTGAGGTTTTCAGGTTCATTTTCATGTGGCTTACTAAGGGGAATCTGAGTGTGGTGCTTCTACGATGAAATAAGTTTCTGAAGTTTTCAAACTTCTCCTCCTGATCTTGGTTTTCTGTTTGCTTGAGGGCAAGCAAAGGCTAAGTGTGGGGGAGTTGATATATCATGGTTTTTAGGAATTTCAACTATGGTATATGTCTTTGTTATCGAGTCTTTCTACGTGTTTTGGAGTCTTTTCAGGTGTTTTACAGGTTTAAGGACATTTGGAGCTTAATTGGACGTTTTGAGGCAATTGGAGCAATTCTGCACTACTTAGAGATTTCACAGAGTTCACTGGCTGCGTTTTCACCTTGCATCGATCGACGCAGTATGTGCATCGATCGACGCAGAGTGATTCCAGAATTCTGCGCACGAAAAATTGTATTTTTGGAGAAATTACAGTTTTTGCCCAGAAATTTTCCAGACTTACAAAAAGACCTAAAACGTGTTTAGATCATTATATTAGGATTTTGAAGCCATTGTTTAGGCTACGCTTTACTTACGCATTCTTTTACTGAGAGAGAGAGAGAGAGATTTGGAACTGATATTCCTTGTTTCTGTTTAATGATATTTAGTTTTCTATTCATCATGTCTTTTGTTTCATCTGCCATGTCTGAGTAGTTTACCTGTTAGGTTTAGGGATTCTCACAAGGGATTTCATGGAATTATAGGCTAATAAACCTGTATGGATTCACATCCTTCTAGTTCTTCATCTAGGGTTGTTCTTAATTCTTAATCTGAATTAGCTACCCAGATTTATGATGTTAGGTTGATTTCTGCAACGACAGTTGATTAATTAACTAGAAAGAACCTAGATGAGAAATTTGACTATCCGCAAAGAAATTTGGTTTAGGAGAATTGTGAACGAAAGAACTTGAGATTAATGCATATTTATGATCTCTAGAACTCGCAACGAAAGTTGGTTTGCTAGGTTGCTAGACATAGATAATACTCGCAACGAAAGTTGGTTTCTTATGCTTATGTTATTCTAGTTCTAGAACGGTACTTAATTAGATCATGATTGATTGATTGCATATATTCCTGATTTCCTGAGAACTCCCTTGACCTGACGCTTCGCTTGATTGATTACAAACCGTTTACTTTACTTTCTGCTTGATTTACTGCTTTCACACCTGCTTACCTAGCTTAATTCGACGTTCTACAATCTATCGCAAGAATCTTGAGTCTATGTGGATTCGATACCCTATAAACTACTGGTTCACGTCTGTGCACTTGCAGTGTAGATCTGGGGATTAAAACCCGATCGTATCATCATGCCCCATGGATAGTTTTGAAAGTAATCCACATCCCTAAGCATCTCAAGAAACTCCTGCGTTGCCTTCGCAGTCTGGTTGCTACTAATATGCATTCCATCAACAATACATATCAGAGCAAGTTTCAACCTTTTTGAACCATCCATGTTTGGATCATCGGACATTTTAAGTATATCTTTGATCTTAACACCTTGGTCCCCCTTTTCCCACCCTTACTCATATTGCCAAACAAGTCTTCCTGCACAGACGTGGATCCTTCGGGAGTCATCTTCTTCTCCGCTATTTCCTCTGGTTCGGGCCACTCACAACAATTCAATCTTGTTATCAATCCAAACTAAACTAGAGAGAATTGAAGAGGTTGACTTGCAAAACCTACAGTCAACTCGTATTTTTTCGTAATTAGTTGGCTTGCCAATAGCCCATGAATCATTATCCCAGAAATTGAACTCTGTTTGATTTGAAGCTTAAACAACTCTCCAAAACTATCTCGAATTCTCTCCCACTCGGGCGTAGCCCTAATGTTCTTCCACACTTTTTTAGTATATCCGGTTTTGAATATATATTCAGTCGGCCTTCTGGGTAACGATGTGTCTTGTTCAATCTAATAGGTAGTTTATCGTCTACCATCATCTGAAAGGGAAACAAACATTCCTAGACGTTTACGATTCAAACCGCCCAAAGGTAATCTTAGAGAATTCGAATTTTACCTTATGAGTAATGAACGATGGGAAAAAACCTAAACGGAAAACGAATTCTGCTCTCGCCGGAGGAGAATGGAGGAGAGAGACGACATCAGTTTTTTTTTTTTTTTTACAGATCTAAAATATATCTCTTTACCATCTTAAACCGATCACCCATTAGAATATCTACTTAGGAAGTTTAGTAACTGATTAGTTCGATTAAAGTAGCGGCATCAGGGTCTTTTCATATCATATTTTATAACAAAAAGATACAATATTGCAATGAGTTTTCAAAAGATACAAAACTGAAAAGAAAAAAAAATCTGCAACATGTGTAATAAACCCCTATTTTAGCTCTTAGCATCACAGTTAAGAATATACTGAAAATAATGTTTAGTATAACTAGATTTTTCATATGCCCACATACGTACTTATGATTTATTTATTATATTTTATTTTCAATTTTAAAATTATTTAAAATACAATGGTTAAAATTATATTTTTTCTATTTTAAAAACATATTGAAAACAATAATGTTATATTTTATCATATTTTAAATTGTAAGTTTTTTGATTTTAATAAAATAACTAAAAAATACATTTTGTTACAATTTAATAATTATTTACACAAAATATAAACATGGGATCATTTGCTTTCATTCTAGTATTTTTATTCCTTTGCAACTATATTAGTTTTAAGATAGTTCAAAGTTCCTGGAGTTTCCTAGCCAAAATTATATTCTAACTATAAATATTTTTTTGTAATTTTACCACCTTTGTTATATTTTTATTTGTTTGTAAATTATTATTGATTAATAAAGTTTCCTAGTTTCAAATCATGTTGATTTTTTTTTGTTCCTTATAGTGCTGCTTGAAACCCCCTCTATAGTGCTACTTTTGCACATTTCCTCCTATACTATCAAATTGTTTCTATTTCCCTCCAAATTATCAAATTTAAGGAGAAAATTTCTTAGTATATAAAATAATTTTATTATTTCATAAATCAATTAAATTTATTAATATTACAAGATTAGTAGATTTTAAAAGAAAAATCATAAGTAAATATTTTTAATTTACTATATCTAAATTGTATATATATATGTAGATTTTTAAAATATTAGTTTTATGTATATATATATGTACATACATATTTAATTTTTTATTTAAATTTATAGTTTGTGATTAAAAGTTTAAGGTTTAGAGTATGTTATGGTATAGGGTTTGAATTAGGGTTATGATTAAGATTTTAAGTTAATGTTGAAAATAGTGTATTTGGAAAATATGAATTTTTTTGTAAGTTTTGAATCTTAGTTTTGAACATGTTATAAGAATTATGCTTTTAATTTTTTTTAATTTAAAGTTTTAGGGTTTATTGGGGTTTAGGATTTTGAATTTATAACTATAAGAGATAAAATGTTTTAAATATAAGTTGTATGTATATAACTAGTAATTATATTTTGATTTTGTGGCTTAGTATTATAAGTTTAAAGTTTAAAGTATGATTTATGGTTTGAAGTATAGGATTTGAGAGTTATGTTTAAGGTTTTAAGTTAAAGTTTGAAAATAACAGATTTGGAAATAATTTTTTTTTTTTAGTTTTGAATCCTTATTAGTGTGTGTTTTGATTTTATAGTTTATGATTAAAAATTTAAGGTTTAAAGTTTGGGGGTTTAGGGTATATTTATGATTTAGGGTTTTGAATAGCCACATATAAAATTGTGACTATTTCGCAATTTGTGGCTATATTCTAGTTAGCCATGAAAATTTTCGTGGCTAGTCGTGGCCAACTCCTTCTATGCACATTTCGTAGCCAAATTTGCCATGAATAGCTATGACTCAAGGTTGTGGCTACGTAGCCACGGAAATTATCGTTTCTAGTCGTGGCTATGTTCTTCTACGACTGTTTCGTGGTTAAATATCCACAAATTTCAAATTTTCAAATTCGTGACTACTTCGTAGCCATTCGTGGTTGGAAAAAATAGCCACGACCAATACGTAGCTGAATCATGGCTATTTACAATTTTTCTTGTAGTGGTTATTAACCACAAACAAACAAAAACCTGCCAACCATTTTACCCTCCACAACCACGTGCCACATGCGGCGGCGCATGCGGAGCCATGGACATGTTAGTCTTAGATTTAGAAGCTCTGTCGCTACAAGTGAAAGTCACGACGCCTTCGTCGTTATCCGTCACCACAACCGCAAGTCCTCATCTTACCATTGTACAAGTTTATATGCATCGCTCTGACAATTGTTTACTAGGTGATACAGAAAGAGAGAGTAATTGGCATCTTTCAAATGTTTGGTTTTTAGTTTATTTCGAGTCAGAAGTCACCAAAGATGCGACGACTCTTTGTTTACTCTGGCCTTTGGTTTAACTCTAGGGTCAAACTAGTTATACCAATATGTGTGTGGAGCCATTCGTCATATCTCACTACTGAATTGTTGATTTCATATTGTATTTCTTTTTCGTCTATGTTTTTCATTTATGTTGGAGGTAAGTTTAGCAGTTTCAATTAACCATGCCTATTTTATTAAACAAGATCTATTTTCTAGTAGTCAACCAAAATCAGTTGAGATCCAATCGATGTGGATCCATTGATCTGCTATCATTATGGCGTTGAGCTACAGTTTTAGAGTCGATCGGAAGATGACATGTGACAGAGTGAATCGAAAAACAATGACTTATTTGAAAACTAGTCCGACGTCATACAATGATCATTACACTATGCCGCAGAGCAGTTTGAGCGCAAAGCTCGAGACATCATATCTCGGAAAGACGCAAAAGACGACACATCACCCCGAGTTGGTGGAGATGTGACACCACAACATCAACTATATATACTTTTCAAAGATCACTTATGAAGGATCCCAAATTTATTACACAGACAATCACTTGTAAACTTCTCTTTACATCCGATCTACATTCCTAGAGCCTGTTAAGAAGACAGAATAGACTTTTTTTGGAATCAGTTCAAAAGTCTAAATATTTCAAGTTTTTTCTCAGTTACATCAATGTAAACACGGTCCCCGACCTGTTCTTCTCATAATCTTGACATGTTCTTTTAGTCAAACAGTCTCGTCAAAGTCAATCTTTCTATTTAAACAGGAAATCTCGGTCTAATCCACCGATGCCGCCGCCAAATGGTTACCGACCAGACACCTTCGGCTCAGATCACTGTCACTGATATCGTCCACAACGGCCGAAAATCCCAAGGGAGTTCCTATAACCCTGGCTGCAGGAGTACTACCCCGGAACTTGAACCTGGTTATGACGCCGGTGCCCATCCAACTCAATAGCACCGGTCAACAGTTGTCAAACCTCAAGCTTGGAACGACGTTACAACCCCCAGTTTACACGTCCCAGACGCCAAAGGAACAGCTCACCTTGATCTCCATGTTGCTTACCCTTATGGGTAGGATGGATAAATTAACTCGCTGCAACAACAAACGATTTAACAAACTCGAAGCAAGTTGAGGTATCCCCGCAACCGCCCAGATAGCTTCATGTATCGAACCAACCAAACCCGGAGGAACCCCTCAAGGGAAGATATTTTGCGTTTACAGCAAAACCTGTTCGGATACTCCCTGCCAGATCCAGAAGAGAAAAACAGGCAGTTCCCCAACACGACAAATGGACTGACCAACAGTAGCATCCGTCACCCAAATGCCAGCCTATAAGCCCCCCGGAGATCCGCTACCAATCTAGAAAGTGACTATGAGATCAAAGCCATGGAAAAAAAGATTATAGAAATGAACTCCAGAGTTCACCAAGCCATTAGCTCGGCTTCGGAAATCGACTGCATCCTCCAAGAAATACAAAATACACCATTCACCTTCCGTAATTCTTCTATTCTGTTCCACAACACCGAAAAGGTCCATCTCCTACTGTTCACAGGAAACACCGACCCCACCAAGTACTTGACTGCGTTTACCATTGCCATGGGTCGCACTAACTTCTCTCTTAAAGAGCGTGAAGCCAGTTATTGTCAGGTGTTAGTAGAGAACCTTATTGGTTATGCTTTGACTTGGTTTACCAGGCTAGAAATACACTTTATTGATAACTTCAAAGAGCAATCTACCGCATTCTTCAAGCACTACTCTATGTACATCCAACAATTGACGTCGAGCGCCGATCTCTAGAACTTACACAGGGGTTAAAGAGTCTCTCAGGTCGTTCATCGAATGCTTCAAAGTGATCGCTTCACGAGCAACCATAACCGACGAGGTCGCGCTATGTGCATTAAGAAATGAACTCGATAGAGGATTCCCTCCGCCGATCCGGGTTGTTCATCGAAGTCGAGGAGGATAAGATTACCCTCTCAAAGAAAAATGCCGCTCAGAAGGTCCCGACCTCGAAAGAAAAAATTCAAGACAAGAGTTATGAGCCGCATGAACTACGACAACCTTATGACAAGGAATATAAAAACAGCAAGGGGAAAAGAGATGCCACGTATCTCTACAACAAATCACCGTCCTCCCTCAGCATAGGTGATCCTAGACAGACAAAATTCATTCCCCCCAACCAGCCAACACAACCACTACCAAGGAACAAATGGGCGCGCCCTGAGGATCTCCGAGGCGATTATTTTTGCTGCAGCTTCCATACAAGAAATGGACACCCCACCGAGCTGTGTGAAGGACTCAGGCGGACCCTCCTAGCCAGGTTCTAGAAAGGGAAAATTAAGTTATCTAACAAATAACCCTGCAGGACTATCACGGCCGAGCGCAGAATAAAAACATCCTCAACAACAAGATAGACGAGGTTGGGAGGACGAAAGACTTTCCGAACAACCAAGAACAAGGGAACAATCGTCGCCAATGATCTATTTCCTGAGAACGGGACAAAGATCAGCGACAACAGGGGCTGGCTAAAGAGGATCTTCCTAGCCAACCTCAAAAACTGCAGGATCAGAGGGGCGAGTCGCCCCCGCTAATGCGAAATGTCATTAGGATGATCATGGGAGGTATCCTCTCCTGCGACAATTCAGTAGGATCAATCAAGCTTAATGAGAGAAAGATTGGTACCGCCCATAGGTTGAAACATGTGTAAGTCACGAGTGGGCATGGCTTAACCTTCACTGAGGTAGACGCCGAAGGAATCGATCAGCCACATAATTATCCCCTCGTAATCCAATTGTGGATCTCTGATTGCGAGATACACCGAGCATTGATCGGTATCAAGATATTGGTGGTCTCATCTTCAAAGAAACTCTGTCGGAAATGGATCTGCATGGATAAAATACCAATCCTTACATCACTCCACTCACAAGCTTTGTCGGGGACACCACCATAGAGATTGGAAATCTCGAGATGCTTGTCTACGTATGTCACTCAATTCGGATAGTCAAGTTCGTAGTAATTGATAAACCAAAAATCTACGATGCCATCCTTGGGACTCCTTGGCTGAACTCAATAGGGGTGGTCGCCTCGTCCTACCATCAGTGCATCAAGTTCCCAAATCAGGACGGAATCTACATGGTTCATAGTGATCAGAAGATGTCTCGTACGTGATTCATAATAGAGAACAAGTTGTGCAACCCGTCACTGACCTATCTTGCCATCAACGACCGGATCTCGGGCGAGCTTTGCTCCGGTTCCCTGGCCTTCATAATCAACAACTAATCACCGTTCGTCCCAGAGCACGGTGAAAATGCTATGAACCTCTCTAAAGATGATACACTCTCACCTCGGACCAGGAGCTCGACGATGAAAGGATGGCTGACAGATTCTTCACTAAAGGCGATCTAGTCTTGCGCAGAGTTTTTCGAAAGCACTACTGAAGGGGGAAAATGGTGATGTTTGTGGAAAAAAGGCAAGTCTGCTACCAGATGGGAGTGCCCCTACATCATCTCAGAAGCAGTCGGGCCAGAATTCTACGAGTTAACAACCATAATCGGCATCAAAGTCCCGCGCTCTAGGAATTCATTGAATCTCCGAAAGTACTAAGCATCGGTCTACCGTCTCTACATTGTCATATTTGTAAGTCACTGAGCTGCGGATGGCTTGATCCATTCCATCAAAGGGTACGTATGCAGCCCATAACCTAGGCATAACTATAATCTTCAGAACTTCTTATTTTTATTCCAAGAATATTGCATCTTATGAGCTAAAAAGTACATATAACGAGCCATGACTCGCAAAACACACAACCAATCAGTATTTAAAGTCAAAGCTATGTGCTCGCACCCCGGAACACAAGCTATGAGTATCAAAGCCGATTCTGTACATGCATCAAAAAAGCGTTCTAAGTGCTTGAAGCCAAGGCTAGACTCGCAATATACACAACCAATTAGTGCTTAAAGTCGAAGCTTCGCGCTCGCACCCCGGCACACAAGCTATAAGTGTTTAAGCCAAACTCAGACTCACACCAAAAAAGCATTCTCAGTTCTTCAATCCAGCCCTGACTCGCAAAGCACACAACCAATCAGTGATTAAAGTTAAAGCTATGTGCTGGCACACCAGCATGCAAGCTACAAGTGCCTATGCCAAGCCCAAATTCGCACCAAAAAAGCATTCACAGTGCTTAAATCATAGACCTGACTCACAAAGCACACAACCAATCAATGCTTAAAGAAGAATCTATGTGCTCGCACCTCGGCACACAAGCTATAAATGTCTTAGGCGAGCCCGCATTCGCACCAGAAAAAGCATTCCCAGTGCTTAAAGCCGAGCCCTGACTCGCAAAGGACCCAACTAATCAGTGCTTAAAGGAAACTCCTCACTCACAACTCGGCACACAAGCTATAAGTGTCTAAGAGCCCGAAACCGCACCAGAAAAATCGTTCTTAGTGCTTAAAGCCAAGCCTTGAATCGCAAAGGACACAACCAATTAGTAAAATTGAGCCTCGAGCTCGCATTTCGACATTCGTAGTGTTCAAACCGAGTTGTCATTTCGCAATAGGACGAGTAAAGTTCCATACTAATCTGAATGACTACTCTGTCAATTTTTAAGAGAGGTTCTGCATCGACAAGAACGGAGGAGAAGCACATTAAACAGAAGCAGTTTCTATTGATAAAATATATTTGATATTACACCGCTCCAAAAAAAAGAAGGGAGAGAGAGAGAAAAACCACAAGTTAGTAAGAACCACAGACGGCTTTGTTAGAGGAAGGAAGATCGATGACAAGAGGTGCAATCAAATTGGTGATCACAGCAGATTTACCCCCCCCCCAGACATGAATCAAGAAGACTCTACTCAGCTAAAACTGAAGACGCAAAGTCGAGAGGAACCTTGAGGTAATGAATCCTTCCCAGCATGACGGTAAACTTGGCTTCATCGATTTTAAGTTGCACCATCCACAGAGCAGGAAATACCAGCCCATCATGCTCATCCATGACCTCGAGGAATTAGTACATTTCCACTGCTTGACTGAGCTTCAACAGTGGGTTATACGCTTTGTCTCGAACAGCAAGATAAGCTCGGATCTTTTCCAGCTAGGCCAATTATCTCCTCTTCATGAGGTCCCACTTCCATGCGACCTCTGCCTCCTCTTAATCTTGAACAACCTTGTCTACTTCAGTAACCGTCTTGAGTCAAGAAGTCTCACCGCAAAGTGCATCGCGTTCAGCACAGGAAAATGCGACTTCCCCCTTGGCGAGACCAAGATCGTCCTCCATCCTAGCCATGTTTTCCTTATACTCGGCTAGCTGACGTTCAAATTCTGCCAAGTTTGCCCGCTCTTCCTTGAGATCTTCAAGGGGTTTGTCCGCTTTCGAAGCTCAGCCTAGCTGCTGCCCAAGTTCAAAAGATCGTTTCTTTTCTTGCTCGAGGTTCTGCTCAAGCACGGAAGAGCGCTTCTTTCTTTCTCAATTTCTTTATCTAAACTAGCAGGTCGTTCCTTCTCCTCCTTGAGTTGTTTCCTCAGCTCGCAGATCCACGCCACAAAGGCTTTCTCACGCTGTAGGAGTCGGTTTACCTCGGCCTAGGCTTCCCTTAACCGGAGTTCTGTCCTCTCGAAATAGAAATCCAGCCCAAGCGCCGACTGCATAGAAGAAGTCACAATATATATAAAATATAAAATATTATATATAGAGTATTTATATACGTTCGGAATACATACCCGAACTATATATCGTGAAAAATATAAAAAGCCTCGGGTTCGACCATCTCCTTGATAGAGCAGGGAGGCGAGCTGTCATCCAAGAGAAACCGAACCAACTCGGAATATGCTTTTTCTTATCCTTCTCAGTCTGCACGTCAGTCGCCACACTGGTCGTGGGGTATTTAAACTCAAAACTACAATCATAAGGCTCAAAACTCGGGCCTATCCTCAGTAGGCACCACGATAGATCCAATCACCTCATCCGCCTCCGCTACGAAAGCCGGTTCGGTGGTGTCTCTCTCCTTGAAAACTCGTCTCCGGCCACTCTCCTTTTCTT
Organism: Orychophragmus violaceus; assembly: GCA_030180135.1. NCBI lineage: Eukaryota > Viridiplantae > Streptophyta > Magnoliopsida > Brassicales > Brassicaceae > Orychophragmus > Orychophragmus violaceus. The sequence goes on along the minus strand of CM058232.1, from coordinate 81,432,020 downwards.
TTAGATAAATCTAGCACCTTTCCCTACTCCGTAGCGGATATTTTCTGGGAGTGCAGGCTTTGGTTATTGGATCTTTTTTCCATCCGTCTGATTGTCATCCCCAACATGTGTCTTTCCAACATATTTCAATCTAGAACAACTAGGTCATGATTCCTTTGGAATCAGAGCATCGTTGGGATCCCTGTCCGTCCAATTGGTAGGGTCTTGTGGTCTATGCAATCCCCAAGGTCGGCATATTATTGTCATCATCAGGATCCTTGAGGACACGCTGAGGTCCTCTTGACCTAATTCCTCCCGCAATATAGGCCAGGAGGCGGAAGGGCCAACATATCGTTCAACGGGAACCCCCGCTAGGTCAGCCGATTATCTGGGTATTGAAAACCGTGTTATATTTCCTACATGAGAAAAAATATCGTCAAATGGTGAGATAAAAACACCACGGGAAAACGTAATGGAGACTAGATGACATATCTACTAATTTTCTGCGTGTGGGGATCATCCGTGGAAGACTCCCAAAACCTTATTCACCTTTGACTCTTTTACTTCTAGACCAAGCTAAGATGCGCCAAGATAATCACAAGATAGGAACAAATTTGATGCATTCATCAAAATATTTATCCACCGAACTGGGGAGCTTATTGTTGGGGTTGGGTTTAGCTGCCCCAATTAGCTAAATCAGCCCAGATCAAGTCAACATGGGAACATAGATCTTTCATCGTTATAGCGCCGATCTACAGTCTCACGGTGGATCAAAAGACGTCGTGTGGCAGAATGGATCGACGAACAATGACCTATCTTAACAGTAGTCCGGCGTAGTACAATAATCGTTCCATGACCCAAAAGATGCAGAAGACGACACATTATCCCGAGTTGGTGGAGATCTGACACCACTACTTCATCTATAAGTACACTTCATAGATCATGTATGAGGGATCCCAAATTTATTACACAAACAACCACTTGTAATATTCTCTTTACTGTTTAATATATGCTGATGGAGCCTGTTTAGAAGACCGAGCGGACTTCCTCTTGGAATCAGTTCAAAAATCTAAACATTTCAAGTCTTTCCAAAGTTACATGAACATAAGCATGATACCCATCATGTTCTTTTATTTATACCGTCTCGTCAAAGTCAATCTTTCTATTTAAATAGGAAATCTCGGCCTAATCAATATTAAACATCCTTAGTAATTCCCTGGATCAACAATTGATTAAAAGTTTTTTTTGTCACACTATGCAGGCAAAGGATATATCTTCTCAAGACAGAGCTAGGTTAGCTCTTACAACTTCCAAAGACAAAAGCCTTAACCGAGTATATCAACGGAGAGATTAAACTCTCATTAGACTAAACATAAATAAAAGCTAAAACAAAACTAATTTACAAGAGGCTGGAACCAAACTAAGCCTATGTAAAAAACTGCTTGAAAACCATAACGTCATCCCACTCAGAACCAAGGTAACCTTCCAAAGAAGAACCTAACTGAAACCTATAAAGAAGCCATTGAAGCTTCAAAACAGATGAAAAAATCAGGGTTGCTCTAGAGAGAAGGCAAAAGAGTTTACAGAGAGAGAGAGAGAGAGGGGTGTTATGGACTTCTTCAAGGTTTTGTGGTAATGCAGTTGTATCCAGCTCAAAAGAACAAATGGGAACACTGTTCCCTTCTTTTCTTGTCAATTTAGTGTTAAGGAATGTTGCGGGAGAATCTAAGAAACTTATGAAAAGTCCAAAAGGTGATCTACCCCAGTGCAATTCCACAAAAAAAAAAAAAAAAAAAAAAAAAACCTAAAGACTTTACGCAAGAAAGCCACATCTACTGCAAGTCCTTCAACATATTCTGACAAGATCTCAACAAACCACCAAAGGACTAATTAATGACCCAGTATTTTTAAGAGAACTCATATTTCTCATCTTCTTGGGTATACACTAAACATAACTTCCATGCTTCCTTCTTTACAGTCGACCCAATGATAGAATGATTGAATTTCAATTGTCTACTAGATTTCCCAAGTTAACTTACCAATAGCTACATATAATTTTATGCTAACCCTTGCTTTGCTTTCTCATCATATCATATGGTTACTTACAATTACAAAACTAGTAGCATATTGTAAACTTTGGATACATAATATTTAGTTGGGTAAAATTTGGGCACAGAATATTTAAAAAGTATATTGTATTGATTGGGAATGATATGAAGAGCTTGTTGCTTTTGTTTGTAAACCAAAATATTTTTAAAATTGGCTAGTTTTTTAAGCTAGCCAATCACTACAATCATAATAACGTAAGATGAATAGCTCTACTCATGTAGTGGAACTTTTTGGCTTCATGAGTCAAAGAGAGAGTTACCAAAAATATAAAGGTTAAAAGGGCTCTCTTCATTTAAAACATAATCCTCTTTCTTATTGGTTTATATTATAAATTTTTCCATATCATCATTTGTATCAACATTAATTTATAATTTGAATAAAGTAGTTAAAAATCATTAAAATATAAATATAAATTAAACTGAAATTGAATTTTAACTAAGAGTTATATAAATATATATGTAAATATTATACATTATAATACTTAAATACATCTTTCATATTTTTATAATGAATTAACAAAGATAATTAAATCTTAATACAAATAAAATACCAAATTATAAGATTAAAATGAGAATAAAATAATAAAACAATTTTACATAATTGAAAAAAAAATAGAATCAAAAAACAATATAGTAAAATATATTTTAAAAAATAATGGAAGTGATGAATATCAAGAATATAAAGAAAAAATATGATAAAAGTATTTAAAATGTAAATTAAAAAAAAAATATACAAATGTAAGAACATAAGATAAAATAATATCAATAAATATATAAAGAAATTAATGAAATTCAAAAGGATAAACCAAGAAAAAAATATTATATTATTTTAATATTAGAACGTGGATGAATAAAAATTATAAATAAACATTAAATATATTTAAATTATGTATGAAAATATTAAAATGATGATAAAATGGTTGAAGAAAATAACATTTATTTAAAAACAAAAACCAGAATAATCATTAAAAATTGACAATAAAAACAAGTAAAATATAATAAATGTTCTCTCCACTAAATCATTATGATTATTAAAATATATAAAATGTTGATATTCAGATTAAAAATCAAAAATATATTAAAATATAAACTAAAATAAAATGTTAATGTGGATTCTCTCCTAGTAACCGGTAAAAGATAAGAGTAATTGATATTTTTTATTTTATAAATATAGAAACTGATGGTTAGATTTAGATTTAATAACTTAATTATTACTTATTGTAGAAATGTATTTGATCATTGTATCAAATGGTTATTTTATGCTCACTTCACTTCATCTAATCTTTAGTGATTTTATTATTAAAAACCAACAGACGTAATAATTGTCACAAGAAAGATACCTGCCAATCCAGCTTAAACGGTTGGACCAAATTTATATATTTTCTATAGTTTGAAAATTTATTATATATATGTGATAATTTGAAAATACCCTATTTACGATTTAAAATTTGCAAAATACATCTCTTTCTTATTTTTCTTTTTGATAATAATGAGTTCAGCCCTAGATGTGAACCCATGTATTCACCCATTTTTCTTAATCAATCAAATAATTACACAAAATATAATATTAAAATAAATAAAAATTAAAAAACAAAACAAAAATAAATTAAAAATACATTTATTATTTTAGCTAAAAATTAATATTAAAAACAAATGAATTTATAAAAAAAATAAAACTTAAATTTTAATTTCTAAACCCTAAACCCTAAACCATAATTAGAAAACCTGAAAAAAATAAAACTAAATCCTAATCCCTAAAATCATCATGTAAATCTTAAAAAATAAAAACATAATCCTTAAACCTCTAATCCCTAAACCCCAAAACCCTAATATAAAACCTAAAACAAATTAAACTAAAACCTAAAACCTAATCCCTAATCCATAAACCCATTATATAATTCTTAAAAAATAAAAACCTAAACCATAATCCCTAAACCCCTAAACCTTAATTTAAATACCTAAAACAAACTAAAATAAAAACTAAACCCTAATCCCTAAACCCTAATATGTAGACCTGAAATAGTAAAAAATAAACCCTAAAGGGCTTAAACAATAATCTATAATCCCTAAACTCTAAACTCCAAAGGGTTTAAACCCTAAAATCTAAATCCTAAACCTTAATCCCTAAACCATAATCCCCAAATGGCTTAAACCCAAAGGGCCCCTAATCCCTAAACTATAAACCCCAAAAGACTTAAACCCTAATCCTTAAACCCTAAAAACTTAAATCCTAAACCCTAATCCCAAAACCCTAAACTCTAATTGTAAACTCTAAAAATATATAAATATTGATTTATATTATTATCTTATTTATAAAATATTTGAATGTGTTTAATTCTTTAATTTTAATTGTGTAATTTTATTTAAAAATATTATTATATGGCATATTTTTATTGGCTAAAAAAATGAGGTGAAGGGGTGAACCCAAGTATTTTTCTTTTTAAAAAAACCTACCCTTTGTTAAATGTGAAAAGATAGATTTTAATTAAAAATTACATACTTTAATAACTAAACTAAAAATTCAAAAATGTTTATTGAAAGAATATTACAAAATAGATTTTAAAAGAAAGTTTACAATAAGCTGGTAGAGCTGTTTGTGTGTAAAAAATATGTGAAAAGGAAGGTCCTTGAATCAAAGTCATCAAACTCCTTTCATAGCCTTTTATACGAGCTCTCCATCCCCTATATCTCGTGTGCTCTTGTTGGAACAATCTCCACGATCTTCGGACTATTGAAGTGATCTCAGAGTGATTCGCTTGGACTAAATAAGCATGACAGTTGATTTGAATATCGGACACGTCCTCTTCAATACGCGGTCATTTTCCATTTGATAAGGCAGATATAAGATGGAATTCGGTTTGAACCGGAGAGATGTCCTTAATGTTGACAGACCAAATCTGGGTCAAATTTTGGTGCCAACATTTGTCTGAGCCCATTAATTATTTAATTATAATAATTAATTGGCGGAACATATGAACAATTCTTTTGACTGCTGAGGTTGAATCCGCTGACGCCAGCTCGCGGATGCCGAGATTTGAAATCATTGTTTGGTTTCTCATCCGACGGTCGACATCTTCTGAATTGAAAGATATGTGTGATCTGGGGAGAAGCGGATTCAAAAAGGTCTGAATCTAACTATTGAGATTCGCGGGAGGTGAGAGATCCCTGCGACCTCGAAAGTTGTTTCTGAGACGGAATCATGAGTGATATATTCTTTTTATTTTTAAAAGAATAATCTGACGTTTGGGATTGATTTTGGGTGAGAGATCTGCAGGATCTCTAAAACTGCCGCAACCATTTAGCATTAAAAGAGTTGTTCACGTCTCCCATCAATGAAGAACGCACTCTACCCATACGTAAACTCTTAACTGCTACTTGCTCTTTTATCGTGTTTATAAATTGTTTTCTTAGAAATCTTAGGATAAAGTCTATAAAATCGATATCAACTCGTATGGACTTGGGAACATACGTCTTGGTCACTATCCAAGAGATTCAAATCAATCTTGACTTGATCGAGAAGGTCGAGGCAGGAGCTGATATCACAGCCGAAAAGCAAAGCTACTTGAGGAGATGAAAGAGTCTTCCATCTACCTTGCTTTCCGCATGTCTCTTATTTCTTGATTAACAAGCTTCCTTTGCCAAATTTCTCGGGGAAATTAAACATCTTGTCAGATTTGATCTAGTGATTGGATCTCTGGCAGAAGTGTTTCAGCACGGCTCAAATGACGGCGTCGAGCTGAACTCAATTGCGGGAGAGAGGAGTGAGGATGCGTCTTGTGATCTCTGCACTTTAGTTCTCTCTTCCTTTGTCTTTGTTTTTTTTTGAACTTGGTGCCCGGGAGGATTTTAATCCAGTTTGTCGTTCTTTTTAACTTATTGCTTTTGTGTCTAAGGGGGCTTTTGCTTTGAATAAATCGTTTGTTTTTCCTAAGTCTCACGTTTGAAATCTCTTTGGAATACTTTCACAAAGGTAGTGCTTGAGTGAGCTCATGCCGGTTCATGATTGATCTTTTTACTCGTCCGGAAATTCGAGTCGAGGTCAGGTTCGAGCGATCAAAGAGGTGATCTTTGAAGGATTATGAGCTCGGATCAAAGACCAACGAGTTGAAAAATTGGTTAGTTCGGTTTTGGTAATCAAACTATCATGTCAGATCTTAACTTGTTATGGATATTATTAAATTGATGCAAGGGCGTTAAAATGTTCGAAGGAACTTCTCAAGCTAATGAGATTGATCAATATATTCAACGTCAATCCAATTGTAATAGCTTGTGTACCGGGTAGCCGAGCTGATTTTTGTGATGTGAGGACATCTTCTTGGGTGTTTCTAGATACCATTCTCAAGATTTATTTCTGAGAAAGCTCGTAGATTTAGTTCTTTGTATTACTTTTTCCTTGTATCAGATCGTTTGTGTAGTCCTTTTGAGACCGAGATTAGATGTTGAGATCGACAAAAGTGTGAATAAGTCAAGTTATTGAAAAAATGTTATTTACTCAATCCGATTATTAAGCAAAAGGGGCTTTGCCCGTTGTTGAGAGTGATAAAATAAAATAAACGAATTAAAAGGAGGTGGGGACTGCACTCGGATTTGAGGTGGTCAAGTAAATTTTTTATGTTTCCAATAAATCTCCGAACCTTTTGGAGGCGAGATTAGTTATGATGTCTATTATGATCTCGTAAGGGAGACTGTGGCGACCTACGATGTTTTTTCAAATAAAGTTTTGCATCTAGAATTCGGTTCTTTTTGTAGTAATTTGCCTATATACACTTGGTGAAATAATCTTATAGGACTAGCAGATAACAATTTCTTTTCCTGCCAGATGTCACGAATGGTCCGGAAACTTCCATAGACCATCTCATGAATGGAACAAGAGATGATATTGAAGATAGCTTTTTCAGCTGGTTGGTGGATTATAGGTGCCTGTCGTTGGCATTTGTCTCACTTTGTTGAGTAACATCACAGTTTGCAACCATGGTGGGCCTAAAGTAGCCTTGTCTTTTGATTAATATTGCCAGTTCTCTTCCTCCGGAGTGGTTTCCGCAAGTGCTTTGGTGTATTTTTTCAGTAAAGTTGTGATATGCTTTCTGTGAGCGCATACTAAGCATGGCTCGGAGAGACTGCACTTGTATAATCTGTTTTTTCTTATACATTATTTTGCGATTTTAGCTTTGATTTTGCGAGCTTTCAATTTTTCTGGGGGTACAACTCCGTTCTAGATGTACTCGATGGTGAGTAGTCTCCAATCAGGTCTCTGCTCGAGCTTATCTTCCGAGAGAGGGTCTGGTGGTTCCTCCTCGACAAGAGGTCCCTACCCCGAGGTATGTCAGTTGTTCCTATAAGGGGGTTTGACTCATCGACTTTTAGGTAGTCGATGGGTCTGATGTTGTTGATTGTTAGTGCTTTTAGCGCTATGTCAATACTGGGTTTTTCTATTCCTTCAACATGAATTTTCCTTTGGACCAGTGGGTCTGAGGTTGCAACCAGAGCTTCTACACCATCTGCAGAGTTATTTTCACTTCGCGGTATTCTAGTCAAGAGCTGAGAACCACTGAAAGCTAATAGTTCTCGAGCTTCAATCCCAAGCGCGAGCTTCAGACTAGAAATGAGGACTTCATACTCTGCTTCGTTTTAGATGATATGAAGCCGAGTCTGAAGGATTACTTTAGCACCTCTCCTGTAGGGGTTACTAGTTTGATGCCAACTCCCGATCCAGGCCTGAAGGATGTTCTGTCGACATGAGGTGTCCATTTTTGTCGGTAATGGCTTCTTTCGTGTACTGCGGCATTAACTTAATGATAAAATCAGCTAATACTTGAGCTTTCACGCAGATCCTAGTGCGGAATTCGAGTCGTACTCGCTGAGCTCAATGGACCATTTAGCTAGTCGGCCTGATTCTCTTGGACTGTGATTGAAAGTACGGTCGGAGCTTGCGAGTTGACATAAACAGAGCTAGAGCTAGTTTTTCCATTGATGGATACTGGGTCTCTGCATTTGTTAGCGTTTTGCTTACATAGAAGATTAGATGCTGCTCATTATGCTCTTTGAAAATGTATACCCCAGTCACTGCAGCAGATCACACTGTGACGTAAAGGTAGAACGGCTCTCCTTTCACCGGTTTGGATATGATAGGAGGTTCTCTTAGATAAGCTTCTATGCATTTTTTGTCCCATAAGAACTTTTTTCCCTTTAAGGAGCTGGTCGAACGACAAAAATGTGTCAGTAGATCGGGAGATAAAGCGATTGAGGGCTGTTATTGTCCCTCTTGATGCACTTCACATCTTTGATTCCTCTTTCATTAATGAGGTAACCGAGGAACTAGCCAAAACACTTCAAATGAGCATATAGCTGAGTTTAGTTTCATTTCATACTCATTCAAGATCATTAAGCATTATTTTAGCTGGGCTACATGATCGCACTTCCGAGTGGATTTGACCAGCATGTCATCGATATAAACCTCCATGGTTTTATGGAGATGGTATGTGGAAGTTTTGTTTACTAGGAGCTGGTAGGTTGCACCAAAGTTCTTTAGTCCGAGGGGCATCACCCTGAAGCAGTATATGCCATGGTTTATGATGAAAGCTGTTTTTTCTTGTTCTTCTAGGGTCATTAATTAGGATTTGATTATACCCAAAAAGGGTCCATGAAAGATAAGATTTGATGGCTAGCTATAAATTCTACCATGCAATATATGTGAGGAAGTAGAAAGTTGTCGTTAGGACAAGATTTGTTGAGATTAGTAAAATCAATATAGACTCTCCACTTTCAGTTTTTTTTTTTTAAGGACTATTGGGTTAGCAAGCGAGTTAGGGTATTTGACTTCCCTAATCTGACTTACTTTGAGCTGTCGATCGACCTCATCGTTAACTGCTTTAGCTCGGTCGGCGTTGAGCTTGCGCCATTTTTGTTTGATGGGTTTGTAAGTGGGGTCAACATCTAGGTCATGAGTGCTCACTTCTAAGATGATTCATTTCATATTAGAGGTGGGCCACGCGAAGGTATCCACGCTGGCTTTGAGGAAGGCTATGAGATCATCCTTGATCGGATTTGGTTGTTGCGCTCTGATACCGACGCACCTCTTGGGGTTGGTATCATTGATGTAGACTTGTACAAAGAGCTCTTTTCGATTTCCGCAGACTGTGAAATTGTTATTGCATTTAACCTCTCGTTCATTGTTTTCTATAAGTTTTATAATTCATATTTTTCTATTTGTCGATAGCCATCTAAGTAGCAAAATCGGAACGCATTTATTCTTCCGAAGATCATTTTAAATCCCTTAGGGCCTGGAAAATTAATGCACTAATGGTATGTAGATGGAGCTGATTTCAAGATGTAAATCCATGGCATGTCCATAATTGTTTTATAGGGAGTTGGCATGTTCACTACCATAAAGTATGTCTGTTTTATTATTCTGGCAGCGTTAGCCGGTAGTCAGATTGTGCCTAATGAATACATTGTTTCGTCGGCAAATTCATTGAGAGCTGTTTTCTTGCCTTTTAGACCGGATTCTGTAAAACCCATTTTTCAAAATGCGGGATAAAACAACACGTCTACCGAGCTGCCGGTATCTATCATGAATTTGGATAGCTCGAACCAATATACGTCAGGCTGGATCACTAGAGAATTGTCATGTGGTTTGTCCATGCTTAGCGTTTCGCTTTTCTAGAATTATATTTTTTGGTCGGGATCTTCCAATGTGCTTTAATTTCCAGAGTCTTTGAATCCTTTTCGCTAGAATGTTTTAATTGAGTTTTTCGACCTCGCTTCTAGAGCTTGATTTTTCACTAACTAAGGTAGGGGTGGGTGGGAGACCTGTTTCCGGATGATAAGCATGATAGTTCTAGCTTCCAGCGAATGAGGATGAATTGTTTAGGTGCAGTGCTCTATGGAGAAGTGATTTTTGGAGGTGGGCATAGCCCTTCCCCCCCCCCCCCCCCCCCCCCCTCAGAAGTGCGTGATGAACTGAAGTCAGAACTAGAGCTCATTTTTGTGCGTTTTAAAGGTGTGTGAGGGAGTGAGACCCCATATTTTGTGGCACCGCTACAAAGAGTGAGAATCTGAAAGATTAGCTCGATACGTTTGGTCCCTTTCGGGAAACTGTGGTGGAGACTCGGGGATTTCTGTTGGAATTGTGTCCAGTAATCTCGGTACTGTCTCTAGAAAGTAAGAGTATGTCAATGATCAGACATAAGTCATATAATACTGGGGGTCATGATGGCTTGCTAGAGTCCGCTCATGATCTATAAGTCTTGGACTTATTGCCTTTATTATATGATCCCATATGGGTCACACGCCTAAGCTAACAGGAAAATGTGTAGGAACGGTTTAGCAGAAGTACGGTAAAAGTGCTAGGCATTTACTGTACTTAGAGAGAATAAAACGGTTTAACCACTGTGTGTCGATCGATACACAAGGTGTGTCGATCGACACAGTGCGCGAATGCCGTCGAGTTAATTGGTGTTTGGGCCAAATGGCCCAAACGGAACCGGACAAGTTTTATAAATAAAACTCGAGTTCAGAACCAAAAACCCTAGCCGAAAACTCTCTCTCCCTCTGCGCCGAGTTCCCCTAGTGGCCTAGCAGCCTTCTTCCTGATTGGTGTGCGTGTGTGAACCTCTGGAGGAGTTATCTCTCGGTGGCTCTCTGATCTCTGACATACCATCTCTTTCCGCTGCAAACAGGTATAAGGTGAGATCTATCATTGTTTCTATTCAAGAGAACCTAGATCAGCATGTTTAGGTTAATCTGAATCTGAGAATTGAATCAGGATTGACTAAACATTCCTTCAGTGGTATCAGAGATATTGGTTCTGGTTTTTCTTGTTTAGATTCAAGTTTAGGATTGTTTTTCTTGTTTAAAAGTGTTTTGAATCAACTACTGATAAGAGAAATCACTTAAGCAACAAGGAATTGAAACCTAAACACACTTAAAATCGCAGAAACCAAGCTATATTGATTTGGTAGAATGCGATTTTCAAAAGTCAGTATCGACTGCGATCGCATGGATCGATCGATACGATCGCATGGATCGGTCGATACAGTCTATCGGCTAACCCTGTTAACGCGTGAAAGCATCGATCGATGCAGGATCGATGCAGGTTCGATGTTGATGCATCGACCGATGCGGTTGGTGCATCGATCGACACGGTTAGGGTTTTGGCTCGGTTCCGTGCATGCGTGAGAGCATCGATCGATACAGGATCGATGCACGATCGATGCAGGATCGATGCTAAGAGCATCGACCGATGCGGTTGATGGATCGATCGACACGGTTGGTTCATCGATCGACATGGTTGGTTTAAGGCTCGGTTTAATATTTTGATTAAAATTAATTCGTCCTGGTTTAATAAACAGATTTAATAATTTTATTAAGTCTGGTTAAACCGGGACAAGAAATCCAATGTCGAAAGAATTATTGGATTTAGTGCCTAAACCAGGATTTTCTAATTTGATTTGGTTGGACCAAATAAATTGAGAAAATCCGGTTTAGTAAATAACCGGTTGACAATTGTGGTCGTCGTAGTAATTAATTTTGGTTAGACCAATTTTAATGAACCAGACCGGTTATGTCATCTAATTGGACGATCGGGTTATGTCTCGGACATAGACCAATTCTTCGGCCTCGGGCCAAGAAGTTAAAACGATTGGGCCAATTATTTGAGTCTTTCTTCAGATTTAATTTAAAATTTATTTTATAAAGAATATAAATCGATTTTAAATTAAAGTTTCCGATATTTTGAATTTAGAAAGTTTCTTAATTTATAGAAGTTTCTAGATTTGCATGATTCGGATTTTAAGAAATTTCTAAAGTTAGAAAGTTTCCGGTTTTAGAAAGTTTTCAAATTTTAGAAAGTTTCCAAAAATAGTAGGTTTTCTAAAATGGAAAGTTTCCCGAAATAGTAATCTTCTATTTTGGGAATGAGATTTTAAAATAAACCTACGAACCTCAAATAATATCAAGCGTTGGATGTCTTGTCCAGGCTATGTCAGCTGTTGAAGCCCATTCAATTGTATTCATGGCCTTACAGTGTGAGGGTGTCTGCTTTTGCGTGGGTAAGACGGTTTGTGATTCATAAATGTCATTGGGAGTCCCAGACATTAATGATTACATGACTGTATAGTCTGGTTTTCTTGACTAGGCCATCGGGAGTCCCGGGCCTTGAGACATCAGAGTGGATTGGGCCTCGGGCCCAGATTCACAACCAAGAATTATATCACGGATATAATTAGCCGATATAGGGCTTACCAATATAAGCTAATATTGGGTGACGGCCAGTGGCCCACTTTAATCTTAGTTATATGTGGATCTTGGAATCATTATATTCTATTGAGGGTAACTGATGTTATTGAATATAATGCGTGATTAATCATATTAAATTTATTACGAGATTAATCATATTGAACATTTAACTAATAACCTTTTTATCTATATATTTCAGGTATGACTACTACAAGCACACAAAACACATTCTCAATCCGGTCTGTTCTCGAGAAGGAGAAGCTGACTGGAACGAACTTCCTGACGTGGTCAAGGAACTTGAGGCTGGTCCTCAAGCAGGAGAAGAAGGATTATGTCCTTCGTGATCCTCTCCCCGAGAGGCCTCCTGCCAATGCCGCCAGGACTCTGCATAATGCTTGGGAAAAGCATTCGTCAGATGAAAATGATGCCTATTGCCTGATGTTGGTGACAATGACTGCTGAGCTGCAAAAACAGTTCGAGAGTGTATTGTCACCCATCGAGATAATGGCAAGCCTGAAATCGCTTTTTCAGGAGCAAGCAAGGACTGAGAGGTTTCAAACTGTTAAGAACCTCTTAGACTGTAAGTTGGCTGCGAATGCGGCAGTGAGTCCTCATGTCTTGAAGATGATGGGTTATCTCGATCATCTTCAGAAACTCGACTGCCCAATCAGCCAAGAACTTGCCTGCGACATCATTCTGCAGTCATTACCTGCAAGCTATGATCAGTTCATTCTGAACTTTAACATGCATGGCTTGAGTAAGACATTGCCTGAGCTTCACGGAATGCTCAAGACTGCAGAGCCCAACTTGAGGAAAACCGCCAAGGACCCCAATGTGCTTATGGTGCAAAAGGGCAAGGGGTTTAAGAAATCCTCTGCTAAGGATAAGGGAAAGGCCAAGGCTGTCCAAGTCGCGGACAAGGACACGCCAAAGCCCAATCCCAAGTCCAAGGCTTGGCCAACTGACATATGCAGGTTCTGTAAAGAACCAGGGCATTGGAGGAGAGAATGTAAGAAATTCCAAGAAGGTCTAAAGGAATTGAAGAAGAAGACTCTCGAGACTTCTTCAACAGGTATTTTTGTTATAGAAGTTAATACAACTACTTCTGATAATACCTCATGGGTTATGGATACTGGTTGTGGGGCTCATATTTGTACTAATATGCAGGCACTCAGCAACAGTAGAAGGCTGAAGCAAGGACAAGTGGAGCTACGAGTTGGGAATGGAGCGAAAGTTCCAGCACTAGCTGTAGGCACATACTTGTTGTCTTTACCTTCGGGATTGATTTTAGAACTCAATAATTGTTATTTTGTACCTGCTATAAGCAGAAATATTATTTCAATTTCTTTGTTGGATTTGGAAGGTTATGATTTTTCAGTTAAGAATAAATTATGTTCCTTCAATCTCAACAATTTGTTCTATGGTTCTGCCCCTCTTATGAATGGGCTTTACATACTCGATCAGTCCGCGCCAATTTATAACATTAATACCAAACGGTTCAAACCTAATGAGGAGAACCGAACGTTTCTATGGCATTGTCGTTTAGGGCACATCAGCGAGAAACGCATCAAGAGGCTCCATTCGAATGGACTTCTTGGCTCATTTGACTTTGAGTCATGTGAGAAATGCGAATCCTGCATGATGGGCAAAATGACACGGGCCCCCTTTAATAAACCTAACGAGAGGGCCAGTGACTTATTGGGCCTGATACACACTGATGTGTGTGGCCCAATGTCCACAAATGCAAGAGGAAACTATCAGTACTTCATTACCTTTACTGATGATTTCAGTAGGTATGGATATGTTTATTTAATGAAACATAAGTCTGAATCTTTTGAGAAGTTCAGAGAATTCCAAAATGAAGTACAGAACCAACTTGGCAAAAGCATTAAGGCTCTTCGGTCCGACCGAGGAGGAGAATACTTAAGCCAAGAATTCAGTGATCATCTAAGAGAGTGTGGGATCGTGTCCCAACTCACTCCTCCCGGAACACCTCAATGGAATGGTGTGTCTGAGAGGAGAAATCGGACCTTATCGGATATGGTTCGATCTATGATGAGTCACACAGACCTTCCAATATCCCTTTGGGGATATGCTCTGCTAACAGCAGTGTTCACTCTAAATAGAGCGCCATCGAAAGCAGTAGCAAAGACACCATATGAATTATGGACTGGAGAAGCTCCAGTGCTGTCTTATCTCAGAATTTGGGGTTGTGAAGCCTATGTCAAGAGATTGATCTCAGATAAGCTTACACCAAAATCTGACAAATGCTACTTCATTGGTTATCCACGGGAAACCAAGGCTTATTACTTCTATCTACGTTCCGAGAACAAGATCTTTGTTGCCCGGGATTGTAACTTTCTTGAGAGGGAGTTTCTCTCTAAGAAAGACAGTGGGAGTAAGGTACTGCTTGAAGAAATTCAAGATGAACAGAATACTGCTCAACCTAATGAGAAAGAGCAGCAGGAGGACCTACAAGAAATTGTAGAGCCTGAACCTGTAGTACCTGAAGTTCGAAGATCCGGGAGGATCCGTCACGAACCCGAGAGATATCAAGGATTCCTCGTGACTGACTGTCATGATCTTCTGATCATTGATGGTGATGAACCATCGAACTTCAATCAAGCCATGATGGGCCCAGATTCCTCTAAGTGGCGCAAGGCCACTGATTCCGAAATGGACTCCATGTCGGTCAACCAAGTGTTTTCGTTGGTTGACTTACCCGCTGGTGTAAAAGCCATCGAGTGCAAATGGATCTTCAAGAAGAAGATTGACGTGGATGGAAATGTCCAGATTTATAAAGCCAGGTTGGTGGCAAAAGGTTTCAGACAAGTTCACGGTGTGGATTGCGATGAAACCTATTCACCAGTGGCTATGATGAAATCTATTCGGATTCTACTAGCAACTGCAGCTTTTCATGATTATGAAATTTGGCAGATGGACGTGAAAACCGCCTTCCTGAATGGTATTCTGGAAGAGGATGTGTATATGACACAACCTGACGGTTACATAGATCCAAAGAATGCTGGAAAAGTATGCAAGCTTCAAAAATCCATTTATGGATTGAAGCAAGCATCGAGGAGCTGGAATCTTCGTTTTGATGAAGCAATCAAGCAATTTGACTTCATCAGAAACGAAGAAGAACAATGCGTGTATAAGAAATCTAGTGGGAGCAAGATTGTATTTCTTATTCTGTATGTCGATGACATACTGCTTCTCGGAAACGACATTTCAATGCTGAAGTCCGTAAAGGACTGGCTTGGAAGTTGTTTTTCCATGAAAGACATGGGTGAAGCCGCATACGTTCTTGGAATCAGGATCTACCGGGATAGATCTAGAAGGCTGATAGGCTTGTGTCAAGATTCATACATTGACAAAGTCCTGCAAAGATTCAGCATGAAGGATTCCAAGAAGGGCTTCACGCCAATGGTACATGGCACAACGCTAAGCAAGAAGCAGAGCCCTACGACGGCTGCTGAGCTTGAGCGCATGAAGAATATTCCTTATGCATCTGCAATAGGATCTGTCATGTATGCCATGATCTGTACTCGTCCTGATGTTGCTTATGCATTGAGCATGACGAGTAGATACCAGTCAAATCCAGGTGAAAACCATTGGATTGCCGTAAAGAATATCTTGAAGTATCTAAGACATACTAAGGATAAGTTCTTAGTGTACGGTGGAAGTGATGTGCTTAAAGTCAGTGGATTCACGGACGCAAGTTTCCAGACAGACCAAGATGATTTCCGGTCACAGTCCGGTTATATCTTTTGTCTGAATGGCGGTGCAATCAGTTGGAGAAGCTCCAAGCAAGACACCGTTGCAGATTCCACTACAGAAGCTGAATATATCGCCGCCTCAGAAGCTGCGAAGGAAGCTGTTTGGATACGAAAGTTCATTATTGAACTAGGTGTGATACCAGATGCGGCTGAGCCTCTGGCACTGTTTTGTGACAACAATGGTGCTATAGCTCAGGCAAAGGAACCAAGATCACACCAGAAATCCAAGCATGTTCTAAGAAGATTTCACTTGATACGTGACATCATTAATAGAAAGGAAGTCAAGATCAGCCGAGTTCAGACTGATGATAACGTCGCTGATCCGTTGACAAAGCCACTCCCAAGGCCTAAGCTCGAGTTTCTGACTGAAGCTGTAGGCATTAGAGACATTGAAATGTAATCTAAATTTGAGTGGGAGTTTGAGGGCTTTTATTTAGTTATTTGATATGTTCTTGTAAAACATTCTTATGTTTAATGAAATTGTTATTTCAAGATTATTTTAACTGTGATGAAATAATCGTTCCAAAGTGATATAAACCATTTTATAGGTCATCGAAGTAAGTGACTTGATCTTGAGTAATCAAAGTCATTTAGCTTGATCATGAGACCCTATATTTGATAGATGGATTATATCATCCTGTCCCTAGTCGAAGGTTGTTGAAATTAGAACACCAACAACCGTGAGAGACTGGATTGGTATGTGACTTATGACAAATAGATGCGCGGCATCAAAGTCAATACATAGGTGTATGTTGGGAACATACGACCGGACAAGACCCGATTATGAGAACTCTTCAGGATATTTATATCTGTGTCATAAGAGATTCTCACTACGACTATAGAGTATAGTCCTCAGACCTGAGTTCGCATGCATGTGACTGCACATGGACTGATGCACTTTGATCATTGTCTAACGCTATCGTTCTGCGATAGTTATAAGGACCTTGTTTGGGTACATTATGAAATGAGTAGTTTACAGTGATGGAATAAGACGGAATTTGTCCCTCCAATATAAATGGAGTGAATATCTCTAGGCCAATCGGAGATTTGAATACTGGAAAATGCATGGCCATGCTCAAACGGACTGTCCCGAGTCGTTTGGATTGTCAGTATCGAATCAGAGTCCGATGAACAAGATTAGGCTTTATAAGGATGACACCAATCTTGCCTTATGACTAATCGAGATATTGTGACAAAAGGATTATGAATACAGAGATTCCAGTACAAGTGGGAGATTGTTGGAATTGTGTCCAGTAATCTCGGTACTGTCTCTAGAAAGTAAGAGTATGTCAATGATCAGACATAAGTCATATAATACTGGGGGTCATGATGGCTTGCTAGAGTCCGCTCATGATCTATAAGTCTTGGACTTATTGCCTTTATTATATGATCCCATATGGGTCACACGCCTAAGCTAACAGGAAAATGTGTAGGAACGGTTTAGCAGAAGTACGGTAAAAGTGCTAGGCATTTACTGTACTTAGAGAGAATAAAACGGTTTAACCACTGTGTGTCGATCGATACACAAGGTGTGTCGATCGACACAGTGCGCGAATGTCGTCGAGTTAATTGGTGTTTGGGCTAAATGGCCCAAACGGAACCGGACAAGTTTTATAAATAAAACTCGAGTTCAGAACCAAAAACCCTAGCCGAAAACTCTCTCTCCCTCTGCGCCGAGTTCCCCTAGTGGCCTAGCAGCCTTCTTCCTGATTGGTGTGCGTGTGTGAACCTCTGGAGGAGTTATCTCTCGGTGGCTCTCTGATCTCTGACATACCATCTCTTTCCGCTGCAAACAGGTATAAGGTGAGATCTATCATTGTTTCTATTCAAGAGAACCTAGATCAGCATGTTTAGGTTAATCTGAATCTGAGAATTGAATCAGGATTGACTAAACATTCCTTCAATTTCCTCCTCATTACTACGGCTCCTCTTACAATTGGTAGGCTTGCTTGTATCATGCTTAGTTGGGAGCTCTTCTTCTTCAAGAGTCTGCTCGCCTGAAGTTTCGGTTTTAGCTTTTTCAACTATGACAGGGGCTTTACTTAGACATTCCTCGCAGTAATGTCCATTATTATGATACTTGCATAATTTGCTCTTATCAAAGGGTTTTTTGGACTTGGTCGAATCTTTGATGGCGAAGTTGTGTTGACCTTGACATTTACCATTGAATCGTTTCTCGAATTCATGTTTGAGTTGTTAGAAGGTGCCATGGATTTTTGTGGCTTTCCGCGATGGATTTAATCTCTTATTATGAAGTGCAAAAGCTGACGCTCGGTGAAGGACATCATCAAGAGAGACTACCATTCTGACTGCGAGCTCATCGCGAAATCTAAAGTGTACCAGAGTCCATGTTTGAATGCCATGACCTTATTTGGGTTTGTGATTTTAGATTTGATCTCCTTGAACATATCTATGAAGTTTCGAAGGGATTCGTTTGGACCTTGACAGATTTCCCAAAGGTCGGCATTTAAGTCTTGTTCTTGTATATACACCGAATAGTGCTTCAGGAAAGTTGAACGGAGCTGGTTGAAGTTATCTATGGAATTTCCTTCCAAAGATATGAACCATTCTAAGCCAAGTTCGAAAAGGTTTTCAGTAAAGAAACGGCAGTAGCGTGGATCTTTCTCCTAATCATCCATGTGTACACAAACTATTTATAGTCTGAATGCTCTGTTGTAAGCTCGAGGATTACCTTTTCTAGAGTATTCTGGAAATCTGATTTAGATGTACATGCGGTGCGAGCATTAGCAATCTTGACTATGAAGGGAGTTCGTCGAGTTTCCTCAATTACCATCTCAATGTCAAGAGCTCAAGTGATGGCTAGGCAAACTCTATTGTTTATCTGTTGTAGTTCAGCGTTTGTGTGATCAACGTATCTTTGAAAAGATTCTCGGTCAATCACGCCTTGTTGGTCTGCTGGGTGATAAGATTTTTCGTTAGTTTGACCATTTTCTTGACTGTTTCCCAATTAGGGAGGTCTAAAATCTAATTGGGTTCCAGAGCTGGTTTTGGGTGGGAGCTTTGTGGTTGCCTAGAAGTGGAAGCGATGTCGTACACCTTAGGCCATAGGGTTCTGGATGGTTCACATCCCAGAGGCACAAGGGGTGTAGAAGGCAGACACGTAACTGAATGATCAAATTTTTATGTAACGTTAGAGTTCGTCAAGTTCATAGTTAACGATGGCCGGCTCACGAAAGTTGGAATTATCGGATACACAGTTTGTACTGGGGGTAGTGAACTGTCTCGAGGTGTCAGGGTTGCCGTAGATCTCAAAGAAGTTCAAAAACATTCGCGGAGGCGGACTTCCGAGCTGTTAGAGCTCAAGTTCAAAAACTGGGGGTAGAGAACTGTCTCAACCCGCCAAGGATTAGTAATTGGGAGATCTTAGCAAAAAAAATCACGAGATCTTGTTCTTTTTGGTCTAGCCAAGCTGTTAGAGCTCAAGTTGTCGATTCAAGGCTTTGAACCTTGTCAACTAATCTCGAAATCATTTTACGGATCTTGGCCAGATCATGGCTAGAATTTCAATCGGGAATTGTTGTAGACTTACAATAGACCTGATGTTGTCCATGTTGTGATCCTTTCCTTCTCTCTTTTTTTGCGGTACTTCTCTCTGTTTTTGCAATACTTTCTCTATATTGTTTGATGGTTTTTTGCCTGAATCGAGGATTTAAAGGAAAAGTATTTATGGTTTCTTCTTTAAAGAGGTGTCATTTCGCCGAGAAAGTGGTGTAATGATGATGATTTATGTGAAGTGGAGTGGGGTTATCTTTCGGGGTTTGGAGATGGCAACGGATTCGAGGATCGACGGCGAGTATGTCTCCTGCATTCAAGTTGGTGATTTGACAAGATTTCAAAACAGAAACATCACATCGGTTATATGCGAGACAAATACGGATAACCGGAAATAAAATCATTAGAAATCCCTTAGAAATGAACCAGACGAGAAGAAAGACAATGGGACAAATTTCATTTTGGCCCCAAAAATTAAGACATAGTATTACCTAAGATAGAAGTTTTACGGAAGTTTCAAATTATTGTCTTTTCAATTTATTTAGTATTACCTAATCTAAAATTGTATTTATGTAGTTTTATAATTAACATGTAATTATGATTGTTTTATACATTTATTTGTTTAAAATCTAGATTTCTGTAATTCTTTCTTACTTATTTGATTATTAGTTACAAAGTTTAAAGTGATTTAAAAGTATAATAACTATATTGTGTAGTCGATTGACATATAATTCGATTAACCAATAATTCTGATAGTTTTATGCGTTAATATATTGATTAATTTAGATTTTGTTAAAATAATTCTTGTTAATATGATTTTACCAACTTCACAATTCTCTTAGTAATACTAATATTATTAGTATTACCAGCATCAACATATACGACAAATAGTTATACAAGCTATACAAAAATAAATTGTACATACATGTCTTACAAATTAGAGACAATGTCTTACAAAAAAAAGGAAGATACAATCAAACCATATAACAACTTCCAAATAAAACCCATGAAGTTTCAGTTTCAGAATTCCATCCAGTTCCTGAAGCCTAGGATCTAGGGTTTAGTTAATTGAATCCTTACCGATGATCTCGTGTTTACCTGGAACTTTGCAGCGGAATTGGGTCAGATAAACAAGATCTCCAGCGCCTCTACTGCAGTCCACACGCACACGAGCTGGAATCCGCCAGGATGCTAGTGCCGGGAATCGGATCTCCTGGGAATTCATGTGTTTCTCGAGGTGGCTGTGTTTTCTATCAAGAAGAAGTCTCAACCACGGCTAGGGTTCCAAATCGTCCATATAAGCCTTTATATAGACCTGGAATGACTAAAACCGATCATTGGATTAATCCAATTCGTTTAAGTCATCAAACCGAAACATCAGTTTCGTAACCAGACTTGTGTCGATCGACACACCCAATGGTGTCGATCGACACACCTCTTAAAACTCGATTTCAATGTGTATCCAATACACATTGACCAGACCATATGCCAATGATCAATCCCATACTAAGTGTATCCAGCTTTCTTAGGTGTGTGACCTTGTAGGTTCACATAATACTAGCAATGAGTTACAACTCATTTGCCATAAGCGGCTTCTAGCAAAACATTATGACTACCTAGTATCACATGAATTGTCCGATCTCGACAATACAACTATCAATCAAAATCAGTACAATATGATTTCAGGACATAATCCCAACAATCTCCCACTTGTACTGCAATCATCTATTCCCATAATCCCTTCGTCGCTATATCTCGATATGGCATAAGGCAAGAAACTGTGTCATCCTTATTATAGCCAACATCATGTTCATCGAACTCCTGATTTATACTGATAAAAACAAACGACTGACAATCACCTCGTTTGAGCACGGCCATGCATTTTCTCAGTGTCAAATCTTCGATGGGCCCTGAGATATTTTTCTCCTGTTATATAGGAGGGACACATCCCTTCTTGTTCCATCCATGTTTCTACACACACTTCATGATACGCCTAAGCAATGCCATTATAGCCGCCAGTTACGGAACGACGTTTGACAAGGTCAAAGCGTACCAATTCACATGCTAGAAAGCATGATGAACTCAGGTCTAAGGACTATACTCTATAGTTGTAATGAGAACCTCTCATGACACTGATATAACTATCCTGTAGAGTTCTCATTAGCGGGTCATGTCCGATCATATGTTCACCAACATATATCTATGTGATTGTTGTTGATACTCATATCAATGACTCCATGAAACTTAGTCATATGTCACCTCACATACTAGTCTTAACGGTTGTTAGTATCCCACTTTAACAACCTACGACCAGGGACAAACATAATTTTATGTCATCTTTCATTTATAGGGTTTCATGATCAAGTCCTCAACTTGATGACCTATAAAATGAACATAAAATACTTTGGGACCATTATTTAGTTATCCAATAATCAAATAATACTAATGTCAGTTTTTCATAAACATGACCATAGCATGTCTATGTGAACATCATAACTAACATAACTCCCACTAGAATCAAGACCACGTCTTCAGATATCTAGTACCTACAGCAATAGTATAAAACTCGTGCTTAGGTTGTGAGAGAGGCTGCGGTGTTCTTGCTTGGAACCATTCCAACAATCATACCGCCATTCATTAATAAGCACTATTCTACGGTCCTCTGCTTGGAGCCCTTCCAACAGATAGCACCGTTACACAGACAAAGAGACAGAACCAGGTGGGAACCG
Organism: Orychophragmus violaceus; assembly: GCA_030180135.1. Taxonomy (NCBI): domain Eukaryota; kingdom Viridiplantae; phylum Streptophyta; class Magnoliopsida; order Brassicales; family Brassicaceae; genus Orychophragmus; species Orychophragmus violaceus. The sequence continues at coordinate 81,409,676 of CM058232.1, read as the reverse complement.
GGAGTCATCTTTGTCCGTCTAACTACTTTTAACAGATTCGTCACTTCCTCAGTTTAACAAGAACCTATCCTTAGTGTTCCTCAAACACTTGGGATATTTCTTACAACTGTCCAGTGACTTTTACCGGAATGTATTGGTATCTACTCGTCATGCTTTATGCGTAAGCTGCATCTAGACGAGCGCAAAATATGGCATTCATGATGGATTCTATTGCAGAAGCATAAGGAATCACACTCATACATACTAGCTCAGCCAGTGTCCAAGACACTTCATCTTGCTAATGTTATTGCCATAAGAACTTTGGTGTGAAGCCATTCTTGGAATCATGTATATTGGAACTGTCCAATACCTTATCTACATAAGGATTCTGACACGATCCAATAAGCCTACCCAATCTATTTCAATAGATCCTTATTCCAAGAACTCACGCGGCTTCTCCCATGTCCATCGTTGAAAATGACTTCCGACCCAAGTCACATAAGACTTAAGCGACGGAACGTCGTTTATGAGAATAAGTATGTCATATACATACAATGTGAGAAATGCAACTACGCTCCCACTAGTCTACTTGCAAACGCACGGTTCCTGTTCGTTCCTGATCAAGTCAAAACTTTTTGACCGTTTTAACAGAACGTAGATTCCAACTCCAAGATGTTTGCTTCAATCCAGAAATGGATCGGTGAAGCTAACATGCATACCTAGTAAATTTTTCGGAGTTGGGGCTCACCATCGCTTCTTTGAATTTCGCAGGCTCGTCACTTTTCAATGATCAACAGATCACGGCAATTGGTTATGAGAAATCACTCTCGGGTTAGTGACGGATCCATTGGGATCTGCGAAATTCAGGCTCTACAGGTGTAGGTCCTACAGCACTTTGTAGATCCAACCGCTGCTCTCCTTCAACAGGTTGAGCAGCCTCCTGTGTTTCTCGAATTTCTTCGAGATGTACTTCTACTCCCACTGTTTTTCTTGGAAAGAAATTTTCTATCTAGAAAAACAGAGTTCCGAACAACAAAACTTTGTTCTCGGTTTGGTTGCAAAAGTAATAAGCCTCGGTTTCCCCTAGGACAACCAACGAAGTAGCACTTATCAGATTTGGGTTCAAGGTTGTATGTTATTAACTGCTTTACATAAACCTTGCAATCCCAATTAATCAGTGAAAACATACTTAGAAAACTCCCAGTCCACATCCAATGTGGTGTCTCTCATCTGATTCTGATAGAAACCTATTTGGCGTAAATACAGACATTTTAGAGTGTATTTCTAAAAGGATAATGGAAGATTCATGTGACTCATCATTAATCGGAGCATATCCAATAAGGTCCGATTCTTTCTCTCAGAAACACCATTTAGGTTTTCCAGGAGAAATGAGATGTGACACGACCTCACACTCACTTAGATGATCACTCAATTCTTGACTCAAGTATTCTCCTCCGTGATCTAATCGAGGATCTTTAATACTTCTGTCATATCGGTTCTATACTTCATTCTGGAACTCCTTTGACCATTTCAAAGGATTCCGACTCGTGTCTCATCAAATGAACACAGCCATACTTACTGAAGTCATCAATAAAGGTAATGAAGTACTGAAGTTTTCCTCTGGCACTAATGCTCACCGGGCCACATACATCAGTATGAGCAATGCCCGATAAGCCTCAAACCCTTTTCTTTAGCTCTGCTAAAGAAGCCTTAGTTATTTGGCCCAGTAAGCAGAATTCATATCTCATATGATTTATAATCAAATGAGCACAAAAGCCCATAACTATGGATCTTCTGAATTCGCTTCACTCCATGTGGTTTAAACTACTATGCTAAGGAAAAATCGAGTTCGAGTCTTCAGACTTAAACCGTTTGGTATTTATGTTATTTGCAGGCGTACATTGGTTTAAGATATAAAACCCACTTATCAAAAGGGGTGCTACCATAGAATATTTCATCAAGATCAAAAAAGCAAAACTTGTCTTTTATCAAAATGAAAAACATTCAAATTCTTATAAGAAAATGAAAGACATCTCTGCTTAAAGCAGGTACATAGCAGCAATTACTTAATTCAAAAACCAAGCTTGAAAGGCTCCTACAAGTGGAGGATCTCTACGGCTAATGCAACAACCATTGCTCCATTCCAGACGCGCAGTTCCACTTGTCCTTTCTTCAACGTTGTACTGTTGTTTAGGCCCTGCATATTTCAAAAATATCAGTACCACAACCAGTATCCAATACCTACGTAGAACTTGAAGTAATAACACAATACCTGAAGAAGAAGTTACGTACATCTCCTTCATCTCTTGTGAATCTTCCAATAATTTAATGCAATTTCTCTTCCAATGCCCAAACTCTTCACAATAGCAGCACTTATCAACATCAGATGGGCCAGACTTGGGCTTATAAGATGACACATGCTTATCCTGATTCCAAATCTGGACGGCCCTGCCTCTACCCTTGTCTAGACAAGATTTCTCAATTCTTTTACCCTTTATGATGTTTTGCTCAACTGTCTTGAGCATGCCATGCAGCTCAGTCAACGTCTTTATCAAGCTATTCTTGATATAGCTCTTTATAAACTTATCATAACTTGACGGCAGTGACTGCAGAATGATCTCAGTAGCCAACTCTAGGCTAACAGGACAATCCAGTTTCCCCAGGTTATCAATGTAACCCATCATTTTAATGACATGAGGACTCACTGGAGCATCCTTTGGTAGCTTGCACCCAATGAGAGACTTAACCATCTGGTATCTCTCAACTCGTGCCTGATCCTGAAACTTCAGTTTCAGGCTGGTGATCATCTCTATTGGCGACTCCATGTTCTCGTATTGACTCTTTAAGTCCGAGTTCATGGTAGCCAACATCAGACCACACACATCTACCACATCAATATAATGCTTATTCCAAGCATCATATACTGCATGCGAGGCATTGGTCCCAAGCCTTTCGGGGAGAGCTTTCTCAAGGACATAGTCCTTACTCTCTTGCTTGAGAATAAATCTCAAATTACGATACCAATCCAGGAAATTTGATGCATTTACCTTGTCCTTCTCAAGGACGGTTCGCAACGAGAAAGTATTTTTAGACATAGGCTGAAAACTAAGAAAATAAAAGTTTTAGTTATGAAGTTCAGGAAATGAGAAATCTTATCTAATAAGAAAACTCGCATTATATTCAAACAACGTTTCCTCTATGAAAATAATGGTCCAAGACCCATACTTCACCAAAATCTGAATGGACGACTCGCCATCACCCAAACTTCAGTTATCTAGGTAAGCAAATCATTGCTAATTGTACCCAGTACAACTCTTGGTCGCGGATAAGACAATCCATGTTTCATCCACTCTGACGTCTCTGGGCCCAGAACTTCTGATAGCCCAGTCAAGTAAACCAATCTCTTCAGTCTTGTGATTATTGACAGTTGCACTGCAAGTCTATCAATGATCACCTGCCTTACTCATGTAATTGTGGATACCAAGGACTCCAAGACTATCCAACAACGAAATGAGTCTTGACAGTAGACAAGATTTGGGCAAGACATCAAGGTCACTTGATATTTAGTTGAGGAAACGGAACTTTAAAAGGTTAGTAAATCAATCTCTTGGGTCATGTAATTGTTGATGTCAAGCACTGCAAGACCATCAACACAACTACCTGCCATACTCATGTAATTGTGGACACCAAGCTCTTGGCAAGACTATCACAACAACAAAATGAGTCTTCACAGTTGACCACATTGAAACAAGCTTTGATCTAATACACATCCAATGTGTATTCGATAGGTTTAGAACACGTTTAACTTTTAATTTTAATTGAGTTTTAATTGTTCTAACAAAAGTGGGTTAGGTCATTTGGTTCGGATTCTCAATCATTTGGTTCAAAAACCAAACGATTATGGTTCGCATCCAACCTTAACAAAACCCGATAACCGGTCAATCCAATTGAACCGACTTATCCAATCAAATCGGTTTATACTAATTGAGATAATCAGTCCAATCCAATTGAACCAATTCATCCAATTTAAACCGATCTGATCTACCTGAACCAAGCATAATAACCAGTTCAATCCAATTGAACCGATCAACCAATCGCAAGGCCTGTGTTGACCGACACTTAACCTGTGTCGATCGACACAGTAGGGTATCAGGAAATTTAACCATGCGAGATAACCGGTTCAATCCAATTGAACCGATCTATCCCTTCGCACAGCCTGTGTCGATCGATGCACCCAGTGTGTCGATCGACACAGTGCGATCTCTAAGACCGATACCCAAATTTTAATAAGCGTATTCGCGGTGCATCGACCGACACAAACTTGTGTCGATCGACACTGTGCGAAAACCCTAAAATTTTATAATCGTTTTCGCGGTGTGTCGACCGACACAAACTTGTGTCGATCGACACTGTGCGAAAACACAGGTTCATCGTTTTCGATACAAACAAAATCCGAGATTATATTTATCAAAACGAAAATCAACAAGCATCAACCTATTCAAATACATCATTATTCGAATTCCATGCTTCAGATTCAATGATTTAAACCCTAAGGCTCTGATACCACTGTAGGAGCTTGAGCCAATTCTAACAGTTTCAGAATTCCATCCAGTTCCTGAATCCTAGGATCTAGGGTTTAGTTAATTGAATCCTTACCGATGATCTCGTGTTTACCTGGAACTTTGCAGCGGAATTCGGTCAGATAAACAAGATCTCCAGCGCCTCAGATGATGCGCCTCTACTGCAATCCACACGCACACAAGCTGGAATCCGCCGGGATGCTAGTGCTGGGAATCGGATCTCCTGGGAATTCCTGTGTTTCTCGAGGTTGCTGCATTTTCTGTCAAGAAGAAGTCTCAACCACGGCTAGGGTTCCAGGTCGTCCATATAAGCCTTTATATAGACCTGGAATGACTAAAACCGATCATTGGATTAATCCAATTTGTTTAAGTCATCAAACCGAAACATCAGTTTCGTAACCAGCCTTGTGTCGATCGACACACCCAATGGTGTCGATCGACACACCTCTTAAAACTCGATTTCAATGTGTATCCAACACACATTGACTAGACCATATGCAAATGATCAATCCCATACTAAGTGTATCCAGCTTGCTTAGGTGTGTGACCCTGTAGGTTCACATAATACTAGCAATGAGTTACAACTCATTTGTCATAAGCGGCTTCTAGCAAAACATTATGACTACCTAGTATCACATGAATTGTCCGATCTCGATAATACAACTATCAATCAAAGTCAGTACAATATGATTTCAGGACATAATCCCCACACAACGTATCTTTGAAAAGATTCTCGGTCAATCACGCCTTGTTGGTCTGCTGGGTGATAAGATTTTTCGTTAGTTTGACCATTTTCTTGACTGTTTCCCAGTTAGGGAGGTCTAAAATCGAATTGGGTTCCAGAGCTGGTTTTGGGTGGGAGCTTTGTGGTTGCCTAGAAGTGGAAGCGATGTCGCACACCTTAGGCCATAGGGTTCTGGATGGTTCACATCCCAGAGGCACAAGGGGTGTAGAAGGCAGACACGTAACTGAATGATCAAATTTTTATGTAACGTTAGAGTTCGTCAAGTTCATAGTTAACGATGGCCGGCTCACGAAAGTAGGAATTATTGGATACACAGTTTGTACTGGGGGTAGTGAACTGTCTCGAGGTGTCAGGGTTGCCGTAGATCTCAAAGAAGTTCAAAAACATTCGCGGAGGCGGACTTCCGAGCTGTTAGAGCTCAAGTTCAAAAACTGGGGGTAGAGAACTGTCTCAACCCGCCAAGGATTAGTAATTGGGAGATCTTAGCAAAAAAAATCACGAGATCTTGTTCTTTTCGGTCTAGCCAAGCTGTTAGAGCTCAAGTTGTCGATTCAAGGCTTTGAACCTGGTCAACTAATCTCGAAATCATTTTACGGATCTTGGCCAGATCATGGCTAGAATTTCAATCGGGAATTGTTGTAGACTTACAATAGACCTGATGTTGTCCATGTTGTGATCCTTTCCTTCTCTCTGTTTTTGCGGTACTTCTCTCTGTTTTTGCGATACTTTCTCTATATTTTTTGATGTTTTTTTGCCTGAATCGAGGATTTAAAGGAAAAGTATTTATGGTTTCGTCTTTAAAGAGGTGTCGTTTCGCCGAGAAAGAGGTGTAATGATGATGATTTATGTGAAGTGGAGTGGGGTTATCTTTTGGGGTTTGGAGATGGCAACGGATTCGAGGATCGACGGCGAGTATGTCTCCTGCATTCAAGTTGGTGATTTGATAAGATTTCAAAACAGAAACGTCACATCGGTTATATGCGAGACAAATACGGATAACCGGAAATAAAATCATTAGAAATCCCTTAGAAATGAACCAGACGAGAAGAAAGACAATGGGACAAATTTCATTTTGGCCCCAAAAATTAACACATAGTATTACCTAAGATAGAAGTTTTACGGAAGTTTCAAATTATTGTCTTTTCAATTTATTTAGTATTACCTAATCTAAAATTGTATTTATGTAGTTTTATAATTAACATGTAATTATGATTGTTTTATACATTTATTTGTTTAAAATCTAGATTTCTGTAATTCTTTCTTACTTATTTGATTATTAGTTACAAAGTTTAAAGTGATTTAAAAGTATAATAACTATATTGTGTAGTCGATTAACATATAATTCGATTAACCAATAATTCTGATAGTTTTATGCGTTAATATATTGATTAATTTAGATTTTGTTAAAATAATTCTTGTTAATATGATTTTACCAATTTCACAATTCTCTTAGTAATACTAATATTATCAGTATTACCAGCATCAACATATACGACAAATAGTTATACAAGCTATACAAAATTAAATTGTACATACATGTCTTACAAATTAGAGACAATGTCTTACAAAAAAAGGAAGATACAATCAAACCATATAACAACTTCCAAATAAAACCCATGAAGTCCTTATCTTGGCCGTATTTTGTGTCATGTCCTTGGACGAGTTGTTTCTCATTCTATCATGCATAAACAATAACAAAAAACTCATTCAATAACATTAATTGTCACCATATTCTAATCAATAATTCATGATTTCTGTTATGAATAATTAGTAGATGCCCATTATAAGGCCCATTACTTGTAATCTAGGTTTTACTTGGTCTCCAAGTTTTTCTAAGTTTTACTTGGTCTCCAAGTTCTTGTACTCCTATATAAAGGAGTCTTCATTCATTTGAATAAACATCACCAATTCTTCTATCTCTCTTCTATTCACAACACGTTATCATCATGATAGTCTCTCTCTTTCTATTTTCTTACACCGAAAAGGTGAGATTTAATTTATGTTTAGTTTATGTCTTATTCTGAGATGATAAGTGATGTCTTCTCTGAATATCGTTATGATAGGCTATGCCTTCACGATTATGATCTCTGATCTTATTCATAATAGAGATGATTATCAATACTTATCTAGAATAATAATTTATTGATATTTGTCATGATTTAATCCTATGTTTGAACCATGTTTATTATCAATTCATGGTTCATCCTAATGGAATCATATCTATATTATGATATATTACCTATTAAAATAAAATAAAATTATTTGCATCGTATTTTTAAAATTTTAAATCTTTTGATTTAATAAGATGGGTAAGTTTCTATTTCTAAAATATTTAACATATTTTATAGTACGTTAGCTTTATACGAATTTCCATATAAATTTTATAGTACCTAGCTTTCGAGTTTCCATATTTTGTTTTAGCAAAATATGAACCATATTTTCGTATTAGTTTTAATTGTACAAACCATAGCTTTCAAGTACCATAACTGTACAAGTTTCTTTACGGTACCATATATATATATTTTTTTATATACGAATTTTTTTAAAAAAAAATACATTATAAATATACTTTATACATAGTTTATACTCTAGATTTTATGAAATTTGATATATTTTCTTAATATTTCAGTAAACTATGTCGAAACTTACGAGCCTTGAATTTGGAGCTCTTGATATCAGTGGAGACAACTATTTGGCATGGGCACTAGATGTTGAAATTCATCTAGATTCAAAGGATCTCCTTGAGACCATCAAAGAAGAAAATCAAACTCAAAGCAAAGATAAATCAAAGGCTATGATATTCCTTCGCCATCACCTCCACGCAGACCTCAAGAATGAGTACTTGAGTGTGAAAGATCCACAAATTTTGTGGAATGATTTAAAGGAAAGGTATGATCATCAGAAAACTGTGATTTTACCCAAAGCTCGTTATGATTGGACTCATCTGAGATTACAAGACTTTAAGTCTGTAAGTGAGTATAACTCAGCCTTGTTTAAGATTACATCTAAATTGGAGTTATGTGGAGAGAAAATGTCAGATGCAGATAAGTTAGAGAAAACATTCTCTACTTTTCATGCTGATAACATTGTCCTGCAGACACAATACCGTGAAAACGGATTCGTGAAGTATTCTCAACTTATTTTTTGTCTCCTTGTGGCTGAGAAAAACAACAAGTTGTTTCTGAAAAATCATGGATTACGTCAAACTAGCTCTGCTCCATTCCCTGAAGTGAATGTGACATCTTATGATAAGAGCAATGACCAAGGAAGTGGATACACACGTGGTCGTGGTCGTGGACGTGGATACTTTCGAGGACGAGGCCGTGGAGTTCAGTTTAAGAACTCATACTCTCACTAGAAGTGGGAAAACAAAAAATGGTAACAAGCAAGAGAAATCAACATTTGTGAATGTATGTTACCGCTGTGGAGGAAAAGATCATTGGTCTCGAACATGCCGTACACCAAAACATCTTGTTGAGCTCTATCAACAATCAGTGAAGCAAAAGGGAAAGAAAGTGGAAACAAATTTGGTGTACAAAGAGGGAGAAGATGACTTTGCCCTTGGTGATATTACTCACATGGATCTCGACGACTTTCTCCTTGATGAAGAGAACAAGTGATTAGTTATAATCATTTAAAGAAATTTGTTGCTTAAATTTTATTCTATATTTTGGTTTTTAATTATTTGGATTTTGGTTTTTTTTTTTATTCTACGAATTGATGTTTCTGGTTAAAGTTGATTTATTTTATTAAGTTATTATTATTGAGTTATTTATCTGAAATATTAATTTATTTTATTTGTCTTTTGAAGAAAATGATTGGAGATTTATGTTTGGCAGACAGTGCCACTAGCCACACTATTTTGAAAAATAAGAATTATTTCACTTGTTTGACAATGAAAGAAGCAAGTGTAAGTACCGTAACAGGTAGTGCTAAGATAATAGAAGGCTCTGGAAGATCAAATATATCATTGCCTATGGGAACAAAGTTCGAAATTTCTGATGCATTATACTCCCCAAAGTCTCAAAGAAATTTATTAAGTTTAAAGGATATCCGCAGAAATGGATATCATATTGAGACTACGAGTGAAGGTAATATCGAATACCTTCAAATCACAAGTAATACCCAAGGCTCTAAAGACATTGTGGAAAAACTACCTGCATTCTCCACTGGACTCTACTATACTACAATTAATACAATTGAAGCAAATGCTATAGTAGTTCATAAGTCCACAGAAAACCTCAAAGTTTGGCATGACCGGTTAGGCCATCCCGGTACAATAATGATGTGAAATATTATTTCTAATTCATGTGGACATTCATTAAAGAACCAGAAAATTCTTCCTAATGACTTTTCATGTGCTGCTTGTTCGCAAGGCAAGTTGATTATACGGCCTTCACCAGTAAAAATCAATTCAGAATCAATAAGTTTTCTGGAACGAATACAAGGAGATATTTGTGGGCCGATTCACCCATCATGTGGAACATTTAGATATTTTATGGTTTTAATTGACGCATCTAGTAGATGGTCACATGTATCCTTGTTATCAACTCGAAACTTGGCGTTTTCGAGATTACTTGCTCAGTTGATTAGACTAAGAGCTCATTTTCCAGATTTTCCCTTAAAGGCAATTCGCCTTGATAATGCTGGTGAATTCACGTCTCAAGCTTTTAATGACTATTGCATGTCCATTGGGATAAGTGTTGAACATCCTGTAGCACATGTTCACACATAAAATGGTTTAGCAGAATCTTTGATCAAACGTCTACAGTTGATTGCTAGACCATTACTAAAGAAATCAAAACTCCCAGTATCTGCTTGGGGACATGCTATATTACATGCAGCAGCATTGATTCGCATCAGGCCAACAAGTAATCTAAAGTTCTCCCCATCACAACTGATTCTGGGTCAGGAACCAAATATTTCCCATCTGAAAGTTTTTGGATGTGCTGTATACGTTCCAATTGCTCCACCACAGCGATCAAAGATGGGTCCTCAAAGGAGGTTGGGAATATATGTTGGATATGATTCTCCATCAATAATTAAATATCTTGAACCATCTACGGGGGATTTATTCAAGGCTCGATTCGCAGACTGTCATTTTAATGAGTCTGTTTTTCCAACTCTAGGGGGAGAAAAAAAAAGCTGGAAAAAGATATAAATTGGAATGAATTATCAATGTCTTATCTTGATCCTCGGACTAAAGAATGTGAATTAGAAGTCCAAAAGATAATTCATTTACAAAGCTTAGTAAATCAGTTGCCAGACGCGTTTACTGACCCAAAAAGTGTGATCAAATCACATATACCAGCTGTAAATGCTCCGATAAGAATAAATATTCCAGAAGGACAAAATCAAACTGCTAATGAGTCTAAGGCACGTTTGAAACGTGGTAGACCTATTGGTTCCAAAGATAGAAATCCTCGAAAAAGAAAAGGAGCAGAAATTGGCAAAGGTGAAACCGAGGAAATAGTTACGAATGAAGGATCTCTAGAAGAGACTTCAAACATGACAAAGAATGAAATTCAGGTACCTGATAATGATGAGATCTCAATTAATTATGTCATGTCTGGAATAAAATGGAACCGAAAGCAAATCAACGTCGATGATATTTTTGCATGCAATGTAGCAGTTGATATTATGGATGAGGATCATGAACCAACATCTATTGAAGAGTGTACACAAAGAAGTGATTGGCCAAAATGGAAGGAAGCAATAGATGCAGAATTAAATCTCTCGCTAAAAGAGAAGTATTTGGACCAGTAGTCAGTACACCTAAAGGTGTAAAACCAGTAGGACATAAATGGATCTTTGTACGAAAGAGGAATGACAATGGAGAAATTGTGAGGTATAAGGCACGTTTAGTTGCACAAGGATTCTCACAAAGACCTGGAATTGATTATGAAGAGACTTACTTTCCTGTGGTGGATGCAACTACTTTCAGGTTCCTTATTAGTCTGGCGATAAAAGAAGGACTTGATTTACGTTTAATGGATGTAGTGACAGCCTACTTATATGGACCATTGGAAAATGACATTTATATGAAAGTCCCAACAGGATTTAAACTACCTGAAGTAGTAAATTCGAATTCCCGAGAACAATACTGCATAAAACTAAATCGATCTCTTTATGGACTAAAACAGTCAGGGCGTATGTGGTATAATCGACTTAGTGAATACTTGTTAAGAGAAGGCTACAAGAATGACCGTGTTAGTCCATGCATCTTTATAAAGAGATTTGAGAAAGGATTTGTGATAATTGCAGTATATGTTGATGATTTAAATATTATTGGAACTCATGCAGAGATTTCATATACAGTGGAGTATTTGAAGAAAGAATTTGAGATGAAAGATCTTGGGAAAACAAAATTTTGTTTGGGACTACAAATTGAACATGTAAAGAATGGAATTCTAGTACATCAAGAAACATACACAGGAAATGTGCTCAAAAAGTTCTATATGGATAAAGCACACCCCTTGAGTAGTCCAATGGTTGTAAGATCACTTGATGTGTCAAAGGATCCATTCCGTCCTCGAGAAAACAATGAAGAAGTTCTTGGCCCTGAAGTACCATACTTAAGTGCAATAGGAGCATTAATGTACCTTGCTAGTCACACAAGACCAGATATATCATTTTCGGTGAATTTGTTAGCAAGGTTTAGCTCATGCCCAACTCAAAGGCATTGGAATGGGATTAAGCATATACTTCGTTACCTCCAAGATACAAAAGACATGGGCTTATTCTTTTCTAACTTATCCAAGGAAGGCCTAATTAGTTTTGCAGACGCAGGATACTTATCCGATCCCCATACTGCTAAATCGCAAACCGGATATGTGTTCACTTGCGGAGGTACTGCCATTTCTTGGCGATCTATAAAGCAAACTCTCACCGCCACTTCTTCTAACCATGCAGAGATTTTAGCCATCCATGAAGCTAGTCGCGAGTGTGTATGGTTAAGATCTATCGTTCATCATATACAAGAAGATTGTGGTATTTCTGTAGGGAAAGAAGCTCCAATAATTATGTATGAAGACAATGCAGCATGCATCGCACAACTCAAAGACGGATACATTAAAGGTGATAGAACAAAGCACATTCTACCAAAATTCTTCTTCACACACGATCTACAGAAGAACGGCGATATACATGTTCTACAGATCCGTTCGAGCGATAATTTGGCTGACTTATTTACAAAGGCGCTACCTACTTCTAATTTCAAGAAGTTAGTTCATCATATCAGGTTACGCCGTCTCAAAGATCTCGACATGTATACTCATGAGGGGGAGTAATTGCGTGTTGCATTCTTTTTCCCTTAACCATGGTTTTTCCCATTGGGTTTTCCTGGTAAGGTTTTTAATGAGGCAACATCTTAAACGCATTACAAACCATTTCATTATAATGTACATCTAAGTGGGAGTGTTATGAATAATTAGTAGATGTCCATTATAAGGCCTATTACTTGTAATCTAGGTTTTACTTGGTCTCCAAGTTTTTCTAGGTTTTACTTGGTCTCCAAGTTCTTGTACTCCTATATAAAGGAGCCTTCATTCATTTGAATAAACATCACCAATTCTTCTATCTCTCTTCTATTCACAACAATTTCAATAATATCAGTTTTACTAGTTAAATAACATTTGACAATATTACTAGTTTGACATAGTTCTTTTATCGCATGAACATTCAAATTGGATAGGTTTTCGTTTTTAATTACTTACAATTCACTACGATTCAACTACTGAAATGCAAACCCAATGTATTTGTAACCAATTTAGAGTCCTAATCGACCCAAAACAATGGTAAAACACGAACCCAGATTCTCTACAAATCCAATCAGACCTCAATTTGCAAACTCAGCGCAGCTCTAAGGATCGATTCTGACGACAGTGATGGAGAACGACGTGGACGATGGCGGTGGCGGCGAGGCTCCCCAAACCAGCCGGGTTGGCAAGGTGCTCGGGTCGGTTTTGTTTTTTTATATTAATTTGTTTTAATTTGTTTTAATTAATTTTGTTTTCTAAATCATGAAAATATGGACAATTTGGTCCTTTAACATTTCATTAAAACAAAAGGGGTATGAGAGATTAAAAGGGGTAGCCATGATTTTATTTTCACAAATAGGGTCATTTGAGATGATTTGCCGTTGAATTTTGAGCTTTTCTGGAAACAATCCAGTTTATCCGATTTACCGATTTTGTCCGGTTCACAGGTTTTTGCCGGTTTATAAGGATGTAAACAGTTCAAATAAAATCATAATTTTAAACTCCACCTGTTGACCAAAAAAAAATAAAAATCCACCCAAACTGGCAAATTTATGGAGTCGCGGTTAGATCAGTCGGACCACCCCATTCAAGTCCAGTTTTCAAAGTTATACAAAAAAACCCCAATGAATTAAAATATATCCAATATGGAGACAAGGCAAATAGATAAGCATAGAGGAGTGCTTTGATATGTGACCTTGACGAAGCCAAATAAGCATTTGCGTTTTCTTACGAAAAAATCAGGAATATAGTCAAATTCACAACAGAACAAGAGATCGAAAGTTAAGTACACAAAAACGGGGAGAATAAACTGGTAAACTGCAAAAAGTTACGATTAAGCGGCGTAATTTACACCTAATTATCCTCCACTTCTCTAGTTTCTTGGGTAAGAAGGTTTCAAGTCTCCACAAGTACAATTTGTTTTGGGCAGGTATCTTAAACCCCTGTTCGAAAACGCGCCGCCGAGGCCCGTTTAATCGCCAGGGAGGTGCTCGGCGGCGGTTCACCGCCGGGACTTGAGTAAATCGCCCAAAAAATCGGATCTGAAAAAAAAAAAACTCTCATTTTTCTTCGATTCTAGGTGTAAATCGAGTATATGGTTATAGATTTGTCATATTTGAGTATAAAATACAAGAAAATCAAGCTAAAACAGTGCTAACCTATGGAAACTTTTCGTACTCGGCGGCTCTGAAACTTGTTGCAGGAAATAATAGCATGTACAGCAGGGGTTTTTACGGGGTTCTTAGCAGGAGTTCTTAAGTAAAAAATAGTATAATATTGCGGGCCCCACAAGAAGTTCTTAACAAAAGTTCTTAATTAAGAGCTTTTAAGAGCTGAGTTCTTAACTGTTCACGCCACGTGGCGACATATGATTGGTTCTTTTTTTTATTTTTTTTTTCACATCTGCAAAAAAAAAATAATAATAATAATTAAAAAAAGTTAAGAACCCCCAAGGAGGGTTCACTGATGTACATGGTTAAGAAATGTTGAAGACGAGGGTATACTCGTAATTTCGTTAAATTTAATGAAAACCTAAAAAATAGTCAAAAAAACAACATAATGAGGCTTGAACCAGTGCACTTTAAGCTAAACTGGGGAAGCTTAGACACTGGGCTATGATTCAGTTAATGATCAAGTGCAAACATTTAATTTATATACTTACACATACACAAAATTGTCTAAAATTCCGTCCCGCGTAAATCCCGTGTACTCTCCGACTTTTTCGTTAGGCGCTAGGCCTCACCCCGTCGCCCGACTAGCGCCTAACGAGTTTTCAACCAATGTCTTAAACTACTATGTTATATGTTTTTGTACTGAATAAAGATTCTTGATTTTTGTGTAAACTGGACCAGCATGAATCATTGTAAGGGAGGGCTAAAGATTTTTTGGGGCCCTTGGGCAAACAATTTTTTATTTTTTAATAAACATTTAACCTTTTTATTTGCCAACACATTTAACTTTTTTAACAATTGACATAAAATCTTTTAATTATTTTAAGTTTTTTCTTATATCTACTTCTGAAAATATATTAAAAATTAATTGAAAATAAATATTTTAGTTGTTTATCTGTAAAATTATTATTTTAAATTTTTTTTTTTAAATTAGAAAATCGAACTCTTAAATATCATGTGCCCCGGAGCGGTCACAGCCTTTGCCCTCTCACATGAGCCAACACTGGTATTATTTCTCATTACAGTAGCAGTTTCCGTTTTTGACGCGTGACCCAACGCGGTTCTTCAATTTTCTCCCAAAATTTGCTGGAAGTTTTCCTCTTTGCTACCATGCGTGACGCCTCTCCGGCGTCTGCTGAGACCGACGTCGCGAGAGGGCCCTTTGTTTTCGTTTATGTTCCCACATTCATCGCCGGTGTGTTGCTTCTCGACGTTTTTATGCCTCTTCCGGTTCACCCTTGTCGTTTTGCTGTCGCCTCTTCCGTGTCCCGTGTTGAATAGTGGCAGACCCAAAGTGAGTGGAGACGCGACAGCGGGCCCCTCTGCGTCTCGGATCTACTTGAGGACGGCGTTTTCTGGCGGTGTCGGTGGGCTCAATCGTCTTCTCGCGAAGTATCTCTGCCTCGTCCCTTGTTCGTGCTGCTATGGAGGTTACGACTTTTCTTTTGATGGGGTCAGCGCTCGCGATGCAAAGTGGAGACGGCTTCTAAGTCTCGTTTCTCTACAGCCGGCAATTTTTGGATCTGGTAACCGATGAACATTCAGTCTTCGTCTGCTCCGGTTTATTCTTAAGCTGTTTGGATCTTGGTGTGGATTTGTTCCATGGATTATGTTTTCGTGAATATTCGGTGTACCTCCCATTTGCTTGGTTTTAATTAACCGGCTTAACCAAGTTTTCAATTTTTCTTGTGTTCGTTTAGATCATTGTTTGTGACTTGTTCCCATTGGTAAAAGGGTAGATTATTAGTGATGCATTCAGCTTCCTATTTTTGTTTGGGTGTCTTGTTTTGTTTTAGATTTCGGAGGAGATAATATGGTTATGGAGTGGTGATGCATGGTTCTGTGCTAGCTGATATATCATGGTTTTTACTAGTTTTAGACCATGATATAAGTGTGTTTTTAGTGTCTTTTGTCTTTGTTTAGAGTCTTTTACAGGTATAATCAGGTTGGGAGCTGAATTGGAGATAATGAAGCATTTTGGAGATTTTTGGAGTGTTTGGCCGAGAGATAGAGTTCACTGTCCGAAACAGAGGAAGGTGTCGATCGTTGCACTCTAGCATCGATCGATGCACCAGCGAGATGGGCCAAAAACTCGGCGGTTTAGAAGAGTGAAGAATTTGCACTTTGATCCAGAAGTTCCTGATATTTACAAAGAAGCCCTTGGCCGAGATTATGCCTATATAATAGAGTTTTTAGTGTTTTTATTAGAGACGCTTGATACTTTTTACCATACACTTTGATAATTAAGAGCAGAGGATTTTAGAGCTTTTTGGGGCTGATCTGAACCTGTTACATCATCTGTATTTGGAGAAGATTTCGAACCCCTTTTACTCTTATTCTTTTATGCAATTTATTCATTCTATGATTATGTTTTCATTATCTATGTCTGAGTAGATCCATAGTTAGGTTTAGGGTTTCTCACATAGGATTTCATGACTTGCTAGACTTGTTCAAATTCAGTTAAGGATTCATAACTATATCTGTTCTTCAATTTAATTGTGCTTAAAGCTAGTTCTAACCTGATCAATTAGAATCTAGATCTTAGGTTGCTAAATACGTCACGGAAGTGGGGTTTAGGAATCTGAACTAATTAAATTGGGAAATTAAACTTTGCGCAAACAGAAGTTTGGTTTAGGATAATTGTGAACATATCAAACTTGGACTTATTGCTAGTTTAATCTGTTAGTTCTCGCAAACGAAAGTTTGGTTTGCTGCACTTAGACTTAGAGAATTATCGCAAAGGAATTTGGTTAATTCTATATCTGTGTTTTGAGTTCTAGAACCGTTCTTAATTAGATCCTTGCTGAATGAACTGTCTGCTTGTCTGATTTCCTGAGAATACCCTAGGCTTGACGCTTTTAATTACTTGCTTCACAACCGTTAATCTCTGCTACTGATTTACTTTCTCGCACTGCAATTTATTTCATTCACTACTTGCTTATTTCTAGTATTTATTCCTACAGTTTGATTCTCTTGAGACCAAGTGTCCCTGTGGATTCGATAACCCTATATACTACTTTGACATTGCTGTTCACTTGCAGTTTAGTATAGGGAAAACTTAGAACCTATCAAGTTTTTGGCGCCGTTGCCGGGGACTCTCTGAGTCTTCGATAGGACCGAACTTAGGGTTTTTGCTAGAAATTTTTCTTTTTGTTTTTGTTCTTTTTCGTTTTTTTTGTTTTGATTTTGCTGATTTTCTTTTTTCTCGGTTTCTTTCTGTCGCAGGTACGAATTTCGCCTTGCGTCGATCGTTGCATACCTTGCGTCGATCGTCACTAGGCGATATTGAGATTGAATCGATCGTTGCACTGATAGCATCGATCGTTGCTGGACGATTACAGACAGTTTATGCCAACGCAGAAAACTCGAAGTAATCCGAACTCGAGCTTGCTTAATCTCGGACTAGAGGAACTTGGACGTCTAGAAAGGACTAACAGAAGAGAAAAGAGAGAGAGAATGGTACGAGAACGTTTGATCTTGATACCAGATGCTGAAGGTACCCTGAGGGACCAAGATGACAACCCGTACAATGCTGCTGGGCATCGGGTTGATGCTGAAGGGAATGTAATCCCTGATCCTCCTGAGCAACAGGAGCTGAACCGAAACCAGGGTCAAGGACAGGCCCAAGGTAGAGAGATGGTGGTTCATGAGAGGACACTAGCTGATTACAACAGACCTGATGAGTTTCATGCAAACCGAGCAGCTCTAGTGCTTCCTGCTTTTGAGAGGAATGATTTTGAGGTAAAAACCATCTACTACCAGCTGATGAGACAGATTGCTTTTCATGGTCTTCAAGCAGAGCAGCCTATGGATCACATTGACAAGTTTGAAGACATAGTCACTGGCATGAAGTATGAAGGAATATGCCCGGACTATCTATTCCTTAAGCTATTTCCGCACAGTCTTGCTGGAGACGCTAGTGCATGGCTGAGACAACTGGCACCTGGTCAGTATACTACTTGGGCAGCCTTAAAGAGTGAGTTCCTGCGTCACTTTTATGATGATACACGCTCGGATCAGTCCAGACAGGACATACTCACCTTTTCCCAAGGAGCTGTGGAGCCCTTGAAGACTGCCTGGATGAGATTTAAGCAGTATCAGCGTGACTGTCCACACCATGGATTCACAGAAGTACAGCTGATTGGTATCTTCTTCAGAGGCATAGATCTTCCTTATCAGACTACGCTGGATAATTCCAGTAATGCTAATTTCAACACCAGGACTCCTACACAGGCTAAGCAGTTGATAGAGAATCTGATTGGCAGCAACAGTTGCAAAACAATGGATGAAAGGAGAAAGAGATCTGGTGGAACCGTAGAGAATTCTGATATAGCTAATATAAGATCCAGATTGGACACAGTCTACAATCTCCTAACAAGTAAGAAATCTGTCCACTTTGCCCAAGATGTAGAGGTGATTCAGGCTGAGGAGGAAACTCAGGAAGAAGATGTGAATTTCATAGGAGGTTCTGGTTTCCAAGGTAATAGATTTGGTAATCAACAGGGGAACAGATTCTCCAATGGTGGACAGACTGGTGGTTTTCAAAAGACCTATGGACAAGGTAATCAGAGAACCTATGGGTCTACATCCTATCAGACTCCTCCTGCACCTACAGCCCATGAGAGCAAAATGGAGGCTATGATGGAACAACTGATGGAGAGTCAAACCAAGCTTTCTGTGGACAACAATAAGAAGCTGGACGCTGTCTATCAAGACCTCAATGGGAAGTTTGAGTCACTGAGCACTCACATGAAGCAATTGGACACTCAGGTGAACCAGATGTCCAGCTCACTGAAGGGAAAAGGAGTTGCAGAGACTCATATTAAGGCCTGGTCTGTACTCATTAATGATGGATCTTATCTAGGGGAGAAATTTGAGCTAAGTACAGCTGAGTTGGTGACTGAGGCAGAATTTTCGGATTTCTGTGAAAAACTCTCGGGTAGAAACTGCAATGATGCAACGATCGACACACAGCTGGCATCGATCGATGCAGGTCGTGAACGAGCAGAAGACCCGTGGGATGAAAGTGAGATTGATGCAGAACTAGCCCGCCTATTCCCTGATGTATCTGAGATCACTCAAGAAGATGTTTATGCACAAGCCATTAGGCAATACCCCAAGGTGTCTGAAGTGATTAAACAAGAGATTGAAGAGCTGAAAAAGCTAGAAGAGAGTGGTGAAGACTTGGAAGAAATTCCACCTTCTGATGATCCACCTTATCATCCATGTGTTCAGAGATATTTGAACAAGATGTTGCCTTTAGATGAGGAGCTGAGAGAATGGGTGATAATAGTTCCTCAGCATATCAGTGATGTTCTGCTAACTAAGGTCCCGAAGAAGCTACCTGATCCTGGAGTCTTTGTGCTAGATTGTTCTATCTTTGAGGATAGTTTTAGGCGTTCTCTGTGTGATTTAGGAGCTGCTGGAAGCATAATGCCTTACTCTGTGGCAGAGAAGCTGGGAATGTTGGATTTTACTCCTACTAGGACTTCTCTTATCCTAGCTGATCAGTCCATACGAGTTCCTGAAGGACTTCTTATGGACATTCCGGTGAGAGTTGGGAACTACTTAGTTCCAACGGACTTCCTTGTGCTGAAATATGATTGTGATCCGGATGAAGCTTTATTGCTTGGGAGACCATTCTTGGCTACAGCAGGAGCTGTGATTGATGTTAGACAGAGTCTAATAGACCTCCACCTGGGAGATGAACCACTGCACTATGAGATGGATAAGCTGCGAAGGCCACTGATAGATGGGCAGACATTCACCATAAGGGAGGCAGATTTTGAGCAGCCAGATGAGACTGCAATTATAGATCCTGGAGCGCATTTTACTCCATCTTTTCTTGGCCATGAGCATTCCGCAACAGCCTACTCACCACCTTGGATGAGGAGACTTGAACAGAGACAGAAAAAGTCTTTGTCAAGACCTCCTGGTACTTGAAAGATCTCATCCGTCCGGTCAAGCTATTGACCTTAAACAAGCGCTGGGTGGGAGGCAACCCACCATTAGGTACTAGTGTTTTTCTTTTTCATTTTTGGTGTTTTTGTTAGGATTTTACGTTTGTTTTTGTTTCTGGTGAGTTTATGATTGCAGGTCTCGGTTAAATCGCAGTGCAGCGATCGATGCATTTCTGCATCGATCGACACAACACGAAAGTAATCGCATTGCAGCGATCGTTGCGGTCCTGAGCAACGATCGACTATACACGAAAATCGCCAAGTAACGGTCGATGCACTTAGTGCAACGGTCGATGCTGAGCGACAGAGGTAACCCGACAGACATAATTTCACCTTTTCAATTTTTATTTTCTTTTTACCGATCCTTCGCTGGACACTACTGGGGACAGTGTGTCTTAAGTGTGGGGGAGGTGCTACTGACTTATATCTTTCTGTTTTCTTAAGAGTCAGTCCGTTTTTCAAAATTTTTGTTTTATTGAGTCAAAATTGTTTAAGTAAGAAACTATGATTTTCTGAGAAGATTTACAAGACTTGCAGGAACTTAAGTAACCATTGGGATGAAGTTGCAGGATCTATCTTTGACTATTAGAAAACTCCATCACAGATCAACCTACTGGGAACACCCACATCACTTCAGGTATCAGAGGATCCTTTACTGACTTCAACCTTAATACTGACTTAGATTTCTCACCTAAGGGCTTGGTATGCTTTATGTCGGATTCCCTGTTAGTTCTGACACAGCCTGTAAACCTGTCCTATTTAGTCCCCTTCTCCCCTTCTGTAAAGTAAAAAAAAAAAAATAATAATAAACTGAGGATGAGTTAGTAACTCCGAAGTGGTCATGGGAATAGTAGCAAACACTATTATCTCTCATGTGATCCATGGAATGTGTCCAAAGTATACCCCATAACGGGAAGAACACTGATAAAAAAAATAAAATGATACCCAGTGGGGAAAAATCAGTTGTTAAAGAAGGGAAAGAGAAGAAAGGGACTAGAGAAAGATAGTATGGTGGTCTAGAGCTGATAAGGTAAGAATCCATGTGCCTTTAGATCGATACTCCTTAGGTGAGACCGCACTTAAATACTTGCAGAAGTCAGTAGGGAGAATTTGAATGCTTGAATGTGATTGTGGAGTTTACCTAGGACAGTTGCTAAGTGTGGGGGAAGTACATGTTGGTCTTGATATCCTGTGATTGATTCTTTCAGTGGTTTACTAAGGGGAATCTGAGTATTGTAGCTTCTAGGATGAAATGAGTTTCTGAAGAGTTTTCAAACCTCTTCACCATGTTTTAGTTCTCTGTTTTGCTTGAGGGCAAGCAAAGGCTAAGTGTGGGGGAGTTGATATATCATGGTTTTTACTAGTTTTAGACCATGATATAAGTGTGTTTTTAGTGTCTTTTGTCTTTGTTTAGAGTCTTTTACAGGTATAATCAGGTTGGGAGCTGAATTGGAGATAATGGAGCATTTTGGAGATTTTTGGAGTGTTTGGCCGAGAGATAGAGTTCACTGTCCGAAACAGAGGAAGGTGTCGATCGTTGCACTCTAGCATCGATCGATGCACCAGCGAGATGGGCCAAAAACTCGGCGGTTTAGAAGAGTGAAGAATTTGCACTTTGATCCAGAAGTTCCTGATATTTACAAAGAAGCCCTTGGCCGAGATTATGCCTATATAATAGAGTTTTTAGTGTTTTTATTAGAGACGCTTGATACTTTTTACCATACACTTTGATAATTAAGAGCAGAGGATTTTAGAGCTTTTTGGGGCTGATCTGAACCTGTTACATCATCTGTATTTGGAGAAGATTTCGAACCCCTTTTACTCTTATTCTTTTATGCAATTTATTCATTCTATGATTATGTTTTCATTATCTATGTCTGAGTAGATCCATAGTTAGGTTTAGGGTTTCTCACATAGGATTTCATGACTTGCTAGACTTGTTCAAATTCAGTTAAGGATTCATAACTATATCTGTTCTTCAATTTAATTGTGCTTAAAGCTAGTTCTAACCTGATCAATTAGAATCTAGATCTTAGGTTGCTAAATACGTCACGGAAGTGGGGTTTAGGAATCTGAACTAATTAAATTGGGCAATTAAACTTTGCGCAAACGGAAGTTTGGTTTAGGATAATTGTGAACATATCAAACTTGGACTTATTGCTAGTTTAATCTGTTAGTTCTCGCAAACGAAAGTTTGGTTTGCTGCACTTAGACTTAGAGAATTATCGCAAAGGAATTTGGTTAATTCTATATCTGTGTTTTGAGTTCTAGAACCGTTCTTAATTAGATCCTTGCTGAATGAACTGTCTGCTTGTCTGATTTCCTGAGAATACCCTAGGCTTGACGCTTTTAATTACTTGCTTCACAACCGTTAATCTCTGCTACTGATTTACTTTCTCGCACTGCAATTTATTTCATTCACTACTTGCTTATTTCTAGTAT
This sequence comes from Orychophragmus violaceus, assembly GCA_030180135.1. Lineage (NCBI taxonomy): Eukaryota > Viridiplantae > Streptophyta > Magnoliopsida > Brassicales > Brassicaceae > Orychophragmus > Orychophragmus violaceus. Next base: position 81,387,041 of record CM058232.1, on the reverse strand, counting down.
TTATTCCTACAGTTTGATTCTCTTGAGACCAAGTGTCCCTGTGGATTCGATAACCCTATATACTACTTTGACATTGCTGTTCACTTGCAGTTTAGTATAGGGAAAACTTAGAACCTATCACTAGCCGACTTCGAAAAATGAACTTGGGAATGAGAACAACTACTATTAAGCTCCTTTAGTTATTGTAGTCATTGGTTAGTGCCGGATCTAAACATGTCTTTGGAGCGTCGGTCTTGAGATGTTGAAGACAATCTTCAATCGGGCATCTCTTACCATAGTTGAGGAATGTTATTTTCTTGTGTTGCCGAATGAAACAGCTTCCTAGATTTTAGCTTGTGATTCTCTAGTCCGATTTTGGAGTTTTTGTGTCGTGTATGATGTGTGTTTCCTTCCGGTCGGTATTTAAACGTTCTATTGCCAGTTTGATTCAAATGCGACAACTGAATGATTTTTCTTTCATGTTTTTTACCTTTTTGTCATGGAACCAATTATTAGGTTTACTATTTTGTTAAGTCAATCTATAACACCCGTTTTTTATATCGTTTTTTCCAACCACTTGTTACTATCTCTTTTCACTATTCTCTAACCGCTTACCACTTTCGCTTACCACTTTCGCTTACCGCTAAAGTTATTGTTCCGCTTTTGTTCACCAATTGAACCCAATATATTCCTCATAATGATAGAAACATATTTGAAAACTAAAAATAATAACAAATCATAAGCTACAAAACATAATCTAATAAATGTTGAGAATATTTATGACACTATTAATTTCATTTTCTTATATATATGTGGACCAAAAAGAATATATAGGTATTGAATGTAAACTGCGGGACAAGGGAAACGCACAGCGTATTATAAACTTTGTCACCATTCATGTTACATTTACAATACTGATTTTTGTAAAAAAATAAAGATAAATAAAAATAATAAAAATGGAGCGGGACAGATTTGTGCTAGAACGCACTTTGGAAATACAAGAAGCCTATGAGGTGTGGATAGGTTTGTACTGTTGCGTCCTCTTGTTTCTTTTTTTTTTTTCCAAACAAAAGAAATTGAATAGTTGTTAAAAAAAAAAAATCATATGTAAAATATTTTTGACAACATCTTATGTAAACATTATAGATTAAAATTAATAGTTACAAAAATTTAATATTATGAACACATTATTTTCTACAATTTTAAAAATACTAAATAAACAAAATTAGGTATATTTCGATTTTTTGTCTTCAGTAGATAATCTAGTTCGATTATATTGATAAAGTTAATAAAAACGAACCAAACTGCACCGAACCGATCCATTATTTAATTTTTAAATCTAAATTTATTTATACTGATTTTAAACTGGATACCGAATTATATCAAAATAGAAAATAATTGAATCGAACCGAACTAAATTTTCTCAAAGTAGTTGAATTTACCTAAATTAACTTTATTAACCAAATTTATATGAAATGAACCAAATTATTCAAATTTATTTCTAAAATTGAAAGCTTCATTTTATTACAACAAAACATGAAATAGTCAAAATAACCAAAATTTGAACTCAATTGAACCAAAATCACTTTAAGTTTTCAATAAATTATTTTTTATATATTTATTTAAAATTTACTTTAATGTGTATCCCGCACCATTTATTGTCATTTTCACCATTCAAATGTTGATTTTATACCGCATATAGCTTTTTGTCACCATTCAAACATTTCTACGTACCGCTTGTTCCGCAGTAACCGCATTTGTTCCGCATACTGCGTTTTCTCTGTAAAAACCGCACTTGAACCATTCCGCACCACCTAATTTGTTTATCTCGCACCGCCTGATCCGTTGTTACCATTCGGAGCCATAGTAGCTGAAGGAGATATCTTCAGGACCGAAATATCAGCATTTTTGAACTAATAAAAATAACATGTGTATAATTTTTTTTAACACTGGTTTTACTATTCTATTATAGATTTTATGAGAATTATTACATCGACAACTCTATCAGCTGACAATTTTTATTGTCCTATGAAGATCCAAGTCTGACGGTTCTACATGTCTCATACCTTCCTTACACTGAATCACCTTATGAAGATCCATACTTGACGATTGCATCTGCACCACGCTGAAGACCTCATGTAACCTTACCTCCATTAATCTGTATTAATAGCTAGATAATAAATCATACTTTCTGGTATTCGAACCCCAAACTTTCGGGTGTAGAAATATTAATGGACCCTTAGTCAAACCACTTGACCAAGGGGGCTTCCACCATGTGTATACAGTTAACTATTTAATTTAAAACTCTTAATTTAAAATTAAACTATTTAAATAACTGTTAAATAAATAAATAAATTAGAATTTAATGTTAAAATTCCAAAAACAAAATACAAAATATATAATAAAAAGATTTAAATGAAACTTTTATGCTTTCCGTATGACGTAATCATCATCTTTCAAATAATACATATAATTAATCTTAATACAAGTGAAATTTACTAAATTAATAAAATAATATATGAAATTTTTTAAAAATTGAAGAATAAAATAAGAACTATAAAACCATAGCATAAAATTGTCAATAAATAACTAAAAAGATACCCTTATATCAAAAATAGAGAAAATATGATAAAATGGAGGAAAATAAGAAGAAGAAAAAAAAATCCACAAAATTTTTAAACGAAATCAATCGTAAATTAAAAAGTTATTGTAGTATTAGGCTTTAGATGAATGAAAAGATTATAAAAAATAAGTGAATATTTATAAAATGATGTACAAGGATGATCAAGAATTAAACTAAATAATGATTCATAAAACACACAAAATATTAATAATCAAAATAAACATATAAATCATACTATTTATAACATAAAATAAAATAAAAAGTGTGTTAGCGCTTTGCCTCTTCTACAAATTATTAAAGTCATAGACAAATTATAAAAGTGAAATTTACTCAGAATAACTCTTATTTGTTCAATATTTACTAGACTAACTCTCATCCCAACTCACGTAATTTTAAAACCATAGAAAGACATGTAAACCTGATAATGTCTAATTAATTACCAGAATGCCATTTTCTCTTTTAAAAAACTGAAATTGTTTAAATATTTTGAATAACAGATTTTAATAGAAACATTAAAAACATAAAAAAAAAAATCCTTGACAAAAAAAAGAAAAAAGTCGATCTTAATAAGAAACGAAACCAGTTTTTTGTCGTCAGCCCCAGAAAACAAAATTCGCCGTCGAACTCGCCGTCGATTCTCCCGTCGTATCTTGTCGTCGAGTGTCGCCGTCGGATACCGCAGTAGAATCTCGCCGCCGAAGTCACCAATTTTTAGTACTCCGCCATAGAAGTCCTTGTTGTTGTAGTCACCGCCGCTAACCGTCGAGCTTCTTTACATGATTGGGATGTTTCTAAACCTTAAATTGGAGACATGAAGCTCATAGTTCAGGTGAAAGTTCTAAGCTTTCTTCAATTAGAATCAGATATGGTGTAAGATTAGGGTACTGTGTTTTGATTCTGTGTTGTGGGATGATTTACAGACTAGGAATGAAACTTGAATCTACTTTAGTGTGGAATTGATGGGGGTGTTCCTCAAGACAACAACATCTTGCTATGAAATGCAGTTATCTTCGAGTAAAAACAATCCCTTTTTAATGGTAAAAATCTGTCTTTCCTTGATTATGATCATTTGTCATTCTCTGCTTAAAATGGAAACTGCAGTCCAGATGACACGCTTTGGGATGGTGGTATAATTTGCATTACAAGTCAATATTTAAAGTCTATATCTAGATAAATTATAGATCCAATTTTTGTGTGTGTTCCAGGTACTTTTAAGTTGACTCTTTAATTTACAGAAGATTATCCAAACAAACCACCAACTATTCGTTTTGTTTCTCGAAACCCAAATCGTAAGTTTGAGTAAACAAAAACCATGCTTTTCTGCTCTGTTTAATGGTTTAATCTTTGTTTCTGTTACTTGATCTTATCGGTTCTTCTCCTGTCATGTTCAGTCTATGCAGATGGAAGTATTTGCCTTGATATCTTACAGAACCAATGGTCCCATTTATGATGTTGCAGCGATTTTTGCATCTATCCACGTATTTTTTTTTTTTTTATGTAATTATGTTTCACAACCTTTGATCAAAAACCATGTTGTGTGTTTTTACAATTTGCAGTCTCTCCTCTGTGATCCAAACCCAAACTCACCTGCAAACTTAGAAGCTGCTCGCTTATTCAGCAAGAACAAGCGTGGGTACAACAGACGGGTTAAGGAGACTGTCGAACATAGTTGGACCGCTAATTAATAAGCGATTAGTGGCAATCAAATATATATGTAATGTAATTGCTGGATGAATCTCTATGCATTTTCGTGATAAGCTTCTAAGCTGTGTGTGTATGTAACTATTGAAGTATCTTATCCATGTTTCATCAAGAGTTCTACTATTTGATCTCCATGCATGGTACTACTGCTTGTTTATAATGAATTTATTATTAATGAGCTCACAAGATAATGATGTATGTTATGTTACAAAGATAAACTAGATAATTTATGATAGCAATATAGATCTGAAAATGTTCTATAACTTACATGAAACTCGATAACATGGTAGAGTCTGCTCACCATTTAAAGAAATTCTTCATAGAAAATTCTATTGTTAATTTCTAAAACGTTGGCATTTTCCTCTTTAACAACACCAAATACCCATCTCTCTTGCTGAAACAATCACTTGTCTAAAACAATATCTGGACCATGTGTGAAAAAGGAAGCAATGAATTTTGTGATACAACAAAGTTAGGTGGCGTTTAAGGAAGGAACAACTACTAGAGTGAAACAAAATGTTCACGTTAGGAGTTTTATTTTTTTATTCTAAATCATGGTTTAATTTAAGTGACAGTTTGGTTTTATTAATTAAGCTTGGTTTGGTTTGGAATTGGATTTGGGTATAATGGTTAATTAAGTTTGGTATGGTTTGGTTTAGTAACAATTAATTAAGTCTGTGGTCAAAAGATTAAACAGACCTGCCAAAAATAAGTAAGTTTGTCGGCAAATGCTAAAACAAATCTATGAAAACGTAATAAATCTGTCAAATTTAGATAAATTTGTTAGTAAAGAAGAAATAAATCCGTCAAAACCTTAATAACTCTGTCAAATCTCAATAAATTTGTGGCCAAAGAAGAAATAAATCCGCCAAAACATTAAGAAGTCTGTCAAAATTAAGTAAGTTTGTCGCCAAAACAAACAAATCTATGAATCTTTATTAAGTCTATCAAATTGGTATAAGTTTGTCGCTAAAGAATGATAGATTTGTTGAACAAATTTGTGAAAACTTACATAAATCAGTCAAATCTAATTAAGTTTGTCGCTTAAGTATAAAAAAATCAGTTATTAATAAGTCTGTTGCTTCACATAACGACGATTAAATAAGTCTGTGGAATGGCAATTTCGTAATATTTTGATTTTTTTTTTTGCTGAGTTGGAAAATATAGTAATGGCAATTTTGTAAATACGATTTTCGAGTACAAATGATTTGGGGGCAAAATAGGTATCAAAAACTAATTAATAATTAAAATAAAATTAGAGTTAATCTAGTAATTAACTAATCAATTAGGGTCTAACTAACTTTTTTCCCATTATAAAAAGGACGTAAAAGAATATTAAAGGCTGTAATGTAAATCTAAAACATGTATATTAAGTATTCAAAAATTATAACAAATTCGCTCTTTAGAGTGGATTCTCCCCCTACTATATATATATAACTAGGGAATTTAATTACTCTCTTCTTAGAATGTTTACCTAAGCAAAATAAAATATGTAACTTTAAATTTTATTTAAAAGAATAACTTAACAAATGAAAAGTATAGTATAGATTTCTACATTTGATTAACGTGAGTTATGTATAATTGAAACAAAATGAAATAAAACTTATTAAAATAAAAACAAGATAATAATATAAAAAACAAGAGAGGAAATGAAAACAATCTTGGTATAACTGATAGGTCAAGAATTATCCCTATTCTAACTGCAAGTGCACAGTGATGCAGATGTAGCACTTAGGGTATTGAATCCACAAGGACTCCGGTCACACGATAGATTATGAGTAGTTCGAATTAAGCTAAGTGAAGCAGATTGTAAAACAGTAAACGAGACAGCAAGTAAACGAATGAAGCGAGGTGAAAGTAAGCAATTAACGAAGGCGTTAGGTTTCGGGAATTTCTCAGGATATCAGGAAATCAGAATAACAACAATCAAGATTCAATCTATAGCGTTCTTGAACTAGAATCACAGAAGTAAAACAAACCAGCTTTCGCTGCGATAATTATCTATGTCTAACAACCTAGCAGACCAACTTTCGTTGTGAGTCCTAGAGTTCTAGACATGCATTAATTCCATGTTCGTTTGTTCACAACTTCTCTAAACCAAATTTCTTTGTGAATAGATAAGTTGCTCACCTAAATCAGATCTAGTTAATTAACCAACTGTTGTTGTGTAAATCAACCTAATATCAATAATCTAAATGGCCAGTTCAGATTACGCATTAAGAACAGTTTTAGATGAAGAACTAGATGGTGAATCCTAATTAATCAGTTATTCTAACATTCCTTCAAATTCCTAATGAGAATCCCTAACCTAACAAGAGATCTACTCAGACATAGCAGTCATAACAGAAAACATAGTCAAAATAGATATCATAGAATAATCAAGGGAATAAGAACAGGGGTTCGAAATCAAGTCTCTTTCGAGAACAAAACCAGCCCCAAAATCTCTTAAACTCTCCCTAGAAAAGCTTAGCCTAACAAATGGCTGTAAAACCTAATTATATAGCTAAAACACGAATTGGGGCTTCTTTGTAAATATCAAGAACTTCTGGGCACAACTGCAATTCCAAAATCTTCATTAACTCTCGCGAGAATGCCTGGTCACGTTGTGCATCGATCGATGCCTATTGTGTGTCGATCGACACACCTGTCAAATATGGGCAGTGACTTCTTTCTCTCGGCCAAATGCTCCAAAATGCTCCATTATCTTCAATTCCGCTCCAAACGTGCATGTACCTAATAAACACCCGAAAAGACTCTAAAACATAGTAAAAGACTCAATAAACATGACATTGCCATGGTTAAAAGCCCTAAAATCCATGGTATATCAACTCCCCCACACTTAGCCTTTGCTTGCCCTCAAGCAAAACAGAGAACTAAAACATGGTGAAGAGGTTTGAAAACTTTCAGAAACTCTTTTTGTCCTAGAAGCAACAACACTCAGATTCCCCTTAGTAAACCACTGAAAGAATCAACTACAAGATATCAAGACCAACATGTACTTCCCCCACACTTAGCAACTGTCCTAAGTAAACTCCACAATCAATCCAAGCAATTCAAATTCACCCTACTGACTTCTTAAACATATTAAGTGCGGTCTCACCTAAGGATTATCGATCAAAGGGCACATGGATTCTTACTTTGTCAGCTCTAGACCACCATACTATCTTTTTCTGGTTCCTTTTCTTCTCTTTTCTCTTCCTTAGCATTCTGGTTTTTCCCCATTGGGTATCATTTTATTTTTTTTATCAGTGCTCTTCCCGTTATGGGGTGTACTTTGGACACATTCCATGGATCGCACAGGAGATAATAATGTTTGCTACTACTCCTGTGACCACTTCGGAGCTACTAGCTCATCCTCAGTTTATTACTCTTTTTTTTATGGAAGGGGAGAAGGGAACCATACTCGGACAGGTTTACAAGCTGTGTGAGAACTAACAAAGGAATCCGACTCAAGGTATACCAAGCCCTTAAGTGAGAAATTTAAGCCAAATTAAGGGTGAAGCCAATAAAGGATCCTCTGAATACCTGAATTGATATGGGTGTCCTCAGTAGGTTGATCCGTGTTGGGTTTTCTAATAGTCATAGATTGATCTTTCAGCTTCATCCCAGTGGTTACTTAAGTTCCTGCAAGATATTGTTTACTTCTCAAAAATTCACTATTTCTTACTTAAACTTGTTTTGACTCAATAAAACAAAAAATTTTGAAAATTGGACTGACTCTAAGAAAACAAAAATATGAAAGTCAGTAGCTACCTCCCCCACACTTGAAACACACTGTCCCCAGTAGTGTTAAGCTAAGGTTCGGTAAAAAGGAAGTAAAAAGGTTAATGGATGAGTTGAGTTCTATCTGATTTTTACCTCTGTCGCTCATGCATCGATCGTTACATAAATGTAACGACCGTTGCAAGGCGATTTGACATGTGTCGATCGTTGCTCAGGTCTGCAACGATCGCTGCAGTGCGATTTCTCGGATCAATCAGCAAGTCAGCAGGTTAGTCCGTGAGAAATTCTCAAATTTCAAACCTGAAAGCTGAAAATCAATGTAGACAAGCAAAATCAAAGCAACAGATAGTTCAAATGCAAGCATATCATCCAAAAACATAAGCCTCCTAAGGAAATCAAAAGAAAAATGCAAAAGGAAAAGAAAATAAAACACAGAACCGATGTCTGGAAATGGAGTCTATGCTCACTCGCTCTCATCATCTAATCCAGCCATGAGATCAGAACCACTGGAAACACCCGGAGAGCGCTGTCGACGTCGACTGGCAGGAACGGGCTGATGAACCTGTGGCTGTCTCCTGCAAGTGCAGCCACGCATCCACTCCCAGATAGTCTTCAGTATCCCATCCGGACGCTCTCTCCACTCAGTCTCAGACATCTCTCCCAAAGGTACCGATGGAGCTGGATAAGGACCAATGTCCTGTGTAGCAGGCTCAGGTGCAGGCGCAGAAGAAGATGAAGCTGTCGTAGAAGGCTCTCCCAGCGGATGAGCCATCGTAGGGACAATGCGCTGATCGCGTGTAGGAGGCTGGAAACTCAAAGCAGCCAGCGTATCGATCTTGGTCAGATCAGCAGAAGGAAGATCTACACCATGCTTCCTAGCACTAGTGTCAAAATACACCCATATGCGTCCCTCCTTCAGCCAGGTAGCACTCTGCAGGTGAGTAAAATCAAGGAACTCCTTGCTGTCATCACACTCCGTACCCTCTAAAGGGATCCTGCAATGTCTGAAAATGGGAGTAAGCAAACTCCCTACTAACTCAGTGCCCTTCCCATCGTAAGCTTTCTTCTGTAGAGAGCACAAGTGATGAGCAAACAAAGCTCCTAAGTTGAGTCCTCTGGTGGGATATCTCAACTCAATGTCAGTGAACTGCTCTCCTAATCCACGAAAAAGCATCTCCAGCTCGTTCTTACGCATCTTGTTTGCTTCAGCTTTGCACAACAGAGTATATCCCAAGATGCGTGCCACATATCTGAGAACAGGATGCCTAACCTGAATCACCTTCGTAGTCCGTGAGTCGTATCTGCCATTACCAATGTGATCCCAGAAATACTGAGCCTCTGGCGCTTCCCACTCAAGAGATATGCCGGTACGTGTAGGCTCAATGCTAAATCCATAAATGCGGCAGATGTCAAGAAACGGGATCTTATACCTGACTCCTAGGCACATGAAGGTAAAGATACCTCTTGAAGCTCTCATGTTCTATGGGTCAGGATAGGTCACTCTGCAGGTAGCCAACAGCTGTCTAACTAGATCGGGATACAACTCATAATGCTGCATAGGCATTGTCCCCAGACCAATGCCCTTGCACAATGTCAGAACCTGCTCATCAATCCTCAGACCTCTGCAAGTCCAATAGTCATCGAACTTGGTCGGCTTGATCGTCATGTGACACCACCCATTGTAGAGCAGTGTATCGTACTCATCCCAGTGGTCATGTAACGGCCGCTCAGTGAATGTGTCGGTCTTAAGCAGCTCGCTGATCTCCATACCCTAGTTCTTGTCTGTGGGGATTTCTGTCTTATCTGCTCTGGGCCAAGGCAATGCTATGGCCTCACGATCTCTCTGATAGTCCTCGGGTGGATCCGAGTCTCGAGGGAACCACTCTGGTGGCGGATGGCATGCAGCTGCAGTTGCTGTAGTAGCCCTTCGCTTACGGGATTGTCTGCGAGTAGCCATCTGCAACAAAGGAATAAAGCATAATTAGTCTCGGCAAGTGCGACGATCTTTGCAAGGCGATTTTACAGTCGCAAATCAATTTTCAATTCGTGCCAAAATTCGTCCAACAAACCCATAAACAGCATGCATCCATCACTAATCAACCTAAATCAAGTCTATAACAGCATGGAATCATCATTTTAAAACTTAAAATCTCAAATTTCAAAACCCTAAAATTGAATCCGAAAATGATAAAATTGAGACACATTACCTCGGATTTGCTTCGAATGAGTTAGAGAAATAGACAGAGCGTGTAAAAACAAGGAGAATAGCACTTTGAATCAACAAAAATGATGAAGAAATGAGTGATTTAGGTGATAGGATATTCGTGTGTACGGACGGCGAAGTGGAGAAGAAGAGAAGAGAAAAGGGTTTAAGGCACTTACCTGGTCGTGGGTGCAACGATCGTTGCAGATGAGCAAAGATCGTTGCTAGTGAAACGAATTGATTCCGGTTTAGCGCATATGTACCTTTATTTTGCAATTGAACCAATTACAACGACCGTTGCACAGGACCGCAACGATCGTCACAAGGCGATTTCATCTTTTCGTCATTTTTCTCCCTGCAATGACCGTTGCACATATAGCAACGATCGTCACACATCTCCAGACAGTGTTCTGTATTAAAAACTTAGAAAAACAAATAAAAAGGTGAAATCCTAAGAAAAACACCAAAAATAAGAAAGAAAAACACTAAAACCTAACAGTGGGTTGCCTCCCACTCAGCGCTTGTTTTAAGTCATTAGCTTGACTATTGGAAAATATCAGACTCATGGGGGTTTCAATAGAGACTTGGAGTGTCTCTGTGAATGTCTCTTCATCCAAGGTGGTGTGTAAGATGTATCAGCATGAGATCGTCCAAGGAACGTAGGAAGAAATTCAGGGCGAGAGTAAAATTTGGGTGGTATAGAGCGTTTCCCTGCATTCACAGCAATGAAGTCAGGAGGTTTAAGTTTAGAAGGTGCATAACTTTGCTTTGGTGGAGAATTGATGTTCGGAGCTTTCCACTTATGAGGAGTTTTAGGCTCTGAAGATGTTAGAGTAGATTCCTGAGGAACCACCATCTTCTTTTCTCCACTATCAGACGATGTAATTCCACCAATCTGAACTTTATCTTTCAAATGACCCTCAGTAGAGACCATCTTCCTTGCATATCTCAACACACAAGGATGAACTCGCGAAGCTTCAGCTGGTGGGGCTTTAATCATCTCCTTATCCACCACTACCATGCACTTGTCTACATTTTTCCCATGTTTAGACCGTATATGTACTTTTGGGAATGGTATTGGAGGTTTGTAGACCCTTTCCTTAACAATCCCACGAGAGAAAAGTGAGGCTGATTTTTCATAGTATGCAACGGTCGACGGACTTGGTGCAACGATCGACGCATATAGTTCATCTCGAGTTCCAGCTTCAGTCTCGGGTTTTTCAGCTTCTTTCACGAGTTCAGCAGTCTTAAACTCAAAATCCTCTCCTTGGCTTTGTACATTATCAATCTGAACCTTCAAAGCTCTGATGTGGGTGTCCATGACACTGAAAGGGGGTCGATCGACACTGATGAATTTTACCAAGAGATCAATGTCAATCTCGGTTGAGTCTGGTCCGTCGAAGCTCTCAAACTCAGGGATTTCAGTTTCGAATTCTTCTTTGTTTTCCACAATTTCCATAGCCTTAACTTCAAGATATGATCCCTGATCCAGCATATGGTCAACCTGAACTGAGATGGCGTTGACATGAGCTTTCTGAGCATTCTTCTCTTTGGAAAAATTTGAAATTTGATCCGCTTGTGTATCCAGCAGCCTCATATGAGTGTTCAAGGACTCAAACTGTTGGAATCCCTCGGATCCAGGGTCTAGGTGATTGAATCTAAGAACTGACCTCGTGATTACCTGGAGATTGGCAGCGGAAATTGGAGCAGGTAAACGAGATCTAGAGCGCCTCAATCGCTGCGCCTTTGTCGTAGTCCACACGCACACAAGCTGGAATCCGCCGGGATGCTAGTATCGGTGATCGGATCTCCTGGGATTCTCTACGTGTTTCTCGAGGAAGAGGGTCTGTTTTTCTCTCGCGAAAACTGTCTGCGACGGCTCTCTCTTTAGGTCGTGTAACCTGGCCCCTATAAATAGGCCCACGGTTTACAAACCGTAACATCAGTTACGGTATCGACCTTGTGTCGATCGTTGCACCCAATGGCAACGATCGACACACCTCTTGTATCGATCGACGCACCAATGGCATTGATCGACACACCTCTTAAAACACGAATTCAATGTGTATCCAATACACATTGATCGGACCATATGCCAATGATCAATTCCCTACAGAAGCGTATCCAACTTGCTTAGGTGTGTGACCCTTTAGGTTCACACGATACTAGAAATGAGTTACAACTCATTTGTCATAAGCGGTTTCTAGCAAAACATTATGACTACCCAGTATCACATGAATTGTCCGATCTCGACAATACAACTATCTTTAGAGTAAGTACAATGTGATTTCAGGACATAATCCCAACAATCTCCCACTTGTACTGGAATCATCTATTCCCATAATCCCTTTGTCGCTATATCTCGATATGGCGTAAGGCAAGAAACTGTGTCATCCTTATTATAGCCAACATCATGTTCATCGAACTTCTGATCTATACTGATAAAACAAACGACTGACAATCACCTCGTTTGAGCACGGCCATACATTTTCTCAGTATCAAATCTTCGATGGGCCCTGAGATATTTATCTCCTGTTATATAGGAGGGACAAATCCCTTCTTGTTCCATCCCTATTTCTACATATACTTCATGATACACCTAAGCAATGTCTTTATAGCCGCCATTTACGGATCGACGTTTGACAAGGTCAAAGTGCACCAATTCATATACTAGAAAGCATGATGAACTCAGGTCTAAGGACTATACTCTATAGTCGTAATGAGAAATTCTCATGACACAGATATAACTATCCTGTAGAGTTCTCATTAGTGGGTCATGTCCGATCATATGTTCACCAACATATATCTATGTGACTGACTGTGATACTCATATCATTGACTCCATTAAACTTAGTCAACAGTCACCTCACAAGCTAGTCTCTCGCGATTATCAGTGTCCCACTTTGACAATCTCGACTAGGGACAATCATAATTTATGTCATCTTTTTACTTATAGGGTTTCATGATCAAGTCCTCAACTTGATGTCCTATAACATGAACATAAAATACTTGGGACCATTATTTAATCATCCATTGATCAAATAATGCTGATGTCAGTTTTTCATAATCATGACTACATCATGTCTATCTGAACATCATAACTAACATAACTCCCACTAGAATCTAGACCACGTCTTCAGATATCTAGTACCTACAGCAACAGCATGAAACTCATGCTTAGGTTGTGAGAGATGCTGCGGTGTTCTTGCTTGGAGCCATTCCAACAAACCACACTGCTATTCTTTAATAAGCACTATTCTGCGGTCCACTGCTTGGAGACCTTTCCAACAGATAGCCCCGCTACACAGACAAAGAGACATAAACAGGTGGGAACCGTGAATCATCTTTGTCTGTCTAACTACTCTTAACAGATTCGTCATTTCCTCAGTTGTACAAGAACCTATCCTTAGTGTTTCTCAAACACTTGGGGATATTCCTTTACAACTGTCCAGTGACTCTTACTGGAACAAATTGGTATCTTCTCGTCATGCTTTTATGCGTCAGCTGCATTTAGACGAGCGCATAATATGGCATTCATGATGTATTCTATTGCATAAGCAAAAGGAATCACACTCATTAGACACTAGCTCAGCCAGTGTCCAAGACACTTCATCTTGATAAGATCATTGCCATAAGACCTTTGGTGTGAAGCCATTCTTGGAATCATGCATATTGGAACTGTCCAGTACCTTATAACCATAATGGTTCTGACACGATCCAATTAGCTCTTCTGATCCATCTCAATGGATCCATATTCCAAGAACTCACACGACTTCTCCCATGTCTATCGTAAAATTTGACTTCCGACCCAAATCTTGGCAAGACTTTAGCGTCGGAACGTCGTTTATGAGATTAAGTACGTTCTTAACATACAGTTTGAGAATTGCAATTACGCTCCCACTAGTTTACTTGTAAACGCACTGTTTCTATTCGTTCCTGATTGAGTCAAAGCCTTTGACCGTTTTAACAGAACATAGATTCCAACTCCAAGATGCTTGCTTCAACCGGTGAAGCTAACATGCATAACTAGCCAATTTTTCGGAGTTGGGGCTCACCATCGCTTCTTTGAATTTCGCATGCGCATCACTTTTCAATGATCAATGGATCACGACAATCGGTCACGAGGAATCACCCTCGGTTTAGTGACGGATCCATCAGGATCGGCGAAATTCTGGCTCCACATGTTCAGATCCTACAACACTCTGTAGATCCAACCGCTGCTCTTCCTCAACAGGTTTAACAACCTCCTGTGTTTCTCGAATTTCTTCGAGCTGTACTTTTACTCCCACTGTTCTTCTTGGAAAAACAGAGTTCCGAACAACAAAACTTTGTTCTCGGATTGGTTGCAAAAGTACTAAGCCTCGGTTTCCTTAGGACAACCAGCGAAGCAGCACTTATCAGATTTGGGTTCAAGTTTGTTTGTTGACAACTGCCTTACACAAACCTTGCAATCCCAATTAATCAGAAAAACATATTTGGAAATCACCCAGTCCACATCCAATGTGGTGTTTTTCACTGATTCTGATAGAAAACTTATTTAGCGTAAACATGTTCATTTTAGAGCGTATTTTAAAATAATAATGGAAAATTCATGTGACTTATCATTAATCGGAGCATATTCAATAAGATCCGATTCATTCTCTCAGAAACACCATCCAGGTTTTCTGGGAGAAAAGAGCTGTGATATGGCTTCACACTCACTTAGATGATCACTCAATTCTTGACTCAAGTGTTTTCCTCCGCGATCTAATCGAGGATATTAATACTTCTGTCAAATCGGTTCTATACTTCATTCTAAAACTCCTTTGATCATTCCAAAGGATTCTGACTCGTGTCACATCAAATGAACACAGTCATACTTGTTGAAGCCATCAATAAGCCAATGAAGTATTGAAGTTTTCCTTTGGCATTAATGCTCATCGGGCCACATACATCAGTATGTGTAAGGCCCAATAAGCCTCTGGTCCTTTTCTTTAGCTCTGCTAAAGAAGCCTCAGTCATTTGGCCCAACAAGCAGAATTCATGTCTCAAATTGATTTACAAGTAAATGAGCCTGAAGCCCATAACCATGGAACTTCTGAATCCGCTTCACTCTATGTGGTCAAAATGACTGTGCTAAGGAAAAATCGAGTTCAAGTCATCAGACTTAAACCGTTTGGTATTTATGTTATATTCAAGAGTATATTGGTTTAAGACATAAAACCCATTTATCAAAAAGGGGTGCTACCATATAATATTTCATTAAGATCAAAAGAGCAAAACTTGTCTTTTATCAGAATGAAAAACATTCAAATTCTTACAAGAAATTGAAAGACATCTCTGCATAAAGCAGGTATATAGTAGCAATTACTTAATTTAAAACCAAGCTTGACAAGCTCCTACAAGTGGAGAATCTCTACGGCTTATGTAGCAACCATTGCTTCATACCAGACACGCAGTTCCACTTGTCCTTTCCTCAACGTTCTACTGTTGCTTAGGCCCTGCATATTTCCAAAATATCAGTACCACAACCAGTATCCAATACATATGTAGAACTTGAAGTAATAACACAATACCTGAAGAAGAAGTACCATACATCTCCTTCATCTCTTGTGAATCTTCCAAGAATTTAATGCAATCTCTCTTCCAATGCCCATACTCATTACAGTAGAAGCACTTTCTAACATAAGATGGGCCGGACTTGGGCTTATAAGATGACACAGGCTTATCCTGATTCCAAATCTGGACGGCCCTGCCTCTACCCTTGCCAACACAATATTTCTCAAATCTTTTACCCTTTATGATGTCTTGCTCTACTGTTTCGAGCATGCCATGCAGCTCAGTCAACGTCTTCGTCAAGCCTTTCTTGATATAGTTCTTAATGAACTTATCATAGCTTGATGGCAGTGACTGCAGAATGATGTCAGTTGTCAACTCTAAGCTGACAGGGCAATCCAGTTTCCTCAGGTTATCAACGTAACCCATCATTTTAATGACATGAGGACTCACTGAAACATCCTCTGGTAGTCTGCACCTAGTGAGAGACTTCACCAACTGAAATCTCTCAACTCGTGCCAGATCCTGAAACTTCAGTTTCAGGTTGGTGATCATCTCTATTGGCGACTCCATGTTCTCGTATTGAATCTTCAAGTCCGAGTTCATGGTAGCCAACATCAGACCACGCACATTTACCACATCAATATAATGCTTGTTCCAAGCATTATATACTGCATTCGAGCGATTGGCCCCAAGCCTTTCTGGAAGAGTTTTCTCAAGGACATAGTCCTTACTCTCCTGCTTGAGGATTAATCTCAAATTGCGATACCAATCCAGGAAATTTGACCCATTTAACTTGTCCTTCTCAAGGACGGGTCGTAACGAGAAGGTAGTTTTAGACAAAAGCTGAAAATTTTAATCAAAGAAAATTTAGTTATGATTTCAGGAAATGAGGAATCTTATCCAATAAAAAAACTCGCATTATATTCAAACAACGTTTTCTCTATGAATATAATAATCCAAGATCCATACATCACTAAAATCTGAGTGGACGACTCGTCATTACTCAGAGTTTAGTAATCTAGGTAAGCAATCCATTGCTAATTGTACTCAGTACAATTCTTGGTCGTAGATGAGACAATCCATGTCTCATCCACTCTGACGTCTCTGGGCCCAGAACTTCTGACAGCCCAGTCAAGCAAACCAATCTCTTTTGTCTTGTGATCACTGACAGTCGCACTGAAAGTCTGTCAATGACCACCTGCCTAACTCATGTTGCAGTGGATAACAAGGACTCCAAGACTATCCAACAAACGACACGAGTCTTGACAGTAGACAAGATTGGGCAAGACATCAAGATCACTTGATATTTAGTTGAGGAAATGGAACTTTAAAAGATTAGTAATTCAATCTCTTTGGTCACGTAATTGTAGATGTCAAGCACTGCAAGACCATCAACGATACTATCTGCCTTACTCGCGTAATTGTGGACACCAAGCTCTTGGCAAGACTATCCAACAACGAAACGAGTCTTGACAGTTGACCATATTGAATAACTAAGCTTCGATTTAACACATATCCAATGTGAACTAAATAGGTTTAGAACATTTTTAACTTTTAATTTTAATTAAGTTTTAATCGTTCTATTTCAGTGGGTTACGTCATTCGGTTCGTTTCTTAATCATTTGGTTCAAAACCAAACGATTACGGTTCGCATCGTCACCATGTGCGTCAACTGACACACTTGGTCGACTCTTGATATGCAACCTTCAGATCATTCGAGATAACCGGTCAAATCCAATTTGACCAGTTCATCTAATCGAACCGATTCAACCAGTTTCAACTAATCGCGATAACCGGTCCAATCCAATTGAATCGACTTATCCGATCAAACTGATCTTAACCAATTAAATCGGTTTATTTTAGTTGAGATAACCAGTTCAATTCAATTGAACCAATTTATCCAATTTAAACCGATCTAATCTACCTTAACCAAGCATGATAACCAGTTCAATCCAATTGAACCGATTCAACCAATCGCAAGGCATGTGTCGACCGACACTTAACCTGTGTCGATCGATACAGTAGGGTATCAGGGAATTTTTATTCGAATTAAACCGACATGACCATGCGAGATAACCAGCTCAATCCAATTGAACCAATCTATCCTCTCACACAGCCTGCATCGATCGATGCACCCAGTGTGACGATCGACACAGTGCGATTTCTAGATCGAAACCCATTGATTTAATAGGCGAATTCGCGATGCATCGATCGACACAAGTTTGTGTCGATCGACGCTATGCGAAAACACAATATCCTTTTGAATTTTTGCGCTGCATCGATCGACACACCCAGTGCATCGATCGATGCTGTGTGAAAACCCTAAAATATTTTCATCGTTTTCGCGGTGTGTCGATCGACACAAACTTGTGTCGATCGACACTGTGCGAAAACACAGTTCTTCGTTTTCGATATTAACAAATCCGAGATTCTTATTATCAAAACGAATCCTAGCTAGCATCAATTCAATCAAAAACCATTCTAATCGAATTCCAGGCAACTGATTCAATCTATTAAACCATATGGCTCTGATACCACTGTTGGAATCCCTCGGATCCAGGGTCTAGGTGATTGAATCTAAGAATTGACCTCGTGATTACCTAGAGATTGGCAGCGGAAATTGGAGCAGGTAAACGAGATCTAGAGCGCCTCAATCGTTGCGCCTCTGTCGTAGTCCACACGCACACAAGCTGGAATCCGCCGGGATGCTAGTACCGGTGATCGGATCAACTGGGATTCTCTACGTGTTTCTCGAGGAAGAGGGTCTGTTTTCTCTCGCGAAAACTGTCTGCGACGGCTCTCTCTTTAGGTCGTGTAACCTGGCCCCTATAAATAGGCCCACGGTTTACAAACCGTAACATCAGTTACGGTATCGACCTTTTGTCGATCGTTGCACCCAATGGCAACGATCGACACACCTCTTGTATCGATCGACGCACCAATGGCATCGATCGACACACCTCTTAAAACACGAATTCAATGTGTATCCAATACACATTGATCGGACCATATGCCAATGATCAATTCCCTACAGAAGCGTATCCAACTTGCTTAGGTGTGTGACCCTTTAGGTTCACACGATACTAGAAATGAGTTACAACTCATTTGTCATAAGCGGTTTCTAGCAAAACATTATGACTACCCAGTATCACATGAATTGTCCGATCTCGACAATACAACTATCTTTAGAGTAAGTACAATGTGATTTCAGGACATAATCCCAACACAAACTTCCCATTCAAATCAGTGTACAAGGTATCAAGCTTCGAGTCGAAAGGTACAGCGGTCTGTTGTTGTCCCTCAAGAAACTGCTCCATCATGACTTCGAATCTGCTCTTATGTGTAGGTGCAGGAGGTGCTTGGTGAGATGAATAACCATAATCTCTCGATCTCGGACCATAACTAGGACCTTGTCTATGCTGATTTCCATATGTCTGTCCATGATAATCAGCTCCAGCTATATAATTCTCCTCTGCAAACTCTTCAGCTACTGCATCAGCTCGGATTTGTCTCTTCCTAAGTAGGACGTTGTGGATCTCTCATCTCAGCTATCTGCCCAACCAATGTGTAGTACTCCGGTATGATGGGGTTTCCTTCCCCTTCCAGTTTTTGACCCTTTGCGTTGCATATATGACCCTCTTGGTCTCGTAAAATGCCGTATTCACCGCGAATCAGAATCACAAGCTCCATAGAGAGAGAACTGCTAAGTGCTCAAGCTTCCGGTATCATGGGTTTCGCCTTGTGTCGATCGATGCAAGGTATGCGTCGATCGATGCAGTGCGATTCCTGTAACACCAAAGAAGCAAAAACGTAAGTAAACTAGAAAAATAAAATAAAATACAAAAATGCTTAGTCAAAATCCTAATGTTGAATCTATCGGCGAACTCAAAGAGTCCCCAGCAACGGCGCCAAAAACTTGATAGGTCAAGAATTATCCCTATTCTAACTGCAAGTGCACAGTGATGCAGATGTAGCACTTAGGGTATCGAATCCACAAGGACTCCGGTCACACGATAGATTATGAGTAGTTCGAATTAAGCTAAGCGAAGCAGATTGTAAAACAGTAAACGAGACAGCAAGTAAACGAATGAAGCGAGGTGAAAGTAAGCAATTAACGAAGGCGTTAGGTTTCGGGAATTTCTCAGGATATCAGGAAATCAGATTAATGATATATCATGGTTTTTACTAGTTTTATGCCATGATATAGTTGTGTTTTTAGTGTCTTTTGTGTTCTTTTAGAGTCTTTTACAGGTATAATCAGGTTTGGAGCTGAATTGGAGATAATGGAGCATTTTGGAGATTTTTGGAGTGTTTGGCCGAGAGATAGAGTTCACTGTCCGAAACAGAGAAAGGTGTCGATCGTTGCACACCTGCAACGGTCGATGCACCAGCGAGATGGGCCAAAAACTCGGCGGTTTAGAAGAATCAAGATATTGCACTTTGATCCAGAAGTTCCTGATATTTACAAAGAAGCCCATGGCCGAGATTATACCTATATAATCAAGTTTTAGTTGTTTTTATTAGATACGCTTTCATAATTAAGAGCAGAGGATTTTTAGAGCTTTTGGGGCTGATCTGAACCTGTTACATCATCTGTATTTGGAGAAGATTTCGAACCCCTTTTACTCTTATTCTTTTATGCAATTTATTCATCATATGATCATGTTTTCATTATCTATGTCTGAGTAGATTCCTTGTTAGGTTTAGGGTTTCTCACATAGGATTTCATGACTTGCTAGACTTGTTCAAATTCAGTTAAGGATTCAAACTTTATCTGTTCTTCAATTTAATTGTGCTTAAAGCTAGTTCTAACCTGATCAATTAGAATCTAGATCTTAGGTTGCTAAATACGTCACGGAAGTGGGGTTTAGGAATCTGAACTAATTAAATTGGGCAATTAAACTTTGCGCAAACGGAAGTTTGGTTTAGGATAATTGTGAACATATCAAACTTGGGATTAATGCTAGTTTAATATGTTAGTTCTCGCAAACGAAAGTTTGGTTTGCTGCACTTAGACTTAGAGAATTATCGCAAAGGAATTTGGTTAATTCTATATCTGTGTTTTGAGTTCTAGAACTGTGCTTAATTAGATCCTTTCTGAATGAACTGTCTGCTTGTCTGATTTCCTGAGAATACCCTAGGCTTGACGCTTTTAGTTTATTGCTTCCACAACCGTTAATCTCTACTACTGATTTACTTTCTCGCACCGATTTTAATTCAACTATATTGCTTTCTTTCTAGTATTAGTCTCTACTGTTCTGATCTATTGAGACCAAGTGTCCCTGTGGATTCGATAACCCTATATACTACTTTGACATTGCTGTTCACTTGCAGTTTAGAATATGGTAAAACTTAGAACCTATCAAGTTTTAGAACCTATAAAAGAATAAGAGTAAAAGGGGTTCGAAATCTTCTCCAAATACAGATGATGTAACAGGTTCAGATCAGCCCCAAAAGCTCTAAAAATCCTCTGCTTTTAATTATGAAAGCGTATCTAATAAAAACAACTAAAACTTGATTATATAGGTATAATCTCGGCCAGGGGCTTCTTTGTAAATACCAGGAACTTCTGGACCAAAGTGCAATATCTTGATTCTTCTAAACCGCCGAGTTTTGGCCCATCTCGCTGGTGCATCGACCGTTGCAGGTGTGCAACGATCGACACCTTTCTCTGTTTCGGATAGTGAACTCTATCTCTCGGCCAAACACTCCAAAAATCTCCAAAATGCTCCATTATCTCCAATTCAGCTCCAAACCTGATTATACCTGCAAAAGACTCTAAAAGAACACAAAAGACACTAAAAACACACTTATATCATGACCTAAAACTAGTAAAAACCATGATATATCAACTTGATAGGTTGTATAGTTTTATCCCTATTCTACTGCAAGTGCACAGTTAATGCAATCGTAGTATATAAGGTATCGAATCCCACAAGGACTCTCAGTCACACAATAGATTACTAGTGGTTCAGATTAGATTAAGCGAAGCAGATGTGAAAACAGTAAACGAAATAGCAAAGTAAATCAAGTGAGTTTGTAAGCAAGAAGGCAAAGCGTTAGGTTTCAGGAGTTCTCAGGAAATCAGGAACGCAAGCAATCAATCCATCTAGATTTAATCAATAACTGTTCTAGAACTCAAACACTGATATAGAATTAACCAAATTCCTTTGCGATAATTCTCTAAGTCTAAGTGCAGCAAACCAAACTTTCGTTTGCGAGAACTAACAGATTAAACTAGCATTAATTCCAAGTTTGATATGTTCACAATTAACCTGAACCAAACTTCCGTTTGCGAACAGTTTAATTGCTTATCTAGGTTCTTTCCAGTTAAATTAACCAACTTCCGCTGAATTAATCAACCTAACATCATAACTCTGATTAGCTACTTCAGATTTAGCATTAAGAACAACTTACATAAAGAACTAGCAGATATGAATCTCTACAGAAGAATTAAACCATAATTCTCTGAAATCCCTAATGAGAATCCTTCAACCTAACAGGTGATCTACTCAGACATATTCATCGAGACAGAAGATATCATAAGTTGAAAACCAAATATCATATAATCAAATAAGAACTGGGGTTCAAAATCAAGTCTCTTTCGAGATCAGGATCAGCCCCTCAACTCTCTCTGAGTAAAACTTAACGTAAGAAAAGCTTGTCAAAGCGTAGCCTAAACATTGGCTTAAAAACTCTATTTATAACCTAAAACACGTTTTGGGGCTTCTTTGTAAATATCAGGAACTTCTGGGCAAATTGCAATTTCATCATTCTTCATTAAACCGTCGTTTGGCCCATCTCGCTGGTGCATCGATCGATGCCATAAGTGTGACGATCGTTGCAGCTCGGAAATATCAACAGTGAACTCTATCTCTCGGCCAAATACTCCAATTAGCTCCAGAAAGTGCCAAAATCACCAAATATGCTCCAAATGTGCTTGTACCTAATAAACACCTGAAAAGACTCTAAAACATAGTAAAAGACTCGATAAATAACACATATACCATGGTTAAAATCCCTAAAATCCATGGTATATCAACTCCCCCACACTTAGCTCTTGCTTGTCCTCAAGCAAGACAAAGAACTAAATGTAGTCAAGAGGTTTGAAAACTCTTCAGAAACTCATTTCATCCTAGAAGCTACAATACTCAGATTCCCCTTAGTAAACCACTGAAAGAATCAATCACAGAATATCAAGACCAACATGTACTTCCCCCACACTTAGCAACTGTCCTAGGTAAACTCCACAATCACATTCAAGCATTCAAATTCTCCCTACTGACTTCTGCAAGTATTTAAGTGCGGTCTCACCTAAGGAGTATCGATCAAAGGGCACATGGATTCTTACCTTGTCAGCTCTAGACCACCATACTATCTTTCTCTAGTCCCTTTCTTCTCTTTCCCTTCTTTAACAACTGACTTTTCCCCACTGGGTATCATTTTATTTTTTTTATCAGTGTTCTTCCCGTTATGGGGTGTACTTTGGACACATTCCATGGATCACATGAGAGAAAATAGTGTTTGCTACCTTTCTCATGACCACTTCGGAGTTACTAACTCATCCTCAGTTTATTATTTTTTTTTTTACTTTATAGAAGGGGAGAAGGGAACTAAATAGGATAGGTTGACAGGCTGTGTCAGAACTAACAGGGAATCCGACACAAAGTATACCAAGCCCTTAGGTGAGAAATCTAAGTCAGTATTAAATTGAAGTCAGTAAAAGGATCCTCTGATACCTGAAGTGATGTGGGTGTTCCCAGTAGGTTGATCTGTGATGGGGTTTTCTAATAGTCAGAGATAGATCCTGCAACTTCATCCCAATGGTTACTTAAGTTCCTGCAAATCTTGTAAATCTTCTCAGAAAATCATAGTTTCTTACTTAAACAATTTTGACTCAATAAAACAAAAATTTTGAAAAACGGACTGACTCTTAAGAAAACAGAAAGATATAAGTCAGTAGCACCTCCCCTCACACTTAAGACACACTGTCCCCAGTAGTGTCAAGCGAAGGATTGGTAAAAATAAGGAAAACAAATTGTTAATGGATGTTTTAGTTCTGTCGGGTTTTACCTCTGTCGCTCAAGCACCGATCGTTGCACTAGGTGCACCGACCGTTACTTGGCGATTTTCGTTGAGTGTCGATCGTTGCTCAAAGCAGCAACGATCGCTGCAATGCGATTCTTTTCGTGATGTGCCGGTCGACACAATGGTGTGTCGATCGACACACTGCGTTTTCACGAACAGTCAGCAAGTTAGCAGGTTAGTCCGTCTGTTTTTGTCAATTTTGATCCCTGCAAGCTGAAAACACTAGAAACAGAGTAAAACCGAAGCAAAAGATGTACCAAATAAAGTACAAATCATCCAAACATAGTAGAATCCTAAGGAAAATAAGAAAATGCAAAACAAAAGTGCAAGAAAAGATAAAAGTCAGAATACAGAACCGAAAGTCTGAACATGGAGATCACTCTCACTCGCTAATATCATCTATCCCACCATACAGTGCATCGTCATCGGCTGCCTCATCTGGGGGATCAGTGGCATCCTCTGGAGATCGCTGTCGACGACGTCGGTCAGGTACGGGCTGATGGATCTGTGGTGGCCTCCTGCAGCTGCAAGTACGCACGAAGTTCCAAAGAACTCGAAACATACCATCTGATCTCTCTCTCCACTCTGCCTCAGAGTATGCACCGTAAGCCATTGCAGGCTCTGGAAAGGGACCCACAACGTCGACTGGGGCAGGCGCGGGTGCAGGAGTAGGGGCAGCAGAAGTCGAGGCTCGTGAGGAAGGCTCTCCCAGCGGATGAGCCATAGTCGGAATCCCACGCTGCGCAGACTCAGGAGGCTGAAATCTCAGTGCCTCTAATGTGTCAATCTGTGTCCATCTGGCAGCAGGAAGCTCGATACCAGTCCTCCCAGTGGTCGGATCAGTGTAAACCCAAATGCGCCCCTCCTTGAGCCAGGTAGCGCTCTGCAAATGGCTGAGATCCAGGAACTCCCGAGCTGTATCACGCTCTGTGCCATGAAGAGGAATCCCACAATACTCAAAAATGGGAGTAAGTAAACTCCCTACCGCCTCAGTACCAGCTCCATCAAACGGCTTCAGCTGCAGATCAACTAAATGATGTGCGAAAATAGCTCCCAAGTTGAGACCCGCAGTAGGATCTCTCACGCCAGAACCTCTAAACTGATCTCTCAGCCCCATAAACAGCAACTCCATCTCAAGTTTGCGCATCTTGTTGGCCTCAAACTTGCAAAGCAAGCTCCAGCACAAGATACGCGAGACATATCGCAGCACCGGATGTCTCATCTGCACTACTGGTGTGGTCCTGGAGTTGTATCGACCGCTGCCAATACTCTCCCAGAATGTGCGAGCCTCAACCGGATCCCACTCGAGTGGCATGGCGATGCGCCTCGGCTCAGTACTGAACCCGTAGATCCTGCAGAGATCAAGTAGAGGAATCTGATACCTGACTCCCCAACTCATGAAGGTGAATGCACCCACTATAGCGCTCCTGTGGTCGGGATCCGAGTAAACCACTCTGCAAGTGGCCAATAACTGCCTGACCAGCTCAGGATAGAGATCATAGTGTCGCATCGGCATTGTCCCTAGACCAATGCCTCTGCATACAGCGAGTACCTGCTCATCAATCCCCAGAATCTTGCAGGTGGAGTAGTCAGCGAACTTGGTCGGCTTGATGATCATCCCACACCAACCACTGTAGAGATGCGAGTCATACTCGTCCCATCGACTGAGCAATGGCCGCTCTGTGAACTCAGCGGACTTGAAGAAACGTATAAGGTCCTCCGGCCACTGTCTGGTCGTCTGAATCGGTGTGGCGTCCTCTCTGGGCCAAGGTAAAGCAACTGGCGGCCCGTATCTGGCGTATGGTGCGGGTGGCTCTGACTCCCTGCTAAACCATTGAGGTGGTGGGGTGTAGTGTCGTGTTGCTGTGGAAGCTGTGGCTCGCTTCTTGCGGGGTTGCCTTTGAGACGCCATCTGCAAAAACAGAGTTCAAACATTTATAAGTCTCGGCAAAATTTCACTGTGAAATCGCGAAGCATCGACCGTTGCATCTAAGGCATCGATCGTTGCAAGGCGATTTCGTTGTATCGAACATTTCCCAAAATCGCAAAGCAACGACCGTTGCTCGAGAGCAACGACCGTTGCAAGGCGATTTTGCCGCAAACAAATCATCAAAATCAGTTCAAAATTGTGTTATCAACCACAAAATCAACAACAATCCATTACTAAACAACCTAAAGCATAATCATGTCAACATGCATTCATCAATTCCATCTAAAATCTCCAATTTCTAAAACCCTAAAAGTGAAATCCGAAAAATCGAAAATAGAAGTACATTACCTTGATTTCGTGCGAAATGGGTAGGAGAAACAGATTGGGGATGTAAAAATAAGTGAAATAGTGCTTAGAATCAAAGAAATCGATGAAGAAATGGTGATTTTCGGTTTGGGTTCTCGGTGTGTCGACTAAAAGAAGTGGAGAAGAAGGAGAGAAAAGAGGGTTTAAGGTAACTTACCTTGGTCGTGGGTGCAACGATCGTTGCTTAGAAGCAACGATCGATGCTGGTTGAACCAGATTGATTCCGGTTTAGCTCAACGTACCTTAATTTTTCGATTTGAACCCATTGCAAAAACTTGATAGGTTCTAAGTTTTACCCTATTCTAAACTGCAAGTGAACAGCAATGTCAAAGTAGTATATAGGGTTATCGAATCCACAGGGACACTTGGTCTCAATAGATCAGAACAGTAGAGACTAATACTAGAAAGAAAGCAATATAATTGAATTAAAAGCGGTGCGAGAAAGTAAATCAGTAGCAGAGATTAACGGTTGTGGAAGCAATAAACTAAAAGCGTCAAGCCTAGGGTATTCTCAGGAAATCAGACAAGCAGACAGTTCATTCAGCAAGGATCTAATTAAGCACAGTTCTAGAACTCAAAACACAGATATAGAATTAACCAAATTCCTTTGCGATAATTCTCTAAGTCTAAGTGCAGCAAACCAAACTTTCGTTTGCGAGAACTAACAGATTAAACTAGCATTAATCCCAAGTTTGATATGTTCACAATTATCCTAAACCAAACTTCCGTTTGCGCAAAGTTTAATTGCCCAATTTAATTAGTTCAGATTCCTAAACCCCACTTCCGTGACGTATTTAGCAACCTAAGATCTAGATTCTAATTGATCAGGTTAGAACTAGCTTTAAGCACAATTAAATTGAAGAACAGATATAGTTTGAATCCTTAACTGAATTTGAACAAGTCTAGCAAGTCATGAAATCCTATGTGAGAAACCCTAAACCTAACAAGGAATCTACTCAGACATAGATAATGAAAACATGATCATATGATGAATAAATTGCATAAAAGAATAAGAGTAAAAGGGGTTCGAAATCTTCTCCAAATACAGATGATGTAACAGGTTCAGATCAGCCCCAAAAGCTCTAAAAATCCTCTGCTCTTAATTATGAAAGCGTATCTAATAAAAACAACTAAAACTTGATTATATAGGTATAATCTCGGCCATGGGCTTCTTTGTAAATATCAGGAACTTCTGGATCAAAGTGCAATATCTTGATTCTTCTAAACCGCCGAGTTTTTGGCCCATCTCGCTGGTGCATCGACCGTTGCAGGTGTGCAACGATCGACACCTTTCTCTGTTTCGGACAGTGAACTCTATCTCTCGACCAAACACTCCAAAAATCTCCAAAATGCTCCATTATCTCCAATTCAGCTCCAAACCTGATTATACCTGTAAAAGACTCTAAAAGAACACAAAAGACACTAAAAACACAACTATATCATGGCATAAAACTAGTAAAAACCATGATATATCAATTAACAACAATCAAGATTCAATCTATAGCGTTCTTGAACTAGAATCACAGAAGTAAAACTAACCAACTTTCGCTGCGATAATTATCTATGTCCAACAACCTAGCAGACCAACTTTCGTTGTGAGTCCTAGAGTTCTAGACATGCATTAATTCCAAGTTCGTTTGTTCACAACTTCTCTAAACCAAATTTCTTTGTGAATAGATAAGTTGCTCACCTAAATCAGATCTAGTTAATTAACCAACTATTTTTGTGTAAATCAACCTAATATCAATAATTTAAATGGCCAGTTCAGATTACGCATTAAGAACAGTTTTAGATGAAGAACTAGATGGTGAATCCTTATTAATCAGTTATTCTAACATTCCTTCAAATCCCTAATGAGAATCCCTAACCTAACAAGAGATCTACTCAGACATAGCAGTCATAACAGAAAACATAGTCAAAATAGATATCATAGAATAATCAAGGGAATAAGAACAGGGGTTCGAAATCAAGTCTCTTTCGAGAACAAAACCAGCCCCAAAATCTCTTAAACTCTCTCTAGAAAAGCTTAGCCTAACAAATGGCTGTAAAACCTAATTATATAGCTAAAACACGAATTGGGGCTTCTTTGTAAATATCAGGAACTTCTGGGCACAACTGCAATTTCCACAATCTTCATTAACTCTCGCGAGAATGCCTGGTCACGTTGTGCATCGATCGATGCCTATTGTGTGTCGATCGACACACCTGTCAAATATGGGCAGTGACTTCTTTCTCTCGGCCAAATGCTCCAAAATGCTCCATTATCTTCAATTCCGCTCCAAACGTGCATGTACCTAATAAACACCTGAAAAGACTCCAAAACATAGTCAAAGACTCGATAAATAGTACATATACCATGGTTAAAAGCCCTAAAATCCATGGTATATCAATAACCACTATTGACGGCATGGGATCATATCTAGGAATAATTTAGGAGGAGAAAGGATACAAACTTTCAGTTCTCTCCATGATCGACTTCATAATCCAGCAAATTGATGGACATCTAAACTACTGTCGAGAGGATAAAAAGAGGTTTTATGTAAATTGGGGACAATAATATTACCTAATCATGAAATGCAATGTTTTTGTTTACCAAATTCGGTGACTCACGAGTGTCATATCCTAGTTTTAGTGGAGCACCGGGGAAAACCATAAAGGTATGAATTGGATGTCATGGGACAAACTATATCGGGATAAAGAAAATGGTGGAATAGAATTTTGGGTTTTAACAGGCTGTGATAGGGCCATTCTTGCAAAACAAATATGGTGTTTTATTTACAAATCGGATTCATTATTTTCAAGGATTTTCAAAGGAAGATATTATAAGAACTTGAATCCTTTAGATCCAATAATTAGATCATGCTATCGGTCATACGAATGGAGAAGTATTGTATCGACTAGACCTCAATTTAACAAATGACTAATCAAGAGGGTGGAAATAGGAACGACCATCTCAATATGGAATGATCCTTGGATTCCATCCAACCGCCCGAGGCCAGCCCTCTGCAAAAACAACAACCCGGACCTTTCACTTACGATTAATCATCTAATCTAGGCATGGTCATTCGGGTTTGGTTCGGGTCCTAACAGGTACCAAGTCCAACAGATATAGAAAGTATGGTCCAATTTAAAGATCCGACTATTTCTGGGTTGGGTTCAGGTCGGGTCCACTCGGGTTCAGGTTGGTTCGGGTCTAAAAGTGACATATCTGTAAATACATGATTTTTTTGGTATCATTCGGTTCAGATATTTTCAGGTAATTTTGGATATTTTATGCTCAACCTGAAAAGAACCAAAAAATCTATAAAAATACACGATAAACCTGTAAAAATATATGAATAATATATTTCCTGTCAGGTTCTTTAGGTTTTATCGGATCATATGAGTCGTATCAGATCCTATTGAATCTAATCGGTCGGTTACTAATAGGTTCTATCAGGTACTTAGAATATAATAATAGGTTATATAGGGTACCCGAGTGGATCTCGGGTAAGACCCAGCCCGGCCTAATACCCATGGGTCCTATACAAACATACACAACATGTTAATTTTCTAGGACCCAAACCCGACCGAACTGAATTTTTTGGGTCAGGTCCAGATCGGGTCCTTGGGTCCAGGTAAAATGCACATGCCTAATCTAAACAATGAGTCAACTTCCATGTGGAAAATTCCGCTGAAAAATGAAACTATCTATCCGGATGACGGGGAATCACTATCAATATACCTATCAGTCGAATTCCATATCGGATAAACACTACAAGAAAACTGTAAAATAGCCACGAACTAACTACGAAAATTTCGTGGCTATGTAAAAATAGTTACGGATAGCCACGAAATAGATACGAAATTAAAAAATTGAATTTCGTGTCTATTTCATGGCTATTTGTGGAAAAATAACCACAAAATATATTTTGTGGCTATTCGTGGCTATGTTAGCCACGTATAGCCACGAAATGTTTGTTGAAGGATTTATCCACGACAAGCCACAAAAAAAAAATTGTGTCAAATTATCCACGAATGTTCCCTGCTAATCGTAGCAAAAAGCCACGAAAATTGTCGTAGATATGTCGTGGCTTCATAGCCACGAATACCCGTCAGAATATGATTTTTGCGAGCCCATATCTGTGGAAATGGTTTGTGACTATCCGTGGCAAATGTCATAATAACCACGAATTAAGAGCCATAGCCACGAAAAAAATGTGGCTATGGACAGTTTTTCTTGTAATGAAAATGGATGGCATTTACAAAATCAGGAAAAATATATTGTAAATCTGGAATACCCCGACAAAGTAATGGTAAGATATTATATGGGACCAAATGTTAAAGTGTTTTTTTATCGTCTAGTACACTATTACAATCATGAGTGATATTGGATCTAATCCTAACACTAAGGATCTTCTGATCAAGATCAACACCATGATTCAACTACCTGCAGTACCTACGATTACGATGAACAGCTCCACGAACAATGACTCCATGGTTCAGCTCTCCCCTGCAACACTTGATCTACTACGAACGGCTTCACATATACCACACCTACGATGGACAGCTCTCCCGCAACACATGCGATCATGATGGCTGGTTGTTACCTGCAACTCTGGACCTCCTAGAAGCTTGCATTCTTTAATCTGACTAAACTGTATTCTCTGGGAATCGAACCCCAGACTTGGTGTAGAAGCCTTTAAACCCTTGACCATTGGGCCAAGGGGCTTCCACAAATGTTAAAGTATAAAAATCATTTTCATGGAAATTAAAGTGTCCACCTAAGATAAACATTTCATATGACAAGCGATTATGGGTTGTCTGTCAGTAACCAAAATCCTGAAATCTAGAGGTATTAATTGTGACATTCAATGTACCAGATGCAGATCGGAGGAAGAATCGATAAACCATGTCATTTTTGAATGTCTACCGGTTACACAAACATGAGCTCTATCGCAAATTCCATCAAATTTGGAGATGTTTCCTAGGTCATCGCTATTCATGAATATGGACTATCTATTTTGGAGGATACCACCAGATAATAAAAATAACTTCTTCCTATGAATATTATGGTACCTATGAAAAAATAGAAAGAAAACAAATTTATATAATAATGTAGATCGGAACCCCCCCCCCCCCCCAGTGGCGGAGGCAGTGTGTTGCCAGGGTGGTCAATTGACCCAGGTCAAAATTTAAAAATTAATGTAATTTTTATTAAATTTTTTAAATTGACCCTAGTCCCAAAGAATTATTGACCCCCATAAAATTTGATGCAACTAATTTAACCCCCATAAATTTTGATACAACTATTTAACCCAACAACTATACTAATATTACTAGCCCAATAAAATATAGTATAAACAAATTATAATAAAACTAAGCCCACTAAATATTAAACCCAATTATGATTATTAAAACCCTAACTATTTTAATTAGTTTCTCCTTCCTCATCCTCCCTAATCAATCGTGTACTCCTAGTGTCCTCTATCCAAATAATTCCTTCTTCTTTTCATCACCCCTAATAAGATTCAAAGGTAATTAGTTTATACTTTTTGGTTTTTTCTCTTTGATTTTTAATTTTATTTTAAATTAAACTGTTATAATCACTTGTTTCAACTTTGGAAGATAAACATGGAAATTTGGATTGTTTTAGAATTAAAAGTAGTTACTTAAACAATTGATGCTAACGAGAGTTGTTAGATTCAAAACATAGTGTTACTTTAATTGTTAGGATTATTTTAGATAGAAACAGTTTTGTGTTAATATCTATGATAGCTCTTTTTGAAGTATGAAACGATTACTACACATTTTAAAATTCAGAACAATAACATTCGCTTTTCTAATATAAAATTAGGATTAATTTGAAATTTAAAATTAGAATATTTATGTATGGTTATTTGCTATTTTAAATATTTTTATCTTGTTTTATTTATGTATGTAGCATCAAAAGCAATGGAACTATTTTTGAAAAAAAGAAAGTCTCCACGGCCTAATATTGATTTGGATGATTTGCCAAGTGATCTAGCTAAGCGGAAAAACATTCAAGATTACCATCCTAATCAAATAAATGAGGTACGGCGCAAATATTTGAGTAGAGGACTTTGTCAACTTTCCATCTACATTGATACTTTGCAAAAAGATGAAAGATTTGCTAGTCTAGAAAGTCTCAGTGATCTTGCTCGTGTATTGGTGGAGACAAGGAAACATCTTTCTCATTATTTGGTTTATCGTCTGTTGAAGTTATGTTTGATTCTTCCTGTTGCGACTGCGAGTGTGGAAAGATGCTTCTCTGCAATGAATATTGTGAAGACGACCTCGCACAATAATATTGGTGATGAATTTCTGAGTGATTGTCTAGTTTGTTTTATTGAGAAACAGGTGATTGAGACAGTCACAAACGAAACAGTAATAAAAAGATTCCAAAATATGAGTGAGCGTAGAATACATCTTTGAGTTTAAATGTATTTTAATATTTTTTAATAACATTTATGCATTTTTAAGTATGAAAATTACTATGACCCTGGTGAATATTTTTCCTGCTTCCGCCACTGCCCCCCCCCCCCAGAGATTTTAAGAATAACTTAAATGGAATCACTAATATGGGATGAAGCACATATAAGTGGAATTCAAAAGAATCGAAATGATTATATGGTACTGGAGAATCACGTTGACAACAGTTTGCCTCAACCTTCAAAAGGACAATAGTGCTATAGAGATGGATTATGTAAATAAGAAGATTTGTATTCAGGCCAAGACTGTTATTGCTGCTACCAATAAAATGTTAATGTAATGATGACTGCAACAAATATTTGAAGCAACCTTTCACCATTGCATGGAGAGTTTGAGACATTAATTTGGACTACGGAATGCATGAAATTCTTTTAACAAGAAAAAATTAATTTCGCTATTAGATTATTCCAAGTTGGTGAAGCTGGTGTATTAACCAAAGGAGTGGTATGTGTTTGCAATCCATATGGAGAAGTTAGAGAGACGAAAGAAGTTCTTCAGGACTATCAAGATTTCTTGGATTCTGGGAGAGAATAATGCTACTAGAAAATATTGTTTGCATTCAACCGTCACATATATTCTACATCAGTTATGAGCCACCAACCTAGATGACTGAAGCATTTTAGGTTTTAGGTTCATATCTTGTTGTAAAAAAAACAATATAAAGTGTTCTACAGAGAAACAAATGTAATATATTGTAATTTTTAATCACTACAAGAAAACAGGGTTTTAGCGACTGTAAGTAGCAACTCAATTTATAGTCGCTAAATATTGCGACTATTTAGCGATTAAGTTGCGACTAAGTTTGCGACTAATAGGGAATAGTCGCTATTTAGTCGCTAAATTGCGACCACAACTTATCAGTCGCTATTTAGTCGCTATTTAGAGACTATATAGCGACTAAATTCGGCGGGTCGCTAAACAGTTTCTTATTTAGTCGCAAAAAGTCGTTACAAACACGTTTATATTATGCCACGCGTGTTGGACCTAATTTGTAACTAATTTTTGCGATATAGTCGCTAAATAGTCGCTAAATAGTCGCTAAATAGTCGCAAATATTTAAAACCTTAAACATTACCCTTCAAACCCTATACCCTAAACCCTAAACAAACCCTAAAACTCTAAATTATAAACAAAAATCTAATAAATAAAACCCCAATTACTATATAACATATAAAATTAAGTACAACACTTAAAACCTTAAACATTACCCTTCAAACCCTATACCCTAAACCTTAAACAAACCCTAAAACTCTAAATTATAAATAAAAATTTAAATAACTAAAACTCTAGTTACTATTTAATATATAAAATCAAGTACAACACTTAAAACCTTAAACATTACCCTTCAAACCTTATACCCTAAACCCTAAACAAACCCTAAAACTCTAAATTATAAACAAAAATCTAATAAATAAAACTCCAATTACTATATAACATATAAAATTAAGTACAACACTTAAAACCTTAAACATTACCCTTCAAACCCTATACCCTAAACCCTAAACAAACCCTAAAACTCTAAATTATAAATAAAAATTTAAATAACTAAAACTCTAATTACTATTTAATATATAAAATCAAGTACAACACTTAAAACCTTAAACATTACCCTTCAAACCCTATACCCTAAACCCTAAAACTCTAAATTATAAACAAAAATGTAATAAATAAAACCTCAATTACTATATAACATATAAAATTAAGTACAACACTTAACACCTTAAACATTACCCTTCAAACCCTATACCCTAATCAAACCCAAAAACTCTAAATTATAAACAAAAAAACTAATAACTAAAGTTTCAATAGCTAAAATGTATATTAAATTAAGATACATCACTCATACCCTTAAACATTACCCTTTAAACCCTATAACCTAAAATCTTACTCTAAACTAACTCTTGATCACAAACACTAATAAACTAAAAAGTCTTATGATTTTTTTAAGACTTAAACTCTTAATCATAACCTACAAAATCTAATTATTACCATTAATCATAATCTATGCATTGTCAATGTTACATTTTGCTAATGATGAATATATGTTTTGGGTGTATGCTTAAGGATTTATGATTTAGGGTTTAGAGAAAAAAGAAAAACTAATCAAGATTCACTTTAGTTTAGATTTGGTTCGGTTTTGTATGAACAAATGTTTAGGGTTTAGGTTAAGAAAAGATGGTTTAGGGTTAGGTTAAGGAAATATGGTTTAGGGATTATTTACTTTATCTTGGACCCTAAACCATAAAAGAATATAGCCATAATGAATACACTCTATACCTCAGACTTTAAACCCTAAAACGAGTTAAAAAAAAATTATTTATAAAACTTTGAAATTTAATTACTTATGCAAGCACATGTAAGGTTTATTTTATGGTATCTTCTTCAATCATTTTACCACCTATCACCATCGTTTCAGATTTGTTTGGTCTTACACACTAGCTATTTGGTTATCCTGTGTTGATTCATCTATTTTGTTTTAGTCCTTCTTTGTGTGTAAATTGAACTCGGATTTGTTTAGCTTTTGCATATACAAATTCTGTATGTTGTTGTTAATGTTTGTAGAGAAACATTTCCAATTTAAAAGTGCTCGGTTAACTAGGAAATCATGTTTATCTTTTTGTATAATAAAAATGTGTTTAATGTTGTATGTTTCGTTTTAGTATTTTAATTATGTGTAGAATATTTTGGCTCTATTTTCCTCCTCCGAAACGTAACTTTGGATAAATGGCGCTCAAACATGTTTGGACCAAAAAGTTTTGGCTCCAAATTTTCCCTCCAATCATAACTATTTTACATTTTTTTAATGATTTTCCATTACCTCGAGGACATCAAATCCTTATCCTCCGAAATCTATTTTCCTCTTTTTTTTAATTGAACTTTCTCTCCTATCTTCTTCTTAATGATTCTCCTTCTCTCCCTATCTTCACTCCACGGCAACCAAATCCAGACACTCCACAGCCACCGCGCAGTAAGCCTTCACCAGCACCGCGTACAGATCCTCCACCACCGCTGCTGTTCACCACCAAACCCGAAGCTTTCTCTGACGTACCGTTTTGAATCCGCCACCGTAGCCATCGAGACCAGATAATTATTCTCTTCTTCGTCTCCATCTTTTCTCTTCGTCTCTGCCCCTCTACACAATCTCCTTCTTCTCCCTTGTCCTTACATTATACAGATCTAACTATTTTTTTTTCAGATCCACAGATCCACCGTGGTTTCGTGAGCTTTACCAACGCCTGTAGTCGCATCTCCGTACTGCGTCTTGCATCTCGTCTCCGCCGTCCCATATCTCGCGGCGAGGATGCTGGATTGAGCCTTGAGTCGACAGAGGCTCGTCGGGTTGTAGATCCGCGACGGAGGCGCGTTCTGTGGCTGGATCGTGGAGAGCAGGTGGTCGCACCTGCCGTGAACGTGAGATCCGCCGTGAACGTGAGATACTCGGCGCCGCAACTGCTCGGTCGTTTCCGAGTTTAAGCCCATCGGTGCCGCAACCGCTCGCGGCGAGGATGCTGGATCGAGTTTTTGTATTGTATACACATATATATTTTGTATACAATCTATATGTATTTGTTTTTGTATTTTTGTATTTGTTTTTGTATTTTTGTATTTGTTTTTTTATATTTTGTTTATAAATAAAAAATATTTAATATTTAATGATAATTTTTTTTGTATTTTGAATTAAAATATGTAATATTTAATATTTAATATTTTTATTATAATTATTATTAGTCGCTAAAATAACCACATATTTGTCGTAAATTAGTCGCTACTGAGTCGTTATTTTTAGCGACTCAGTAGCGACTAATATTAATAAAATAAAAATAGTCGCTAAATAGTCGCCAATTAGCGACTAATATAGCGACTAATAAATTTAGCGACCACGGATTAGCGACTAACTACTTTAGTCGCTATTTAGTTGCAAAATCTAATTTTGCGACTAAATAGCGACTACTTTAGCAGTCGCTAAAATCCGATTTTCTTGTAGTGAATAGTTCACCAATATTATTAGACACAATAACATAAAAGATTCTTAATAACAATAATATATTTTAATTATCAATAGTAATTTACCAAAATTGTAGATAAGAATGACTATTTTAAATGTTCAATTATTTACGAATTTTAGAGTTTTAAATTTTTTAGTTACTTGGTGAAAATAAACTTACATAACTATATTTCTATACTGTAAACAAATAAATCCGATTTTCATATAAAATATTAAGATATACTGTATATAATGAAATTTGATTTCTTCTTATAAAAATGTTCACCTACATTAAAATTATAATATCATTAAATTTGCTTAGAATCTAGTTGCCATTTAAATCTATTAACATAAAAATTATAATTATTATCATAACAATCATGAATAATGTAATAGTAGTTATTTGTATGTTAATTAAAATTAAATATTTATTCGAATATGAGAAAAATAAAAGTTTGATCTAATTGGAAAGAAAATATGATAAAATTTGTGTTAGAAAAATTAAAATGAAAAAGATCACCAAAGAATTTTGCAGTAATTATTTTCCAAATTTATATTTATCTATATAAAAAAGGTTTGCATAAGTATGTGATGATAGATTATTAAAAAAAAAATATTATTTAAAATATATACCATTATTAATGGTAAAAATATTATCAATTTACTATTGTTGTAAGAAAAGATGATGGACATGGATTGCACAAAACACATTAATAAAATGTAACTAGGTTTTCACCCGCATTATAAGGTGGGATAACAATTTTTGAAAAGAAAAAAGAAATCTACATTATTTTATTTTTAATAGTATAGTCTTTGTAAAATTTATGTGACCAATATAAATTTATTTTATATTGTGTTTATCAAAAATATTTTATATTTTTAGGGATCAATATAGAATTTATTTGTATTTGATATTTAAACAATTAAGTTTATCATTTCATACAAATATAATTACATATTTATAAAAACCGAAGTATGATAATATGCTCATTTAACTTGTTAGACATTGGTTTAGGTTCATTTTAAAAAAATTATAATATAAAAGTTCTACAGGTTTTACATTGGAGGACAAACTGGATGTTTAGCGGTTTCAAAGAATCTAAACTCAAGGGGTATAAAATGTGATACTCAGTGTGCTAAATGTGAGGCAGATGAGGAATCCATAAACCATGTTTTATTTGAATGTCTACCGGCTGTATAAACTTCGGCATTATCATTGGTCCCATCCAACTCGAGGATTTTTTACAATCATTAATTTATATAAATATGGACTATGTATTCTTGAGATTACTATCAGAAAATCAAAAGACACTCTTTCCATGGATAATTTGGTATATCTGGAAGGGTAAAACTGAATATGTATTTAACAATATTGATAGGGACCCTAGAAGTATTTTAAAGACTACGGAATTGGAATCACAAAAGTGGGAAGAGGCCTAACTCACAGAAGAAAATGTTATAACAAATCTAGAAAACAGGATTGAGGAAACGGTTATTTCAAATTAAATCAATGTAGAAATAAGGGGAAGATGGTGATATGATTATGGCCAAGGGACATAAATCTCAGACACCACTTGGTAGGATCAAGCTTAGAATCTCACTGATCACTGACAAGGAATGTGGATTGAGTAGTCACACAGAACCTGCAGAAAGGATCATGATATACCGGCTTGATTCTCAGGATATTACACACCAAAGAAATCTTTTCTGGATGTTACACACTAACAAGATGATCCAAATTAAGAAATGTTTTTGATAAAAAAATATTGGATAAATTCGTAATGAAAGAAGTACAAGGATTTAAGAAGAGTTCAAAAGATGGCTTGCATGAAAAGTAAACATTAAATGACCTAGCAACTAACCAAAACATTTATTACAAGTGATTTTAAAAATTCTGGCTCCCCTAGAATATTCTGCAATTTTTTTAAAAGTTCTGTGCTTTAGGAAAATCAAATAATGGACCAAAACAATGTGAACCAATTGCCTCATCAAAAATCTTTCCAAGAAAATCCATTGGGACAAAACTTGGACAAGAGAAAGAGATCGCAATTGATTCACATACCAAATTAGTTATTTTTTGGGCCTAAATCTAAAACAATATGGTTTGATTTATCTCTCAATGATCTTTATCTCAAATGTGGACTTGTCTAAGTAATCCTCCAATGGCTTGGTTGAACAATTTAACTATTGCTCGGGTCATTGGTCCATTTAGTGCACGTAGAACATCCTCATCTCCAATTTTATCCTCATTTTCAAGCTTAGCATTCTCTGGTTCAAGCTATGGTACATGCTCCATGTTCTCCTTGCTAGCCATAATTATATCATTCTATCCCAATTGAGAAATATTTGACCTAAAATATGTTTCATACGCATTGACATAGTACAATTTATCACAAACGTAACATGTAGGACCAAGGGAAAACCTCCAAATTTGTCTAGGCTTGGATTTGTCTTGTATATTGTGTCTGGTGGTGCTTCTTTGAACAGTAGGAAGATGTCGATGTCTTCGTGTTTATCCTGGTCCAAACCAGGTGGCTTGAATCGTTTGTCTTCCTCTGTCTTTTGGATTCTTCTTGTGCTATTCAGGACAGTTCTAAAACCTGTATTTGACTCTTTTGACAAATACAAGCGAAGTATATATGTGTGATCTGGAATAAAAGGATCTTTAAGAACAAATATGCTTACCTTAGAGAGCTCAAGTTCTTTTTCTATGGATCATATTATGATTTATGGTGTCCATCCAAGGTAGAGGGTTTGATGTAGGTCGTTAGGAGGTCCTGGGGACATATGGTGTCCAAGTTGATCCTCTAGTTTGTATTCCTCATGACCTGCTTCAAAACAAGAAAATGTATAGAAAGATTGTGGTAGTAGGTTTAAAGGCTTACCTTCCTGGGAATTGTAGTTTTATCTGAGCATAAGTAATGCTCCTAGTGGTTCATCTTTGAACATTAAAGAAGCTTTGACTACTTTTCCATGCTCTAGGTTTGTTGATATAAGTGCAAAGTATCTTTGGCATTGTTCTTTGTTGCCCTCCCGATCTCGGGGTCTTAATTATGGTAATTGCTTGGTGTGTGGACAGAATCATACTCCTTCTCTTCGAAAATTTTTGTCCTTAAAATGTTTGACATGTACTAATAGAAACCAATTTAGGCTTCATTTGTTTTTCGAAGTATAGATAATTACCTCGAGTTCGTTGTTTTGGAGTTTGTTGGCTTATATCTGGTGGATTTTCTTTGATTTGAATAGAACATGTGAGTTCTCCTTGACTATGAATCAATACTTCATTGCCTCTGGTGAAATCTTCAATTCCACTCATGATTCCTTGTTTGGGTTTTATGAGAAATGATTGAGGTTGATGCATATCTGGTGGCTCTTCTTTGACTGCCAGTGTGTTCAGAGCATCTTCAGCTCCTTTCAAGTTTTCCTGGCTTTGGAATTTAACCTTGAATGTGCTTCTCTTTTATGTTAATTCTCCTAAGTTCTTATGCTTATCCTTTACTCATATTCCTTTCTGAGCAGTCATTGGACAGAAAAATGTATTATACTTGAAATAGAGGATTCATAAACATAATATTTGAAACAATGGTCTGTTATGAAAATTTTTCCAATATTGAATCAGCTTATGAGCTTCACTCATTCTGGTACCAAGCAAGGTTGGTTGCATAGACTTAGGTGTGATAATTATTCCTCTAAAAGAAAGATTAGGTGGTGCATGTTGTTCATACACCTTATCTGAACAAATAGGTGATATGTCCTTCTTGACATTTATCCTTTTCACATATACATTTTCAGCTTCTTTTGGACAAGGTAAGAGTGTTATCACGTCATGAGAACTATTGAAAACAGATTGGCTTAGTTGATCACTTACCTTAGATTTTTCTGCATTAGTATGAGTGATCTCAGGGTTTGAGATTTGCCTCTGATCTGTGGTCAATATTAGCTCTTCTTCTTGCTCTACGAGCTTCTTTTGCATGTCCAGATCTTTGTCCAAATGCGCTTTCCAGAATCTGACCTTGACTTCTTTTGTTGCTCTTTGTCTTTCCTTGGGAACTTTTCTTGTTCACTCCTTTATACTAGTTTGTTATGCTTCTGATCTGAGTTTTGTTGAAGCTTTTGTCGAAAGGCAGCAATTCTGCTATCCATTGTATGTTCCAGCTGAGCCATAATCGCTTTCAACATAAGCTTGATTTCTTTGTTGTTGGTTTCTTTACCATGATCAGTCATTTTTGCCATTGATTTCTCACATCTGAATTCTTGACCTTTGACTTTTGCTTGTGAAGCACGGCTGGGAACTTTGTGATTAATGGTAACTTCTTGGGGGTAAAGTTCCTGGATCTTTGGTACAGAATACATTGGTGCATACTTATCTCTTAGCAGCTCCTTCAGCTCTTTCCACGTGGTGATAGTTGGCTTATGGTAGACTTGCGATCATCTTTTTCTCGCAGTCACTACTTATACGCTTTTCCTTTGAGCTGGTCAATTGCATATGCTAATCTTTTCTCCTTTCCGGTGCAGTTGTAGTGAAACCATTCTTCCATATTTCTTTCCCACTCTAGATAGTTTCTTGCTCCTGAAAATGCATAGATTTGAAAATCATAAGTCGACTGATGATAAAAAAGTTATAATGAATCATTGATTTAGGAGTGTGAGAAGTTTGAAGTGGTCTGCTCCATGGTAAACTCTTGTGTTGTTTGGTTGCTTGAAATTCATTTCTCCATGACCTGCTTCTTGTTCTTCATCTTCAGATATCCTGAAACAGCTCACACAAACTCAGCAGTAACTGGTTCTTATAGAAATTGTGATGCAAAACTTAAAAAAAACATAAACACTTAATGAACTAATAACAAGTTTTGAAATAGAGATGCATAAACACTTAAAAAGTTGCAGACAAAATATGCAGAAACAAAATGACAGATACTAGCTGATTACAAATGCAAGTTATAAACTGAACATAAGCAAAAGGTGATGATTTAGAAATGACCAAAAACAAATCAACAACAACAACAACTTCAACAGTGATGAGCAAATCAGAACAGAAGATGAAGAGTCATTTTCGTACTGGTATATGGTGATGAAAAAATCAATGAATGAAATAATGATTTTGTTGATAAAATACTGCAAAGGATCATGCGAAAGTGATAGACAAAATGATAGAACAGAATAAACACAACAGATCTGCAAATTTATGATGAACAAGGAAAACATAAGATGAAAAGACAAAAAACGAAAAATATGCAGGATAGAAACTCAACTTCTCAAGTGTGCTCTAATACCCCTTGATATGATCCTAGCCAAGGGACATCAATCTCATACACCACTTGGAAGGATCAAACCTAGAATCGTCACTTGAGAGTGGGGGAGGGGATAAACCATGCAACATTGAACCAGAATCTCACTGATGCACTGACAAGGGATTTGGATTGAGTGGTCACATGCAAAAAGGCTCTTGATATATCGACTTGCTTCTCAGGATAGAATGATTTGAAGACCTATTGATTCTAACAAATGATTGCAAGTTGATCGTTCAGACCTTTCAATTCATAGATGTGGATCTCTGACCTATGCATGGAGATATTCTCGAAACTCATAAAACACAACCAAATAATCAAGGATTTTGCTGGATATTACACAACAACAAGATCAAAAATAAGAAAGGTTTTTGGTAAAAATATTGGATAAGTTCAGAACGAAAGAAGTACAAGGGTTTAAGAAGAGTTCAGAAGATGGCTTGCATGAAGAGCAAGCATTAAATGATCTAGGAACTAACCGAAACACTAATTACAAGTGATATATCAGGGTTTTTATAGGTTTTCAACCATGATATAGTTGTATATATTTAGTCTTTAACCTGATTTTTCGAGTCTATTGAGTCTTCTACAGGTAAGCTTGCGTTTAGAGCAAAAGATGGGATTATAGAACGTTTCTGGTGATTTGTGCAACGTGCTGAAGTTGGTGTCTCGGCCACGACTGGATGTCGACCGACACTAACCTTGATGTTGGTCGAAACTCAGAGCGACAGAGAAGTTATACGCGAGTTGAAGACATGTTTTGAAGAATTGCAGAATTGCCCAGAAGTTTCTCTAATTCTAATTTAGCCCCAAAACGTGTTTAGTGGTTTTTAATTAGGTTTTTGAGAGAAGACTCTTTATGAAATCTTTTCATCTTGTTCTTACTTGTTCTTGCTTTGGAGATTGAGAGATTTTGGCTAGGGGCTGATTCTTGCTACTTGTAACCTTGAGAGAAGGATTTCGAACCCCTTTACTTTTATCTATTCAATCTTTGGTTTTCTTTTCAATGATGTGTTGTTTAACTGATAATATGTCTGAGTAGTAACCTAGTTAGATTTAGGAATTCTCATAAGGGTTTTATGCATGTTTGATAACTGATTTATTAGGATTCACCATCTGTTTGTTCATCACCTAAGTTGTGCTTTATACTGAAATCTGGACTGATCACCTAGGGTTTAGATCTGAGATAATTAACAATAGCACGAGAGTGTGAGTTATAATCTGAATAAACTTAGTGTGAGCAATTTGACTAGATACAAAGATATTTGGTTTAGGAGAATTGTGAACCGATAGAACATGTTCTTAATGCTTGTAGAACTCTAGGATCACAAAGAGATTTGGATCGCTAGGTTGCTAGATATAGAAATAATCTCAGCGAGAGTTGGATTGTTTAGTATTGTGTTTCTAGTTCTTGAACCTGTGTTTAATCTGAATTCGGTTAGTTAAGTGTCTAGCATTGCATAATTCCCGAGAACTTCCTAAGTCTGACGCATTTCTCTTATTGAAAACACCTTCCTGTTTACTTGCTTTTGTTT
Source organism: Orychophragmus violaceus (assembly GCA_030180135.1). Taxonomy (NCBI): domain Eukaryota; kingdom Viridiplantae; phylum Streptophyta; class Magnoliopsida; order Brassicales; family Brassicaceae; genus Orychophragmus; species Orychophragmus violaceus. Next base: position 81,343,590 of record CM058232.1, on the reverse strand, counting down.
ACTGCTTTCTTGAATTGATTTAGCTTAAATTGACAACATATAATCTATCGTGTGACCGTGAGTCTTTGTGGATACGATACCCTAAGCACTACATTCGCATATCTGTGCACTTCAGTAGAATAGGGATATTTCTTAACCTATCAAGTTTTTGGCACCGTAGTCGGGGACTCAACTGAGTTCGCCGATAAATTTTGTTTTAGAGTTTAGTCTAAGTCGTTTTTATTTATTTGGTACTGATTTTTCTCGGTTTGGCTTGTTTTGTTGCTGCATGAATCGATTTATGCATCCTGTGTTGACCGACACCTTTTCAGTGTCGCTCGACATCCCTCACGGTTTCAGACTTGAAATCAGTGTATTCCAAGTCGACATACCCGAAGCAACCAGAGCGAAGAACTTTTGAACCTCAGACTTAAGGAGCTTGCTAAACTTGAGAGAACGAACATAAAGGGTCAAAGAACAAGAATGATGAACAATCGTTTGATTTAAAGACCAGATGCTGAGGGAGTTCTGAGAGACCAACAGAATAACCCGTACAATGATGAAGGGCAAAGGATTGATGCCCAAGGGAATGTGATCCCTGAACCTGACCAGCCTCAAGGTCAGAGGCAAATGGTCAATGCTGGAGCTAATGGACAGCCACCTGCTGCTGAGAGGACTCTTGCTGACTACAACCGTCCCGATGAGTTTTATGCTAACCGGTCAGCAATTGTTCCTCCACCTTTTGAGAGGACTGATTTTGAGATCAAGACTGTCTATTACGCTATGCTAAGGCAGCACCCCTTCCATGGTTTCCCACATGAGCAACCCATGGACCACATTGAGGATTTTGAAGCCTTCATCATTGGAATGAAGTACAAAGGGTGGATTATGACTTCCTTTATCTGAAGCTTTTCCCATATTCTCTCGCTGGAGAGGCTTCTGCTTGGCTGAAGCAACTTCCACCTGGGAAGTTGACTACTTGGGATGGTGTGAAGAGAGAGTTCCTGCGACACTTCTATGATGATGCTCGCTCGGATCAGATTATACAGGATCTTCTGGCATTCACTCAGGGACCTACAAAGCCACTTAAGTCAGCTTGGGTAAGGTTTAATATGTACCAACGAGATTGTCCTCATCATGGATTCTCTGAAGTTCAGCTGCTGGGCATTTTCTTCAGAGGTGTTGGATGCTGCCAGCAATGGTAACTTCAACACAAAGACTCCCGAGCAGGCTAGAGTGTTGATTGAGAACTTGGTGAGTAGCAAGAGTACTAAGACTGCAGATCAGAGGAGGAAATAATCTGGTGGAAAGATGGATGACATGCAGATTGCTGAGATTAAGAAGCAGCTGGATAGTGTTCACAGCTTGTTGACTGGTAAGAAAGCTGTTCACTTTGCTCAAAAAGTTGAAGTGTTTGAGGCTGAAGAAGGTTGCACTGAAGAAGATGTGAACTACATCAGTGGTTCTGGATTCCAAGGAAACAGGTTTGGGAATCAGCAAGGCAACAAGTTCTGTAATGGTGGACAGAAGAGTGCTTTCACAAGCAATCAAAACTCTTCTGGGTATGGTCAGAATGATGGGTACCAGAAGCCTTTTCAACAGAACAACTCCTATTATAGGACCTATTGATCATCTTCATATTAGACACCTCCTGCTACTAGTGCTCATGAGAGGAAGCTGGAAGCCATGATGGTACAGTTGCTGGAAGGTCAGACAAAGACTTCCGTGGACTTCAACAAGAAGCTAGATGCAGTCTACACAGAGCTTAATGGGAAGTTTGAGTCTTTGAGCACACATATGAACCAAAGTGAACCAAATTTCAAGCTCGATCAAGGGGAAGAATGTCATTGACACCCACATCCATGCTTGGTCAGTTCAGATTGATGATGGGTCAAGTCAAGGAGAAAATTTTGAGATTAAGATTGCTGAACTCGTTGAAGATAGTGGAAAACCCGAGACTGAAATCCCAGTGTCGGTCGACATACACTTTGATGTCGGTCGACACCCACTTTCAACAAGTATTTTGAGTGCTCATGACGAATGGAAATCGAGCATGGCCGATTATGGGGTCAACGTCAATGGTGAATTGGTTAATGTTGACCGATATTAGTTCAACGTCGGTCGACATCAAGAGCGTGAGTGGCCAGATTTGCCAACATCTTGTGCTATTGCTGAAGAAACAAACCATGAGCCTCCTATAATTTTCCCTAAGGTATCTGTGAAGTCTCAACAAGAGTTTGATGAAGCTAAACACCTGGAAGTGATGGATAAGAAGTTGAAAGAGGATCCACAAGCTGACACTTCATCCTATCATCCTTGTATACAGAGATACTTGGAGAAGATGCTACCTATGGATGAGGTATTGAAAGAATGGGTAGTAATGCTTCCTAAACAAGTCTGTGACGTATTGCTAAATCAGGTCCCTAAGAAGCTATCAGATCCTGGTGTATTTGTGTTGAGTTGTTCCGTCTTCGAGAATGGCTTCAAGCATTCCTTGTGTGATGTAGGAGCTGCTGGAAATCTCATGCCATACTCTGTGGCAGAGAGACTGGGGATGACAGATTTTTCACACACTAAGATCTCTCTGGTCCTAGCTGATCAGTCAAGAAGGGTTCCGGAAGGAGTTCTTGAGGATGTCCCAGTCAGAGTTGGAAACTATTTAGTTCCAACAAACTTTGTGGTGCTAAGGTACGATAATGAGCCGGATGATCCTCTGATTTTGGGAAGACCTTTGTTAGCCACAGTTGTAGCAAAGATTGATGTGAGGAATGGTATGATCAATCTCCACCTGGGAGATGAATCTCTACACTTTGAGATGGATATGCTGCGCAGGCCCAATATTGACGGTCAAACCTTTAGCATTGAGTTGGAGCAAGAAGCTCAGATCAATGAGACTTCAGTGTCTGATACTGGAGAAAGGAAGATGATGGTTTCTCAAAAATCCACTCTAGCACCTTCAGAGCTTGCAACTGCTCATAAGCAGAAATCTCCACACATCAGAGCTCCACCCAAGAAAAGGTACGCATCTCCTAAACCCAAACCTACTAACTTCACTGCTCTGACTGCAGGGAAACATTCTGATGCACCCAAGTTTAACTCTGATCCTAATCCCTCGTTCCTTGGACGAGCTCATGCTGACACAGCTTACTCCCCACCATGGATGAGGAGACTTTCGCAGAGGCACTCACAGCCTCTGTCGAAACCACTGGGAGTCTAATCTCCAATCCAAGTCAAGCTGACGACTTAAAACAAGCGCTGAGTAGGAGGCAACTCACTGGTAAGTTGTATATACTAGGATTTTGTTTTGCATTTTGATTCCTTTCGTTTTTGGTGTTTTTGTGTCAAGTTATGCAGAATCTGTAGCACTGTGTAGTCAGTGTCGGTCGACATTGGACTCGAGAAAGTTTCGAACCCGGACGATAATCGACCAATGTCGATTTCCAGAGGTCGATTTGGTTCACACAGGTAAGGGTCGACCGACATCAAGCTGGATGTCGGTCGACATCGATGAAATCGAGGTAAGAAGTCTAAAAAACCCGAGACCATCTTCTTCTTCCTCATTTCTTTCTCGCCAAAACTCCTCTCCAAATCGCCATCTCTCTCATTTCTTCACCGTTTTAGACGATTCCAAGCTCTATTCCACTTGTTTTCCGTGCTCTATCCATTTCTAGTATCTATTTAATCGATCTGCGAAGGTATGGCTCTGAATCTCCATTTTTCAGTTCGTGGTCAAAGGAAGAAAGCTTCGATTTTTGATTGATTTATTGATGTCTAGGATGAGTTTGTGATTGAATATGATTGATATGAGTAATGTGGATGATTGTCTATGCTCGATTAGATGCAATTATGACTTTGAAATTTTGATGCGCTTGATCCTCATTCTTTTTGATTGCTTGTTGGTTCGTTCGTTTATGCAGATGGATCCTTCTCTGAACCGCGGAAAACGACCCAGGAGATGCACTGGAGCGACAAGTTCAAACGCGAAGCTCAGGTCGCCTTGTCCAAGAATGGAAAGAACTAAGTTCGAGCTCACATGCTTTGTGAACGATCCTGCAACAGAGTCTAAGACCATTGCTTGTATCTACAGGCGAATCTTGGAGCAGTGGGATGACTATGACTCCCTGTTTTACAACGCTTGGTGCGGCGTTGATCTCCTGCCCACACGGATCGCTTGTAAAATCACTATGAACAAGCTGAAGATCAGATCAGACATCCTGTACATCCTGAGGGTGATAGGCCTGGGTACCATTTGTACCAAGTATTATGATCTGTACCCGGAGTTAGTCAGACAGTTCATGGCGACAGTCCGAGTGTACTACAGTAACGAAGTGGTGAAAAAGGCTTCTGAAGGGATGTTGACGTTAATGGCTAACGGGGCGAGGTACAGGATTTCTATCCCAGAGTTGTGTGACATCTACTCATTTAACCAGAACAGGGAGCGCGTAAACCTGCCCGAGAAGTGGACCGATGTGCAAGTGTTTTGGGAGCATTTTGGTAATGGTATTTATGACTCTCAGACCACTCGACAGTCTGCGGTGCGACACCTGGTCTTGAGATATCTTGCCCGTCTATTCGCCAATACGATCTTGTGCAAGATGGGGCCGGGAATGATGCGGATAGCTGAGCTCCTGCTACTGTATTTTGGGATTGGAGACATTATTGATGAGAGCGTGTATCAGGATGCTCGTTTAGTGGCTGATGTGAACATGGGAGCTGTTTTTGCCCATCATCTGGAGGATCTCAAGACACGAGCATTCAGTGGAAAAGCAACAAAGACAGAGTCTGTTGGAAGTCTGCTCAATCCTATTTTTGACCACTTTCGGATTGACATGAGTCAGATGTCTATATGCACCACAAAGTCCACGATGGATTTTCAACATTTGAAGAGCATGCACTGGATCAAGGGAGACACCAGTGGGAGACAGTTCTTGTGGCACTTCACGGATACATCTGACGTCGAGCGCTTATTTCCCCTCCCAGTGAACGAGTTTACAGCTATCACAGATGATCCTCTCTCGCTCTCTTTTCAGCCCAGTGTGGAGCTTTGTAGGGGTGTTCCGCGCCGTTCTACTGTGCTTCGAGGCGCATCTTCTGGAGCTTCTGCTTCTGCTGCTGAGCATAAGGCTGTCCCTGCTGATGACACATATGAGTTTCCCGAGCTTCCCGGACCAGCAGAAGACATGCCACCACCGCAGTTCCAGAAGTGGGCAGCAGCTGTACTTAAAGGAATCTGGAAGAAGGTTCACAAGATGTCCTGCCAGCAGTCTCAGCGTGTGCATCACCCACAGCCGCGACGTCGCGCACTAGCGCAAGCTCCTGTGCACATCAGCTCCGTGGATGAGGAGGTAGAGGTGGCAGCCGACTCTGATGAGATGGACGATGGAGACTCTCCAGTCTTCTAGACACTTGCTGCTGATTCTGCGTTTGTTCTTCTTTTTCGTTTTTCTTGAGTCATTTTCATGTTTCTTTTGAGTCAGTTTGTCAGTCCAGTCTATTTGAAACTTGGAGTATTTGAGTTTATGCATCTTTATTGTTGTTTCTGATGAGATTTTGAGTGATCTAACGCAGCTAACATGTGAGAATATTAAGTGCTAACTCATGATCTTAACCACAGACAGATTGCACACTCTGCGTATGATACTACGACCTCAGTGTCGGTCGACAGTGGTCGTGTACAGGTTCAGATTTTTAACTCAAAACCTCTATGGCTCCAGTTTGATTTTTACCGAGCACATACTACAATTGCACTGGGGACAGTGCAGTCTAAGTGTGGGGGAGGTGGCTACTGACATTGTGTTTTGTTTTCTTAGAGTCAATCTTTGTTTTCACTTGTTTTCAAATTGTTTTATTGAGTCAAAATCAGTATGAAACAATGATTTTTCGAGGAAATTTTTCGCTGGAACAGGAACTAAGTGACCATTTGACAGACTTGCAGGAGCTCTATGACTATTAGAAAACATCACACAGATCAACTTACCAAGGACACCCATATCTAACCAGGTATTCATAGGATCCACCACTAGTCTCACTTCTAATCTTGACTTTAATTTCTAACTTAGGGGCTTGGTAATCTCTAGGTCGGATTCCTCTAATGTGTTTGACACAGCCTGTGATCCTGTCTAAAGTATGGTTTCTGATTTTCCCCTCCCTTGAAAGTAAAAAAAAAAGAGATAAAAACCGAGGATAAGCTAGTAGCTTCGAAGTGGTCACGGGAGTGGTAGAGACCCCTATTACCTCCTGTGTATTCATGGAAAAATCCAAAGTTAAACCCCAATAAAAAGGGAAGAGCACTGATAGAAAAAATAAAATGATACCCAGTGGGGAAAAATCAGTGCTAAAGGAGAAAGGGAAAAGAAAGAAACCAGAAACCGACAGTTTGGTGGTCAGACAATGAATGGGTTGAGTCCATGGGTCCTTTGATTCGATACTCCCTATGTGAGACCGCACTTAATTGTATACAGAGGGTAGTGTGGTGAACTTGAATGTCCTAATCTGATTGTGGAGTTTACTTGGGACAGTTGCTAAGTGTGGGGGAAGTACATTGTGGTTTTGAGCTCTGCAGGAAAGTTTTCAGTGGTTTACTCAGTGAATGTGAATGCGAAAGTTCCTAGGACGAAATGAGTTTCTGAGTTTTCAAACCTCTTTCTTGTGTTTTGGTTCTTTACTTGCTTGAGGGCAAGCAAGAGCTAAGTGTGGGGGAGTTGATATATCATGGTTTTTATAGGTTTTCAACCATGATATAGTTGTATATATTGAGTCTTTAACCTGTTTTTCGAGTCTATTGAGTCTTCTACAGGTAAGCTTGCGTTTGGAGCAAAAGATGGGATTATAGAACGTTTCTGGTGATTTGTGCAACGAGCTGAAGTTGGTGTCTCGGCCACGAATGGATGTCGACCGACACTAACCTTGATGCCGGTCGACACTGAGAGCGACAGAGAAGTTATACGCGAGTTGAAGACATGTTTTGAAGAATTGCAGAATTGCCCAGAAGTTTCTCTAATTCTAATTTAGCCCCAAAACGTGTTTAGTGGTTTTTAATTAGGTTTTTGAGAGCAGACTCATTATGCAATCTTTTCATCTTGTTCTTACTTGTTCTTGCTTTGGAGATTGAGAGATTTTGGCTAGGGGCTGATTCTTGCTACTTGTAACCTTGAGAGAAGGATTTCGAACCCCTTTACTTTTATCTATTCAATCTTTGGTTTTCTATTCAGTGATGTGTTGTTTAACTGATAATATGTCTGAGTAGTAACCTAGTTAGATTTAGGAATTCTCATAAGGGTTTTATGCATGTTTGATAACTGATTTATTAGGATTCACCATATGTTTGTTCATCACCTAAGTTGTGCTTAATACTGAATTCTGGACCGATCACATAGGGTTTAGATATGAGAAAATTAACAATAGCACGAGAGTGTGAGTTATAATCTGAATAAACTTAGTGTGAGCAATTTGACTAGATACAAAGAGATTTGGTTTAGGAGAATTGTGAACCGATAGAACATGTTCTTAATGCTTGTTTAGAACTCTAGGATCACAAAGAGATTTGGATCGCTAGGTTGCTAGATATAGAAATAATCTCAGCGAGAGTTGGATTGTTTAGCATTGTGTTTCTAGTTCTTGAACCTGTGTTTAATCTGAATCTGGTTAGTTAAGTGTCTAGCATTGCATAATTCCCGAGAACTTTCTAAGTCTGACGCCTTTCTCTTATTGAAAACACCTTCCTGTTTACTTGCTTTTGTTTACTGCTTTCTTGAATTGATTTAGCATAACTTGACAACATATAATCTATCGTGTGACCGTGAGTCTTTGTGGATACGATACCCTAAGTATTACATTCGCATATATGTGCACTTGCAGTAGAATATAGATATTTCTTTACCTATCAACAAGTCATTTTCGAAATTCAGGCTCCCCTAGAATATTCTGCACAAATTTAAAGTTCTAGGATTGAGGAAAATCAACTAATATGGCAAAACAATGAGAAACAATTGCCCCATTCAAAACTTTTCCAAGAAAACCCATTGGAACAAAACTTAGATAAGGGAAAAAGATCACAATTGATTCACATACCCAATTAGTGATTTCTTTTGGGCCTGAATAAAAAACAATGTGGTTTGATTTATCTGTGAATGATATTCATCTCCATTGTGTACTTGTCTAAGTAATATTCCAATGGCTTGGTCGAACAATTGGGGTCTTGCTCGGGGCATTGGTCCATTTAGTGCAGCTGAAAAATCCTCATCTCCAAGTATATCCTCAGATTCAAGCTTAGCATCCTCTGGTTCAAGCTCTCGTACATGCTCCATGTTCTCCTTGCTAGCCATCATTATATCAAATTGTGTTTCTTAGATAGGTCTTAGAAGGATGGAGATATGTTTTCAGGACAAAGATGGTATAGTATCTACAGAGGAGAAATAGATATTATGATGAGAGCCAAGAATATTAGACCAAGTCTCTCGCCATTTTGTTGCGTTCACATGATCACTTGCCCCATTATACACCTTCTTCTAGTTGTGAAATATACATGTCGTGTACACAACTTGTGTACAGCTCCAATCAAACTCTTACATTGGTCAGCCATCAAAGTCAACCCAATCCCTTCTTCTAGTCCTAAATCGTCAACCAATGTTCAAAAAACCACAAATTTTTTTCCTTAATTTCATAATCCACAATTCTCCAAGCAAAAGTAAAAATTTGATCATTATGATCTCTTCCACAGGCAACCAAAAACATGCATGCCATACTCCAAACACTATCGACGAAGAGGATAACACAAAAACATGCATGTCATACTCAAACCAACATAACTAAAACATTTAATTCACTAATAGTCTACAACAACTTACTAAAAATTATTAAGTCTACATCATTAAAAGTCTACGACCAGTCATTAATAACTTCGGTCTACCTTACATTATACAAGCCTACAATATAGTAGATTAAACAAGTCTACCATACAACATAAAAGTTTACAGTGTAACATTAAGTCTATAAACTAAATAAATCTACAGCAATGTTTGATAAATCTGCTACATCTAAGACGTTTTCATCTTCCCTATAAAATCTACTACAACGACATGAAAGTTTACAAGGACAATAATAACTTTACTATGGAAATATAAACCTATGATTACATATGATATATCTGCCACCACGTCAACGTAATCAACTTTCCTAAAAATCTACGACCACTTGGTGAAAGTCTTCGAATTTCAGGATTAAGTCTACAAAGACAAAATCAATATACTGCCATATAATTTAAATCTATCAATCGGTTAACATCTACCAATCGACAAATAAGTCTACAAAACAAGTCTTGAATCGATCGCTTTTTCAAACAAATTTGATGTTATAAACAATAATTCTGCATGATAGACGGCAAATCTACAGCAGTTCCCAATGTCTACAAAAACTTAAAATAAGTCTACCGACCACTATATAAATCTACAAATCCCTAAAAAAAAATCTACAATCTTAAAAACAAGTTTACAGTCCTAAAATCAAGTATGCAACCAAATTTTTAAGTCTATAGACCAAACAACAAGTCTACTTTTAAAAACTAGTAGACTTATTTAGGTAAGCTTATTTCAAAAATCCAGTAGACTTATTTTAAAATCCAGTTAAACTTAAAATTTCATTAATCACAGTTTCGTAATCTTGTTTTTTTAATAAATCTCAGAAAGAGTAATATATGTACTAAAAACTTTCCAATGTTATTTAAATAATAAAATAGATTTCCAAAGTTGTTTAAGCTAACTTTCCTTTTAAACTTTAGACATGTTTTTTCCTCACCATTCCTTCAAACTCATTCCTTTAGAGGAAATATAGAGAAATTTTGTCCTCATCAAAATTAAAGAGGAACAATAAGGAAAATTTGACATTCGTTTTTAATTATTAAATAATTTATAACATTATTTTGATAATATTAAATTATTGTTTTAATAACATTTATAAGTTTTATAAAGTTTATTTTTTATTTCATTTTTATTTATAAATTTATATTACTCTTTAGTAACACATTCATCTTATAGTCACTAGTCACCTAATTTTGTTCATAAGAAAATTTATCTTCATTCCTCAAATTTTCATTATTAATTTTATTTTATTCATTTTTCTATTCATTATATTGTTCATTTTCATGGTCCCAAATCGAAAACTTAGTCTTTTAACATATTGAAATTATCTAAATACAAATATGTTTTAACTCAAAAACCGTAAAAATCAACATGTTAATAAGATTATTAGTCTTTATATTTTTAATACGTTTTTACTAAAATAAACCTGATTTTTTAATAAGAAAAAATATGTAAAAATAATTACCTGTTTTTTACCCAAATATTAACCCGTTATTAGGAAATTTGTAAATTAACTGTTAATTAGTATTCTTAACCAGTTTTTTAATTGTCTAAATATATACTTATTTTGATGGAATAAACTGTAAAAATCAGTAATTGTAAAAACATCAATCAATCTCACTATATGATTGAATAATATATATATATATATATATATATATATATATATATATATTAAATTATCTTTTATATATAAATTTTATCAAGTTCAAATATACTGACCTAATTTTCATATTTTATTTTTTTGTCAAATTTAAAAATTTACATTTTTATAAATTAAAAATTTATTAATCTTTTGTTTGAATATTTTTCATGTTTTTTTTGTTAGTTGAAATATATTCTTATGTTAGTTTATGTGTATATTAACCAAAATTTGATTTTATGATATAATAAAAAAAATTGATGTATTAAATTATTTAATTATATTTATATTTGAATTTGAAGTTTCATGATTTTATATATTATTTTATTTTAATTAATTATAGAAATGGTATCCATTATTTTATATTGTCTGACTGCATGTTTAATAATTGTTTTGGTTGGAGGCAAATTTGTGAGAGATAATGTTATATACCTTTATTAAACTTAGTGAAATTTAATCAAATTATTAATATGTAATGGCATTTCATGTATTATAACACATGAGTAAATGTTAAATCCATATTTCTCTTATGTTTTAATAGATTAAATCATTAATATAAACATTTCATGTAATACAATATATCATTAATATGTAATGAAGTGAAATTTCATTTAATATAACAAAATGTTAACTACATATTGCTCTGTTTTAATAAATTAGATGCACATGCTTAAGCTTGCTAAATAGAAATGTAATTGTATCATAATCCAAAAAATATATTATGGAGAATATAATTATTTGTTCAAGCCAGAAAATTAACTATTCATCTAAAGCAAATTAAACCAAGGTAAAACCATTATTTTCGTATGAACTAGTACCTCGATTGTTTACAAGGTTGAGCCTGGAGGCATAAACCCTGTTGGCTGAGAAATAGGAATGCGGTTCACTTTCCCGGATCCTGCTTGAGTCAAGGACGACTTTGGTCCCGTGATCTCGGTCTGAACATTTACGTTTGATTGGTTGATATATTGCGATCTTGGAGATCCGATTGGAGTTGTTGCGCTAGGATCCATTTTCACGCTAGTAAGCTTTGGATCGGGTTCGGGTGTACAAGATATTTATGAATCTCCTCCAGAGACGGCGCCAAAATGTGGATGCTAAAACCCACATTCAAAGTTTAGAGTATTTTGTGTAATAAATGGGAAAAGGTGGGATAGATTCTAAGGTGAACAACAATCAAAATGAAACTTAGAATGGTAAAAAGATGGATTTGTATTGATTGATTCAATCGAGCTATGTAGCGATTACAAGTCTGAAGTAAGAGTGAATGCGTTCAGAATCGGATAGATCAAACGAATATGTAGTCCTCTTTTTATATCCTTTCTCTCTCTTCAACTGCTTCTCGATCGTCTGGGTTCATCATGATCTGATTCTAGCTTGAAAAAGCATCCGTAAGTATGAGCAGTTTGTTTCCCGCGGTCGCCTCCACCAGTCGGTCGATGTGTGGAAGTAGGAAATTGTCCTTGGGGCATGCCTTGTTTAGATCCGTGAAATCGACGCAAGCCCTCCATTTTTTGTTCTTCTTTTTTACTACCACGGGGTTTGCGAGCCAGTCTGGATACTTGACTTCGATGATTGAGCCGACTTTAAGTAATCTTTTAAGACCGCTTTGGTTTGATCGGATCCTAGCATCCTCCTCTTTTGTCTTACGGGTATCGTTGGATCCATGTTCAGTTCGTGACAAGCGATGTCCATGCTAATCCCATGCATGTCTTATGCATACCAAGCGAAGCTTTTCATTTTCTCCCGGAGACATAATATTATCCCTTTTTTTATCGAGTCGTCAAGGTTTTCTCCGATATCTATGCATCGTTCCGGATGATCATCGTTTATGCAAACTGATATCACAGGTCGCAAGGCTCTTCGTCTTCTTCTTCCTCTTGTTTTTCTCAGCTTTTTTAGTTTTTTCCGCAACTCTTTGATTTGCCTCTGTCCGTGGTCACTTTGCTTTTTAAGGGATCTCGACCATCGGTTTCCTGAGTTTGTGTTCAGTCATGAAACAAGATCGGCATTGTTCTTGATTTCCCCATATTTTCGTAACCCCGCCGGCTGTTGGAAACATCAAGCAGAGGTGATACGTTAACGGGACAACTCTCATGGAATTTATCCATAGAGTCCCCATGATCACGTTGTAGATTGCTGGAGCATCCGCTACTGAGAACTCAACGACTTTGGCTATTCCTCCTGCTTGTACTGGAAGTCTGATTGTCCCGAGGGTCATCATCGTGTCTCATGTGAATCCCATTAAAGTTTTTGGGATCGGATATACTTTGGATAAAATAATGTTCATCCTCCTTAAGGTGTTGCGGAAAATTACATCCACGGAACTCCCGGAATCAATCAAAATCCTAGCTACGCCAAGACCTCTTATGATCAGTTCGATGGCGATCGGATCGTTGTGCAGTCGATTGATTTTCACGGTCTCGCACTCCTCAAACTTTATTACGTCGTTTGGGGACTGAAAAGGAACGGACCAGTGGACGTTCCTTTCAGCTCGCCGTTGGTAAGCCTTGATCGAGGATACTGTGTCTTGGCAGTATTGTGATTCTCCGATGATCATATTGTTGGTTATGGTACTTAATTGATATGCTAGGTTTCCGTTTTCGTCTCCGTAGATGGCCATATTTTCGGATCCGCTAGTCCGTGGTTTTTAAGTGTAAGAAATTTCTAATCCCCACAGACAGCGCCAAACTGTGAGAGTCGTACCTCGCGCTGTCAAAACTTGTGGAGCTAAATTTTAGGGAACAAAAATCTCAAAAATAAACACACCGAAATAGGAACCCGGAGGATATTATATTGATAATAGATCGGAAAAGAGAGTACAAAAAGGCTTAAAGAAAGTTCTAAGTTATAAGTCTAGATGCTAGGGTTTTTGGGGATGCCTAAGTCGTAGGAAGCCCTCTCTTTATATAGCTGTGGCAGGTCGGCTTCGAGGATCTTCGTCCGCAAGATATGCAGAAATCTTCTTGTTATCGTCTTCTTTCGTTTCCGTTAAGATTTACACGTTCAGCTCAGATTTTCCTCTTCTACTCAAAGATATCCTCTTCTTCCCTTCTTCGAGTTTATCCTCTTCTTTTGGCGATTATCTTTCCGCAGCTTAACCAATTTTCCGGAATGGCCAAAAATGGATGATCCGAGTCCGTTTGAGCATAGACTTATCGATTCGGCCCAAAGTCTCAGAAATACGAGTTTTGCGGGTTGGGCCTAAACTCGTATTTCGTATGACTTTATCCGACAATTCTTGTTAACGGCTAAGAACGTATATGTTGATTTTACGAAGATGGGTTGCGGCTAGTTGCGCGTCCAGAGAAGAAGATATAGGCAAACGTTCGAACATATGATCTAAGTGGAATATCCGTCCGGAAAGTTTGAGAAGTAAATCCAGCTCTGAAGTTTCCAAAGAATGCATTCAGCTCGAAACTTTCGAATGAATGGATTGTGCTCGGAAAAGGAGAAGAGGTTATCCGAGCTTCTACAGCTTGGAATTATCTTGTCTGGATGTTTTTGCATATCCACGGGTTCTGTCGAGTGGTTTTCTTGCCGATTGATCCGTTTAAATGTTTGGCCGAAGAGTTTTGTCCGTTTAGTATGAAATGTTATCCGTTTGAAGTTTTTCGTACAAAATCTTATTCATACGAAACGTCATCGATACGAAGTGCTTCGTAAAAAATATTAACTATATGAAACTCCGTTCGTTTGAAATACGATGATCGTCCGTGTCTGATTGCTTAACTGACATGTGATTACTTGAAGCCGTTAGTAACATCTATAGCTATTAAGAATCAAGGCAATGATTCTGAAGTGATTCACTTGTCATGATCCATAACATTGAGATATATTCGAATAGTCAAAATAGCTCTTGTAATATCTTCGTTGGATCTATGGTCTGTTGGGTAGTCTCCGGAACTCTTGTGCTAGCCTAAGGCATTCCTTTATGCTCTATGTCTGGAAACAGTTTGAATAACATATGATGAAAACAGATTCGTTGAGGTGTTGCTCAAAGGTTCCTTGCTGTATATCTGCATTATGATAAAACATATATTGACAGTTCGCCATAAGCAAAGCAGAGTAGATAGTTTCTGAATATGGGAAACTCTGTTGTTCCAAATTCCAATTCGCATTGTCTGTTTTTTAGGCGTTTTGGTTTGTTTAGTTAAAGAGAAAAGCTAATGAGCATTCATCAAGTTAACATGTATTAGGATTCCTAGAGTTAAAAATAATAGATGCTTTCGATTGCTAAATACAGTAAAAAGATTGAGACTGGGATTGCAGAACAAGATGGTTTGGGGTTTTCAGAGAACAGAACTAAGTGTAGTGAGAAACTCAGAGTGAATGATAACTAATTTATTACCAGTTATGTTGTCTTGTCGTAATGAGACCTGAGATACATGTAAAATTGATCTACATTCTTCTAAACAGAGATACTAACTAAACAGAGAGATACTAAACGTTAATGAACAGAAACTAAATTGAAGTCGGTCGATTTCTTCATAGGCATAATCTTCAACCTCAAGAATTTATTCAGACTTCTCTTAAACTGTGGGGCCTTTGTCGGGAAAAACCTCAGCTTCAGAGGCTTCTTCTCTGAATCATCTGTTGTTGATTTCTTCTTGGAACTTCTTCCTCTGATTCTCAACTTGAACAACTTCAATAGAAACGAGTTTCTCTTCTCCTCTGTTATCTTCTCCTCCGTTATCTTCTCCTCTATTATCTTCTCCTCTACTATCTTCTCCTCCGTTATCTTCTCCTCTGTTATCTTCTCCTCTGTTATCTTCTCTTCTTCTTCTTCTTCTGGGCGAGACAAAAACGGATGTAACAACAACTCGTACGCGCTTCCTCTCTTTTCTGGGATCCTCGAGAAACACGTTTCTATAAAGTTCTTTGCATCGGAAGGAAGTGTCTCAGGGATCTCTGGAGCTTGAAAACAAAGGAGACGAGTTGCTAAATCATCGAGTTCAACGCCATCCCATGGAATCACACCTGTGTACATCTCGAGAACCAAGCACCCCACGGACCAAAGATCTAGGGTTTTGTTGGCGACGCCGTCACAGACAGACTCCGGCGGCATATATATAGGCGTCCCCACCCAAGGCATACCCACTGACCAGAACAGAGGAACTTCTCCTACTTCTAACGAGTTACCAAAATCCGAAATCTTCACCTCGTATGATGATTCTTTCGAACAAGGGAAGACAAGCACATTGTCTGGTTTGATGTCGCAATGAACATAACCATGTCCGTGTGTCGAGACGAGACCTTGGAGAATCATCCGCGTGAAAGCTTTAATCAACGATTCAGGCAACTTTCTTTCTGGGTAATTGTCCATGAAAGCGTTTAAACTACCTTCGGAAGCGTACTCGAGAAGCAATTTGTGGACTCTTTTTCCGTTAGAGCTGAGACCTTCTTCAAGATAGTCTCCGAAACATGTAACGATACTCTGATATCCCCTGAGTTCGCATAGAATCTGTAATTCTCGTTGGAGATTGTCGTAATCTTCGTCCGTAGAGTTCTTCACGGCGGCCAGAAACGAAGAGCCGTCGGGATTACTGTATCTTACAAGATTAACATAACCATAAGCACCTTGCCCTAGATATTTGATGAATTCTTCGTTCGATTGCATAGTTTTAGTTTCCAACCAACTCAGACACTTTGCTTTTAGGGTTTCAAAATTGAATCACTCGGAACAAAAATAAAAGAAATTACGGGCGGCAGAGAGAAATAGAAAGCAAATAGAAAAGCAGAAAGAAAATTGTGGGTACTGAGAAGAATAATGATCAGCCTTTTTATAGAGTTGCGTTCACTCAAGTCAAGTCCGTGAAAATTGTAGGTACACACAGAGAAAAAAGGAAATTTCAATTGGCTCGAAAAAGGAAATTTCAACTGACTCGAAAAAGGAAATTTTAACTTATAAAAGAAAAAGCTTTGATCTTGGTAGTATTAAAATCTGAACATTAGATATCGGTCAAGAGATTCATTAGGATAATAATCGACAAACTAAATAAATAATCGAAGCCAGATTCTAAATTATAATCAAACCATTTTATCACTACAAACTAATATTTTATTTTTATGTTATATTTTTTTAAAGCAATTTAAGTAATAAATACTTTAAAACGCATTTTTTTCCAAACCCTAAAATATGTATTTTTAAAATTTTGAAAGCACACTGGTTTTTTTCATACTTCCTTATGAATTAAACTTCCATATAAATTTATTACTAATAAAAATTAATAAAAAGTGATTTTATATGCATTTAAAAATACTAGAATGAAAGCAAATGATCCCATGTTTATATTTTGTGTAAATAATTATTAAATTGTAATAAAATGTATTTTTTTAGTTATTTTATTAAAATCACAAAACTTACAATTTAAAATATGATAAAATATAACATTATAGGTTTCAATATGTTTTAATAAAAATTAATAACAACAAATTATTTTGTTATTATTTCCTTTTACAATTTAAATATTAAAATAGACAAAATATATTTTTAACCATTGTATTTTAAGTAATTTTAAAATTGAAAACAAAACATCATTTTATCTATAAGTCACTAGCAAAAACGCTAGTAACTGTCTATCTAACTTTCTGACACATGTACAAATCCTACGTGTCATTCTTTCAGTTTTTTGGTATTTTTATTAAACAAATTGTTTTCTCTACTTTTCTTTAAGTCTAGCTTTAAGCTCTGGATTTTTTCTTCTTAAATATTCTGTAAACTGTTTTCTTCATCTCTCTCCCACGACCGCAATTCTACCCTCAATCCCCTCCATCATCAACTATGAAATCGTTGATCCATAAACCGAGTCTCTCACCCATATTTCGGATTTAATACTACCGTATCATTTTTCTAAAAATCTTTCCTCAAAGTATCTCTTCCTCTCAATTCTTCCGAGGAATTTTCTTACAAATTTTGATTTTTTTAGTAGCCTATTACGAATCTCCTACCCAGTTTGATATTAATTTGTTGTGTACTCCTTTTCTACAAAAAAACAGTGTTCTAAAATACGATATACGCTAGTCGGACGGTTGACCACCGTATACTGTATAGATGTATATACAGACGTTTATGCGGGGTATATACGGTGAATATTTTATTTAAAAAAATATATATATATATATACAAAAATATATGTCATATATAATTTTATATTATTTTTTAAAATAAAATATACATTTATAACTAATATATTTATGGTTTTATAAATTAAAATCATTAAAATATGTATAGTAAACATAAAATAAATTATAGATAAAAGATGATATTTAAATTATAATTAGATTCTATATTTTTAAATTAACTGGTGGAAAATTCTTAGTTCTCCAATTAGTACTACTAATTTAAAAAGTTAACTCAAATAGTTGATAATAAATGAAAGCAATTAATACGTTAAAGTGTATTTTTTAAAAACTTAAAAATATGTATTTTGCAAATTTAAAAACACAGTGGTTTTTTCAAACTTCCATATAAATTCAACTTTCATATAAAATTATTACTAATATAATTATTAAAAAGTTGTAGTTACACACAGAGAAAAAAGGAAATTTCAATTGGCTCGAAAAAGGAAATTTCAACTGACTCGAAAAAGGAAATTTTAACTTATAAAAGAAAAAGCTTTGATCTTGGTAGTATTAAAATCTGAACATTAGATATCGGTCAAGAGATTCATTAGGATAATAATCGACAAACTAAATAAATAATCGAAGCCAGATTCTAAATTATAATCAAACCATTTTATCACTACAAACTAATATTTTATTTTTATGTTATATTTTTTTAAAGCAATTTAAGTAATAAATACTTTAAAACGCATTTTTTTCCAAACCCTAAAATATGTATTTTTAAAATTTTGAAAGCACACTGGTTTTTTTCATACTTCCTTATGAATTAAACTTCCATATAAATTTATTACTAATAAAAATTAATAAAAAGTGATTTTATATGCATTTAAAAATACTAGAATGAAAGCAAATGATCCCATGTTTATATTTTGTGTAAATAATTATTAAATTGTAATAAAATGTATTTTTTAGTTATTTTATTAAAATCACAAAACTTACAATTTAAAATATGATAAAATATAACATTATAGGTTTCAATATGTTTTAATAAAAATTAATAACAACAAATTATTTTGTTATTATTTCCTTTTACAATTTAAATATTAAAATAGACAAAATATATTTTTAACCATTGTATTTTAAGTAATTTTAAAATTGAAAACAAAACATCATTTTATCTATAAGTCACTAGCAAAAACGCTAGTAACTGTCTATCTAACTTTCTGACACATGTACAAATCCTACGTGTCATTCTTTCAGTTTTTTGGTATTTTTATTAAACAAATTGTTTTCTCTACTTTTCTTTAAGTCTAGCTTTAAGCTCTGGATTTTTTCTTCTTAAATATTCTGTAAACTGTTTTCTTCATCTCTCTCCCACGACCGCAATTCTACCCTCAATCCCCTCCATCATCAACTATGAAATCGTTGATCCATAAACCGAGTCTCTCACCCATATTTCGGATTTAATACTACCGTATCATTTTTCTAAAAATCTTTCCTCAAAGTATCTCTTCCTCTCAATTCTTCCGAGGAATTTTCTTACAAATTTTGATTTTTTTAGTAGCCTATTACGAATCTCCTACCCAGTTTGATATTAATTTGTTGTGTACTCCTTTTCTACAAAAAAACAGTGTTCTAAAATACGATATACGCTAGTCGGACGGTTGACCACCGTATACTGTATAGATGTATATACAGACGTTTATGCGGGGTATATACAGTGAATATTTTATTTAAAAAAAAATATATATATACAAAAATATATGTCATATATAATTTTATATTATTTTTTAAAATAAAATATACATTTATAACTAATATATTTATGGTTTTATAAATTAAAATCATTAAAATATGTATAGTAAACATAAAATAAATTATAGATAAAAGATGATATTTAAATTATAATTAGATTCTATATTTTTAAATTAACTGGTGGAAAATTCTTAGTTCTCCAATTAGTACTACTAATTTAAAAAGTTAACTCAAATAGTTGATAATAAATGAAAGCAATTAATACGTTAAAGTGTATTTTTTTAAAACTTAAAAATATGTATTTTGCAAATTTAAAAACACAGTGGTTTTTTCAAACTTCCATATAAATTCAACTTTCATATAAAATTATTACTAATATAATTATTAAAAAGTTGTAGTTACACACAGAGAAAAAAGGAAATTTCAATTGGCTCGAAAAAAGAAATTTCAACTGACTCGAAAAAGGAAATTTTAACTTATAAAAGAAAAAGCTTTGATCTTGGTAGTATTAAAATCTGAACATTAGATATCGGTCAAGAGATTCATTAGGATAATAATCGACAAACTAAATAAATAATCGAAGCCAGATTCTAAATTATAATCAAACCATTTTATCACTACAAACTAATATTTTATTTTTATGTTATATTTTTTTAAAGCAATTTAAGTAATAAATACTTTAAAACGCATTTTTTTCCAAACCCTAAAATATGTATTTTTAAAATTTTGAAAGCACACTGGTTTTTTTCATACTTCCTTATGAATTAAACTTCCATATAAATTTATTACTAATAAAAATTAATAAAAAGTGATTTTATATGCATTTAAAAATACTAGAATGAAAGCAAATGATCCCATGTTTATATTTTGTGTAAATAATTATTAAATTGTAATAAAATGTATTTTTTAGTTATTTTATTAAAATCACAAAACTTACAATTTAAAATATGATAAAATATAACATTATAGGTTTCAATATGTTTTAATAAAAATTAATAACAACAAATTATTTTGTTATTATTTCCTTTTGCAATTTAAATATTAAAATAGACAAAATATATTTTTAACCATTGTATTTTAAGTAATTTTAAAATTGAAAACAAAACATCATTTTATCTATAAGTCACTAGCAAAAACGCTAGTAACTGTCTATCTAACTTTCTGACACATGTACAAATCCTACGTGTCATTCTTTCAGTTTTTTGGTATTTTTATTAAACAAATTGTTTTCTCTACTTTTCTTTAAGTCTAGCTTTAAGCTCTGGATTTTTTCTTCTTAAATATTCTGTAAACTGTTTTCTTCATCTCTCTCCCACGACCGCAATTCTACCCTCAATCCCCTCCATCATCAACTATGAAATCGTTGATCCATAAACCGAGTCTCTCACCCATATTTCGGATTTAATACTACCGTATCATTTTTCTAAAAATCTTTCCTCAAAGTATCTCTTCCTCTCAATTCTTCCGAGGAATTTTCTTACAAATTTTGATTTTTTTAGTAGCCTATTACGAATCTCCTACCCAGTTTGATATTAATTTGTTGTGTACTCCTTTTCTACAAAAAAAACAGTGTTCTAAAATACGATATACGCTAGTCGGACGGTTGACCACCGTATACTGTATAGATGTATATACAGACGTTTATACGGGGTATATACGGTGAATATTTTATTTAAAAAAATATATATATATACAAAAATATATGTCATATATAATTTTATATTATTTTTTAAAATAAAATATACATTTATAACTAATATATTTTATGGTTTTATAAATTAAAATCATTAAAATATGTATAGTAAACATAAAATAAATTATAGATAAAAGATCATATTTAAATTATAATTAGATTCTATATTTTTAAATTAACTGGTGGAAAATTCTTAGTTCTCCAATTAGTACTACTAATTTAAAAAGTTAACTCAAATAGTTGATAATAAATGAAAGCGATTAATACGTTAAAGTGTATTTTTTAAAAAACTTAAAAATATGTATTTTGCAAATTTAAAAACACAGTGGTTTTTTCAAACTTCCATATAAATTCAACTTTCATATAAAATTATTACTAATATAATTATTAAAAAGTGATGCTATATGCAATTAAAGGTATCCACATAAAATTTAAATTTTTAAAAATTTAATTTTATTGGTTCAACATTTACAATTAAGAGAGTTTGCAGATTCTAGTATTATTGTTAATAAAAACTAAAATAAGTTTTTTTTTTTTTTTTGAATTTCTACTAATAACAAAAAACAATATGAGATAATTATTAATAAAAATAATTTTATCTTATTAGCTCATATCAACATTCAAAATTAAGAAAATGACAAAATTTAAAATTGTTGTCAATAAAATATAAAATAAATAAATTATAAACAAATTACCATAAGCAACAAAAACCAACATGATTTGAAACTACGAAACATTATTGATTAATAATAAATTTACAACAACAAAAGTAACAAAAGTGTAAAATTACTTAAAATCTTTACACAAAGAAATGTGAAAGAGAGATTGTAAGTACTGAGAAGAGTGATTAGGCTTTTATAGGCTTGGGTGGGGTTCATTCAAGTCCGTAAAAAACAAATCAACTTATAATAATAAGGTTTTGGTCTTGGTAGCACTAAAATTTGAACATTCGATCGGTCAAGAGATTCATTAGAATAATAATCGACAAACTAAAAAAATAATCGAAACCAGATTCTTAATTATAATCAAACCATTTTATCATTACAAACTAATATTTTATTTTTATGTTATGTTTTTGAAAGAAATTTAAGCGATTAATTATTTTTTTTTAAACCTAAAAAAATGGATTTTTTGTTTTTTTCAAACTTCCTTATAAATTCAACTTCCATATAAATTTATTACTAATAAATTATTGAAAAGTGATTCTATATGCATTTAAAAGTATCCACATATAATTTTTGAAATTTAGTTTTATTGGTCCAACATTTACAATTAAGAAAGTTTACAAATTTTAATATTATTGTTAATGAAAAATTAAAATAAGTTAATTATTTTTTAGAATTTCCACAAACTACCAAAAATCCAATATGATATAAATTTATTACAAATAAAATAATGTTATTTTCTTAGCCCCATATCATCATTTGAAATTAAGAAAATGAAAAAAAAAATTAAAAGTTTTGTCAGTAAAATATAAAACATAAAATATACAAATTACCATAAGGAACGAAAAATCAACGAATCTAGGAAACTTTATTGATTAATAATAATTTGCAAACAAATAAATAATAATAAGAAAAGTGTAAAATTACTAAAAAATTCTCTTATAATAAAAACATAATTTTGGCTAGGAAACTCTTGAACTTTAAACTATCTTAAAATAATATAGTTGCAAAGGAATAAAAATACTAAAATGGAAGTAAAAGATCTCATGTTTATATTTTGTGTAAATAATTATTAAATTGTAACAAATGTATTTTTTATTTATTTTATTAAAATCACAAAATTTACAGTTTAAAATATGATAAAATATAACATTATTGTTTTCAATATGTTGTAATAAAAATTAATAACAACAACTTATTTTGTTATTATTTCCATCTAAATTTTAAATAGTAAAATTGAAAAAAAATATAAGTTTAACCATTGTATTTTAAATAATTTTAAAATGGAAAACAAAATATAATAAATAAATCATAAATACGTGTCTGCCCATATGAAAAATCTAGTTATAATAAACATTATTTTCAATACATTTTTAATTGAGATGCTACGAGCTAAGATAAGGGTGTAGTGCACATGTTATATTTTTTTCATTACACTTTTGTATCTTTTGAAAACTCATTGTAATATTTTTTTTTTTGGTCGGAAAATAGGGTATAAAAGACTATGATGTCCCTACTTTAATTGAATTGGCCAGTTACTCAACCTCCTAATTAGATATTCTAATGGTTGAACAGTTTACAATGGTAAAGCGTTATTTAATTTTAGATCTGTAAAAATAAAATAAAGAAAACTGATGTCATCTTTCTCCTCAATTCTCCTCCGGCGAGAGCAGAATTCATTTCCAGTTTAGGGTTTTTTCCAATCGTTCGCTACTCATAAGGTAAAGTTTGAATACTCTAAGATTATCTTTAGGCGGTTTTGGAATCGTAAACTTCTAGCAATGTTTCTTTCCCTTGCAGACGATGGTAGCCGAAAAACTATCTATTAGATTGTACAAGATAGATTGTTACCCGGAAGGCCGACTGAATATATATTCAAAACTGGAGATACTAAAAAAAGTGTGGAAGAAGATTAGGGCTACGCCCGAGTGGGAGAGAATTCGAGATTCCAGTTTTGGAGAGTTGTTTAAGCTTACAATCAAACAGTTCAATTTCTGGGAAAATGATTCATGGGTTATTGGTGAGACAACTAATTACGAAAAAAATATGAGTGGACTTCAATTTTTGCAAGGCAACCTCTTCGATTCTCGCTAGTTGAGTTCGGATTGATAACAAAATTAAATTATTGTGAGTGGCCCGAACCATAGGAAATAGCGGAGAAGAAGATGACTCCAGAATTATCACGTCTGTGTGGGACGACTTGTTTGGCAATATGAGTAAGGGTGGGGAAAAGGGGACCAAGATGTTATAATTAAAGATATACTTAAAATGCTTGATGATCCAAAGATGGATGGTTCAAAAAGGTTGAAACTTGCTCTAATATGTATTGTCGATGGAGTGCTTATTAGAAGCAACCAGACTGCAAAGATTACACCGGATTTTGTTGAGATGCTTAGGGATGTGGATTACTTTCTAAACTATCCATGGGGGTGTGAGTCATTTCTTAAGACGATTAAATCAATAAAACCTGGTCCGAGATCTGGTAAACTTAAAATATTCAGAACGCAGCTGCAACAATAAACAAAGGTCATGTATGGATTCCCGCTTGTATATCAACTCCTAGCTTTCCGTTGTATACCTGGATTTTTGGAGAGGATGCATGAACATGAATCAACTATCAACTTCATGGATAGTACATTCCAAAAATTCTAAAAAACAGCTGGATAAGCAGTAACATTGTGCTAGACATAGAGTTTGGACCTGAGGTAAGTGGATATTGTGGTAGAATCATCCATATGTATATTATTTGCTCTCTACTCATTAAGATGCGCAATTTATCTATGTACATGTGAAAGTGGTGCCCTATTTGAAACCCGAAGTTAACCCATTGGGTGAAGGTTAGGGCGAATGGTGTGACGAGATTAAAGAACATAAGCTTTTGTATCTTGAAAATCTCTTGGACAGTCAACACGAGTTCAAAAAGCACGAGTCGCCTGGGGGTGATTCTTCTATAAGGCTTATTGAACACATCCCCAAGCTTTTTGTCGAGAATAAAAGGAAGAGAAAGTTGTTTGTTTCTACATAAGACAGAACCAGGAGTGAGGCTAATTCGGATGTTAATGACAAGTTTAAGGTTTGGGTAGAGGATACATTAAAAGAAGTGAGAAATCAAATATCAGAACAGGAATCAGAGGTGACGTCGTTAAAACGAAGATTAGCGTTCATGGCTTAGGTTGCTTGTAAGTAGACGTCTAAACGGTTTCCCTCAAAAGAACACTTTAACAGGGATCAAGAAGGTGTTCTTACGGGCATCTAATAAGCGGAGGAAGATGAAATCTTATGCTGGAAGGCCTGGAAATGTTAATATTGGAGTCGGTGACCAAGCTTTTGAAAGTCCTACTAGCAACAATGGCCCAAGTTGGAATAATGTGAATTCTGTTATATCTCAAGTTAACCACTATGTTGATGAAGCTTCTTTCGATCAGGAAAATATGGTATCTTAATTTAACAATGGCAAGTTTTGTACTCAGCTAGCTGAACCGATTGAGCCTTCGAAATCAAGAGATGAATCAATTGTCGGTAAGGATTTACATGTTGGAAAGAAAGTCGTGGCCATGACTACAGAGGTTGATGATCAAGAGAAGTCGAACAAGGTTATCTATAGGCACGAAGCCTGAAAACACTTGGAGAAAAAGCAGTAGAAAATAGTGTCGTTTTGCACCCATTAAATCAGGTGATTTATGCATACATTTGAATACATGTGTTTTTCTTTTTTGTTATCATATTAGATATCCTGATACGGCAATATTTATGGTTTTTGGTTTCTATCTATGGTATACACAAACATGTTAACTATTGAATACTAATTATTGATATCGAGTAGGGTTAGAGTATTAATGGGAGTCTGTGTGAAAGAAAGACGGATGAACTATCCATATAGAGCCCAATAGGTACTACCTTGGATACACAAAATCAGGTGATATATGGATACATTTGAATGCATTTGGATAACTAGTTTATCATCATCTTAGTTATACTTAATAAACTAAGCGAGTTAACTATTGAGTACTAATTATTGAGATCCGTTATGGCCAGAGTAATTTCGGGACTCCATGTGATGAAAGGACTGATGACCTATCCATGGAAAGCCAACTAGATACTGCCTTGGATTAGTGTGAATTGGTAGATGGACAGGAGTCTGTGACTGTAGAAAAACAATCCATGGTAATTTAAATGTAAATTTTAATTGCGTGTGGTTCAAAAGATTCATAAGACCTACTTATTATGTGTTCCATACCTACTTATGGTGTACATGATAAGTTATGTATTGAGTACTAATTATTTAGATCTATTATGGCCAGATTAACCCCGGGACTCCATGTGAATGAAAGACTGATGACCTATCCATAAAAAGTCAGATGAATACTGATATCAATCAGTGTAAAGTTGTAGATGGAAAGGAGTCTGTGACGGCAGGGAAAAATCCATGGTATTTTAAATGTGAATTTTAATTGTGTGTGGTTCGACAGATTCATAAGACATACTTATTATGTGTTCTAGACCAACTTATGGTGTATATGATAAGTCAAGTATTGAGTACTAATTATTATCCATTATGGCTAGAGTAACCTCGAGACTCCATGTGAAGGAAAGAATGATGACATATTATAGAAATCCAGCTAGATACTTCCTTGCATCAGTGTAAAGTGGTAGATGGAAAGGAGTCTGTGACGGCAGAGAAACAATCCATGATAATTAATTATAGGTTTTAAATTCTTGTGATTCGATACATCCATACAAATCTATTTATTATGTTGGTTCGTATTATGTGTGCCAGGTAGCAGAAGGTGAAGTTGGGGAAAAGACGAAGAGGCTAACGAGAAGAGCAGTGTTAAGAAGTCAGATGATCTTGGCAACAACACCGTCAAAGCTTCAAGATAGGTCAACGAAAAAAGAAGCGTGTCTCTATGAAATAACTGGCTGTAAGCACTGAAGAAAAGGTAGAGCTGAGTGATTCTTCTCCACCACCAAAGTGTGTTAAAACTAGTCCAACGAGTGAAGAGGTAGATCTTGCTCGGACATTTTCAGGTTTAAGTGAAAGCGAATATATGTTTATTGGCCATAAGAATGCATGGAAGGAACCGTTTAAACTCTGCCTACGAGGTAAGAACATAATGCACTTATAGAAATGGTAAATATCACTCACTTGCTCTAATTTTGGTATAAATGTGCATGGAATACGTGCTAAGGAATTTGATATATGGGGAGGTGGAGATAATTAAAAAACTCTTGCTTCACATTTCAGAGCCTGGGAAATGAGTAAACACAACGATTAAAATGAACTGAATTTATTGTATATTTTGACATATGTTGTTAACTTATAGAGTATATGGGTACTTCAGCATATGCGAGTACTGGGAGAGTTCATAGACATTAAACATGCTATGTATTATGATGAGGAGAAGGGAGTCTTCCTCCCGCCTTGGTTCTCAAACCATTTTCAATATAAATATAGGAGTTTCTTCTCGTCCAAGGATAAGCGGGAGTATTATTGGGGAGATCACATCAAGGAGTTCGTATACGGCGACTGGACTTGCATACGTATTAAGTAGAAGTGGTTTGAAGATGTGGGAACAATATACAGTCCGATTACTTGGGGAGAAGATCACTGGGTTGGAGTTGTTATTAACATCGTCTTAGGGTCTGTTGCAGTACTAGATCCTTTACCAAGCCATAGTCGTGACAATCAAGATTCTCAATACCTTGCCCCAATTATACACATTTTTTCCTACATTGTGGAAACATTTTTAAAGCTGGACCCTGAGACTAAGTGTATGAAGGCAAAGGAGCCAAGCAAGACAGTTAAACAAGATCTGAACGAGATTGTACAGTCTTATACATGGAATCACTTGAAGACTTTGTACAAGAATGATAGAGCAGGCGATTGCGAACCTGTTACATTGAAGTTTCTTGAGCTGCATGCCCTAGACCAAGCAGAGGAATTGGTGTCGATGACAGATGAGTTTATGGACCAGTTTAGGCAGGAGTACACGATGGACATTTATAAGAACTAGACTTTCCTAGAAATTCTCAAATAAACTTTTTAATGGTTTGTATGTTTAACTCTTGTATATCTATTAGATGATGGATAGGTAGTTTGTCTAAAATCAGGTTATGAATATATACCTGCAATCCAGGCATCATATATAGATTTGTTGTGCTACATTTAGAAATTATAATGGGTAGGTAAGAGATGTCCAATGGCTTAACTGTTATAACAAGGGATTGATATGTAGGATTTGTCTTGTTAGAAGATTGGTGGATAGTTGTATCAGCATGTCCATACAGAAACGAAGTTTTAGAGAGAACAAATTTAGATCATCGTTATAGAGTATGTCGTTCAATTATCAAGGCACAAAAATGTAATAACATATGTACAAAGGCGTAAATGTAATAACAGCGGATGGTTATATAAGATCTGATTAGTTATAGGATGTGTACATTTAGGTGGGTAGTTGGAACGTTTTGTCCATCCAAATAGACAGGAGAGCAAAAATTGGAATCATCACTATAGAGTATTAGTAAAAAAAAATTTTAAATATTAATTCATAATACCCTACAAGGATCTATTAGATAAACACTAAAGTAATGTGTGGGGATGTTCACTATTTCCCAGCAACTTGTCTGTGACTCATATAAAGTTGTCTAAAGTACTAATGATTCTATCCAAGAACAAGTCAATCAAATACAATCATAGTATCTGTATTTAGATAGTATTTGTAATAGTTGAGATATAGTGATGGTGCTAATGTAAATATGTATATGTCCATGAATAAGTTCAATAAGCTAGATACCCAATAACTAGAAGAAGATAACTAATTTCAAATGACCGGTTATGCTCAAATGTATCATTATATGGGGGGTTACATGGGTGAGTGTAAAGTAAATTAGATACAATTACAACTTAGCTAGGTGATGATTCAAAGTGTTTGCATTTACTCTATTTGATGATTTCACGAGTGAGTATAAAGTTGTCAAAAGCAATGCAACACATGACGAAAACAATTCGTAAGTCATATGGGGAAGTGGTAAAATTAATTGATATTAATTAATTTGTTTTTAAACTATTAGTCAATTTTAAGCATGCATCAAATAGATAGGAACATGTGTGGAACTCTACCTTCCTGTGAAGAGTGGAAAAGAACTAATTTATAAATGTCTATATGAATTAGGTGTTAAGGTACGTCGAGTATGTGTCTATCTATTTCCCTAGTATCTATAAGGGTTTAATATGTATCCATATAGGTATCAAATGTATAACTATCTGTCGTACCATGTTTTAATATAAAAAGACGATGAGTTCATGTGAATAATGATGGGTTTGATAATTATAGATGTATGATTAGACTGCTAATAGGTAGATGGTTTCGAGATTCATATGTACACACATTGATCCTTGCGTGATGTAAGTTTTTTAAATGTAATTTTTTTTTTGTTTAAATGGATACTATGAATAATTTTATAGTTTTATTTGTCCATGTAGTAGTTCTGTCAGTCCATCGATGAGTGATGTGAGGTAATTTTAACTATTCTACGGCACCTTGTCTCTGAGAACATGATGCATCTAGAAATGAATCAAGTACTAATTATTTCTTCAATCAAAAATATTGAGGTGGACACCTTTCCGAAAAATACAGAAATAGTTAGTGTTAATGAATTAATTAATGGATAGAATAATACTGGATAGGTAGTTTCTATGTAGTGTGGCTAGAAAGAAGTTCGTATATGTAGTAGTCTTGCTATGTTTATATGTAGATGATATCCTCATTATTGGAAGTAATAAAGAGATCAAACAAAGACTATGCTTAACAAGAATGGAGATAATATGTGTTTAAACTTTGGTAAAAATTGGTCAATGACAGTGGATACATAATAAACATCGGGTGTCCCATTGGATACAAATTGTATCCATTTCAACAATTTTTGATTCCTACTAACTATAAATGGATAACCAAATCTAGATTAAAAGTCAAGATCGTGTCTGATGGATAGTTTATTACAATGACACGTGTGGAAGGAGTTGAATAATAAAGGTCGCTCCCTTCCAAATGTAATTATGTGTTTGAATAAAGATAATGTTTACTTGTAATCGTGCATAATAAAAGTCTGGGAACTCTAAACAATGATTTGATGGCTAAAAGGATAGTGGTTTCGATGATTGTGATAAATAGGTTTAGAATATTAAATTGATTTTTTAGTATGTTAGGATTAATAGATATTGTAGGAAAATGACAACAATAAGAGATCATGGATAGCAGAAAAGTTGATATGATGGATATAGATCAAGTGATAGTTTGATACCCAAAAAAAAATAACAAACGGTATTCCTTATATAATTAAAGATAATTAGGAAAATATTAATTAAAATCTAGAGCTCAACTTTAGGCGCCCCAACTGCCAACGTTTGACACTGCACAATTGTCCCAACCTCTTGCATTTTGAACTCCACCCTGGCCCCAACCGCCACCGTTTTGCACTCCACCTTGACCCCAACCGCCAGCGTTGTGAACTCCTTCACCCTAACCGCCAGCGTTTTTCATTGCAGCATGGTGCCAACCGCCTGTGTTTTGCACTCCCCCCATCACCCCAGTCGCCGGGGACTGGCATTTCAACGATCTTAGGCCATTCGAGTAAAGTCTGGGGAATGAATCAGAAGAATATTGAGGTCTCGATGGTCCAGAAACATTCATTGCACATACCGTGACCTTTGGCATTTTCATGGACGATTTCAAGCCAATATCATGAACAGAGCAAGAGCGTGTCATTAATCTTCCCTCGTCTACCCCATAGATCGACAAAGATATTGATGGGTCAGGAGCATCGCTCGAACTCCCTGACATGCCTCTTAATAGCACGGATAGCGAAACGAGAAAGGAGAGAGCTGGTCGAACCTGAATCCAAGGCATGGGAGATAGATCGATGGGTGAATTTTTAGCAATACACAACATGTTTTCATCCATCCACGACACAATGTTTGATCCTTTGAAAATCTTTTAGTCTTCCATCTGTGTACATGAAATCGGAGATTGCCTTCAAAAACACAGAAGTTGTGTTATTGGCATCCATACAGGCGTTGTACAACAAGGTTATGCCTTTGCGGTTTTCTTCTGAAGGGAAAACCTCGATAAGGTTCATTTGAAAATGAGTTTCTACGTGATCCGCGTCATCACAAAGAGTCCTTCACACGGATGTAACCTTGAAATGTTCTCAGATGTTATCATTAGCATTCCTAGCAAGGATTACCCTTCTCAATTCGGCCGGGAGATCTAGAAGATTTAGATTTGGGGGTTAGGGATGGATGATGCAGCTACGTGGGAAATTACTCTTCTCATTTTGGGTGATGTGTTTTGAGTGTGTGGACATAGCGTTTTGGTCGTTATCTCTTATTTGTAGATGACGAAACATCGCAACGTTTCAGTTTCCTCACAACTTTAATTCAACGCATCTGAATGAAAAAATTCCATTTCTTATCCGAAACATTTATCCATGTTCTTTACCCATGGATAGGTATAGTATTATCTGAAGGCCTGATTGGTAGTATAACTAGCTATCTATTATATTTGAAGATGGATAGAAAGAGGATAGAGACAGTGCTATCTAAGAAGCTGGGAATCTATTAATATTCATAAAATCGGAATATCTATTTTCGTGTTGTAGTTATAAATATATAGTACGGTTAAAGCTATATTTGATGTGGATAGTTGTTCGTAATACAAAATTGTGATGGTTATAAATAATATTCGTAAAATGGGAATATCCATTCACTATATTGGTTATATTATATATGAGTACAATGGTTACATCTAGATTGGAAGTGGATAGGTTTTTCATAATCCACAAAGTTAGTCTTATGTCAAAAAAATGTCTATACATATAAGCATAGCAAAAATATCGTAAAGGAAAGATAGTTAGTCACGTACTTAAGTAACTGACTGATCAAATATCGTAAATGATGGATAGTTAATTTTTAAACCATAATACTCCAATTAAGCTCAAAACGAAGAACTAGTTATCCATTATATTTTAAGATGGATACTAAGAGGTTAGGTAATAGATAAGGTGGATATAAATAGAGTGGCTTATCTAATTAAAATAAGGATAGTCATACTGCAGATGAATGTACCGTGTCTAATGTGGAAGATGGATATTAAGATATTGTTGGGGACTGTTTAAGTTGGCGAATAAGTCTTATATCGAATAAACGTCTATACATATCAGTGAGAAAATATCGTAAATGATGGATAGTTAATTGTTAAACCATAGTACTCCAATTAACTTTAAATGAAGAAATATTATCCATTATATTTGAAGAAGGATAGTAAAAGGTTGACGACACTAATGCCACATTATAGTAAACGATGGATAGTAACTCGCGTACTCAAGTAACTGACCGAGAAAATATCATAAATTATGGATAGTTAATTGGTAAACCATAATACTCCAATTAAGTTTAAAATGAAGAACTAGCTATCCATTATACTTTAAGATGGATACTAAGAGGTTAGGTAATAGATAAGGTGGATATAAATAGAGTGAATCATTTAATTAAAATATGGATAATCATACTCCGGATGAATGTAGTGCGTTTAGCATGGAAGATATTAATAATGGGAGTTATATGGATATATTATATGGAAATTAACTTTGTATGTATGTAATATATATAATAATTGTAATGGATATGTAATATTTACTATATTGGTTATATTATATAAGATACTATGGATACATGTAGATCCATATGTGGAAGATATTAACATAGTCACCTTTTGACTAACTATCCAGCAAAACGCATGTGCAACCAAATGGAACATCGACCGCGACGGGGTCCGAGAAAAACAGCAGCATATATCTCAAAAAGAAGGATGGTGAATTGTTATACCAGGAATCCATTATCAGTTGATTTTGCGTAAGAGAAAACCCAAATCAATACAATAAATGGGGCATATCTTCCAAATTTTTTTCAAGGTCTCCAATCTTCGAAAGCAGCGAGTCGACCCTATCCATTAATCGAGCAATTTGGGACTTGTTTGTTTGTTCTTTTATAAATGCCTCCATCTTCATCTTCTCAATTTATTCCATAATTGCCTCGTCCACTTCTTTAATCAACATCCTGAGCCAGACCATACTAACACGAAGTCATACTTTGAAAATGGCATAAGATACATAGGGATATAGAAATTTGCTTGTACGATGATGTTAAAGGAGAACGTTTACATCAGAAATTTTGTAAGGGCATGTGTAGAAGCGCCTCCCTTTGATATTAGTTGAGTTAGAGGTTATTATGAACATCGAAGAGTTGCAATGAAAACTCTTAGGAATACCTAATTCCCGAATAGTTTTCACAACTGGCCTTATACCAGAGACAGGATGTCTCCATTTTCACAGTTTGTTACCTTCTTCACTCATTTCCTATAATAAACTAACATATTTGGTAAAGGATTGAGAGAAGAAGAAAGCTGAGGTTTTGGCGGTGGTTGAGTAGTAGCCTACTTTTTTGGACATCCTACTTATAAAATGATGTAAGTGTATATTTAGGAATGTGTCAAAAACTTTACTATTGTCGTGAAAATTGAAAAGGCAACATTGGTATGGATAGTTTAAAAGAATGCTCGTTGTATAAGATATGCATAGTAGACTACAAAACACGCCGTCCAACGTTAAAATGTAATAAGAAACCCATGTTTGTTCTATATTTGTTAAATCTTAAAGCTGCTACGCAATGTCTTTTCTATTAAGCTATACGTAATAGCCAAGTTGTTCCAAGCATTAGTCGGTAGAGGGCAGGTTTGACTAAAAAGAAAAGAACATAAACTAACAAAAGAAGCTTTTGAATTAAAGTTTTGATGTTAAGTGTTAAACTTCCATTGGTAAACCACGCGCCATAATTAAATATCAAATCTTGTGAGAGTTCAGCTAAAACTCACCGCTCAGTAACTGGCCTACAACCGCAGAATCAAGTTTAGCTGTTGTGGTTACCAATTCTGTTACTGGCTGAAATCGCCACTCGATTCACAGAAGTCAGCGTTGATGCGTGTGCAAGTTTACTTAAGGGGTCCTGAAGGCGTCGTTGCGGTTCGTTCACATGAGGTGTATTCAACAGTCCGACTAGAAAGGCGCCATGACTTCACTTTATTTTCATACGAACAATATTTGTGGAATTACAAATTCAACAGGAAGTGCGTAGAGCACAAAAATCTGTATGCAATGTACACCAAAAGACTTCGCATTGCAGTCAATATGAGTGATCTGGAGACATTTATTGCTATATTATATGAAGTGAAAGATGTGTATCTGCATGCCGAACTCATGTTTATAATTCTCAATTGTGCAAAGGGAAGGAATGCAACTCCAAGTATAAGATCTTCAGATCAAAGCGATCATATGATGAGGCAGTGGCCGTCGGGGAAATTCTACTATACCACGTGCGTGCGGCTGGGCCAATATTGGTGAACAGCTGGAGTAATTCATGGAGCTGCAGCGATTTAGATGACTGTTTGTGGGTTTACACAATCATGGGTGAGATCCTGAAGCATAGCAATGTGTATACATCTGATATATTTTAGCTTTATCTGATGTTTACCATGTGTTTATTAAGATCTTATGGACATTATATATGATGTGTTTTGGACATAAAGATGGGTAACACTAACTAAAAATTGTGTACTAAACGATTTTATGGATACATATTGTGGTCAAAATCGTCAATGGATAGGTAAAACCAGGTTACATGGTATAATCAGTTTGTGTCTATGTATATCTAATATTAATAAGTTGGATAAACAGTTTGGTCCGAGTGTAACTAAATGGATTAAATAACAATTATATGTTGGTACCCTATTTGATTGGGAAAGTATAGAAATGGTAATTTTACTAATAAAGTATTTGAAAAGATGCAACCACACTGGCTGACACATATAGCAGTGCTTTGTTAATGGGGGAACATGTAATATTGTTATTTCGGTATTGAAGTTGACAAACCATAATTCAAATTTTGTGAATAGGTTCATTAAGCGGATTTTTTTTGAAAAGGTAAAGTCTCTATTTTAGATAGGAACAATAAAAAATGTCTGTCGATATGCGAGATTTACCAAATTGCAGGTGGATAGGGATAGTCTAAAATATGATTGGGGATATGTTGGATGCACTATACAGTGGAAGAGTTGGCAGTGGGTCAATGGATAGCTGACAGAAACATTAATGGATAGCTGATAGAGACATCAGTGGATAGTAATGGATAGCTTATGGATACATAACTAAGGAGTTGAACCATAAGAACCATAGGGACAAAAGGGTATAGGAATAGTATGAAATATGATTGAGAGGATATTGGATACATTACTATACTGGAAGCGTTGGCAGGGAGGTTAGTGTATAGCTCATGAATATGTTAGTGTATAGCTCAAGGATATGTTAGTGGATAGCTCGTGGATAAGTTGCTAAGGGTTTTAAAAATATGTACTACGCGGTCCAATTGTATCCAACATATTTCACTAAACTGTTTTAAAATTACAAAACAAGAAAGTGTATGTGCTTGCGTGCATAATTGATGGCATTGGAACTGTAAACTATGATTTGACGGTTTAAAGTAATTCATTAAGTTTAAGGGTGTAATAGCACATTATTCCAACCATTTTTTTTGTTATTCTATTAAATTGATTTATTAATTAAATGGATGGTTGAAGACAGTATGAAAAGCAAATTTGTAACAAAAGATGGATAGGAGCGGGTTTTATATCCAGGTTAATAGGGTGGATAGAACAAAAAGGGCATTAGTAGTTTTTTATGCGATAATGAAGAAGTGTTATACAAAATTTTTAAGCACCCCAAACCGCAGGAATGTCATTTTTCCCATTACCGTCGGCCCAACCACCGGTGCCTTTCTCATTATCACCGCCGACATCGCCCACATTGTGTAGATTGGCACTATCCCAACCGATAGTATCGTGGACACAACGTCTACTAACCCGCCAACGTCTTGCATATTATTGTGGCCCCAATCCCCTGCGTTTTCCGGCTGATCTTCCCTGTAACCCAGCTCAATCAACTTGAAGAAAGTCCCCGAGATTACACGGAACACTGAAGTCTCAATAGCCCAGAAACAAACATGGCACATACCATGACCTTTTATGTTTTCGTTTAACAGGTCAAGCCAATAGAAATGAACGAAGCAAGGGCATGTTGCGATTCTTCCGGGGTCAACAGAGTCCCATATCGTGGTGAGATCGGCCGAGATGTTGATAGGCCAAGTTATTCTCTGAAACTATCTGACATGCCTCCTAAGATCAAAGATAGAACTGCGAGAGAGAAGAGGAATCGTTGAACCAGAATCCATGTCAGGGGAGATGGAACGGCATATGACTTTGTAGCAATACAAAGCGGGCTTGATTCCAACGACGGCGCAGTGTTTGAGGTGGCCAAAGGTGTAAACTCTTTCGTCTGTGTACATGAAATCGGAGATTGCTTTCAAGAACGTTGTTGTTGGATTATTGGAATCTAAACATTCACGTTCCAGACGGAGTATCCCTTGATAGTCGTGTGAGTCGTTATAAGATCAACCTGGAATAGCGTATCCACGTGATCAGCGGCATCTAAAGTGTTCTTCATACATCTCTAATTTTTAAGTGTTCAAGAATGCTTTCGCTATCATTTTTATCCAAAATTAGTCTTCTTATTTCAGCCGGCAGATCGAGAAGATTGAGAGAAGAAGGGACGGGGGGATGAGGATTTCTGTACTCATCTTTGCAGATTAGTTTGGTATGTGTGGAAAGAGCGATAGGGTCGACATAAATGATTTATTGATGTTTTTAGATCGAAATGATTCGTATTACATACAACTTAATTCAATGAATCAGACAAATAATTCCAATGTAAAGACAATACTCTCATCCATGGTCTACCGATTATGCTGGATAGAAATAAGTATAATCGACTAATTAACATCTAGATAGATAGAAATACTCATAATCAAGGTACTAGGCTAGCACACAAAGATAGTTATACACCCGCTATTAGTATTACATGAGTATCCATATATGTAGCTGTAATCTATAATCTGCAACTATTTGCTAATCCATGTAATATTACTTATGTTTCCTTATTTAATATGTGTTCGTGATAAGATGGATAGAGAACATAGAATAAAACATTCATCTTAACTACATCGAATTGAGTTGTTAATAAAACATGATATACGGATTATGTGGGAGTCCAAACCAGATAAGGACAATTAAAGCGGATGTCGAGAGCAAAAGATGGTTAAAACGGAATAAAAGGGTGTACAAAAAGATGATATAAGTACCTAATGATGAAGTAACATACAAGGTAGTTCGTTCTTCAACCAAAAATGTGTGCCTTTAACTGGCCAAACGTCCAAGCGGCTGCACAAATAGACACGGCCACGGCCCATATCAACTGAACCATGTTCATCTTCTCATATACATGCCTCTTAGTACAATAAGCATTATTATTTCTTGCGACCTCCACAGAGATCTCTCTTGCCATCTTGATCGCTAATTCGTCTCCAAACGAATTCAAACACATTTTTAAAACTTTTACGTCATCTTGAATTTTCTTGACATCCTTAGCAACCCTATCCACCTCTTTCATAATGGCGTCATCCACCCACTCGCATAATTGACCTTCACTTTGGTACTGCTTGTAAAAATGATTTTTTTCAAAAAAAAATACTTTACAATAAAAAGATAACTAGAAAAGATAACAAAATCTTGTTTTATCTACCCCGGTTAGCTTCCGGCATTTGAACCACCTCCGGTTAAGGTTGTAACGATTTGTACCATATCCTACTTCATTGCGTTAGCCACACCAACACATGGTTGGGGCTGCGACGCCTATCGACCTACAATGTAATGGTTGGTCAGAAGTGGGGCAAGTTGAATTAACGTGAAGCTCATGATAGTGAAGAATGTATATGAGCGTCTGTGTAGCCTCTTACTTATAACCTGTTCAATATATAACAATACTGATCCTTAAAAGCTACACTAAATGGACAAATAGTATACGTGTATTTGAATCTGTAATGTTTAACAACTCGTTGATAGTTATGTGTAACTATGGGCCCCTGTAGTTTCGTCGTAACTATTATAAACAAATGTAGACATCAGTATCAAGATATTTACACAAATGGAAGATATTAAGTTTTTCTGTATAAATGAATACTGTCAAAAAGTCTTGACAAGATAGCTTAGTAAACCGAGCTTGTAGCAGTTTTTTGCGAAAACTCACATCAATAGTTTCTTTAACGTTTCCCTTCCGAAAAGGGTTACATCAAATCAAAATAATTATGAATCTAAACAATTGTGGGCGTCAAAATCACACAAAAATGCAAAGTCACTAAGATAACTATGTAACCATACGAAGGACTACACGAATGGTTGGACACATAAGTATAAAATACGAATGGCTTTGACATGGAAATTACCATAATTTTGTTAGATACATTAGTAAATTAATAGTCATTGACATCGAAATATACTGGATAATAAGCGGTTCATTGTATCCATAATTTTTGGCAACAATGTATAACACAGTTCCCTCGATAAAGTTTTAAAGATAGTTATACAAAATGAAATCAGGCCTGACTTCAAAATGAGGAAAACAACAGCTATCCAAAATGGTGGGTAGTTATAAACAAAAATATGCAATCCAAAATAATTTTAATCAGGTTTTTAAGTGGCACGGTTGTAATTGTGACCTCCGCATTTGGAACCTCTGTTTGGTGTTGATCGAGGGGTCTTCTCTTTCTGCAAGCAGTTTCACAAAAGACGATTTAGTACAATTAAAAACACTATATATAGATACATTTAGGTTTGAGTTATTTCCTTTTATTAGCCGATCGACGGATACCTTCCTTCCTTAGGTCTATCAGATGGTTTGTTGACATCTGGTGGATACAAGTCATGGTTGCGAACATCAGCCAGAATATCACAGTCGTTGGGATTTCCCCTGGGCTTACCACTCTTTCGTAGGTTTCTCTCCACATTGATGTCTTGTAATGTGAGTCGCATAAACTCGTGTAGCTTAAATCAAGGCTGTCCGCAGCTATTAACGCATTGCCACATGGGATTTTGAGCTTGTCGAATATCTTGCATGGACTAGGAACTAACCAAAATACTTATTACAAATCATTTTTGAAATTTTGGCTCCCCTAGAATATTCTGGACAAAATTTAGACCAAGTCTCTCGCCATTTTGTCACGATCACTTGCCCCACTATACACCTTCTTTCAGTTGTGAAATATACATGTCGTGTACAAAACTTGTGTACATATCCAATCAAACTTGTGTACAGATCCAACTTGTGTACACAACTTGTGTACAGATCCAACTTGTGTACACAACTTCTAGTCCTAAATCGTCAATCAGTTGTTCAAAAAACACAAATAATTTTCTTTAATTTCATAATCCGCAGTTCCCCAAGCAAAAGTAAAAATTTGATCATTAGGATCTCGTCCACAAGCAACAACAAAAAATCATGCCATACTCCAAACATTATCGACGAAGAAGATGAACACAAAACATGCATGCCATACTCCAACCAACACAACTAACACATTTAATTCACTAATAGTCGACTACAACTTATTAACAATTGTTAAGCCTACATCATTAAAAGTCTACGACCACTCAATAATAACTTAGGTCTATCTTACATTATAAAAGTCTACAATATAGTAGATTAAACAATTATACCGTATAACATAAACGTTTACAATACAACATTAAGTCTACAAACTAAATATAAATATGCAATAACGTTTGATAAATATGCTACATCTACGACGTTTTCATCTTCCCTATGAAATCTACTATAACGACATGAAAGTTTACAAGGACAATAATAACTCTACTATGGAAATATAAATCTACAACTACATATGATATATCTGCCACCGCTTTAAGGTATTCAACATTCCTAAAAATCTACAACCACTTGGTGAGAGTCTTCGAACTCGAGGATTAAGTCAGCAAAGGCAAAATAAATCTACTTCCATATAATTTAAATCTGCCAATCGGTTAACAAATCTACCAATCAAAAAACATAAATACAAAACAAGTCTCGAATCAATTGCTTTTTCAAACAAATTTGATGTCATACATAATAAATCTGCAAGATATGCGAAAAATCTACATCAGTTTCCAAAGTCTACAACAACTTAAAATAAGTCTACCGGCCACTAAAAAATCTAGAAATCCATAAAAAAAAAACTACGGTCCTAAAATCAAGTCTATAATGTAAAAAAAAATCAACAATCTTAAAAAAAAAGTCTACACTCCAAAATCAAGTATGCAACGAATTTATTAAGTCTACAGACCAAACAACAAGTCTACTATTAAAGATTAGTAGACTTAATTTGGTAGCCTTCTTTCAAAATTTAGTAGACTTATTTCAAAATTTCAGTAAACTTAAAATTTCATTATTCGAAGTTTCGTAATATCATTTTTAAAATACATGCTCAGAAAAGGTAATATAGGTACAAAAATTGTTTATGTAATAAAAATTTTCAATGTTATTTAAATAATAAAATGGATTTCCAAGGTTGTTTAAGCTAACTTCCCTTTTAAAATAGATATATTTTTTCCTCTTCATTCCTTCAAAATCATTTCTCTAGAGGAAATATAGAACAATTTTTGTCCTCAACAAAATTGAAGAGAAATGAGGAAAATTTAGTTGAAATTCGTTTTTAATTATTAAATAATTTATAATATTATTTGATAATATTAAATTATTTTTAATAACATTTATTATTTTTATAAATTTTATTTTTATTCCTTTTTTATTTTTTATTTATATTAATTTTTAGTAACACATTCATCTTATAGTCATCAGTCACTCTAAATGTTGTTCAGAAAAAAAAATCACCAATTCTAAAATTTTCATTATTAATTTCATTTAATTCATTTTACTATTCATTATATTTTTCATTTTCATGGTCGCCAGTCGAAACCTTAGTCTTTTTAACTTGTTTTGAAATTATCTAGTTACTAATATGTTTTAACTAAAACCGTAAAACCAACATGTAAAATCAACATGTTAATAAGATTATTAGTATTTATATTTTTCTAAATACATTTTTACTACAATCAACCCGATTTTATATAAGAAAAAAAAAATATATATATATATATATATTAACCCGTTTTTTACCTAAATTAACTCGTTATTAAAAAAACAATTAACAGTGAATTATTATTTTTAACCCTTTTGCAAATGTCTAAATATATATTTATTTTGACGGAATAAACTTTAAAATTAGTAATTGTAAAAAACATCACCAAGTCTCACTATATGATTGAATAATATAGATATATATATTGAATTATTTTTAATATTTTAGTTTTATAAAGTTCAAATATAGTGACCTAACTTTCTCATATTTTAGTGTTTGTCAAAATTAAAAATTTAGATTTTTATAAATTAAATTTTTATAATTTTTTTTAATTTTACGTTTGAGTATTTTCATGTTTTTATTTTTTTATTGGTTGAAATATATTTTTGTGTTAGTTTATGTGTATGTTTACCAAAATTTGATTTTATCATTTATAAAAAAAAATTGATGCCTTAAATTATTTAATTATATTTATCTTTGGATTTGATAGTTTTTTTATCATATATTATTTTATTTGAATTAGGGAAGTGGTATCCTCTATTTTATATTGTTTGACTACATGTTTAATATTTTTTTTTTGGAGATAAATTTGCGAGAGGTAATGTTATATAAATTGTAATTAGATTATTAATATGTAATGGCATTTTATATAATATAACGTGGGCAAATCGCATTAATAGCACAAAAACATGACTTGTCAAAAATATAGCACCAAGGAAGAAAAATCATAAAAATAGCACAAAAACATGTTTTGTCACTAAATTAGCCCTAACCCTAAATCTTAAATACTAAACCCTAAACCCTAAATACTAAACCCTAACCTTGAATAATAAACCCTAAACCCTAAATACTAAACCCTAAACCCTAAATAATAAACCCTAAACCCTAAATAATTAACCCTAAACCCTAAATTATATAATGCTATAAAAGTCTTTGTAATTAAAATAATGCTAAAAATGTGAATTATTTTCCTTGGTGCTATATTTATGATAAGGTATGTTTTTGGTGCTATTTTATGACTTTTCTCATATAACGTATGAGTAAATGTTAATTCTATATTACTCTTATGTTTTAATAGATTAGATCCTTAATATGTGATGACATTTCGTGTAATATAACACATAAATAAAGATTAGTTTTATATTGGTATTCTGTTTTAATGTTTTAATAGATTAATATCATTTATATGTAATGACATTTTATGTAATATAACACATGAGTAAATGTTAATTACATATTGCTCTGTTTTAATAGATTAAATGCACATGCTTAAGCTTGCTAAATAGCAAAAAATAAACAATAAGTTAAAAAATCTATTTTCAATTGTAACGTATGGGAATGGCGACTAAAACAGCGATTTAGGGTTATGATTTCGTGGTGGAGATGGATCTCGATTTGGGCAGATTCTGATGGCTATGCAGATTGCAAACTATGTGGGGTTCATGGATTCGGTTGTTACGGTCAGGATTGTGGTTCGTACATGAGATTAATAGCGAATAAACAAGATCCGGAGGAGCAACCTAAGAGCTATACGATACGATACGATCCGATACGATCTGCGGAAGTAAGTACGGACGATTCATCAATTGGGAAAAGAGGATTGTGGATCTCTGATTCAATTACAGGCGAATCAAGGTACAGGTTTTTAGATCTGGTTTGGGGTTGCAGGATCTACGATGATAGTGTTTACTGGGGTCTGGTTAAGACAACTTGCATTGGATTTTGGTCTAAGATGGCGACCATTATCAGAAGCCTATTTTGGTTTTGCTTTCTTTTGTTTTGCTTCATCTATATGAATAAGAGTACTGGTCTTTTGGTTCAAAATGCTTATGGTTATTTTGGGATAAGAATTTGCTGGCCCGGCGGTTTACCCCTAAGAAATGATGCTAATATGGTCTATGATAAAGATTCTGGTGATGTGGGCACAAAGTATGGATGCAGGAGTTTAGTTGGGGATGTACTTCCAACAAGGGTGCCCCTGCTTGCTGAAATTAATGCTTCAGGTCAAAGGTTTAATACCAATGGTTTCAAGTCTGGTGGACAAGAGAGTTGGATGAAAAGATTCACAGAAAGGAAGGTGGTTTTATATGTTAATTTTTTGGAGTCTGATTGGCAGGAACATATGGCTGTTCTGGAGCAACATGGTGCATCGAGTGGTAGGATAATGGATGCCTTGGTATCTACATTGGTGTTTTGGTTGGTTTTGAACACTGTTTTACAGTCTGGAGCATGGATTCATGATGGTTCGTATGACTATGATCGAATGACCTTTTATCCTTGTCTTACAGTGTATAGGACTCTTGATTTTGGCTCGATTCTGGTTTCTTTATTAGGATATGATTTATTTAGGAATATACTGTCATCAGATATGTCATTGGTGGGTGCACACCAAGATATAGATCGCTGCTGGAGTTTTAAGGAACCAACAATGAGAGTGGTGAGCTTGGCTTACATACAAAAGGATTCAGAACGAGTTATTTGTTCCGTGATGATTGCGGTGGGATCCTTGGAAAAGATGGGGGACGATTCACACAAAACAAGGAACCGGTTCCAAATCTGGAAAGCTAAGAATGCAGTTTCTGTCCACGAGGTAAGTGTATACAGAAAGACTAAGGAACTGTGGTTATGTTGTAAAAATCCCAAGCGGACTTATGGGTTCAGGTATACTGAGGTCTATGGAAGGCTACGATACAAGACTATGAGCAAGTTAAGGTTTTTGTGGTTTAGAACAAACTTGATAGAGTATGGTAACAATCGTTTTGTATTCCTGAAGATTATTATGATGCTGGTTAAGGTTTGTTTAGGAGGCTCATTTCCGGGAGATTTACATATATTTGTGATTGAATTGGGAAACTGGTATAGGTACTGGTGGGGATTGTTGTTAACGCATAGGGAAGCCATATTAATGAGGTTTAGTTTAAATTCCCATAAAAAGTTGCATAGTTTTGGATGGTGGGACATGAATATACAAACTTTTGGTTAGAAGAAAGTGTTAATGCTTTGTTTTACTCTAAGGGGATTAGATTGAACTATGTGCAACAGCATATATTGGGAAAGATTTTAGAAGACAGCAGATTATGGGTTTCTTGGTACATCATAACTATTTGGATGAATTTTGTATA
Source organism: Orychophragmus violaceus (assembly GCA_030180135.1). Classification (NCBI taxonomy): domain Eukaryota; kingdom Viridiplantae; phylum Streptophyta; class Magnoliopsida; order Brassicales; family Brassicaceae; genus Orychophragmus; species Orychophragmus violaceus. The sequence continues at coordinate 81,299,685 of CM058232.1, read as the reverse complement.
TGTAAGATGCAGTTGGATACGAGAGGCAGAAGTAAATGGAGATTTTCGGGTACCGATTATGGAGGCCATTAAGGATGAGGTATCACTACTAGGCCCGGCCAAGAATGTATTTCTTTTGAAAGTATGGGGTTATGATTTATGGTACTGTAGATGGACGGGTAAAAATTTCACAAAATGGTGGGAAGGATATTGGCGAAGAAAATTTCGGTACTGGAGGGATAACAAGAGGAAGCGGACAGGTAACTGTTTGTTCGTATCATATGGTGGCAGCAGAGAACATAAATTTGATGGTCGTTGGGAATATAAATTATGGTATTGGAGGAACAACAAGAGGAAGTGGATAAGGTGGTGTGTAGACCTACACTTACGGATTGGTACTGAAATTGATTTAATTCTCAGATATCAGAATATAGGAGACGATCTATTCTAATAATTATAATGAGGATTTTAAGTTGGAATGGTCAAGGAATGGGAAGCAAATGGACTATAAGTTATTTGCGGGAGATTTGGCATAAACATAGACCGGATTTCTTATTTCTTTCGGAGACCAAACAAGAATATGGATTCACACAAAAGTTTATGGGTCATTTTGGATATGATAAGATTTTTACGGTAGAACCAAGAGGCACAAGTGGAGGTCTGGCTTTATATTATAATAATGATTTTAATGTGGATATTATTTATTCTAGCAATAGAATTATTGATGTTGAGGCGGATATACAAGGGAATAAGGTATTTATTTCTTTTGTATATGGTGAGCCGGTACAAAAATTAAGAGATCAAGTATGGGAGAGATTAACACGATTTGGTTTAACCAGGACAAAACCATGGTTTATTATAGGGGATATGAATGAAATAACAGGAAATCATGAAAAACAGGGAGGAACAGTACGACATGTATCAACGTTCGTGTCATTTAATAATATGATCACAGATTGTGGTTTAATAGAATTCCCATCAATTGGAGACTCACTCTCTTGGAGAGGGTGGAGGGGAAAGCAACTTGTAAGGTGTAAATTGGATAGAGCTTTGGCCAATGAGGATTGGCACACGATATATCCTTGCTCCTATGTGGAATATTTGGGAATGATAGGTTCGGATCATCGACCGATATTGGCAAATATAGAGGAAAAAGTACAAAAAAGACGAGGACAATTCAGATTCGATAAATGCTGGGTGGGGAAAGATGGCCTATTGGAAACAATAAAATTAGGATGGGAGATTAACGAGGATGGTCCAGATGTGGATTTGGTTACTAGGATAAGCAGGTGTCGACATGAACTGTCGAAATGGAGGAAACAAAAGTTGCCATATAATAAGGATAAAATTAATGAACTACAACAAGCCCTTGAGGAGGTCCAAAAAGATGATACACGAACACATGCAGAGGTTATGGAAATTACAGGAAAACTTAAGGAGGCGTACAGAGATGAAGAATCATTTTGGCAACAAAAGAGTCGGAATCTTTGGCATACAGAAGGCGATAGCTATACAAAATTCTTTTTCGCATTGACGAAACAAAGAAGAGCGCGTAACAGGATAGTGGGGCTCCATAATTCTAATGGGGAATGGGTAACAAAGGAGACTGAGATAGAACAAGTAGCGGTTGAATATTTTGAGGAATTATTTACGTCCACCAACCCTGAGGATTTTGAGGAATTCCTACAGGAGATTCCGGCATCAATCAATTCGACAATGAATGAGACATTAACAGCTATGGCCACAGAAGATGAAGTAAGGAGAGCACTGTTCATGATGCACCCAGAGAAAGCACCAGGGCCGGATGGGATGACAACACTATTCTTTCAGCAATCGTGGCCGATTGTGAAGAAAGAAATCACACAATGGGTCAATATGTTTATACATGAAGGGACTCTGGACCCACGGATAAATACTACAAACATTTGTTTGATACCCAAAACGGAGAGGCCAACAAGAATGACGGAACTGAGGCCAATAAGCCTTTGTAATGTGGGATATAAGATCATTTCTAAGGTATTATGCCAACGGTTGAAGAGGTTTATGCCAAGTCTGATTTCGGAGACGCAATCAGCTTTTGTTGCCGGAAGACTGATTTCAGATAACATTCTCATCGCGCAGGAGATGTTTCACGGCTTAAGGACAAATAAATCATGTCAAGGAAAATTTATGGCAATCAAAACGGACATGAGCAAAGCATACGACCGGATTGAATGGTCGTTTATTGAGGTTCTTCTTGGAAAAATGGGATTTGCAACAACATGGATTGACAGGATTATGAAATGCATTTCTACTGTTAAATATAAGGTACTTATTAATGGACAACCACATGGTTCCATAAGCCCGAAGAGGGGACTCAGACAAGGTGACCCTTTATCACCATATCTGTTTATCTTGTGCACGGAAGCACTGATATCAAATATTAAGAGGGCAGAACGGGAAAAACAATTAACAGGGCTAAAGGTGGCCAGGAAATGCCCATCGATTTCACATCTTCTATTTGCCGATGACAGCTTATTCTTTTGCAAAGCTACAAAGGAGGAATGCGAGACGATTTTAAGGATACTTAAAAGCTATGAGAAGGTTTCCGGTCAACAAATAAATTTCACAAAATCATCCATCCAATTTGGACATAAAGTAGCAGAATTCGTCAAGGAGGAGATGAAGACGATTCTGGAAATCAGTACGGTGGGGGGCATGGGGATGTACTTGGGAATTCCTGAATGTCTGAGCGGATCGAAAACACAGATTTTTGGTTACCTACAGGATAGACTATCTGGGAGAGTAAATGGTTGGACAACTAAGTTACTTTCCAGAGGGGGTAAGGAGGTTATGATCAAAGCGGTTGCAACGGCTATGCCGAATCACGTGATGTCATGTTTTCGGTTACCAAAAACGGTAACATCAAAACTAACAAGTGTGGTCTCCCGATTCTGGTGGAGCTCTGGGGGATCAAATTCAGGAATGCATTGGGTGGCATGGGACAAACTCTGTAAGGATAAGAAAGATGGTGGCATTGGATTTCGGGCTTTCAGGGATACTAATACCGCATTCCTGGCAAAGCAATTATGGAGACTTATGGAAAAACCAGAAATTTTATTCTCAAAAGTTTTCAAGGGAAGATATTTTCGGAATACGGATCCTTTAGATCCGATAAGATCATACTCACCATCTTTCGGATGGAAGAGTATTACTTCTGCTCGATCTCTGGTTAATAAAGGACTTATCAAAAGGGTGGGAACAGGAGCATCCATTTCAATATGGAATGACCCTTGGATTCCAGCCTATCGCCCGAGACCAGCAACACAAAAACCAAACACTTCAAGTGAGTTACTTACGGTGGATCAATTAATTGACCATCAAAAACAAATCTGGAATAAAGAGTTGATCGAGAGGGTTATTGACCCTGAGGATGCAATTCTAATTGAGAGTATTCCATTTAGTCGCTTTGATCGGCCGGATTCGTTGGGATGGCATTACACAAAATCTGGAAGGTATACGGTTAAGTCAGGATACACCACAGAGAGAGATATACCGGACTTTGGAGAAAAACTACCGGTGTGGGGACCAAACATTAAATCTTTACAAGCTTTCTCTTGGAAGATAAAATGTCCCCCGAAGTTAAGGCACTTTATATGGCAGGCCCTGACAGGCTGTTTATCGGTAACAAGGAATCTCAACACAAGAGGTATCAAGTGTGATACACGATGTGTTCGTTGTGGAATGGATGAGACAATAAACCATGTTCTGTTTCAATGTCCACCAGCCAGACAAGTTTGGGCGCTATCCAAAATTCCAACAAACCCGAACACATTCCCTTCGGAGTCTTTGTTTACAAATATGGATTACCTTTTCTGGAGAATACCAGCGGATCAACATAAAGAAAGCTATCCATGGATTCTATGGTATATTTGGAAGAGAAGAAATGATATGGTATATAGTCAGATTGATAAAGGCCCTCCGGACACAGTCAAGATGGCAGAAATAGAATCAAATTTATGGGAAGAAGCTCAGTTGCATGCAACTAAGGAATCAGAGATAGAGCCTATTGGTTTAAGATCAATTGGAAATGAGTTGGTATATTTCGGTAAATGGTGTTTCGTGGATGCCTCGTGGAAAGAGGGGGCGAGGTCAATAGGCCAAGGATGGTATAGTTGTCATGAAGGTGGCGTAAATGGTATGATGGGAGCAAGGAATGTCAGACAAAGTCGGACACCACTTCATGCGGAATTCGAAGCTCTAATTTGGGCTATGGAATGGATGAAGATTTTACAGCAACCTCATGTAACATTTGCAACGGACTGTTCAGACCTGGTTAAGATTGTGTCGGAACCAGAAGAATGGCCAGCCTTCGTAGGACATATCGAAGAGTTTGATCAAAGGAAGGGGTACTTCTCACCATTCAATATCAAGCATATACCTCGAGCAAAAAATATGACAGCAGATGGACTCGCACGAAAAGCACGTCTTAGGCAGTCATGGAGTTTTCATGTTGGACCGGAGCCACCATCATGGGAAATAGATAATTAGGTTTTTTTTAATTACCATTGTTGTCAAAAAAAAAAAAAAAAAGCTTGCTAAATAGCAATGTAATTGTATTATAATCCAAAAAATATATTATCGAGAACATAATTATTTGTTCAAGCCAATGTTTTTTTTGTTAATCCAGGGGTAGATCCCAGATCAATTGATCCAGACTAATCCCCTGGGCCCAGTCAGGCCGCAGGCCAGCTTCACCTGGGAGGTTTTTCCCTAGGCCGAGGCCCAGTACCCGCGTTGTGAGCAGAGGAGGCATTTTTGTTTCCGCCTGGAGTTCAAGCCAATATTTTAAGCCAGAAAATTAACTATCCATCTAAAGCAAATTAAACCAAGGTAAACTCAGTATTATCGTATGAACTAGTACATGTGTTTTGCTTGTGTAAGAAAACCACAAAGGATCTGTCGAGCATTTCTCTCAAGCAGAAAGCAGTTATGTTCAACCACTTCCTATGACTCAAACATGTACCGATTATATTCCCAAAAATTATATCATATCATCACAATCTTTACTTAAATAATCTATATCTCTTGGGTTTTTGACAAACTCTATGGATATTACCGATTCGAATTCGGAGTCGAAGCTCATTTCATGAATGTCTCAACTAATGCCTCTCCATGATATTACCGATTTTGAGTGAGAGCTCATTTCACTCAATTCTCAATTGTGGCATCTTTACGTCGTCGGCGACCGTATGGATCCATAGTGGTAGTCGACGACCATGTCACTGATTATTCAAACTGTATAAATAGAAGTAGCAGCCGCGATTGTAAATAACACACAGAATATAACAGTGAAACAAGGAACTGTCGCAGGAAATGGACGCAGATGTTGGTATTAGTGAAAACTTTGAATCGCTGATATTTGATTGCGACGGAGAATCCGTCTTTTTACGTCGCTGCGACTAACCTCAGGCCACTCTTCCGCATAAGAGTCATGACCTCTCTACATACTTGAGTGTTAAGCAACCTTATTTATATTTTTTTTTTTGCTCGCACGATTTGATCGCTGCGTTCAATAAACGAACATGGCCGTAGTCGACGACCATGTCACTGATTATTCAAACATCCTCTTCATCTAGAAACACATACTCCATCTTGTGTTGAAGATGGGCAGTAAAACTAGAGAATGGTATTGCTGGGATGAAGATCTCAGAAACGTATTTTATTGTTGTTTGGTCTGCGATTATACTATGAACATAGCATGTGTGGAAAAAACAACACTGTTATCAGTTCCCAATCCGAAGTGGCATGAGCATCCATTTGCTCTGTTTCCAAGAAAGGCTACCTTTCTTTGCAGCGTCTGAGCATTGGCCAATTCAAACTCTTTTCTCTACATCTGTTCTCCTGTGACTTTGTGGCTCATCTAATATGTATTTTACTATGTGTCCTAAGGATATCTCACCATCAAATCGTCTCTATTATACCCCATCTTTTGACGAAGCAAATTGGTATGTTTCCGAGCAAGATTTTTTAGGTCCTCTATCTCAATATCTCTGTGAGCGTCCGCTTCCGAGTTGCTCGGGGTATCAGTGGCGAGAGGTGGACTGTTGGTCTCTCCAGTCGGTTGTGTTGTAAAATTTGAGAGTATTCGTCTGCTCTGTTCTATGTTTGGAGTTGGTAACCCATCAAAAAGAACTCGTTGAAGGCATGGTGTGAAGATACTCAATCGGGGCGCGGCTGCATGGTGGCCTGACGATTGCAGATTGTTTATCTGTCCCTGGCACAGTGCTTGTGCTGTTGCGAGTTGGTCGAACCGATCATTACTCCCTCGAGAAAGCTCGTCCACTTGGGTCATGAGAGCCTTTAGTATGGCGGACATGTTTTGCTCGTCGGATTGGTTTTTGCGACCTGTTGAGTCTTCTCGGTACCCGTAGGTACCTCTGTGTCTGCGGGTTAGATGATCGGGTTCGTGACCTAGGAGATGCGACGTGTCTTGTCGGTTGACCCTTCGTTTGTGAGATCGTTCCTGAGCCGAATTTGTCTGAGAGTGTGGTGAGGTCCTTGCTAGCTGGGGGTCCCGTCATCGCCGAGCTTGTCTGTTAGTGATGAGAACCCTTATTTCCCCACAAACGGCGCCAATTGTGATAATTGGGTTCGTCACAAAGGTTGAATGCTTGTCTTTCTAGGTTAGAGTTAATGTGCTCGGTGGAAATCTATGGGTCAAGGATTATCTTTATAAGAGAACAGACTAAGGTCGAGAGACGAACAGAAAAGTTTAAGGTCTTCGAGAGACGAGCGTATTTATAATTGATAAGTAAAAGAGAGGTCAGAGATCGAAGATAGATTATCTCGGGTTACAATTTGAGACGTGTGAATTCTAGAGAGAGAAAGTAATGAAGTGCACAAATCCCAATAAGTAACATTAATGTACAGTGCAGAGACCTATTTATAGTAAAATACAGTCTTACTTTTGTATGAGCCGTTGACTCCTTGTCGAGCTTGTGACGAATGGGCCTTACTTCAGGTGAAAATGGGCCAAGCCGACTACGTTTTGTCTATTAGTTAAGCCGAGCTTCCCGGGGGTTGTGAGCCGAGACAAGTTGGAATTGTTTTTGTGAGCCCAGCTGAGCGTGGCGAGCATTAACCAGCCGAGCGTGCTTTGTGTTCGAGTTGTGTTTGATTATGAGCCGAATTTGTTTCTGTTGGGTCGACTAATATCCAAAGAAAAGGTATGGGGCCGGGCTAAGTAGATATGTGCTAAACCTATGTATAACATATATCAACTTATAAATCCATATGCTCATTGTACCTTGTGAGAGTCAAAACTTGCACTGTCCAAACTTGTTGAACTAAACTTTTAGGAAACAGAAATCTCAAAAGTAAACACACCGAAATAGGAACCCGAAGGATATTTTATTGATAACAGACCAGAAAAGAGGGTACAAAAAGGCTTAAAGAAAGTTATAAGTTCTAAGTCTATATGCTCAGGTTTTTCGAGATGCCTAAGTCGTAGGAAGTTCATCTCCTTATATAGATGTGGCAAGTCGGCTTCGAGGATCTTCCTCCGCAAGATATTCGGAAATCTTCATGTTCTCGTCTTCTTCCATTTCCGTAGATTTACATTTTCAGCTCGGATTTTCCTCTTCTGCTCGGAGATCACTATAAGAAAACAATGTTTTTGCAACTGGAACTTGCGACTATATTTGTAGTCATAACATTTGGTGACTATTAGGGGACAATATTGCTACTATTTTGCGGCTACAGATATATGGACGTGTATTAGTCGCTAATATACGACCAAAAATGATTTTCCCAAATTTAGTCGCCGATCTATGACTGATTAACGACCATTGTCGAGACCGGAAACATCAATCAGGGATAGTGGGTAATATGACGACTATTTTGTATCTGATGTGAAAAGTCGTAGAAAAATCGCAAATTGGTCACTATATGGGTGACTAATTTGCTACTTCATGTATAGTAGTAACAAAGTCATTTATTTGTCTCTATTGTTACGACTAATATGCAACCCATTATTCATGTCGCAAACTGGCATTGGATGTAAAGCAACTGACCTGTTTAACAACAAGTTGAGAGTCTCCATAGGCCCTCACGTGTGTGTAACCTTTTTCTAAAACAGCCTCCAAAACACGATTCAAACCTCCATATGCGGCAACGTTGTTTGTTGTATTGTCTAATCCTTCACAGTAGGAGGAGATGACAGATCCATCTGAATCACGCAGAACAGCTCATGAACCAACTCGTCCAGGGGTTCCTTTTGAAGCTCCATCAAACTCAATGGTACAATATTTCTAAAAACATACATATTGTAATTTAAATAAGATGCAAAGATCAATATCGAAGTTCGAACCTAAAGTATCTCGTGCTTCATAATCGGATTTTTTTTAGGTAACGAGTAGCTGTTTTTCCTAATGTAAACACATTGACACGAGCAGATTAACGGAAGAAAATTATTCAATATATAAGAGAAGAATCAAAATCAGAAATGATGAAGGGAGTGAAAGTGTTCTTACCTTTCCCTAATCCATTTCTCTTGTCGTCTCCGTTTTCTTTGCGATGGGAGAGCCGAAATTCCGAGGTTGTGATGGTTAGGGCATTTCGACGAAAGAAAGAAAGACTGTCTAAAATTTTGAGAGGATATCATGGTTAAGGTATCTGGATCGGTTAATGATAATTTACCGTGGCATTTTGTTTAGGCTCCGCGCCGATGCGTGGAATTTCCAAAATAGTAAAATTTTATAATTCGGCATGCATACTCTTTTCATGTTTAATATCAATGAACAAAATTTTAAAATATCACAAGTTACTAAATTTTAATCAATGTTTAATATCATTGATTATTGTATCAATTTTTGGATATCATGGAATACGACTAAAATACTAAGTTACTAAAAAAAACCAAGTTGACAAAAAAAAAAAAAAAATACTAGAGAAAACCATTAAAAAAGTGCGGGTTATAATTAAAAATTTAATTTAAATTCATAAACCATAAGTATATTGTTCACTTCGCAAATCCAACAAACCACATTCAACATTCTTAACATAGAGGAGGCTTAGAATTCCTGAACAAAACAAAAATCATATTAAAACAATAACACATAAGATTGCAAAAAAAAAAAACATAAACATCAATACTATATGACCATGAGTTGTGAGGTAAATACCTCTGGACAAAATCACAGAACTCTTCAACTTCATACACATCAAAGCGTCTCTCAGAAACTCGTTGAATTGCCTCCAACTTCACCAACCCTAATCAACAACAAAAAAAATTCCTTTTACATTAACTGGAACGAATTTACAAAAAGGTTTTATGTTTCATCATACCAACACTGTTATTGGCGATATTAAAGCACTGGAATAACCATAATAATATCCCATTCAGACTTTTTCTCCATGCCTTAACCAGCCTAACAACAAGATCATCATTGGCCACATAATCCAATGACTCGTTTCTGCCAATATTTACTACAAATCAGCTTTCAGACATTCTAAGAATATTGTACATGAAATAAAATAATATTTTACTTACTCCAAATCTCTAATTCTGAATTTTACTTGAAGACGTTTCCAGAAATAAGTTTTGGGATCATTTGCAGTAACCACTGGATCTCTTACGAAACCATCATTCCCAAGCACAACACCAATCAAATATATATCTCAAACAAAACACCAAACAATAACCAAATCATATTAAAACAACTAAGTCTCATAAAACTTGTAATCTTAAATCCAAAAAACTATAACGATTGGATATGTGCTAATTATAATGCCATTTGAACACCATGTATAGGCTTCATGTCTAAGTAGTGCTGGACATTAGGTTCGACACAGAGAAAATAAACACCACACTCAAACTGGTTCGACACTGAAAGAATAAACTATCTGTCAAGCGGTCAAACATTGGCATATCAATGATATGAACATTATCCCATTGTACCCACTGGCTCTCAAATTCCACCAATCACTCGAAGATTTCAACGTAATCACCCCAAATTTTTCCTTATATCCTTTGGCCCTATCGGTAAAAAGTGCAAGACTTAAAACTTTAAACAACGTAAGAACGGAAGTTTATACAGCACATGAACTGTGATAGAGAGATAACTTTTTCATCCACCAAAATTAGTTTGATGGTTTCGCCGGAGAAAACCCTTTGATACATCCAACACTGAAGAACCTTCGATCTCAATCTCCATTTCGTCGTCGACTTGTTGATCTCCGAGAAGAATTGGTATTGCCTTTGTGCCATTGGTTTTTTGCAATAGATAATGTTAGACGAAATGAATTTGAGAAACTCTCTGCACTTGAGAGAGGTGATAATGGTTAGGGTATTGGCGGTTTATGGTAATTTAGGCGCCATAAATATATTGGATAGTGTATAGTGTTGTGAATAGTGTTACACCAAATATTGTGTGACACTTTTCACAAAACACTAGAAAAATAATTTCTCTAGTATTTATTCTATTTTTTGTCAACCTTGTATTTATTCTATTTAATCACTTAAGTTTTACAATTTGAACTCTTTGTTTTGTATATCCTCAATTTTCCTTAGCATGAATATTATTAACCTTTGCAAAAAGAAATCTTGCATTGCCAATGTTGATAGCTAACAAATCTTGCATGACATAATGACTATGTTAGCAAGATATTATATAAAGTAGACTAATAATTAATACTTAACATATAGGGTCTACATTCGGCTTCATGCCCTCACACAACCGACATTAGTGGATAGGTGATTATCTAGGGTACTTTGAAATATACGATAATCTAGGTTATTCAAGTTAAGTAGATTTTTTGTTTCTTTATTTTATTAATTATTCTTGTGTGGGATAGTGAATAGTCGCGTCTTTATATACGGTTATAAAGAAGAAGAAAATCATTCAATCAAATTAGGGACTAATTAACACCCCTTTCTTAACATCTTGACCCACCTATTCAAAACCAGTAAAAGTCAACCGCTTCGTTAACCCAAACTACAACAACATTCCTATGGCTTATGTGTACTGGCCATGGCATCAATACGTTCAGCCTTACTGTGAAACCCGCTCATTAATAAGAAAATGTAGAGCAATCATCCCATGTGACCTTCTAGTGTTGCCTGATGATGTGATAACGAAGATACTCACCCGTTTTTGTGAGCGGAACATGCAAGATATCTTTCATTCGAAGATAGCTTGAAAAGCCTTGAATTAGAAGACGGAAACACATGAGTTCTTCAACTCGGTAAATCTAATATAGATGGCATACTATTTTTGGGATCCGGGATTTGAATGGACAAAATTCAATGAAAGCTGCTACGACGCAGGCAACACATCAGCCATCCTTCTCAAAGGAATCTCAGATTTTTTCTTCGATAAAATGAGAGATGAAGGTCTCACACGCATAAAGGTGGCTCCAAAAGATGGATGCATCTTAAGCAAGTAAGTGAATGGATGCATACGCAAAGTCTTCGGGGAAGACAGAGATGATGAACTCTTCAGTAGATATGAATTTAATCGAGAAGACACAGTGCAACTGCGATTAAAACTACCTCGTCTAGATCATGGTTCCTGGGGAAGTTCGCTTCCTGATTGGTTCAAAGCGAAACATGACGAAAACAGTATTGATCGTTTGCGACACTGCCAATGTTCTATCTTCGACCCTTGGCGCTCTGGGTGGCCAATGTTTAAGCTATTGCGACCAATGTTTATGGATTATGCAGACTGCTTTCTTCTGCAGAATGAAAGATAACAACTTCTCATGATTTCCCTGTAACCAATGATGTCGTATTTATGTATGTTTTGCTAAATTCACATTAGATGTTTACCCATACCAATATCTACTATTTTGTATCTACTACAACTTATAAAAATATCTAGTATTTTTTTTGATGGTTCAGCATTATTGCATCCCAAAGAAAACACTTGAAACAGTGAATTACTCAAATAACTAAACACTTTATGAAGGAATTTCTAGCAGTTCCTAATCAGATTAGCAACCGTAGGTATAAATTCCAAGCCTAGGATCTAGGGTTCAGGTATATTGAATCATTAGATCTCGAAATTACCTGGTGATTAGTAGCGCAAGATGAACAAATAATCGAGATCTTAAAGCGCCTCAAGTGCTGCGCCTCTACTGGTATCCACACGCACACAAACTGGAACGGACGGGATGCTAGTGCCGTTAGAGATCAGATCTCTTAGGAGGTTTTCAGTTTCTTTCTGGTGGCTGTGTATTAGATTGGATCTGCGTAGAAGTCGACCATATATCTTATATATGTTGACTTATACCACGACCTAATTAACCAAGGATTAAACCGATTTTAATTAAGTCATCCGCGATCTGTGTCGATCGATACACTTGTTGCGTCGATCGACACTGCCTCAGAAACTCGATATTGAATGCATATCAAATCTGCATTTACCAGATCATTACATTAATGATCAACCTCATATACTATGTCCAGTTTACTTAGGTGGGTGACCCTGTAGGATCATATAACACTAGCAATGATTTCTAAACTCATTGATCATAAGTGGCTTCTAGCAAAGCATTATGATTGTCCAATGTTATATGACTGTCTCATCTCGACAATACAACTTTCATTTAGAGTGAGTACAATAGATTTCAAAACATTCCCAACAATCTCCCACTTGTACTGGAATCATCTATTCCTATAATCCCTTTGTCTCTATATCTCGATCTGGCATAAGGCAAGATCTGTGTCATCCTTATTAAGCCAATATCATGTTCATCGAACTCCGATTTATACTGACAAGACAAACGACTGACAATCACCTCGTTTGAGTGCGGCCACACATTTCTCAGTATCAAATCTTTGATGGGCCCTGAGATATTTATCTCCTGTTACATAGGATGGACAAATCCCATCTTGTTCCATCTCTATTCCTTCACACACTTCATGATACGCCCAATCAATGCCTTTATAGTCACCAGTTACGGCTGACGTTTGACAGGGTTAAAGCGGACCAATTCACATGTAAGAAAACATGATGAACTCAGGTCTAAGGACTATACTCTATAGTCGTAATGAAAACTCTCATGACACTTATATCCAGTAGAGTTCTCATTAGTGGGTCATGTCCGATCCTGTGTTCTCTAACACATATCTATGTGATCGACTTTAATACTCTTATTAATGACTCCATGAAACTTAGTCATCAGTCACCTCACATACTAGTCTCACGCGGTTGTTAATGTCTCACTTTAACAACCTTGACCAGGGACCAACATAATTTATGTCATTTATCATTTATAGGGTTTCATGATCAAGTCACATACTTGATGACCTATAAAATGTCATAATTACTTTGGAACTATTATTTAATAATATAATTAAATAATACTGATGTCAAATTTCATTAACATAATCAAATTATGTTTACACGAACATCATGTCATAACTAAAATCAACAACAATGACTCCCACTAAAATTAAGATCACATCTTAAGACATCTAATGCCTCTAGCAGTAGTCTGACCCTCATTCGCTCTTGCTCAGCACGCGTCGAAGGACACTGCGTCTTGCTAAGAGTAATGCCAAGTGTCATTGGCATGAAGCCCTTCTTAGAATCATGCATACTGGACATGTGCAAGACCTTATCACCATAAGTATCTTGACACAATCCAATTAGATTGTCCAATCTATCTCTATAGATTCTTATTCCAAGAATGTATACGACTTCTCCCATATTTTTCATCGAAAAACAACTTTCGAGTCAAGTCTTAACAGGCTGAAACAGTGGAACTTCATTTCCGAGAAGCAGTATGATATCAACATACAATACTAGAAATGCAACTGCGCTCCCACTATTTATGTTGTAAACACACGGTTCCTCTTTGTTCCTGATGAGGTCAAACTTTTTGACTGCTTCATCAAGACGAAGATTCCAACTCCGAGATGCTTGTTTCAATCCATAAATAGATCGATGAAGCTTGCATACCTCCTAGCAGCATTAGGATCAATGAAAACATTTCAAGTTGTGTCATGTACACATCCTCTTCCACAATTCCATTAAGGAAAACTGTTTTCACATCCATCTGCCCCTCCTCATAATCATAATGAGCGGCGGTTGCTAGGAGAATCCGAATGGACTTAAGCATAGTGACTGGGGAATAGGTTTCTTCATAGTCAATTCCATGAATTAACTTGAAACCTTTTGCCATCAACCTAGCTTTGCATATCTGAATATTACCATCCACGTCAATTTTTCTTTGTGAAATTCCATTTACTCTGGTTTTACACCATCTGGTAGATCAACCCAAGTCATACTTGGTTCCGTGACATCGATTCCATTTCGGATTCAGCGGCTTTTAGCCATTTTCGGAGTCATGGCCCATTATTTCTTCTTCAAAATTCGCAGGCCCGTCACTTTCAATGATCAACAGATCATGGCAATTGGTTACGAGAAATCCACATTTCTCGGGTTCGTGACGGATCTGTTTCGGATCTGCGAGCTTCAGGTTTGTGTAAAAGTCATGCACATATCTCATGTATATAGACTTTTACCACGACCTAATTAACCAAGATTTAAACCGTAGTTGATTAAGTCATAAACCAAAATCAACATTTTGGTTCGCGATCTGTGTCGATCGATACACCTTTGTGTCGATCGACACTTCCTCAGAAACTCGCCATTTGAATGTATATCGAATATACATTCACCAGATCCTTTGCAAACTTTAGGCACCACAGGTGCAGGTTCTACAACTCTTTGTAGATCCAACTGCTGCTCTTCCTCATCAGGTTGAGCAGTCTACTGTGATTCTCGAATTTCTTCGAGTTGTACTTTACTCCCACTGTTCTTCTTGGAAAGAAAATCTTTCTCAAGAAAACATAGTTCCGAGTAACAAACAATTTGTTCTCGGACCGGTTGTAAAAGTAACATGCCTTGGTCTCGTTAAGACAACCAACGAAGTAGCACTTATCGGATTTGGGTATGAGCTTATCAGAGATTAAACGTTTAATATAAGCTTCACAACCCCAAATCTTCATGAAAGACAAATTAGGAACATTTCCAGTCCACATCTCATGTGGTGTCTTTGTAACTGATTTTAATGGAACACTATTTAGTGTAAACACAGACGTTTCTAGAGCGTATTCCTAGAAGGATATTGGAAGATCTGAGTGACTCATTATTGATCGAACTATATCTAATAAAGTCTGATTCAGGAGGAGTGAGTTGTGAAACAATTCCACAATCTCTCAGATGATCACTGAATTCTTAGCTTAAGTATCCACCTCCACGATCTTATCGTAGAGCTTTAATACTTTTGCCAGGTTGATTCTGTACTTCATTTTGGAACTCTTTGAACTTTTCAAAAGATTTCGATTTATGTCTCATTAAATAGACATAACCATACCTACTTAAAATATCAGTAAAGGTAATGAACTACTGAAAGTTTCCTCTAGCACCTGTGTTTATCGGGCCACACACATCCGTATGTATAAAGCCCAATAATTCACTGGCCCTTTCATTTTGTTCGTTCGCGACCTGTGTCGATCGTTGCACCTTTTGTGTCGATCGACACTACCGTTTGTTGAAAGGGGCCTTCGTCATTTTATCCAATAAACAAGATTCGCATTTCTCACATGATTCATAATCAAATGAGCCCAAAAGCCCATCACTATGGAGCTTCTGAATCTGTTTCTCATTTATATGGCCCAAACGACAATGCCAGAGAAAGGGTTTGATTCGTATCTTTTGACTTGAATCTCTTAATACTAATGTTATAGGCTGGTACACTTTGGTTTAGAACATAAAGTCCATTCTGTAATGGACCGCTACCATAAGATATATCATTGTAATCAAATGAACAACATTTATTCATGATTGAAAACTGATATCCTTCTAAATCCAAACAAGGAATATAAATAACATTTCTGCTTATAGCAGGTACATAGTAACAATTATTCAGTTCTAAAACCATGCCAGAAGGTAAATACAAATGAATTCCTACGGCTAATGCAACAACTCTTGCTTCATTTCCACCGCATAGGTCCACTTGTCCTTTCTCCAAAGTCCTACTGTTTCTTAGGCCCTGCATATTTTCACAAAATATGAGCACCACAGCCGGTATCCAATACCCAAGAAATAGGACCAGAAGTAGTAACATTTACTTCTATAACATAAATACTTGAAGAAGAAGTCTTGTACGTCTTCTTCAGCTTCTCATAATCTTCCAGGAATTTATTGCAGTTTCTTTTCAAATGCCCATAACCATTACAATAATGGCACTTATCATCTTTAGAAGGACCGGTTTTAACCTTAGGAACATGGTTAGACTCGCTTGGATTCACAATCGAGCTCGTCTTGCCATCACCTTTGTTCTTACTAAGTTTCTTAAACTTTTTACCCTTTTGTACCATAAGGACATTTGGGGTGTCCTTCTTGATGTTAGGTTCAGCAGTTTTGAGCATCCCATGCAATTCAGTCAACGTCTTCGTCAAGTTGTTCATGTTATAGTTCAAAACAAATTGATCATAGCTTGACGGCAGTGACTGCAGAATGATGTCAGTAGCCAACTCTTGGCTAATGGGACAATCCAGTTTCCCCAAGTTATCAATATAACCCATCATCTTAATGACATGAGGACTAACTAGTCCATCCATTGGTAGCTTGCACTCAATTAGAGACTTAACCGTCTGGTATCTATGAGTTCGTGCCTGCTCCTGAAACATATTTTTCATGCCAGTGATCATCTTTATTGGCGACTCCACGTACTCATATTGCTTCTGCAAGTCCGAGTTCATGGTAGCCAACATTAGACAACACACATCGACCACATCATTAGAATGCTTATCCCAAGCATCCTTCTCTGACTGCCAGGCATTGGCTCGGTACTTCTTGGGGAGAACTTTCTCAAGGACATAGTCCTTTTTCTCCTGTTTGAGAACAATTCTAAAATTCCGATACCATTCAAGAAAGTTGGATCCATTTAACTTGTCCTTCTCAAGGACGGATCGCAGGGAGAAATTGTTATGATGGTTTGTGCTAGACATAGCTAAAACAAGAGAGGTTTAGTTATGATGTTCAAGAAATGAGAAATCTTAACTATTAAGAAGACTCGCATTATATTCAAAACAATGTTTCCTCAAATGAATATAATGATCCAAGACCCATACTTCACTGAAACTTGAGTGAGCCACTGGCTATCGCCCAAATTTTAGTTATCTAGGTAAGCAACAACTTTGCTAGTTATATCCAGTATAACTCTTGGTTGTGGATTGACATCTCATGTCCAATCCACCTGATGTCTCTGGGCCCAAAACGATTTTGATGGCCCAGTCAAGTAAACCAATCTCTTAAGTCGTGTAATTGTTGACACCTTGCACTGCAAGCCTATCAACACGATTACTTCCTGCCTTACTCATGTAATTGTGGACACCTTGCACTGCAAATCTATCGCACAATGAAACGAGTCTTGACAGTTGACAAGATCAGGAAGACATCAAGGATTACTTGATATTTAGTTTGAGGAATGGAACTTTTAATCTAATATACACATCATATATGTATCTTAGAAATTTATTAAAACAACTAATTTTATTAAGTTTTAATTATTCTAAGAAATGGGTTAAGTCTTTGGTTCGGTTTATGCGATTTCTGGTTCAATAACCAAAATCCCGAGTGGTGTGTCGATCAATGCAACTCCGTGTGTCGATCGACACTACCAAACCGACACCACTGCGATAACCGGTCAATCAAATTGAACCGGTTTGATAACCGGTTAGCATCGATCGACACAACACTTGTGTCGATCGACGTCAACCCAATTCAATCAAACCGCAATTAACTCGTCAAACCGATTTAAACCAATTGTGATAACCGGTCCAATCCAATTGAACCGAATCATCCAATTGAACCGATTTAGCCATTTTAACCAAGCGCGATAACCGGTCCAATCCAATTGAACCGATTAAACCATTCGCAAGGTCCGTGTCGGCGGACACAACTTTTGTGTCGATCGACGCGTTAGGGCATCAGGAACTTCGACGTTTAAGATCGAAACCTAAAATTTTAATTAGGGTTTTCACGGCGTGTCGATCGACACAGTGCGAAACCCTTGAATCGTTTTTCCTAAAAATCGATTCTAGCATGCCTTTCAATTCATCTTATGAATCCGATTTTAACCATTAAAAAACTTAAACATGCATCTAGATTCAAGAACAGAAACCCTAAGGCTCTGATACCACTGAAGGAATTTCTAGCAGTTCCTAATCAGATTAGCAACCCTAGGTATAAATTCCAAGCCTAGGATCTAGGGTTCAGGTATATTGAATCATTAGATCTCGAAATTACCTGGTGATTAGCAGCGGAAGATGAACAAATAATCGAGATCTTAAAGCGCCTCAAGTGCTGCGCCTCTACTGGTATCCACACGCATACAAACTGGAACGGACGGGATGCTAGTGCCGTTAGAGATCAGATCTCTCAGGAGGTTTTCAGTTTCTTTTTGGTGGCTGTGTATTAGGTTGGATCTGTGTAGAAGTCGACCATATATCTTATATATGTTGACTTATACCACGACCTAATTAACCAAGGATTAAACCGATGTTAATTAAGTCATCCACGATCTGTGTCGATCGATACACTTGTTGTGTCGATCGACACTGCCTCAGAAACTCGATATTGAATGCATATCAAATATGCATTTACCAGATCATTACATTAATGATCAACCTCATATACTATGTCCAGTTTGCTTAGGTGTGTAACCCTGTATGATCATATAACACTAGCAATGAGTTCTAAACTCATTGATCATAAGTGGCTTCTAGCAAAGCATTATGATTGCCCAGTGTTTTATGACTGTCTCATCTCGACAATACAACTTTCATTTAGAATGAGTACAATAGATTTCAGGACATTCCCAACACTTTAATAATAACAAAATCAACGAGAACTTGGTTATAAAGTATGACATTTAATATATATCGGACAATTTCGCCAAAATAGAAGGAGTGACCCTAAACCCTAAATACTAAACCTCGAAACTTCTTTTTATCTCATATTTGGTCCTCGTCGTATCATCAACGGATTTTAAATTTTTGAATATCTTATCACTTCGGAATACATTCAGGGTATATAATCTAAACTCTAATTACTATACCCTATATATATACCCTAGACTCTAAACTCAAACATTATACCCTAAACCCTAAATACTAAACTTTATATATACATCCTAAACTCTAAATGATCTCCAACCATGCACCAAAACACAAAATTTGGTGTCAATTCTTCTCCAATGATGCACCAAATCCAACACCAAATATACATTTTTAGTGTTTTGTGAATAGTAAAACACCAAATTTGGTGCAATACTATTCACTACACCAAACATTGAAATATTTTATAGTTAATTATTTTTTGTGATATGTACAAATTTATATTAATTATAGGGATCATAATACAATTATATATTTTTTAAAGAAAAAATTTGAGGGTTACTCTATTATATACATAATTAGTATTTATCAAAATTATCAAAAATAAAAATTTAATATTATAATAAGAGGAAATAGTTTGTGGTGCAAGATTTGGTGTTGTGGTTGGAGAATAGAAAGAACACTCTTTACCAAAGCAATAAATTTAAAACTATTTACAACACAAATTTGGTGATACGGTTGGAGATGGCCTAAAAGAAACCAAATGTTTTAACAATCAAGTACCAAAGCATGTCTTTAATTTCACTGTGTATTATTTCCTTAACACTCTCGGTAATTATATATAAGTATAAATTTAAAAATTGAGTCAATAAAAGTAAGTTACGCATACATGTAAGTATAAATTCAAAAAAAAAATTCCCAAAAAATCCTGGAAACCAAAACCCAGTTTTATTGCCCAAAATATTTCAATTACTCGCCTGAACTCAATAATTATCGACAACCTGTCGAGAATTCCTCAATTACGACAAACCCTGATTTTATTATGTTCTTCTCCTTCTCTGAAATCTTCTTTGATTCATCTCGTATGTCTCTCCAAATCCTCCTCTATGCCCACCAATATCAAAATGGTATCTATTCTTTCGAGGCTCTCATTCTCATCCCTAACTTTGGCAGAAACTCCATCGAACCTCTCAAACTCTTCTTTGAATCTCTCAATCACGAAACCCTTCTTGATACGAGCCCTACAGCTATGGGTAAGATATGACGTTAGGATGTGTGTTAAACTCTCACGTGATTGAGCTTTGCTTTGCTTTAGAAACGGGATGTTTGAGTCTGATTGTGGGTTTGCTTGTGATTTTCTTGTGGTTAGCTTGTTTTGGAACAACTGAATTTGACTTTATAGGTTGTAAACGAGTACTATATTCCTCTTTCAGTTTCAATATGGTCTTCATATCCTGGATAAGTTGGTTGTTACCATAATTATATATTGATGTTTCTATTAGTCGTCAGATCATCGGTATGTTAGTCAAGAAAGAGTCGCCAAATAGTCACCTTATATTAAGACTACACTGTGACTATGTTAGACAGTCATGTAATGTCGACAAGTAGTGGCCGAATCAGTACCATAATCGTATTTGGGTGTTCCGATGGCGATGCGTCGCTGGAAAGTTGTTTATATGGTCGTTATGTAGTCGGTACATAGTGGCCAATTGTTACGACTACTTGGTGACTATATTAGACAATCACATATTAATCGTCCATTAGTCACTTATTGTAACGACTATTTGATGACTATGTTTCTTTGACTCATGTGGACACATACTTAAGTCAGATATTTGTTGACATGTAGTTGGAGGTTAGTTCTTATATATTGCGATTAAGCTACGTCTAATCGCCGACAACTGTTGTTAGTCGTATAAATAGTTGTAATTCGCCGACTAATAATACGACTATACGATTTAGCGACTATGGATTTACGACTACCATATTTAGTCGTCATATAGTCATAAAACGGCGATTAACGACTACTTTGCGATTAAAAATAAAGTTGCAAAAACGATGTTTTCTTTTGGATATCCTCTTCTTCGAGTTTATCCTCTTCTTTTTGCGATTATCTTTCCGTAGCTTAACCTATTTTTCGAATGGGCCGAAAACGGATGATCCGAGTCTGTTTGAGCGGAGACTTCTCGATTCAGCCCAAAATCTCGGAAACACGATTTTCGCGGGTTGTGCCTACACTTGTTGTTCGTATGACTTTATCCGACAATTCTTGGTAATGGCTGAGAACATATACGGTTATGTTACGAAGATGGGTTGCAGCTAGTTGCGCATCCGGAGAAGAAGATATAGGCAAAACTTCGAACGTATGATCTAAGTAGAATATATTTCCGGATATTTTGAGAAGTAACTCCAGATCGGAAGTTTCCAAAGAATTCATTCAGCTTGGAATTTTCGAAGGAATGGATTCTGCTCGGAAAAGGAGAAGGGATTATCCCAGTTTGTTCATCTCGGAATATCCTAGCCGGTTTAGCTCAAATCCTAGCTGGTTTAGCTCGCTAGTTCTGAGCTGGTTTAGCTCGGATCCGAGCTGTTTTTGCTTGGAATTATCTTGCCAGGATGTTCGCCTATCTACGGGTTAGGTCAAGTGATTTTCTTGCCCGATTGATCCGTTTGAATGTTTGGCTGAATAGTTTTGTCCGTTTTGTATGAAATGTTATATGTTTGAAGCTTTCGTACAAAATCTCATTCATATGAAACGTCATCGATACGAAGTGCTTCA
The DNA here is from genome assembly GCA_030180135.1 of Orychophragmus violaceus. Classification (NCBI taxonomy): domain Eukaryota; kingdom Viridiplantae; phylum Streptophyta; class Magnoliopsida; order Brassicales; family Brassicaceae; genus Orychophragmus; species Orychophragmus violaceus. The sequence goes on along the minus strand of CM058232.1, from coordinate 81,278,032 downwards.
TATAAAATATAAACTATACAAACCTCCGTTCATATGAAATACGATGATCGTCCGTGTCCGATTGTTTAACTATGCATTTCGTCTATTATTTTGGACAAGGGGATTTTGACCCCAACAGTTAGCCCCCCAGCTCGTCAGACTCGAGTGCGATGATGGCGAGGTTATTTAGTATTCAAGGTGAAAACAATTGTCCGAAAGATTCGATTCGGACATTTTTGTTTCGCTGATCTTCCGTTTGCGACGAAGGATTGTCCGAATCGTCCATCGTATTTTGGCCGTCGTCAAGTATGTCAAGTGAGATGGATTTTTTGAACGGCATTTTTGAGCTGGATTTTTCCGACCTCTCAAATAAATCAACTTATATCCGTCGGCGCGTACATGACGACCCTCTCGGACCTTTTGGCCGTAATCGATTTTCTCATGCAAAGCTTAGCCAATTCCAAGACCATGCCTAATCATGATCAGTTCCTTCATGATTAGCATAATTTGTTCTTGACTGAAAAGGATATTAGGTTTTGAATAATCGTGTGAAATTATTATTCTACCCCACGTCTTGGAAGAAATCTATTAATATTCATCATTCTCCATCCATTTCTTCACTCATCTCCTTCTCTCTAGATTTTGAGTAAGTTTCCCTCTCTAGGGTCTCTCTGATTTTTTCTTGAATATTCTTGAAAGTTTTTTGAATTCTCTTCAGCTAATAACTTTTGATCTTCTATAGGTTCATTCCACCATTCGCCGTTGCCCGCTTTTCAGGAAGATCGTGACGGCTAGGACGATTTCTCTTCCGCTTTCTCAGAGTGAACTCCTTCTATTGTCCCAACGTGAACTTGTGAAGGCATGGAGGAAAGAGGCGGCAGAATAAAAGAGACGGAAGAGTGAAGAGAAGGCGGCCGAGGTTGTCGGGAATGGTCGGGAGGCTGTGCAAAATGTGGTGTTTGACCACGGTGTTCCTATGGCCGTAGATGGAGTGGACACGGGTCAGAGCTCAGTCGCTCTCTGTGCACCTTTGGGAGAAGTCTTGAGGTTGGAGGGTCAGAACATTGCACCCGAGAGGAGAAAGATATGGATCAAGAAGGCACGTGATGCTAAAGTCCATCGTTCTGTCCCGAAAATTACCCTGAGCGACTCGAGCTCCGGAGGTCCCATTTACGACAATGTCTCAGAGGTTGTGAGGTTTTTCTCTGGAGTGTGGCCCGCAAGCGATGTTTCTGTTCAGTACGAGGACATGACTTGTGGCTGTTCGCTTACTCACGCAGGCCAAGATTTCTTAAAGGTAAGTTAGAATAGGGGTCTGCTCTCTTTATATTAAAGGAGTTCGTCTATTGAATCTTTCCTAATCTTAGGCGTGTCATCGGTGAATAGACAACCAGCCGAGTCCGAGAAGGAAATCAGTGAAGCTCAGGCCCCATTCCGTAAACACCTTGCCGATAACCAGAACTTGGAGCGCTCTTTCCGAGCTAAAGGCCACATATGAAGGTCAGGCAGGCGAGTTTGAGGGGGCGCAGTGTTCCGTTGATGTCCAAAGGGCGGAAGCCCTTGCTAAAGCCGAGGCTCTGAAACTGAAGCTTGCGGAAGATAATTCTTCCCGCGAGATTGCCTTGAATGAGGTGACCAAGAAAGGGAGGAAGGGGATGTTTGAAAAGTTTTTGTCTCACTTCAAGAAGCTTCGTGGTATTTTCTCCAAGCTGCCCACGGCCAAGAAAAGGCACTGCGACTTCATCGAAACGAACAGAAATCTCGTAATGATTAATGCGAAGGCACGGAATCTTATTGCGAGCGACGTCCCTGAGTATGATAGATTGATGGCCAGGCGGAAATTGTTTCAATTTTTTCATTTCTCAGGAGATTCTGGCGGACCATTACCATGGGATACTTCTCTCCTCGACGATGCGGAATCGGCTGGCGTATCCGATGTCTATGTCTCCTACCTCTGAAGACTAATCTTGTTTGGGTCTGTTGCTTTGAATGTTATTGTTATTTTTTCGGTACGGTTGGTCGTTCCTTTTTATGAACCCTTTGCTTTTAAAAAATGCTTTCGTTTTAGACTTCAAGACCATTTTTCGGTCGTTTTCAAAACCCTCGGCCAGTTCTCGGCCGTTGCATCTTGTTTGATTTAAAAATAATGGTCGGATAGAGCGATATGTCGTGTACTGACAGTGATAAGTTCGCGACAGTTCCCTGTACCGTTTTATCGTGTTTGCTTAGAGAGGTGAGATACCTGGAAATTTTGTTCAAGAAATAAAATGGGATGAGCTCGGAAAGTCGGAGATGGTTAACTCGGAAGATCGAACTATTTAGATCGGAACTTTCAACCGGCTTGGAAATTCCGAGATGGAGCTCGGACATTGCGAGCTAATCCGAGCTCCATCTCGGAAATCCCAAAGCTGACCAGCTTAGATCCGATCTGGATTGCTCAGATGTACGGATATGTCGGGTCCGCGAGGGGGCGAGAAGTTGTGTTGTCATTTTATCGATTTCTTTTGGAAAGTTGAAAGGGTTTTGTCAGAGGGAGGACTTTTCCTTTTGGCTCCGTTTTGCGGGCGTGAGATGACTAAGACTAGTGTGCTTAGAAGCGTTTGACTGGGTTTCAGAACAAAATTCAAAGATTGGCGAGACGTACTCTTCTTGCAAACTTGTGATGAGTTTAGACCAGTATGCTCGGAAGCTTCTTACAGGGTTTCGAGATTAATTCCAAAGATTAGCGAGATGTACCCTTCTTGCGAACTTCTGATGAGTTTAGAACAGTATGCTCGGAAGCGTCTTACTGGGTTTCAAAATTAAGTTCAAAGATTAGCGAGATGTACTCTTCTTGTGAACTTCTGATGAGTATAGACCAGTGTGCTCGGAAGCGTCTTCCTGAGTTTCAAAATTAAGTCCGAAGATAAGCGAGACGTACTCTTCTTGCGGACTTGAAATGATTTAGACCAGTGTGCTCAGAAGTGTTTTACTGGGTTTAGGATTTTTACTTTTGACTTCATTACTAGTGTGGGGGGTCTCCCGTCTTATTTTCCCCTCGTCGGTTGTATACTCAGTAATGACGTCGTTTAGACCAGCGTGTAGGGTTTACTGGGTTTGGACCACGATTCAGTTGTTTTTTGAGACATTTGTCTTACATTTTCCGTCATCGATAGTGAGCCGATATCCGCAGGACATACCTTTCAAAATATCATACCAAGATATACTTGGATAGGACTTCATTTTACCAGCGTGTTGAGTAGCGTCATACTATATTTTGGGGGTCTACTATCGACTCTAGTACTGGTGCGGCAGTTCGCTCGAATTATGTTCCTTTCGCCGATAATAAACATACCTAGGTCGTATTTAATATATATATAGCGCGCTTTCATCCGTTTGTTGGATGTAGGGCCTCAATCCGTATATAACATGTTGGCTAATATCCGCAAAGGATGTATTTGTTTGTCTGTTGTGGCCATCAACGGACTAGATAAACTATTCTTAAAAAATCATGAGAACGCACAAGACTCGACTAGGTATGATGTGATAGTAAATTAATTCAAACTAGTTTATTAAGCTACAAGCTTTGGATACTAATTTCAATTCTACGATAAGTAAATTAAACACAAAGCGAGTGTGAGTTTATTTCTCGTTACCCGATAAGTCCAATCGCATGTTTGGGAAGTGGAACCTTTGCGGATGCGTTGTGATTGTGGTTATGATCCGTCATCTTGAGTGGTGAACAAATCATCTTTGCGATCTAAACATTGTGAAGGCTGTCCAAGTATGTTTTAAAGTTAATCGGTCAGATTTCTTTTTCGGTTGAAAAGGGTGTCTTGCTCGGATGTCCAAGCTGGTTTTCTAAGAAATTCTGAGCTGGTCATCTCGGATTTCCCAACTGTCTTGTTCACAAAGTTCCGAGCTGATCTATTCAGGTTGAAAGAGAAATCCGAGCTGACTTTCCCGGAGTTTTCGAGCTGGCCTGCTCAGGTTGTTTGGTCTTGCCGAGCTGATCCACTCGGATCTTCGAGCTGGCATGCTCGAAGTTTCCGTTTTGATGTGCGGACGGTTCTGTGTATCCGAATGTTTCTGAGTAACTTTGTCCGAAAAACTTCTTTTGAGCTGGAAGTTTTTTTTGAAATTTTGAATTCCGATGTGGAAGTATAGATATATACGAACCCACAACCCCCCCTGCTTTTTGAAAAGCAGACACAACTGAACCAATCAAGATGTCGGCTGCCTACGTACCCATTTCGGGGTCAAGCCGTCTCGTAGTTCAAGTTGTTAGAAGTCTTGATTTAGTGATATTATTTATTTAGGTGCATTGCATTCCAACTCTTGGGGACATTAACATCATCCATGTTGGTTAACTCGTACGCCCCTGGTCGGACGACTTTCGTAATTTTATGCGGTCCTTCCTATTTGGCTCCCATTTTTCCGCATTTCGTTTGGCGGTGTTCTGAAAACCTTCTGCATGACCAAATCTCCTTCCTAGAATTCCCTACTATGGACGTTCGAGTTGTACTACCTTGCGGTCGCTTATTGGTAGTTTGGATGTTGATTAATGCCTGGTCGCATCGTTCGTTGATCAGATCCAGTTCGTCAAGAAGCATTGTATGATTCAAATCTTCTTGTACAATGAGTAATTTGCGACGTCTTCCTGGGATTTTGACGTTGTCCGGGATCACAAATTCTGATCCGTAAACGAGCGTGAATGGTATTTTGCCAGTTGCCTACCGGGGAGTTGTCCATTGCGACCAGAGGACTCCTTACAGCTCATCAGCCCATCGTCCCTTCTTTTCGTTGAGTCACTTTTTCAACCCGTCGAGGACAATTTTTTTTCGGCTTCGGCTTGTCCGTTTCCTTGGGGATATCGCGGCGTCGAATTTTGTAATCGTATCTTCCATTTTTTTGCAAAAAGTCTCGAAGCATGTTGAGATGAATTGTGAACCGTTATTTGTAACGATCTCGTACAGCACTTTGTGTTCACATATAAAGTTCTTCCATACAAAATGTTCGACTTGGGTGTTTTTGATGCTGGCATAATATTCGGCTTCAATCCACATAGAGAAATAGTCTGTTAGGACGAGGAGGAATCGCTTCTATTTAGATTGGTGAAGCGGGCCCACTATGTCCATCGACCAGCGCATTAACGGTAAGGTGCTGAGATTGAAGATAGTATTTCTGCCGGTTAACGGATGGTCGGAGCATGTCTATAGCACTTTTCGCATTCCCGAGAAAACTCTCGCAGTCCTTAACCATCGTCGGCGGCTTGATCTTGATTGCCAATGCTCTTTCTCCGGAATGGTTTCCACACGAACCGTTGTGGACCTCTTCCATGATTCGCCTTGCTTCTTTGCCTTCGACGCACGACATTATAGGACCGGATAACCTACCCTTGTAAATATTTCCCTCCATCAAAACATATTGAGCAGCATGTACTCTGATTTTGCCTACTGCCCACTAATCTCCAGGAAGTTTGCCGTTCATGATGTACAAGCGGATTAGTTCCATCCATCTTTTTGTCACAACCGTACTCTCCCTCGGCTCGCGCGTCCATTTTGGCATCATCCTCTCCTGGTGGATGGTTTTCTCCGTCCTTAACGTCTTCTCCGGGTGGATAGGTTAGGTTGACCGTTCCGAAATTTTTGATGCTCGGATGCTCGATAAATTCTACTCGAATGATCCGTTTTAAGCCCGTTTTGGATGTCGAGGCGAGATCTTCCAACGCATCGGCGGGTGCATTTTCTCCTCGTGGAATCATTTTAGCTTGAAGTTCTTGAGCGGCTTTACCAGGTCCTGGACGATTTTCAGGTATACTTCCATCCTTTCGTCCATTCTGTCATATTCTCCACTGTATTGGCTTGAGACCAATTGCGAGTCGCAAAACGCTTGTATTTTTTGAATTTTAAGAGCGTGGACTAACCTTAACTCGGAGATTTGAGCTTCATATTCTGCTTCGTTGTTCAAAGCATGGAAAGTTAAGCAGAAGGATTGCTCCAAGATTTCTCCAGTTGGCGACATAAGGCGGATTCGCATTCCAGAACCTTGCTTTGATGAGGACCGTCAACATGTAGAACCCAGCCCAAATCTTCTGCTAGTTCTTCCGCTCCTTCTTGTGGTACCAAGAAATATGCTAGTACTTGCCACTTCGCACATGTCTTGGATCGATACTCGATATCAAACTCGTTGAGTTCTATCGCCCATTTTGCTAGCCTCCTGGATTGGCTTGGAATAATAAGGATCGTTCGTAACGGAAAATTTGTCAGGACTACGATCGAGTGAGACTTGAAGTATGGCCTTAGTTTCCAAGCGGACACCACTAGTGCAAGCACTATTTTTAGTATTTGAGGGTAGCGAGTTTTCGCATCCGTTAGTGTTTGACTGACGTAAAAAATTGGCTTTTGTTCCCCTCAATCTTCTCTGATAAGAACCCCACTTAGTTTGGTAGCCAATATCGCATTATACATGATTAGAGGTTCTCCTTCAATTGGTTTCGCCAATACCGGCGGATTCGCCAAATATTTCTTCAACTATTGGAAAGCTTCTTCATGTTTCTCCAACCATTTGAATGTCTTGTTGCCCCCTCAAGGTATCGTATAATGGTAGACATTTGTCTGTTGATCGCGAGATAAACTTGTTCGGTGCCGCTACATGTCCTGTTAGCCGTTGGACTTCTCGTTTTGTTGTCGGCGATGACATCTGAATCAAGGAATTTATATGTTTTGTGTTTGCTTTGATGCCTCGGTGAGTAACGAGGTATCCGAGGAACTCGCTGGATGCTACTATGAATCTGTATTTGGTCGAGTTGAGCTTCATGTTATGCTTGTTCAGCTGTTCGAAACACTCCCTTCAATGTTCTACGTGATCTTTTTCCTCGGTGGATTTAAATAGCATGTCATCTATATATACTTCTGTGGTTCTTCCGAGTTGTTCAGCGAACATTTTTTCACTAATCGTTGATACATTTCTCCAGAATTCTTCGAGCCGAAGGGCATAAACTTGTAGAAATAAATTCCCCAGTCCATGGCGAAAGCGGCTTTGTCTCGATCGTCTGGGTTCATCATGATCTGATTCTAGCTTGAAAAAGCATCCGTAAGTATGAGCAGTTTGTTTCCCGCGGTCGCCTCCACCAGTCGGTCGATGTGTGGAAGTAGGAAATTGTCCTTGGGGCATGCCTTGTTTAGATCCGTGAAATCGACGCAAGCCCTCCATTTTTTGTTCTTCTTTTTTACTACCACGGGGTTTGCGAGCCAGTCTGGATACTTGACTTCGATGATTGAGCCGACTTTAAGTAATCTTTTAAGACCGCTTTGGTTTGATCGGATCCTAGCATCCTCCTCTTTTGTCTTACGGGTATCGTTGGATCCATGTTCAGTTCGTGACAAGCGATGTCCATGCTAATCCCATGCATGTCTTATGCATACCAAGCGAAGCTTTTCATTTTCTCCCGGAGACATAATACTATCCCTTTTTTTATCGAGTCGTCAAGGTTTTCTCCGATATCTATGCATCGTTCCGGATGATCATCGTTTATGCAAACTGATATCACAGGTCGCAAGGCTCTTCGTCTTCTTCTTCCTCTTGTTTTTCTCAGCTTTTTTAGTTTTTTCCGCAACTCTTTGATTTGCCTCTGTCCGTGGTCACTTTGCTTTTTAAGGGATCTCGACCATCGGTTTCCTGAGTTTGTGTTCAGTCATGAAACAAGATCGGCATTGTTCTTGATTTCCCCATATTTTCGTAACCCCGCCGGCTGTTGGAAACATCAAGCAGAGGTGATACGTTAACGGGACAACTCTCATGGAATTTATCCATAGAGTCCCCATGATCACGTTGTAGATTGCTGGAGCATCCGCTACTGAGAACTCAACGACTTTGGCTATTCCTCCTGCTTGTACTGGAAGTCTGATTGTCCCGAGGGTCATCATCGTGTCTCATGTGAATCCCATTAAAGTTTTTGGGATCGGATATACTTTGGATAAAATAATGTTCATCCTCCTTAAGGTGTTGCGGAAAATTACATCCACGGAACTCCCGGAATCAATCAAAATCCTAGCTACGCCAAGACCTCTTATGATCAGTTCGATGGCGATCGGATCGTTGTGCAGTCGATTGATTTTCGCGGTCTCGCACTCCTAAAACTTTATTACGTCGTTTGGGGACTGAAAAGGAACGGACCAGTGGACGTTCCTTTCAGCTCGCCGTTGGTAAGCCTTGATCGAGGATATTGTGTCTTGGCAGTATTGTGATTCTCCGATGATCATATTGTTGGTTATGGTACTTAATTGATATGTTAGGTTTCCGTTTTCGTCTCCGTAGATGGCCATATTTTCGGATCCGCTAGTCCGTGGTTTTTAAGTGTAAGAAATTTCTAATCCCCACAGACAGCGCCAAACTGTGAGAGTCGTACCTCGCGCTGTCAAAACTTGTGGAGCTAAATTTTAGGGAACAAAAATCTCAAAAATAAACACACCGAAATAGGAACCCGGAGGATATTATATTGATAATAGATCGGAAAAGAGAGTACAAAAAGGCTTAAAGAAAGTTCTAAGTTATAAGTCTAGATGCTAGGGTTTTTGGGGATGCCTAAGTCGTAGGAAGCCCTCTCTTTATATAGCTGTGGCAGGTCGGCTTCGAGGATCTTCGTCCGCAAGATATGCAGAAATCTTCTTGTTATCGTCTTCTTTCGTTTCCGTTAAGATTTACACGTTCAGCTCAGATTTTCCTCTTCTACTCAAAGATATCCTCTTCTTCCCTTCTTCGAGTTTATCCTCTTCTTTTGGCGATTATCTTTCCGCAGCTTAACCAATTTTCCGGAATGGCCAAAAATGGATGATCCGAGTCCGTTTGAGCATAGACTTATCGATTCGGCCCAAAGTCTCAGAAATACGAGTTTTGCGGGTTGGGCCTAAACTCGTATTTCGTATGACTTTATCCGACAATTCTTGTTAACGGCTAAGAACGTATATGTTGATTTTACGAAGATGGGTTGCGGCTAGTTGCGCGTCCAGAGAAGAAGATATAGGCAAACGTTCGAACATATGATCTAAGTGGAATATCCGTCCGGAAAGTTTGAGAAGTAAATCCAGCTCTGAAGTTTCCAAAGAATGCATTCAGCTCGAAACTTTCGAATGAATGGATTGTGCTCGGAAAAGGAGAAGAGGTTATCCGAGCTTCTACAGCTTGGAATTATCTTGTCTGGATGTTTTTGCATATCCACGGGTTCTGTCGAGTGGTTTTCTTGCCGATTGATCCGTTTAAATGTTTGGCCGAAGAGTTTTGTCCGTTTAGTATGAAATGTTATCCGTTTGAAGTTTTTCGTACAAAATCTTATTCATACGAAACGTCATCGATACGAAGTGCTTCGTAAAAAATATTAACTATATGAAACTCCGTTCGTTTGAAATACGATGATCGTCCGTGTCTGATTGCTTAACTGACATGTGATTACTTGAAGCCGTTAGTAACATCTATAGCTATTAAGAATCAAGGCAATGATTCTGAAGTGATTCACTTGTCATGATCCATAACATTGAGATATATTCGAATAGTCAAAATAGCTCTTGTAATATCTTCGTTGGATCTATGGTCTGTTGGGTAGTCTCCGGAACTCTTGTGCTAGCCTAAGGCATTCCTTTATGCTCTATGTCTGGAAACAGTTTGAATAACATATGATGAAAACAGATTCGTTGAGGTGTTGCTCAAAGGTTCCTTGCTGTATATCTGCATTATGATAAAACATATATTGACAGTTCGCCATAAGCAAAGCAGAGTAGATAGTTTCTGAATATGGGAAACTCTGTTGTTCCAAATTCCAATTCGCATTGTCTGTTTTTAGGCGTTTTGGTTTGTTTAGTTAAAGAGAAAAGCTAATGAGCATTCATCAAGTTAACATGTATTAGGATTCCTAGAGTTAAAAATAATAGATGCTTTCGATTGCTAAATACAGTAAAAAGATTGAGACTGGGATTGCAGAACAAGATGGTTTGGGGTTTTCAGAGAACAGAACTAAGTGTAGTGAGAAACTCAGAGTGAATGATAACTAATTTATTACCAGTTATGTTGTCTTGTCGTAATGAGACCTGAGATACATGTAAAATTGATCTACATTCTTCTAAACAGAGATACTAACTAAACAGAGAGATACTAAACGTTAATGAACAGAAACTAAATTGAAGTCGGTCGATTTCTTCATAGGCATAATCTTCAACCTCAAGAATTTATTCAGACTTCTCTTAAACTGTGGGGCCTTTGTCGGGAAAAACCTCAACTTCAGAGGCTTCTTCTCTGAATCATCTGTTGTTGATTTCTTCTTGGAACTTCTTCCTCTGATTCTCAACTTGAACAACTTCAATAGAAACGAGTTTCTCTTCTCCTCCGTTATCTTCTCCTCCGTTATCTTCTCCTCTGTTATCTTCTCCTCTGTTATCTTCTCCTCCATTATCTTCTCCTCTGTTATCTTCTCCTCCGTTATCTTCTCTTCTTCTTCTTCTTCTGGGCGAGACAAAAACGGATGTAACAACAACTCATACGCGCTTCCTCTCTTTTCTGGGATCCTCGAGAAACACGTTTCTATAAAGTTCTTTGCATCGGAAGGAAGTGTCTCAGGGATCTCTGGAGCTTGAAAACAAAGGAGACGAGTTGCTAAATCATCGAGTTCAACGCCATCCCATGGAATCACACCTGTGTACATCTCGAGAACCAAGCACCCCACGGACCAAAGATCTAGGGTTTTGTTGGCGACGCCGTCACAGACAGACTCCGGCGGCATATATATAGGCGTCCCCACCCAAGGCATACCCACTGACCAGAACAGAGGAACTTCTCCTACTTCTAACGAGTTACCAAAATCCGAAATCTTCACCTCGTATGATGATTCTTTCGAACAAGGGAAGACAAGCACATTGTCGGGTTTGATGTCGCAATGAACATAACCATGTCCGTGTGTCGAGACGAGACCTTGGAGAATCATCCGCGTGAAAGCTTTAATCAACGATTCAGGCAACTTTCTTTCTGGGTAATTGTCCATGAAAGCGTTTAAACTACCTTCGGAAGCGTACTCGAGAAGCAATTTGTGGACTCTTTTTCCGTTAGAGCTGAGACCTTCTTCAAGATAGTCTCCGAAACATGTAACGATACTCTGATATCCCCTGAGTTCGCATAGAATCTGTAATTCTCGTTGGAGATTGTCGTAATCTTCGTCCGTAGAGTTCTTCACGGCGGCCAGAAACGAAGAGCCGTCGGGATTACTGTATCTTACAAGATTAACATAACCATAAGCACCTTGCCCTAGATATTTGATGAATTCTTCGTTCGATTGCATAGTTTTAGTTTCCAACCAACTCAGACACTTTGCTTTTAGGGTTTCAAAATTGAATCACTCGGAACAAAAATAAAAGAAATTACGGGCGGCAGAGAGAAATAGAAAGCAAATAGAAAAGCAGAAAGAAAATTGTGGGTACTGAGAAGAATAATGATCAGCCTTTTTATAGAGTTGCGTTCACTCAAGTCAAGTCCGTGAAAATTGTAGGTACACACAGAGAAAAAAGGAAATTTCAATTGGCTCGAAAAAGGAAATTTCAACTGACTCGAAAAAGGAAATTTTAACTTATAAAAGAAAAAGCTTTGATCTTGGTAGTATTAAAATCTGAACATTAGATATCGGTCAAGAGATTCATTAGGATAATAATCGACAAACTAAATAAATAATCGAAGCCAGATTCTAAATTATAATCAAACCATTTTATCACTACAAACTAATATTTTATTTTTATGTTATATTTTTTTAAAGCAATTTAAGTAATAAATACTTTAAAACGCATTTTTTTCCAAACCCTAAAATATGTATTTTTAAAATTTTGAAAGCACACTGGTTTTTTTCATACTTCCTTATGAATTAAACTTCCATATAAATTTATTACTAATAAAAATTAATAAAAAGTGATTTTATATGCATTTAAAAATACTAGAATGAAAGCAAATGATCCCATGTTTATATTTTGTGTAAATAATTATTAAATTGTAATAAAATGTATTTTTTTAGTTATTTTATTAAAATCACAAAACTTACAATTTAAAATATGATAAAATATAACATTATAGGTTTCAATATGTTTTAATAAAAATTAATAACAACAAATTATTTTGTTATTATTTCCTTTTACAATTTAAATATTAAAATAGACAAAATATATTTTTAACCATTGTATTTTAAGTAATTTTAAAATTGAAAACAAAACATCATTTTATCTATAAGTCACTAGCAAAAACGCTAGTAACTGTCTATCTAACTTTCTGACACATGTACAAATCCTACGTGTCATTCTTTCAGTTTTTTGGTATTTTTATTAAACAAATTGTTTTCTCTACTTTTCTTTAAGTCTAGCTTTAAGCTCTGGATTTTTTCTTCTTAAATATTCTGTAAACTGTTTTCTTCATCTCTCTCCCACGACCGCAATTCTACCCTCAATCCCCTCCATCATCAACTATGAAATCGTTGATCCATAAACCGAGTCTCTCACCCATATTTCGGATTTAATACTACCGTATCATTTTTCTAAAAATCTTTCCTCAAAGTATCTCTTCCTCTCAATTCTTCCGAGGAATTTTCTTACAAATTTTGATTTTTTTAGTAGCCTATTACGAATCTCCTACCCAGTTTGATATTAATTTGTTGTGTACTCCTTTTCTACAAAAAAACAGTGTTCTAAAATACGATATACGCTAGTCGGACGGTTGACCACCGTATACTGTATAGATGTATATACAGACGTTTATGCGGGGTATATACGGTGAATATTTTATTTAAAAAAATATATATATATACAAAAATATATGTCATATATAATTTTATATTATTTTTTAAAATAAAATATACATTTATAACTAATATATTTATGGTTTTATAAATTAAAATCATTAAAATATGTATAGTAAACATAAAATAAATTATAGATAAAAGATGATATTTAAATTATAATTAGATTCTATATTTTTAAATTAACTGGTGGAAAATTCTTAGTTCTCCAATTAGTACTACTAATTTAAAAAGTTAACTCAAATAGTTGATAATAAATGAAAGCAATTAATACGTTAAAGTGTATTTTTTAAAAACTTAAAAATATGTATTTTGCAAATTTAAAAACACAGTGGTTTTTTCAAACTTCCATATAAATTCAACTTTCATATAAAATTATTACTAATATAATTATTAAAAAGTTGTAGTTACACACAGAGAAAAAAGGAAATTTCAATTGGCTCGAAAAAGGAAATTTCAACTGACTCGAAAAAGGAAATTTTAACTTATAAAAGAAAAAGCTTTGATCTTGGTAGTATTAAAATCTGAACATTAGATATCGGTCAAGAGATTCATTAGGATAATAATCGACAAACTAAATAAATAATCGAAGCCAGATTCTAAATTATAATCAAACCATTTTATCACTACAAACTAATATTTTATTTTTATGTTATATTTTTTTAAAGCAATTTAAGTAATAAATACTTTAAAACGCATTTTTTTCCAAACCCTAAAATATGTATTTTTAAAATTTTGAAAGCACACTGGTTTTTTTCATACTTCCTTATGAATTAAACTTCCATATAAATTTATTACTAATAAAAATTAATAAAAAGTGATTTTATATGATTTTATATGCATTTAAAAATTTTCAAAGCACACTGATTTTATATGCATTTATATGCACATACATTGGAGTTTCTTAAGGGAGAGTTTCTTAACTATTCACGTGGATCCCACGTGTGGTCCACATGAATAGTTAAGAAACTGTTTCTTAAAATCCTTATCTAAGGATGGATCCTTACACTGTTCACGCCACGTGTCACGTAACGATTGGTCCATTTTTTTTTAATTTTTTTTTTTTCGGATCTGAAAAAAAAAAATTAAAAAATTAATAAATTTTTTTTTTCTAAGGACCCCTAGTGGGTGACATGACACACCTAGAAAAAGGAAATTTCAATTGACTAGAAAAAGGAAATTTCAATTGACTCGAAAAAGGAAATTGGAAACCCGGAGATAAGAGAAAAAAATCAACATAAAAGAAAAAGCTTTGATCTTGGTAGCATTAAAATTTGAACAAAAAAATATATATCGGTTAAGAGATTTATTAGGATAATAATCGAACTTAGATGACAAACAAAAAAAAAAATCGAAGGCAATTCTAAATTTTTTTTTTTTTTTTTTTTTTTTGTCGGCAGGCAATTCTAAATTAATCAAACCATTTTATCACTACAAACTAATATTTTATTTTCGGTTATATTTTTAGTGAAATGTATTCCAAATAGTATTAATTTTTAAATTAATTACTATCTTAGTATCCAAAGAAAAATTGTAAATACTGAGAAGAGTGATCAGGCTTTTATAGGTTTGGGTGGTCCATTCAAGTGGGTTATTTCTACACACGGAAAAAAAAATTCAATAAACTCAAAAAAAAAATAGACGAAATTTCAATACTCAGAAAAGGAAATTCGAAGCCTTTGGTCTTAGTAGCATTAAAATTTGAGAATTAGATACCGGTTAAGAGATTCATTAGGATAATAATCAAAAAACTAGTTGACAAATAAAAAGTAATTGACAAACTAAATAAATAATCGAAGCTAGATTCTAAATTATAATCAAACCATTTTATCACTACAAACTAATATTTTATTTTATGTTATGTTTTTGAAATCAATTTAAGCGATTAATACTTTAAAGTTAATTTTCTAAAACCTAAAAATATGTATTTTTGCAAATTTGAAAACACAGTGGTTTTTTCAAACTTCCATTTAAATTAAACTTTCATATAAAATTATTACTAATAAAAAATTATTAAAAAGTGATTCTATATGCAACTAAAGGTATCCACATAAAATTTAAATTTTTAAAAATTCAGTTTTATTGGTTCAACATTTACAATTAAGAGAGTTTGCAAATTCTAGTATTATTGTTAATAAAAACTAAAATAAGTTATTTATTTTTTATAATTTATACTAATAACAAAAAACAATATGAGATAATTATTTTAAAAATAATTTTATTTTATTAGCTCATATCAACATTCAAAATTAAAAAATGACAAAATTTAAAATTTGTTGTCAATCAAATAATAAAATAAATAAATTATAAATAAATTACCATAAGCAACAAAAAATCAACATGATATGAAACTACGAAACATTATTGATTAATAATAAATTTACAACAACAAAAAGTACCAGAAGTGTAAAATTACTTAAAATCTTTATAGAAAGAAATGTGAAAGAGAGATTGTAAGTACCGAGAAAAACGATTAGGCTTTTATAGGCTTTGGTGGGATTCATTCAAGTCGGTGACTTATACACAAAGAAAAAGGCCACAAAAATCTGCAACACATAACTGCGGATTTAAATTTTCAGGGAAAGTGACATTTTCATAAACAATATTTTTTTTGCTAACATGAAAAAAAATTAAATCGCATTTTTGTAATAATTTTTCTTTCCAAATGAAGATAGGGGTATTTTAGGCAAGAAAAATTTGAAAAGACAAAAAGATTAATACTACTCTAGTAATTACTATATTTTTATATTAGATAAATAAATTTCTCATGTTTTTAAAGCAATGTAAGCAATTAATACTTTAAAATGTATTTTTCTTAAACCTAAAAATATGTATTTTTGCAAATTTGAGAACACGGTGGGTTTTTTTCAAACTTCCTTATAAATTCAACTTCCATATAAATTTAATACTAATAAAATTATTAAAAATTGATTCTGTATGCATCTAAAGGTATTCTGGTTGACAAAAAAAAAGTATTCCAATTGACTATTTGAAACTTTCTCTATAGTGCAGTTTCTGTACATTTCTCCCTATACTATCAAGCTATTTCTAACCCTTTTTTTCAAATTATCAAATTTATGGAGAAAACCCTCTAAACTTTTTTTTTTTTTTCCAATTCCACTTACTGAATTATAAATAGAAATAAAATCTAAATTGAGCTCAGTTTAATTAAATCACGTTTTGATAAAATAGCAATTGCTCATTCGACCCAACTATCAGAACTATGTCGTTTTTATATATATTTTAAAACATCGTTTTACAAAACTTGGTCTCAAACTCATGACCTTTATTCATAAATATGGATGTGAATTACAACTGTGCCAAAGAGTAATTTTTATAGATTCTATAACAGAAATATATATATATATATATACGTGTTTTTATTGGTAACATTTGTGTAATCGCTTAATGGCGGAAATATATTCAAAAACGCGATTCCACAAATATTGCGTTTAAACGCAATGATGCCATTCCGTGATTACTCAAGTGTTACCAATCAAATTAATGTTCATTCCACAGAAAATCTAGTTAAACCTCACTTTTCTGCGGAAAGGATTTTCTTTTGTATTTTTTTCTACAAAAACGCAGACTTGCGTTTTCACGTTTTTTTCTATTTCGCAAATTTTTGTGATTGGTAAATTTTTTTGCGGAATGGCGTTTTTAAACGCGGTTCCGTTATTCTGCAGCTTACCATTATCAAAGCCATAAAGCCGCGAATCATTTTCTCTCTGCTCGATTCCAAGCTCGCTACTGTAAAGCAAAATCTATTAACTATTTTTTTTCTGGAGAACAAGCAAATTACGAATCTTTGACATTAAATACACATTCAAGAATTATTTTTTTACTGTTCTACAATCTACATTAATATCCCAGATTCAGATGTTCAAATTATTCTTTAATGTATAATATTAGTTTAGTATCGGTTCAAATTGAATTTAAATCTGGCTATACCATGGTTACACTACAAGAAAACAGACGATTTGCGACGGAAATAACCATCGCAATTCCATCGCAAATGGCGTTTACCGATGGTTTTGCGAGAGAATGTATTCCGTCCCAATTGGCCTCTCGCAAACTAATTTACCTCGCAAAATCCTCGTAAATTTGCGACGGAATACATTCTCTCGCAATGTTCCCGCAAACTCTCGTAAGTTTGTCGCAGAAAGTTTCCACGCAAAACCCTCGTAAAAAATTTTCCCTCGCAAATCAGACGCATATTTGCGATTGCTTTGCAAGGCGACTAGTGCTCGCAAGTTCTCTCACCATTACACGCAATTCCACCGCAAAAATTTGTGATGGATTTGCGAGGGTTTTCTTATATCCGTCGCAATTCCGTCGCAAATATTTGCGATTGCGGTGGATTTGCGACGGAAACTAAGGTTTCATCGCATTTCTCTAGCAAATTTATAATTATAAATATTGAAAATTCAAAAATATTATAGTTTTTATATTATAATTAAAATAATTTAAAAATTATATATATAAAAGTGTTAAATTAAAATTAATAATAACCAACATACATTGTTTTTAAAACATAATATAATTCATAAAACAAAAATAAAACTAAATAGTAGCAGACGGTTCGGTTCCGGTCCCGGTCTCGGTCCCGGTTTCAGAGTTGGATTCCGCAGAACGGTTTTTGCGGCTGAGCATTAGGGCGATTGTTGGATCTTGCTTCGACAAGTACTCCATAACCAAGTCGTAGCCTAACATCTTCTCTTTTTGCGTCTCGATCTCTTTTACCTGTGACGCGATGATCTGTCTCAGAGCTACCGGATCATTTTTCGGGTTAATTGTCAAAAAACTCGCAGCTTCCACTTTCGATTGAAGCGAACCTACACCGAAAATCCGTCTTTTTTTACGAGGAGCGACCTAAAAAAACACAAAACCAAGAAATTATATAAGTTTTTTATATAAAAGTTAGTTATTAACTATTACAGAATAAATTACCTCGGTGTAGATCTTGTTCTTTACAGTCGGAGAAAGTCCGCCTGATGCCATGCTCTCAGGATTATCTTGTGTCAACTCTTTCATCTTAGAAGTCACTTCATTGAAGACCTGCTCAGACTGGCTATCGACAAAAGTTCCATCTGGCTTGCGTTTTGTCTCCTCGAGAACCGCCAACAAATCCGGAATAGGATTTCCAGTACGGTCCGCCTTATAAAAAAACATTAATAATTAGTACTAATGTATAATTTCCTGCAAAATATATATTGACTTTTGGCCTTCTATTTCAAATCACTCATGAATCGCTCGAACGGGTACATCCATCGGAATTGCACGGGTCCACCAAGTGATGCTTCATGTGGTAGGTGGATAGGGAGATGTTCCATAACATCAAAAACGAAGGTGGGAATATTTTTTCCAAATTACAAATTAAGCAACACTGGAATATTATTCCCTAACTGATCAATGCCTGCTTTTGTCAATGTTCGAGTGCATAGATCCTTGAAAAATGTTCCAATTCCTATCAAATAAATGATATTAAATACAATAAATTAACAAGTTAGCGTGCAATGTTATAATTATTAACATAGTTAAAAACTTACTTTGGGTAGATTCTTACCTGCTAGTGCTTCATGAACATTGGTCGGTAAGAGCTCTAAGAATGCAAACGGTAATAGTTGCTGCATGAATACATGGCAGTCGTGGCTCTTCATTCCGGAAAACTTTTTCCTTTGCTGGATACATCTTGAGAAATTTGAAACATATCCATCAGGAAATTTTACTTCTGAAGCAACCCATTCAAACAATGCCTGTTTTGATGCCCCAGATAATCGAAAGTTTGGAATCGGCATCTTCCCATCCCTTGTGATATGCAATTCGGGTCTTACGCATATTTCGACCAAATCCAACCTTGATTTCATATTGTCTTTTCCCTTTCCCTGCACATTCAATAAAGTATTCATAATGTTATCGAAAAAATTCTTCTCGATGTGCATCACATCAAGGTTGTGACGTAGAAGATGATCCTTCCAATACGGTAAGTTCCAAAAGATACTCTGCTTGTGCCAATTATGAGATTCACCATATCCATCAGGCATGTTTGCCTTAGTATGCCAATTACCCCCTCTTTTACATGTTTCCTGCGCTCCGTAATAATCGATCTGCTCAATCAAATCATTCCCTGAAACATAAACTGGTTGAGGAACACGCACAACTTTGTTCTTCTTGAACATCTTCTTATTCCTTCTATACGGATGATTCAAAGTAAGAAACCGACAGTGACAATCGAACCAACATGGTTTCCTTCCATGCTTCAGCTGAAAGGCTTCTGATCGATCCAAACAATATGGACAAGATAACCTTCCATGCGTTGTCCACCCCGACAACATTCCATATGCTGGAAAGTCACTAATGGTCCACATTAGGACTGCACACATATTGAAGTTCTGTTGCTGCGAGTACTCAAACGTGCGAACACCTGTATACCACAACTGATTCAACTCATGAATCAAGGGTTGTAGAAACACATCAAGAGATCGCTTCGGATGGTTAGGACCGGGCACTAGAATACTCAGGAACAAAAATTCCCGTTGCAGGCACATTTCCGGAGGAAAGTTATATGGCGTTAATATGACAGGCCATAAAGAATATTATCTCCCAGACATACCAAATGGACTAAATCCATCTGTGCACAACCCAAGATAAACATTTCTCGACTCATTAGCAAAGTTTGAATGTACCGTTTGAAAGTGTTTCCAAGCTTTTGCATCTGACGGATGCTTAACTTCTCCTTCATTTGTGGTATGTTCTGCGTGCCATCTCATTCCTGCTGATGTCCTTTCTGAGTGGTATAACCGCTTCAATCTATCGGTTATAGGTAAGTACCACATACGTTGGTATGGGACGCGGGTCCTTCTGGTAGTTGGACGATATATCGGTTTCCCACAAAATCGACACTCCTGCAACTTCTCATCATCTTTCCAGAAAATCATGCAATTGTCAATACATACATCAATCATTTCTGATGGTAAGCCAAGACCCGCCAACAACTTCTGTATTTCATAGTAACTTTCAGCGGAAAGATTATCTTCTGGCAAATACTCTTTAATTAATTCAGCCCATGCATTCATGCAAACCTCAGTTAGATTATGATCACTTTTAATAGTCATCATCCTAGATGCCAATGATAATTTAGATAGCCCTTTTCTACATCCTTCGTAGATGGGCTGTTTTGCACCTTCTAACATATCATAAAACTGTTTTGCGTCTGCATTCGGTTCTTCAACTTGACTATTATTATCAGGAAATGCAGTTGTAGTTTGAAACTCATGAAATGCATCTGTAACCATATCATGAAACCTATTTCCTTGATGATACCCTTCATCAATATTTCCGAATAAATCATGCCCATGATAACTAGGTTGCTCAATATGATGATGATGATGACTCATACTACTACTCCCCTCATCAACATTATTACCACCTTCCCCATGAGAAAACCAGACATAGTAGCTTGGCTTAAATCCTCTATTATATACATGCTTTTTAACAGTATCGAAATCCAGATAGCTAGTATTCTTGCATTTTTTACAAGGACAAAATATTTTACCATCACGTTGTGCATCTCTTTCATTCGTCGCCTTGTACATAAATGTCGCAATCCGTCCCGAAACTCTTTTGTCACCTCACCGGTCGGATCTCTATGATTATACATCCAGGAACGTATAGCATATATTTCATGCTGAAAAAGACATTTTTTTAATAAAGGAAAGTTTTTTTAGGTAGGAATTTGGTTTTTGGTTGGTGTTGAAAATGGTGTGCTTGTGAAGGGTTTATATAGGATACTTTGCGACGGATTTGCGAGGAAAATTTGTGATGGATTTGTGACGGAAAATATTTTGCGATGGTATTGCGACTATATACCTACTTTCTGTGGAAAACGTGTTTACCAACATCCCAACTACTTATCCTCGCAAGTCTTTCGCAAAAAAAACTCTCACAATTCCATCGTAACTTGCGAGGAAATTGCGAGGAAATTAAGAGGAAACACTTTCCCTCGCAAAACAGTCGCATATACATCGCAATTTACATGGGAATTGCGAGAGTAACATTTCACTCGCAAAGTCGTCGTATATCCCTCGCATTATCCACGCAATTTGCGACAGAATGTTTCCTCGCAAATTCGCGAGGGAATGGCGAGGGTATTTTATTCCCACGCAAACCACTCGCAATATTCATACATATCCGTCGCAAATTTGCGACGGATATCTTCCATCGCAAAAGTTCCATTGCAAATCATTTGTTTTCTTGTAGTGTTATCTCTGGTTTATTTTTTCTCGGTTGAAGAATGGTGCTGCGAAGAGAATCTCTTTCCAATTGCAGTGTGTTACATGGAAGCTCGAGAAAGCGCTAAGAAAACTACAATACAATATTTATTTCTGTTATTGTTTTACGTAAATTATTCTTTGGCATAGTGGTAATGCACATCCATGTTATAGAAAAAGGTCATGAGTTCGAGTAAGTGATTCTATTAAATATGATCTGATTTTTTATAAGTTTTAATATGTTACATGTGCAAATTCAGATGATTGATATATGTAGAAAGTTACATATGCCTCCTAGTTTTAGCATTAGCTTTAGGGATCTTGTTAATGACTTTAGAGTTGAAGTTGTTAAAGAGTTTCTTCATATCCCTCCCGCTTTTACTTGCTGCATAATTCAGCTCTTCTTCGTATAGCTCATATAGCATCGGTATCGTCTCCAGAGCCACAAATACTTCACCAAAAGTTACACAAACAATGTAATTAAAGACATACTCTGTATAAACAAAAATAAAGGCTATATATACCCAAAACGAAAAAGACTTGCAACATGTTTATCTCTTAACCACTAAATATTAGTAATTCAGTCGTAAAATGTATGCAATTCCGGTCTTGGGTTTACATAACTTTTATAAGACCACAAGCGATAGATCAACATGGATTTCGCTCGTGCTATCAACAATCATGGTACGATGATATGATATCGTATGTGTTAGGTGTTAAAATCATGCACAAATGAATGCATCATTTAACATTTTGACACCTAATTAGTTTTATATAGCTACGTCTAGTAAGATAAATTGTAAAGACTCACCGATGTATAACAGAGTTAGAGAGCTGAAATAGTTTCCGACCACTGATAATATCCATAGTGTAACAACGGCCTGAAACGAAATGTGACATAAGTTTTCAATCCAAACAATCTTGATGTGAGATTAATATTTCTTAAACTTATGGTCTATATAATATGGGTTTTACCAGAACAAGGAGTCGGAAGTCTTTTCCACTTGAAATATCATACAGTTTGATGATGAACCAATTTATCTTGTTGAACAAGAATCTCCAAGTTGATTCAGAGATCTTTAGATCGTTAATACTTGGTGGTTGCCTGAACGAAATGTAGTGTTCTTTAAGAACTTGGTTTAATAAAGAAGAATCAAATGTTAATGTTTTTTGTCTTACCGCTGAATTAGTTGTGAAGAGCCAATGTAAGACCAAATGAGGAATATAAAAATGGAGATCAAGAGGATCTGGCAGATGAAAGTGATGAAAGGATATTCAACCACTTCGAACAAGAACCATATCAATGTGAATACCGCCAAGATTGTTCCTGATTCTTTCTTGTTCTTCCAGAACATTACATCAGCAACTACAAAATTTCAAGAGCATATCTCGTACAGTTAGGAATATTTAAAGAACAAAAATATATGAATATGAACAAAGAAAAGAAAGATATATGTTACAATGTCCTCCTCCTAGATTGTGGTACAGAGATCTTCGTTTTCTCGATGAAGAAGCTCTATGTTCATCTCTTTCGGATCCATAAATCGCCATCATTGTTTTGGTTTCGGGTTTTATGACTGACTGTAGCCTTTTTGTTAGCTAAGCTCTAAGATTCAAGGTTGATATATATAGTTCCCAAACAAAAATGTACTTGGATTCATAAAGAAGAAAGCGATTTGAGAAAAGGGAAAGGTATGGCTTTAGCATGTTGCAAACTCATTCTTTTGTTTTATGGCATGAGTAGACCTATTTTTAATATATTGTGGAGAATCGTTTATTACTTGTACTACTGGTCAAAAATGTATTCCATAAAATTATCAACATTTTGATACCAACTCTTTTGTTAAACCCTTTCTCACGCAAGTATATTCCAAGTTGAGGCTAATAATGGGCATACCAGATTAGGCCCAGACAGTTATGACTAATGAGCCCTGATTGTTAGCATCCCTTCTTGAAGTCATGTGGGAAGCTAAGTTACCAATTCAAATTTCATAAGCCAACATTACATCTGAAAATACAAGTTATATGAACAATTATAACAAACTAACATTTTATAGTTTATACCCTTGTCTTAAAAGCATTGCAAATTATAAGCCCAACCAGATGTTGGTTAAACCTTGTCAAAGTCGGTGTTCTGTTGCTTTGGAGCATCTGCAGGAGTAGTAGTCATGCTGATGCCGTCGTTCTGATGCTTCTCCCATCCACCAGTGTCAGCCTTGGAATGAGCCAAGTAGTAGAGAATATTTGCAATCAAAGACATTAGAGTCAGAGCAGCTCCAGCAGCAAAGACTCCAACGGGTAAGACAGCACACGAAAGTTCTTTTCCTTTGTATGTGCCTTGACTTTTGGTGTGGTACGCGTTCCTTACTGATCCAGCCAACAAGCACCCCTCAGCACCTAGAAAACTTACCCTGAAGTATTTTTTTCAGCAACAAGGATTATGATAATAAGCACAACATCTACAATACCAACGAGTCGCAAGGCTCTTATAGAATCCACATAGCTTGCCTAGAACAATATCTACTCTTTAGCTTTATTCATGACTAAAATTAGAAATCAAACTAAAAAGCCCTAATAGTATCTTAATTTAAAACCTAAAATTCTCTTTCAATATCACCCAATTTTAAATCTTGGTTGCTAAATAAAGCTTGAATCTACCTAAACAATAAACAAAATCAAATTAGAGAGGAAAGGGTTTAAATTTACCAAGAGATGACGAAGAAGACAATAGCCCAGACTGTGTAAGAAGTACCAGTAACAAGACCCTTTCCGAAGCAGAGACACTTTGTAACGCCGTTAACAATCACCTGGCTCACAAGCAGTAACCCAAATGCCGACATACCGTACACCGTTGCCGCCTCTGTTCCATACATACAGAAGGTCTTCTCATCGTACTTATCCGGAACCGCAACAGCCTGTTCAAAAGAGAAGAATTGATAAATCGAAAAAAAACCAAGAAAATAGAAAGAAAGAGTGAGAGACAGAGAGAGTAAGAAAGAACAGTACAGTACTGCGGCGACGTTCGGCGCCGAAGGCGAATACGAAGGCAAGGAGGTGAAGGGAGGTGACGACGGCGACGATGGAAACGGAAACCGCCATTGATTTCGTTCTTTTTCTCGTCTTTACTCTTTTGTCTTTTTCTTTGGAGCTTTGGTAAGTGTGAAAAAATTAAAGTGTCTTTTTTTTATTTTTTTAGTCGGCAACATATATGTTTTATTATGGCCCAATCGACATTGTTTACAAAGTTACGCGAGAATATATGGGTTTGTAACAAACAGACACAAATGTGGTCCAAAGCTCATCCTAATCAGTTCGAGAAGGGAAGTGATAGCCACGTGTCCTGCAACTCACGCACACACATCAAAAATACTGAAGTTTCGTCATGCACGCCGGCGGCAACGAAATCGTGGATCACCACCACCAACGAATAGTCCAGGCTTTAACTACAATAACTTTGCTGATATGCTTCTAATAAATAAATTCGTCAGTTGAAAATCGGAAAGAGAAGGCCTACATGTCTCGAGCCACCATCGTTTCAGGGAGAAATCAAAGCTTGAGGTCCGATTTACCGACCTAAGATGGGTCCCAATCAAGCAGTCTCAACTCAAACATGCCGCAAATCGTGGGAGCGAGAAACGGCGTCAGGACATATACCCTATACAAGAAGAATTCGAAGAACAAGAAGGATCCTTGATTGCGACGAAAAACACCAAAAGAAGTAGATTGAAAGCCGAACTCTCTGAGATTTCCTTGACACAATTGAAGATTAAAATCAAAGGAAACCTGATATATCATGGTTTTTACCGGTTTTATGCCATGATATAGTTGTGTTTTTAGTGTCTTTTGTGTTCTTTTAGAGTCTTTTACAGGTATAATCAGGTTTGGAGCTAAATTGGAGATAATGGAGCATTTTGGAGATTTTTGGAGTGTTTGGCCGAGAGATAGAGTTCACTGTCCGAAACAGAGAAAGGTGTCGATCGTTGCACACCTGCAACGGTCGATGCACCAGCGAGATGTGCCAAAACTCGGCGGTTTAGAAGAATCAAGATATTGCACTTTGATCCAGAAGTTCCTGATATTTACAAAGAAGCCTCTGGCCGAGATTATACTTATATAATTAAGTTTTAGCTGTTTTTATTAGATACGCTTTCATAATTAAGAGCAGAGGATTTTTAGAGCTTTTGGGGCTGATCTGAACCTGTTACATCATCTGTATTTGGAGAAGATTTCGAACCCCTTTAATCTTTTATCTTTTATGCAATCTATTATTTCTATGATTATGTTTTCATCAATCATGTCTGAGTAGATTCCTTGTTAGGTTTAGGGTTTCTCACATAGGATTTCATGACTTGCTAGACTTGTTCAATTTCAGTTAAGGATTCAAACTATATCTGTTCTTCAATTTAATTGTGCTTAAAGCTAGTTCTAACCTGATCAATTAGAATCTAGATCTTAGGTTGCTAAATACGTCACGGAAGTGGGATTTAGGAATCTGAACTAATTAAATTGGGCAATTAAACTATTCGCAAACGGAAGTTTGGTTTAGGATAATTGTGAACATATCAAACTTGGAATTAAAGCTGGTTTAATCTGTTAGTTCTCGCAAACGAAAGTTTGGTTTGCTGCACTTAGACTTAGAGAATTATCGCAAAGGAATTTGGTTAATTCTATATCTGTGTTTTGAGTTCTAGAACTGTGCTTAATTAGATCCTTACTGAATGAACTGTCTGCTTGTCTGATTTCCTGAGAACGCCCTAGACTTAGCGCTCTTAATAACTTGCTTTCACAACCAACAATCTCTGCTACTGATTTACTTTCTTGCATTGCTTTTAATTCAATTACATTGTTTTCTTTCTAGTTAAATTCCTGTTCTTGAGCTATTGAACACCGGAGTCTCTGTGGATTTCGATACCCTATATACTACATTGATATTGTTGTGCACTTGCAGTTTAGTATAGGGATTAATTCTTGACCTACCAAGTTTTTGGCGCCGTTGCCGGGGACTCTTTGAGTCTTCGATAGCTTAGAACTTAGGGTTTTACTAGGATTTTTCCTTTTCTTTTCGTTTTTGTTTTTATTTTTTTTATTTTTGCTGATTTATTTTTCTGTTTTCTCTGATTTCGCATTGCATCGATCGACGCCCATCCTGCATCGATCGACACACTTCGCTGAATCACCAAGAATACTAAGAGATCGTCAGGACGATGTGTCGGAATGATATCTTCAGCTCAGGGATTGACAGTTCACAGATAGCTGGGTTGAAGAACCAAGTTGACTCTCTGCATAGTCTTCTACTTGGAAAGTATGCACAAGAAGCTAACCATTGCGTTGAAGGAACTGGATCCTATAGTCACGGATCTGCTTTTCAGAAACCCTTTACAAGGAGTTGTAGTGTTTCTTCTTACCAAGTACCGCCTGCACCTACAGCTCATGAGAGCATAATGGAAATCATGATGGAGCAGTACCTTGAGAGACAACAACAGATTGATAGGTCCTTCAACTCAAAGATGGATGCTTTGTATGAAGACTTGAATGAGAAGTTCGAATCTTTGAACACACATATGGAGAAGCTGGATATCAAAATTGAACGAACAGATGTAGCAATAGAGAGGCAGAATGAAGCTAAGAGAGCTGAACGAAAGCTGCACATCAAAGCTGTGACCTTAAGGGATGATATTGAGTTGCTAGGTGAAGAAGAGAGCATAATCTCGGATTTTCTGGATGAATATTGTCTGCATGATACATGCACCGATCGACACCCCCTCAGTGACGATCGACACGCCATTCTGACGGCAATTTCGAGTTCTTTCGAGAAACAAATCGCCTTGCATCGATCGACACACATCATGCAACGATCGACACAGAACGCAGACATGTCCAGAAACCTGCAACAGTGCCAGAACGAGCCTACAAGCCCCCAGTGCCATATCCTAAGGTTCTTAAACCTTCCAGACAAGAGCTAGAACTGGCTAACTGCATGAAAGTGATGGATAAGAAGGTGAATGAAATACCACCAGTTGAAACTTCGCGAGTTCATGAAAAGAAGGTGATCTCCACTGATGGTCATCTGAAAGAAGAAGTTCAGATTGGTGGAACTACAATATCTGATAGTGGAGAAAAGAAGATGGCGGTTCCTATTGAACCTGCTCTAATATCTTCAGTACCTGCAACTGCTCATAAGCAGAAAGCTCCAGACATCAGATATACATCAAAGGTAAGGTACAAATCACATAAGCTTAAACCTTCTGACCACATTATTTTGAATGCAGGAAAACGCAGTAGACCGCCCAAGCTTCACTCCCGCCCTGATTCTGATTACTCATTCCTTGGAAGATCTCATGATCTGAATGCTTATACGCCACCTTGGATGAGGAGACATTCACAGAGACACTCAAAGTCTCTGTTGAAACCGCCATGAGTCCGATCTCTTTCTGATAGGTCAAGCTATTGACCTTAAACAAGCGCTGGGTGGGAGGCAACCCACCATTAGGTACTGGTGTTTTTCTACTTAATTTTTGGTGTTTTTGTTAGGATTTTACGTTTGTTTTTGTTTTTGGTGCAGTTATGTTTGCAGGTCTCGGACAAAATCGCAGTGCAACGATCGACTCACTTCTGTGTCGATCGTCACAACACGAAAGGAATCGCATTGCAGCGATCGTTGCGCTCTTGAGCAACGATCGACCATACACGAAAATCGCCAAGTAACGGTCGATGCACTTAGTGCAACGGTCGATGCCTGAGCGACAGAGGTAACCCGACATACATAATTTCATCTTTTCATTTTTTTATTTTCTTTTTACCGATCCTTCGCTGGACACTACTGGGGACAGTGTGTCTTAAGTGTGGGGGAGGTGCTACTGACTTTTGTTTTCTGTTTTCTTAAGAGTCAGTCCGTTTTTCAAAAAAAATTGTTTTATTGAGTCAAAATTGTTTAAGTAAGAAACTATGATTTTCTGAGAAGATTTACAAGACTTGCAGGAACTTAAGTAACCATTGGGATGAAGTTGCAGGATCTATCTCTCACTATTAGAAAACCCCATCACAGATCAACCTACTGGGAACACCCACATCACTTCAGGTATCAGAGGATCCTTTTACTGACTTCAATTTAATAATGACTTAGATTTCTCACCTAAGGGCTTGGTATACTTTGTGTCGGATTCCCTTGTTAGTTCTGACACAGCCTGTCAACCTATCCTATTTAGTTCCCTTCTCCCCTTCTATAAAGTAAAAAAAATAATAATAATAAACTGAGGATGAGTTAGTAACTCCGAAGTGGTCATGGGAATGGTAGCAAACACTATTTTCTCTCATGTGATCCATGGAATGTGTCCAAAGTACACCCCATAACGGGAAGAACACTGATAAAAAAAATAAAATGATACCCAATGGGGAAAAATCAGTTGTTAAAGAAGGGAAAGAGAAGAAAGGGACTAGAGAAAGATAGTATGGTGGTCTAGAGCTGATAAGGTAAGAATCCATGTGCCCTTTGATCGATACTCCTTAGGTGAGACCGCACTTAAATACTTGCAGAAGTCAGTAGGGAGAATTTGAATGCTTGAATGTGATTGTGGAGTTTACCTAGGACAGTTGCTAAGTGTGGGGGAAGTATATGTTGGTCTTGATATCCTGTGATTGATTCTTTCAGTGGTTTACTAAGGAGAATCTGAGTATTGTAGCTTCTAGGATGAAATGAGTTTCTGAAGAGTTTTCAAACCTCTTCACCAAGCTTTAGTTCTATGTTTTGCTTGAGGGCAAGCAAAGGCTAAGTGTGGGGGAGTTGATATATCATGGTTTTTACCGGTTTTATGCCATGATATAGTTGTGTTTTTAGTGTCTTTTGTGTTCTTTTAGAGTCTTTTACAGGTATAATCAGGTTTGGAGCTAAATTGGAGATAATGGAGCATTTTGGAGATTTTTGGAGTGTTTGGCCGAGAGATAGAGTTCACTGTCCGAAACAGAGAAAGGTGTCGATCGTTGCACACCTGCAACGGTCGATGCACCAGCGAGATGTGCCAAAACTCGGCGGTTTAGAAGAATCAAGATATTGCACTTTGATCCAGAAGTTCCTGATATTTACAAAGAAGCCTCTGGCCGAGATTATACCTATATAATTAAGTTTTAGCTGTTTTTATTAGATACGCTTTCATAATTAAGAGCAGAGGATTTTTAGAGCTTTTGGGGCTGATCTGAACTTGTTACATCATCTGTATTTGGAGAAGATTTCGAACCCCTTTAATCTTTTATCTTTTATGCAATCTATTATTTCTATGATTATGTTTTCATCAATCATGTCTGAGTAGATTCCTTGTTAGGTTTAGGGTTTCTCACATAGGATTTCATGAGTTGCTAGACTTGTTCAATTTCAGTTAAGGATTCAAACTATATCTGTTCTTCAATTTAATTGTGCTTAAAGCTAGTTCTAACCTGATCAATTAGAATCTAGATCTTAGGTTGCTAAATATGTCACGGAAGTGGGATTTAGGAATCTGAACTAATTAAATTGGGCAATTAAACTATTCGCAAACGGAAGTTTGGTTTAGGATAATTGTGAACATATCAAACTTGGAATTAAAGCTGGTTTAATCTGTTAGTTCTCGCAAACGAAAGTTTGGTTTGCTGCACTTAGACTTAGAGAATTATCGCAAAGGAATTTGGTTAATTCTATATCTGTGTTTTGAGTTCTAGAACTGTGCTTAATTAGATCCTTACTGAATGAACTGTCTGCTTGTCTGATTTCCTGAGAACGCCCTAGACTTAGCGCTCTTAATAACTTGCTTTCACAACCAACAATCTCTGCTACTGATTTACTTTCTTGCATTGCTTTTAATTCAATTACATTGTTTTCTTTCTAGTTAAATTCCTGTTCTTGAGCTATTGAACACCGGAGTCTCTGTGGATTTCGATACCCTATATACTACATTGATATTGTTGTGCACTTGCAGTTTAGTATAGGGATTAATTCTTGACCTACCAAAACCCAAGGTTTCGATTAAAACTGATAAGAGAGATAAAAGTAAGCACAACTCGAGTTTAATCGGAATTTATTTAGATCAAACGCAACAAAAACTAAAGAAAGAGTCGGCGAGATCGCCGAAGAAAAAGGCAGAGGAATCCGCAGCGTATGTACATACAAAGTAATCCGAACCGCCAGCGAGAGGCGAACCACCGCCGACAGTTGGAAGCAAACTCACGATCGAAAATTTAGAGAGAAACTAGAGGTTTATGAGAGAGAAAACTCAATTTGTGATTTTAAATCATTGACTAAAGTTTATTCCAAACGATATTTGATTTTCCCATATTCGATTTTATTACACTATTATTTGGACTTCAATTTCAAGTGTCTCCATTAGAGAGCTTTTTGGTTCGGTTCCATTCGAATTGGTTTCATTTTTTTTAGAATAATTGGGTTACTCAAAATTTACTAAAATTAGCCAAAATAAAATAACATGCTTGTTAAGATAATATAAATAGCATGCTTGTTAAGATAATATAAATAACCATCGGTGTACGTGGTTTAGTGGTTTAGTGCAGGGGTTGGTTCCAATGCACCCTAGTTCAAGTCTTAGTGGGAGGGATATTTAACGCCATGCGAGGTATTGATAACTGCTGATCCCGGCCTGAGGGGAGATTCCGGCCCAAAGGGCCCGAACCCATCTCGGAATTCAAAAAAAAAAAAGATAATATAAATATATATTATTATAAATATCTTTTGGTTAACCGATCTTATGAAGTTAAGTCGGTTAAGTTAATTATAACTTGTTAGGATATGCTCTCCCTTTTGTATCAGATCTATACTTGAACGCAAGAAGTTAATTATAACTTCAATATACATTCTCCCTCTCTCCATAAGTGCTTATTTTTATGTCATAGAGTAGATAATATTTTGATAGTTCATTGCTCTATTGTATTCTAATGTCTATATCATGACGTTGATGACAGAAGTAATATTTTATCCTACAAACTGACTGATACTTATGCATGTGATTTTGCTACCGAATTTTCAATTAATTGGTCTAAGTGCAACAATGGTTATCCAGTAATGTGTGCTATATAATTTGAGCTTCTTAATTTGCATAAAGTAATTATTCAATACATTATTATAAAAATTATTGTAAAATAAATAATTAAAGAAACCTTCATAACTCGGTTTATATATTCCGAGATTTGAGCATAGAAGAGTATAGATGTAAACAAGCTCATTGGTCTAGAATATTTATAGATCTTCAAAATGTCGATGTTCAAAGAATGAAGATAGCAAATATTAATAAAAATATGTAATATTCTGAAATGTATATTTAAAAATAGAATATTCTTTTCCATTGTTTGAATAATTGGCTAAGTAAATTAGGCGGTTTGTTCAGAATATTTTTAGCTACTGTCTTTTGTTTAATTTATCCTCAAAAATTGATATTACAAGTCGTACTAAATAAATATTCTTCCTTCGTTTAGAATATTTTTAGCTATTGTCCTTCGTTTTATTTATCCTCAAAAATTGATACTACAAGTCTGACTAATTAAATATTCTAAACATAAAACAATTTCTTAGAATACAAGTTCGTCTAAACCGAAGCTTGACTTGTGATATCGGGTTTTTCCGCCAGAAACCGAACCGCTTTCTGGACTGCCGAATTATAGTCTTTTCCCAATCAGACGTCGATGAGATATGAATTGTTATGAGATCAACACCGGAACCAATGTTCTCCTCAAGATTAAGGAACTCAAAGGAATCAATCTCAAACAATCATCTCGCCGCAGAGTTGCCTTTCCTGAAAGACAGTTTCTTCTTTTGTCCTCGCAAGACTCTTCTCTGATAGTCAGCTGCACATATAGGAACCTTGATGAAATCAACACCGGTCAGAGGATCTTCATGGGGTAAAAAGAATTTTGAAGCGGTGTGACAACGATTTCAAAACGACCATCTCACAACCAACCGAGCTCCGCTGAAAAGCTTGCCTAAAGAGAAATATGTTCCACGTCTTCTGGAACGCGTCCACTCCAATTTACAATCAGTTCCTCTAAATAAAAAAAGAAATATATATTAGGGTTTATATATCTAAAACGAAAATATAAAAGAAGGAAATAACTAACGCGGAAAGAAACCAATCTCGGAATAGCGGATTACAACATGTTACTGAAATTAACGACACATCATATCGATTCAAATGAAGGATATGAGTGACGTGCTTGTGTTGGAAGGGCGACAAACGGAAGGAACCATCGGGACAAATCTATTTAATGACAAATAACCCCTTAGCAAAAAGAGCATAAGTTCATCGACGAACTCGATCATGGATGAATCTGGAGGTCGACACAAATCCGAACACAAGAAAAACGACGAACATGTTTGCATGTTTAATTTAAGAATAAAGATAAAAGCCATAAAACAAATGGAAGTTTTGGTAGAACCAAGAGAGAGGGAAGAAGTGATTATGGGGAAAAGTGATGAAAATAGAGGCTATATTTAAAGCAGAAGAAATGATGGTTATCGAAAAGACAATACGAATGTCAATCCTGATTTAAAGCGAGACGACATTCCGTATACCTGGAGCACATTTATTGGTGGAAAAAGAGGTGCCTTAAATAATCTTTACGAAATTCTTAATATACAAATATAAAACAAAAAGTATGTCCAACAAAGACCGAATGCTGATATACGACTGTTAATTTTTCAATACATACAATGATATATGTATTGCGTGCGGATCGATCATCTAGTTCTCTAAATAATTCCGAAGTAAGAGCATGTTTAGTGGAGTCTCTAGAAGGATTTGGGCACAAAGTCATAGGTAGTTTTAATTAAAAGAAAATCAGAAAATGCAAAAAAAGGAAGAACCGGCTCTTCCCCAAGAGCCTGCAAGAGGCGAGTTCTTCACTGTGGCGACACGTGTCATGAGCCGATTGGCTCTCTCTCTTTTTTTGAATTTTTTTTTTTTCATAAATGCAAAAAAAAAAAATAATAATAATAATAAAAAAATTTTAAGAACCCCAAGAGGGGGTTCACTACTACACATGCTCTAACACAGTAACACCTATCAGTAAACTAAACACCACTCAATTCTCCGACTAAAAGATCAAAAAGGAATAATTCTCTAAATAACAGAGTAACACCTAAAAGTTTTGTCCTCTTCTTTTGTAAATTTAGGTGATTTGGATCAGGGCATCAGATTAAAGTCCCATTATAGGAATCTAGTCGAACCACACTTGGTTTGAACCTCCCAACTTAATCCGAAGCGTAAACTAATCCGATAAAAAAGTTAAGTCCACCGGATATTTAACTGGATCCAAGTCCAGCCAAAACTCTATCTAACACGCAAGTGAATTTACGCCATGCCTCAAGTTCTTGCTGCGCCACCTTATTATTACTACTTTGGCTATTTGCCAGACAACCCGGAGATCATTCATTCATGTGTTTTGATTCATTGCATCTTTCTTACGTAAAACGGTTATATCCCCCGCCAAAACATCATTAATCATAAGGCATGTATTTTGTTTGTTTCAAATTCCAAGGAGAGCTGCAAGAACATCGTGTTTCTCTATTCTCTTTTTTTTTTTATTGAAACGGTTGTTTATATCCGAAGAGAGTCACACATTGCATCAACCCTTTACTATTAAATTCATGTGAGTCACTTTGGAACAAATTAAAGCTTAAAATTCTGGAAACATTAATATTTATTTATGTTTCATTTTTATACTACCAAGATTATTCGTTTATGTTTCTCTATAAGTATTAAGTCGTTAAAATCTTGAAAATCTGGAATCACATCGTTCTTCTTTTTTATATAAGCAAAAACTAAAGAAAAGACATAAAATAGCACAAAAACATACCTTATCATAAATATAGCACAGAAAAAATAATTCACATTTTTAGCATTATTTTAATTACAAAGATTTTTATAGCATTATATAATTTAGGGTTTAGGCTTAATTATTTAGGATTTAAGGTTTATTATCTAGGGTTTAGGGTTTAGTATTTAGGGTTTATGGTTTATTATTCAAGGTTAGGGTTTAGTATTTAGGGTTTAGTATTTAAGGTTTAGGGTTAGGGCTAATTTAGTGACAAAACATATTTTTGTGCTATTTTTATGATTTTTCTTCCTTGGTGCTATATTTTTGACAAGTCATGTTTTTGTGCTATTTATGCGATTTGCCCCAAAAACTATGCAGCTAAGGAATGAGTTGTTTTTTGGTTAATTGGTAATTAATTTTGTGGAAAAAGTTTAGTCATTAACATCTAGAAGAAAATGTACAATACGTAAGAATATCTAAAATATTGTTGTGATGAGTTAATACTAATATAAGATAAGAATTGAATTACAGATTAACAACAACAACAACAAAATATTAGCTGCTATAAAATAATTTTTAATTAATCCCAGTTTAAAAGAAGTATATATGCGTCAAAGACATCAAACTATTGATAGTCCATGTTAACAATTTTATATAAATATAAATGTAATATAATATACAGGATATATATATATATAGTCTAAATTTTCGTTAAAGAAAAAATTGTATTTGAGTTAAACCCGAATCGACTGCCCAGTCGCGCATGCTAAGAGCATCTCCAACAGTGAAACCCCTAATGGATTTCTTAAATTTGTATTTTATATTTTTTTTTTTCCGGACGGACTAAAAAAAAGAATTTTTTAAAAAAATTGATCAATCAGAAGACGCCACGTGCAAGAGACGGTCCTTATATAAAAATTTTAAGAAACTGTTTTTAAATTGTTCATGTGGGCCCCACGTGAAACCCACAATATTTTATTATATTTTTTTAAGAGACTGGGCTTAAAAACCCTTGCCGCAGATGCTCTAAAAACGGTTATGTATCTTAGGGTTGACAAAAAAAAATCTTAGGGTTTTATATAGAAAATATTCATGTGATACACTCGGTCACTCACCATGTCATCAATACGCGTGATGCGCGCGTTACGTATTACACCTCTACAATCAATCATTAATTGCAAAACAGATTCCATTTGTATTATATTATTGTGAAAGACCCCCCTCACAAAACATTCTATATAAACCTTCAATAGTTACATCCTTTAATAGACACACTTAAAAATAATAACGATCATAAAAATGAAGACATCCCACACTACTTTCCTTATCTCCATCCTTCTCTTAGCTTCATTTTCATCCGTCACACACGGACTCATACTTAACGGTCTCCGCATCGAGTCCGTAAGCATTAGAGGCGTCCTGTTCTGTTCCGTTGACGGCAACCGCATCGGAAACAGCCCTCCGTTATCTGGCGCCGTTGTCCAGCTAGCGTGCGCTGGGTCTCAAACCAATCTTGGTCAAGCTTTGACTAATCCCGCCGGAGTCTTCGTCATCTTCGTGAAGATTCTTGACACCCTCTTCTTTGATCCTTCCATTTGCTTCGTCAGGGTTAATCTCCCTGTTGCTACGTGTTCAGTTTTCCCGCCGGACGGTGCCCTCACCGCCTCCATAAACCTAGTCAATATCGTTCAGACCGCTCTCGGCAACATCGCCAATTTCACCGCCGGCCCTTTCATCAACTCTGTCTTTTGAATGAAATCTAAGAAAAGACTAAACAAAAGTCGTACGTGCATGTAAGTTTGCCTTTTGTTATTTGTGTGTTAAGTTATAGTATGGTTATGCTGGCAACCAAATGTAAAAAGCTAGCTTTCTAGCTGTTATTGTTACAGTGTTCAATTACGACCAAGTTAATGGAATAAAGCACGTACTTGTGTTCCGCGCTCTCTTGCTTCATTACAAATAATATAGTACGAATTTTTAGTGATAGATGTTATTATCACAAAAATCTTGAAGTAAAATTTAAAAGTACTAACGGGCCTTTTTGTTAAAAATGATAATGGACATTTCTAAAATAGCTATATATCTATCATCGAGCGGTGTGTTATGTTGGATGATTTGATCTTTGATAAAACTAAATTTGACTAGTACCACATTGAAAACCCAGAGAATTGAAAAGGTGATATATACATGTGTGCGTGTGTTCATCAACCTATCCACCCAACTGCCAACATTTGGTTACTAATTTCGGCACCATAATCATTTGACCACCATGATTAGCTATCCATGAAGGATAGTCCACGACAGGGGCCAGCATTCTCATCGCTATTTATTTATTTTTGAGGTTAACATTTTTAATTAAGCTATCAGAAAATCTCAAGAAACCATAGTATATTACACTTTACTTAACAACCATATATCTCGTATAACAACAAGCATCCCTGATTCTCTCTCTCTCTCTCTCTCTCTCTCTCTCTCTCTCTCTCTCTCTCTCTCTCTCTCTCTCTCTCTCTCTCTCTCTCTCTCTCTCTCTCTCTCTCTCTCTCTCTCTCTCTCTCTCTCTCTCTCTCTCTCTCTCTCTCTCTCTCTCATTTATCCTTATTCCTTAATATCTTCTTTGTAATCTCCTCTGTTTAGGAGTGTAGATCAAAGTGGGGAAATCGGCCAATTCATTCATCAACACATCTCCGCGGTTCCGATCAGTACATATACTTACGACATGTGCAAAAACATACATCAACACAAATTTATTTCAAATTTCATACCGAACTAACAAAATTAGGCTAAATCATACATTGGCCTATTTGTCCGTTAGTCAAACGTTTACGGAAGCTGACATGTCCGTTACGTATATCTACGTGTCAATTTAACACAAAAAGTTGGCCATTTCACACCTCAACAAAAATTTATTTCAAATTTCCTACACAAACTAACAAAATTAGGCTAAACCATACATTGACCTCTTGTTTGTTACTCAAACATGTACATTGATCAGTACATATACTTACGACATGTGCAAAAACATACATCAACACAAATTTATTTCAAATTTCATACCGAACTAACAAAATTAGGTTAAATCATACATTGGCCTATTTGTCCGTTAGTCAAACGTTTACGGAAGCTGACATGTCCGTTACGTATATCTACGTGTCAATTTAGCACAAAAAGTTGGCCATTTCACACCTCAACAAAAAATTATTTCAAATTTCCTACACAAACTAACAAAATTAGGCTAAACCATACATTGACCTCTTGTTTTTTACTCAAACATGTACGTGAAAAAAACATAGCCATTATGGATACTTACGT
The DNA here is from genome assembly GCA_030180135.1 of Orychophragmus violaceus. Lineage (NCBI taxonomy): Eukaryota > Viridiplantae > Streptophyta > Magnoliopsida > Brassicales > Brassicaceae > Orychophragmus > Orychophragmus violaceus. The sequence continues at coordinate 81,240,889 of CM058232.1, read as the reverse complement.
GTTAGTCCATCAATCATATATATAATTAGAGACAATTTCTCTCCACTCCTAGCCTATCCACGTCAGCGTCCTTAGTAATCTTACATGGTATTTTTTTTTTTTTTTTTAAATTCTCCCTTCCTATCTTCATATAACAAAAGAGAAGAAAAAACAAAAAAAAAGAGCTAACGATGGAGGAAAACAAAACGCCAAATTCTGAATTGACTGAAAATCTGATCACCTCCTTCCTCGAGATTACTTCTTCATCAAGAGAAAAACCTTATTTGCTCCCCGAAAGCCACACGGATCTACACGCTGCCGTCTCCACCTTACTCGAAAACGATGCCGCAGCTTCCGCCGACGATTTTCGTACTGGCCCAAACCATAATTTACCTCCTCCTTCGATTCTCGCTGCATATCCTTCTCAATCTCACTCTCGGGATTACTCTCCATCTGAAACCTCTCCTTCTCGGTCACGATCTCCTTCTCCGCCTTCTCGCGATGCGCCCTTCCGTATCCAATCGAAAGGCCCCGCCTCCGAGAATCAGGAAGCTGATAATGCGTCGGGGAGCCGGAATACTAGGAGCCGTCAACACGCTGGGAACATCCGTATGTTCGTCGATCTGATCCGTTCTCTTGCTGACGGCGTGGATAGTGATTCTGACAAAGGGCAAGAGTACTATACTGGCGGACAAAAGAGATAATTATGTATGTACTCATCTTGCATTATTCAGCAGATGTGATCATGTTTGCATCCGTTGAATTTTTGCACATCAGATGATAATACCGTGGGTTAAACCTAAGTGAATGAGATAATAAGTTGAGTAATGTGGTTACTTGATGAGACTCATCTTATCCCAAATCTGAAAAGTCGTGCTATTGGTTTCTTAATCATGTTGTAGGGATGATCGTATCTTAATATTGTGTATAGTTAAATACACTACCAGTAGCTCATACGAGAAGTAAATGTTTGTGTTGGCTGTTTGCTTCTCCTTCTTGACATTCTTTCACTTTAGCTAACCGGGTTTTTTGATTGTGCCATGTGTGTAGTAGGATGATGGTTCAACATCCTAAGAAAGCAAAAGACGTTGATGCACTCTTTCAGCAAGCTAGGCTGTCAGCACTCAAACCAGTTTGAGGTTAGTAATTCCACAAAATAGTAACTCAAGCTCAGTTCTTGTGAACTCATTTGCGGTTATTAAAGCTAATACTCTTCCGTTTGTTTCAAACAGTGGAATCAACACTCGGTATGAGAGACTACACAGAAGCTGCAGCAGTTGTCTTCTTATTTACAATCGCCGAATGGCTCCAATCAAGGGCTAGCTATAACGTTTTTTCTTCCACCATTTTCCTTTTCTATTTCATGCAATTTTCCAAATATACTTTGATTGATTGATTCAAGTATTGGTTTTACTGTAAATATATTTCTAGGCTACCGCGGTAATAAAGTTGCAGAGAAAGCAGTGATTGCAGAGACTGGAGAAGAAGTTGAAGTGGATGATCTCAAGATCAACACTGTTATAGCTGTCAAAGATGGTGACCATAGTCACCATACCAATTGATGGAGTTGTTGTGGATGGCAACTGTGAGGTTGATGACAAAACCTTGACCGGTGAAGCATTCCCCATGCCTAAACTGAGAGATTCAACGGGTTGGGCTGGAACGATCAATCTAAATGGTAAAAAAAGGCTCAAGCTTTTTTTTGGGGTCAACTTCTTCTGTGTGATCCTTCAAAGGTTTGATCTTTCAATTTACAACGCGTGATCGGTTGATAACTCCTACTTTACGATGCTAAACGTTAATGATGAACCTTTTAGATTATTTATACCTTTCAGTGCTTACTTCTTCAAGCTTTGCCTTCGAAATGCTTGCGGGAGTGATTCCATAAGCACCTTCAGAGATTGATCAAACATTGGTAAGTGAGATATTTTGTGTACTATACATTGATTTCCTGGGAATATTTTATTGAGACATCACTACTATATCTTGGATTAGTGCTGACTAAACAACTTTGTTCTAATAATTTCAATTTCCAAGTCGTAGCAACAGGGAAGATTATGCACGTCTATATGACCTTTTTTCTTCTTCTGGTTATGCCTTTTTCCCATATATTGAGTTTGTTGATATTACTTTGTCATACGATGATATCATCACTAATGTTTATCATCTTTTAGATCCAGACATTGAAGACGGGTATCCTAAAGCTTTTTAACAGTTTCCAAAATATGGTATGCAGTAAACTACTTGCTATCATATGTGTATGCCTATGAGATTTTCTTCAGTCACTTTTTCAGTTCCGATTTGCATTTGTGGGGTTTATTATATTCGCCTTTCAGACGATGTGATATTTTACTTCCATGAAAGTGAATGCCCGATCTCAACAACTGCATCAGTAATTTATGGGCTAACGCCACTTTCTGCTTCAGAATCCACAAGATTGAACATATGTAATAACCATGTATTATGCCAGATGTGTTGACAGTTCACCTGCGCTGTCCCTTTCTCTCATGCAGCTTCCAAGTGATAAGGTAGCTGGTTTGGCCAAGTTCTTTGTCGGTATTGGAATTCCTGGTGATACCATAAATTTCTTCAACCAAATAAATGCACTGTCTATATGAAAAGGTAACATTTTAACTCCTTCCTATTGTTCCCAGATTACGATACTGTTCTATGTTTCTCAAATACTCCACTGCCATCACAGTTCGATATAGTTCTTATCCTTATTAACACCTCACTTCCACCAGATTGTGTTATCCAAAGCATCATTGCGGCCAGCAGAGCCAACCATTACCCTACGAAGTTGCTCGGACCACATACACGTAAAAGCCCTCATACGGTTGCTGCCTACAACCACGACCGATCTCGCCGAGAATGTGGTAGCTACTATAGGCATTGAAAAATTCATGTTGCGTGAGGTACAACAACTTCAAGCACTCGCTTACACAAATCTGGAATTACTAGGTAAACTTCGAGCTTTCTTACAATGAGCTTTTTAACCTCACGCTCCTTAGACATTATCACGCTTGGTCATTAACAATTTTCTTCCCCCATATGGTGTCGGCCAAATCCGATTTGTGCAAGATATAAACTTAACCGACCCAATATTCAGGCAACATCCTTCTCCTAATGGATGTGTAAGATCTCCTCGCCACCTCTTACTTCTCAACTTCCTTTGATTTCCCATGTATGTGCATACACACTGCGATGACTTCTATCTTTATCACCCACTAACATTTGTCGTCTATCTTTACTAATTATAAAGTAGAAAAAGGCTTCTATTTGCCTTGGTCAATCTTCGGTCAAACCTTTTACATTTAAATTCAAACAAGTCTTCTAGCTTTTTCATCATAAAAATTTGGCTTCCCACCTTGGGGTTTTTCCCCCTTTTTGTGTATAAGTCATTTATGTCAATTTTGTGACATAACGGACATGTCAGCTTCCGTAAACGTTTGACTAACGGACAAATAGGTCAATGTATGATTTAGCCTAATTTTGTTAATTCGGGTATGAAATTTGAAATAAATTTGTGTTGATGTATGTTTTTGCACATGTTATATGTACTGACCGGGACCGCAGAGATGTGTTGAGGAATGAATTGGCCGATTTCCCGATTAAAGTGGGTTGTCATGTGTAAACCCTCAAAGACAATATATATATGTATAGAAAACCTTCTTATTCGAAAGTTCCTATGGATGTGAGACATAAAAATTTATTTGTGATTAAATGTATCTAAGGTCGACATTTAAGCTCCTCATTCAAAATTTTTCCACCAACCTCTGTTTTTGTGTAAATTGATGAATGAAGCTAATTCAATATCAAATACTTATCCAAAAAGGCTTAAATCTTCAATGTATTAACAAATCAATCATCTGAACAGCACCAGAAAACTCATCTTTCGAGTCTCGGAGTAATCGAGAAACAAAACATCAAACAACCACTTGTCGGAGTTTCTAACACGCTCTTACGAATGCACATTATTCACTTTTTTTTTAACCAATATGCTATTTGCCAAATCCTTTGAATAGCTATCAATATCTCTGTAGGTATATGATTCAAACCTTTTATCATTTAGCTTTGGTCATTTAACCAGCTTGAATGACTTGTTGGGTTTGCAACCAGCGGCCATGAGCTTCTCTTGCTCAGATAGTGAATGGCGGAAGTGGCAACGGTGGCCATAAGGACAGATATCACCAGCAAGAACCATTCTGCAAACCTCAGTCTTGTAACGAGGATGGCGGATCACTGGGCGGAGTTCTTTAATCCCGTGAGCGAATTGGCAATTGTCACCATATGGGCATGTCCCTGTCTCTTGCCATTTGTTGCACAGCTCTGTCTTTGTCATCCCTTGATTGTACACCTCCACTTCTATTTCCTCCTCCTCTTCTTTCTTCCCTCCCCGCACATATACCTTTTGCTGCAATTCCATCATCATAAAAAGAATCATATATGCAGCTCAGATTCAACAGTTAAGCAAGTCTTTAGTCTCTCAATCATTACTTCATGGCCCCTTCATTCATCACTGTTACTCTTTACAGCATCAACTACATTTCTTTTGTTTCTTTCTCCTACTAAGTTGAACCAGTATTGTTGTTTCTCAGCCAACACCAACTAATGCATAAACATTACAAGCAAAGATGAATTCAGATTACTCAATTGTTACCAACACTCATGTTTTAATAGAAGATGGTGTAATCATTCAAAGAAGGCCGACTGTAATCACATATTCAACAGTTGATCAAGTCTATAGTCTCAATGATTTACCAAAACACTAAACCAAATTGATTCCCACAATCAACTCTCCTGAAGTTCCCACTGTAATCAAGAAAAGAAAGAAGAAATATTTACCGTCGTAGTGAGTTGTTGACCACAAGTACCAGGCTTAGGAGATTTTCCACATTGAACGACGGAACCACCGCCTCCTTGGCTCGCCTTCGAGTAACCGCTGGATCTCACAGAGATGCTCTTCGGCAGAGAAGAACGGTTCAGATCCTCATTCTCAATCACGCTCGTCGGACTCTCCTCATCTCGATTAACCGCACGGTTCTGATTCTCCGCTTCGTCGATGCCACCGATGGAAAGATTGCTAAGCATCCGAAGCGGAACCCTATCGTAACTGAGGCGGTTCTGGATAGAGGATCGGATCAGGTGGTCAAGCTCTTTCTTGAGGTGTCGGTTGATAGATCGGAGCTCGGTGTTCTCTAGACGGAGTGATTCGGCTTCCAGTGATGCCTCATGGAGGCGCGTGTAACACAAGGCCTCTCGATTCACCATGTCTTGGCGCTGCTGCATAACGTTGCGATTGGAGTGGTAGAGTTGATCACATAAGAGAGAAGGCCCGCCACCACCACCGGACGGGTCTCCGTGAGAGTTTAATATCCCAACGACGCCGGCGGAGCTGCCGCTGTAAGTAAACGGCGCGATTTCGTTTTCCATAGTTCCTCGGTGAAAGTTTGGGCGGTTCTGATTCACAATCGCCAGAAAGAAAAGAGGATTTGAGTAATCAGTTGATAAGAAAGCACGAGAGATTTCGAAATTTCTGCATTTCGCGAAGAAGAAAACAGGAACCGTATATGAATTTTCTTCAAGCTAAATGATAACCGGAGATTCGAATTCCGATTGAACAAGGATTGATCATTTTACAAGAAAATTACTGGAAAGTGGAAAGTAATCAGATCTAGAATCGAGAGGGATAATCAAATTCATACGAACAAAATCAAGATATGTGAAAGAAAATTGACGATTACAAGCAACAGAGATTTACCGAGAAAATGGAGAGAAACTGCGGAGAAAATTGGGAGGAAACTTTCTTGCTAGAGAGAGACTTCAAGTTAGACAGAGAACGTAGTTCCCGAGAGAGGAAGCTAAAGGGTATTTATACATGCCTGGATCTTTGGAGGGAAATTATGTGGAAAGTTTTTATCATTAAAAAAATATAATTAATTATAAATAAAAATTTGAGATGGTTGTTAGAAGAAAGTTAACCAACAAAACGAATCACTTCTCATGTAAAAGAAAAAGCTTCAGTATGAAGAGCACCCACATACAGTCCTAAAGTCTTAAACTATAATTACGGTTATGCCACTAAATTTTGACCATTTTCATGTAAATTATTTGAAGTAGATAATTTATTATTGGATCTGGATATAGATAATTAATTATTAGATAGTAAGAGCATTGTTTTTTTTAACAATGATAAGTAGGAGGAAAAAGCCATAGTAGCTGGAAGTACTAATAACCAAGGCCCAGTAGTTAAGGTTAGAGAATCATTTGTTTCAACTAATTGCTTGATTTTGAAGATTATATGAAGGGATAAGATTGGTCGTTTTTAACAAAACTTGTAAGATAGTGGAACTTGAGCAGAAAGAAAAAATAACATTTTCATTTCAGCATTTTAATTCGCTAATATCAATAAAAATAAATTAAAAGAGGGTTTTGCTTATTTAGCACAACTATAACTAACCCTTTTTAATGGTATTGTCAACAAACAATCATCAAAACAACAATTATAGTTTTGGTAACACACACAAGTCTTACAATCTCCACTGTTCCTATCTTATTATTGTCAGTGTCGTTGCTTTTTAGGAACCCTTTTTTTTTGTTTTTTGAATAGTATTTTAGGAACCCTTTTGATCTAACGTTAATGATAAACTTAAATTTCTGGTGCAAACGTGGGATTACAAACCATCAACAACATCTATGTGACTATACTTCATTCACAATTGCATGCAAGAAACTTGATAAACAGCTAGATTAGTGTCTTTATGTACACAAATCATGGTGATGAAGAGAGGGTGTGTTGCACTAGTTATATCTTTTTTTATTTATTTACACTGTTGTATCTTCTAAAAAATTTGTGTAATTTTGTATTTTTTTCTTGTAGGTCCTGCCATTAAAAAGACTATTTTATCTTTCACAGACCAGAGAAAATAGGGAAAATGATCAAAACCCTTTTTCGGTGGATAGATGTCAAACGATATGAAAACTATCAATTTTTTTTTCTTTTCTCCTTCATTCTCTTTCTTACTTTACATGTTTTTTTTCACCTCTCATTTTTTGGACGGCTGATAGGATGCCGGAGGTGAGGTTTTCAGCCATATAAACCGCATATATGGAGATATAATCGATTAATGTACCGAAATTAAAAAAAATCAGGCTTAATACGGAAGTGTCGAATGGACAGTTTAGACTATTTGTCCATAATATCGGCTATTTGTGGATATTACCACGATCAAATCACATACAAGACACTTACCATAAATAGGAAGTAACCAATCGAAATGTTGTTTTTGGATGGATAGTGGTCCACACGTACTTTGTGTCCTCAAATTCACAATCATGTGAACTCTTAACCACATTCTGTTCATCAGGAACATCTAGATGTGATATAATTGTGGTAGTGTGAATGAATGTTCGATACATAGTAGAACTCTTGACCACCTTCTGTTCATTAGAAGCGTCTAGCATGTGATATAATCGTGGTAGTGTCCATGAATAGTCAATGCATAGTAAACACAATTTTTAATATTTTTGATTGTACTTTGTGTCCCAGATTCACAATCATGTGAACTCTTGACCACTTTCTGTTCATCCGAAGCGTTTAACCTGTGATATAATCGTGGTAGTGTCCACGAATAATCGATATATAGTAGAACTTTTGACCACCTTTTGTTCATTAGAAGCGTCTAGCATGTGATATAATCGTGGTATTGTCCACAAATAGTCAATACATAATAAAACACTTTTAATTGTGGTAGTGTCCACGAATAATCGATACATAGTAGAACTCTTGAACACCTTATGTTCATCAGAAGCGTCTAGCATGTGATATAATCGTGGTAGTGCCTACGAATAGACGATACATTGTAAATACTTTTAAATCTTTTCGATTGGCCACTTTCTACCTATGGAAAGCATCTTGCATGTGATATGATCGTGGTAGTATCCAAGAATAGCAGATATTGTGGACATCTAGTCTAAACTGTCCATTCACAATTTCCGTATTAAGTCTGAATTTTTTTTTTTTTTAATTCTGGTACATCGACCAAATTAATCTCCATTCCATCGGTTTATATGGCCGAAAGTTTCAACTCCGCCATCTTATATACCGTGAAAAAATGAAGGGTAAAAATAAATGTAAAGTAGGAAAAAGAGTGAATAGAGAAAAGAAAGGAAAAACAAATGGATAGAAGGGATAGGCGTGGACACCCATCCATCCATTGAGATTTCATGCCTCTAAGGGAAAAATGGACTTTCTGAAAAAAGTTTTTATACAAAATGCACACTTTTACAAATATACAAATTTTTTATTAATGTTTTAAAAAAATACACTGGATGCAGTTAACTCAATGAAGAGAGATGCAATTCAGTAGCTACGCGTTGTTTTGTGTTTATCTTTTTTTTTTCCTTGAATATCATGGAAGTTTAAAACTTTATGTCCATAATTACTCACGAGTTCGAAATCAGTATTTCAATATTCCCATTTATAAAATATTCATCTGTATTATATGAGATTTGAACTAGGAGTACAAATGAACAAATCATGTTATGTTAGCAATAGGCTACCACATATTTGGTTCGTTTATTTTCTCGATACCATACTAAGCTTATTTCTCCTCTGTGAAATCAAGAAATTACTATAAGAAAACTGTGCAATAGCTACGGATCCAGTCGCAACTATGACCATTTTTCGTAGCTATTTTGGCCATAGCTACAGATAGTTACGATGCATCCCACGCTTATCGGCTCGTAACTATTGAACTTTTGTAGCTATTCATAACTACATATCTGTGGATTAGCTACGAACATATCTGTAACTAATAGCTACGAACATACCCGTAGATATTAGCTACGAATGGCCAGAACATTCATTCATAGCTATGATAACTACAACTGTCTACAACAACGGTTCATAGCTTTAGCTACGAATATCTGTGATTATTGTCGTAGCTATTATTTACCATTTAACAAAATATATTAAAAAGACAAACAAAAATATTTTATTATTATTTTAATTAATATTTATAATAAAATAAAATTATATTAATAATTATTTTTTTCAAAAAAAATTACAAAAAGCTTCGCTTATCCTACGACCACCGCCGCTGGCTCCGACATATCTCCGGCGACCAAAGTTGTCGACTCTAGTGACAACCATCATCGTCTCTCTCAGCTTGTCTTCGTCTTCTCTCTCTCACAGCGTCTTCGTCTTCCCACCACCTGACAATTACGACAGCAGCCACCAAAACCACCGTCTCCTCTCTCACTTTTAACGGATCTCGTGGTGGAGAAGAGCCTGAATAAAAAGCGATGTACGATTATCCGACGATGGTAGAGAGAAATCCGACGACGAGGCTCCGATGGCTCCTCCTCTTCCCAAAACCATTCCTCACGAAGACTCTGACTTTTCTAATCTTCATATGAAATTTCTTCTGGGAGGCGCAACGATTCTTCTTTGTTCTTTTTCGCCATCGATTCTTTTTTCATTCTTCTTCGCCATCGGTTCTTCTTCATTCTGATCTTGTGTGCTAATGAAAACGAAGAACACAAGAGGTGGATTCTGATCTTTTGTTCTTTCGATTCCTCAAATGATATGATACACAAAAAATTGAAGACGAAGGATGTCGATGAGATGAATACGACGCAAAGGAAGAGGTGGGTGAGACATAACTAATTAATTAGGTTAAATGTACATCAATGACCGAGATTAAATGAGATTGAGATCTGACGGATGAGAAAGTTATTTGCGTGTTTATATAAATAAATCTAACCTGTTGATAAATTTTAATCAACGGTCTAGAAGTGTGATCCACGTGATACACTTTTAACCAATATAAAATTTTAAATTACAATTATGATATAATAATCAAAAACAATTTTAAAATAATACAAATGGGTAAAATTCAAGTTTTAAAAATCTTAAATTTAAAATTTTAATAGATAATTTTGTTTAAAGTATTAAATTTTATAAATGATATAAAATACTAAAAATGAGTATATATAATACATAAAATTATTTAATTGGATTTTTAAATTTTATTTACATTCTTTTTTTTTAATTTAAAAATGATAAATTTTATTTATGAGTATATAATAATTAAATTGTTGTTTAAGAATTTTTAATTTATTATTATTATTATTATTAAAAATTAGTAATTTTTTTAAAAACATTAAACTTTTTATTTATTGTTTTTAAATTATTTTTTTATTAATTTCATGTAATGTATATATTTAAATGTTTAAAATATTATTTTTGTGTATACATAATTAACTTTGTATCTTAATTTTATAGTTTATGATTAAGAGTAAGGTTTATAGTATGGTTATGGTTTAGGATATATGATTTGAATTAGGGTTGTGTTTAGGGTTATAAGTTAATGTTTGAAAATAATAGATTTTGAAAATATTTTTCTTTTATAAGTGTTGAATCTTAGTTTTTGATATGATATATTAATTAAAATTTTTAATTAAGTTTTGTTTATACTTTAGAGTTTTAGGTTTTGTTTAGAGTTTAGGGTTTTATGTATTATTTTTTTATACAATAATTTTTAAATATTAGTTTTATGTATATATAATTTTTTTTTATATATTTTGATGTTATAGTTTATGAAATATTTAGGGTTAGAGTATGATTATAGTTTAGTGTATAGTGTTTAAAGAGTTGTGTTTAGGGTTATAGGTTAATGTTTGAAAATATTAGATTTGGAAAATATATTTTTACAAGTTTTGAATATTAGTTTTTGATATATTATAGTAATTGGAATGTTATGAATTAGAGTTTTGTTTATTCTTTTGAATTTTAGAGTTTGTTTAGGGGTTTGAGTTTTGAATAGCTACGAAAAAATCGTACCTATTCTATATATTTAAATATTCGTTAGATATAACTATGAATAGCTATGACAATATTTTGTGGCTTTTTTTCATGTTTTGTATCGTAACTATTCATTGCTATTTGTTTCTACGAATGTGTTGTAGATATTCGTGGTTATTTTACTACTAACAACCATAAATTTATTTCGTAGCTATCTGTAACTTGAAGAAAATAACTACGAAAAATCCGTAGTTATTCTGTAATTACCCAACAGATTTTTTTAGTGAAATGCAACTTACATTATGACAAAATTACCATATATACTATGCCATTGATGGGAAGATTTTCCCTGCAACATACAGTTCTCCTTGAGCCTTGAGATGGCGTTTTGACGTGCATTGTTAGAGATTACTTCCTCTGAGTGATTGTGAGGGTAATGTTATTAGGATATCTTGTATAATAAAGTAATGTCTCCTAAATATAAGTCATGAAAGATGACTATGTGTCAGCTAAAATTTTAATGTTAATTTTTATTTTTTATCTCTAAAAATTAATATAGTAATTTATTTCTTATTCATTAATAAAATTTTCTATTCATAAATATTTTTCAAGATATATAGTACATTTTAACTATAACTAAGATGATATGTCAATAAAGATAAATTTTAGACATATTTTCTAACATAATATAGTGAGTTTTTTTTTTCATAATATATATTCTCTAAATTTACATAGTAATGTTTTTTTTATTTCTTCCATATGTCCCACATAGTTTTACATTATTTTTTCTCTTATTTTTAATAAAAAAAGAAAAATGGATTTTGTTTCTTATTATTAGTACTAGATTTTTTGAGTTTTTTTTTCTTTTATTGGGCGGGGTTTTATACATTTTGAGTTTTTTTTTTCACTTGTAAGTTGTTATATTTCACTTTTCATTAGTATAATATTGTTTCTTTCGTTTTTTTCAACTAATTTGTCGATCAATTCTTAATGATTTTATTTTTATCATTTTTGATCGTTCTTTATATAAATGTTACAAACTTATGTTTTTTCATGATTCATTCGTATTTGAGATGTTTCCTTAATACATATTTACTGTGTATTGATTTTAGTTATATGATATTGGGTAATTCTTTTGGAAAAACATTTCTGTTTTGACGTCTTTATAATATTTTTTTTATCTAATTGATAAATTTATTATTCTTTATATGTGACGTAAAATGTTTTTTTGCAACATATGGCATGAAATGTTTTTAATTATTTTTAATTCTAGACTTTGTCTGTTTCTCTTTTCATTGTTTTGTCCATTGTGGTTTTTATATATTTACTTATATGATTGGCTATGCATATGAATCTCAAAGTTATTTTCTTCTCAGAATTGAAATATATAATTACTATTATAAGATTTTTTAATAATGAGGTTAATGCGTGCACATATAATTAGATTTTATTAATTTTAGATTTAAGGGATTATAAAATAAGCGATATTAATGAATAATACAATAATCAATTCTTGTAAATTAATAAACTGAATTAATGTTTTTCTAATTAAATGAATTTTTGATGATGTCGTAGCCTAAATGGATAGAAAAGAAGCTAATTATATATAAGATTGGATATAAAATTAGATAGACCTCGACATTTCGGTACCCATTCGGATTCTATTCGGAGTTTTTGGGTTTTTGAGTTTTCGGGTCCAAACATTTATAACTCATTTGGGTAATTTAGAATTTCGATTCAGGTACAATTTATTCCTTTTGTCAAATTGGTTACGTTTGAATAAAAGTTGCTAACATTTAAATAATTTTTTTTTCAAATTTGACAAATAGAACAAAACTTTCATATATTTTATTTATTTTGAATCATTTAATTATATTGGTCTAAAAATAATAAATATATTTTGGATAATTTTGTTATATTAAATTTAAATATAATTAATATTTTAGGTATATAATTGTAGTTCGAATATTCCGGGTACCCATTCGTGTAACGCCCCCTTGCCTTTTTTTCGCTGACGACAAGCTGACTGGCCAACAATCAAAAGAGAACATGACCGTTCGAACCTATGCAGTCAAACAAATAGGAGTTGTTACGTTTGAAACTGAAGACAATTCAGCCGGATTTAGAAACCTTAGATGATCCATCTCTAACCTCTGATTTTTATTTTCCTGGCATCGACAGCCAAAGGCTTTGCAACCCGTACTGTGTCAGCGAGTTATGTAAGACCGGAATAGTCTAATATCCGAGTTCTCATATTACGAATATAAAATAATAATTTATTTTATTGATAATATTTTATATAAAACAATTAAACGATAGCGATGTACTAACTTAATTTTTAAAACGATAATTACAAAAATACTATTTTACAAAGGCATCAAAATCTACTCCGGTTGACCTAACGTCCAACATCCACTACCCGGTCTCTCCCTAAGGTTAACTGCAAAACAAAAGAGTTGGTGAAGAAGATAATCTTCCCCAAGGAATTGGCTCCAAAATCCAGACAACCCAAAATAACAATCAATAGCCGAAAAACATAAAAAAACACAAACCGATTACATGTTACCTCCCCGTGAGATAACACATAACAGGTTAATAAACACACAATATAAAGATGGAAATCGATAACACTGCGGCAAATGCTCTCGATTAAACTCGATCTAAATACTAAACGCAAATTTAACACTTTCTCAACACCATGGGCCCCTAACGCAAACTTTGTTTTCTTCCTCAGGAACACCTAGCTACCTATAGCTAGAACCTCCCAAACTCCTAGACGTAAACACAAAGTCCTACATTAGGACACAGTTCTTTGTCCATCAATACGAGATTACTCGGACGACCTCTTGATAGCAAAAGTTTCCATGAGGCTCGGCCCTAGGACATAATTCCATTACTCAGAGCCCCACACCTACCAGCATCACTCGCGTAGATTAACACCCAACCAAACCTAGAAGACTATTTTTGGGATTACAACATCCCAAAAAGAACAAGCCTCGTATGCTATCCGAACTCTGACCAGAGATGCCTATACTTGCTGGGAGAACGAGGAGACGATACGAGTTCACTACAAGGAGCCAGCATGGACGTGGAAGGATCTGAGAAGTCTCGTATACGAGCAATATGTCACGCAAAGACCAAAGTCCCAATGCCCGCACCGCCTCGATCAAAGGTTAAAGTGTCCCGACCCAACTCTTTTCCATCTGATTGTAATGAATCAAAAACTGTTTTAATGCACTTTGGATTGCCCAAAAGTGTTGAGAAGGACGCATGAATGATAGAGAGTCCAATGGACCGCACAGACCAACGGACCGGAGGCGAGACCGAGAAACAAGTGGAACCGGCCGACCCAAAATGTGATCTGACTGAGGGCAATGGAGATCACGGTGCAGAGAGTTTCCCATGGAACCCATTCCAGAAAAAGACATGATCATGAGTACCCCACTCAACGGAGCACATCCAGGATGCCCTTACACCCACAAACACCCACAAGCCACAAATCCATCAAGGTAAGGCCATGGACTCACAAAACCGCATTAAAGATAACTTGCTTTATTTTTGTGCAGGTTATGCTGATTTGAGGTCGAATAATTTTCAAGAGAGAGGGTATGATGTGGACATCGGATCATCCAAACCCGGCCCGGACGAGCGGTACGTACTAATCTCGGCCATGAGGTTGGTCGAGCTGTTCCTGACCACGCAGAACGTACCTGAGGAGGTTAAGAAGGCCAAAGAATGTTCTACAAGTCCAAATTACGTGGTATCGAGGATTCATCAGCCAACAACATGTTTCAAGAGTAATGATCGCTCCAGAACCCAATTGGAACGATTCCATTTGGAGATAGTCGACAACCGTCCATCCGGAGCCCTAGTCGAGTCCTGGAAGATGTCCATAGGAGAATTGGTTAGAACCAATCATACCAGTCTTGATATTCACCATGGAGTAAGCTATTTTTAAGAGTTTTTCCAGAAGAAACCAGCTCTGGTTCGAGCTGACCTTGGAATTTGTCTAGAAGCTGCTCTCCTAGACTTGCCCACAGACATATGTGCATTCAGCAGAGGATTGCGATCAGACCAGGAGGAATCAAGCTGCAAATTAACCTGTTCAAGAAACCTGACTCACAAAGGAATCCTCACAAAGTGTAAGCACATCAAAATACCTTGTTATGCAAGTTTCAATACAGGTTATTGTTAAGGAACATGCTGAAGACTAACTTGTGGATATTGGAGTGCTCAGAACCGACCACGATGAATAAGGAAGCAAAGGAACTTGGCCTGAACTCTTGATTCATCAGGAAATTCATGAAAGTTGGAATCAAGCCAATACCATCTCGGAAAAAGAAGATATGCAAGATCAAACCGAAGGTTTCTGGACCTTACTTATTTGGAAGCTCACGGATTTAGTGAACTACAAAACTATGTTTGGCGACCAGGAGCACGTGAAACATCTCCTTTGGCTGAGGCTTATACTCTTTTTCCCTTAAGTGTGGTTTTATCCCAATTTGGGTTTCCCACTACGGTTTTTAATGAGGTAAACCAAAGCCCGGTACAATAGAAGGAGAATCTGGCCCGTCCAACCTTCCTTCTTGTCTTTTCTTTTATGATTTCGACCAGGTCCTTTTTGGCCCACTTGTAACCTAGAATATTGGATATTTAAGCCTCTCTTTTAATTGTTAATAAGATAAGCAAGTTTAAACTAAAAACCCTAAAGGAGTTTAGCCTAATTCGGCGCAGCAACTCATCTCTCTCGCGTGGATTTCCCTTGAGGACGTAGTGCTGTTACTTGCTTGTGTTATTGTGCTACTGAAGTGTCCTTATTGTGTTCTGATCTCATATACAATCACAATTTATCCATTGAGAAGCCTTGAGAGCACCTTCGGCCAGCAAGCTTTTCCCATTCGACCACCGACCATCGACCACGGACCAACCAGGGAGCATCTCCGACCCAAAAAACTATCCACTTCCCATCTTACATCAAATTTGGCCCAAACATGCAATATTCATATGTCCGAAACTTTGGGTCAAATAAAGATGTCTATGCACAAACGGACTGGGACCGTCCGTTCTCGACCCATTCGGCAAATAAGTCAAGCCACAGAAAGACAGTTGCCGAAGAAAGAAGATAGGCTCGAATAAGTAAATATGAAGATATCTCCGAACTAAAGAGGAGAATCTGAGATGAAAATGTAAATCTTAACAGAAAATGGAAGGAGATAACAACAGGAAGATTTCCGCAAATCTCGCGGAAAATATCCTCGAAGCCGGCTTGCCGCAGCTATATAAGGAGATGGTGGTCGTACGATTTAGATATAGCAAAAAACCCTAGCATCTAGACTTAAGAGCTTAACGATTTTCTTAGCCTTTTTCGTTCTTTATATTCTCTTTCGATCTCTTATCAATAAAATATCCTCCGGGTTTACTATTTTGGTGTGTTTATCTTTGAAGTTTCTGTTCCCTAAAGTTTGCTCTACAAGTTTTGACAGTGAGAGTTCCGACTCTCACAGTCACCTCGGCAAGGAAACTCCGACCATACTTCCAACCCATTCGGTAACCGTCCTCAACAACCATCCACCCAGGACCATACTTCATAGCCAAAACCATTCAGGACGAATGGCAAAATTGGCGGTGGAAATAAGCGAGTACAACATCGAATATAAACCACGCACAAGCGCGAAATCACAAGTCCTGGCAGACTTCCTAATCGAGCTACCACCAGAACTAACCAGTGATGGCGACCAGCCACAGTAAAAAAAAATGGACCCTATCCGTCGACGGGTCTTCCTCCCACAACGGGGTCAGAAATTGGAATCGAGTTGACCTCCCCAACCGGAGTAATTCATGAGCAGTATTTCCAACTCGCGTTCCCAGCATCCAACAACGAGGCGGAATACGAAGCCCTGATAGCAGGACTGCGGTTAGCAAAAGCAATTTGAGCAAGACATATCAATGCATTTTGCGATTCACAACTCGTTACCAGCCAATTCAACGGCAAATATGAAGCTTAAAATGAGCGGATGGGCGCATACTTACAAATCGTTCAACAAATAGCACGGAAATTTGGTATCTTTTCGCTCACCAAAATCCCGCAAAGCAACAACTCACCAGCTGATGCACTAGCATCTCTTGCGTTCACGTCTGATCCTGACCTCTGACGAGTCTTACCAATCGAATGCATTGAGAAGCCGAGCATCAGTCAAACTAAAAACTTTTTTTGCTATCTCTGAACTCAAAGATGGGATGGACGACGCCGATGAGACGGATGAATCCGTCACGAAAGAAGCTCCTGGACAAACGAACGACTAGAGAGATGAGATCAAGGCTTATATCCTAGAAGGGACGGTCCCGGAAGACAGATGGACAGCCTGACGCCTAAAAGTAACGTGTGCCAACACGTCATGAACGAAGGAAAACTATTCCAAATAAGCGCATCAAAAACTCTCCTAAGCTGCATCCACGGCAAAGAAATCAAATGGGTAACGAAAGAAACACGCGAAGGAGCAGGCGGGAACCACTCCAACAGCCGAACACTCACCACAAAGATCAAGAAACAAGGACATTTCTGGCCAACAATGGTAACGGACTACAAAAAATTCACCAGCCCGCCAAGCTTTTGACCACCTCCGCCGATGGGAGATGGATATAGTAGGCCCCATGCCGACTTCTATACAAAAGAAATCCGTCATCAATTATGACGGATTATTTTACCAAGTGGGTAGAAGCCGAATACACACCAATATCCGTGACCTCGATGTGCCGAAATTGGTATGGAAATAGTTCATATGCCGCCACGGCCTACCATATAAAATCGTGACGGATAACGGGTCACAATTCATATCAAGTATCATTAAAGGCTTTTGCGCATGATGCAAAACAAGACTGAGCAAATCAACGCCTTGCTATCCTCAGGGAAACGAGCAAGGTGAGGCCACAAACAAGAAAATTATCGTCGGACTCAAAAAGTGCCTCAAAAGCAAAAAAGGAGTTTGGGCCGACGAGTTAGATGTGGTATTATGGTCCCACAGATTCACCCCATGCCGAGCAACAGGGCAAACCCCTTTTTCGTTATCCCATGGAATGGAGGCAATGGCACTGGCCGAAGTTTGCATACCAACCATTAGGCATAACCTCGCGTCAAAGCACGGAGACCTCAACAACAACTTGATTCTTGATCACCTCGACCAAATAGAAGAAAAACACGACCAAACACTCCTCAGAATCCATAACTATCAACAACAAGCCACACGTTATTACAACAAGAAGGTCAAAGGAAGTCACTTCAATGAACGAGCCCTTGTTCTGAGAAAGGTGTTCGAAAATACACGAGAATACATAGAAGGAAAACTAGGTGCGAACTGGAAGGCCCGTACATCATTTCTATGGTCGTCAAACCAGGAGTGTACGAGCTCGTCACCATGCAAGGCGAAACGATACCTAGATCATGGAACGCGAATACGCTCAAACGATACTACTACTAAAATAATGTAAGTGAACTATGACCGGCTTGATCACTATTCGGAGGGTACGTAGGCAACCTTTTTCAAGGTTCAACTATTTCAATAAAAATCCTTTATAGATTTCTTTTTTTCTCTCTTCAGAGTACCTGCTTGCATTTTTTACGCTTATCGACATTCTGGCTACATGATCGACAAGAAGAATGAACTGCACGAAAATGACTAACACGCGTTAAGTCGATTAGAAGCGACCCAAGCCGGGCCGAGTCCCGCAAAAAGCCTCCAATCGAAAGAATAAGCCGATCATCTCCTCGTACGTCCAGTTAAAATAAGACTTCTACAGGATAAGCCAAGCACGTACTTCACCTAAAAATAGTTGATCAAAGGATAAGCTGAGCACGTACTCGCCCCTAAAAGTTATTTACATGATAAGCTGGCAACAATTCCACACCTCGAGAGACCACATGATAAGCCAAGCACGTACTCGCCCCTAAGAGTCATTTACAGGAGAAGCCGAGTTCGCCCCTTAAAATTAGATACTGGATAAGCTGGCAGCAGTCCCACACCTCAAACAACCACAAGATAAGCTGACTACGTACTCACTCCTAAATGTTATTACAGGATAAGCCGGAAATAGCCCGCGCCTCGACACGAACTACAGGATAAGCCGAACACGTACTCGCCCCTAAGAGATATTTACAAGATAAACCGGCCACATTCCTGCGCCTATACATACATAGCAATAAAAAAGCACAACAACAAAATAATAAAGGCAAATGATTTGCAGGATAAGGCGAACATAACCCTTCGCACTTATAAAACAACTACGAAGCAAGTCACACAAGATCTGACCCAGAAAAAGAAAGTTTAGCTAAACAAAATAGAGAAATAAACTCGCAAGGAGAACTGAAATGTGTTGCAAAAAAAAACCAACACACATTTCCAAAGAGCGAAACCGAAACCAACCAATAACGAGGACCCGATGGGAACACAAGCTTCCGTAGGAACGAGCCCTTCATCATGAAGTCTCACGATGTCAGCAGCAATAATAATCCCCTCGTTCGAGCCATGCACATCCCACACGATGCGACCTGCCGAAGAGTCTCGTCCACGATCTCGACTGCCTAGAGGAGTCATGCGAAAATCCCCTTCAGTAAGCTCGGTTTCATCCATAAAATAGAGCTCATCCCTGAGGATCTTCTCATCAGCAACCAATCGCTTGATTTTTGACATCAAAACCTCTTGACCATCGTTAACCAGAAGACGATGCGATGCTAAGAACGAAACAATCTGGTTCAACACCAAAAGTTTCCCTTGGGATTGCGTGTCCTCCTCCCTAGCCCTCCTAATCTTCATCAAGCGAGCCTCGGCTTTGCCAAAAATCTCGGTCTTCTATCGAGCAATTTCGTCGAAACAAAATGCTTGCAATTTGTCACACTCGGACCGATGCGCGGTCTGAGTGATGAGCAGCGCATCCTTTTCCTGCGACGAGTCAGTTGCCCGGATTTTGAGACTCTCAACCCTTTTCTTTTCCTGACAAAGGGCCTCACTAGCCCCCTCGAGCTTACGAACCTTCACATGCATATTAACAAGCTTCGCTCTAAGTTCTCCTATTTTGAGCCTGAGAAACTTGATTTCATGTTCATAAGCATCCACCAGACGATTTTTTCATTTGCAAGAGTCTGCCACCAAAATAAAGAACTAAAAACCAGTGGGAGAAGGAAGGAAAACAAAAGCACAAAGAAAGAGACTTGATACAAAGGACAAGGGAAGGAAAACCTCCTACTCAGACACGACCAAATCCGATCCTCCGATGAAGGTCATGCCTGAACAAGGCAGAAACTGAGAAGTGCTTTTTGACCAGACTTGTTCTCACCGACTGGAGAAACCGGACACACGCGTCAGGATCATTAACAATCTCATCAGGCTCAGAATACTCGAACCTGACCGAGAAGTCAGCTGCTTCAGTCTTGCTGCACCCTCGACTCTCCTGATCAATGAAATCCTAGGCTACAATCTCCGGCTTTGAATCTAAGGCCAAGTTATCTTTCTCTATCTTCCTATTCTTCATTTTTGACGTCAGGAAACCATCACTACCCATGTTATCCAGAATGCCAGTCGACGTGCTCCCAAATGGTAGTTTCCACTTCTTCTTGCCTTCCGCCACAGGGGGGTCAAGGACCACACGAAACAACATTAGGAATCCGACTAAAGCCATCTGACCCCCACCCGGCTTAAGCTTCTATTTGGCTACCCGACATCCATACGAGGAAAACTCTTTCGAATCCTTGCAATGTGGACGTCAGGCCATGATAAAGGACCGAACATAGTCAACTTATGTAAATCCACAGAAAAATCCTTCGGGTAGGGAGCATTGTATGTACGCCAATCTGGAAAAAGGAAATACAAAATGACCGGAAAAGAGAAAGTTCAAATGAAAAAAAGAGAAAGCAAGAACCATACCATGAGCATGATTCCATGACGACCGGTACAACCTGTTTTCATCAAGAACCGACGCGTCATTGACCCTCGCAAAGAAATACCAATCCTGCCAGTTGGTTATTTTACTCACCGCACAAGTAAAGAGTTTGAGCCCATATCGGCTCCTGGGCGAAATAACGTGTTCCAGTAATCGTCTTGTTAGTCAAGATCCTCATCGCCTCCTCGAAAAAATAAAGAGCCATGTCAACTTTCCATTCAGCACCAAGCAGTAGGGCACCTACCATATTACGAACCACAGCCGGACAAAGCTGAGAAAGAGCGATCCTACGCAGCTCGAAGTAACCGACCAAAATCTTAGGAAGGGGAAACCAAAGGTGGCAGTTGACAAACCAACAGTCATAGAGACAAATCTATCCATCAGGAACCGACCACAGCCGCTCATCAACAGTCAGAAGATGGACCCTTATTATGTTATCTAAAGTCGCTTGCTTGCACAAAGATTTTTGAACCTCGCGAGCCGCCACAGCCTTTTTCATCTTCTTTGCCTCACGAACCATGTTCGAGTGGGAACCATCCACCTGATATTCTGGAACGCCAAAATGAAGACGACGGCGTACAGAGGACAAGCCCTTCCCAAAAATCCGAGACTCGCCTTTTTGATAAGCCAATATTGGGACAAATGAATCCGCGCTCAAAGAGACGGACGAGCTAACATCGTCACTATTACTGCTGGAAGACGAATGATCTGACAAAGAACTCATAACCGGGCCTCAGAAAAGGAACAAAACAAAAGGCAGATAAAACTGGGTAAAGGAAGACTCATTTGGAGAACTCTTATACCAATAACTTTTGACAGATGCCAAAGGAGAATCATCATTGCTTTTGCACATATCCCAAGGCCAACGGTTGCACAATCGGTGACTCTGCAGGCAATATGCAATATTCTCGTCCGTACGACCGTTAGCACTTTCTTGTCCTCCCAGGGACATTGCGACACGTGCCCAAGGGTACAAAGAAAAACAAAAGCCACGTAAGCTGAACAAGTCGAAATTTTTTTCGCCTGACTTAAATGCTCGAAGAAATTCACCGACTCCAACCCAAATCGAAGATTGACAAATTGGGTGGGGGAGGCTAATTGTTGGATATAGGTTTAGCACCCATCCATAAGCCCATTGGAAATCTTTCCAATTCAACAATTCATCTCGGCCCAACAGACAAGCCCGCTAAGGAGTCAAACGGCTCAGCATAAAGTCAACCTTCACACGCTATAAATAGGACCCTTCACTCTTTATTTTAGACACATTGTATTTTGCGAAGGCTTCGACCTACTCTTATAAATCTCCTAGCTCAGTCATTATTTAGGGAGCACGTCATTCGACGGACTCCCATCTCGTACCATCATGTTCATTGTTCGGCTTCGGCCTCAATATTAATAGAACAGTTTTCAATCTCACTTTTATCTTTCACCTCGTAGTTTGGACTTCTCTGATCGTAACCCAACTTTTTTGGATTAGATCGAAATTCCGTAACAACATTCCTCCAGGTTTCTTTTCCTCATGCATGAGATAAATTCAATGCATCATAGCTTCCATAACGATTACCCACGTGATGAATGCATGTCTATGAGATACATTGAATAAGTCATTCTCCTCTTAACAGTTCACCCTTATATATTCAATGCATCCTTCCTCTCTCCTTATTCTTCACATTGGTATTCTAAAATCAAGGGAAATGCATTTTTTTTATTTTTTATTTTATTTACCTTCCATTGTCATGATGAAACATAGGAATGTCAAAAATGGGTAAACCAATCCAAACCAACCCATATCCAAATGGTTTTAAGTTTATATGGGTTAAGGATTAACTCAATCCATTTGATAAATGGATTGGGTCAATCCATAACCCATTTATTTTAATGGGTTATTGGTTTTAATGGTATGGTTAATCCATTTAATAATATTTAATAATTAAATTAATTATTAATTTAGATTATTATGTATTATAATAAATAAATTAAATAATGGTTAATCTAAAATAAATAAGGTTGTTGATTTTATCTCTAATGGAAAACACGATTTTACGGTTTTGAAGGGAAGTGCGATTTTACGGTTTTGGTAGAAAAATTGATTTTATGGTTTTGGCGGAAAACATGATTTTACGGTTTGGCGGGAAAATACGATTTTACGTTTTGGCGGGAAAACACGATTTTACTATTTTGGCGGAAACCAAGATTTTACAATTTGGCGGGAAAACACGATGTTACGATTTTGGCGAGAAAACACAATTTTACGGTTTTGGCGGAAAACATGTTTTTACGGTTTTGGCGGGAAACTTGACTTTACTGTTTTGGCGGGAAACATGATTTTACTGTTTTGGCGGGAAAACGCGTTTTTACGGTTTGGGCGGGAAAACACTTTTTTACGGGTTTGGCGGGAAAACACGTTTTTACGGTTTTGGCAGGAAAACAAAATGTTACAATTTTGGTGGGAAAACACGTTTTTACGGTTTTGGCGGGAAAACACGATTTTACGGTTTTGACGGAAAAACATGTGTTTATGGTTTTGGCGGGAAAACATGACTTTACGGTTTTGGCGAAAAACATGCTTTTACGGTTTGGTCGGGAAAACACATTTTTACGGTTTTGTCGGAAAACACGTTTTTACGGTTTTGGCGGGAAAACATGATGTTACGGTTTTGGCGGGAAAACACGATGTTACAGTTTTGGCGTGAAAACACGATTTTACGGTTTTGGTGTGAAAACTCGACTTTACGGTTTTGTCGGGAAAACTCGACTTTACTGTTTTGGCGGGAAAACTCCACTTTACGGTTTTGGCGAAAAATACGATTTTATGGTTTTTGGTGGAAAAACACGTTTTTATGGTTTGGTGAAAAAAATTCGACATTACCGTTTCGGCGGAACCACAATTTTACGATTTTGGCGGAAAAACACGTTTTTACGGTTTTGGTGGAAAACATGATTTTTACGGTTTTGGCGGGAAAACAAAATTTTATTTTTTAACTGTATTGTAGTTTTGATAGAAAATATGATTTTGTGTTTTGAAGAAAAAATTAGCTTAATGAGAAAATCAAATTGTGAGATGAGAAAAAATATGTTCGATTTGGTTTAGTGAAGTTGGTTTAGACTGTGTCTTGGTCATTTTTGGTTTATATTTATTATAAATTTATGTTGGTTATAAATTTTTGTTGGTTTGGATATGGATAACTCATTATCCATTTGAATCCAAACCATTTTCAACTTAACTCATTAAATCCGTTTATCCATTTGATCCAGTAATCCATTTAGATCCAATATTTGTACCATTAGACACATATTTATCATATGGTAATTTCAATTTAATAGAACCTCTCTTTTAGCTCTCACCATGCCACATCTTTCACTCCTCATCATAACAAGATAATTTTCTTAACTTTTGAGACTTGAAGAGCAAGTCTTGAACCTGATTGAGCCACACTAATTTTATCAAATATAGTTTTGGTTTAACTCCCAATTAAACTTTTTAAACCACTTGTAAATCACCAATTGCTTCAATGATGGGATATCCTGATTTTCTTTTGACCACTGATTCATCAACTTTTGCTCCCTTTTGATGCTACTCCGACTTCCCCGATTTGCTTCGTATCTCCGACTCCCAAGAAAATTATTTTTAGAAATATTACTAAAATGCGTAATAGTTCTACAAAAATATTCTTCTCAAATTATTTATTAAATAATTCATCCCGTTAAATTTTATTTTGAAAATAATGTTTTATTTATTCGGAGACGGGGTATTACATTCTCCCCCTCTAACATGAGTTCATCCTCAAATTGTAAAGCTTTTCTGACCTTCTCGAACACCATACTTCTGCTGCGACACTTTGAAGATTTTTCAACTTCGCTCCGAGATAACTTTCCTTGTAATCAACAATCTTAACTCTGCTTTGACTGATATGCAAGTTTACTTCTGGAATCTATCTTGTTCTTTCAATCGATTCCTGCTTTGACTGCTTTGGTCCATTCTTTCCCCGGTAACCTGACTTTTTCTTGCATAACTCTTTTCTCCTGATAAGACTCGAGTCTCCTAAAAATCCTAACTTGCTGACTTGAACTCCATGGGCTCCGTCCGAGGCGATCTGATCTTTCTTTTTCCTTTTTTAATATCGGATTCCGCCTTTCTGAACCTCCGGTGTCTTGCTTCCTTCGTGATCATACTTCTTCCATCTCTCGAATTTTTACTTTGATCCCTTCAGCTTGTCTCCTGATGTTATATTACTGCTCCTTGGGGGTGCTTGCATCTTTGTCTTTATTGGGTTTGAACCCAAGACTACCAAACCGTAGAACCTTTATGAGTATCAACCAATCAGCTTGTGTAATATAGTGTACGAGATTGTGGCTAAGCTAATGGTTAGACGCCTTAAGCCGATGATGCAAGATTTGATTTCTGAGACTCAAGCGGAATTTATCAAAGGGAGGTTCATTTCTGTTAACATTTTAATAACCATGAGGTTATTCAATCCATGTGGACAAGAGATAGTTGTTCTAAGCAGTCCCTAGCAATCAACGAATATGGATAATGCTTATGATAGATTGGATTGGAAGTTTATTGAAGATGATTTGATCACATTGGGGTTTGAGACTCATTGGGTCAGCCTCATAATTAAGTGTTTCACTTCAGTATCCTACTCGGTCTTAATAAATGGACAACCCCAAGGGAAGATTAAACCGTCAAGAGGGATTAGACAAGGAAACCCGTTGTCACCACACGTGTTCGTCCTATGCTCTTAGATTCTTGCACAACTTCTTCAAAATCCAGATTCTCAAGAGATGATAACATGAATAAGGTGGCAGCAGAGTCTCCCTTTATTTCCCACTTACGTTTTGCGGACGATACTCTTCTCTTTTGTCGTGCCAATAAGGATGAGGCTTCTCACTTGTTCCAAATCATTGCTGCCTATGGTGCAGTCTCGGGGAAAAAGATAAACCCCACTAAGTCGAGTATTATCTTTGGGAAGAAGGTTGATGATGTGTGTAAGCAAGAGATGAATAATTTCCTTGGAATTGTGAATGCAGGAGGAGATGGGATCTATCTTGGTCTCCACGATTTATTTGTTGGGTCCTGGGTTTCAATTTTGAAAACTCCCAGAAAAGCTAACGAGACGTGTTAATGGATGGACTATCAAATACCTCTCCCAAGCTGGAAAAGAGGTACTTCTAAAGGTATTTGTCATGGAAATGACAACATTCACATTGTCTTTCTTCAGAGTCCCAAAGACGTTGTATGAAAAACTAATGTCCATTATGGCGAGTTTTTGGTGGAGAGGCAATGAGATTGGGAGAGGCATTCATTGGGCTACTTGGTCTAAAATCGGTATCCCGAAGAAAGAAGGAGGACTTGGCTTCTGAGATCTTGAGAACTTTAACACTGACTTATTGGGTAAACAACTAAGGAGAATATTGCAATGTCCTAACTCCCTTCTTTGTCTTGTCTTTAAAGGCATGTACTTTAGAAATAGTTCACCTCTCACTGCTTCTCTAGGATCTAGACCCTCCTTTGCTTGGAGAAGTCTCACTCGGCCCAAGCCCTCCTCTGTGAGGGCACATTCAAAACAATGGACTCAGGGACATCGATAGATTTTTGGAATGAACCATGGCTGCCTTTTAATCCTCCCAGAAATGAGGGTCATGGGTGGAACCTGGTGAAGGTAGGGAATGCGATACATGGAGATGATGTTGAGATGGTTCTGTCAATAAGTGTGGGTGGGAATTATGCCCGGATGGTTTCAAATGGCGTTTCAACAAAACCGGTCTATACAATGTTAAGTCGGCCTATTGGACTTCAATGCATATTCTAAACTCATCCTCTCTTGATCTTATAAGAGAAGGGCCATCACTTAATTCGATTTTTGAAGCTACATGGAAGCTTGAGACAAGTCCAAAAGTCCGTAATTTCTTGTGGAGATGTCTTTCAACAACCTTTCGGTCACTGGTAATCTTAAGTACATGGATTGGCAATTGATGATCAATGTGCACGATGTGGAAATGCGACCGAAACTGTCAACCATGTGTTGTTTGAATGTGCCTATGCAAAAGCAGTTTAGATTTTGTATTGTGGGCTGGAGATTTTCGTGATGGATTCTCTTCATCTTTATTTACTAACTTTGCATGATTTTTATGTGGAGAGGTTGATGAGGATTCTCACATGTTCATTCCTTGGCTATTATGAAGACTGTGGAAGGCACACAACTCATTTGTGTTCTCGGCTGTGGATGATCTTGCCCCTATTGCGATCACAAAAGCTAGGAAAGATACAAAGCAGTGTATTAAGAGCTAAGAAGAAGATGAATCTGAAACATCTAACAGAGTCATGGCGGCAGGAAGCGTTCAGTTACCTCCACCATTTCTGGACGAATAGTGGGTGTGGTGTAATATAGACAGCTCATGCTCTGAAGCACAAAGAGTTTTAGGGTTGGGCTGGACCATTCGTTCGGGTCAAGGAGAGATGAAATGGAGTGGTAAGAAATCTTTCTAAGGACCTGTTTTCCACTGTTTACAGAGGCGGATGCGTTGAGATGGGCTGCAGAAAGTGCTCCAAGGCTGAGATTTAGGAAGGTTCGATTTGCTTCAGGTTGTGACCGCATCCATGCTTTGCTCAATCCATCGGAGTAGCCAAGCCTTGCACCTGTTTTATTCGAAATCTTACGGCTGTGAAGTCCTTTAAAGGTGCCAACTTTGTCTTCCTACCCCAAAAAAAATCAACCAAGTGGCTAATTCGTTGGGTGGGACGGGAAAGACTTTACCTCTTTACGTGTTTCATGTGATGAATGTTATTCCTTTGTGGCAGCAACTTTTTTTTTGAAACTGATATGCAATACATTGTATTTTAAAATTGAAAGTAATTTAAGTATTGTGTTAAAAAAATACTAAAAGAATAACTTCACGGGTGTCTGATAGTATTAACAATAAGATTGTCTTACTAGATATTCAGTAACCAATTTTGAAGGAAAAAGTTGAAATGAAATGTGAAACTACATAAGCATTGTTTGTTCTTGACTTGTGCATAACTTGTTGTATATATATATATATATATATATATATATATATATATATATATATATATATAGTTTTAAGTAACAACAGACGAAATTATTTGTGCATTTTCTTCCTACAATCATTTTTTATCATGTATTAGAAGAGAACACGCACTAATTCGGGGTTTTATATTTTCTTTTTATTGAAGCATCTAAGGCTGTATTAATCATGGATACATGACAGAAGGAATTGCTTTTTATATTATATACTTCACCTTCAAAAACAACTAATATTTAAAATATTTTAGATTTTTATTCAAACCTAACAATCCTTTATAATTTTTAATCCATACTTAATATTCTCTTATGATTTTATTTATAAATTTGTATTTTTTACTTTTTAGAATATCTTAGTAATTCGCTAGAACGAACATGTACTTACATACATATGTTTTTGTTTATGTTATAAATAATTTAATTTTATATATTTATTTTGATTATTAATTATTTCTTGGTTTTTTATGAATTTTTGTTTTGTTCAGTTTTTTAATATCTTTCTAATCTTTTCTATATGTTATTTATAAATATTTATCAAAGTGGTGTTGATTTAGTGGTAAGTTCATAGATTACAGAAATGCAAATGTAGTGGTAAACTCCTAGATTACAGAAATGCAAATGTCTTAGAGGTAGAAAATTCAAGCCACATTAGAGGGTTCTGCTCTAAAAAAGTGAATTTAACATGGCCTCGAGTCTGGACTTTGTTATTGGAAAAATGCGGATTCACTTATCTAGAACCTCTAGTAAAAAAAATATAAATATTTACTTGTATTACAATAAATTTTTATCATTTTATTAATTTTCATACATATATTTCACTGATTTAATTTTATTTTGATATTTTCTAATTTATATATTTCTTTGATCCATTTTCTCATTTTATTATATTTTTATTTCAATAAATATCACTTTGATTATTTATTGAACATATTTTTGTGTCCTAGAGCTTTTAGTTTTATGATCTATTTTCGAATTGTTCAAAACTTTTTTTACATATTATGCTAATTTTAACAGTTTATTTATATTAAGATGCAATTATAAGTCACACCAAAAAAATATAAAATATACAATCATATATTATATGATATTTACATGTTATATTTTCTCAAATTAATTAATTAACCTCATATTTTATATTTTAGTGATTTTGACATAGTTCGACTCAGATTAAATGTTTTCAATGAATGAATACGTATTAATTTTTGTTGGTTAAAAATGATGAGTGTCAATCAGTAGAGAGTTCCCATCAACTATATATATATATATATATATATATATATATTATAGATTATTTATGTTGTTACAAGGAAAAATATTATGATGGAATTTTTAAATTAAAAATGATGATTATGATGGAAAATTTTCCTTATATATTCATGTAAACTTCCATTCTGAATAGTATATAAAAATATAGAAATTTCTCAATCCATATTTTCCATTGTCTTATTACTTCTCATATTCACTATGTTATGTTTGTGCATACTAATTTATTTATAATTTTTTTCCTTTTTGTCAAATATCTAGGCATCATGTCAGATATATGAAAAAAGGAATACCCTTTTTAAAAAAAAAAAATGTAAGAGAAATGAGATATAACAAGATGGGATACGAAATAATTAAATGAATGCAGAATAGGACAAGCTTGAAATGAATTTAGTTGTGTCACTTGACTTGTCGAACTATCTAGTTGCCCTCGACATCTCATGTAGCGACTAACGTTGCAACCGATTAGTTCAGGAAAAAAGAAGAAAAAAACATAGCAACAGATTTTCTTAGTATAATGAAGCTATTTTTTCTTTAATGAAATTAGGTTTGGTTTATGTCAAGAAGCTATAGAAATGTAAAGATTTTTTTGTTGATTACGCCCGTAACACACTTGGTTTATTTATATACAACATACATGATTTGATCTAAGAGAGATTACAATCAAATATGTACGATGGGCCGATGGCCCAATATCTTCTCCCTCAAGGTGGAATGTAGGTCACAAAACCCAATTTAAGAAAGAAAGCTTCACACTCTCTGTCCTAGAGCTTTGGTCATAGTATCCGTGAATTGGTTGGTTGTAGAGATATATTTTGTTGCAATTACGCCTCGGAATATCTCGTCACGAATGAAATGGCAGTCCATTCCGACATGCTTCGTACGAGCGTGGAAAACAAGGTTTGCGGCAAGGCTGATAGCTGACTTGCTGTCCGAGTGAAGTGGGATTGGATAATCACAAACGATGCCCAATGCAGGTATAAGCTGCCACAACTAGAGAATTTCACTAACAGTATCGGTCATAGCCATGTATTCGGCTTCAGCCGAGGAACGAGAGACTACATCATGTTTCTGCGCTTTCCACGAGAGAGGAGAGACAGTGAGTTGAACGAACCAGCCAGTAAATGAGTGTCGCGTGATAGGAAAGGCACCCTAGTCCGAGTTACACCAATCCGAGAGAGTCAAATCTGGATTGGCATGAAGTCGAATTCCTTGACCGAGACTGTAGTTGAGGTACTGAATGACGCGAAGAGCAGCATT
This sequence comes from Orychophragmus violaceus, assembly GCA_030180135.1. Lineage (NCBI taxonomy): Eukaryota > Viridiplantae > Streptophyta > Magnoliopsida > Brassicales > Brassicaceae > Orychophragmus > Orychophragmus violaceus. The sequence goes on along the minus strand of CM058232.1, from coordinate 81,210,604 downwards.
CCACTGTGTAGTTCTTGGATTGCTCATAAACTGATGAGATAGGATATGGATAACAAATGACAGCTCAGGTCTTGTGGTGCTCAGGTAGATAAGCTTTCCGATCACACCCCGGCAAAAAGTTGGATCAGAAAGCGGTTGGCTTTTATCGAGTGCAAGCTTGTTTTTGCTCTAAGGGAAAAGAGACAATCTTTACACCAAGAAGTCATATTTCTGAAATAATATTGTGAAATTATTTTCTTTGACACAAGTACATACCAGAGGGATTGTGAGCGACTTCGATACCCAAACAGTATCGTAAATCCCTAGGTCCTTCATGTGAAACAATATCTTAAGTAAAGCTTGAATTCGTGGATAGTAGTGATGTTCTACCTGAAATAATGAGATCATCGACATACACCAATAAATGTATTCTGATGACCTCAGCCTCAAGCGCAAAAAGAGAATCATCTGGATCACTTTGGACGAAACAATAATCTGTCAAAGCATTTTCGAGTTTTGCAAACTAGCCTTGCAGAGCCTGTTTAAGGCCATAGAGTGATTTACGAAGATGGCGTACCTTGGTCTTTTCATGTGTCCGAAACCCCGGAGGAAAATGCATGTAAACCTCTTTGTCTTGGTGCCATGGAGAAATGCATTGTGCACGTCCATTTGGTGAATTTCCTAGTCACACGAGGCTGCTCTTTGGAGGAACGCATGAACTGTTACAATTTTTGCAACATGAGCATAGGTGTCGCTAAAGTCGACACCCTCGGTTTGATGATTTCTGAGGACTACCAACCTTGATTTTTCGAGAGAGGGTGTCATCTGCGTTGAATTTGAGACAGAGAACCCACTTACAGCCTAGAGCTGACTTTCCCATAGGGAGATCTTCTACAGTCCAAGTGCCTTGGTCTTCACAAGCATTGAGTTCATACGCTATGGAATTACGCCTGTTTTCGTCAACAACAACCTCTTTATAGTGTCTTGGTTCGACAGCACTTTTGATAGCAATCAGATAGGACTGATACTGGTCAGAAATGCATGAGCTTGAGATGTAATTATACAGAGGATACAAAGTGTTAGAAGTAATGGTGCATGAAGCAACATGTTCGACTTCTTGAGTTATCGGTTGATAGATGATTGGTGGTGCGATAACATTAGAGACATCTAAATCAGCTTGTTGGAGTGGATCTGAGTCTGGTTCTAAAGAGAACGAAATTTAAGCATCTGATGGTGGTGTAGTGTCGTCGTTGATATGAGAAATATCAGATGACAAGTCTGTATTTATCTATGGTACAAGAGCTAAGCAATCATCATCAATGTCCAAATGAGAAGGAAGTGAAGTTGGTAAGGTATCAATAGGAGCCAAGGTCGTTATAGGAACATAGATCAAGAATGGGAAAATTGTTTCTATGAAGACAACATCTCCGGAGACCAAAACCTTTCTGAGTTCAAGGTTATACATGCGCTAACCCTTTTTTTGGAACGGATAGCCTACGAAAACAGAACGTGTATAACGAGCAGGAAACTTATCTCCCCCGTGTTTCTGATGGTGGACATAGCAAAGAAAGACCAAAACACGGATATGATTCAAAGGAGGAGGGCGCTTGTAAATGAGTTTGAATGGAGTGCGACATCTAAAATCTGTATGGGAGTTTGGTTAATCAAGAACCCAGAAGCGAGTGCACAGTAGCCCCAAAATTCAACTGGAAGATTAGCTTGGAATGGAAAAGCTCGAGCGACGTAAAGGATATGTCAATGTTTTTGTTCTACTCAACCGTTGTGTTGAGGGGTACCAACACAAGAAGTTCCATGGATGATGCCTTTCTCAGCAAAGAAATCAGAAATACATATGAATTCGGGTCCATTTCACTTCTATTTGTTTGGAGCATCTGTTTTGGATGGAAGAAGATAAATCCACAAAGTACACGAATAATCGTCGATGATCGAAAGAAAATATCTTGATCCACATAGAGCTATAGTTCGATATGGACCCCAAAGATCACAATGAATCAATTCAAAAACAAATTCTTAATATTGATACTCAAAGGAAAAGAATCTCTTATCTTCTTTGCACGAATAAAAACATCACACTTAAATTTGGAAAACTCCAAAAGTGACAAAACCTTAGAAGAAGGGTGTCCCATCAGTTGATTCCACGTCTCCAGCGACTAAGATGATGCGTTTGAAACTGCAGATGCGACCTCCACTCCTCTAAAGAAATAAATCCCACACAGCGCCTCACCCGCTCCAATCAACATCTAAGTAATGCGGTCCTGAACAATGCAAAGTCTGTCGGTAATCTGAAATATGGAGCGCCTATCTCTAGTCAACTGTGAAACCGAGATAAGGTGACACTGCAGACCATCAACAAAGAACACATTCTGAGTACTCAGATTCAAAGCCAAACACACACATCCATATTTAGTAGCCGTTGTGAACCTCCATCAGGAACTTTGATCAACATAGGAGCCATATCATAGACGTCAGTCAAGTAATTAACATCGCCTATCATGTGGTTAGAATCCCCAATATCGATTATCCAAGATTCTAGAAAGTAGTTACCAGTGGGATGATGAGAAGAAGAATACTTTCGTTCCTCAAGCATATGAACTAAGGTTTTCCACTGAGCATCAATTAAACCCCTAATACCAACACGGTCAACACTGGTTAATTGAGGAGGCTCGACGCGGTAACACCAGACATCAAAGAGTGACCTGAAGAAGAGCTACTAGCATGAGCTGAGACATGATGGGAGGTATGTCATGTACCTTTTGCGACATGATGATGCGAGCCGTGAACAGGAACAACATTTCCAGAGGTTATGTTTCCTTGAGACATGTTACTACCTCCTTTGTTCTTCTGCTTGTCCTCCCACCATGGAGAATATACAATGATGCGGAAGAAATTCTCTGCAAGATAACCAGATCGACCACAATGTGTGCACGAAACTAATCCTCCATGACTTGCAAATTGGTTTCGATATCCGTCCCCTAGGTGGGGATGGTGGTAATGGCAGTGCTCTGGATCCTGCTCCTTCCACTTGGTTCTGGCACTCCCTTGACATTTGGTTTTCTGCATCGGTAGTACGAAACTCTTCCCAAGTAGTTAGGTGCTGCTATCCTATCTGGGTTACACGGGTAATTCCTTTGTATATGCCCTGACTGTCCACACCTGAAGCATAACAGGGGTTGCACCTGGTGCATCGGAACGCCGGTACAACTGCGTTCGAGGTCTCCCATTCCTCTAAGTGTCTTATTTTGCGTACTTTTAGTCTGTTTCTGCTCCTCTTTCCACCCAAGCACCACATTTGCTGCCTTCTCGATCAGGTCATGGACATCAAAGTAGTCCCGCATCTTACAACGATTCTTGAGCTTGATTTTCAATCCATAGAGGAATCGACGAATCAACTCTTGTTCGCTCAAGTACTTACATGCAAACCTCCTGAGACGATTGAACTCTTCTCCATACTCCCACACACCCTTACTCCCCTGGCGAAAGTTATGAAACTCTCCTTCCATCTTGTCCATAACCTACTGCGAGAAGTAATTTCTGTTGAAAGCTTCCTGGAAATCCACCCAAGTCGGCACATGGCGCCCTTGCTCTCTTCCCACTACTCCCTCCCACCAAACCTATGCACATCCTTCAGGCAGTAGGCTGCCAACTCCACACGAAACTACCTCTGACACCTAGCTGTATCCAGGTTCCGTTCCAACTTTCTTCTCCAGTTAAATATATCAATGTCATCTATTCCACCGACGAAATGCTCCATTTGCATATCCCGCAAATGCTTCATCGTGCTCCAGTAGGATAATCCTTGCACGACTCCTAGCATCTGAGGCGGCGGTTGTGGTGGTTGCTAAACCACTACTGATAGAGGCTGATCGACTCTGAATACTTCCAGGGCAAATCCTACTTCTCTAACAACATAATATGCTTCACCTTCTGCATTTCTAGCTCCTTCTGCGGCATATTCTTCCACAATAGCATTTCCCAACACAACTATGGAGGATCCTACATCTCCTACAACCACTGCAACTCCAACTCTTGCTCCTGCAGCTCCTCCTACAGCTTCTGCAACTCCTGATGCTGCTCCTGCAGCCTTTGCAACACCGGTTGCTGCTCTGGAAACACCACATGTAGCTCGGTTAGCACCAACATTCGCCTCACAGAAAGGTTACAACTCTTTCAAAAGAGCGGCGTCCACAACTACTTGACCAGCACCCAAAGCTGCTCCTGCTTGATTTCCGACAATTTCATCATGACTCGCAAGTATCCCATTCACACTGATAGCACTGCCTGACAAAGTGGTTCTAGATGTGACTTTGGTGCTACGGTTGGCTGGCGAGGTTCCATTACTCTTTGGCGTCATCTTGTAACAAAATAAGAACGAGTGAGTCAGATGATGACTGAAACAAAACTCACTTACCAACGTGTATAGAAGGAGGTCAATCTGGGTAGTGCTCTAGAATCTAACATTAATAAAACAAAATTTAGAGATAGCTTTGAAATCCCCTTATAAAACCAAGCTTGAAATCCGAATATAAATACAGAACCTAGCACCACACTTGCTCGTCTACCCCTGAAACTCTATGGGATTACTTGAAAAACAATAAAGAGAGAGGTGTGAGAAATTGATTCAACACAATTATCCAGTGAGTGCAAACTATAGGAACCCACAATCTCATATTAAACTAGCACAACAGCAAGAAACTAGTTCAAGGCTAATAACACCTTGTAATCAATCGCCCGGAGACACACTGAAAACCTAGCTCGCAATCAACGGAACTTGAACCCACAATCACTGGGAATTGAATCATCACAACAAAACGAACTTGAACCCGCACACCAACAAGGACTTGAACCCTCACACCAACCGGGACTTGAACCCGCACAAAACAGGGAATTGAACCCTTACACCAAATGGGACATGAAACCGCACAACACCCATGGACTTGAACCCGCGACATGCTCAAACACGACCATCGGCCCAAACAACGTTTTCGGATTTAAGTGATATCCTATGATCCTAGGTTCTTTCAATCGCATCAACACAAATCAACAACTAGATCTACGTTTCTTAGGAAAGATGTTATTAACAAAGGACTCACGTCCCGATATTGCGATAATTTAACATAGAGATCATGATCGATCCTCAACTTACCTAAATCTAAGATTTGGCAGTAGATCTGACGAGAGAGACTAAATGGAAGCACATTACATATCTTAAGAACATAAAAAGGGCACTCAAAAGATTCAAGAAGGTGGCAACTAAGGGTTCAGGAGAGAAAACATGATCGCCTAGAAGATTCAATTGAAACCCGGTTTTCCGGCAAGATTTTCCTGCGGTAGCTCTGGCGGTGGTCGGTGGCGTTTGGCTGGTGGCTGGTCGTCTCCTGGCTAGGATTCGCTTCTCCCAGTTTTGTGAAAAATGAAGAGGGGTGCATCTCCTTTTATAGTGAAAGGGGGATGATGTATTAAGGTTTCTTGAGCTTTGGGTTTTAGAATGGGCTTGAATCAAAAAGGAAACGACATGGCTCTAATCAGAAAAGAAAATGGCATAAAAGACTAGAATCAGAAGAAAAAAAATCATTAAAACTCAAATAAATAAAAAAGAAACATCATTTAAGGAGGGAAAACGGCCATCACCCCCCCATAAATTTATAGGCAAAACAGTTTTTTCCTACGTGAGTTATCAGACCATGCCAAAACCCCCATCAACTAATCTAAATTTTGAATTTACTTCACGTACTTTCCAAATGTGGCATAATTCCTCAAATCTGATAACACTGTTAATGTTCTGTTAACAGAGTTAATGTGCCATTTAACAGAAATATTAGAATAAAAAAATAGTAAATTGTCATTTTGTACTTGGTTGTCGGGGATTCTACAGAGTCAAAAGATAAAGACTCCAAATGCGTTTCACCCTCAGGAAAACAAGAAATCCAATCCACCTCGTCGTCTGTGACTTCAGACTCGACCCGATCAAGTACTTTTAGCTGTCTGAAACAAATTCTCATTTGATAAATTCATGAAAAAAACTCAGTTTTTCTGATAACCTGGAAGATGATATGAATTCCTCAAGCATTCATCTAAAAGACTCTACAATGAACATATCTAAAAGAGCGATACCACTGGTGCAAAAAGCTTCATAGCAGAGCAAGATAAGATTGAGATCAAGAGTAAACCTTCGCTGTTGCAGCAACCCAAGGAGCGAATTGAGCACCCCAATTAGGAGGCATGAGCTTGAAATCAGAAAACTTTTTCTCTTTGAACAACAGTGACCTAACGCGCTTGAATCAGTGAGTGAGCCGCGCTGGAGAGAGGGAGTAACAGCTGCCGATAAAAACCTCGAATCGGGTCTAAGCCTCGATACTAGGATCTGCACACCAATGAGACGGCGTTGCGATCGCATATGGAGGTGAGGAACTGAAGCACGTTCTCAAGTATATGGTTTGGACACTGCGATTGAGTGACCGGAGAAGAAAATTTGCAGCTTCAAGACTTGTTAGAGGCATATATGATGGGACTGAATGCAACGGCAGAGGAAGAAGAGGAAGGTGGTTCGGAAAGAGCGGCGGAGCGTGGATCCAGCTTCAGATATCGCTCAACATCCTTTTCTATTCTGAGCGATCTTCTGCCATAAAATTAAAACAAGAATTCTCCAAAAATCTAGCCTAGAACAACCCTAATTGCGATTTTCTCCTGAATACTAGAAAGTATAGAACAATGTCATTTTGCTATTGTTTATTAATTTAAAAAAAAATATTATTCTAATAACTCTATTAAACAACATATTGACTCTGTTAGCGGAACTTTAACGGCGTTATCGGATTTGGGGAATTATGCCACATTTGGAAAGTAAGTGCCCTAAATTCAAATTTTAGATTAGATGTTGGGGGTTTGATATGGTTTGTAACTCACGTAGGAAAAAAACTGTTTTATCGGTAAGTTCTTGATGGTAATGGTTGTTTTCCCCATTTAAGGACTTAGGCTTAAGAATTTGGGTTTGGATTTTTGTATATTTTGTTTTTACAACCCAACTGAACCAAAAATGGGCTGTTACAATGGGGATTAAGGCTTTCTTCATTTCATTGTTAGCCTTAATAATGGATGACTATGACAAACAAATGTCTATTGATGCATTATGTTTTTTTTTGTTAGCAAAGAATGATAAATTGTAGAGTCGGTCCTGAGATTTTGGAGTTTTACACATTTTAGTGTTAAGTTTACTAAATATTTTTTCATATAATTTGGAGGGTAAAAATCTTATGTATATTAACCTAAAAATTTTTGGGATCGTAACCAATGTTTCATCCGGTTGTCTTCAGGATGCCTTGCAAACTGATAAGTCATAAGTGTTATAATTAATGGTTTAGTTACATATTTTAGCGAAAAGCGATCCAATAATTTATCAATGACGAAAGAAATGTCAAACGTTTTAAATTTAAATGAGTGTCTCAGTGACATGTCTGCTAACTAACAGCGACAAGTCAAACATGATGTTGTCGCCTAAAATGTATTGTTGCATGAGTAACAAGGAAACCAAGATTACTAAAATTGACGCTTAAGTTTATTTATGGTGATCACAAATCCTTCCTCTAAAGACATTTTACTAAACTAGACAAAATATTACCGATTTCATAAATTTTTATCGGGGAAAACTTAATTTGATCAGTAGACTAATAAAAGACATCACCATTTCATAAATTTAGTTGTTTTTGTTATTTTCTGTACATGGTACGCAGGATATGTTACAAAAGTTGAGAAAGATTTTTTTCTTAAAAAAATATATCTTTAGATTCAACTTTTTGTTTATTAATAGAAACGATACATGTTGACAAAAAAAATAGAAACGATACATATAACTATTTACTACACATTGATATAAACATTAATAAAATGAAGAAAATCTGAAAAATAAAACTCAATACTTGGGGACCACGAAAGCCACATTGTCATGAAACTTGAAAGATTCAAGAATATATTTTTTTAACTGTATTCTTACCAAGAAAATAACATCGCTTTCTTCTTGTTCTTGTCACTTCCACTACCGACAATTATCGATCCCAATCCAAACAAACTCCCCGACGGAATCACATCCAGAAACGAATTCACCTTAATTCCACCTCCGTTGCCACTGTAACTGTAACCTGTATAGTTCTTCTTCGTCTTTAGTAGTGGTTTCTGAGAACTACAGTTTGAAGAAGAAGAAGACGAAGATGACGAAACCTCAAACTTCATAGTCTCTTTTTGTTCAGGATTTAAACCGGTCTGGTTATTTGTAAGTAATGGCAACCCAATTTCGGAATTGAGACATTCGCTTCTTTTCTTAAACCCCCAAAACGGCTTCATATTGGGTCTCTCTTCTAACACCATTATCTTTTCATCTTCTTCGATTTCTTCTATTTCATGAACCGGTTTATCATTTCTGATTGGATTCGTTTCCGGGCTGGGTCGACACGGTTCAGAAGAAACGAGAAACGAGTTCGTATTGTGTTTCCATCCCATGGCCGTTAATCCGATTTCCAGAACCGGTTTAGTATCTCCGATTGGATTTCTTTTCGGTTTGAGCAAACTGCTTTCATATTTCTCCGGTTCGGGTCTCCTTTTTATTTCTTTGGGAATGATTTTCCCGTCGGAGAAGAATTCTTCAGCGGACCATGAACTCTCGCCGGAGATTACACCACCGGAAACAGAGAAATCGAAATTGAAGCTGGAATCTTCCGAAGGAGTTGGCAGTGGACTTTGTTCGATTGGTATGGAATCAGAGTGGCAAAAATCGTGAGAAAAGGAGAGTCTTGGACTGTGCTTGGCATTTTCCGGCATTGACATTACTTTTCTCGAGAAAAATACTGGAGGGGATTGACAGAGAGTGGGATCAACAAGAACTCCATTTTTATATTTGAGGATTATGTATAGGTGCATTAAATTAAAGAGTGTTATTTTCAAATGTTCGGCTAAAGTTTGGTTTGTGTTTGATTTTCTGTACAAAATTTACAACTTGTCTTTGTTTAAAAAAAAAAAAAAATCTACAAAAGAAGTCTATTAAGCAGATAAAATTTCCCTGGTTTAGACAAACCGCACAACCAACACACAAGTACCTCAGCCGCTCTTTTCAAGTCTAAACAAAGTAGTACAGCAAGGAGATAAATTTCACGGTTTAGTCAGCCAATTCAAAAGAGCCTCATCACCTTCAAGTTATTTAAAAAAAAAAAATTAAACTGAACTGGTAGAAATTACATCAAATTAGAATAGAGTAAATTAGGCCTGAGCATTTTAACCGGAACCGATTACCCGAACCGGAAACGAACCGAAATGGACCGACCCAAAACCGATATGGTTATATAGCATTTATTCGATGGGTAATTTATTTTGGAAACGTTGGTATTAGGTAATACCCGGAACCGAACCGATATCCGATCGGATACCCGAACATCCGGATATATATATTAGACATAACTTATAATATATAAATGTATGGATCACCGATTTTACTAAACTCAATTGTTTGAAATAGTAAGTTTTAGAAGAAAAAACTATATTTTTAGCTAAGACTACCAAATTCTTCCTTTTGTTTTCGATATGAGACTTTTACTTCTCTTTTTCTCAAAAAAAAATTATTTCATTAAAAAATCTATTAATAGGCATTGCATGTGGTGTTATACCTAACTAATCGATTTTTTCTTTTTTGTCAGATTCTTTTATTATGGGTACCTGGAACCGAATCGAAATCGATAGGAACTGAACCAAAAATTATAAAATATCTGATGGGTCCGAAATCTTTAAAACTAAAATATCCGGAACCGAATACCCGAATGCACATGCCTAGAGTAAATCGAACTAACTAAAATTACATCAAACTAAACCAAAACATAAATTAACCGATGATACCAATTGTAACACTTCGTTGGTAGATTAAATTTTAATCTCTAGTTATCAACTACAAATTTACACTGTAATGTTTTAGTACTTAGGGTATCGAACAAAGGACCGTAGATTATCAATAGAGTTTCTTTTTCAAACAGTGCTAAGCAAGTGATAATAGTGGAAAGCATTATACAGTGCGAGTAAATAAAGATGTATATTTGATTGGTAAATCCCTAGACTTAGGGAAGTTGTCAGGAAATCATACAAAGTCAGACACCGACTAATCCGGATTTAGATTAAGCACAAGTTCAAGAACTAGAAACACAAGTATAAAATAATTCAACTCTCGCTGCAATTATTTTTTATGCGTAGGAACCTAGTGATTTAAATCTATTTGCAATATTAGAGTTCTAGATAAGCATTAAGTTCAAGTTCTTCCATTCACAATTTACCTAAACCAAATCTCTTTGCGTCTTGTTAAATTGCGCACTCAAAATTCTTTTCAAATTATCAGTCACACTCTCGTGCCAATTAATTAATCTAAGATTTAAGTTCTAGGTGATCAATCAAAAATTAGCTTTAAATATAACTTAGGCGATGAACAAATTGATTGTGAATCTTAATTAACCAGAGATCCTAACAAAGCATGAAATCCTTAACGAGAACCCCTAAATCTAACAGGGTAAATTACTCAGACATATTGATTTTCAAGCAACACATATTGAATAGAAAACCAAAGACTGGATAGATATATAATAACGGGGTTCGAAATCTTCTCTCAAAGGTTACAGAGTTCAATATCTCTCAATATACAAAGCAAGAACAAAAGATAAGAGATGAAAATTCTCTAAAACCTAATTAATAGTCTAAAACACATTCAAGGGCTTAATTACAAATAGTAAAATTTCTTGGGCTCTTTTGAAATTCTCCAAAAGTTGACTTTCTATCGTGCATAAGTCTGGGTCGGGGTCGACACCAGTGTCTTCAAACGGGTCCGACATTGACTTCTTCCAAAATGCTTCAGAAAAGCTCCAAAACTCCCAATTACGCTCCATTCCCGTGCTAACCTGTAAAAGACTCGATAGACTCGAAATACTAGGTAAAATACTTTATATATATATCATGGTTAACAACCTGAAAAAACCATGATGTATCATCCGTCCCCTCGGACCCTTAACATAACAAATCAACTTCCAAACCACATTCACAATCTCATAAACCACCATACTTTATTAAACATCAGCCCAAAAGAGTTACAAAGCAACTTGAAATTCAAACGAGAATCCAAAAGAAACAACATAAAGTCTTTTAAGAGAATAAAGAAGAAAGCCCCTTTTGGTTCTCAAAACATACCACCATATTCGATAATCTACTCCGGAAACTCTTCGGGATTACTGGCAAGAAAGAGAGAGATGACTAATTTAGATTACCCAGTGTGATATGAGATCGGAGGCGGGTGGTCAAGTGGTCGAGAAGCGGCGAGCGGGACGTTGGTCGAGCGCGGTACGATGAGACGAAGGAAGCTGGCCGAAGGCACTCTCTTCCTGGTCAGTGGATGATTCTATGGATAGATGATGAATGGAACACGAACTGAAGTACTTTTATTCACGCAACAAGCAAGCTTTAAGCAACAAGAAATCTCGGACCAAGGGGTAGCCGCGCAAGGTCAAGAAGATCGAATAACCTTTAGGGTTCTTTTTACTTAAAACTTACCTCATTAAAAACCTTAGTGGGAAAACCCAATTGGGACAAAACCACACTTAAGGGAAAAAGAGTATAAACCAATGCCCAAGGAGATGTTTCACGTACTCCTGGTCGCCAAACATAAGTCTGAAGCCCACCAAGTCCGTGAGCTTCCAAATAAGGCAGGTCCAGCAACCTTCGGGTTTGATCTTGCATATCTTCTTTGTACGAGATGATATTGGTGTGATTCTAACTCTCATGCATTCCCTAATGAATAAAGAATCCAGAACAAGTTCCTTTACTCCTTTATTAATCCTGGTTCGTTCTGAGCACTCCAAAATGTGCAAGTCGGTCTTTATCGGGTTCCCTGAAAATTACCTGTCTTGAAACAGGCATAACTTCTTCATAGAAAATGGTCTTGATGTGATTACACTTCGTGCATATTCCTTGGTGAGTCAGGTTTCCAGAACAATTTGAGGTGCAGCTTGATTCCTCTTGGTACATTCGCAATACTCTCTTGAATGCACATATATCCGCGGAGAGGGCTAACTGGACAGCTTCTAGACATCCTCCAAGATGATCTCGAACCCAAGCTGATTCATTCTGACAAAACTCTTCAAAATAGCATATTTTATGGTGAATATCAAGACTGAAATGATTGTCTTGAACCAACTCTCCTATGGACATCTTCCAGGACACGGTTAGGGCTCCGGGAGGTCGGTTGTCGACCATCTCCAAATGGGATCGTTCCAATTAGGTTCTGGAACGATCATCACTCCTGAAACATTCTGTTGGCTTATGAATCTTTTATACCACGTCATTGGGTCTAGAAGAACATGCATTGGCCTTCTGAACCTCTTCAGGTACGTTCCGCGGGGTCGGAAACATCTCGGTCAGCCTCGTAGTCGAGGCCGGTACGTACCGCTCGTCCGGGCCGGGTCTGGAGGATCTGATGTCCTCATCATACCCTCTCTATTGAAGAGGATTCGACCTCGAATCTTCATAACCTGCACCAATAGAAAGCAAGTTAGCCTTCATGCGGTTTCACGAGTTCATGGCCTTACCTTGAGGAATTGGTGGCCGTCTGGTGCAAGGACTTTCTATGCGTGTTCCGTTGGGTTGGTATCACGCCTTTGTCTTGGCCTGGGTTCCATGGAAAACTCTCTGGGTCGTGATCTCCATTGGCTTTAGTCGGATCACTCTTTGGGTCGGCCGGTTCCTTCAGTTTCTCGGCCTCGCCTCCGGTCTGTTGGTTCGTGCGGTCCATCGGACTCTTTTTCATTCATGTGCCCTGTTCAACACCTTTGACCAATTCCAAGTGCAATAAAACAGTTTTTGATTCTTTATAATCAGATAGAAAAGAAATGGGTTGGGATACTTGAACCTTGGTCGAGGCGGTCAAGGGTCGTGGTCGAGAGATGGGCGAGCGTGGCAATTCTTTCCGGTTCTCCTCTTTGGTTCCTGAAATAATATGGACACCTTTGGCAAGAGACAAGTGCGTTAGGTGTTCTTTAGGACAATACAAACGTGCTGAACATATATTCCTACCAAAATCTAGTTGTGGTCTCAAACTATGTTCTGATTTCTTATTTTCTTTTACGTTCAGTAGATCCTTTAGTACAGTTGTGGAATCAGTAGAAATGAGTTGTTTTAAAGAAGGAATTACCTAACTAACACTCTCAGTCTGGTTTGGGTCGTGATCTCCATTGGCCTTGGTCGGATCACTTTCTGGGTCGGCCGGTTCCACTTGTTTCTCGGTCTCGCCTCTGGTCCATTGGTCCGTGCGGTCCACTGGACTCTCTATCATTCCTGCGTCCTTCTCAACACTTTTGGGCAATTCCAATTGCATTAAAACAGTTTCTGATTCATTATAATCAGATGGAAAAAAGCTGGGTCGGGACACTTTAACCTTTGATCGAGGCGGTCTTGGCACTGGGACTTTGGTCGAGGCGGTCGAAAGGAGTGGACGGCCCTGGGTCTTCGGTCTTAGTATGACATATTGCTCATATACTAGCCCTTTAAGCTCCTTCCACGTTCTTGCTGGTTCCTTGAGTTGTCTCTGTATCTTCTCCTCGAGCTGCCACCAAGCATAGGCGTCTCCAGTCAGGGTTTGGATCGCATACGAGGCCTGTTCGTTCCTTGGGATGTTGTAATCCCAAAAGTAATCTTCTAGGTCTTCTTTCCACTGAAAGTAGTCTTCAGTACCTGAGAAAGATATTAGCTGTGAGTCTAAGACACAAAAATTATTTTGAAATTTACTGGGTTTTGAATGTCTTTGTCAGGAGGATTGATGGGGCCGGTATTGGTCAGGTGGCCCGGGATCCATTTATTTCACAGCATGGTCGTCTCCACAGTGGTACAGGTCGTGACCATGATCTTTAAATCGTGGTACATCTTGGTGCTCCGTAGATGGATCGAGAATTGTGACTAGTGAGCCTGCTTTAGAATCTCATCTCTTAGCTCCTTCACTACAAGACAAAGTGTATATAGCCACAAATTATTTCTTGGGTGTAATGCAAAATTCGTGGCTATTTGAGGAAAAGCCACACAAATATTGTGCCTATGAACTCGTGGATATCGCTCAAATGTGGCTATTCGTGGCAACACTTCCACGATCTACAACTACATTTGTGGCTATTGGCCACTAATAACAAGAATTTTATTTTGTGGCTAAAACCACTAACATCTACGAGTATAATCGTGGATAATGCTACAAAATTGCCACGATGTAATTTATAGATATATCTCCGAGTAACTATAAACTATTTGTGGCTACCGTATTAAAAAAAATATTTATTTTAATTTTGACTGATTAATTAAAATAAATTAAAAATTAAAATTAAAATCAATATATGAGAAAGATAAATAAATTAAACAAATATACAAATTTATTGATTTTTTCTAAACAATAATTTACATAATACAATTAACCCAAACCAATTAAAATTGTGTTATGTAAGAATGAGATGCTAATATTTTAATTTACAATATACACTTTATAATATAAAATTAACGATAATTACAATATCCACCATTGATATTGTTTTGTAACATCCCAATCCGGGCCTATTTTGAAAATATAAGAAAAGGAGATAATTAGGCCTAAAAGCCCATCTAGATACCGTCGGATTTCCTTCCTTTTCTCTTATTTAAGTATGTGGCCACTAAAGAGAAGGCAAAGAGAGAAATTTCGACGAAGCCATGTGAAACTCGAGATCCATCAGTCTTCACTTTCTGTCATCAGTAGATCTGTAGAAGAGGACTGCCATGAGTTGGAGACACAAGGAAGAAGCTTTCAGGAGATTCCTTCTCGTATTTCCATCACCAGTATGGGCGTCATTTTGTAAGGCAATTTCCTGGAAAACCGTGAAAATCCACATAACGCACGATATGTCCTTGGATAGATCTCGGTCTCCTCTTTTTATAACCGTAAGATTCTCCTCCGATATGTCTTATCGTTTGAGAGTTATAACTGTTTTTCCAAAACGTATATGTATCTTGCGAAAGTCGCAGGACATGAGTCTATTGGTAGTCTCAGACTAGATAGCTAGGTTGATTAGGTCTAGTACACAATATCTTACGGATATAGTTTACATATTTTTGTTTATCTCTACATATCATATTCCTAATTAGAATAGGATGACAAATCTCTTGTATAAATACTCTTCTATTTAATAAACACAACTTTCACATTTTATTATGGTATCAGAGCAAAAAATTCTCTGACCTATTTTTCTATTCTCTTCTTCTCCGCAGCCGTTTCTCTTTGAAACCTCTGCGATTTTTGTTCTTCTGAAAAACACTATTATACTACTACTCTTACACAGACTATGCCATGGGTGATAAACATTCATCAGGCAGCTCTGCTCTTCCCGGCATAACCTCTGCTACCTCTTCGGACTTACTCTACAACGCTTCATCCATCAATAATCGAGGATCTCTCATCACTCATGTCATGCTCAGCAAAGACAATATTCTGAATGGGTGATAGAATTCTGGAATTCCTTACAGGGGAAGCCAAAGATTGGGTTCCTTGATGGGTCAATCATCAAACCAAAGAAAAACCATGACCTTGCACGATGGACTGCGTAAAATCAATGATCATCGGATGGTTGCACATTTCTATTGATCCTCATCTTCTATCCACATTTTCACACTTACAAGATGCCTAAAAACTTTGGAATCTCTCAAACTAAGATTCTCGCTCGAGAACGGTGTTCGCAAACATCATTTTCGTGATGAAATTACGAATTGCAAACAAAACGGTCAAACTGTATAGAATTCTATGGACGACTTACAAAGCTACGAGATGAATGCAACACATCACCACCTCACGTCCTTGTACTTGCGCAGCCGTGGCTATATTAGAAAAAGACCGCGAGGACGCACGCGTTCACAAACTTTTTTTTGGAATTGATGAATCACGGTTTAGTGCCATATGATATCAGATCATTGATGAAGATCCCTTACCACCTTTAAATGCAATATATTAGCTAATCGATCGAGAAGAATAAAATCTTCTTACTATGTGGTTAAAAGAGTTTAAAAAAGAAGCTGTAGATTTTGCGATTCATAACGACTCAACTTAATCTCCAAATTCTCTCGTAGTCGCCGCCATTACAAGGAGCTGTGACCCTAACCGATTTTTCTCTCACTGCAACCGCAAAGGTCATGAACAACAGCAACATGGATACCCGAATTTTTCTCTCTCCATGGATACCCTGAATGGTGGCATGAACAACAACAACAACTTAAAGAATTTCTATCCATTTTTCCAATGGTTGAGGACTTGGTCGCGGCTCATCATCAAAAGGATGTGTTCGCGCCAACACATCTCGCCTCACTTCCTCTGAGTCATCTACTTCTACTATACCTATTGTAGAACAGTTAGCTGCAATTTTGAATCTTCTTCAAACTCAAAAATCTCAGCTATCTACTGAGTGACGATCCGGTAAACCTATGTTTTCTGGTGTCATTATTGATACTGGTGCCTCACATCACTTGACTTGTGATATTAGTTTATTTCATGATATAAGGGAGATTTCACCTTCATCGATGACATTCCCGGGTGGGTGTCATTCACGCGCATCACATTTCGGCACTCTTTCTCTCAACAAATATTATGCATAGTTGGATGTTCTCTTTGTTCAGAATTTTAAATGCACTCGTATATATGTTTCCAAGATTTAAAAGAAAACAGGAGGCATCACGATTTTTACTAATATAATTTTTGTTTTGCATGACTGTTTTATGAGGACTCTGATTGGAGCGGGCGAAGAGAGAGAGGGAGTGTATTACTTTATGGGCATAAATGTTGCTCACGTTAACACGACCGCTCGTGAGAAGATATGTCCTTCAGAACATTGGCACTGACGGCTCGGACATCCTTCTTCTGCTCTTTTATCTACTTTACCAGTTTTTAGGAATCTAAAGATGTTTCTAAACAAATATCTAGTTGTGACATTTGTTTTAAGGAAAAAAAAACTCATCAGACTTTTCATGATAGTTCTAATAAAGATTCTGAACCTTTTGATTTAATTAATTGTGACGTATGGGGTCCTTATCGTACTCATGCATCTTATGGTGTTGTTTATTTCATGACCATTGTAGACGATTTTTCCCGAGCCATTTGGGTCTACTTGATTCTTTCCAAGTCAGAGGTAGTCGGCTTTCTCCAAAATTTCTATGCCATGAGTATGAAACAGTTCAACAAACCTGTTTGTACCATACGATCTGATAATGGGAGGGGTTTTATGGTGCTTTCTATATTCTTCAGTGACAAAAGAATTCTTCATCAAACTTCTTGCATCGACACGCCTCAAAAAATGGCAGCATCGAATGGAAACATTGACATTTACTAAATGTTGCACATGCTTGCCTTTTCAAGCTCTCCTTTCAATCTTGTTTTGGGGAGAAAGTGTGCCACGGCCGCTCACTTGATAAATCGCACACCAACCCCAATCCTCGACGGGAAGACACCCTATGAGATGCTACCTGGTTGGAGATAGAAGCGGAAAATGCATTTTTGTTGGATATCCTTACGGAAAAAGGCATGGTAATTGTACGACATTGATAAAAGAGAATTTTTGGCAAGTCACGATGTCGTGTTCTTAGAGAACGAGTTCCCATGATTGCCCAAACTAGATTATACACTGATGACATTTGTTGATCCATTGGCAATTTTTTTGAAAACTCGACCTCAAACATGACCATACCTCTACCTGATACTTCTTCTCCTTTTGCTGCAATACTACCGATCGTATCACATACACCAGCTGAGACCTCTGTTCATGAAACACAGATTTCAACCTCACCTTCGTCTCCCATGGCAACCCAACCATCTGCTACTACTAACACTGATTCTTCGACACCACCTTTTTCGGGTTGATGTAAGACCCAAGGATGGTCTTACAAGCAAACCGGCAGTGAACATAAGAAGCTCACTACAAGAAAACAGGCTTTAACAACGGAGTATTCCATCGCTATTTCGTTGCTAATAGGGCTAAACATCGAACTTGCGATGAAACACAAACCATCGTTAATTGTTCGTAGTTATTCAAATTTCGTGTTAATTCGTCGCTACATAACGAATTGTCCCGGTCAAGGTGTTATTCTTTGAGCTGTCTCGTCTCTTCGCGTTAACGCGTACTGCGACTCTGATTGGGCATATTGTCCTCTTTCTCTTCGTTCATTTGAGTGCATATTTTCTCCTTTTAGGCTCATCTTTGATCTCTTGGAAGACTAAGAAGCAGAAAACAGTGTTAATATCTTCTGCCAAGGCCGAATATTGCGCCATGTCCTTTACACTCCGAGAAATTAAGTGGATTAAACAGTTCTTTTGGAATCGCACATTCGGCTCCGATGTTCTTATATTGCGATAGCAAGTCTGCTATACACATTGCAGAATCCTGTTTTTCGCGAACAAAAAAAAATGTTGAACTTGGTTTTCACCTAGTTCGGGATGACATTGAAGAGGGGCTTATTAAAACAATCCGTATTTCTACTAAAGAGCAACCAGGTGACTTTCTTACTAAGGCACTTCCTTCTCGTGTTTTCATTATCTTCTGTCCAAGTTGAAAATTCAAGATGTTTCACCGGCATCTTGAGCGAGGGTATTAGGATATACACAATATCTTACAGATATACTTTACATATTTTGTGATTATCTGTACATATCATATTCTTAGTTAGAATAGGATAACAAATCTCTTGTATAAATACTCTTTTATTTCATTAATAATAAACACCACTTTCACATTCTATTAAATATGTTTTGTTGCTTCCTCCACCGTTGGATATTGAGAATGAAAGAGATGAAGAAGCTTGTTTAGGTGAAAACATGGAATTATTGAATGGTGATAGAGAATGTATTAAACCTGAACACACATCAAAGGTAGAGAGATTTTTAGTTATAACAAGAAAGGCTAATCAAAACAAGAGTGATTAAGCCAATTTTGAAACCTCACGCGATTTGCAAATGACTGCTATTTGATCAGGATCAGCTCCAAAATGTTCTTCAAAGTTTCGAAAAGCGAGATTAATATCAGGTATATGGAAGTCATCGTCATCCCAAATTGTATCTTTACAAACTTTAATGTCCTGTAGATTTTGATGCCACAACTGAAGAAACAGAGCTAAAATCATGTAAGCACTATGCATGATAGATACTGCATCAAAAGTATGATATACATATACTTGAACCAAAACCTGATTATTGAAAGAAGAAACTGTCTAGCGCGTGATCCAACGCGCGTGTAAAACTTTTCTCCCAAACTTTTCAAACTCGTCACCTCTTTGTCTATCGTGTGTTGCCGCTTCCGCGTCGGGTTTTCGCCGGCGTCCGGGGAGCCCCCCGTTTCTTCATAATCTTTCGCCGGGATGTTGTCGTGACCGGAGTCGGTATTGTCATGTGTATTCAGAGTTTTCGGATCCTCTAAGGCGTGAAGGCGAGTGGCTTGTTTCGGCAGCGAGTGACGGGATTTCAGCGGAGGTTAGAGGTGCGACGGTGGCGGTCTTAGTCTAGTGCGTCTTCTTTAGGATAGCGGCGGCAAGGGCAGAGTTTTGCTTCGGTCCATTTCGCAGAGGCACTTCAACCTGAGCTTTTCCAGATCTCGCGGCGGCTCTTATCAGCGACTTAAGGGGACAACATTGGTTCAAGGTTGACGGCAACGCTTGTGCGTCTTGGGTCCAGTGTGGTCCTGTCGTGTCTTTCTCTCTATGTCGGCAGTGCTCTATCTCATATTCTAGCAATTCCCGGTTTTGGTCCTACGTTTCTGCTTTTGGAAAATGTGGGTTGAACTTGGTTGGTCTGAGGGTTATGGTTTGCATTGTGGCCTCCGGTTTGAGCATGGTTATCTTGACCTATTGATTTTTCAGTTGTTAGCGATTGAGGTTAGACTCGGTTATCTTGGTTAGTGAAGGTTAGGTTAAAGTTAGCATAGGTCTCGGGTTTGTTTTGTGTCCCGTTTTTCAGTATAGGAGGAGGTAGTAAAGCTACAGAGTGGTGATGCTTATGTTCTTGGATTATCTTAGTGATCTGGAACCGTTTCTATTAAGCATTGTTGCTAGTGTAATCACGTGTTTAGGACCGGATCCTTGAGTTTCTAGAGACCGTTTTAGATGTGAAGGTCAGTCTGATCGGGTCTCTCTTGATTTTGCCGTTGAATGGTTCTATTTTCGGGTTTACCGGATGAAACAACTTCCAATGCTTTCGAGTGGTTCTTCGATCTTTCTCAGGTGTGCCTTCTTTCTGAAACCTATTGTGCCTTTCTGGGATTCATAGATGTGCATTGATAACTAGTCTCTTTTGCCTTCGAGCAAAGAAACAAATTAGCGAAAGTCATAATTCCTATGTTTTTTATCTTTTTGGTAGAGATTCAGCTTTTGGGTACATCAGTTTGTGAATTTAAGTTGTAACACCTGAATATTTCATTTCTAATGATATTAACATTCTTATAAAAAAACAACATGATTATTGTTCTTATTAAATGGGCTTTTGCATTCTCAAAAGGAATCACCAAGTGTGGAAGAAGAAGACAAGAGTGAAAAGTCAACGATCACCTCTTTTCCGATCTGAGGAAGATCGATTACACGTTCTTCAGATTGCTCCAATGGAGATGGACCAGGCTGTTCTGTCAAGGACAAACTATTTGTTGGAATTCCTAGCAGTTCCTAATCCGATTAGGCAACCCTAAGTCTGAATTCCGAGCCTAGGATCTCAGGGTTTAAGTAATTGAATCATAGATCTCGCGTTTACCTTGTTCTGGCAGTGGAAGATGAATCAGGTAAGCCAAGATCAGGAGCATTCAGATGCCTCGCCTCTATCGTAGTCCACACGCACACAAGTTGGAATCCGCCGGGATGCTAGCGCCAGGAATCAGATCTCTTGGGATTTCTGTGTTTTTCTAGAGGAAGAGGATCAGTTTTTCTGTCAAGAAAAACTGTCTGCGACCGCACCACCTCGAGGTCGAAACACACAAGCGTTTATATATTGTCCTCGATGTAAACCGAAACATCAGTTTCGGTTTCGGCCTTGTGTCGACCGACACACACAATGGTATCGATCGACACACATCTTGTATCGATCGATGCACCCAGTGGTATCGATCGATACACCTCCTAAAGCACGATATCAATGTGTATCCAATACACATTGATCGGACCATATGCCAATGATCAATCCCTTACCAAGTGCATCCAACTTGCTTAGGTGTGTGACCCTGTAGGTTCACACGATACCAGAAATGAGTTACAACTCATTTGTCATAAGCGGTTTCTAGCAAAACATTATGACTACCCAGTATCACATGAATTGTCCGATCTCGACAATACAACTATCTTTAGAGTAAGTACAATGTGATTTCAGGACACAATCCCAACAATCTCCCACTTGTACTGGAATCACCTATTCCTATAATCCCTTCGTCACTATATCTCGATATGGCATAAGGCAAGAAACTGTGTCATCCTTATTATAGCCAATATCATGTTCATCGAACTCCTGATCTATACTGATAAAACAAACGACTGACAATCACCTCGTTTGAGCATGGCCATGCATTTTCTCAGTATCAAATCTTCGATGGGCCCTGAGATATTTATCTCCTGTTATAGGAGGGACAAATCCCATCTTGTTCCATCCCTGTTTCTACACATACTTCATGATACGCCTAAGCAATGCCTTTATAGCCGCCAGTTATGGAACGACGTTTGACAAGGTTAAAGCACACCAATTCATATGCTAGAAAGCATGATGAATTCAGGTCTAAGGACTATACTCTATAGTCGTAATGAGAAACTCTCATGACACAGGTATAACTATCATGTAGAGTTCTCATTAGCGGGTCATGTCCGATCATATGTTCACCAACATATATCTATGTGACTGACTGTGATACTTATATCATTGACTCCATGAAACTTAGTCAACAGTCACCTCACAAGCTAGTCTCTCGCGGTTGTCAGTGTCCCACTTTGACAATCTCGACTAGGGACAATCATAATTTATGTCATCTTTTACTTATAGGGTTTCATGATCAAGTCCTCAACTTGATGACCTATAAAATGAACATAAAATACTTTGGGACCATTACTTAATTATCCAATAATTAAATAATACCGATGTCAGTTTTAACTTACACAAACTTTGCCATAGCATGTCTATGTAAGGATCATAACATAACTAAATAACTCCCACTAGAATCAAGATCATCTCTTCAGATATCTAATACCTACAGCAAGAGAATAAATCTCGTGCTTAGGTTGTGGGAGACTCTGCGGTGTTTTGCTTGAAACAACTTCAACAAACCACACCGCCATTCAGATAAAAGCACCATTCTACGGTCCACTGCTTGGAGCCTTTCCAACAGACAGCACCGTAATTCAGACAAAGAGACATAACCAGGTGGGAACCGGGAATCGTCTTTGTCTGTCTAACTACTTTCAACTGGTTCGTCACTTCCTCAGTTCACCACGAAACTATCCTTAGAGTTCCTCAAACACTTGGGATATTTCTGGTAATTGTTCAGTGACTATTACCGGAACATATTGGTATTTTCTCGTCTTGCCTTATGCGTAAGCTGCATCTAGACGAGCGCAAAAATATGGCATTCATGATGGATTCTATTGCTACAGCATAAGCAATCACACTCATTAATAATAGCTCAGTGCGTGTCCAAAACACTTCATCTTGCTAAGATTTATACTAGCTCAGCCAGTGTCCAATACACTTCATCTTGCTAAGATTATTGCCATAAGACCTTTGGTGTGAAGCCATGATCCAATTAGCCTATCCAATCTATATCAATAGATTCTTATTCCAATAATTCACGAGGCTACTCCCATGTCTTTTGTTTAAATTTGACTTCTGACCCAAGTCTCACAAGACTTAACCGACGGAACGTCGTTCATGAGATTAAGTACATTATGTACATACGGCCAGTTCTGAGAATTGCAATTACGCTCCCACTAGTCTTCTTGTAAACGCATGGTTTCATTTCTTTTCTGATCAAGTCAAAACTTTTGACCACATTATCAGAATGTTGATTCCAACTCCAAGATGTTTGCTTCAATCCAGAAATGGATCGGTGAAGCTAACATGCATACCCAGCCAATTTTCGGAGTTGGGGCTCACCATCGCTTCTTGAATTTCGCATGCTCATCACTTTTCAATGATCAACAGATCACGACAATCGGCTACGAGAAATCACTCTCGAGTTAGTGACGGATCCTTTCGGATCTGCGAATTTCAGGCTCCACAGGTGTAGATCCTGCAGCACTTTGTAGATCTCACCGCTGCTCTCCCTCAACAGGTTGAGCAGTCTCCTGCGTTTATCGAATTTCTTCGATGTGTACTTTTACTCCCACTGTTCCTTTTGAAAGTATGATCTTTCTCAAAAGACACAGTTCCGGACAACAAAACTTTGTTCTCGGATTGGTTATAAAAGTAGCAAGCCTCGGTTTCCTTAGGACAACCAGCGAGGTAGAACTTTTCAGATTTGGGTTCAAGCCTATCAGCTATCATCCCCAAATTATCAGAAACAACTTACTTGAAAAACTTCCAGTCCACATCCAATGTGGTGTCTTTCAACTGATTCTGATTGAAACCCTTTTTCTGCGCAAACACAGACCTTTCTAGAGCGTATTTCTTAAAGGATTATGGAAGATTCCTGTGACTCATCATTAATCAGAGCATATCTAATAAGATCCAATTCGTTCTCTCTGAAAAACCATTTAGTTTTCCAGGAGAAATGAGCCGTGATATGACTTCACACTCACCTAGATGATCACCCAATTCTTGACTCAAGTATTTTCTTCCGCGATCTAGTCGAGCATCTCAATACTTCTGTCAAATCGGTTCTATACTTCATCTTGGAACTCCTCAAGGGATTCCTGCTCGTGTCTCTTCAAAAGAACACAGCCATACTTATTGATGCCATCAATAAGGTAATGAAGTACTGAAGATTTCCTTTGGCACTAATGCTCATTGGGCCACATACACCAGTACGTGTAAGGCCCAATAAACAGAAAGGCTCTTTTCTTTAGCTCTGCTAAAGAAGCTTTAGTCATTTGGCTCAGCAAGCGAAATTCATGTCTCAAATGATTTATAATTAAATGAACCTAAAGCCCATAACAATGGAACTTCTAAATCCGCTTCACTTTATCTGGTCAAAACGACTATGCTAAAGAAAAATCGACTTCAAGTCATCAGACTTAAACCGTTTGTATTTATGTTATATTCTGGTGTATATTGGTTTAAGACATAAAACCCATTTATCAAAAGGGGTGCTACCATATAATATTTCATTAAGATCAAAAGAGCAAAACTTGTCTTTTATCAGAATGAAAAACATCCAAATTCTAACAAGAAAATGAAAGACATCTCTGCACAAGGCAGATACATAGTAGCAATTACTTAATTTCTAAAACCAAGTATGAAAGGCTCCTACAAGTGGAGAATCTCTACGGCTCATGCAGCAACCATTGCTTCATACCAGACACGCATTTCCACTTGTCCTTTCTTCAACGTTCTACTGTCGCTTGGGTCCTGTATATTTCAAAAATATCAGTACCACAACTAGTATCCAATACTCATGTAGAACTTGAAACAATAACACAATACCTGAAGAAGAAGTACCATACATCTCCTTCATCTCTTGTGAATCTTCCAAGAACTTAATGCAATCTCTCTTCCACTGCCCTGACTCATCGCAGTAGAAGCATTTTCTAACACCAGATGGGTCTGACTTGGGCTTATAAGATGACACAGGCTTATCCTGATTCCAAATCTGGACGGCCCTGCCTCTACCCTTGCCAACACAAGATTTCTCAGATCTTTTACCCTTTATGATGTCATGCTCTGCTGTTTTGAGCATGCCATGCAGCTCAGTCAACGTCTTCATCAAGTTATTCTTGATATAGCTTTTGATAAACATATCATAACTGGACGGCAGTGACTGCAGAATGATGTCAGTGGCCAACTCTAAGTTGACAGGACATTCCAGTTTCCCCAGGTTATCAATGTAACCCATCATTTTAATGACATGAGGACTCACTGGAGCATCCTCTGGTAGCCTGCACCCAGTGAGAGACTTCACCATCTGGAATCTCTCAACTCGTGCCAGATCCTGAAACTTCAGTTTCAGACTGGTGATCATCTCTATTGGCGATTCCATGTTCTCGTATTGACTTTTCAAGTCTGAGTTCATGGTAGCCAACATCAGACCACGCACATCTACCACATCAATATAATGCTTATTCCAAGCATCATATACTGCATTCGAGCGATTGGTCCCAAGCCTTTCTGGAAGAGCTTTCTCAAGGACATAGTCCTTGCTCTCCTGCTTGAGGATTAATCTCAAATTCCGATACCAATCCAGGAAGTTGGATCCATTTAACTTGTCCTTCTCAAGGACAGATCGCAACGAGAAAGTAGTCATAGACATAAGCTGAAATCCAAGAAAAAAAAAGATTTAGTTATGCTTTCCATGAGAAATCTTATCTAATAATAAAACTCGCATTATATTCAAACAATGTTTCCTCTATGAATATAATGATCCAAGATCCATACTTCACTAAAATCTGAGTGGACGACTCGCCATCACCCAAAATTCAGTTATCTAGGTAAGCAAATCATTGCTAATTGTACCCAGTACAACTCTTGGTCGCAGATAAGACAATCCATGTCTCATCTACTCTGATGTCTCTGGGCCCAGAACTTCTGATAGCACAGTCAAGTAAAACAATCTCTTCTGTCTTGTGATCATTGACAATCGCACTGCGAGTCTATCAATGAACACCTACCTTGCTCATGTCACTGTGGATACCAAGGACTCCAAGACTATCCAAAAATGAACCGAGTCTTGACAGTATACGAGATTGGGCAAGACATCAAGGTCACTTGATGTTTAGTTGAGGAAATAAACTCTGAAAGGTTAGCAAATCAATCTATTAGGTCATGTAATTGTTGATGTCAAGCACCGCAAGTCCATCAACATAATTACCTGCCTTACTCACCTAATTGTGGACACCAAGCTCTTGGCTAGACCATCACACAACGAAATGAGTCTTGACAGTTGACCATTCTGAAGCTAATCTTTGATCAAGGTTTAAGTCTAGTTTGGTTTCTGCAAATTCAAGGTTCAATAACCAGAATTTCGAGCTCTGTGTCGATCGACGCAGACTATGTCTGTCGATCGACATCACCAAACTTAACCGGACTTCAATAACTGATTAATCCAATTAACCCGGTTTATTGAACCGGTTATGTCGATCGACACAACCCATGTGTGACGGTCGACATAGACCTAAACCGAAGATAGTTTTGATAACCGGTCCAATCGGTTTATATTAATTGGGATAATTAGTTCAATTCAATTGAACCAATTCATCCAATTCAAACCGTTTTAACCAGTTTCAACTAATTGCGATAACCGGTCCAATTCAATTGAACCGACTTATCCAATCAAACTGATTTTAACCAAATCGGTTTATGCTAATTGAGATAATCAGTTCAATCCAATTGAACCAATTCATCCTATACAAACCGATCTTTTCGGACTTAACCAAGCATGATAACCGGTCCAATCTAATTGAACCGATTAACCATTCGCGAGGTCTGTGTCGACCGATACTAACCTGTGTCGATCGACACTGGACCGAATATGTTCTGTGTCGACCGACACTGAACCTGTGTCGATCGACATAGTAGGTTTTCAGTTTTTCTTCGCGAAAAACCCTAGCCGCCGATTCTTTCGAATTCGCCATTCTATGTCGACCGACACACCTAGTGTGTCGATCGACACTGTGCGAAAACACAGAATCGATTTTGATCTGAATCGATCTAACCTGTTCTAACTCAAACAACCTAGTTTGCGAATTTAAATCATCAAATTCAATTAACAGGTTTGATTCAATGTAAAACCCTAAGGCTCTGATACCACTGTTGGAATTCCTAGCAGTTCCTAATCCGATTAGGCAACCCTAAGTCTGAATTCCGAGCCTAGGATCTCAAGGTTTAAGTAATTGAATCATAGATCTCGCGTTTACCTTTTTCTGGCAGCGGAAGATGAATCAGGTAAACCAAGATCAGGAGCGATTCAGATGCCTCGCCTCTATCGTAGTCCACACGCACACAAGTTGGAATCCGCCGGGATGCTAGCGCCGGGAATCGGATCTCTTGGGATTTCTGTGTTTTTCTAGAGGAAGAGGATCAGTTTTTCTGTCAAGAAAAACTGTCTGCGACCGCACCACCTCGAGGTCGAAACACACAAGCGTTTATATATTGTCCTCGATGTAAACCGAAACATCAGTTTCGGTTTTGGCCTTGTGTCGACCGACACACACAATGGTATCAATCAACACACATCTTGTATCGATCGATGCACCCAGTGGTGTCAATCGATACACCTCCTAAAGCACGATATCAATGTGTATCCAATACACATTGATCGGACCATATGCCAATGATCAATCCCTTACCAAGTGCATCCAACTTGCTTAGGTGTGTGACCCTGTAGGTTCAAACGATACCAGAAATGAGTTACAACTCATTTGTCATAAGCGGTTTCTAGCAAAATATTATGACTACCCAGTATCACATGAATTGTCCGATCTCGACAATACAACTATCTTTAGAGTAAGTACAATGTGATTTCAAGACACAATCCCACTAGTAAAAAAATTACCTATAGCCACGTTTTTGTCACGATCCAATCGCGACTGTTTTCTAATTAGTCACGTTTTAGTCACGATTAGTCTCGTGACCAACAATCGTGGCTAAATCGTGTATAAAACGTGGCCATTAGTCACGTTTTAGTCACGTAACAAAACGTGACTACCTATAGCCACCTTTTGTCACGAAATAATCGTGACAAACGTATCCACGTTTGAAAACGTGACTGAATCGTGTCTTTTTAGTCACGATTTAGACACATTTTTTTCGTGGCTAGGATCAGTCGAATCAAATTATTGATAGCTTTAGTCAAATCAAACTTTTTCAGAATATCAGACCGTGTTTCAGAGCGAATATATTTGAATTATAAGCCACGATTTAAATCGTGGCCAAAATCGTGTCTATATATAGCCACGTTTAGAATACCATGTCTAAAACATGGCTTTTTTTTATTAGCCACGATAAGAAACGTGTCTAAAACGTGGCTATTTTTATTAGCCACGACAAGAAACGTGTCTAAAACGTGGCTAATATTTTGTCTTATAAAAACTAACCGAGCTCACTCTATGTTTTCATAACACAAAGAATCGTGAACATTTTGAAATCGTTTATATATCAAACATAATTTTTCGTGTTTTTCTTTCTTTAGACAAAATGTCCCACTATTTTCATTCAAGAACGTGGATGGATCGACATTATGATCCTGACACAAATTCTGCTTCGAGAAAGTTTATGGGAGGGATTCAAGTATTTATTCAGTTTGCTTGTAATCAAGCATCGTACCACGAGCGAAAAACTCTATTGTGTCCTTGTTCCCGATGTAAAAACCGAAAACAGCGTGATGCAAGAACTGTTTTTAATCATCTAAAAAGAGTTGGGTTCAAGGAAAATTACTATGTTTGGTCAAGCCATGGCGAACATTATGCTGATGTTGGTGAATCTTCCGGAACAAGTCATTTCAATACCGAAGAATCTACTTGGGGAGAACAAGCTACGTATAATCAATTTCCCCCGGATACATACGAGAATTTGCCATACACAAATATAACAGCAGATGAAGAGCCAGCACCAAATTTTATGGAAGCAACATATGAAGAGCCATATCATGACAGTGTTTTTCGAGCTTTTGAAGCCGCGAATCAACCTCTTTACGACGGATGCGTTGAAGGAATTTCTCAACTATATGTGGCTTCGCGTATGATGAAGGTGAAAACCGACTACAATTTGGCTGAGGCGTGTGTGGATGAGATGTCACAGACTATGAAAAATGTTCTGCCGCAGCCAAATAAAGCACCAGCATCTTATTACGAGGCCAAGAAGCTGACAAAATCTCTCGGGCTTCCTGTTATTAAGATTGATGTATGCGAGGACAATTGCATGCTCTTTTGGAAGGAAGATCAAGATCTCTTGGTGTGTCGGTTTTGTACGAAGTACCGGTACTATCCGAACAATGGGATGGGTAAAAATCGACCAAAACAAAGGATGTTCTATATGCCAATTACGGAGCGGTCGAAGCGTTTATACCAGTTAGAGAAGACTGCTTCACATATGCGATGGCACGCTGAACATTTATCACCAGAAGGAGAAATGCATCACCCTTCAGATGGAGCAGCGTGGAAGCATTTCAATGAGGTATATCCTAATTTTGCCGCTGAAAGTCGAAATATCTATCTATGCCTATCTACAGATGGATTTAATCCCATTGGTCTGAATGGTGAGGCACACTCGGTTTGGCCTGTGATCGTAACTCCGTACAACTTACCTCCCGGTATGTGTATGAAAAGGGAGTTTTTCTTTCTGTCAGTACTAGTTCCTGGGCCAAAACACCCGAAGAAAAGTCTAGACATTTATCTCCAGCCGTTGATCGAGGAATTAAAAACTTTATGGAGTGACGGGGCGGAAGCATATGATATATCGAGGAAACAAAAATTCACGATGCGAGCTGCGTTGATGTGGACAATCAGCGACTTTCCAGTGTATGGCATGCTATCTGGTTGGATGACACATGGCCGTTTAGCATGCCCATATTGTCTAGATGAGACGCAGTCGTTTTGGTTACAACATGGGAGGAAACATAGTTGGTTCGATTGTCACAGGATGTTTTTGCCTCATAACCATCCTTATCGGCGAAATGTTCAAGCGTTTCGACGGGGCAAGACAATACAAGATGCGCCTCCACCTTGGTTAACTGGAGAAGAAATTCTATACGAAAGAATTGTTGGGAATGTCCTGAAATCTACCGTACTATCTCTAGAAAGTATGATAAGTGTCGAGATCAGACATAAGTCATAAATACTGGGTGATCATGATGGCTTGCTAGAGTCCGCTCTTGATCTATAAGTTTAGGACTTATTACCAGTATTGTATGATCCCTAAGGGTCACACACCATAGCTAACGGGAAAGTTAAGATGGAACTAATACGGTAAGATGCTAAGGCATTTACTGTATTTGAACAGAGAGTTGGGCAGACAACAAATGGGCTTTTGTCTGATTTGTGTCTTGGGCCCAAAAGACTAATGAGCCATTAGTTTAATTAATTAATTAATTAAACTTGGGCCCATTAGTGAAATAAGACTATAACAAGGATTCAGAAACCCTAGAATTCTAATAAGTCTGCGATTTTGGAGAAGGAGTGGCCGCGGCTCTCTCTCTCTCTCAACCCTCTCTCTCTGTTGATTCCAACTTGGTCTAGCAGCCTGATCCAGTAGCTTGTAAGCGTGTGGATACCTAGGAGGAGCCGGTTATCATCAGCTCTCTGTGATCTCTTCATTCCTTTGATTAATCCGCTGCAATCATAAGGTAATGATTCTGATCTGTTTATGATTCAACTGCAAATCACCTAGATCCTAGTTGATTATGTGCTAGGTTGTAATCTGACAATTTAACCCAAGAACACACATAATCCTTCAGTGGTATCAGAGCCAGGTTCGTTAGGTTTTTGTTATTTGGATTAATTATGAATCGATTCGCTTATTGAATTAATTTGGAATCGATTGTTGAATCATTTGTTGACTTTGTTTTCACGATTATTGTATGAATAAGGTCAAATCGATTTGTTTTGTTTTAGTGCGATCGTATAATCAGTTTAGTGCTTGGTATTGATCAATGACTTTAGTGTTAATCATTAGCGTGTGTGTTAATCATTAGTGCAATCACAAGAGAACGTGATCGATTTTGAATTGGTAAAGTCAAAAGGGATTATTGATTTGAATAAGTCATGATCGATTGATTATCAAAAGCATGAATTGAATTGGGAAAAGGACAAAAGCATGAATTGACTTTTGTGTGTGTCACGATTGTTAATGTTTGATAATCAATAATTCATTCGATTGTTAATGTTTGATGATAAGAAAGCTTGATGTTTTGTCCTTTAGTGATTTCATGCCACTTGGCTTTGCTATATAATCGCTTGGTGAGACTTGTTAGGTTTGATTATCGTCAAACTCATGCTTATGCAATCGATTATTGTGAATGTGGATCGAATTATTAACATTAGATTTGTTAATGCTAAAGACAAAAACTTGATTCAAACCTTGATAATTGTGGTTCGTTTTTCCCTAACCCGCGACAATGAACCGATCAAACCGATTGTGGTTTATTGTCTGCTTTAGCCAAAACCGCAAGTTAGGTCAAAATTGGCTAAAACACAAGGTGTTTCTTCCTGATTTTGGACTTAACCGAACCGATCCAATTTAATTGGTGGTTCAAGCGGTTAAACCCAAATCGCGGTTTGCTGGAAATTATTTAATACAATTGGTATTATTTAATTTATGGTTAAACCGGATTTGAAATTCAAAAAAAAATTGAATTTTAACCTAAACCGAAGGCTGGTCTAAGTTTGATTTGGTTGGACCAAATAATTTAGAGCTGGTCTGGTTTAGTTAATAACCGATGGTTTTGATAGTTAATTTGGTCTTGGACCAGAATTAATAAACCGAATCGGTTATGTCAAATTATTGGGCCAACTGGAATTCTATGGTCTTGGGCCAAGAATTGGGCCTATAATTTGTGACCCAACCCAAAATATTTATAAAATATTAAATTAGAAATTTCTATTTTTAGTAAGTTACTAAATTTAGAAAGTTTCTAAAATAAGAAAGTTTCCCAAAATGGTAATCTTCTATTTTTGGAAATAAAACTTAAAAATCCTCAAAAAACAATATCAAGCTTGGATGTCTTTCCAATCTTGTCAGCTACTTAACGCTTATTCGATTACAGATATGGCTTACAGTGTGAGGTGTCTGTTTTCGCATAAGTAAAGTAGTATATAATCACTAATTTCATTGGGAGTCCCAGACTTTAGTGATTATTTGACTGTAAGAGATTGGTTTCCTTGACTGGGCCATCGGAAGTCCCGGGCCTTGAGACATCTGGTGTATTGGGCCTTGGGCCCAATTCACAACCGAGAGTTATTGGTTATAACTAGCTGTGTGTATGCTTACCAAGTAAAGCTAATTCCGGGTGACGGCCAGTGGCCCACTTTGGATTTAGCTGAACATGGGTCTCGGAATCATTGCATTCTTATGAGGTTAAACAAAGAAATTTTGAATGCAATGCGAGTTTTCTTATAAGTTATTAAGATTACTCGTTTATGAACTAAATAACTAAAACTCTATTTATCTCTAAATTTCAGCTATGACGAGCACAAACAATCAAAACACTTTCTCGATCCGGTCTGTCCTTGAGATGGACAAACTGAACGGATCAAATTTCTTGACTTGGTCGCGGAACCTGAGGCTAGTCCTCAGGCAGGAGAGAAAGGACTATGTCCTTGAGAAAGCTCTCCCCGAGAGGATCGGATCCAAGGCCTGTTATGCAGTACGTAATGCTTGGAATAAGCATTATGATGATGCGGTAGATGTGCGTGGTCTGATATTGGCTACCATGGACTCAGATTTGCGGAAGCAATATGAGAACATGGAGTCGCCAATAGAGATGATCAACAGCCTGAAATTGAAATTTCAGGAGCAGGTAAGAGTGGAGAGATACCAGTTGGTTAAATCTCTCACTAGCTGCAAGCTACAAAATGATCATCCAGTAAGTCCTCATGTCAGTAAAATGATGGGTTACATTGATAACCTGAGGAAACTGGATTATCCAGTTAGCCAAGAATTGGCAACTGAGATCATTCTGCAGTCACTGCCGTCAAGCTATGATAAGTTCAGAAGGAACTATATCAAGAAAGGCTTAACGAAGACGCTGACTGAACTGCATGATATGCTCAAGACAGTTGAGCCAAACGTGAAGAGTACCCTGTACAATCTCATGAAGGAGAAGGGTAGGTTTACAAAACCTAGTGCTGACAAGGGTGAAGACAAAGTTGTCCAGATTTTGAATCATGGCAAGCGTGTGTCTTCTGAGCCCGAGTCAAATACCTCTTACGTTGGTAAGTGCTGCTACTGTAAAGAGACTGGACATTGGAAAAGAAATTGCATTAAATTCATGGAAGATTATGAGGAGTTGAAGTTGATGTATGAGACTACTTCCTCAGGTATTCATGTTATTACTTCAAGTTATACCTTATAGGTATTGGATACTGGTTGTGGCACTGATATTTGTTATAATATGCAGAGCCTGAGCAACAGTAGAACGTTGAAGGAAGGGCAAGTGGAACTGCGTGTCTGGAAGGAGCTTGGGATGCTGCCTCAGCCGTAGGGTTTTCACTTATAGATCCCTTTGAGGCTTGGTTTTGTATTAAGTAATTGCTACAATGTACCTGCTTTAAGCAGAGTTGTCTTTCATTTTCTTGTAAGAATTTGAATGTTTTTTATTTTGATAAAAGACAAGTTTTGTTCTTTTGATCTTAATGAAATATTAATTGTAGCACCCTATTCAAGGAATGGGTTTTATATCTTAAACCATAGAGTGCCTAAAATGTAACATAAATACCGCAATTGGTTTAAATCTAATGAATTAAACCTGATTTTTCTTGGCATAAATGTTTTGGTCACATCTAGTAAGTCAGATTCAGAAACCCCATAGTTATGGACTTTTGGGCTCATTTGATTGGATATCTTATGAGACTTGAATTCTGCTTACTGGACCAAAAGACAAAGGGCCCATCTTAGCCGAGCTAGAGAAAAGCCCAAAGGCTTATTAGACATTGGACATACTCATGTATGTGGTCCGATGAGCAGTAATGCCAGAGAAAATATCCTGTACTTCATTGTCTCTACTGATTACTTCAGTGAGTATGACTGTGTTCATTTGATGAGACACAAGTCGGAATTCTTTGACATGGTCGAAAGAGTTCCAGAATGAGGTATAGAATCAAAGTGACAGAAGTATTGAGACTCTGGATTAGATCAAGAGTGAGAATACTTAAGTCTTTGATGGTGTGATCATCTGAATGAGTGTGAAGTCGTTTCACAGCTCATTTCTCCTGAAAACCTGGAGGTGTTTCTGTGAGAAAGAATCAGATCTTATTAGAAATGATTAAAGATGAGTCACACGAATCTTCCATGATATTCTTTAAGAATAACGCTCTAAAATATCTAAGTTTACGCTGAAATAGTTCCACCAATATCAGTTGAAAGACACCACGTAAATGTGGATTGGAAATGATCCAAATTCGTCTTTACTGAGTATTTGTAGTTGTGCTACTTCGCTGGTTGTTCTAGGGAAACCAAGGCTTGTTACTTTTACGTCCATTCTGTTTTCTAAGAAAGTAACTTTCTTTCCAAGAAGAACAGTGGGAGTAAAAGTATAACTCGAAGAAATTCGAGAAATACAGGAGGCTGCTCAACCTGTTGAGGAAGAGCAGCGGATGGATTTACAGATTTCTGTAGAATCTACACCTGTAGAGCCTGAAGTTCGCAGATCTGAATGAATCAGTCACTAATCCGAGAGTGATTTCTCGTCATTAGTTGAACCTGATGATCATTGAAAGTTGCCATGATCTGATGATCATTGAAAGTGACGAACCTGCGAAATTCACAAAAGCGAAAGTGAGCCCGGACTCCGAAAAATTACACTATGTGTAAGTTAGCTTCATTGATCCATTCATGGATGGAAGCAAACATATCGGAGTTGGAATTTTCGTTCTGTTGAAGTAGTCAAGGTTTTGACTTGAACAGGAACGAAGTGGAACTGTGCGTTTACTAATAGATAAGTGGGAGCGATGTTGCATTTCTCATAATGTATGTCGATGACATACTGATTCTCGGAAATAACGTCCCAATGCTGCAGTCGGTAAAGGACTGGCTTGGGAGTTGGTTTTGTGGTTGACATGGGTAAAGCCACGTATGTTCTTGGATTTTGGATCTAAAGATAGAGATCCAAAAGAGCTGGTAGGACAAAGTCAGGATTCTTAAATTGACAAAGTCCTACACGTTTTCAGCATTCCAAGAAGGGTTTTATGCCAATGTCACATGGCATTACGTTAAGCAAGAAACAGTGTCCTACGATAACTGCTGAGCTTGAATGCATGGATAGGATTCCATATGCGTCGGCAATTGGATCTATCATGTATGCCATGAAACGTACTTGTTTGATGTTGTTTTAATGTTAAGCAAGACAAGTAAAGACCAGTCAAATCCAGCAAAGAATCACTGGATTGCCGTAAAGAATATCCTAAAGTATTTGAGGAATACTAAGGATAAGTTCTTGATTTACGGAGAAAGTGAAGTGCTAAAAGTCGGTAGAGTCTGAAAGGCAAGTTTCCAATAGACAAAGATAATTCCTGGTCACAGTCCGGCTATATCTTGTGTCTGTCTGGCGGTGCAAGGCACTGTTGCTGACTCCATGACTTAAGCTGAATATTTCGCAGCTTGAGAAGCAGCGAAAGAGGTTGTTTGGAAAGAAAGAGTTCATTACTGAACTTGATGTGATTCCCAGCATAGATGAGACTATCTGCACATCAGAGGTCCAAACACCTTGAGGGTAGGTATAACCTATTCCGTGAGATAAATGACAGAGGTGTTAAGTAGATAAGCAAGTTTCATCGAATGAGAACGTTGCTAATCTATTAACGAAGCCACTCCTTAGGCCTAAGCACGAGTCGCGGACTGTAGCTGTAGGATGAGTGAAATTAAGATGTAGTCTTGATTTCAGTGGGAGTTTGTAAAGGGCTTTACTTAGTTGTTTTGAAAGGTTCATGTAAACATAACATTTTATGTTTATGAAATCTATGATTTCTGGATTATTTTAACTGTGATATAAATAATCGTTCCAAAATGATTCATGTCATTATATATGGGCCATCGAAGTACATGAGTAGACTTGATCCTGAAACCCCATATTGACGAAATGACATAAATCATAGTGTCCATAGTCGAAGGTTGTTGAAATTGGAACACCAACAACCACTTGAGACTAGATTGTGTTGAGACTTATGACCAAGTTTTGAGGGGTCATAGATGCGCGGCATCAAAGTCGACACATAGGTATATGTAGGGGAGCATATGACCGGACATGGCCCGCTGATGAGAACTCTACAAGATATTAATATCTGTGTCATGAGAGGTTCTCATATACGACTATAGAGTATAGTCCTTAGACCTGAGTTCGCATGCATGTGGCTGCACATGGAGTGATGCGCTTTGATCATTGTCTAACGCTGTTTCGTAACTGGGAGCTATAAGGACCTTGGTTGGGTGTATTATAAAGTGTGTAGTTCATAGTGATGGAACAAGATGGGATTTGTCCCTGCCGTTTAACGGAGGTAATATCTCTAGGCCAATCGGAGACTTGATAGCTGGTAAGAGAGTGGCCACTCCCAAACGGACTTGCCCAAGTCGTTTGAATTGTCAGTATCGAATCTGTTCCGATAAACATGGTCTGGCTATATAAGGATGACACGCATCTTGCCTTATGCCAGATCGAGATATTGAGACAAAAGGATTAGGGAATGTAGGATTCCAGTACAATCGGGAGATTGTTGGGAATGTCCTGTGTAGGATTCCAGTACAAGTGGGAGATTGTTGGGAATGTCCTGAAATCTACCGTACTATCTCTAGAAAGTATGATAAGTGTCGAGATCAGACATAAGTCATAAATACTGGGTGATCATGATGGCTTGCTAGAGTCCGCTCTTGATCTATAAGTTTAGGACTTATTACCAGTATTGTATGATCCCTAAGGGTCACACACCATAGCTAACGGGAAAGTTAAGATGGAACTAATACGGTAAGATGCTAAGGCATTTACTGTATTTGAACAGAGAGTTGGGCAGACAACAAATGGGCTTTTGTCTGATTTGTGTCTTGGGCCCAAAAGACTAATGAGCCATTAGTTTAATTAATTAATTAATTAAACTTGGGCCCATTAGTGAAATAAGACTATAACAAGGATTCAGAAACCCTAGAATTCTAATAAGTCTGCGATTTTGGAGAAGGAGTGGCCGCGGCTCTCTCTCTCTCTCAACCCTCTCTCTCTGTTGATTCCAACTTGGTCTAGCAGCCTGATCCAGTAGCTAGTAAGCGTGTGGATACCTAGGAGGAGCCGGTTATCATCAGCTCTCTGTGATCTCTTCATTCCTTTGATCAATCCGCTGCAATCATAAGGTAATGATTCTGATCTGTTTATGATTCAACTGCAAATCACCTAGATCCTAGTTGATTATGTGCTAGGTTGTAATCTGACAATTTAACCCAAGAACACACATAATCCTTCAAGAATAAACTCCATCGGGGGATTGTCAAAAACCGTTGATTGTGGAGGAAACGGGCACGATAAGCCGGCTCGCACTATATCCGGCTATGGGAAAGATCATAATTGGGTGAAGAAAAGTATTTTTTGGGAGTTGCCTTATTGGGAAAATCATCTTCTCCGACACAACCTCGACTTCATGCATGTTGAGAAGAACTTTTTTGACAATCTCGTCAACACGGTGTTAAATGTTCCAGGAAAGACGAAAGACAACGCTAAATCGAGATTGGATCTCCCAACCTTATGTAGATGACAATCTTTACATATTAATCCAGATGGAACGCTTCCTGTGCCGATTTTTAGATTGTCTAATGAAGGAAAAAGACAATTCCTTCAATGGCTGAAGGATGATATCAAATTTCCGGACGGGTATGCTTCTAAGTTCAGTCGTTGCGTTGACGAAACTAATTTGAAGCTTTCAGGACTGAAAAGTCATGATTGTCACGTCATAATGCAACGACTTCTTCCATTTGCCTTTCGCGAGCTCCTACCAAAAACCGTTCACACAGCAATTTCAGGTGATTATATACATATAGTTTACCATTTTTAAAATAATATTAACATTTTTATTGCTACTAATACCTATTATTGTAGATATTGCACTTTTCCGGGATATTTCAGCGAAGATGTTACATGAGAGAGATGTTGCCATTCTAAAAGAAAATATCGCAGTGAAGCTTTGTAATTTGGAGAAGATATTTCCGCCATCATTCTTTGATGTCATGGAACACCTTCCAGTGCACCTACCGGATGAAGCAGCTTTAGGTGGTCCTGTCCAATATAGGTGGATGTATCCGTTTGAAAAATACATGTACCATCTCAAGAGGAAAGTGAAAAACAAGGCACGCATTGGAGGGTCCATTGTTGCACAATTTTTTAACGAGGAAATCTCAAATGCATCTTCTAACTACTTTGGAAATCCAGAAGTTGTTGATGAAGCTACACTTCCTGGAGAAATTCGATTTATATATTCTTATCCAGAAGTGCCGAACATGTTTTACCATGAAGGTAGAGTTAGTGGAAAGGCCGAGAATAATTGGTTAACAAATGATGACTACACCGTGCTCCAAACGTTTATGTTGCTTAATTGTGAAGCATTTGAACCATATGAAAGGTATTTTTCTATTTTTAATATAAATATTAAACTTAAATGTATATTTAATTAATATTGGATGCAGGATCTTTGAAGAGACCATGACGGAAGATCACCCAAATATTACCACTAATGAACTACAAATAGCAAAAGACCAGTATTATGCAGAATGGGTAAAAAAATATGTGAGTAATTTTGTTAATTAATTAAAGTTAAAATATATATTGTTATATATATCATTTATTTACAACTTAATATTTTCGGTATTCAATCTGCAGATCAATCAAGCTAGCAAATCATATGAGTTTCACTTGTGGATGTTGGATTTTGTACAAGGTCCTCGACGTAATTATACAACTTGGCCCATATATTTTTCACGGGGATACTGCTTCCACTCACATAAACATGGACAAAATAAGAAAACCCAACATTATGGCGTTTATGTTCGAGGAACCACCGAGACGGATTATTACGGTCTGATTGAAGAAATAATGATGATTCAGTATGATGGTGCTGTTGGGCTTAAGGCCATGATTTTTAAGTGTCGGTGGTTTGACACAACAATAGGTCGTGGAATGCGCAAACATCCATCTGGAATCATAGATGTTTCTCCACGAGGTCAGTACGCTAAATACGATCCTTTTATACTATCCGGTAATTGTGATCAAGTCTGCTTTATTCCTTATCCTCGTGTGCGCCACACGTCTGCAACCGATTGGTGGGCTTGTACGAAAGTTATGCCTCGAGGAGTCCGTGAAACATCTGAAGTTGCTCTTATTGCGTTACAAGACGATACACAAAACCAGTTTGTAGCACCAAGTGAATTGCTTCGAATTGAATCACATGTCGTGGAAGATGATTCTGATTTCGATTTGTTACCTGTGTGTCCTCCCAACGATGAATATGTATCAGAAGACGAATTAGAAGATTCGTGTGATGACTCCGATTCCGATTCCGATTCCGATTCCGATTCCGATTAGTTTTATATGTATTTAAGATATATGTATGAAATTATGTTTTTATGTAATATCTTTTAATGTATGCATTGTAAAATATGTATTTGTCTATTTGAATATTTTAAAATGTTCTTATATGGTATTTTAATTTGCCAAATTATATATTTAATAAATAGATTTTTAAATTTTTCAAATTTTATGTTTATGAAATTGATTATTAAATGTGCTATATAATATATTTTTTAATTTTTTCTAATTTTATAAATTTTGTAAAATTATGTTTATATTTTATATATGTTATATATCTAGCCCAAAATATCCAGACCCATTTGAGCCAAAATTTTGGCTCCAACGTCCAAATTTTCGCGGCCCAATTTTGGCCCTAACCTAACACTTAGCCAAATTTTCGTTTCATTTCTTCTTTCTCTTACGATTCAATCGCTCTCTTCTCTCTCTCTTTCTCTCGGCCGATCTCTCGATCTCTCTTTCTCTCTCGATCTCTCTTTCTCTCGATCTCTTTCTCTCTCGATCTATCTCTCGATCTCTCTTTCTCTCTTTCTCTCGATCTCTCGATCTCTCTTTCTCTCAATCTTTTTTTCGTCTCATCTGCAAAACATCCGTCGTCACTATGGCACCGACAACTTCCGCATCTGACCGCCGTCGTCAACGACCGGACGACTTGGATCTCTCAGGTAATCGTCCTTCTCGACTTAGGGTTTTGATTTTAGGGTTTTGATTTTGTGTCGTTTTATGGTTTCGCGAGGTTTTGGTTTCGATTGCATGTTTTAGGGTTCCTATTTGGGTTTCGGTTTTGGGGTTTGGATGTTAGGGTTTCGAATTTGTGTCGGTTTATGGTTTCGCGATGTTTTGGTTTCGATTGCATGTTTTAGGGTTCCTATTTGGGTTTCGGTTTTGGGGTTTGGATGTTAGGGTTTGGATGTTAGGGTTTCGAAGTTGTGTCTGTTTATGGTTTCTCGAGTTTTGCTTTCGTTTGCATGTCTTAGGGTTCCGATTTGGGGTCCTGTTTTTGGGGTTTGGATGTTAGGGTTCCGGTTTGGGGTTGCGATTATATGGTTTTGATTTGTTTCGGTTAGGTTCTTTCAGTTTCATGATTAAGTAGTTGTCAAATGTTTTAAATTTGTTTTCTTTCTTATCTTGCAGAAATGCAACAAAGGAGGCATTCATCTTCAGCTCATTCCATGCCTCCACTGTATATTTCCACGGGGAACTCGATACCTCCAGGAGCTCTCCAAGCAACGGCCACTACTTCTTCTGCTGCAAACAGCTACACACGGCGAACTGAACAAGCTCTACTCCGTGCTCCTAGCAGAGAAAACCAACCATGCCTTCATCCAAAAAAACTCAACGGTGCATTGTGGTAAGCCCTTCTGTTTCTCCTGTTGATATTCGATGCTCTCTATGTTGATTATCTTTCATTGGTTATAATGTTTTGATAGTGTCATACTACCAGTTTAGGATTCGTTTAAGGTTTATTATCTGTTTATCTTTGATTTCTGTCTATTTGTATAAGTGATTTGATTTCTGTATATTTGTATAAGTGCTTTGATAATCAGCTTAGGAATCTGTTGATGTGAATGATTTTATTTCAGTTTGCTTAGGATTCGTTCAAGAGTGCTTTGATAATCAGCTTAGGATTCGTTTAGGGTTGTTTTTCTTTGTTGAGGAATCTGTTTAGCATTGGTTGCTTTGATTGATTTGATAATCAGGTTCAATTTGCTTAGGATTCGTTTAAGGTTGAGTATATTACTATCTGTGTTGATTATCTTTCATTGGTTATAATGTTTTGATAGTGTCATACTACCAGTTTAGGATTCGTTTAAGGTTTATTATCTGTTTATCTTTGATTTCTGTCTATTTGTATAAGTGATTTGATTTCTGTCTATTTGTATAAGTGCTTTGATAATCAGCTTAGGAATCTGTTGATGTGAATGATTTTATTTCAGTTGAGGAATCTGTTTAGCATTGGTTGCTTTGATTGTAATAATTATGCTCTTGTTTTAGCATTGGTTGCATTCATACCTTTCGTCATCTAGGATTTGATTATCTGTTTTGGTTGTATTGTTTCAGGTTCGGTGTAGACCCATCTGTCCACGCATTTATCAGAACAACGTGGCAGGCATACTACATGGGACCTTGGCCAAGCTGGAAGTTTGTTCCAGACGAGAGACGTGATAAGTGGTGGCACACTTTCATTGTAAGGTTTCTTTCCCTTTATCTAAAACTCTTTGTGTAATGTTTACATTTTAAGCCTTTCCTATTTTTCCTATACTTTACTGATGCCTTTACTGTTTTTTGGTAGCAAAACTACTATTGGGAAGATAAGCATCATGATGAGGTCTACTTCAGATGGAAGTTCCACACTCAGACTACTATATGCCAGCGAATCAGCAAGAAGAAGAGGGAGGGAAAGAAACCAAAATACATTAGCGCAGAGGATTGGGCCTTCCTGCTAGACAATTGGGGAACAGAGGGAGCATTGAAAAAGAGCCGGTCAGCTGCTAAATCTCGAACCTCTGCACCCACTGGCAAACAGATGCACAAGCACAGTGCTGGTCCAGTAAACTTCTTGCAGATCGAGCATGGTATGGTAAGTATATCCATCTTTTTCCTTAACACATTATACTTTATTTATTACTTTTACAAATAGATACTAATAATTACTTTCTGTGTAGACGATCGAGCATGGTGAAAAACCTCCTTACACAGAGCTTGTGAAGAAGACTCACATACGCAAAGATGGGACATATGTTGATGAACGAGCCAAGGAGCTTGTCGAAGAAGTAGAGCAGGTTGTTGCTGAGTTGCTCCCTGATGATGAATCTCCCAATGGCCTCAGCCAAACTGGATCAACAACTACTACACATCACATCCTACTGGACCAGGAGTATA
Organism: Orychophragmus violaceus; assembly: GCA_030180135.1. Taxonomy (NCBI): domain Eukaryota; kingdom Viridiplantae; phylum Streptophyta; class Magnoliopsida; order Brassicales; family Brassicaceae; genus Orychophragmus; species Orychophragmus violaceus. The sequence continues at coordinate 81,168,293 of CM058232.1, read as the reverse complement.
TCAAGGTAACTAGTTTGATTTAGTTTGATTTAGTTTATGTTGTTATTACCCATTGTTTATTTGTTTGATTAAGCTTAGTTATTTCCCAATGGTTTTGACTTGTTTTTACCTTTTTTGAGCGTGGTAAGTCATCCAATGGCAGAATATATGGTATTGGGAGTGTTCAACTCAAAGATTTTGATCGTGGTGAGTCTGTGGCAACTTCTCTGAAGCGCAACCTGGACATGGAGATGCGCATATCCGGGTTGGAGGCGAGTAATGAAGCTATCAAAGAAGATATGGTGGATTTGAAGAGAGAGCTCAAGGAAGGGATGGCTTCAACAAATACTTCCCTCAATATGATTCTTCAGCATCTTGGTGTCACCCAACAGACTGAACCTGTTCAAGCTCCTGCTGCTGCTGATCATCCTTCTGCTCCTGCTCAATCTTCCCTTGCACAAGATCAAGCTCAAGGTCCTGCTCAATCTCAATCTCAACCTCCTGCTCCTGCTCAAGCTCAAGCTCCCGCTAAAACACCAGCTAAAGCTCCTGCTCAAGCTCCTGCTAAAACACCAGCTAAAGCTCCTGCTAAAGCTCCTCCTGCTAAAACTCCTCCTGCTCCTGCTAAAGCATCCAAATCAGGTAATCACTCACATGCTTGTTTGAGTGAAGCTCAACAGACTGATTTAGATAGGTGGTGTAGTCAGCTACTATAGTCTGTCAAATTGTGTGAACTATGAATGTTGTGTGTAATATTGTGTGTTTGTGATGGTTGTGTTTTGTTTTGTTTTGGTGAACAATGTAATGGTCGAACAATGTGTGTATGGTTTGAACAATGCGTTTTGATTCAGTATTGTGATTTTTATAATTGTAATTTCGTTTTTTTTTAAAAAAATCATTCCAAATCAGTCACGTTTAATTAACTAATTAAACGTGACAAATTAACCATTTGTCACGAAATATATCGTGACATAAAACATGTTTATGTCACGATATAAACCGTGACAAAATCGTGGTAATATGTGACGATTTAAAACGTGACATAACGTGGCTACTAATATGTCACGCAAGAAACCGTGACAAAACGTGGCTAATATTGTCACGATTAAATCGTGACAAAAACGTGGCTTTTTGTCACGATTTAGACACGAAAAAAATTAGTCACGATCGTATAGACACGTTTTTTCGTGACTTTTCGTGGCTAAAACACGATATATCCACGAAAATTTGGCCATAGCCACGAAATAAAACGTGGCTATACGATATATTTTTACTAGTGTCCCAACACTATTCACTTCTCTGAGCTGAATCTTCTCCAAATCAAGAATATTTTCAAAGATAAAACCAGCTTCTCTTTGGACCTGAAGATTATCGGTACATCAGCAAACAGAAAGATCCAATGATCATCCGCAAACATCAAAACAAAAATATATGCTAAAGAAAGCTTCAAACCTATAAAAAAAAAAAAAAAAAAAAAAAAAAAAAAAAAAAAAAAAAAAGCTTCAAACCTTAGGTTTAACCATTGAAAAAGACTCCTTAATGAAACATCATCATTATCCACAACTCGAAAACCCCACATAACCGTGAAATCTTTAGCACAAGGACAACCCGTATAACAGCTCACATCGCGTCTAAAAAGCTTAGATAGATAGTTCCATGAACCTTATCATTGCAGACTATGGTACTATAGGTGAAGAGTTGGACCGCTTAACTTTATTTTCAACTTTTACTTTTCTATAATCCGTCATATGTATATTCTTATCACTTAAAAAAAAAAAAATTGACACATAAACTGAATAGCGGTTCGTAGTGGACAAGCAAACGGAAAAAGGTGAATGGGTTTAAAAAGAGAGCTAGTTAGCACATTCTATTTCTAACACCGATTACCCCTAACATAAAGGTTTATTTATTTTGTAATAAAAAGTCACAAAAGAGCTGATTATTATGATAATTGTTGTGGTGATTATGCAGCACTTATATTTTTTCACGAACAACTACATATAAATGCAAAAAGAAACAACATACATTGAAGTAATTTTTTTTTTTGAAGTACATGCAGGCAAACACGGACGTGTTGTGTAAGTGAATCACCTAATATGTATGGGTCCTATGGCCACCAAACACGCTACATTCCCTAGAGTTGACTTGATGACATGAACCAGGCTCAAGGAGGTTGTAAGGACATCATTAAGCGGGAAATCCGAGCAGGATGGCACAGGAAAATTAACCTTAATGAAGCATCTTTGTAGGTCAAAGTTAGTGTTGGAACAAAATTTAATGTAATAAGGTTTTGGGCTTTATAAAATATGTTCGTGTGAATGAGAAATGAAATGGGCCATAAGCTCATATAAAAGCTATAAGATATTGACATATTTTAATTAATAATGAAGTGTATAAAATGTTCCACATTGGTTACATGGGAAATTTATCACTTGTATAAATAAGGACATTTTCATGTCATTGTTCAAATAGCTTGGACTACACTATGGAGTGTAAGAGAGAGGATGGAAAGACCACACGCGCGCGCTGCCGCCGCCGCCGTGCTGGGCTTAGGCCTTGGGTCTTGGGTCTTGGGTCTTGGTAATAAGCCCTGAAGGGACCTCTATTATTTTTTGGGGAAAATTTTGTTAAACCAAAATAAGTTGGTTAGTTGGTTTAATCGAATTGTTGGTTATGGGGTTTAATCGGTTTGGCGGTTTGGAGAATATGCTCTCTTATCTTCAGCCGAGTCTCATAACAAAACCTTGCCAAGTCGTCTCCATTAGCCGAGAGATCCGCGCACGTGCAACGTCCAACTTCCCTCATCTTGCGGCGCACGTTGAGCCACTCGATATCCATTTCAAACGAGATAATATCTCATCCTCCACTATATAAAGCCAGCAAAGGCTCAGTGTTTATGCTCCCTAACGCAACAACACAAAAATCGTTCACGGCATATTGTTCCTTCATCTCTTCTTTGTAAGTCTCGAGAGTATATCGTATTACTTTCGTTCGTTGGAAACGTTTTTCGAGTGATAGCGAAATCGTTTTGATATCGGTTTTATCCTAGGATTCGATTATCACAACAGAACCGCCTCACTGCGGGTGATAATTCGAGTTAAGGAAAGAGACTTCATAGTCTCGACTTCGTTTTCCTTTCCTTAACGTTTTTACATTACGGAATTCATTCACCTTCTCGCAGTTCCCGTATTTGGGGTCCTACAGTCTTAACTTGAATTCAAAATCCGTTCTCTATTTCATAACATTGGTTGGATTTTGGTGAATTGCGTTTTGTGTTCTTGGTTTAAAGGAACGAATCTGAGAATCGTTTATCGATTACCCGGATTGAAAGTCGGATTTGTGAACCATATTTTGCGGTTACACGAATCGTCTTTTGGATTTTTCAGTTCGCGATTAGCCTCATAGCTTCTCCGCGATTGCATATCTTTCTAAAGCAAACGATTTTGAGTCCAAGATTAGCGTTTCCGCTTCACCGGGTTTCAAACGCTAATCGTTTTAAACGATTCAAAAACGTTTCTGGATTTGTGAAACGCATCATATAGCGCTTTCACAAATCGTTTCAAAACGATACATAATCAGTTTCTGCTTGCGAATCGCTTTCAACGCGTTTCGACAAAACGTTTTGTAAATCGCTGAAAATAGCGACCGCGTTTGTGTTATCATTTTTGCGACTGCGTTCTCGTCTTTTGCAAAAGCGTTTGCGGTTTCGTTTATGCGATTATATTTGCGGTTTTCAAAACCCTAAGTAGCAATTATGTTTGCGTTATGTTTATCATTTGGATCGTTTTTTTTTATAAATGTGAAAGCTGATACAATTTTTTATTGTGTCAGGAAATGGCAAGCGAAACCGATAATCTGAATGTTTCGACACCAGGCTCTCCTCTGGATGTAAGCGGCGAAGAACAACACGCAGGGCTTTGTTTCAAGCTGATTTCGAGAGATTGGAAAGAGAGAAAGCTGAAAAGGCAAAGGCTGAAAAAGAGAAAGCTGAAAGAAACGTGGCGTTTCACGCTCCTCCTCCTCCCCCAGCATTTGCTTCTCTTCAAGCCTCGTGCCAAGGCTTATTGCCTGACAGGTTCAATGGCAAAAGCTGGAAGATGTGGTCGAACCAGATGAAGTTCTATGTCCATGCGCTGCATCTCTCGCAGTACCTCGAGGAGGATCAACCCGAAATTGGAGAAGGAACCGGTGATGTTTACACCATCAGAACTGTTGATGCATGGAATCAAGGAGATTACATGACGAAAGGATGGATTCTTGGCCGTCTTGTTGAGCCGATGTATGCAATCTACTGCGAGCAAAAGACCGCCAAATCCTTGTGGGCCACTTTGGTGAAGAAGTACAAGGTCGAGGATGCTGGATGCCAGAACCATGCAACGGCAAAGTTCCTGGAGTTCCAGATGGTGGAAGACAAACCCATCATGGAACAAGTGGAGGCATTCCATCGAATCTGTCAGGAAGTTTCTACGGAGGGAATGTCCATCGATGAGATCTTCACAGTGAACAGTTTCATCGAGAAGCTTCCTCCAAGTTGGCTGACTTTCAAGAACTACCTCAAGCATAAGAGGAAGGCTATCACACTGGAGGACTTTATCCAGAGGCTGAACACGGAGGATAGGAACCGTCAAGAAAATGGAGTCCAAGTCCGTGAACACAGTGTGAATGTGGCTACCCACAACAAGGAGAAAGGAAATGTGGACAAGGGAAAGGGCAAGGCAGTTGCTAAGTCGCCCTTGAAGCCTAATGGGAAGAAATTCAAGAAGAATGGCTCTTCGTCTGCCCCTGCCCCCATTGAGGACAAGAAAAAGTTCTTCAAAGGCAAATGCCACGCTTGTGGAAAGATTGGTCACAAGCCCAGTGAGTGCCGCTCCAAGGAGAAAGCGGCAAAGTATCAGGCAAATCTGACCGAGGAGGACCTTTGTGCTGTGGTAACAAAGGTAAACATGGTGGATGAGAAGACCAATGAGTGGTGGTATGATACTGGTGCTACAACTCACATTTGCAATGATAAGTCCATGTTCAGTACCTATCAGAAGAACAAGTCTGAGGAGGCACTCTTCATGGGCAACAAGGCTGTCTCCAAGATCGAAGGAAAGGGGTTCGGTGGGTTGAGGATGACCTCAGGACAAGAGATCACATTGAAGAATTTGAAACATGTGTCCGACATGAGGAAGAATCTGATTTCTGGTACGCTGCTGAGCAAAGCCGGTTTCTCGGTGATCTTTGAAGCTGAAAAACTCACCCTTAAGAAGTGGGTCATGTACCTGGGAAGAGGATTCGTGAAGAATGGACTGGTCAAGATGTGTGTCCAAGCTGTCCTCAAGAAAGATGAGGCAAGTGTCTCCAAGAACAAAAATAAGATTGTTGTTGCTAAGAATAATGTTGCAAATGTTTCCACTGTTGTAACCGATTCTGAAATGAATGAGAATAAGTCTGTTGCTTACTTTCTTGAGTTTTTTAATATTTGGCATGAAAGATTAGGACACGTGAATTATAAATCAATAAACCGATTAATGAATTAAAACCTAATCCCAAAATAAAAAATGAGTAAAGAAAAATGTGAAGTATGCGTACAGGCAAAGCTCACAAAAACGCCATCGCCCCAAGTCAAAAGGACTAACACACATCTAGATTTAATTCACATGGATTTATGTGACTTAAAGTATGCTCCTACTAGAGGCGGGAAAAAGTATTTCGTAACTTTCATTGATGACCATACGAAATATTGTTATGTATATCTATTACATAGCAAAGATGAGGCGCTGGATAAGTTTAAGGAATATAAAATGGAAGTTGAAAATCAACTTAGTAAGACTATTAAGATAGTCAGAAGTGATAGAGGAGGGGAATATGATGGACGATTCAATGCTTTTTGTGTGGAACATGGAATTATTCACCAGACAACCGCTCCTTATTCACCGGAATCTAACAAAGTTGCGGAACAAAAGAACCGAACTCTAAAAGAGATGATGAACGCAATGCTTCAAGAATCTGGGTTAGCCCAGAACATGTGGGGGGGGGAAGCTTTGCGTACATCAAATTATATCCTTAACAAAATTCCGCACAAGGTCACCGGCAAGACACCCTATGAACTTTGGAAAGGTATTGTACCTTCGTATAAATACCTGAAAGTGAGGGGGTGCCTAGCAAATGAGGCAGTGCCGCCTCCGAAAAAGGTCACGATAGGACCGAAATCTGTGGATTGTATTTTCATCGGATATGCGCACAACAGTAGTGCTTATCGGTTCTTTGTTCATAAATCGGACATACCGGATATCAATGTAAATACTGTAATGGAATCTCGCAATGCATCTTTCTTTAAAACGTTGTTTCCGTGTAAAGATAAGTCTAATCCTAAGCAGACACGTGAGAAAAGAGATGAAAGTGAAGCTAGTACTTTGGGCACTTCAGCTCCTGAAATCGTACAAGATGAACCTAGACGGAGCAAGAGAGCTCGTAAGGAAAAATACTTTGGCGAGGATTTCATGACGGTTTTTCTTTTAGAGAATGAACCAAAGACGTTCACAGAAGCCATGACTACACCTAACGCACCTTTTTGGAAGGAAGTCGTTAATAGTGAGATTGATTCTATTATGCAGAATCACACTTGGGAGAAAGCCGATCTACCTCAAGGGTTTAAGCCATTAGGGTGTAAATGGATTTTCAAAACCAAGTTGAAAACTGATGGCTCGGTAGATAATTACGAGGCTAGGCTTGTGGTTCAAGGATTTCTCCAAAAAGAAGGTTTGAATTTCTTTGACACTTACTCTCCGGTAACGAGAATAACCTCAATAAGAATGCTGATCGGCATAGCAGCATTAAGAGACCTAGAAATCCATCAAATGGATGTTAAAACTGCTTTTCTAAATGGAGAACTAGAAGAGGAGATTTATATGAAGAAACCCGAAGGGTTTGTTGTCCCTGGACAAGAACAAAAGGTATGTAGACTTGTGAAGTTATTGTATGGACTTAAGCAAGCTCCAAAACAATGGCACGAAAAGTTTGACAACGTAATGATGTCAAACGGTTTCAGCATAAACGAGTGTGATAAGTGTATCTATGTAAGAAGTACTCCACAAGGGTATGTCTTGCTATGTTTATACGTAGATGACATGCTCATCATTGGTAGTACCAAAGATATGATCAATCAGACTAAGAACATGCTTAGCCAGAGATTTGATATGAAAGATATGGGACTTGCGGATGTAGTTTTAGGGATCAAGATCATTAAAACTACTGAAGGTATAATCTTATCCCAAGCACATTAGCTTTAAGGCTTACTCAAAAGGGACATGAAAAACTCATGTTGATACTCAACTTCACTTGAAGAAAAACTCAGGTGAAGTAGTTTCACAATTGGAGTACGCAAGGGTGATCGGGAGTCTGATGTACTTAACAAATTGTACTAGACCCGATTTAGCGCACGCAGTAAATGTACTGAGTTGTTATACCAGTAATCCAGGACATAAACATTGGAAAGGTATAACTAGAGTATTGAATTACTTATGTCATACCAAAGATTATGGCCTGCACTATGGTAAAGAGCCGACTATTTTGGAGGGATCTAGCGATGCAAATTAGATATCTGACTCTCAAAACTCGAAATCCACGAGTGGATATGTCTTTACACTTGCGGGTGCAGCAGTGTCCTGGAGATCTTCCAAGAAAACAATTCAAGCCATATCCACGATGGAGTCAGAGCTCGTAGCTCTAGACACAGCGGCAGCTGAAGCAGAATGGCTTCAGAATTGGCTGGAAGATATCCTAGAATGGTATAAACCCGTTTCCGCTATTCGTATGCATTGTGATAGTCAATCTGCGATATTGCGGTCAAAGAGTACCTTGTATAATGGTAAGAACCGTCATATTAGAAGACGTCATAAATCCATTAGGAACTTTATAACCACCGGTATAATCCATGTAGATTATATAAGAACGAATGACAATCTAGCGGATCCTTTCACCAAAGGGTTGCCGCGAGATAAAGTTCTAAAATAATCAAGAGGAATGGGTTTGAAGCCTACGAATTAAGAGGAAATTTGATGGAAACCCTACTTACGTGACTGGAGATCCCATGATGTAGGTTCAAAGGGAAAACTAATTCAAATGAACTCGAGCACTGCAAGACTTAAGTCTTTACCCAGTTCCTTGAATGATAAATAGTGCTACCTGTATGTGAATAAGGATAAGCATTGGCTTTTAATGATTCCATAGTTTCACAATAGTGGAGTATGACAGGATACTTCTGAAAAGAAACTAATGGCAGATCACCTAGTGAGTGTGAAATGGGGCCGTTTCTAGGAGAATGAAAAATAGGCTATATTCTCCAAACTCACTCATGAAAACCAGGAATGTTCAAGGCCAAAATGAACAAAAACAGAGAACAAAGTTCTACGAGAAAATGTCGCTGCGCGATACCTGTTGTCTCGGTTTACATAAAACTCCGGTTGGTTCAAGACATCAGTTCACCTCCCGGCCAGTAAACCCGACAGATATTAAAAATGATTGATTCAAAGCTGAAAAATGCTACCTATCAGACACAATTACATTTTCTCATATACTTTCGAAAGTCTGTCTAGTCTAGTCAAGTCAGTGTCTAGTCTAGTCAAGTAAAGTCAATGTCTAGTATAGGTCTTTCGAGTCTGTCGAGCCTTCGTATGTTTAGAGTAATTTCTATTCATGTGGGGGATTGCTGGAACAAATTTTAATGTAATAAGGCTTTGGGCTTTATAAAATATGTTTGTGTGAATGAGAAATGAAATGGACCATGGGCTCATATAAGCCATAAGATGTTGGCATATTTTAATGAGTAATGAAGTGTATAAAATGTCCCACATTGGTTAGATAGAAAATTTATCACTTGTATAAATAAGGACATTTTCATGTCATTGTTCAAATAGCTTGGACTACACTATGGAGTGTAAGAGAGAGGATGGAAAGACCACGCGCGCGCGCCGACGCCGCTGTCGTGCCTTACTGAGCCGGGCCAGGCTTTGGCCTTGGGTCTTGGGTCTTGGTAATAGGCCCCGAAGGGGCCTCCGCGCGCGTATTATTTTTTTGGGAAAATTTTGTTAAACCAAAATAAGTTGGTTAGTTGGTTTAATCGAATTGTTGGTTATGTGGTTTAATCGGTTTGGCGTTTTGGAGAATATGCTCTCTTATCTTCAGCCGAGTCTCGTAACAAAACCTTTCCAAGTCGTCTCCATTAGCCAAGAGATCCGCGCACGTGCAACGTCCAACTTTCCTCATCTTGCGGCGCACGTTGAGCCACTTGATCTCCATTTCAAACGAGATCATATCTCATCCTCCTCTATATAAAGCCAGAAAAGGCTCAGTGTTTAAGCTCTCTCATATACATTCACGCAACAACACAAAAATCGTTCATGGCATATTTTTCCTTCATCTCTTCTTTGTAAGTCTCGAAAGTATATCATATTAATTTCGTTCGTTGGAAACGTTTTTCGAGTGATAGCGAAATCGTTTCGATATCGGTTTTATCCTAGGATTCGATTATCACAACAGAACCGCCTCACTGCGGGTGATAATTCGAGTTAAGGAAAGAGACTTCATCTCTCTCCCTTTATTCTTCTTTCTTTTAGGACTAGTATCAGAAGTATATTAATGGTTATATTTGTGGATTTGAACCGAAAAAACGTAGAAGAACTCATGGGATCATGGAAAGACATATCGGAGACATAGTGTCACATAACCAACTAGTAGTCTATGGTTGTTCCAACCATAGTGCTAAAACGAAGGTGAGGTATCGAGTCTAGTTTGTAGAAAGGGTAAAAAAGGATTAGCAAGGGACCAAAACAATTTTGATTTCAAGATTTTATTTTTATTCAAACTATAAGTTGAATCCATTGAAGATCTAAGAGCACTTTCAATTGGAGTTTCTTAAGTGGGTATCTAAACAATTAAATAGTAAAAAATATAAATAATGAAAAGGGTATTTTAACAAGAACTCAAGGTTGTCTCTTGAGACACTTGTCATTTTTTAATTGATTCATTTCTTTTTCATTTTAAATATAAAATATAAAATTTAGCTATATTATAAATAATAGTATTTTAATGTTTAGAAACCCAAATTAAGTACTCCATCATTGAAGATGCTCTAAAAACTAAATACATGTATCTTTGTTCTGAATAGATGAATTGGTAAATCAACTCAGATGAGCAACTTGATCTTAAAATAGATTTGATGTCAAGTTACCATAAATTTCTGGTAAATCGGGGAACAACTTATTGGATAAGATCTGGTCATTCTAAAATTGTGATCATGTCATTTAAACTGATCAGTTACTCGGACATTCTATTCATTCGACCACCGCCCCCTCCTTATGAATGGTTACGGGACTAGAGCGAGTGTAACGCCCCTTTCCCATTCTCCGCTGACCGTCGAACTGACTGGTCAACAATCAGACAAGAACATGACCGATCGAACCCGAGCAAGTAGAACGGGAAAAGTTCGCCACAGGACGAAGCCAGAGACAGATCGGTTTGAGACAAAGGCTCGCACCAATCCATCTTCGACTCCGCTATCCTCATGTCCATAGTACAAAGCGGTACCACTCGTACTACTTCTATGAGTTGTGTCGGTTCGGACGAAACCCACTATCAGGGAAACAATTTCATTTTTGAGTAATCAAACGTTAAGTACAACGTTTAACGGGTTTTACAAACAATCATCGTTATCGTTATAAACACACAAACAATTAGAAACACGAAATGGCGCAGATGCCGAACCGAAATAAAACATCCAAAACCCCGAATCAAATCCCGTCACAAGCCATCCCGAAACTACACCGAGGATCTCCCGCGTCCATCGCTGCTAAACCTGAAAAACACAAAAGGAGTCTAATGAGCGATCTAAGATCACCCAGTGAATCGGCTCCCCACTAACGGCTTCTAGTCTATCTAGTGTCTACAAAGTCCCGTCCCAAAACCCAGAAAAATAACAATCAATGAAAGAAATGGTCGATCACGCACTACCACGTCGTGATAGACCCACAACACACAATCAAAGCCAAAGATAAGGAGAATTAGGGAAATCGAGGGTACTGCGGTACATGTCCTCGATCGGTCTATCTAACGCGCAACAAAAGAAATAACAAAACAACACTGGGACCTACGATCTCGGTAACTTCCACGGGTTTACATCGTCACCTATATGGTAACTAACCCACGACTCCTAGACGTGTACACAAGGTCCCACGACTAGGACACCGTTCTCCGTCCATCGATACGCGGTGACTCGGACTACCCCTAGATATCCAGAGTTTCCATGTGATTCGGCCCTAGGACATGACCCCGTATTCTCTGAATCACACACCTACCGGCGTCACCCAGTAGGTTAACACCATAACCGGAATCACCATGATTTGGTTAGGTAAAACCCGAGGATCCAATCGGGTCGGAAGTACCGAAACGTAAACAAACCTAGGCTTGCGGAATCTAACGCACCCTAGAGTCCTAGTGCAGAAATGTAAACACGCAGACTCGCTGGAACTCTAGCACAGATCACGCAATCATCATCAATAATAATAAATCCCCAACCATTTCGCAAGCCACTACACTACCAATACCACCGCTCTGACTAGGTAAGATACCTTGTCAGCACCAACTAACTTACCCGGTCCTACGACCGAAGTAAGTGTCCACAAATACTGCTCGGCCCAACACCGAGCAGTCTAACAAGCCTGCACACAAATCTCACAACAACAATCATAATAAACACGCAATCACAACAATCACCACACAAGCAGGCCTATTAGGGTTTCTAAGTCTTTTAATCCATTCTTATCCGCTACCTTGGGTTAGCGGATTGCTAATCCTGTAGACGGCTTACAACTCACACCACTTTCCTTATTTAACCCACTCTAGATATCTTTTATTAACTCCTCGATCCGTCGGTTTAGAGTTAGTAAACTTACTAACTCCCCGACGTCTCATTATTAATTAATTGATTAATTACCCATTCCCGCTATTAAACCTAAACCCCAATCCTGTTATAATATTCTATAAGTTCGTTTAGGTTTAACTTGTATTTTAATGTTGTTTTAATTCCCGTATATAGATTCTTTAATTATCGTTCTTATATATATATAGATGCATATACAGTCCTAATCAAACGGTATCTATATGAATGCATCAAACAATTATTACTAGCAACCTAGCGGCACACAATCGATTAACCTTTTAATTCTCAAACCCTAACATGCTTATTCGATCTTAATCGGTTAATCATTAAACGTCCATTTAATTATCAATTACTAATCAGGTTATTAACGGGTATGCAATCCTAGTACTACGGTTTCTCGATTCCCAGTCTATATGAATCTAAAGGTTTGTGAGCCGACTCACAGTGAGATAGGTGCGGAAACGGCGGCTCGATGCAGATGTGAATCCCGAGACGCCCGACTCGAATCCCGAACTCCCGATCACCCGAATACCAAACTCCGAACTACGAACACTCCGGAACCTCAGATTGGCCGTTGACCAAGCATTGACCGGCTTGATCTCCGGCGTTGACCGGCGCTAACCGCGTTGACCGGCGGCGTTGACCGTTGACCGAAGGTTGACCGTTGACTCTGACTTGAACCGGTTGACCTTCCTTGAACCAGCTAAACCAACTGAATTGAATCCAACCAACTAAACCAGTCTAATTTAAACTGGTTAGGTTAAACCGGTTTTAGTCAAACGTTGACCGGTTTGACCTAACCGTTGACCAAGGCTAAACCAAGCCCAAACCAAACCCAATCTTGAACCAAACCATGCTGACCCAACCACTGAAGAACCGGCTTGAAGTTACGGCGGCGGTGGAGCTTCTCCGGCGACTTCTCCGGCGTTGACCGACGGTGGTCCGACGTTGACCGGCCAGTTCACCCCTTTTTCCGGCGACTCAGAAGACGATCCATCTATCAAACTGGCCGCAAAGAAAATATCTAGCCATCCATGGCTTCAAAACGTTCAGATCTGGTGAAGGAAGAGAGAGATTCCCCAAACCCTAATCCGCGGATGCTTTCCGGCCAGATTCCGGCGAGTTCCGGCAACGGAGACGACGGTGGCTGGCTGGAGATTATAGAGGAGGGAGATAGGAAGCTATAGCACTTTGCAGAAGTTGATTTGGGTTTATAATGAAGAAGTTATGGAACTTTTGGTGTTGGAAGGTATGAAGAACACTAAGAATATTCTTGATAAATCTTTGAAGATGCATGAGGATTTCTGGGTTTTTCAAGGTAAATGGATGAATCTGGAGAGAGAGAGGAGATAGGTATGGGCGTGGGTTGTGTTTAGAGAGAGGTTTTTTTGTGAGTGAAATGAATCTAACTTGGGTGAATGCAAAATAAAACCAAGTTCATGCACTTGAAACCATGCAATGTATCATGAACCAAGAGGTGGCGCCATCCCAGCTGAGACACCTGTCTCTAGAAGTGTTTTATGACCAAAAATCCTTCCCTTAAACCGCCTAAACCAAGTCTTAAACCCGCACTTTCCTGATGCTTCGGTTTCCTCGATTGCGCGAATATTGTTTTATAAAATACCAACTGATTCCCATAAATCCCAAAACCTCCATAAACTGATTCTCCATGAAATTAGATGAATTTAGAAAGTCGAATCACTCCGTTCGGACTTACGCAGCTATGGTTATGAATTTTTGAAGTTTCTTCGGGTTTGTCGGTTTCCATTCCCGACAAGCCGTAAAACATGTTTTTGCTCCGATTCTTCCAATCCTGGTCTTCTAAATATTCTTTTATGTTGTTAAATATGAACATTTGGCCCGTCATAGCTTCCGTCTCGAACTTTGGCAAAATTACTATTTTGCCCCTCACTTGGCAAAAATGACAATTTTGCCCCTTGTTGACTTTCGGCTGCCCGTTGACCATATTTTAGATACGGGTTATCACATTCTTCTCCACTTACAGGAATTCGGTCCCCCAATTCTCCGTCACTAACAGACTTCGAATCGGTACGAAACTCTGCAAGTCGCTTCAATTCCTTCTTTCGCGTTTCCATACTCGAACACTACTGCATTCTGCAGACACCCAACATTACTGCGATCCTTCTGTCTCATTCCATGCTACCCAACTGATCTTCACGACTATTCCGCTCTGGTTCTCAGTCTTGTCTTCCTTGCTTCACTTAACCCTTAACGTCTCCATCGGTCTTGATCCTTAAACTCATTCCCTGATAGTTTCTCTGCCCTGACTCTCACTTTGGGCTTCCCCATTTCGCTTTGACTTCCACATCCTTCTGATCGTGACTTCCATTCTTCTTTCTGGGACACTCTTCAAAAATCTGATCACTTCCTTCCATCCGACTGTTTCCAACAACATCACTGATCCTTCTTTCCAAATCTTTTTGCTAACTCGTCATACTTCTCGGCTTCTTTCTGTCGGTCGCTTGATAAGCTGATACATTTTCCACTGACGATGTCCACCACTGCTTCACGGTCCGGTCCACTGGTCTCGCGACGTCTTGACACTTCATCTCTCTTTTCGGGTTCGGGTTCGGTCTCGTATTAACATCGCATCGCCATTCCGTCCTACATTCAATTCAAAAACTCACTGGAACAGTTAGTTTCATCCCGATCCATCCCCAATACCACTTTCCCATAGGAATATGGTTACTTAATCACGTACCCGACGGTTACTCGTGATTAAATAACAATACACTATAAGTCCGTTCCCTCGTGAATTGACGGTTGAACACAACCGTTCTTAAGCTAGCTCAAAAACACGAAATAAAACTAAAATAAAATTAACACTTTACCTTTCTAATCGAACTGAGAAAAGCTATCAACCACTAATCAACTTTCGAACAACTAGCAACCCAAGGGTCTCTAAGACCCAAAACGATCAATCTACCAAAAACCACGCATGATAAAACTACGCAATCTACCGCACAACCAAATCAATCAATCAAACGACAAGAAGGAAATGAAAGCGAGCAATTACCACACACATATTCACGCAATCTAATGATCGGTCGGATGCGTCGTCAGTCCGGGTTCAGGTCATGATGAACGGTCGTCAGTTCCGCTTATCATTTAGTTTCACACAGTAATCTATTTGCTAACCATCTCAATCATGCAAATAGTTACTATGCTACTCAAAACGATCAGCTGAACACTCTGCATCCACCACATACATAAAACGATATATCATACATAATAAGGTTTTTAGTACATGGTTACGATCAGAGTCCGTACATAAGGCCGCCATCATATCCAAAAACCCATATGACGCCGCTATACATCAGAAAAGTCAAAGACGACACGCAAAGTCGCCTATCCGCCGATTTATCTACAAGACAAAAAGAAAGTTAGTGCCCCACTTACCTAGCCTAACTACTCCTATCCTAACCTAACGCCTCCAGCAAGACCGAAATTCCCAACATCACTGGCAAAACGGCTCGCTGAAGTATTCGCTGGTAGGTGCGCCGGGAGGGTGTGGCGGGTGTGCATCTCGAGATGGTGCTCCAACATACTGTGGCTCGGCTATCGGGCAAAGATAAGCATTGTGACCTGCACGGCCACATACCTGACAGAACTGGAGTGGACGCTGAGCGCGGTCCACGGTAACACACGGATGCCTGATGATCATAACCACCACACAACTGACAAGTCCTCACTGGCTCGGGTCTGTATGGCTGAACGACCGGCAACTGAATAACGGGTGGCTGACTGGGCTCGGGATCTCTGCGACTGGGTCCAGCTCGATAACTCTCTGGTACTGGCGCTCGGTACGGCTCTCGAAGACGCGGGTCTACTGCTCGGGGACACCAATACAAATGGAATCCCTGCACTCCACACCCACTGCATGTTCGGCTCTCTGGTACTGCTGAAGGCGGCTCTATCATCTCGGCTGGTGGCGAGACTGACTCGAATTGTGACTCAGTAGATGCTGGTGACATAACCATGTCGAACGGGGTACGAGGTGATCCAAGTCGCAGATCTGGCTGATGATGAGGTCCGACCTGCTGCTCCAACACATCCTCAAGCATCGCTACCTGCTCATCTACCTGCTGCTCCCAGTGCTGACGCTGCTCCGGGTCTATAGGCTCCATATCCAGGTCGAAGCCGAACGGTAGTGGACTCATCAGATAATCCTCCACAAGAAGCGGCGGGGGAAACTCGGGCGCCTCAAGAATCGGTGCCTGATACATCGGTGGTACGTCCGCTACTGCAAGTATCTGTGGTACATCCGGCTCTGGCCACTGTGGCGGTAACTGTAACTCCACATCCGCTACTCCTAAAAATCCCATCATATCTGCGTAAGGGTCTCGGCTCCCCGCATCATCATCCATATAAGCAGGTAAAGGGTCCGGAAGAGGTGACCAATCTACCTCGGCTGCTCTGGCACCCTGTAAATGTCGCAATGGAACTGGCGGACGATCCGCCGTACGAGATCCTCGCGTATGGCCTGGCGATGCTGGGTATCCCTGAAACTGCTCCAACTGGCCCTGCTGCGAACCAACTGACCCCTGCTGACTCATGCCTCTCAACTGAAACTACTCTGCGCACACACACACACCCCTCCACTCCACCCGGGACACACTGTTTTAGGACTGCAATCAAAAACACAAAGACAAGTTAGTACAAATAATACGAAAATCCTACTTTCCCATCCCAACCCCGGGTTTAACGGACGCGGCTCGGTTTCCTAAAGGATGCTTGTGTGACACATTTGACTCCATAAAACACGGAAAACACTAAAAAATGAAACGTTTTGAAACCCATGCAGAACCATGCTCTGATACCACTTTCTTTAACGCCCCTTTCCCATTCTCCGCTGACCGTCGAGCTGACCAGTCAACAATCAGACAAGAACATGACCGATCGAACCCGAGCAAGTCGAACGGGAAAAGTTCGCCACATGACGAAGCCAGACACATATCGGTTTGAGACAAAGGCTCGCACCAATCCATCTTCGACTCCGCTATCCTCATGTCCATAGTACAAAGCGATACCACTCGTACTACTTCTATGAGTTGTGTCGGTTCGGACGAAACCCACTATCAGGGAAACAATTTCATTTTTGAGTAATCAAACGTTAAGTACAACGTTTAACGGGTTTTACAAACAATCATCATTATAAACACACAAATAATCAGAAACACGAAATGGCGCAGATGCCGAACCGAAATAAAACATCCAAAACCCCGAATCAAATCCCGTCACAAGCCATCCCGAAACTACACCGAGGATCTCCCGCGTCCATCGCTGCTAAACCTGAAAAACACAAAAAGAGTCTAATGAGCGATCTAAGATCACCCAGTGAATCGGCTCCCCACTAACGGCTTCTAGTCTATCTAGTGTCTACAAAGTCCCGTCCCAAAACCCCCAAAATAACAATCAATGAAAGAAATGGTCGATCACGCACTACCACGTCGTGATAGACCCACAACACACAATCAAAGCCAAAGATAAGGAGAATTAGGGAAATCGAGGGCACTGTGGCACATGTCCTCGATTAGATCGGTCTATCTAACGCGCAACAAAAGAAATAACAAAACAACACTGGGCCCTACGATCTCGGTAACTTCCACGGGTTTACATCGTCACCTATATGGTAACTAACCCACGACTCCTAGACGTGTACACAAGGTCCCACGACTAGGACACCGTTCTCCGTCCATCGATACACGGTGACTCGGACTACTCCTAGATAGCCAGAGTTTCCATGTGATTCGGCCCTAGGACATGACCCCGTATTCTCCGAATCACACACCTACCGGCGTCACCCAGTAGGTTAACACCATAACCGGAATCACCATGATTCGGTTAGGTAAAACCCGAGGATCCAATCGGGTCGGAAGTACCGGAACGTAAATAAACCTAGGCTTGCGGAATCTAACGCACCCTAGAGTCCTAGTGCAGAAATGTAAACACGCAGACTCGCTGGGACTCTAGCACAGATCACGCAATCATCATCAATAATAATAAATCCCCAACCATTCCGCAAGCCACTACACTACCAATACCACCGCTCTGACTAGGTAAGATACCTAGTCAGCACCAATTAACTTACCCGGTCCCGCGACCGGAGTAAGTGTCCACAAATACTGCTCGGCCCAACACCGAGCAGTCTAACAAGCCTGCACACAAATCTCACAACAACAACCATAATAAACATGCAATCACAACAATCACCACACAAGCAGGCCTATTAGGGTTTCTAAGTCTTTTAATCCATTCTTATCCGCTACCTTGGGTTAGCGGATTGCTAATCCCGTAGACGGCTTACAACTCACACCACTTTCCTTATTTAACCCACTCTAGATATCTTTTATTAACTCCTCGATCCGTCGGTTTAGAGTTAGTAAACTTACTAACTCCCCGACGTCTCATTATTAATTAATTGATTCATTACCCATTCCCGCTATTAAACCTAAACCCCAATCCTATTATAATATTCTATAAGTTCGTTTAGGTTTAACTCGTATTTTAATGTCGTCTTAATTCCCGTATATAGATTCTTTAATTATCGTTCTTATACATATAGATGCATATACGGTCCTAATCAAACGGTATCTATATGAATGCATCAAACAATTATTACTAGCAACCTAGCGGCACACAATCGATTAACCTTTTAATTCTCAAACCCTAACATGCTTATTCGATCCTAACCGGTTAATCATTAAACATCCATTTAATTATCAATTACTAATCAGGTTATTAACGGGTATGCAATCCTAGTACTACGGTTTCTCGATTCCCAGTCTATATGAATCTAAAGGTTTGTGAGCCGACTCACAGTGAGATAGGTGCGGAAATAGTGGCTCGATGCAGATGTGAATCCCGAGACGCCCGACTCGAATCCCGAACTCCCGATCACCCGAATACCAAACTCCGAACTACGAACACTCTGGAACCTCAGATTGGCCGTTGACCAAGCGTTGACCGGCTTGATCTCCGGCGTTGACCGGTGCTGACCGCGTTGACCGGCGGTGTTGACCGTTGACCGAAGGTTGACCGTTGACTCTGACTTGAACCGGTTGACCTTCCTTGAACCAGCTAAACCAACTGAATTGAATCCAACCAACTAAACCGGTCTAATTTAAACCGGTTAGGTTAAACCGGTTTTGGTCAAACGTTGACCGATTTGACCTAACCGTTGACCAAGGCTAAACCAAGCCCAAACCAAACCCAATCTTGAACCAAACCATGCTGACCCAACCACTGAAGAACCGGCTTGAAGTTACGGCGGCGGTGGAGCTTCTCCGGCGACTTCTCCGGTGTTGACCGAACGGTTCACCCCTTTTTCCGGCGACTCAGAAGACAATCCACCTATCAAACTGACCGAAAAGAAAAGATCTAGCCATCAATGGCTTCAAAACGTTCAGATCTGGTGAAGGAAGAGAGAGATTCCCCAAACCCAAATCCGCGGATGCTTTCCGGCCAGATTACGGAGAGCTCCAGCGACGGAGACGACGGTGGCTGGCTGGAGATTGTAGAGGAGGGAGAGAGGAAGCTATAGCACTTTTCAGAAGTTGATTTGGGTTTATAATGAAGAAGTTATGGAATTTTTGGTGTTGGAAGGTATGAAGAACACTATGAATGTTCTTGATAATTCTTTGAAGATGCATGAGGATTTCTAAGTTTTTCTGGGTAAATGGATGAATCTGGAGAGAGAGGAGAGTGGTAAGGGCATGGATTGTGTTTAGAGAGAGGTTTTTTGTGAGTGAAATGAATCTAACTTGGGTGAATGCAAAACAAAACCAAGTTCATGCACTTGAAACCATGCAATGTATCATGAACCAAGAGGTGGCGCCATCCCAGCTAAGACACATGTCTCTAGAAGTGTTTTATGACCAAAAATCCTTCCCTTAAACTGCCTAAACCAAGTCTTAAACCCGCACTTTCTCGATGCTTCGGTTTCCTCGATTGCCCGAATATTATTTTAGAAAATACCAACTGGTTCCCATAAATCCCAAAACCTCCATAAACTGATTCTCCATGAAATTAGATGAATTTAGAAAGTCGAATAACTCCGTTCGGACTTACGCAGCTCCGGTTATTAATTTTTGAAGTTTCTTCGGGTTTGTCGGTTTCCATTCCCGACAAGCCGTAAAACCTGTTTCTGCTCCGATTCTTCCAATACTGGTCTTCTAAATGTTCTTTTATGTTGTTAAATATGAATATTTGGCCCGTCATAGCTTCCGGCTCGAACTTTGGCAAAATTACCATTTTGCCCCTCACTTGGCAAAAATGACAATTTTGCCCTGGTTGACTTTCGGCTGCCCGTTGACCATATTTTAGATACGGGTTATCACAGCGAGTCTCTTTTTATTTGCAAGAATAGGTCTGAGCCTGATGACATTCCTGCTTTCCTTGCCATGTCCAACTAAAGTGAAAGTGAATCAACTGCAAGGAGGAATCAACCTTTCTCTACTATTCATCAGTTATGTTGATAAAAAAAATTTTGATTAGTGCATATGTGGTTTTCATGAATTTTTTATTTTGAATGAATGTAAAATTTATTTAACGAGAATCGAACTTAGGTTGGTGAAAAGCTACTAGCTGATCTTTACCAACTGAGTCAATTCTCGTTGGTAGATTTAATATGGTTTGGATCTCATCATATGATAACGTACGGACCTATGTACCCCGAACTTCCTAGTCATTCAAAAAAAAAAAATTATTCAATTCCAAAGAACATTTTTTACAAATGTTTGTTCCTAACTTTTTACAAAGATAGAGCTTTGGTTAGAAACTGTGTTTGAAAGTGTTACGGAGATAGGATACTTTCCTAATTCTTATGCATCGTATCTTTGTGTATAAGATATTTACTTGTACGATAAGTCTTATGTAATTATATATACCTCTTCAAAGATCAATAATAAATCAACACTTTCCACCAAGATTTATATGGTATCAGAGCGGGTATAACCTAATATCTTTCTAAAACTATTTGGCCACCTGTTCTTCGCAAGGCTTGGTCGATTTCTTACTCATGGCTTCTGAAACTACTACAAATCCCTCTACCAAAGAATCAATCACGTCTTCCCCTTACTACCTATCTTCTAACGATCAACCCCATCATGTGATCACCCCTTTCCATCTTACCAGTGAGAACTATGAGAAGTGGGCAAAGATTGCCCGCAATAATCTATCTGCAAAGCACAAACTAGGCTTTGTCGATGAATCTCTTCTCAAACCTTCTGAGGATTGTCCGGATTACAAACGTTGGGTTCAAACTAACTTCATGTTATGTGGCTGGCTCTATGCTAGTCTTGATCCTAAAGTTCAGTCGATTGTCTCCTTCGTTAACAACGCGAAGACTCTTTGGGACAACTTATGGATCCGATGTTCTATCGGAAACGCATCACGTGTTCATCAAATCAAGACAGCAATTGCGAGTTGTGGCCAAGATGGAGCAGCAGTCGCAGACTATTTTGGCAGGCTAAAAGTCATGTGGGATGACCTTGATGATTTTGAACCATTAATCGAGTGTTGATGCAACCTATCTACGTGTTCTCAGTCTCTCAAACAACAGAGATGTCGAGATCTCGAACGTATTCATCAATTCCTCATGGGATTAGATGGCTCGCGTTTTGGTACAACGCGTACGAATCTTCTCAGCCGCCTCAATCGAGATACCGACATGAACCTTGATCATGTGTACTCCGAAGTCGTTGCGGAGGAAAGACATCTTATTGTTACTCGCAGCAAAGAAGAAACGATTGACGCCGTCGGATTCGCTGTGAAAACAGGGGTAAACGCCATTGCTTCCGCTACTCGAGTGAATCAAGGACCATGCACTCATTGTGGACGATCCAACCACTCAGCTGATACGTGTTTCCAACTCCCGGTTTACCTGATTGGTGGCTTGAGAAACACAGAGAAAACAGAGGAGGTTCTCGGTCAGAAACACCTCGTGGACGAGGACGTGGGTCTAATCGCAGCCGTGGACGCGGTCGTGGCTTCTCATACCGAGCTAACAATGCTCAAGTGACGAGTGAAGATCCACCAGACGTACCAGGTGTAAGCAAAGAGACCTGGTCAGCAATCGTGAATCTTCTAAAGTCTGATAAATCAAACAACACTGGCAAACTCTCTGGTAAGCGATCCTGCGTCGAATATCTTCTTGATTCCGGTGCTTCTCACCACATGACAGGTGATGAAGACCTTCTAGTTGACGTACATATCATCCCACACAGCATCACCGTGTTACCAAATGGCAAACATACGTTCGCCACTAAAGAAGGAACGATGAAACTTGGAGATCATGTTCAGCTAAACCGAGTGTTATTTGTTCCTGATCTTTCTTGCACCCTCATCTCTTTGGCTCGCCTACTCCGAGAGATGTCCTGCTTTGCTATTTTTACTGATAAATATTGTGTTATACAGAACCGTACTACGATGATGCTGATTGGAGCAGGTGAAGAGAGAGAGGGGGTCTATCATTTCCATGGTGAAGTCTCAGCAAAATTCAACAGAGTTCAAAAACCCAACAAGAATCTGTGGCACGAGCGGTTGGGACATCCGTCCAGCAAAGTATTATCTAGTTTTCTATCTAGTATTCCTTAGTATGATCGATCTAGTAGCGATAACAGTGATTTCTGCGAAGTTTGTATTCAAGCAAAACAAACGTGTTTGGTTTTTCCCGATAGTATTAATAAAGCAGCTATGAGTTTTTCTTTGATCCACTGTGATATATGGGGACCATACAAACTTGCATCGACTTGTGGTGTTCACTATTTTCTAACCATGGTTGACGATCACTCAAGAGCAGTTTAGGTTTCGTTGATGCTTGCTAAGAACGAAGCTGCTTCTCTTATAAAGCAGTTCATAGCGATGGTAGCTCGACAGTTCGGAAAAACAGTCCACACTATCCGCAGTGATAACGGAAGTGGATTTATGAGCTTGCGATCCTATTTTAAAGATTAGGTCTGGGCAAAAAAACCGGTACCGAAGAACCGAACCGGAACCGACCAAATTTTCGGTTCCGGTTCCAGCCAAAATACTCGATGGGTCCTAAATCTTTAGAACCGAAATATCCGGAACCGAATGGCTCTTACCCGGGAACCGAAATAAAGAACCGAATATCCGAATATGTATATATATTTACCCATATAGTATTAGTGTTATCGAAATTTCGGGTAGTTTATTGGCAATTTGGGTATTTTATTGGAATTTCGGATAATTTATTGGTATTTCGGATATCGGTTTTGAGTATTTTTGGTTATTTTGAGTATTTTATTTGCATTTAGGGTAATTTATTGACATTCCGGATATCGGTTTCGGATATTTTTGGTCATTTCGGGTATTTATTTGCGTTTCGGATAATTTGTTGACATTTCTGGTTTGGATTTCAGGTATTTTTAGTGTTAATTCGGGTATTTTTTTAATTTTGGGTATATTTTTACTATTTCGGTTTCGGGTACCCGGAACCGTTTAAAAACCAAAAAAATTCGGGTATTTTACGGTTCCTAAAATTATATACCCGAACCGACTCAGAACCGACATGAACCGAACCGAAATCGAACCGAAAATTTATAAATACCCGATGGGTCCTAAATCTCTAGAACCGAAATACCCGGAACCGAATGGTTCTTACCCGGAACCGAACCGAATATCTTAACAAGAACTCAAGGTTACCTTTTGAGACATTTGTCATTTTTTAATTGATTCATTTCTTTTTCATTTTAAATATAAAATATAAAATTTAGCTATATTATAAATAATAGTATTTTAATGTTTAGAAACCCAAATTAAGTACTCCATCATTAAAGATGCTCTAAAAACTAAATACATGTATCTTTGTTCTGAATAGATGAATTGGTAAATCAACTCAGATGAGCAACTTGATCTTAAAAATAGATTTGATGTCAGATTACCATAAATTTCTGGTAAATCGGAAACAATTTATTGGACAAGATATGGTCATTCTAAAATTGTGATCATGTCATTTAAACTGATCAGTTCTGTTGATAAAAAAAAAAAATTGATTAGTGCATATGTGGTTTTCATGATTTTTTTTTTTTTTGAATGAATGTAAAATTTATTTAACGAGAATCGAACTTAGGTTGGTAAAAAACTACTAGCTGATCTTTACCAACTGAGTCAATTCTCATTGGTAGATTTAATATGGTTTAGATCTCATCCTATGATAACGTACGGACTTATGTACCCCGAATTTTCTAGTCATTCAAAAAAAAAATTATTCAATTCCAAAGAACATTTTTTTTACAAATGTTTGTTCCTAACTTTTTACAAAGATAGAGCTTTGGTTAGAAACTGTGTTTGAAAGAATCTTAAAAACAGATATTGTATTTAAGCCGGTTGTCTTGACGCGAATTTGATGAATGAGGTGTTCTATATTGTTTAGAATAGTTTATTATAATATTCATAGATGAAAATAGTATTCAGTATATCAGTCTGTTTACAAGTCACTTAGAAGTTTTCGGTCAGACCAAACTACAAAATTCGCAATCACAAGGCATGACAGATCAAAGTTGGTTTTATTAAAATAGCGGTTCGTAGTGGCCAGCAAACGGAAAAAGGGGTGGATGGGTTTTAAAAGAGCTGGTTAGCCCATTCTAATTAACACCGATTATCACTAATACAAAGATTTATTCTTTTTTTTGTTGAAAAAAATAAGATTTATTCTTTTTTATAAAGAAAAGTCACAAAAGAGCTTATTATGATAATTGTTGTGGTGATTATGCATCACTTATCTTTTCACCAACAAATGTAAAAGGAAACAACATACGACATTGAAGTAAATTTTGTAAAAGAACATGCACGCAAACACGGACGTGTCGTGTAAGTGGATCACCCAATATATATGGGTCCTAAGGCCAGACAGGCTATATTTCCTACAGTTGACTTGATGATATGAACCAGGTTTAAGGAAGCTTTGATGACACCATTTAGCGGGAAAACCGAGCAGGATGCCACCGGAAGATTAACCCTAATGAAGCATCTTTGTAGGTCAAAGTTAGTTACGCCAAGGACTTCGGTGGTAATCGCGAATGCTCCGGCTTGGTCTGTGACGGCCTGAGTTATATCTGTGCCTGACCCGTCACATGTTAAGTGAACGGGGATGCCAGAGAGTGGAGGGGCATTTAGGTTTCCGTTAAGGGAGCAACGCAAGACACCCGTTATTTGGACAGTCTTAACTATGATGCCGTTAAGGGTAAGAGCGTGGGAAAGGGATGATAATGAAGCCATGAAAATCATGGTAATCAAAAGAGCGCTTATCGTATTCGCCATTTTATTTTCTTTTGCAAGTTTTGTTTTGATTTTATTTGGAATAAGATTGTATTGCAAATAGCATAAAAGGGGGTGTATTTATATGAGTACATATATTGTTATTGTATTACAAGTTGGGTGATGGATGATTATTTAATTAGATACGATTTCTTGATTTTGTTAGAGCATGGCCAATGATTAAGATACTCATATGGGTATCTTAACATTAAAATATTGCTTTTTATGATACAATTTTATTTTATAATTAAGTTTTAAATTTTAAAAGAAATGAATCAATCAAGAAGTGACATTTGTCACATGAGTATCTAACTAAGAACCTTAAGATTCTTAAATAAGAACTCCAAGGTTCTACATAAGAACTCCATTCTCCCTCTCTCTTATTTTTTATATTTTTTATTCAATTTAATGTTTAGATACTCTCTTAAGAACTCCTCAATGAGGATGCTCTGAGGATGCTCTTACGGGCAGTGTGTAACGCTTGAGCGTGTTGTCCTTTCCGTAATCATTGTCACATTATCTAAGAAACTTATCAGCAGTCAGCACAATTTTTAATTTATTTACACGAGCTACGTACAACTTGCACAGGAATCAAAGACAATGGTCACTCAATGATATTTACATAAAATATAGCCACAGTTTTGTTGCATGAAATGTTCCATAAACTCCTCTTTAACTTTCTTCTTGATGTATATTTTGTGCTCGTCTCTCTCATAAATAACCTAATTTTTAGTTTATAATTCCTTCTTGCATACAATATATATTCTTGTTCGCAATTCCTTTAGTTTTTTGTCAACTATTTGTTATTCTTATATCTGCAATATTTCTTTAACTAGGAGTTAAACTTTATAATTAAAAACATTAAAGCATAATACGATAGCCATGAAAGTTAGATCAGGAGGAGGAATCTTACCAAGGAAATTATGGACCCAATCAAACATCATTCGGAGAGGCCACAAAGAACAAACCCGAGTTCGAGAATGATTTGATCGATCATTGTCGACGCGGTGAGACCCTCCTCCGTCAACGTGACTTTGGGAAACGCCTAAGTTAACCTCAAAACGACAAATGGGACAAGTGTTATGAATATTCAACCAAGACACAATGCAGCTTGGATGGTACAAATGCAAACATTTCAACTTTTTCCTTCCTCTCCAACTTCAAACTCTTCCTTGCATATCGCACAAACCTTCTCTTTGGCCAAATCTTCTTCTTCGATTGTCACCGTATTTACAGCCTCTATGGCTGATAAAGAGGCCGGTGGTGGACCGACCCGTTCGTTAGGCAATACATCAACGAACTCATCATCGGTATTAACTAGTTCATGATTGAACCGGTTACTTCTCGGTGAATTGATAAGATGGAGAGTGATCCAATCGGTATCGGTATCCCAATAAGGTCGGTTTAGCCTCATAATGTCAAGCTCATCGTGAAGATTGATCTCTCTAGAACAGAAAGGACATAAAGGACCATATAGACCATAGTTTCGGAGCCTAATGGTGCGGCTACAATGACGGCAATAGAAGTAATGGAACGTTCTTGTTCTTCTTGTTCCATTCACAATAATTCTTGGACGATACTCAGATGTCATGTCTTAACGTGAAATTTAGTCTTTTTGGGATTAGGGTCTAAACATATGCATTTATACATAATATATGTGTACATGTTTTAAAGACGAGGCAAGACGAAGCCTGTACGAGTGAGTTATTCTTTTTCCGTGTCTAGGAAGGTCCCTGCTTTTGTTAACTAGGAATCTTAGGTGATTTGTCTTGTACGAATCAAACATTAAAAGCATGCTTGGAGAATCAACTATGATATATGGTTTAGGTTAGGCAAAGAGAGAAGTTATTATTGGAATAGCCCATTATCAGCCCAGTTCAACTGTTTTACACTTTTACCCAAATCTCGTTTATACAAATGATGAAGTCTTTTGCCTCTTCTATATTATAAATATGCCTCAGATTAAATTATTATTTTTTAAATAAATTAAGAATTTAGGAGTGTGATTGGTAAATAAAAGTGGAACAGTTATATTAGACCATCTCCAATGTATCACTCCATTTTTCACTCTAAAATGGAGTAACTCCAAAATGGAGTAGTGTTTTACTCCAATGTATCACTCCATTTTTTACTCCATAAATAGAATATTCTTTATAGATTCTTTTCTATTTTGTTTTTAGTACATTGTAGTTATAAAAATTTACAATTTGATCCTATTTATTTTATTTTTTCATAGTTTTTTATAAATTATAAAATAATTTTACTTTACAATTATTTTATAAACAAAAAATAGTATTAAAATAATAAATTTTTATTTTATATTGTTTAAAAATAGTTATAATTGTTACTAAAATATATAAACATATATATTTACATAATAATAATAATTATATAATAATTATATAATTATTATATTCATAATAGTTAAAAATCAAAAGATTTAATATTCAAAAGGACTAGTTTGTAAATAAAAAAGTTCCACTCCAAAATGGAGTGAAAAATGGAGTTACTCCAAATATGGAGTAATCTCATTCATTATTCCATTTTGGAGTGGGAAATGGAGTGGGGTTGCAGAGGATTTTACTCCAAATCCCATTTTGGAGTGGAAAATGGAGTAGGGTTGGAGATGCCCTTAGCGGTTAGTAAAAATGACAAGCGGTTGAACAATGCAAAACTGTAAGTGAAATTTGTTAATGAAAGTTGTTAGCGACAACGATAACAAAAAAGTTTGAGAATAACCGTTTTTAGTGTAGTTTTTTTTTTTTTTGAATTTTCAGGTGTATCCGGGCTTAGCCCGACTAATCACGTGACCCGATGAGATTTGGATCTTACCAATACCTTAGACCTGCAAGGCGTGAGGCCCCCCTCCCAACGGGTTTCGAACTAAGGGCGCACTAAAACCAACTCCGTGCACTAAACCACTAGCCTACCTCCGCGTTGGTTTTTTAGTGTAGTTGTTGATGACGTTTTCGTGATTGATAGTGAAAAAAACGGTATGCCTTTAACGTTTTTCATGTAACGTCTCCAATCAAAACTTATATTATTGTTAGAGCATCTTTGAAGTTTTCAAAAGAGAACTCGTGAGGAACTCACATAACACATGTCACTGACTAATTGATCTAATCATTTTACAAAAATAAATGTAAATGATATAACTATACTAAAAAATTTAATAAACCTATTTGGGGTTCTCTCCATTGGAAGCGCTCTTAAAAATAGACCAACATATTGTAGTTTTGATGTGATAGTAACGAAGGCACATCATACAATGCAACATTCAAGAAATCTTCGTCATATATAGCCTTACATAGAGAAATTAATATTCCATAATAGCTAGAAGCATAGTTATAAAAATGTAACGTTTGGTTTTGTATTTGTTTTCAGACAGGGACATTTGTACTTGTACTTAATGTTGGGAGATTGTTGAGGGTGATGTCTTTGCTAGTCTTATTTGATTCAATATAATCCGAGGTCGGCGTGATACTCTTCATTTCCTTGTTTTTACCCCATAGCACAAGGTACAACCCTCCCACTATAATTACTGTACCAATTATGCTGCAATGTCGACAAGCAAAGATAAGCCATATTATATACAACAATTCAATCTCCATAAATCAATATACAATATATATATACATGAGTTTTGTACCTCCCCACGTGAAGTGTTTCATTTAGAACAAATGATCCAGCAAGTGCTACGATCACAAGACATACAGGGCTAAATACCGATACAAATAAGGGTCCTCTAGACTCGACGCACCATGCGTTGACTGCTACCACCATCCCGGAAATCACTATTGCCTACAAACATACAACATAAAAAATGATAGATATACTTTTGTACAATTTAAAATCTGCTATCATAGACTCGTATGAATGTTTTATAGCTACCAACAAAACAAAATCGTCTTCTTTTATAATAATAATAATAATAATAATAATAATAATAATAATAATAATAATAATAATAATAATAATATTTATGATGCTATGTGATAAAAAAGTTCGCATGACTTTCAAATAGTATGAGACCCTGAACAAGATATATATGTATATATAGATATTTACCGCATAAGCAATCGTTAAGAGCCTGATATTCCATCCTAATCTCCATTCCTTCAAATCGTAATTCCAGCAAAGAGCGACAATAACAGCCACAACGCTTCCCGTCATGTTCATTAGCGTCGCGTTCCAGTAAGGCCCTCCAAATTGTTTGCTTATTTTAACCTGCCAACCAAAAACCATTACCATAAACTACATGCCTAATGACATTATGGAGAAGAAAAATGATTAAAACTTGCCTGCAATAATAGCCAAAATGCATACGAAAAGTTACCGCCAAAAACTAAAAGAGCCCCGAAGATGGAAATATGGTGGGAGGAGGTAGCAGCATCACGTGATTGATTCACTAGGTTAATGTTAGTTGACCACATATGT
The DNA here is from genome assembly GCA_030180135.1 of Orychophragmus violaceus. Classification (NCBI taxonomy): domain Eukaryota; kingdom Viridiplantae; phylum Streptophyta; class Magnoliopsida; order Brassicales; family Brassicaceae; genus Orychophragmus; species Orychophragmus violaceus. Next base: position 81,138,655 of record CM058232.1, on the reverse strand, counting down.
ATATCTTTTCCTCTGTAGAATATAAGGACAAGAGCTCCACCAACACCAAAGAGTGTCCCAAAAACCTTAGCCTTGCCTTCTCTCGATCCAAGCCGTACACTCTCCATCCTATGTGACCCAAAAGAAAAATGAATAACGTGGATCCATATATATAAACTGTATATATTGTTTTGAGATTATGAACATATAAAATGGATTAAATTGTGCTTTAATTAACTAGACTTGCCTAAGAAATGCAGCCAGTACGAAAGTGATCACGGGAGTGAGAACGGCAGAAGCAGAAGCGAATGTTGCTGACGTTAGAGCCAGACCCGTAATGGTAAAGATACTCGGTAACACCGCACTGTATCATCAAATTAGAATAATCTCTAAGACATGTAAAATAAAGTTGAAGATTCTTGTCATTTAAGACATCTACATGTCCGAGAAGGAACCACATCGAATTGTATTGATGATAAAACTCGATCCCTAGACGTAATTCATATTGACGAGTTTTCAATCCACTCGAAGAAACCACATTGGACCACATGGTGATCTTGACTTAGTATAATATAGTTGTTTTTCTAACATTTTAATCAATATTATGTTAACCATTACGGGTACGTAGTTATGTAAGAATATGGTTGATAATATTATTGGTTAATACTATCAATTAAAATTGTTGAAATTACTAAACACCATGCACCCTAAATATTTTTTTTTTTAACTTTACCCTAACTAAACTTTAGTTGATCATATTAATTACGTTAAAACGTAATCATGAGTTTCCTACATCCTGGTACATACATGTTGACTTTAGATGTAAAACCACCGGCTGATAATATTGATAGTTTATGGTTTTCAATACATATAAATATAGAGTCTAGATGATTGCTTGTATAATCAGTGTGCTGGTGATTGTGGTTAAGAAGTAAGCCCTATTAGAGTTCGAAAAACTTTGTGTGTGTGTGTGTGTGAAACTTGACGTACCCCAGTAGTCCCGAGAGAAGTGATAGTAAGAGAAGATTCCATGTAAACTCTGGCCTCTTCTTCCTAGCCGATCACATGGAGTTAAATAACGAGACAGATTGATCAAAGTAATTGATATTAAACATACAAAACAACCATATATATATATATATTAATATGCAAGAGAAAAGTAACCTTTGAAAGATGAAAGATAAAGGAAGCATGAAAAGTGTAGCGAAGAAGAGACGATAGGCCACGAGAACTCTCGGCTCCATACCATCTACCATTGCAAGCTTGAACAAAATGTTCAACCCTGCGGTTGCTATCTGAACCACAACCATTGCCGTTATACCCTTCATTTCTCCCCACAATTCACATATTTTCCCAACCATTTTGTCTTTGTTTCTCTATTCTCCTTCCCAACAATTTTTTACTTATCAATTGAGAGAGAGAGAGAGAATGGGAGCAAATAGAGAGAACACGTAGCCAAGTGAGGTAGACATTCCTGAGCCCCTGAGTTATATTTATTACACCCATAAATCTTTTTCTTTCTTTCTTTTAATTCTTCTCCCAAAATTTTATTGTCGCTGTGGTCCACTAAATTGTATAGTACTATATATATAAATGAGTTATGTGATAGAAGTATATGCCAAATTCAGTTAAAATATGTTTCCAGAATATTATTAGAGATTTATCACATCACACCATAGAATGGAGTCTAATGTAAAGTGCTTCTTAAGTAAAATACTCCAAATAAACACTAAATATCAATTATCCAAAACATTATTGAAATCTCTTCTCTGATCATGAACAGGCAGTGAATCTAGCGAACAGAAACCCAAAAGTTTCGAGTATTAATGAAGATTTCGTTTAAATACGGAATGAGCAAACATTTAGAAATTAGAACTATATATGGACTTGAGATGTGAGAAAATATAGAAATGAGAAAACAAGATGAGAATAGTTGACTGAAATTAATATATTAACAAAATGATTTCGCATTCAATGGCTTTTTTATTCATATTCATCATGATTTGGATAACTGAATCGTTTTTAGGTTTTGTTATTGACAAAATGTTAATTTAGTAGCCATAGTCTTGTGGAATTTTAATTTTTTTTTTTGCTGTGACTCATGCAAAATTTACATAACCAACGCAGATTCCATAAAATTAGTTAGAATTCTTTTTTCGATTAGAAAAATCAAGATATGGGATATATAATTTTTCAATTTTTCTTGAAACAATTAAGTAGGCCTCTACACGTATGAACAGTTTTACACCACCTTATGCAGGGAGAAGACGTGTAAGTGGATGATTTTACTACTATAAAACAAAATTAATAGTGCTCTTCTAAATAATTTTGATTTGTTGCAAAAATAGTTTACCTTTATATACAAACCGAAATGCGTAAGGAATCCAGCAACGTGTTCAGATGCTGTTGACACGTGCGGCGCATGCTTTCAACATTTTGGTTGTCCATAACGTACGTACGCCAACAAAAAAGTGTACAAAAGCTTGTAGTAGTCCATATGAAGTGTTATAAATTGTCAAGAGTCAGTTAGTTGCATGTATTCGTATGGAAGGTAGAAAGATGACTTCTGAAAATATGCTTTTAACCTTGACCGTTGATTTATTATCCAGCTTTAAGGAATCTCATCTTTATTTCTATTCACGAACACAATTCTAATAACGTACGTCAATCTTTGTGCTATACCATCAATATACACCGTTACATTAAAGTTACAGATGAGTTGTATCCTTTTTTTTTGGTAGATCCTAAACCAAAATTCACTTAGAAAATCAAATATTCTTGTTATTTAAAACACTTTTAGTAGTCACAGAAAATCTGCAATATGGGTGGTGAAATTCGATATTTAACACTGATCCACATGGCGAATCTTCACCAAACACCACTTGGTTACTTTGAGGTTTTGTTTAGTGGAATCACCTTTATATCTAGCTCCGAGACTTGTTATTTCATTTTTTTTTTTGTAAATTATATAACCATACATATTTGAGTAGTTTCAGAAAATTAGCTAAGGCCATGTTATCAATGGATTTTAGACAGTTTTTGACACGGTTTCTTAGACAAACCGAATAAAAAAATAATATTTTTTAAGAACCCCTTTAGGAGAGATTCTTAAATAAGAGATTTAAGAACCCGAGTTCTTCAATGTAGCGCATATGTGTCACGTTAAAATTGATCCGTTTTTTATTTTGATTTTTCAATTTTTTTTTTCATCTGCAAAAAAAAAATATATTAAAAAATTAAATAAGAACCCCCAAAGAAGAATTCAAGGATGTACATGCTCTAAGACTGCCTTACATGCGAATATGATTTGTAGATATGTAGATATGATTTGTAGATATGTCATTAATATATATTTATATAAGAAAAACTCTTTCAATTAAAATAAAGAGAATAGCGACCAAAACTTTGGAAGTTAGAGATGACAGTTATGATTTGTAGATATGTCATTAATATATATTTATAAAAAACTCTTTGAATTAAAATAAAGAGAATAGCGATCAAAACTTTGGAACTTAGATATGACAGTTATGATTTGTAGATATGTCATTAATTTGTATTTAAACAAAAACTCTTTCAATTTAAATAAAGAGAATAGCGACCAAAACTTTGGAACTTAGAGATGACAGTTATGATTTGTAGATATGTCATTAATATATATATATTTATAAAAAAATACTCTTTCAATTAAAATAAAGAGAATAGCGACCAAAACATTGGAAAGAAAATATAAAATAGTTAAACAAAAAGTGAGAATATATTTTTTAGGTCATCGGGTTGGGATGGAAGAAACAAAGACAGACAATAGTGTATATATGGGTTGGGATGGAAGAAATAAATGTAGACAATAGTGTATATATATTTTTAAGGATAATCAAACCACCTGTTACCGAACTATATGATATTCATGCATTTTCATGCATTTAGATATATGTTAAAATTTTGTTTTGGTTTTATTTTGTATTCATTCATGTTTCTTTCTTGTTCTTTGTTGCATTTAAAGTCTATGAGCATTTAGGATTAGGAATTAGCATTTTAGGTTGTTTTTGAAGTGTTCTTGGAGTTTTGTAGGTGCTATTGAGTTTAGGTGTGAGCTTGGAGCAAAGAAATGGAGCTAAGGAGAGAAAAAGGGAGACAAGACAAATCCATCGGCCTATGGTATCGGGATGTTGCAGTCGATGGGAGTTCAAAAGAAGCCACAAGATTACACAAGGAATGTATCGGGAAAGAGTATCGGGATGTTTGGCCCGATACATTTCCACGCCGCTGAATCTTAAATCCGACAGAGAATCTATCGGGTTGGCGTATCGGTTTAACGCGCCCGATAGATTCCTCTGAAATCTATCGGGATGTGGTATCGGGATGTTTTACTCGATAGATTTTCCTGCGAAGACCAAAATAAGACCCATTTATATACGAAATTGCCACTGTCGAGCTCTCCATTATAAATACTTAATTTTGGGTTTCTAAAACCTAAGCTACCAAAGCCTAGTTTTCTCTCTTCTTATGTTTATGATTTAGGATTTGTAAACCTTTGATTTTGAGTTTAATTAAATACTTTGTTATCTTTTGTTAATCTCTTCTTCCTATCTCTTTCACTTCATGATTTGTGAAGAATAATGGTGATTAAGGAGTAGAGCTTTTGTGTTTTGTGGATGAGGTCGATTTAGGTGGTTTAAGTGATAATTAATGATGCTTAGGACTTATTAATGCATGATCCTTCTCTAATTTGGTGTGCTCTATGCTAGATTCTCAAGAGATTGTCAGTCTAGATGTTAGGATGTTTCTTGCCCACAAGGTGTTTGATGAAATATCCCAATGAACTAAATTAGAGGATTTTTATTCTTAGCCTAAGAGATTAGTTGTCTAAGGTGATTACTGGAATTGAGAACTTGTTTGCATTGCATATTTATCTCTTAATCACAAATGAGAATTTGATCTTGATTAGGGATTATACAAAGGGATTAGTGCCAAGAGATTGGATTAGTCTATTGATTAGTATTCTTAGCCTAAGGATTAGCTTTGCTTAAAGGTGTTTGATGGATATTATTGCATGCTTGTCTTATAATTTGCAAATGAGAATTGAATGATTGCATGATTAGGATAGGAGTTATGAACATGAGAATGTGATTAGCTTAATTATGATCATTAGTCTTGTTTAGCAATGTTTGATTGATTGAAGCATCCTTGATTGTCTATAGACCATCTAGTCTCCATAGCCTCATCCTAGGACCCTTCTTTTAGCTTATTTGTCTTCTTTTTTAGTGTTTTGCTTTGTTCTTTCTTGCTTTGTTTGCTTTCTTGATTTGATTTGTCTTTATGTTGTTAGTTTAAACCCTTTCTAGATTTTGCTTAACTTTAGTAGTATCTTGTATTCTTGATTGGCTACTCTTCTTGCCTCCTTGGATTGATATCTCAAATGCTACAATGGCATGTGCATTTGGGTAATTGATTAGGAATCTAAAATTATCCCGCATCAATTTGGCGCCGTTGCCGGGGAGGTGTAGCAATAGCTATTAGGATTAGATTCTACTTTAGACTAAGCTTTTATTTTGTTTTTACTTGTGTGGTTACTAACTCTCTTTTAAGTGTTGGTTCTTTTTGCAAGGCGCAATTGTAAGGAAGAGAGCATGACTTCAGAGATAGCTTCAATGTTGAGGGCTATGTGATAAGTGGATTTTTCGATTCTTGACTATAACAATTCCTGAAATCTACTAAACATGTCATTGTAGTACTTGGGGTTGTCAATCCAAATGGGTAAATTTTAGAACACTAAGAATGAATGCAACTAAATGAGCTAAGCAAAATCAAGTAAAGTGGTTTGATAAAACAATCCTTAGATATTGAAAAGAGATAAACAAAAAAGAAACAAGAAAGAAAGAGCTAAAGAGAATTAAGCAAATGATAAGGATGAATCCTATGATGAGGTTGTGAAGTTTGGATTATCAAGAGCTAATCTATGATGATCATACATTCATACAATGCTAAATATGGCCTAAGATCACAAATATAAGCTAACTCATTTTTATGACATTAACTTCAATGCTAATCAAGTAATCATTAATTTCTCAATTACAAATCACAAGATAAACATGCATTCAATACAATCTCAATAGGCCTTACACATTGCTAATCCTTAGGCTTAGAACATTGAGCTAGACTAATCCAATTCCTTGATATTAATCCCTTTGTCAATTCCCTAATCAAGAACAATCTTCCAATTGTGATTAAGAAACAAACAAGCATGCAAAACAAGTTCATCTAACCAATAAACACCCTAGGCAATCATTTTCATGAGTTAGGAATGTAAATCATCAAATTTGGTTCTTTGGGTTATTTCATCAAACACCTTTCGGACATGAAATTCTTTAAAATCTAGACTAACAAAATTAAATCCAATCTAGCATTGAGAACACCAAATAGATAAGGATCAATCAACATTAAGTCTTAATCATTAAAGAAAATCACTAATCACATCCTAAGAAACCTCATCCCAAGATCCTAAAGTTACTACTCACTAATCAACATTTTTCCAACTAAACCTATAAAGATTAAGTGAGAAAATATGATTAGAGAGATGAAATAAAAAAATAACAAATACTTAATTAAAATAAAAGTTTTCAAATTGTTTAAAATTGAAAAGAGGTGAAAAAATTCATTTAGATCTGTCAAAATAGGTCTAAAACATGTCTCTTTTGTTTTTGGCCCGTAATGGTATTTTTGTAATAAAAAAGAAAATCGAAAACTGTTTCCATCGGCTGAGTCTTCCCGATGAACTGAAGCCGATAGAATCTCTGCGTAAATTGGGTCTTGACGAGGAGCTGGTGTATCGGTTGCGTTTAACCGTTGCATGCATGGCCGATATATTGATTTCTTCACGTAGCATACATATCGGGCCTCTAAGCCCATAGCTGCTCGATTAAAGACTCGTCCAACCTTCGGCATTTTGTCCTGTAGTCGTTTTTGCCCTGTAGTCTTCTTGGATGGGTGGGCTTGGCTTGGCGATGAGGCTTGATGTTGCATGCATGCCAGAAGAGGAACTTCACATGAGGAAGGAGGACAGCTTGGGCCTAAGTTGTTATGTTGCATGGCTGGGGACGTGGACCTCCAATTCTTCATCTCTTAACTCCAATGCCCCTACAAATCAATAAAGAAAAACAATTCCAGAATACTAAAATATGCATTTTCTAACTCTAATGCACAAAAAGTTTCTAAATACCAAAAAAAAACTTAAGAAACTAATATGGTATAATGCAAATGATGCTAAATTATGAACAAAAATTGATGCTAAAAATTCTTAAAATATGCATCTATCACTATGCTAGAATCTCAAGAAAGAGAGATGACTTGGGACCCTACAAGTCATTATGGTTTTGAAAGAACATCCACTTATTAAGGTGATCTTCCAAAAGAGTACTATTCTCATGAGTACCAATATGGATATGGTGATGAATACCAATCTTGGAACATGGAGTATGAGCATGAAGCAACTCACTCTTCTCAAATCTCTTATGATGAAGAACTTCTCAACATGGCAAGGCTGGCATTGGAAGGACAAGAGAGGTACAATGAGAGCTTAAGGATGATCAACAATGATTTTGCTCATTTGCCTCAAGATGCAAATATTGTTGAGCCAACACATGAGGAGAATGCTCAAGTCCAAGATGAGTTCTTGAAAGAAGCTGAAGAGACTATCAAGGAATTTGAAATGCTTCTTGGTTGCACTGTTGGTAAAGACCTTGTGATAAGGTATGATGATGAGGATGAGGAAGGGACAATCATGATTGATTCAACCAATAGCAACAATGAAGGAGTAGGAGAAGTTTTGAGAGATGAGAATGAGCCTTATGAATATGAGTTGGTTGTTGAGTGCAAGGACATAAAGGAAGAGAGCATACAAGATGAGCCCTTAATCATGGAAGAAGAGCCAAAGCAACTAAATCTCAAGAAAGAGCCAATTGGAAGAAATCCTATGGAGAAACAAGATGGTCCTAATGAAGAATCCTTCAAGGAGGATAAAGAAAATGTATCTCCAATGGCTCAACCCTTTCACAACTACCTTGATATAGTCTCCACCATATCACCAAGCTTTCATGATCCAAGGAAGATCCCTCTTGAGGAGATAAGGATGAAAGAGTTTAGGGGGTGGTTCTATGATGAGTATGATCCCGGTGATACAAACTCACGCCACATCCTAACCAAAAAAGAGTGAAGGGATAGTCAAGCTTAGTGACTTAAAACAAGCTCACTTGAGAGGAAATCTCATTTCTATCCTTTTGGGGAGCTTTGGGGTAAATGCAAAGAAGAAGGGAAAGAGTTTTGGGTGCAAAAGGACTTCAATGCTAAATCAAAGGATGAGAAGCTATGCAATCGTCTAAGTTTGGGGGAAGTCTCTTGCCAAGTCAGAGATGCCTCCACCTCCCATTCCTCTACTCTCCAAGTAACACTCCAACCTATGTATATATTTTCTTTCTTTTCTCTTCTTGCATTTGTGTGTTTTCCCGGTCTTTCTTCCTTTCTTTGATCACACAAGGGACTGTGTGATTTAAGTTTGGGGGAAAGACCAATTGCTAATCATGTTTTCTTTGTTCTTATTTTCTCTTTCTCATCCCTTGAGTCTCATGCATTCATATAAGGCATAGAAACACCAAAAAACAAAATCGAAAAAATTTCAAAAAAAATTCAAAAAAAAACATGTAGTTGCATTTGCATTCTAGGATTGAGTCTAGATTATCATGTAGGTTGCATGCATAGGGGAAAATGATGAGTTTGCCTTGTAGAGGGTCACCGAATCAGTTGCTTGTTGCTTTAGTTAATTTCCGAACAAAGGAAAACCCATTACTTGATCTTGAAATTCTGAAACTCCCTATCTTTGTGAAGCTTGCATGATCTTTAGCTCAATTCTGTGATATTGGACTTAATATTGACTTAATTATCTCACTTAGGGGCTTGAAATACAATCTCATGGTCTTTGCTCTGGTTATCTTATCTTTTGCCACTCTTTTGTTAACCCGGACAACCATTGATCTCTTGATCATGGTTCCCTTACCCATTGACCCAAACCTTTCCTTAAAGCCTTAATGATTTGATGAGTGAGGCCTTTTCTTGATAGCTTTGACATGTGCAAAATCTTGAGAGTATCAGGAATGACAAAGGTCATTTCTCATTTTAGCTAGCTCTAAGCACATCAAGAGTCTAGTCTTAGGATTGGAAATAAGTTTGGGGGGAGTGATGAAAGATGTCTTGGGACCAAAAGATCAATGAAAAGAGAAAGAAAAGGGTTCAAAAGAAAAGAAAGTCACTAGGGAATCAAATCAAAGTGAGCAATGAGTGTAAAAGAATAAGTAAGTCCCCTAAAAGTGTTTATCAAAAGAAAAGTCAAGTAAAAAAGAGGTAAAAGAAATGAAAAGTGTGCTCAAGTGTAAAATCAGCTAAAGTTCCCCTGTTGGCAAAAAGAAAAGAAACAAAAGCTATTTGGGTGAGTGATTGTGATGAAAAGAAAAGATCATGAGTTGGGATTGGTGAGTGAATGTTTATCAAAATGGGAAAGTGTAGAAGAAATAATTTAGGAAATGGATAGAACAATGAGGATTGAACTTTGTATGCATCAATTGTTTCCTTTCTTAGATAGATTTTGTGTAATGTCAATTGCTCCTTATTTTGAGAGTTAACCACCCTAAAAACTCTAATAAGCCACCTCAAATAGCCCTTTTTGAACCTAGCCAATTGAGATTGATTGATTGCCCCTTTATGAGAATGCACTTCATCTCTTAATGAATGTAAATGATTGAGTTGTTTGATTGCTTGCATTCTATAGGATCTCAGAAGTTAGAGTAGGGATTGAAAGAGACGGTAATGTGGAAATACATGACTAGATGATATGATTGGAGTAACTTGTAACTTGTTTGAAAGACTTAGAGTCTTGTTGCTTTGTGGTTTTGAGTCCCCATTTTCAAACTCTTCTTCCAAACTTGCTCTTGAGTGTTTTCTTGTGGACAAGCAAGGTTTAAGTTTGGGGGAATTGATATTCATGCATTTTCATGCATTTAGGCATATATTAAATTCTTGTTTTGGTCTCATTTTGCATTCATTCATGTTCCTTTCTTGTTCTTTGTTGCATTTAGAGTCTAGGAGCATTTAGGATTATGAATTAGCATTTTATGTTGTTTTTAGAGTGTTCTTGGAGTTTTGTAGATGCTATGGAGTTTAGGTGTGAGCTTGGAGCAAAGAAATGGAGCTAAGGAGTGAAAAAGGGGAGACAAGACAAATCCATCGGCCTATGGTATCAGGATCTTGCAGTCGATGGGAGTTCAAAAGAAGCCACGAGATTACACATGGAATGTATCGGGAAAGAGTATCGGGATGTTTGGCCCGATACATTTCCACTCCGCTGAAGCTTAAATCCGACAGAGAATCTATCGGGTTGGCGTATCAGTTTAACGCGCCCGATAGATTCCTCTGAGATCTATCTGGATGTGGTATCTGGATGTTTCACCCGATAGATTTTCCTACGAAGACCAAAATCAGACCCATTTATTTACGAAATTGCCACTGTCGAGCTCCCCACTATAAATACTTAATTTTGGGTTTCTAAAACCCTAAGCTACCTAAGCCTAGTTTTCTCTCTTCTTATTTTTATGATTTAGGATTTGTAAACCTTTAATTTTGAGTTTTAATTAAGTACTTTGTTATCTTTTTTTAATCTCTTCTTCCTATCTCTTTCACTTCATGATTTGTGAAGAATAATGGTGATTAAGGAGTAGAGCTTTTGGGTTTTGTGGATGAGGTCGATTTAGGTGGTTTAAGTGATAATTAATGATGCTTAGGACTTATTAATGCATGATCCTTCTCTAATTTGGTGTGCTATATGCTAGATTCTCAAGAGATCGTCAGTCTAGATGTTAGGATGTTTCTTGCCCACAAGGTGTTGATGAAATGTCCGAATGAACTAAATTAGAGGATTTTCATTCTTAGCCTAAGAGATTAGGTGTCTAACGTGATTATTGGAATTGATAACTTGTTTGCATTGCTTGTTTATCTCTTAATCACAAATGAGAATTTGATCTTGATTAGGGATTATACAAAGGGATTAGTGCCAAGAGATTGGATTAATCTATTGATTAGTGTTCTTAGCCTAAGGATTAGCTTTGCTAAAAGGTGTTTGATGGATATTATTGCATGCTTGTCTTGTAATTTGCAAATGAGAATTGAATGATTGCATGATTAGCATAGGAGTTATGAACATGAGAATGTGATTAGCCTAATTATGATCATTAACCTTGTTTAGCAATGTTTGATTGATTGAAGCATCCTTGATTGTCTCTAGACCATCTAGTCTCCATAGCGTCATCTTATGACCATTCTTTTAGTTTATTTGTCTTCTTGTTTAGTGTTTTGCTTTGTTATTTCTTGCTTTGTTTGCTTTCTTGATTTGATTTGTCTTTAGGTTGTTAGTTAAAATCCTTTCTAGATTTTCCTTAGCTTTAGTAGTATCTTGTATTCTTGATTGAATACTCTTCTTGCCTCCTTGGATTGATATCTCAAATGCTACAATGGCATGTGCATTTGGGTAATTGATTAGTGATATATCATGGTTTTTACCGGTTTTAGACCATGATATAAGTGTGTTTAGAGTCTTTTAGTGTTTCTTTAGAGTCTTTTACAGGTGTTATTAGGTATTAGCACGTTTGGAGCGGAATTGGAGTTATTGGAGCTTTTTCGAGCATTTTGGTGCTTTGACCCGAGAGATTGAGTTCACTGTCCAAAACAGAGTAATGCATCGATCGATACACATCATGCATCGATTGACACACGAGAGAGATGGGCCTTTCCTCGGCGGTTAATGAAGAATGAAGAAATTGTAGTTTTGCCCAGAAGTTCCTGATAATTACAAAGAAGCCCCAAGACGTGATTAGCTTATATAATTAGGTTTTTACATCAGTTTTTAGAGGGCTTTCATACTTTGAGTATAGAGTTTTTAGAGCTTGGGGCTGATCTAATCCTGTACTGCTTTCTGCTTTTTGGAGAAGATTTCGAACCCCTTTACTTTTATATTTTCTTTTATGCAATCTATTAATTCATTGATTATGTTTTCATATTCCATGTCTGAGTAGATTCATAGTTAGGTTTAGGGATTCTCATAGGGATTTTATGACTTGCTAGATTTATTTATTTCAGTTAAGGATTCATATCAATAATTGTTCTTCGATCTAAATTGTGCTTAACACTAGTTTCTAACCTGATCACTTAGAATCTAGATCTTAGGTTGTTAAATTGACACGAAGTGTGGTTTAGAATCTGAACTATTTAGGTTGAGCAATAGAATTACTCGCAAAGAAATTTGGTTTAATTGAATTGTGAACATATCAAACTTAATCTTAAAGCTAGTTTAATCTGTTAGGAATTACAAAGAAATTTGGATTTCTGCAATTAGTCTTAGAGAATTCTCACAACGAAAGTTGGTTAATTCTATATCCGTGTTTGAGTTCTAGAACCGTACTTAATTTGATACTGACTGAATGATTTATCTGCTTGTCTGATTTCCTGAGAACTCCCTAGACTTAGCGCTTTTAGTTAATTGCCTACAAACCGATCTTGCTACTGATTTACTTTCCTGCTTTGTTTTTAGTTTCTCACTACATTGCTTTCACCTAGTTTTTACTTGACTGTTCTAAATCTATTGTTGCCGAGAGTCCTTGTGGATTCGATACCCTAAAGTACTACATTCACATCACTGTGCACTTGCAGTTAGAATAGGGATAAAACTCTGACCTATCAATTTTTTGGCGCCGTTGCCGGGGAGTCTTTTGAGTCTTCGATAGATTTGAACTTAGGGTTTAGACTAGGATTTTTATTTTTTTGTTTTGGTTACTAATTTTCTCTGTTTTTCTCTGTCTCAGGTTTGACATTCGCCTAGCATCGATCGTTGTCTCTTATGTGTCGATCGTTACTAAGCGACTGGAGTTAAGTCGATCGTTGCACTCTTAGCATCGATCGTTGCACTGCGATTACAGACGGTTTATGCAAACGCGTGATACCATAAGTAATCCGAATACTAATCTCGTTAATCTTCAACTTGAAGAGCTTGCTAGACTAGAGAGGACTAACAGGAAAGTTCAACGAGCAAGAATGGTTCGAGAACGTCTGATTCTGATACCCGATGCTCAAGGTACCCTAAGGGACCCACAAAACAATCCGTACAATGCTGCTGGGCATAGGATTGATGCTGAAGGGAATGTGATCCCTGAGCCTGAACAAGAGCAAGGCCAAGGACAAGGCCAAGGCCAAGAGGAGAGGCGAATGATTAATCCTCATGTTGCTAATGAGAGGATCTTAGCTGACTATAACCGTCCGGATGAGTTTCATGCTAATCAGTCAGCTCTTGTGCCTCCTGGTTTTGAGAGGAATGACTTCGAGATCAAGACCATCTACTACTCTATTCTGAGGCAGAATGCCTTCCATGGTTTCCCTAATGAGCAGCCAACAGATCATATTGATGAGTTTGAGGACATAGTCACTGGGATGAAGTGTGATGGAGTGAACTATGACTATCTGTTTCTCAAACGCTTCCCCTACTCTCTCGCTGGAGATACTGCTTCCTGGCTGAAACAACTTCCACCTGGGAAGTTTACTACATGGGACGTTGTTAAGAGTGAGTTTCTGAGACACTTCTATTATGATGCTCGCTCTGATCAATCGAGACAGGACATTCTCCCTTTCTCCCAAGGTCCAATAGGGCCTCTTAAGACTGCCTGGATGAGGTTTAAGAAGTACCAACGTGACTGCCCGCATCATGGATTCACTGAGGTAACATTGTTGGGTATTTTCTTTAGAGGTATAGATCTCCCATACCAGACCATGTTGGATAATTCCAGCAATGGAAATTTCAACACTAGGACTCCTGAGCAAGCTAAGCAACTGATAGACAACTTAGTAAGCAGTAATAGCTGCAAGACTGCTGATAGGAGAAGGAAGGAATCTGGTGGGAAGATAAATAATTTGGAGATAGCTGATATTAGGACCAAACTGGACACTGTCGGTAATTTGCTGGCTGGGAAGAAAGCTGTCCATTTTGCTCAAGATGTAGAAGTGATCAATGCTGAAGAAGATGGTCAGGAAGAGGATGTGAACTACATTGAAGGATCTGGTTTCCAAGGAATCAGGTTTGGAGGACAGCAAGGTAATAGGTTCTACAATGGTGGACAGAAGAGTGCTTTCACAAGCAATCAAAACTCTTCTGGCTTTGGACAGAATGCTGGTTTCCAGAAGCCTTTTCAACAAGGTAATCAGAGGACTTATGGATCTTCCTCTTATCAAACACCTCCTGCGGCTAATGCTCATGAGAGCAAGATGGAGTGTATGATGGAGCAGTTGCTGGAAGGATATACTAAGATTGCTGTGGACTGCAACAGGAAGCTAGATGATGTGTATGAGGACCTTAATGGGAAGTTTGAGTTCTTAAGTACTCATGTGAAGCAATTGGACACTCAGGTGAGCCAAATTTCAAGCTCTATTAAGGGAAAGAGTGTCGTGGACACCCACATCAAGGCTTGGTCAGTCTATATCAATGATGGATCATACCAAGGTGAAAATTTCGAGTTAAACACAGCTGAACTGGTGGAAGAAGCTGAAAATTCTGAAATTGAGGAAAATCTCTCGGGTAGAATCTGTGAAAACTTATCTGCATCGATCAATGCACCTATAGCGTCGATCGTTGTATGCCGTGGACAGACAGATTCACTTGAGTCTCATGGCATTGATGCAGAGACGGATCTGGAGCTTATTAGATTATTCCCTGGAGTGTCTGAGATAACTCAACAGAAGATTGATGAGGTCCGACAGATAGGAGAGATTGGTGAAGAGTTGGAAGAAATTCCACCATCTGATGATCCACCTTATCACCCTTGTGTACAGAGATACTTGAAGAAGATGCTGCCAATGGATGAGATGCTGAAAGATTGGGTGATCGTGGTCCCTCAACAGATAAGTGATGTGCTGCTAACTAAGATCCCGAAGAAGCTACCTGATCCTGGGATATTTGTGCTGAGTTGTTCTATTTTTGAGGATGGTTTCAAGCGCTCTCTGTGTGACTTAGGAGCTGCTGGAAGTCTCATGCCATACTCTGTGGCAGAGAAGCTGGGGATGATGGATTTTTCACCCACTAGGACCTCTCTTGTCCTAGCTGATCAGTCAATAAGGATTCCGGAAGGAGTTCTTGAGGACGTCCCATTAAGAGTTGGAAACTACTTGGTTCCGACAGACTTCTTGGTACTTAAGTATGACAGTGAGCAGGATGATGCTTTGATACTAGGAAGACCATTCTTAGCCACAGCTAGAGCAGTGATAGATGTGAGACACAGTCTTGTTGATCTCTATCTGGGAGATGAGCCCCTGCACTTTGAGATGGATATGCTGCGCAAGCCGCATATTGATGGGAAAACCTTCAGGATTGAGGATGGATATGGAGAGCAGATGAGTGAGACTTTGGTTTCAGACCCTGGAGATCATTTTACTCCCTCTTTTCTTGGACTAGCTCACAGTGAGACAGTTATTCTCCGCCTTAGATGAGGAGACTTTTGCAGAGACAATCACAGTCTTTGTTGAAACCTCCATGAGCTTGATCTTGTTCGTCCGGTCAAGCTAATGACCTTAAACAAGCGCTGAGTGGGAGGCAACCCACTGTTAGGTTTTAGTGTTTTTCGTAGTTATTTTTGGTGTTTTTCTTAGGATTTCACGTTTTGATTTTATTTTTGCTAAGTTTTTCGTTATAGAACACTGTCCGGAAATGTGTGACGATCGTTGCCTACATGTGCAATGGTCGTTGCAGGGAAAAATGACGAAGAGATGAAATCGCCTTGTGACGATCGTTGCGGTCCTGTGCAACGGTCGTTGCAAATGATTCAAATTGCATAAAATTAAGGTACGCGTGCTAAACCGGAATCAATTTGGTTCAGCAGCAACGATCGTTGCTCATCTGCAACGGTCGTTGCACACACGATCCAGGTAAGTGCCTTAACCCTTTTTTCTCTTCTCTTCTTCCCCATTTCACCGTCCGTACAACCAAATCCCCTATCCCCTAAATCACTCAAATCTTCACCATTTCCATTGATTCAAAGCTCTAATATCATTGTTTTTTAAACTCTCTTTCCATTTCTAGTACCTATTCGAAGCAATTCCGAGGTAAAGTGTCTCAATTTCATCATTTTCGGATTCAATTTTAGGGTTTGGAAATTTGAGATTTTTAGGCTTTAGGATGGTGAACCGTACTGATATAGACTTAAATTAGGATGATTGAGGATGAATTGTCATGTCTATATGATTTTGGGATGAATTTTGTTACAATTTGAAAGGTTGTTTATCGACTGTGAAGTCGCAATGCAACGACCGTTAGCTGAATCAGCTGCTTAAGACAGACACCTTCACAGAGAGGCCGCTACTTGACCATTTGGACGAGTTTGATACAGTGCTCTACAATGGTTGGTGTGGCATGACTATTAAGCCGACCAAGTTTGCTGACTACTGGACTTGTAGAGAGCTAGGCATCGATGAGCAGGTGCTGACATTGGTTAAGGGCATTGGTCTGGGGACAATGCCTATGCAGCATTATGAGTTGTATCCTGATCTGGTGAGACAGCTGCTGGCCACCTGCAGAGTTATCTATCCTGACCCAGAGAGCAGGAGAGCTTCAAGAGGTTTCTTTACCTTTATGTGCTTAGGAGCCAGGTATCGGATTCCCCTTCCTGATATCTGTCGGATTTATGGATTCAGCGTTGAGCCTGCGCGTATTGGTATGTCTCTTGAGTGGGATGTGCCGGAAGCTCAGTATTTCTGGGACTGTGTTGGCAACGGTCGGTATTGCTCGAGGACGACGAAGCTGATACAGGTTAGGCATCCTGTTCTCAGATATGTCTTGCGCATCTTGGGATGTACTCTGTTGTGCAAAGCTGAAGCCAACAAGATGCGTAAGAATGAGCTGGAGATGCTTTTCATTGGGTTAAGGGAGCAGTTTGCTGAGACTGATTTGAGAGATCCCACCAGAGGACTCAACTTAGGAGCTGTCTTTGCTCATCACTTGTGCTCACTGCAGAAGAAGCCATTCGATGGGAAGGACACTGAGATAGTAGGGAGTCTGCTTACTCCCATTTTCAGGCATTGTAGGATTCCCTTAGAGGGTACAGAGTGTGATGACAGCAAGGAATTCCTTGATTTTACCCACCTGCAGAGTGCTACATGGCTGAAGGAGGGACGTATATGGGTCTATTACGACACCGCTATGAAGCGCGGTATAGATCTTCCTGCTGCTGGTCTGACACAGATTGATACGCTGGCTGCCTTGAGATTCCAGCCTCCTACGCGAGATCAGCGCAGTGTGCCTACGATGGCTCATCCGCTGGGAGAGCCTTCTACACGCCCTTCTTCCTCATCTGCGCCTGCAGCTGCTGCTCCTGCTGATGATATTTGTCCTTATCCTGAGCCTTCGGTACCTTTTGGTGAGATGTCTGAGGGAGAGTGGAGAGAGCGTGAGGATGGTATTCTACGGAGCATCTGGAACTACATGCGTACTGCACTTGCAGGATACAGCCACAGATTCATCAGCCCGGACCTTCACGTCGACGTAGACAACGATCTCCAACTCCCGGTTCTTCGAGCGGTACTGATCGCTATGATGGCATATATGATGAGTGAGAGTTTTGGCATTCTCTAGACATCGGTTCTGTATTTCTGTTTTCATCTTTTCTTTTGCATTTTTCTTTTGATTTTCTTAGGATTCTTATGTTTGGATGATGTTTTTACATTGAGACTATCTGTTGCTTTGATTCTACTTGTTTGCATTGATTTTCAGCTTGCAGGTTTGAAATTTGATGATTTCTCACGGACTAACCTGCTAACTTGCTGACTGTTCTCGGATATCGCAATGAAACGATCGCTGCAATGCGATTTTCGTGTTGTGACGATCGAAACAAAGGACCGTGTCGATCGTTTTACCTGATTCTCCTGGGAGAGCCTTCTACACGCCCTTCTTCCTCATCTGCGCCTGCACCTGCTGCTCCTGCTGATGATATTGGTCATTATCCTGAGCCTTCGGTACCTTTTGGTGAGATGTCTGAGGGAGAGTGGAGAGAGCGTCAGGATGGTATTCTACGGAGCATCTGGAACTACATGCGTACCTGCACTTGCAGGAGACAGCCGCAGATTCATCAGCCCGTACCTTCACGTCGACGTAGACAGCGCTCTCCGACTCCCGGTTCGTCGAGCGGTACTGATCGCTATGATGGCATAGATGACGAGTGAGAGTATTGGCATTCTCTAGACATCGGTTCTGTATTTCTTTTTCACTTTTCTTTTGCATTTTTCTTTTGATTTTCTTAGGATTCTTATGTTTGGATGATGTTTTTACATTGAGACTATCTGTTGCTTTGATTCTACTTGTTTGCATTGATTTTCAGCTTGCAGGTTTGAAATTTGATAAATTTCTCTCGGATATCGCAATGCAACGATCGACACGGTCCTGTGTGTCGATCGTCACAACACGAAAATCGCATTGCAGCGATCGTTGCGGTCCTGAGCAACGATCGACTCATGATGCAAATCGCCTTGCAACGGTCGTTGCATTTATATAACGATCGATGCATGAGCGACAGAGGTAAAATCAGACAGAACTTAACACATCCTTAAACATTTTTCTTTCTTTTACCGATCCTTAGCTTGACACTACTGGGGACAGTGTGTTTCAAGTATGGGGGAGGTGGTACTGACTATTATCTTTCTGTTTTCTTAGAGTCAGTCCGTTTTTCAAAATTTTTTGTTTTATTGAGTCAAAACAAGTTTAAGTAAGAAACAGTGAATTTTTGAGAAGTTAACAACAACTTGCAGGAACTTAAGTAACCACTGGGATGAAGTTGCAGGAACTATCTATGACTATTAGAAAACCCAACACGGATCAACCTACTGAGGACACCCATATCAATTCAGGTATTCAGAGGATCCTTTACTGGCTTCACCCATAATTTGACTTAATTTTCTCACCTAAGGGCTTGGTATACCTTGAGTCGGATTCCTTTGTTAGTTCTGACACAGCCTGTAAACCTGCCCGAGTATGGTTCCTTTCTCCCCTTCCATAAAGTAAAAAAAAAAGAGTAATAAACTGAGGATGAGCTAGTAGCTCCGAAGTGGTCACGGGAGTAGTAGCAAACACTATTACCTCCTGTGATTCATGGAATGTGTCCAAAGTACACCCCTTAACGGGAAGAGCACTGATAAAAAAAAAATGATACCCAATGGGGAAAAATCAGAATGCTAAGGAAGGGAAAAGAGAAGAAAAGGAACCAGAAAAAGATAGTATGGTAGTCTAGAGCTGACAAAGTAAGAATCCATGTGCCCTTTGATCGATAATCCTTAGGTGAGACCGCACTTAATAGCTTATAGAAGTCAGTAGGGTGAATTTGAATTGCTTGGATTGATTGTGGAGTTTACTTAGGACAGTTGCTAAGTGTGGGGGAAGTACATGTTGGTCTTGATGTCTTGCAGGTGATTCTTTCTGTGGCTTACTAAGGGGAATCTGAGTGTTGTTGCTTCTAGGACGAAAAGAGTTTCTGAAAGTTTTCAAACCTCTTCACCATGTTTTAGTTCTCTGTTTTGCTTGAGGGCAAGCAAAGGCTAAGTGTGGGGGAGTTGATATATCATGGTTTTTACCGGTTTTAGACCATGATATAAGTGTGTTTTAGAGTCTTTTAGTGTTTCTTTAGAGTCTTTTACATGTGTTATTAGGTATTAGCACGTTTGGAGCGGAATTGGAGTTATTGGAGCTTTTTGGAGCATTTTGGTGCTTTGACCCGAGAGATTGAGTTCACTGTCCAAAACAGAGTAATGCATCGATCGACACACATTGTGCATCGATCGACACACGAGCGAGATGGGCCTTTCCTCGGCGGTTAATGAAGAATGAAGAAATTGCAGTTTTGCCCAGAAGTTCCTGATAATTACAAAGAAGCCCCAAGACGTGATTAGCTTATATAATTAGGTTTTTACATCTGTTTTTAGACACGCTTTCATACTTTGAGCATAGAGTTTTTAGAGCTTGGTGCTGATCTAATCCTGTACTGCTTTCTGCTTTTTGGAGAAGATTTCGAACCCCTTTACTTTTATATTCTCTTTTATGCAATCTATTAATTCATTGATTATGTTTTCATATTCATGTCTGAGTAGATTCATAGTTAGGTTTAGGGATTCTCATAGGGATTTTATGACTTGCTAGATTTATTTATTTCAGTTAAGGATTCATATCAATAATTGTTCTTCGATCTAAATTGTGCTTAACACTAGTTTCTAACCTGATCACTTAGAATCTAGATCTTAGGTTGTTAAATTGACACGAAGTGTGGTTTAGAATCTGAACTATTTAGGTTGAGCAATTGAATTACTCGCAAAGAAATTTGGTTTAATTGAATTGTGAACATATCGAATTTAATCTTAAAGCTAGTTTAATCTGTTAGGAATTACAAAGAAATTTGGATTTATGCAATTAGTCTTAGAGAATTCTCACAATGAAAGTTGGTTAATTCTATATCCGTGTTTGAGTTCTAGAACCGTACTTAATTTGATCATGACTGAATGATTTATCTGCTTGTCTGATTTCTTGAGAACTCCCTAGACTTAGCGCTTTTAGTTAATTGCCTACAAACCGATCTTGCTACTGATTTACTTTCCTGCTTTGTTTTTAGTTTCTCACTACATTGCTTTCACCTAGTTTTTACTTGACTGTTCTAAATCTATCGTTGCCCAGAGTCCTTGTGGATTCGATACCCTAAAGTACTACATTCACATCTGTTTTTCTCTGTCGCAGGTTTGACATTCGCCTAGTATCGATCATTGTCTCTTTTGTGTCGATTGTTACTAAGCGACTGGAGTTGAATCGATCGTTGCACCTTAGCATCGATCGTTGCACTGCGATTACAGACGGTTTATGCGGACGCGTGATACCAGAAGTAATCCGAATACTAATCTCGTTAATCTCCAACTTGAAGAGCTTGCTAGACTAGAGAGGACTAACAGGAAAGTTCAACGAGCAAGAATGGTTCAAGAACGTCTGATTTTGAGACCTGATGCTCAAGGTACCCCAAGGGACCCACAAAACAATCCGTACAATGCTGCTGGGCATAGGATTGATGCTGAAGGGAATGTGATTCCCGAGCCTGAACAAGAACAAGGACAGGGCCAAGGCCAAGAGGAGAGGCGGATGGTTAACCCTCCTGTTGCTAATGAGAGGACCTTAGCTGACTATAACCTTCCAGATGAGTTTCATGCTAACTGGTCAGCTCTTCTGCCTCCTGGTTTTGAGAGGAATGACTTCAAGATCAAGACCATCTACTACTCTATTCTGAGGCAGAATGCCTTCCATGGTTTCCCTAATGAGCAGCCAATGGATCATATTAATGAGTTTGAGGACATAGTCACTGGGATGAAGTATGATGGAGTGAACTATGACTATCTGTTTCTCAAACTCTTCCCCTACTCTCCCGCTGGAGATGCTGCTGCCTGGCTGAAACAACTTCCACCTGGGAAGTTTACTACATGGGACACTGTTAAGAGTGAGTTTCTGAGACACTTCTATGATGATGCTCGCTCTGATCAGTCGAGACATGACATTCTCACTTTCTCCCAAGGTCCAATAGAGGCTCTTAAGACTACCTGGATGAGGTTTAAGAAGTACCAACGTGACTGCCCGCATCATGGATTCATTGAGGTAACATTATTGGGTATTTTCTTTAGAGGTATAGATCTCCCATACCAGACCGCATTGGATAATTCCAGCAATGGAAATTTCAACACTAGTGTTGGTGCTGGATTTCCCTCCAAGAAATCCGGCCCGTTAACAAATAAGACAAAGGCCCATAGTTATGAGCCCGCTCCAATATCAAGACAGAGAGAGATCGACCGTTGTCCTCTGTTGGGCCTATACGATTGACTTCTTGACAAGGCCCAAGCAATGCCGAAGTGAGAAGCGATCGAGCTCGAGCTCGGCAGGAGACGACATGGAGATAGAGCAATCCGGTCTTCGTCAGTTCAACTGATTGCCGCAAATCTCGGAGATCGTTATGACGGCGAGGCCGAAATATCGGAACAAAAAGATCAAAGTCGAGACTATTTAAAGAAGAAGTGGCGATTTATTCAAGATATTTCAACCCTAACGAAGAACACTTCGACAAGATAGCTCGATCATCATACTTTGTACTCTCTTTTCGATTGTGTTTGTTCTATCTCGACGATCAATCTCAATAAAGTCTTTGATTCATAGGAAACTATACCATTTCTATATCCTAAAGTCCAAATCCACGAATATAAATTCTTAGTGTGAATCACGGATCTCACATTTGGCGCCGACTGTGGGGACTATCTATAGCTTTTCCTGTCTTCAGAATCAGATCTTAGATCCGATAGATCGAGATGAATCCCAACCAATCTGGCTCTCCCAGCGCCACACCACCGGTTGACCACCCTCAAACGTTCGACAACGTTCCTCAGAACACCATCGGGGTAAGAACCATGGGTCAGACCGATGGCGTGTTGACGAGCTCTGCCTCAGTCTCCACGACCTCGGCACCTACCGGCTCAGTCGCCCAAACAACCGCGACGAGCCAGACTCCGACAAATGTTTTGTCAGGAACTAACGATCCGAGCAGAAATTGGGTGTGGATGAGAAACGATTCGATTCCCACCCCTGGAGGCGGATCTGGAACGACCAGACCCAATTCGCCACTGCCCTCTGCTCCACAGAGACAAGGGCCAAATGATCTTGCCGAGATCCGTTCGATGTTAAGCCTATTGGTAGATCGAACGAGAAATAACGAGGCAAGCGCAAGGGCCCAAGAGATCACAAACCGTTCTTTGGCCGCGCAGCTCGATGAACAAGAGCGGCGCCTTAACGCCCATCTTGAAGAGTTCGCCAGCCAAAACCAAGGGGGTAGACCAACACGAACTCCCATGAGTCCTCCACCGCGTACCCGCTTGGACTTCTCCAAAGTAGTAACTCCTCCGGAAGCGTCGGGAAATTTCGATAATACGTCAAATAGCGGCCTCCGCCCTACAATGACCCATATCGCGATACCGACCCCATTCAACTCGAGTTCAATGGTCACAGATCCAACCGGATCAGGAAACCGACCATTACCCGGGCCACCACCTTTCCCGAATAACCCTAATATCCGACCAAGGCAACTAGGAGGCTCTGCTTTTGCCTCGAGCTCGGGACTCCTTAACGGGTCAAATACGGTACAGTTCCGAACGCCCTAGGTCGACCAGACGAGGTCGGTTCCCACGATCGATCTCCTCGACCACGTTTTCCCGGAACAAACGTCGAGTCAGGCACAAGCCCAGTTCACACCCGCAGTGGGCGATGAACACGATATGCTTAGACAATACATCGAGCAGGCTAAGGCTCAGTTCAACAGTCTAAGCTCGAAAGTTCACATGGAAACAAGCGCGGCTCCTGACATCGATCGAGTGATCGAAGAAACGCGATAAACGCCGTTCACAGATCGGATCGCATTCGCGAGGATCCGAGAGATCAAGAAAACTAAGTTTCCGGAATTCTCTGGGAAATCGGACCCGAAAGCCCACATCAGGGCATTCCGACTAGCAATGGCAAGGGTATACCTTACCGATGAGGAGAGAGAGCCGGCTTTCTGCAGGCCTTCGCCGAAAACCTATCAGGCTCCGCCCTAGAATGGTTTGCCGGACTGGAAGAAAGGTCAATTGACAACTTCACCCAGTTCATGACGGCTTTCCTCAAACAATACTCCGTCTTTATCGAGGAAAAGACTACTGAGGCAGCCCTATTTGGCGTCTCTCAAAAACCTGACGAAACACTTCGCTCGTACATCGACCGATTTAAGGAAATAAAATCCAAAATCGTGAACCCACGAGACGAAGTAGCTATAGAAGCACTGAGACGAGGACTATGGTATTCAACCAGATTCCGCGAGGAAATAACAGTCCGCGAACCTCAAACACTCGATGACGCCCTTCATCGCGCATCGGCCTTTGCTCGCCTCGAGGACGAAACCACGGCCTTCAGAGAAAAGCATCGAAAAGAAAAGAACCCATCGGGCTCGCAGAACTCGAACTCGAAAAAGGATTCCCGTAAATCAGGGAACGTCAACGCGGTCGAGAGCCCGAAGAGTTCGAAGAAATTCGAGTTCGACAAAGAAAAATTCTGTGATTTCCACAACAAAAGAGGACACTCAACCGAAGATTGCTATACTCGAGCCAAAGCCGAGGCTCAAAAACGAGAGTCCAAAAGCAAGCAGGACTCCGAAGTCGAGGAGGAAACTCTGCCCGACAAAAAGGAAAACAAACAGGCCAAGGAGTCGAACGCCAAAAAACCTTCTCAGAACAAACGAGAACGATCAAAGGAGCCGGAATCTCCCGAAACACTCCCTCAAGGGTCGCGAAAGCGAGTCAAGTTTATCCTCGGCGAGCTCAGCCTGAGCGGCACTCCGGAAGGTTCGGCGTTATCCCCGCCTCCGGCTCCCGTTAAGAGTTTATGCTCATGAATCAATCTCCCTCGTCTCTGTGGGGGGGGGGGGGGGGGTGGGGGTGTGTACGGCCTATACCCCCTAAACGGATCGACTTCATTTTCGGTGGCTCCAAGCTCTGTCGAGACTCGGTTTCAATCAAAGCCCTTCAAAGAAGAGTCGAGACCGACAAAGGAGGGAAAATCCCAATGTTAGGTCCAGACCACGAAATCACTTTCCACGAAAGCGAGACAAGTAATCTCGACAAACCAGACGACGACGCTCTCCTCGTTTGTCTAGTGGTAGGAGATGTCGAACTCTCAAGAATAATGATCGACACAGGAAGTTCGGTAGATGTCCTCTTTTACGATACATTCAAAAAGATGGATTTCAATGACTCCGAGATCGTGGAAGAAAAGACACCACTGGTAGGTTTCGCTGGCGAAACGACATACTCGATGGGCTCTGTCTTCGCCCCAGTAACCGCTGGAGGAGTTCGAAGAATGACGGAGTTCATCATAGTAGATCGGCCAGCTCCCTATAACGCGATTCTAGGTCGGCCTTGGATATACGACATGAAAGCGGTACCATCGACCTACCATCAATGCGTAAAGTTCCCAACTCCCAAAGGAGTCAAAACTATTTACGGAAGTCAAAAGATTTCCCGTCATTGCTACATGAATGGATACAAGCAGATCGAGAAATCCCCTGCGTAGCAATTACAGAAAGAGGAGGAGCTCGCCACCATGCAAACCAAAAGGTCAGACGACCCAAGTCAGATAGGACCCCCAAAGGATCTCACGACTCAAGTTTGCATAGACGATGCTCATCCCGAAAGACTTGTTGGCATCGGAATCGACCTATCAGAGCCAGTTAAAAATGAACTGGTCTCTTTTATTAAACAGAACGTCGACTCCTTCGCCTGGTCTTCAGCAGACATGAAAGGAATCAATATCGACGTAACCAGCCACGAGCTGAATGTAGACCCAACCTACAAACCGGTAAGACAAAAGCGCCGAAAACTAGGCCCTGAACGAGCCCAAGCCGTCAATGACGAGGTCGATCGGTTATTAAAAATCGGATCAATCAGAGAGGTCAAGTACCCCGACTGGCTTGCGAGTCCCGTAGTGGTTACAAAAAAGAACGGAAAGTGGAGAGTCTGTGTAGATTTCACGGATCTCGACAAAGCATGTCCAAAAGACAGCTTCTCACTCCCGCACATCGACCGAATGGTCGAAGCTACCGCTGGACACCAGCTACTATCTTTTATGGATGCATTCTCGGGGTACAATCAAATATTGATGAATCCCGAGGACCAAGAAAAGACTTCGTTCATAACTGATCGAGGCACGTACTGCTACAAAGTCATGCCCTTCGGACTAAAAAACGCAGGAGCAACTTACCAACGCCTCGTCAACAAGATGTTCTCAGGACTCCTGGGCAAAACCATGGAAGTCTACATCGACGATATGCTGGTCAAATCTTCCAGGTATGAGGATCACATCCCCCAACTAAAAGAATGCTTTACCATTCTCAATAAATACGGGATGAAACTCAACCCAGCAAAGTGCACCTTCGGGGTCCCCTCAGGAGAATTCCTCGGTTACCTAGTGACCGAAAGAGGGATCGAAGCGAACCCCAAACATATCGCGACGTTCATAGAGATGAAATCTCCCAGAACAACGTGAGAAGTCCAGCGCCTGACTGGCAAAATAGCTGCACTGAATCGCTTCATCTCAAGGTCGACCGATAAATGTCTACCCTTCTATCACTTGCTCAAAGCGAACAAAAAGTTCCTCTGGGACGAAAAGTGCAAAAAAGCGTTCACTCAGCTCAAAGCTTACTTGAGCGAACCACCCATACTGGCGAAACCAGTAGAAGGAGAACCCCTCTACCTCTACCTAGCTGTCTCGACGACAGCAGTAAGTGGAGTCCTGGTTCGCGAGGAACAAAACGAGCAACGGCCGGTGTATTACAACAGTAAGACCTTGATCGACGCTGAAACCAGATACCCCGCCATGGAAAAACTCGCCTTAGCGCTAGTAACATCGGCTCGGAAACTCCGACCGTACTTTCAATCGCACTCGATCATAGTGATGACCTCTCAGCCGCTGAGAACCATCCTTCACAGTCCAAGTCAGTCAGGACGATTGGTCAAATGGGCTATCGAACTTAGCGAGTACGACATAGAATACAAAGCTCGAACGTGTCTAAAAGCACAAGTACTGGCAGATTTCGTAATCGATCTCCCCCCGACTATCGAACTCGACCCGACCTCGGCCCAAAGATGGAAACTCTACGTCGATGGAGCTTCTTCGAGGCAAGGATCCGGAGTCGGAGTAAAACTAGTCTCCCCAACGGGCGAAGTACAAGAACAATCGTTCAGACTGGGCTTCGCCGCATCAAATAACGAAGCGGAATACGAAGCGTTAATAGCCTGGCTCAGACTAGCGATAGCAATAGGAGCCCGGGATGTAGACGCCTTCAGCGACTCCCAATTGGTCACGAGCCAATATCATGGCGACTACGAGGCCAAAGACGAACGGATGGAAGCGTACCTACGGGTAGTCCATACGCTCGCCGAACAGATCGAATTCTTCGATCTAACGCGAATCCCACGCGGGGAAAACACCGCAGCCGATGCCCTAGCCGCATTAGCGTCGACATCAGATCCCAACCTCAAAAGGATCATACCGGTCGAAGGGATCGATAAACCGAGCATCGATATAGCCCTGAAAGCTCTGTCCCTGAAGGGGGACGGGCCCGCCATAAAAGACGATGTCAAGCACAAAGAATGTCCCAAGGACACCAGTCGCGACATCATCAAGATCGATGATGACCTCGATCCCAGAAACACCGTGTACGTCGCGAACGTCCCCGACGGACCAATCCAAGCCGCATCCACTAGTCAGGGACCCGAGCCTAACAATGACGAAGATTGGAGAACTCCGATTATTCGATACATTACAAATGGCGAAGTTCCCGACGACAAATGGGAGGCACGAAAGCTCAAAACACAAAGTGCAAGGTACTGCGTCACACAAGGAGAACTCTTTAAAAGGAGTGTCTCTGGACCTTACCTCAAATGCCTTGGAAAAAAGCAAGCCCTAGCCGTGATTACATAAGCACATGACGGATCCTGCGGAAGCCATTCCGGAGGACGAGCATTGGCCGTGCGAATCAAAAGGCAAGGCTACTTCTGGCTAACAATGGCCGCCGAATGCGAGTCCTTCTCCAACAGATGCGACAAGTGCCAAAAGCATGCCCCGATTATCCACCAAGCATCGGAGAAACTTGAAGGATTATGTGTTTTTCCATGGTTCAACTCCCAAATTGCAACCTAGCACATAATCTTAAACAGATCTAGGTTCTTGAAAATGAATCATAAACACAAACCTGGACATTACCTTTGCAGCGGAATTGGTGATGTCGAGATCAACAGAACAGATGAGATACCTGTTCCTCCTTGAGTATCCACACTCTTACAAGCCGGGGTGGCTGCTAGACCGGATGGATCAACAGAGAGTGAGAGAGATTAGAGAGAGAGGGAGGCCACGGCTGCCACTCTCAAAATCGCCAACCAGCATTAGGGTTTCATAACCCATGTTGCAATTTATTAACTCACTAATGGGCCCAAGTTTAATTAATTAAACTAATGGTCCATTAGACTTTTGGGCCCAAGACACAAATCAGACAAAAGCCCATTTGTTGTCTGCCCAACTCTCTGTACAAATACAGTAAATGCCACTGCATCTTACCGTATTAATTCCATCTTAACTTTCCCGTTAGCTATGGTGTGTGACCCTTTGGGATCATACAATACTGGTAATAAGTCCTAAACTTATAGATCAAGAGCGGACTCTAGCAAGCCATCATGATCACCCAGTATTTATGACTTATGTCTGATCTCGACATTTATCATACTTTCTAGAGATAGTACAGTAGATTTCAGGACATTCCCAACAATCTCCCACTTGTACTGGAATCCTACATTCCCTAATCCTTTTGTCTCAATATCTCGATCTGGCATAAGGCAAGATGCGTGTCATCCTTATATAGTCAGACCATGTTCATCGGACCAGATTTGATACTGACAATGCAAACGACTTGGGCAAGTCCGTTTGGGAGTGGCCACTCTCTTACCAGCTATCAAGTCTCCGATTGGCCTAGAGATATTACCTCCGTTAAACGGCAGGGACAAATCCCATCTTGTTCCATCACTATGAACTACACAATTCATAATACACCCAACCAAGGTCCGTATAGCTCCCAGTTACGAAACAGCGTTAGACAATGATCAAAGCGCATCACTTCATGTGCAGCCACATGCATGCGAACTCAGGTCTAAGGACTATACTCTATAGTCGTATATGAGAACCTCTCATGACACAGATATTAATATCTTGTAGAGTTCTCATCAGCGGGCCATGTCCGGTCATATGCTCCCCTACATATACCTATGTGTCGACTTTGATGCCGCGCATCTATGACCCCTCGAAACTTGGTCATAAGTCTCAACACAATCTAGTCTCAAGTGGTTGTTGGTGTTCCAATTCAACAACCTTCGACTATGGACACTATGATTTATGTCATTTCATTAAATATGGGGTTTCAGGATCAAGTCTACTCATGTACTTCGATGGCCCATATATAATGACATGAATCATTTTGGAACGATTATTTATATCACAGTTAAAATAATCCAGAAATCATAGATTTCATAAACATAAAATATTATGTTTACATGAACCTTTCAAAACAACTAAGTAAAGCCCTTTACAAACTTCCACTGAAATTAAGACTACATCTTAGTTTCATTCATCCTACAGCTACAGTCCGCGACTCATGCTTAGGCCTAAGGAGTGGCTTCGTTAATAGATTGGCAACGTTCTCATTCGATGAAACTTGCTGATCTACTTAACACCTCTGTCATTTATCTCACGGAATAGGTTATACCTACCCTCAAGGTGTTTGGACTTCTGATTTGCAGCTAGTCTCATCTATGCTGGGAATCACATCAAGTTCAGTAATGAACTCTTTCTTTCCAAAAAACCTCTTTCGCTGCTTCTCAAGCTGCGAAATGTTCAGCTTAAGTCATGGAGTCAGCAACAGTGCCTTGCACCGCCAGACAGACACAAGATATAGCCGGACTGTGACCAGGAATTATCTTTGTCTATTGGAAACTTGCCTTTCAGACTCTACCGACTTTTAGCACTTCACTTTCTCCGTAAATCAAGAACTTATCCTTAGTATTCCTCAGATACTTTAGGATATTCTTTACGGCAATCCAGTGATTCTTTGCTGGATTTGACTGGTCTTTACTTGTCTTGCTTAACATTAAAGCTACATCAAAACAAGTACGTGTCATGGCATACATGATAGATCCAATTGCCGACGCATATGGAATCCTATCCATGCATTCAAGCTCAGCAGATATCGCAGGACACTGTATCTTGCTTAATGAATTGCCATGTGACATTGGCATAAAACCCTTCTTGGATTGCTGATTACGTGTAGGACATTGTCAATTTAAGAATCCTGACTTTGTCCTACCAGCTCTTTTGGATCTCTATCTTTAGATCCAAAATCCAAGAACATACGTGGCTTTACCCATGTCAATCATAAAACCAACTCCCAAGCCAGTCCTTTACCGACTGCAGCATTGGGACGTTATTTTCGAGAATCAGTATGTCATCGACATACATTATGAGAAATGCAACATCGCTCCCACTTATCTTTTAGTATACGCACAGTTCCACTTCGTTCATGTTCAAGTCAAAACTTTGACTACTTCAACAGAACGACGATTCCAACTCCGATATGTTTGCTTCCATCCATGAATGGATCAATGAAGCTAACTTACACATAGTGTAATTTTTTCGGAGTTCTGGCTCACTTTCGCTTCTTTGAATTTCGCAGGTTCGTCACTTTCAATGATCATCAGATCATGTGAACTTTCAATGATTATCAGGTTCAACTAATGACGAGAAATCACTCTCGGATTAGTGACTGATTCATTCAGATCTGCGAACTTCAGGCTATACAGGTGTAGATTCTACAGAAATCTGTAAATCCATCCGCTGCTCTCCCTCAACAGGTTGAGCAGCCATCTGTATTTCTCGAATTTCTTCGAGTTATACTTTTACTCCCACTGTTCTTCTTGGAAAGTAACTTCCCTTCTTAGAAAACAGAATGGACGTAAAAGGTAACAAGCCTTGGTTTCCCTAGGACAACCAGCGAAGTAGCACAACTACAAATACTCAGTAAAAACGAATTTGGATCGATTCCATTCCACATTTATGTGGTGTCTTTCAACTGATATTGGTGAAACTATTTCAGCGTAAACTTAGATATTTCTAGAGCGTTATTCGTAAAGAATATCATGGAAGATTCGTGTGACTCATCTTTAATCATTTCTAATAAGATCTGATTCTTTCTCACAGAAACACCTCCAGGTTTTCAGGAGAAATGAGCTGTGAAACGAATTCACACTCATTCAGATGATCACACCATCAATGACTTAAGTATTCTCACTCGTGATCTAATCAAGAGTCTCAATACTTCTGTCACTCAGATTCTATACCTCATTTTGGAACTCTTTCGATCATATCAAAGAATTCCGACTTGTGTCTCATCAAATGAACACAGTCATACTCACTGAAGCAATCAGTAGAGACAATGAAGTACGGGAAATTTTCTCTGGCATTACTGCTCATCGGACCACATACATGAGTATGTTCAATGTCCAATAAGCCTTTGGGCCTTTCTCTAGCTCGGCTAAGATGGGCCCTTTTCTTTTGGTCCAGTAAGCAGAATTCAAGTCTCATAAGATATCCATTCAAATGAGCCCAAAAGTCCATAACTATGGGGTTTCTGAATCCGACTTACTCTATTTGACCAAAACATTTACGCCAAGAAAAATCAGGTTTAATTCATCAGATTTAAACCAATTCGGTATTTATGTTATATTTAGGCATTCTTTGGTTTAAGATACAAAACCCATTCCTTGAATAGGGTGCTACAATTAACATTTCATTAAGATCAAAAGAACAAAAACTTGTCTTTATCAAAATGAAAAACATTCAAATTCTTACAAGAAAATGAAAAACAACTCTGCGTAAAGCAGGTACATTGTAGTAATTACTTAATACAAAACCAAGCCTCAAAGGGATCTATAAGTGAAAACCCTACGGCTGAGGTAGCATCCCAAGCTCCTTCCAGACACGCAGTTTCACTTGCCCTTCCTTCAAAGTTCTACTGTTGCCCAGGCTCTGCATATTATAACAAATATCAGTGCCACAACCAGTATCCAATACCTATAAGGTATAACTTGAAGTAATAACATGAATACCTGAGGAAGTAGTCTCATACATCAACTTTAACTCCTCATAATCTTCCATGAATTTAATGCAATTTCTCTTCCAATGCCCAGTCTCTTTACAGTAGCAGCACTTACCAACGCAAGAGGTATCTGACTCGGGCTCAGAAGACACACGCTTGCCATGATTCAAAATCTGGACAACTTTGTCTTCACCCTTGTCAGTATTAGGTTTAGTAAACCTACCCTTCTCCTTCATGAGATTGTACAGGGTACTCTTCACGTTTGGCTCAACTGTCTTGAGCATATCATGCAGTTCAGTCAGCGTCTTCGTTAAGCCTTTCTTGATATAGTTCCTTCTGAACTTATCATAGCTTGACGGCAGTGACTGCAGAATGATCTCAGTTGCCAATTCTTGGCTAACTGGATAATCCAGTTTCCTCAGGTTATCAATGTAACCCATCATTTTACTGACATGAGGACTTACTGGATGATCATTTGGTAGCTTGCAGCTAGTGAGAGATTTAACCAACTGGTATCTCTCCACTCTTACCTGCTCCTGAAATCTCAATTTCAGACTGCTGATCATCTCTATTGGCGACTCCATGTTCTCATATTGCTTCATCAAATCTGAGTCCATGGTAGCCAATATCAGACCACGCACATCTACCGCATCATTATAATGCTTATTCCAAGCATTACGTACTGCATGAGTGGCCTTGGGACCGATCCTCTCGGGGAGAGCTTTCTCAAGGACATAGTCCTTTCTCTCATGCCTGAGGACTAGCCTTAGGTTCCGTGACCAAGTCAAGAAATTTGATCCGTTCAGTTTGTCCATCTCAAGGACAGACCGGATCGAGAAAGTGTTTTGATTGTTTGTGCTAGTCATAACTGAAATTTAGAGATAAATAGAGTTTTAGTTATTTAGTTCATAAAAGAGTAATCTTAATAACTTATAAGAAAACTCGCATTGCATTCAAAATTTCCTTGTTCAACCTCATAAGAATGCAATGATTCCGAGACCCATGTTCAGCTAATTCCAAAGTGGGCCACTGGCCGTCACCCAGAATTAGCTTTACTTGGTAAGCATACACACAGCTAGTTATAACCATATAACTCTCGGTTGTGAATTGAGCCCAAGGCCCAATTCACCAGATGTCTCAAGGCCCGGGACTCCCGATGGCCCAGTCAAGGAAACCAATCTCTTACAGCCAAATAATCACTAAAGTCTGGGACTCCCAATGAAATTAGTGACTATATATTACTTTACTTACGCGAAAACAGACACCTCACACTGTAAGTCATATCTGTAATCGAATAAGCGTTAAGTAGCTGACAAGATTGGAAAGACATCCAAGCTTGATATTGTTTTTGAGGATTTTCAGTTTTATTTCCAAAAATAGAAGATTACTATTTTGGGAAACTTACTTATTTTAGAAACTTTCTAAATTTAGTAACATACTAAAAATAGAAATTTCTAATTTAATATTTTATAAATATTTTCGGGTTGGGTCACAAATTATAGGCCCAATTCTTGGCCCAAGACCATAGAATTCCAGTTGGCCCAATAATTTGACATAACCGAGTCGGTTTATTAATTCTGGTCCAAGACCAAATTAACTATCAAAACCATCGGTTATTTACTAAACCAGACCAGCTCTAAATTATTTGGTCCAACCAAATCAAACTTAGACCAGCCTTCGGTTTAGGTTAAAATTCAATTTTTTGAATTTCAATCCGGTTTAACCAGAAATTAAATAACACCAATTGTATTAAATAATTTCCAGCAAACCGCGATTTGGGTTAACCGCTTGAACCACCAATTAAATTGGATCGGTTCAGTTAAGTCCAAAACCGGGAAGAAACACCTAGTGTTTTAGCCAATTTGACCTAACTTGCGGTTTAAGGCTTTAAACACACGATTAACCGCCAATTAAATGGACCGGTTTAATCGGTGTGGTTTGGGCAACGAACCGCGAAGCTCGGTTTAACCGATTGACTATTCACGGGACGTAATGGTTTGACGGGCCAAACGATCGACCACGGCCCATGAACAACACAATCGATCCACGATCGTTGCGTCCAGCCATGGCCGATCGATCCTTGCCCATCCGTGATCCACGATCACACGGCCACACATACCGATCGATCACATGGCTTACACTCGATCACATTGCCGTGATCCAATGATCCGAGATCATTAGTGCCCTAAGCCATGATTCATTAACCGATCGATACACGCGATTCTCGGCCCATTACCGATCGATCTTTGCACAGCACAAACAATTGTCGGCGACTATGCATCACGATCGCATGAGCATGATCGGCCCATCATCACTCGGCATGTGATGATCCGATCGAATGATCATCGCCGGATCCAGCTTTGCACGCGATCGTCGGCTGCAATGAATCAAAACCGATTCATGCCGAGACCTTGTGCACATGATCCTTGTGGCTCAAGCATGATCGATCAAAGGATCACACGGTCACGCAGCCCCAATGATCATCGATCCAATTGCCCGATCAAACGCTATCGATCGAAAGCGATCGACCAATATCATTAACAGTTGCTTTTGGATCACGGCTACAAGCTTTAAAATTGATCCGAGACCAATTAGATTAGGGTTTTAATTAGTTTAATCATTTTTCTTTCAAAATTGATTCAAAACCTTTAAATCCCATATTAGATCCAAATTACAAGATACCTAATGACCTATGCTCTGATACCACTGAAGGATTATGTGTTTTTCCATGGTTCAATTCCCAAATTGCAACCTAGCACATAATCTTAAACAGATCTAGGTTCTTGAAAATGAATCATAAACACAAACCTGGACATTACCTTTGCAGCGGAATTGGTGATGTCGAGATCAACAGAACAGATGAGATACCTGTTCCTCCTTGAGTATCCACACTCTTACAAGCCGGGGTGGCTGCTAGACCGGATGGATCAACAGAGAGTGAGAGAGATTAGAGAGAGAGGGAGGCCACGGCTGCCACTCTCAAAATCGCCAACCAGCATTAGGGTTTCATAACCCATGTTGCAATTTATTAACTCACTAATGGGCCCAAGTTTAATTAATTAAACTAATGGTCCATTAGACTTTTGGGCCCAAGACACAAATCAGACAAAAGCCCATTTGTTGTCTGCCCAACTCTCTGTACAAATACAGTAAATGCCACTGCATCTTACCGTATTAATTCCATCTTAACTTTCCCGCTAGCTATGGTGTGTGACCCTTTGGGATCATACAATACTGGTAATAAGTCCTAAACTTATAGATCAAGAGCGGACTCTAGCAAGCCATCATGATCACCCAGTATTTATGACTTATGTCTGATCTCGACATTTATCATACTTTCTAGAGATAGTACAGTAGATTTCAGGACATTCCCAACAAAACTCTCCTCTATCTAATCGCCATACCCATTCATGCGATGGGGAATGGACATCGTGGGGCCCCTAGTCGCATCTGGCAAAAAGAAAGCCACACACTTATTGGTAATGACAGACTACTTCACCAAATGGATTGAAGCAGAGTCATACCAAAAGGTCAAAGACGTTCACGTTAAGGAGTTCGTCTGGCGAAACATCGTTTGCCGGCACGGACTACCCCACAAGATCGTCACCGATAACGGTCCCCAGTTCATATCAAACGCCTTTAAGGAGTTCTGCAGAACGTGAAACATAAAGCTGACTTACTCAACGCCACGCTATCCCCAAGGGAATGGGCTAGCAGAAGCGACTAACAAGGCAATCATGAATAGCCTCAAGAAAGGACTCCATGAGTGCAAAACGAGCTGGAGTGATGAACTCCCGGCCGTACTCTGGGCCTACCAGACTACCCCCCGCAAATCCACCGGCGAGACTCCCTTCTCGCTGGCTTACGGAATCGATGCGGTAGTACCAGCCGAAATCCTCGTGTCAAGCATCAGCAAGGAAGAATGCCCACGACAAGAGGAACTTAACAACAAGATGATAACTAACGAGCTCGACCTCGTCGACGAAAGAAGGAACCTCGCATTAGCTCGACTCCAGAATTACCAACAAGCCGCAGCTCGCTACTATGATTCCCGAATCAGAACTCGAAGGTTTCAAGTAGGAGAGCTCATCTTACGGAAAGTGTTCGACCATAAAAAGGAAGAACACGCTGGAAAGTTAGGAGCAAAGTGGGAAGGTCCTTACCAGGTCACCGATGTTGTGAAGGACGGGGTCTACCGACTCAAGTCGGTAGAAACCCAGAAACCTGAACTACGACCTTGGAACATCATCAACCTCAAAAATTACTTCCACTAGGAGTACGACAACATAATCGAACTACGAAATGGCTTGATCCCCTTAAAAGGGTACGTAGGCAGCTCGACTTCGAGCGCAGCTCGAAATCAAGTGATATGAAATTATCCCTTCCAAACGACCTTAAACGGTCCCTTCTAATATAAGTGATATGAAATTGTCTCTTCATAAAAGCGACCTGAAACGGTCCCTCCCAACCAGAACGAACTGAAATAGTCGTCCCCAAATAAGCGACCTGAAACGGTCCCGTCAAACCAGAACGATCCGAAATGATCGTCCCATAATAAGCGACCTAAAACGGTCCCGTCAAACCAGAACGTCTACCGCCCATTAACCTCGACTCGTCGAAATTAATGGGCTGGGGGGCTATTGTTGGTGCTGGATTTCCCTCCAAGAAATCCGGCCCGTTAACAAATAAGACAAAGGCCCATAGTTATGAGCCCGCTCCAATATCAAGACAGAGAGAGATCGACCGTTGTCCTCTGTTGGGCCTATACGATTGACTTCTTGACAAGGCCCAAGCAATGCCGAAGTGAGAAGCGATCGAGCTCGAGCTCGGCAGGAGACGACGTGGAGATAGAGCAACCCAGTCTTCGTCAGTTCAACTGATTGCTGCAAATCTCGGAGATCGTTATGACGGCGAGGCCGAAATATCAGAACAAGAAGATCAAAGTCGAGACTATTTAGAGAAGAAGTGGCGATTCATTCAAGATATTCCAACCCTAACGAAGAACACTTCGACTAGATAGCTCGATCATCATACTTTGTACTCTCTTTTCGATTGTGTTTGTTCTATCTCGACGATCAATCTCAATAAAGTCTTTGATTCATAGGAAACTATACCATTTCTATATCCTAAAGTCCAAATCCACGAATACAAATTCTTAGTGTGAATCCTGGATCTCACAACTAGGACTCCTGAGCAAGCTAAGCAACTGATAGACAACTTAGTAAGCAGTAATAGCTGCAAGACTGCTGATAGGAGAAGGAAGGAATCTGGTGGGAAGATAGATAATTTGGAGATAGCTGATATTATGACCAAATTGGACACTGTCTGTAATTTGCTGGCTGGGAAGAAAGCTGTCCATTTTGCTCAAGATGTAGAAGTGATCAATGCTGAAGAAGATGGTCAGGAAGAGGATGTGAACTACATTGGAGGATCTGGTTTCCAAGGAAACATGTTTGGAGGACAGCAAGGTAATAAGTTCTACAATGGTGGACAGAAGAGTGCTTTCACAAGCAATCAAAACTCTTCTGGCTTTGGACAGAATGCTGGTTTCCAGAAGCCTTTTCAACAAGGTAATCAGAGGACTTATGGATCTTCCTCTTACCAAACACCTCCAGCTGCTAATGCTCATGAGAGCAAGATGGAGAGTATGATGGAGCAGTTGCTGGAATGACAGACTAAGATTGCTGTGGACTGCAACAGGAAGCTAGATGCTGTGTATGAGGACCTTAATGGGAAGTTTGAGTCCTTAAGTACTCATGTGAAGCAATTGGACACTCATGTGAGCCAAATTTCAAGCTCTATTAAGGGAAAGAGTGTCGTGGACACCCACATCAAGGCTTGGTTAGTCTATATCAATGATGGATCATACCAAGGTGAAAATTTCGAGTTAAACACAGCTGAACTGGTGGAAGAAGCTGAAAATTCTGAAATTGAGGAAAATCTCTCGGGTAGAATCTGTGAAAACTTATCTTCATCGATCGATGCACCTATAGCGTCGATCGTTGCATGCCGTGGACAGACATATTCACTTGAGTCTCATGGCATTGATGCAGAGACGGAACTGGAGCTTATTAGATTATTCCCTGGAGTGTCTGAGATAACTCAACAGAAGATTGATGAGGTCCGACAGATAGGAGAGATTGGTGAAGAGTTGGAAGAAATTCCACCATCTGATGATCCACCTTATCACCCTTGTG
Source organism: Orychophragmus violaceus (assembly GCA_030180135.1). Lineage (NCBI taxonomy): Eukaryota > Viridiplantae > Streptophyta > Magnoliopsida > Brassicales > Brassicaceae > Orychophragmus > Orychophragmus violaceus. The sequence continues at coordinate 81,100,629 of CM058232.1, read as the reverse complement.
TGCAGAGATACTTGAAGAAGATGCTGCCAATGGATGAGATGCTGAAAGATTGGGTGATAGTGGTCCCTCAACAGATAAGTGATGTGCTGCTAACTAAGATCCCGAAGAAGCTACCTGATCCTGGGATATTTGTGCTGAGTTGTTTTATTTTTGAGGATGGTTTCAAGCGCTTTCTGTGTGACTTAGGAGCTGCTGGAAGTCTCATGCCATACTCTGTGGCAGAGAAGCTGGGGATGATGGATTTTTCACCCACTAGGACCTCTCTTGTCTTAGCTGATCAGTCAATAAGGATTCCGGAAGGAGTTCTTGAGGACGTCCCATTAAGAGTTGGAAACTACTTGGTTCCGACAGACTTCTTGGTACTTAAGTATGGCAGTGAGCAGGATGATGCTTTGATACTAGGAACACCATTCTTAGCCACAGCTAGAGCAGTGATAGATGTGAGACACAGTCTTGTTGATCTCTATCTGGGAGATGAGCCCTTGCACTTTGAGATGGATATGCTGCGCAAGCCGTAAATTGATGGGCAAACCTTCAGGATTGAGGATGGGTATGGAGAGCAGATGAGTGAGACTTTGGTTTCAGACCCTGGAGATCATTTTACTCCCTCTTTTCTTGGACTAGCTCACAGTGAGACAGATATTCTCCGCCTTGGACGAGGAGACTTTCGCAGAGACAATCACAGTCTCTGTTGAAACCTCCAGGAGCTTGATCTTGTTCGTCCGGTCAAGCTAATGACCTTAAACAAGCGCTGAGTGGGAGGCAACCCACTGTTAGGTTTTAGTGTTTTCTTAGTTATTTTTGGTGTTTTTCTTAGGATTTCACGTTTTGATTTTATTTTTGCTAAGTTTTTCGTTACAGAACACTGTCTGGAAATGTGTGACGATCGTTGCCTACATGTGCAACGGTCGTTGCAGGGAGAAATGACGAAGAGATGAAATCGCCTTGTGACGATCGTTGCGGTCCTGTGCAACGGTCGTTGCAAATGGTTCAAATTGCATAAAATTAAGGTACGCGTGCTAAACCGGAATCAATTTGGTCCAGCAGCAACGATCGTTGCTCATCTGCAACGGTCGTTGCACACACAATCCAGGTAAGTGCCTTAACCCTTTTCTCTCTTCTCTTCTTCCCCATTTCGCCGTCCGTACAACCGAATCCCCTATCCCCTAAATCACTCAAATCTTCACCATTTCCATTGATTCAAAGCTCTAATATCATTGTTTTTTAAACTCTTTATCCATTTCTAGTACCTATTCGAAGCAATTCCGAGGTAAAGTGTCTCAATTTCTTCATTTTCGGATTCAATTTTAGGGTTTGGGAATTTGAGATTTTTAGGATTTAGGATGGTGAACCGTACTGATATAGACTTAAATTAGGATGATTGAGGATGAATTGTCATGTCTATATGATTTTGGGATGAATTTTGTAACGATTTGAAAGGTTGTTTGTCGACTGTGAATCGCAATGCAACGACCGTTAGCTGAATCAGCTGCTTAAGACAGACACCTTCACAAAGAGGCCGCTACCTGACCATTGGGACGAGTTTGATACATTGCTCTATAATGGTTGGTGTGGCATGACGATTAAGCCGACCAAGTTTGCTGACTACTGGACTTGTAGAGAGCTAGGCATCGATGAGCAGGTGCTGACATTGGTTAAGGGCATTGGTCTGGGGACAATGCCTATGCAGCATTATGAGTTGTATCCTGATCTGGTGAGACAGCTGCTGGCCACCTGCAGAGTTATCTATAATGACCCAGAGAGCCGGAGAGCTTCAGGAGGTTTCTTTACCTTTATGTGCTTAGGAGCCAGGTATCGGATTTTCCTTCCTGATATCTGTCGGATTTATGGATTCAGCGTTGAGCCTGCGCGTATTGGTATGTCTCTTGAGTGGGATGTGCCGGAAGCTCAGTATTTCTGGGACTGTGTTGGCAACGGTCGGTATTGCTCGAGGACGACGAAGCTGATACAAGTTAGGCATCCTGTTCTCAGATATGTCTTGCGCATCTTGGGATGTACTCTGTTGTGCAAAGCTGAAGCCAACAAGATGCGTAAGAACAAGCTGGAGATGCTTTTCATTGGGTTAAGGGAGCAGTTTGCTGAGACTGATTTGAGAGATCCAACCAGAGGACTCAACTTAGGAGCTGTCTTTGCTTATCACTTGTGCTCACTGCAGAAGAAGCCATTCGATGGGAAGGACACTGAGACAGTAGGGAGTCTTCTTACTCCAATTTTCAGGCATTGCAGGATTCCCTTAGAGGGTACAGAGTGTGATGACAGCAAGGAATTCCTTGATTTTACCCACCTGCAGAGTGCTACATGGCTGAACGAGGGACGTATATGGGTCTATTACGACACCGCTATGAAGCGCGGTATAGATCTTCCTGCTGCTGGTCTGACACAGATTGATACGCTGTCTGCCTTGAGATTCCAGCCTCCTACGCAAGATCCGCGCAGTGTGCCTACGATGGCTCATCCGCTGGGAGAGCCTTCTACACGCCCTTCTTCCTCATCTGCGCCTGCACCTGCTGCTCCTGCTGATGATATTGGTCCTTATCCTGAGCCTTCGGTACCTTTTGGTGAGATGTATGAGGGAGAGTGGAGAGAGCGTGAGGATGGTATTCTACGGAGCATCTGGAACTGCATGCGTACTGCACTTGCAGGAGACAGCCGCAGATTCATCAGCCTGGACCTTCACGTCGACGTAGACAGCGCTCTCCGACTCCCGGTTCTTCGAGCGGTACTGATCGCTATGATGGCATAGATGATGAGTGAGAGTTTTGGCATTCTCTAGACATCGGTTCTGTATTTCTGTTTTCATCTTTTCTTTTGCATTTTTCTTTTGATTTTCTTAGGATTCTTATGTTTGGATGATGTTTTTACATTGAGACTATCTGTTGCTTTGATTCTACTTGTTTGCATTGATTTTCAGCTTGCAGGTTTGAAATTTGATGATTTCTCACGGACTAACCTGCTAACTTGCTGACTGTTCTCGGATATCGCAATGAAACGATTGCTGCAATGCGATTTTCGTGTTGTGACGATCGACACAAAGGACCGTGTCGATCGTTGCACCTGCTTCTCCTGGGAGAGCCTTCTACACGCCCTTCTTCCTCATCTGCGCCTGCACCTGCTGCTCCTGCTGATGATATTGATCATTATCTTGAGCCTTCGGTACCTTTTGGTGAGATGTCTGAGGGAGAGTGGAGAGAGCGTCAGGATGGTATTCTACGGAGCATCTGGAACTACATGCGTACCTGCACTTGCAGGAGACAGCCGCAGATTCATCAGCCCGTACCTTCTTGTCGACGTAGACAGCGTTGTCCGACTCCCGGTTTTTCGAGCGGTACTGATCGCTATGATGACATAGATGACGAGTGATAGTATTGGCATTCTCTAGACATCGGTTCTGTATTTCTTTTTCACTTTTCTTTTGCATTTTTCTTTTGATTTTCTTAGGATTCTTATGTTTGGATGATGTTTTTACATTGAGACTATCTGTTGCTTTGATTCTACTTGTTTGCATTGATTTTCAGCTTGCAGGTTTAAAATTTGATAATTTCTCACAGACTAACCTGCTAACTTGCTGACTGTTCTCGGATATCTCAATGCAACGATCGACACGGTCCTGTGTGTCGATCGTCACAACACGAAAATTGCATTGCAGCGATCGTTGCAGTCCTGAGCAACGATCGACTCATGATTCAAATCGCCTTGCAACGGTCGTTGCATTTATATAACAATCGATGCATGAGCGACATAGGTAAAATCAGACAGAACTTAACACATCCTTAAACATTTTTCTTTCTTTTACCGATCCTTAGCTTGACACTTCTGGGGACAGTGTGTTTCAAGTGTGGGGGAGGTGGTACTGACTATTATCTTTCTGTTTTCTTAGAGTCAGTCCGTTTTTCAATTTTTTTTTGTTTTATTGAGTCAAAACAAGTTTAAGTAAGAAACAGTGAATTTTTGAGAAGTTAACAACAACTTGCAGGAACATAAGTAACCACTGGGATGAAGTTGCAGGAACTATCTATGACTATTAGAAAACCCAACACGGATCAACCTACTGAGGACACCCATATATATTCAGGTATTCAGAGGATCCTTTACTGGCTTCACCCATAATTTGACTTAATTTTGTCACCTAAGGGCTTGGTATACCTTGAGTCGGATTCCTTTGTTAGTTCTGACACAGCCTGTAAACCTGCCCGAGTATGGTTCCTTTCTCCCCTTCCATAAAGTAAAAAAAAAAAGAGAGTAATAAACTGAGGATGAGCTAGTAGCTCCGAAGTGGTCACGGGAGTAGTAGCAAACACTATTACCTCCTGTGCATTCATGGAATGTGTCCAAAGTACACCCCTTAACGGGAAGAGCACTGATAAAAAAAAATAAAATGACACCCAATGGAGAAAAATCAGAATGCTAAGGAAGGGAAAAGAGAAGAAAATGAACCAGAAAAAGATAGTATGGTAGTCTAGAGCTGACAAAGTAAGAATCCATGTGCCTTTTGATCGATAATCCTTAGGTGAGACCACACTTAATAGCTTATAGAAGTCAGTAGGGTGAATTTGAATTGCTTGGATTGATTGTGGAGTTTACTTAGGACAGTTGCTAAGTGTGGGGGAAGTACATGTTGGTCTTGATGTCTTGCAGGTGATTCTTTCTGTGGCTTACTAAGGGGAATCTGAGTGTTGTTGCTTCTAGGACAAAAAGAGTTTCTGAAAGTTTTCAAACCTCTTCACCATGTTTTAGTTCTCTATTTGCTTGAGGGCAAGCAAAGGCTAAGTGTGGGGGAGTTGATATATCTTGGTTTTACCGGTTTTAGACCATGATATAAGTGTGTTTTAGAGTCTTTTAGTGTTTCTTTAGAGTCTTTTACATGTGTTATTAGGTATTAGCACGTTTGGAGCGGAATTGGAGTTATTGGAGCTTTTTGGAGCATTTTGGTGCTTTGACCCGAGAGATTGAGTTCACTGTCCAAAACAGAGTAATGCATCGATCGACACACATTGTTCATCGAACGACACACGAGCGAGATGGGCCTTTCCTCGGCGGTTAATGAAGAATGAAGAAATTGCAGTTTTGCCCAGAAGTTCCTGATAATTACAAAGAAGCCCCAAGACGTGATTAGCTTATATAATTAGGTTTTTACATCAGTTTTTAGATACGCTTTCATACTTTGAGCATAGAGTTTTTAGAGCTTGGGGCTGATCTAATCCTGTACTGCTTTCTGCTTTTTGGAGAAGATTTCGAACCCCTTTACTTTTATATTCTCTTTTATGCAATCTATTAATTCATTGATTATGTCTTCATATTCCATATCTGAGTAGATTCATAGTTAGGTTTAGGGATTCTCATAGGGATTTTATGACTTGCTAGATTTATTTATTTCAGTTAAGGATTCATATCAATAATTGTTCTTCGATCTAAATTGTGCTTAACACTAGTTTCTAACCTTATCACTTAGAATCTAGATCTTAGGTTGTTAAATTGACACGAAAGTGTGGTTTAGAATCTGAACTATTTAGGTTGAGAAATTGAATTACTCGCAAACAAATTTCGTTTAATTGAATTGTGAACATATGAAACTTAATCTTAAAGCTAGTTTAATATGTTAGGAATTACAAAGAAATTTGGATTTCTGCAATTACGCTTAGAGAATTCTCACAACGAAAGTTGGTTAATTCTATATCCGTGTTTGAGTTCTAGAACCGTACTTAATTTATCATGACTGAATGATTTATCTGCTTGTTTGATTTCATGAGAACTCCCTAGACTTAGCGCTTTTAGTTAATTGCCTACAAACCGATCTTGCTACTGATTTACTTTCCTGCTTTGTTTTTAGTTTCTCACTACATTGCTTTCACCTATTTTTTACTTGACTGTTCTAAATCTATCGTTGCCCAGAGTCCTTGTGGATTCGATACCCTAAAGTACTACATTCACATCACTGTGCACTTGCAGTTAGAATAGGGATAAAACTCTGACCTATCAATTAGGAATCTAAAATTATCCCGCATCACTATAGTATATAGGGTAATGTGATTCTATATGCACAAAAGCCTTCATAATTAGGCGTCGTGAATAGTTATGCGCGTGCTCGTAAGACTAGTGTGCGTAATTACGCATGTAACCCTCACAAGAATATTGAACTGATGACGAGCCTAGAGTTTGTAGTTCAGACTAGACTTTGCGTGTGTCAGACAATTTTGAAATCTGAATTTTCCTATTTCAGATTTGAAATCAATGTGTTGCATAAAAAGCGTTGTCCCTTAAATCTAAATTATTATTGGAAACAATTTATGGTCTTAAATCCTCAACGTATGATCTCCTTTGCTCACAAATATTTACATGCGTATCTTACTCACCATCGCTTTCGTTCGATCCATTTCTTCTTCGGTTTTACTGTCCTCGTCTAGTTAGTGATCGGTAAGTTTGCTCCGTAGTCATATAATGTTGAGTCATTCTCTATTTTCTCTCCTTCCTCAATATATGACATGTTTCTTTTCTTCACAGAACTAGTCATGTCGGAGATTGAGCTTCCCAGTCGCCTAATTGCTGTCGGTGAGGAACTTTGGGGAGATAGGGTAAACGGTATCAAAAAACCGAGATCATAAAAGTTTTGGCCGATGCTCTCACTGAGAAAGAGATGACATTTATGCGATCGTCTTCTTTTTCAAAACTGTTTGACATTCCTGCTCTTCCAGCGTGGTCAGGGAGCTTTGGACTATTTCTCATGTCTAAGCAACTAATCATCCTCAAAGACAACGAGATGTGGATTTTATTTGCTGGATCTCCTATCAGATTTTCGCTCTGGGAGTTCAAGATAGTCACCGGCCTTCCATGTGGGAAGTTACCAGCCGCCGAGAAGAAGAAGAGGAAAGCCAAAGGGAAATCTGTCGAGGAAGAGTCCTATTTCAAAACTCTGTTTGGTAATGACAAAGACGATGTCACAGTTGATAAGGTACTTTTAATGTAGAAGGAGAAGATAGTTACAGATGGGGGTATGAGGCTTCGTTTAGCGTGTTTGGTTTTGGTCGACGGTATCCTTGTTCCTACAACCCACTTTCCTAAGTGCAAGGTCTTAGTTGAACATGCAAAAATGGTTGAGAATTTGAGCTCATTCCTCTCCTACCCATGGGGAAGGGTTTCCTTCGATATGATTATGAATTCTGTTAAAGAGAGGGATGTAAAGAGCCTTGCAACTTCAAATGCTGTTGTGCAGGGATTCTTTCAGGCGCTACAGATGGTTGTCATTGATGCCGTTCCAGAACTTCATAAAGGGTTATCTATGTCAGCATACCAGCCTCCTGTTGCGTCTGTAGTGGGCGTTATCCAAACCAAACGCCCACTCTGTCCCTTCAATGTCAATTATGCAAGAGTTGTTGATCAAGAATGCAAGGTATGATTCATAAAATATGATAGTTATTTGTTTTTGTGTTTTTATGATTTGAGGATATAAATGATGTGCTTCTGTCCTATGTTACCTCTCATTTACAATCGTAGGCGCTTACACAAGTTATTTGTATGTGTTAATAATGTTTCATTATTAGATGCTAACCATGTTTCAATATTTGTTCATCTGGTATCAGTTTTATTGTTTTTGTAGCTGATCACATTAGTTTACAACTATTCAATAGTGAGTAGCTGCTAACAATGATATCTGATGCCCTCCTGTGTGTGTTACTAATTAAGTATTTTAAGCGCCAACATCATTTTCAAACAACCAAGACGCTAACGTTGTTTAGGTGTTAGCTGCTAATACTTGATTCTGGTATGTGTTATTGATAGGTCAAGAATTATCCCTATTCTAACTGCAAGTGCACAGAAGTGACAATCGTAGTATGAAGGGTATCGAATCCACAGAGACTCTAGTTTCACGCGATAGACTATATGTAATCGAATTAAGCTAAGCAAATAGATTGAAAGCAGTAAACAAGCAAGTAATTTAAAGAGAGGTGTAAGCAATTAACGAAGGCATCAGGTTCAGGGAAGTTCTCAGGAAATCAAGGAATCAGATCAACCAATCGACATGATTCAAATATCAATGTTCTAGAACTAGAATCACAGAAATATAGCAAACCAACTCTCGCTGTGAATACTAACTATGTCTAACAACCTAAAAAGCCAACTCTCGTTGCGAATCCTAGAATTCTAAACATGCATTTAATTCAAGTTCGTTCGTTCACAAATTCCCTAAACCAAATCTCTTTGCGAATAGGTTATTTGCTCAGCTAGGTTCTTTTCTAATCAATTAACCAACTCTCGCTGCGCTAATCAATCTTATATCAGTAATCTAAGTAGCTAATTCAGATTAAAGCATTAAGAACAACCTAGATGAAGAACTAGATGTTATGAATCCAAATTAATCAATTAAACTAACAATCCATGAAATCCTTAACGAGAATCCCTAAACCTAACATGGAGATCTACTCAGACATGGCAATTGAAGCAACATACATGATGATAGAAAACCAAATAACATAAAAGAGATATAAAAACTGGGGTTCGAAATCTCTTCTCTCTCGAGTACAAGATCAGCCCCAAAACTCAATTCTGATAAAACCTAGCGTATCAAAAGCATAGCCTAACAAGTGGCTGAAAAACTAATTAAATATTCTAAAACACGAATTGGGTCTTCTTTGTAAATATGATAAACTTCTGGGCCTTTCTGTAAATCTTCAAAAGACATTAACTCGCAAGAATATGTCTGTCCACGATCAGTGTCGATCGACACTAAGGTCTGTGTCGATCGACACTCACTCTAAGTGTTGACTCTGACTTCTTCTTTTCTGCACAGATTCCTAATAGGCTCCAAGATGCACCAATATCTTCAAATAAGCTCCAAACGTGCATAAACCTGTAGAGGACACAAAAGACTACAAAACACCTAAAAGACTTTAAGTAAAGACTTATATCATGGCGTGAAAACCAGTAAAAACCATGATATATAACTCCCCACACTTAGCCTTTGCTTGCCCTCAAGCAAACATAGAACTAAGAATAGAGAAAGAAGTTTGAAAACACAGAAACTCATTTCGTCCTAAGAACATCACATTCACGATCACTTAGTAAGCCACATAAAAACATTCCTGCAGAGATCAAGACCACAATGTACTTCCCCCACACTTAGCAATTATCCCAAGTAAACTCCACAATCAAGACATGATATCCAAATTCACCACACTAACCTCTGTATATAATTAAGTGCGGTCTCACAAAGGGAGTATCGATCAGAGGACACATGGACTCAACTCAGTCAGTACTTGACCACTCAACTGCCAACTTCTGGTTCCTTCTTTTCCCTTTCTTCCTTAGCAACTGATTTTTCCCCACTGGGTATCATTTTATTTTTTCTATCAGTGCTCTTCCTTTTTTATTCGGGGTGTTACTTTGGACATCTTTCCATGGATGCACAGGAGGTAATAGGGGTCTCTACCACTCCCGTGACCATTTCGAAGCTACTAGCTCATCCGCAGTTTATTTCTTTTTACTTTCAAAGGAGGGGAAAGATGGAACCATAATCAGACATGATTACAAGCTGTGTCAAGAACATCAGAGGAATCCGATCCAGAGATACCAAGCCCCTAAGCGAGAAAATTAAGTCAAGATTAGAGGTGAAGTTAGTAGTGGATCCTCTGAATACCTGAGAAGATATGGGGGTCCTTGGTAGGTTGATCCGTGTGTGGTTTTCTAACAGTCATAGAGCCACTGCATGTCTGTCCATTGGTCACTTAGTTCCTGTTCCAGCAAAAATTTCCTCGGAAAATCATAGTTTCATACACATTTTGACTCAATAAAACAATTTTGAAAACCAAAGAAACCAAGGACTGACACTAAGAAAAAAGAACATGATGTCAGTAACCACCTCCCCCACACTTAAACAACATTGTCCCCAGTGTTATCGCAGCTTGGGCTCGGGAGAACAAGGTATAACCAGCGAAAATTTCCTCGGAAAATCAGAAACCTTACCTGCTAGCGTGGTTGGTGTCGACCGACACACATCCAATGTCGAACGACACAAGGCTTTGGTCGATACAGATCTGATCCGAATCGAGCGTCCTCGAATATGGTCCGTGTTTTCGAGTTTGGTGTCGACCGACATTAGTTCGGTGTCGATCGACACTGCTGTCTGCAATCCTGTTCATCACGTTCGGAAACACCAAAAACCAGAAAAATCAAAGAAACAAAACCAAATATCAAAAAGAAAAGAAAAACTGACCCAACAGTGGGTTGCCTCCCACTTAGCGCTTGTTTTTAGTCATTAGCTTGACTATGGGTAGGAGATTAGGCTCTTGGGTGGTTCGACAGAGGCCGTGAGTGCCTCTGCGAAAGTCTTCTCATCCAAGGAGGTGTGTAAGCGGTATCAGCATGCGAACATCCAAGGAACGAGGGAATAAATCCAGGGTGGGAGCGTAGTGTGGGTGGGATAGAGCGTTTCCCTGCATTCACAACAATTAAGTTAGGAGGATTAAGTTTAGAGGATGCATACCTTCGCTTTGGTGGATGTATGATGTTTGGAGTTTTCTGCTTATGAGCAGTTGCAGGCTCTGAACCATCTTCTCTTCTCCAATAACAGACATTGTAGCCTCACTAATCTGAAATTCTTGATCTAGCTGAACACTGAAGGCTTGACCATCAATTGTGGGTTTTCGCAGCTTATCCATCTTGAAATGTAGAGGCTCATCTCCCAGGTGGAGATCAATCAGGCCATGCCTCACATCAATCACTGCTCCAGCTGTAGCTAAGAAGGATCTGCCAAGTAGTAAAGGATCATCTGGTTCCATATCATATTCCAACTCGGAAAGGGATGTCCTCAAGAACTCCTTATGGAATCCTCTTCGATCGATCGGCTAGGATTAGAGAGATCCTAGTCTGCTGGAAGTTTGTCAATCCCAATCTCTCAGCCATAGAGTATGGCATGAGATTCACACTAGATCCAAAGTCACATAAGGAGTGCTTGAAGCTGTTCTCGAAGATAGAGCAATCTAGCGCAAAGGCTTCTGGATCTGGAAGCTTCTTTGGAATCTGATTCAGTAGTACAGAACTGACTCGCTTAGATACACTCATCACCCCTTCTTTCAAATCTCCATCAATAGAGATCATCTTCTTCGCATATCTCTGCACATAAGGGTGAACTCACGAGGCATCAGTTGGTGGAGTTTCATTCAGCTCCTTATCCATAACCACCATGCATTTGACCACATTCTGCTCATGTTTAGACCTCATGGGAACTCTGGGGAACGGTTTGTAGACCTTCTCCTGAGCAAAAACATCAGATTTGGACGAAATTGGGTCTGCCCGACTGTAGTGTCGACCGACGCAGAAGTGGTGTCGGTCGACACTAAGTGATGTCAACCCTTCAATGTCGGTGATGATAGACTTTTTGTAGTTCTAGATCAATTCCTCAAGTCTACTCATGTCATTATAGTACTTAAGGTATCAATCCAGGGAGGCAAGAAGAACAACCAATCAAGAATGCAAGAAACTACTCAAGCTAAGCAGATCAAATAAAAGGGGTTTATCTAACAACCTAAATAATCTAGAAAGGAAATAAATCAAGAAAGAAACAAAGCAAAACTCTAAACAAGAAGAAAATAAGATAAAAGAGGGTCCTAGGATGAGGCTATGAAGACTAGGTGGTTTAGAGACAATCAATGATGCTTCAATCAATCAAACAATGCTAAACAAGGCTATTGATCATAATTAAGCTAATTACATTCTCATGTTCATAACTTCTATGCTAATCATGCAATCATTCAATTCTCATTTGCAAATTACAAGACAAGCATGCATTAATATCCATCAAATACCTTTTAGCAAGCTAATCCTTAGGCTAAGAACACTAATCATTAGACTAATCCAATCTCTTGGCACTAATCCCTTTGTCTAATTCCTAATCAAGATCAAATTATCATTTGTGATTAAGATTCAAACAAGCATTAATTTCAAGTTCTCATTACCAATAATCACCTTAGACATCTAATCTCTTAGGCTAAGATGTGAAAATCCTCTAAAGAGTTCATTCAAGCATTTTATCGAACACCTTTCGGGCTTGAAAAAGCCTAACATCTAGATTCAACAATTCCTTGCAACCTAGCATAGAGATCAACTAATTAGAGAAGGATCATTCATAAATAAGTCCTAAACATCACTAATCATCACATAAACCATCTAAATTAACCTCATCCATAAAACTCCAAAACTCTACTCCCTAATCATAAGAGAGATATGAGAAATCATAGATTAAGAGAGATAGAAAGAAGAGATTAACAAAAGATAACAACGTACTTAATTAAAACTCAAAATCAAAGGTTTACAAATCCTAAATCATAAACATAAGAAGAGAGAAAACTAGGCTTAGGTAGCTTAGGGTTTTTAATCCCCCAAAATGAGTATTTATAGTTGGGAGCCATGCAGTGGCATTTTCGTAAATAAAGCTGTCTGAAAATTGTCTTCACAGGAAATTGTATCGGCCTGTCAGGCCGATACGTTGCCCGATACGAATATTGTATCGGCCTGATACGCTGGCCGATACGAACTCCCTGTTTTTTTTTTGGTTTTTGGCCGAGGAGATGTATCGGCCTGTTAGGCCGATACGCTGGCCGATACGAATTCCCTGTTTTTTCTCCTCTTCATCCTTTGAGCTCCATTCTTCATCCCTTGAGGTCCTCTTTTGCTCCTTAGCCACACCTAAACTCCAAGGCACCTGAAAAACACCAAGAACACTCCAAATGCAAGCCTAAAGTGCCTACTCCTAATCCTAGATACCTCTAAACTCTAGATGCAACAATGATCCACAAAATGGTACGAATGATGGTGAAATAAAGTTAAAACAAGAACTATATACAAGTCTAAATGCATGAAAATGTATTAATATCAATTCCCCCAAACTTAAACCTTGCTTGTCCACAAGCAAGCATAAGACAATCGAAAGAAGTTGGGGAAAAGGTTTGAAGGCGGGAGCTCATATCCAAAGGTTTACTCGAGATCAACAAGTTTCAATTCAATACTATACAACTAAGGCGCAACCGAGTTAAGTCTACTCCAAGGATGTAGCCATACTCATCAAGACAATACTCTTAGCTTAATCCTCAACCTACACAAGCATTCAAATCCACTAGCCCCTTAATCATTCATTAGATTTTCAAGTGAATCCTATTCAAAACAATGCGATTAAACTCATTTGGCAAGGGACAAGGTTTTGAGATTAAAGTGATCTCAATCAAAAGAGGGGATTCTCCAAATGCATAAAGGTTCTCTCATGAAGAAGTTGAATGAGCTATAGTAAAAGGCTAAGAGTTAGAGGCAATTGGTGCATACTAGGTTGATTTCCATCTACCCATGCCCCAATAGCTTCTTCTCCTAGTCTAACCCACCTAAATGAAGTCTACCCTTTGATCAAGGCCATTTTTGCCTTATCCCTCTTTCTCAATCAAACACTTTCCAATCAAACTCCCCAAGGATCATTCAAAACCTTTCAAAACAATGTCAATTCTTTTCTTTTAACTTAGCTCAGATCTTTTTTTCTTTTCAAATGTCTCTTTTCATAAACTTTCTTCTTTCTTTAAGGTGAGCCTTTGGCTTCTTTTCAATTCAAAACTTGAAACACTTTTCTTTTTAAAACACATAAGAGCTTTTCTTTTAAACACTTTTACCAACAAATTCATGATCCCATTCCAAAATCCCTTTTTATTCTTTCCTTTCTTTACTCTCTTTTTCCTTTCCCAACTCTTCCCCCAAACTTTGATCCTAGCCTATTGCAAAGCCAAAGATGTTGAGCTTGCATCTACAAGGAAATTTCCCCTAGTCGCCTCATACTCAACACTTTTTACCTAGCTCATTCCAAGTAGGCCTACCACACAAAATAGTGTTTGTGGCTTGAAAGAAGGGTGGTGAAAGGTATGGAAGACTATTTGAGCAAGTAGAGATGGGTAGAAAGGATAAGAATGCTCAAATATTTTAGGGTATCCATGAGTTTAATACACAATCAAGAATAGGATAATTTAGATGATTCATTTAAGGTTCTCGCTAGATGGACTAGTTTCAAATCACAGCAAGTTTCAGCATTAAATCAAGTTTCAAAGCAAGCAATCAAAGCAGGGTTCGTTCTAACTTTCATGCTTTACTCGGGTTACTGATAGGGTCTAGTTTTAATCCTATTCTACTGCAAGTGCACAATTAAGTGATTGTAGCATATAGGGTATCGAATCCACAAAGACTCTGGTCTCGATAGATAAAGAACCGTAGGAATTTAAACTAAGAAGAAAGCAAATTGTAGTAAACTAAATAGCAAAGCAAGAAAGTAAACAAGTAGCAGGTTGTTGGTGGTGAAAGTAGTTAATTAAAGGCGCTAAGTCTAGGGCGTTCTCGGGAAATCAGACAAGCAGACAAATCAATCAGTCAGGATCTAATTAAGCACAGTTCTACAACTCAAATCACGGATATAGAATTAACCAAATCTCTTTGCGAGAATTCTCTAAGTCTAAGTGCAGTAATCCAATTCTCTTTGCAATTACTAACAGATTAAACCAGCATTAATTTCAAGTTCGATATGTTCACAATTAAACTAAACCAAATCTCTTTGCGAATAATTTAATTGCTCAACCTAAATAGTTCAGATTCTAAACCACACTCTCGTGTCGTATTTAGCAACCTAAGATCTAGATTCTAATTGATCAGGTTAGAACTAGCATTAAACTCAATTTAGATCGAAGAACATTCTATTCATGTGAATCCTTAACTGAATTAAACAAGTCTAGCAAGTCATGAAATCCTTAATGAGAAACCCTAAACCTAACTATGAATCTACTCAGACATGATTAATGAAACAGAAATCATAGAATTAATAGATTGCATAAAAGAGATTAAATAAATAAAGGGGTTCGAAATCTTCTCCAAAATAAAGTGAAGACATGATCAGATCAGCCCCAATAGCTCTACAAACTCTATGCTCTTAATTATGAAAGTGTATCTAAAATAAACACCAAAATCTTAATTATATAGGCATAATCTCGGCTGGGGCTTTTTTTTGTAAATACTGGAAACTTCTGGGCCAAAGTGCAAAATCTTCATTCTTCATTAAACCGCCAAATCGGCCCATCTCGCTAGTGTGTCGATCGACACCAAAGGTGTGTCGATCGATGCATGATCTCAAAATCGGACAGTGAGCTCAATCTCTCGGCCAAGCACTCAAAAAATCCCCAAAATGCTCCAATATCTCCAATTCTGCTCCAAACCTGATTATACCTGTTAAAGACTCTAAAAGAACACAAAAGAACACTAAAACACAATTATATCATGGCATAAAACCGGTAAAAACCATGATATATCAACTCCCCCACACTTAGCCTTTGCTTGCCCTCAAGCAAAACAGAGAACTAGAATGTAGTGAAGAGGTTTGAAAACTCTTCAAAAACTCTTTTCATCTTAGAAGCAGCAACACTCAGATTCCCCTTAGTAAACTACATGAAAGAATCAACCTGCAGACATCAATACAAACATATACTTCCCCCACACTTAGCAACTGTCCTAAGTAAACTCCACAATCACATTCACGCATTCAAATTCACCCTACTGACTTCTGCAAGTATTTAAGTGCGGTCTCACCTAAGGAGTATCGATCAAAGGCACATGGACTCTTACCTTATCAGCTCTAGACCACCATACTATCTTTCTCTAGTCCCTTTCTTCTCTTTTCCCTTCCTTAGCATTCTGATTTTTCCCCATTGGGTATCATTTTTTTTTTTTATCAGTGCTCTTCCCGTTAAGGGGTGTACTTTGGACACATTCCATGGATGCACAGGATATGAAAGTTGTAGCTACCATTCCCATGACCACTTCGGAGTTACTAACTCATCCTCAGTTTATTATCTTTTTTTTTTTTTTTTATGGAAGGGGAGAAGGGAACTAAATAGGACATGTTTACAGGCTGTTGATAGGTCGAGTTTTAATCCCTATACTAACTGCAAGTGCACAGCAATGTCAATGTAGTATATAGGGTTATCGAATCCACATGGACTCTGGTATTCAATAGATTCAGAACGGAAGAGATTAATACTAGGAAGAAAGAAAATTGTTGTAAAGTAAATAGCAAGGCGAGAAAGTAAATCAGTAGCAGGAATTTGTTGTGAAAGCAATAAACTAAAAGCGCTAAGTCTAGGGAATTCTCAGGAAATCAGACAAGCAGACAAGTTAATCAGTCAGGATCTAATTAAACACAGTTCTAGAACTCAAATCACAGAATTAGAATTAACCAAATCTCTTTGCGAAAATCCTCTAAGCCTAAGTGCAGTAATCCAAATCCCTTTGCAATTACTAACAGATTAAACCAGCATTAATTTCAAGTTCGATATGTTCACAATTAAACTAAACCAAATCTCTTTGCGAATAATTTAATTGATCAACCTAAATAGTTCAGATTCTAAACCACACTCTCGTGTCGTATTTAGCAACCTAAGATCTACATTCTAATTGATCAGGTTAGAACTACCATTAAGCACAATTTAGTTTGAAGAACATTCTGATCATGTGAATCCTTAACTGAATCAAACAAGTCTAGCAAGTCATGAAATCCTTAATGAGAAACCCTAAACCTAACTATGAATCTACTCAGACATGATTAATGAAACAGAAATCATAGAAATAATAGATTGCATATAAGAAATTAAGTAGATAAAAAGGTTCGAAATCTTCTCCAAAATAGATGAAGTACAGGATTAGATCAGCCCCAAAATCTCTAAAAATCTCTTAGCTCTAAGTATGAAAGCGTATCTAAAATAAAAGCCAAAACTCTAAATATATAGGCATAATCTCGGCTGGGGCTTCTGTGTAAATACTGGAACTTTACTGGGCTTTTCTGCAAATCTTCATAACATTATAAACCGCCGTATCTTGGCCCATCTCGCTAGTGTGTCGATCGACACCACCTTTGGTGTCGATCGATGCATGATCATCAAATCGGGCAGTGAGTTTAAACTCTCGGCCAAAATGCTCCAAAACTCCCAAAATACTCCAAAATCTCCACATTAGCTCCAAACCTGATTAAACCTGTAAAAGACTCTAAAATAACACAAAAGACACTAAAAACACAACTATATCATGGCATAAAACCGGTAAAAACCATGATATATCAGCTGTGTCAGAACTAACAACGGAATCCGACACAAAGTATACCAAGCCCTTAGGTGAGAAATCTAAGTCAGTATTAAGGTGAAGTCAGTAAAAGGATCCTCTGATACCTGAAGCGATGTGGGTGTCCTTAGTAGGTTGATCCATGTCTGGGTTTTCTAATAGTCAGAGATAATCTGCAGTTTCATCCCAATGGTTACTTAAGTTCTTGCAAGTGCTGCTAATCTTCTCAAAAAATCATTGTTTCCTACTTAAAAGTTTTGACTCAATAAAACAAATTTTAAAAAATTTAACTGACTCTAAGAAAACAAAAGAAAGAAGTTAGTAGAACCTCTCCCACACTTAAGACACACTGTCCCCAGTAGTGTCAAGCGAAGGATTGGCAAAAATGAAAGAAAAATTTGTTTAAGGAATGGTTAACTTCTGTCGGGTTTTACCTCTGTCGCTCAGGCATCGATCATTGCACTAGGTGCATCGACCGTTGCTAGGCGATTTTTCGTGTATGATCGATCGTTGCTCAGGACCGCAACGATCGCTGCAATGAGATTTCGATCATGTTGTGACGATCGACACAGTGATGTGTCGATCGACGCACTGCGTATATCGGATCAGTCAGCAAGTTAGCAGATTAGTCCGTTGGTAAAACCAAATTTTGGTTCCTGCAAGCTGAAAACACTAAAAACAGAGTAAAATCAAGGCAACAAATGTATCTAATCAAGCACAACCAACCAAACATAGTAGCATCCTAAAAATCAAAAGAAAAAGTGCAAAGGAAAAGAAAAAGATAGCAGAATACAGAACCGAATGTCTAGAGATAGAGACTACGCACTCTCGCTCTCATCATCATCTATCCCACCATAGCGCTCACTCTCACTGGCTGCCGTAGGAGAACGCTGTCGACGTCGAGTAGCAGGGACGGGCTGATGGACCTGTGGCTATCTCCTGCAGGTGCAGGTGCGCATGAAGTTCCAAATGCTCCGCAGAATCCCATCCTCTCTCTCTCTCCACTCTGCCTCAGACATATCACCATAGGGCACTGTAATCTCAGGATAAGGGCCGATGTCAGCAGCAGGAGCAGCAGCAGGCGCAGGGGCAGAGGATGATGAAGCTCGTGTAGAAGGCTCTCCCAGCGGATGAGCCATAGAAGGGACTCCACGCTGCGCGGTCTCAGGAGGCTGGAATCTCAGGGCCTCCAGTGTATCAATCTGTGTCAATCCAGGAGCAGGAAGCTCCAATCCACACTTCCCAGAGATCGGATCGTGGTAAACCCAAATGCGCCCCTCCTTTAGCCAGGTAGAGCTCTGCAAGTGGCTGAAATCAAGGAACTCCTTGGCTGTGTCACACTCTGTGCGCTCTAGAGGAATCTCGTGTTGGAATTATGTCCAGTAATCTCTGTACTGTCTCTAGAAAGTAAGAGTATGTCAATGATCAGACATAAGTCATATAATAATGGGGGTCATGATGGCTTGCTAGAGTCCGCTCATGATCTATAAGTCTTGGACTTATTGCCTTTATTATATGATCCCATATGGGTCACACGCCTAAGCTAACAGGAAAATGTGTAGGAACGGTTTAGCAGAAGTACGGTAAAAGTGCTAGGCATTTACTGTACTTAGAGAGACTAAAGGGCCTGATTAAATCTAAGGGATTTAATCAGACTGAGAATTGGGCCCAAAAGCCCATAAGAACTGGACAAGGGTTTTAATAAATAAAACTTGCCCTAGCTCTAATTTTCTAAAACTAAGTCTGCGCCTCCCTCTCTCTCTTTCTGCGCCTCCCACCAGCTTGGTCTAGCAGCCAATTTCCTGTGCGTGCGTGTGTGAGCCTTTGGAGGAGCTATCTCTTGGTGGTTCTGCTGATCTCTGACCCGTACCTCCCCTTTCCGCTGCATAACAAGGTAACATGTGAGATCCTTTATGATTCTGCAAGAGAACCTAGATCCAATCTGTTTAGGTGAGTTTAATCTGAAGAATTGAATCAGGATTAACACTAAACGAATCCTTCAGTGGTATCAGAGCCATTGGTTCTGTTAGGATTTCTTGTTTAGAATCAAGTTTAGGTTGTTTAGAAGTGTTTGAATCAATCTATTGATAAGAAAAACACTTAAGAAACAAAGAATTAAAACCTAAACTAACTAGAAATCGCATGATCCGATCTATATGAATCGGTATGCGTCGGAGTGTTGATCGGTTTCGGATCACACGTCCGGATCGTTTGATTCACAAACCGATCATGGATCGGATTGTGTCGTCGATACGATCGTCGACATGGGCGAGCGGCGGGCCGATCGGACATGACGCACGGACGGATCAAGGATCGCGTCGCGTGGTCGATCCGATCAGCCGAGAGACGCACGATCAACGGATGGACCGATCGATCGCACGATCGCGAGAGATCGACCGCGATCGCGTCTCGGCCAAGCCCACACCGTCCTGCTTCCGTCCCGCTATCGTCCGCGATCGAGAGATGGGCCGATCCCGGATCGTGTCCCGTCCGTGCGTCGCGTGAAGCTTCGGCTGGTGATCGCATTCGGTTCGGTTCGGTTAATGGTTCGGTTTAAAACTTGATTAAAATTAATCGTCACGGTTTAATAAACAGACTTAATAAAATTTATTAAGTTCTGGTTAAACCGGGATAAGAAATCCAAAGTCGTAAAATTGGATTTAGTGCCTAAACCAGTGATTTTCTAATTTGATTTGGTTGGACCAAATAAATTGAGAAAATCCGGTTTAGTAAATAACCGGTTGACAATTGTGGTCATCGTAGTAATTAATTTTGGTTAGACCAATTTTAATGAACCAGACCGGTTATGTCATTTAATTGGGCAATTGGGTTATGTCTTGGACATGGACCAATTCTTGGGCCTCGGGCCAAGAAGTTAAAACAATTGGGCCAATTATTTGAATCTTTTCTTCAGATTTAATTTAAAATTTATTTATATAAAATTAAAATCGATTTTAAATTAATCTGTCTTCAAAATCTGAAATTAGAAAGTTTCTTAGAATAGAAGTTTCTAGATTTGCATGTTTTGGATTTTAGGAAATTTCTATAGTTAGAAAGTTTCCAATTCTAGGAAGTTTCCAATTTTAGAAAGTTTCCAAAAATAGTAGGTTTCCCAAAAAGGAAAGTTTCCCAAAATAGTAATCTTCTATTTTGGGATAAAATTTTAATAAACCTACAAACCTCAAACAATATCAAGCGTTGGATGTCTTGTCCAGTCTATGTCAGCTGTCGAAGCCCATTCAATTGTACTCATGGCCTTACAGTGTGAGGGTGTCTACTTTTGCGTGGGTAAGACGGTTTGTGATTCATAAATGTCATTGGGAGTCCCAGACATTAGTGATTACATGACTGTATAGTCTGGTTTTCTTGACTAGGCCATCGGGAGTCCCGGGCCTTGAGACATCAGAGTGGATTGGGCCTCGGGCCCAGATTCACAACCAAGAGTTATATCACGGATATAATTAGCCGAGATAGGGCTTACCGATATAAGCTAAGTTTGGGTGACGGCCAGTGGCCCACTTTGATCTTAGTTATATGTGGATCTTGGAATCATTATATTCTATTGAGGGTAACTGATGTTATTGAATATAATGAGAGATTAATCATATTATCTATAATGCGAGTTTAATCATATTGAATATATTAACTAAAATTCTTTTATCTTAAATTTCAGTTATGACTAGCACAAAAAATCAAAACACTTTCTCGATCCGGTCTGTCCTTGAGATGGACAAGCTGAACGGATCAAATTTCTTGATTTGGTCGCGGAACCTGAGGCTAGTCCTCAGACAGGAGAGAAAGGACTATGTCCTTGAGAGAGCTCTCCCGTGAGGATCGGGTCCAATGCTTCTCATGCAGTATATGATGCTTGGAATAAGCATTATAATGATGCGGTAGATGTGTGTGGTCTGATATTGGCTACCATGGACTCAGACTTGCAGAAGCAATATGAGAACATGGAGTCGCCAATAGAGATGATCAGCAGCCTGAAATTGAAATTTCAGGAGCAGATAAGAGTGGAGAGATACCAGTTGGTTAAGTCTCTCACTAGCTGCAAGCTACCAAATGATCATCCAGTGAGTCCTCATGTCAGTAAAATGATGGGTTACACTGATAACCTGAGGAAACTGGATTATCCAGTTAGCCAAGAATTGGCAACTAAGATCATTCTACAGTCACTGCCGTCAAGCTATGATAAGTTCAGAAGGAACTATATCAAGAAAGGCTTAACGAAGACGCTGACTGAACTGCATGATATGCTCAAGACAGTTGAGCCAAAGGTGAAGAGTACCCTGAATAATCTCATGAATGAGAAGGGTAGGTTTACTAAACCTAATGCTGACAAGGGTGAAGGCAAAGTTGTCCAGATTTTGAATCATGGCAAGCGTGTGTCTTCTGAGCCCGAGTCAGATACCTCTTACGTTGGTAAGTGCTGCTACTGTAAGGAGACAGGGCATTGGAAGAGAGATTCCATTAAATTCATGGAAGATGATGAGGAGTTGAAGTTGATGTATGAGACTACTTCCTCAGGTATTCATGTTATTACTTCAAGTTCTACCTTATAGGTATTGGATACTGGTTGTGGCACTGATATTTGTGATAATATGCAGAGCCTAAGCAACAGTAGAATGTTGAAGGAAGGACAAGTGGATCTACATGTCTGGAAGGAGCTATGGACGCTGCCTCAGCCGTAGGATTTTCACTTGTAGATGCCTTCGAGGCTTGGCTTTGTATTAAGTAATTGCTACAATGTACCTGCTTCAAGCAGAGTTGTTTTTCATTTTCTCGTAAGAATTTGAATGTTTTTCATTTTGATAAAAGACAAATTTTGTTCTTTTGATCTTAATGAAATATTAATTGTAGCACCCTATTCAAGGAATGGGTTTTATATCTTAAACCAAAGAGTGCCTAAATGTAACATAAATACCGAATTGGTTTAAATCTGATGAATTAAACCTGATTTTTCTTGGCATAAAAGTCTTGGTCACATAGAGTAAGTCGGATTCAGAAAACCCATAGTTATGGATTGTTGGGCTCATTTGATACGATATCTCATGAGACTTGAATTCTGCTTACTGGACCAAAAGACAAAGGGGCCTATCTTAGCCTAGCTAGAGAAATGCCCAAAGGCTTATTGGAGATTGAACATACTCATGTATGTGGTCCGATGAGCAGTAATGCCAGAGAAAAAATTTCCTGTACTTCATTGTCTCTACTGATTAATTCAGTGAGTAAGACTGTGTTCATTTGATGAGACACAAGTCGGAATTCTTTGACATGGTCGAAAGAGTTCCAGAATGAGGTATAGAATCTGAGTGACAGAAGTATTAAGACTCTGAATTAAATCACGAGTGAGAATACTTGAGTCATTAATGGTGTGATCATCTGAATGAGTGTGAAGTCGTTTCACAGCTCAATTCTCCTGAAAACCTTGAGGTATTTCTGTGAGAAAGAATCAGATCTTATAAGAAATGATTAAAGATGAGTCACACGAATCTTCCATGATATTCTTGAAGAATAACGCTCTAAAATATCTAAGTTTACGCTGACATAGTTCCACCAATATCAGTTGAAAGACACCACGTAAATGTGGATTGGAATCGATCCAAATTCGTCTTTACTGAGTATTTGTAGTTGAGCTACTTCGCTGGTTGTCCTAGGGAAACCAAGGCTTGTTATCTTTTACGTCCATTCTGTTTTCAAGAAGGGAAGTTACTTTCCAAGAAGAACAGTGGGAGTAAAAGTATAACTCGAAGAAATTCGAGAAATACAGGAGGCTGCTCAACCTGTTGAGGGAAGTCAACGGATGGATTTACAGATTTCTGTAAAAATCTACACCTGTAGAGCCTGAAGTTCGCAGATATGAATGAATCAGTCACTAATCCGAGAGTAATTTCTCGTCATTAGTTGAACCTGATGATCATTGAAAGTTCGCATGATCTGATGATCATTGAAAGCGACGAATCTGCGAAATTCAAAGAAGCGAAAGTGAGCCCGGACTCCGAAAAAATTACATTTTGTGTAAGTTAGCTTCATCGATCCATTCATGGATGGAAGCAAACATATCGGAGTTGGAATCTTCGTTCTGTTGAAGTAGTCAAGGTTTTGACTTAAACAGGAACGAAGTGGAACTGTGCGTCTGCTAATAGATAAGTGGGAGCGATGTTGCATTTCTCATATTGTATGTCGATGACATACTGATTCTCGGAAATAACGTCTCAATGCTGCAGTCGGTAAAGGACTGGCTTGGGAGTTGGTTTTATGATTGACATGGGTAAAGCCACATATGTTCTTGGATTTTGGATCTAAAGATAGAGATCCAAAAGAGCTGGTAGGACAAAGTCAGAATTCTTATATTGACAAAGTCCTACACGTAATCAGCAATCCAAGAAGGGTTTTATGCCAATGTCACATGGCAATTCATTAAGAAAGATACAGTGTCCTGCGATATCTGCTGAGCTTGAATGCATGGATAGGATTCCATATGCGTCGGCAATTGGATCTATCATGTATGCCATGACACGTACTTGTTTTGATGTTGCTTTAATGTTAAGCAAGACAAGTAAAGACCAGTCAAATCCAGCAAAGAATCACTGGATTGCCGTAAAGAATATCCTAAAGTATTTGAGGAATACTAAGGATAAATTCTTGATTTACGGAGAAAGTGAGGTGCTACAAGTCGATAGAGTCTGAAAGGCAAGTTTCCAACGGACAAAGATGATTTCCGGTCACAGTCCGGTTATATCTTGTGTCTATCTGGCGGTGTAAGGCACTGTTGCTGACTCCATGACTTAAGCTGAACATTTCGCAGCTTGGGAAGCGGCGAAAGAGGTTGTTTGGAAAGAAGAGTTCGTGACTGAACTTGATGTGATTCCCAGCATAGATGAGACTAGCTGCACATCAGAGGTCCAAACACCTTGAGGGTAGGTATAACCTATTCCGTGAGATAAATGACAGTGATGTTAAGTAGATCAGCAAGTTTCAACGAATGAGAACGTTGCTAATCTATTAACGAAGCCACTCCTTAGGCCTAAGCACGAGTCGCGGACTGTTGCTGTAGGATAAGTGAAATTAAGATGTAGTCTTAATTTCAGTGGGAGTTAATAAAGGGCTTTATTTAGTTATTGATATGTTCTTGTAAAACATTTTATGATGTTTAATGAAATTATTATTTCAAGATTATTTTAACTGTGATGAAATAATCGTTCCAAAATGATATGAACCATTTTATAGGTCATCGAAGTAAGTGACTTGATCTTGAGTAATCAAAGTCATTTAGCTTGATCATGAGACCCTATATTTGATAGATGGCTTATATCATCCTGTCCCTAGTCGAAGGTTGTTGAAATTGGAACACCAACAACCGTGTGAGACTAGATTGGTATGTGACTTATGACAAAATCTCAGTGTGTCATAGATGCGCGGCATCAAAGTCAGTACATAGGTGTATGTTGGGTACATACGACCGGACATGACCCGATTATAAGAACTCTTCAGGATATTTATATCTGTGTCATAAGAGATTCTTACTGCGACTATAGGGTATAGTCCTTAGACCTGAGTTCGCATGCATGTGACTGCACATGAACTAATGCGCTTTGATCATTGTCTAATGCTGTCGTTAAGCGATAGTTATAAGGACCTTGTTTGGGTGTATTATGAAATGAGTAGTTTACAGTGATGGAACAAGACGGGATTTGTCCCTCCAATATAAATGGAGTGAATATCTCTAGGCCAATCGGAGATTTGAATACTGGAAAATGCATGGCCATGCTCAAACGGACTGTCCCGAGTCGTTTGGATTGTCAGTATCAAATCAGAGTCCGATGAACATGATTAGGCTTTATAAGGATGACACTAATCTTGCCTTATGACTAATCGAGATATTGAGACAAAAGGATTATGAATACAGAGATTCCAGTTCAAGTGGGAGATTGTTGGAATTATGTCCAGTAATCTCTGTACTGTCTCTAGAAAGTAAGAGTATGTCAATGATCAGACATAAGTCATATAATACTGGGGGTCATGATGGCTTGCTAGAGTCCGCTCATGATCTATAAGTCTTGGACTTATTGCCTTTATTATATGATCCCATATGGGTCACACGCCTAAGCTAACAGGAAAATGTGTAGGAACGGTTTAGCAGAAGTACGGTAAAAGTGCTAGGCATTTACTGTACTTAGAAAGACTAAAGGGCCTGATTAAATCTAAGGGATTTAATCAGACTGAGAATTGGGCCCAAAAGCCCATAAGAACTGGACAAGGGTTTTAATAAATAAAACTTGCCCTAGCTCTAATTTTCTAAAACTAAGTCTGCGCCTCCCTCTCTCTCTTTCTGCGCCTCCCACCAGCTTGGTCTAGCAGCCAATTTCCTGTGCGTGCGTGTGTGAGCCTTTGGAGGAGCTATCTCTTGGTGGTTCTGCTGATCTCTGACCCGTACCTCCCCTTTCCGCTGCATAACAAGGTAACAGGTGAGATCCTTTATGATTCTGCAAGAGAACCTAGATCCAATCTGTTTAGGTGAGTTTAATCTGAAGAATTGAATCAGGATTAACACTAAACGAATCCTTCATCTCGCAGTGCATAAAGATAGGAGTAAGCAGACTCCCCACTATCTCAGTGTCTACACCATCAAATGGCTTCAACTGCAGGTCACATAAATGCTGAGTGAAAACAGCTCCCAAGCTGAGACCCTTAGTAGGATCTCTCACGCCAGAACCCTCAAACTGATCTCGCAGCCCGATAAACAACATCTCCATCTCATACTTGCGCATCTTGTTGGCCTCATACTTGCATAGCAAGCTCCAACACAAGATACGCAAGACATATCTCAGCACAGGATGTCTCACCTGCTTCACAGGTGTAGTCCTCGAGTTGTATCGACCACTGCCAATACACTCCCAAAATGATCGAGCCTCCTCTGGATCCCACTCAAGTGGCATGCCAATGCGCCTCGGCTCAGTGCTGAAACCGTAGATCCTACAGATATCTAGTAAAGGAGTCCGATACCTGACTCCCAACTCATGAAGGGAAAGATACCTCATGTAGCGCTCCTGCTGTCTGAATCCGGGTAAACCACTCTGCAAGTGGCTAGCAACTGTCTGACCAGCTCTGGATATAAATCATAAGGACGCATAGGCATTGTCCCTAGACCAATGCCCTTGCACACTGCAAGTACCTTCTCATCGATCCCCAGACTCATACAGGTAGAGTAGTCTGCAAACTTGGTTGGTTTAATAATCATCCCACACCAACCGTTGTATAGCAGCGAGTCAAATTCATCCCACTGGTTAAGCAGTGGCCTCTCTGTAAAATCAGCAGTCTTAAGGAACTCAGAAATGTTCTGTGGCCACTGTCTGGCTGTCGGGATATCTGTCGTGTCTGCTCGGGGCCAAGGCAGTGCTAGTGCTGGACCAACTCTCACATAAGGCTCAGGTGGCTGAGAGTCTCTATGAAACCACCCTGGTGGTGGAATGTACTGTCGTGTGGCTGTTGCTGCTGTTGCTCGGCGCTTGCGGGGTTGTCTGCGAGATGCCATCTATATTCAACAAGAAATTAAAACAATTAGTCTCGGCAATCTCTCTGTGAAATCGCGAAGCATCGACCGTTTCACCTAAGGCATCGATCGTTGCAAGGCGATTTCGCATTATCGAACATTTCCCCAAAATCACAAAGCAACGACCGTTGCACAAGTGCAACGACCGTTGCAAGGCGATTTCAGCCGCAATCAAAATCCATAAATCGTTCTAAATTCGTTCAAACAACCAAAAAATCAACAATAACCCATCACTAAACAACCTAAATCATGTTCAATTCGGCACATAATCATCAATTTCAGGCTAAGCATCCGAATTTCATAAACCCTAAAATCAATTCCGAAAATGATGAAAATGAGAGCTCATACCTTGGAATCTTTGTAAATGGGTTATAGAAATAGCTAGAGGATGTTAAAACAAGTAGAATTGAGCTTTGAAACACGAGAAATGATGAAAAATTTAGAGATTTAGGAGTGGAGAATCTCGGTTTTACGGTCGGCGGAATGGAGAAGAAAAGAGAGGAGAAGGGTTTAAGGCAACTTACCTCGGTCGTGGGTGCAACGACCGTTGCTAGTGAGCAACGATCGATGCTGGTTGAACCATATCGATTCCGGTTTAGCGCGCGTACCTTAATTTTGCAATTGAACCAATTGCAACGACCGTTGCACAGGACCGCAACGATCATCACAATGCGATCTATCTCCTCGTCATAATCTCCTTGCAACGACCGGTGCACAAGTGCATCGATCGTCACACTTCTCCAGACTTGAGTTCTGTATCTGAAACTTAGCAAAAACAAACAAAAACGTGAAATCCTAAGAAAAACACCAAAAATAAGAAAGAAAAACAACTAAACCTAACAGTGGGTTGCCTCCCACTCAGCGCTTGTTTAAGGTCATTAGCTTGACCGGACGAACAAGATCAGTTTGCTGGAGATCCTGACAGAGACTTTGATTGCCTCTGTGCAAGCCTCCTCATCCATGGTGGAGAATAAGCTGTATCAGAATGATCCTTTCCAAGAAAAGAAGGAGTGAACTGCCCTCCAGGATCCAAAACCGTAGTGTGACTTGACTGCTCATCATCTCCATCCATAATGGTGAAGGTCTGCCCATCTATCAGTGGCTTGCGCAGCTTGTCCAGCTCAAAATGCAGCGGCTCATCTCCCAGGTGGAGGTCTATCAGAGTGTGTCTGACATCTATCACTGCTCCCGCTGTAGCCAAGAATGGTCTCCCAAGTATCAACGCATCATCAGGATCACTGTCATACTTCAGCACTAGGAAGTCTGTTGGAACTAAATAGTTTCCAACTCTCACCGGGATGTCCTCAAGGAGTCCTTCTGGAACTCGTATAGACTGTTCAGCTAGGACAAGAGAGGTCCTAGTAGGAGAAAAATCCAGCATACCCAGCTTCTCTGCCACAGAATATGGCATGAGACTTCCAGCAGCTCCCAGATCACAAAGAGAGCGCCTAAAACTATCCTCAAAGATAGAACAACTTAGCACAAAAATCCCAGGATCAGGCAGTTTCTTGGGAACCTTGGTTAACAGCACATCACTTATCTGTGGAGGGACTACAATCACCCAATCGTTCAGCTCTTCATCGAAAGGCAACATCTTGTTCAAATACCTCTGCACACATGGGTGATAAGGTGGATCATCAGATGATGGAATTTCTTCCAACTCTTCACCAATCTCCTCTAGCTTCTTAAGCTCTTCAATCTCCTGCTTAATCACTTCAGATACTGAGGGATATAGTCTAGTGAATTGTGCATAAATCTCCTGTTGAGTAATCTCAGAAACTCCAGGGAATAAGCGATTAAGCTCCAAATCTGCGTCAATGCCATCATCATTCGGCGAGTCTGTCTGTTCACGACCTGCATCGACCGACACTGGGTGTGTGTCGATCGATGCAACACTATTTTCACTGTTTTCACCCGAGAGATTTTCTCCAAAATCCGAAAATTCAACCTCTTCTACTAACTCAGCCGTGCTTAGCTCAAATTATTCACCTAGGTGAGATCCATCATCAATGTACACAGACCAGGCCTTAATATGGGTGTCTGCTACTCCTTTTCCTTTCATAGAACTGGAAATCTGATTCACCTGAGTATCCAA
This sequence comes from Orychophragmus violaceus, assembly GCA_030180135.1. Lineage (NCBI taxonomy): Eukaryota > Viridiplantae > Streptophyta > Magnoliopsida > Brassicales > Brassicaceae > Orychophragmus > Orychophragmus violaceus. The sequence goes on along the minus strand of CM058232.1, from coordinate 81,071,842 downwards.
CTGCTTCATATGAGTGTTCAGAGACTCAAACTTTCCATTGAGATCCTCATAGACAGCATCCAACTTCTTATTGCAGTCCACATAAATCTTGGTCTGACTCTCCAGCAGCTGTTCCATCATTGCTTCCAACTTACTCTCATGAGCAGTAGCTGCAGGAGGAGTCTGATAAGATGAAGATCCATAGGTTCTCTGAGTACCTTGTCCAAAAGGTTTCTGAAAACCACTAGTCTGTCCAAAACCAGAGGAGTTCTGATTGCCTGTAAAGGCGCTCTTCTGTCCTCCATTGAAGAACCTGTTTCCCTGCTGATTACCAAATCTATTACCTTGGAATCCAGATCCTCCTACGTAATTCACATCTTCTTCCTGAGTGTCCTCCTCAGTCTGAATTACCTCAACATCTTGGGCAAAGTGGACAGCTTTCTTACCAGCTAGGAGATTACAAACTGTGTCCAGCTTAGATCTAATATCAGCAATCTCCAAATTCTCTTCCTTTCCACCAGATCTCTTCCTCCTCTCATCCATAGTCTTGCAACTGTTGCTGCTCACTAAGTTCTCAATCAACTGCTTAGCTTGTGCAGGAGTCCTGGTGTTGAAGTTTGCATTACTGGAGTTATCCAGCGCAGACTGATATGGCAGATCTATGCCTCTGAAGAAAATACCTAGCAATGTGACCTCAGTGAATCCATGGTGTGGGCAGTCACGCTGGTACTTCCTGAATCTCATCCAAGCAGTCTTAAGAGGCTCAGTAGGACCTTGGGTAAATGTCAGAATGTCCTGTCTGGACTGATCGGAATGCGCATCATCATAGAAGTGACGCAGGAACTCACTCTTCAGGGCTGCCCAAGTATCAAACTGCCCAGGTGGAAGTTGCTTCAGCCATGCAGCAGCGTCTCCAGCGAGACTGTATGGAAAGAGCTTAAGGAACAGATAATCCTGGCAGACTCCATCATACTTCATGCCATTGATTAGGTCCTCAAACTGATCAATGTGATCCATAGGCTGCTCCGTGGGATGACCATGGAAGGCATTCTGTCTCATCAGCGAGTAGTAGATGGTTTTGATCTCAAAATCATTCCTCTCAAAACCAGGCATCACAAGAGCTGACCGGTTTGCATGAAACTCATCCGGTCTGTTGTAGTCAGCTAAGGTCCTTTCATGGACAACCATCTGTCTGTTTTGGGCCGGTCTTTGACCTTGGTTCTGCTCCGGTTGCGGTTGCTCAGGAAGATCAGGGATTACATTCCCTTCAGCATCAATCCGTTGCCCAGCAGCATTGTACGGATTGTTATCTCGGTCCCTCAGGGTACCTTGAGCATCAGGCATAATGATTAACTTCTGTACCACCATCCTTGCTCTTTTTCTATTTTGTTAGTCCTCTCTAGACGTCCAAGTTCTTCAAGTCCGAGATTAACGAGGTTCAGGTTCTGATTACTTCGAGTTTCACGAGTCTGCATAAACTGTCTGAAATCGTCAAGCAACGATCGATGCTATCAGTGCAACGATCGATGCTATCAGTGCAACGATCGATTCAATCTCAGAATCGCCTGGTGACGATCGACGCAAAGGTGCAACGATCGACTCAAAGCGAAATCAGTACCTGCGACAGAGAGAAAACAGAGAAAAATTTAGTAACTTAAAATAAAAACAAAACAAAACGAAACAAAAATAAAAAATCCTAGTAAAAACTCTAAGTTTTATCCTATCGAAGACTCTAAGAGTCCCCGGCAACGGCGCCAAAAACTTGATAGGGTCTAGTTTTAATCTTATTCTACTGCAAGTGCACAGTTAAGTGATTGTAGCATATAGGGTATCGAATCCACAGAGACTCTGGTCTCGATAGATAAAGAACCGTAGGAATTTAAACTAAGAAGAAAGCAAATTGTAGTAAACTAAATAGCAAAGCAAGAAAGTAAACAAGTAGCAGATTGTTGGTGGTGAAAGTAGTTAATTAAAGGCGCTAATTCTAGGGCGTTCTCGGGAAATCAGACAAGCAGACAAATCAATCAGTCATGATCTAATTAAGCACAGTTCTAGAACTCAAATCACGGATATAGAATTAACCAAATCTCTTTGCGAGAATTCTCTAAGTCTAAGTGCATTAATCCAAATCTCTTTGCAATTACTAACAGATTAAACCAGCATTAATTTCAAGTTCGATATGTTCACAGTTAAACTAAGCCAAATCTCTTTGCGAATAATTTAATTGCTCAACCTAAATATTTCAGATTCTAAACCACACTCTCGTGTCGTATTTAGCAACCTAAGATCTAGATTCTAATTGATCAGATTAGAACTAGCATTAATCTCAATTTAGATCGAAGAACATTCTATTCATGTGAATCCTTAACTGAATTAAACAAGTCTAGCAAGTCATGAAATCCTTAATGAGAAACCCTAAACCTAACTATGAATCTACTCAGACATGATTAATGAAACAGAAATCATAGAATTAATAGATTGCATAAAAGAGATTAAATAAATAAAGGGGTTCGAAATATTCTCCAAAATAAAGTGAAGTACAGGATCAGATCAGCCCCAATAGCTCTAAAAACTCTCTGCTCTTAATTATGAAAGCGTATCTAAAATAAACACCAAAATCCTAATTATATAGGCATAATCTCGGCTGGGGCTTCTTTGTAAATACTGGAAACTTCTAGGCCAAAGTGCAAAATCTTCATTCTTCATTAAACCGCCAAATCGGCCCATCTCGCTAGTGTGTCGATCGACACCAAAGGTGTGTCGATCGATGCATTATCTCAAAATCGGACAGTGAGCTCAATCTCTCGGCCAAGCACTCCAAAAATCCCCAAAATGCTCCAATATCTCCAATTCTGCTCCAAACCTGATTATACCGGTAAAAGACTCTAAAAGAACACAAAAGAACACTAAAACACAATTATATCATGGCATAAAACCGGTAAAAACAATGATATATCAGTTACAAACCTAGTGTGATCTATCTAGCTTAAAAGCTAGCAATTGAAACAAGTTTTACTCAATTAAACCTTACGAGGAAATTAAATCATAGCTCCTTATGCAAAACAACCTATATGATGCAACTAGACTCGATCATACGATGCTATTGCAACTAAATGCTTTCTTTTTGAAAAGATGTTTTTTTGGAAATTTTCGATTTTTAGGGGTTTTCTATGCCATAAGTGAATGCATGAGACTCAAAATGCAAGAAGAAAAATAAGATCAAAGGAAAATAGAGATTAGCAATTGGTCCTTCCCCCCAAACTTAAATCACACAGTCTCTTGTGTGAAAGAAGAAAGGAGGAAAGACCGGGAAAACAAACAAATGCAAGAAAAGAAAAGAAGCAAAATATTTACAAAGGTTGGAGTGTTACTTGGAGAGTGTAATGGATAGGAGGAATGGGAGGTGGAGGCATCTTTGATTTGGAATGAGACTTCCCCCAATCTTAGACCATTTCATTGGCTTCTCATCCTTTGATTTAGCATTGAAGTCCCTTGCTCAATCCCAAAACTCATTCTCTTCTTCTTTGCATTTACCCCAAAGCTCCCCAAAAGGATAGACATCAGAATTCATCCCAAGTGAGCTTGTTTTGAGTCACTAAGCTTGACTATCCCTTCACTCTTTTGGTTAGGGATGTGGCATGAGTATGTATCACCAGGATCATACTCATCGTAGAACCACCCCCTAAACTCTTTCATCCTTATCTCCTCAAAAGGTATCTTCCTTGGATCATGAAATCTCAGTGGTGTGGTAGAGACTATACCATGAAGCGTGTGAAAGGGTTGAGCCATTGGAGATCCATATTCTTCATCCTCCTTGAAGGATTCTTCGTTGGGACTATCTTGTTTCTCCACAGGATTTCCTCCAATTGGCTTTTGCATGGGATTTGGTTGCTTTGGCACTTCTTCCATGATTGAGAGCTCATATTGTGTATTCTCTTCCTTGATAACCTTGCACTCAACAACCAACCGATCTTCATAAGGCTCTTCTTCAACTCTCACAACTTCTTCTACTCCTTCATTGTTTCCATTGGTTGAATTACCCATACTTGTATCTTCCTCATCCTCATCTTCATACCTTATCACAAGGTCTTCACCAATAGTGCAACCAAGAAGCATTTCAAATTCTTTGATAGTCTCTTCAGCTTCTTTCAAGAACTTATCTTGGACTTTAGCATTCTCCTCATGTGTTGGCTCAACAATACTTGCATCTTGAGGCAAATGAGCAAAATCTTTGTTGATAATCCTTAAGCTCTCATTGTACCTCTCTTGTCCTTCCAATGCCAACCTTGCCATGTTGAGAAGTTCTTCATCATAAGAGATTTGAGAAGAGTGAGTTGCTTCATGCTCATGCTCCATGTTCCAAGATTGGTATCCATCACCATATCCATATTGGTACTCATGAGAAGAGTACTCATTTGGAAGATCACCTTGATAAGTGGATGTGATTTCAAAACCATTATGACTTGTAGGGTCCCAAGCCATCTCTCTTTCTTGAGCTTCCAACATAGCCCTCAACATAGAAGCTATCTCTGAAGCCATGCTCTCTTCCTTGTGATTTGCACCTTGCAAAAAGAACAAACAATTGAAAGAAAGTTAGTAACCACACAAACTAAAACAAAATAAAAGCTTAGGCTAAAGTAGAATCTAAATCCTAATGGCTATTGCTACACATCCCTGGCAACGACGCCAAATTGATGATAGACTTTTTTTAGTTCTAGATCAATTCCTCAAGTCTACTCATGTCATTATAGTACTTAAGGTATCAATCCAGGGAGGCAAGAAGAACAACCAATCAAGAATGCAAGAAACTACTCAAGCTAAGCAGATCAAATAAAAGGGGTTTATCTAACAACCTAAATAATCTAGAAAGGAAATAAATCAAGAAAGAAACAAAGCAAAACTCTAAACAAGAAGCAAATAAGATAAAAGAGGGTCCTAGGATGAGGCTATGAAGACTAGGTGGTTTAGAGACAATCAATGATGCTTCAATCAATCAAACAATGCTAAACAAGGCTATTGATCATAATTAAGCTAATTACATTCTCATGTTCATAACTTCTATGCTAATCATGCAATCATTCAATTCTCATTTGCAAATTACAAGACAAGCATGCATTAATATCCATCAAATACCTTTTAGCAAGCTAATCCTTAGGCTAAGAACACTAATCATTAGACTAATCCAATCTCTTGGCACTAATCCCTTTGTCTAATTCCTAATCAAGATCAAATTATCATTTTTGATTAAGATTCAAACAAGCATTAATTTCAAGTTCTCATTACCAATAATCACCTTAGACATCTAATCTCTTAGGCTAAGATGTGAAAATCCTCTAAAGAGTTCATTCAAGCATTTCATCGAACACCTTTCGGGCATGAAAAAGCCTAACATCTAGATTCAACAATTCCTTGCAACCTAGCATAGAGATCAACTAATTAGAGAAGGATCATTCATAAATAAGTTCTAAACATCACTAATAATCACATAAACCATCTAAATTAACCTCATCCATAAAACCCCAAAACTCTACTCCCTAATCATAAGAGAGATATGAGAAATCATAGATTAAGAGAGATAGAAAGAAGAGATTAACAAAAGATAACAAAGTACTTAATTAAAACTCAAAATCAAAGGTTTACAAATCCTAAATCATAAACATAAGAAGAGAGAAAACTAGGCTTAGGTAGCTTAGGATTTTTAATCCCCCAAAATGAGTATTTATAGTTGGGAGCCACGCAATGGCATTTTCGTAAATAAAGCTGTCTAAAAATGGTCTTCACAGAAAACTGTATCGGCCTGTCAGGCCGATACGCTGCCCGATACGAATACTGTATCGGCCTGTCAGGCCGACACGCTGGCCGATACGAATTACCTGTTTTTTCTCCTCTTCATCCCTTGAGGTCCTCTTTTGCTCCTTAGCCACACCTAAACTCCAAGTTACCTGAAAAACACCAAGAACACTCCAAATGCAAGCCTAAAGTGCCTACTCCTAATCCTAGATACCTCTAAACTCTAGATGCAACAATGATAAACAAAATGGTACGAATGATGGTGAAATGAAGTCAAAACAAGAACTATATACATGTCTAAATGCATGAAAATGTATGAATATCAGTCGGGTATGGTCGATTTCTGTTCGTCATGAGAACTCGAAATTTCCGTCAGAACTGCGTGTCGATCGATACTAAGAGGGTGTCGATCGACACCGAGAGCTATAGTCAAAATATCAATGTCGATCTCGGTCGATTTTGGTCCGTCAAAACTTTCGAACTCGGGGCTTTCAAGGGGTGTCGACCGACACTGAGGTGGAGTGTCGGGTGACGCTGAGTCTGCAGCTACGGATTCTTCTCTGTTTTCCACGATTCCTACAGCCTTAACTCCAAAATCTGATCCCTGATCCAGTCTATCTTCAACCTGAACTGAGATAGCATTGACGTGGGCGTTCTGAGTATACTTCCCCTTGATTGAGCTTGAAATCTGACCCACTTTTGTATCCAGCTGCCTCATATGAGTGTTCAAGGACTCAAACTTCCCATTCAAATCTGTGTACACGGCATCAAGCTTTGCGTTGAAGGACACAATAGTCGGTTTTTGTCCTTCAAGAAACTGCTCCATCATGGCTTCCAATCTGCTCTCACATGTAGGTACATGAGGTGTCTGGTAAGAGGAAGCACCATAGTTCCTCGAGAAGGAGTTACTATGTTGCTGGAAGGGCTTCTGAAATGCAGATTTCTGACTGTAGAATCCATTCCCTCCAACGTAGTTGACAGCTTCTTGCGCATACTCTCCAACATCCAATACTTCAAAATCCTGAGCAAATTGGACACTATTCCTTCCAAGTAGAAGACTATGCAGAGAGTCAATTTTGTTCTTCAGCCCAGCTATCTGCGAGCTGTCAATCTCTGAGCTGAAAACAACATTCGGATTCATCATCCTTACAAATCTTTGAGCCTTCTTGTTTTTTCTCTCAAGCCTAGCAAGATCCTCAAGTCTGAGGTTCAAAAGCTCTTCTTCCGGGTTGCTTCGTTTGTGACGATTGGGCATCCACTGAAAGAAGACTGATTCCGCGAAGGGTGTCGACCGACACTGAAAGGGTGTCGATCGACACTAAGTACTCTTGCTCGCTGTTTTCTTGCAGAAACAAGAAAAACGCGAAAAGAGATCACTAAACAAGAAAAGAAAACAGTTAGACTAAATTCTAGTACAAAATCTATCGGGGAACTCAAAGAGTCCCCGGAAACGGCGCCAAAAACTTGATATGTCAAGAATTATCCCTATTATAACTGCAAGTCCACATAAGTGACAATCGTAGTATGAAGGGTATCGAATCCATAGAGACTCTAGTTTCACGCGATAGACTATATGTAATCGAATTAACTTTAAGCAAATAGATTGAAAGCAGTAAACAAGCAAGTAATTTAAAGATAGGTCTAAGCAATTAACGAAGGCGTCATGTTCAGGGAAGTTCTCAGGAAATCAAGGAATCAGATCAACCAATCGACAAGATTCAAATATCAATGTTCTAAAACTAGAATCACAGAAATATAGAAAACCAACTCTCGCTGTGAATACTAACTGTGTCTAACAACCTAGAAAGCAAACTCTCGTTGCGAATCCTAGAGTTCTAAACATGCATTTAATTCAAGTTCGTTCGTTCACAAATTCCCTAAACCAAATCTCTTTGCGAATAGGTTATTTGCTCAGCTAGGTTCTTTTCTAATCAATTAACCAACTCTCGTTGCGCTAATAGATCTTATATCAGTAATCTAAGTAGCTAATTCAGATTAAAGCATTAAGAACAACCTAGATGAAGAACTAGATGTTATGAATCCAAATTAATCAATTAAACTAACAATCCATGAAATCCTTAACGAGAATCCCTAAACCTAACAAGGAGATCTACTCAGACATGACAATTGAAACAACAGACATGATGAATAGAAAACCAAATAACATAAAAGAGATATAAAAACTGGGGTTCGAAATCTCTTCTCTCTCGAGTACAAGATCAGCCCCAAAACCCAATTCTGATAAAACCTAGCGTATCAAAAGCTTCGCCTAACAAGTGGCTGAAAAACTAATTAAATATTCTAAAACACGAATTGGGTCTTCTTTATAAATATGATAAACTTTTGGGCCTTTCTGCAAATCTTCAAAAGTCATTAACTCGAGAGAATATGTCTGTCCACGATCAGTGTCGATCGACACTAAGGTCTGTATCGATCGACATTCACCCCAAGTGTTGACTCCGACTTCTTCATTTCTGAACAGATTCCCAATAGGCTCCAAAATGCACCAATATCTTCAAATAAGCTCCAAACGTGCATAAACCTATCGAGGACACAAAAGACTACAAAACACCTAAAAGAGTTTAAGTAAAGACTTATATCATGGCCTGAAAACCAATAAAAACCATGATATATCAATTCTCCCACACTTAGCCTTTGATTGCCCTCAAGCAAACATAGAACTAAGAATAGAGAAAGAAGTTTGAAAACACAGAAACTCATTTCGTCCTAAGAACATCACATTCACGATCACTTAGTTGCTAACCATGTTTTTCTCTTTCTTTGTCTGACGTGAGCTATTTGTTATTGTAGGTGTTATAATTAGTATCTAATTAGTGGATATTGTATACATCATGTGTTAGCTGCTCGGTTACAAGTTTAGGCGCCAACATATTGGTTGCTAATATTACTCATTCGTATCGGCAACCATTTAGCATAATAACTAGCTTGTTAGTTATCACTTCATGTGGTTCATGGTAGCTGCTACAAATTGTATTTTTTTGTCGAATCCGATCTCTATGTTTATCCTATTTGCAACATCATGTCTAAAGTTAGCTGTCTATACTGTTTGTTGTCTGCTTGTTTCCTGCTAATTTTTCTTCCCCATTATTAACAGGTAGACGTTCAGTGTATAATTAGTCCGGAGATTGTTTTTGACTCTCAAACTGAAGACCTTACTTGGTCTGACGAGGAAGAGGATCCTCGCCTTGATAACATGTTGAAGCTTATAGGTGATGGATACAGGTTTACCAATGACCATTTCACTGGTGGATGTAAACTATCTGAGCTTAGCTGCTATCCAAGGCAGAGAAGGCGTAACAAGGTCAAAGCCGGTCGTTGTCGTACTTCAAAACTTAATGGCCGGCCTGTTCATGGTGTTAGGAGATCTTGAACTTCACAAGTGGATGGGTCTGACGAAAGTGGTTTAATGAATCACGGAGTCTTTGGTTTTTCTGAGTTACACAATCTTTTGGAATCCATGTTTGAGGAGCATGAAAGGAAGATAGAGTTGAAGTATTCTAAAATTTTGTCTGTGAAATTTCAGAATAACAATGTTCTTTTGTTGGAGAGTATGAAGAAGTGTTTTCCCTGAACTTTGTTATTGATGACCTGCCAAATCCCAACATGCCCCCTCCACCGTCTGCGACACATACAAGTCAGCCAACAAACATTAATCATGACCATAATAATACAAATACCGGTCAATTGTCTGTTGAAGACATATTTGCTCATTATGCCTCTATGGGAGATGAGGTTCATATATTCATTGGTCCAAAGCTTCATTTTCTACATTTTTTTTAATCACCTTCCTCCAATGGCTATGTTTAACCAGGACATTGGTGATGATGTTTGTCGTGTCAACTCTCAACAACACCCGTTGGATGTAACTGTTGAACTACAAGGCAATAAGGTATCCAACATGAATGTGGATATGATAACCTTGTTGCCGGCGGTCCTTATTAGTTACTAACTTGTGATATATTGATGTCATAGGTTACTGATCATATATTGGCTGCCAATGATGATGCATCCCATTCTGAGTCTAGAGACACCGGTACAGAGGACGATGTAATCTCTGATGGGGTTGACGAGGCGTCTGACGATCAGCTACAGTATGGTGTGCATGAATCTCAGGTTGTTGTATTCACAAACTATTTATTATATGTTCCCTTTTAGGTCAATTGAATCATGTCTTATGGTTCTTCATATTAAAATTTGCTATCTTCATTTGGTGTTGCAAGGATAAGGTTTTCTAACTCTTTGCTAAATCTGTCAATGGATCAAGACGCTGTTGAACATGATTTGGTAGTGAGTGAGCCACAGCCAGAGGTGGAGGTGGAAAAGGTACACACAAAGATTATGTTTTTATAACTTGTATACTCGGTTAGTTGCTAATATTCGTTTTTGGTATGTTTTAATACTGCCTAATCACTAGATTCTACCATTTTGTTAGCTTCTCATTTACAATTATAATCGCCAAAATTTTTTTTTTTTAAATATCCATGTTGCTAACATTCTTAATGGTTACTTGATAATACTGTTTCGTATGTGGTAATATTGTTTCATCAATATTAGCTAACCATGTGTCGATACTAGTTTCTCGGATGTGATCTATATGTTATAGTAGTTGCTAACACTAGTATCCCAAATACTGGCTACTCGGTATATGCTAACTCTTTGCTATATCAGTCCATGGATCAGGACGGTGTTGATCATGATTCGGTTGTAAGTGATCAAGAGCCAGAGTTGGAGGTGGGAACGGTACACCCTTAGAATTTTGTTTTTATACCATTGTCTACTCGTTAGTTGCTAATAATTATTTTAGAAATGTGTAAACACTTTTTGTGTTTGCTAACAATGTTTAGGTCTGTGTTTTTCAGATGATTGGTGACATTATTATCTAATTCTTGGATATTGTCTTCCTGCTACTACTATTATATATCATGATGTCATGTGTTAGATGCTCAGTTATAATTCTAGCCGCCAACTTCCTTTTTAAACATCCATGTTGCTATCATTGTTAGTTGTTAGTTGCTAATTGTACTTACTGGTATGGGCTCATACTTTTGCAATTATAAGGTTAGCTAACTCTTGCTACTTCTGTCCATGGATCAGGACGGTGTGAGCAAGATTCGGTTGTGAGTGAGCCACAGCCAGAGTTGGAGGTGCAAAAGGTACACACATTGATCATATTAGAATGTAATATATTTTCAACCTTGAATGTGTCGTCATTCATGTTTTTCTCCTTTTCAGCAGGATGCTATACAACGTGTCCAAACTGTGATTGATCCTGCCCCTATAGCATTGAGGAAAAGCAAAAGACCCCGTGTCTTCTCAAAGAAGTTTGGTTCTCAATTCTAGTGTGACAAGAGGATACGCAGGGATGTGTCAAATATTCCTTTAGAAGGGGACACTCTACCAGTGGCTGAACCAGCTGAAGATCCTGTACTCTCCCGGATCAAATCATTAACAGGGTATGTTTTTCTTTATGTACTTTTTCACACTATTTACCACCCATATCGGAAAATCTCATTTCATCTTGTCTAAAGCATTGCAGAACCATAAAACTAGGCAGTTGCTTGACTTTATCATCTAAAGAGCTTAATGACCTTTTAGACATTAAGAAATCTCCTCCTGCAAAGGTAAGTTCTGCTCTGTAAATTGCCATATAATTTCATTGCACCTTAAGTGGAAGCTTATATGCTACCTGATATTGTGGTTAGTTACTAAAATGTTTCTACATTCTATTTCTTCTCTTTCAGGTCATGGATGCACTTATGAAGTTTACTCGCCAAATTCTGCGGTTTGATTGTGTTGATGGTAATCCCCTTAGGGTTGATGTACTGGATTCCAAGTTTGTTTCTATGGTCTGCCGTCTTTACCCAAAATTTGCCAAGGCAGAGAATCGTGAGGAGTTTGTCTTCCCGCAGAATATTGTAGACATAGTCGAAGGTCATGGGGACGTTGATAGGTTACACTTCTATAGTGAGGCTGATGTGTTTTACGTCCCCTTTAACTTTGACGAGCACCACTGGGTGGCGTTGGGTGTTGATCTTCAAGCCGGTGCAATTCATGTTTTGGATTCCAATTTCTTTCTTCGGACCGATTTTGCTGTGACTAGAGATATGAAGGATTATGAGGTTTTTCCATGGTTCAATTCCCAGATTGCAACCTAACGCATAATCTTAAACAAGGATCTAGGTTCTTGTAATCGAATCATAAAACAAACCTGGACATTACCTTTGCAGCGGAATTTGGTGGTAATGACGAGATCAACGAACAGATGAAGACCTGTTCCTCCTTTGGTATCCACACGCTTACAAGCACGGATGGCTGCTAGACCGGATGGATGAACAACAGAGAGAGAGGGTTGAGAGAGAGAGAGCCGCGGCCACTCCTTCTCCAAAATCGCAGACTAACTGGAATTCTAGGGTTTCTGAATCCTTGTTATAGTCTTATTTCACTAATGGGCCCAAGTTTAATTAATTAATTAATTAAACTAATGGCTCATTAGTCTTTTGGGCCCAAGACACAAATCAGACAAAAGCCCATTTGTTGTCTGCCCAACTCTCCGTTCAAATACAGTAAATGCCTTAGCATCTTACCGTATTAGTTCCATCTTAACTTTCCCGTTAGCTATGGTGTGTGACCCTTAGGGATCATACAATACTGGTAATAAGTCCTAAACTTATAGATCAAGAGCGGACTCTAGCAAGCCATCATGATCACCCAGTATTTATGACTTATGTCTGATCTCGACACTTATCATACTTTCTAGAGATAGTACGGTAGATTTCAGGACATTCCCAACAATCTCCCACTTGTACTGGAATCCTACACAGGACATTCCCAACAATCTCCCGATTGTACTGGAATCCTACATTCCCTAATCCTTTTGTCTCAATATCTCGATCTGGCATAAGGCAAGATGCGTGTCATCCTTATATAGCCAGACCATGTTTATCGGAACAGATTTGATACTGACAATGCAAACGACTTGGGCAAGTCCGTTTGGGAGTGGCCACTCTCTTACCAGCTATCAAGTCTCCGATTGGCCTAGAGATATTTCCTCCGTTATACGGCAGGGACAAATCCCATCTTGTTCCATCACTATGAACTACACAATTCATAATACACCCAACCAAGGTCCGTATAGCTCCCAGTTACGAAACAGCGTTAGACAATGATCAAAGTGCATCAATCCATGTGCAGCCACATGCATGCGAACTCAGGTCTAAGGACTATACTCTATAGTCGTATATGAGAACTTCTCATGACACATATATTAATATCTTGTAGAGTTCTCATCAGCGGGCCATGTCCGGTCATATGCTCCCCTACATATACCTATGTGTCGACTTTGATGCCGCGCATCTATGACCCCTCGAAACTTGGTCATAAGTCTCAACACAATCTAGTCTCAAGTGGTTGTTGGTGTTCCAATTTCAACAACCTTCGACTATGGACACTATGATTTATGTCATTTCGTTAAATATTGGGTTTCAGGATCAAGTCTACTCATGTACTTCGATGGCCCATATATAATGACATGAATCATTTTGGAACGATTATTTATATCACAGTTAAAATAATCCAGAAATCATAGATTTTATAAACATAAAGTATTATGTTTACATGAACCTTTCAAAACAACTAAGTAAAGCCCTTTACAAACTCCCACTGAAATTGAGACTACATCTTAATTTCACTCATCCTACAGCTACAGTCCGCGACTCGTGCTTAGGCATAAGGAGTGGCTTCGTTAATAGATTAGCAACGTTCTCATTCGATGAAATTTGCTTATCTACTTAACACCTCTGTCATTTATCTCACGGAATAGGTTATATCTACCCTCAAGGTGTTTGGACCTCTGATGTGCAGCTAGTCTCATCTATGCTGGGAATCACATCAAGTTCAGTGATGAACTCTTCTTTCAAACAACCTATTTCGCCGCTACTCAAGCTGCGAAATGTTCAGCTTAAGTCATGGAGTCAGCAACAGTGCCTTGCACCGCCAGTCAGACACAAGATATAGCCGGACTGTGACCGGGAATTATCTTTGTCTATTGGAAACTTGCCTTTCAGACTCTATCGACTTGTAGCACTTCACTTTCTCCGTAAACCAAGAACTTATCCTTAGTATTCCTCAAATACTTTAGGATATTCTTTAAGGCAATCCAATGATTCTTTGCTGGATTTGACTGGTCTTTACTTGTCTTGCTTAACATTAAAGCAACATCAAAACAAGTACGTGTCATGGCATTCATGATAGATCCAATTGCCGTCGCATATGGAATCCTATCCATGCATTCAAGCTCAGCAGATATCGCAGGACACTGTATCTTGCTTAATAAATTGCCATGTGACATTGGCATAAATCCCTTCTTGGATTGCTGATTACGTGTAGGACTTTGTCAATTTAAGAATCCTGACTTTGTCCTACCAGCTCTTTTGGATCTCTATCTTTAGATCCAAAATCCAAGAACTACGTGGCTTTACCCATGTCAATCATAAAACCAACTCCCAAGCCAGTCCTTTACCGACTGCAGCATTGGGACGTTATATCCGAGAATCAGTACGTCATCGACATACACTATGAGAAATGCAATATTGCTCCCACTTATCTTTTAGTAAACGCACAGTTCCACTTCGTTCCTGTTCAAGTCAAAACTTTGACTACTTCAACAGAACGATGATTCCAACTCCGATGTGTTTGCTTCCATCCATGAATGGATCAATGAAGCTAACTTACACAAAATGTAATTTTTCGGAGTCCGGGCTCACTTTCGCTTCTTTGAATTTCGCAGATTCGTCGCTTTCAATGATCATCAGATCATGCAAACTTTCAATGATCATCAGGTTCAACTAATGACGAGAAATCACTCTCGGATTAGTGACTGATTCATTCATATCTGCGAACTTCAGGCTCTACAGGTGTAGATTCTACAGAAATCTGTAAATCCATCCGTTGCTCTCCCTCAACAGGTTGAGCAGCCTCCTGTATTTCTCGAATTTCTTCGAGTTATACTTTTACTCCCACTGTTCTTCTTGGAAAGTAACTTCCCTTCTTAGAAAACAGAATGGACGTAAAAGTAACAAGCCTTAGTTTCCCTAGGACAACCAGCGAAGTAGATCAACTACAAATACTCAGTAAAGACGAATTTGGATCATTTCCAGTCCACATTTAAGTGGTGTCTTTCAACTGATATTGGTAGAACTATTTCAGCGTAAACTTAGATATTTCTAGAGCGTTATTCTTAAAGAATATCATGGAAGATTCGTGTGACTCATCTTTAATCATTTCTAATAAGATCTGATTCATTCTCACAGAAACACCTCCAGGTTTTCAGGAGAAATGAGCTGTGAAACGACTTCACACTCATTCAGATGATCACACCATCAATGACTTAAGTATTCTCACTCGTGATCTAATCCAGAGTCTTAATTCTTCTGTCATTCAGATTCTGTACCTCATTCTGGAACTCTTTCGACCATGTCAAGGAATTCCGACTCGTGTCTCATCAAATGAACACAGTCACTCTCACTGAAGTAATCAGTAGAGACAATGAAGTACAGGAAATCTTCTCTGGCATTACTGCTCATCGGACCACATACATGAGTATGTTCAATCTTCGATAAGCTTTTGGGCCTTTCTCTAGCTCTGCTAAGATGGGCCCTATGTCTTTTGGTCTAGTAAGCAGAATTCAAGTCTCATAAGATATCCATTCAAATGAGCCCAAAAGTCCATAACTATGGGATTTCTGAATCCGACTTACTCTATATGACCAAAACATTTATGCCAAGAAAAATCAGGTTTAATTCATCAGATTTAAACCAATTCGGTATTTATGTTACATTTAGGCACTCTTTGGTTTAAGATATAAAACCCATTCCTTGAATAGGGTGCTACAATTAACATTTCATTAAGATCAAAAGAACAAAATTTGTCTTTATCAAAATGAAAAACATTCAAATTCTTCACAAGAAAATGAAAAACAACTCTGCTCAAAGCAGGTACATTGTAGCAATTACTTAATACAAAACCAAGCCTTAAAGGCATCTACAAGTGAAAACCCTATGGCTGAGGCAGCATCCATAGCTCCTTCCAGACATGCAGTTCCACTTGTCCTTCCTTCAACGTTTTACTGTTGCTCAGGCTCTGCATATTATAACAAATATCAGTGCCACAACCAGTATTCAATACCTATAAGGTATAACTTGAAGTAATAACATGAATACCTGGGGAAGTAGTCTCATACATCGACTTCAACTCCTCATAATCTTCCATGAATTTAATGCAATCTCTCTTCCAATGCCCAGTCTCTTTACAGTAGCAGCACTTGTCAACGTAAGAGGTATCTGACTCGGGCTCAGAAGACACGCGCTTGCCATGATTCAAAATCTGGACAACTTTGTCTTCACCCTTGTCAGCATTAGGTTTAGTAAACCTACCCTTCTCATTCATGAGATTGTACAGGGTACTCATCACGTTTGGCTCAACTGTCTTGAGCATATCATGCAGTTCAGTCAACGTCTTTGTTAAGCCTTTCTTGATATAGTTCCTTACGAACTTATCATAGCTTGACGGCAGTGACTGCAGAATGATCTCAGTTGCCAATTCCTGGCTAACTGGATAATCCAGTTTCCTCAGGTTATCAACGTAACCCATCATTTTACTGACATGAGGACTTACTGGATGATCATTTGGTAGCTTGCAGCTAGTGAGAGATTTAACCAACTGGTATCTCTCCACTCTTACCTGCTCCTGAAATTTCAATTTCAGGCTGCTGATCATCTCTATTGGCGACTCCATGCTCTCATATTGCTTCCGCAAATCTGAGTCCATGGTAGCCAATATCAGACCACGCACATCTACCGCATCATTATAATGCTTATTCCAAGCATCATATACTGCATGAGAGGCATTGGACCCGATCCTCACGGGGAGAGCTCTCTCAAGGACATAGTCCTTTCTCTCCTGCCTGAGGACTAGCCTCAGGTTCCGCGACCAAGTCAAGAAATTTGATCCGTTCAGTTTGTCCATCTCAAGGACAGACCGGATCGAGAAAGTGTTTTGATTGTTTGTGCTAATCATAGCTGAAATTTAGAGATAAATAGAGTTTTAGTTATTTAGTTCATAAAAGAGTAATCTTAATAACTTATAAGAAAACTCGCATTGCATTCAAAATTTCTTTGTTTAACCTCATAAGAATGCAATGATTCCGAGACCCATGTTCAGCTAAATCCAAAGTGGGCCACTGGCCGTCACCCGGAATTAGCTTTACTTGGTAAGCATACACACAGCTAGTTATATCCATACAACTCTCGGTTGTGGATTAGGCCCAAGGCCCAATACACCAGATGTCTCAAGGCCCGGGACTCCCGATGGCCCAGTCAAGGAAACCAATCTCTTACAGCCAAATAATCACTAAAGTCTGGGACTCCCAATGAAATTAGTGACTATATACTACTTTACTTACGCGAGAACAGACACCTCACACTGTAAGCTGACAAGATTGGAAAGACATCCAAGCTTGATATTGTTTTTGAAGATTTCAAGTTTTATTTCCAAAAATAGAAGATTACTATTTTGGGAAACTTACTTCTTTTAGAAACTTTCTAAATTTAGAAACATACTAAAAATAGAAATTTCTAATTTAATATTTTATAAATATTTTCGGGTTGGGTCACAAATTATAGGCCCAATTCTTGGCCCAAGACCATAGAATTCCAGTTGGCCCAATAATTTGACATAACCGAGTCGGTTTATTAATTCTGGTCCAAGACCAAATTAACTATCAAAACCATCGGTTATTTACTAAACCAGACCAGCTCTAAATTATTTGGTCCAACCAAATCAAACTTAGACCAGCCTTCGGTTTAGGTTAAATTCAATTTTGAATTTAAATCCGGTTTAACCAGAAATTAAATAATACCAATTGTATTAAATAATTTCCAGCAAACCGCGATTTGGGTTAACCGCTTGAACCACAATTAATTAAATAATTGAAATGTTTTGTCTCTAGCATACAGACAAAAACTTGATCGATGGTTGACCTAAAGTCAATCATGTGATCGCTAAACTTCAACACACGATCGTTTGATGATTAAATTCAACAATTACTTAAACTCATTCAAAACGATCATGACAACACATAAAGACAAATTGAATTTGACCTTTTCACACAATCACACGATCGATTGAAAAAGTCAACAAGCCATTATCGTTTCACAAAGTAAACATGTGACGCGTTTGAAACTTAATTCATTAATTGCTTAATCATACAACATTCATGATCTTCACATAACAACAAAAAGATTTTGTCCTTTATCAAACCCTTACAACACGTTTTCTTATTCACTTCAATAATGGATTCTTAACATCACACTTAAAGACAAAACAAATCAAAAGCGATTATGACAATCAATAATCAATTCATAAGACTTTCAAACAATCGATTCACTTGTTTAATTATCAAACCAACATTATTCGCTTAAAAAGCGATCGATCAAGCGATCATCGGCCACATCCCAAACTTTTGATCCGAGACCAAAAAAAAATGTAGCCAATTAGGGTTTTAAGATTTTAATCAATTTTAATTCATTCAATTGATTCAAAAACCTTTAAACTTTCATATGATCCAAATTACAAGAATCTAATGACCTAAGCTTTGATACCACTGAAGGATTATGAGGTTTTTCCATGGTTCAATTCCCAGATTGCAACCTAACGCATAATCTTAAACAAGGATCTAGGTTCTTGTAATCGAATCATAAAACAAACCTGGACATTACCTTTGCAGCGGAATTTGGTGGTAATGACGAGATCAACGAACAGATGAAGACCTGTTCCTCCTTTGGTATCCACACGCTTACAAGCACGGATGGCTGCTAGACCGGATGGATGAACAACAGAGAGAGAGGGTTGAGAGAGAGAGAGCCGCGGCCACTCCTTCTCCAAAATCGCAGACTAACTGGAATTCTAGGGTTTCTGAATCCTTGTTATAGTCTTATTTCACTAATGGGCCCAAGTTTAATTAATTAATTAATTAAACTAATGGCTCATTAGTCTTTTGGGCCCAAGACACAAATCAGACAAAAGCCCATTTGTTGTCTGCCCAACTCTCCGTTCAAATACAGTAAATGCCTTAGCATCTTACCGTATTAGTTCCATCTTAACTTTCCCGTTAGCTATGGTGTGTGACCCTTAGGGATCATACAATACTGGTAATAAGTCCTAAACTTATAGATCAAGAGCGGACTCTAGCAAGCCATCATGATTACCCAGTATTTATGACTTATGTCTGATCTCGACACTTATCATACTTTCTAGAGATAGTACGGTAGATTTCAGGACATTCCCAACAAGATATTCAACCATTTGCCGCAATGCTCCCTAATTTGTTCAAGCAGGTGTCCACTAGTCTGGAGATGAGCCAAGTGGAGATGAAACAATTCACGATAGAGAGGATTTTAGGTGTACCGCAAGTGCTGGCAACAGCTCAGACATGACTCATGACATTGTTCCTGATACAAGCTCATGCATCTGGCGGTTTGGATGCTGTAAAGGAGTTAGATGTTACTGACTTGGAAACTGAGTCCAAGAAATTGGTTCTCTCGCTCCTTGACACCTTTGCCGGCTAATGTGTTTCTTCCTGTCCATTATGTTTTCAACTCCACCTTTCTAGTTAACGGCTATAAATCTTTGTTTAACAAACTTGTTTCCCTGTTTCGGATATAGTGTCGGATTTCTTTTTCATTGTATTGGCACACAACTTTTATATCACCATGGATGTTAACTCTTATTAGCATGCGTTTGCCATACTTCTTTTACTTGGTCAAATTTACATGTAACATACTTTTTTGATACTTTTGCTAACAACTTTTCACATAATTTATAGTTATGTAATAACATACAAACATATTATCAGATAACAAATCATCGTCTGCTAACATAATGGAATCCTACAGACACAATCACTTTATAATACAGTCCTCTACAAACAGAAACATCCTTAAGATTATTATCTCCTAACCTTGTACTTTTGTTCAACACAGCTAACCAAATAGACTTATCCTCTTATCTTAACAAATAAATAGATTATCAGCTAATAGGCAAGTCATACTATTACCATTTTTGTTGTTTACGGCCAAGACCATACACATAACCAAAATATCTGTTATATAGTGGATATAACCGCTAACAATGTATCTTACAATTTCGTAGTAAAATATAATAAACTGGTTACTAGCATCCCCAATCTGATGATCAAAACCGGTCAACTGTTTCAACTTTTAAATTCTTTGATGTCCTCTCTCAATCATATTGAACTGACGACCATTTGTCCTTCCATTTTAGTACTCTTTCATCAAATAAGTGTACACCTGACCGGCATTGTCGTTCTTACCCAGCAATTATCTCTTAGAATCCACTTATACATAAAGGCGTTTTTTCATTCATATCATGATCTGGATGGACAAAATATTTTACAAAGTCGGATCTGGCAGGTTTACTGCTAACATATACAAAAAGGCACTGCCAAAGTTATTTATATATCTAATCCGAAGCTCTCCCAGTCAAGAGCATCCACTCCAGCTACATTCCTCGCCTATTGCCCCAAAAAACTTACTTCTCCGATTCCATCATGGATCCTACATGCATTACACTTTATGATCAGCATTGCACCAAGGACTATTTCATGTATACATAACAAAACATTCTATGTTTACCCCTATAGGACCCTTGCAGGTAGACCTGTTGTGTCCCCGAACCTTGCAACGGGTGCATCTCCGCAGAGTTACACGCTGATATTGATACATGTTAATAAAATGGATTGTAGTATTCAATATTCAACTAAGACTACTTCCATATATAAACTTCCATTACCTTAAACTCTCCTCTGGATGGAATTCTATTTTTCCTAAGCCTTTCCGGTGGGCGTCTAACCGCAGGTGGTGCCAGCTTTCCAGGACCCAGAGCTGTTGATGACGTTGTCAACGTGTCCATGTCCGGGACCGGTATGATCAACCCAACATAGATTTGTCTACGGTACTCGAACGTGTAATGCACCCCCACCAAACTATCTATTTAAACCCTCTCCATAATTGCAGCCGCAATAGCATGGCAACATGGGATGTATAATAACTGGAACTCCCTGCATGTGCATGACTGCTCCCAGAGGTGAATTGCGAAAGACAGCCCCTTATCATCTCGCACCTCATACATTCTGTCCCCTATCTTTATCACCGGATAACTTGATGAAGTTTCAAAGTTTTTGATCAGCATTTCTTGCACTTTGGGGTTTATCACATCTTCTTGTTCCTCAGCAGCCTCACGCCTCAGTGCATACCATGTCACCAAAGTTTTCCTAATTGATTCCAGGATTGAGATCACCGGGAAATCACGAACACTTGTCAAAATCTTGTTTAGGGACTTTGATATATTGCTTATCATGACGTTGTAACACTCCCCGACAAAATGTGACCTTGTCCAGTGCTCGAATCCTATCTTCTACAAGTATTCAGTACATGGAGGATGTGTTTCTTTTATCTCAGCGAAAAGTCTATCAAACTCCGTTAGTCAATAAGCTCTCGCAGCTTGTGAGATCATGTAGCTTAGGTCGCCTGTCTTAAAATTGCTCACAATGTTACGTTGAAGGTGGACTAGACACGCACCGTGTGATTGCCATTGGAAAAACATGTTCATAAAACTGGGTAGTTGTTAACATTTTTAATCGCTAATTGTTTTTGTTATCGCATCCAGTTATCGTTTCACCTTGTTAGTACCTAACTAACTGAATATTTGCTTTGCGTGTGAAACACACATGTACTTTTAATATTGTACCTTACGGATAGCGGTGTAGATGGAAGAGTGTCTGTCTGAAATGAAGACCAGGTCATGTTCATCTGTAAAAATTTCAGACAGTTTCATCATGAACCATTCCCACGCATCATTATTCTCACTGTTGACAATTCCAAAACCAAGTGGGAATATCTGAAAATTGCCATCTTGCGCACTTGCTGCTAACAGTGTCCCACCATAGCGTCCAATAAGGTGTGTAAAAACTTGATACGATCAGAGTTTTAATCCCTAGATCTACACTGTAAGTGCACAGACGTGAGCTAGTAGTATATAGGGTATCGAAATCCACAGAGACTCAAGATCTTGCGATAGATTGTAGAACGTCGAATTAAGCTAGGTGAAACAGTAGTGAAAGCAGTAAATCAGAACAGAAAAGTAAATCAAGTGGTTTGTAAGCAATCAGGCAAAACGTCAGGTCAAGGGAGTTCTCAGGAAATCAGGAACATAGGCTAATCAATCAATTGGGATCTAATTAAGAATTTTTCTAGAACTAGAATCACAGAATTATAACAGACCAACTTTCGTTGCGAATATTATCTATGTCTAACAACCTAGCAAGCCAACTTTCGTTGCGAATCCTAGAGTTCTAAACAAGCATTAATCTCAGGTTCTTTCGTTCACAATTCTTCTAAGCCAAATTTCTTTGCGATTAGTCAAATTGCTCATCTAAGTTCTTTCTAGTTAATTAATCAACTTTCGTTGCAGAAATCAACCTAACATCAATAATCTAAGTGGCCAATTCAGATCAAGCATTAAGAACAACCCTAGATGAAGAACTAACAGATGTGAATCCCTATAGATTGATCAACCTATAATTCCATGAAATCCCTAATGAGAATCCCTAAACCTAACAGGTAGACTACTCAGACATGATCATCGAAACAGAAGACATCATGAATAGAAAACCAAATAGCATAAAATAAATTAAGAAATTAGGGTTTGAAATCTCTTCTCTCTCTCGAGTACAAGATCAGCCCCTAACTCTCTCATTGTAAAATAAATCGTAAGTAAAGCGTAGCCTAAACAATGGCTTAAAAACCCTAATATAATAATCTAAACTCGGCTGGGACTTCTTTGTAATTATGAGAAACTTCTGGGCAAAAGTGAAACTTCCAAATTCTTCATTAAACGCTCGCGAGAAAAGCCTGATCCTCATTTGCATTGATCGATGCCACAAGTATGTCGATTGATTTAATAGTCTGATATAGACAGTGAACTCTTCCTCTCGGCCAAATGCTCCAAACTGCTCCAGAATGTGCCATAATGTCCAAATCTGCTCCAAACGTGTCTAGACCTGAAAACATAGATAAAAGGACTACAAAGGACTCTAAAAAACTCGATAATAAGACATATACCATGGTTAAAAGTCCTAAAAACCGTGGTATATCAACTCCCCCACACTTAGCCTTTGCTTGCCCTCAAGCAAAACAGAGAACTAGAATATGGTGAAGAGGTTTGAAAACTTTCAGAAACTCTTTTCATCTTAGAAGCAACAACACTCAGATTCCCCTTAGTAAGCCACTGAAAGATTCACCTGCAAGACATCAAGACCAACATATACTTCCCCCACACTTAGAAATTGTCCTGAGTAAACTCCACAATCAATTCAAAGCATCCACATTCACCCTACTGACTTCTATAAGCTATTAAGTGCGGTCTCACCTAAGGATTATCGATCAAAGGGCACATGAATTCTTACTCTGTTAGCTCTAGACCACCATACTATCTTTTTCTGGTTCCTTTCTTCTCTTTTCCCTTCCTTAGCAACTGATTTTTCCCCATTGGGTATCATTTTTTTTATCAGTGCTCTTCCCGTTATGGGGTGTACTTTGGACACATTCCATGGATGCACAGGAGGTAATAGGGGTCTCTACCACTCCCGCGACCACTTCGGAGCTACTAGCTCATCCTCAGTTTATTATTCTCTCTCTCTCTTTTTTTTTACTTTAAGGAAGGGGAGAAGGGAACCTTACTTGAACAGGTTTACAAGCTGTGTCAGAACTAACAGAGGAATCCGACTCAAGGTATACCAAGCCCTTAGGTGAGAGAATTAAGTCAAAATTAAGGGTGAAGTCAGTAAAGGATCTTTGATAACTGAAGTGATCTGGGAGTCCTCAGTAGGCTGATCTGCATTGGGTTTTCTAATAGTCATAGATTGATCTTGCAAGCTCATCTCAATGGTTACTGAAGTTCCTGCAAGTGTTGTTGGCTTCTCAAAAATTCATTGTTTCCTACTATTTTGACTCGATAAAACAAATTTGGACTGACTCTAAGAAAAGAAAAGAGTGCGTCAGTAGCTACCTCCCCCACACTTGAAACACACTGTCCCCAGTGGTGTCATGCCTAGGATCGGTAAAAGAAGAAAATGTTAAAGGATGTATTGAATTCTGTCGGTTTTTACCTCTCTCGCACCTGCATCGATCGTTACGCAAAAATGCGACGATCGTTGCAGGGCGATTGCGATTTTGTGTCGATCGTTGCTCAGGTCCGCAACGATCGTTGCAATGCAATTTTCGTGTTGTGACGATCGACACACAGGACCGTGTCGATCGTTGCATTGCGATTTCGGCAGTTCAGTCAGCAGTCAACAAGTTAGTCCGTGAGAAAATCTCAAAACTCAAACCTGAAAGCTGGAAAACATCGCAAACAAGCAAAATCAAAGCAACAGATAGTCTAGAATCAAGTATAGCATCCCAAACATAAGTACCAACAAGAAAAGTGAAAAGAAAAGTGAAAAAGAAAAACAGAACCGATAGTTTGAAAATGGGACTTTGATCTCACTTGCTCTCATCATCATTCCTATCCAAGGGATCGGTACTACTCGAAAGAACAGGAGTTGGAGATCGCTGTCGACGACGACTGGCAGGAACGGGCTGATGAACTTGTGGTTGTCTCCTGCAAGTGCAGCCACGCATGAAATCCCAAATGCTTCGTAGTATACCATCCTGGCGCTCTCTCCACTCGCCCTCAGTCATCTCACTCACTGGTACTGATGGAGCTGGATAAGGACCAATGCCAAACTCAGAAGCAGCAGTCTCGGGTGCAGGAGTAGAAGCAAAACTCTGAGCAGATGGTCCCGGTGCAGAAGAAGAAGAAGCACCCAGAGGGTTAACCATCGTAGGAACGCTGCGTCTCAAGTTCCGAGGAGGCTCAAAGCGCAAGGCCTCCAAGGAATCAACTCTAGTAAGCTCAGCAGCAGGAAGCTTCACACACAACTCATCTGAATCTGCGTCATGATAAACCCAAAGCTTCTCTTCCTTCATCCAAGTAGTGTTCTTCAAATGACCATAATCCATCCACAACCTCTTGGTGTTGCACTCTCTCCCAGCAGTAGGGATCCTGAAGTGCTGGAAAATGGGAGTAAGTAAACTCCCTACGAACTCACTCTTCTTCCCAGAAAATGGCTTAGTCTTCAGCTCGCACAAATGGTCTGCAAAAACTGCTCCCAAATTCAGATGAGAAGCTGGGTCTTGCAATGGTGTCTCCTCGAACAAGTGACTTACTCCAGTGTATAGAAACTGCAACTCCAGCTTCCTTTGCTTGTTCACCTCATATAGCTTGGTGAACTGCGGATTAGGTTTGATGTTCGGAGCTTTCTGCTTAAGAGCAGATACAGCCTTTGAAGATGTTAGAGCAAGTTCAGTGTGAACTTTCATCTTCTCCTTTCCATTAGGAACCTCTGGTTTCACCTCAACACTGAAGCTCTGTCCATCAATGGTGGATTTCTGCAGCTTATCCATCTTGAACCTCAATGGCTCATCTCCCAGATGGAGATCAATCAGTCCATGTCGCACATTTATCACAGCTCCAACAGTAGCTAAGAAAGATCTACCAAGTAGTAGAGGATCATCAGGTTCAATCTTATACTTCAGCACTACAAAGTCTATTAGAATCAAGTAGTTTCCAACTCTGACAGTAATATCCTCAAGAACTCCTTCCGGATATCGCTTTGAACGATCATCTAGGATAAGAGAGATCCTAGTAGGCTGGAATTCCATCATTCCCAATCTCACAGCCACATAGTATGTCATGAGATTCACACAAGATCCTAAGTCACACAGAGAACGCTTGAATCTGTCCTTAGAGATGGAACAGTCGAGCACAAAGGCTCCTGGGTCTGGTATCTTCTCTGTAATCTGAATCAGCTTCTTTTGCATCACTTTCATGTAGTTAAGCCACTTCTAGCTCCTGTTTAGACAGTTTAGGAACCTTAGGATATGGCACAGAGGGCTTATAGACTCATTCTAGGACTGTTGCAGGTTTCTGGTCCTGTCTGCGATCTGTGTCGATCGATGCAAGAGTTGTGTCGATCGACACAAGGCGATTATGTTCAATTTCATCAGACGTATCTGGGATGCATCGATCAACATCGAGGTTGTGTCGATCGACGCATGTCTCAAACAGACAGTATCCATCTAGAAAATCTGAGATTATGCTATCTTCTTCTTCCAGCAAGTCAATCCCATCTCTTATGGTCACAGCATTGACGAATTTGTTCTGTTCAGCTTTCCCAGCTCCATTCTGCCTTTGTATTGCTCCAGCTGTTTGTTGAACTTGGACATCTAGCTTCTTCACATTTGTGCTCAAAGATTCAAACTTCCCATTCAGATCTTCATACAATGCATCCATCTTTGAGTTGAAGGACACAGTGATCTGTTGTTGTCCCTCAAGAAAATGCTCCATCATGGCTTCTAATCTGCTCTTATGTGTAGGTGCAGGCGGTGCTTGGTAAGAAGCATAGTTCCTCGAGAAGGAGTTACTCTGTTGCTGGAAGGGTTTCTGAAAACCAGATTCCTGATTGTAGAATCCATTCCCTCCAACGTAGTTGATAGCTTCTTGCGCATACTTTCCAAGTAGAAGACTATGCAGAGAGTCAACTTTGTTCTTCAGCCCAGCTATCTGCGAGCTGTCAACCCCTGAGCTGAAAAAACCATTCTGATACATCATCGTTACGGATCTCTTAGTCTTTTTAGTGCTTCCGCGAAAGGTTTCGATCGATGCAAGAAGAGCGTCGATCGATGCAATGCGATTCTAGGCGTACCTAAAACGCAAGAAACAGAAAAATCAGTAACCAAAAACAAAAACGAAAAACCTAGTCTAAACCCTAAGTTCAAATATATCGAAGACTCAAAAGAGTCCCCGGCAACGGCGCCAAAAACATATACGATCAGAGTTTTAATCCCTAGATCTACACTGCAAGTGCACAGACGTGAGCTAGTAGTATATAGGGTATTGAAATCCACAGAGACTCAAGATTTTGCGATAGATTGTAGAACGTCGAATTAAGCTAGGTGAAACAGTAGTGAAAGCAGTAAATCAGAACAGAAAAGTAAATCAAGTGGTTTGTAAGCAATCATGCAAAACGTCAGGTCAAGGGAGTTCTCAGGAAATCAGGAACATAGGCTAATGAATCAATTGGGATCTAATTAAGAATTGTTCTAGAACTAGAATCACATAATTATAACAGACCAACTTTCGTTACGAATATTATCTATGTCTAACAACCTAGCAAGCCAACTTTCGTTGCGAATCCTAGAGTTCTAAACAAGCATTAATCTCAGGTTCTTTCGTTCACAATTCTCCTAAGCCAAATTTCTTTGCGATTAGTCAAATTGCTCATCTAAGTTCTTTCTAGTTAATTAATCAACTTTCGTTGCAGAAATCAACCTAACATCAATAATCTAAGTGGCCAATTCAGATCAAGCATTAAGAACAACCCTAGATGAAGAACTAACAGATGTGAATCCCTATAGATTGATCAACCTATAATTCCATGAAATCCCTAATGAGAATCCCTAAACCTAACAGGTAGACTACTCCGACATGATCATCGAAACAGAAGACATCATGAATAGAAAACCAAATAGCATAAAATAAATTAAGAAATTAGGGTTTGAAATCTCTTTTCTCTCTCGAGTACAAGATCAGCCCCTAACTCTCTCATTGTAAAATAAAGCGTAAGTAAAGCGTAGCCTAAACAATGGCTTAAAAACCCTAATATAATAATCTAAACTCGGCTGGGACTTCTTTGTAATTATGAAAAACTTCTGGGCAAAAGTGAAACTTCCAAATTCTTCATTAAACGCTCGCGAGAAAAGCCTGATCCTCATTTGCATTGATCGATGCCACAAGTATGTCGATTGATTTAATAGTCTGATATAGACAGTGAACTCTTCCTCTCGGCCAAATGCTCCAAAATGCTCCAGAATGTGCCATAATGTCCAAATATGCTCCAAATGTGTCTAGACCTGAAAACATAGATAAAAGGACTACAAAGGACTCTAAAAGACTTGATAATAAGACATATACCGTGGTTAAAAGTCCTAAAAACCATTTTATATCAACCATCGATGACAATAACTTTTCTCATGAACTTGTAACCCTTTGCGCATGCGTCTAACGAGAAGAATAGATATTTGAAATTCTCCACTCCTTTCTTGTCAACCTCTGTATGAATTCCCACAATGGATCCCGGGTTTGAATCTTCCAAAAGCTTGAAGTAAGGCGGTATAAGTGCATAACTTCCCATAGCAGACCCAATTGCATTGTCCATAGCTATTTCCTTGCCCTCCAAGCTTTCCAATAGCTAACGTGTAGACTGAACTCTTGCCTTAGCATGGTACGAAGTTCATTAGCTCGTGGTCCACGTCCAACTCCACTGTAATGTGAATTCATCAAATTTCCAATAACTGACGTCGAAGCTTGCCTGTGGAAATCTCCTCTAGCATCCACACTGCATGTGTGAAGAAGCCTAAGCCCCCTGATTTCATATCTGGCACTCTCTTCAAGCTTTTCCGCATACACTCGCCATGGGCAAGTACTCCCAACACACACAACCACAACCATTGTAGGTTGTGACCTCGCATAAATGAAGTGGAATTTTCTGTTGATTGCGTGTATATCAAGCTTCATTTTGGAATCCTCCTTGTTTTTGAAAATTCTCCCTAGGAATTGCTCATCTCCTTCATAAGCCACATCTCTTAGAGCTACCTATAATTCGTATGTCATGTAACATAAATATCAACTATATTGGAAATGCAGTTTACACGTTAGTCTACCATGCTTTTAATATCATGTCTTTATAAGGTAAGCTTAGTTGTTATACCTTTTTCCATTGGATCGTCAAAGTAAGGCGGTGCATCCCTGTCGTGCATAGCTGGGACAACTCTCACTTCACTCATGGATACCATGTTGTCAGGTACTATCACTGGGTGTCAAGAAGATGATCCTATTTCTTGGACGCATATGTCATCACCGGCTGCTATGGAATTCCCTTTGTCCTTCCTCATATCTTTTGTTTGTCCACCTCTGCTTTCTGTTACTCTATTTTCCATTGTAATCCTGCAGGTAGGACCAACACTATTTGGTACAATTTGCAACTCTGAATCCACAACCGGTTGCATGTTACCTCCTATTATTAGTTTCCTCGTCAGTCCTTAATCATTTTATTCAAAACACATTTACAATGTAACTCTCCTTCATGAAATCACAACAACATATATACCTAATAATTTTAGGTGGTTCTCCACTGTTCTAGGAACACACCGATCAAGTGTGTCCTCTGAAGAAGTTTCATAGGTTGATGGGGACTGGATGTAACTTTCATAAGACCCACCTGAGAGGTTTAGCCTGCGTGGGGTGATCGTCCCTAATAGTCTCCTTCTTCCACTCTCCCCTATCGCAGCAGCAACTGAGTTATCCCTCTCCGAATGGTCACAAAACCCCCTCTTTTTGTTGAACTTTTAGGGGTTAAGCAAGGGATATGCTCAGCTTCAACATTTAAGTCAATTCCATCTGTGAAAGGCATTTATTTCCGTTATCAAATAATCATGATTTAAGTCATTTTTGACCTATGTAACACATATGATCCATACCTTCTATCATGGGAACATTACCATGTTCTATCCTTGTCAGGTAAACACTGATGAATCCTGCGTTGGCGTTTATTGTGAAATGCCTAAGGATATCGTTCTGATGACTCCTTGGTCTTCTTCTACTTCCTAAAATGCATGCCCCAACATGATTGATATTTCACATACATTATTCATTTACATATTTTTATACTCTATTCCATTCATACCTTGTAGTTGGTAAGGAACTTTAGTATCAGCGTGTTGCTCCTCTTCAACTCCCCTAAATCTTAGTTTCCTTGAATCTGTTTGTTTGTTCATCATTTGCTGTTGAGACAAACCTATACCACACGCGGAAAAATGTTCATATCTGTAAACCAAACAAACATGGTAGACTACAACTGTCATATTAACAGAGCTTAACATTTACCTACTAACTCAGATATTGTGAGGGAATCTGTTGTTACTCTGTAATTAAAGTTGCTTGTATCCCTTGTTTGTAGTACTCTTCTAGGGGTCGAATGACTTTGCCTGAGGATTGCTGCTGTTATACAACATAGTGTTTTGTTAGGTTAAGCAAACAATTAGGTTTATTTACAGCAATCGTGTTTCCCAAATATACTTACCCAACAATACTGATGAATGTGGATTCAGTAACATGTCAGTCTCCATGTTGACACGCATGTTCACGCTTCCAGAGTTGACAGTTTTCATCCCTTCCCCCACACGGACAGTCACTCTTAGGTAAACCTCCTCTAGATCAGCTCTGATGGCCAAGAAGAGTGCCATATCTTCGTCGTTCAGGACATAGATTGGTGTAGCTTTCCTCCACTCTGGCCCGAGCATCCATTTAGGCCACTGGTAAGTTAAGAATCTATTTGTTTAAGCTTCATTGAACGTCTGATTGCTTCTTTCACATTCCTCAAGCCATTTGTTTCCTGTAGGTCTACGGTGTAGCTGAAGCCTGTAAGATCCGGCTCATGTTCCCACCACCCCTCTTCAGTCTTCACCCACTTTCCACGAACAACTCATACATTCATAGGCATTTTCGTAACTGCTAACATTGAAAACAGTTGGATGTTAGTTATCATAGCACAAAGAAGAACATAATCTGACTTTTTCCATATTCAACTAACAAAATTAAATTTATTGGACAACGTTGTTGACGATTTATGACAGAAAGCTAAACAATCGACACCCCTTTTTTGGACTTATGACCCACCTTTGCTATACCGATTTAGCTCTCTTATTTGCCCCACTTAAAAGCTTTAATGGCACAACCTTCGTTCTGAACATGACAGCAATGTCAATGGCAGATAAATACTAAAGGGGTTGTTACCTTCCCTTTTTTACTGTTGCACTTTTGCAATATGTGGACGTCATTTACCACGTAATACCCGAGATACAATACATCTCTATACAAGTTGCAGGCGGCGGGAGATATGCTCATAATGAAATCTTCTCATTTAATGCAGTTGACACATGCGCCTGTTTACATGAGGTAGGGTTATTTTGGTCATTATTTTGCTCGGTTTCTAATTACACAAACACGTGAGGTAGAATCTTTGTTTCTTAAGAGTATGTGTATATACATTCATATCACTCTAGTATATAATCTTTGGAACTCCAAGAGACCAAGGCCACAAGCGTGTAATTGAAAGATGATAACAATTACAATATAACCTTTATAAATTAATATATTTTAAAATTAATTTTTGGTAAATTAATAAATTATAAAATATTATGACTTCAACATATTAGTTTATAGAGAGAAATATAGGCACAAGAAGTCGCGTGTGTGACCCAACATGTATCTCCTCTTTCTCTCCTAACCACCTCCGTCCAAGTTCATCATCTTCTGACGCGTACCGCCTCTCCGCCGTTAGGATTTCTCCGGCGTGTGGGAAGGGCTCACCTTTTCTGCTTCTTTTTCGCCGTGCGCTGTCTGTATTAGAATTCGGTCGATTGTCGGAGGCGCAGAGTTTCTAGATCTTGTCTGCACTTGCGGCATGATTCTTGCTCCGGCGATGAGCAGCGGGTTCTAGGGGATTTCATGGCGCGACCCGACATTTTGCTCGTCCGGATCTATTGCCAGAGGACATCGGTGGCTAAGGCGGCGCTTGGTTTTTAGGGTTTGCGCGTTTCGCGTAACGGACCGCCGACTCTCCATCTTGTGGTGGCTCTGCTATGTGGTTCAAAGGGACGGTGGCGGGTCAAGCTCGACGGCGACAGCTGTTCGACTTGGTTCCAGTAAGTTTCCATCGTTTCATTTCTCCTCCTCCGACAGTGATTTGTACTTCCGAGCACGAGATTGTTTGATTTCTGCCCTCACAACGACTTGGTTATCTTTGGTTATGATGGCCGGTTTGATGATGTGTTATTTGCTTGCGAATGACTACGGTTTAGACTAAGGCTGAAGCTTGGGATTTCCTGATTAGCAATTGTGAGGGAGGTTAGACTTGGTTAGGATGTTTTGTGAAGGTTGGTTTAGTCGGTTGATGCCCAGTTTTTGTTTTGAGTGCCGGTTACTTAGCTAAGGAGGAGGTAGTAAGGCGGCGGTTGTGGTGATGATTCGGCTATTAAGACCCGTTAGCTTGTATAATCCAGTGATATAGGGCCGGATCCATGAGTTTTTTGAGACCGATCGTTAACGTGGAGGGCAGTCTGGAATGACTCTTTTTAGACTTTGTTGTCGAATGGACCTATTTTCCACCGGTTATCGGATGAAACAACTTCATGTAGTTTTTCTATTGGTTTTTCAGTCTTCCTCGGGTGCTACTCCTTCTGAGACCGACTGCTCCATTTCATACCTCCAAGATGTATATCGATAGTTTGCCTAAAATACTCTTGAGTTAATACGGCAATTGTTGATTGAAATAGTTCTCACATTTTTTTTTTTGGGCGCAAGTACTCCAATAAGATTTAATAATTTGTGTGTTTTATTTTGATCAATGATATTAACATTCTTATGAAAAACGAAAAAAAGTTTATATATATTTTATTGTAACTAGCTTTTTGTAGTTAAGAACACAACATTTATTCAACTCGAATTTGGTTAGACTCCCTGCAATTTAAAATTTTAAAATGAATGTATTTATTGTAAGTCACTATATTGTGAGTTAGTTACATCTATAGTCACTTCTCCCAACTTTAATTACACAATAAGTCACAAGCATGTAATAAGGCACTTTGTCTTAAGGTTAATACTTTTTTACCCCTAAATACACTAACTAACATTTGTTTTTCTGGTCACACTTTCTCATTAGTTACTCTTTACTTTTATTCTTTAACTTTTTAACCTTCAACATTTTTATGTTATCTGTAAATTTGTGAAGATGTCGTTGTCTTTTTATCTGCTGCTCTCTCACTCAGCTCCCAACCACTATTTCAAAAAAGTTCCTAACTTTTCCTCTCTCCTCCGAAGAAGGAAGAAAGATTTGAACTTTGTAGAACCCTAGAAGATTTGAATTAAGTATCTGTTGAATTTCTGTCACAAAACAGAAATAGAAAAATGAAGAATCCAGAAAAACTCTTATTCATGTTTCTAATTCTACCTTCAAGCTTATCATCAATGGCGACTGCAAAATCGACAATAGATCCCTGCTCCACTAGCGACATTTTCAACTCATTACTCGGCTAAACACTCTACACCGACCTCAAAGTCACAGAAGTCGCATCCCTCTTCCAAGTAGACCCAATCTCCGTCCTCCTCTCTAACTCCATCGATATCTCTTACCCAGACATCGAGAACCATGTCCTTCCCGCTAACCTCTTCCTCAAAATCCCAATCACTTGCTCATGTGTCGACGGAATCAGGAAATCCCTCTCGACCCACTACAAGACTCGCACTTCTGACACCTTAGGATCGATTGTTGACTCTGTTTACGGTGAGCTTGTCTCGCCGGAGCAGATTCAGGTGGCGAATCCGTCGATTGAGTCTTGTACTCTTTATGTAGGTACAAGCCTTGTGATTCCCTTGCCTTGTGCTTGCTTCAATGGTACCGATGATTCTCTTCCGGCACTATATCTCTATTGACTAACTTGTCCATTAATACTTGTCCATGAGATATAGGGTCTGTGCTCATAGATCTAGTTTTAATGTTCATCATATCTGATAGACATCGTCTATCTTACTATACCAACATAAGAGGAATTCAATGACGTGGCTGAGCTAGCTTTCCTCTGACGTGGATTAATGATAAGAGTCTTGAGAAATAGCGGGTGAAGCAGACAAGTATAAGAGGAGAAGTTGATCGATGATTGAGGGCATGCTTTGTATGTTGTAATTGGTTGACGATATGAGTCTCCACTTTACGGTCGACATGAGATCGTCGTGATCAATCACCGTCGTCATGAGGTGGTGTTTGTGATCGGAATGTGCAAAGCTTTCTTGTATCTCTTCTAATAATCAATAAAGTGTTCTTGATTCAGCTTATTACAGTGAGATTCTAGGTTAGAGATATCAATACTCTATCATTGGTGCGGTGAGCCGGTTCGAATCTAACGCGGCTATGAAGAATTGGGATGAATCGAGCCGGATGTTATTGAGCAGAGCTAGTTCTTCAATGGCGTTATGTTCAGGAACCGATTTTGAATCAATTTCACACAATCGCCCTATCGCAGGAGTTGTTGGAGGTGATATAGGGTTTCATAGAGGTTCGAAGCGATACTGCTGGGAACCAAACGCGCCGATAATTTCTCATACCAGTGACGCCATAGTTGAGCCATCGACAACAATACGAGATCGATTGGAGTCCGTGAGTGTGGGATTGAAGAAAATCTGTGAATCAGAGACCCGATCAATAGCGTGTATGTCCGCCATGGAAGTTCATCTCAATACAATGCTGTCGATAACGAAGAAGATGGATTCTCGAGCAAAAATCGGTAGCTCCAGACCACACCATACACAGACGACCTCACATTCACTAATTCAGGTACAAGATTCTGTTCTGGAACAAAATCTGGGTGAATATTCATTAGGCTATCGATCTGATGCGTTGCATGTTAAGAATGGTGAGAGTATGCTCCAACGTTATGAAACGCCTATGTTTGACGGGAATAATCTGGATGAGTGGATTGAGAGAGTGGAAATGTTCTTCAGTTTTATGATCTGTGGAGAGGAAACGAAGCTCGATCTTGTTTGTTTCTGCTTAGAAGGTGAAGCGTTAAAATGGTTCAGACGAGTGATACACAAAAGGAAATTCAAGGATTGGACTGACTTAAAGCATAACTTGTTGGTGCGATTTGGTTCAGTTAAGATTTGTCACACACCGGAAGCAACTCAGAAAAAATCGAATCATGTGACTGTTCAACGGGCAGAAGCAATGATTAAGAAGGATTCACTAGTTGTGGTTGATCATGAAGCAACTAGGGAATCTGAAATGACAGCTACTGAATGTGTGGAAAAGAATTTCAGTTTACAGACCGTAATGCCTAATGCGAGAACTATTACAAAGGACTTGTTTCAAAGTATTAATCCTATTGAAGAGCCTGCGTTCATGTCTGAACCTTGTTCGATGACCACTCCAGAGAGTGTTTTTCAACCACAACAAATTGAGCATTCAGTCTTTGCACATGTCCATGAAGCAGTTTCAGACAAGGATCTTGTTCTTCAGCCAGAGGTGGTTCCTGTGGTGCAATTTCCAGTTACAGAGGAAACTGTTGAGATATCTGGGGGTGTTGTTTCTTCTTTCCGCCAGACAAACACTTCGCCAAACGAAAATTTCCTTCCAGAAATAGTTCAAGAAGTTGAAACAGTGCAGAAAACGCAGATGGATGCACAGCAGGATCGATTCCAGTCACAGTCTGGATTTTTGTTGGGAAAGATATGCTCTGATTTTTGCAGAGATGGTATGTTTTTCCAGAAAAGGGAGGAAGTATTCAGGTTACAACAGAGGAGGAAGCTGAGGCTATCTCCCAAATCTTGGAGATTCAAATTCAAACGAAGTAGACACAAAGAAGCTATGTTCTGTGCTGATCATAAACTGATAAAAGCAAATAAGGTTGAGGCCAAAGAAATTATTCGACATTTTCATGTTAACTGGTCCAGCACTATGAATATACAAGAGTTTTGGAGGAAAACTAAGGCTGAGAAGTTGCAGATTATTTCAGAACAAACAAAATGTTCCAGTCAACTGCATTCTGCCATTTCAGTCTCAGATTTTCAAAGTTTCCAACATACAGTCCCTGACTTTTGTATCAAGAAAAAAAGTTTGATACACCAAACGCAGGAATGGAAAAACACAGTTTGGACATGGTCACACCTCTTCATCGATGTCAAGTGTGAGCCGTTCACGAGGATGCAAGGACAGGATATGTTGTGTGAGAGTTTTTTCATCCTCCACATTTCTCAGTTTAACTGTTTGCTTGGTTTGGATTGGGGGAAAAGGTTGCTAAGAGAGAATGTACGGCAGCAGCATACATTCCGCATGAGACAGATTCTACAAGCTTTGCAACAGTTTACACTTACTAATGGAGAGTTTCACGTGAAGCATAGATGGAGATCCAAGTTTGTGAAATTTCTGAATGTTGCAGAACAGTTAGAAATACTGAGCGTGCTGTTCCAACAACGTGTTGCTACAACTTTGGAAGGTCTGATGCTTATGGGCAGAGACATTTTATTAATGCGGATGATCAGCTCATCTCATCACGTTCTGGAATTGATTCAAGTTAGGGGGCAGTGGTTTTGTTTCGAGTTGCAATCACACGGTTCTTATCATTGGAGTTTTCGAATCAGTGTACTCATTGCAAGCTTGAGGGCAAACTTGTTTTTAAGGGAGGAAGTATACAACAGAGAACTTGCATGTTTGCTTCTATTGGAAGTGATGAACTGGAGATATTATAGAGAACTAAAGGAGAAATCAGAAAAAATTGGTCAGTGCTTGTTACAATCCTTTCAACAACTTACACATGACCATTCAAGTAGAGGATGTTTTCAACTAGAGAAAGGAAATCTATTATTTCAAGTGAAGGTTTCTGCAGCTGCAGTGTTGAATCATCAGTTGAGTACAGAAAAGGAGGTTTTATTGATTCATATCCAGAGAACTCTACTACAAGTACAAGTACTACGGATTGAGAAAATGAGGAAATATTGGATGTTCAAGTTTAAACAAAGGATGCTTGAACATATGATCACTGATGTCTTCAGGAAGTTCCACTGCCATTGTTATTGCTCTACCACAGCTTGAAGAAGTTCTGGTCACTTACAAGTTCAAACATCGGTTTGTCACATTATAAGCTTGTGGGCAAGCTTTGTTTTGTTGGGGGGAGTATTGATAGACATCGTCTATCTTACTATACCAACATAAGAGGAATTCAATGACGTGGCTGAGCTAGCTTTCCTCTGACGTGGATTAATGATAAGAGTCTTGAGAAATAACGGGTGAAGCAGACAAGTATAAGAGGAGAAGTTGATCGATGATTGAGGGCATGCTTTGTATGTTGTAATTGGTTGACGATATGAGTCTCCACTTTACGGTCGACATGAGATCGTCGTGATCAATCACCGTCGTCATGAGGTGGTGTTTGTGATCGGAATGTGCAAAGCTTTCTTGTATCTCTTCTAATAATCAATAAAGTGTTCTTGATTCAGCTTATTACAGTGAGATTCTAGGTTAGAGATATCAATACTCTATCAATATCTTTTTTGAAAATTGTAGATAACATGACTGCATGGACATATATGGTTTCTGTAAATTGTAGTTTCAATGTCCATCGTAGGATATCCACACACACTTTGTTACACACTACTGCATCCTGAGGACAAAGAGAATTATGTACCTCGTTCGGGATCTCAGACAAAGGTTATGCCATATACTCCTAATGTCCATCGTACCATATCCACAGATATGTCATTTCACAACCACCTAAATTTCTAGACTCATCCACATAGACATAAATCTACATATGGTAAGACCTTTGTTCAGACCTTTGTTCATCCTCAACTGGATGAATATGTCGACGAGGTAACCTTCTCAATTGTCGACCTATAGTTCCTTATACAATTGATTTATATAATGTTATTCAAGATCAGACTGCATAAGTCTGTGTGGACATTATGCCGTGGATAGCATATTTCAACTTCGTGGACATATGTTGATGGACATCCACATGGACATATCCACGAGCATGTTCGAATGATGACACTACTTAGCAAAAAATGTGAAAACCATAATGTAAGAACTCAAATAATAAAAAGATCCATGACGTTAGTGAATAAACAACAATATTCAAACAAAACCATCCACATGGACATGTAATGATGGAGATCGAAAATGCAACATTTTACCTAAATAGTGTACATGCCCATTTGTCCAAATAGTAAAACATGTATTAAAATATAGCAAAATGAATGTTGTTGGATAGAGAAAAAAAAATTATAATTTATTATACTAAAAAGAATTAATTTATGTTTACGAAAAAACTTGTAAATTGAGAGAAAAATATGAGGGGAAAGAGAAAATAAAAAAATAAAAATAAAAAAAAACCATAAACCATGTCGCAACAAAAAAAAAATGACTTTGGTTCCTTTTAGTTATATCCCATTTAGTTCAATCTCAACAAGGACATGGTCAAGTTAACCAATAATAAAATTTTATAGTGGAAAAGTTGCCTTCCAAAACTCAAGTGTCTTATTTTTGTAAGTTATGAAAGTAGTCACTTAATGTGTTATACACTCCTATATTGTACACCTTGTTCAGACGTCTTTCACTTTTCCATAATTTCTTTCTTTTTGTTTGAGTTCTTTATTCGGGGTCAGAGCATATTAATGGTGTTAATTGAGCAAGTGATATGTAGGCCCGGTTCTTGGCCCATAGTGTTTTTGGTAAAACTATCAATTCTAGAGAAGTTTAACAAAAGTTGAGAATTAATATTACATCATATGAAATTAGGGTCTTTCATAATATTAACATGGCCCAATATAATTAATGAGCCGGGCCTTATAATGTGTTTTACCACCCACGTTATATGAGCCAGTCAGTGCCCAAACCATGATTCCATGGAAAAAAAAACTTTTCCATGCATATAAATTTGTTTTTCGTTGAAAAACTTTTCTTTTTCAGTGTGTGGATCCAGAAATCTGCATTAGAAATTTATGATTTGAGATAGAAAAAAATCGATATACTAACATCTCAAAAGTCATATGATGTTATAAAGGACTATCAAAAACAAGTTAGATTTATAATTATTTTGTATTGAATGAAAAAGTACTATAAAGAAATCTTGAATGAGAGTTTTACAGTGAATTCGTAGAACTGTTTTACACACAAAAGCGTGTAAAAAAATCTTTGAATTAAAGTCATATAACTCATTTTAAAACCTTCTTATCAAGCTTATTGGAATAACCTCCGCGATCTTCGGTCAATTGAGTTGATCTTGGAGTGAACGGTTTTGACTAAATTAGGTTGAGATCGGATGAACTTCTTGTTGGGCCAAAATGAATGTCTTTAATTTCAACATGTCAAGTGATAAGACTTTGGACTTTATTGGCCAAATCCAGAGGGTGGATTTTGGTACCAGCAATTACCCCACAACCCATTAATTATTAAAAATTAATAATTAATTAGCGGAAAGAAAAGTGAACAATCCGACTGCTGATGTTTTAAGTCTCTTACGTCAGCATGTATCCGCTTAGATTTTATGTTTTTTCAAGATATTGAATCATTTTTCTTCATATTCTTGAATAAAATTGACATGGACAAGAGCGCCGAAATTCTTGAGATACCAGTCATTAACTCGAGTAGATAAATTCAGTAATTCCCGAAAATAAATAAAGTTCATCTTATCGCTGAGGAGGTCAATAGGAGTCTTGATGAGGACATCAGATCATCCAAACCAGGCCCGGACGAGCGGTACGTACCAACCTCAACCATGAGGCTGATCGAGCTGTTCCCGACCACGCGGAACGTACCTGAGGAGGTTCAGGAGGCCAAGACATATTATACAAGGCCAAATGACGTGGGATTGAGGATTCATCAGCCAAAAACATGTTTCAGGAGTAATGATCGTTCCAGAACCCAACTGGAACGATCCCATTTGGAGATGGTCGACAGCCGTCCACCCGGAGCCTTAGCCAAGTCCTGGAAGATGACCATAGGAAATTGGTTCGAACCAATCATACCAGACTTGATATCCACCGGAAAGTATGCTATTTGGAAGAGTTTTGTCAGAAGGAATCAACCTTGGTTCGAGCTAATCTTGGAGTATGTCTAGAAGCTGTCCATTTCGCCTTGTCTGCAAATATAGGTGCATTCAAGAGAGGATTACGATCGGACCATGAGGATTCAAGCTACAACTCAACATGTTCTAGAAACCTGACTCACCAAGGAATCTTCACTAAGTGGAATCACATCAAGACCATTTTCTATGAAGAAGTTATACCCGATTCAAGACATGTGATTTTCAGGTAACCCGATAAAGACCGACTTGCACATTTTG
This sequence comes from Orychophragmus violaceus, assembly GCA_030180135.1. Lineage (NCBI taxonomy): Eukaryota > Viridiplantae > Streptophyta > Magnoliopsida > Brassicales > Brassicaceae > Orychophragmus > Orychophragmus violaceus. The sequence continues at coordinate 81,031,925 of CM058232.1, read as the reverse complement.
GAGTGCTCAGAACGAACCAAGATGAATCAAGGAGTAAAATAACTTTTTCTGGATTTTTGATTCATCAGGGAATGCGTGAGAGTAGGAATCATACCAATACCAGCTCGGACAAAATATATATGCAAGATCAAACCCAAAGGTTGCTGGACCTGCCTTATTTGGAAGCTCACAGATTTAGTGAAATCCATAACTATGTTTGGCGACCAGGAGCACGTGCAACATCTCCTTTGGCTGAGGTTTATTCTTCTTTTCCCTTAAGTGTGGTTTTATCCTAATTGTGTTTTTCCACTAAGGTTTTTAATGAGGTAAACCAAAGCCCGATACAAGAGAAGGAGAATCTAGCCCGGCCAACCTTCCTTCTTGTCGTTTCTTTTATGATTTCCACCATGCCCTTTTTGGCCTACTTGTAACCTATACTATTGGCTATTTAAGCCATTACTTTCGATCTTAATTTTAAACTAAAAACCCTAAAGGAGTTTAGCCTAATTCGGCGCAACCACTCTTATCTCTCGCGTGGATTCCCATTGAGGATGAAGTGTTGTTACTTGCTCGTGTTCTTGTGCTACTGAAGTGTTCCTGTTGTGTCAGATCAATCTAACCATCCATTGAAAAGCCTTGAGAGCACCTTCGTCCAGCAAGCTTTTCCCATTCGACCATCGACCACAGATCAACCAGAGAGCGTCTTCGACCAGCTGAGCGACCCAAACAACTATCCACCTCCGATCTTACATCTTCTGGTATCAGAGCTAAAAGCTCCTACCTCCAGGTTGTGTTCATCCAACCTTTATCTTCCTCAATTTTCGTTTTGCACTTTTGTTTTGTCTTTTGTTGATTGCTTCCTTTAAAAATCAAAAATCTAATAAAAATTGTCACTGTTTTTCTTTTGTTTTGTTTATGTCCATCGATTTGCTCTTGTTTTTGCTTCTGTTTCATTGGTTATATAAACTGAAAACCAAATAAAAGAGTTAGTTGAAGTTTCTAGGTTGATTAGAAAGTGAACCGGCCGTTAGTAATTGCTCTAGGTTGCTTAGTTTCTTTTTGCCTGCGATTTTTGTTGTCCTTTGTTATTTTCTGTCCTGCATTTTTTTTTGTTGCATCCATCCATATAAAAAAAATTGTGCCTTGATTAAGAGTTTGAACCGACTGCATCAAGTAACTATCACTAGGGTTTCTCTCACTCTTTGCGATTGTTGTTTGGAGTCTTGTTTTCTCTTGCTCTCGGTTTGCTAGATCATTTAGGTTCTGTTTACTTTTTTTGTGTGTTGCATCCATTATAAAAAGAAAACTAATCATCTAGGTTGCTTGCATTTAGAAACGCACGGATATAGCTTCTCGCTAGGTTGTTGGTTGATTGTGTTATTTGTTGACTCTCGGTTAGTCTTGTTTGTTCCATCTTGTGGCTTCTGTTCTAGACTGAATTGTATGTTAGAAATCATCTTGTTGCCTCATAAATCCAAAACTGATTTAGGATAATTTGCATTTACGGATCATTGCTTGGTTAGGTTGCTAGTTCGTTTGCGGTAAGGGTTTGACCCGAACTTTCTGGTGTGTGTTCTGTTCATTGTTTGCCGTTGAAGTTCTTATTCATTACTGCATTCATACCACACGTCATCTAGGTTACATAGTTCATCTATGTTGTTAAATAGTCAGAGAAAAGTAAACCGGTCATATTTGCATATTTCCATTTTTTTACGATTTTACTTTTTGTTGTATTTTGCCTTTTCTCTTGTTGTTACTTGTTGCCTTCCCTGCATTCATACTATTGAACTTAACATTTTTCATTCTCTGTTGCATTCATAAGTAAAACAAAAAAAGAAACATAAAAACCGGTTAGCTTTTAGTTGCATTTTTCCACTTCTGCATTTTTCCATTCGTTGCGAATTGCCGATTTGCCTTTTTGTTCTTCTTGTTTGTTTCTAGTTCCTGTGGCACTTTATTTCGTGTTTAGTGTTGTTATTACAGGAATTAGCTACCATGGAGAGTGGAGAAGAAGACGTGGCTGAAGATAAAGTTAGTCATTCAAGTGCAATACAACCCTAAACCGAAGGATCATTCCCATGATGAAGGAGAAGATTATGAGCCACATAACCTCTATTTTCCAGGTCTTGAACATGACCCATAGGCATATTTAAGATGGGAGAGAGGCTTGTAAGATTGGTTTTGGTATCACAAAGTCCCGAAGGAGAAGAGATTATCTCATGCCATCAATGCACTTGTTGGAAAAGCTTCTATATGGTGGTTACAAAAGAAGCTCTCAACTACTGCCATAAACCGATCACTACTTGGGGAGTTTTAAAGCAGCATATGTACAAGAAATTTGTACTAAAGTCCCACAACCGTAGCTACCTTCCCAAGAGGCTTATGATGAGATCATATTCGCGAGTTTGGATGCCAACACCAAAGAAGGAGATTGTTTTGGGTCAACAGCCCACCAAGATCCAACCTCATGAGCAATGTATAGGCACGCCAAAGAAGGTAGCAGATCATGAAGTTAACACCAGCCTTATTCAGATCCAAGAAGAAACACCGGATCACATAATTACTTAACACATTGTTGCATTGGAGAAAACCGAACCGCCTCGACCAAAGGTTAAAGTGTCCCGACCCAACTCTTTTACATCTGATTATAATGAATCAAAAACTGTTTTAATGCACTTGGGATTGCCCAAAAGTGTTGAGAAGGACGCATGAATGATAGAGAGTCCAATGGACCGCACGGACCAACGGACCGGAGGCGAGACCGTGAAACAAGTGGAACCGGCCAATCCAGGATGTAATCCAACTGAGGCCAATGGAGATCGTGGTGCAGAGAGTTTCCCATGGAACCCAGGCCAGAACAGAGGCGTTATCCTGAGACACCTACTCAAAGGAGCACTCCCTGAAAGCCCTTACACCCACAAGCCACATATCCATCAAGGTAAGGCCATGGACTCACGAAACCGCATGAAGGCTAACTTGCTTTCTATTGGTGCAGGTTATGCAGATTCGAGGTCGAAATCCTTTTCAAAGAGAGAGGGTATGATGCATCCAAACCCGGCCCGGACGAGTGGTACGTACCAACCTCGACCATGAGGCTGATCGAGCTGTTCCCGACCACACGGAACGTACCTGAGGAGGTTCATGAGGCCAAGACATGTTCTACAAGGCCAAATGACGTGGAATTGAGGATTCATCAGCCACAAACATGTTTCAGGAGTAATGATCATTCCAGAACCCAACTGGAACGATCCCATTTGGAGATGGTCGGCAGCCGTCCACCCGGAGAGCCAAGTCCTGGATGATGACCATAGGAGAATTGGTTCGAGCCAATCATACCAGACTTGATATCCACCAGAAAGTATGCTATTTGGAAGAGTTTGGTCAGAAGTAACCAGCCTTGGTTCGAGCTAATTTTGGTGTATGTCTAGAAGCTGTCCATTTAGCCATGTCCGCAAATATAGGTGCATTCAAGAGAGGATTGCGATCGGACCATGTGGATTCAAGCTGCAAATCAACCTGTTCTGGAAACCTGACTAACCAAGGAATCTTCACTAAGTGGAATCACATCAAGACCATTTTCTATGAAGAAGTTATGCCCATTTCAAGACAGGTGGTTTTCAGGGAACCCGATAAAGACCGACTAGCACATTTTGGAGTGCTCAGACGAACCATGATGAATCAAGGAGTAAAGGAACTTTTTCTGGATTCTTGATTCATCAGAGAATGCATGAGAGTTGGAATCACACCAATACCAGCTCGGACAAAGAATATATGCAAGATCAAACCCGAAGGTTGCTGGACCTGCCTTATTTGGAAGCTCACAGATTTAGTGAACTCCAGAACTATGTTTGGCGACCAGGAGCACGTGCAACATCTCCTTGCGCTGAGATTTATACTGTTTTCCCTAAAGTGTGGTGTTATCCCAGTTAATTTTTTCCACTAAGGTTTTTAATGAGGTAAACTAAAGCCCGATACAAGAGAAGGAGAATCTGGCCCATCCAAGCTTCCTTCTTGTCTTTTCTTTTATGATTTCAACCATGCCCTTTTTGGCCCACTTGTAACCTATACTATTGGCTATTTAAGAAATTCTTTTCGAGCTTAATAAGATCAAGCAAGTTTAAACTAAAAACCCTAAAGGAATTTAGCCTAATTCGGCGCATCCACTCTTCTCTCGCGTGGATTCCCCTTTAGGACGAAGTGCTGTTACTTGCTCATGTTCTTGTGCTACTGAAGTGTTCCTGTTGTGTCAGATCCATCTAACCATCCATTGAGAAGCCTTGAGAGCGCCTTCGGCTAGCAACTTTTCCCATTCGACCATCGACCATTGTCCATCGACCATCAACCACGGATCAACCAGAGAGCGTCTTTGACCAGCTGGGCGACCCAACCAACTATCCACCTCCAATCTTACATCAAGTCTGGTCCAATTCTCTTTGGAGACTTTGAATATATCTGGACTACTACATGCTTATCATTAGGATTAAGACCCGGAAAATCCTCAAAAATACCAGCATAAGCATCCCCAGTACCGGACGCTTGTGGAAATTGACTTTCATTTAAAAGGGGAAAATGAAATGAGCCTATTTATTCTGGAATAATCTTTTTAGGAGGGACAATTTTACATATTACTGCCAAATCTTTCTATTATTAAGGCACTTCCCGATCTAGTAGTTATTTATGCTGCTCCATTCAAATAAGCATTTTCTACGGCCTCTCTTGAGACAAGAAAGCAGAAGCTTCTAGAGACGGCAATTATGAACTCCACAGATTTTTCTCGATTCCAATGCAACTTATCCTTTTGGAGCTGACGTAACAAACTAGGCGACAAAGTGGTGTTCAATCTTCCTAGCTATTCTATTTAAAGGGGATAGAGACAATATCTTACTAGAAAGATCTACGGCAGGATCCGTTATCTTGGCAGGAATTCCTGGCTTGCTTGGGATACCAACTAGAATCCCTACCCATCGCCGATAATTCCTAAAAAGGAAATCCTGAATGGAGATGGTTGCGGATTACATGTTGAAAAACGTATATCTAGAAGGTTCTTTTGGCCTTCAATTTTTGTCTCTGAGGGCAATGAAAATAAAGAGTCAAGTCTTACTTATTTAAGCTCGAATGAGAATCTTCTTCTCTTAATGATATTTTATAGAGTTTCGTTTCTCTTATCTATAACCCCATTCGAACGAGGGAAGTAAGCTGGCTAACTCCTAAAAGCAGCTTTCTTATCATATACCTATTTCTCTGTCATTCTTCCTTCACTGCAATTATCTGTTTATTATCTATGTTCTATCATAGCTAACCAACACTTGTAGGGAGCGAGCAAGGACCTGCTCGCGACTGTAGCTACTTCTGCAAGTGCAGCTAAAGCAGGGGCGCAAGCCCCGTATCTGACGGTCAGGAGCACGAAGGGCGCGGGCCCACATATCCTTGAGAACTGTCCTAATTTGAGATCATTACATGAACTCTAATCCAACAGTTGAGATTAAAAGAGATGAGAGATCCGCGTGGTATCAAAAACTGCTTTGATTAATACCTTGAACGAACCGCACACTCCATCCATATCTTAACTGCACACTCTATCTCGTCAAGGAAAATCCCCTATTTTCCCTTAATTGTTTTTCTTCTCTCTTTTGGCTGTTAGTTAACCTTTATCCTTTGAGAGATTTCAGAGTGATTTTAGAGATTTAGGGGAAATCGTGCATCTGATTCGAGAGATATTTCTTTTTGTTTTCGACCTCTATATTCGCGATTAAATGGTAAAAGAAATAGTGCCCGGCCTTTCTGAGGCTGGCCGAGAAGGATGCGACGTGATATGGGCTCTTGTTCTAAGGGCGGAACCGCAATTTGGCCCCTATGAACCCTCAATAGTTGAGAGTATAGATCTGCGCGGACTGTGGCCTAATCATGGATTAGGGGGGACAATAAGGATCGATGTCACCCTCGAGTGGGGGACCCAAAGAAGGTGCGCGAGGGTTGTTGCGCATATATGCCATTTATATATTCATTTAGTTATGTTCTTACTGTCGTATATATGCATATACATCCTAGAAAGCCGTTCTAACATGAATGCAACAATTAATAAACAATTAACGATGCCATCGTTGTAAAAAAATGATGCAATCACTCAATTATCGATATAAGCTAACTAGTATGCATATCTTAACCTAAACATTTAATTATTCAACCAGATTACCAATCAACTAACTGTTCTAACCAATTCAATCAAACATGCATGCAACATAAATCTACTGTTTATACGTTCCCCGTGTCTACATGATCTAGACTAAATGCAATAAACAAATTAACCAACTCACAGTGCATAGAAGTGACAGATGATGATGTGATGGAACTCCCGAACCCCTGAGATCGAACTGCAACAACTCCCGAACATTTCCCAAACCAACAGACTGAACCGACTGAAATCTCGATCTTAAACCATCTGAACCAAAGCGTTGACCGAGAGTTTACCGAGTTGACCAAGACTAAACCGATAGTTGATCAAGAACAAACCAGCATTGACCAACCCTAGCTGAAACCAGCGAAAGAAGTCCCCGTTGAACAGTGGATGAAGCGGTTTCTCCGGTGTTGACCGGTGGTGGCTCTGACGTTGACCACGACGTAGGAGCATTGACCGGCGAAATAGGAGCTTACCGGTGGTCTGACCTGATGAAGGGTAATCGCCGGTGATGAATCTGACGAGGAGAGATAGACTGACCAGCGAGAGGTGAAGCTTCACGGCGGCGAGAAAACAATCCGGCGACGACGGTAATCTCCGGAGAGGCGTCCAGCGGTAAAGGATATCTCCGGTTAGAGAAGCTGATGAGAGGTGAAAGCCAGTTAGAGGAAGAACCAGTAATCCAAGAGGGAGAGGAGAGCGGAAGATTTATTTGAGTGATTTAGTGAGAGAGAGTGAGAGTGATCCAAGGGAGAGGTAAGATGAGTGAAATGATGCTTAACATGCTTAACATAAAAGGAGTGAAAGATTCATTGAATCTTTGGAGAGGGGGTATGTGGCGACAAAGGAGAGCAAGAGCTGAACACTTGGTATTCAAGGGATATTTTTAGATTCTATTCAATGAATCTCCATGCTTATAGATTCTCTGAATCTTCGATTCATCCACTCGGACCAACATAGAAAATTCCGGTTTAATTACAGAAAACCTCCATATCCTCTGAAACAATTCTTAAAAGCTCCTTTTTAAATTACTAGATTTTTTAGGAAGCATTTTGCAAGTCGTTTCATCCAAATTGACCTCCCGTAGCTCCCTGTACCAATTTTACAAGTTTTATCGGTTTCGTCCGTAAAACTGTTTCTAAAATACGCTTCCACCACTTTCTGTCTTCTAAATGGTTTCTTTAATAAAAACATAGAATCATTTGGTCCGTTTATGCTTCCGTCTTGCATTTTGGTAAAATCAACAAAATGCCCCTTAACTCTTGGAAATTACAAAATACCCCTCGCTGACTTTCTGATTGCCTGTTAACCAATTTTGTGAGACATGGTATTAAATTCTTCCCCACTTACAAGAATTCATCGCGTATCCACTGCTCCATTACTTCCTTGAACTTATCTTGTCTCTCGGGTTCGGGTTCGGTCTCGTGTTCGCGTCACATCATTCATCGCGTCATGTACCACAACTTAACAACACTAGAATGGTTATACCTTTTCTAATTTACTCTCGATTTCACTTCCTTATAGAGATATATTTAACTAGTCATGTACCCAACAGTCACACATGGCTAAGTAACAATATCTTATAATTCCTCTTTTTTTTTGCAAATAAGCTTCCTATCAAAACTACTTTATCAATTCCGAGCTAAGTTCTATCTAAATGGTTCTCTAACCTTCTCAACTGTTAACAAGTCTAACCAATAACTTAACATTCCATCTATAACAATCTCTTAGTCTGTCGACCTACTGCAACCACTACTATTCAAACCAGTCATTCTCTATGATTCGCTAACCCTAGCTCGAAAGCTACCATCAGCCTAGCGGAACTAAAAATGTAGTAATACTCTATATCCATACTAACAATCTATCAAGAAGATTAATGCATTGATCCATAATGAAAATCTACCAACTCAATGATTTCTCATTGGTGATCTAACAACCTAACGATCAAGAAAATGCATTTCTATCAACCAAACGATCACACAGATGCAATGCTACCAACCTAACAATCAATGAATGCAGTGCTAGCAGTTTTAACGATCAACTAATGCAATGCTAGAAACTCTAGCAATCCACGAATGAAAAGCTACCCAAACAAAACAATATACTTGCTAAGCAATGCACCGATGCTAAACAGAACATGCTAACAACCTAACGACCAATCAGATGCAGCGATACAAAATAGATGGCTAGCAACCTAGCGAGCAATCCATGCAACATTCATACACACAATCAATCACTTAACAAATAAAAAAATCTCACACAAGCAATCAATAAATAAAGTCGTCTCATCCTTTCGGAAATGTCAAAGCGGTCGTCTTATGGGTCCTGGTGAGTGATCGCTTGTTCCGACCATCATTTATTTTCACATCGTAATTGTATGTCATTCACAAGCCAACACATGCATGCAATAGAATTACTTTTTTACTCAAAACAATAAACCGAAATAGTACGCATCCACTACATACATAAAACATCCATATCCATACATAAGTGTTTTAGTACATAGATTAGCCAGAGTCTACTACAAGTGGTCTTCCATCATCCCCAAAAATAAACGCCGCTACATACCCGAAATCGCCAGTGACGAATGATAAGCTGATCTATATACAATCAAAAATGAGTGAGAGCTCTTACTTACCTACGCCTACTCTAATACCTAACATAATACCTCCAGCACGAGCGATAAGCTCCGCACTGGTGGCAGTATGTCTCATGGAAATAGCCACTGGCAGGTGTGCCAGGGGGGTGGGGCAGGTGTGCAGAGCGTGTGGGCGGTGCTGGAGTGGGCGCTGCACTAGGGCGCAGATCGGGGATCAGACAGGAAGGCGCTAGGTGTCCATCATGGCCGAAAATGAGGCATGTGACCGGCGGCTGGTATGACTCGTGGGCGAGCGGCTTGGACGGGAGCGGGCACCAATGGAAGTGGAACCTGGTGGATCCGCAAGCGAAACAAGACGGAACATGCTCATAAGTGAACTGCTCCGGTGGCTGAGGTGCGGGAAAGGCAGCCTAATGTAGTGGCTGCTTATGGGAAACAACGTGCTGTTCCAGAACCTCCGCAAGTAGACTGGCCTGCTCGGCAAACTGCTCCTCCAGATGCGGTACTGGGCGGAGTCAATATGCATCATGAGACTAAAGTTCAGAAGTGAGTCCAGTAGGATGTCCCCCGGTAAGTCTGGTACCTCAGGGAGAGGCACCTTCTTCTATGGCAAGAGGGGCGCTGGAGATGGCGCCAATAGCGTCAACAACGGAAGCCCGCTACCTGAGGCCCCAAAAATATCAAGGTATTCGATGTACGGGTCGTCGGAATCCGCATCATCCCTGAGAGCTGTAGGGAGAGGAGGAGGTGCTGGGGCGGCACTTCTTTTTCAAAATAGAATCAAAAAATTAATTAGCAACGGGAGCTGGTGCAACTGCAGCTGCACAAGCTGGAGCAAGGACGGGGATTGGGGCCCGGTCTGATGTGCGCAAGCAATCGGCTGGCGAAAGATCGTGCGGCCCTGAGCTGGCTAGCTCGGATCCGACTGATTCCTGTCACTCATCACGAACGTCTTATGTCCACCCCACAACATACTCACACCCTCCTGGGTCACTCTGCAGCGTGTCTGCAATCAAAAACACAAAAACGTTAGCACAGTCTTACTAAAAATCACTAACTTACCCACTTCCATGGTTTGACGGACGCGAATCGGTTTCCTAATGGATGCATTGGCGACACAGTTTGAGTCGATAAACATTGAAAAACTTATAAAATGAAAATTTTCGAATCCATGATGAACCATGCTCTGATGTCACCTTTTTGTAATGTCCCTTTCTCGTTATCCATTGACCATCGAGCTGACCGGCCAACAATCAGACAAGAACATGACCGATCGAACCTGAGCATGCCAAACAAGAAAGGTTCATCACAATATTAAGCCAGAGACAATACATTTTAAGTCAATGGATCGAACCAAACCGTCCTTGACTCCGTTTACCTCGCTTCCACAATACAAGGATTTTCAACCAATATTTCTTCCACGAGTTGTGTCGGTTCAGACTAAACTAAATACCAGGGAAACAATTTGATTTCTTAGTGTTTTAAGTCTTTTAAATCCTTTATCCTATTTAGATCAAGTTCCAAAACATTCAGAAAATCTATTAGGCGCCCATAAAACCCGAACAAAATAAATCGAAATCAAACCATGGCCAAATGCTATCCCGAGACTACACCGAGGTCCTCCAGCGTCCGCCTAGCTATGGCAAACCTAAAAATTAACAACAACAAAAGAGTCTAATAGCGATCTATGATCACTCAGTGAGTCGGCTCCCCACTATCAGGCTGGTAATGATCTACTAAAATAATCACACCCCAAAAACCCCAAAATAACAAACAAAAGAACAAACAAAAACAAATAGCTGATAACGTGCCACCATGACATGATGAGCTCCACAACAAATAAGAATTTTCTATCTACAAAAGGTAAATACATAAATCGAGATCCCTGCGGCACATGACCACAATTGGACGCAATCTTACTATCCCGAAACTAACACTAACTCCACACCACTGGGCCAAGTATGCGAACTCGGTTCCACTGGAACACCTAGCTACCCCACACGGTAACTACAAACTCCCCACGACTCCTAGACATAAACACAAAGTCCTACGACCTATGACAATGTTCTCTATCCATTTATACACAACGACTCGGGCTACTCCTAGATAGCCTAAGTGATATACTCAGAGTTTAATTCCCTAAATAAACACTACAAGTGCACAAGACAATTGTAGTATCTAGATGTCGAACACAGAGACTCAAGAAATCTTACGATAGACTGTAGAAGTTCATGTTAAGCTAGGCGATGCAAATCAGAAATAATTAAAACTAAGCAGAAAGTAAATTAGTAGCAAATCGGTTTTGTAAAGCAAGTACTAAAAGCGTCAAGTCTAGGGAGTTCTCAGGTAATCAGACAAGCATATCAAATTAAGTTCGGTTCTAGAACTCAAACACAAAATAGAACTAACCAACTTTCGTTGCGAGAATTCACTAAGTTCAATTAGCAGAAATCCAAATTTCTTTGCAATTCCTAAAGGATTAAACTAGCCTTAAGTGAAGGTTTGATTTGTTCACAATTCAATTAAACCAAATTTCTTTGCAGATAATTAAATTGCTCAACCTAAACAGATCAGATTCTAAACCACACTTTCGTGTCAATTTATAAACCTAAGTTCTAGATTCTAAGTGATCAGACAGGTTGAAGAACAAATAAGATATGAATCCTTAACTGATAAATTAATCTAGCAAGTCATGAAATCCCTAATGAGAATCCCTAAACCTAACTATGAATCTACTCAGACATGATCAATGAAACAGAAATCAATGAATAAGTAAATTGCATATAATAAAAGAGTAGAGAAATAAAAAAGTTCGAAATCTTCTCTCTGTAGTACAAGAACGATCAGCCTCAAGCTCTCTATCTCTCTCTCTCTCTCTCTCTCTCTCTCTCTCTCTCTCTCTCTCTCTCTCTCTCTCTCTCTCTCTCTCTCTCTCTCTCTCTCTCTCTCTCTCTCTCTCTCTCTCTCTCTCTCTCTCTCTCTCTCTCACAAAAGCTAATAGTATGAAAGCGTAAGTAAAACAAAACACCAAAAACCTAATTATAAAGACCTAATCACGTCTTGGGGTCTTTTCGCAAATATTGGAACTTTTTGGGACAAAACTGCAAATCTCCAAAATCTTCATTAATGTGATGTCGCGAGGCTGTGTCGATCAATGCCAATGATACATCGATCGTTGCAATGGTCGTCCAGAGATAGTGAAATCAGCTCCTCACGGCTTTTGCTCCAAAACTTGTCCCATTAGCTCCAATATCTTCCAAAATCCTCCAAACGTTCATGTAGCTAATAAACACATGTAAATGACTCGATAGACACTACAAACGACTCTAAAACATACTTAAATCATGGCTTAAAACAGGTAAAAACCATGATATATCAACTCCCCCCACACTTAGCTTTTGCTTGCCTCAAGCAGAACAGAAAACCAGAATGTGGTGAAGAAGTTTGAAAACTTCAGAAACTCCTTTCATCTTAGAAGCACAACACTCAAATTCTCCTTAGTAAGCCACATGAAAGATTCACCTGCAAGACATCAAGACCAACATGTACTTCCCCCACATTAGCAACTGTCCTGAGTAAACTCCACAATCAATCCAAAGCATTCAAATTCACCCTACTGACTTCTATAAGCTATTAGGTGCAGTCTCACCTAAGGAGTATCGATCAAAGGGCACATGGATTCTTACTCTGTTAGCTCTAGACCACCATACTATCTTTTCTGGTTCCTTTCTTCTCTTTTCCCTTCCTCTGCAACTGATTTTTCCCATTGGGTATCATTTTTTTTTTATCAGTGCTCTTCCCGTTTTGGGGTGTACTTTGGACACATTCCATGGATGCACATGAGGTAATAGGGGTATCTACCACTCCCGCGACCACTTCGGAACTACTAGCTCATCCTCTGTTTATATCTGTCTTTTTTTTTTTACTTTAAGGACGGGGAGAAGGGAACCTTACTTGGACAGGTTTACAAGCTGTGTCAGAACTAATAGAGGAATCCGACTCAAAGTATACCAAGCCCTTAGGTGAGAAAAGTAAGTCAAAATTAAGGGTGAAGTCAGTAAAGGATCCTCTGAATACCTGAGTGATATGGGTGTCCTCAGTAGGCTGATCTGCATTGGGTTTTCTAATAGTCATAGATTGATCTGCAAGCTCATCCCAATGGTTACTTAAGTTCCTGCAAGTGTTGTTAACTTCTCAAAAATCCATTGTTTCCTATTTAAACTGTTTTGACTTGATAAAAATGACACAAAAACACAATTGACTCTAAGAAAAGAAAAAGATTAATGTCAGTACCACCTCCCCCACACTTGAAACACACTGTCCCCAGTAGTGTCAAGCTTAGGATTGGTAAAGAAGAAAAAATGTTGAAGTGATGTGTTGGGTTCTGTCGATTTTACCTCTCTCTCACTTGCATCGATCATTGCGCATGACTGCGACGATCGTTGCAAGGCGATTGCGATTTGGTGTTGATCGTCACTCAGGACTGTGACGATCACTGCAATGCAAATTTTGTTAAGAGACGACCGACACACATGACCGTGTCGATTGTTGCATTGCGATTTCGTCGGATCAGTTAGCAGTCATCAGTTAGTTCGTGAGAAAAATCCCAAAACTCAAACCTGAAAGCTGTAAACATCACAAACAAGGAAAATCAAAGCAACAGATAGCCTAAATCAAGCACATCATCCCAAACATAAGTACCAACAAGAATCAAAAGAGAAGTCAAAAGAAAAAGTGAAAAAGATACAGAACCGATAGTCTGACATGGAACTCAAATCTCACTCGCTCTCATCATCAATACCACCATAAGGATCAGAACCACTCGAAGCAGAAGGAGTCGGAGAACGCTGGCGACGTCTAGGAACAGGATTATGGACTTGTGGCTGACTCTTGCAAGTGCAGCCACACATCCAATCCCACATCCTCTGTAAACGACTATCAACATGCTCACACCAGTCTCCCTCAAACATCTCTCGAACGCTCATCGATGGAGCAGGATAAGGACCAAGATCAGCAGCAGGAACAGCAGGCGCAGGCGCAGGTGCAGAGGAGGAAGCTCGTGAAGAAGGCTCACCGAGAGGATGGGCCATCGTAGGTACGCTGCGCTGATCGTTCCTAGAAGGCTCGAAGCTCAAAGAATCCAATGCATCAATCCTGGTCTGATCAGCAGCAGGAAGCTCCACACCACGCTTCCGCTCGTGTGTGTCATAGTAGACCCATATACGTCTCTCCTTCAACCATTTGGCACTCTGCAGGTGGCTCAAATCCATGTATATCTCTCTGTCGTCACGCTCTCTTCCCTCCAAAGGGATCCTATAGTGTCGAAAGATAGGAATAAGCAAACTCCCTACTGTCTCAGTACTCGCCCCATCAAATGCCTTCTTCGTCAAAGAGCACAAATGGTGAGCAAACACAGCTCCTAAGTTCAGATCCGCCGTAGGATCTCTCAAATCAGTACCAGCAAACAGCTTCTTCAATCCAATGAAAAGCACCTCCAGCTCATTCTTTCTCATCTTGTTTGCTTCAGCCTTGCATAACAGTGTGTAACCCAAGATGCGTATCACATATCGCAGAACTGGATGCCTAACAGAAATTTGCTTCGTAGTCCTCGAGTCGTATGGTCCATTACCGAAATGGTCCAAAAAATACTGAGCGCTCGGTACATCCCACTCAAGAGAGATGAAGCATCGTGTAGGCTCCACAATAAATCCATAGATACGATAGATGTCGAGAAGTGGAATCCGATACCTGGCTCCCAGACACATGAAGGTAAAAATACCCTCTGAAGCTCTCCTGCGGCTCGGATCGGGGTAGTAGACTCTGCAAGTAGCCAGCAACTGTCTCACTAGATCAGGATAAAGCTCGTAGTACTGCATAGGCATCGTCCCTAAGCCAATGTCCTTAACCAATGTGTGCAACTGCCTATCAATGCCTAGGATCCTGCAGGTCCGATAATCAGCAAATTTGGTGGGCTGAATGTCCATACCCAACCAACCATTGTAGAGCAACGTATCGTAGTCATCCCAGTGCTCTAATATCGGCCTGTCAGTGAACTCTGCACTCTTAACCAAATCCTTAGGTGCAATAATCCATACTTTGTCTGTCGGAATCGGATCTCCTTCTCCCTTACGGCAAGGTAATTGTATGGCCTCGCGGTCTCTCTGATACAACTCAGGTGGTGTCGAATCACGTGTAAACCACTCATCTGGTGGAGGAGATTGATCTGCAGCAGCTGGAGTAGCTCTGCCGCGCTTACGAAGCTGTCCACGAGGAGGCATCTGAAATCAAAGAGATAAGAACAAATCCGCAAAATCGGCACCTTAAACGACATCAATCTAAGCAATACAAGCAGCCCAATCACGTTCTATGTCTGTCAAATTTGCGCAAATTACAAGTTTCTGTCTCATCACAAAAATAGAATTTTTCAGAAACTTGCAAAATTGAACATGAAAACTACTTAGGGACCTTCATTCCACTACCTGATAACCTAAATCAACACTATCTCATCACGGAATCAAGTTTCAGAAGAAACCTTTTCTACCTTGGATTCGCCTTGGAAAAATCAAGATTTAGAGAATATACCTTGGTTTCGGCTCAAATTGATCAGAGATATGGAAAGAGGGTGAAAATTCGAGCAGGTTAGGCCTTTGAATCGTTAAAATCGAGCAAGAATTGAGGAAGAAATCGGAAGAAGAAAGAAGAAGAAGAATTAATCGGGACTTACCTGCACGTGACTGCATCGATCGTCACACCAAGTGCAACGATCGTTGCATATCGTGATTGGTTAAACCGAAATTGAACCAATCCAATTTCCGGTTTAAAGCTTGCATACCATCGATTTCAATTTGGACCAGCTGTGTCGATCGTTGCATAGGACCGCAACGATCGTCACAGAACGACTTCATTCCTTCGTCAAATCGCCATGCGGCGATCGTTGCACAGGACCGCAACGATCGTCACAATGCAAATTCATTCGTCAGACATCCCCCTGCATCGATCGTTGCACAGGACCGCAACGATCGACGCAGTTTCCATACTTCGTATCCTGCAGATAAAACACACCAAAAACGAAAACAAAACGTAAAATCCTAACAAAAACACCAAAAAGAGTATGTACAAACGAAACAGTGGGTTGCCTCCCACTCAACGCTCCTTTAACATCATTAGCTTGACGATTCAGCTGAATCAGGCAGAGGGTGCATCATCCAGAGGTAAAATCTGACCTCTCGTAATCTCGGCCTTAGCCCAATAATGCTTCACCCTCTGTCCATTTACAGTGAATTACTTACCTTCCTGGCTGATTAGAACGACAGCACCATAGGGACGAACTTCCTTGATTGTGAAAGGACCGGACCACCTTGATCTCAGCTTACCTGGAAACAATTGCAAATGAGAGTTATACAAAAGTACATGATCATTAGGTTCAAATTATCTAGAGACAATCTTCTTGTCATGAGAAGCCTTAGTCCTCTCCTTGTACAGCTTTGAGTTCTCATAAGCATGATGCCTAATCTCATCCAACTCATTAAGCTGCACCAATCTCCTCTCTGCAGCAGACTTAAGATCAAAGTTCATCTGCTTCACAGCCCATACTGCCTTGTGCTCAAGCTCCATTGGAAGATGGCATGTTTTTCCATACAACAGATGAAACAGAGTGGTCCCAAGTGGCGTCTTGAACGCAGTCCGATAAGCCCATAATGCATCATCAAGCTTTGCAGCCCAATCCTTCCTTTTCTTCCCAATTGTCTTCTCCAAGATCTCCTTGATCTGTCTGTTAGAGACCTCGACTTGCCCACTAGTCTGAGGATGATAAGGAGTATCAACTCGGTGATGAACTCCATGCTTCTGTAGAACTTCTCAAAAACCTTGTTAATGAAATGAGATCCTCCATCATTGATCACAATCTGAGGTACTCCAAATCTAGGGAATATGATGGTCTTAAACAGCTTAAAAACCACCGAAGAGCCATTGGTTGGACTAGCTATTGCTTCCACCCACTTAGACACATAGTCCACAACAACCAAAATGAACTTATTCCCATAGGATGAGGGAAAAGGACCAATGAAATCAATTCCCCAACAATCGAAACCTCAACCTCAAGAATGAAATTATGAGGCATCTCATGCTTCTTACTGATTTTCCCTCTCCTCTGACAGGCATCACACTGAGAGACAAAAGAATGAGTGTCTCTAAACATCGTAGGCCACCAAAAACCTGCTTGCAGAACCTTAGACATAGTCTTAAAAGTACCAAAGTGTCCAGCATAATCTGATCCATGGCAGTGAAACAGAACATCTGGAACCTCTGATTCCGCAATGCATCTCATGTAAAGTCCACCTGAACAGTGCTTATACAGATAAGGCTCATCCCAATAGTATCGTCTGAGCATATCCCTTCAACCCATCTGGTTCAGTCTCTGCAGCCAGGTAATTAGCAATATCCACAAACCAGGGTCGATTGGTCGTCGCAACAGCACAAACGTCGAAGTTATGGTGTCCAATTTGAATCTGTAAAGATTCTGGGTTCGTAGGCGCAGTGCAACGATCGTCACAATGGGATGCGTCGATCATTGCTCTCTCGATAACTGCATCGATCGGCACATATGTGGCATCGATCGACGAGTGTGCTGAATCCGATAGTTCTGCATCTTCCTATCTAAATCCGTCCGAAATAATATCTCAATCAGATTGTCGTTCTCCTCAGGAAAGAATTCATCAATGGGGACGTCGTCTTCAACTATAATCCTTGACAGATGGTCAGCAACTCCATTTTCAACTCCCTTCTTGTCCTTCACCTCAATATCATACTCCTGGAGCAACAGAATCCATCTCAACAATCTCGGTTTAGCATCCTTCTTCTGCATCAGATACTTCAAATCTGAATGATTAGTGTGTCCAATCACCTTAGAACCGACAAGATAGGGCTGAAACTTCTCAAAAGCAAAGACAACTGCCAGTAACTCCTTCGTCCTGCTGGCATAGTATATAACATGAAGCGTTTTGTCCTTCTTCTGCCCCAGAACAGCTCCTACAGCATAATCGCTCGCGTCGCACATTACCTCAAAAGGTAGATCCCAATCTGGTGGCTGTACTATAGGAGCACTCACCAATGCTTGCTTGATCTGTTCAAATGCAGTCTGACAATCTGCAGTGAACTCAAACTTGGGATCCTTACACAGCAAAGCAGTTAGTGGTCTAGCAATCTTACTGAAATCCTTGATGAACCTTCTATAGAAACCAGCATGTCCAAGAAAGCTCCTCACAGACTTCACAGAATCAGGCGCCTGAAGGCTGGTTATAACCTCAATCTTAGCACGGTCTACTTCAATCCCTGCTCCAGATACTCTATGTCCAAGAACAATTCCATCTCTGACCATGAAATGACACTTCTCCCGATTAAGAACCAAGTGCTTTTCTTCATATCTAGCTAGAACTTTTCACAGATTGTCCAAGAACTCATGATAAGATGATCCGTAGACGGAAAATTCATCCATAAACACCTCCATAAAGTCCTCAATCATATCAGTAAATATGGACATCATGCATCTCCAAAAGGCATCATGCGGTATGCAAATGTGCCATATGGACAAGTAAAAGTAGTCTTTCCCCGATCCTCTTGAAGGATGAGAATCTAAAAGAAGCCTGAATACCCATCGAGGAAGCAATAATAAGGGTGATTTGCTAACCTCTCCAGCATCTGATCGATAAAAGGTAAAGGGAAATGATCCTTCCTGGTCGCAGCATTGAGCTTCCTGTAGTCTATGCACATACGATTTCCCGTCACAGTCCTTGTAGGAATAAACTCGTTTTTCTCATTCTTCACTACTGTAACACCGCCTTTCATAGGTACTACATGAACTGGACTAACCCAATCGCTGTCTGAAATCGGATAGATGATCCCAACATCTAGTAGTTTCATTGTAATGCTCCCTTCCCATTTTCCGCTGACCGACGAGCTGACCGGCCAACAATCAAACAAGAACATGACCGATCGAACCCGAGCAGTCATACGAGAAGAGTTTGTCACAATACGAAAGCCAGAGACAATCTGGATTGAGACAAAGGCTCGAACCAAACTATCTTTGATTCCGTTTACCTCGTTTCCACGATACGAGGCTTTGCAACATGTACCGCTTCCACGAGTTGTGTTTGGTTCGGACGAAACCGTATATCAGGGAATTATTCCGTTTTTATTACTTGAAAAACATAAATCTTATGAATAACAATATACGGTCTAATACAAAACATTTAGCGGAACGTTCCAACAAAATCCGAAACCGAAAGTAACAGTCAAAATGCGTAATAACCGATACCCAATGCCAACCCGAGACTACTCCGAGTGTCCTACGCGTCCGCCGAGCTACGCCAAACCTGAAAAACACAAAAGAGTCTAATGAGTAATCTAAGATTACCCAGTGAGACGGCTCCAACCTAAAGGCTGCTAACAATCTATTACTCCCGCCCAAACCCAAAATAACAATCAAGTAATAGAGCCGATCACGTGCTACCAAGACGTGATGAGCTCCACAACACACAAGCATTCAAATAAAAACACAATCATCAACGAAGGAAATCAAGAACACTGCGGAACATGTTCTTGATTAGACTCGATCTATCTATCGCAGCACTACACAACTCCACACCATCTGGGCCCACTTTGCCAACTCGGTAACTTCCACGGGAAACACTTAGCTGCCGCCACGGTAGCTAAAACCTCCCACGACTCCTAGGCGATAACACGAAGTCCAACGGCTAGGACATCGTTCTCCGTCCATCGATACGCGGTGACTCAAGTTACCCCCGACAACCCGAGTTTCCATGCAGTCCGGCCCTAGGATGCCACCCCTTATTCTCCGGACCACACACCTACAGACGTCACTCCATAGGTTAACACCTGCCAGAACCACTACCGAAGGTACGTGAACTGACCAGGTTCTCAACTCCCGAGGATCCAATCGGGAAGGAAGTACCGGAACACCATCTCTAAATTTGCGGGATCTAATGCACCCTATAGAGTCCTAATAACAACAACGTAAACAAGCAGACTCACTGGGACTCTATCACACAAGACCGAAAAGGTCAAATAGAAACACCATCTTAATCCCCAATCCATCCCGCAAGTCCTATCACCAACCTCCACATCACCCAAACTTACTCGGTCCCGCACCAGAGTAAGTATCTACCAGTACAGCCTACTCGGCCCAACACCGAAGTAGATAAACAAGCAAGCAATCAGTTTACTCGGCCCAACACCGAAGTAGATACACAATCACACAGACAATCAACAGTCTACTCGGCCCAACACCGAAGTAGATATACAATCACACAATCAACAATCACAACATCACACAAACAATTATTTAGGTTTATTAGTCTTTTAATATTTTCTTACCTTTACTCATTCAATCCGCTACCTTGGGATTAGTGGATTACTAATCCCGTAGACGGTCCATCAATCACACCACTTATTTACTTATCACTTCCTAAGTATCTTTTAATACGTCCTCGATCTGTCGGTTTAGAGTTAGTAAGATTACTAACTCCCCGACATCTCATTATTCATTAACTTTCATTCATTAATCCACCCCGTTATTATATTCTAAGTGTGTTATATCTCTTAACCGTATTTTAATCAACTCATAATTTCCCATATATAGATTCCTTTAGATACGTTCTTAATACTTATATATGCATATATGTCCTAGCATGCCGTTCTATATGTATGCATCACCCAATCAAGCAATCAACGAACTATCAATCAATTAATGCAACACCCAATCAAGCAATCCACGAACTATCAATGATTACGGATATAAGCTAACTAGCATGCATCTCTTACCCTAACCATTTAATAAATTAACCGAGTTATTAATCAGCCTAGCCGTTCTAACCAATTCAATCAATCGGGTATGCAACCTAAACTACGGTTTATCAATTCCGGATCTATATGATTCTAACTAAATGCAACACATAATTTAGCCGACTCACAGTGTTATTATGACGGACGGACGGATTGACGGACTAGCGGAACAACGAGACCCGGCACAAACCTGACTCTAACCCGAACCTTCCCCGAACCTCCGGTGCTTTGACCCGACCTTGACCTTAGTGATTCCGATGAACCTCCGGAACATCTTCTCTTTCCTCATTTTCTCTCTCCTCCGGTTCTTTCTCTCTCTCTCTCCTCCGGTTCTCTTTCTCTCCAGTTCTCTTTCTCTCTCTCCTCCGGTTCTCTTCTCTCCTTCGGTTCTCTTTCTCTCTCCCCTCCGGTTCTCTCTCTCTCCTCTTCCGGTTCTCTCTCTTCTCCGGTTCTCCCTCTCTTCTTCTTCTTCTCTCTCTCTCTCTCTCTCTCTCTCTCTCTCTCTCTCTCTCTCTCTCTCTCTCTCTCTCTCTCTCTCTCTCTCTCTCTCTCTCTCTCTTCTCTCTCTCTCTCTCTCTCTTCTTCTTCTTCCTCCGGTCTTCTTCTCCTCCGGTTCTTTCCTCCTTTGCTTTCTCCTCTCCGGTCTTCCTCCATCTCTCTCTCTCTCTTCCTCTTCTTCATGCTTCTTCTTCTTATCTCTCACGCTTCTTCTTCATTCTTCTTCTTTCTTCTTCTCTCTTCTTCTCTCTTCGCACGGTTCATCTTCTTTCTTCTTCTCTCTTCTCACGCTTCCTCTTCATTCTTCTTCTTCTTCAAGCTTCACGCTTCTCCTCTCTCCATCTTCGTCTTCTTCAAGCTTCACGCCTCTCTCTTTCTCTCTCCTTCTTCTTTTCTTGCTCCGGCTTCTTCTTCATCTTTCTCCTCTCTTACGCTTCTTCTCTTCTTCTCTCTCTCCTCTTCTTCTCTCACGTTCTTCCATTCTTCTTCTCTCTCTCTTCTTTACTTCTCTTTACTCTTTGTGAGTTTGATGTGAAGAAAATGGAAGGAGGAAGGTCTCCTTATATAGTAAAAGTGGAGTGATCTTCACCCTCCATTTGTCTTCTCTTCTTCCTCCATCTTGTGCCACGACCTCCCCACCAAAAACCATCCAAACACAATGTATTTGATCATCCACCATCCTTTTGTAGCCTCCTCCATGCAGCCCATGGATTAATGACAACTCACAAACTTAGATTCATGCACCTAAAATATCAAGAAGCTTCTTAATTTCTTGGACCAGATTTCGTGGCCCATTCTTCATAATGAGCTGGATTTAGGTCCAAATTATCCTTAGTAATCATCCCTGAACACCCTGGTCAAAGCCCAAGCTCCTAAGAATTTATTTTGAATTTTTAGCCACTAATTACCCCTTAATAGTCTAAAACTCATAACTGGATCCAGGGATCAAATATTGCTCAATCCTTTTAACCATAGCCTCTCCATAATTTAATGGAGCTGTGGTCAAAATTTCATAATTTATAGAGCACGTTTAGAGGTGTTGCCGTCTTTTTCTCCGTTTTGTCGGTTTCTATTCCCGACAGTCCGTTAAAAATATTTAAAACTCCGTAGCATCTGAAATAAATCTTCCAAACTTCTTTTTAAAATACTAGACTCTTTTAGAAGAATTTATCAAGTCGTTTCACCTCAATCGGACTTCCGTAGCTCCCGTAATGAATTTTACAAGTTTTATCGGTTCTATCGGTTTCCTTTCCCGATAGTCCGTAAAACTCGTTTAGACTCCGCTTATTCCATTTCTGGTCTTCTAAATGTTTTTTATATTTAAAAATAAGAACATTTGGCTCTTCTCCGCTTCCGGTTCGCATTTTGGTAAAATTACCAAAATGCCCCTCATCTTTTGGAATTTACAGAAATGCCCCTCGTTGACTTCTCGTTGACCATTTCTTGGAACAGGATATTACATTCTTCCCCACTTACCGGAATTCGATCCCCGAATTCTCCGTTACTAACAACTTCGAATCAGGACAGAACCATGCAAGTCGCGACTCTGAAACTGATTCCGCTGCTCCAATCAATCTGAACTACACTCTTGATGCTTAATGACCTCTGAAACACCGTCTTGCACAAACCCAAAATACCGACGCCTTGAACTTCCTTGCCTCTCGATCACTTCTGGTTCCTCATCTCATTGCTTCACTGACTCCAATCTTGATTCTTGAAACCACTGATCCTGACTGAACTACTCCACTCGAGTTTCTGATTCCATCTGCGCCAACTAATGACATTTGGAACCAACACTTCTAACTTCCCCACTTTGCTTCAACCTCTGCGAATGGCACAACACCGACTCTCCCTCCATTCTCGACACTTGTTTCATCTTTACCGCTTCTTGCTCCCCATCGGCATTATGGTAATATTGATGTTCCTTCTTCAAAACTAAACCACCATGCTTATACACGCCTCAAACTTTCTTGATTTGCTGAACTCCACACTTCATAGATATCAAACTGCCTTTCCTATGGTAACTTTGAACTGATCCAAAACTGCCACTGATGCTTCCGAATCGCTTCGCTAACTCATCATAACCATCCACGTCTCAAATCTATCTGCTACTGATACTCAAACTTCCAACTATCTCACTTGCAAGCTCGGATCAAACTTCTTCTTGAAACACCATCTTTTCACCAGGGTTCGGGTTTGGTCTCGTGTCCTCGTCAAATCGTCCATCACGTCCTACATCAACAACCTCAATAACACTGGAACTGTTAGACCTCTTTTTAACTTAATCCCGATATCACTTCCTCATAGAAATATGGTTACTTAGTCATGTACCTTACGGTCACACATGGCTAAATAACAATATCCTATCATTCTGCTCAATCTCGAATAAGCTTTCTAAAACCCGCTTTCACAATTCTGAGCTTATTCCTATCTAAGAGGTTCTTTATCCTTTCTTACCAAAAACAATTCTACCCAAGCAAACTAAACGATTTCGCTACTTACAATCAAAAATCACTTTCTAGCAACCTAGCGAAATGCAGAGATTCAAAATCAACAACTACCAACCTAGCTAGCAATCACAGCAATTCACAATTCTAACAACCTAGCAAGGCAATCAATCACACACAATCAATCAAGCAAATCAGCGATTGCAGTCGTCTCTCTGGGTTCGGATGGAAACCGTCTATTCGGACCATCATCTATTTTTACATCGTAACTATATTGTATTCACAACCATCATGAGTATGCAATATAACCACTCCGCTACTCAAAACGACAACCAAAATACTCCACATCCACTATGTAAATAAAACATCTATTCACCGCATAGGGTTTTAGATACGTAGGTCCGTCGGAGTCTACATACTAGCGGTTCCCAATCTGTCCCAAAAGAAACACCGCTACACACGACCGATATACACACATCAAAAAGCGAGTTAGAGCCCTTACTTACCTGGGCCTAATCTACTTCCTAATCTCCCACATGAGCGGTACAACTCATGTGGATCCTAACCGACAGGTGCGCCAGGAGGATGGAATGAGTGTGGTGGTAGTGGCGGAGCGACGCGGTCTCGATCATGACAAGAAAGGAGTGTAACGTACTTCTCGGCCGACAGGAGCTGTGCTGGTGGTGACGACAACTGCTACTTCCAGGCAACAACGGCCTTAATAATGGAACAACATCTGGTGGTGATGGCTGCTTGTGAGTGACCCCGAACTTCTGAGTCTCCGTTAGCGTGAGGAAACAGTCCACCATCATGTCTGCCTAGATCGTCAATACGGATGTCGCTTCTACTGTCGTTGCAACCGCACACACACACCAATCCTCCTAGGACAACTCTGCTGCGTGACTGCAACAAAAGCAAAATAATTAGCACAATCCTAATAAAATACCCATTTCCCCGAAGACGGACGTGACTCGGATTCCTAATGGTTGCATTGGCGACACATTTTGATTCGATAAAACATTGAAAACGTTGAAAAACCAGAATATTCGAACCCATGACGAACCATGCTCTGATACCACTTTTTGTAATGGCCCCTTCCCGTTTTCCGCTGACCGACGAGCTGACCGGCCAACAATCAAACAAGAACATGACCGATCGAACCCGAGCAGTCATACGAGAAGAGTTTGTCACAATACGAAAGCCAGAGACAATCTGGATTGAGACAAAGGCTCGAACCAAACTATCTTTGACTCCGTTTACCTCGTTTCCACGATACGAGGCTTTGCAACCTGTACCGCTTCCACGAGTTGTGTTTGGTTCGGACGAAACCGTATATCAGGGAATTATTCCGTTTTTATTACTTGAAAAACATAAATCTTATGAATAACAATATACGGTCTAATACAAAACATTTAGCGGAACGTTCCAACAAAATCTGAAACCGAAAGTAACAGTCAAAATGCGTAATAACCGATACCCAATGCCAACCCGAGACTACTCCGAGTGTCCTACGCGTCCGCCGAGCTACGCCAAACCTGAAAAACACAAAAGAGTCTAATGAGTAATCTAAGATTACCCAGTGAGAAGGCTCCCAACTAAAGGCTGCTAACAATCTATTACTCCCGCCCAAACCCAAAATAACAATCAAGTAACAGAGCCGATCACGTTCTACCAAGACGTGATGAGCTCCACAACACACAAGCATTCAAATAATAACACAATCATCAACGAAGGAAATCAAGAACATTGCGGCACATGTTCTTGATTAGACTCGATCTATCTATCGCAGCACTACACAACTCCACACCATTTGGGCCCACTTTGCGAACTCGGTGACTTCCACAAGAACACTTAGCTGCCGCCACGGTAGCTAAAACCTCCCACGACTCCTAGGCGATAACACGAAGTCCAATGGCTAGGACATCGTTCTCCGTCCATCGATACGCGGTGACTCAAGTTACCCCCGACAACCCGAGTTTCCATGCAGTCCGGCCCTAGGACGCCACCCCGTATTCTCCGGACCACACACCTACAGACGTCACTCCATAGGTTAACATCTGCCAGAACCACTACCGAAGGTACGTGAACTGACCAGGTTCTCAACTCCCGAGGATCCAATCGGGAAGGAAGTACCGGAACACCATCTCTAGACTTGCGGGATCTAATGCACCCTATAGAGTCCTAATAACAGCAACGTAAACAAGCAGACTCACTGGGACTCTATCACACAAGACCGACAAGGTCAAATAGAAACACCATCTTAATCCCCTATCCATCCCGCAAGTCCTATCACCAACTTCCACATCACCCAAACTTATTCGGTCCCACACCAGAGTAAGTATCTACCAGTACAGCCTACTCGGCCCAACACCGAAGTAGATAAACAAGCAAGCAATCAGTTTACTCGGCCCAACACCGAAGTAGATACACAATCACACAAACAATCAACAGTCTACTCGGCCCAACACCAAAGTAAATATACAATCACACAATCAACAATCACAACATCACACAAACAATTATTTAGGTTTATTAGTCTTTTAATATTTCCTTACCTTTACTCATTCAATCCGCTACCTTGGGATTAGTGGATTACTAATCCCGTAGACGGTCCATCAATCACACCACTTCTTTACTTATCACTTCCTAAGTATCTTTTAATACGTCCTCGATCTGTCGGTTTAGAGTTAGTAAGATTACTAACTCCCCGACATCTCATTATTCATTAACTTTCATTCATTAATCCACCCCGTTATTATATTCTAAGTGTGTTATGTCTCTTAACCGTATTTTAATCAACTCATAATTTCCCATATATAGATTCCTTTAGATACGTTCTTAATACTTATATATGCATATATGTCCTAGCATACCGTTCTATATGTATGCATCACCCAATCAAGCAATCAACGAACTATCAATCAATTAATGCAACACCCAATCAAGCAATCCACGAACTATCAATGATTACGGATATAAGCTAACTAGCATGCATCTCTTAACCTAACCATTTAATTAATTAACCGAGTTATTAATCAGCCTAGCCGTTCTAACCAATTCAATCAATCGGGTATGCAACCTAAACTACGGTTTATCAATTCTGGATCTATTATGATTCTAACTAAATGAAACACACAATTTAGCCGACTCACAGTGTTATTATGACGGACGGACGGATTGACGGACTAGCGGAACAACGAGACCCGGCATGAACCCGACGCTAACCCGAACCTTCCCCGAACCTCCGGTGCTTTGACCCGACCTTGACCTTGGTGATTCCGATGAACCTCCGGACCATCTTCTCTTTCCTCATTTTCTCTCTCCTCCGGTTCTTTCTCTCTCTCTCCTCCAGTTCTCTCTCTCTCTCTTCTCCGGTTCTCTTCTCTCCTCCGGTTCTCTTTTCTCCTCCGGTTCTCTCTCTCCTCTTCCGGTTCTCTCTCTTCTCCTCTCTTCTTCTTCCTCTCTCTCTCTCTCTTCTTCTTCTCTCCTCTCTCTTCTTCTTCCTCCTCCGGTCTTCTTTTTCTCTCCCTCTTCTTCTCCTCCGGTTCTTTCCTCCTTTGCTTTCTCCTCTCCGGTCTTCCTCCATCTCTCTCTCTGTTCCTCTTCTTCATGCTTCTTCTTCTTATCTCTCACGCTTCTTCTTCATTCTTCTTCTTTCTTCTTCTCTCTTCTTCTCTCTTCGCACGCTTCATCTTCTTTCTTCTTCTCTCTTCTCACGCTTCCTCTTCATTCTTCTTCTTCTTCAAGCTTCACGCTTCTCCTCTCTCCATCTTCGTCTTCTTCAAGCTTCACGCCTCTCTCTTTCTCTCTCCTTCTTCTTCTCTTGCTCCGGCTTCTTCTTCTTCTTTCTCCTCTCTTACGCTTCTTCTCTTCTTCTCTCTCTCCTCTTCTTCTCTCACGTTCTTCCATTCTTCTTCTCTCTCTCTTCTTTACTTCTCTTTACTCTTTGTGAGTTTGGTGTGAAGAAAATGGGAGGAGGAAGGTCTCCTTATATAGTAAAAGTGGAGTGATCTTCACCCTCCATTTGTCTTCTCTTCTTCCTCCATATTGTGCCACGACCTCCCACCAAAAACCATCCAAACACAATTGTAAGATCTCAACTCGGTCTATCTAAAGATAGAAAGAGTTTTAGGGTTTGTGAATTAGGGATTCTAAAAGAAGGATAAATGAACACGGTGAGAATTGGGAATTTAGGGTTTATAACCGGTGTTTCCAAGTCGGAAGTCGGTAAGAAAAGATGTTAAAGTCGCCGGAGAGATATTTAGGTTAAATTCGCTCTAAAAGTCTCTCAGGCACAAAAGTAATAAGAAAAGCGTATCTTGTATTGAATATCGGGGTACCCTTATATAGGGTTACAAGTCGGTTTATCATAATAAGGAAAATAAGAGATAATTACGAATATTTCCTAATAACTCGGCTTCGTCTTGATACGGAATGTTTCCTTTTACCGACTTTCTCGCGCGGCGCCCTTGGGCGACACTCTCCAAACCCTAGGGAAGCCGGTTTAGCCCGAGTTCGGTTTAACCTAGGTTTTACCGCCTTGGGCTTTGTTTCCGTCTTTCCCTTCTGGGCCGACCTAAACTCATGAATAGGCCTTTTTTAGGAAGGTGCTAATATTGACTCCAACAATAAGCCCCCCCCCCCCAGTGTGGCGACTTGATTTCAAGTCTTCATTACGAGGAGTTAGCCCATGGTTTAAGAAATGATTTGTGTGGGCCCATATTTCTCGTCTGACGAGCTCTTATTTTCGTTCAGGCCCATATTCTTATTGGGTCGATCCGGCTTAACTTTAACCGGTGGTAAATCGAACGATCAACTCCAAACCGATGATGATCCAACGAAACCGGAATTGATTCTCGGTCCAATTGCCGGGTAGATGCGAAGTGCGAAGCGTCGTCTAGGTAATGGTGTGCCTCGATCTCTGCGCCGTCATTTTCATTATAAGTAGTCCCTCTCTACCTCGTGCTTCCTCATTTCTCTCGAGTGAAGAAATTCTGAAAGGTAAATCTCTCTCTTTGATATTTATTTTCCGGTAAGTGCTCAGTCGCTGCTCCGCCGTAGACTTTATAGGTTTTTAGATCAATCTTCGTTTGTTTTTTGTGTTCTTCGTCCGTTCTTCAGTAAATTATGTCTTTGATCCGTTGTTCGGGAAATAAAGACAAAGAGGTTGTTACTGTTTCATCTGCGGATGATTTGTCAAGTCGTCAGTCTGCCTCTGCTCCGACGTCTTCAAGTGTTTCATCCGACTTGAAGAGTCATCCTGTTCATTTTGAGATCAAAGAACTTCGCCGTCGGCGTGAGGCATCCCGTCGAACCGATGCGGCCGAGACCTCTGGCCGGGAAGATTTGACGACCCCTCGGTTGCGGGATTCCGACAATGATGAAGACGGCATTGATATTTGTCAAGACGGTCCCGATGAGAATGTCCCTGCTGTATTGCCGGTAGAACCTAGTAATGTGTTTGATAACGTCTTCCAAACCAGGTCTAACGCGACATCGGTTAGATCTATGCTACGAGACTGTGGAGCGGATCCAAAAATCAGAGTCGTCATTCCTTTTCCGCTCGACCGTCCTTGGAGTCCTCCACCGGGGTATATGACCCTCTACGAGTCGTATTTTATCAACACCGACACTGGAGGTTGCCGTTGCTGGTTCCCGCTGCCTGACTTGTTGATTTCATATTGCCATCGTCGTGAAATTGCCATTTCCCAACTCTCAGCAGTTGCAGTTCGCCATATGGTCGGCCTTTTAGTATTAGGAGCTGAGGCCGGTATTACCGTAACCGCACAAATCTTCGAGGAGATGACGTCGATTAACCGCATGAAGGCTACTAGCCCAGGGTGTTTTGCGGTTAAATTCAAAAGCGGCAACCGCATTCTGACAGACGCGCCCAAGAAGATTAACAATTGGCAACGATCCTATTTTTTTGTCGAATTGTCTTCCTTAGTCGTTCCTGACGAACATAGGGAGCTTATCAGGACGTCTTGGAATACTGATTATGGTAGATGTCGTCCCAATTTTGCTTATCTTTTGAACATGGTCAATTTACTTAATTCCTTTTTGTCTTTGCAGTGGATCACCCTTTTCTGAAGCCGTATCCCGACAACTACTTCCCTATCCTTCAGCAGATTCAGGCTTTGGGTTTGCGCAAGTGGTCAGACCTTACTCGTGATCGTATCAACAAGTTCTTACCGCGGATCTCTGAAGGTTTGTCTACCGCTTTATGATGGTTTTATTTTTGTTGGTTCTGACTTTTGTTGATCCAGCTAAGTGGGACACCAAGACGAAGGTTGCTCCTGAACAGTTAGTGAAGCCAAGGAGGATGGGAAAGGTGAAGAAGATCGTGTCGGTTGACTATTCCCAAAAGATATCGTCCAATCATTCCTCGAGCGAACCGTCGAAGGAAAAGGCTTTACCTTCTCAGGATGGCGGTAAAGTGGCGACTGATGTTGCAGAGAAGTCGGCCGCTCATCCTGTTCCCACCAAGCCGATTATGGCGGCTCCACCAGTCAAGGCGTCAGCCAAACCTCTATCCAAGAAGAGAGTGGCTGAAGGAAGGTCGGATCAGGAGAATTCGACAAATAAAATTGCCGCCGGAAACCAAGTCGCGAAAGAGGCTTCTGATCAACTTAACAAGGACAAGGATTCCGGCAAGCCTAAGAATCCTTGGCAGCGTTTTTATGAAGATGTCGGGGATGTCGCCAATGCTTCCGGCGTGCTGAAGCCGTTTGTAACCCGTAAGGAGCTGGTGCTTGCTCGTCCTCGAGGCCCGTCGAAAACTGGGGCTATCCAGCCTTCGATTCACAATTTTGATTTTCAGTATGAAAGCGAAGTTCCCCTTATCGACAATCCGCGGGCATGTTTTAACATGCTGACCTGTGTGCGAGGAAACGATTTGGATTGGCCAAAAATCCAGGAGCTTCCTCATTCTGATGCCATTGTCAACTTGAAACAAGCCGAGGCGGCGGTAATTTTTATAATCTTTTGAAGATTTTATTTTACTCTTTTTGATCTAATTTACTTCCTTGTCTTTATAGATGATAGCGGCTTCCAACCGTGTGGCCCTTGAGAGTACTCATGCGGCCAAGAAACTTGCTGATGCCGTCACAAAGAGAGATGGTCTTTTGAAGAAGGCGAAGGAGGAGAAGGAAGCGATGGAGGCGAGGAATCTAGTCCTTGCAAACAAGCTCCGTGATGTCGAAGAAAAACTTCGCGCAGCCGATGAGAAATCAAAGGCCGACCTTCTCGCGTTTCAGTCAGAGAGGAAGAAGCAACGGGAATCGTTCACCGACTTTATCAGGAAGGAGAGGGATCGTGTTGATGCGGCGGCGAGAGCCAAGGCGCAGATCCACTTCGACCTTTTCCAACAATACATAAAGGATCAGGAGATTGCGACTTCTCTCCAGATCGAATTCGGCCAGATTTCCGGTCTTAAGAAGTGTTTGCTGAAACTCAACGATGAAGGCGTCTCGATACCTCATTCGGTTCTGGACCAGGTCATAAATGACGAAGCCACTGCTGATGCCAAGTTTGACAACCTGAATGTTGTGACCAAGGATGAATTTACTTTTGCTCTCTCACCGCTCCGACATCCTCTTTTGAACCTCTTTCGAGACTCCCCTCCTCGTACACCGAGAGGCATGAATGAGTTCGGTACCAACCTTGGAGTGATTCCTGAGGGAGTTCCGGTTGATCTCGTTGAGTCTGTCCGCTCAGAGGTCGCGGCCTTAGATGATGTTCATAATTCACAGGAAGAGGTTGCCGGGAAGGTTGACGAACCTGAGAAGTCGCCAACTAGGGCTGACTAATCGCGCCCTTCTCTCCCTCTTTTTCTGTAATATCTTATTTTGTAAAACTCTTTATTCCAACTTATGTTTGGCTTTGTAAACCTTACTCTTTGTTTAAGCAATAATTTATCTTAAGTTTGCTTTAAGCCCCTGATAGTGATTTGAATCAATCTATCTTTTAAAGCTTATTTGTTTAAACTTACTCAAATTACTGCCGAACCAAATGTAGATTTTCGTCGTATGATCAAGTCTTGCTGTCGCATTTAAGCTTATAGCGACTTTTATCACGAAATCGAGTCACCAAGTGTAGCGACTTATGAATTCAACTGAGTCGGACTATTCCTGTTTTAAACTTGTCTTTTGACAGTTTAATCAGGTAGCGGCTTCAGTTTGTGTTGAGTCGTACTAATCTTGTATTTAAGCTGTTTTTGGCGAGTCTAGCCGGTTTCGTGACTTGGAATACGTGTTCGTAACCATGTCGAAACTTTTTCGTGTCCAAACTCGTTGTCAAAGCTCAATCAATTTAGTGACTTGCCGTAAGGCGGTTTGCGAGACTTATAGATGCTCGGCTTTATTTTAAGGGAGGGGAATGTGCGAGTCCTTTTCGCTCGACTTATTCGTTATCTCCTACCACGAAAAATTTGCGGGACGGATCCCGGCTTTCCCTTACCGCGATGTGCACCTCGCGTGCAAGGAAGACCATGCCCCTGGCCAGGAGGCATGATGCTAACGGTGCGAGTCGTTGCTCGTCTTTCTGCGAGTCATTGCTCGTCTCTGTGAGTTAGAACTCGGCTTTTGCGAGTTAGAACTCGGCTTTTGCGAGTTAGAACTCAGCTTTTGCGAGTTAGAACTCGGCTTTGTTAGTATCATTAAATATATTTAAATATTAATGAAGGGACTTACCTGTTTTGGATTTGCATAGCTTTCAAGACGGTAACCTATCTGTGAAAATGAGGATTCTATTAGATTTGTGACTGTGCCGGTAAAGGCTGCCTACGTATCTCCCGAGGGAGAATCAAGTCACTCGTAGTTCAATACATTTCATCATTTTTTTTTTTTTTTTTTTTTTTTGAGAAAGAAACCAGCCTTGCCGTCTTAGTGGTACTCCTTCAGGCTTGCCGAGTTCCAGGATCGAGGTAAAGCCTTGCCTTTCATTGACTCAAGCTCGTAGACTCCCGGTTTGACGACTTTTGTGACTTTGTAGGGTCCTTCCCATTTCGCCCCGAGTTTCCCTGCTCTCCACTCCTTGGTGTTTTCGTAAACTTTACGGAGGACGAAGTCACCGACTTGAAAATGGCGTTCCTTGACTTTCTGGTTGTAGTACCGAGCTGCGAGCTGTTGGTAGTTTTGAATCCTGAGTAGGGCTCGATCCCGTTCTTCCTCTAGGGTGTCAAGAGCTTGGATTAGCATCTTCTCATTGATCTCGGTATGGTGCGGCATGAGAGACCGGCGGAGAGTGTGAATGTTAGCTTCTGCTGGTACCATTGCTTCTGCGCCAAAGGCTAACGAGAATGGGGTGGCCCCTGTTGCGCTGCAGGGTGTCGTTCTATGCGACCAGAGGACTCCGTCTAACTCATCTGCCCAAACTCCTTTTTTGCTTTCAAGGCGTTTTTTGATGCCGGCAATGATGGTTTTATTTGTAGCTTCGGCTTGGCCATTCCCCTGAGGATACCTCGGTGTCGACTTGCTAAGGCGTATATCCCACTTCTTGCAGAATCCTTCGAATACTTTCGAGATGAATTGTGATCCGTTATCTGTGACGATCTCATAAGGTAGTCCGAAACGACATATTATGTATTTCCAGACGAAATTTTGAACCTGGACATCGTGGATTGCGACGTAAGCCTTGGCCTCTACCCACTTTGTGAAGTAGTCGTTCATAATGAGCAGAAAACGTCTTTGATTGGATAATGGTAACGGTCCAACGATGTCCATTGCCCATCTCATGAACGGGTAAGCCGCGGTTGATGTCGTGAGTAATTCTGTAGGTCGATGTATGAATGGCGCATGTCGCTGACACTTTTCACACTTGTTAGAATAGGTCTCGCAATCGGTTATCATAGTCGGCCAATAGTGACCATTCAACTTGATTTTAAGGGCGAGAGACCTGCCTCCGGAGTGGTTTCCGCATGCTCCAGAGTGCGTTTCTTCGAGAACCCGACTTACTTCATCTCCGTTTATGCATCTGAGGAGGATCTTGTTAGCAGAATACTTGTAGAGGATACCTTCATGTATAGTGTATCGCGCGCTCTTGACTTTAAGTCGTCGTGCTTCCCATTTATCTTCTGGGAGCTTTCCTTCTGTCAGGTATGCTCTTATCGGAAGTCGCCAGTCTTTATTGTCGCCGGTTAGGACAGCGATGAGGTATGTGCCCTTTGCGTGAATATTGTAACATATGTCATCTTCACCACTCGGGATTATTTCTTCAGGTTCTTCTTGATTGCTCTCAGGGGGCGGGATGCTTGGCTCATGGATCGTTTCTACCGGGATCCGCCGACAGAGATTGGGATTAGATGCCAGCGACGCGAGTGCATCTGCCGGGGCATTCTCCTTCCTTGGTATCTGGATTATATCGAAGAATTCGAAGGAACTGGTGAGTTCCAATGCCGTCTTTCGATAAGCCTCCATTCGTTCGTTTTTAGCTTCGTAGTCTCCGTTGATTTGGTTGGCTACAAGCATGGAGTCACAATGGGCCAAGAGATGTCGTACTCCGATTTCCCTGGCTAGTCTGAGACCGGCTAATAAAGCTTCGTACTCGGCTGTGTTGTTAGACGCCGTGAAACCCAGTTTGAATGACTGCTCTAGTATCTCGCCGGTTCGTGATATGAGACGTATCCCTATCCCGGCTCCTTTTTTGGACGAGGCCCCGTCAACGAACAATTTCCAATTTTTATCTTCTATCTCGGTACCGACGTCCAATTCTGGCGATAATTAGACAAGGAAATCAGCTATCACCTACGACTTGGCGGTTGTCCTGTTCCTGTACTCGATGTCGTACTCACTTAACTCTATTGCCCACTTGGCTAGACGGCCAGACTGTCCCGGGCTATGAAGGATCGTCCGAAGAGGTTGACTGCTTAATACGGCAATCGGATGTGACTGAAAATATGGTCGCAGCTTTCGCGCCGATATGACGACTGCGAAAGCCAGTTTTTCCATAGCAGGATACCTGGTTTCGGCTCCGTTCATCGTTTTGCTGACGTAGAAGATCGGCTTCTGTTCTCCTCGATCTTCCCGAACTAGTACGCCACTCACTGCTGTAGTTGAAACGGCGA
This sequence comes from Orychophragmus violaceus, assembly GCA_030180135.1. Lineage (NCBI taxonomy): Eukaryota > Viridiplantae > Streptophyta > Magnoliopsida > Brassicales > Brassicaceae > Orychophragmus > Orychophragmus violaceus. Next base: position 80,997,306 of record CM058232.1, on the reverse strand, counting down.
TGTAAAGCAACAATGTCTCACCATTCTCGGGTTTAGACAGTATTGGCGGGTTCGACAAGTAGTCCTTGAGTTGGATGAATGCTTCCTGACACTTATCGTCCCACACGAATCTTTTGTTCCCTCGTAGGAGCTCGTAAAAAGGCAGACATTTATCCGTTGACCGGGATATAAACCTGTTCAAGGCGGCTATGCGGCCAGTGAGGCGTTGTACCTCTCGAGTGTTCTTGGGAGATGGCAAGTCGATTATAGCCGTGATCTGTTTTGGGTTAGCTTCTATTCCTCTCTGGGTTACCACGTATCCAAGGAACTCTCCTGATGTTACTCCGAATGTGCACTTAGTTGGGTTGAGCTTCATGCCGCATCGGTTAAGGATGTTGAAACATTCCTTTAAATGGCCGACATGCTGAGAGGCAATCAGAGATTTGACTAGCATGTCGTCGATGTAAACCTCCATTGTCGCGCCGAGTTGTCCTGCAAACATCCGGTTTACCAGCCGCTGGTAGGTGGCGCCGGCGTTTTTGAGACCGAAAGGCATGACTTTATAGCAATATGTGCCGCGTTCAGTGATGAAGGCCGTCTTTTCCCTGTCGTCTGGGTTCATGAGGATTTGATTGTACCCTGAGAACGCATCCATGAATGATAGCAATTCGTTCCCTGCCGTTGCCTCAACAAGTCGGTCGATATGCGGCAGCGGGAAACTATCCTTGGGGCAAGCTTTGTTGAGATCCGTGAAATCGACACATACTCTCCACTTCCCATTTTTCTTCTTCACGACCACTGGATTAGCCAACCAATCGGGGTATTTGACTTCTTGGATTGAGCCGGCTTCAAGTAGCTTTTCTACTTCATCGTTCACTGCTTTAGCTCTTTCAGGGCCGAGTTTTCGCCTCTTTTGCTTGACTGGCTTGTAAGTCGGATCGACATTCAGCTCGTGAGTTGTAATGGTTGGATTGATACCCTTTATGTCCTTCATTGTCCACGCAAACGTCGTAACGTTTTGCTGTAGGAAGGCGATTAGTTCCCTTTTGATGTCGTCTGACAATTCCGCGCCAATGCCTACACACTTGCTTGCATCTGATTCGTCGATGATGACTTGCTGGATCAGTTCTTTCTCCAGTCCTTTTCTTCCGTGTTCCGTGTTAATCATGCACGACGGCACTCTGATCTTATGTTCTCTCGCGAAACACGACCGGCTTGCGCTCTGGCATCCTTTGACTGTCTGGATTCCTTTAGGTGTCGGGAATTTCAGACATTGATGGTATGTCGAGGATACCGCCTTCATGCTATACAGCCATGGAGTTCCGAGGATTACGTTATAGATGGTTGGCTTGTCAATGACATGAAACCTCACCAATCTGTTAACTCCTCCTGCGAAGACATGCAACTTGATCGTTCCAATTGTGTATGTCGTCTCACTTGTGAACCCTGTGAGCGGCTTGGCCTTCTGCTTGATATCCTCCTCCTTGATATCCATTTTTGAGTGTATCAAGGAAAATTAAATCTATCGAACTCCCGGTATCAACCAGTATTCGAGATACTTGGCAACTTCCGATCAGAAGCTCAACCACTAGCGGGTCGTTATGAGGGTAGTGAGTTCCATAGAGATCCTGGTCGGTAAAGATGATGGGCAGATCATCTGACAGGATTGGTTGAGGCGCCTTCTGCGCGGCTAACGCTTGGCGTTCATAGACCTTGATTGACCGGACCGAATCATTTACGGAGATTAGACCTCCCATGATCATGTTGATTCTTCGGATGGTCTTGGGAGTTTCCTCTTCGTCCTCCTCTTCTTCTTCTTCACGGTTACGTTTCAATGCTATGCTTTTGATACGCCGTGGTGGTTTATCCTGCTTAGGAGCCTGCTTGTCGGCTTTGTCTTCCTTCTTTGGTCCCGATTCTTCCTTTTTTAACCTTTCAATGGCCGCCTTGATCTCTTCATTGGAAAGTCGGGAGTAGAGTGCGTTTCTGATATTCCGACATTCAGCCGTGTCGTGTGACGTAGCTTGATGGTATTCGCAGTACTTATCCCCAGTAGCGGAAGCTGCTTGCGCCTTCTTTGCCTCTTTACCCCTTTTATTCCACGGTTTTGATGGCAGGGACTTGTCGGTGCCGTCCACAACCATTGTTTTGGCGCTTTTACTGTCGTAGTGTTGTCTGGGTTCTCTTGCTTCCTTCTTATCTGCTTGTTTTCCGGAACCGAATCTCTTTACTAATGCGACCTTCTTCTCTTCTAATTCCACGAACTTGTTTGCTCGATGGAGTGCGTCTTCGATGGTTAGTGGCGGGTTGATGACTAAATCTTGGTAAAAAGGCGACTCATGCCAGACGGCGTTTGTCAGGGCCGCGATAGTGAACTTATCTGGTGCCTCAGCTCGTGTCATTACCGCCCTGAACCTTTCTACGAAATCTTTCAATGTTTCCTTCTTCTCTTGCGTCATCGACATCAACGCACTCAGCGAAGTGTCCTTACGAATGTAGGCAAAGTGATGCCTTACGAATGCCCATGTGAGGTCGGAGAAACTATCGATTGATTTGGATGGGAGTCGGGAGAACCAGTTTAGCGCGTCCCCTTCTAGGGTTTCGGTGAACAGTTGGCAGAAACCGATGTCACGTTCCTCGCTTGATGAGAACCGTGCCTTTGCCGCCATGATTTTGAACGTTGTGAGGTGGGTTGCTGGGTCTTTTGTGCCGTCGTACATCGGTAGCCTGAGTTTCTCTCTTTGCCTGATATACGTGTTTGTGATGCGCGAGGTGAAGGGTGTCCTACGAGTTTCTTCGATGATCCGGTCGATCTCGGGTGCGGACCCCTTCACGCCATGGACCTCCCCTTTTAATTCTTTTAGGGTGTCTTTGAGCTCAATCAGTTGTTTCTCGACATGGTTACGACTTGCTCCGCGAATAGACGCTCCATGAGTTCTCTCGTGCGACATACTTCGCTCGCGGCGATAGTTGTCTCGGTGCGAGCCAATCTCATGTCGCGAATTTCGTCTGTGGTGCACGTCCCGTGTCCGGTGACGGGTATGTTCATCCCTATCGGGTGAATACCTCTCATCACTCCGGTCGTCCTGTCTCCGACTTTCGCTCCGTTTGGGTTTTTCAGACCCTTCCTTCCGATGTGGGCTCCGCTCGCGAGTATCCTTCTTGTTGCTTTCCTTACGCGGGTTACTCCTGGACTCGCCGCTACGGCTCTGTTCATGGTGGCTTTCCTCAGATGTACTATAGACCAGTCGTCTGGCGACTTTGTCTTTCACCTTCGGCGGCACCTCTCTCCTGGATTTTCTAGACTGTTGACCTGAAAGGATCTTTGCTTGCTCTGTCTGCAGCAGGTCGATTTTCTCCGAGAACGTTTTGATCAGGTCGTTCTGTGACTCGATCTTGGCCATTAGAGTGGCTAGGATCTTGTCTTGCTCGATTTGAGCCTCTGTTTTGCTGAGTGACGGGGCATGTTTGCCGTCATCTCGAGCTTTGTTGTTCTTGGCGTCTTGCGACTGCTTGCCGCCTTTCGCCGCGTCGTCTTCGTGATCACTCTGGTCGTAATCACTTTCATCTTGAACGCTTAATTCAACCCTAGGGTTTTCTTGATCGATCTCCTTATGATTCCCTAACATCTCGTTTCAGAAATTTCTCTTAGAAATCCCTACAGTCGGCGCCAATTGTAAGATCTCAACTCGGTCTATCTAAAGATAGAAAGAGTTTTAGGGTTTGTTAATTAGGGATTCTAAAAGAAGTATAAATGAACACAGTGAGAATTGGGAATTTAGGGTTTATAACCGGTGTTTCCAAGTCGGAAGTCGGTAAGAAAAGATGTTAAAGTCGCCGGAGAGATATTTAGGTTAAATTCGCTCTAAAAGTCTCTCAGGCACAAAAGTAATAAGAAAAGCGTATCCTGTATTGAATATCGGGGTGCCCTTATATAGGGTTACAAGTCGGTTTATCATAATAAGGAAAATAAGAGATAATTACGAATATTTCCTAATAACTCGGCTTCGTCTTGATACGGAACCTTTTACCGACTTTCTCGCGCGGCGCCCTTGGACGACACTCTCCAAACCCTAGGGAAGCCGGTTTAGCCTGAGTTTGGTTTAACCTAGGTTTTACCGCCTTGGGCTTTGTTTCCGTCTTTCCCTTCTGGGCCGATCTAAACTCATGAATAGGCCTTTTTTAGGAAGGTGCTAATATTGTAGCCTCCTCCATGCAGTCCATGGATTAATGACAACTCACAAACTTAGATTCATGCACCTAAAATATCAACAAGCTTCTTAATTTCTTGGACAAGATTTCGTGGCCCATTCTTCATACTGAGCTGGATTTAGGTCCAAATTATCCTTAGTAATCAGCCCTGAACACCCTGGTCCAAGCCCAAGCTCCTAAGAATTTATTTTAAATTTTTAGTCACTAATTACCCCTTAATAGTCTACAAATCATAACTTGATCCAGGGATTAAATATTGCTTAATCCTTTTAACCATAGCCTCTCCATAATTTAATGGAGCTGTGGTCAAATGTTCATAATTTATAGAGCACGTTTAGAGGTGTTTCCGTCTTTTTCTCGGTTTTGTCGGTTTCCATTCCCGACAGTCAGTTAAAAATATTTAAAACTCTGTAGCCTCTGAAATAAATCTTCCAATCTTATTTTTAAAATACTATACTCTTTTAAAAGAATTTATCAAGTCGTGTTACTTCAATCGGACTCCCGTAGCTCCCGTAATGAATTTTACAAGTTTTATTGGTTCTATCGGTTTCCTTTCCCGATAGTCCGTAAAACTCGTTTAGACTCCGCTTATTCCATTTCTGGTCTTCTAAATGTTCTTTATGTTTAAAAATAAGAACATTTGGCTCGTCTCCGCTTCCGGCTCGCATTTTGGTAAAATTACCAAAATGCCCCTCATCTTTTGGAATTTATAGAAATGCCCCTCGTTGACTTCATGTTGACCATTTCTTGGAACAGGATATTACATTCATGATCTCCTTCTTTACCACTTCCTTAAGATTAGGATTCAGCCTCCTCTGATGCTCAATAGATGTCTTAGACTCTTCCTCAAGATGTATCCGATGCATGCACAGCTCCGGAGAGATACCTGAAATGTCATCAAGAGAATAGCCAAGAGCTTTGCGATGCTTGCGCAGCTTGCTTAGCAGTAAAGTGAGCTCTGCATTGTTCAAACTAGAATTAACAATCACTGGATATGTCGAATTAGGTCCAAGGAATGCGTACCTTAGCCCTGATGGAAGTTGTTTCAGCTCAATTTTCGGGGATTTCTCTTCTGCCCAATCACCAGCGACTTGCATCGATCGTTGCACGGGTGGTGTCAGACACGTCCAACTGCATCACTTTCTCAGTGGAATCCATTAGCCTCGCATAGCAGATTGCGGGCTCGTCTTGCAGATGTTCCAGCTCCATTATAGAGCTCAGTAAAGCCCTTTCCAATGGATCCTCAGCATGTGTCTAGTGAAAGTAATCCGCAGCCAAATCACTGAGAGTATCCACATAAAAGGTCTGTTCGTCGATGGTTGGTCTCTTAACCAGCTTGTCCATATCGAAGCTCATCTTCAGATTACCCACATTCAGAATTATCGTCCTCTTCTTACAGTCAATCATAGCACCAGCAGTAGCTAAGAATGGTCTAGCCAAAATCAGTGGATCCCTTGGTTCTTCTCCATACTGCAGAACCAAAAAGTCAGTAGGGATCACACAGCCACCAATTCTAATTGGCACATCTTCCAGCACTCCTTCAGGAATCCTGACTGTTCTGTCAGCTAGGACTAATGAGATCCTAGTAGGCATAAAGTCAGTCATCCCAAGCCTCTCATCAACAAAATAAGGCATAAGATTAACACTCGAACCAAGATCATACAGAGATCTCTCAAATTTGTCTCTGTAGATGCCACAATACGGCACAAAGCTCCCTGGATCCTTCAACTTCTCTGGTATCTTACCTTGAATCACAGCACTACATACCTCTGTGATCATCATTACACTCTCCTCATCAGTCCAGTTACCAGCAAGTAAATCCTTAAGACATCTTCTCATCACAGGAATAGATTGCATAGAATCAACCAAAGGCACTTCAATCAACACTTTTTTAATAATCTCTTTGCATTTTCCCAGCTGCCTCTCGTTCTTAGTCCTTCTGGGGTCCTTAGGAAAGGGAATCTTAGGCTTCTAGATCTTTTCATCGGCCTTTTTCAATGTTTTTGTGTTTGAACTCTCAGGAATCGCTTTGCGTCGATCGTCGCCAGTTTTGTGTCGATCGTTGCTAGGCGATTCAGTCACGACCTCTATGTCGAGCTTAGGCTCAGAATCCTCGTTCACGATCTGTGTCGATCGTTGCAGTGGTGCATCGGTCGACACAGTGCAAAACTGACGGATCCCATCTTCCATCTCTTCAATTTCGACGATTTCCTCTAAACTCAGCGGCTTTTTCTGACCAGAAACAAGTTCCTTACCACTTCTCAACGTCATTGCATTGTATCCGTCCCGGAAGATATCCATCTGGTCGCTTAGCAGACCCAACAGTCTGCGCAATCTGAACATCTAGCTTCTTCACATGTGTTCTCAAAGCATCGATCTTACCATTCAGATCCAAGTACAAGGCATCTATTTTCCCATTGAAGTCCACTGTACGCTTCTGTTGTCCTTCCAAAAGCTGCTCCAGCATTCCCATCATCTTATCATTCTGCTCATTCTGAGGGGGAACAGATTGATAGGAAGATGATCCATAATTCCTTGTGAAACTGTTAGTGCTGTTTCCAGGGCTGCTAGTAGTTTGATAAGGCTACTGAAACTGAGGCTTAGAAGCAAAATTAGAGAAGTTTTGATTACCTTAAAAGGCACTTCTCTGTCCTACTCCATTGTAGCCACCTCTACCTTGCTGATTTCCAAATCTGTTCCCTTGAAAACCAGTCCCACCAACATAGTTCACATCCTCTTCTTCGCAGCCAGGTTCAGGCACAAATACTTCAACATCCTGAGCAAAGTGAACACTTTTCTTGAGAAGTGTATGAATAGAATCAATCTTCTTGTTCATCTCAGCTATCTGGGAATTGTCTCCTTTACCACCAGACTTCATCCTCTCCATGTCAACATTCTTGACACTATTACTAGTGACCAAGTTCTCAATAAGCTCATTGGCTTCTTCTGGAGACTTAGTGTAGAAATTACTATTACTTGCAGCATCTAAAGCCATATGATACCACAAATCTACTCCTCTGAAGAAGATACACAACAGTTGCACCTCAGAGAGCCATGATGAGGACAATCTCTCTGGTATCTCTTAAATCTCACCCAGACTGACTTAAAAGGCTCTGTGGATCCTTGCTTGAAGGTCAAGAGATCCTGTCTAAGCTGATCGGACCGAGCATCATCATAAAAGTGTCGCAAAAACTTCTCCTTCACTGCATTCCAAGTAGTCAAAGTCCCAGGTGGCATCTGACTTAGCCAATCAGCAGCTTCTCCTACAAGAGAGTGAGGAAAAAGCTTCCAGTGCAGGTAATCGTAGCTCACACCATTGTGCTTCATTCCAGTCACTATAGACTCGAAATGCTCTATGTGGTCCATGGGGTGCTCATGTGGAAGTCCGCTGAAGACTCACTGTCCCACAAGTGTGTAGTATGAGGTCTTCAGCTCGAAGTCATTACGCGGAAACGTAGGAGGAACAATCGCAGATCTATTAGCGTAGAACTCATCTGGGCGATTGTAGTTCGCTAGTGTCCTCCTAGCGGGTTGAGTCGGCGCTCTAGGTGAGTCTTCTGGTTGTAGATTTCCTTGTCCACCTTCTACTCCTCCACCTTGAGCTCCTTGCTCATGTTGAACAACATGTTGCTCAATCACACGACCCTCAGCATCCAACATTTGTCCTTGAGCGTTGCGTGAATTGTTCTGCGGGTCTCTCAGAACACCTTCAGCATCTGGAATCAGAACCAATGGAAAAGGATTTGCGTTGGCCATCTTCACTGGTTTCAGAGCTTTCATGTTCGTCCTCTCTAACCTTGCAAGTTCTTCAAGTTTTAGATTCACAAGATTCTTGTCCGGTTTGCTTCTGCTTGCGCGATTATGCATAAACCGTCGGCAATCATCAAGCAACGATCGATGCAAAAGTATGCAACGATCGATTCAGTTCGGGAATCGCCTTGTGTCGATCGCTACAAAGTATGTGTCGATCGATGCAAATGCATAAGACCTGAAACACATAAAGCCAAAAAAGAAAACAGAAAATTAGTAACCAAAAACAAAAACGAAAACCTAGTCTAAACCCTAGATTCAAATCTATCGAAGACTCAAAAGAGTCCCCGGCAACGGCGCCAAAAACTTGATATGCTCAGAGTTTAATTCCCTAAATAATTACTGCAAGTGCACAGGACAATTGTAGTATCTAGGGGTCGAACACAGAGATTCAAGAAATCTTACGATGGACTGTAGAAGTTCAGGTTAAGATAGGCGATGCAAATCGGAAATAATTAAAACTAAGCAGAAAGTAAATCAGTAGCAAATCGGTTTTGTAAAGCAAGTACTAAAAGCGTCAAGTCTAGAGAGTTCTCAGGAAATCAGACAAGCAGATCAAATATAAGTCAGGATCAAATTAAGTTCGGTTCTAGAACTCAAACACAAGATAGAACTAACCAACTTTCGTTGCGAGAATTCACTAAGTTCAATTAGCAGAAATCCAAATTTGTTTGCAATTTCTAACAGACTAAACTAGCCTTAAGTGCAGGTTTGATTTGTTCACAATCAATTAAACCAAATTTCTTTGCAGATCATTAAATTTCTCAACCTGAACAGATCAGATTCTAAACCACACTTTCGTGTCAATTTATAAACCTAAAGTCTCGATTCTAAGTGATCAGATTAGAAACTAGTATTAAGCACAATTCAGGTTGAAGAACAAATAATATATGAATCCTAAACTGATAAATTAATCTAGCAAGTCATGAAATCCCTAATGAGAATCCCTAAACCTAACTATGAATCTACTCAGACATGATCAATGAAACAGAAATCAATGAATAAGTAAATTGCATTTAATAAAAGAGTAGAGAAATAAAGAGGTTCGAAATCTTCTCTCTGTAGTACAAGAACGATCAGCCTCAAGCTCTCTCTCTCAAAAGCTAATAGTATGAAAGCGTAAGTAAAACAAAACACCAAAAACCTAATTATAAAGACCTAATCACGTCTTGGGGTCTTTTCGCAAATACTGGAACTTTTTGGGGTAAAACTGCAAATCTCCAAAATCTTCATTAATGTGCTGTCGCGAGGCTATGTCAATCGTTGCCAATGATGCATCGATCGTTGCAATGGTCGTCCAGAGATAGTGAAATCAGCTTCTCACGGCTTTTGCTCCAAAACTTGTCCCATTAGCTCCAATATCTCCCAAAATCCTCCAAACGTGCATGTAGGTAATAAACACCTGTAAATGACTCGATAAACACTACAAACGACTCTAAAACATACTTATATCATGGCTTAAAACAGGTAAAAACATGATATATCACTAAGCTTCCATGCAGTCCGGCCCTAGGACATGACCCCGTATTCTCCAGACAACACACCTACCGGCGTCACTAAGTAGGTTAACACCATAACAAGAATCACCACCCGAAGGCACGTGAACCGATGAGGTAACTACCCGACGATCCAATTGGGTCGTAAGTACCGGAATGCCACCATTTGACTTGAGGGATCTAACACACCCTAGAGTTTTAATAGCAATAAAGATAAATAGGTAGACTCTCTAAGACTCTACCAGAACACAAAGAACGACAAGGTCAACATAAATAAGTAACACAATCTCAGCACCTGATCTATCCCGCAAGTTCTATCACCAACCACCACACTAATACGGTTACATACCGGATCAGGTATCTATCAAACTTACCCGGTCCTGTGACGAAGTAAGTAACAATCAAACGGTCTATCCGGCCCAACACCGGAATAGACTACGCATCACACAATCAATCGTTTACCCGGCCCAACACATGAGTAAACAAACACAAGCATGCATCAAATAAACACAAACCAAGCATCACAATACCAATCAGTCAGACACTTAGGTTTATTAGTCTTTTAATCTTATTTAACCTCAAATCATTCAATCCACTACCTTGGGATTAATTGCTTACTAATCACGTAGACGGCTTAATCCAATTAACAACTTTAATTTGTTCCTTAAAGTTATTTTAAAACTCCTAGATCCGTCAATTTGAGATTAGTAAACTTACTAATCTCCTAACATCTCATTGTTCTTTAATTAATTCAATTAACCCGAGAACCCCAAATTATCTAATAACATACACCGTAATTATACTCCACGGTTTCTTATGTCTTTAATTTGTATTTTAATTAACTGATGATTTCCCGTGTATATATATATATATTCATTTAGTTATGTTCTTACTATAGTATGTATGAATATACGTCCTAGCATGCCGTTCAAACTTGAATGCAACAATCAATAAACAATTAATGATGCAATCAATCAATTACCGATATAAGCTAACTAGTATGCATCTCTTAACCTAACCATTTAATTAGTCTACTAGATTATCAATAAACTAATCGTTCTTACCAACTCAATCAAATAGGAATGCAACCTAAATCTACGGTTTATAAGTTCATTGGGTCTACATGATCTAGAATAAATGCAACAAACAAATTAACCGACTTACATTGCATAGAAGTGATGGATTATGGTGTGATGGAACTCCAGAACCCCCAAGACCAAAACTACAACTGCTCTCGAACCTTTCCCGAACCAACATACTGTACCGACTGAAATCCCGAGCATAAACCATCTTAACCAAAGAGTTGACCGAGTTTACCAAGACTTAACCAAGAGTTGACCAAGACCAAACCGGCGGTTACCAGCCCTAGCTGAAACAGGCGAAAGAAAGCGCTTTTACTGGTGGCTGAAGCGCCTTCTCTGGCTTTAACCTGCGTTGGCTTTGGCGTTGACCACTGCGAAGGAGACTTGACTAGCGGAAGAGGAGCACACTGGTGGTATGACCTGATGAAGGACGATGGCCGATGATGAATCCGGTGATGAGAAAACAATCCGGCAATGGCGGTTATATCCATAAAGGCTTCCGGTGGTGGAGGCTATCTCGAATGAGAGGAGAAGCTGATGAGAGGTGAATGCCAGTTAGATGAAGAACCGGCAAGCCAAGAGAGAGAGGAGAGCCACATAGCTTTACCGGCAACAGCCCCGGAGAGGCCCGGCGCCGGCGGAGCTTCTGATCGGCGGCAAATGGAGAGAAGAAGATGAGGATTCCAATTATGTGATCAGTTCAGGGAGAATCAGCCTGGTTTGGGAGATATTTTTGTAGCTTGGCTTACAAGTAATGAAAAACACTGTGAATATTCTTGAAGATCTTCAAAGATGGATGAATATTGTGATGAATGTTTGAAGATGGTGAGAGAAAGATAGAGATATTTCGTGGGTGAGAGAGGAGAGAGATCATAGAGATTTATTTGAGTGATTCAGTGAGAGAAAGTGAGAGTGATCCAAGTGAGAGGTGGGAGGAGTGAAAGATTCATTGAATCTTTGGAGAGAGGGTATGTGGCGCCAAAGGATAGGGAGAGCTGGACGCTTGGCATTCAAGGGAGATTTTGAGATTATATTCAATGAATTTTAAGCTTATAGATTCTCCGAATCTTCGATTCATCCGCTGGAACCATAATTGCAAATTCCGGTTTAACTCCCGAAAACCTCCATAGCCTCTGAAACAATTCCACAAAGATCCTTTTTAAATTACAATATTTTGTAAGAAGCATTTTCCAAGTCGTTTCATCCAAATTGACCTCCTGTAGCTGTTGGAATTATGTCCAGTAATCTCTGTACTGTCTCTAGAAAGTAAGAGTATGTCAATGATCAGACATAAGTCATATAATACTGGGGGTCATGATGGCTTGCTAGAGTCCGCTCATGATCTATAAATCTTGGATTTATTGCCTTTATTATATGATCCCATATGGGTCACACGCCTAAGCTAACAGGAAAATGTGTAGGAACGGTTTAGCAGAAGTACGGTAAAAGTGCTAGGCATTTACTGTACTTAGAGAGACTAAAGGGCCTGATTAAATCTAAGGGATTTAATCAGACTGAGAATTGGGCCCAAAAGCCCATAAGAACTGGACAAGGGTTTTAATAAATAAAACTTGCCCTAGCTCTTATTTTCTCAACACAGTCTGCGCCTCCCTCTCTCTCTTTCTGTGCCTCCTCCCTCATCGGTCTAGCAGCCAACTTCCTGCAGTGTGCGTGTGTGAGCCTTTGGAGGAGCTATCTCTTGGTGGTTCTGCTGATCTCTGACCCGTACCTCCTCTTTCCGCTGCAAAACAAGGTAACAGGTGAGATCCTTTATGATTCTAGCAAGAGAACCTAGATCTGGCATGTTTAGTAGGATCAATTAATCTGAGGAATTGAACCAGGAAATACTAAACGAATCCTTCAGTGGTATCAGAGACATTGGTTCTGTTAGGATTTCTTGTTTAGAATCATGTTTAGGTTGTTTAGAAGTGTTTGAATCAATCTATTGATAAGAAAAACACTTAAGAAACAAAGAATTAAAACCTAAACTAACTAAAAATCGCATGATCCAATCTATATTGAATTGGTATGCGTCGGAGTGTTGATCGGAAGGATCACACGTCCGGATCGGTCAAGACGCACGAACCGATCGCGTTGTGGATCGTGTTGCGTGGTCGGATCGATCGACCGTGAGGCGCGAGAGCATCGCATGGATCCGCAAGGCAGATCGCATGGATCGCGTCATGCTATCTCGGCCCAATCCGCGTCCCGCTCTCGACCCGACCATCGTCCCCGTCCCGTCCCGCTATCATCCGAGCATCGATCGTGATCGAGAGTTGGGCCGATCTCGGATCGTGTCCCATCCGAGCATCGATCGTTGCGTGATGCGGAAGCGTGAAGATTGCGACTCGGTCGTGATCGGTTCACGTGATCAGTCGGTTCGGTTTGGTTAATGGTTCGGTTTAAAACTTATTAAAACTTAATCGTCACGGTTTAATAAACAGACTTAATAAAATTTATTAAGTTCTGGTTAAACCGGGATAAGAAATCCAAAGTCGTAAAATTGGATTTAGTGCCTAAACCAGTGGTTTTCTAATTTGATTTGGTTGGACCAAATAAATTGAGAAAATCCGGTTTAGTAAATAACCGGTTGACAATTGTGGTCATCGTAGTAATTAATTTTGGTTAGACCAATTTTAATGAACCAGACCGGTTATGTCATTTAATTGGGCAATTGGGTTATGTCTTGGACATAGACCAATTCTTAGGCCTTGGGCCAAGAAGTTAAAACAATTGGGCCAATTATTTGAGTCTCTTCTTCAGATTTAATTTAAAATTTATTTATATAAAATTAAAATCGATTTTAAATTAATCTGTTTTCAAAATCTGAAATTAGAAAGTTTCTTAGAATATAAGTTTCTAGATTTGCATGTTTTGGATTTTAGGAAATTTCTATAGTTAGAAAGTTTCCAATTTTAGGAAGTTTCCAATTTTAGAAAGTTTCCAAAATTAGTAGGTTTCCCTAAAAGGAAAGTTTCCCAAAATAGTAATCTTCTATTTTGGGATGAAATTTTAATAAACCTACAAACCTCAAATAATATCAAGCGTTGGATGTCTTGTCCAGTCTATGTCAGCTGTCGAAGCCCATTCAATTGTACTCATGGCCTTACAGTGTGAGGGTGTCTACTTTTTGCGTGGGTAAGACGGTTTGTGATTCATAAATGTCATTGGGAGTCCCAGACGTTAGTGATTACATGACTGTATAGTCTGGTTTTCTTGACTAGGCCTTCGGGAGTCCCGGGCCTTGAGACATCAGAGTGGATTGGGCCTCGGGCCAAGATTCACAACCAAGAGTTATATCACGGATATAATTAGCCGAGATAGGGCTTACCGATATAAGCTAAGGTTGGGTGACGGCCAGTGGCACACTTTGATCTTAGTTATATGTGGATCTTGGAATCATTATGTTCTTTTGAGGATAACTAATGTTACTGAATATAATGCAAGATTAATCATATTGAACATATTAACTAATAACCTTTTTATCTTATATTTCAGCTATGACTACTACAAGCACTCAAAACACATTCTCAATCCTGTATGTTCTCGACAAGGAGAAGCTGACTGGAACGAACTTCCTGACGTGGTCAAGGAACTTGAGGCTGGTCCTCAAGCAGGAGAAGAAGGATTATGTCCTTCGTGATCCCCTCCCCGAGAGGCCTCCTAACAATGCCGCCAGGACTCTGCATAATGCTTGGGAAAAGCATTCGTCAGATGAAAATGATGTCTATTGCCTGATGTTGGCGACCATGACTGCTGAGCTGCAAATGCAGTTCGAGAGTGTGTTGTCGCCCATCGAGATAATGGCAAGCCTGAAATCGCTTTTTCAGGAGCAGGCAAGGACTGAGAGGTTCCAGACAGTTAAGAACCTCTTAGACTGTAAGTTGGCTGCAAATGCGGCAGTGAGTCCTCATGTCTTAAAGATGATGGGTTATCTCGATCATCTTCAGAAACTCGACTGCCCTATCAGCCAGGAACTTGCCTGCGACATCGTTCTGCAGTCTTTACCTGCAAGCTATGATCAGTTCATCCTGAACTTCAATATGCATGGCTTGAGTAAGACATTGCCTGAGCTTCACGGAATGCTCAAGACTGCAGAGCCCAACTTGAGGAAAGCCAAGGACCCCAATGTGCTTATGGTGCAAAAGGGCAAGGGCTTTAAGAAATCCTCTGCCAAGGACAAGGGTAAGGCTAAGGCTGTTCGAGTCTCGGACAAGGACACGCCAAAGCCCAAGCCCAAGTCCAAGGCTGGGCCTACTGACATCTGCAGGTTCTGTAAAGAACCAGGGCATTGGAGGAGAGAATGTAAGAAATTCCTGGAAGGTTTAAAGGAATTGAAGAAGAAGACTCTGGAGACTTCTTCATCAGGTATTTTTGTTATAGAAGTTAATACAACTACTTCTGATAATACCTCATGGGTTATGGATACTGGTTGTGGGGCTCATATTTGTACTAATATGCAGGCACTCAGCAACAGTAGGAGGCTGAAGCAAGGACAAGTGGAGCTACGAGTTGGGAATGGAGCGAAAGTTCCTGCACTAGCTGTAGGCACATACTTGTTGTCTTTACCTTCGGGATTGGTTTTAGAACTTAATAATTGTTATTTTGTACCTGCGATTAGCAGAAATATTATTTCAATTTCTTTGTTGGATTTGGAAGGTTATGATTTTTCAGTTAAGAATAAATTATGTTCCTTCAATCGCAACAATTTGTTCTATGGTTGTGCCCCTCTTACGAATGGGCTTTACATACTTGATCAATCCGCTCCAATTTATAACATTGATACCAAACGGTTCAAACCTAATGAGGAGAACCGAACGTTTCTATGGCATTGTCATTTAGGGCACATCAGCGAGAAACGCATCAAGAGGCTCCATTCGAATGGACTTCTTGGCTCATTTGACTTTGAGTCATGTGAGAAATGCAAATCCTGCATGATGGGCAAAATGACACGGGCCCCCTTTAATAAACCTAACGAGAGGGCCAGTGACTTATTGGGCCTGATACACACAGATGTGTATGGCCCAATGTCCACAAATGCAAGAGGAAACTATCAGTACTTCATTACCTTCACTGATGATTTCAGTAGGTATGGATATGTTTATTTAATGAAACATAAGTCTGAATCGTTTGAGAGATTCAGAGAATTCCAAAATGAAGTACAGAACCAACTTGGCAAAAGCATTAAAGCTCTTCGGTTCGACCGAGGAGGAGAATACTTGAGCCAAGAGTTCAGTGATCATCTAAGAGAGTGTGGGATAGTTTCCCAACTCACTCCTCCTGGAACACCTCAATGGAATGGTGTGTCTGAGAGGAGGAATCGGGCCTTATTGGATATGGTTCGGTCTATGATGAGTCACACAGACCTTCCAATATCCCTTTGGGGATATGCTCTTCTAACAGCAGTGTTCACTCTAAATAGAGCGCCATCAAAAGCAGTAGCAAAGACACCATATGAATTATGGACTGGAGAAGCTCCAGTGCTGTCTTATCTTAGAATTTGGGGTTGTGAAGCCTATGTCAAGAGATTGATCTCTGACAAGCTTACACCAAAGTCTGATAAATGCTACTTCATTGGTTATCCGAAGGAGACCAAGGCTTATTACTTCTACCTACGATCCGAGAACAAGATCTTTGTTGCCCGGGATTGTAATTTTCTTGAGAGGGAGTTTCTCTCTAAGAAAGACAGTGGGAGTAAGGTACTGCTTGAAGAAATTCAAGATGAACAGGATACTGCTCAACCTAATGAGGAAGAGCAGCAGGAGGACCTACAAGAAATTGTAGAGCCTGAACCTGTAGTACCTGAAGTTCGAAGATCCGGGAGGATCCGTCACGAACCCGAGAGATATCAAGGATTTCTCGTGACTAACTGTCATGATCTTCTGATCATTGATGGTGATGAACCATCGAACTTTAATCAAGCCATGATGGGCCCAGATTCCTCTAAGTGGCGTAAGGCCACTGATTCCGAAATGGACTCCATGTCGGTCAACCAAGTGTTTTCGTTGGTTGACTTACCCGCTGGTGTAAAAGCCATCGAGTGCAAATGGATCTTCAAGAAGAAGATTGACGTGGATGGAAATGTCCAGATTTATAAAGCCAGGTTGGTGGCAAAAGGTTTCAGACAAGTTCACGGTGTGGATTATGATGAAACCTATTCCCCAGTGGCTATGATGAAATCTATTCGGATTCTACTAGCAACTGCAGCTTTTCATGATTATGAAATTTGGCAGATGGACGTGAAAACCGCCTTCCTGAATGGTATTCTGGAAGAGGATGTGTATATGACACAACCTGACGGTTACATAGATCCAAAGAATGTTGGGAAAGTATGCAAGCTTCATAAATCCATTTATGGATTGAAGCAAGCATCGAGGAGCTGGAATCTTCGTTTTGATGAAGAGATCAAGCAATTTGACTTCATCAGAAACGAAGAAGAACAATGCGTGTATAAGAAAACTAGTGGGAGCAAGATAGTATTTCTTATTCTGTATGTCGATGACATACTACTTCTCGGAAATGACGTACCAATGCTGAAGTCGGTAAAGGACTGGCTTGGAAGTTGTTTTTCCATGAAAGACATGGGTGAAGCCGCATACGTTCTTGGAATCAGGATCTACCGGGATAGATCTAAAAGGCTGATAGGCTTGTGTCAAGATTCATACATTGACAAAGTCCTGCATAGATTCAGCATGGCAGATTCCAAGAAGGGCTTCACGCCAATGGTACATGGCACAACGCTAAGCAAGAAGCAGAGCCCAACGACGGCTGCTGAGCTTGAGCGCATGAAGAATATTCCTTATGCATCTGCAATAGGATCTGTCATGTATGCCATGATCTGTACTCGTCCTGATGTTGCTTATGCATTGAGCATGACGAGTAGATACCAGTCAAATCCAGGTGAAAACCATTGGATTGCCGTCAAGAATATCCTGAAGTATCTAAGACATACTAAGGATAAGTTCTTGGTGTACGGTGGAAGTGATGTGCTTGAAGTCAGTGGATTCACGGACGCAAGTTTCCAGACAGACCAAGATGATTTCCGGTCACAGTCCGGTTATATCTTTTGTCTGAATGGCGGTGCAATCAGTTGGAGAAGCTCCAAGCAAGACACCGTTGCTGATTCCACTACAGAAGCTGAATATATCGCCGCTTCGGAAGCAGCGAAGGAAGCTGTTTGGATACGAAAGTTCATTATTGAACTAGGTGTGATACCAAATGCGGCTGAGCCTCTGGCACTGTTTTGTGATAACAATGGTGCTATTGCTCAGGCAAAGGAACCAAGATCACACCAGAAATCCAAGCATGTACTAAGAAGATTTCACTTGATACGTGACATCATTAATAGAAAGGAAGTCAAGATCAGCCGAGTTCAGACAGATGATAACGTTGCTGATCCATTGACAAAGCCACTCCCAAGACCTAAGCTCGAGTTCCTGACTGAAGCTGTAGGCATTAGAGACATTGAAATGTAATCTAAATTTGAGTGGGAGTTTGAGGGCTTTATTTAGTTATTAATATTTTCTTGTAAAACATTTTAAAGATGTTTAAATAAAATTATTATTTCAAGATTATTTTAACTGTGATAAAATAATCGTTCCAAAATGATATGAACCATTTTATAGGTCATCGAAGTAAGTGACTTGATCTTGAGTCATCAAAGTCATTTAGCTTGATCATGAGACCCTATATTTGATAGATGGCTTATATCATCCTGTCCCTAGTCGAAGGTTGTTGAAATTGGAACACCAACAACCGCGTGAGACTAGATTGGTATGTGACTTATGACAAAGTCTCAGGATGTCATAGATGCACGGCATCAAAGTCAGTACATAGGTGTATGTTGGGGTACATACGACCGGACATGACCCGCTTATAAGAACTCTTCAGGATATTTATATCTGTGTCATAAGAGATTCTTACTACGACTATAGAGTATAGTCCTTCGACCTGAGTTCGCATGCATGTGACTGCACATCAACTGATGCGCTTTGATCATTGTCTAACGCTGTCGTTAAGCGATAGTTATAAGGACCTTGTTTGGGTGTATTATGAAATGAGTGGTTTACAGTGATGGAACAAGACGGGATTTGTTCCTCCAATATAAATGGAGTGAATATCTCTAGGCCAATCGGAGATTTGAATACTGGAAAATGCATGGCCATGCTCAAACGGACTGTCCCGAGTCGTTTGGATTGTCAGTATCAAATCAGAGTCCGATGAACATGATTAGGTTTTATAAGGATGACACTCATCTTGCCTTATGACTAATCGAGATATTGAGACAAAAGGATTATGAATACAGAGATTCCAGTACAAGTGGGAGATTGTTGGAATTATGTCCAGTAATCTCTGTACTGTCTCTAGAAAGTAAGAGTATGTCAATGATCAGACATAAATCATATAATACTGGGGGTCATGATGGCTTGCTATAGTCCGCTCATGATCTATAAATCTTGGATTTATTGCCTTTATTATATGATCCCATATGGGTCACATGCCTAAGCTAACAGGAAAATGTGTAGGAACGGTTTAGCAGAAGTACGGTAAAAGTGCTAGGCATTTACTGTACTTAGAGAGACTAAAGGGCCTGATTAAATCTAAGGGATTTAATCAGACTGAGAATTGGGCCCAAAAGCCCATAAGAACTGGACAAGGGTTTTAATAAATAAAACTTGCCCTAGCTCTTATTTTCTCAACACAGTCTGCGCCTCCCTCTCTCTCTTTCTGCGCCTCCTCCCTCATCGGTCTAGCAGCCAACTTCCTGCAGTGTGCGTGTGTGAGCCTTTGGAGGAGCTATCTCTTGGTGGTTCTGCTGATCTCTGACCCGTACCTCCTCTTTCCGCTGCAAAACAAGGTAACAGGTGAGATCCTTTATGATTCTAGCAAGAGAACCTAGATCTGGCATGTTTAGTAGGATCAATTAATCTGAGGAATTGAACCAGGAAATACTAAACGAATCCTTCAGTAGCTCCCATACCAATTTTTACAAGTTTATCAGTTTTATTTGTTTACATCTCGATAGTCCGTAAAATTGTTTCTAAAATCCCCTTCCACCACTTTATGTCTTTTAAATGATTTCTTTAGTTAAAAATAAAATCATTTGGCCCGTCTATGATTTCGTCTTGTATTTTGGTAAAATTACCAAACTGCCTCTTAACTCTTGGAATTTACAAAAATACCCTCTACTGACTTTCTGATTGCCCGTTGACCAATTTTGTAAGAAATGAAACTTTTTGGAGGTGCTCGTCGAGCTCTGGATTTCCTTTCTGCATATGTGTAACGCACTATTCCCATTATCCGTTGACCGTCGAGCTGACCGGCCAACAATCAGACAAGAACATGACCGATCAAACCCGAGCATGCCAAACGAGAAAGGTTTGTCACAATACGAAGCTAGAGACAGTCCGGTTTGAGACAATGGCTCGAACCAAACCATCCTTGACTCTGTTTACCTCGCTTCCACAGTACAAGGATTTTAAACCAGTATTTCTTCCACGAGTTGTATCAGTTCGGACTAAACCAAATACCAGTGAAAAAATTTCATTTCTAAGTGTTTTAAGTCTTTTAAATTCTTTAGCCTATTTAGATCTTGTTCCAAAAAATTCACAAAATCTTTTAGGCGCCCATAAAACTCAACCTGAATAAACCGAAATCGATATCGAAATCAAACCATGCCCAAATGCTATCGTGAGAATACACCAAGGTCCTCCCGCGTCTTCCGAGCTAAGCCAAACCTGAAAACAACAAAAATAGTCTAATGAGAAATCTAAGATCACCCAGTGAGTCGGCTCCCCACTAACAGGCTGCTAATGATCGACTAAAATAATACCGCCCCAAAAACCCCAAATTAACCAACAAAAGAACAAACATAAACAAATAGTTGATCACTTGCCACCATGACACACAATCATTCTCTATCAAGAAGATTAATGCATTGATCAAAAGGTAACCACGGAAATTGAGATCATTGTGGCACAAGACCTCGATTGGACTCGATCTAACTATCACGAAACTAACATTAACTCCACACCACTAGGACCGCTATGCGAACTCGGTAACTTCCACGGGAACACTTAGCTACTCCACACGGTAAATAAAAACTCCACACGGCTCCTAAACGTAGACACAAAGTCCTACGACCTAGGACACTTTTCTATGTCCATCGATACACAACGACTCGAGCTACCCCAAGATAGCCTAAGCTTCCATGAGGTCCAACCATAGGACATGACCCCATATTATCCGGACCACACACCTACCGGCGTCACTCAGTATGTTAACACAATAACCAGAATCACCACCCAAAGGCACGGGATCATGTAACTACCCCGGCGAAGCCCGACGGCGGCGGAGCTGCTGATCGGCAGCAAATGGAGAGGAGGTGATTCGGATTCCAATTATGTGATGAGTTCAGGGAGAGTCAGCATGGTTTTGGAGATATTTTGGTAGCTTGGCTTACAAGTAATGAAGAACACTGTGAATATTCTTGAAGATCTTCAAAGATGGATGAACATTGTGATGAATAATTGAAGATGGTGAGAGAAAGAGAGAGATATTTCGTGGGTGAGAGAGGAGAGAGATCAGAGAGATTTATTTGAGTGACTTAATGAGAGAGAATGAGAATGATCCAAGTGAGAGGTGAGAGGAGTGAAATGATGCTTAACATGCAAGGAGTGAAAGATTCATTGAATCTCCAAGCATATAGATTCTGAGATTCTATTCAATGAATCTCCAAGCATATAGATTCTCCGAATCTTTGATTCATCCGCTCGGACCATAATAGAAATTTTCGTTTTAATTCTTGAAAACCTCCATAGCCTCTGAAACAATTCCTAAAAGCTCCTTTTCAAATTACTAGATTTCCTAAGAAGCATTTTTCAAGTCTTTTCATCCACATTTACCTCCCGTAGCTCTCGTACCAATTTTTACAAGTTTTATCGGTTTCCATCCCGGTAGTCCGTGAAGTTGTTTCTAAAATCCACTTCCACCACTTTATGTCTTCTAAATGGTTTCTTTAATTAAAAAAAAAATAGAATCATTTGGTCCGTCTATGTTTTCATCTTGCATTTTGCTAAAATTACCAAGAAGCCCCTTAACTCTTCGAAATTACAAAAATACCCTTTACTGACTTTCTGATTGCCTACGGACCAATTTTGTGAGATAGGGTATTAAATTATTCCCCAATTACAGGAATTTGGTCCCTGAATTATCCGTTACTAACACACCTCGAATCGGAGACTGAGCCATGTAAGTCTCCATCCCTGAATCTGGTCCAACTGCTTTTTTTCTTACACTCCGATCCCAAACTGAAACCATACTTCTGATGCCCAATTGGCTTCCTGATACACGGTCTTGCTCATAATCCCAACATACTGATATCTTGAACTTTCCACACTGAATTGCTTGACTCTCGATTGTTCCCTGATTTTTCGTCATGATTGCTTTCACTGACTTTAATTCTGATTCCCAAAACAACTGATTCCATTTTAGTTACTCCACTATGATTCCTGAATCCATCTGCGCCAACTGATGATATTCTTAAACAATACTCCAGACTTCCCCACTTTGTATTGACTTCCAAATCGCACAACACTGACTCGTCCTCCATTCATGTTACTTGCCTTGCCTCCAACGCTTACTTCTCTCAGTCGATATTATGCTAATATCGGTATCCTTTCTTCCATCTAACTGAATTTTCATATCCACACATGATTGATTTCTCCTTGGTTACTGAACTCCAACCTTCATTGACATGAATCCGCTCTTCCTAACCGATACCCTTAAACTGATTCTTTTGCTGACACTGATGCCTTCTAATCTCTTTTCTAACTCATCATACCCATCTTCCTGCCTTGAATCAATATGCCAGTAATACCCGTGTTTTCCTGAAATTTCACTGACTTGATCGCAAGCTCGGGTCAAACTGCTCCACTACTTCCTTGAACTTATCTTGTCTCTCGGGTTCGGGTTCGGTCTCGTGTTCGCGTCACATCATCCATCCCGTCTTGTACCACAACTTAACAACACTGGAATGGTTATACCTTTTCTAATTTACTCCCGATTTCACTTCCTTATAGAGATATATTTAACTAGTCATGTACCCAACGGTCACACATGGCAAAGTAACAATATCTTATAATTCCACTTTTTTTTGCAAATAAGGTTCCTATCAAAACTACTTTATCAATTCCGAGCTAAGTTCTATCTAAAAGGTTCTCTAACCTTCTCAACTATTAACGAGTCTAACCAATAACTTAACATTCCATCTATAACAATCTCTTGGTCTATCGACCTACTGCAACCTCTACTATTCAAACCATTCATTCTCTATGATTCGCTAACCCTAGCTCAAAAGCTACCATCAACCTAGCGGAACTAATAAATTAGTAATACTCTATATCCATACTAACAATCTATCAAGAAGATTAATGCATTGATCCATAATGAAAATCTATCAACTCAACGATTTCTCACTGGTGATCTAACAACCTAACGATCAAGCAAATGCATTTCTATCAACCAAACGATCACACAGATGCAACGCTACCAACCTAACAATTAATGAATGCAGTGCTAGCAGTTCTGCCGATCAACTAATGCAATGCTAGCAACTCTAGCAATACACGAATGAAAATCTACCCAAACAAAACAATATACTTGCTAAGCAATGCATTGATGCTAAACAGAACATGCTAACAACCTAACGACCCATCAGATGCAGCGATACAAAATAGATGGCTAGCAACCTAGCGTATGTCCCTGTCACTCATCACGAACGTCATATGTCCACCCCACCACACACTCACACCCTCCTGGGGCACTACTACGTGTATGCAATCAAAAACACAAAAATGTTCGCATAGTCCCACTAAAAATCACTAACTTACCCATTTTCATTGTTTGACGGACGCGGCTCATTTTCCTAATGGATGCATTGGCGACACGCTTTGACTCCAAAAAACATTGAAAAAATTAGAAAATGATTTTTTCGGATCCATGACGAACCATGCTCTGATTCCACCTTTTTGTAATGCCCCTTCACGTTATCCACTGACTGTCAAGCTGACTGGCCAACAATCAGGCAAGAACATGACCGATTGAACCCGAGCAAGCCAAACGAGAAAGGTTCGTCACATTACGAAGCTAGAGACAGTCCGTTTTGAGTCAATGACTCAAACCAGACCGTCCCTAACTCCATTTACCTCGCTTCCACAATACAACGATTTTCAACCAGTATTGCTTCCACGAGTTGTGTAAGTTCGGACTAAACGAAATACCAAGGAAACAATTTGATTTCTAAGTGTTTTAAGTCTTTTAAATCCTTTAGGATATTTAGATCTAGTTCCAAAACATTCACAAAACATTTTAGGTGCCCATAAAACCCGAACCGAATAAACCGAAATCGATATCAAAATCAAACCATGGCTAAATGCTATCCTGATACTACACCGAGGTACTCCCGCGTCCGCCTAGCTAAGCATAACCTGAAAATAACAACAAAAGAGTCTAATGAGCGATCTAAGATCACCCAGTGATTCGGCTTCCCACGAAGAGGCTGCTAATGATCTACTAAAATAATCACACCTAAAAAACCCAAAATAACAAACAAAAGAACAAACAAAAACAAACAGCTGATCATGTGCCAATATGACGTAATAAGCTCCACAACACACAAGAATTTTCTATCTACAAACGGTAACCACATAAATCGAGATCCCTGTGGCTCATGAACTCGTTGGACTCGATCAAACTATCGTGAAACTAACACTAACTCCACACCACTGGGCCACGTATGCGAACTCGGTTCCACGAGAACACTTAGCTACCCCACACGGTAACTACAAATTCCCTAAGATTCCTAGACGTAAACACAAAGTCCTACGACCTAGGATAATGTTCTCTATCCATCGATAGACAATGACTTGGGCTACTCCTAGATAGCCTAAGCTTCCATGCAGTCCGTCCCTAGGACATGGCCCTGTATTCTCCGGACCACACACCTACCAGCGTCACTCAGTAGGTTAACACCATAACAAGAATCACCACCCGAAGGCACGTGAACCGATCAGGTACACACCCAATAATCTAATTGGGTCGGAAGTATCGGAACGCCACCATTCGACACTTGCGGGATCTAACACACCCTAGAGTCCTAATAGCAATAAAGATAAACACGCAGACTCTCGAGACTCTACCACAACACAAAGCCAGACAAGGTCAACATAAATAACTAACAAAATCTAAGCACCCGATCTATCCCGCAAATCCTAGCACCATCCACCACACCATCACACCTTATCTGGTTCCATACCGGATCAGGTATCTATCAAACTTACCCGGTCCCGTGACGGAGTAAGTAACAATCAAACGGCATATCCGTCCCAACACCGGAATAGACTACACATCACACCATCAATCATCTACCCGGCCATACACCAGAGTAGACCAAACACAAGCATGCATCAAATAAACACAAAAAAATCATCACAATACCAATCAATCAGTCACTTAGGTTTATTAGTATTTTAGTCTTATTTAACCCCAGATCATTCAATCCGCTACCTTGGGATTAATTGCTTACTAATCACGTAGACGGCTTAATCCAATTAACAACATTAATTTGTTTTCCTTAATGTTCTTTTAAACTCCTAGATCCGTAAATTTGAGATTAGTAAACTTACTAATCTCCTGACATCTCATTGTTCTTTAATTAATTCAATTAACCCGATAACCCCAAATTATCTAATAACCCACACTGTTATTATACTCTATGGTTTGTTATGTCTTTTAATTGTATTTTAATTAACTCATGATTTATATATATATATATGCATATACGTCCTAGCATGCCGTTCAAACTTGATGCAACAATCAATAAACAATTAACGATGCAATCAATGAATTACCGATATAAGCTTACTAGCATGCATCTCTTAACCTAACCATTTAATTAGTCAGCTATATTATTAATAAACTAATCGTTCTTACCAATTCAATCAAATAGGCATGCAACCTAAATCTACGGTTTATAAATTCCTTCGGTCTACATGATCTAGAATAAATGCAACAAACAAATTAACCGACTTACAGTGCATAGAAGTGATGGATGATGGTGTGATGGAACTCCAGAACCCCCAAGACCAAACTACAACTGCTCCCGAACTTTTCCCGAACCAACAGACTGAACCGACTGAAATCCCGAGCATAAACCGTCTTAACCGAAGTGTTGACCAAGTTGACCAAGACTTAACCGAGAGTTTACCAAGACCTAACCGGCGTTGACCAATCCTAGGTGAAATTGGCTAAAGAAGGCGCCTTAACCGGCGACTTCTCTTGCGCTGACCAGCGGAAGGAGCTCACCGGTGTTATGGCATGATGATGGGGAATCGCCGATGATGAATCTGACAAGGAGAGAGAGGCTGGCCTGCGAGAGTGAAGCTTCACGGATGTGAGACAACAATCCGGCGACGACGGTTATATCTTGCGAGGCTTCTGGCGGTGGAGGCTATCTCCGGTGAGAGGAGAAGCTGATGAGAGGTGAAATCTGGTTAGAGGAAGAACCGGCAAGCCAAAAAGAGAGGAGAGCGGCAAAGCTTTACCGGTGGCGGCTCTCTGGCGGCGGCCCCGGCGAGGGCGGAGCTGCTGATCGGCGGTAAATGGAGAGAAGGAGATTAGGACTCCACTAATGTGATCAGTTCAGGGAGAGTCAGCC
This sequence comes from Orychophragmus violaceus, assembly GCA_030180135.1. Taxonomy (NCBI): domain Eukaryota; kingdom Viridiplantae; phylum Streptophyta; class Magnoliopsida; order Brassicales; family Brassicaceae; genus Orychophragmus; species Orychophragmus violaceus. Next base: position 80,971,012 of record CM058232.1, on the reverse strand, counting down.
TGGTTTGGGAGATATTTTGGTAGCTTGGCTTACAAGTAATGAAGAACACTATGAATATTCTTGAAGATCTTCAAAGATGGATGAATATTGTGATGAATGTTTCAAGATGGTGAAAGAAAGAGAGAGATATTTCGTGGGTGGGAGAGGAGAGAGATCATGGAGATTTATTTGAGTGATTTTTTAGAGAGAGAGTGAGAGTGATCCAAGTGAGAGGTGAGAGGAGTGAAATGATGCTTAACATGCAAGGAGTGAAATATTCATTGAATCTTTGGAGATGGGGTATGTGGCACCAAAGGAGAGTGAGATCTGGACACTTGGCACTCAAGGGAGATTTTGATATTATATTCAATAAATCTTAAGCTTATAGATTCTCCGAATCTTCGATTCATCCGCTCGTACCATAATAGCAAATTACAGTTTAATTCCCGAAAACCTCCATATCCTCTGAAACAATTCCTCAAAACTCTTTTTAAATTACTATATCTTGTAAGAAGCATTTTTCAAGTGGTTTCATCCAAATGGACCTCCCGTAGCTCTTGTACCAATTTTTACAAGTTTTATCGGTTTTATCGGTTTACATCCCGATAGTCCGTTTAAAATTGTTCTAAAATCCGCTTCCACCACTTTACGTCTTCTAAAAGACTTGTTTAACTAAAAAGAGAATCATTTTGCCTGTCTATGATTCTGTCTTGCATTTTTTTACAATTACCAAAATGCACCTTAATTCTTGGAAATTACAAAATACCCTCCGCTGACTTTCTTGCCCGTTGACAAATTTTGTGAGACAGAGTATTACAATATGTTCCCTAATCTAGAACGGCATGTGATATGGCTTAAAATCAGAGCCTTGAAGTTTGCCCGCGATATCTCGATCGCAGAGTTTTGTCACTTGCATCTGGTGAATCACAAAGATCGACATATGGGAACGTTCTATTTCGCGCGTCGACTGAACAGAGGGTGTTGATGGGTCTTTTGTGGTGTTAATTCGATCTTAATAGGAAGTAATTTATCTTCCGTGTTTGTCCTTCTACAGCCTTTATATTGCCTTGCTTGAAGGTCGGTTGAAGGAGGCACCATCCGCGTACGAAGCTAAGGAGGTGGAGGCCCCTGATCGGCGAGATGAGGATTAAGATGTCCGACCAGAGGTCCAACACATCCGTGTTGGAGAGGAACCTTGCAGAGGCATGGGCCAAGGTGGTAAGGCTCCGGATGGTCGAAGCTGAGATGGGGGCATGTCGAGTGGCTATAGGAGAAGCCTGAGATAATCTCTAATTGACGTATATCAATCACGACAGTTACATGGCTGAGATATATAAGCTTACCATGGATACAGTGGGTTGCACGATGGTCACGATAGGGTTTTTAAGCGGGCAGTAAAGGAGGCTGATCTTGAGCTTTAATCCTAGTATCAAGAGGTGTTCAGATCCATGCAAGATCAGTGAGACCTAATAAAGCTCAAGACTAAAGCTTTTATTGCGGTCAAGGAGGCTCAAGCCAACCTGGACCTGGTCGTAAAGCTCGAGGGCATGGTCGATCTGGCGAAAGAGAAGGAGATGATGTTTGTCGAGCTCGAGGAGAGCAAACAAGCGCTTGTAGCTGGGCAGACCCCAGACCCCAAGGTTAACAAACTCCAGCTTCCAAAAATTTAGGACAAGGAAGAGGCGAATGAAAGCATGACTGCCCTGTAGGGGGTCAAGTGGAAAGGTTGAACGAGGCTCGGATGTGATAGAGGGAAGGCATGTAGGATCATCCTTTTTCCTCTCCCTTTTTATCTTAAGTTTAACTCTTTGGTGCCCGAGAGTGCTTTAATCCAACTCTTTTTATGTTTAAACTTGAATTGTTTGGTGCCATAGAGGGCTTTTATCCACGAACTACTTCGTATGCTTTTTATCGCATTTTATCTAAGTTTCTCATATTGAGGTGTCTTAGGTGAATTTAGGAGAAATATTGAGTAGTTTAGGTCAGATTTGGGGCTTATATCATAGATCGATGAGTTAAAAATGATCGAAAGGTTTGAGCAAATTGAGCAGACTCAAAGCCCTGATCAGGTAGAGATAGACTGGAGAACTGTTTGAGTCGTAGTGCAAGGTGTAGTGCGGCATGCCCATAGTATTTTTGGGAGCTCTTTACTCCATCTATGTTTCTTATCATCAAGTCATTTCTTGATGTTGTCAAGAACCGAATTTAGTTGTTGCTTTGGCCTCTCCCTTTTCTTAAGGATACCATGGCGTTGAGGTTCTTAACCGTATTTTTTGTTTTCTAAGAACTCTCTGAACATTTTAGAGGTGGAGTTTGTTCTGTTTTCTGTTATGACTTCGTAAGGGAGACCGTGGTGACATACAATATTCTTCCAGATGATGTTTTGCGTCTAAAGTTTGGTTATTTTCTGAAATGATTCTCATTCTATGAATTTGGTGAAATAGTTTGTAAGGACTAACAAGAAGCGGTACCTCTGCATGCTAGACGCGACGAAAGGTCTGCAACGTCCATAGACCATCTCATGAATGAGTACGCATCTGAGATTGTTGATAGCTTTTCGGCTGGTTGGTGGATTATGGGGGATGCCATTGGTACTAATCGCACTTTGCAGAGTAGTTCTCGAAATGCGCAACCATGGTAGGCCATAAGTAACCTTGTCTTTTGATTTCTTGTAGTGAGTTCTCGTCCTCTGGAATGATTTTTGCAAGAACTTTAGTGAACTTCTATAAGTAGATTTATGATCTCTCTTCCATGAGCGCGTAATAGACATGGTTCGGAGAGATTGCACGTGTATAATATGTCAAGGGGTGCAGTCCCGTTCTGGATGTATTAAATGATGGGTATTCTCCTATCAAGTCTAAGCACGAGCGGATTTTACGAGATGGGGATCCGGTGGTTCTTCCTCGAGGAGAGGTCCCTGCCTAAAGAGAAAAAATTTAACATTTGGAGGAGGTGTCTCAAGGGGTTATATTCAAGACGTCTAGGTAGTTGTTAGGTCTTATGTAACTGACAGTTAGTGATTTTAGCGCTGTCAATATTGGGTTTTTCTATTCCTTTAACAAGAATTATTCTTTTGATCAGTGGGTCAGAGGTTGCTGCTAGAGTGTCTGCGAACGTATTTTCACCTCGAGGTATTCTGGTTAGCTCGAAGGAATCGAGCTGATTTGTTAGTCCGCGTACGACTTTTAGGTAGGCATACATTCTGCCATCCTTAGCATTTTACTTGCCGTGGAATTGGCTTATGACGAGTTGGGAATCGCTGAAATCTAGTAGTTCTTAAGCTCAAATCCCCAACACAAGCTTGAGACCGGCTATGAGAGCTTCGTACTATGCCTCGTAGTTAAACGCTATGAAACCGAGTCTGAAGGATTACTTTAGCACCTCTCCCGTAGGGGTAACTAGTTTTATGCCAATTCACGATCCATGCTTGGAGGATGTTCTGTCGACATGAGTGCCCAGTTTGGCCGGGAATGACTTATTTTTTGAAATGCAGCTCAATGACAAAGTCAGCTAAGACTTAATCTTTAGCGCATGTCCTAGTTCGGAACTAGATATCATACTCTCTGAGCTTGATGGCATAATTGGCTTGTCGGCTTAATTATCTTGGACTTTGGAGTATAGTTCGAATGGGTTGTTAGGTCATTGCTACGATTGAGTGTGATTGAAAGTATAATTAGAGTTTGCGAGCTAATGACCATATCTAGAGACATCTTTTCCACTGGTAGATACTGAATCTCTGCATCTATTTACTTTTTGCTTACATAGAAGATTGGTTGTTGCTCGTTATGCTCTTCGCGAACTTGTACCCCACTCACTGCAGTATATGACACTATGATGTATAGGTTGAGCGGTTCACCTTCTAATGGTTTAACTAAGATAAGAGGTTTGCTTAAATATTTTTTGAGCTGTTTAAATGCCTCTTCACACTAATTGTCCCTTAGAAACTTTTTATTCCCATTGATGAGTTGATAAAACGAGAGACATTTTTAAGTAAATTAGGTGATAAATAGATTGAGAGATGTATTCTCCCGATCATTCGTTGCATGTATCGAGTGTTCTTAAGAAATGGCATCTCGATGAAGGATGCGATCTGTTTTGGGTTCACTTCAATTCATCTTTCGGGAACAATGTAACCGAGGAATTTTCCGGAGAATACTTCGAAGCATTTGGCTGAATTTAGTTTCATCCCATATTTATTCAAGATAAGGAATCGTTTCTTTAGATGAGCTACGTGATCGCATTTCCAAGAGAACTTTACCAACATGTCATCGATATTAACTTACATAGTCTTACCGAGCTGATCTACGAACATCTTGTTTACTAGGCACTGATAGATCGCGCCTGCATTTTTAATTCAAAGGTTTTTACTCTATAGCAGTAAACGCCTCGATCTATGACGAATGCTGTTTTTTCTTGGTCTTATGGGGTCATAAGTATCTAATTATACCCGGAAAACGCATTTATAATGGACAAAAGTTTTGACAGTTGTATCCTCTACCATACGATCTATGTCAAGAAGTGGTAAGTTTTCCTTGGGACAAGCTTTGTTGAGATCGGTGAAGTCGATACATACTCTCCGCTTCCCATTTTTCTTTTTGACGACTACTGGGCTAGCGAGCTAGTCAGTGTATTTAACTTCCATGATATGATCTATTTTGAGTAGTCGGTCGATTTCATCGTTTACTGATTTAGCTCGATCGCGACTAAGCTTGCGTCGTTTTTGTTTGATCGGTTTACAAGTATGATCAAAGTTTAGGTCGTGGGATGTCACTTCCAGGTTGATTCCTTTCATATCAGAGGTTAATCACGTGAAGGTGTCCACATTAGGTTTGAGGAAGGTTCTGAGTTCATCCTTAATTTTGTTTTCTTAGGCCGGCTATGATTCTGATGCACCTCTCAGGGGTTAGCCTCATCGATGCAGACCTGTATAATAAGCTCTTTTTGAGGTCCTCAGATTGTAGGATTGTTTTTGTTTTAAACATGTCGTTTTGTGAGCTTGTTACTTTTTCTGTAATTACTATAATTCATATTGTTCTATATGCTGATACCCATCTAAGTAGCATACTTTGGAATCGTTTTGTTTCCGTAGATTGTTTTAATTCCCTTAAGGGCGAGAAATTTTATACACCGATGGTACGTAGACGTATTTGCTTGCATGGTGTAACGCCACGTCTTGCTTACTATTGCATTATATGGAGCTGACATGTTTATTACTGAGAAGTATATCTGTTTTAGTACTTTGGCTACTTTGACTGGTAGTCGGATTGTGTCGAGTGAGTATGTGGTTTCACCGGTGAATCCAGTGAGAGCTGCTTTTTTTGCCTTTTAGATAAAAAGTCTTTAAAACCCATTTTCTAAAGGCGAGATAAAAGAGTACATCTACCGATCTCCTAGTATCGACCATGATTCGAGATAGCTCGAACCCGACTATGTCGAGCTGGATTATGAAAGCCTTGTTTTGAGGTTTGTCCATGCTTAGCGTTTTACTTTACTCGGACGAGATTTTCAAACCTAGAGTGTTTGAAGATTTTTCGTTGGAATATTTTAATTGAGTTTACCGATTCGCGGCAAAGTTTAGAATATCCACAAATGAAGTTGTCTCTTTTTGGGGGTGGGCATAGCCCTTCTCACCCCCAGGTAAGTGCAAAGTGAGTTGAAGCTCAACTTTCACTAACCAAGGAAAATGGTGATTGTAATGCTCCCCCCCCCCTCCCGTCGGAAGTGCGAGGAGATATGAAGCAAGAGCTGGAGCTCAATTTAGCACTAACCAAGGTAGAGGGCAGGCAGGAGACCTGTGTTTTGGCCGATCTGCTGCATAGTTCTACCTTCCAGCGAATGAAGTGAATGAGTTTATTTGCAAATCTCTAAGGTGCAGTGCTTTTACGTGGGCATGTCCCTTCTCCCATGGGAAGTGTGAGATGAGCTGGAGTTTGAGCTTTAGCTTATCCTCGCACTCATTAAAAGTACATGAGGGGGAGACCACATATTTGGTTGTACCTCCACATAGGGTGAGATTCTGGAAGATAAGCTCGATAAGTTTTGGCTTTCGGAGACCTGCTGGTGGAGACTTAGGGGTCTCTTCCTCGGTATTTCGGTTTATTGATATACCATGGATTTTAGGATTTTTAACCATGGTATATATCTTATTTATCGAGTCTTATGTTATGTTTTGGTGTTAGTATGTTTACAGGTCTAGGTATGTTTGGAGCGGAATTGGACATTATGGTGCATTCTGGAGGATTTTGGAGTATTGACCCGAGAGGAAGAGTTCAATGCCCGTTTCACAGACATGTGTCGATCTACACAGAGGGTGCAACAATCGACACAAGGTCGACACAGACTTCTCGCGAGCGTTTAATGAAGAGAATTGGAAATTGCAACTTTGCCCAGAAGTCTCTCATAATTACAAGGAAGCCCCAGCCGACTTTAGACCATTATATTAGGGTTTTTAAGCCATTGTTTAGGCTAAGTTTTATTCTACGCTTTATTCTATTTTCAGAGAGAGTTAGGGGCTGATCCTGCTCTCGAAAGAGAGAGGATTTCGAACCCCAGTTCTTTATTTGATTTTATAATATTTGGTTTTCTATTCATGATGTTTTCTGTTCCGATGATTATGTCTGAGTAGATTACCTGTTAAGTTTAGGGATTCTCATTAGGGATTTCATGGAATTATAGGTTGATAAATCTATAGGGATTCATACTTGCTAGTTCTTCGTCTAGGATTGTTCTTAATGCTTCTATCCAGATTTATGATGTTAGGTTGATTGATACAACGACAGTTGGTTAATTAGCTAGAAAGAATCTAGATGAGCAATTTGATCTACTCGCAAAGGAATTTGGTTTAGTGGAATTGTGAACATATCGAACTTGATCATTAAAGCTGGTTTAATCTGTTAGTAATTGCAAAGGAATTTGGATTACTGCACTTAGACTTAGAGAATTCTCGCAACGACAGTTGGTTAATTCTATATATGTGTTTGAGTTCTAGAACAGTTTCTAATTAGATCCCGATTGATTGATTGCCTGTGTTCCTGATTTCCTGAGAACTCCCTAGACTTAACGCTAACGCCTTCTGATTTACAACCGATCTATTTACTTTTCTGCTTGCTTGATTTACCGCTTTCTCATTACTTTCACCTAGTTTAATCTTGACTGTTCTATAATCTATCGTTGACTGGAGTCCCTGTGGATTCGATACCCTAAGTACTACAATTACATCACTGTGCACTTGCAGTTAGTATAGGGATTAAAACTCGACCTATCAAGTTTTTGGCGCCGTTGCCGGGGACTCTTTTGAGTCTTCGATAGATTTGAACTTAGGGTTTAGACTAGGTTTTTCGTTTTTATTTTTTGTTACTAATTTTTTTTCTATTTTTCTGTTCTTGCGTTTCAGGTACGCCTGTAATCGCCTTGCATCGATCGACACGGTCCTGTGTGTCGATCGACACATCTTCGAGCTTGCATCGATCGACACTACTCTGCATCGATCGACACAGCACGTAAGATGATGGGAATGATGGAACGGATGTTGGAAAATCAGCAGAATAACTCATTCTGCAGAGACTATGGTTCCTATTCATTCACCAGAGATTATGAATCTCCATCATATCAGCCTTTACCTCCTCACAATACACAGTCTGATAAGCTGATGAGCATGATGGAGCAGTTATTGGAAAAACAGGAAGAAGATTTGAACTACATCAGTGGCTCTGGATTCCAAGGAAACAGGTTTGGTAATCAACAAGGTAATTCTTATCAGAGAACCTATGGATCATCTTTTTATCCGACACCTCCTGCTGCTAATGCTTATAAGAGCAAGATGGAATCCATGATGGAGCAGTTGCTAGAGGATCAGACTAAGACTGCTGTAGACCTCGACAGGAAGCTGGATGCTATGCATGAAAATCTGAATGGTAAGTTTGAATCTCTGAACACACATGTGAAGAAGCTAGATGTTCAAGTTCAACAAACAGCTGGAGCAATACAAAGGCAAAATGAAGCTGGGAAAGCTAAACAGAAGCTGTACATCAATGCTGTAACCATAAGAGATGAGATTGACTTGCTGGGAGAAGAAGAGAGCATAATCTCGGATTTTCTGGGTGAATTCTGTCTGTCTGAGACAAGCATCGATCGACACAACTCGTGCATCGATCGATGCATCCCCGATAAGTCTGATGAATCTGAACATAATCGCCTTGTGTCGATCGACACACCTACTGCATCGATCGACACAGATCGCAGACGAGACCAGAAGCCTGCAACAGTCCCAGAACGAGTCTATAAGCCCATTGTGCCATGTCCTAAGGTTCCTAAACCATCTAAACAAGAGCTAGAAGTGGCTAACTGCATGAAAGTGATGGATAAGAAGGTGAATGAAACACCACCTGTTGAAGCTTCGCGAGTTCATGCAAAGAAGATGATCTCCACTGATGGTCATCTGAAAGAAGAAGTTCGGATTGGTGGAACTACAGTATCTGATAGTGGAGAGAAGAAGATGGCGGTTCCTCTTGAACCTTCTCTAACATCTTCAGTACCTACAACTGCTCATAAGCAGAAAGCTCCAGACATCAGATCTGCACCAAAGGTAAGGTATAAATCACCTAAGATTAAACCTCCTGACCACATTGTTTTGAATGCAGGAAAACGCAGTGTGCCACCCAAGCTTCGCTCCAGCCCTGCTTCTACTCCTTCGTTCCTTGGAAAACCTCATGATCTGAAAGCCTATACACCTCCTTGGATGAAGAGATATTCACAGAGACACTCAAAGTCTATGTTGAAACCGCCATGGGTTCAATCTCTATCCCATAGTCAAGCTAATGACTCAAAACAAGCGATGAGTGGGAGGCAACCCACTGTTAGGTTTGCATAATTTATTTTTGGTGTTTTCATTAGCATTTTACGTTTTTGTTTTTGGTTTTTGGTGAATTTTGTCTGCAGTTTTCGACAGATTCGTAGTGCGTCGATCGACACACCTTGTGTCGATCGTCACAACACGAAAGAAATCGCATTGTAACGATCGTTTCGGTCCTGAGCAACGATCGACACACGACGAAATATCGCCTAGCAACGGTCGATGCATTTATGCAGCGATCGATGCATGTTCGACAGAGGTAAAAATCAAACAGAACTCAACACATCCATTAGCATTTTTTATTATTTTTTTTTACCAATCCTTTGCTTAACACTACTGGGGACAGTGTGTCTTAAGTGTGGGGGAGGTGCTACTGACTTTATCTTTCTGTTTTCTTAGAGTCAGTCCAATTTTCAAAAAAAATTGTTTTATTGAGTCAAAACCAGTTTAAGTAGGAAACAGTAAATTTTTGAGAAGATTAACAACATCTTGCAGGAACTTAAGTGGCCATTGGGATGAAGTTGCAGATCAATCTCTGACTATTAGAAAACCCGATACGGATCAGCCTACTGAGGACACCCATATCACTTCAGGTATCAGAGGATCCTTTTACTGACTTCACCTTAATACTGACTTAATTTTCTCACCTAAGGGCTTGGAATACCTTGAGTCGGATTCCTTTGTTAGTTCTGACACAGCCTGTAAACCTGTCCTATTTGGTTCCCTTCTCCCCTTCCATAAAGTAAAAAAAAAAAATAATAATAAACTGAGGATGAGTTAGTAACTCCGAAGTGGTCACGGGAGTAGTAGAAAACACTATTACCTCCTGTGCGATCCATGGAATGTGTCCAAAGTACACCCCTTAACGGGAAGAGCATTAATAAAAAAAAATGATACCCAATGGGAAAAATCAGAATGCTAAGGAAGGGAAAAGAGAAGAAAGGGACCAGAGAAAGATAGTATGGTGGTTTAGAGCTGGCAAAGTAAGAGTCCATGTGCCCTTTGATCGATACTCCTTAGGTGAGACCGCACTTAAATACTTGCAGAAGTCAGTAGGGTGAATTTGAATGCGTGAATGTGATTGTGGAGTTTACTTAGGACAGTTGCTAAGTGTGGGGGAAGTATATGTTGGTCTTGATGTCTGCAGGTGATTCTTTCAGTGGCTTACTAAGGGGAATCTGAGTGTTGTTGCTTCTAGGATGAAAAGAGTTTCTGAAAGTTTTCAAACCTCTTCACCATGCTTTGGTTCTTTACTTGCTTGAGGGCAAGCAAGAGCTAAGTGTGGGGGAGTTGATATACCATGGATTTTAGGGATTTTAACCATGGTATATATCTTATTTATCGAGTCTTATGTTATGTTTTGGAGTCTTTTTAGTATGTTTACAGGTCTAGACACGTTTGGAGCGGAATTGGACATTATGGAGCATTTTGGAGCATTTTGGAGTATTGACCCGAGAGATAGAGTTCACTGTCGACATTTCATACCTGTGTCGATCGATGCACCTTTGGCATCGATCGATGCACATGCGTTATGGGCTTTTCTCAGCGGTTAATGAAGAGTATAAAAATTGCAACTTTGCCCAGAAGTTCCTTATAATTACAAAAAAGCCCCAGCCGACTTTAGACCATTATATTAGGGTTTTTAAGCCATTGTTTAGGCTACGCTTTCATAACTAAGTTTTATTTTATTAGAGAGAGTTAGGGGCTGATCCTGCTCTTGAAAGAGAGAGGATTTCGAACCCCTGTTTCTTTATTTAATATATGCTATTTGGTTTTCTATTCAAGATGTTTTCTGTCTCGATGATTATATCTGAGTAGATTACCTGTTAAGTTTAGGGATTCTCATTAGGGATTTTATGGAATTATAGGTTGATAGATCTGTAGGGATTCATACTTGCTAGTTCTTTATCTAAGTTGTTCTTAATGCTTAATCTGAAGTAGCTATCCAGATTTATGATGTTAGGTTGATTTCCGCAACGACAGTTGGTTGATTAGCTAGAAAGAACCTAGATAAGAAATTTAATTACTCGCAAAGGAATTTGGTTTAATTAGATTGTGAACATATCGAACTTGGAATTAAAGCTGGTTTAATCTGTTAGTAATTGCAAAGGAATTTGGATTGCTGCACTTAGACTTAGAGAATTCTCGCAACGACAGTTGGTTAATTCTATATTTGTGTTTGAGTTCTAGAATAACTCTTAATTAGATCCCGATTGATTGATTAGCTTATGTTCCTTATTTCCTGAGAACTCCCTAGACTTAACGCCTTTGTTTCCTTGCTCACAAACTCGCTATTTACTTTCCTGCATTGCTTTTTAGTTTCTATTCACTTTTGCTTTCTCCTAGTTTTATCTTAATAGTTCTAAATCTATCGTTGACCGGAGTCCCTGTGGATTCGATACCCTAAGTACTACATTGATATATTGTGCACTTGCAGTTAGAATAGGGATAATTCTTGACCTATCAAGTTTTTGTAGGGATAATTCTTGACCTATAAAAAACTTGATAGGTCGAGTTTTAATCCCTATACTAATTGCAAGTGCACAGTGATGTAATTGTAGTACTTAAGGTATCGAATCCACAGGGACTCCGGTCAACGATAGATTATAGAACAGTCAAGATTAAACTAGGTGAAAGTAATGAGAAAGCGGTAAATCAAGCAAGCAGAAAAGTAAATAGATCAGTTGTAAATCAGAAGGCGAAAGCGTTAAGTCTAGGGAGTTCTCAGGAAATCAGGAACACAGGCAATCAATCAATCGGGATCTAATTAGAAACTGTTCTAGAACTCAAACACAGATACAGAATTAACCAACTGTCGTTGCGAGAATTCTATAAGTCTAAGTGCAGTAATCCAAATTCATTTGCAATTACTAACAGATTAAACCAGCTTTAATGATCAAGTTCGATATGTTCACAATTCCCCTAAACCAAATTCCTTTGCGAGTAGATCAAATTGCTCATCTAGATTCTTTCTAGATAATTAACCAACTGTCGTTGTATCAATCAACCTAACATCATAAATCTGGATAGCTACTTCAGATTAAGCATTAAGAACAATCCTAGACGAAGAACTAGCAAGTATGAATCCCTATAGATTTATCAACCTATAATTCCATGAAATCCCTAATGAGAATCCCTAAACTTAACAGGTAATCTACTCAGACATAATCATCGGAACAGAAAACATCATGAATAGAAAACCAAATATTATAAAATCAAATAACGAACTGGGGTTCGAAATCCTCTCTCTTTCGAGAGCAGGATCAGCCCCTAACTCTCTCTGAAAATAGAATAAAGCGTAGAATAAAACTTAGCCTAAACAATGGCTTAAAAACCCTAATATAATGGTCTAAAGTCGGCTGGGGCTTCCTTGTAATTATGAGAGACTTCTGGGCAAAGTTGCAATTTCCAATTCTCTTCATTAAACGCTCGCGAGAAGTCTGTGTCGACCTTGTGTCGATCATTGCACCCTCTGTGTCGATCGACACAGGTCTGTGAAACGGGCATTGAACTCTTCCTCTCGGGTCTATACTCCAAAATGCTCCAGAATGCACCATAATGTCCAATTCCGCTCCAAACATACCTAGACCTGTAAACATACTAAAAAGACTCCAAAACATGACATAAGACTCGATAAATAAGATATATACCATGGTTAAAAGCCCTAAAATCCATGGTATATCAACTCCCCCACACTTAGCCTTTGCTTGTCCTCAAGCAAAACAGAGAACTAAAACATGGTGAAGAGGTTTGAAAACTTTCAGAAACTCTTTTCATCCTAGAAGCAACAACACTCAGATTCCCCTTAGTAAGCCAAATGAAAGATTTCACCTGCAGACATCAAGACCAACATATACTTCCCCCACACTTAGCAACTGTCCTAAGTAAACTCCACAATCACATTCACGCATTCAAATTCACCCTACTGACTTCTGTGAGTATTTAAGTGTGGTCTCACCTAAGAAGTATCGATCAAAGGGCACATGGACTCTTTCCTTGTCAGATCTAGACCACCATACTATCTTTCTCTGGCCCCTTTCTTCTCTTTTCCCTTCCTTAACAACTGATTTTTCCCCACTGGGTATCATTTTATTTTTTTTATCAGTGTTTTTCCTGTTTTGGGGTGTACTTTGGACACATTCCATGGATGCACAGGATATGATAGTTGTAGCTACCAATCCCAGAGACCACTTCGGAGCTACTAGCTCATCCTCAGTTTATTATTCTCTCTTTTTTTACTTTATGGAAGGGGAGAAGGGAACCAAATAGAACAGGTTTACAGGCTGTGTCAGAACTAACAAAGGAATCCGACTCAAGGTATTCCAAGCCCTTAGGTGAGAAAATTAAGTCAGAATTAAGGTGAAGTCAGTAAAAGGATCCTCTGATACCTGAAGTGATGTGGGTGTTCTCAGTAGGTTGATCCATGTTTGGGTTTTCTAATAGTCATAGATAATCTGCAACTTCATCCCAATGGTTACTTAAGTTCCTGCAAGTGCTGTTAATCTTCTCAAAAAATCATTGTTTCTTACTTAAACTGTTTTGACTCGATAAAACAAATTTTGAAAAACGGACTGACTCTAAGAAAACAGAAAGATAAAGTCAGTAGCACCTCCCCCACACTTAAGACACATTGTCCCCAGTAGTGTCAAGCTAAGGGTTGGTAAAAAGAAAACAATAGATAAAAGATGAGATTATGTATGTCGGGTTTTTACCTCTCTCGCACATGTATCGATCGCTGCATAAATGCATCGACCGTTGCTAGGCGATATTTCGTCGTGTGTTGATCGTTGCTCAGGACCGCAACGATCGCTGCAATGCGATTTCTTTCGTGTTGTGACGATTGACACAAGGTGTGTCGATCGACGCACTGCGAATCTGTCGAAACCTGCAGACAAAATTCACCAAAAACCAAAAACAAAAACGTAAAATGCTTATGAAAAAACCAAAAATAAATTATGCAAACCTAACAGTGGGTTGCCTCCCACTCAGCGCTTGTTTAAAGTCAGTAGCTTGACTATGGGATAGAAATTTGATTTAAGGCGGCTTCAACAGAGACTTTGAGTGTCTCTGTGAATATCTCTTCATCCAAGGAGGTGTATATGCTTTCAGATAATGAGGTTTTCCAAGGAACGAAGGAGTAGAAGCAGGGCGGGAGCGAAGCTTGGGTGAAATGCTGTGTTTTCCTGCATTCAAAGTAATGCGGTCAGGAGGTTTAAGCTTAGATGATTTGTGCCTTACCTTTGGTGCAGATCTGATGTTTGGAGCTTTCTGCTTATGAGCAGTTGCAGGTATTGAAGATGTTAGAGCAGGTTCAAGAGGAACCGCCATCTTCTTCTCTCCACTATCAGATACTGTAGTTCCACCGTTCTGAACTTCTTCTTTCAGAAGACCATCAGTGGAGATCATCTTCTTTGCATGAACTCGCGAAGCTTCAACTGGTGGTGTTTCATTCACCTTCTTATCCATCACTTTCATGCAGTTAGCCACTTCTAGCTCTTGTTTAGAGGGTTTAGCTCCCCGATAAATAAGATATATACCACTTCTAGCTCCCCGGCAACGGCGCCAAAAACTTGATAGGTCAAGAATTATCCCTATTCTAACTGCAAGTGCACAGTATATCAATGTAGTACTTATGGTATCGAATCCATAGGGACTCCGGTCAACGATAGATTTAGAATTATTAAGATAAAACTAGGAGAAAGCAAAAGTGAATAGAAACTAAAAAGCAATGCAGGAAAGTAAATAGCGAGTTTGTGAGCAAGGAAACGAAGGCGTTAAGTCTAGGGAGTTCTCAGGAAATCAGGAACATAAGCTAATCAATCAATCGGGATCTAATTAAGAGTTATTCTAGAACTCAAACACAGATATAGAATTAACCAACTGTCGTTGCGAGAATTCTCTAAGTCTAAGTGCAGCAATCCAAATTCATTTGCAATTACTAACAGATTAAACCAGCTTTAATTCCAAGTTCGATATGTTCACAATCTAATTAAACCAAATTCCTTTGCGAGTAATTAAATTGCTTATCTAGGTTCTTTCTAGCTATTCAACCAACTGTCGTTGCGGAAATCAACCTAACATCATAAATCTGGATAGCTACTTCAGATTAAGCATTAAGAACAACTTAGATAAAGAACTAGCAAGTATGAATCCCTACAGATCTATCAACCTATAATTCCATAAAATCCCTAATGAGAATCCCTAAACTTAACAGGTAATCTACTCAGACATAATCATCGAGACAGAAAACATCTTGAATAGAAAACCAAATAGCATATATTAAATAAAGAAACAGGGGTTCGAAATCCTCTCTCTTTCAAGAGCAGGATCAGCCCCTAACTCTCTCTAATAAAATAAAACTTAGTTATGAAAGCGTAGCCTAAACAATGGCTTAAAAACCCTAATATAATGGTCTAAATTCGGCTGGGTCTTCTTTGTAATTATAAAGAACTTCTGGGTAAAGTTGCAATTTCCATACACTTCATTAACCGCCGAGAAAAGCCCATAACGCATGTGCATCGATTGATGCCAAAGGTGCATCGATCGACACAGGTATCAAATGTCGACAGTGAACTCTATCTCTCGGGTCAATACTCCAAAATGCTCCATAATGTCCAATTCCGCTCCAAACGTGTCTAGACCTGTAAACATACTAAAAAGACTCCAAAACATAACATAAGACTCGATAAATAAGATATATACCATGGTTAAAATTCCTAAAATCCATGGTATATCATTTATCTAGTTGGAGGTAGTTTTATTTGTAGCAGGCTTATGTAAGAGCTCGTTTTCTTTAGGAGTTTGTTCTTCCGAAGTTTCAGTTTTAGATTTTCCGGCTACGAACGAGGTCGACTTCAACATTCCTCAATGGAATGTCTTCCTTTTTTATGATTTTTGCAGAATTTGTTTTCATCAAAAGGTTTGTTCTTGGAATCAGTCAAGCCTTCAATGTCGAAGCTGTGTTGGTCTTGACTTTTATCCTTGAAATCATTTTTCGAATTTCTATTCGAGTTATTCGCAGGTGTCGTAGCTTTTCTGTGGCGTTCTGCGAGGGATATTTTTTCTTCTTTGTGAAGTACGTAAGCAAAACCTCGATGGAGCGCGTATTCCAGTGAACTAGTGTCTGTTTCTGAGTGTTCTGGGAGCTATTGCTTCGTATAGGTTTGCTATTTTGGAGTTGGTCTCTTTGAACTAGTCGATATAGATTCAAAAAGTGATTCATTAGGTCCTTGTGTGATCGCCCATAAGTCAGCCTAAGAGGTTTGTGTTGGGAATGTCCTGAAATCTACCGTACTATCTCTAGAAAGTATGATAAGTGTCGAGATCAGACATAAGTCATAAATACTGGGTGATCATGATGGCTTGCTAGAGTCCGCTCTTGATCTATAAGTTTAGGACTTATTACCAGTATTGTATGATCCCTAAGGGTCACACACCATAGCTAACGGGAAAGTTAAATGGAATTAATACGGTAAGATGCAGTGGCATTTACTGTATTGGATCAGAGAATTGGGCCAGACAAAATGCAGGTTTTTGCCTGATTTGTGTCTTGGGCCCAAATGATTAATGAGCCATTAGTCAAATGACTTGGGCCCATTAATGAGAGATAAGAAATCGAAAAACCCTAAGGGAAAAGAGTATCCATGCGATTTTTCTCTTCCTAAGCCGCGAGTTGTCTCTCTCTCTCACTCTCTCTTTCCTGATCTGATCCATCTCTTTGGTCTAGCAGCCATCCCGGCTTGTAAGAGTGTGGATACCGAAGGAGGAGCAGGTTGTTCATCTGTTCTAACTGATTTTGTCATTACCATCTCAAATCCGCTGCAAAAGGTAATGTCACAGGTTGGTTTTATGATTCGTTTTGCAAGAACCTAGATCTGTTTAAGGATTTGTGTTAGGTTGTAATTGAGAATTAAACCATGGAAAACACCCATAATCCTTCAGTGGTATCAGAGCTATGGCATTAGTTTCTTGTAGTTTGGATCATATGAAAATTGATTAATTGATTAATTGATTTTGAATGTGGTTAATCGAAAGCTTGCTGGGTTTTGTTTATAGCCGAAGAACAATGTTAATAATTGAATGGCTCTTTTGATTATTAAACCCTAAATCGCTTGTTATGGTCTCGATGATTATTGTTGCCGAGTGTTACCAATCGTTCGATCATGTATGTTGTGTGATCATGGATCACTTGTTTGGGCTGTCATGTGTGAGCGTGTGGGCGTGTGATCAATTGAGCCAATTATTAAACCCTAGCCGAAAGTTTTGGTCTCGGCTTGTTATATGTGTCGATCATTAATAATTGAATTGCACATTCTATTATTTAAAACCCTAAGCTCACTTTCGTTCTATGTGAACGTGTATCGATCGTATAATGCCGAGACCAACAATAATGATTGTGAGGCTGGCATGTGATCGTGGGTGAGCGGTTGACAAGCGATCGTGTGCCGTGTAACCGAGCCGAGCATGATCCGTTGCAATGATCGATCGCAAACGATCGTGAGCAACTGTGTTGGATCATTGGGCCTCGGTTGGATCATGGCCCACAATTGCGTTAATGGGCCGAGTTGGATCTTGGATCCGATTGTTTGGCCCATTAAAATTTTACGTCCTGCGAATAGTCAATCGGTTAAACCGAGCTTCGCGGTTCGTTGCCCAAAACCACACCGATTAAACCGGTCCATTTAATTGGCGGTTGATTGTGTGTTTAAAGCCTAAAACCGCAAGTTAAATCAAATTGGCTAAAACACTAGGTGTTTCTTCCCGGTTTTGGATTTAACTGAACCGATCCAATTTAATTGGTGGTTCAAGCGGTTAACCCAAATCGCGGTTTGCTGGAAATAATTTTATTTCTGGTTAAACCGGATTTAAATTCATAAAATTGAATTTTAACCTAAACCGAAGGCTGGTCTAAGTTTGATTTGGTTGGACCAAATAATTTAGAGCTGGTCTGGTTTAGTAAATAACCGATGGTTTTGATAGTTAATTTGGTCTTGGACCAGAATTAATAAACCGGATCGGTTATGTCAAATTATTGGGCCAGCTGGAATTCTATGGTCTTGGGCCAAGAATTGGGCCTATAATTTGTGACCCAACCCAAAATATTTATAAGATGTTAAATTAGAAATTTCTAATTTTAGTATATTACTAAATTTAGAAAGTTTCTAAAAGAAGTAAGTTTCCCAAAATAGTAATCTTCTATTTTTGGAAATAAAACTTAAAAATCCTCAAAAACAATATCAAGCTTGGATGTCTTTCCAATCTTGTCAGCTACTTAACGCTTATTTGATTACAGATATGGCTTACAGTGTGAGGTATCTGTTTTCGCATAAGTAAAGTAGTATATAGTCACTAATTTCATTGGGAGTCCCAGACTTTAGTGATTATTTGGCTGTAAGAGATTGGTTTCCTTGACTGGGCCATCGGGAGTCCCGGGCCTTGAGACATCTGGTGTATTGGGCCTTGGGCCCAATTCACAACCGAGAGTTATTGGTTATAACTAGATGTGTGTATGCTTACCAAGTAAAGCTAATTCCGGGTGACGGCCAGTGGCCCATTTTGGATTTAGCTGAACATGGGTCTCGGAATCATTGCATTCTTATGAGGTTAAACAAAGAAATTTTGAATGCAATGCGAGTTTTCTTATAAGTTATTAAGATTACTCTTTTATGAACTAAATAACTAAAACTCTATTTATCTCTAAATTTCAGCTATGACGAGCACAAACAATCAAAACACTTTCTCGATCCGGTATGTCCTTGAGATGGACAAACTGAACGGATCAAATTTCTTGACTTGGTCGCGGAACCTGAGACTAGTTCTCAGGCAGGAGAGAAAGGACTATGTCCTTGAAAGAGCTCTCCCCGTGAGGATCGGGTCCAATGCCTCTCATGCAGTATATAATGCTTGGAATAAGCATTATAATGATGCGGTAGATGTGCGTGGTCTGATATTGGCTACCATGGACTCAGATTTGCGGAAGCAATATGAGAACATGGAGTCGCCAATAGAGATGATCAGCAGCCTGAAATTGAAATTTCAGGAGCAGGTAAGAGTGGAGAGATACCAGTTGGTTAAATCTCTCACTAGATGCAAGCTACCAAATGATCATCCAGTAAGTCCTCATGTCAGTAAAATGATGGGTTACATTGATAACCTGAGGAAACTGGATTATCCAGTTAGCCAGGAATTGGCAACTGAGATCATTTTGCAGTCACTGCCGTCAAGCAATGATAAGTTCGTAAGGAACTATATCAAGAAAGGCTTAACGAAGACGTTGACTGAACTGCATGATATGCTCAAGACAGTTGAGCCAAACGTGAAGAGTACCCTGTACAATCTCATGAATGAGAAGGGTAGGTTTACTAAACCTAATGCTGACAAGGGTGAAGACAAAGTTGTCCAGATTTTGAATCATGGCAAGCGTGTGTCTTCTGAGCCCGAGTCAGATACCTTTTACGTTGGTAAGTGTTGCTACTGTAAAGAGACTGGGCATTGGAAGAGAGATTGCATTAAATTCATGGAAGATTATGAGGAGTTGAAGTTGATGTATGAAACTACTTCCTCAGGTATTCATGTTATTACTTCAAGTTATACCTTATAGGTATTGGATACTAGTTGTGGCACTGATATTTGTTATAATATGCAGAGCCTGAGCAACAGTAGAACGTTGAAGGAAGGGCAAGTGGAACTGCGAGTCTGAAAGGAGCTTGGGATGCTGCCTCAGCCGTAGGGTTTTCACTTGTAGATGCCTTTGAGGCTTGGTTTTATTAAGTAATTGCTACAATGTACCTGCTTTAAGCAGAGTTGTCTTTCATTTTCTTATAAGAATTTGAATGTTTTTCATTTTGATAAAAGACTAGTTTGTTCTTTTGATCTTAATGAAATATTAATTGTAGCACCCTATTCAAGGAATGGGTTTTATGTCTTAAACCAAAGAGTGCCTAAATGTAACATAAATACCGCAATTGGTTTAAATCTGATGAGTTAAACCTGATTTTTCTTGGCATAAATGTTTTGGTCACATAGAGTAAGTCAGATTCAGAAACCCCATAGTTATGGACTTTTGGGCTCATTTGAATGGATATCTTATGAGACTTGAATTCTGCTTACTAGACCAAAAGACAAAGGGCCCATCTTAGCCGAGCTAGAGAAAGGCCCAAAGGCTTATTGGAGATTGAACATACTCATGTATGTGGTCCGATGAGCAGTAATGCCAGAGAAAATTTTCTGTACTTCATTGTCTCTACTGATTACTTCAGTGAGTGTGACTGTGTTCATTTAATGAGACACAAGTCGGAATTCTTTGACATGGTCGAAAGAGTTCCAGAATGAAGTATAGAATCTGAATGACAGAAGTATTAAGACTCTGGATTAGACCACGAGTGAGAATACTTAAGTCATTTATTGTGTGATCATCTGAATGAGTGTGAAGTCGTTTCACAGCTCACTTCTCCTGAAAACCTAGAGGTGTTTCTGAGAGAATGAATCAGATCTTATTAGAAATGATTAAAGATGAGTCACACGAATCTTCCATGATATTCTCTAAGAATAACGCTCTAGAAATATCTAAGTTTACGCTGAAATAGTTCCACTAATATCAGTTGAAAGACACCACGTAAATGTGGATTGGAATCGATCCAAATTCGTCTTTACTGAGTATTTGTAATTGTGCTACTTTTACGTCCATTCTGTTTTCTAAGAGGGGAAGTAACTTTCCAAGAAGAACAGTGGGAGTAAAAGTATAACTCGAAGAAATTCGAGAAAAATACAGGAGGCTGCTCAACCTGTTGACGGAGAGCAACGGATGGATTTACAGATTTCTGTAGAATCTGCACCTGTAAAGCCTGAAGTTCGCAGATCTGAATGAATCAGTTACTAATCCGAGAGTGATTTCTCATCATTAGTTGAATCTGATGATCATTGAAAGTTCGCATGATCTAATGATCATTGAAAGCGACGAATCTGCGAAATTCAAAGAAGCGAAAGTGAGCCCGGACTCCGAAAATTACACTATGTGTAAGTTAGCTTCATTGATCCATTCATGGATGGAAGCAAACATATCGGAGTTGGAATCTTCGTTCTGTTGAAGTAGTCAAGGTTTTGACTTGAACAGGAACGAAGCGGAACTGTGCGTTTACCAATAGATATGTGGGAGCAATATTGCATTTCTCATAGTGTATGTCGATGACATACTGATTCTCGAAAATAACGTTCCAATGCTGCAGTCGGTAAAGGACTGGCTTGGGAGTTGGTTTTATGATTGACATGGGTAAAGCCACGTAGTTCTTGAATTTTGGATCTAAAGATAAAGATCCAAAAGAGCTGGTAGGACAAAGTCAGGATTCTTAGATTGAAAAAGTCCTACAAGTAATCAGCAATCCAAGAAGGGTTTTATGCCAATGTCACATGGCAATTCATTAAGCAAGATACAGTGTCCTACGATAACTGCTGAGCTTGAATGCATGGATAGGATTCCATATGCGACGGCAATTGGATCTATCATGTATGCCATGACACGTACTTGTTTTGATGTTGCTTCAATGTTAAGCAAGACAAGTAAAGACCAGTCAAATCCAGAAAGAATCACTGGATTGCCGTAAAGAATATCCTAAAGTATTTGAGGAATACTAAGGATAAGTTCTTGATTTACGGAGAAAGTGAGGTGCTACAAGTCGATAGAGTCTGAAAGGCAAGTTTCCAATAGACAAAGATAATTCCTGGTCACAGTCCGGCTATATCTTGTGTCTGTCTGGCGGTGCAAGGCACTGTTGCTGACTCCATGACTTAAGCTGAACATTTCGCAGCTTGAGAAGCGGCGAAAGAGGTTGTTTGGATAGAAAAGTTCATCACTGAACTTGATGTGATTCCCAGCATAGATGAGACTAGGTGCACATCAGAGGTCCAAACACCTTGAAGATAGGTATAACCTATTTCGTGAGATAAATGACAGAGGTGTTAAGTAGATAAGCAAGTTTCATCGAATGAGAACGTTGCTAATCCATTAACGAAGCCACTCCTTATGCCTAAGCACGAGTCGCGGACTGTAGCTGTAGGATGAGTGAAATTAAGATGTAGTCTCAATTTCAGTGGGAGTTTGTAAAGGGCTTTACTTAGTTATTTTGAATGGTTCATGTAAACATAATATTTTATGTTTATGAAATCTAATGATTTCTGGATTATTTTAACTGTGATATAAATAATCGTTCCAAAATGATTCATGTCATTATATATGGGCCATCGAAGTACATGAGTAGACTTGATCCTGAAACCCCATATTTAACGAAGTGACATAAATCATAGTGTCCATAGTCGAAGGTTGTTGAAATTGGAACAACAACAACCTG
This sequence comes from Orychophragmus violaceus, assembly GCA_030180135.1. Taxonomy (NCBI): domain Eukaryota; kingdom Viridiplantae; phylum Streptophyta; class Magnoliopsida; order Brassicales; family Brassicaceae; genus Orychophragmus; species Orychophragmus violaceus. The sequence continues at coordinate 80,948,839 of CM058232.1, read as the reverse complement.
TTGAGACTAGATTGTGTTGAGACTTATGACCAAGTTTCGAGGGGTCATAGATGCGCGGCATCAAAGTCGACACATAGGTATATGTAGGGGAGCATATGACCGGACATGGCCCGCAAGATGAGAACTCTGCAAGATATTAATATCTGTGTCATAAGAAGTTCTCATATACGACTATAGAGTATAGTCCTTAGACCTGAGTTCGCATGCATGTGGCTGCACATGGAGTAATGCGCTTTGATCATTGTCTAACGCTGTTTCGTAACTGGGAGCTATACGGACCTTGGTTGGGTGTATTATGAATTGTGTAGTTCATAGTGATGGAACAAGATGGGATTTGTCCCTGCCGTTTAACGGAGGTAATATCTCTAGGCCAATCGGAGATTTGATAGCTGGTAAGAGAATGGCCATTCCCAAACGGACTTGCCCAAGTCGTTTGAATAGTCAGTATCAAATCTGGTCCGATAAACATGGTCTGGCTATATAAGGATGACACGCATCTTGCCTTATGCCAGATCGAGATATTGAGACAAAAGGACTAGGGAATGTAGGATTCCAGTACAATCGGAAGATTGTTGGGAATGTCCTTTGTAGGATTCCAGTACAAGTGGGAGATTGTTGGGAATGTCCTGAAATCTACCGTACTATCTCTAGAAAGTATGATAAGTGTCGAGATCAGACATAAGTCATAAATACTGGGTGATCATGATGGCTTGCTAGAGTCCGCTCTTGATCTATAAGTTTAGGACTTATTACCAGTATTGTATGATCCCTAAGGGTCACACACCATAGCTAACGGGAAAGTTAAATGGAATTAATACGGTAAGATGCAGTGGCATTTACTGTATTGGATCAGAGAATTGGGCCAGACAAAATGCAGGTTTTTTCCTGATTTGTGTCTTGGGCCCAAATGATTAATGAGCCATTAGTCAAATGACTTGGGCCCATTAATGAGAGATAAGAAATCGAAAAACCCTAAGGGAAAAGAGTATCCCTGCGATTTTTCTCTTCCTAAGCCGCGAGTTGTCTCTCTCTCTCACTCTCTCTTTCCTGATCTGATCCATCTCTTTGGTCTAGCAGCCATCCCGGCTTGTAATAGTGTGGATACCGAAGGAGGAGCAGGTTGTTCATCTGTTCTAACTGATTTTGTCATTACCATCTCAAATCCGCTGCAAAAGGTAATGTCACAGGTTGGTTTTATGATTCGTTTTGCAAGAACCTAGATCTGTTTAAGGATTTGTGTTAGGTTGTAATTGAGAATTAAACCATGGAAAACACCCATAATCCTTCAGTTTGTTCTTGTATGTACCCGGAGTACCGTTTCAGAAAGGTTGAAGCGAGCAGATTAAAGTTTTCAATGGAACTTCCTTCCAGGGACATGAACCACTTAAAGGCTGGTTAGACGAGATTTTCAGCAAAGAAATGGCAGTAGCCTGATTCTTTCTCATAATCGCTTATGTGCACACGAACTACTGCTAGTCTAAACGATCAGCTGTAAGCTCGGGGTCACCCATTCCCACATATTCTAGAAATTTAATTTTAGATGCATCTGGAATGCGAGCGTTAGATATATTGTTTGTGAAGGGAGTTTGTCGAGTCTCCCCGATTATCCAGTCAATGTCAAGACCTGAACTTATTGCCAAATGAACTTGTGTGCTCATCTGGTGGAGCTTAGTAGTGGTGTGATCAACGTATCTTTGGAAATATTCGCGGTCAATCTTAACTTGTAGATCGATGGGGTAGTTGGTCGGCCCGTTCATCTAACTGTTTTCTAATTGGGGAGGTTTGAAGTCAAATTGGACTTCAGAGCTCGTCCTGGCGGAGAACTTGGGAGGTCTTGACGTAGAAGCAACTTCCCATGGTTAAAGCCAATGGGATATGGATGGTTCACATCCCGGTGGCACTATATGTGGAGAAGGCAGACGTGTTGTCTGTCTTTCCCGTGATATTAAAGCTCATTAGGTTCGTTGTTGACGAAGATAAGCTCATAAAGGTAGGGAACATTGGATACCCTCCAGCTCGTACTGGTGTGGTGAATTTTCTCAAAGTGTCAGGGTTGACGTAGACCTCAGATAAATTCAAGCAGATTTGTGGAAGGGGACTTTCTCCCTTAGGAAGAAGCCGCAAAATATCATGATTGTTAGCTTGGGAGATCTCTGAGAGTCTGCTTGCGAGATCTCATTCTTGTCGATCTACTCAAGCTATTAGAGCTCGGTTGATGTTTCGTGGCTTTGCCCCTTGTCAACCGGAGTAGAGAGCATCTTATAGAGAGAGTCCTGAGATCTGTTTTGGTCGAGGTTCGTCACTTTCCAGTCGGGTTATCTTCGGATCTTATCCAGATTTGGGAGTTTGTGCGACCCATGGCTGAGATGTTTCCATTAGGGAGGCTTTCCCTAGCCATAGTTCTAGATCTTGGTAAGTTTGGATCTATAACATCTTTTGAGGGTTGGGTTGTGTTTCAAGAGCTTGTTGAATCAGTTCAATGGGAGTACCGACTCATGAGGTGATTGCTTGGTATCTATTGGGATTAGATGTTTTGAGCCGAATCTTGCGAGTTCTTTTTGTTAATGTCCCATTTCGTTTTTTGAGATATTTTATCAAACTTCTTTGACAGAGGATTCTATGATCTCTCCCCACAGACGTCACCAAAATGTGGATCGTGAACAGAAAGAATCGATGGGCTAGCACCTCAAAAGTCATACGATGCTTCAAAGAACTATCTAAAACGAATTTTATTTCATAACTATTTTGTATTGAATGAAACAGTATTACAAAGAGATCTCGAATGAGAGTTTTACATTGAGCTCGTAGAGCTGTTTCACATACAAAGTGTGTAAAAAAGAAGAAGGTCCTTGAATCAAATCCCTAGAATTCCTTTATAGCTTTCTTGTCGAGTTTTCCATTCTGCGTATCTTGTAGTGCACTTGTTGAAACGACCTCCGTGATCATCTGTCGGTTGAGCTGATCTCAGATTGAACGGTTTTGACTAAATCACCTCGCTAGTTGACTTTGACATTGAGCGCGTCCTCTTCAATACGCAACCGTTCTCTTACTATTAAGACTGAGATAGGCTGAATTTTTTTGGGCCGAAGTGAATGTCTTTAATTTCGATATGTTAAGTGATAAAGTTTTGGACCTTATCGGCCAAAATGATGAATTTTGATACCAACACAATGCAATAACAATTATTATTGGTCATCTGTAGATTTTTCGGTTGCAAGAGAATCCAATCTATGAAAAGTAATCTTTTTTTTGAACCAATAAAAGAATTGGATGTCCCTTGTATGAAAAGTAATCTTGGTCTAGGATTTTCCTCGTTAAAAAAATAAAGATCATCAAAAGGCATACCATTACACAAATACACATGAATAATTTTAGAATTTATTCGTTAAAAAGAAAGGGATTTATGCATATTAACCCTTCAGCTGGTCAACTTTTGCATTTCAACCCCTAACATGCTTTCTATTCCGGTCAACCCTCATACCTCAAGTAAAACCGCAATATAAACACTCCGTGTATTGATGACGTGTCACCGTCAATATTGTTAACAGAAACTCATACGCAGTCGTTTTGACTGTGCCCGAGAACAACACAACAACTCGACGTTTTTCGATGGATGAAGCTTAAAAGGAGATCTTGTCTTCTTATTTCCCAATTTCATGAGCTAGGGTTTACAATTGCTTAACACAAGTTCAATCTCAGCAGCACAAAGGTACCTCGCATTCTGCAATTTCGTTTAATTCTTTCTTTTCCGTTCATCTTTCTTGTCTCTCATATATGTTCTTCATCTCTTTTCTATTTGTTTTGAATTTTTGTCAAAGATGAGTCGCTATAGTTACAGCCAACCATCATCATCTTCGAGTGCTAGCAGGAAAATGCGATTGGCAATGGATTATACGTTTGATGAAGGAATGCCGAAGATGTGTTATTGTGGCCTTAAACCTATCATCGACACTGCTCGAACCGCAATGGACCCTGGAAGAAGGTTCTATACCTTTTCAAGCGCTCATGATGCAGAATGTCATGTCTAGAAATGGTGGGATGAAGCCGTGACGGAGGACTTAGTTTCTTTGAAGAGTGATTTTGCTGCGTAATCTCTTAGGGTGGATTTCATTGCTTCTGATGATTTGGAGGCCGAAGAGATTAAGAAATGTCATGAGGAAATAACTCGTTTGAAGCTGATGATGGCCGAGAATGAAGAGCGTATTGCAAAGACAGAGAGGCTTGTTGCGGTGAAAAAGACTGCATTTCTTGGTTTCGAGCCTAAGGTGTTCTTGGCCTCATTCTCACTTCTCATTGTCGTAATCTCTCTGTCATATGGTCTTATTAAGTGAGAGTGTAGTTGTATGGAATGGTACTATTGTGTGTTATTAAGTAAGTGAGAGTGGTACTATTGTGTGTTGTGTTGGTTTCAGCTTTGTGTTGGTAGATGTAATGCACTTATGCGGTCACTGCCCTTTGATTTTCAAGTCTATGTAAGGGTTAAGTTACTAATGAATATGCTTATATCATGTATGATTCTCAAACACAAACATTAGCACACAATTTGCTTCCAACAAAACAGAGTCACATATCATGTATGATGAAAAACCATAACAAAACATCATGTTTAAACCATAATAAAACATCATTTATCACTTCTTGGTGCGTCCTTTCCCACGAGTAGACATCTTCTTGTGTTCTTTAGCCCGATATAAATCCGTTGGTAAGATCGTGTTGTCACAACCCTCTTACTATCAGACTTGAAGAACGAAATATCGTACTTTTTCTTGAAAGCATACTTCGTTATTGCACTCTTGAATGTCTCGAGTGTTGCATACGACTGCCCAAGTGAAAACTTCTTGTACTTTCTCTCATCTAAAACCTCATGGCTAAGACCATCATTGTCACTGCTTTCTCCATCCTCTTCTCTCACTAACTCATTGTCATTCAAATCGTTGACCTCAAGCTCTTCGTTTAAAACCGCTTCATTACTGTCATCACTTTCACTATCCTTATCGGACCCACTACCATCTTCCTCAACAGCCTCGTTCTGGTCACCTTCATCTTCAGACGAAATATCACCAAGCATTTCACCGCCACGATTCAAATATGGATCATCCTTCCGCACAACAAACAAAGTCAAAGCACCAGTGCTCTATTTAACACCTCGTCGTCTTCGATATCTTCTCTATTTTCAGGACTATCAGGTGGAAACCAAGCACACTTCTTTGGGCCATCCTCCAGTTCGAGATTTTGAATAACTATAGACTCAACATTGTCCAAGGTAAAACTACTGGTCGCAACTCTCCCAATCTGATAAGAATCACCTCCCACATAAGACCCATCACTAGACCAATAGCCACCAATCCACAAAAACAAATCGAAACTGAAAATTTTAAACACAAAACAGAAATCCCGTGAGTTAAGACAATAATCAATAATGTTCAAGACAACTCAAATTCGTTGTTTAAGGTGAAGAAATTACCCAGGAGACATCTAAACGTCGTTGTGAGCATTCGATTTGAAGCTTAAAAACGAAACTGAAAAATCGATTTGATAAACGAAACTGTTAGAAACGAAATCAATGCTCGATTAACAGAAACCAGGGAACAGATTGGAAAACGAAATTGAAAAACGAAGATAAACCCTTTACCTGGACAGATTGGACAAGACGAGGCTCGATTATTTTTCCCCAAAATTACAAAGAGAAATGAACCCTAATTTCCCAATTTCGTCTGCACTTGTACCTGATAATTTTGACTGCAAACATCGTGCTGTTAAACTGGAAAAAACGTCGAGTTGTCAACAAAACATGTTGTTTTCGGGCACAATCAAAACGACTGCGTATGAGTTTCTGTTAACAATATTGACGGTGACACGTCATCAATACACGGAGTGTTTATATTGCGGTTTGACTTGAGGTATGAGGGTTGACCGGAATAGAAAGCATGTTAGGGGTTGAAATGCAAAAGTTGACCAGCTGAAGGGTTAATATGCAGAAATCCCAAAAAGAAAAGATAAGCTACTTTTAATAATTTTGTATCCTAACCAGTAGTTTTAGAATTGAACATATAGTAATTATATATATATTTTTTTTTTTGCAAACCCTATTATGGCACATATAATTGAAGCATTGTAATCTAGTCCTAAACAAGATTCTTAATGATAACACAACAAATATGAAGTTAAAGCATATGTCTCGACGATCAGACGTTGGCAGCGTTCTCATTCACATCTTCTAAGCTTTCTCACCAAAAATAATTGTATTGATAAGTTGGCTAATTGTAACATCCCAATCGTGACAATCTCTCGGTTTCTACACTCGCCTTCAGTATACGAGTTTATCCTAGTCCGACAACCGATGCATTAATTTGAAAGATTCAAAAAACTTATTTTTATGATAATATAGTATTAATTAACAATAATCGACTTAAACCGGGAATTAACCAGATTACAACCTGAATCAAAACAAAAAATAAACAAGATCTAATTAATTGGGGAAAGCTTCCTAAACCGAGATAAAATTATGAAGATGGTATTGACTCTCTTTAGAGACATCCCAAAAAACGAGAGACCACTGTCGACAGCGGTTACGAGCCGACAAAATATGCAGCATGCCAGCAGACACCGTTTTGAAGAGCGTGGATGACAATCCATGGTGTATTTTCAATGACTGTCCATTACTTTTGAGATGATACACTTATGTAATGATCAAGTTTAATGAAATCAAGTATTTATTAGCATATAAACGAAAGATACCAAGAATCTAATTAAATATTTTCAACTTTTGACATATTATTGGTTTTAAAAACTATCGTGTCTAGTTGATAAAACTTTGGGAATAAAGAAGTGTGGTAGAAGAAAGGGGCATCAAATGCTTTGTTATTGAGATTCGCATTGTTGCTGAATTCCACAACCTGCCAACCTTCTGTTTATTATTTACATTCTTTTTTCTTTTTCTAATTTTGTAAATACCAAAAAAATAAGTATAAAAATAAAATAAAAAAACAAAACAAAACCAAATGAATATATGTTCATGACTCTACCTCCTTTCATTTAGGGAAGAATCTATTTTTTATTCTATTCTTTGCTTTTAGTCAAAATCCTGTTTTGTTGACAGTTTTATTCCTTTGATGTTGGAAAAAATAAAAATCTTGGATGTTAATTTTGAGTTTATCCTTAACCACTAAGATGGTGGAAAGTTGACGTTATTTTCATTAAGTATATAATTACACTACACTACAATAGAGACATACTTTTCTATCTTTATTTCTCTAAAAATGCTCCATTGAAGAAGGCTGCTCAGTGAGAGAGAGAGAAGCAAATTAAAAAGCAATTCCACAAACTAAAAGAGACGCAAATAATTGGTGTGATTTGATAAACAAAATACAATTTTGGTTTCGTGAGAGATTTCACAAAAAAAAAACTCAAAATTTTAATTTAAAAAAAGACTGCGGCTAAATAAAAGGGTTCATTCATGGCGTAAGATGGTTCATTCACTTTCTCAAAGTTAAAGTCTTTTAGTATCCGATCAAAGGGTTTCGGGTTTTTCTTTGGATCTCCGGGAAATCAAGGAAACTCGGGTATTTAAGGTGGGCTTTTATTAGTTTAGGTGTGATTTCTGGGATAATTTTGATTTCGATTCTTAAAGTTTGTTCCTTTTTAGTTGATGGCGAGGTGTGTATAGTTTTATTAGGGTTTTTGTTCAATTATGTGGATGGCTACACCATCTAATTCTGGGTTCCGTCACGATGAGTCTTTGAGTTCTATCATGAGCCGTCACGCCATAAATTTCCAGTCTTTGACTTCTTCCCCGATGACTCCTTACCTAGGGCGAAGTGGTTCCTTGAATATGATTAGTAATGTCGCTAATTCTGGGTTGGTTCAAACTGGGAATTCGTCCAACTCTTCTCCTGATTCGCTTTCTGGGCACAAGCTAGAGACTTCTTTGACTAGTGAATGGTCAACTGAAGAGCAATACAAATTGGAGGATGGCCTGGAGAAGTGAGTTTTTATGTGATTTCTTTCTATGGTTTTCTTTTGCTCAAGGAGTTGATTATGTTTTGCAGATATAAGGATAAGCCAAGTATCATGAAGTATATTAAAATTGCAGCCACTTTACCTGACAAAACCGTTCGAGATGTTGCTTTGCGGTGTAGATGGATGACGGTAAAGCTTTACAGTCATATGCTCTGTTATATTAGTATCAAAGAAACAGTGTTAAACTTGCATTGCCTCTTTGCCTGTTGGAGTAACTAGTTTTGGACTACGTTATGTAGTCTCCAATCCTGTTAAGTATGTAGAAGTAGAACCTTTAGGGAAATGACACACAGGGTGTAGTATTTACTACGTGTTCCAGTTTCATACATCTAATAGAGCATACATAGATTCTTAAACTAAACAGAATTGGATGGTTCTTATTTAGATTTTGTTTTGGGGTAGACTTTACTTTAGGATGGAAATGTAGTCTTATTGTCATCAACTGAGTTCTTGGGATGAGAATTGGGAGCATAAGAGTTTTTAGCAAAATCTTCTTACTTTTAGCATTAGACTTTGTCCATTAGCAAACTGACTTTGTTGTACACAGAGAAAGAGAAGAAAAGCAGAAGAGTTAAATTGTGGAAAAAGAATAAGTTCTAGCAAGGTATGTTGTCGATTCTTGCCATTTGTTTAATTTGATAAGTGAAGCTTCTAAATAAAAGCTACATTGTTTTTGCTATTTGAGATCAAGTTAGATTGAAAGATGCTGCTAGTAATGAGATGGAGTTTCTTTTATATCTTGATAAATTGAGGTTTGGGTCTTAATTTTCTAAAAGATTTATATTTCTTCAGGATAAGCAGGCTGAATTTTCTTCGAGCATACCTTCTGTTTTGCCTGATAGCATGTCTCCGTACCCTTTCTTGATGCCCTTTACGAGCTCATGTGAAGGTTAGCATCTATCTTTATCTGATAAACTTTTATCCGAGCTCCAGGTCTTCATTTCATAAATATGCACTCGTTTATATCATATTTTGTTTTTCAAAGGAGGCAATACGCTCAAATATTGTCTTCTTTTGCTAGATAAACAAGATTGTAGGAGCTATTTTATATTTCAGCAAAACTTTTGATCTCTTAGGGGGTGATTAAGATAACCGCGTCTATAAAGTAGTTTAGTTTTAGAAGAAGCCTTTACACATAGACTGTGGATTTGGTGAACTTTCTTAACTTCATTGGCCTTCTCTAGAGTGCATTCTTGTCAACCTGATAATCTATAAATATTTCCATCATGTTGACGGGAAGAGGAATTTCTGAGAGTATTTATGTCATGCATCTAGTATAGGAGTACAATGCCTGCTCTATTTTTATTTTTGTTTGTGTGAAATTCTACATTGAAGTCATCTCTCTGATCTTACCTATGTTTCTTATGGAGTTTAGTCGAAGTCAGAGTAATCTCTAGTCTTGCCTTATATTTATTTAGCTGATACTTTTGTTTTTCTGTCAGATCTAAGTGGCCATGCCATCAGTCTCTTAGAACAGAATGTAAGAGCTTTTAGTCAAATTAGAGCCAATCTCTCATCATATAAGGTAAGTTGTAGATTATCTTGTTAAAAAGAATGCAAATGCGTTCTTGCTGAAATCACTCCCTTATGAACAGGTACATGACAACATAGATCTCTTTTGTCAGACAAGGAACAACCTTATCACCATCCAAAATGAGTAAGTTGATACTTTTTAACATTTCCAAACAACTGAGTGGAGCTGATGTCTTAATTTTGCAGCATGAATAATATGCCTGGCTTGATGAGCCAGATGCTACCATTGTCGGTTTCAATCAATGATGATCTCTCGGCTACCATTTTGAGTAATTCAACTTTGGTAAGTCATGCTGCTCACTTTTGCAAGAAAAAGTCCATTTGTTTCCTTACTATTGTAGTTTGAACCATAAGTCGTTGGTTTAAACGGGTCAAAAATAGAACTGTTCTGCTTCTAACTAGCTCTCAGTATCTTAGCTGATTATGTAACTAGCTTGCGTATATTTGAATGTTTTCGTTTGAATATAAGTCCAGAATAATAGCTTCCGAACCGGTCTACAAGGTTTGTTCATCTTGGTTAGGATCGTAAACACATGTTGTTTGTTAGTTTCACTTGATCTCTTTGGCGATTGCAATGGATTTGGTTTCCTCGATTTGTACCAGGGGATGCCATTCAACACAATGCACAATAACGGTTTCCATATGAAGCAAGAGCCTTTGGGGTGATTGAAGAAACCATCTGGTTTCTCTTAATCACCTTTAAATTGTCTTAGAAGAAGCTGGAGGAAGAAAAGTAGAGCTCACTACATATATTTTTTTTTTCATTCACTGCATCTCCTCACACTTTGCGAGTTTGTAGAAATGTGATTCTCTCGCAACACCAAAGATCTTTATGAGGTTGAAACAGGGCATAATGTTTGAGTAGTCTTGGTCCTGGCTCCAAACTAAAAACCCTCTTGACAAGGTGTATAGATTGATCAACTTAGTTATATGTTCTTGGAGAATTCTAAGCGATGTGGAGATTTGTATCTGTAATCTTGAGATCTGTTGGTGTGTTATCTTGGTACCCATTTCTTAACATATTAAAGATCATTATCCCCGACTTGAATTTTCATTTTTGGTTATATCTTTTGTCACTTGGTTATTTAACCTTACTTTTATAAATAAATGAACTTCAAACGAAGCTAAATCTTCAACCTTCAATTTTGTATATACGAGACATAAAATGTTGAAAACAAGAACAAGAAAATACAAGAATCAATGATGGCGACTTCAATTATATAAAAATAATGGGAACAGACGAAAGTGATGATAGACGATGGAATGAATCTACATCATCCAATTTAACCAGTTTTGGGAAGATAAAACATGGTCTCCTGCTCTAAACGATGGATCATCAAAGTTGATCAAGCTTCTGTGGATCCTAAAACCCACACTCAGTTTTTAGAGTGTATGAACGAGCTGATTTATAAAAAAAGTGGGCTAGATTCTTGGTTAAACGTAATCAACGAGCTAACAACAGTGAAAAAGTGAATTTATATTGATTTGAAGTGTGTGAACAATAAGAACTCGAGCTACAGAGCGATTGTGAGTCTTAATGCTAGGTCTAAGTATCAGAATGAATGATCCCCCCCCCCATTTCCGGAGTTAGCTTCAACAACTCGCATAATTCCTGGGATCGTGCGCTCAACCCGTCTCCTCATTCTTAGCCGGTCAGTTGCTAACGGTTCTGCTCGTCACCTGCCGAGCTCTACTCCGAAGTCGGAGCCTCCTTTGTTGAGTTGGGCTTGGGCGCGAGTGCATATGGACATGGTCGTCAAAGCTGGATGAAGCCTTATCCAGTCAATTCACTTGGGAGTGAATTTGGGCCCAAACATTTGCCCCCCAGCTCTTTAAGCGGACACCCGAGCTTGAAGGGCGAGATCTTCTTGGGAAGGCCCACAGTCTTCTTGGATAAGGCTGAATCTGGCAGTTTGAACCGCGCCAGAGATATTTGGACGATTTGGCTTCTCGCATGCACCGTTGGATGGAGCGCAGAAAGTAATCCCGCCAAAACGGGTGGCTGGGATGAGAGCGTGATGCCAGTCGCGCGCGTATGCAGCGCGTAAAAAGATGCTCGTGTGATTTGACGGTTGCGATACGCGAGATTTTGAAAAGATTTTCGAAGTCCCGAGGTTGCGTCATTATGACGTCTTTATAATCCACCTCCTCGTGAACCCACTCTCCAATACACAACCGCCGTTCACAAGGTAACTTCTCCACTTCTTCTTTATAGCGCTTGTTCTTCTTTTTTTTATCTTTACGCTTCTATTTCTCTCTCTTTTGCGGTTTTTCTCTCACCTGTTTGCGAAAAGGAAACTGCTTTCTTGAGATCTTTAAACGATGTCAAAATCGAGTTTTATCGCAGTCAAAAAGGAAAAGCAGGTGGTCGAAGAAGAAGAGTACGAACACCCCATTCCGACTACGAAGGCGGAGGATATTGAGGGTCTATATTCGTCGTGCGGCGTACCGAGGTCGGTGAAGCTGAAGTTTCTTGATCCCGGAGAAACACCGGAATCGGTTAGGCCGGGTTATTGCTGTGTTCCGATTCCTCGTCTTCTGTTGGACGTACTGGGCGAACTTGGGATGGCGCTTCCGCAGCTAACCCCAAACTTCATCCGCTATCTCATCGGCCTATTGGTTAGGGCCCGAGAGGAGGGAGTTCCGTTCGATTTGTCTGTTCTTCACGATTTGTGCTCAATCAAACATAACTCGGCGATGGGACTCTTTTACCTCTCTCCTCGGAGAAGTTTGGCGGTCTTGGTGGCGGTGCCGAACCGGGAGGATCGTTGGAGGGAGCGGCCCATCTTGTTCAAGCTCGACCGCCATTCAATCGGGGATTACGATCCCTCTAAAATCGCGACCGCATGGTCGGAGTCTGTTGGTTAGAGATAATGTTTAGCTAGGGTTTTTTTTATTGCATGTCGGTTTTGGCCTTATCGGGAGATATCTGAGCGTTTATTTTTCAATGTTTGCAGAGATCCCAGAGAGGTTTGGAATAACTCCTGCGATCAGGAGATTAGCAGGCATTCTCGGCTCCAGAGACGTGCTCTGGACTTCTTTTAATTTCGACAGAGTAAAGCGCACACTCGAGCTTCCGGAGGCAATAGAGCCATTGGAGACTCGTCCTGCTCCGGCCCTTATCAGCGAGTGTATACGCGCTATTTTCTTTTATAGCCTGGATGTGAGTCTCACCCCTTTTTCTTTTGTTTTATAGCTTCCCGAGAGCATTCGCTTTCCGAAGCCGCTTCGTCGAGTACGACTCACCCGAAGAAGAAGATGAGGAGACGTCCCACCGTTCGCGAGTCATCCAAGAGGCCCTCTGAGAAGGCGACGTCTGGCGGTTACGCGCCTATCCGTGCTGGTCAGCTGAGCGACGCTTTAGCCGGTGCTATTAACGACGGGAGGTCTGGAGGCGTTCCTCCGCCGCCTCCGCGTCGGGACACGGAGTCTGGGAAGGGACCGAAAGCTGTACGCCCCGACCAAGTGATTTATCTGAGTTCCAGGGCCACCGGAAGTGATTCCTCGGTGCAGCCCTTGAACAAGAAGCCTCGATATGAAAAGGAGGCAACTGCTGGGTCGGGCTCGTCGCATGCTCCGGGGTCCAAACTGTTTCATTGGAAGTTTGACCACACGAAGGATTTCCCGATCACGGATGATCCTGACGGACTCGCTCATTTGCTCCGTCATTGCAAGGCCGCTGGGTGTTCTCTCCCTTCGGTGAAGAACCTGATAGGCCGGGAGTTGTACGTCAAGGCGATGACTGCTAAGGGAAAGGTAGTTCTTCGGGCTTATATTTCCTTTTTCCTTTTCTGTCCTCCTTTTTAAATGCTGGCTTTCTGTTTCAGGCTTTGGAGGCGGACAATCAGCTCACGGCCTTTTATGAGCAGAGTCTCAGGTCTGTCCCTCGTCAGGAGGAGCTCGAGCAAGCTCAGAGCGTCGTGCATCAGTTGACCACGAGCCTCAAGGGTTGCCAAGAGGAGATGAAGCGTTGCGAGGCCCAACTTAATGTTGTGAAGTCCGAGCGCTCGGTTGCTGTGGAGAGGACGTTCACTCTGGAGAAGCAAACCAAGGAACTCCTTGAGAAGGCTGAGACTGCGATCCGCTCGGCCAGGCATGACGGAATGAGGATCAGGGATGACCACTACTACGACATGTTCGAAGCTCATAAGGACAAGTTTGAGAGAAAGAAGAAAGAAACGGACTGCGAGATGAAAGTCCAGGAAGTGGAGGCCAATATCGAGCTGATAAACCTTCTGCAAAGTGGGGTGACTACTCTCGAGGAGGAACTTCCCAAGCTGTTGGAGCAGAGGGAGACTTTTGCGAAGGAGTTCGAAGCCGCGCAGGTTTCTGACTTCTCTCTGAGTGCCGAGATGCGTGCCTTCCCTCAGATCTCATATGATTCGGTGATGCGCGGGACTCACTCTACGGGATTCAACGAGTTTGGATCAAACGCTGAAATGATGGCAGGAGCTGCAAGTACCGGGACGAATCAAGCGGCCGAGATCGGAGTCCATGAGAAGCAAGGTGGTGAAGCTGGTGGTGAGGAGCAAGACTGATGACTGCTCCTTTAAAGTTTTAATCGTTTTTGGAATTCCCTAAAGCCCCCTTTCGGGCTAAAGTTGAACTCTTTTTAATTTTGCTTTTGGTGTTGCCCGGGAGGGCTTTTATCCGTAACTCTTTTTGGCTCGGGTGAGCCTTTTAATGCATGGTTTTATGTTTATGTTTTGCTTGAGCTTGGATCTTAAGTTAGCAAAATATCGACGTTCGCTTATGCGTTGCTAGTTTGCAAGTTGAACCTTCGGGTCGCGGAGTAGAACTTCTTAGTTTGTTGCTTAGTCTGGCCAGACGTTCTTTGTGTTTTAGAGTTCGTTTTGCGACTTAGCGCCCTTTTTAGTTTGCTATGGTTCGGATACCTGTTTAACCCGTGCGGAGCTGTTTAGGGTTTACTTCCGAGTATGTTTGCGAGTTGCGGGCTTTGAAAGATTGCTCTGGAGAGATCTTCTGGAGTTATAGTTCACGAAACACTTAAGATTTTAAGACTTAGCGTATTTGCGAAGTAGCACTTGTGTAAAGTAAGACTTTGTTTGACATGTACTTTGGAGTTTGCTAAGGTTTCAAGACTTAGTGAATTTGTAATAGCTTGTGTTGGCTGTAATGAAGCTTGATAGGGATTCGAAGCGATATGTAATGAAAAATTCCATTAATGTATGATATATCATGGTTTTTACCGGTTTTATGCCATGATATAATTGTGTTTTAGTGTTCTTTTGTGTTCTTTTAGAGTCTTTTACAGGTATAATCAGGTTTGGAGCAGAATTGGAGATATTGGAGCATTTTGGGGATTTTTGGAGTGCTTGGCCGAGAGATTGAGCTCACTGTCCGATTTTGAGATCATGCATCGATCGACACACCTTTGGTGTCGATCGACACACTAGCGAGATGGGCCGATTTGGCGGTTTAATGAAGAATGAAGATTTTGCACTTTGGCCCAGAAGTTTCCAGTATTTACAAAGAAGCCCCAGCCGAGATTAAGCCTATATAATTAGGATTTTGGTGTTTATTTTAGATACGCTTTCATACTTAGAGCTAAGAGATTTTTAGAGCTTTTGGGGCTGATCTATTCCTGTACTTCATCTATTCTGGAGAAGATTTCGAACCCCTTTATATATTTAATTTCTTATATGCAATCTATTAATTCTATGATTTCTGTTTCATTAATCATGTCTGAGTAGATTCATAGTTAGGTTTAGGGTTTCTCATTAAGCATTTCATGACTTGCTAGACTTGTTTAATTCAGTTAAGGATTCACATGAATAGAATGTTCTTCGATCTAAATTGTGCTTAATGCTAGTTCTAACCTGATCAATTAGAATCTAGATCTTAGGTTGCTAAATACGACACGAGAGTGTGGTTTAGAATCTGAATTATTTAGGTTGAGCAATTAAATTATTCGCAAAGAGATTTGGCTTAGTTTAATTGTGAACATATCGAACTTGAGATTAATGCTGGTTTAATCTGTTAGTAATTGCAAAGAGATTTGGATTACTGCACTTAGACTTAGAGAATTCTCGCAAAGAGATTTGGTTAATTCTATATCCGTGATTTGAGTTCTAGAACTGCACCTAATTAGATCCTGACTGATTGACTTGTCTGCTTGTCTGATTTCCTGAGAACGCCCTAGACTTAGCGCCTCTAATTAACTGCTTTCACCACTACCAATCTGCTACTTGTTTACTTTCTTGCTTTGCTATTTAGTTTAATACAATTTGCTTTCTTCTTAGTTTAAATTCCTACGGTTCTTTATCTATCGAGACCAGAGTCTCTGTGGATTCGATACCCTATATACTACAATCACTTAACTGTGCACTTGCAGTAGAATAGGATTAAAACTAGACCCTATCAAATTTTTGGCGCCGTTGCCGGGGACTCTTAGAGTCTTCGATAGGATCGAACTTAGGGTTTTTACTAGGATTTTTTTATTTTTGTTTCGTTTTGTTTTGTTTTTATTTTAAGTTACTAATTTTTCTCTGTTTTCTCTCTGTCGCAGGTACCGATTTCGCTTTGCGTCGATCGTTGCACCTTTGTGTCGATCGTCACTAGGCGATTCAGAGATTGAATCGATCGTTGCACCGATAGCATCGATCGTTGCTTGACGATTACAGACAGTTTATGCAGACGCGTGAAACTCGAAGTAATCAGAACCTGAACCTCGTTAATCTCAGACTTGAAGAACTTGGACGTCTAGAGAGGACTAACAGAAGAGAAAGAAGAGCAAGGATGGTGGTATAGAAGTTAATCATTATGCCTGATGCTCTAGGTACCCTGAGGGACCGAGATAACAATCCGTACAATGCTGCTGGGCAACGGATTGATGCTGAAGGGAATGTAATCCCTGATCCTCCTGAGCAACCGCAACAGGAGCAGAACCAAGGTCAAAGACCGGCCCAAAACAGACAGATGGTTGTCCACGAGAGGACTTTAGCTGACTACAACAGACCGGATGAGTTTCATGCAAACCGGTCAGCTCTTGTGATGCCTGGTTTTGAGAGGAATGATTTTGAGATCAAAACCATCTACTACTCGCTGATGAGACAGAATGCCTTCCATGGTCATCCCACGGAGCAGCCTATGGATCACATTGATCAGTTTGAGGACCTAATCAATGGCATGAAGTATGATGGAGTCTGCCAGGATTATCTGTTCCTTAAGATCTTTCCGTACAGTCTCGCTGGAGACGCTGCTGCATGGCTGAAGCAACTGCCACCTGGGCAGTTTGATACTTGGGCAGCCCTGAAGAGTGAGTTTCTGCGTCACTTCTACGATGATGCACGCTCTGATCAGTCCAGACAGGACATTCTGACATTTACCCAAGGTCCTATTGAGCCTCTTAAGACTGCTTGGATGAGATTCAGGAAGTACCAGCGTGACTGCCCACACCATGGATTCACTGAGGTCACATTGCTAGGTATTTTCTTCAGAGGCATAGATCTGCCATATCAGTCTGCGCTGGATAACTCCAGTAATGCAAACTTCAACACCAGGACTCCTGCACAAGCTAAGCAGTTGATTGAGAACTTAGTGAGCAGCAACAGTTGCAAGACTATGGATGAGAGGAGGAAGAAATCTGGTGGAAGTGTAGAGAATTCAGATATGGCTGAATTTAGATCTAAGCTGGACACAATTTGCAATCTCCTGGCTGGTAAGAAGGCTGTCCACTTTGCCCAAGATGTTGAGGTAATTCAGACTGAGGAGGACACTCAGGAAGAAGATGTGAATTACATTGGAGGATCTGGTTTCCAAGGTAACAGAAATGGTAATCAGCAGGGAAACAAATTCTTCAATGGAGGACAGAAGAGTGCCTTCACAGGCAATCAGAACTCAGCTGTTTTTGGACAGACAAATGGTTTTCAGAAGCCTTTTGGACAAGGTACTCAGAGAACCTATGGATCTTCATCTTATCAGACTCCTCCTGTAGCCACTGCTCATGGGAGTAAGATGGAGGCAATGATGAAACAGCTGCTGGAGAGTCAGACTAAGAGTGCTGCAGACTTCGACAAGAAGATAGATACAGTCTATGAGGAGCTGAATGGGAAATTTGAATACCTGAGGGCACATATGAAGGAGCTTGATGCTAAGGTTGCAAGAACTGCTGGATATGCTCAGAGGGAATATGCATATCTTCCAGGACGAACTGATGCTAATCCCAAGTACCAATGCAATGCAGTGACATTGAGAAGTGGTAAGGAGTTGTTACCTGGCCAGAAAAGGCAGTTGAGCGTGGAAGAACTCGTGGAAATTGAAGAATTGGAAGAAGGGATCCGTGACATTCGCAATGCATCGATCGACGCCACCAAGCAACGGTCGATGCAAAGCGATAATGAAGAAACTGTCGTAGCAAAGTCACCCAGCAACGATCGACACAACTCCAGTGACGGTCGATGCAAGGCGACTGCAGAGAGCTCAAAACCAGAGAAACCGAAACAGTCGACCGAGAGGGTTTACAAGCCTAAGGTGCCTTATCCCAAGAATCCCAGGAAGGCTAAAAACGATAGGCAGTATGCCAAATGCAAGGAGTTCATTAAAAAGGTGAAAGATGAAGTGCCTTTGATTGACTCCATGGAAACCTCTCCTGTGATGAAGAGATGTCTTAAGGATATGATTGCTAGGAAGTGGTCTGATGAGGAGAGTGTAATGATGATCAATGAGGTGTGTAGTGCAGTGATTCAGGGCAGAATTCCTGAGAAGTTAAAAGATCCAGGAAGCTTTGTACTAGATTGTGCTATCTACAGGGAGAGATTCGAAAGGTCTCTATGTGATCTTGGTTCCAGTGTGAATCTTATGCCTTTCTCAGTTGCTAAGAGGCTCGGGATGACTGACTTTATACCCACTAGGATATCACTGATTTTGGCAGATAGAACAATCCGGATTCCCGAAGGATTATTGGAGGATGTGCCCATAATGATTGGCCAATGTGTGATTCCTACTGACTTTGTGGTTCTGCAGTATGGAGAGGAACCAAAGGATCCACTAATTTTAGGCAGGCCTTTCTTAGCTACAGCTGGTGCGATGATTGACTGTCAAGGAGGTAGAATAGTTCTAAATGTGGGTGATCTGAAGATGAGTTTTGATATGGACAAGATGGCAAAGAGACCAACCATCGACGGACAGACCTTCTATGTTGACACACTAGGTGATTTGGCTGCGGAGTACTTTCATAAGTCACATGCTGAAGATCCACTAGAAAGAGCTTTACTGAGCTCTATATTGGAGCTGGAGTACCTGCAGGACGAGCCAGCAATGTGCTATGCAAGACTGATGGATTCTGTTGAAGTAGCAATGCAGGTGGAAGTGTCTGACGCGACGATGCAACGATCGACACAAACCAAGCATCGCTCGTTGCAAGTCGACAGAGACTGGGCCGAGGTAAAAACTCCAAAAATAGAGCTGAAACAACTGCCATCCGGGCCAAGGTACGCGTTTCTTGGACCAAATTCAACTTATCCAGTGATTGTTAATGCTAGTTTGAACAACGCAGAGCTCACTTTACTGCTAAGCAAGCTGCGCAAGCATCGCAAAGCTCTTGGCTATTCTCTTGATGACATTTCAGGTATCTCACCAGAGCTGTGCATGCATCGGATACATCTTGAGGATGAGTCTAAGACATCTGTTGAGCATCAGAGAAGGCTTAATCCTAATCTGCAGGAAGTAGTTAAGAAGGAGATTATGAAACTCCTGGATGCTGGGATTATCTATCATATTTCAGACAGTGATTGGGTAAGTCCAGTCCATGTAGTGCCTAAGAAGGGCGGAGTTACAGTTGTGAAGAATGAGAAGAATGAGCTGATCCCTACTAGGACTGTGACTGGTCACATGATGTGCATAGACTACAGGAAGCTGAATGCTGCAACCAGAAAGGATCACTTTCCCTTGCCTTTCATTGATCAGATGCTGGAGAGGTTAGCCAATCATCCTTACTATTGCTTCCTCGATGGATACTCAGGTTTCTTTCAGATTCCTATCCACCCAGAAGATCAGGGAAAGACCACTTTCACTTGTCCATATGGCACATTTGCTTATCGTAGGATGCCTTTTGGACTCTGTAATGCTCCTGCCACCTTCCAGAGATGCATGATGTCCATATTCACTGATATGATTGAGGACTTTATGGAGGTATTCATGGATGACTTCTCGGTCTATGGATCTTCTCATAATGAATGCTTAGATAATCTGTGCAAGGTGCTGACTAGATGCGAAGAGAAGCACTTGGTCCTTAACTGGGAAAAATGCCACTTCATGGTCAGAGATGGTATTGTTCTTGGACATAAAGTATCTGAAGCAGGGATCGAAGTGGACCGCGCTAAGATTGAGGTAATGACCAACCTTCAGGCACCTGATTCTGTTAAGTCTATAAGAAGCTTTCTTGGACACGCTGGCTTCTATAGACGTTTCATCAAAGACTTCAGTAAGATTGCTAGGCCACTAACTGCTTTGCTGTGTAAGGATACCAAATTTGAGTTCAATGCAGATTGTCAGACTGCGTTTGAACAGATCAAGCAAGCATTAGTGAGTGCTCCAATTGTTCAGCCACCAGATTGGGATTTACCTTTTGAGGTTATGTGTGATGCAAGTGACTTTGCTGTAGGAGCTGTTCTGGGACAGAAGAAGGACAGAAAGCTTCATGCTATCTATTATGCTAGTAGGACACTAGATGATGCGCATAGAAACTATGCAACAACGGAGAAGGAGCTGTTGGCTGTTGTTTTTGCATTTGAGTAATTCCGCCCCTATCTTGTTGGCTCCAAGGTGATTGTACACACTGATCATTCAGCACTGAAGTATCTGATGCAGAAGAAGGATGCTAAGCCAAGATTGTTGAGATGGATTATGTTGCTTCAGGAGTTTGACATTGAAGTGAGGGACAAGAAGGGTGTTGAGAATAGAGTTGCTGATCATCTTTCAAGGATGCTGGTTGAAGAAGACGTGCCCATCAAAGATTATTTGCCTGAGGAAAACGTCATTATGATTGGTACAATTTTTCAGACGGATTTGGGCAGAGAGTTGCAGAACTGTCGGGACAATCGCACATTGTCGATCGATGCCACATTGGCAACGGTCGATACAAGTATCGGAGAAGCAATGATCGACACATTCACACGCAACGGTCGATGCATACCTGATACGAACCGAGAATCCTTACGTATCAGAATTGGGAATTATGACTTCGAAATTGCTGCTGTAGCAACCACTGATCGACCCTGGTATGCAGATATAGCTAATTACCTTGCTGCTGAGACTGAACCAGATGATTTAAAGGGTTATGCAAAGAAAAAGTTCTTTAGGGAGCTCAGAAGATACTACTGGGATGAGCCTTATCTCTATAAGCACTGTTCAGATGGTCTTTACAGGAGATGCGTTGCTGAATCAGAAGTTCCAGACATCCTCTTCCACTGTCATGGATCAGATTATGCTGGACATTTCGCTACATTCAAGACTGTGTCTAAAGTTCTGCAAGCAGGTTTCTGGTGGCCTACAATGTTTAGAGACACTCATTCTTTCGTCTCTCAATGTGATGCCTGTCATAGGAGAGGGAAAATCAGTAAGAAGCATTAGATGCCTCAGAACTTCATTCTGGAAGTTGAGGTTTTCGATTGCTGGGGCATAGATTTCATGGGTCCTTTTCCCTCATCCTATGGGAATAAGTTCATCTTGGTTGCTGTGGACTATGTGTCTAAGTGGGTAGAAGCAATAGCTAGTCCAACCAATGATTCTTCGGTGGTCATTAAGCTGTTTAAGACCATCATATTCCCCAGATTTGGAGTGCCTCGTATAGTAATTAGTGATGGAGGATCTCATTTTATCAATAAGGTCTTCGAGAAGCTACTGAAGAAGCATGGAGTTCATCACCGAGTCGCTACTCCTTATCACCCTCAGACTAGTGGACAAGTCGAGGTTTCTAACAAGCAGATTAAGGAGATCCTTGAGAATACAGTTGGAAGGACAAGGAAAGATTGGGCAGCAAAGTTGGATGATGCATTATGGGCTTACTGGACAACATTCAAGACACCACTTGGGACCACTCCATTCCATCTGCTATATGGAAAAGCATGTCATCTGCCAATAGAACTTGAACACAAAGCAGCATGGGCTGAAAAACAGATGAACTTTGATCTTAAGTCTGCTGCAGAGAGGAGATTATTGCAGCTTAATGAGTTGGATGAGATTAGACATTTTGCTTATGAGAACTCAAAGTTGTACAAGGAGAGAACTAAGGCATATCATGACAAGAAGATTGTCTCCAGACAGTTTGAGCCTGATTATCAGGTACTTTTATATAACTCTCGTTTGCATTTGTTTCCAGGTAAGCTGAAATCAAGGTGGTCTGGTCCTTTCACAATCAAAGAGGTGCGTCCGTATGGAGTTGTCGTTCTAACTGGCAAGGACGGTATTGAATTAACTGTGAATGGTCAGAGGGTGAAACATTATTGGGCTAAGGCCGAGATTCCTGAAGGTCAGATTCTGCCTCTGGATGATGCACCCTCTACCTAAATCAGTTGAAGTTTCAAGCTATTGACGTTAAACAAGCGCTGAGCGGGAGGCAACCCACTGTTTTCGTTTTTGCATTTTAATTTTAGTGTTTTTGTAGGATTTTACGTTTTGTTTCTGGTTTTGGTGAGTTTTTGTTTGCAGGTCTCGGGCGAATCGCAGTGCGTCGATCGACACACTATTGTGTCGGTCGTCACAACACGATCGAAATCGCATTGCAGCGATCGTTGCGGTCCTGAGCAACGATCGATCATACACGAAAAATTGCCTAGCAATGGTCGATGCACCTAGTGCAACGATCGATGACTGAGCGACAGAGGTAAAACCCGACAGAACTTAACCATTTCTTAAACAAAATTTTCTTTTTCTTTTTGCCAATCCTTCGCTTGACACTACTGGGGACAGTGTGTCTTAAGTGTGGGGGAGGTTCTACTAACTTCTTTCTTTTGTTTTCTTAGAGTCAGTTAAATTTTTCAAAATTTGTTTTATTGAGTCAAAACTTTTAAGTAGGAAACAATGACTTTTTGAGAAGATTAGCAGCACTTGCAGGAACTTAAGTAACCATTGGGATGAAACTGCAGATTATCTCTGACTATTAAAAAACCCAGACACGGATCAACCTACTAAGGACACCCACATCGCTTCAGGTATCAGAGGATCCTTTTACTGACTTCACCTTAATACTGACTTAGATTTCTCACCTAAGGGCTTGGTATACTTTGTGTCGGATTCCCTTGTTAGTTCTGACACAGCCTGTAAACTTGTCCTTTCTCCCCTTCCATTAAAAAAAGATAATAAACTGAGGATGAGTTAGTAACTCCGAAGTGGTCAAGGGAATGGTAGCTACAACTTTCATATCATGTGCATCCATGGAATGTGTCCAATGTACACCCCTTAACGGGAAGAGCACTGATAAAAAAAATAAAATGATACCCAATGGGGAAAAATCAGAATGCTAAGGAAGGGAAAAGAGAAGAAAGGGACTAGAGAAAGATAGTATGGTGGTCTGGAGCTGATAAGGTAAGAGTCCATGTGCCTTTGATCGATACTCCTTAGGTGAGACCGCACTTAAATACTTGCAGAAGTCAGTAGGGTGAATTTGAATGCGTGAATGTGATTGTGGAGTTTACTTAGGACAGTTGCTAAGTGTGGGGGAAGTATATATTGGTCTTGATGTCTGCAGGTTGATTCTTTCATGTGGTTTACTAAGGGGAATCTGAGTGTTGCTGCTTCTAAGATGAAAAGAGTTTCTGAAGAGTTTTCAAACCTCTTCACTACGTTTTAGTTCTCTGTTTTGCTTGAGGGCAAGCAAAGGCTAAGTGTGGGGGAGTTGATATATCATGGTTTTTACCGGTTTTATGCCATGATATAATTGTGTTTTAGTGTTCTTTTGTGTTCTTTTAGAGTCTTTTACAGGTATAATCAGGTTTGGAGCAGAATTGGAGATATTGGAGCATTTTGGGGATTTTTGGAGTGTTTGGCCGAGAGATTGAGCTCACTGTCCGATTTTGAGATCATGCATCGATCGACACACCTTTGGTGTCGATCGACACACTAGCGAGATGGGCCGATTTGGCGGTTTAATGAAGAATGAAGATTTTGCACTTTGGCCCAGAAGTTTCCAGTATTTACAAAGAAGCCCCAGCCGAGATTAAGCCTATATAATTAGGATTTTTGTGTTTATTTTAGATACGCTTTCATACTTAGAGCTAAGAGATTTTTAGAGCTTTTGGGGCTGATCTATTCCTGTACTTCATCTATTCTGGAGAAGATTTTGAACCCCTTTATCTATTTAATTTCTTATATGCAATCTATTAATTCTATGATTTATGTTTCATTAATCATGTCTGAGTAGATTCATAGTTAGGTTTAGGGTTTCTCATTAAGGATTTCATGACTTGCTAGACTTGTTTAATTCAGTTAAGGATTCACATGAATAGAATGTTCTTCGATCTAAATTGTGCTTAATGCTAGTTCTAACCTGATCAATTAGAATCTAGATCTTAGGTTGCTAAATACGACACGAGAGTGTGGTTTAGAATCTGAATTATTTAGGTTGAGCAATTAAATTATTCGCAAAGAGATTTGGCTTAGTTTAATTGTGAACATATCGAACTTGAGATTAATGCTGGTTTAATCTGTTAGTAATTGAAAAGAGATTTGGATTACTGCACTTAGACTTAGAGAATTCTCGCAAAGAGATTTGGTTAATTCTATATCCGTGATTTGAGTTCTAGAACTGCACTTAATTAGATCCTGACTGATTGACTTGTGTGCTTGTCTGATTTCCTGAGAACGCCCTAGACTTAGCGCCTCTAATTAACTGCTTTCACCACTACCAATCTGCTACTTGTTTACTTTCTTGCTTTTCTATTTAGTTTAATACAATTTGCTTTCTTCTTAGTTTAAATTCCTACGGTTCTTTATCTATCGAGACCAGAGTCTCTGTGGATTCGATACCCTATATACTACAATCACTTAACTGTGCACTTGCAGTAGAATAGGATTAAAATTAGACACTATCAATGTACACTCCAGAGTTTACATTGATGTATTGGGTGATAACCCTGTACACCCCCCCCCCCCGATAAAACGAAAAGGTAGATGTAAGAATTTTAAGTTTTTGGGTGGAGTGGCTGCACTCGAGGTTCGAGCTGCCTACGTACCCTTCCAAGTGATCAAGCCTAACGTAGTTCTATTTTTGGTGAGTACTCAAGAGTTGTATAGCTTGAGGTTCATGGCGTTCCATGGCCTCTTCACGGGTACTCCGTTTTTGAATTTCATGAGCTTGTAGACGCCGTCACGGACTATCTCGGTGACTTTGTAGGGTCCTTCCCAGTTGGTCCCGAGCTTCCCGGCGCCTGGGTCTCTGGTGTTTCCATAGACTTTGCGTAATACTAGATCTCCCACGATAAACTTCCGAGGTCGGACTCTGGAGTTGTAGTATCGGGAAGTTGCTTGCTGATAGTTTTTCATTCGTATTAGCGCTTGGTCCCGTTATTCCTCGATCATATCTATACGATCTCAGAGCATTTGTTCGTTTAGTTCCTCGTGTCTCGGGCTCAAAGCCCTTCTGATAGTCGGAACTGATACCTCTGCAGGGACCACTGCCTCCATCCCGTATGCTAACGAGAACGGAGTTTCACCAGTCGCGATGTGAGGTGTTGTGCGGGAGGCCCATAGGACTCCTGGTAGCTCCTCAGACCATGTAGACTTATTAGAGTCGAGTCTCTTCTTGAGGCTACTGAGTAGTGTTTTGTTCGCAGCTTCCACTTGACCATTTCTGAAGGATTATTGCGTTTTTCCAAGGTTCAATTCCAAATTGCAACCTAACACATAATCTTAAACAGATCTAGGTTCTTGTAACTGAATCATAAAACAAACCTGGTCTTTACCTTTTGCAGCGGAGTGATTGGTGGTAATGACAAGATCAGATTAGAGCTGATGAGAATCGGCTCCTCCTCAAGTATCCACACTCTTACAAGCAAGGGACGGCTGCTAGACCAAAGAAATGGATGATCAGAGAGAGAGGTTTTAGAGAGAGATGAAAAATGCGGCTACTAGGGAGAAGAAAATCGCAGGGATCATTAATCCCCTTAGGTTTTTCAAATCCTTAATCTCTCATTAATGGGCCCAAGTCATTTGACTAATAGCTCATTAATCATTTGGGCCCAAGACACAAATCAGGCAAAAGCCTGCATTTTGTCTGGCCCAATTCTCTGATCCAATACAGTAAATGCCACTGCATCTTACCGTATTTATTCCATTTAACTTTCCCGTTAGCTATGGTGTGTGACCCTTAGGGATCATACAATACTGGTAATAAGTCCTAAACTTATAGATCATGAGCGGGCTCTAGCAAGTCATCATGATCACCCAGTATTTATGACTTATGTCTGATCTCGACACTTATCATACTTTCTAGAGATAGTACGGTAGATTTCAGGACATTCCCAACAATCTCCCACTTGTACTGGAATTCTACAAAGGACATTCCCAACAATCTTCCGATTGTACTGGAATCCTACATTCCCTAGTCCTTTTGTCTTAATATCTCGATCTGGCATAAGGCAAGATGCGTGTCATCCGTATATAGCCAGACCATGTTTATCGGACCAGATTTGATACTGACAATTCAAACGACTTGGGCAAGTCCGTTTGGGAATGGCCATTCTCTTACCAGCTATCAAATCTCCGATTGGCCTAGAGATATTACCTCCGTTAAACGGCAGGGACAAATCCCATCTTGTTCCATCACTATGAACTACACAATTCATAATACACCCAACCAAGGTCCGTATAGCTCCCAGTTACGAAACAGCGTTAGACAATGATCAAAGCGCATTACTCCATGTGCAGCCACATGCATGCGAACTCAGGTCTAAGGACTATACTCTATAGTCGTATATGAGAACTTCTTATGACACAGATATTAATATCTTGCAGAGTTCTCATCTTGCGGGCCATGTCCGGTCATATGCTCCCCTACATATACCTATGTGTCGACTTTGATGCCGCGCATCTATGACCCCTCGAAACTTGGTCATAAGTCTCAACACAATCTAGTCTCAACAGGTTGTTGGTGTTCCAATTTAAACAACCTTCGACTATGGACACTATGATTTATGTCACTTCGTTAAATATGGGGTTTCAGGATCAAGTCTACTCATGTACTTCGATGGCCCATATATAGTGACATGAATCATTTTGGAACGATTATTTTATATCACAGTTAAAATAATCCAGAAATAAAAATTTCATTAACATTTTAAAATGTTTACATGAACCTTTCAAAACAACTAAGTAAAGCCCTTTACAAACTCCCACTGAAATTAAGACTGCATCTTAATTTCACTCATCCTACAGCTACAGTCCGCGACTCGTGCTTAGGCATAAGGAGTGGCTTCGTTAATAGATTAGCAACGTTCTCATTCGATGAAACTTGCTTATCTACTTAACACCTCTGTCATTTATCTCACGGAATAGGTTACACCTATCCTCAAGGTGTTTGGACCTATGATGTGCAGCTAGTCTCATCTATGCTGGGAATCACATCAAGTTCAGTGATGAACTCTTCTTTCCAAACAACCTCTTTCGCCGCTTCTCAAGCTGCGAAATGTTCAGCTTAAGTCATGGAGTCAGCAACAGTGCCTTGCACCGCCAGTTAGACACAAGATATAGCCGGACTGTGACCAGGAATTATCTTTGTCTATTGGAAACTTGCCTTTCAGACTCTATCGACTTGTAGCACCTCACTTTCTCCGTAAATCAAGAACTTATCCTAAGTATTCCTCAAATACTTCAGAATATTCTTTACGGCAATCCAGTGATTCTTTGCTGGATTTGACTGGTCTTTACTTGTCTTGCTTAGCATTAAAGCAACATCAAAACAAGTATGTGTCATGGCATACATGATAGATCCAATTGCCGTCGCATATGGAATCCTATCCATGCATTCAAGCTCAGCAGATATCGCAGGACACTGTATCTTGCTTAATGAATTGCCATGTGACATTGGCATAAAGCCCTTCTTGGATTGCTGATTACGTGTAGGACTTTGTCAATTTAAGAATCATGACTTTGTCCTACCAGCTCTTTTGGATCTTTATCTTTAGATCCAAAATCCAAGAACTACGTGGCTTTACCCATGTCAATCATAAAACCAACTCCCAAACCAGTCCTTTACCGACTGCAGTATTGGGACGTTATTTCCGAGAATCAGTATGTCATCGACATACATTATGAGAAATGCAATATCGCTCCCACTTATCTTTTAGTAAACGCACAGTTCCATTTCGTTCCTGTTCAAGTCAAAACCTTGACTGCTTCAACAGAACGAAGATTCCAACTCCGATATGTTTGCTTCCATCCATGAATGGATTGATGAAGCTAACTTACGTACAGTATAACTTTTCGGAGTCCGGGCTCACTTTCGCTTCTTTGAATTTCGCAGATTCGTCGCTTTCAATGATCATCAGATCATGCGAACTTTCAATGATCATCAGGTTCAACTAATGACGAGAAATCACTCTCGAATTAGTGACTGATTCATTCATATCTGCGAACTTCAGGCTCAGTTATACTTTTACTCCCACTGTTCTTCTTGGAAAGTAACTTCCCTTCTTAGAAAACAGAATGGACGTAAAAGTAACAAGCCTTGGTTTCCCTAGGACAACCAGCGAAGTAGCACAACTACAAATACTCAGTAAAGACGAATTTGGATCGATTCCAATCCACATTTACGTGGTGTCTTTCAACTGATATTGGTGGAACTATTTCAGCGTAAACTTAGATATTTCTAGAGCGTTATTCTTAAAGAATATCATGGAAGATTCGTGTGACTCATGTTTAATCATTTCTAATAAGATCTGATTCTTTCTCACAGAAATACCTCAAGGTTTTCAGGAGAATTGAGCTGTGAAACGACTTCACACTCATTCAGATGATCACACAATCAATGACTTAAGTATTCTCACTCGTGATCTAATCCAGAGTCTTAATACTTCTGTCATTCAGATTCTATACTTCATTCTGGAACTCTTTCGACCATGTCAAAGAATTCCGACTTGTGTCTCATCAAATGAATACAGTCACACTCACTGAAGTAATCAGTAGAGACAATGAAGTACAGGAAATTTTCTCTGGCATTACTGCTCATCGGACCACATACATGAGTATGTTCAATCTCCAATAAGCCTTTGGGCCTTTCTCTAGCTCGGCTAAAATGGGCCCTTTGTCTTTTGGTCCAGTAAGCAGAATTCAAGTCTCATAAGATATCCATTCAAATGAGCCCAAAAGTCCATAACTATGGGGTTTCTGAATCTGACTTACTCTATGTTACCAAAACTTTTATGCCAAGAAAAATCAGGTTTAATTCATCAGATTTAA
This sequence comes from Orychophragmus violaceus, assembly GCA_030180135.1. NCBI lineage: Eukaryota > Viridiplantae > Streptophyta > Magnoliopsida > Brassicales > Brassicaceae > Orychophragmus > Orychophragmus violaceus. The sequence goes on along the minus strand of CM058232.1, from coordinate 80,919,874 downwards.
ACCAATTGCGGTATTTATGTTACATTTTAGGCACTCTATGGTTTAAGATATAAAACCCATTCCTTGAATAGGGTGCTACAATTAATATTTCATTAAGATCAAAAGAACAAACTAGTCTTTTATCAAAATGAAAAACATTCAAATTCTTACAAGAAAATGAAAGACAACTCTGCTTAAAGCAGGTACATTGTAGCAATTACTTAATAAAACCAAGCCTCAAAGGCATCTACAAGTGAAAACCCTATGGCTGAGGCAGCATCCCAAGCTCCTTCCAGACACGCAGTTCCACTTGCCCTTCCTTCAACGTTCTACTGTTGCTCAGGCTCTGCATATTATAACAAATATCAGTGCCACAACCAGTATTCAATACCTATTAGGTATAACTTGAAGTAATAACATGAATACCTGAGGAAGTAGTCTCATACATCAACTTTAACTCCTCATAATCTTCCATGAATTTAATGCAATCTCTCTTCCAATGCCCTGTCTCTTTACAGTAGCAGCACTTACCAACGTAGGAGGTATCTGACTCGGGCTCAGAAGACACACGCTTGCCATGATTCAAAATCTGGACAACTTTGTCTTCACCCTTGTCAGCTTTAGGTTTGGTAAACCTACCCTTCTCCTTCATGAGATTGTACAGGGTGCTCTTCACGTTTGGCTCAACTGTTTTGAGCATGTCATGCAGTTCAGTCAACGTCTTCGTTAAGCCTTTCTTGATATAGTCCCTTACGAACTCATCATAGCTTGACGGCAGTGACTGCAGAATGATCTCAGTTGCCAATTTCTGGCTAACTGGATAATCCAGTTTCCTCAGGTTATCAATGTAACCCATCATTTTACTGACATGAGGACTTACTGGATGATCATTTGGTAGCTTGCAGCTAGTGAGAGATTTAACCAACTGGTATCTCTCCACTCTTACCTGCTCCTGAAATTTCAATTTCAGGCTGCTGATCATCTCTATTGGCGACTCCATGTTCTCATATTGCTTCAGCAAATCTGAGTCCATGGTAGCCAATATCAGACCACGCACATCTACCGCATCATTATAATGCTTATTCCAAGCATTATATACTGCATGAGAGGCATTGGACCCGCATCATTATAATGCTTCATAAAAGAGTAATCTTAATAACTTATAAGAAAACTCGCATTGCATTCAAAATTTCTTTATTTAACCTCATAAGAATGCAATGATTCCGAGACCCATGTTCAGCTAAATCCAAAGTGGGCCACTGGCCGTCACCCGGAATTAGCTTTACTTGGTAAGCATACACACAGCTAGTTATATCTCATATAACTCTCGGTTGTGAATTGGACCCGAGGCCAAAATTCACCAGATGTCTCAAGGCCCGGGACTCCCGATGGCCCAGTCAAGGAAACCAATCTCTTACAGTCAAATAATCACTAAAGTCTGGGACTCCCAATGAAATTAGTGACTATATACTATTTTACTTACGCGAAAACAGACACCTCACACTGTAAGCCATATCTGTAATCAAATAAGCGTTAAGTAGCTGACAAGATTGGAAAGACATCCAAGCTTGATATTGCTTTTGAGGATTTTAAGTTTTATTTCCAAAAATAGCAGATTACTATTTTGGGAAACTTTCTTATTTTAGAAACTTTCTAAATTTAGTAACTTACTAAAAATAGAAATTTCTAATTTAAATATTTTTAAATATTTTGGGTTGGGTCACAAATTATAGGCCCAATTCTTGGCCCAAGACCATAGAATTCCAGCTGGCCCAATAATTTGACATAACCGATCCGGTTTATTAATTCTGGTCCAAGACCAAATTAACTATCAAAACCATCGGTTATTTACTAAACCAGACCAGCTCTAAATTATTTGGTCCAACCAAATCAAACTTAGACCAGCCTTCGGTTTAGGTTAAAATTCAATTTTTGAATTTCAATCCGGTTTAACCAGAAATTAAATAATACCATGTATTAAATTATTTCCAGCAAACCGCGATTCAGGTTAACCGCTTGAACCACCAATTAAATTGGATCGGTTCAGTTAAATCCAAAACCGGGAAGAAACACCTAGTGTTTTAGCCAATTTGATTTAACTTGCGGTTTAAGGCTTTAAACACACAATTAACCGCCAATTAAATGGACCGGTTAAATCGGTGTGGTTTTGGGCAACGAACCGCGAAGCTCGGTTTAACCGATTGACTATTCGCGGGACGTAAAATTTTAATGGGCCAAACAATCGGATCCAAGATCCAACTCGGCCCATTAACGCAATTGTGGGCCATGATCCAACCAAGGCCCAATGATCCAACACGGTTGCTCACGATCGTTTGCGATCGATCATTGCAACGGATCTACCTCGGCACACGGCACACACATCACGCATTGGCTCGCTCACGATCCTATGTTGCCTCACGATCATCAGATCGGTCTCGGCCCATTATCACGCTCGGCCAAACAAGTGATCCACGATCACTTAGTCACGATCGTTATCACATGATCAAGCTCTCGGCATTACAAGCGAACATTCGCTTAGGGTTTTTATCAATCGGCTAATACATGAAAACACACGCCTCACGCATACACTCACCGTGAGCTAATTATGCCCTCCAATTAATTAAACATGCCAAATCGATTTCACAAAAGGACAAAACAAATTGACCTTATTCAAATCGTAATCAACAAGCGAATCAACAAGCTATCAAAAAGCACATGAATCGTTGACCTCAATTAATTATCAAACACAACTCACACGCATGATCAAACCCACACACATGATCGATTATTAATTGGCTATTAGGGCATCACATGATCTCATGAAGCGAATGTGAGCCAATTAAATAATCGGCCGAGACCAAAACATTCCAGCCGATTTAGGGTTTAATAGTTTTTAATCAATTTTAGCATAATTGATTCTCTAAACAATTAAACAGCCCTATGATTCAAATTACAAGAAATTAAAACCTTAGCTCTGATACCACTGAAGGATTATTGCGTTTTTCCAAGGTTCAATTCCAAATTGCAACCTAACACATAATCTTAAACAGATCTAGGTTCTTGTAACTGAATCATAAAACAAACCTGGTCTTTACCTTTTGCAGCGGAGTGATTGGTGGTAATGACAAGATCAGATTAGAGCTGATGAGAATCGGCTCCTCCTCAAGTATCCACACTCTTACAAGCAAGGGACGGCTGCTAGACCAAAGAAATGGATGATCAGAGAGAGAGGTTTTAGAGAGAGATGAAAAATGCGGCTACTAGGGAGAAGAAAATCGCAGGGATCATTAATCCCCTTAGGTTTTTCAAATCCTTAATCTCTCATTAATGGGCCCAAGTCATTTGACTAATAGCTCATTAATCATTTGGGCCCAAGACACAAATCAGGCAAAAGCCTGCATTTTGTCTGGCCCAATTCTCTGATCCAATACAGTAAATGCCACTGCATCTTACCGTATTTATTCCATTTAACTTTCCCGTTAGCTATGGTGTGTGACCCTTAGGGATCATACAATACTGGTAATAAGTCCTAAACTTATAGATCATGAGCGGGCTCTAGCAAGTCATCATGATCACCCAGTATTTATGACTTATGTCTGATCTCGACACTTATCATACTTTCTAGAGATAGTACGGTAGATTTCAGGACATTCCCAACAATTTCCCTGAGGATACCTCGGGGTCGAAGTGGTCAGGCGTATCTTCCAAGTTTTACAGAAATTCCTGAAAGCTCGGGAGATAAACTGCGAACCGTTGTCAGTTACTATTTCATAGGGAAGCCCGTGTCGACAGACTATATGTTCCCAGATGAAGTGTCGCACTTCGATTTCTGTAGTCTGCTGGTAGGCCTTAGCCTCTATCCACTTAGTGAAGTAGTCAGTTAGTACCAGGAGATACTTTAGTTTCTTTGGTCCTGACGAAACGAGAGGACCTACTATGTCCATCGACCATCTCATGAAGGGGTATGGTGCAGAGATCGAGGACAGTTTTTCCGCAGGCTGGTGGATAATTGGTGCGTGTCTTTGGCATTTATCGCATAGCCTGGTGTAGTTCTCGCATTCTGCGATCATAGTTGGCCAGAAGAAACCTTGTCTTTTGATGCGGATAGCTAGGGCTCGTCCTCCGGAGTAGTTGCCGCAGGTACCTTCGTGGGTGTTGCCCATTACGGCGAGAGCTTCCACAGCATGCACACACAGTAGGTAGGGTTCCGCAGTACTGCGTTTGAATAGGTTATCGTTGATTATGCAGTACCGGGCGCTTCGGGCCTAGAGCTTTATGGCTTGCCATTTGTCGTCGGGGACTTAGCCGAGCCGAATGTAGTTTAGGATTGGCTCTCTCCAATCCGACCTGTTCAAGAATTCCGCGTCCGGTTCTTCGGTTTCCGGCTCGGATTCCTCCTCTTCGGCTGGAGGTTCGGGAATTTGCCGGCCACTACGGAGACCGATATCGTAGACTTCGGAATCCTTCGACGCTGTTTCCGGCCGAGCTTCGGACTCCGGAACTCTCGTTGGGGTTTCCGTCTGGACCGAAGGAGACGTGGTGGATTGTTCTGCAGCATGTGCCTTGAGTGCCACGTCGATCCTTGGTTTGTTTATCCCTTCGACGGGTATGATTCTTTTGATCTATTCTTTTGATCTTGGGGTCAGACGTTGAGGTTAATGCTGCCAGAGCGTATGCGGAGGAATTTTCCCCTCGGGGTATTCTCTCGAGTGTGAAGTTTTCCAACTGGTTCGCCAACTCGTGGGCTACCTTGACGTATGCCTCCATGCGCTCATCTTTAGTCTCATATTCGCCGTGGTACTGGCTTGTAACTAACTGTGAGTCGATGTAGGCGTGGACTTCGCGTGCTCCGATCCCGATCGCGAGTCGGAGTCCAGCAATGAGCGCTTCGTATTCGGCTTCATTGTTGGAGGCGCTGAAGCCGAGTCTGAAGGATTGCTCCATTACCTCTCCCATAGGATTTATGAGTTTTATTCCTACTCCGGAGCCGTGCTTGGACGAGGCTCCATCTACGTAGAGAGTCCAATATTTGTTCTGATTTTCCCCCTCTGAGGTCGTAGGTGGGAGCTCAATTATGAAGTCCGCTAGGACTTGTGCTTTGGCGCTCGTTCTGGTGCGATACTCGATGTCGTATTCGCTTAGTTCGATCGCCCACTTGGCTAGCCTACCGGATTGACTCAGACTGTGGAGTATAGTCCGTATAGGCTGTGATGTCATCACTACGTTGGCGTGCGACTGGAAGTACGGCCTCAGTTTTCTGGCTGCCATTACTACCGCGAGCGCGAGTTTTTCCATTGCCGGATACCTCGTCTCTGCGTCTATGAGCGTTTTTCTTACATAGTACATGGGTTTTTGCTCGTTCTGTTCCTCGTGAACCAGGACTGCGCTCACTGCGGCGGGCGAGGTCGCGATGTAGAGGTACAACGGCTCGCCCTCCGTAGGTTTAGATAGTATCGGGGGTTCGCTGAGGTACTTTTTGAGCTCGTTTAGGGCCTTTTCGCAGTTCTCATCCCATTGGAATTTTTGGTTTCCCTTAAGGAGGTTATAGAACGGTAGGGATTTGTCCGTGGATCGGGAGATGAAGCGGTTCAGAGCTGCTATCCGTCCTGTTAGCCTTTGTACTTCCCTCGTATTTTTTGGGGAGGGCATTTCTAGGAATGTTGCTATCTGTTTCGGGTTCGCTTCAATCCCTCGTTCGGTTACTAGATACCCGAGGAATTCTACCGATGGTACTCTGAAGGAGCATTTGGCTGGGTTGAGTTTCATCCCATACTGGTTTAGGATTTTGAAACACTCCCGGAGCTGTGCAATGTGGTCACTTTCTTTAGACGATTTTACAAGCATATCGTCGATGTAGACTTCCATCGACTTCCCGAGTTGGTTGGCGAACATTTTATTCACCAACCTCTGGTAAGTAGCCCCGGCGTTCTTTAGTCTGAAAGGCATCACCTTGTAGCAGTAGGTTCCGCGATCGGTTATGAAGGCTGTTTTCTCTTGGTCTTCTGGGTTCATGAGGATTTGGTTATACCCAGAGAACGCATCCATGAAGGACAACAGTTCATGCCCGGCTGTGGCTTCTACCAGTCGGTCTATATGTGGCAGTGGAAAACTGTCTTTCTGGCATGCTTTGTTCAGGTCCGTGAAGTCTATGCAGACTCTCCACTTCCCATTTTTCTTTTTGACTACGACCGGGTTGGCTAGCCAGTCGGGGTATTTCACCTCCCTGATTGTTCCGACCTTTAGCAACTTGTCGACTTCGTCGTTTACTGCCTTATCTCGGTCTGGGCCGAGCTTATGGCGCTTCTGTTTAATTGGCTTGAATGTGGGGTCCACATTTAACTCGTGTGAGGTGACGTTGATGTCGATCCCCTGCATGTCCTGTGTGGACCATGCAAATGTGTTTATGTTTTCTTTGAGAAAGTTGATGAGCTCGTCCCGCGTAGAGCTCTGGATCTCGGAGCCGATGTTTACACATCTTTCCGGGTCGGTGTCGTCGATGCAGACTGGGAAAACCAGATCTTTGCGGGGGCCTCGGACCGTCGGATCGTTGTTACGCTTCGTTGTCCGGGTCGCGAGCTCTTCCTCTTTTTGTAATTGTTATACCTGCAGAGCCTCTAGCTGTTTAAAGAAATTCAGGTAACACGACCTTGCGGCCTTCTGGTCCCCGTAAATTATCTTTATCCCCGCAGGGTTCGGGAACTTTACGCATTGGTGGTAGGTGGAAGGCACTGCCTTCATAGTGTAGATCCACGGCCTACCGAGTATCGCATTGTACGGGGCTGGTTTGTTTACTACTACAAACTCCAGGATTTCCTGTTGCCCCCCGACGATAGACGGGAGCTTTATAGTTCCCATCGAGTAGGTGGTTTCGCCGTCGAATCCGGTTAGGGGAGTTTTCCCGCCGGTCAACATTGAATCCTTGAATCCCTTTTTTTTTGAAAGCGTCGTAGAATAGGATATCCACCGAGCTCCCGGTATCGATCATTACTCTTGACAGCTCGAATCCTGCTACGTCGAGTCGGATTACTAGAGCGTCGTCGTTTGGTTTATCGAGTTTGAAAGTTTTGCTTTCAGAGAAAGTTATATGCGTGTCCGGTCCTTCGATTGGGACCATTTCTCTGGCTTCGGTTGCGACTCGTCTTTGGTGAGCTTTGATCGAGTTGACCGAGTTACGGCAGAATTTCGAACCTCCCGATATGAAATTTATCGTTTTGGGGAGATTCGAGCCGCACAGTCCGAGTTTGGGCAAGCACTGGTGGGCTGGTTTCTTAAGAGCTGGGGGTGGCGTGACGACTGACTTCATTGATCCCCCGCATCGAGCTAAGTTGAAAATCGCGTCTATACGTTTGCGAGAGGGAGGTGGAGAAGCCGATTCCTCTTTCTCCGGAGTTCTCTCACGCTTATTTTGCGAGTTTTTCCCGCCTTTTGACTTGCTCTTTCCTTTGTTTTTCTTTTCCTGATCTTTTTCCTCCGGTTCTGGAGTTTCTGTTTCGGCGCTAGCGTTTTTGGCCGCTAACAGGTGGTCCTTGGACCTGCACTCCTCGGAGGAATGTCCGTTTTTGTCATGGTATTTGCAATACTTGTTCTCGTCGTAGGGCTTACGCCACTGTGGCTTGCCGTCTACGGCGAGGACGTGCTGCCCTTTGCCAGAGGATTCTTTCTTGCTGGTTTTCTTCTGGTTCGACTCTTCTTTTGCTGCGGCTATTGTTTCTTCGTACTTCGCATAGTACGTGGCTTTATGCAGCGCATCGTCTAAGGACGTGCAAGGTCGGACTGCGAGCTCTTTTCTAAACTCCGACGTGTACTGGAGTCCGTTCTCTAGAGCTGCGATTGCTATAGTTTCGTTCGGATCTGCTATGCGCGACTTAACTTCTCGGAACCTAGCGATGTGAGCTCTAAGAGTCTCGTCCGATCCTTGTTTCAGAGCCCATAGGTCGGCTTCAGAAGTTTTCTCTTCGATGAATATCGAGTATTGTCTCAGGAATATCGAAACGAGCTGTGTGAAGTTATCGATCGAATTCCCTTCCAGACTGGCGAACCACTCTAGTGCGGTACCCGTGAGGTTCTCAGCGAAGAGTTGGCAGTAGCCTGCTTCCTTTTCTTCGTCAGTGAGATGGGCTCGGGAGACTGCGAGCATGAAAGCTCGGACATGGGCTTTTGGTCCGTAGTCCCCGCGTATTCTGGGATTTTGATTTTCCTGGTGTTCTGGATCCTCGCGCTAGCGATTCAATCTGTGAACGGAGTTCGGCGGGTCTCTTCGATGACTTGATCGATGTCTAGAGCCGCGCTTGTTGCCGAGTGGACTGCAGCTTGTAAACGCTGGAGCCTGGCGTAAATGCCTTCGTCGTCCGTGTCGGTTCGGTGTTCGAACATGGGGAGCTGTGTGCTCCGCGGACGTGTATTGCTTGGTCCCCGGATCCCGGCTTGCTGAGCTACCTCGCTCGGAGGAGGCCGAGCGGTGTTAGTCCCAGGTTCCGTTATCAAAGGGCGTGAGCTAGAGGCAAAAGCTGACGCTCCCAGCACCCGATACCTATTTGGTTCGTAGCTTGAAGGCATGGGCGGGGGTGTCGGCAGCCGTGCTCCTTCGGGAGCTGTAATGCCCATCGAGGTCGAGGCCACGGTATTCGCGCCTGGATGTGTGGGTCCCAAAGCTGGGCTGAATATCGGATAACCACCGTTCCCGGGCATGGATGTTTGTCTCGGAGCTTCGGGAGTTACATATTCCTCCTCAAAGTCCAGACGCATGCGAGGTAACGGGCTCCTCGTGGAGGTGTCCGCCGTAGTTCCCGTGACAGGCCGTGGCCTGTTTCCGAGGTTCAGCAGACTCCTGTCGTGCATATCTAGCCGGGCTAATACAGTCCGTTGCGTGATTTCTTGATCGTGCGATCTGTCAATTAGGACTGCTAGCATTTTGCGGAGCTCCCCCATGCCATCGGTTACAGATCTGGTTAGGCACGGCGAGTCAGGTCGTGTTTGCGGATTGACCCAAGGAGTTTGTACGTCCCCTTGGGGATGGTCCTCGGACCGGATCCAGGTTCGAGAGTTTGTTCTCTCGGTTACCTGCGAAGTCGGGCCCGGCGGCGCAACGCCTAAAGGCTGGGAAACAGGGACACAGTCCACTGCTCCGGATCCTGCTTGAGTTACGACCGACTCTGATCCGGTATTCCCGGCTTGAACGCTTGCGTTCGTTTGGTCGAGGTCTTGCGACCTTGGTGATCCAATCGGAGCTGTTGCGTTGGGATCCATTTCCACGCTAGTAAGCTGTTGACCAGGTTCGTGTGTAAAGAATGTCTATGAATCTTCCCCATAGACGGCGCCAAAATGTGGATCCTAAAACCCACACTCAGTTTTTAGAGTGTATGAACGAGCTGATTGATAAAGAAGGTGGGCTAGATTCTTGGTTAAACGTAATCAACGAGCTAATAACAGTGAAAAAGTGGATTTATATTGATTTGAAGTGTGTGAACAATAAGAATTCGAGCTACAGAGCGATTGTGAGTCTTAATGCTAGGTCTAAGTATCATAATGAATGATCCCCCCCCCATTCTCGAGTCATCGAAGCCTCCTTTTGTATCCTTGATCTTCACAACTGCTTTCCTTGATTTCCGGAGTTAGCTTCAACAACTCGCATGATTCCTGGGATCGTGCGCTCAACCCGTCTCCTCCTTCTTAGCCGGTCAGTTGCTAACGGTTCTGCTCGTCACCTGCTGAGCTCTACTCCGAAGTCGGAGCCTCCTTTGTTGAGTTGGGCTTGGGCGCGAGTGGATATGGGCCTGGTCGTCAAAGCTGGATGAAGCCTTATCCAGCCAATTCACTTGGGAGTGAATTTGGGGCCAAACAGCTTCTTATTGATTGATTGTTGCTGTTGCCATTTTGTTGAAAATAGGAAGGGTGGAGAGAGGTTGTCGCTAGAATCGAGTAACAAGAATGGAGAAGTGGAAGACATGGATGTTGCTCCGACCGGAAGTGGGTGGTTATGTGTTCCTTCGTAGGTTGTTATCAATATTGACATGTCTTCTAAACACCTTTGCACCTTCACAAAATGCAACAACTCTTTAGTAACTATACATAGCATATAAAGCCAAAAACTATGTAGACAAATAGAATCATGACATGTAGTTTTTTAGTAAACCACTAATTTTACAATCTTTATCTGTTATTTTATAAATAAAATAATAAAACTTGGTTATCTAGTATTTTTCTCTAAACTATAATACCCTAGTATTTGAAGGTCTCTGCATTTGCACTTCTTGTAGAGTTTACATGCTTCCTAATGGAACATCTTGGAGCTACAGTGCATCGGTAATAAGCTCTTGGACATGGATTTCCTTTCGCAGTTTTCTGACCGTACTTTCTCCACTAGCATCCATCATTATCCTACACATTTACATAAAATATATCTATAATTTCATGTTACCAATCTCCAAACTGAATTTAACCGGATATAGAAACTCACCGTTGCGGTTTCACATCTCGCTTTCACAAACACCCTGGCCTTTCTATTCCCAGAGAAGCCATTATGACACGTTTCGTGTTTATATCTTGTCCCTGAATTATGCGGCTACTATTTTATCTTTGCGTGTTATGAGACTCAGTTTCTTTGTTCTCTTGTTTCTGCTTTTTCTGCAGAGAAAGTGAAAGCCCTAATTCTCCCTCTACCAAAGTCAATGAAGCAGATCTTCCGACTCCTCTTTTCCGGTCATTGACTTGTGCCCCAAGGAACGTTTCAAGATCCTAAGTTAAAAAAAGACATTTAAGTTATACATAATTACCTGTTAACTACCACCACTACATATGTAATTAACGCGTATGAAAAGACAAATTTCTCTCACCATCTTGGTGGTTTGATCGATAACCGATAATTTCATCTCGAGCTGACGATAATCTTGAAGGGTTTGCTCTACAAGCTTCCTCAACCTCGTATTCTCTTCTTTCACATGTTCCATCTCGATATGTATCTGTAAGAGATAATCTCCATCTATGTGTAATGGCCCTGGCCCAGCCCAATTTAAAATTTTTCTAAAAAGAAGGAGAAAACCCAGTCAAAAGCCCAAAAGCCCATTCTCTTTTCCCAAAAACCCTAGCCTCCTCCTTATAAATATGTGCCTTCTCTCTTGGAAAATCATAAAGAAGAATCCTCCGGCGAAGCCCTGTCCCTCCGGCGAGTCACCAGCCGTCGGAGTCATCTCCGGTGAGCCACCATCGTCTAATCTTCCCTTCTCTTCCACCGATCTCTCTTCGTTCTTCTCCCGGGTTATGTGAATCTCCATCCTCCATTGATTCTCCTCCTTTTCTTCTTTCACTTTCCTAGATCTGATCCTATGTGGTGTTAGATCTGAGATCCAATATCGTTTCTTAGATCTAACACTTTTCCGAACGCAGATTTGAGATTGATGCAGTTCTGGCCGTAAGATTGATTCGCGTTTTCCCGTCGAACCGTAAGGAATCACAGAACGCACAATATGTCGTTGGAAAGCCCTCGATCTCAGATTTCCAGAAAGATCTGATGTTCGTTCGGGCTAATGGAGCTTCTAAATTACCGTTTTGCCCTCTTCTTTGGCTAAGGTGAGGACCGACTGTGATCTCCCTTGCTTCATTCAATTCCGGATGATAGTCCTCTGTTAATATTGTCTTTCCTAGGTAGGATACAGTAGTAAGACGTCTGATGTGATTGATGGTGGAACATAGAACTGCTAGGTTATCGCTTAAACCGAAAACATTGCTTGTGCGTGATGGATATGGTTGATTAGAATTGTGGTAGGTCCCCTGAAAGGGTGTTTCATGGCAGGGAGCGTATAACGAGTTTTGGTACGCGTCCTTTAAATCGTCGGAAGGGAGGTTTTGGCGAGCCTCCCCGGGAATAAAGGCCGTGTGGGCCGAAGAGTTATGCCGGGTGAGCCGGTTGTGTGGGCCTTCGGGCTGGGAGGTGTTCATGAGTGTGAAAGCACGAGTGAGCGTTAGTATTGCGTGGTGAAGCCTTCGGGCCTGTTTTCAAGGTGATATTAGCTTAGGACTTGTGATTCGTAATTGTGTGGCATAAGCCGGGATTGCGGGTTCCTTAAATCCGCTCTCACTGGGTAATTGTGTTTGAAACAATTACTCAAGCCTCTTTCCTTTCCATGTCCCCGTTTTCTTGCAGGTCCGGTTGCGTGATTGATCGATCACGTGACATCGTTGGTGTATTTGAATACGAAGGAGGCACCTGGGACCTGGAACCAGTTGGGATGGCGTCCTGGTTGGACCGAATCCGGTTCAACGGGTGCCTTAATACCGCGTCTCCGGTTCGCCGGGAGACGGGTGTTACAAATTTGGTATCAGAGCCTATGTTAAGATCTCACAGTCCCGTCCTGGGAGATCAGCTCTTGTGTTTTCCAAAACCTTGTTTTCAAAAGCGTTTGCGAAATTTCCATAAAACGGTTACTTTGCGAAAGCCTTTTCAAACACCAATATATCACTGATTATCTCCTGTTGCGACCTCCCTCACTATCGTCTTATGCAGGATGTTTTCTGACTCTAGTTCATATTCTAGGTACGAGTACGCTCTTAGCCCCGTCAGCAGCAGGATGACATAGATCAGGAATGGCTGGATCGACATCGGGCTGCTCGTGAGGAGATGCATGAGAAGTCTAGCCGACAGTGGGCTGCACAAATGCAAGATCAGGAGCGACAGCAGCGAGAGGCGCAGTGCCACCAGGATCACCATTTCAGATTCATAGCCGGATTCTGACCTAGAAGAGTATCCGAGTGACCCAGAAGAGTACCCGAGTGATGCAGACCAGGTGTATCGAGGCGACATGGATCTTGAGTACCGGAACCCAGGGTCACCGAGTGGGTAAAGTTAGGGGATTGGGGCTTGATAGGAGTAGGGCATAGCTAGTGTTTTAGTTGTTGGGTTTTCTTTTTCTTTTTCGTTTTGAGTTCTTCCGCGGTTCTCGCGTAACATCTCGTGCTTTTCCCGTTCGGACTTTCCGTGGCACAAGTCTCTACACCCTGAGCAGAACGGTCCCTTGAGTTCAGAAGTGATCGGGTAACCGCGCACCTCAAAATTCGAGACGAATTCTTTTCAAGGGGGGGGGGGAATTTGTAATGGCCCTAGCCCAGCCCAATTTAAAATTTTCCAAAAAGAAAGAGAAAGCTCAGTCCAAAGCCCAAAAGCCCATTCTCTTTTCCCAAAAACCCTAGCCTCCTCCTTATAAATATGTGCCTCCTCTCTTGGAAAAGCATAAAGAAGAAGCCTCCGGCGAAGCCCTGTCCCTCCGGCGAGCCACCAGCCGTCGCAGTCATCTCCGGTGAGCCACCATCATCTGATCTTCCCTTCTCTTCCACTGATCTCTCTTTGTTCTTCCCTCGGGTTAAGTGAATCTCCATCCTCCATTTATTAACTGGGGTCAATAATAAGATCGGTTAGAAATCACTTTCCTAGATAATTAAAATCCTACTGTGGTGGCAGATCTGAGATCCAATCTACGTTTCTTACATGCCTCCGCCCATGGCCCCGTCAGCAGCAGGATGACATAGATCAGGAATGGCTAGATCGACATCGGGCTGCTCGTGAGGAGATGCATGAGAAGTCTAGCCGACAGTGGGCTGCACAAATGCAAGATCAGGAGTGACAGCAGCGAGAGGCGCATTGCCACCAGGATCACCATTTCAGATTCATTGTCGGATTCTGACCTAGAAGAGTATCCGAGTGACCCAGAAGAGTACCCGAGTGATGCAGACCAGGTGTATCGAGGCGACATGGATCTTGAGTTCCGGAACCCAGGGTCACCGAGTGGGTAAAGTTAGGGGATTGGGGCTTGATAGGAGTAGGGCATAGCTAGTGTTTTAGTTGTTGGGTTTTTCTTTTTCTTTTTCGTTTTGAGTTCTTCCGCGGTTCTCGCGTAACATCTCGTGCTTTTCCCGTTCGGACTTTCCGTGGCACAAGTCTCTACACCCTGAGCAGAACGGTCCCTTGAGTTCAGAAGTGATCGGGTAACCGCGCACCTCAAAATTCGGGACGAATTCTTTTCACGGGGGGGGGGAGAATTTGTAATGGCCCTATCCCAGCCCAATTTAAAATTTTCCAAAAAGAAGGAGAAAGCTCAGTCCAAAGCCCAAAAGCCCATTCTCTTTTCCCAAAAACTTTAGCCTCCTCCTTATAAATATGTGCATCCTCTCTTGGAAAAGCATAAAGAAGAAGCCTCGGCGAAGCCCTGTCCCTCCGGTGAGCCACCAGCCGTCGCAGTCATCTCCGGTGAGCCACCATCATCTGATCTTCCCTTCTCTTCCACCGATCTCTCTTCGTTCTTCTCTCGGGTTAAGTGAATCTCCATCCTCCATTTATTCTCCTCCTTTTCTTCTCACTTTCCTAGATCTGATCCTCTGTGGTGTTAGATCTGAGATCCAATCTCGTTTCTTAGATCTAACACTTTTCCGAACGCAGATCTGAGATTGATGCAGTTCTGGCTGTTAGATTGATTCGCGTTTTCCCGTCAAACCTATGGAATCACGGAACGCACAATATGTCGTTGGAAAGCTCTAGATCTCAGCTTTCCAGAAAGATCTGATATCCGTTCGGGCTAATGGAGCTTCTAAATTACCATTTTGCCATCTTCTTTGGCTAAGGTGAGGACCGATTGTGATCTCCCTTGCTTCATTCAATTCCGGACGATAGTCCTCTGTTAATATTGTCTTTCCTAGGTAGTATAGAGTAGTAAGACGTCCGATGTGATTGATTGTGGAACATAGAACTGCTAGGTTATCGCTTAAACCAAAAACGTTGCTTGTGCGTGATGGATATGGTTGATTAGAATTGTGGTAGGTCCCCCGAAAGGGTGTTTCGTGGCAGGGGGCGTATAACGAGTTTTGGTACGCGTCCTTTAAATCGTCGGAAGGGAGGTTTTGGCGAGCATCCCCGAGAATAAAGGCCGTGTGGGCCGAAGAGTTATGCCGGGTGAGCCGGTTGTGTGGGCCTTTGGGCTGGGAGGCGTTCATGAGTGTGAAAGCACGAATGGGCGTTAGTATTGCGTGGTGAAGCCTTCGGGCCTGTTTGCAAGGTGATATTAGCTAAGGAATTGTGAGTCGTAATTGTGTGGTGTAAGCCGGGATCGCGGGTTCCTTAAATCCGCCCTCACTGGATAATTGTGTTTGAAACAATTACTCAGGCCTCTTTCTTTTCCCTGTCTCTGTTTTCTTGCAGGTCCGGATGCAGAATTGATCGATCACGTGACATCGTTGGTGTATTTTAATACGAAAGAGGCGCCTGGAATCTGGAACCAGTTGGGATGACGTCTCGGTTGGACCCAATCCGGTTCAACGGATGCCTTAATGCCGCTTCTCCGGTTCGCCGGGAAACGGGTGTTACACTATGGGTGTTAACATATTTTCACACAAAATGTTCTAATGTATATTTACTATTTAGACCTATCATAAGTACCTCTTCACGTTCGTTTTCTTCTTTTCGAGTTCTTGAACTTAAACAAGAATCCTCAATTTCCTCTTCTTTCACCATTTGTTCATCTTTATCTTCACTAGCATCATCATCATCACCATCATCATCTTCCCTCTCACAGCTGTGGTTTGACCTTTCGTCATCTTTCTCTTTCTCGAGCTTGAGAGAAAGATCCATGCCCTTTAATGGAGATGATTGATGAAAATCAAACCTCTGTATATGTTTGTCAACCTTAGAGTAATAGAGTTTGAAGTGCTGAAGTCTAATTCCATTTTTCTGATCAGAATTTCGTTTACTATTTGTATTATTCACTCTCGTACGCATCTAAAGCTAGCTTTGACTTTCCTTAAATAATCTAGTTTATCGTTAAGATAAAAATTAAAAACAAATCCTTATTAATTAATAAAGCGCTTATTTGTCCTTTAAAATAATTGAACTGGAGTTACCATGGAATCATGGATAAAATTCGATGGAGATTCTCTAACAATTCAAAATCATTTTTATATTACAAATATTAATATGGGCATTAGGGTCCAGGAATTTTCCCGTCACGTGTATTATGGTACCATGTCAAATACAGAAGACCAAAAAAAAAGACAATCGATGTGTGTATATTTTCTCAACTTGTCATTGATGTGTTTATAACTAGATGCATAGTTCGGTAGTATTTTTTCCCCCTCAATACAACACCAGAGGCCTCAAACCAAAGCATCCAAAAGTATGTAATGAGTTATATAATGCAGTATAAATCTTGAATTTTCCTCTCGAAGGTTTTTTTTTCTGAAATATTCAACTTTTTTTTAGGATTAAAATGCTAAAATTTATTACAATTTTTAGTTTTTTTTTTTACAGCATTACATAAATAATAAAAAAGACGGAATTAATAAAAAAGAACTAAAAAGCCACCACTCGAATACGGAGCAACAAAGTGGAACGGATCGGCCCGAGCGAAGAACTTTGACACCGAGTAAATTCTGGACGAAAGCGCAGCAATCAAACGAGAACCGTCGACCACCCCCCTTTTGCCATAGCTCCAAGGAATTAGAGTTCTCATCATAGTTGCCACGAGCATCCTCCTAAAGAACTAACGGGAAACCTCGATAAGAACACCTACAACTTCTTTGAGAACTAACGAGATCTCCGGGGCCTATGACGGACTAATCTGCCACTGTCAACAAGGGAGCCCAAGCGGGCCGTCGAAGTGTCAACTCCAATTACCATCCCCGAGTTAACAGATCTCTCATGAACCAGCCCCCACATAAACAACATTAGCCGCCATAAAAACCCCGGCGCCTCTACATCTCAGGTCCATAACCGACCCTATCAACACCACCGGTTTGAACCGGAGGTAACCCGAGCACAAACCACTAACCACAACGCTAGTCCCGCATCTAGAGTGACCAAAAACACCAGCATCAGAGACCCATGCCATGCCGATAGAAAAACAACACCGGAGCTACACCGCCGGAGAATGGAGAGCGCCGCCGAGCCACCTGCCTTACCACCGCCGGGAAACACCACCCGTGGAACGTCGCATTCGGAAGAGCGCGAGCCACCTCGATGTGGCTAGCCATGAGACAGGAGCCGCCACCGACATCCATTGACGGACAAGGACCCGTCCTTAAGGTTCAACAGCCACCGCCAAGAAGAAAGATGACAATTCCGTCTTCACCTCCTCACCTCCTCAAACGAAAATCTCTGGGAGACAAACCAAGCAGAGAGAGGCATAACCAATGAAGAAGAGAGAGGAGGAACTCCGCCTCTCCACCTCTCCTCTACATCCAACACCAAACACGCCATGCCGGAGTTGAAGTCGCGCTGTGGGATCCACCAGGAGAGGAAAAACGCCGACCGTGAACGAAGCCAACAGATCTCAGAGGAGCACGAGGCAGAAGAGAAGAGATGCCGACGACATAGCACGCGACGCCTCCGCTCCACCGCAGCTACCGGGACGCCGCGGAAGACGCACCACCTGCGCAGGAGGACACCACCGAGAGCTGCTCCGCCGTAGCCACCGAAGCCGACAGATCCCAAATCAAAACACCGCAACAACATACAAAGAGAGATAAAGGAAGAAAGAGTCTGGCGCTGGTGCTGAGAGAGCCACCGGCACCGGAAAACGAGCTAAATCTAAGGAAGAAAGGGTTGGCGGCGGAACAATGATGAGAAAGTTTAGTTGATACATGTAATCATATCAACCTGAAATATTCAACTTCAACATATATATTTTCTTAGTCAAATTTGTTTGGTGTAACGGAATTGTATCCGCGCGCAGCTTTCTCATACATGTATATTATAAATGTCCCTCTTGTAAATATTTAGATTATGAATGTCGCTCTTGTAAATATTAAACCATGTATTGTCTTAATCTTGGTGTGCATTAGAGCGTTGTATACTGTAACATCCTAGTTTGTGGTATATACGAATATATTTTAAAAATAAAATAAATGGCTATGTGTGTTACCAGAATATAATTATTTTTTCAGTCATTTTTCAGAGAAAACTCTCTAGTTAAATATGTTTGAGTTGAAATAGTTGAACAATGAGTGATCTATCATAAAGTGATTCACGATAAGGTGCGAGTCAAAATAAAACATGGGAAAATATTGTATTTGTAGAGACAATAAACAAATTTCCCAAAATAACAATCCCATGGTTAAGACGAAGATAAACCCATATATGAAATGAACATGCGTGGGCCCCAAAAACAGTGATGATCCGAACGTTACAAAAATAGTCAACTAGAAGACTTTCAGTTTTTATTTTTTTTATTATTTTTATTATCTTATCTCACATTCATTTTATGTTTTTTCTTAATACCAAAATGTATGTTTTGGTCTATAATGTTGGACTATAAATTGGAACAAGTGTTGCAATTTAAATCAAATGATTATTTGAAGATTTAAGATCAGACAAATTGAATAGTCAACACACATTTTGCAATTTAAATCAAATGACTATCGAAGATTTACTATATAACTTTTTCATCTCAAAACTAATTGATAATAAGTAAATCATCTATACCTCTTACATAAAATGTAATATCAGAATACCAATAAACTTTATCTACTTGAATTAAGATATCAACGTAACAATATGATGCTCATGTATTTTATAAGCCGTAAGTCAACCAGTTATGCATGTGTCAAAAATATATGCATGTTTTTTTTTTTAATTAATGCATGTGTGATGTGTTTTACTTATCTTACCGGAGAAGAAGTTTCCTGTCAAATAAGATATATATCATGTGGTTAAACTATACCGTCAAAGAAATGAAAATTTTGGCAGAGGAAGCGTGGAACATGAGAGCAAGCGGCGCCGCAGCCATATCTTCCGTTGGAATTTTATAATTCACAAAGCAAGAAATTAAAAAAGGAAAAGACGGATTTCTGATCTAATTTCATTATTAGGCTTTTGAACAGTAATTTTTTTTTTTAAGCGATTTTCAACCATGTTTTCTTTTGTCTCTTTGGTGGTTTTTTTCACCAGGGAAGGTTCCCCATCGACACATCCCAGCTCTTCAGTCGTGGATATGGTTGAGCTCTAACCCAGAAGAGCGGTGGTGCTCTCTCTCTCTCTTGACCTTCCAGCAGTGGCTGTACGGTGTCTTCCCGAAGGCGAAACCAGATCTGTGGGGACCGGATTTGGCGATGGTGTCCTTCCTTAATCGTCTTCGGTGGTCACTCTTTCGGGACGCTCCGATGTCAGCGGTGTTCAGGCTGCTTTCGCCGGGGGGCTTGTAGGGTTGTATATTTGTGGTGGGCTCCTCCTCTCCTTTTCTACTGCATAGACGACAACCAGGTTAGGTTTTTGGCGGTTCGCAGTGGGGATCATGAAACGACTATGGTTTGTGTAATACCCTGTTTCACAAATTGGGTCATCGGTCAAATGTTTCTCTTTTTGAGTAAAGAAACATTTAGAAGACAAGGAATAGTGAAATCGGATTAAAACGAATTTTTGGCCTATCGAGAAGGGAAATCGATATAAACGACAGAACTTGTAAAATATTGCGGGAGCTATAAATGTCCGTTTGAAATGATTCAAATTGATAAATGGATCTAAACTCATATAGTATTTGGAAATGTGGTTTGGAGGATTTATGACAGAAGCTACGAGGTTTTTAAAAATTAAGAACGGAAATTAGCTAATCGGATCAATCGGGAAAATCCGAGATTCTAGAAGATTGAAGTGTACATTGAATTATCATAATGCATCCCATGCAGACAAGTGTCCACTCTCCTTCCCTCTTAGATGGCGCCACCTCCTTTTGGTTGGGTGCAAAGAATGTTCTTTGTGCATGCATTTGTTGCATGATTTCCATCCCATCAAAAATGTCTTTTCCATTCAATTAACCTTACCAAAAAAACTCAAAGAAACACTCCCTAGCCTCTCTCATCCCTCTCTCTCGATCTCCCATATCTCTCTCTCCATATTCATCCCCAAGTGTATGAATATTCAAGTATTCTTCAAGATGTTCTTGAAGTTCATCAAAACTTGAGGAGCAAGTAACCCAAATAACCTCTTAATCAAGACTAATCTCCACAAACCTTTTACACCATTGAACTCAACTCATCCTCCTCTCCATTCGCCGCCAGTCAGCTATCCTCACCACCGCCGGAGTCGTCGAAAAAACGCCGGAAAAGTGATCCTCGGCGAGCCACCGCCGTGTTCCTCTCTCTCTCTCCAGCCGGTTTCTTAGTCTCTCCTCCTCTCTTCAGATAGCTCTATCCTTCAGTGGTCCCCTCAGTCTCCGGAGAAGCTCTTTCCTCGTCGGTCAATGCGGAACCGTCACGGTCAACGCCGGAGTAGCCGCCGTAAGCCTCCTCCGCCTCTCTTCTCAGCCGGTCCTATTGTGGTTGGGTTAAGCCGGTTTAGTGATTGATTTGGATCCGGTTAAGCTTTGGGTTGGTTGGATTAAATCGGGTCAACATTTAGTCAACCGGTTTAGTCGGTCAACGGTCCAATTTGGTGGTCAACAGTTTGTTTAATTCGGTTTAGTGAAACCGGTTCAATTGGAGTTGGTTCAGCCTTGGTTCAATATTTGGTCAACCGGTTTAGGAGTGATCAACGGTTAGCTCGGTGAGTGCTCGGTCAACCCATGGTCAACACCGGTCAATGTGTGGTCAAGACCGCTTTCTGATCGGTTTAGCTCGGTTCTTGTTCGAGTTTGCATAGATTCAGTCCGTGACTCGGTTCTTGGTGTTCAGGAATGTTTGGATTTAGCTTTGGTTTGATTCGGGAGTTCACATTATGTCACATCCGTCCATCCGTCACACTACCACTGTGAGTCGGTTATTGCATTCGTAGTTAAGTCATTTAGACCGGGAAATCCTTAAACCATATTTTAGGAATGCATCCCGTTGAATGAATCGATTGATTGGTTAATTAATATTGGTTTGATAAGTAACTTGGCTAGGTTCAATGAAATGCATGCTAGATAGATAGTCTTTGACTGCTCGTTACTTCGTTAACTGCATGTTGATTGATGCATGCATTCATATTAGATTGGCATGTTTACGACATATATGCATGTATATGATATTAAGAACCATATTAAATGAATCTATATAAGAGAATTAAGACGGAATTAAAATACGGTAAAAGACTTAACAAACCTGATAGAATATAATAACGGGGTTGGGTTAGTATTATTACACGAGTTAATGGGGTAATTGAATTAAAGCTAAATAACAATGAGATGTCGGAGGATTAGTATGTTTACTAATCCTAAACCGACATATCGAGGAGTTTATTAAAAGAAATTTAGGAAAGATAATTTAAAAGGTTAAGTAAGTGAGCGTCTACGGGGTTAGCAATCCGCTAATCCCAAGGTAGGGGACTAAGTGAATGGGAAGTTAATAATAAACTTAAAGGCTTCCTTAATTGATTGATTGCATATTGTGGGTTTGATGATGTGTGTTTGTGTGCATGCCTGTTATTTAGAGTACTCTGGTGTTGGGACGGGTAGTTTATTGTGAGGCTGGTGGTGGTGGTTGTATTAGGCTTGCGGGATATTAAATGTGGTGTTTATTATTATTTCTTTTTGACCTTGATGGTCTTGTGTTTTGTGTTAAAGTCCGAGTGAGTCTGTGTGTTTATTTTATTGCACTAGGACTCTAGGGTGCGTTACTTTTCACCCGATTGGATCCTTAGGTAGTTGTCTGACCGGTTCACATGGTGAATTTTTTTATGGTGTGAACCTACTGAGTGACACCAGTAGTGTGTGGTCCGGAGAATACGAGGTCATGTCGCAGGACCGGACCATATGGAAACTTAAGCTAACGTGGGGTAGCCCGAGTCGCTTTGTATCGATGGACTGAGAACAGTGTCCTAGGTCGTAGGACTTCGTGTTTACGTCTAGGAGTCATGGGTAGTTTTAGTTACCATGTCGGTAGCTAAGTATTCCCGTGGAAGTTACCGAGTTTCTCATAGTGGGCCCAATGGTGTTAAGGTTGGTTTTCACGATAGATAGATCGAGTCTATTATTTCTGATTGTTTGTAATTAGTTCAAATAGGCAAAATTGTTTGTAAAATACTCAATTACTTAGAAATGAGATCGCTTCCCTGATATTTGGTTTATTCCGAACCGACACAACTCGTGGAAGCAATACAAGTTGAAAATCTTTGTATTGTGGAAGCGAGGTAAATGGGGTCAAGGACGGTCTAGTGCGAGCCATCGTTTCAAACCGGACTGTCTCTAGCTTCCTATTGTGATGAACTTTTCTCATTTGACTTGCTCGGGTTCGATCGGTCATGTTCTTGTTTGATTGTTGACCGGTCAGCGGACAACGAGAAAAGGGCCTTACAGTTTGAGAGTCTCAGGTAGCTCTTGGTTTTTCCGATTAGGCACCGCCTCTCGGCGTAGGAACCTTCAATAGCGGCGGTGAGTAGGCGTTTGCGATCCTTTCCTTCCAAGGCTTAATCTTTTATGCCCTGTATTTTTCGGCGGTTTCTCCTTCTTTCTTCTCCTGGCTCATCCTTGCTTACAGCGGTTCTGAGTCTGTTTGGCGTTTTTCTCACGGTGGCGGTGTGTCTCAGTCGGTGTAGGGTTCACAGTTCAACTTTGGAGTTTTTCTAGGCGGCGGGGAATGTGATGTCCTAGGGTTTCCACTAATTTTTGTGCCTTTTGGGTTAGATTTTTTTGTGTGTATTTGGGCCCAATTCGGGATGTGGTGGGATGAGTCTGTTTTATTTTGTTTTTATCTTTTTGTTTTTTAAATTTCTGCAGTTTGTAACAAAAAGAACAAAACATATTAATATGAAAATCTTTAAAAATAAATAAATTAAAAAGTCAAATGCAATTACTTCTGTATGCATTTATGCTTTCTTTTCGTTTTACGGGATCAAATAGTGACCACAGTTTTAGTTGTACGGGGAAAACGGTTTAAAAGGTCGGTTTAACTATGGTACATGCAGATTGCAAGACAAGTGCGATTTTTACATAATAAGCGATACAAAATACATATTGATTGTTGAAAAATATTTGCGAGACAAATAAGATTTTTAGAATTTTTTTTGATTAGTTTTGGTTTATTTCGGATAAAATCGAATTTGGTTAATTTTGAAAAAAAAAAATCGGTTATTTCAGGTCAATTCGGGTCGGTAATTTTCTATTTTTTAAAAAAAAAATGATTACACCAGATGCTTATATTAAAAATTTTGATAAAAATTAGATTTGTGTTGGTGTAAATCGATATGCATTGGTTTAATTATTTATTTTTTTAGAAAACCAAACTAACCGATTACCGAACCAATAACCGATTATTTTTAAATCTATGAAATCAAATTGAATTTATAAATAAACAAACCAAAAAACCAAAAATTTTAATTTCATTTGGGTTAGTTCAAGAGTTTCGGTTCGGTTTTAAAAATGAGTAAATTTTTCACTAAAATATTAAATGGTCTATGTTATAAAATATATCTATATTTATTGCTTTCGATTAAATTCAGATAATTCAGTTGGTTTAATTTTGATATTTGTAAAAAGCGATCTAATTTTGATACAAAGAAATCTAATTTTAGTATAATCTATTTAAAAAATATTCTAAACAGTCGGTTTGATCTTAACCGAAATTCTCGAGCAACCGAAAAATTATTGTGTAGATTGGTTTTGTTGATTAAACAAAAACCAAACTGAAAACAGTGAATTGAATATATTTTTTTTTTGAATACCAGGAAGTTCGGGCCCGTGGGCCCGTACGTCCCCCCAGGACGGGACCCAAACCGGGTTAAATTGACTCTTCTTTTTTTTTTTTTTAATCCAAAAAAGAACTCTTTACTCATCTTTTTTTTTTTTGACAACAGAGTGAATAAAAGAACCTATTAAACTAATTCCATGATGGAGGCTCCGGTCCAACATGAAAGCTCCATGACTGTCTGAGACGGGCACTTTTTGCTAATCCATCCGCCGTCATATTTTTTGCTCTCGGTATGTGCTTGATCTTGAAGGTTGGGAAGAATCCCCTCCTTTGATCAAATTCTTCAATGTGTCCTTTGAAGGCAGGCCATTCGTCTGGTTCCGACACAATCTTAACCAGGTCTGAACAGTCTGTAGCAAATGTGGTATGAGGGTGCTGTAAGATCTTCATCCATTTCATAGCCCATATTAGTGCTTCGAATTCGGCATGAAGTGGTGTCCGACATTGTCTGACGTTTCTTGCTCCCACCATAATATCATTTGTACCTTCATAAGAACTATACCATCCTTGTCCTGTGGACATTCCTCCTTCTTTCCACGAGGCATCCACAAAGCACCAATGCCCCGAGATTACCATTTCATTACCCCCTATCCTTATTTCTGTAGGTCCTATTACTGAATCCTTTAATGTACCGCTTTGAGCTTCTTCCCATAGGTTCGATTCCACTTCTGCCATTCTGACTGTATCCAGCGGACTCCTATCAATCTGAGTATATACCATATCATTTCTGCTTTTCCAAATGTACCATAAAATCCATGGGTAACCTTCATTATGTTGATCGTTTGGTATCCTCCAGAAGAGATAATCCATATTTGTAAATAACGACTCCGAGGGAAATATTGTCGGATTGGTTGGTACTCGAGATAGTGCCCATACTTGTCTGGCCGGTGGGCATTGAAAGAGTACATGATTGATTGTCTCTTCCATACCACAACGAACACACCGCGTGTCACACTTAATACCTCTTGTTTGCAGATTACATGTTACCGATAGGCATCCTGTAAGAGCTTGCCATATAAAGTGTCTTAATTTGGGTGGACACTTTATCTTCCACGAATAAGCTTGCAATGGTTTAACATCCGGTCCCCACTCCGGCATGCGTTCACCAAGATCTGGTATATCTCTCTCCGTATTATAGCCTGACTTAACCGTATATTTACCAGTCGTTGTATAATGCCATCCTATCGCATCTGACCGATTAAATCGACTAAAAGGGATACTTTCAATCAACATTGCGTCCTCAGTATCAATCACTCGCTCTATCACCTCTTTATTCCAAATTTGTTTTTGATGATCAATTAGCTGATCGACCGTGATTAAATCACTTGAAGTGTTTGGTTTTAGTGTTGCTGGTCTCGGGCGTTGGGCTGGTATCCAAGGATCATTCCATATCGAAATGGATGCTCCCGTTCCTACCCTTTTGATTAGTCCTTTGTTAACCAGAGATCTAGCTGAAGTAATACTCTTCCATCCAAACGATGGTGAGTATGATCTTATCGGATCTAGAGGATCCGTATTCCGAAAGTATCTTCCTTTGAAAACTTTTGAGAAAAGAGCTTCTGGCTTTTCCATGAGTCTCCATAATTGTTTCGCCAAAAATGCAGTATTTATATCTCTGAAAGCCCGAAAACCAATACCTCCTTTTTTCTTATCCTTACATAACTTATCCCACGCCAACCAGTGCATGCCTGAGTTTGTGCCTCCTGAACTCCACCAGAAACGTGAAACTACACTAGTTAACTTTGATGTCACTGATTTTGGTAATCTGAAACATGACATCACATGATTAGGCATGGCCGTTGCAACTGCTTTAATCATAACTTCCTTGCCCCCCCTGGATAATAACTTAGTTGTCCACCCATTTACTCTTCCAGATAATCTATCATGTAGATAACCAAAAATCTGAGTTTTCGACCCACTCAAGCACTCTGGTATTCCTAGATACATCCCCATGCCTCCCACCGTGCTAATTCCCATTATCTGTTTCATCTCCTCCTTAACTGGATCGGCGACTTTGTGACCAAACTGGATAGACGATTTTGTGAAATTAATTTGTTGGCCTGACACCCTTCCATAATTTTGTAGTATCCTTAAAATCGTCTCGCATTCCTCCCTCGTTGTTTTGCAGAAGAAAAGGCTATCATCAGCAAATAAAAGATGGGATATCGCTGGACATTGTCTAGCCACCTTTATCCCTGTTAACTGTTTTTCCTTTTCCGCCCTCTTAATGTTTGATATCAATGCTTCCGTGCACAAAATAAACAAATATGGTGATAAAGGATCCCCCTGTCTGAGTCCTCTCGCTGGGGTTATGGAACCTTGTGGTTGTCCATTAATCAGAACCTTGTATGTAACCGTAGATATACATTTCATTATCCTATCCACCCATGTTGTCGCAAAACCCATCTTTCCTAAAAGGTTCTCAATGAATGACCATTCAATCCGGTCATACGCTTTACTCATGTCCGTTTTTATTGCCATGAATTTTCCTTGGCATGATTTATTTGTCCTTAATCCATGAAACATCTCTTGCGCAATTAGAATATTATCCGAGATCAATCTTCCTGCCACAAATGCTGACTGTGTCTCCGAAATCAAACTTGGCAATAATCCCTTCAATCGTTGGCAAAGCACTTTGGAAATGATCTTATACCCCACATTACATAGACTTATTGGTCTCATTTCCGTCATCCTTGTTGGCCTTTCTGTTTTGGGTATTAAACAAATGTTTGTAGTATTTATCCTCGGGTCTAGAATCCCGTCTTGTATGAACATATTAACCCATTGCGTGATTTCTTTCCTCACAATTGGCCATGATTGTTGAAAAAATAATGCTGTCATCCCATCCGGCCCCGGTGCTTTCTCTGGATGCATCATAAACAATGCTCTTCTTACTTCCTCCTCCGTAGCCATGGACATTAGTTTCTCATTCATTGTCGAATTAATTGATACCGGGATCTCCTGTAGAAACTCCTCAAAGTCCTCCGGATTTGTAGTCGTAAATAGTTCCTCAAAATAATCCACAGCTACTTGTTCTATATCTTCCTCTTTTGTAACCCAATCCCCACTAGAATTGTGTAGCCCCACTATTCTGTTACGCGCTCTTCTTTGCTTGGTTAGTGCAAAGAAGAATTTTGTATAACGATCTCCATCGGTATGCCAAAGATTTCGACTCTTTTGTTGCCAGAAAAATTCCTCATCTCTATAAGCTTCTTTAAGTTTTCCAGTAATATCCATAACCTCTGCCTGTGTCCGTGAGTCATCTTTCTGGACCTCCTCGAGAGCTTTCTGTAGTTCCGTAATTTTATCTTTACAATATGGCAGATTGTGTTTCCTCCACTTCGACAATTCATGTCTGCAGCTGCTTATCCTAGCCACCAAATCCACACCTGGACCCATTTCGGGTAGATCCCAACCCGCCTTTATTGTTTCTAGTAGGCCCTCTTTCCCCACCCACCGTTTGTCAAATCTGAATTGTCCACGTCTTTTTTGAACTTTCTCTTCTATGCTTGCCAAGATTGGTCGGTGATCCGAACCTATCATACCCAGGTATTCCACATAAGAACAAGGGTATAGCATGTGCCAATCCTCGTTTGCTAATGCTCTATCCAGTTTACACCTCACAAGTTGCTTTCCTCTCCTCCCTCTCCAAGAGAGTGAGTCTCCAATTGATGGAAATTCGATAAAACCACAATCTCTGATCATGTTATTAAATGAAACGAATGTCGATGGCTGTCGCACCGCACCTCCCTGTTTTTCATGATTTCCTGTTATCTCATTTAGGTCTCCTATAATAAACCATGGTTTCGTCCTTGATACTCCAATTCTAGTTAGTCGTTCCCATACTTGATCCCGTCTCTCTTGTACCGGCTCTCCATAAACAAATGAAATACAGACCTGTTTCCCTTGTATATCCGCCTCAACATCAATAATTCTATTACTAGAGTAAATGATGTTTATATTGAAGTCATTATTATAATATAGCGCTAGACCTCCACTCGCACCCCTTGGTTCTACCGTGAAAACTTTATCATATCCAAAATGTCCCATGAATTTTTGTGTGAATCCAAAATCCTGTTTGGTCTCTGAAAGGAATAAACAGTCTGGTCTGTGCTTATGCCAAATCTCTCGCAAATAACTTATGGTCCATTTGCTCCCCATTCCTTGACAATTCCAACTCAAAAATCTCATAATATTATGATCAAGAAATTCAAAACCTGATAGGATTTTGAGATAAAGGCCCAAAAATCCAATATTGTCATTATAAATAAAGTTACTATACCATAATCATTAAGCCCGTAAAGTCTTCCCCCAACAGATTCCATATATTCGACTGCCCTTGTTCTATCCACATTAGTGTTAATGTTATAGTCATATTTTCCCTTGCCATGTTGCACTGAAATAATAACAGAGCAACTAGCCAATTCTTGCCCCTTAACATTC
This sequence comes from Orychophragmus violaceus, assembly GCA_030180135.1. NCBI lineage: Eukaryota > Viridiplantae > Streptophyta > Magnoliopsida > Brassicales > Brassicaceae > Orychophragmus > Orychophragmus violaceus. The sequence continues at coordinate 80,891,821 of CM058232.1, read as the reverse complement.
TCGCCATCCGAATCCTCTTGATGCTGATTTATACACCAATGTAATCTCCAATACAAACCTCGTCGAACGAATGAATGATAGACAATTCCATACCGTATTTGATGCAGATTTATGCACATATTCTTTATATTCCATAAAACCACTCGACCATAACCTCTTACCTTCCATCTTGATAATGCTTTGGCCCTGTTTTCTTGTTCTACCCACCTCAAATTGTAGGCCAATGAACACCTAATATGCATCCTGTCAAGTTGTTTATGGTATCTCCTTGGGATACTCTGGCCAACATAATGCCGTATATAGAGTTCCATCTTAACCACCACCAGTCGGTAACACCTTACCTTGAGCCTCTTCAAGTTACTATCTCCCCTCCAATTTTCATAGCACCTAACTGTCTTCCCCATACTATTCTCACCAGACATAGTGTGATAACACTTCAAACTTAATTTATAAAACTGCAGACAGGATTCATTTATGTATGTTGTTCCATAATTCCTCTCCTGGCTATTTATTGTAGCCTTGAAAACCATATAACCAAAACACCATTCCAAAATCTTAACCTGAAATCTTCTTGACCAACTGGTTCCCTGTTGCAAAGACACAAAGGACACAGAAGCACCCATAGGAAAGAAACAGGGCCTTACCTGCCTTCTGAAAGCAGACGTCTTGGACATATTACCATACCTCCCTCCCTTATAAGCTAAAGAACCCATCACATATATACACCATTCCAACTGTAACCTGAGACTTCTATTAACCAGATGCTGCTGAAATACATAGCTATCTAACCAATAAGGATAGCCAGACCACCTAAAGCATAAATCATCCCCATACCTCTCACTTGAGCTTTTAATCCCTAAATCACCCCCATTCAGAAGATAAAATTGGTACCTTTGACCATATGTCCAGTCCCGGTTCAAAATTGAAAGCATCCACCAATATATACTTGTTAGCCTCCATGAGTCCCACCAAATTGTCTGGACCATATAGATAAGGCTCAATAATAATATGTGTACCTGTATTTTTAGACCAACCTTCCCCGACATAGAATCAAGACTACAACTCATCTTCCATAACCATAATATAAATAGAGGGAACCACTGCTTAAGAAAGGTTACAGACAATCCCTCCCACAGACAATCCTTAACCCCCTTATAAAGGAACAGACTCCAAACCAAAATAGAACAGAACATCAAACCAACTAAATGCCTAAGGCTTATTGACTCCATTGGGACTTAAGCTATCAGTGAATAATTGTCCTAACCCGAGGGGTTAGAACCACTGCCATTAGCAGGCTTTGGCAGATTCTGATCCTTGGGAGCCTTCTCGCTCTGCCCTCGTTTTCCCTCTGTATCACCCTTCAGAGCTCCTTTCTTCCTTGGTGAAGTCAAAGTGTACACCATCCGTTTCTTGGACAATGGGCCCAGTAGGAGCGGAGCACCATTAAAGGCTTTCTTCTTTCCCCCATTCTGTTTAACCCCACCCTTCTTTTTCTCTTCCACCTTCTCATGCTCCTCAGCTACATCCTGAACCTCTATCTCGGATTCCTGTTGATTCCCATCATCTGGATCCATGCTTAAATCCTCCACAGGTAATTGCATCCCATCCTGTATCATATCCTCAGACCCATTCATCTCACCCCCTGTCTCATCCCCAGTTAAATCCTCCAGCCCATCATCTTCTGCAAACTCATCTCCCACAACCGCCTCCCCAACCTCTATAGCATTCTGGTTAGTCTTCTCATCCATCTCTTCCTGTTTCTTGTCTCTGCCATAGGAAGGCACATCCTCCTGAGTCTCATCATGAAACTGGAGCTCCCTCCTCACCTTCTTCTCCACAGTTGCCCCTTCTCTTGCACCCCTAGATGCCCGAAAAGCCTCCACTATCAGTCTTTCCTGATCCGTAAGGCTGTCCATCGTGTCAGTGCTGGCTTGCCTCCTAGCTGTGTGATCTCTTCTTCTGTACTCACGAGGCGATGATCCTCTGGCTCTCCTTGGATCATATGAAGAACCTTCACCGAATCCCCTCTCCTTTCTCTGATAGCCATAATGAATGCCCCTCCGGTCTGGTCTCCTTGAAGATTCTGTTTCCTCAACCATTTTACCTTTATGCTTCTGAACATGTTGAGTGTCCTTTGAACTCTCTAGTCCAGTCCTCACATCTCTTGATTCCCCTCTTCCACCTGTTAACACCGCACCTCTGTAGCTGACAGGTCCAGAAGCTTCTGGGGGTCCCGTTGGTTCTCTATCCCCTCTTCTCCGTGGAATTTCCTCTGCTGGTTTCTCCTCTACTGCCTGTGGACAGCTCTCCTGATCATGACACAAACTGTAGCAGACCCTACAGAAGCCATGGAGCTTCTCGTACCTTAACTGGACCACCACTTCTTCTCCAGATTTAAAATCTACAACAGACTCAAACACCACAGGTTTAAATCCATCAATTGTCACCCTTACTTTGCCACTCACCAGATCCACAATATGAGCCTTGCCAATCCCATTCCCAATATCCATGAAAGTTGGCTCAGCCCACCAGTGAAGCGGAATCCCCATTACTTTAACCCAAAAGGTTATAGCAGACGGATAAGCATCATCAATAATTGGCTCCCATCTCACCAGTGAGACCATCCAGTGGTCAAAGTGGAATGGCTCCATGCTCAGCACCTCAGTGATATCATCCTCACTGTCAAAATCCAATTGGAAGCGTCCCATACCAAGGTCTGCACCAACAATCCTCTCCTCCATTTTCCAGATTCGTGGGAGGATGTGGATCAGGGATTTTGTATCCTGTTTCTTCGGATTCATACATCTCCCAATAAGGGTCCTGACACATCCCTTGATTAGAGCAGTGTTGTCGAAGGGAGTCACCGAGATCTTCAGTCTTTGATTCGAAACCGCAACCATCTTTCCTTTAGCACCCTTAGACACAACAATGTGGCTCTGAGACATAACTGGAGAAATAGAAAGAACTTTGTTACTGTAAGTTTGCTTGAGAATAATGAAATTTCCAAGAGCTACGATTCCGTATATATAGTCACCACACCCTCGACCACAGAATTCAATCCCTAGTAATACTCGCCAATCAATCCCCCATGATTTTACTAATTGATGCTTAATCTTTCCACAATCTACACAATCCATCATGAATCTTTCCCAATCAATGTTCACATATCTACCAAGCCATATATGGTCAGGATCTAGAAATCCATAATCAACCAAATTTAAACTTTTTACGGATCCAAAAACCAAGTCAATGAAATCACCCTTCAATAGTTTCCCATAATTCGCAACCGTATCACATCGTCTCCCGCAAATATCGTGATCTGCAGAGCTTTCCATATCCATACATATCCGAGTGTCCCAAAGGAATATTACCTTAATCTTTTGTACAAAGACTGTATCGCCTGAGATTCCTCTTCCCATACCATTCCTGGATTCGCCAGAGCTCATATCCCCTTGAATCCGCCTTAAGCATCTCTCTCTGTCCCCCTGATTTCCGGTTTTGCAGAGTCTCTGGATCAAGAACCCAGATTCGCACCCATAAACTTCCACCATTAATTCCCTCTCAATCAAACCCGTATCAAATCCCGAAATACACCAGAGATCTCGCCATTGAAATCGCTCAGACTCTCCCACAAAATTCTTCAATTCCGAAGCCCCTCGCCGCCTCAAAAGCATCGAACCCTAAATCTCCTTTGAAATCGCCGTCGCCATACGTTACTTTTTTGTCGGTTTTTTGTTAAATTGACTCTTCTTAGGAGAGTGAATTGAATATTTCATATTGGTCTTTTACATTATGTACCTTTTCCCCCGCCATTGTTCTTGAAGCATTCTAAAAGCGATTAACAATTCACACTTCCTTTATTTTTAAAGTGTTAAGAAAGTATTTTAGTTTCTATACAATTGTTTGTTGATGGAAATCTTCAATAAGTAATTTAATAATTAAAGAAGATGACATGGTGGGATGTCCGAATACCTTTCGTTAGACTAAGGTAGTAGCTCGGCGAGACAAAGAGAATCCAATTCCAAATCGGGATGAAATAGAAAAATGAGATAAACAAAATACAAAGAGTAAAAAGAGATCATGACTACAATGGCTTCACCTGATCAAATGGAAAGCTCGAAGTCTTTTATGTAAAATATCTATATATTTTCCTTCTCTCTAGAATTTAATACCTCATCATTAGTGTTGAAGAATTCCTATTTAATATTTATAATGGCACTTCTCTTTTTTTTTTAAGACATAGGGTCGGAATGTGACATCGTATTTTATTATGCAGGAAAGGGATTTTATAGTGTGATATGGTTCAATTGCGGTACATGCGGACAAATGTATTTGCAGGACAAGTGCGGTTTGTATGTAATATGCGGTACAAAATAAAGTTTGAATAGTGAAAAATATAACAAGCGGTGCAGATTTGAAATTATTAAAAATATTTTAAATAGATATATTTGTAAACAAAATGGTGTTACTGAAGAAATATTTCTTATATTTATAAATCATAATACCTAATTTATTTATAGTAAAAGTTTAATATTTTAACATATAAATGCATTATATCATAAAAATAAATACAATACAATAAAAGTATGATCGAGTATTTTATTGGTATTTCAGATATTTTATTGGTATTTTGGATAATTTGTTGATATTTCGGATTACAGTTCTTGTATATTTTTTTATCATTTCATGTATTTTAGTTATATTTTGGATAATTTATTGATATTTCGAATTTGGGTTTAAATAACTTTTGGTCATTCGAGTATTAGTCACATTTCGTGTATAACTTATGTTTTTTATTCTATGTATCTGCACCGATATGGAACTAACATAAACCAAATTGGAACATAATTGAAATAATTTTGGTTTCTGTTGGATCCTAAATTTCTAGATTCGGAATATCCAAAACCGATCGACTTTTACTAAAAATCGAACCGATTACCATTTATCCAAACCTAGTTTAAACAGTAAAATAACAAGATATATGAATAATTTAATATTTAATTAATTTTTATTGCATCTTGATTAATAAATGAAAAACGCATCTCAACTGCGACATAATTGAAAAAAAGTGAGTGTTTTTAGTCAAGGAGAACAAAAAAAAGTTTGGAAGTGCGTTATTTCAATAACGCTTTCAACTAAATAAGAATTTTGGTTGATTGGTGACTTTTCTCAAATCCGTCCCGCAATAATGGAAAACCATCCAGCTATACATGTTCCATTCACCGCCATAGTTTGGCCACAAGATGTCTTATGCTACTTTTCCGTTATAGCTTGCTGCAGGGCCGTCATGCAGTTTTATTGAATTACGAGTAGATCTTTTCGACGTCATTTTTACTCTTGGGAACTGTTTAGTGGGCATGTGTTACCTTCCATGATCATCTTGGAGTCTGTAGGCATTCCTTAGCATCCAAATAACGCTATATAACGATAGTATAGCGTTCTGACAAGCGCTATATTCACGTCCATCATAATAGATCACACACTTTAAATAGAGATTTTTTGTTCTACTATCATATTTTCTATATATTATAACACTTTTTAGTATGCAATCAAATATTTTACAATAACATTTTCTTTTTGTTAGTAGTAACTTTATTAAAAATGTTTGAGAATTATTATATATAATACTACTATAACATTTAAATTAATGTAATTGTTTGTAATTTTCGTTTTCTATTATTTGTTTTTCTTGACAACAAAATGAAAAAATTAGAACCTATCTATCGTTTATTCATGTCGGCGGCTCCGGTCCAACATGAACACCAAACGACTGTCTAAGCCGTGCACTTCGTGCGAGCCGATCTGTTGTCGAGTTTCTTGTACGTGATATTTGCTTGAGTTCAAAGGGTGTGAAGAAATCCTTTCTTCGATCAACCTCATCTATGTGGATTGAGAAAGCTGGCCATTCTTCTGGGTTAGGCACAATCTTAACCAATTCCGAACAGTATGTTGAAAATATGATGTTTGGTTGCTGTAGTGTCTTCATACATTCCATAGCCCAAATTAGTGCTTCGAATTCCGCATGAAGGGGGGAGAAACTCGTCCTAATATTCATTGAACCCATCATAATATTTACATCTCCCTCATCACAACTATACCATCCTTGCCCTGTAAAAGTGTCTCCTTCCTTCCAAGATCCATCAACAAAACACCACCGACCATGTTGTACAAAATCACTATCATGAATATTTGTACTTCCATGATTTAATGCTTCACCACAATCTTCGTTTATTTGAGCATCCCCCCATATTAATGATCCTGTCTCTGCCAATTTTAATGTATCCTGGGGGTCTCTGTCAATCTGACTGTAAACCATATCGTTTCTACTCTTCCAGAAATACCACATAATCCATGGATAAATGTCCATACTACTATCCAATGGTGTTCTCCAAAACAAATAATCCATATTAATGTATATTGAATTTGTTGGAAATAAACCAGGGTTTGATGGAATCACGGATAATGCCCATACTTGTCGGGCCGGTGGATATTCAAAAAGAACATGATTGATCGATTCCTCTACTCCACACCGAACACACCGAGTGTATAAAGAGTTCAAATTTTTACCTGGTTTTAATCAAAATTTTTAAAGAGTTCGTTGTATAAATATTTTTTTGGATCTCCTAGGATCTAGGGTTCGTTATATTGAAATTACCAACCTCGTTCTTACCTAGAACTGGCAGCGAATGATTGGTGAACGAGATCAGTGAGCAACGCACACGCCTTGCCTCTACCAGATACACACGCACACAAGCTGGAAAGCGGGACGCTAGTGCCGGATCTATGGGATCTGAGAGTTTCTGGTGTTTCTGCCTCTTCTGTCAAGAAGGAGACCACGGCTCATGTTCTAGGTCGAAAACCATTAGGTTTTATTCGACCTAGAATCACACATAACGGGCCAGACTCGATTTAGTCATAAAATCGAAAAGCCCTTTTGAAACCCGAACTGTGTCGACCGACACACATGCTGTGTCGATCGACACAACACCAGTTTCTCGATATTAATGTGTATCCAATACACATTAACATGATCATTACCATAATGATCATTCCCATGTTTTAGCTTCCAGTTTGCTTAGTTGTGTGACCCTATAGGATCATATAATACTGGCAGTAAGTCTACAACTTACGGATTGCAAGAGGCTTCTAGAAAAACATTGCAACCGCCTAGTATTATACGAATGTCTGATCTCGACACACAACTATCATCAGGAGTGAGTACAAGTGTGATTTCAGGACACTATCCCAACAATCTCCCAAGTGTACTGGAATCATCAATTCCTATAATCCTTTTGTCTCTATATCTCGATTTGGCATAAGGCAAGATTGGTGTCATCCTTATTAAGCCAACATCGTGTTTATCGAACTCCTGATCTTATACTGAACATTACAAACAACTGAACTACAGTTCGTTTGAGTGCGGCCACACATTTCCTCAGCATTTAATCTTCGATAGGCCCTGAGATATTTATCTCCCGTTATTCAGGAGGGACAAATCCCATCTTGTTCCATCCCTATTTCAACGCACACTTCATGATATACTTGAACAGTGCCGTTATAGCCGCCAGTTACGGATCAACGTTTGACAAAGTCAAAGTGTACCAATTCATATGCAAGAAAGCATGATGAACTCAGGTCTAAGGACTATACTCTATAGTCGTAATGAGAACCTCTCATGACACAGATATAACTATCCTGGAGACTTCTCATTAGCGGGTCACGTCCGATCATATGTTCACTAACATATATCTATGTGACTGACTGTGATACTCATATCATTGACTCCATGAAACTTAGTCAACAGTCACCTCACAATCTAGTCTCTCGCGGTTGTTATTGTCCCACTTTAACAACCTCGACTAGGGACACATCATAATTTATGTCATTTGTTACTTATAGGGTTTCATGATCAAGTCCTCAACTTGATGACCTATAGTATGACATAAACTTATCTTGGGACCATTATTTAATTATCCAATAGTCAAATAATGTCGATGTCAGTTTTCATAAACATGACCATATCATATCTATCTGAACATCATAACTAAATTAACTCCCACTAGAATCAAGACCAAGTCTTCAGATATCTAGTACCTACAGCAACAGTATACAACTCGTGCTTAGGTTGTGAGAGATGCTGCGGTGTTCTTGCTTGGAACCATTCCAACAAACCACACTGCTATTCTTTAATGAGCACTATTCTACGGTCCTCTGCTTGGAAACCTTTCCAACAGACAGCACCGCTACACAGGCAAAATGACATAACCAGGTGAGAACCGGGAATCATCTTTGTCCGTCTAACTACTCATAACTGATTCGTCTATTTCTCAGTTGTACAAGAACCTATCCTTAGTGTTTCTCAAACATTTGGGGATATTCCTTACAACTGTCCAGTGAATCTTACTGGAACAAATTGGTACCTACTCGTCATGCTTTATGCGTCAGCTGCATTTAGACGAGCGCAAAATATGGCATTCATGATGGATTCTATTGCATGAGCAAAAAGGAATCACTCATAGACACTAGCTCAGCCAGTGTCCAAGACACTTCGTCTTGCTAAGATCATTGCCATAAGACCTTTGGTGTGAAGCCATTCTTGGAATAATGCATATTGGAACTGTCCAGTACCTTATAATCATAAGGATTCTGACACGATCCAATTAGCTCTTCTGATCCATCTCAATGGATCCATATTCCAAGAGCTTACGCGGCTTCTCCCATGTCCATCGTTAAGTTTGACTTCCGACCCAAATCTTGACAGGACTTTATGTTCAGAACGTCGTTTATGAGATTAAGTATGTTCTAAACATACAGTTCGAGAATTGCAACTACGCTCCCACTAGTTTACTTGTAAACGCATTGTTTCTATTCGTTCTTGATCGAGTCAAAGCCTTTGACCGTTTTAACAAAATATAGATTCCAACTCCAAGATGCTTGCTTCAATGGGTGAAGCTAACATGCATAACTAGCCAATTTTTCGGAGTTGGGGCTCACCTTCGCTTCTTTGAATTTCGCAGGTCCGTCACTTTTCAATGATCAACAGATCACGACAATCGGCTACGAGAAATCACTCTCGAGTTAGTGACGGATCCTTTCGGATCTGCGAATTTCAAGCTCCACAGGTGTAGATCCTACAGCCCTCTGTAGATCCAACCGCTGCTCTCCCTCAACAGGTTGAACAGCTTCTTGTGTTTCTCGAATTTCTTCGAGTTGTAATTTTACTCCCACTGTTCTTCTTGGAAAAACAGAGTTCCGAACAACAAAACTTTGTTCTCGGATTGGATGCAAAAGCACTAAGCCTCGGTTTCCCTAGGACAACCAGCGAAGCAGCACTCATCAGATTTGGGTTCAAGTTTGTTTGTTGACAACTGCCTTACACAAACCTTGCAATCCCAATTAATCAGAAAAACATATTTGGAAATCACCCAGTCCACATCCAATGTGGTGTTTTTCACTGATTCTGATAGAAAACTTATTTAGCGTAAACATGTTCATTTTAGAGCGTATTTTTAAAAGAATAATGGAAGATTCATGTGACTCATCATTAATCGGAGCATATCCAATAAGATCCGATTCATTCTCTCAGAAACACCATTCAAGGTTTTCAGGAGAGATGAGCTGTGAAATGACTTCACACTCACTTAGATGATCACCCAATTCTTGACTCAAGTATTTTCCTCCGCGATCTAATCGAGGATCTCAATACTTCTGTCAAATCGGTTCTATACTTCATTCTGAAACTCCTTTGATCATTCCAAAGGATTCTGACTCGTGTCTCATCAATTGAACACAGTCATACTTACTAAAGCCATCAATAAGTCAATGAAGTATTGAAGTTTTCCTTTGGCACTAATGCTCATCAGGCCACATACATCAGTACGTGTAAGGCCCAATAAGCCTCTGACCCTTTTCTTTAGCTCTGTTAAAGAAGCCTTAGTCATTTGGCCCAGCAAGCAGAATTCATGTCTCAATTGATTTACAATCAAATGAACCTGAAGCCGCTTCACTCTATTTGGTGAATATGACTATGCTGAGAAAAAATCGAGTTCAAGTCATCAGACTTAACTCGTTTGATATTTATGTTATATTTAAGCGTATGTTGGTTTAAGATATAAAACCCTTTCAAAAGGGGTGCTACCATATAATATTCCATTAAGATCAAAAGAGCAAAACTTGTCTTTTATCAGAATGAAAAGCATCCAAATTCTCACAAGAAAATGAAAGACATTTCTGCATAAAGCAGGTACATAGTAGCAATTACTTAATTCAAAAACCAAGCTTGAAAGGCTCCTACAAGTGGAGAATCTCTACGGCTCATGTAGAAACCATTGCTCCATACCAGACTCGCAGTTCCACTTGTCCTTTCTTCAACGTTCTACTGTTGCTTAGGCCCTGCATATTTCCAAAATATCAGTACCACAACTAGTATCCAATACATACGTAGAACTTAAAATAATAACACAATACCTGAAGAAGAAGTACCATACATCTTCTCCATTTCTTGTGAATCTTCCAAGAATTTAATGCAATTTCTCTTCCAATGCCCAAACTCTTTACAGTAGCAGCATCTATCAACATCAGACGGGCCTGACTTGGGCTTAAAAGATGACACAGGCTTATCCCGATTCCAAATCTGAACGGCCTTGCCTTCACCCTTGTCTATACAAGATTTTTTTAAATCTTTTACCCTTTTTATGTTTTGCTCTGCTGTCTTGAGCATGCCATGCAGCTCAGTCAACGTCTTCGTCAAGTTATTCTTGATAAAGCTTTTGACAAACTTATCATAACTAGACGGCAGTGACTGCAGAATGATATCAGTGGCCAACTCTAAGCTGACAGGACATTCCAGTTTCCCCAGGTTATCAATGTAACCCATCAATTTAATGACATGAGGACTCACTGGAGCATCCTCAGGTAGCTTGCACCCAATGAGAGACTTCACCATCTGGAATTTCTCAACTCGTGCTAGATCCTGAAACTTCAGTTTCAGGCTGGTGATCATCTCTATTGGCGACTCCATGTTCTCGTATTGACTCTTCAAGTCCGAGTTCATGGTAGCTAACATCAGACCACGCACATCTACAACATCAATATAATGCTTATTCCAAGCATTATATACTGCATTCGAGCGATTGGCCCCAAGCCTTTCTGGAAGAGCTTTCTCAAGGACATAGTCCTTACTCTCCTGCTTGAGAATTAATCTCAAATTGCGATACCAATTCAGGAAATTTGACCCATTTAACTTGTCCTTCTAAAGGACGGGTCGTAACGAGAAGGTAGTTTTAGACATAGGCTTGAAATTTTAATCAAAGAAAATTTTAGTTATGATTTCAGGAAATGAGGTATCTTATCCAATAAGAAAACTCGCATTATATTCAAACAACGTTTCCTCTATGAATATAATAATCCAAGATCCATACATCACGAAAATCTGAGTGGACAACTCGTCATCACCCAGATTTTAGTAATCTAGGTAAGCAAATCATTGCTAATTGCACCCAGTACAACTCTTGGTCGCAGATAAGACAATCCATGTCCTATCTACTATGATGTCTCTGGGCCCAGAACTTCTGACAGCCCAGTCAAGTAAACCAATCTCTTCTGTCTTGTGATCATTGACAGTCGCACTGCAAGTCTATCAATGACCACCTGCCTTACCCATGTTGCAGTGGATACCAAGGACTCCAAGACTATCCAACAAACGACACGAGTCTTGACAGTAGACAAGATTGGGCAAGACATCAAGGTAACTTGATATTTAGTTGAGGAAATGGAACTCTAAAAGTTTAGTAATTCAATCTCTTAGGTCATGTAACAGTCGATGTCAAGCACTGCAAGACCATCAACACTACTACCTGCCTTACTCACGTAATTGTGGACACCAAGCTCTTGGCAAGACTATCACAACAACGAAATGAGTCTTGATAGTTGACCTTATTGGAACTAAGCTTTGATCTAACACACATCCAATGTGTATTAGACAGATTTAGAACATTTTACATCTAATTTTAATTAAGTTTTAATCGTTCTAATTTCAGTGGGTTAGGTCATTCGGTTCAGTTTCTTAATCATTTGGTTCAAAACCAAACGATTACGGTTCGCATCTTCACCATATGCGTCGACTGACACACTTGGTCGACTTTTGATATGCAACCTTCAGACCATTCGAGATAACCGGTCAAATCCAATTTAACCAGTCCATGTAATTGAACCGATTCAACCAGTTTTAACTAATCGCGATAACCGGTCCAATCTAATTGAACCGACTTATCCAATCAAATTGATCTTAACCAATTAAATCGGTTTATTCTAAATGAGATAACCAGTCCAATTCAATTGAGCCAATTCATCCAATTTAGACCGATCTCATCTGCCTTAACCAAGCATGATAACCAGTTCAATCCAATTGAATCGATTCAACCAATCGTAAGGCTTGTGTCGACCGACATTAAAACTGTGTCAATCGACACAGTAGAGTATTAGGGATTATAAATTAAACCGACATAACCATGCGAGATAACCAGTTCAATCCAATTGAACCGATCTATCCATTCGCATAGTCTGTGTCGACCGATGCACCCAGTGTGTCGATCAACACAGTGCGATTTCAAATCTTTCACATTTTTGCGGTGCATCGACCGACACACCCAGTGCGTCGACCGATGCTATGCGAAAACCCTAATATCTTTTACGAGTTTTCGCGATGTATCGATCGACACAAGCTTAGTGTCGATCGACACCATGCGACAAACCCTAAAGTTATTTACGCGTTTTCGCTCTGTGTCGACCGACACACGCTTTGTGTCGATCGACACGCTACGAAAACCCTAAATTTTATTTATGCGTTTTCGCTCTGTGTCGACCGACACACGCTTTGTGTCGATCGACACGCTGCGAAAACGCAGACATTGAGTTTTCAACAGAGGTTCTAATCCGAGATTTACATCATGAAAATTCGATTTACCAAGCAACAATCAATTCAATAACATCAGTATTCGAATTAAGTGCTTCAGATTCAATAGACTAAACCCTAAACAGCTCTGATACCACTGTTGGATCTCCTAGGATCTAGGGTTCGTTATATTGAAATTACCAACCTCGTTATTACCTAGAACTGGCAGCGGAATGATTGGTGAACGAGATCAGTGAGCAACGCAAACGCCTTGCCTCTACCAGATACACACGCACACAAGCTGGAAAGCGGGATGCTAGTGCCGGATCTATGGAATCTGAGAGTTTCTGGTGTTTCTGCCTCTTCTGTCAAGAAGGAGACCACGGCTCATGTTCTAGGTCGAAAACCATTAGGTTTTATTCGACCTAGAATCACACATAACGGGCCAGACTCAATTTAGTCATAAAATCAAAAAGCCCTTTCGAAACCCGAACTGTGTCGGCCGACACACATGCTGTGTCGATCGACACAACACCATTTTCTCGATATTAATGTGTATCCAATACACATTAACATGATCATTACCATAATGATCATTCCCATGTTTTAGCTTCCAGTTTGCTTAGGTGTGTGACCTTATAGGATCATATAATACTGGCAGTAAGTCTACAACTTACGGATTGCAAGAGGCTTCTAGCAAAACATTGCAACCGCCCAGTATTAAACGAATGTCTGATCTCGACACACAACTATCATCAGGAGTGAGTACAAGTGTGATTTCAGGACACTGTCCCAACATATTTTACCTCGAGAATCGTAAATCCACGAAACAAGCATCCTCTTCAAATAATTCAACCTACTAATGGTAAATCACCACCGTTGCAGCTTCCGGCGGCTCTGACAATCCTGTTAACCCTAATATATATTAGAGTCGTTAGTTCCGTTTAAGTTTTTGTTAGCTTAAACTGACTAAATTGATTATTGTATAGTATTGGTTTAGTTTCCCTTTTCTTAACTGAGTGTATATATTCTTACATTGTACAATATATTTTGGTTAATGAGAAATCTTTGGCTAAATATCAATATGGTATCAGAGCACTCTCACTGAGAGTTCGTTAGCTTCCGCAATTGATTTTCTTGTTTGATCTTCGCCTATGAAATCAAGTATCTTTCGCAATGACTGCTTCTACTCCTCAATTGCTTTCCGATTTCATCTTCCGATTGTTCTTCACAGTGATCGATTTGCTTTCGCTTCTTTATCTTTTTATTGTTTCTGCATTTTTCTCATCTCTTCTCGACCTAGATTCAACGCCATTCTTCTTTTCTTTGATCTTTTGGCTTGATCATTCATCTTCGTTATCAATTTCTACACCAGATATGATTCTGACTTCTATAAATCCTGTGAATCCAACTAGAGTTGGAGCTGGAGGTTCGCACAACCATTATGTGAATCCATATTACCTCCATTCCTCCAATCATGATAGACTAGAAATTGTCATCGATCGTCTGTCAAATGGATCGAAATTTATTACTTGGCGCCGTTTAATCCGTATGGCACTCAATGTGTGTAGAAAACTTGGCCTCATCGATGGTACAATTACTCAAACTTCTTCTACACATCCTGATTCTGGTTCATGGTCGCGCTGCAATGATATGGTTAGCACTTGGTTATTGAACTTGGTTGATAAGAAGATAGGTACAAGTATACTGTTCATTCGTACTGCGGCTGAAATATGGAAAGATCTTATGATTAGATTCAAGCAAGCCGAGGCACCTCTAGTTTACGAGATTGAACAAAGTATAAATTCTTAATGCAAGGTTCTCTTGATGTTAGTGCTTATTATACTGCCTTGGTTACTCTTTGGGAAGAGTATAAGAACTACGTTGAGATCCCTGTTTGCACTTTTGGTAAATGAGAATATGATGCTGCTAAACTTGAAAAAAAACTACAACAGCGTAGCCGTGTTAAGTTCCTCATGGGACTGAATCAAGCTTTTGAACGTACAGGAAGACATATCCTGATGGAAGCAGCTTGTAGAATATGCATTTCAAATGGTTGCACAAGATGAACGCCAAAAGAATATTAAGACTTCAACACCATTGGATAGTGTTGCTTTTCAGGCTAATGTTGCTCTTAGTGCTGGTTATATATGTCAACTAGATAATACTGCTTACAACGGCTTATAAATCTCAACAAATGCCTTATTGCACTAACTGCAATCACACTTGCATACTATTCAGAAGTTTTAAAAACTTCACGGCTATCCTCCTGGTCACAAGATGGCACATAAGAATTTGCAGACTTTTCCAGAGGTATCTCAGAGTGAAAATTACTCTCAATATTCATCTCAGCCTCAGTACCAGCAAGCTTCTAAATCTGCAATGGCTAATTATGTCACTGGTAAACCTCTATCAACACTTGACCTTAGTCAATTCTCTAAAGATCAGGTCTAGTCTTTAATCCACCATCTCACAGCTCATGTCCAGATTCCAGAGCAGAATTCACCTTACCCCAAAACTACCATTACTGAACATGGTGCCATGGCTTCTACCTATACTGCTGGTAATGTCTCAATCGTGTTTCCTTAAACCAATCTCTGATATGAGAATCACTCTTTAACTTTTCAACACCATTGTCTTACTACTCTATACTCTTTCTTCGACAAA
The DNA here is from genome assembly GCA_030180135.1 of Orychophragmus violaceus. Classification (NCBI taxonomy): domain Eukaryota; kingdom Viridiplantae; phylum Streptophyta; class Magnoliopsida; order Brassicales; family Brassicaceae; genus Orychophragmus; species Orychophragmus violaceus. Next base: position 80,876,262 of record CM058232.1, on the reverse strand, counting down.
ATTCTTGGGTAATTGACAGTGGAGCCACTAGCCATGTTTTGTTATGACCTTCCCTTGTTTACTAAGTGTTTTCGGTTACAAGGGTCACAAATTCTCGTCCAGATGGCACTAGTGTTTCAATCACTCTTACTGGCATTGTGCTTATTTATGATAGTTTGATCCTGCATAATGTTCTTTGTGTTCCCACTTTTCGTTTAAATTTACTTAGTGTGAGTTCTTTACTTTCCCATCATGGTCTTTATGCTCATTTTTATCCTACTTTTTGTCTTCTCCATGACAGTTCTCGGGACTTGATGATTAGTATAGGCACACTTATATACAGTCTTTATATTCTCGAGACTGGTGTCATTCTTTTCTCTACCAAATATTGTGGATCCTTGTTAGCAGATAGACAACTTTGGCATCAACGCCTTGGCCACCCATCTACCAACAAGTTACGGTATCTTTCTTGTTCCATACTGATAGGTCAAGAATTATCCCTATTCTAACTGCAAGTGCACAGATATGCAATCGTAGTACAAAGGGTATCGAATCCACAAAGACTCAAGTTTCACACGATAAATTATAAGTAGTTGAATTAAGCTAAGCGAAGCAGGTTGTAAAGCAGTAAACAAAATAGCAAGGTAAACGAGTGAAGTGAAGCGAGTGTAAGCAATTAGAGAAGGTGTCATTTTCGGAAAGTTCTCAGGAAATCAAGATATTAGATAGCAATCAATCAGGATTCAATCTATTAGCGTTCTTGAACTAGAATCACAGAAGTATAACTAACCAGCTCTCGCTGCGATAACTATCTATGTCTAACAACCTAGCAGACCAACTCTCGTTGCGAATCCTAGATTTCTAAACATGCATTAATTCAAGTTCGTTCGTTCACAATTTCTCTAGACCAAATCTCTTTGAGAATAGATAAATTGCTCACCTAAATTCTTTCTAGTTAATTAACCAACTCTCGTTGCGGAAATCAACCTAATATCAATAATCTAAATGACCAGTTCAGATTAAGCGTTAAGAACAACTTAGATGAAGAACTAGATGATGAGTCCAAATTAATCAATTATTCTAACATTCCTTCAAATCCCTAATGAGAATTCCCTAACCTTACAAGAGATCTACTCAAACATATCAATCATAACAAAAGACATAATCAGAACAGATATCATATAAATTCCAAAAGAGTAAGAACATGGTTCAAAATCTCTTCTCTCTCGAGTACAAGACAAGCCCCAAATCTCCTAATCTCTGATCAAGTAAAGCTTAGCCTTCACAATGGCTTAAGAGACCCTAATATTAAGTTAAACCACGAATTGGACATCTTTGTAATTATGAGAAACTTCTGGGCCAAATTGCAAATCCTCAAAGTCTTCATTAAACTGGCGAGAATCTGCTGATCACGCTCTGTGTCGACCGACACCATAGGAGTGTCGATCGACATCAACCTTAGACGATCACACTAACTCCTTGCAATCGCATGAATGCTCCAAACAGCTCCAGAATGCGCCATAATATCCAAATATGCTCCAAACGTGCTATAACCTGTAAAACACCTTAAAGAACTCGAAAGAGTCTATTAAAGAGTCAATATATACAATTATATCTTGGTTGAAAACCTAGAAAAACCATGATATATCGACTCCCCCACACTTAGATCTTGCTTGCCCTCAAGCAAATAAAGAACTAAAGCAATGAGAAAGAGGTTTGAAAACTCAGAAACTCATTTCGTCCTAGGAACATTCATATTCACATTCACTTAGTAAGCCACTGAAAACATTCCTACAGAGATCAAGACCATAATGTACTTCCCCCACACTTAGCAACTGTCCCAAATAAACTCCACAATCTAGACAGAGCATTCAAATTCACCACACTAACCTCTGTTACAATTAGGTGCGGTCTCACAGAGGGAGTATCGATCAGAGGACACATGGACTCAACTCAGTCAGTACCTGACCACCAAACTGTCGGTTTCTGGTTACTTTTTTTTCCCTTTCTCCCTTAGCACTGATTTTTCCCCACTGGGTATTATTTTATTTTTTCTATCAGTGCTCTACCCTTTTTATTTGGGGTGTAACTTTGGACATGTTTCCATGGATGCACAAGAGGTAATAGGGGTCTCTACCACTCCCATGACCACTTCGAAGGTACTAGCTTATCCGCAGTTTTAATTTCTTTTTTTTTCTTTTAAGGGAGGGGAAATCAGAAACTAAACTTAGACAGGATCATAGGCTGTGTCAAGCACATCAGAGGAATCCGATCCAGAGATACCAAGCCCCTAAGTGAGAAAATTCAGTCAGGATTAGAGGTGAAGTTAGTGATGGATCCTCTGAATACCTGAGAAGCTATGGGTGTCCTTGGTAGGTTGAACCGTGTTGGGTTTTCTAACAGTCATAGAGCTACTGCAGGTCCGTCCTATGGTCATTTAGTCCTGCTCCAGCGAAAAAATTCCTCGAAAAATCACAGTTTCATACCAATTTTGAATCGATAAAACAGTTTTGAAAACATAGGACTGACTCTAAGAGAAGAAAACACAATGTCAGCAACTACCTCCCCCAGACTTGAATAACACTGTCCCCAGTGTTACAGAGTCTAGAGTCAGTGAAATAGTGATCAAAACTTTGTGGGATTTGAGAAAAACAGTGCTCTTACCTTCTGTCGCAAATCGTGTCGACTGACACAGACTTGGTGTCGATCGATCCGAGCCTTTCGTGTCGATCGATCCTTGTTTCGGAAAATGAATCCGGTCAAACTTCGATTTTGTAAAAAGTGGATCGATCGACCCAAAGTGCTGGATCGACCTTTTTGTTATATATGTCGATCGACATGTGTCGATCGACACAATGCGTTCCTATGCTAGATTTCCCTGTAATGACGCAAGAAAAACCAAAAACAAAAAAATAAGCTAAAAACTCATATATACAGACTCACCAGTTGGTTGCCCCCCACTAAGCGCATATTTTAAGTCGTTAGCTTGGCTGCGGCAGATGGTCAGAGGTCAGGTGGTTTCGCTAAAGGCAAAGCGTGCCTTTGCGAAATTCTCTTCATCCATGGTGGCGTATATGCGTCTCATTCATGAGACTGACCGAGAAACTTTGGAATCACTGCAAGGTCAGGTGAAACATTTCGTTTTTTGACTCTATTCCCTGCAAAATCAGCATCATAGTTAGTATATTTACGGTCAGAGAGCACATACCTTTGCCCTTTCAGATGTGGTCTAAGCTTGATGTTTGGAGGTTTCTGCTCAAGAGCAGGTACATGCTTTGAAGATGTTAGAACAGGCTCGGCATGAACCGCCATCTTCTCCTTTCCAATCTCAGCCTCTGGTTCTATTTCAACACTAAAGCTCTGTCCATCAATGGTGGATTTCTGCAACCTAACCATCTTGAACTGCAAAGGATTATCTCCCAGGTGGAGATCAATCAGACCATGTCTCACATCAACCACAGCTCCAGCAATGGCTAAAAAGGATCTACCGGGCAGTAGATGATCATCAGGCTCAATCTCATACTCCAGCACCACAAAGTCCGTTGGAATGAAGTAATTTCCAACTCTGAGAGGAATGTTTTCACGAATTCCTTCTGGAAACCTCTTTGATCGATCAGCTAGGACAAGAGAGATCCGAGTGGGCTGGAAATTCAGGAGTCCCAATCTCACAGCCACAGAATATGGCATGAGATTCACACTTGAGCCAAGATCACACAACGACCTTTTAAATCCGTCTCTGTAGATAGAACAGTCAATACAAAGCTCCCTGGATCCTTTAGTTTCTCAGGAATCCTACCATGAATCACAGCATTGCACATTTCGGAGACCATCAAGACATCCTCTTCGTCAGTCATGTTACTAGAAAGAATGTCTGTAACACATCTCGTCACCAGAGGAATGGTCTTAGTAGCATCAATCAATGGGACTTCAGTTAGCTTATCTCTCATTATCTTCTTGTACTTTTCCAACTGATTCTCCTGCTTGGACTTCCTGGGGAAAAGAATCTTCGGTTTGTAGACTTTGTCCTTAACAACATTCGGCCTTTCTGGGCAGATTGTCTGTTCTCGTCCATAGTGTCGATCGACACTGAAATGATGTCGATCGATATTGACCTGATTTGAATCGACCTTAATGTCAAGGTGGGTCGATTTTGGTCCGTCATCGAAATTTGAAGGTGGTGTCGACCGACACAGTTTTGTATCGATCGACACAGGGCCTATAACTCGAAATTCACTCGAATTCTTCAGCTCTGAAGTATTTAAATCACATCTCTGCTCAGGTTCATCTTCTACTGAAACCGCTCTAACATATCCCGTCTGAGACTTGGTCATCTTCCCCTTAATGTTTGCCTCAGCTAGCGTCATCCGATTGTCCAGATTATCAACTCTGCTTGTCAAAGCCTCCAACTTCCCACTTAGATCTTGATACATAGAGTCCATTTTTCCATTCAGGTCTCCTGTCATCTTATTCTGTCCAAGAAGCAGCTGCTCAAGCATGGACTTGATCTCTGTCTGCTCGTTAGGTGGAGAAGCTTGGTGAGAGGAATAGCCATAATCTTTAGATCTTGGAGCGTAACTAGAAGTTTGTCTCTCCTAATCTCCATATCTCTTGACTCTGATAACCAGCTCCAGCAATGAAATTGGCATCCTCTGACTCTCCAAATTGTCCATAAGTCTTTGTATCTGCAGCAAAGTGGATATTCTTCTTCCCAAGTAGAAGATTATGAACATAATCAATCTTGTTATGCATCTCTGTCGTCTGTGAACTGTCCACTTTTCCACCAGATTTCTACCTTTCTAAATCAGCATTCTTAGTGCTATTGCTAGACACTAAGTTCTCTATCATCTTCTTAGATTCCTCCGGGGATTTTGTGTTAAAGTTCCCATTGCTTGTTGCGTCCATAGCCATCTGATACCTCAAATCCACGCCTCTGAAAAAGATTCTCTGCAGCTGAACTTCAGAGAAACCATGATGTGGACAGTCTCTCTGGTAGATCTAAAAGCGCACCCAAGCTGCTTTCAGGGCCTTTGTAGGTCCTTGCTTGAATGTCAGGAGCTCCTGTCTAAGTTAATCAGATCTAGCATCATCATAGAAGTGTCTAAGGAACCCCTCTTGACCGCATCCCAAGTAGTCAAAGATTCTGGTGGTAGCTCTTTCAACCAGTGAGCTGATTCTCCATTAAGAGAGAATGGGAAGAGCTTGCAGAAGAGAAAATCAGAAGAGACTCCTTCAGCCTTAATGCTACTGGCCAATTCCTCAAAGGTCTCTATGTGATCCATAGGATGCTCGCTAGAGAGACCATGAAACTGATGCTGCCCCACCAAAGCGTAGTACTCTGGTTTCAGCTCAAATTCAGCTCTCATAAATGAGGACGGTCGAATTGCAGACCGATTGGCATAGAACTGATCCGGTCTACTATAGTCAGCAAGTGTCTTCTCGCGACCAGCCTCCTGTTGTGCATGTTCCGCGCCCACAGCAACATCTGGCACGATGGGGTTTCCTTCCCCATCCAGTTTCTGACCTTTTGCGTTGCATATATGACCCTCTTGGTCTCGTAGAATGCCGTCCTCACCGCGAATCAGAATCACAAGTTCCATAGAGAAAAATCTGCTAGGTGTTCAAGCGCTTGGTATCTCGGGTGCGCCGGGTGTCGATCGATTCCCAATGTGTGTCGATCGACACTGAGCGGTTCTTGCAACACCAAAGAAGCAAAGAATGTGAGTAAACAAGAAAATTAAAAATACTTATTCTAAATTCTAATACTAAGTCTATCGGTGAACTCAAAGAGTCCCCGGCAACGGCGCCAAAAAAAACTTGATAGGTCAAGAATTATCCTTATTCTAACTGCAAGTGCACATATATGCAATCGTAGTACAAAGGATATCGAATCCACAGAGACTCAAGTTTCACACGATAGATTATAAGTAGTTGAATTAAGCTAAGCGAAGCAGGTTGTAAAGCAGTAAACAAAATAGCAAGGTAAACGAGTGAAGTGAAGCGAGTGTAAGCAATTAGGGAAGGTGTCAGGTTTTGGAAATTTCTCAGGAAATCAGGATATCAGATAGCAATCAATCAGGATTCAATCTATTAGCGTTCTTGAACTAGAATCACAAAAGTATAACTAACCAGCTCTCGCTACGATAACTATCTATGTCTAACAACCTAGCAGACCAATTCTCGTTGAGAATCCTAGAGTGTTAAACATGCATTAATTCCAAGTTCGTTCGTTCACAATTTCTCTAGACCAAATCTCTTTGAGAATAGATAAATTGCTCACCTAAATTCTTTCTAGTTAATTAACCAACTCTCGTTGCGGAAATCAACCTAATATCAATAATCTAAATGGCCAGTTCAGATTAAGCGTTAAGAACAACTTAGATGAAGAACTAGATGATGAGTCCAAATTAATCAATTATTCTAACATTCCTTCAAATCCCTAATGAGAATTCCCTAACCTAACAAGAGATCTACTCAGACATATCAATCATAACAAAAGACATAATCAGAATAGATATCATATAAAATCCAAAAGAGTAAGAACATGGGTTCGAAATCTCTTCTCTCTCGAGTACAAGACAAGCCCCAAATCTCCTAATCTCTGATCAAATAAAGCTTAGCCTTCACAATGGCTTAAGAACCCTAATATAAAGTTAAAACACGAATTGGACATCTTTGTAATTATGAGAAACTTCTGGGCCAAATTGCAAATCCTCAAAGTCTTCATTAAACTGGCGAGAATCTGCTGATCACGCTCTGTGTCGACCGACACCATAGGAGTGTCGGTCGACATTAACCTCAGATGATCACACTAACTCCTTGCAATCGCATGAATGCTCCAAACAGCTCCATAATGCGCTATAATATCCAAATATGCTCCAAATGTGCTAGAACCTGTAAAACACCTTAAAGGACTCGAAAGACTCTATTAAAGACTCAATATATGCAATTATATCATGGTTGAAAACCTAAAAATACCATAATATATCACATACCTATGTCTAAATCTAGTTATTCATTTTTGTGATGTATTTATTTTATCTAAACAACGTAAACTACATTTTGTGTCTCATAATCATGTTTCCGAGTCTCCTTTTGATCTAGTTCACATGGATGTCTGGAGACCTTTTTCTAATGAGTCAATAGAAGGTTATCAGTACTTCTTTACTATAGTTCATTATTGTATATGTTTCACTTGGTTGTACAGGTTTAGAAATAAAAATGAAGTGATTTCCATCTTTCCTGCATTTTTGGAGCTTGTTAAAACACAATACACATTTGCTATTAAGATCATTGTTAGGGTCAAAATCCCCTCGGCAAAAATAATAGCCGAAAAGCATAGTTAAGCAATCGGACACAGACGATCATCGTATTTCATACAAATGGACCTTCGTACAGTTATTATTTTATACGACGCACTTCGTATCGATGACGTTTCATATGAATAATCTTTTATATGAAAAGCTTCAAACGGATAACATTTCATACGAAGCGGACATAACTATTCACCAAAACATCCGAACGGATCGATCGGACAAACACATCTCTCGACAGAAGCTATAGATAGACCAAACATCAGAAAAGAAACTACCGAGCTGAATCAGCTAGGAATTTCCGAGCTATATCAGCTCGGATCCAAGCTATATCAGCTCGGATCCAAGCATGTCGCTTCTCATTTTCCGAGCAAAAATCCATCCCTTCGGAAGTTCCGAGCTGAATTAGTTCTTTGGAAACTTCCGCACTGAATATACTTCTCAAACTTTCCGAACGGATATTCCACTTAGATCGAATGATCAAACATTTGCCGATATCTTCGGAGAAATCAACTTATACGTTCCTAGCCGTTAAACCAAAATCGTCGGATAAAGTCAGAAGAAATACAAATTTGGGCCCAACCTACAAGATTTGTATTTCTGAGACTTTGGATCGTTAAAATAACAGGATAAACTCGAAGGAGGGATGAGGAAGATATCTCCGAGCAGAAGAGGAGAATCCGAGCTGAAAATGTAAATCGTAACGGAAATGGAAGGAGACAATAACATGAAGATTTTCGAATATCTTGCAAACAAACATTCTTGAAGCCGACTTGCCCCAACTATATAAGGAGATGGAATTTCTAAGACTTAGATATCTCAAAAAACCCTAACATCTAGACTTAGAACTACGAATGGCTTGATCCCTTTCTTAAGGGTACGTAGGCATCCTTTCATAAGGTTCAGCTGTAAACATCTTAATCTTTTATTATTTGCTATTTTTCGATCTCTCATCAATAAAATATCATCCGGGTTTTCTATTTCGGTGTGTTTACTCTTGAAATTTATGTTCCCTAAAAGTTTCGCTCTACAAGTTTGGACTCTGCAAGTTCCAACTCTCACAGTTTTGCGCCGTCTGTGGGGACATAGAAGTTTCTTACACTTAAAAACCTCCGACTAGCAGATCCGTAGATATGGTCACCCATGGAGACATGGACAGAGAAATAACAAATCATATACTGGCGATCCATGTTGCAGCAGACAAAGCCACACCACACAACACCATGGCGGACAACGCTGCAACAGACGCAGACGCAACTGATGCAACGACAGCCGATGTAGCGCTATCCAATTGAAAGCAGACGACAGTCGTACTGGTGCAAAAAACTCATGATTGGAAAATGGTGAATAACACGCTCACCAAACAAGTGGAGAGGCTCGGAACAAAAATCATGGAGCACTCGGGAAGTGAAGTTTGGACCAACTAAGCGTGGGCAACTCAACTTTTCAATGCCTGGCGGCTCAACCAGAAACCCTCTGCTACGTCGACTGCGACTTGAAAACAAGTGAACGTGTCCTGCTGACTGATCTAAAACAACAAATCTACCACCACTAATCCGACCAAGAAGGATAACGACGACTATCGACGTTGATGGAGAAGATCGAATGGACGCAACCTCAAACAAAAGTAGAATCATAACAAGGACACCAAAATTGGATCAGAATTCATCGAAGCCGAAAATAACATTATTTGGTGTTATAAGATCGTCTTCGTCGTAAATCTCTTTATGATCTCTCCGATTATCAAGATATGTACCTAAAATTCTAATATTCTTCTCATCATCAATTGCTTTACAAATATGTCGATCTATTCAACTTCTTTGTGACTTATCGATTTTAGCTTTGTTACAAGTTTTCCACTTTCAATGCTTTACGATTATAGGAATTAATAATATCTCTAACTTTCGTAGAAATTAACATGATAAACTCTTGATCAAATCGTAAATATCTCGTCAAATCTTTTCGTATTTTCAACGTACAGTCTATTGCTCTTTGATTTCGTTTTACATAATGAGAACCTTTGTTTGAGACTTCGCGGTCATACATCATGATCAGATTCAACCCATTCTCATTATCGAACGAGTCTCCGAACTTTGCTTCATTTGCAGATCTATCCCGACGCCGAGAAGCCAAACAACCAACAATCATACCGGAATCGAACGGCTTGACAAAATCTGCTTTAGTATGAGTCTACACCTTTGTGCCACAGTCGAGTCAAACTGTCCCTAACCAGTTGTCGTCGATGTTCCAAGCCATCCTAACATCAAGCTTCTCAATCACCAACGTACAAAATCTAGTATCTATCTGCATATAGTAGATTCGGCGAGCAATAACGAGAAACCAAGAGGAGAAGCGATTCATAGATAAATCATCAACGGTCACCTTATTGCTATCTAAGCATATTGTCTCATCGCAGCCGATCGTGCGAGTTATCAAACGTCCAAGCAGCGCATCGCGCCAAATCGCACATTCGTATATGTCCTTCTCAGATGACACAATTTTGTGCTCGGCTTGACATTTTCGTGGTCAGTTCGAGTTCACGACCAGTTCACGAGCTGATCGGTCCAGCATCATCCTCTGCCCGTGAACGACCAACTGCAACTGCACATCCCTAAAGTTCTACGCAGACTATCAAGCTCCGGAAAATACCTTTCTCGGACGACAAAAGGTCCCACGGGGAGAACAACCTGCTCGACATAACTCTCACCCGCAAATAAAATCAGCACCCGACATGATGTGTCTTGCCGATGATATTTTACTCGGCTTATCCGCAGTCAAGCCGTTCAGCATCTCTGATCGGAACATCCTGATCGAATGGCCCACGAATAAACCAGATCCGATGTACCGTAACAAGGATATCCACACGATCAGCCTGCTCGGACAAGTTGTCATACAATCCTTTCGCGTAGCATGCTCGGCAACTCGCGCAGCATGCTCGGCAGCTTGTGCAGCATGCTCGGACAGCATGCTTGGCAACTCATGCAGCATTCTCTGAAATTCGGAGAATTCTTTGAAACTCCGAGCATGAGAATCAGCTCGGAAATTCCGAGCTAACCAGCTCCGATTTTCCATGCTCTTCTCAATTTTTTTCCAAGCTACAAAAATCAGTTCGGACAACGGGTTTTCCGAGCTAAAAAGAAGAGAAAAATAGCTCGGGCGTAAACGGAGAAGCCCAGCTTGGAAGGAAAGAAAAAAAAAAGAAAAAAGGGTGAGAGAATCAGCTCGAACAAACTCGAGCTGTATAAAAAAAAAAGAGAGAGAGAGAGAGAGAGAGAGAGAGAGAGAGAGAGAGAGAGAGAGAGAGAGAGAGAGAGAGAGAGAGAGAGAGAGAGAGAGAGAGAGAGAGAGAGAGAGAGAGAGAGAGAGAGAGAAAGACAGCAACAACAAATCTTGCCGAACAGAAGAAGAAACGAGATTAGTGCATTATTATTTGGTGGCTTGGTCAATTGCTTTTCAAAGATGAAATTATATTTTTTGATCATTGTCCAAGTAAAAGAAAACAACGTCTATAAGTTTGTTCGGTATTTGTGCATCTATGTCTGAGCAAGAGGATACATGTCCTGCGACGTACTAACCTATCCTGCAAAGCCTTACTCGGCATCTCCGCGATTATGCAGCTCGACGTCTCCGCAACGACATATCTCAGAGTTTCGGCTCATCAGTAGTCCGAGAAGAGCAAGTCAATCTCTGAGCACGAACCGCTGAGTAGTCCCACAAGAAATATGTCTCGACGACCAAAGCACATTATGCTCAGCGCCCACCCATATCCGAGTTAAATGTTTATCGAGAAAAAGCGTCCAAGCGAAGATTAAATCCCTTTAAGCACCAATTATTCCGAGCAGACATACGTCCACGACACCTCAACTTATCAGAGATCAGTGTATCTCAACTTGCGAGCAGGATCCCCCAACTTTACTTGAGCCGACTAGGCTCCAACTCGTCGTATAAAGGAAGGCAACAAAATTCAACTTACAATCATAGATTCTACAATCCCGGTTGGTCGAAGAAACAAACCACAGCTCCAGCGAAGCTGAACTAACTTCACGCTCAACAAACTCGCAAGCTCTAAACCCTGCACGAGCTCATCCCTGAAGCTCCATCAAGACCAAAATCGTAGTTGGTTGGCTACGTTAAACTCATCGAGAAACTTGAACTACGGGATGGCTTGATCCTCGAAAGGGGTGCGTAGGCAGCCGATATCTTGATCGGTTCAATTGTCCTTCAGTTTCAAAAAAAGGGAGGGGGGTAGCGGGTCCGTATATATCCATACTTCCACATCGGAATTCAGGAAAAAAAATTTTCGAGCTCAAACGAAGATTTTCGGACAAAGTTACTCGGAAACATTTGGACACAAAAGACGGTCCGAACATCAGATCGAAAATTTAGAGCATGCTAGCTTGGAAATCCGAGTGGATCAGCTTGGCAAGACCAAGCGACCCGAGCAGGTCAGATAGGAAACTCCGGGGAAGTCAGCTCGGAATTCCCGTTTAACCTGAGAAAACCAGCTCTTAAATTTACGGGCAAGTCAATTCAGAAATCCGAGCAAACCAGCTCGGACATCCGAGCAAGACACCCCTCTCAAACTGAAAACAAAAACTGTACGATTAACTCCAAAACGTACTCATACAACTTTCATAATGTTCAGTTCGCAAAGCCGATCGGTTCAAAGACTTTGCAAAAACTCAAGACGACATATCATAATCGCAAACACAACATATCCGTAAAAGTTCAACTCTCCAACCATACACTTAGATTATCCGGTAACGAAGAATAAATGCATTCTCGCTTTTTGTTTAATTTACTTTTAATATAATTAAAATTAGGATCTAAACCTCATAGCTTAACAAACTAGTTTGAATTGATTTACTCTCATCATACCTAGTCAAGTCTCGTAAGTTCTCATGATTTTTGTATGAATTGTTTATCTTGTCTGTTGATGGCCATAACAGACAAACTAATACATCCTTTAAGGATATTAGCCAACATGTCCTATACGGATTCAACAAACGGATAAAAGCGCGCTATATAAATTTTAAATACCGTCTAGGTATGCTTATTATCGGCGAAGGGAACATAAGTCGACCAAACCCCCGCACTAGTACTAGAGTCGATAGTAGACCCCAAAATCCAGTATGACGCTACTCAACAGTAGTAAAATGACGTTATAGCCAAGTATATCTTGGTCTGATATTTTGAAAGGTATGTCCTGCGGATATCGGCTCACTATCGATAAAGGAAAATGTAAGACGAAAGTCTCACGGAAAAACTGAATCGAAGTCCTAACCCAGTAAACACAACACGCTGGTATCGACTACGCCATTATTGAGTACATGACCGAAGACGGGAAGATAAGACGGGAAACCCCCGCACTAGTACTGAAATCAAATGTAAAACTCTGAAACCCAGTAGAACGCTTCCGAGCACACTGGTCTAAATCATTATAAGTCCGCAAGAAGAGTACGTCTCGCTAATCTTCAGACATTATTTCGAAACCCAGTAAAACGCTTCCGAGCACACTGGTCTAAATCATTACAAGTCCGCAAGAAGAGTATGTCTCGTTAATCTCGAACTTAGTTTTGAAACCCAGTAAGACGCTTCCGAGCACACTGGTCTAAATCATTACAAGTCTGCAAAAAGAGTACGTATCGCTAATCTTCGGACTTAATTTCGAAACCTAGTAAGACGCTTCCGAGGACACTGGTCTCAATCATCACAAGTTTGTAATAAGAGTATGTCTCGCCAATCTTAGAACTTAATTCTGAAACCTAGTTAGACTCTCCAAAGCACACTGGTCTTAATCATCTTAGGTCCGAAAGTGGAGCCGAAAAGAAAATTCCTTCCTCGAACAAGATCTGTTCAATTCTCCAAAATTAGTCAATACAAAGATAACACGACTGTTCACTCTCCCACGGACCCGGCATATCTGGAAATCCGAGCAGTCCAACTCTGGTCCGAGCTAACCAGTTCGGAAATCCGGAGCTCGGAATTTCTGAGATGGAGCTCTGGAATTCCAATCTGACCAGCTTGGAAAAATCTAAGATGAAGCTCGGAATCCCAAGCCAACCAGCTCGAATCTTCCAAATCAGCCATCTCGAATTTTCTAAGCTCATCCCACCTTGTTTCTCGAGAAAAGTTTTCGAACATTTCCGAAAACTCCAAGTAAGCATAACTAAATGATTCGGACAGCCGTCACGAATCTATCCGATACATTTAAAAATGCTTCGCTCAAACTTGAAATCTCAGAAAACGGCAGAACGTTGCAGCTGATTCAAAAATGTCCAAACAATAAGCTCCAAATATTTAAGACAAGAAATTTATCTAAGGCATAAAATATAGTCAATTCTTATATCGGGACGACCAACCGTGTCGAGAAAAGAAGCTACAATATACGGCTAACGCCACTAAGTACATATATCAGAACCAAATACCCCCTTGGGACGAACTGGCAACATCTTCCGAAAACAAGACGGACCAAAAACAAAATTTCTCTTCGGCCATCAACCGGTCGAACTCGGAAACATCATCCTCTTCCAAACGAGCTCTCGATCCAAGGTTCGCCTCTTCGGACCCAAATGCGGAAGGACCCTCAGACCTCAAATCGCCAATCAAGTCAAGGCTGCTACTTACCACAACGAATTGGCTCTGCTTTTCCTTGGACGACGGCAGTTTTGTGAAGATTTTGCGGAATTTGGACAAGCAAGACACAATGTTCTTAAGCATTCATTTCTTTACTTTCTCGTCCGCGTCACGAAGAGCCACAATGTGAGAAAGCCTCCTTTCCGCAAGTTGATTTCTCAAAACTTCAGCCTCGGTAAAAGCCATGTTTCTTTCGGTGTCCAGGGAAAATCTTACCATCTCAAATTTGTTTTTCTCCTCCTCGATAAAAGCCTTCAAACCGGTGACGGAATTCAACAAGTTTGCGTTGTCAAGGAAATACCTTGCAACACGAATTTGAATTCTTTGGAACTTTCAGTCGGATTTGGCAGCATGGCGATTAATCGAAGCCCAAGTGGTTAGTTTCCCAGGTGGAAGCTGCTTGAGCCAAGCTGCAGCCTCTCCAGCAAGAGAATATGGGAAGAGTTTGAGGTGCAGAAAGTCATAACCCACTCCATTCTACTTCATCCCAGTGATGAATGACTCAAAATCTTCTATGTGATCCATTGGTTGCTCATGTGGAAGTCCATGAAAAGGGTGCTGCCTCAGAAGTGCATAATACTCAGTCTTCAGCTCAAACTCATTCCTCTCAAAAGCAGGAGGTACGATCGCAGACCTGTTAACGTAAAACTCGTCAGGTCTGTTGTAGTCAGCAAGAGTCCTCCTAGCTGGAGGATTAACAATCTGAAGCTTAGGCTCAGGGATCACATTTCCTTCAGCATCAATTCTCTGGCCTTGATTGGTAACTTGCGGAATGGCGGAATCGCGTTTAAAAAAGCGATTCCGCAAGAATTTTGCCAATCAAGAAAATTTGTGGAATAGAGAAAAAAACGCGAAAACGCAGACTTTGCGTTTTCGCTTAAAAAATACAAAGAAAAAGTCATTAAGTGGAAAAGTGAACTATATGTAGATTATTTGTGGAATCTTAATATTCCGCCATTCCGCAAAACTCATCCAATCACACAAAACTTATTCCACAATTTTTTTCCAGCAAATTTTAAATTATTTCCGCAACTTTATTTTATTTTCCACCATTTCGCGATTCTGAGCATTGTAGGGATTGTTCTGCAGATCTCTAAGAACACCTTCTGCATCCCGAGTCAACACAACAACATTCGGATTCATCATCCTCTCAGATTTCTGAACCTTCATGGTTGCTTCCGCGAAAGGTGTCGACCGACACAAAGTCAATGTCGATCGACACTAAGTTCTCTGGCTCGCTGTTTTTCTGCAGAAACAAGAAAAACGCGAAAAGAGGTCAGTAACAAAGAAAATAAAATACTTAGACTAAATTCTAGTACAAAATCTATCAGCGAACTCAAAGAGTTCCCGGCAACGGCGCCAAAAACTTGATAGGTCAAATCTTAATCCCTATTTCTAACTGCAAGAGCACAAATATGCAATCGTAGTATAAAGGGTATCGAATCCACAGAGACTCTAGTTCATGCGATAGATTTTATGCAATCGAATTAAGCTAAGCACGACGGATGGAAAGAAGTAACAATGCAAGTAAAGTAAACGGTATTTGATCAATGAACGAAGGCGCTAGACTTAGGGAAGTTCTTAGGAAATCAGGAACACAGATCAATCAACTAACAGGATTCAGATATCGATGTTCTAGAACTAGAATCACAATCATATAACAAACCAACTCTCGCTGCGAATGCTAACTATGTCTAACAACCTAGAAAACCAAATATCTTTGCGAATTCTAGAGTTCTAAATATGAATTTAATTCAGGTTCTTTCGTTCACAAATTTTCTAAGCCAAATCTCTTTGCGAATAAGTAATTTGATCAGCTAGGTTCTTTTCTAATCAATTAACCAACTCTCGTTGTGCTAACCAATCTGATATCAATAATCCAAGTAGCTAGTTTAGATTAAGCGTTAAGAACAACCTAGATGAAGAACTAGATGCTTTAAATCCTAATTAATCAATCAATCTATAATTCCATGAAATCCCTAAATGAGAATCCCTAAATCTAACCAGAGAACTACTCAGACATGGCAATCATGACGATAGACATAATCAAAGTAATAATCATATAAATCAATAGAATAGGAACAAGGGTTCGGAATCCTCTTCTCTCTCGAGTACAAGACCAGCCCCAAAATCTCTTAATCTCTGATAGAATAAAGCTTAGGCTAAAAAATGGCTGAAAACCTAATTAATAGTCTAAAACACGTTTTGGGGTCGAATTGTAAATATGAGAAACTTCTAGGTAAATCTTGCAAATCTCCAAAATATGTATTTTTGACGCGCAGGAATTTCGTCCTTTAGTGGCGTCGGGCGACACAAATTTAGTGTCGGGTGACACTCAGTGCAGACGCACCCAGTGAACTCTGTGAAATCCATGTATGCTGCAGAATCACTCCAAAAGCTCCCAAAATCTCCAGATAAGCTCCAAACGTACCTAAACCTGCAAAGAACTCTAAAGACTCCAAATACAAGGTTAAAGACTCAATATATACATTTATATCATGGTTGAAAACCTAGAAAATTCATGATATATCAATAGTGCAAACTATTCACGAGCGAGTGGATCGAAAGAAAATATTTTTTGCTACACAACAAGAAGCATGTAGGAAAGATGTAGAACATGTATTTGGAATTCTCCAATCATGTTTTGCTATTGTGAAAGAACCGGTACGATTTTGGAGAAAGAATGTGTTACATGACATAATGACTACATGTATAATATTACATAATATGATAATTGAGGATGAGCGTGATCTCGATGCACCAATTGAAGCTCGAAGAGAAGCTCCACCTCTACCAGTTCAAGTGGCAGAGGATGATAATATCCGATTCCAAGAATTTCTTGGTCGATTTAGAGAAATAGAGAAGCTCATTTTTATTTTGAAATGCTTTAATTGATCATTTGTGGGGAAAATATAGTAATGGTGATATTTAAACCAAAATCTATTAAGTTTTATTATTTTTATATGATGCAATGTTGTTTTTTATTGAATAAATGTTTAATTTAAATAATTTTATAATATAGAAGTTGTAATATTATCATTTATGAAAATTTTGCAAAGAATAAATAAATGGGGTTGATTGTAAACTTTATAAATAAAAAGTATTAGTAGTAAACAAAAAGATGAAATATACTTAGAATATTCCATTTTTAGAGTAGAAAATAGTGTTGTACATTGGAGAGAAATCCAACTCTATTTTAGTGTCACACTATTTTAGTATAAAATATAGTGTTTTATATTGGAGATGGTCTTAGGGCTAATTTTTAAAACCCTATAAAACTACCCATATCTATAATTCTGTTAAACCATATGCTTCAGCTTCAATCCTAATAATTATTTGGTTCTTATATATTTTTGTTAATCCTTGCAGATCTTTTTAAGCTGTTTTCATCAGCATTTTAAGTTTCAGAGAGCATGTTGAAAACACTAAAAGTTTCATGTTTTTTTTTTTTTTACAATTTTAATATGAAAAACTTACTATACAATCTTTTTCCAAAGCTTTTTCATTAGTTGACTAGGTTCCCCTAGCCTTAGCACCGCCGATGGGGAAACCTTAAGCTCACCGTCGAGAATTCTCTCTCTTCTCCTCTTCTCAGCTTTATGGCATCTAGCTCGTCAGATCCCCCTCCACCTTGGTTCCTCCAAACATGTCTTTTATGGATCCAATTCATCTTTCACCATCTTTCGTTGTTTCATATCCCTTCCAAAGTTGTGATTTCTAGGTTGATCGTTGTTGAAGCTGAACATCACAATGATCAATTTAATAAATTGATCGATTTATAGAGACTTTGATAATTCGATTAAGGATCTAAAGGAAATAACATAAAGATCGGAAAACTTAGTCATTTTATTATTCTCATAATTTGAAATTGGGGTCAATTTCTCTGCTCTAGAAAGTAGGGTTTAGTACAATGATTCATGATAGTCTTTTCTTGCGCAGGGGAAGTATATTTATATCAAGAGAATTTTGGTTTATTTCCTAGATTCTCTCTGATACAATAATGTTAAATCCGAAAAATCTTGGATTCTTCTTCCTTTTCTGAGATTCATCTTGATCTTCTTCATTTTATTAAATATGTTAATTTGACATTAATCATATTTTACTTTTTGATTCAGGTCGGCGGGAGCAATCTCCGGGCTTCGTCATGATGGGCAGACTTATTCTTATTTGAGCTTGATCTTTGATGAGCCATTCTAGTTATTGGGCCGGGCTAAAGAGGGGTTCTAAAACCACCTCCGACTGTAAGCCCTAGTTATGCTCACTGAGTGAAGATTACGTCGGCGAACTTAATTATTGTTCGGCCCAACAGTCAAACCATCGTGAGTAAATACTTTTCATCTTTAATGCTCATGTCATCGCCTTCTTTTGACACATGGCTGTCCGTGTTCTCGGGTCCTCAACACGCTTCCTCTTGTGGCCAATAACGTTTGGACACATGTGGCGGGAAATCGAAGAGTCACCTTGGAAAGTAACGTTTCATCCCTAAAATGTGTCAAATGAAGACTTTGGGAGTTCCTATGGATGAAAGAGAGTTCTTCATATCGTCCATTGAGCGAAGGCTCAAATTTATTATGAAAGGAAATACTCGGTTTTAACACACGTGAAAACTCGTTTTTGAGTTATGAGCGAAGGCTCGACTTTCGAACAGGTCCATTATTGACTCTTTTAGAATTTCGATTTGTAATCCTTTGAAGGATTTAGCTAGAAAAGACATTAGCTCTTAACTGCGAATGATAAATTTAGTAAGAGCTCCGCTTTGCGAGTAGATACTCAGAAATAACTAGGCTTATGATTTGTTTTTGGTACCTTGAGTAAGGGTTTAGTTTTATGATGCGAGTGAAAACTCGGTTATGATTCGTCTAGCGAGGCTCGAAATCAGTTTTGTTTCCGTAACTCGGGATCGACTATGCGAGACAGGTTGGCTTATGTAGTCCATCTGAGTTAGGAAGCGGGGGAATTTCCCGACTTTATCCGTGTACCAATGCAATTTGGATTAGAATGTTCACCTCACGGTAAAGGTAAAATATTCTTACATGTTGATGTGCAGATTTAGTTGAGCTGAGAACCTAGATAGGATGCCGGCAGAGTTAAGATAAGAGGTAAAAACAAAAGTTGTTTTTTCTTGATTTACAGCTGCATTCCGAAAAGAGTTGCCTACGTACCTCAGAACGAAGATCAAGCTGTTCGTTGTTCATATTACATAAGGTAATAGTATTATTATTTATTTATATATTCTGGTGAAAGATGTAAAAGGGAGCTCGGCTGAAATGCTTGTTGTTGTCGAACTTAGGTCTGGTCATACCGAGGTTCATTCACTTTGGTTGGGTTTCCACTTCATTCAATAGTTTTTCGTATTGCGGGAAGGCCCAGTATGATCTTTTTATTTCCCTTTGGCTCGAAAATGTGGCAAAGATTTCAGTCACTCATGAAATATAGCCTTGAGGTGGTCTGATCTCTTTTGAACGTATGGACTCCGTTTGGAGTCAGAAACTTCACGCACTGGTGGTATATCGGTGCACGTCTTTCATGGCGTGGAAATAAGGCGTTCCTAGAATGGTGTTATGGATAGCCGGCCCCTTGAATGACACTGCTCTATGCAATGCATCTTCCAAAGTCGTCGGCTAGTTGAGCTTCAGGTCCCTTCTGTATGCAGAAACGAACCACAAGGCTCTCCGAAGCGCTCCTCGAGCTGCGTTGTCGTCTATTGTCACATGGATAACACTTATTTAAATCGATCAATGAAAGCTCGCAGGGGTTTGTCTTGTCTTTGCTCGAGGTCCCAGAGGTCGGAATCTGATGATCCAGCAGTGACGAACATAGAGTAGTGCTTTAAGAACACCTCCGAGAGCTAGCGGAAGGTTTTCAATCGACGATGTTTTGAGACGTGAGAACTAGGTAAGGATCATTCCTCTGACGTTTTCAATGAAGTACTGACAGTATCTGACATCTCTTTCTTCACCTCTGAAGCGATTCCGACCCATGCAATCATGAAAGCAGTCATGAACTAAGTGGGCCCGATTTCCCTTTGTAAGTTGGGAATTTGACTTTATATACATGCGGGATCCTTGCGCCCGTTATCTGATGTGTGAATGGCGTCTTGTGAGCCTTTTCCAACATGCGATCGAGTTCTGGTGTCGAGCTAGCTACTCGATGGACCCTAGAATTGAGGTTTTAGGATTTGACTTAGTATGGCTGCGACATGGGTGTTTGGTGCTGAGCCTAAGTTGATTGGTGCAGGAGTGATTCTTAACGGATTGACCGCCAGGCCTATGGTCCTCAGGGGCGCTTTGGGGAAAAGATGCCTATTCGTAGGAGGCATTTTTCTCTAGGGTGTATTCCGTTAAAGGCGAGACAAGACGTCCAATCAGGTTTTTCTGGAGTATAGCTTGCTGGTTAGAAAGGATCGTGATTTGTTCGTTGGACGCTCTATCCATCATATCCATTCGGTTCATCATCAACTGGAGAAACCTTTTCGCCGTGCTCTGGTTTCTGGCTTTTGTGGCTGGTGTCACATCGTTTACTACGCACGCTGCCCTTGCTGATGTTGCTGCATCTTTTGCGCGTCTGGCTTGGCTGTGGCTGCGCTGTCCTGAGTCGTTCATTCGTTTGCAGGCACGATCAAAAATTTTGGGGGGTCTGTCAGTGTTGTGTGGACTTTCGATCCCGAGTTTTTTGAATTGTCTCAAACTCCATCTCCTTTTGAAGGAGAGTTGGATTGGATCCGTTCTCCTCCACATCATGTGTTGTTGGTGTCAATGATGTTGTCGGTGTTGCTAGTTACTCTTGTCTCATGCGATGAAAGTGGTATTTCCGTCATTTCTGCTATGTCCTTTGGTCGTGCGAATGTACCCAAAGTCCCCGTGGACGACACCAATTGCTGAAGCTGAATTTCACAATGATCAATTCAATAAATTGAATTGTTTAGAGGGACTTAGATAATTCGATTAAGGATCTTAAGGCAATAACAGAAAGACGGGAAAATGTAGCCGTTTTATTAATCTCAGAGTTTAAAATCGAGGTCGATTTATCAACACTCGAAAGTAGGGTTTTTAGTACAATGATTCATGATAGTCTTTTTCCACGCAAGAGAAGTATATTTATATCAAGAGAATCAAATTTTATTTCCTAGATTCTCTATCATACGATAATGTTAAATCCCAAAAATTTTGGATTTTCTTTATTTTTCAAGGATTCGTCTGTATCTTTTTCTTAAATATGTTAATTTGAGATTAATCATATTTTCCTTTTCGATTTAAGTCGGCGGAAGAAATTGTGGTGCTTCGCCAAGATGGACTGCCTTCTTTTTATTTGGACTTGATCTTCGATGGACCGTTCTTCCTGTCAGGCTGGGCTAGGGAGAAATTTCTAAACCCACCTCCAACAATCATATATCCTTCTGCTCCTTTCAGATATATTCGAGAGCTTTGCTCTGATATATCATGTATCTTCATATATGTTTCAGTGGATCTCAAAATTTAAAGCTTCCTATTCTATCCCATACGAGCTTATAAGGAAAAGGGTTCTCAAGATTGGATTTTGGCATTCTAGTAATTTTTCTTTCACGGTTTCCATGTGGCCTCTTTCCTAATTATTTTTTGGAGTTAGAATATTAAAAATTAGATTAACATATTTCTAATTTGATAATTTGTAAAATTAATAAATATTTATATTATTCGAATATATGATAAGTTAGAATACAGTTAGTGTTTTATCTGTTGAAAAGTAGATTTACAATTTCGATAATAAAGATATTGGAAATAAAAATTCTCCATTAGAAGAAATGTAAAAAAAATGTACTCCAATTTGCACACAAAAAAGAAAAAAACCAATTTCAGCTGTAGAAACATTAGAAGTGAACCTAAACAAATGTAAAAATATTAAATGGACATATTATCATATTTGGACTTTAATAAATTTAAAATTATATGTATATAATTATAAATTTAATTATTAAAATATTAAAAACACCGATAAATTATATATATGAACATATGTTGTTCTATTAAAAATATTTTTGATTAATATAATACAAATTAAATTTGTATTATATAATTTTACAATGTTTGTTTTATTTAAAAAAATATTATACAATCATTTTCAAAATCATTCTCTCGGGTTAGAACCTAGAATGTGAAATCATAATTAAGTTTTTTTATTTCCTAAATATAACTCTTTCCAAATAATACACAATTTTTTTCTAAAAAACATAAGTTGATTCCCTCTAAATAGCATGTATAAAACAATTATAAATGAAATTATGTTGAGCATTTATAAAAAAAATTTAAACGATTAACAAAATGTTAATTTAAAATAAATAAAAATTGTTTGTCAAAATATACCCGCCTTTTCAAAATTCTAGTATTGAACATGCTGAAATTGTTTAAACAGGCGGAACTAAAATGTCAGGAGTCAGAAATCACATACAAATGTGTGTTCATATAGCATCAAATTGTCACATGTTTCTATAGCGATACCTTCCAGCACACCACAAGAAAAAAATGAGATTAAGAGTGCTTAAAGCAGCAATAAAGTAATAAAAATAATCTAACTTGCCCATGTCAATATCATCTGCTAGCCAACTCTGTCTTCCTCCACTAGCAGTCACACTATGAACAATGCTCACAATCGCACTGCTTAGATAACTAGCTAAAGACATAGCTAAGTAAAGCAACGAGTTCCCTATGCTTCTCATGTTAATTGGAACTTGTTTGTTGAAAAACTCGGTAAGACCAACAATGGTGAATACTTCATAAAATCCCATCAGTACTTGTTGCGGGGCTAGCCAGAAAACCGACCTGTTTACCCCTGTAAGGGATAAATCTCTTCTCTCTCGTTCCAAAATACCCGATATCATCATCGTCAAGATGGAGAAAACATTCCCAATCCCAACTTTTTGGAGTAATGAGATGCCTCCTTCTTGTTTTGTAATGTTTTCAATGTGCCGGACCAATACGGTTTCATAGAAGGGAAGCCATAACCCTATGGTTAATAGGGATATTACTATTATAGAAGCAGGAGGGATTTGGTAAGAAGTACCAGGAAATTGAAGGTCCATTTTTAGTGCTTGTGAGACTGTAAAGGTTTGCTGTTGGTTCATAGCCAAGAATCCAAGAATGCTCGAAGCAAATATTGGAATTATGCTTATTATAGACTTTATGTCTTCTATCTGTCTTACGGTGTTGATTCTCCATTCCTCATTTCTAGCTTCCTCGTCGTTCATCACTATCACAGCTTTGTTCAAGAAACTGAAACCAAACAAAGAGTTCAATGTTAGCTACCATATTTAACCTCTAATTTCTTTTGACCCAGCCAAATTAGCCTAGTCATTAAATTAATTAATGACCGTAACTAACTCAGATTAATACTTTATGTTAGGGCTGGGCATATTACCCGGACCCGAAATACCGAACCGAACCCGAACCGAAAAAGTAGAACCGAACCCGAACCCGAACCGTCAAAATACCCGAACGGGTCCTAAACTCCTATATCCGAAGAACCGAACCCGAACCCGACCCGAACCGAGAACCGAATGGGTACCCGAAATATCCGACTTACAATTATATACCTAAAATATTAATTATATTTATACTTAATATAACAAAATTATCCAAAATTACAATTATAAACTTAAATATATTAGTTATTTTTAGGCTAAAATAACTAAATTATCAAAAATAAACAAAATATATGAAGGGTTTTGTTATATTAATCAAAATTTAACGAATTTTTATTTAAATATAACTAATTTTTATTTTTGTTTTATGATTTTCGGGTACCCGAACCCGAACCGAACCCGAATGGAACCGAACCGAACCCGAACCGAAATTCTAAAATACCCGAATGGGTTTATATCTCTAAACCCGAAAATCCGAAAACCCGAAAAACCCGAACCGAACCCGAACGGGTACCCGAACGCCCAGGCCTACTTTATGTTATTGACAACGACGTCGCTTTTAAAAGGAAACCCCTACTTATTTCTTCCCCAAATTGATTTCTATTAGCCAAAGTTTATTAAAAATCCTAAACAACATGCACTTATTTCAAAACATAAAAATAATATTTAGTAATACGATCTTTAATTTAACTTGAAATGGATGGAGTACCAAACGTAATAAGGTTTACCTGAGTTGATCTGTAAGGACCAATTTATTTGATTGCGAGCTTGTGTCTAGTAACGGTTGATGATAGTCAATCTCAGGAAGAGATTGTACATTACGATTCTTATAAGCATCCACGAGAACCTTGAAGATCCGAGAGAACACACTTCCTTCAGGTTTGACAAAGACATACAACCGAGTTCCCACAAAAAGCAGAACAAGCGCAAACAAATTAAGACCGGTCGGGATTGCGAATCCAAGGCCCCAACTGATGTTGTTCTGCACGTACAACACTAGAGTCATTGATATTAACTGTACGATTGTATGAGTGGTATAGTACCAACTGAAGAAGCCTCTACTTCCTTCTCTTCCTTCTTCAGTCGTATCGTCAAACTGATCGAGACTAAATGGAACACTGCATGAGCGGATTCCTCCTGTTCCGACTGATAACAAGAAAAGCCCTGAGAGTAAAACGTATAGTTGCATATCGCTATAGCTGATACATGTTCCGGTGATTTTGTCCGCAGTGCAAGGTGGTGGTCGTAGATTAGGGATCAGAGAGGTGAAAGTCAATACCAACATGCCCTGTTGAAGTTTGAACTCGTGTCAGTTTCCAAAACTCAACAAAGCAAGAGTTCCAGAAACAGTTATAACTGGCAGATTGTTTTCTGCATCACTTCTACGTTTATGTTTGCCGTTACATTTTCCTTATAAATAAAATAACGTCAATTCAATATCAGAACGAAAATAAGAAAGAAGATTTACCAACAACTCGGCGATGGAACCAAATACAATGGTTCTAAATTTTCCGGTGCATGAGTCGGAAATGAAAGCTCCGATGATGGGAGCGAAATTGGTGAGAGCAGACCAAGTGTTGATTAGTGTGGCAGCTTGGACTTGGTCCATATGATATTCTCTTACCATGTACACCATGAAGTTCGACGTTAATCCAAATGATGCAAGCCTTTCCAATGTCTCATTCGCTGCATAATCAATATATAGCTTGATCTATGATTTACCAAAAAAACCAGAAAAATCAGAAGAAACAATATATATAAATGCTGGAAAGTGATTATGATTACCTAATATGTAAGGCATAGCTTTCCAACCGAGAGGCTTCCTTCGTCTCGTCGTTGAATCCGAGGATTTTGTCCCTTTTTTTTCATCCATTTTTTCTCTTCTTTTTGTTTTCTTCTAGCAGTCTCCTGGATTTGTTTTGAGGCAGATGAGTTTATGTTCTAGTCAAAGAGAAGTAAGATGAAGTAGTTTAGACGGACATAATCTCAAAAGTTTTTTTCTTTTGGGTCAATAGTTATATAATGACCATTGGTAAGAGATAATAGTTTGCATAAATCTCTTTCCAAAAATCATATAATCAATCAATAACATTAGGCTATGGGTGCCATAAGATCTATCCAGTAAGTAGTAAATTAAGTAATAGATTTTGAAATATTTAGTGATATAAAATAATGTATTTAGGTAAATTTATTATATAATTCGGGATTTTTCTTTCTTAGGATGTCCACCTAAACAAAATTCAAAAAATCACATTAAATTGTATTTAAAATATTATCTAATGCATATTAATATATACCATTAATACTTTTTATATAATATAGATTAATTTGTCAACAAGATACAAAGATTTAATGCTATTCGATTATTCAAATTGGTGGTTTCATACTAATATGGAAATAGTTTGACGGATGCGAGCACTTTATGCCAATTTGTTTGCTATCAAATAACTTGTGTGTCATATATGAATGAATTTGAATGTAGTGAAAATTTTCTTTCAGCTTTCGAATTCTTCCAAATTAATCAAGAAAGCTAGTCTATTGGTTCACACTGTATTTACCAATTCCAAACAGTCTGTTTCAAATGTGATAAGAGGTTGTTTGAAGAATTTTATGTATTCTATAGTCCAAACTAATGCTTCAAATTCAATGTGTAGTGGGGATAGATTTTTTCATATTCATTCACCCTATATAACATTTACACCATCTTCGTAACCACTGGCGGAGCCAGAAAAATTTTGTACCGGGGTCAAAAAATATATTAAAATATAAGTTAAAATTTATCAAAAATTATAAATATGTTTTATGATCACTCATATTTAAAAAAAAAATACAGTTTCATTTTGTTAAGTCTTTTAAAAAAATTGATAATATTCTATTATTTCTTATAACTCAATGTTTAAAACTATAATCACGAAATTGACAATGTTCTCTAGATAAATATTTGCGTCTTATCTTATCTTTTGTCTATGATGATATTATAAGATTCTTTCTGTTTCACAAATAGTATTTTTCACACATATTAAGAAAAATATATAAATTTTTTACTATGTTCTTAATTAATACACTATATTTTTCTAACTAATAATATATAAAAGTATGGAAAAAATGAAAATAGTTTAAAAATATGCATTGAAAACACAAAATGACTTTCTTTGTGAAACAAAAATAAAACTTTAGAACTGACACTCTTTATAAAATGGAAGGAATATATTTTTTTTACCAAAATCATATGGCAAATCATCTAAATTAATATTATATATTGATGGAAATGTTCTTTTCATAAATTAAACCATCCATATATCTGATAAATTAAAGCAAAACTGAACATTAAAAATATTAAATTTATAGATGATAAAGATAAATCTTAATATTTTATGAATCAAAATCGACTCAATTTAATAAAAACATAAAATATAATGAAGCAGTAAATATAATAAAAACAAAAAGAATCTAACCTAAATTAGTTGAAAACTGATTGTGGATGGTGAACGTGGCCGACGACGATTAGTGGGAGACAGTTTTTTTTTCCAGGTTTTGCTTTTGGTTTGTGTTTTATGTATTTGAGACCCTCAAAATTTAAATTTGGGCTTAAAATTAATGTGAGCCCAAATTTAATAAAACAAATGTTAAACACATTTAGTTATAACTAGATTCTAGATTTTTTTATAATGTTTTTGATTGATTTTAAGGGGTCAAACACATTTTTCAATGGGGTCAATATATTTTTATATAAAAAAGCATGAATTTTCAAAATTAGGTGGGGTCAGCTGACCCCACCCTTTTTCATACCTCTGCCACTGTTCGTAACTGTGATACCAATCTTTGTATTGAATACATATCACCTTATTACCATGAGTAATTTAAAAAATACCATTGTTCCCATTGAATCATATTATTTTCTGAATTATTTATTTTCTCAAATAGGTTTAATGATTCATTAACCGCAAGTAATTGTGCATCTTCCCGAATGGAAAATTTTGTTTCCACCATCCTTAGTATATTTTGGGGACATCTGTCTATCTGATTGTTGACTATATATACTATAATAATAATTATGTAAAATGATTATTTGAATTATCATAAGGTAATCTCCGTAATAGATAATCCAAATTTATGAAATCAACTCCGTTGAATTTTTTTTCTAGATTTGTTGGGACATGTGATAGAGCACAAGTTTGTAAGGCTGGTGCACGTTTAGAACTAAACGAACGATACTATAAGGTTTACAGACTAACTACGGAAGTTTTGAAAAGCCATCACCTTAGCCTAATCAAATCTGGGAAAATGACGATTGAAGAAAAACGATCAAAGTGGTTGCGGTTGCGGTTGAGAAAAGCCACTTCGAAAATTTTCAACCATAGCACATAATGGAGATAGGAAAGAAGATCTGAAAAGATGGTTTTAATAGTTTTGCATTGATATGTGAATCTCTCTCTGGTTCCTCATGGTTCATCCTGGTTCACCTGCAAAACGCTCTTCAAGTAACATCCCATATCCATAAGCCCAACCCATTTTTCTTATATCCCTTTAGCCCAATCAAAACTCAGGTCAATTCCTCTTTTTGGTTTTTTTAAGGCAAATAATTTCATTGATTTCAAAAGAGATTACATAGTCAGTACACAAAACTTTCGAAAAACAAGTTATTACATAAACAATATATGCGCCATATAATGAGAAAGATACAACAAAAGAAGTAAATTTGACGATGCTTTCCGTAGATAAGCCGTACTCGCTAACGGATCGACTCGATCCATTATTTCCTTCTCTGTATCCGATCTTTCTTTGATGCGAAGAATGTGCGTAGGTAGCATCTTTTGGCTGAACCTTCAAATTGCACACCGCACGATAAAACCCAATGTTCCCGATAAAAGTTCTGAAATTCCGACAAACTGATACCAATGTGTCCGTATCAGAGTCATTTTAAATAAGTTTGACTTTGAATATCTCCCATATGCTCTCCAATTAGTTTGAGATCTTGGGCCTTGTCCATCGAATGCATCATCAAAACTCTTGTGTAACAGATGTTGACACAATCAATAATATGATGCATACAATGGAATGAAACGACTACAATTCTTGTTTGACAAAATATCACTCCATGGGGGGAGGGTTTCATGGGTTTAAAACATAAAGCGGATGCCGACTGAAGAATTCCATTGAAAAACATGGGCAACGTAAATAAACTGGTAATAATTACCACCAGAAAAAGCCTCTCCAATTGAGAGACACAATGTTTGATCAACACAGAATTTTTATAATACAAACCCATATTAGATCTCACCACTATCACATTCTTCTCCTTTACATTTACTAATTTATTGGCAATAAAACCTATTTTTTCCACAGCCGTACTAGGCAATGTCAATATAGATTCTAATAGAGAGAACGAAAGAATAACAACACATATAATAGTATGTGTTGTAAATATGGCAAATTGAATGATGGAAACCCCATTCTTGTCCAAAGGAAAGGTTTTTGGTACTGATTTTTAAAAAGAAAATTGGGGTAGAAAAACATAAAGTGAACAAGATCAGTATGAAATCAATGTAAATAGAAGCATAGGAAAGGGAAACGAAGACTAATCTCCCCAACTGAAAGCAAATGCAGAAGACAAATGCCAATTACAGAGAGAATAAACGGTTATCGACGATAACATATCGCATCGTTTCAGATTCTCTCACGATTACCATCCAAACCCAACATGAACTTAAATCTAATAACTCAAAATAGACGAAGGAAGAGTACGATCGACGCTGGATCCGACATTGATCGGAGGAAACTATGACAAATATGTGATTTTTTTGATATCGCTCTTTTAGTGTCTCAGAGAGAAAGGGGGAAGTTAAAAAAGATGTAGGAAAAGGAAATCTTTTTCGGAAACTGAATTTTACAATCAATGATCTAATGAGTCAAGCGTTTTTGGTTTGAAAACGTGAATGTATGTGTAAATATACCTAGTGTCAATGTTTTCAAACCCGACCCGATCTATGAACCGGATTGTTTACCGGATCACCAGGTCACTGGGTCAACTGCGGATCAACCGGGGGTAAACCATGGGTCCAAAACTATTAAGGTATATTGATGTGTACACTTTTTAATCATACAATACACCATTTTACTAAAAAGTAAGAACCATACATTAAAGAAATTTAATAACGATTCTCAAAAAAGTATAAAAACACCATAATCCCATAAATTTGAAAAAAGAAAATAGAAAAATAAAGTTTTGTAGCATTGTTATAACTAGACAAAAGAGAGTTCTACTTACTTTTCTCTCATGAAAGTTTGTGAGTACAACGTTTTTTACGAATGTGTTTTTGATGAAGATTTGTGAGTACGAGTTTTATGAGGTTGGCGTAGATGAAATGTCTGTGAAAAAAACTTGTTTATACTAAAATCCTACAGTTTATCACAATAAAACTTTTTTGGTTTAAAAGGTTTAAAAAATGTTTATTATCCGGGTTAATCGGTTCGACCGGTCTACCAGGTCGCAATAAACCGTGGATTTTTTCCGGGTTTTACCGGATTTTAACTAATTGATTTTTACATATAACCTGATCCGGAATATAAGTCAGGTCGCCAGGTTTACCAGTTCGACCGCGGGTCCGGGTCGGGTTTCAAAACACTGCCTAGGGTATATACATAAGTATCTCCCTCTTGACATGAACACTAACTAATTAACGAGAGAAGCCGCCATTCTCACCACCTTTTCGTTCATCCCTCCTCTCTCGGTCTATCATCTCTGATCCTCTCTTTTGTCTTCTTCTTCTTCTATGTCCATACCCTTCTTCTTTTCTTAATTGTGTTAGTCTCAAGATTGTGTACCGGTGTTCACCTCAATTATAATGGAAAATATTTATATTTGTTTTGTGTGTATGAGCATCCAATCCAGAAAAAACGACATGACTTTGGGATGTTCTTCAACATATTGGTTCTGCTCGTGATGAGTCATGGTTACTAATTGGAGACTTCAATAAACTCCTCTCCAATTCAGAAAAAGAGGTGGGCCTCCAAGGGATGAATGAACTTTTAGGAAACTCCGAAATGTATATGCTTCTTGTGATCTAATGGATTTGCAATCTACTGGTGAACGTTTCTCATGGATTCGTACTCGTTCCACATACACAATTGAAGAATGCCTAGACCGTGTTATCGTTAACACTGCTTGGCTAGCTGCCTTTCCTACTTCAGAAGTTACATATCTACCATTTTCTGGGTCTGACAATTTCCCTGTTCTGGCCTCCATATTCCATCTTACATCGGTGAGAAAGAAGAGTTTCCAGTTTGACAAACGCCTCTTGGCTCTGCCTTATTTCCGTGATTATGTTTCTGATGGCTGGTTTGACTGACACCTACCTTCTAGAGCTTCAATCACTGATCATATCCACCACTGTCGTGTAGCCATATCACGTTGTAGACGAGAGCACAATATGAATGTTGAATGTCGTATTAAGGAACTACAAGAAGATTTAGATATGGCTATGCGAATTTTTGTTGCTTTAACCTGATCACAGATTCCTTCTCTCAAAGATCAGCTTTTGAGAGCTTTTTCTGATGAAGAGGACTATTGGTACCAGAAGAGTATGCATACTAGACTGGTCCAAGGTGATCGTAACACCCAATACTTCCATTCTTGTACCAAGGAAAGGTACTCTCGCAAATTGTTTCTATCCAAGACAATGTCGGTTTTGTGATTACGGGAGAAGATAATATTGGGGGACATGCTATTGATTACTTCTCCACCAATTACAAGAGATATACGACACCAACTTCAGAACATCATATTTTTGATGGCTTTAACAAAACAGTAACGCCAGAAATGAACTCAAATTTGACACGGCCCTTTTCCGATTTTGAGATCTATACATCAGTTTGTGAAATCGGAGCAGACAAGGGTCTGGGTCCAGATGGATATACAGCAAGGTTCTACCAATAATGCTGGGATATAGTGAGATCTGATGTCAGAGGCGAGGTTCACCGTTTCTTTGAAACCGATTGTATGTCTCTGAGAGTTAGTTATACTAATATTTGTATGATTCCCAAAATCGTCTCTCCGGTAACACTTTCTGATTTCAGACAAATTGGTTTGTGTAATGTTATTTACAAGATCATTTCCAAGTTACTAGTCTCAATATTAAAAGGCTCTTTGGATAGTATCGTCTCTGAATCACAATCTGCATTTATCCCCGGGAGAATGGCTTCAGATAATGTGCTTGTGACTAAAGAACTCATGCACTCACTAAAGGTTAGAAACGAGTCTCCAAATCTTATATGGCTGTGAAGACTGACATTTCCAAGGCATATGATCGGGTTGAGTGGGACTTCCTCGAGTCAACTATGAGAGCACTTGGATTCTCTGAACCCTGGATTATCTGGATAATTGCCACCATCAAATATGTTTCTTTCTCGGTGGTTAGAAGTCGCAATGACACATCAGATATAGATGAAAATGGTCTTAGCTTGGTGGCCTTGCATGGAGTTTTGGAGGTTGAGGAAGAAAATGAAAAATATGAATCTGGGCTGACTTGTGTTACACTGAGTGCCGGCCCAATATTTTCGGATGCCCTATTCAAAACTAAAATATTATTTAATATAATTTTATTAAAATTTTTATTTAAATATCTTAACAAAAAATTATATTTTAAAATACCTATATTATGAAGAATATATTTAGAAATGCCCTTTTAATTTTTTTTAGTATATACTAATGAAGAAAATATATAGAAAATACCCTTTTTAGTCGGATGCCCTAATCCGTCGCTTATGTGGCTTATGCTCGAGGCCGGCTCTGGTTACACTTACACACACAAATACTGTTGCGTCAGACAGTGATTCAGAAAGTGATCAAGAGGTGGATGTTCTAGCTAAACTAAAAATTCTTTATGAGAGTTGGGTTCAGTTGAGCAATGATAATCTTCAACTGATCAAGGACAATAGGAAGTTGGAAGATAAAGTCAGTAGGATCCATAAAGTTCTCATGTCAGAACAAGAGGAGAAAAAGGAACTTATGAGCAAGCTGGATGAAAACAGAAAGCAAATTCGTCTGATTAACAATGGATCTGTAAAGCTAGATCAGATTCTTGCTATCGGAAAAACAGGAAACACAAAGCTTGGTCTTGGATATAATGGAGGTACAAGTAACACAAAAACTGTATGTGTGTCAGGGAATGTGTCACACAGTGATGGAGCAGAGAATGAAATCACAACCTTAAGAGCTGAGGATATTTCAAATGTCCAAGGAGACACCCCACATGATGTTGAAGAGAAGACAAGTATTGGGAGTGTGTATGGTAGGAGTCATTCAAATTTTATCAAGTTGCACAAGTCTAAATATCTTAAAACAAACAGAATAAAGGATAGAAATCAGAGCTCAAGAGCAGATATGTGTTGCAGTACCATGAAGACTAATTCAACAAGGATGGATACCAAAAAACCCAAGCAATGCATAAGCTTATGGAAACCTAAGGTATGTTTCTTTTGTGGTAAATTTGGGCATATCAAACGTCATTGCTACAAGTATCTTGAAAGAGTTCATCAAGCTTGGAGACACCATGTTCATGATGAAAATATTGCGAAGTGCAAAAGAAAGTGGATGGAGAAATCAAATCCTTATCAAAGTATCAAGTATAGTTCAACATTGTGCAAGTGTGAGTGTGTAAGACACAAAAGAATTGATCATATAATGCTTGGAAAAACAAGATATGAAGACTCAAATCGATGGAGAAATCAGAGGAGGAAGAGTTGTTGAGCAAGATGGATGGCTCTGTAGGTGTGGCAAAATTCAATGCTTGATTTGTTATTTTCACAGAGTTGTGTCACTCAAGCAGGGGGAGATTGAAAGGTTGATGATGCTTGATTCAGGGGGAGTTTTGGAATAATATGTTGATGGTGTATGTGATTTTAATGGGGTAAGATCGTTCAAATGTTATGAATCTTTTTTTTCGTGGGTCTTGGTTTTGTTTTGATAAGGTCTATGGGTGTTTGGACAGGAGTTCTATGTTGCTAAAGTTAAGGATGTTTGAATTTGGTGGCTTTAGATTAGTTTTAATGTTTTATGCCATGCTGTTGTTCATTCAAGTATTGCTATTTTGTTTTGTGGTTTTACAGAATTACAACACTGGTTTGATGAGAAGTCTACCAGCTGGGGTTGTGGATCCATGTTTCCCCTTAATGAACTTAATGCTAAAGATAGCGGATTTCTTGTAAACGGGGAACTCAAAATTGTTGCCGAGATACAAGTTCTTCAAATTATTGGCAAATTAGATGTAATAAAGGAAACTTCAACAGTTTTCGAAACCATTGATGTTAATGGGTTTCAACTACTTCCTTCACAGGTAAGAGAGATATGTTCTGTTAAATGGTTTTTGTGTGATGTCTACAAAAATCTCTATCTGAATGTGTGTACTTTAGGTGGAAGTCGTAAGGCGTATATTTGAAAGACATCCAGAGATTGCGTCTGAATTCCGTCCAAAGAAGGCAAGTCTTAGGACAGCTTATATAAGTCTGCTAGTAAGTTTGGTCGGGACTATGTGCCAGCTACCTCAGGAAATCTCCAAGGATGATCTGTCTGACGCATACACTGGGCTGAGATCAATGAAAGATGCTGGATTTAAGTTGGATTGGTTGGAGAAGAAACTTGATGAGATGTGGGAACAGAAGGAGAAAGAAGTGGCTGGTGAGACAAGGATGCAAGAAATTGTTGAAAAGTTGAAAGATTTGAAACAGATGTACTCAGATCTCGAAGCTGAGCTAGAGAAGGTGAAAGCAGAGGTGTCGGCTGCAAAGGCGTCTTTCTCCTTTGATGATATTATTTAAATGTTTTAGGCATTTTGGAGATTTTTGGTTGAGTGATGTTTTTTGGAAAAAAAAAACAAGAAGATTTAGGTGAAGTTTGCTTCTTAACATCTGCCGTGTTATATTGGAATGCTTTCAGACTATTTATCGTTTAATTCGACTTTTGTTATTTTCTCTCAATTTGGTTCTAATTTTTTTTTGGTCAACTGAATAATGAATTACAATTTACAATATTTGTCTACAAGAGACTGATATTAAACAACAAAAGCATTGAGAATTTAAGCGCACTCAAACTAGTAGCTGACCTTAGATAGAAATTCATAGAGTTGTGGATAGGCCTGTAGAAGAACCAAAATATAACAAACCCAAAGTTCTCTAAGCTTTAGTTGTTGTTTTGACATTTAAACCAATTTCTTTTCCTTGACTATACTAGTGTCCAAGCATAGACTTGAGTTGTTTGTTACAGTATGAATAGAACTAGAATTACCACAAAAATGGTTATATAATCTACATTGTAAGAAAACCAAAAAAGCAACTCTTCATTTCATCTTTGGTAATCCTTATAAAATGTGACATAGGGCAATCTGTTTTAAGGGCATTGGGGATGATATGAGATCTTAATTAAACTATTTTTTACCTTAACAAGTACACTCAACATTTTCTTCAAGAAGCATAAACAAACCCCTTGTCATGTAATGTGGACTTAAATTTGCCTTTGTTTAGCAATTTAATTGAATTTATGGTTGAGAACCTCATCCATTTTGGTGTATCCAGGTGGTAGTCTTGGATCGCTCTCTTCGATCATGATGCTTCTCCAGATCCATGCCAATGCCTTCACTCACTCATCCCCAATCCTTGGCCAATTCCAGCATTTCAGTAACATATGATGCATCAAGGAGCGGTCCAAGCCACATTGGTCCTGACACTGCTAGTGAAGAAGCAGCCTTGGTATCACTGCATGGTTAGCCTATCAGACCAAGTTCATCCCATCTCGTTGAGATGACAGAAAGTGACAAAACCATAGTTCCTACAGTTAAGACACAAGAAAACTTGAATTAGAAACGTTACATAGACAAACTACAAGTCCTTTAAGTCTGATTCAGGATGTGAAAACAACCTGTCCTCGTGTAGCTTCCTCTTCCCAAGTAGAGAGGCCTATCTCTCTTACTGCTCCACCTATAAGCATCCGCAGCCCGATCTCATTCCCAAATGGCATTGGCCTTACAAATGCTCCGTAAGCTGCTAAAGAAGTACACCAAAGAAATGCTTAAATTTTCGACCTCTTTAGTCTCTAAAATCATAGCTTAGCATGTGTCCAAAACATTTCCTTTAAGCCTATTGATATCACATCAAGCCGATAAAATTTGGGATCAATCGCTTAATTACCACAAATCGTGAGAAAAAAAAAAATTTACTGAGAATTTTAAATTTTCTTTTACATTTATTTTTAAATGAAAAATAAACAAAAGACGAAAAATCTTTACCAAATCTAATATATATAAAAGACAAGTCATGTGAGAGAAAAAAGCTTACATCCTCCAATCAGATCATCCCATTTTGCTGACGTGTCACTCATTTTGGTGACTATTGTTAATTCATTTTTGAGGTCTATTCCGAAATCTGACTCTTTTTTTTTTCATTTCTCCTTTTTCTCTTGAAACCGTCTCTTTCCCGTGAACCTTTCGAGAATCTCATCGAACATCGCGCCAATTGAAAGACTCTTCCTCTTCCTCTCAAAATCCCTAATTTCTTCTGATGGATTCGATTGAGCGACCATCGTTTTCGCTAGGGTTTGATCTTGATGCTGCATCTGATCCCAAGCAGGGTTTAATCGGAGATGACGAGCCAGAGCCGGGACTCACGATCTCAGATTCCGATCTGGTAGCTTGAACCAGGTAGTTCAAGCCCGGTTCTCAAGCGGTTGCGACGCGGAGTCAATAATTTCAGTAAGTGTTCTGCGGAAGATGATGCCAATGTGTTGTTAGGTTTCAATGAGGGTCGGGATGATGACGACGACATCGAAGAGTTCTCTTCTCCAGAAGGTAAGTATGATTCTTTGAGCTTTAATTTCTCTTTTACCTGTTATTTGTAAATTGGGTCTTGCTAAAATTGCTGGAATCGAGTTTCGAGCTCTGTCACGTCTCTGATGAAGTAATTATCATTTTTTCAGTCTTTGAGTTTATGTTCGAATTTTTCATTTAATTGCGTTGAGAAACTTTAGGCATCTTAGATGGGAGCCCTCTCTCTGAGCAGTTTCCTCGCCATCTCAATGTCTCACGGTTTGCAGGTAAGAGATCAATCTTCAGTTCCCGATTTACGATTCCCTTCTTCTCTATTGAGTTTATATATGATATGAATCAAAGTTGTTGATTTTTTTTATTTGGGGATCTATAAAAATCGGGAAAAACGGTTGAGAGAGATGAGGAAGCGTTCATGATAAACTGTATCGACATCTTCGTCGAGCTCTGCATCTCTCTCCGATCCGAGGTACGAAATCAAACTTCAGTCTCCGTTTTCCAATTACCATCAACCCGATTGAGTTTATGATATATGAAAACCAAAATCTGATGAAGCGTAAAGATTCGTGAGGAATCTAAATTGGTATGCTCGAGGCAAAAACGATGGGTTCCATTGAAGAAGAAACACCTCTCATCGTAGGTGTGAAATCGTTTTTCTTGATGTCATATTAGAATCAAAATGGCCCAAAATGTGCGATCGATTTCTCGATACCAATTTTTTTTTTCAGTCTCTTGTGGTCTGATTCAGTTTCCGAATGTCTTTCATAGTGAAATTTAGTTGTTGATATGGTGCAGATTCTGCTGCGACAGTTATCGATATGTTGCTTTAGATACTTAGAGAAATTCTGAGGGTTATTGACTCTTGAATGGTGAATCCAGGTTTGCCAATCGTGAGGAATATTAGTGAACTTCCTCAGAATAACTATGGAGTACCAGGTCTTTCCCACATGACTGTTGCTGGGTCCGTATTGCACGGAATGAAAGAGGTAACGTTAAGCGGTTTTCAAACTCTGTCCATAGGTATCTTATCTGTGGTTCATGAATCTTAACCAAACATTCATGTTTGGATTCGTGAATAGTGATGATGGAGATAACAATAACACTGATTCATTTCGTTTTTTTTTCAGGTTGAAATATGGCTTCAACCCGAGATGATTTTTCTTATCAGTATAAATAAAAAACGGTCTATGACGTGTGATAATATTTATTCAAGTAAACATCATTCAATCTGAAATCTATGCTGACTCATA
The DNA here is from genome assembly GCA_030180135.1 of Orychophragmus violaceus. NCBI lineage: Eukaryota > Viridiplantae > Streptophyta > Magnoliopsida > Brassicales > Brassicaceae > Orychophragmus > Orychophragmus violaceus. Next base: position 80,838,881 of record CM058232.1, on the reverse strand, counting down.
TAATCGTATGGCTATTTTATAGTTACATAATGCTGCATTTGAGAAGGAAGTTGAGGTGGAGGATGTAATAGTAGAAGAACCAATCTAGGATATTGATGTCTCAGATGTGAAGAACTCACTTGCAGGTGTTGAGTATGTCAACAAGATCTATACGCATTCTACCAAAAATGGAGGTAAACTGGTTTTACTTTATTTATCTCTGTAGCAACAAGAGCCTTGAGAGAATGTTTAAGACAGTACTTGATTTGAATTTGCAGAGGTTTAGCTGAGTTCCAGTAGATTATATGATGCAACAAATTGACTTAAACGAGAAGATGTGAGCAATACTGATCGACTGGATAATCGAGGTATACATCGAAATTAAACACATTCACGCTAGAATGTATTGTGTAATTGAAAAACTAAAGAAGCTTGTGTAATTAGAAACCTTTTTTACACAGGAACTAAAGTTTCGTTTGCACGGAATTCAAAAGGAGGAGACTAGAATCATCAAACAAAAAGTTAAACCAGGACGAGGCATCTGCTCTGGATACTTTAGCAAATGCAGCCATCACCACGACAGATGGATAAGGGGATACCGTGGTTGCAGCCACGACCAAGCACCCAAGATACCGAACAGTGTGTTCGTACCAGCCGCTTGGTGGGAAAGGAAAACACAAGCCGTCATGCACTTGCACTGTTTGCAAGGCAGTGAAGAGACGGTTCAAGACGCTCATGATGCGGAAGCGAAACAGGGGAGAAGCAGGGCAGGCAAGCCAGCAGGCGCAGTCAGAATGCAGAGACGAGACCGAAGTGGAAAGCGTTCTGGCCATTGATCCAGAGACTTAAACTCAGACCCATGGGCTTCCCGAGTGAGCATGATGGCCTTCTGCAAGCTGCAACCTTTCCTCTGGAATATCTGAAACAAAATGCTGTTCCAAATACAACAGCTGAACAGCAAAGCAGTGATATGGTAAGCACAGATCACGGTTCGTCCTCAGCTGCACAAGAACATGACAGAGACACAAGCAGAGCTCTTGAGGCCAACTAATAAAAAATTTAAAGGAAGCTCTTTGTTTGTTCTCTCTTTGTCGTTGCATCAGTTATGTTTGTGGTGACTTTTGTGAAGAAATGAGTGCCAAAATTTGGAGAATCATGCGGTGACTCCTGCCTCTTCGCCTTCTCTTGCTTTCATCTTTCATGCACACACATATATATATTGATGTATATAATACATTAAACATGTTGAAGCTGTAATTAAGTATATATGTCTATTGGAATTTATCCAACTGATATCACTTCTTTAAGTATTCATTAGAAGTTTATGCCAAACAGAAACCACTATTTATGAGTTGAAACGACAGTAATATCTTTTTCCTTTTTTCAACACTTGGATTAACACAAGTAACAACAAATTACCTTCTAAATAGCACTTAAGTTTGGGACAAAATCATAACTTAATTGACTGATTATCGAGATCATAGTCATAGTAGCTTAGCCTTTACAAATAGCAAAATAAATAATAAATTTGAAAAATGAATTTACAATTTGCATTATTCACCACAGATCTTATACGTTAACTTTTTGTATCGAAAATAATATCATGTGTTTTTTTTTTCTGTTTTGGGAGCTTTCTTTATATCTGAATCAGAAGAGAGATATGTTCAGTGACAGATTTAGAACAATTTGTAACCGATAACATTATACAATAATTTTAATTAATCGAAAACTGTCATATAATTTGAGTTAGCGAAAATACATTATCATAAAATGATTTAATGATAACAAAAAAATAGTCAAGACACGTAACCCATGAGTCTTAATAATACATTGATCCCTAGATAAGTTTGACATTTTTATTAAACCAAATAAATTGGTTAGTTTTGCTTATCATTAAGGAATTGGTTTGCTTCTTAACAAAAAGGAAAATATAATACTCATTGAACGTCAAAACCTTTTTGGTGAATTTAATTTAAAGTCAAAACTTGCACTAATGTTCATGGAACTTGCGATGCATGTATGCAGTCAAGTAGACAGTGTGTAAATGTTATGTATGTATATTAAATCAGAAAGTGAAAATGACAAGAGTCTCATGTTTAGTGGAATTGCATTTCAGGTTTTATTTAAACAGGGATTATATTTCTAGCATTTGGTCTATGTCAAATTTTAAATAAAGAAACTATAAAAGAAGTGAGGATGCCTATAAAATCGAAAAACATTGTTTTTTTTTTTAATCCATGGGTAGATCCCAGACCAAACAGTCTAGATTAATCTTTTGGGCCCAGTCAGACCGCATACCAGCTTCATCTGTGAGGGTTTTCCTTAGACTTTAGGCCCAGTATCCGCGTTAAGTGTCAAGAGGAGGCATGTTAGTTTCCGCATATCAATATTGTTAATTAGTTGATATCACAAAAGTATAAATAAAGTAATAAATATACAAAATAGAATGATAAACGAACTCACCCAATATAAATGAACTCACCCTGGAGTCAGAAATTCAAGGCCATAGTTCAGACTTTCTAACTATGATCTTAATTATGATTTATCATTGTAGATATCTTAGATGACAAGTTAATTATATCTTACGATTCAAAAGATTAGTTCGAGTTTCTGCTTCCGATGATCAGTTTCAGTTGCATCGGAAGATTAGTTCAACTACTGATGGTCCGAAAAATAAGACACGATAATCGAAAAGGAAAATAATCTGCAAGCACTATTTACTTTGAACTATTTGCTCAATGGGTCAAGATTAACTCCTTTGTTCAAAAGTATATCAGCCAGAGATCAAGTCTTCAAATTTAGCCAAAACAAACATCACCATAAAATTATATATAAACAGTTGATAAACATTTATTTTTAATGATGCTATATTATGACATTGATCATCTAAACTACTGATGTAAATGTTTAATTAAAGAGATGCAATCACAAAAATCTTTAGTCCAGTCGTTTTTAGATGATTAGGAGGTTCGAGTTTGTAAGTCCGTATGTCTCTCTAATGGATATAAACCAAAACTATATTAAGAAGATGAGATTCCTATTAAATAAATGTGTATTTAAACTTAAAAAATATTAATTAAAAATAATGATTATATTCTTTCATCATCTATTTAAACCAACTATGACATATATTTTAGTATTAAGTAATAGCTGATGTCAATTTCATAAATATTAGCCCGTGCAACGCACGGACCAGAATCTAGTTCATTATATTTATTAACCCAACTAAAGATTTATCCAAACCAAAGGATTCACCCCAAATCCAATAACTTTAATATTTTGGGGGGCTTATTGGAATGATGATTTGGGAGAATTTCAATAAATACTAATTAAAAGGGATTTTAGGAGATTTGAGATCATTTGAACAAATTTTTAGGAGGTAATTATAGAAGAGATTTTAGGAGATTTGAAAAACAAAAAAATAAGGATATTTTTAACTTTTAAAATTATTTAGAAATTAATCGTCACCATGATGTACCTAGCTAGTTAATGATTGGCTTGGTAATGGACTCCCCAATCTATGATCTGTAGAACAGTTTTTTGTACTGAAACAAATTACAAATTCATTAAAAATGTACAATTACTATGTTTTAGCTTCCGTTGTGTTATGTTTTAACTTCTGAATTTCACTTCCAGTAATTTGCTTTGTGGTTAAACGAAGATGATAACAATCAAAAAACTCAAAAGTCATCTCCTTCAGGTTATGCTGCTGCTGCTACTACTCTCAAGCAGCCATCATCATTGTTTAAAAGGTGGTGAAGGAGACATCCATTTGTAAGATATGGACTTCCAATGATATCTCTCACAATTTGGACTAAGCCAAGCTCTGAATCTATAAATTCTCACAGAACATGTCAATGAATCTATTTAGAACTCTCAACTTCATCATATATGGTTGATTTGGTAGTTCAATAAACAAGTATGTTGTCTATTGTAACAGGAAACTGATTTCCTTCGAAATCAGACATTCTCTTAGCAACAACACACTGAGAATTATGAGATAAATATGGGACAAACCCTAAAAAAGGAACAACATGATCCAACATATAAGACAAAAAAACAAAGAAAAATATATCAAGTGAGAACACTACAAAGCTAACCTGTCTAACTGCACAACGTGAGTTCACATGAGGCTCCTAGTTATGAATGGAACAAACCGAGTGATCTTCTTCGCAGCCTCCTTGGTGTTTGTTCTTAGTTCTCTGATACACTGTTCCTTATTACAGTGATATTAGTTCTTGTCTCGTGAAAGTAACCTCTCGAGATCTTCAAGCCCTCGTAGCATAAACTGTTATATCCCCCATCCAACAGATCATTCTTTGACTTCACATGAAGAGAAATAAGATTCTTTATCAAATCAAATCTCATCCCTGAATCCCCAAATTTTCAACATTTTCTAAACCAAAAAGCTGATTATTGTGAAGTATTGTATAGTGTAAATATGAAGAATGCTTACACAAGTGATAAACACAAAACCATTATAAAAAACAAAATTCCGCAAACTGAAATAGAACACATACTTGTAAATCAACACTTTCCCTTCCATTGTCAGTAACACAGATATATGAATCTATTAACCCACTTTGTCCAGGATCTTGTAAATCCAAACTCAGATTCAGCTAAGTTACAATAACCCAAACAAAAATGGAGATCACACGCAAACCAATGCTATTATAAATCTAGTAAGGGACATTGGTTTTAGAATTAGAGATGGACTTGAAACTCTAGAGAATATGATCTCGAAGAACAAAGTAACGTTTTCTAAAGGAAAACAATCTGAATCATTTAGATCCAATTATATAGAATAGATGAGCTCGTCCCAATTGCCAACATCACTATGTCGTAGCCTATAAAAGACATGCTTCGTCTGATGACTTTGATTTCAGATTGTTAGATCTCTTGCATCTCCAAGCATGAAATCAAAAGGGGTTTGATTCATTGAGAGCAACGTGAGAGTTTAAATTTGCATTTTGATTTCATATTCTTCGGTCTCTTGCATCTTCACGATCTTCCTGGTCCACCATTTGAATTCCTCTGATTCTTCTCTGAAACTGGATTTTCATGATGAGTAGCACAAAATTTAGCTGCTTCTTTTTTTTCCCCTAATATCAGTGTGTACAAACTATTGTTTTTTTACATAAATGTTATGGAACAAAATAATTTTTCATTTTTTTTTTCAAATACCATCTCATAAGGTGGTATTTCATATCTACTGAAATTTAACAATAAATCACTTTTGAAATAATCCACAATAATTCTTTCTATATTTTATTGATGAAATCCTTATTTTCCAATAAGGGATGGTTTGAAAGAATTTGTATAAATGTTTAATTCAATAACCTTGGATTTACAAGATTTTTTATAAATACTAAATCCAATAAGCTCTCTTTAATTCACAAAAAACATAAAATAGCACAAAAACACATTTTATCATAAATATAGTATTAAGGGAAATAATAGATATTTTTAGCATTGTTTGGATTACAAATTTTTTTTATAGCATTATATAATTTAGGGTTTAGAATTTATTATTTAGAGTTTAGGATTTATTATTTAGGGTTTATAGTTTAGTATTTAAGGTTTAGGGTTTATTATTTAGGGTTTAGAGTTTAATATTTAGGGTTTAGTATTTAAAGTTTAGGGTTAGGATTAATTTAATCTGTATCCTTTAATAAATGCTATTTTGGTGCTTTTCCTCCTTGTTGATATATTTGTGACAATGCGTGTTTTTTATGCTATTTTTACGATTTACCCTAAAAAAAACTGTAAAAACACTAAGTCACTTTCCTTTCTCGTTTTGTTTTTGTCAGTCACTTTCCTTTCTCTATCCATGGCATTAATGGATTCTTCAAGGGACTTTTTGCTCCATTTTGCATACTCTTTGACACCATTTTCTTCTCCTTCTCTGATTGAATCACAGTAACATATATTGAGATTTCGATTTGTCTTTCGTTTGTTTGTTTGAGCAATAAAGTAAAAGACATAGAGAATTAACAAGTTCAGATCACGATGTATGATCGTACGTCTCGGCCTGGAGCTTTCCAGTAATCCATTACAACCACATATTACAAGCTATTAGTGTTTTCTCTATATCTCTCTGATTTCAAGATTAAACCTTATCTTACATACATGCTTAGATTTATATACTAAGTATATTACAAGGATAACACTACAAGAAAACAACGTTTTTACGACTGCACTTTTAATCGCAGAACAGTCGTTAATCGGCGTTTTACGACAAACGACAAACAACGACTAAATGTGGTAGTCGTCAATCCATAGTCGCTAAATCTCATAGTCGTATTATTAGCCGGCGTGTTACGACTATTTATACGACCAACATAGGTAATAAGTAATTGACGTAGCATCGTCGGGAGATATAGAGACTAATATGCGACTACGGTAGTGGAAATTGTGCGACTATAGAGGGTGTCCAGATACTGTCGGAGAAATGTTTTCATCAAATTGTCGTTAAATGAGGTGACCACGGGGCGATTAATACGCGACTGTATTGTATAGTCAGAAAGTATTCGTAAATATTAGCCACTATGGAGCGACTGGCTAACGACCATTTTAACTACTATCCCGCAACTAAACTAAACATCCATATACGATTATGGTAGTGATCTCGCCACTATGTGGTGACTGTTATGTGACTGACTAGTAAAGTCACGATTTAGTCGAAGCAGTACCGTTCGAAACTTCTGAAGCCTCTATATTGAGATCTAACAACTTATCGTCTACGATCTTTTTGAAAGCTGCAGCGATATCCTCTACCTTCCGACCAACAAACGTACCGTCTGCCTTTGTATGTGTCCTGACGAATGCCTCACCAATATTAAGCGGTCTTCCATATTCCTCTTCCTGCAGTGTTATACCTCAAACAAGGATTATTACAGAAATTTCTAGTTGCAATACTTCCGATCAACATATATATAATAAAGGTTATTTGCTATTTCGAGCCTGATTTCTAGGTACGACTTGGGCCCTGAGAAATGGACATGATGACTGAGACCTCCACGGTCAGACATACGACAAATGGAATAGGTCTTACTTTTAGCCTTTGCTTCTTCAGTTTCCCAATAGTCGGTCATCGTTTTCCAGAGAGTCTCACCGATCCACTTGGGTCGCTCTCGCTTAGTCCGCGCAGTGCTAATCATGTCTTTTAACCGTCGTTAACAGATCTCCTCGAAATATTGTTGAACTGTCCCTGTTATCAAGGGATCCCAATGGTGGATTTTCTAGAATACATATAGAATAAGCATAGCATTAGTAAAAGTAACACATGCAAGGTATATCTGAAAGGTATAAGAGAGAAAACTGTACAACGAACTCGAGGATAAGAGTACCTAAGTGCTTAACCAAAACCTAATATACTGATAAGAGTATCTGATGGATGTTCCCTTGTATAAAACACATACACAGACTTAGTCTTGGGGTAACTTAATCGTTTCTTCCGTTCATATGTGGTTCGTCTTTCCCGACTGATACATTGTAGATGTTTGCTGCAGCTAAGCATTGGAAAACAGTGGAAGGAACTTGTTGGTTACAATGAGACAATCGGATTCATATCTCATGTAAAGATTTCTTCAACATCTTTGTATTGTTCTCTAAAATTAGATTGGTCTGTGCTATTGTGACTTGTCCAATTTCTTATCAGGAGGATGCAAAGACTCTTGATCGTAATGCTAAACCTCAGTACACTGTATGAGATTCACCGTTTCTACTTGTCAGCTTCTCGGAAAAGGAAAAGAAGACTCAAAAGGGAAGTCATATGGTTCTATGTTTGATTTGATTGTTTCTTTAACTCCCTTCGTTTATGCCAATGGAATGGAAGACTTGAAGGATTAAAGGTGACTTAGCTTTGCTTGCTTTTTTGAATTTATTTGTGCAATCATTGGTGGTATTAACTACTGTTTATTAACGAAATTGCAGCTAGTAAAACATCTCTATCAAGTTCTTTGATGCTAGTGGTACGTACTAAGGAAGAAGCCAGGAAAGAAAGATCTAAGGAGTTAGTTTAATTTTTTCTCAAGGTAGTTTAGGACTTGGAATAATGTTATGTAAGACTAATGTAAGATTATTGTTTATGTATTGGATGATTTATGGAAATAATATATGTTTTATAAATTTAATGCAATATAAATTTTATTTAAAAATCAAATTGCAATATATTTTATTTAATACAGCAAAGCTATATTATACCAATAAAATGCCATGAAAAAAATTCAATGGCATTTTATATGTGTCATTATAAAATATATTACATCACTAAAAATATGTTAGGAAAAATAGAATAATAGCATGGATACGACGTTAGGAAATAAATTTATATATCATTTTATTAGCGCTATAATAGGTTTGTCTGATGTAACATTAAAAAAACGCTATGGTGGGGGGGGGGTCTATTATAGCTGCGGCGGACATAGCGTTCATGAAAACGCTACCAAAACCCTATGGTAGCGTTTTCAGTGTGCTACTAATGCCGATATTTCTTGTAGTGAACACGAGTTCTAATGACTCTCCACTAACAGTTGTGTACTGCATCTAGGAATGAATGACTTTCACTTGAACTCGTCAGGAGGTTTTAAAGGGTTTGACATCTTTGAAGTTGGTAACATTTTTGATGGAGCTCATTTTTGTTTTGTTTGGAGAGTAAAAATAGTGAAATAACCTAGCTAAGAAACACTATGAAGTTGTTGCTAGTCGACATTGTATTTATAGATTATTATATAGGTCACAATTTATGATACAAAATATCAAATCATATTGTAGTTAAGATAGAATATTATTGGGATATTCAAATGGAAGTTGTTTTTTGAAATATCTTTTATTGATATCGAACATTATGGTAGCCGTTTTTAGAAATATTTTAATTTAAAATTATTATTGAGACTTGAGTAGTAAACAAAATGTATTGGATACCTAAATTTTTATTAAATAGATTTTTTCTGACATCAAATTTTTATTAAATAGATATTCATAGATTTAATAGAGAATTTTCCTTTCAATTTGGATATGTGTATATTAATTGGACGGTTAGATTCTAATATGTAAAATGAACGACAACGATTTTAAAATAAGGATCCGCGTTATATCCAATTTATCGGACTCGGACAAATAATTAGGATCGGTGCTATTACCTTTACGGGATTCAACACATTTAAGAAATTATAAATATATAATAAACGGCTAGATTAGATTTTTTGAAAATACACGGTTATGATTTTAAAAAGGGATCCGCGATACACTACAATCTGACCCAGATCTGCATGTTTTTGCTGACCAATTTTCAAATAATATAAAATCAGCTTTACGATTAAATAAAATCCCTATCAATTTGAATGAGATTTTTCGTAATATAACACGTAAACAAAATGTTAGTTTTTTTTTTATCATCTATTGGATTTTATTAGACATGAAGCCAAATGTTATACAGACAAAGCCGGCGAGTTCACAGATCGAACATCCCGGAGACAGAAGCCGACAAAAGGGAGACAAAGATCGAATACTAGGATGGAAAACTGAAGATACAACAAACCGAAGACGAAACAAAGACGAATCAATAGACAAAGGACCATCGGAAGCGATTCAAATAGCACGAATATCTTCTTGCATGGCTTTAAACAAGTGCCTCATTATACTGCTTCCCTGAAGCCACGAGGACACATAAAACCAGACCTCTCGGAATCTGCTGTAACCCAGAAATGGGATTCTGATTCCGCCTGCTAGACTCCCAATCCTTCAAAGCCAAAGATTCTGAAAACTAACTAAAACGAGAGCTAAGATCATGAAAGAACCTAAGCGGGTTAGCCAAGAAGACCAAACCATTGCTAGACATACTAACATGATCTAAAACCTTATACACAACCAAACAACAGGAAATTACGAGATCTAAACAAAGACTAAAACATGACTAGATCGACAACTTGGTAAGCGGATCTAAACCGATCTCCAGAGAACCCGATCCAAAACGCAGACACCGGAAGCCAAAGAAGTCAAAGACCTATAAGTCTGAACAGAGGCAAGATGTGGTCCGGCGAGAGACAAAACCGCCGGAAGGAACGTGGTACCAAGGCAAGACTGGCTCAACACTAACCGTAGACCGAAGCCCGGAGACGAGGACCAGAAGAGAGGACCCACACACACCAACCGAGCCACCGACCAAAGCGCACCTCATCTTCAAACGAAACTGACGCCGATAAAGCAGGAAGAGAGAGACGAACGACGCCGGCGCTAACGGAGCCGCCGCACGTCGTCGAGGAAGCAGATCCGGGAGTGAAAGGTTGAAAGCGGCGGAGAGGAGAGCAAGCTTCGTCGAGAGGTTTCAGGAGAGAGAAACCCCTTTTTCTTCGTTTCCATATTAGTTTCTAAAATGCTCTTTTTTTTTAATAAGATAGATAATTTGAAAATACGTGCTCAGGCCCAATCGTGAATTATTATGGGCCTAAAAGGCTTTATCTTTTGGCGTCAGGAAGGACCCGTGGAGATCATAGCTCCATCAGACGTGGCGTGAGGAAAGAGAAATTCCGAATCCATAGCTTTGGTGGAGCCGTGGAGGGGCTTCCACGCGAATCTCGCTCGCCTCTTCCTCGTCCATTTACCTACGTCATCTCTCTCGCTCTCAGGCCTCCTCTTCTTACGCTGTTTTCGAAACCATAATCTTCAATCCCTAAAGGTGAATTCTCCGTTGCGTGTACGTCTTTACGCTCTTCGTCTAATTAGCAGTCTGTGTTTTTTGGACAGATTTTTTTTTTTTTTTTGTAGGTTCATGTTATATTAACAAAAGCTTTATATAAATTGTGGGATTTTGAGGTCTGACGAATTTTGTGTAGTTGTAAATTTCGTAACTATGACTTTCCGATTTCAATTAGGGTCTGGAAGATTCAGATTTTGTTCACGAATGGTTGAAAACTTTGTTGAATTGTTTGAATTGCATAATCCATCTGGGCGTTCTTAATATTTGATTTCTGGGAAATTATGGATCGAATTATCGACAGTATTTTATATTATTTTTGGGTTACATTTTATATAAATTTCTCCGGATCTGAGATTTGTGTGAGTGATTTTCTCAATGTGGATTAGATTCATGGCATGAATAGTAAAATTTGGTTCACTGTCATGACGCTTGAGTGTTCCTTTGGGTTGTCCTGTAACACGTTATCACATCTTCGGCTTTTTTAAATTGCACGTTATGTTTATCTTATTAACTTGCATTTGATTAGATCCGACTTGTTCTATACATTGATTTTCTGTTTGTAATGTTCCATGACATTCTAGATTTGGTTGCTTAGAGTTTAAGTCATTGTGTTATCTTGGGAGTTTGAATCACCTTCTAGGCTTCCAAAGTAGTGAGAGTCTGAGAGGTACATTGCTTCGTTTGTCTCATTTTTGTTTGTCCGTTTAGGCATCAATTCCTCGATGCTTTGTTCTCAGTTTCATTAGATTACATTTGTTCAACCATGGATGATTTGTTCATCAGGGCAATTCCAATGATATATATGAATAGATTTATATTGTTTCAGCTGTTAAAATTGATGCCTGTTCTTTTCCTGTGGATTCTTTGTAATATATGGTTTCCTTTGCTGTTGATGCGAAATTGTGAAACATAATAAGTAATCATTATTACTTAATTCTAAAATCAAGAGTGTGTGATACTGCTACTTTACGTGTTGTATGCTAAGTGCTGAACTCAAAAAACGTCTGCTTATGTTGTTACAAACTTATATATGATTGTTTTTGCTAATTGTATGAGTACTTGTACAGGTGTGATTTTGAGATAATGGCCAATGTTAGAAGGACAAGACGCCGGATTCATTCGCGACGGATCAGAGCAAGACCATACAAATTCCAATCTTCTAATCGACTTGTGGCAAGTAACACGTTTGCAAAAGATTGTTCTAAGTGTATAGAGAAGAGGGACTATGAGAATGTTATATGTTCAGTTTGCATGGAGTGTCCGCACAACGCTGTCCTTCTCCTCTGCTCATCTCATGACAAGGGATGTCGTCCTTACATGTGTGGTACCAGTTTCCGATATTCCAATTGCTTAGATCAGTACAAGAAAGCGTCAGCTAAACTGAAGTCAATGTATTGTCAACACGTCAATAAGTCTGAGCTTGGAACTCTCACATGCCCACTTTGTAGAGGTCAGGTGAAAGGGTGGACAATCGTGCAGCCTGCACGGGACTTTCTGAATCTCAAGAAGAGGATCTGTATGCAGGAGAATTGTGTTTTCAGTGGAACATTCAAAGAGCTGAGGAAACACATGAAAATGGACCACCCTTGTGCAAGGCCCCGTGAAGTTAATCATGATGTGGAGCAGAATTGGATAAGGCTTGACATTGAGCATGCCCAGGATGATGTCATCAGCACGATTAGCTCGACAATGCCTGGTTCAACGATAATTGGTGATTACGTTATAGAAAGGAACAACGCCCACGGTTCAGATTCAGACGAGGGTGGTGTTCATCGTAACGGTGCAGGGATCGGTGGTGGATTGGGTAGGGATTTTTGGAATGCTATCCTTATGATTCATGGTCTTGGGGCATTAAGAAATCAGACAAGACGCTCTGATTCAGATTCGAATGACTTGACAACCCATCGTGGAACAAGTGAGGTGACTTTCTCTGGAGAAGAAGAGGAGGAGGAAGATACGCATAGTAACTCTTTGGCAAGTCGAATGAGGCGGCAAGGACGGATTCTACTAGGACGCTCAGGTAGGAGACGTAGAAATAGAGAAGCTAACCAAAGCCAAGATCCTCCTAGATGAGACTGGTTATATACAGGCTCGAGACAAAACCCTTTGTCTCATTCCGTGTTTCAGCTAAGTTGTATGGTATGGTTAGGAACATACGTAGCTTTCACAAGTTCAAAAACAAACACAAAAAGGCTTTTGATCTATGAACCCCTTTTCTGCTTTCTCCTTGGCGAAATTTGACTCGGATTTGTTTTCATTATGGTCAAAGAAGCATTATGTTTACTCTTTTCACTGTATTTGATGTAACTTTTCTGGTAGAAATTTATATGTATATACCCAGAGACGGTCCTATGCCACAAGCATGAAAAGAAATGGACCGCTTTTGTTTGTTAAAAATATTAAAAAATGTTATTTAGTTTATATACCTCGAACTACGTATTAGACTTTAGTTAATTATCAATACCACCAGGCCACTTGAACCATTAATAAAAATAATTTTAATATGCTTCATCCGCTTGGCCCCCGGTCTATAAGCCCCTACGCTTGCTTTCGGTCTATGGGTTCATTCTCTATTTAATCTGGAGACCCGAAAAACTTATGTACTGTTCATGCAATGCAATCATTATAAGATATTTTCTGTGTATTGTTCTTATTCACATGTTACCATAATTCACTTTCTGGTGGATTATTCTTCATTCAACTACTTCAATTTAAACACATTTAACAATAGAATTTTTTCTCAAAAAATAACTAAAAAGATGCATGCATTTTCGTAATATAGTTAGCTAAATCAAATTTTTAAACCTTTTCGAATATACCACAAACCAGGATATTACAAAGCATGAAGATGAGTGATGCTCAGTACCCAGAGGAATGATGAATAATGTAATTGTTTATTTTACCTTGGTTGCTCGTTTTGTTTATAAATTTCATGGCCGTTAATTTGATGAAAGTAATGGCAGTTAAGAAACCATCAATACTCATGATTGATGTGGGATATGAGTTTATGACCCATCCTTAAGCTTGATCTAAATATAATCAATATGTCTGATCTACTCGGCTCAAGACAAAAGCTCATTAAGGATTCAAACATCTCATATAAGAAGTTTGATCATTTTAATATAGAAAGCATGATTGTTCATTAATGGCATTCATTGGGACTATGTACTCCGAGATATAACTTAATAACAACGAGTATAATTTTCTGTAAGAAGCTCGTCAATTCGACGACCTTCCTTTTCGGCCTCAACCTAATTAAAAATACAGAAAGTCTTCGACCTCACATTTAGAAACTATTTCTTCTTTACTTTAGATGAGGTTGACAATAACAAGATCACTCTCGACTAACGACAATGTCGGCTCCTCGGAACAACAAAACCCAAGCTTGACTTCTCAATAGACGACGGCGCTGGAACTAAACTGACTTCTCAATAGACGACGATGTTGGAACTAAACTCCCATGAGGAAGCCTTCCTACCAAAGGGTCACCAACATGATCATGGGGGGGGGGGGGGGTCCTGACTTGCAACGAATCGTTACGATCGATAAAGGATTACATACGAAGGATAGATAAGCACCAACGATGGAAACATACGCTGACAACGAGCTCATGAATAGCAACAAAATAACATTGACCGCATGAGACGAGGAGGGTTTGTACATGACAAATAACGACCCTCTGATCGTCGAGTTACTAATAAGCGATTGTAAGGTGACTAGAGTTTTGATCGACATTGGAAGATTGGTTGACCTTATTTACGAAAATACTGTGCTGAGAATAGAGTTGAAAGATTCCAAGATGAAATGCTCAAAAATACCCTTAACTGACTTCTCTGGTGACACAACTACAATGGTCAGGATGTTAAAGTTCCCAGTCTACGTTGGTAGGGTAAACAAGGTAGTTAAGTTCGTTGTTATCGATCGTCCAGCCATTTACAACGTTATACTGACAACACCATGTATCCACACGATGAAAGTAGTTCCCTTGACCTATTACTAGTGTGTAAAGTTCACAACTCCATACGGAATATTTACACTATGAGGGAGCGAGAAAGTCTCAAGAACTTGTTTCCTCGTCAAAAATAAGTTGCATCGAAAATCCCGAGCATGCCTCATCGCTAAACCTCAGAGATCCAAAGCAATGTGTCGGAATAGGCGCAAAGAAATTCCACCCCAAAAGCCTCAACCTTTGCTTTGTAAACAAGCGACATGATCGGCATCAATCCTATGGTCGTATGTCATGAATTCTACGTTGACCCGGTGTTCAAACTCATCAAATAGAAGAGGAGAAAATTTTTCCCGGAACGTGCCAAGATAGTCAATGACGAGGTAAAAAGGTTATCAAAAGCAAGTTCAGGCACCGACGTTAAATATCCATCCAGTGGTCCCTAAGAAGAACAAAAAATGACGCGTATGCGTTGATTTTACCGACATCAACAAGGCTTGCCCAAAAGATAGCTGCTCATTGCCTCACATCAATAGGCTCATCGAAGAAAAAGCGGGCAACGAGTTCCTCTTGTTCATAAACGCATTCACCGGATACAACCAAATAAATGATGAACCAAGACTACTGTGGAAAAAATCTATTCATTACTGATCTAGGAACATATTTCTACAAGGTAATGCCCTTCACTCTCAAAAAGCTAGGGCAACGTATCAACAATTAGCCAACAAGATGATCACCGATCATCTAGGAAATACAATAAAAGTATATTAAACGATATGATAATCAAATCGGCATCGGCTAACTACCACATCCCCCACCTGACCACTTGCTTCGATAGCTTGGACAAGTATCGTATGAAGCTTAATCCGGCTAAATTCACTTTCGATGTCATCTCGAAGAGTTCCTCGGATACATAGTTACAAAGAGAGGGATAAAAATTTCCAAAAAGATCGCATCACTCGCCGAGCTCCCACCGCCTAAAAATATACACGAATTCCAGAGACTCACAAGTCGGATGGCCGCCCTGAGCCGATTCATCTCGAGATTGACAGAAATATGTATACCGTTGTATCAAATACTTAGAGAAAAAGCGATTCGAGTGGGACGTTTTCCAACAGTTGTATGAATACCTTTCGATGCCCCTGATCCTAGCAAAACCAGAAGAAGGAGAAACCTTGTACTTATACATATCGGTGTCAAGATCGGTAGTAAGTGGGTGTCCTTTTTCGAGAAAACCGAGGATATTAATAGTTTGATCTTTTTATGTCAGTAAGATTGTTGAAGATGCTGAGACCATATATTCATTTTGGAAAACCTCGCTCTGGCTGTAGTAACCTTGGCATGAAAAGTTCGACCATATTTCTAATCTCATTTGGTGGTCATTCTCACCAACCATCCGCTCAGAACCATATTGCATAGTTTGTGCCAATCGGAGAGAATGACAAAGTGTTCAGTTGAATTGGGCGAGTATGACATCAAGTACAAAAGTTGAACGAGCTTAGAATCCTAAGTGATGGCAGATTTCCTCATTGAGTTACCCTTGGAACTCACCAATGACAATGACCAATGGATAACGGATAAGTGTACTTTTTCTTCGACGGATCATCGTCACGCAACATGTGAGGAATTCTAATCAGGTTGATTGCGCCGAAGGGGGAGATTTGGATAAGTCTTCTCAACTCGTCTTCCCAGCATCAAACTACGAGGCCAAGTACGAGGCTCTTATAGCATGTCTACGACTAGCAAAAGCGGTGAGGGAAAAATATATCGACGCATTTTGTGACTCATAGCTCGTTGCTAACCAGTACAATATAAATTATGAGGCAAAAAATAATCGAATGGATGCTTATTTAAAAATCATTCAAGGATTGGCGGACAATCTCGGCGCCTTTACGCTCACAAAAATTCTCCAAAGCGACATGGACACTTTTGGCCAACGATGGTGGCAGAATGCGAGAAATACATCGGCAAATGAAAATATGTCAAAGGCATGCGGCGACATCCACCAGCCCCGCAAAAAATTTAACAACTTTGTCTTCGTAAGGTGGCCTATGCACATCGTTGGCCCCTTTATGGCCTCGAGACAAAATTGTTTCATCCTCGTAAGGACAGATTACTTCACCAAGTAGGTCGGAGCCGAATCATACGATGTTATCCACGATCTTGACGTGCATAAATTTTTCTGGATTTATCACCTTCTATCACGGTCTACCCTACGAAATCGTAACCGACAATGGTTCACATTTCATCTCAAGCGTGTTCAAAGGATTATGTTCACAATGGAGAATAAGGCAAATCAACGCCTTTCTACCCACATGGGAATTGTCAGTCCGAAGAAATAGAAAAGGGAATCATAAACATGCTAAAGAAGCGGCTCGAGAAGAGGAAGTGAATTTCAGATGAAGTGCTGGAAAGAGTATTCATGTCTCATCTAAAAACTCCTAGTCGATCAACCAGTCAAACAACTTTCTTTATGTCTTATGGATTGGAAGCAATAGCGCTTGCCAAAATATGCATCCCGATAATCCGACAAATTTTAGCACCACAAGATGAGGACCTCAACAACAACATGAATCCGACCACCTTGATTTGGTGGAATAAAAGCGTGATCAGACACTCCTTGGAATCCAAAATTATCAGCAGAAGTCGACCTTGTATTATAACAAGAAGGTTAAAAGCAGGCACTTTAACGAGCTGGTAAACTCAGCGCCAACTGAGAAGGGCCTTACATTATCTCGAAGGTCATCATACACGGAGTCTACGAATTTTTCACTATGCAAAGCAAATCAAGCCCGAGGTCTTGGAACACATCAAAACTAAGAGTACTTCTATGTGTCGGCCTAAGACCTCAAAAAATGGGCTCACTCTACAAGCCACACTACTCTCCCAATATGTAAAGTGAATTACGGCTTGATCCCTCATTGGAGGGTACATAGGCAGCCCTTTCACAGGGTTCAACTATCCCAATATAAGTAATATCAACAAAATCCTACAAGTATTCTCTCGAACTTTACATCTTCAAGATTATAGTCAAATGATCGATCAAAACAATGTGTTCCATACACAGTGACCACACACGTTACATCGTCGAAACTACAACCAATTTCGACAAATTAAGTTGGGGGCAGTCTTGCACAAATCTCTAGTTAAACAGTTAAATGTAAGCTGAACCTCCCTTCGCACAATTGGTTCGATCATGACTTCTACAGGATAAGTCGAGCACATACTCGCTCCTAAAACTTATTTACAGGATAAGAAGAGCCCATAATCATCCCTAAAACTTATTTACAGGATAAGCCGGCCATAGTTTTGCACCTAGAAAACATAAACTACAAGATAAGTCAAGCACGTACTTGCACGTAAAAGTTGATTGTATGATAATCCATACACAGTTTCGCACCTAGAAAACTAGTCCATATGATAAGCTGACCATAGCCTCACGCCTTAGAAAAAAATTGTGGGGTAAGCCGCACACATGTTTGCACCTAGAAACGAAAACACAACAACATTAGGGTAAAAATTCGAAAATAAACTTCCTACAAAGCGCAACGAACCAAGAGACCAAAGCCGTTTCATTTCATATAGAGAACGATCATATACACACACAAAAACTCGTCTCCAAAAACCGACGAACCATTCAGCCATAAAAAGAAAAGGAGGGTTTGCAGAAGAGAAGACAAAAATACAAGGCCGAAAAGAAACCAAAACACTCGCAAGAAAAGAGCCCAGTTTCTCGAAGGCTCGCAGCTCGTTCGGCGGAGATGAGCGTCATGTTCGAGTCAATCACCTCATCTACCGTTTGCTTCACCTGAGAATCCTTTAGGTGACCATGATCATCATGTGGAGTCATATTAAAGTCCTTGTCAAAGAAATCTATGGTTTCCATCGCATCTAAATTTTCCCTCAGACTCGCCTCATCGGCAACCAACTTCTAAAGTTTGGATGCTGGAACTTTTACGCCCTCATGAACAAGAATCTGGTAGGATACCAAGATGGAAAGCACTTGATTCAACTACAATATTTTCTTCCTGGAACGAGCACCCTCTTCCCTAGCCTTCCTGATTGTTTCAAGACGAGCTTCACCTTTATCAAATATATTTTTCTCTCTCGGGTTACATTCTCTTTACAGAGCACCCAAAGATAGTCACATTCGCACTTTTCTCAGAATGAAGAGCAAAAACTGCATCCCTAGCCTCTGCATCCAAACTACGAGCCATAAAGATATTAATTAAACAATTATATTTCTCCACATTTAGCCGATCATTCTCTTGAATCAACTCAGACATCCATTGCGCGAGGTCCTCTACCTACTTCTCCTCCTGATCCAAAGCCTCACCGCTACCTTCAAGCCCCCAGACCTTATCCGGCGCCTCTCGAAGTTTCTTCTCCAGTTCTTACCTTTCAATTTGATATGTCAAAGTTTTATCCCTATTACTAACTGCAAGTCTATAACAATGTAATCGTAGTACTTAGAGTATCGAACATAGAGCCTCAGATTATCTATATACTAGGTGATTAATCTATAAATATCTTTATGAACAACTTTAGGTGAAGAATAAAACAAGTTAAGAATCCTTAACAGATAAATTATTCAAGCCTTTCATGAAATCTTTAACGAGAATCCCTAAACCTAACTAGAAATCTATCACATATATCGAATGAAACACAAGACATGATCAAAATAGATATCATATAAATTAAAAGAGAATTCGAACTAAGGGTTCAAAATCTTCTCTCAAAAGTATTACATAGTATCGAATCAACCCCAAGCTCTAATCTCTCTAAAAACCTCAAAGTATCAAAGGATGAATGAGAATAATATCCAAAAACCGAATTAAAACACTAAAACACGTTCTAGGTCTCTTCTGCAAATATCAAAACTTCTGGACCATCTTGTGATTCTTCAAAAGTCTTTAGAAACTTGTGTGGATTTGTGGATGGGATCTTGTGTCGACCGATGCAAGGGGTGCAACAACTGACGCTTGATGTAGTGGTCGATGGTGACTTTGATCATCTTGGCTTCAATCTCCAAATTTCCTAAAATGCTCCAAAATCTTCGGAATGTCTCCAAACATGTACAAACCTGGAAATAACTCATAAGACTAAAAAAACACATAAAATGACTCGATTATATACATATATCATGTCTTAAAACCACTAAAGACATGATATATCAACTCCCCCATACTTGTTTTTACTTGCCCTCAAGAAAAAAAACAAAAATTTGAAAAAAAGTTTGAAAAAAACAGAAACTTATTTCGTCGTCAAAGCACCAAACTGACATTCCCCATTGTAAGCCACTTGAAAACGTAACTGCATAAATCAAGATCATGATGTAATTATCCCAAAATTAGCAATTGTCCCAAGTAAACTCCAAAGTTAATATGAACATCGAAATTCACCATGCTGACGTCTATAATAATTAGTGTCATCTCACAAAAGGAGTATCGATCATAGGACACATGGACTCCTACTCAGTCAGAACCTGATCACACATGATATCATACTTCTGGTTCATTTATTCTTTCTTTTCCCACTCCAACAGCTTATTTTCCACACTGGATATCATTTTATTTATTTTTTTATCATCTACTCTTCCATTTTAGTTTGTGATTTTCTTTGGATGTGTTTCCATGAAGCACAAGAGGTAACACTGATAACTACCACTCCCGTTATCAATTCTAAGCTACTAGCTTATCCTTAGATTATTCTTTCTTTTTATTAGACTGAAGGGAAGAGAGAGAAAACTTGTACTCACACAGACAAGTCTTTCATGAATGAAAGAGGAATCCGATCCAATGTATATCAAGCCCCATGATGAGAAAAATCTAGTCCGGTTAGGGGCAAAATTAGTAACGGATCCTCGGAATAGCCAAAATGATATTGGTTTCCTTGGTAGGTCGATCAGTCTTGGGGTTTTCTAATAGTCTTAGGTCACTGCAAAGTCGTGTCAATTGTCAATTAGGTCACTGCATGTAACACCCCTTTTCCCGTCATCCGCTGACCAACGAGCCGACCAGTCAACAATCAAACAAGAACATGACCGAACGAACCCGAGCAGTCAAACGAGAAAAGTTCGTCACAATATGAAATTAGAGACATTCCGGTTTGAGTCAATGGATCAAACCAAACCGTCATTGACTCCGTTTACCTCGTTTCCACAATATAAGGCTTTTCAACCAATATTGCTTCCACAATATAAGGCTTTTCAACTAAGACTACCCAGCGATTTGGCTCCCACTAAAAGGCTGCTAAACAAACTAATGATAAATCCCGCCCAAAACCCCAAAATATCAAACAAGAACAGAAGGGAATAAATAGATGATCATGTACCACTATGACTTGATGAGAACCAGAACACCCAAGCATTCTCTAAATAATAAAAGCAGCTACAGATATCGAGATCACCTCGGCACATATCCTCTATTAGACACGATCTAACTATTGCGATACTATCATTATCTCCACACCACTAGGCCCACTATGCGAACTCGGTAACTTCCACGAGAACACTTAGTTACCCCCATTGTAACTACAACCTCCCAGGACTCCTAGAAGTAAACACAAAGTCCTACGACATAGGACACCCAGGGCCGTGGCTACTTGTTAAAAATAGAAACATTGGCCTACGGCCCTATTTTTCTTTAAAAAAAAAACCTGAAGGCCTTTTAATTTTGTTTATGTAGAATAATGTTCCACTGATTTTTCGTATAAGCTATTATCAACAGTTGAAGGACTAAAGTGAAAACTAAAGATAACAATATGTGTCGCATAGTCACTCACACACCATAATTGAAAAACTCAAATCCTAATCGTTTCTAAGTTCCTTCATTGTTTGGAAATTTTCAACGACAATCAATCCTAAATGTTTTTTTTTTCTTAAACTAATATTTTGTTATTTATTGATTTTAGGTCATTGTAAAAAAAAGAAATTCGTTGGATTAACTTGAAGGTTATCTAACTCATGGCTCAAGTCATATACTATTGTTAATGATCTCTTCTATGAACTTAAAGTTCTAAAAGAAACTTTACCAAATGTAACTATAAGGTCTATTTACGTGATAGACTTTCTTAAGAAGGTTGAAGATTTTTATCCAAACTCATAAATTGATTATGATGTGTTATTAACGATTCCAGTTTCTCTTACATCTGGTGAGGAAAGTTTTTCAAAGTTGAAATTGATAAAATCTTATTTTCGTTCTAGTATCACAAGAGAAGTTGAGTGACTTGATTATAATTAATAATTTTTTAGGAAAGAAGGCAAGAAATTTTATATTTTAAAAATAATAGTTTGTTTTATTTTGGTTTTTTGATTATTTTTTAAATGATGATGGTTATTATTTATTTCATTTGAATTTGAGAAGATGATGATTTTTTTGTTTTATATCATTTGGCCCTATTTTGTAACACCACTTCCGGTCTCCTTATTTCTTCACACGGCTCTGAGGACACCGTTCTATGTCCATCGGTATGCGGTGACTCGGGTTACCCCTAGATCGCTTAAGCTTCCATAGGGTCCGGCCCTAGGACATGACCCCGTATTTTCCGGACTACACACCTATCGGCGTCAGTTTGAAGGTTAACACCATAACAAGAACCACTACCCGAAGGTACGTGAACCGATTAGGTAACTTCCCATGGATCCAACCGGGAAGGAAGTACCGGAACGCTATCACTAGACTTGCGGGATCTAACGCACCCTAGAGTCCTGATAACTATAAATTAAACAAGCAGAATCTCTGGGACTCTACAGAAGCACACAAGGCCGACAATGTCAACATAAATAAGAAAATACAATCCCAGCACCCAGTCTACCCTGCAAGTCCTAGCACCAACCTCCACATCACCCGACCTTATCCGGCTCCGTACCTAAATATGCATATATCCAAACTTACCCGGTTCTGCACCGAGGTAAGTAACAACAAGACAGTATATCTGGCCCAACACTAGAATAAACTAAACACAACACAATCAATCCGTCTACCCGACGCAACACCGGAGTAGACCAATAATCAAACATGCAACAATAACCACGTAATAATCACAATACCAATTAAATAATTACTTAGGTTCAATACTCTTTTAATATTTTCTTAACCTTAACTCATTCAATCCGCTACAATATGATTAGTAAACATACTAATCTCGTAGATGGCTCAAATCCCAAATTATACTTCTTAATACTTTTTTACTTCATATTATTTTTAAACTCATTGATCCGCCTTCTTGAGATTAGTAATCTTAGTTATCTCGTGACTTCTCATTATTCTTTAATTAATCCAATTAACCTGATAACCCCTACTATCATCTAATTACCCCACCCGTTATTATATTCTAAGTTTGTTGGGTGATTTAATCCGTCTTTTAATTAAATATCAGTTCCTTTTATATAGATTCATTTTATACGTTCTTAATATAATATATAAGCATATACGTCCTAACATGCCGTTCTAAAATGAATTCATCAACCAATTAAAAAATTAACAACATAATCAATCAATTACCGGTACAAACTATCTAGCATGCCATATCACAAACCTAACCATTTAATTAATCAACCGAGTTATCAAAACAACATAGCCGTTCTAACAGGTTTTATCATACATGTATGCAAACTTAATCCTACGGCTTATTAATTTTGGGTCTATATACTTCTATGCTACATGCAACACACAAAGAATAGCCAACTCATAGTGCATGGAAATGACGGAGGGATGATTTGACGAAAATTCAAACCTATAGACCGAGCTTGAAACTTTCATGAACCTTTCCCAAACTAAACCAACAAAAATCCGAGCTAAACCGTCTTTGACCCGAAGCTTTGAACACTAAACCAGGTGTTAACCAATATTTTACCCGAGGTTGACTTTAGTTGACCCAAAGCTTTGAAATGACTAACTGACCGGCGGAGCAGGCGCTGGCTGGGGAAGGAGGCGTTTGACCGTCGCGAAGGAAGAATTCTCTTGCGCTGACCACAATTGCTTCCAGCGTTGACTGGTCCGCCATGGAGTTGACCGGCTGGTGGAGGGGTTCACCGGTGACCTAACCAGTGGGGGGGTGATCACCAGTGAAGAATCCGGCGAGGAGAGAGACTAACCGGCGGGTGGAGCTCATGGAGAACAGAAGAGATCCGGCGATGGCGACTTGTCCCCGGCGACGGCGGCGTGTCTTCAGAGACGACCTGAGACTTATGGAGAGGGGAGTGACCGTACTGTAGGAGTAGAGTCCCAGATAAAGGAGGATCCGGAGGAGAAAAGAAGGAGAGAGGCGGAAAGGTTAGCCATCGGCGGCTTTCCAGCAATTGCTCCGGCGACTCTGAGGTGGCAGTGGAGCTCTTGACCGGCGATTGTAGAAGAGAGGGAGAGGATTTCAGATTTTCACGTGATTTAGGTAGATTCAGCTTAGATTAGGATTTATTTGGGAGGAAAGTATTCAAGAACATGAATAACATTCAAAGAAGATGAAGAACACGATGAATTTTGGATGAATATTGAGAGAGAGAGAGATGATTTTGTGGGAGGAGAGAAGAGAATAGAGAGGAGATATTTGACAGAGTTTTCAGTGGGATTCTTTGAATGTGAGATGAGGGAGTGAGAAAAGAATGATGAGACATGAAACTTATGAGGTTTCTTGCAATGAATCTATATGTGACAATTTTTCACCAAATGAAGGGAGTGGTGACACGTGTATCATCAAAGAGTGTCATCCATGTCTCTCCATCCAGATACAAAGAATCCAGCAAATTTTATTCCTTAAATCTCCATACGAACCAATCGGTAAATATATAGCAGTCTCATTTCATTTCTCTGAAAAATCTCCATATCTTTCGAAACAACTCCTAAAACCCCATTTTTATTTTACTAAACGCAATGAGAAACACTCCGAAACTTGTTTCATCCAATTTGGACTTCCGTACCTCCCATAGCGTCCTTTCGAGGTTTTTATCAGTTTTGTTAGTTTTTATCCGGCGAATCCGTAAAACCCGTTTTAAATCTATTTTATGCTTTCTTCGTCTTCTAAGTAACTTATTTTTAAAGAAGAAGAACGTCACTTGGCCCGTCCAAGCTTTCCGTCTTCTTATTGGTAAAATTACCAAAATGCCCTTAGCTTTCCAAAACTTATAGAAGTATCCTCAGATGACTTCTCGTTGACTTATATCTTGCCTATTGACCAATTCTTGAACAGGGTATTACAGTCTTCCCCATTTAAAGGAATTCGGCCCCAAATTCTCCGTTACTTACAAACCTCGAATGGCAGCAAAACCCTATAAGCCTTTGGTCCCTTCAAACCGTAACGCAAGTTTCCCTACTTTGTCTTGACTTCTGAACCGTTTATTAGTGACTTGATCACACACTTCTATTACTTCCATTGTTTGATTTTCTCTCTATGCCCATTGTCTCCACTGACACTCTATTGATATCGCTACCCAACACTCTCATCGAACTGATTCGTCAATACACACATGTCTTGATTTCTCTACGATTAGTGAATCTGAAACCTTACTGATCCCCAAAACTGCTCTTCCCAACTGATACCTCTGAGCTGATTCCTTAATGATACTGATGCATCCCAATTTCTTTGCTAACTCATCATACTCATTTGGCTTGAATCTTATTGTCGCTGATACCCACACCTTTTCTGAAATCCTCACTGACTTGCTTGCAGGCTCGAGTCAACTTCTTCCCTGCTTCCTAAAACATATCTCGTCTCTCGGGTTTGGGTTAGGTCTCGTGCTCGCGTCAAGCCGTCATCCATCACATCATGCATCAACAACACTAGAATGATTAGACCTTTTTATATTACTCAACGATATTACTTCCTTATAGAGATATTTTTAATTAGTCATGTACTCTCTGGTCACACATGGCTAACTAACAATATCCTATAATTCCTCTTAATCTCAAATAAGCGTTCTATAGATTATCAATACCGAGTTTATTTCTAAGATATTTTCTAACCTTCTAACTATCAATAAGCTTAACCGATAACTTATCATTCCGTCTAAAAAGATCTCTTGGTTTAACGGTTTACCAAAACAGCTATTACCTTAACTGATCAATATATGCATTCGCTAATTTAAGCTTAAAAGCTACCATCTAGCCACCTAGCGAATCAAAATTGTGGTAATGTTAAACATTCCAACTAACAACTTAACGAGATGATCCATGAATTGAATCTTAATTAAAAATCTATCAACTTAACAATTTCTCATCTGAAGATCTACCAACCTATCGATCAAACATAATGCAATGCTATCAACCTAGCAATCCACGAACACAATGCTATCCAAACGAATCAATCTATCTGATGAGCAATGCAACGATGCTGAACAAAACATTTTAGCTACCGAATGATCAATCAAATGCAATGATTCAAAACCCATGATTAACAACCTAGCGAGAAATCATTGCATCAATCACATCAAGTATTCTAACAAAACAATCAATCATACGCAATCAATCAAATCGGATCATACACATAGTAATGTCAATATGGTCGTCTCATGGGTCATGGTGAGAAATCGCTCGTTCGGACTTTCATTTGTTTTCACGTTGTAACCGTATTACATTCACTAGTTGTGACATGTATGCAATATAATTACTTCGTTAGTTAAAATGATAAACCGAAATACCCCCCATCCACCACGTACATAAAATATCCATGTATATCACATGAGAGTTTTAAATACATATGTCCATCAGTCTAGTACAAGCGGCTGCCCATCCATCCTCAAAAAGAAAACTCCGCTACATAACCGAAATCGTCAATGAGAAATAATAAGCCGATATATACATCCAAGAATGAGTTAGAGCCCTTATTTACCTGGGAATAATCTACTAACTAATATTAATACCTCCAACACGAGCGATAAGCTCCGCACTGGAGGGAATACAGCTCATGAAAGTAGCCGTTGGGAGGTGTGCCAGGAGGATGGGGCGGGTGTGCTTCTATATGGCATGACGGCGCAAGGTGCTTGGTGTGGCCGCAAATAATAGAAGTGACCGGCAGCGACGGTGGCTGGTAGGGATCTTGAGAGAGCGGTTCCTGAAGGAGTGAACACCAGTTGAAATGGAATCCAATGACTCGACATGCATAACTTGACGGAACCGACTTGTAGGTGGCCTGAACCAGTGGTGGTGGAGGCGGATGCTGCACCTAGATCTCCGCTAACAGGCTGGACTGCTCGGCTACCTGCTCCTCACAAGTGCGCTACTAAGCCGAATATATCGGCTCCATGGGAATGCTGAAGTCCGCGAGTAAATCAAGTAAGATGTCGCCTGGACTACATCACTTCGGTAAGGCAGAAACCTCGGGGAGAGGTGCTAGTTGTGGTGAGAGGGACACAGGAGACGGAGCTAGTGGCGTCAACGGTGGAAGTCCGCTACCAGAGGCTCAGAAAATGTATATATATCTGGTATACATCACGTCGAAGTCAGCATCATCCCTGAGTGCTGCAGGGAGAGGAAATACATGCATCATAGCGGCATTGGTGACAATAGGACCGGGTGCTATGACAACTGCACCGGCTGGAGCGGGAACTAGGTCTGGGGCCTGGGAAGATATGTGTGAGTACTCGGCAAGAGAAAGATCGTGCGGCCCTGGGATGGCTGGCTTAAAAACCAACAGACTTATGGTCACTAATCTCTGACCGTTAACGCGTACAACACCTCCCCGCACACTCACCCTCACGGGGCACTCCGTTGTGTGACTGCAACAAAAACATAAAACGGTTAGGACAATCCTAATAAACTTTCTTACTTACCCATTTTCCCGGTTTAACGGATGCGGCTCGGCTTCCTAATGGTTTCATTGGCGACATATTTTGACTCGATAAAACATTGAAAAACTAACAAAATTGGAATTTTTGGAATCCATGAATAATCATGCTCTAACCGGTCAATAATCAAACAAGAACATGACCGATCGAACCCAAGCAGGCCAAACGAGAAAATTTATTCACAATACCAAAGCTAGAGACAGTCCGTTTTTATTCAATGAATCGAACCAAACCGTCCTTAATTCCGTTTACCTTGATTCCACAATAAAAGGTTTTTCAACCAGTGTTTCTTCTACGAGTTGTGTCATTTCGGACTAAACAATATACGAGGTAATAATTTCATTTATAAGTGTTTTACGTATTTTAACTCCTTTAGCCTATTTTAACAAGTTCCAAAGTGTTTTAAACAATCTTTTAGGCGCCCATAAACACCAGAACCGAAACAAATCGTCGATATGAAATCGTGGCCAATGCGAACCCGAGTTTACACCGAGATCCTCCCGCGTCCGCCGAGGTAAGCGAAACCTGGAATCAACAAAAAAAGAGTTTAATGAGAAATCTAAGATTACCCAGCAAGTTGGCTCCCACTAAAAGGCTGCTAAAAAACTAACAAACAAGAACATAAAGAATAATTATCTGATCACGTGTCATTACGACATGATGAGCTCCACCACACGCAAGCATTCTCTAAATATTAAAATCAGCTACGAAAATCGAGATCACTGCGGCACATCTCCTCGATTAGACTCGATTTAACTATCGTGATACTATCACTATCTCCACACCACTGGGCTCACTATGCGAACTCGGTAACTTCCACGAGAAAACTTAGCTACCCCCATGGTAACTTAAACCTCCCACGACTCTTAGACGTAAACAAAACGTCCTATGTCCTAGGACATTGTTCTCTGTCCATCGACATGCGGTGACTCGGGCTAGCCCTAGATAGTCTATGCTTCCATGCAGCCCAGCCCTAGGACATGACCCTGTATTCATCGGAATACTAACATACTGGCGTCTCTTAGTAGGTTAACACCATAACTAGAACCACTACCCGAAGGTACGTGAACCAATCATGTAACTACCAAGGATCCAATCAGGAAGGAAGTACCGGAATGCCATCACTATACTTTCGGGATATAACAAACCCTGGAGTTCTGATAACAAGAAATTAAACAAGCAGGCTCTCTGGGACTCTACAAAATCACACAAGACTGACAAGGTCAACATAAATAAGAAAATACAATCCCATCACCCAGTCTACTCCACAAGTCCTATCACCAACCTCTACATCACCGGACCTTATCCGGCTCCGTACCTAAATATGCATATATCCAAGCTTACCTTGTTCTGCACCGAGGAAAGTAACAACAACACAGTATATCCGGCCCAACACCGGAATAGACTAAACACAACACAATCAATCCGTCTACCCGGCGCAACATCGGAGTAGACCAATAATCAAACATGCAACAACAACCACGTCAACAATCACAATACAATTTAAATAATTACTTAGGTTCAATAGTCTTTTAATCTTTTCTTAACCTTAACTCATTCAGTTCACTGCATTGGGATTAGTAAACATACTAATCTCGTAGACGGCTCAAATCCCGAATATTACTTATTAATACTTTTTTCCTTAATATTATTTTTAAACTCTTCGATTCGTCAGCTTGAGGTTAGTAAACTTACTAATCTCGTGACTTCTTATTATTATTTACTTAATCTAATTAACCTGATAACCCTGACTATCGTCTAATTACTCCACCATGTTATTATATTCTAAGTTTTTTGGTGATTTAATCCGTTTTTAATTAACTCTCAATTCCTTTTATATAGATTAGTTTATATGTTATTCATGTAATATATATGCATATCCGTCCTAGCATGCCGTTCTAAAATTAATGAATCAACCAATTAACAATTGACGACATAACCAATCAATTACCGGTACGAACTATCTAGTATGCCATATCATAAACCTAACCGTTTAATTAATCAACCGAGTTATCAAAACAACCTATCTATTCTAACATGTTTAATCATATAGTTATGCAAACCTAATCCCACGGTTCATTAGTTTCGGATAGATGATCTAACGGAACTTCGAACCCCGAGACCAACATATAACCTTTCTCAAAACTTTCTTAAACTAATCCAACTGAAACCCGAGCTAAACCATCTTTGTATCAAAGCTTTGACCACTAATCCGGGCTATGACTAATCTTTGACCCGAGGTTGACTTGCGTTTACCTGAAGCTTTGACCGAAGCTTTAACCCGACTAAATGACCGCGGCGAAGGAAGACTTCTCTTACGTTGATCAAGCGGATTATAGTGTTGAATAATCCACTGTTGTTTTGACCAGCTGGTGGAGGAGTTCACCGGTGACAAAACCGGTTAGGGGTGATCGCCGATGAAGAATCCAATGTTGTGATTCAAGGCGGAATTCCTGAGAAACTAAAGGATCCATGGAGTTTTTTGTTGGATTGTTCTATCTACAGAGATAGATTTGAGAGTTCATTGTGTGATCTTGGTTTAAGTGTGAACCTGATGTCTTTCTCAGTTGCTCAGAAGCTTGGGATGAGAGATTTCATGTTTATTAGAATCTCATTGGTTTTAACTTATAGGAGTGTGAGGATCCCAAAAGGAGTGTTGGAGGATGTGCCAATCAGGATTGGCAGCTGTTTGATCCATATAGACTTTGTGGTTATGCAGTATTGAGAGGAGCCAAGGGATCCACTTATCTCGGGTTGACCATCTTTGGCTACAGCTGGAACAATGATTGACTGTAAGAAGGGAACAATCCTTCTGTATGTGGGTGATCTGAAGATGAGTTTTGATATGGATAAGCTGGTGAAGATACCAACCATCGATGCAAAAAGCTTATATGAGGACACTCTCAGTGATTTGGTAGAGGAATTCTTTTACAGAACACATGCTGAGGATCCGTTGGAGAGAGCTCTGATAATCTCTGTGCAGAAATTGGAGCATATGGAGAACTAGTCTGCTATCTGTTATGTGAGCATAATGGATTCTACTGATAAAGTGATGCTGGTCACTGCACAAGAAGAACGGGTGCATTGAACGACACACCTTGTGCATCGGTCAACGCACGTCACAGGCGCAAACTGGTCATAAGAAAAAGCTCCGAAAATTAAACTCAAACAACTTCCTTCTGGACTAAGTTACGCATTTATGGACCTAATTCAACATATCCAGTCATTATTAATTCTTCCTTAAACAACGCAAAGACTTCCTTACTACTGAGCAAGCTGCGCAATTATCGCAAAGCTCTTGGCTATTCTCTTCATGAAATTTCATGTATCTCTCCGGAACTGTGCATGCATATGATAAATCTAGAGGATCAGTGATATATCATGGTTTTTACCCATTTTAGACCATGATATAGTTGTGTTTTAGTGTCTTTTGTCTTTGTTTAGAGTCTTTTACAGGTTTAATCAAGATTGGAGCTAATTGGAGATATTTGGAGCATTTTGGGACTTTTGGGACGTTTTGGCCGAGAGCTTAAGTCACTGTCCGATTTATTGATCATGCATCGACCGACACACCTTGTGCATCGGTCGACACACTAGCGAGATGGGCCGTACGCGTCGGTTTAACAAGTTATGAAGATTTGCAAAGAGATCCAGAAGTTCCTGATATTTACAAAGAAGCCCCTGGCCGAGATTATACATATATAATAGAGTTTTTAGTGTTTTAATTAGATACGCTTTATACGCTTTACATTACGCTTTGATACTAATAGCTAAGAGATTTCTAGAGCTTTTGGGGGCTGATCTATTTCCTGTATTCACTTATTTTGGAGAAGATTTCGAACCCCTTTATCTATTTAATTTCTTATATGCAATCTATTATTTCTTTGATTATGTTTTTATTAATCATGTCTGAGTAGATCCATAGTTGAGTTTAGGGTTTCTCACATAGGATTTCATGACTTGCTAGACTTGTTCAAATTCAGTTAAGGATTCATAACTATATCTGTTCTTCAATTTAATTGTGCTTAAAGCTAGTTCTAACCTGATCAATTAGAATCTAGATCTTAGGTTGCTAAATACGTCACGGAAGTGGGGTTTAGGAATCTGAACTAATTAAATTGGGCAATTAAACTTTGCGCAAACGGAAGTTTGGTTTAGGATAATTGTGAACATATCAAACTTGGGATTAATGCTAGTTTAATTTGTTAGTTCTCGCAAACGAAAGTTTGGTTTGCTGCACTTAGGCTTAGAGAATTATCGCAAAGGAATTTGGTTAATTCTATATCTGTGTTTTGAGTTCTAGAACTGTGCTTAATTAGATCCTTGCTGAATGAACTGTCTGCTTGTCTGATTTCCTGAGAATACCCTAGGCTTGACGCTTTTAGTTTATTGCTTCACAACCGTTGATCTCTGCTACTGTTTACTTTCTTGCTTCGCAATTTATTTACTTCACCATCTGCCTATTTCTAGTTTAATCTCTACGTTTCTATTTCTATTGAGACCAAGTGTCCCTGTGGATTCGATAGCCCTATATACTACTTTGACATTGTTGTTCACTTGCAGTTTAGAATAGGGTAAAACTTAGAAACCTATCAAGTTTTTGGCGCCGTTGCCGGGAACTCTTTGAGTCTTCGATAGGACCGAACTTAGGGTTTTTGCTAGAAATTTTTCTTTTTGTTTTTGTTCTTTTTCGTTTTTTGTTTTTTTTTGATTTTGCTAACTTTTTCTCTGATTTCTCTCTGTCGCAGGTACGAATTTCGCCTTGCGTCGATCGTTGCATCCCTTGCGTCGATCGTCACTAGGCGATTCTGAGATTGAATCGATCGTTGCACTGATAGCATCGATCGTTGCTGGACGATTACAGACAGTTTATGCCAACGCAGAAAACTCGAAGTAATCCGAACTCGAGCTTGCTTAATCTCGGACTAGAGGAACTTGGACGTCTAGAGAGGACTAACAGAAGAGAAATAAGAGAGAGAATGGTACGAGAACGTTTGATCTTGATACCAGATGCTGAAGGTACCCTAAGGGACCAAGATGACAACCCGTACAATGCTGCTGGGCATCGGGTTGATGCTGAAGGGAATGTCATCCCTGATCCTCCTGAGCAACAGCAACAGGAGCTGAACCGAAACCAGGGTCAAGGACAGGCCCAAGGTAGAGAGATGGTGGTTCATGAGAGGACACTAGCTGATTACAACAGACCTGATGAGTTTCATGCAAACCGAGCAGCTCTAGTGCTTCCTTCTTTTGAGAGGAATGATTTTGAGGTAAAAACCATCTACTACCAGCTGATGAGACAGATTGCTTTTCATGGTCTTCAAGCAGAGCAGCCTATGGATCACATTGACAAGTTTGAAGACATAGTCACTGGCATGAAGTATGAAGGAGTATGCCCGGACTATCTGTTCCTTAAGCTATTTCCGCACAGTCTTGCTGGAGACGCTAGTGCATGGCTGAGACAACTGGCACCTGGTCAGTATACTACTTGGGCAGCCTTAAAGAGTGAGTTCATGCGTCACTTTTATGATGATGCGCGCTCGGATCAGTCCAGACAGGACATACTCACCTTTTCCCAAGGAGCTGTGGAGCCCTTGAAGACTGCCTGGATGAGATTTAAGCAGTACCAGCGTGACTGTCCACACCATGGATTCACAGAAGTACAGCTGATTGGTATTTTCTTCAGAGGCATAGATCTCCCTTATCAGACTGCGCTGGATAATTCCAGTAATGCTAATTTCAACACCAGGACTCCGACACAAGCTAAGCAGTTGATTGGGAACCTTATTAACAGCTACAGTTGCAAGTCTATAGATGAAAAGAGAAAGAAATCCGGTGGAAGTACAGAGGATTCTAACATGACTGAGATTAGGTCTAGGCTAGACACAGTGTACGATCTCCTAACAAGTAAGAAAGCTGTCCACTCTACCCAAGATATAGAGGTAATTCAGACTGAGGAGGACACTCAGGAAGAAGAAGTGAATTACATGGGAGGTTCTGGTTTCCAAGGTAGTAGATTCAGAAGTCAACAGGGAAACAGGTCCTCAAATGGAGTTCAGCAAGGTGGTTTTAAGAAAGCCAACGAGTCTGATAGTAAAGTAGAGATGATGATAAGACAGCTAATGGAGAATCAGACTAAGTACGCAGCAGATGCTGACGCGAAAATGGATACAATCTACAGGGATCTAAATGGGAAGTTTGAGAGTTTGAACACACACATGAAAGAGCTTGATGCTAAGGTTGCAAGAACTGCTGGGCATGCTCAAAGGGAAGAGGGATATCTCCCGGGAAGGACTGATGCCAATCCTTACCAATGCAATGCCGTGACATTAAGAAGTGGTAAGGAGCTGTCATCTGGCCAGAAAAAGCAGTTGAGCGTTGAGGAACTCGTGGAAATTGACGAGCTGGAAGATGAGATACGCAATATTCGCCGCGCATCGATCGATGCATCTAAGAAACGATCGTTGCCAAGCGAAATCAAGGAACCGGAGGTCGTAACAAAGTCGCCTAGCATCGATCGGTGCGATAAGAGCAACGATCGACACAAGGAGACTGCAGAAAGTTCGAGTGCTGAAAACCCAAAACAGTCGGCTGAAAGGGTATACAAGCCTAAGATACCTTATCCCAAGAACCCCAGAAAAGCTAAGAATGATAGGCAGTATGCAAAGTGGAAGGAGTTCATAAAGAAGGTAAAGGTTGAAGTACCTTTGTTGGATTCCATTGAAACTTCCCCCATGATGAAGAGATGCCTTAAGGATGCAATTTCGGGTAAATGGTCTGACGAGGAAAGTATAATGATGCTCAATGAAGTATGTAGTGCAGTGGTTCAAGGCAGAATTCCAGAGAAATTAAAAGATCCATGCAGCTTCGTATTAAATTGTGCTATCTACAAGGAGAGGTTCGAAAGGTCCCTATGTGATCTTGGCTCCAGTGTAAATCTGATGCCCCTTTCAGTTGCTAAAAGACTAGGGATGACAGATTTTATACCAACTAGGATATCACTGGTTTTGGCAGACAGATCAGTCAGGATTCCCGAAGGAGTAATAGAGGATGTGCCTATAACAGTTGGCAAGTGCGTAATCCCAACTGATTTTGTGGTTCTACAATATGGACAAGAGCCAAAAGACCCATTAATTCTAGGCAGATCTTTCTTAGCAACAGCTGGTGCGATGATTGACTGTCAAGGAGGCAAAATAGTTCTAAATGTGGGAGATCTGAAGATGAGTTTTGACATGAACAAACTGGTAAAGAGACCAACCATCGACGGGCAAACCTTTTATGTGGACACATTGGGTGATTTAGCTGCAGAGTACTTCCATCAATCACATGCCGAGGACCCACTAGAGAGGGCTTTACTGAGTTCTATTTTGGAGTTGGAATACCTACAGGACGAGCCTGCAATGTGCTATACAAGATTGATGGATTCTGTCGAAGTTGCAATGCAGGTAGAAGTGTCTGACGCGGGACTGCAACGATCGACACCATCTAAGCATCGATCGTTGCAAGACGACAGAGACTGGGCAGAAGAAAAGGCTCCGAAAATAGATCTGAAACAACTTCCATCCGGGCTAAGGTACGCTTTTCTTGGACCTAATTCAACATACCCAGTGATTGTTAATGCTAGCCTGAACAACGCAGAGCTCACTTTACTGCTAAGCAAGCTGCGCAAGCATCGCAAAGCTCTTGGCTATTCCCTTAATGATATTTCAGGTATCTCACCAGAGCTGTGCATGCACCGGATACATCTTGAGGATGAGTCCAAGACATCAATCGAACATCAGAGGAGACTTAATCCTAATCTGCAGGAAGTAGTCAAAAAGGAGATTATGAAACTCCTTGACGCTGGAATTATATATCCTATCTCTGATAGTGATTGGGTGAGTCCAGTCCATGTAGTACCAAAGAAGGGCGGTGTTACAGTCGTGAAGAATGAGAAGAACGAGCTGATACCTACTAGGACTGTGACAGGACACAGGATGTGCATAGACTACAGGAAACTTAATGCTGCTACTAGGAAGGATCATTTTCCTTTACCTTTTATTGATCAGATGCTCGAAAGGTTAGCAAATCATCCTTACTACTGCTTCTTAGATGGCTACTCAGGTTTCTTTCAGATTCCCATCCATCCAGAGGATCAGGGAAAGACCACTTTTACTTGTCCATATGGGACTTTTGCTTACCGTAGGATGCCTTTTGGACTCTGCAATGCACCAGCCACTTTCCAGAGATGCATGATGTCCATATTCACAGATATGATTGAGGATTTTATGGAAGTATTCATGGATGATTTCTCAGTATATGGATCATCCTATAATGAATGCTTAGATAATCTGTGTAAGGTTCTGAAAAGATGTGAAGAGAAGCACTTAGTTCTTAACTGGGAGAAGTGTCATTTCATGGTCAGAGATGGCATTGTGCTTGGACATAAAGTGTCCGAAGCAGGAATAGAGGTGGACCGCGCTAAAATCGAAGTGATGACCAACCTGCAGGAACCTGATTCTGTTAAGTCTATTAGAAGCTTTCTTGGACATGCTGGCTTCTATAGACGGTTCATCAAGGATTTTAGTAGGATTGCTAGGCCACTAACTGCTTTGCTGTGCAAAGACACCAAATTTGAGTTCACTGCAGATTGTCAAACTGCATTTGAACAGATCAAGCAGGCATTAGTGAGTGCTCCCATAGTTCAGCCACCGGATTGGGATTTGCCTTTCGAGGTAATGTGTGATGCAAGCGATTATGTTGTAGGAGCTGTTCTTGGGCAAAAGAAAGATAGAAAGCTTCATGCTATCTATTATGCCAGTAGGACACTGGATGATGCACAAAGAAACTATGCCACTACAGAGAAGGAGTTGCTGGCAGTTGTCTTTGCATTTGAGAAATTTCGCTCTTATCTTGTTGGCTCTAAGGTAATTTTCCACACTGATCATTCAGCACTGAAGTATCTGATGCAGAAGAAGGATGCTAAGCCAAGATTATTGAGATGGATCCTGTTGCTTCAGGAATTTGATATTGAAGTGAGAGATAAGAAAGGGGTTGAGAATGGAGTTGCTGACCATCTTTCAAGGATGCTGGTTGAGGAGGACGTGCCAATTAATGACTATTTACCTGAAGAAAACGTCAATATGGTTGGGACAATCTGTGAGACAGATTTGGATAGAAATCTGCAGAACTGTCGGATTAATCGCGTTGCGTCGATCGATGCTACGTCAGCGTCGATCGATGCATCTATCGGGACAGCGACGATCGATACATCCGACTGTGACGATCGTTGCAGCGCGGATACAGACGCAGAAACTTTCACAATACGTATTGGAAGGCATGAGTTCGAGATTAATGCTGTCGCAACAAATGATCGACCATGGTATGCAGACATAGCCAATTATCTAGCTGCAGAGACTGAACCAGATAATCTGAAGGGATATGAAAAGAAGAGGTTTTTCAGAGAACTTAGGAGGTACTATTGGGATGAACCTTACCTCTATAAGCATTGTTCGGATGGCCTTTATAGAAGATGTGTTGCTGAGTCAGAGGTTCCAAATATCCTTTTCCACTGTCACGGATCAGATTATGCAGGACATTTTGCTACATTTAAGACTGTGTCTAAGGTTTTGCAAGCAGGTTTCTGGTGGCCTACAATGTTCGCTGATACTCATTCCTTTATTTCTCATTGTGATGCCTGCCAGAGAAGAGGGAAAATAAGCAGGAAGCATGAGATG
This sequence comes from Orychophragmus violaceus, assembly GCA_030180135.1. NCBI lineage: Eukaryota > Viridiplantae > Streptophyta > Magnoliopsida > Brassicales > Brassicaceae > Orychophragmus > Orychophragmus violaceus. The sequence goes on along the minus strand of CM058232.1, from coordinate 80,801,763 downwards.
CCTCAGAATTTCATTCTTGAGGTTGAGGTTTTTGATTGCTGGGGCATAGACTTTATGGGTCCCTTTCCCTCATCTTATGGGAATAAATTCATATTAGTTGCTGTGGATTATGTTTCTAAGTGGGTAGAAGCAATAGCTAGTCCAACCAATGATTCTTCAGTAGTCATTAAGCTATTTAAATCCATCATATTCCCTAGATTTGGAGTACCTCGGATAGTTATTAGTGATGGAGGATCTCACTTTATTAATAAGGTTTTTGAGAAGCTCCTGAGGAAGCATGGAGTGCACCACCGAGTTGCTACTCCTTATCACTCACAGACTAGTGGACAGGTAGAGGTTTCTAACAGACAAATCAAGGAGATCCTGGAGAAGACAGTTGGGAAGACAAGGAAAGATTGGGAAGCTAAGCTTGATGATGCTTTATGGGCCTACAGGACTGCATTTAAAACGCCATTAGGGACTACTCCATTCCATTTGCTGTATGGGAAAGCATGTCATCTGCCAGTGGAACTTGAGCACAAGGCAGCATGGGCTGTAAAACAGATGAACTTTGACCTCAAACCAGCTGCAGAGAGGAGATTGATACAGCTCAATGAGTTGGATGAGATTAGACATTTTGCCTATGAGAACTCAAAGTTGTACAAGGAAAGGACTAAGGCTTATCATGACAAAAAGATTGTCTCCAGACGATTTAAGCCTAACGATCAGGTACTGTTGTACAATTCTCGCTTGCATTTGTTTCCAGGCAAGCTGAAATCAAGATGGTCTGGACCCTACACGATCAAAGAAGTGCGTCCATATGGAGCTGTCATTTTGATTGGCAAGGAGGGTAATGAGTTTGCTGTTAATGGGCAGAGGGTAAAACACTATTGGGCTAAGGCCGAGATTCCAAGGGGACAGATTTTACCTCTGGATGCTGCACCCTCTACTTGAAAATTCCCATCCGTCCGGTCAAGCTATTGACCTTAAACAAGCGCTGGGTGGGAGGCAACCCACCATTAGGTACTGGTGTTTTTCTACTTAATTTTTGGTGTTTTTGTTAGGATTTTACGTCTGTTTTTGTTTCTGGTGAGTTTATGTTTGCAGGTCTCGGTTAAATCGCAGTGCAACGATCGACGCACTTCTGTGTCGATCGTCACAACACGAAAGGAATCGCATTGCAGCGATCGTTGCGGTCCTGAGCAACGATCGACTATACACGAAAATCGCCAAGTAACGGTCGATGCACTTAGTGCAACGATCGATGCTCAGCGACAGAGGTAACCCGACAGACACAATTTCACCTTTTCAATTTTTATTTTCTTTTTACCGATCCTTCGCTGGACACTACTGGGGACAGTGTGTCTTAAGTGTGGGGGAGGTGCTACTGACTTTTGTTTTCTGTTTTCTTAAAGAGTCAGTCCGTTTTTCAAAAATTTTTGTTTTATTGAGTCAAAATTGTTTAAGTAAGAAACTATGATTTTCTGAGAAGATTTACAAGACTTGCAGGAACTTAAGTAACCATTGGGATGAAGTTGCAGGATCTATCTCTGACTATTAGAAAACCCCATCACAGATCAACCTACTGGGAACACCCACATCACTTCAGGTATCAGAGGATCCTTTTACTGACTTCAATTTAATACTGACTTAGATTTCTCACCTAAGGGCTTGGTATACTTTGTGTCGGATTCCCTTGTTAGCTCTGACACAGCCTGTAAACCTGTCCTATTTAGTTCCCTTCTCCCCTTCTGTAAAGTAAAAAAAAAAAAATATAATAAACTGAGGATGAGTTAGTAACTCCGAAGTGGTCATGGGAATGGTAGCTGAAACTCTCATATCCTGTGTACCATGGAATGTGTCCAAAGTACACCCCATAACGGGAAGAACACTGATAAAAAAATAAAATGATACCCAGTGGGGAAAAATCAGTTGTTAAAGAAGGGAAAGAGAAGAAAGGGACTAGAGAAAGATAGTATGGTGGTCTAGAGCTGATAAGGTAAGAATCCATGTGCCCTTTGATCGATAATCCTTAGGTGAGACCGCACTTAAATACTTGCAGAAGTCAGTAGGGAGAATTTGAATGCTTGAATGTGATTGTGGAGTTTACCTAGGACAGTTGCTAAGTGTGGGGGAAGTACATTGTGGTCTTGATATCCTGTGATTGATTCTTGCAGTGGTTTACTAAGGGGAATCTGAGTATTGTAGCTTCTAGGATGAAATGAGTTTCTGAAGAGTTTTCAAACCTCTTCACCATGTTTTAGTTCTTTGTTTTACTTGAGGGCAAGCAAAGGCTAAGTGTGGGGGAGTTGATATATCATGGTTTTTACCCATTTTAGACCATGATATAGTTGTGTTTTAGTGTCTTTTGTCTTTGTTTAGAGTCTTTTACAGGTTTAATCAAGATTGGAGCTAATTGGAGATATTTGGAGCATTTTGGGACTTTTGGGACGTTTTGGCCGAGAGCTTAAGTCACTGTCCGATTTATTGATCATGCATCGACCGACACACCTTGTGCATCGGTCGACACACTAGCGAGATGGGCCGTACGCGTCGGTTTAACAAGTTATGAAGATTTGCAAAGAGATCCAGAAGTTCCTGATATTTACAAAGAAGCCCCTGGCCGAGATTATACCTATATAATAGAGTTTTTAGTGTTTAATTAGATACGCTTTATACGCTTTACATTACGCTTTGATACTAATAGCTAAGAGATTTCTAGAGCTTTTGGGGGCTGATCTATTTCCTGTATTCACTTATTTTGGAGAAGATTTCGAACCCCTTTATCTATTTAATTTCTTATATGCAATCTATTATTTCTTTGATTATGTTTTCATTAATCATGTCTGAGTAGATCCATAGTTGAGTTTAGGGTTTCTCACATAGGATTTCATGACTTGCTAGACTTGTTCAAATTCAGTTAAGGATTCATAACTATATCTGTTCTTCAATTTAATTGTGCTTAAAGCTAGTTCTAACCTGATCAATTAGAATCTAGATCTTAGGTTGCTAAATACGTCACGGAAGTGGGGTTTAGGAATCTGAACTAATTAAATTGGGCAATTAAATTTTGCGCAAACGGAAGTTTGGTTTAGGATAATTGTGAACATATCAAACTTGGGATTAATGCTAGTTTAATCTGTTAGTTCTCGCAAACGAAAGTTTGGTTTGCTGCACTTAGGCTTAGAGAATTATCGCAAAGGAATTTGGTTAATTCTATATCTGTGTTTTGAGTTCTAGAACTGTGCTTAATTAGATCCTTGCTGAATGAACTGTCTGCTTGTCTGATTTCCTGAGAATACCCTAGGCTTGACGCTTTTAGTTTATTGCTTCACAACCGTTGATCTCTTCTACTGTTTACTTTCTTGCTTCGCAATTTATTTACTTCACCATCTGCCTATTTCTAGTTTAATCTCTACGTTTCTGTTTCTATTGAGACCAAGTGTCCCTGTGGATTCGATAGCCCTATATACTACTTTGACATTGCTGTTCACTTGCAGTTTAGAATAGGGTAAAACTTAGAAACCTATCAATCAGACGAAGTAATCTATTGAGCATCAGAGGGGGCTGAAACCGAGTCTGAAGGAAGTTGTTAGGAAGGAGATTTGAAACTGCTGGAGGCCGGTATCATCTATCTTATCTCTGACAGTGATTGAGTCAGTCCAGTGCATGTTGTACCTAAGAAAGGAGGTGTTACAGAGGCTAAGAATGAGAAGAATGAGCTGATTCTTACAAGGACTGTGACTTGACACAGGGTGTGCATTGACTACAGGAAGCTGAATGCTGCAACCAAGAAGGATCATTTCCCACTGCCATTCGTTGATTAGATGCTGGAGAGGTTAGCTAATCACCCATATTACTGCTTCCTGGATGGGTATTCCGGTTTCTTTCAGATTCACATTCATACAGAGGATTAGGGGATAACCACTTTTACTTGTCTCTATAGCACTTTTGCATATCGCAGAATGCCGTTTGGATTCTGTAATGCTCCAGCCACATTCCATAGATGTATGATGTCTATCTTCACAAACATGATTGAAAACTTTATGGAAGTATTTATGGATGATTTTTGTCTTTGGATCTTCAAATTATTAATGTTTGGACAACTTGTGCAACGTGCTAGCTAGATGTGAGGAATAGCACTTGATTCTGAATTGGGAGAAGTGTCATTTCATGGTCAGATATGGCATTGCTCTTGGGCATAGAGTTTCAAAGGCAAGGATTGAGGTGGATCGCGCCAAGATCCAGGTCATGACCAGCCTATATGCGCCAGATTCAGTGAAATCAGTGAGGAGCTTTCTTGGACATGCTGGTTTATACAGGAGGCTCATCAAGGATTTCAGTAAGATTGCTAGACTACTAACTTCTTTGATGTGTAAGGATGTGAAATTTGAGTTTGCTGGAGATTGTCAGACTGCATTTGAACAGATCAATCAATCATTAGTTAGTGCTCCAATAGTGCAACCACCAGATTGGGAGTTGCATTTTGAGGTAATGTATGATGCAAGTGATTTTGTTGTAGGAGTTGTTCTGGGCCAGAATAAGGACAAGAAACGTCATGCTATCTATTATGCCAACAGGACACTAGATGATGCACAATAAAATTATGCCACCACAGAGAATGAATTGTTGGCAGTTGTCTTTGCATTTGAAAAAATTCGCCCCTATCTGGTTGGATCAATGGTTATAGTACATATAGACCACTCAGATTTAAATTACTTGATGCAGAAGAAGGATGCAAAGACGAGGCTTTTGAGATTAATTCTCCTTCTTCATGAATTTGACATTGAGGTCAAGGATAAGAAAGGAGTTGAAAATGGAGTTGCTGATTGAAACAATGTTGAGGAAGACGTTCCCATTGATGATTTTCGGCCTAAGGAGAACGTCAATTTGATTGAAACATTGTTTGGGACGGATTTGGACAAAGAATGTATCGATCGATGCCACACTAGCGATGATGGATGCATGTCCCGATGGAGCGTCAATCGATGCAACCCCCTGCGTCACTCGACGCACTGCGCCTACGAACCTATAACCCTACAAGGTTTAGATTGGTCACTACAACTTGGATCTTTATGCTGCCTCGATGCCCGATCGACCATGGTTTGCAAATATTGTGAATTACCTTACTGCATAGACTGAACTAGCTGATCTCAAGGGGTATGCAAAGAATAAGTTCTTCAGAGAAAAGGAGGTTCTATTGGGATAAACCTTATATGAGGTTCTAGACGTATTTCACTGCCATGGATCATATTATGTTGGACATTTTGCTACTTTTAAGACTGTGTCTAAGGTTATGAAAGCAGGCTTCTGGTGGCCTACGATGTTCAGAGACACTCATTCTTTTGTCTCTCAGTGCGATGCCTGTCAGAGTATAGGGAAAATCAGTAAGAAGCATGAGATGCCACATAACTTCATTCTTGAAATGGAGGTTTTCGATTGCTGGGGCATAGATTTCATGGGTCCTTTTCCCTCATCCTATGGGAATAAGTTCATTTTGGTTGTTGTGGACTATGTGTCTAAGTGGGTGGAACCAATAGCTAGTCCAACCAATGACTCTTCGATGGTGTTTAAGCTGTTTAAGACCATCATTTTCCCTAGATTTGGAGTGCCTCAGGTTATGATAAGTGATGGAGGATCTCACTTTATCAACAAGGTCTTTGAGAAGCTGCTAAAGAAGCATGGCTTTCATCATCTTTTGGCTACTCCATATCATCCTCAGATTAGTGGGCAAGTAGAGGTCTCTAACATACAAATTAAGGAGATCTTGGAGAAGACAGTCGGGAAGACAAGGAAGGATTGGTCTGCAATGCTGAATGATGCGCTATGGGCCTACATGACTTCGTTTAAGGCACCGCTGGAGACTACACCGTTTCATCTTCTCTGTGGAAAAGCTTGCAACCTTCCAGTTGAGCTTGAGCATTAGGCAGCATGGGTTGTGAAGTAAATGATCTTTTATCTCAAATCTGCTGTAGAGAGGCGATTGGTACAGCTGAACGAGCTAGATGAGATTAGGCATCATGCCTATGAGAATTCGAAGCTGTACAAGGAGAGGACCAAAGCTTATCATGACAAGAAGATTGTCTCCAGACACTTTGAGCCAAATGATCATGTACTTTGTATAACTCTCGCTTGCAATTGTTTCCAGGTAAATTGCGCTCTACATGGTCATATCCTTTCACAATCAAGGTAGTGCGTCAGTATGGTGTTGTTGTACTGATTAGCTCAGAAGGAAAGGAGTTCACCGTCAATGTACAGAGGGTGAAGCATTATTGGGCTAAGGCCGAGATTCCAAGAGCTCAAATTCTGCCTCTGGATGATGCACCCATTGTTTGATCTCCTTTCAATTAAGCTAATGAAATTAAAGAAGCGCTTGATGGGAGGCAACCCACTGGTAAGTTTGTAAATATTTGTTTTGTTTTTTTTATTTTGGTTTTACCTTGCTGTTTTCATTTTTGGTCGTTTATGTTATGTACAGATTCAAGTTTGTCAGTGGAATCGTATTGCATCGATCGACGCGGTTCTATGCATCGGTCGATGTAATGGTCGAATATGTACAATCAGCTGAAATTAACCATAAGTTCCTCGGTTCATAAAATCGACAAACCAGCCTGATATTCAGAAACACGAAGCGCGTCAACCGCCACACCCTGTGCGACGATCGATGCAGGCGTGAAACTGGTCAAAATCGTCTGAAATTTAACTGTAAGTTCTCGACCCAAGAATACGATTAAACCGGCCCGGTACATTAACACACAAAATGCATCGACCTCCACACCCCATGCGTCGATCGACGCACCCCTCTACGAGGTAAGTGCCTTTAATTTTCCTCTTTCTTCTTCTTCTCCATTTCTCTTTTCTCTCGCAAAATTATAAAATCGCCTTTACCCTAAATTCTCCATTTCTTCACCGTTTTTGGTGATTTGAAGCCTTAACCTACTCGATTTTTCCCCGCATGTCATTTCATCACCAATTTCATCGATCTATGAGGTATGTGCTTGGAATCCCATCGTTTTTAATTTCGGCCATGAGGTGAAAACTCAAAATTCATCACATATTTGTTTGATTCCTGCTATATTTATGCACGTTTAAGGTTTGTGGTTATGATTTCGAGTTACCCATGAGTTTGCATGAGCAAATTCGCATGTTTTCTGAAAATCTCTGATTTGACGACGAACACTTTGGATTCTGCGAATTAGGCTGGTATTAGGACGAAAATAAGAGGAATTGAGCCTGATTTTGGTGCTTTGAATGATTGCATGTGATTTTGAGATTAATTTTGTTGCATTTGTTGATATAAGAGCCTTGGCTTGATTTACAAGATTGTTTTTCTTGTGTCTTTGATCGCTGATGGGTCCCATGAAGCGTAGGAACACTACATGAGAGACATCAGATGCTCCTGCGAGATTTGGCACTCGTGCATCATCACCTCCCACACGTTATCAGCATGCACCTGTACTAGTCAGGCCTCCTTGGCCTAAGGGTGAGAAGGATGTGATCCCAATGCATAGAGAGTGGGAGAATGATCACAAGACTAAGACAGAGAGTAATGGTTGCATAGGACGCGAGATTTCTAGGACGTGGGACGAGTATGATACTTTTTCTACAATGTGTGGATGTCGATGCAGATAAAGACTACACGGTTCATTGATTACGGGATAGTGAAGAAGATGGGGATATTAGATGAGGTAGAGAAGATTGTGCAGGAGATAGGCTTGGGGACAATGCCTATGAGATCATATGAGCTATCCTGGCCTGGTTAGACAGATGTTAGCTACTTGTTGAGTTTACTACTCATATGACCAGCGCAAGAGGGCGAATGAAGGGGTCCTGACCTTCATGTGCATGGACGTCAGGTATCGCATCTCTATCATGCATCTTTGTCGTATTTATGGGTTCAGCGTGGAGCTATCCGTTGTGTCCTAAGTATTGACTGGGCAGAATTGGATACTCAGTATTTATTGTCACATTTTTGTAACGGAAACTATTGTTCCCTTCATACCAACCAGAAAATCATTCTACATCCGGTCCAGAGGTATGTCGTTCGTGTATTGGGAATGCGATATTGTGCTAGGCTGAGCCAAGCAAGATGCAGAATTCTGAGCTTATGTTACTTTATGGAGGGATAGGTCATATGTATGATGAGACAATTTTAGTTGACCCCTCGCCCAACCTGAAAATGGGAGCTGTCTTCCCAGAGCATTTATGCACTCTGAAGACTAAGGCATTTAGTGGCAAGAAGACTAAGACACTTGGCACCCTCCTTACTCCGATTTTAGGCATATCAGGATTCCTACAGATGGACATGAGGTTATGACTAGGAGGTTGTGGATGGATGAGTCTCATCTTGGGAGCACCACTTGGATGAAAGAAGACAACCTATGGATTTTTCATGATGGACAAGGAAGAGAGTGGTGTGTGCAGCTTCCACTGCCGGAGCTCACGAAGATTGAGGCAATTCTGAGCTTTCAGCCCAACCGGAACCTGCTGCGCAAAGTACCTACAACAATGACCCTCAGATGGTAGTTAGTTGTTCCTGCAGACGCGCACTGAAAGTCTTTGTTCATGCTCCTCGTCGTAGACGATCTCCTACTCCTAAATCTGATGGTTCTTATCCATATGCAGGCATTGATGATGAGGAATCTTCTAAGTCCTGATTCTGGTTTCTATCCTATGACACTTGGTTTTGTACTTTGTCCCTTTCTTTTTATTTTTCTTTGAGTCATTTTGAAGTTTTTCTTGAGTCTATGGCAGTTCTGTTACATTGGAAATTATGTATTGATGCTTTGTATGACTATTTGGTGCTTTGATTATATGTTTTCTTCGATCTTATTAGCTTAGAGGTTGAGTTTTTGTGATTATTCACGGAAACGATGTTGTGTGCAAAAATTTACAGACACAGATACACCATGCGTTGATCGTTGCACTCTTTGAGTCTATCCGTGCACCCATACGAAATCCGCGTCGACCGCTGCACGCTTTGCGTCGGTCGATGTAGGTTGCCGAGACACATAAAATCACATATCAGAAGTACATTTCGTTCCTTTTCATCTTTTACAGAGCCTAAGCTTCGATTCCACTAGGGACACTGTGTTTCAAGTGTGGGGAAGGTGGTAATGACAGAATATTTTTCTTTTCTTAGAGTTTGTTGAGTCAGTTTTATTGAGTCAAAACAGTTAGTAAGAAACTAGGACTTTTTGAGGAGATCACTACACTTGAAGGAACGTAAGTGACTATTGGATGAGCTTGCAGCAGATCTCTGATAATTAGAAAACCCAACATATATTAGCCTACTAAGACCACCCATATCACTTCAGGTATTCAGAGAATCCACTACTGACTTCACCCTTAACTTGACTTACCTTTTCTCTCCTAGGGGTTTGGTATACTTTGGGTTGGACTCCTCTGTTAGTTTTGAAACAGCTTGTAAACTTGTCTAAGTATGGTTCCCTTCTCTCTTTCCTTAAAATAAAAAGAGTTTAAATTGCGGATAAGCTAGTAGCTTCGAAGTGTGTAGGGATTTGTTTGGTTGATCCTGATGTAATTCACAGATTCAGATCATCCTAAACATACAGATCTAGGTTCTCTTGAATAGAAACATAACATGATCTCACCTTTTACCTGTTTGTTGCAGCGGAAGGAATAGAACAGGTCAGAGATCAGATAGATGCACCGAGGGATGAATCCTCCAAAGGTTCACACACGCTTTACAAGGAAATGGCTGCTAGACCACGAGGAAGAGAGGCGCAGAGGGAGAGAGAGACCGCGGCTATGGAGGCTAGGGTTAGGGAGAAAAGACTTGGCTTTTAGTCATTAAAAGCCTTCTCTTTCCCTTTTGGGCTTTTGGGCCCAATCTGATTAAATCCCATTTAATCAGACCCATTAATCTTTCTCTCTTAGTACGACAAATGCCTAGCACTTTTGTCGTACTTCTGCTAAGCCGTTCCAACACATTTTCCTGTTAGCTTAGGCGTGTGACCCATATGGGATCATATAATAAAGGCAATAAGTCCAAGACTTATAGATCATGAGCGGACTCTAGCAAGCCATCATGATCCCCAGTATTATATGACTTATGTCTGATCTCGACATACTCTTACTTTCTAGAGACAGTACCGAGATTACTGGACACAATTCCAACAATCTCCCACTTGTACTGGAATCTCTGTATTCATAATCCTTTTGTCTCAATATCTCGATTAGTCATAAGGCAAGATTGGTGTCATCCTTATAAAGCCTAATCTTGTTCATCGGACTCTGATTTGATACTGACAATCCAAACGACTCGGGAAAGTCCGTTTGAGCATGGCCATGCGTTTTCCAGTATTCAAGTCTCCGATTGGCCTAGAGATATTCACTCCACTTATATTGGAGGGACAAATTCCGTCTTGTTCCATCACTGTAAACTACTCATTTCATAATGCACCCAAACAAGGTCCTTATAGCTATCACAGAATGATAGCGTTAGACAATGATCAAAGTACATCAGTCCATGTGCAGTCACATGCATGTGAACTCAGGTCTAAGGACTATACTCTATAGTCGTAGTAAGAATCTCTTATGACACAGATATAAATATCCTGAAGAGTTCTTATAAGCGGGTCTTGTCCGGTCGTATGTTCCCAACATACACCTATGTACTGACTTTGATGCCGCGCATCTATGACACACTGAGACTTTGTCATAAGTCACGTACCAATCCAGTCTCACACGGTTGTTGATGTTCCAATTTCAACAACCTTCGACTGGGGACGGGATGATATATAACATCTATCAAATATAGGGTCTCATGATCAAGCTAAATGACTTCGATGACTCAAGATCAAGTCATTTACTTCGATGACCTATAAAATGGTTCATATCATTTTGGAACGATTATTTCATCACAGTTAAAATAATCTTGAAATAATAATTTCATTATTAAACATCTCAAATGTTTTACAAGAACATATCAATAACTAAATAAAGCCCTTTAATAACTCCCACTGAAATTAAGACTACATCTTAATTTCACTTATCCTACAGCAATAGTCCGCGACTCGTGCTTAGGCCTGAGGAGTGGCTTCGTTAATAGATTAGCAACGTTCTCATTCGTTGAAACTTGCTGATCTACTTAACATCTCTGTCATTTATCTTAAGGTGTTTGGACCTCTGATGTGCAGCTAGTCTCATCTATGCTGGGAATCACATCAAGTTCATTGACGAACTCTTCTTTCCAAACAACCTCTTTCGCCGCTTTCCAAGCTGCGAAATGTTCAGTTTAAGTCATGGAGTCAGCAACAGTGCCTTGCACCGCCAAACAGACACAAGATATAACCGGACTGTGACCGGAAATCATCTTTGTCTGTTGGAAACTTGCCTTTCAGACTCTGCTGACTTGTAGCACATCACTTTCTCCGTAAATCAAGAACTTATCCTTAGTATTCCTCAAATACTTTAGGACATACTTTAGAAAACTTGATTCTTTGCTGGATTTGACTGGTCTTTACTTGTCTTGCTTAACATTAAAGCAACATCAAACAAGTACGTTTCATGGCATACATGATAGATCCAATTACCGAAGCATATGGAATCCTATTCATGCATTTAAGCTCAGCAGTTATCATAGGATATTGTATCTTGCTTAACGTAATGCCATGTGACATTGGTATAAAACCCTTCTTGGATTGCTGAAAAACGTGTAGGACTTTGTCAATTTAAGAATCCTGACATTGTCCTACCAGCTCTTTTGGATCTCTATCTTTAAATCCAAAATCCAAGACTTTCGTGGCTATACCCATGTCATTCACAAAACCAACTCCCAAGCCAGTCCTTTACTGACTGCAGCATTGGGACGTTATATCCGAGAATCAGTATGTCATCGACATACACTATGAGAAATGCAATATCGCTCCCACTTATCTATTAGTAAACACACAGTTCCGCTTCGTTCCTGTTCAAGTCAAAACCTTGACTACTTCAACAGAACGAAGATTCCAACTCCGATATGTTTGCTTCCATCCATGAATGGATCGATGAAGCTAACTTACATAAAATGTAATTTTTCGGAGTCCGGGCTCACTTTCGCTTCTTTGAATTTCGCAGATTCATCGCTTTCAATGATCATCAGATCATGCGAACTTTCAATGATTATCAGTTTCAACTAATGACGAGAAATCACTCTCGGATTAGTAACTGATTCATATCTGCGAACTTCAGGCTCCACAGGTGTAGATTCTACAGAAATCTGTAAATCCTTCCGCTGCTCTCCCTCAATAGGTTAAGCAGCCTCCTGTATTTCTCGAATTTCTTCGAGTTGTACTTTTACTCCCACTGTTCTTCTTTGGAAAGTAACTTCCCTTCTTAGAAAACAGAATGGTCGTAAAAATACTTTTTACTCCCACTGTTCTTCTTGGAAAGTAATTTCCTTCTTAGAAAACAGAATGGTCGTAAAAGTACCGAGCCTTGGTTTCCTTAAGAAAACTTTGAGTTATGCTTTTACTCCCACTGTTCTTCATGGAAAATAACTTCCCTTCTTAAAACAGATTGGACGTAAAAGTAACAAGCCTTAGTTTCTCTAGCACAACCAGCGAAGTAGCACAACTACAAATACTCAGTAAAGACAAATTTGGATCGATTCCAATCCACATTAACGTGGTGTCTTTCAACCGATATTTGTGGAACTATTTCAGCGTAAGCTTAGATATTTTAGAGCGTTATTGTTAAATAATATCATGGAAGATTCGTGTGACTCATCTTTAATCATTTCTAATAAGATCTGATTCTTTCTCACAGAAACACCTTCAGGTTTTCAGGAGAAATGAGCTGTGAAACGATTTCACACTCATTAAGATGATCACACAATCAATAACTTAAGTATTCTCACTCGTGATTTAATCCAGAGTCTTAATACTTTTGTCATTCAGATCCTATACTTCATTCTGGAACTCTTTTGACCATGTCAAAGAATTCCGACTTGTGTCTCATCAAATGAACACAGTCACACTCACTGAAGTAATCAGTAGAGACAATGAAGTACAGGAGATTTTCTCTGGCATTACTGCTCATTGGGCCACATACATGAGTATATTCCAGGTCCAATAAGCCTTTGGGCTTTTCTCTAGCTCGGCTAAGATAGGCCCTTTACCTTTTGGTCTAGTAAACAGAATTCAAGTCTCATAAGATATTTTATCAAATGAGCCCAAACGTCCATGACTATGGGATTTCTGAATTCGACTTACTCTATGTGACCAAGACTTTATGCCAAGAAAAATCAGGTTTAATTCATCAGATTTAAACCAATTCGGTATTTATGTTACATTTAGGCACTCTTTGGTTTAAGATATAAAACCCATTCCATGAATAGGGTGCTACAATTAATATTTCATTAAGATCAAAAGAACAAAACTTGTCTTTTATCAAAATGAAAAACATTCAAATTCTTACAAGAAAATGAAAGACAACTCTGCTTAAAGCAGGTACATTGTAGCAATTACTTAATACAAAACCAAGCCTCAAAGGGATCTATAAGTGAAAAACCCTACGACTGAGGCAGCATCCCAAGCTCCTTCCAGACATGTAGTTTCACTTGCCCTTCCTTCAATGTTCTACTGTTGCTTAAGCTCTGCATATTATCACAAATATCAGTGCCACAACCAGTATCCAATACCTTTAAGGTAGAACTTGAAGTAATAACATGAATACCTGAGGAAGTAGTCGCATACATCGACTTTAACTCCTCATCATCTTCCATGAATTTAATGCAATCTCTCTTCCAATGCCCTGTCTCCTTACAGTAGCAGCACTTACCAACGTAAGAGGTATCTGACTCGGGCTCAGAAGACACACGCTTGCCATGATTCAAAATCTGGACAACTTTGTCTTCACCCTTGTCAGCATTAGGTTTAGTAAACCTACCCTTCTCATTCATGAGATTGTACAGGGTACTCTTCACGTTTGGCTCAACTGTCTTTGAGCATATCATGCAGTTCAGTCAGCGTCTTCGTTAAGCCTTTCTTGATATAGTTCTTTCTGAACTTATCATAGCTTGACGGCAGTGACTGCAGAATGATTTCAGTTGCCATCTCTTGGCTAACTGGATAATCCAGTTTCCTCAGGTTATCAATGTAACCCATCATTTTACTGACATGAGGACTTACTGGATGATCATTTGGTAGCTTGCAGCTAGTGAGAGATTTAACCAACTGGTATCTCTCCACTCTTATCTGCTCCTGAAATTTTAATTTCAGGCTGCTGATCATCTCTATTGGCGACTCCATGTTCTCATATTGCTTCCGCAAGTCTGAGTCCATGGTAGCCAATATCAGACCACACACATCTACCGCATCATTATAATGCTTATTCCAAGCATCATATACTGCATGAGAAGCATTGGACCCGATTCTCACGGGGAGAGCTCTCTCAAGAACATAGTCCTTTCTCTCCTGTCTGAGGACTAGCCTCAGGTTCCGCGACCAAGTCAAGAAATTTGATCCGTTCAGCTTGTCCATCCCAAGGATAGACCGGATCGAGAAAGTGTTTTGATTGTTTGTGCTAGTCATAACTGAAATTTAAGATAAAAGGATTTTAGTTAATATGTTCAATATGATTAATCTCGTATTAAAATTAATATGATTAATCACGCATTATATTCAATAACATCAGTTACCCTCAATAGAATATAATGATTCCAAGATCCACATATAACTAAGATTAAAGTGGGCCACTGGCCGTCACCCAACCTTAGCTTATATCGCTAAGCCCTAAGTCGGCTAATTATATCCGTGATATAACTCTTGGTTGTGAATCTGGGCCCGAGGCCCAATCCACTCTGATGTCTCAAGGCCCGGGACTCCCGATGGCCTAGTCAAGAAAACCAGACTATACAGTCATGTAATCACTAATGTCTGGGACTCCCAATGACATTTATGAATCACAAACCGTCTTACCCACGCAAAAGCAGACATCCTCACACTGTAAGGCCATGAATGCAATTGAATGGGCTTTGACAGCTGACATAGCCTGGACAAGACATCCAACGCTTGATATTATATGAGGTTTGTAGGTTTATTAAAATTTTATTCCCAAAATAGAAGATTACTATTTCGGGAAACTTTCCATTTTTGGAAACCTACTATTTTTGGAAACTTTCTAAAATTGGAAACTTTCTAAAACCGGAAACTTTCTAACTTTAGAAATTTCTTAAAAATCCAAAACCCGCAAATCCAAAAACTTCTATTTTAAGAAACTTTCTAATTTCAAAATTTCGAAAACTTTAATTTAAAATCGACTTTATAATTTTATAAAATAAATTTTAAATTGATCTGAAGAAAGACTCAAATAATTGGCCCAATTGTTTTAACTTCTTGGCCCGAGGCCCAAGAATTGGTCCATGTCCAAGACATGACCCAATTGTCCAATTATTTGACATAACCGGTCTGGTTCATTAAAACTGGTCTAACCAAGTTTTAATTACTACGATGACCACAATTGTCAACCGGTTATTTACTAAACCGGAATTTCTCAATTTATTTGGTCCAACCAAATCAAATTAGAAATTCCTGGTTTAGGCACTAAATCCAATATTTCTTTCGACATTGGATTTCTTATTCCGGTTTAACCAGATTTAATAAAATTATTAAATCTGTTTATTAAACCAGAACGAATAATTTTAATTAAGTTTTGAACCGAACCTTAAACCGAACCATCTCGAACCGACCATCTAGGTCACGGCCGCAAGCATCACCGCGAGTGGATGATCGAGACAGCCGCGATCCTTAGCAAGCGATCGATCCATGATCGGCTTGGCTGCGGACGGGACAATCGTTCGGTACGCTCGGGACAAGGACGGTCGCGGGTCGATGGCGGGACGATCGCAGGTTCAGCTCGATCCATCCACACGACCGGGACGTCGCTCATGACATGATCCACACGATCGCTTGCTTATCCTCTCACGCAAGCGATCGGCCATCATCACGCTTACGGTCGATCGGCTGATCATGCGATCGATCCGTGATCGATCCATGCATCCAAGCCATCGGCCGATCACAAAACCGAGTCATATAGCTCGTTTTGCGATTTCATTAGTGTGTTTAGGATTCAAATTTGTTTCTTAAGTGTTTTATCTTATCAGTAATTGATTCAAAACACTTCTAAACAGATTAAACAACCTAAACATGAATCTAAAACAAGAAATCCTAAGAACCAATGGCTCTGATACCACTGTAGGGATTTGTTTGGTTGATCCTGATGTAATTCACAGATTCAGATCATCCTAAACATACAGATCTAGGTTCTCTTGAATAGAAACATAACATGATCTCACCTTTTACCTGTTTGTTGCAGCGGAAGGAATAGAACAGGTCAGAGATCAGATAGATGCACCGAGGGATGAATCCTCCAAAGGTTCACACACGCTTTACAAGGAAATGGCTGCTAGACCACGAGGAAGAGAGGCGCAGAGGGAGAGAGAGACCGCGGCTATGGAGGCTAGGGTTAGGGAGAAAAGACTTGGCTTTTAGTCATTAAAAGCCTTCTCTTTCCCTTTTGGGCTTTTGGGCCCAATCTGATTAAATCCCATTTAATCAGACCCATTAATCTTTCTCTCTTAGTACGACAAATGCCTAGCACTTTTGTCGTACTTCTGCTAAGCCGTTCCAACACATTTTCCTGTTAGCTTAGGCGTGTGACCCATATGGGATCATATAATAAAGGCAATAAGTCCAAGACTTATAGATCATGAGCGGACTCTAGCAAGCCATCATGATCCCCAGTATTATATGACTTATGTCTGATCTCGACATACTCTTACTTTCTAGAGACAGTACCGAGATTACTGGACACAATTCCAACAAAGTGATCACGGTAGAGACCCCCATTACCTCATGTGTTTCATGAAATGTGTCCGAAGTAATACCCCAAAAAGGGACGAGCACTGATAAGAAAAATAAAAGGATACCCAGTGGGGGAAATCAGATGCTAAGGGAGGAAAATGAGAAGAAAGGAACAAGAAATTGATAGTATTTTGGTCGGGTACTAACAGAGTAAGAGTCTATGTGTTCTTTGATCGATACTCCCTAGGTGAGATCGCGCTTATTAGATTATAAAAGTCAGCATGGTGAATTTGAATGCTCTGAATATGATTGTAGAGTTTACTTAGGACATTTGCTAAGTGTGGGGGAAGTACATGTTGGTCTTGGTATCTGCAAGTTCATTTTCATGTGGCTTACTAAGGGGAATATGAGCGTGGTTCTTCAACAATGAAATGAGTTTCTAAAGTTTTCAAATTTCTTCTCCTTATCTTAGTTTTTTGTTTTGCTTGAGGGCAAGCAAATGCTATGCGTGGGGGAGTTGATATATCATGGTTTTACGTGTTTTAAGCCATGATATAAATATATATTAGAGTCTTTTATAGTGTCTTTCGAGTCTTTTCAGGTGTTTTAGAAGTTTGCACATGTTTGGAGGACTTTGGAAGATATTGGAGCATTTCGGGCAAAGTTTGGAACTGAAGCCGCGATGAGCAGAAATCACTAAGAGTGATCGAGCTGAGCATCGACCGACGCAGAATGTGCATCAGTCGACGTAGTTGGCAAACAAACAATTGTCGGCTAATTAAAGAAGATATGAAGATTTGCAGAATTGGCCTATAAGTTTCACTATTTACAAAGAGGACCGAAGAAGTGTTTGACACTTATTATTAGGGTTTTTGTGTTTTATTCTTGTTACACTTTTCATACTTTGGCTAGAGAGAGTTTTAGAGCTTCGGTGCTGATCTGAACCTTGTACCACTTTTGGATAATATTTCGAACCCTTTTTCTATTCTCTTATCTATTTTAATGCAATATATTTCATCCATGTTGCTTTTTTCATTCAATATGTCTGAGTAGATTCATAGTTAGGTTTAGGGATTCTCATAGGGGTTTAGTGGCTGAGCATGAGGCGAGGAATTGGGTAGATAAGTCGATGAAGGAGATGGTGGAGGTTCGTTAGAGCTCAACACTTCCCCTTGTTGCTTGAGAGACTTCTTGGTTGGAGGATCCATATGCGATCAAAGACACAAGAGCAAATGAATCTCAAGAATTAGGCAAAATTTCAAAGATCCAAAAATTCTAAAATTTTGTGCTAATTATCACAAGGAACAATCAACAACACCAAAATCATCAACAATCCATAAGAATTTCATCATAAATACCATCAAATTCACAAAGCGCAAAGTTTCTTCGTCAAAACAAAGATTTTTGGAAACATGCAAAATTCCTCATGAAACCACATGGAAAACTCAAATTCACTATCACATCACCTATAGATGCATGACTCCAGCAGCAATTCATCAAGAACAGTGTAAAATTCGAGTTTTTATACCTTAGGACCGAAATCCAAAAAGTATAGATTCGAAGTACATACCTTAGAGATCAAATGAATGGATGAAAGAAATGGGATAGGGGTAAAAATCCAAGTGATTTGAACTTTTGAATCACCAAAATCGGTTAAGAAATGAGAGATTTGGCGATTTGGGGGACGTGGATTGCGATTTTCGCGAGAGGGAGAAATGAGGAGGAAGAATAAGATGAAAGAATTTAAAGGAACTTACCTGTCGAGGACATACATCGACTGACGCAAAAGTTTGCATCGATCGACGCATGCAATATTGAATGCCATGACCTGATTGCATCAAGCTCAGTCGATTTTCCTTATCCTCTCCTTCACATGTTCGAGTCATGCGTTGACCAATTCATAGGTCCGCATTGACCGACTCAGAGGTCATCACTCCACTTCACTGTGTTATGTACATGACTAACACAAACAAAACAAAAAAATAAAAATAAAAGTAAAATCAAAACAATATCTAAAAGAGTGTATCTACAGATTTACCAATGGGTTGCCTCCCATGAAACGCTCATTTAACATCATTAGTATGATTATATTTGTAATACCATGTTCCATTATTCGGTCAACGGGAAAGTCAAAAAGTCAATCGAGGCAATTTTTGTAATTTCAAGAAGTTGAGGAGCACTTTGGTTAATTTATCAAAATGAAAAAAGTAAGCATAGGCGGGCCAAGTGATTCTCTTGTTAATTAAATAAATCACTTAGAAGAGGGAGAACGGTGAAATCAGAATTAAAATGTGTTTTACGGACGGTTGGGATGGAAACCGACAAAACCTATAAAATTGTAAAGGACAGTACGGGAGCTATGGGAGGCCAATTTGGGTGAAACGAATTGCAGAAGGTCTCTTATGGGATCTATTAAAATAAAAA
The DNA here is from genome assembly GCA_030180135.1 of Orychophragmus violaceus. Lineage (NCBI taxonomy): Eukaryota > Viridiplantae > Streptophyta > Magnoliopsida > Brassicales > Brassicaceae > Orychophragmus > Orychophragmus violaceus. Next base: position 80,782,549 of record CM058232.1, on the reverse strand, counting down.
TCATCTTAAGGAGTTGTTTCGGAATCTACGTGGATTGTTTGGAGAAATGAACCGAGATTGCTAAATATTCACTAATTGGTTTAAATGGAGATTCAAGAAATTTGAACTATGGAATTTATTGAATGGGACACATGAAACGGGGGGGAAATCTTTGGGGAGCTATGTGTCTCTTGGAGAACACATTTGAGTGACACTTTGCATTTTTGGAATCAATGTATCTTCCATTAACATGTGTCAATGTCTCATTCACTTCACCTAGCTAAAGAAATCTCACCAAAAATCCCCTCTACTCTCTCCTCTCTCACGGATCCATCTCCCTCTCTATCTCCATCTTCATACAAAATTCATCCTCTCTCTCTTGTTCTTCACTTCTCCTTTGAATGTTATTCATGTTCTTGAAGACTTGTCTCCCAAGTTAACTAAATAACCTTCAATCTAAGCTGATTCTACCTAAACCACTTATAGATTTGAAACAAACACTTCCAGCTCATCAACTGCCGACCAAAAACAAGCTGCCAGTGCCTGAGAAAGCCACCAAAGAGCCGCCGGAAATCACATCCGCCAGCGAAGCTCCGCCGCCTCTCAACCGGCTCTCCCCTCTGTTCTCTCCTCACGCTGGCTCTCCTCTCCACTTCTCCATGCCGTTTCCGGAGATGATTACTACCTCCGATGAAACCCTTGCCGCCAGTAGCCTCCCGTCGTGATCATTCTCTCTCTCCAGAGACTCGCCGGCGAGCTATTTATGAAGCCGGTAAACCATCGGCGGTCTCATCTCTCAGCCGGTCATCTTTGGTTAATTATTGGTGGGACCGGTCAACCACCGTGGACAGCGCCGCTGACTACCTCTCTCTCTCTCTCTCTCTCTCTCTCTCTCTCTCTCTCTCTCTCTCTCTCTCTCTCTCTCTCTCTCTCTCTCTCTCTCTCTCTCTCTCTCTCTCTCTCTCTCTCTCTCTCTCTCTCTCTCTCTCTCTCTCTCTCTCTCCGGAGATCCACCTTTGTAGTCGGTTAACCGCCGGTCAGTTTGGGTGTGACTAGTCAACCGCTGGTTCTTTCTGTCGGTCATTTACTCTTGCCGCCGTTAATCTTGCCGTTGTTCTCCTCTCAACACCGGTCAATCGCTGGTTTAGTTTTGTTGGACTGATCATTCAGCCGGTCAGCCGCCGTGGTCAATGCCGGAGAAGCCTCCCTCAGCCTTGGTCAATGTTGCCTTTCTCTCGCCGGTCTTCAGTCGCGGTCAACGCCGATTTAGTTGGGTCAAAGATTCAGTCAACGTCATAGCTTGGTCTCGGGATTCAGAGTTCCGTCAGATCATCCATCCATCTTCTATACGCTTTGTGAGTTGTCTAAATTGTGTGTTGCATATAGATTAGGACATATAGACCTTAGATTCATTAACCGTAGAATTAGGTTACATTCATGGATGATTGAATTGGTTAGAACGGCTAGGTTGATTGATAACTCAACTAATTAATTAAACGGTTACGTTAAGGATATGGCATGTAGATAGATCGTATTGGTAATGTATTGTTTATTATATTGATTAATGCATTCATTTAGAAGGGCTTATTAGGGCCTATATGAATATATATATATATATATATATATATATATAATAGTAATAACGTATTTAATGAATCTATATACGAGGAATTAAGAGTGAATTAAAATACAGATTAAAACACATAACACACTTATAATATAATAACGGGTGGGTTATCGGGTTTAATTGAATTAAGTAAAGAATAATGTGAAGTCATGAGATTAGTAAGTTGACTAATTTCAAGTTGACGGATCGAGGAGGTTAAAAATAAGAATTTAAGGAATCATAATTAATAAATAGAGTATGGATTAAGGGCGTCTACGGGATTAGTAAGCCACTAATCCCAAAATAGCGGATTGAAAGAATTAAAGTTAATATAAAACTAAAAGACAATTAAATCCTAATTTTTTATTGATATTGTGATGATGGATTTGGGGTTATCTTTGCTTGTTTGATTATTGGTCTACTCCGGTGTTGGGTCAGGTAGAATGATTGATTGTGTGATGTTTAGTATAATCCGGTGTTGGGCCATATACCATTGATTATGTGTTGTTTCATTTACTCTGGTGCTGGACTGGGTAGACCGTTGTTTGTGTGATGTTTAGTCTATTCCGGTGTTGGTCCGGATAGACCGTGTTGTTCGATACTTGCCTTGGTACGGGACCGGGTAAGTTTGATAGTTATCTAATCCGGTACAGAACCAGATAAGGTCGGGTGATGTGGAGGTTGGTGATAGGACTTGTGGGATAGATTGGGTGATGATATTGTGTTATTTATCTATTTTGACCTTGTCTGTCTTTTGTGTTGTGGTAAAGTACCAGAGAGTCTGCGTGTTTATCTTTATTGTTATTGGGTCTTTGGGGTGCGTTAGATCCCGCTAGTCAAATGGTGGCGTTCCAGTACTTTCTTTCCGATTGGATCCTCGGGAAGTTACCTTATCGGTTCACGTACCTTCGGGTAGTGGTTCTGGTTATGGTGTTAACTTACTTAGTGACGTCGGTAGGTATGTGGTCCGGAGAATACGAGGTCATGTCCTAGGGCCGGACTGCATGGAAACTTAGGCTATCTAGTGGTTGCCCGAGTCACCGCGTATCGATGGACAGAGAACAGTGTCCTAGGTCAGAGGAATTTTTATTTATGTCTAGGAGTCGCGGGAGGTTTTAGTTACCATGGGGATAGTTAAGTGTTCCCGTGGAAGTTACCGAGTTCGCATATTGGGATTAATTAGTGTGGAGTTGAGTTAAAGCCGCGTTAAATAGATAAAGTCTAATCAAGGACATGTGCCGTAGTGACCTCGATTTCAGTAGTTACTTTTGTTGGTTGAAAATACTTGTGTGTTGTGGAGCTCATTAGTCGTGGTAGCACGTGATCGGCTAATTTACTTTATTTATCGTTGATTGTTATTTTGGAATTTTTGGGCGGGATTTATTATTAGTTTGTTAGCAACCTGTTAGTTGGGAGACGTCTCACTGGGTAATATTAGATTACTCATTGGACTCATTCTGTGTTTTTCAGGTTTGGCATAACTCGGCGGACGCGTAGGATACTCAGAATAGTCTTGGGCTCGCATTGGGAATTGGTTTTTTTTTTCAAGTGCATTTTGACTTGGTCTTCGGTTTTGGATTTTGTTGGGATCCCGCTAAAAGATTTGTAGAAAATCGTAAATTGATAAGAATAAGATTTATAATTTAAAATACTAAAAATGGAATTATTCTCTGATATACGGTTTTGTCCAAACCGAACACGACTCGTGGAAGCGGTACGGGTTGAAAAGTCTTGTATCATGGAAACGAGGTAAACGGAGTCAAGGATGGTTTGGTTCGAGCCATTGACTCAAACCGGATTGTCTCTGCTTCGTATAGTGACTAAATCTTCTTGTATGGTCTTCTGGGGTTCGATCGGTCATGTTCTTGTTTGATTGTTGGTCAGGCATCTCTTCGGTCAGCGGAAAACCGGAAGGGGGCGTTACAATATTGGGATCAAGCAGGGGTGCATCAGTTAGAGACACAATGTGTCCTGATGGAGTTTTGGTTTTCACCCACTAATGTTTCACCCTTTGTCCGCTTACAGTGAACCCATGTCCTTCAGCATTCGTTAGGACGATAGATCTCTACGGTCAGACCTCCTTGATGGTGAAAGTACCTATCCAACGAGAACGCAATTTCCAAGAAAAAAATTGTAAACGAAAGTTATACAGATGTACCTAGTCTTTTTGTTCGAAGTTCCTGGAGATGACATTCTTATCATTGTATGCCTATGTTCTCTCCTTGTACAACTTGGAGTTTTCATGGCATGCAATCTAATTTCATCCACTTCATTCAGCTGAACCAGTCACCTCTCTGTAGCAGACCTCATGTCGAAATTCATCTGCTTCACAGTCCAGGCTGCCTTATGCTCGAGCTCCACTAGAAGGTGACTAGATTTTTGATAGATGATATATCATGGTTTTTACCGGTTTTATGCCATGATATAAGTCTGTTTTAGAGTCTATTTGTGTCTCTTTAGAGTCTTTTGCAGGTTTTATTAGGCACACGCACGTTTGGAGCTAAAGTGGAGATTATGGAGCTTATTGGAGTGATTTGGAGATTTGGTCCGAGAAGAAGAACTCACTGTCCAGATTTGATGACTGTGTCGATCGTTGCACACCTGCAACGGTCGATGCACAGCGCGAATGGGCCAGACTCGGCGGTTTAATGAAGAATGCCAATATTGCAGAAAAGCCCAGAAGTTCCAGATATTTACACAGAAGCCCCAAGACGTGTTTTAGCTATTTAATTAGGATTTTAGATCAGTTTTTACATACGCTTACACATTCTATCATAATTAAGAGCAGAGAGTTTTTAGAGCTTTTGGGGCTGATCTGATCCTGTACTTCATCTTTATTTTGGAGAAGATTTCGAACCCCTTTACTTATTTAATCTCTTTTATGATATCTAATTATTCATTGATTATGTTTTCATTATCTATGTCTGAGTAGATTCATAGTTAGGTTTAGGGTTTCTCATTAAGGATTTCATGACTTGCTAGACTTGTTTAATTCAGTTAAGGATTCACATGAATAGAATGTTCTTCGATCTAAATTGTGTTTAATGCTAGTTCTAACCTGATCAATTAGAATCTAGATCTTAGGTTGCTAAATGCGACACGAAAGTGTGGTTTAGAATCTGAACTATTTAGGTTGAGCAATTAAAATTCTCGCAAAGGAATTTGGTTTAGTTTAATTGTGAACATATCGAACTTGAAATTAATGCTGGTTTAATCTGTTAGTAATTGCAAAGGAATTTGGATTGCTGCACTTAGACTTAGAGAATTCTCGCAACGACAGTTGGTTAATTATATATCCGTGATTTGAGTTCTAGAACTGTGCTTAGAGAATTCTCGCAACGACAGTTGGTTAATTCTATATCCGTGATTTGAGTTCTAGAACTGTGCTTAATTAGATCCTGACTGAATGATTTGTCTGCTTGTCTGATTTCCTGAGAACGCCCTAGACTTAGCGCCCTTAATTAACTGCTTTCATAACCGATAATCTTGCTACTTGTTTACTTTCTCGCACTGCTATTTAGTTTACTTCACATTGCTTTCTTCTTAGTTTAAATCTCTATAGTTCTTAATCTATCGAAACCAGAGTCTTTGTGGATTCGATACCCTATATACTACAATCACTTAACTGTGCACTTGCAGTAGAATAGGAAAAAACTAGACCCCTATCAATAGGGAAAATGAAATGATGTAGTTCTAAGTGGCGTCTTAAATGCAGTCATGTAGGCCTAGAGTGCATCTTCCAACTTAGCAGACTAATCCTTCCTTGTCTTGCCCACAGTCTTTTCCAGGATCTCCTTAAAACGTATGTTCGAAACCTCAACATGTCCACTTTTCTGATGATGATATGGAGTGGTCATACGGTGATTTACATCATGTTTCTTCAATAGCTTCTCGAAGACTTTGTTGATAAAGTGAGCATCATCTTCACTTATCACAATCTAACGCACTTCAAATCGATGGAAGATTATGGTCATGAACAACTTAAGAACCACAAAGGCATCATAAGATGGACTAGCTACAACTTCCACCCACTTAGATATATAGTCCACAACAATCAAGATGTAATGATTCCCATAACATGAAAGAAAATGTACCATAAATTCAACGCCCCATCAATCATATACCTCAACCTCTAGGATGAAGTAATGTGGCATCTCGTCCCTCTAGATAATCTTTCCTCTTTTCTGACTAGCATCACACTGAATCACAAAATACTGATCGTTTGTGAACATAGTAGGCCACCAGAAACCTGCTTTAAGAACCTTATAGACTGTCATAAAGGTAGCAAAGTGTCAAGCATATTAAGATCCATGACAGTGAAATAGCACGTTTGCAACCTTAGACTCAGCAATGCATCTCCTCTAAACCATGCATGTGCAGTTCTTGTACAAGTATGGTCTATACCAGTAGAATCTTCTGAGTTCTCCCAAGAATTTCTACTTTGCATAACATTTTAAGTTCTTTGGTTCAGCATCTGCAGCGAGGTAATTCGTGGTGTCAGTAAAAGGTTTTGGGTTCGTGGAAATCTTGCATCGACCGACATCAAGAGGTGTGTCAATCAACACAGACATCTCTAAATTTCACTAGCCTTCTTGCATCGACCAATATCGGTTTTTCTTGGCATTTTTCATTCGAGCATCGACTGACGCAAGAGATTCATCCGTCAAACGTGGCATCTATAACTCGACAGTCCTAAGCTCGAATCAAAATCTTTCTATATATGTTCTCATCATGCATAAAATCATTAATTGGGATGTCATCTTCAACTCTGATCCAGGAAAGATGGTCAGCAACACCATTCTCTACTAATTTCTTGTCGCTGGCCTCAATGTCAAATTTTTGGGGAAAAAAAAATCCATCGCAGTAACATTGGTTTCGCATCCTTCTTCCGCATCAAGTACTTAAGATCTGAGTGGCCTATATGTACTATCACTTTTGAACCAAGCAATTATAGTCAAAACTTTTCAAACGCAAAAACTACATACAACAATTACTTCTGTAGTGGCATAGTTATTATGGGCATCATCTAGTGTTCTGCCGGAATAGTAAATGACATGAAGCTTCTTGTCCTTCTTCTGCCCCCAAAACAGCTCCAACTGCAAAGTCACTGACACCCCATATCACATCAAAAAGCAAATCTCAGTCTGGTAGTTACAAAATAGAAGCACCATTAACGCTTGCATGATCTATTCAAATAATAATTGACAGTCAGCAATGAACTCAAAATTTACATCCTTACACATCAAAGCATTCAATGGTCTAGTGATCTTGCTGAAATCCTTGATGAACTTCCTATAGAAACCGGCGTGTCCTAGAAAGCTCCTCACAAAATTCATAGAACCAAGAGCCTTTAGACTCATCATAACCTTGATCTTCGCTCGATCCACCTCAATCCTAGCTTCTGAAGCTCCGTGGCCAAGAACAATACTCTATATGGCCATAAAATGGAATTTCTCTCAATGCAGAACCAAGTGCTTCTCTTCACATCTAGCAAGCACTTTTCACAGATTATTCAAGCACTCATGATAATATGGTCCATAGACTGAGAATTCATCCATGAACACCTTGATATAGTCCTCAATCATGTCCGTGAAGATAGACATCATACATCTCTGGAATGTAGTAGGAGCATTACAAAGTCCAAATGGCATTCTGTGATATGCAAATGTACCATAAGGACATGTAAATATGGTATTCTCCTGGTCATCGAGATGGATGGGAATCTCAAAGAAGCACAAGTATCCATTTAGGAAGCAGTAGTAGGGGTAGTTAGCTAACCTTTCAAGCATTTATTAATGAATGGAAACGGTAAGTGGTATTTTCATGTCGCAACATTCATCTTCATGTAGTCAATGCACATCATTTGTCCAGTCACAGTTTGTGTAGGAAGCAGCTCGTTCTTCTCGTTCTTGACCACTGTGACTCCTCCTTTCTTAGAAACTACATGAACTAGACTGACTCAATCACTTTAACAGATAGGATATATGATCCCAACTTCCAGGAGATTCAGAATCTCCTTCTTAACAATCTCTTTCAGATTCAGCCTCCTTTGATGCTCAATTGATGACTTTCTCTCATCCTCAAGATGGATCTTATGCATGCACAAGTCCTGAGAGATACCTGAAATATCATCAAGAGAATAGTCAAGAACTTTGTGATACTTTCACAGCTTTCTCAGCAGTAAGGTGGTGTCTGCGTTGTTCAAGAAAGCTTTAGTAATGACATGATAAGTGGAATTCGTTCCAAGAAACACGTACCTTAGCCCTGCAGGAAGCTGTTTAAGCTCGATTTTAGGAGCACTTTCCTCGCTCCAGTCACTCAGCTTTGCGGCCTGCGTGGAGGTACCGACAAGAACTTATTAAGCTACGAGTTGGATCCCATACTCACATGCATCCAGATGCTCTATCTCCTCTGTAAAACTGATCAAAGGTCTCTCTAGAGGATCTGTAGTGTGCGTCTTATGAAAGCTTTCCTCTGTGAGATCACTGAAATTATATACATAGAAGGACAATTCATTAATGGTAGGTCGCTTCACCAGCTTGTCCATATCAAAACTCATCATCATATTACCCATATTTAGAGCTATCTTGTCCATGTTCACGTCGATGATCACATCAGTGGTGGCCAAGAAAGGTCTTCCCAATATGAGAGGATCATTTGGATCTTCTCCATATTGCATAACCACAAAGTATGTCGGGATCATGCAATGGCCAATTTTAATTAATACATCCTCCAAGAGTCCTCTGGTATCATGATGCTATGTTCATCTAGAATCAGTGAGATCCTGGTAGTCATGAAATCCGTCATCCCGAGTTTCAGAGCCACTGAGTAAGGCATGAGGTTCATAATGGAGCCTAGATCACATAACGATCTCTCAAAATTTTCCTAGAAGATCGAGTAATCCAAAAAAAACCTTCTTGGATCCTTAATTTTCTATGGAATCCTGCACTAAATCACAATACTGCAAACCTCAAAGATAATCATAACACCTTCCCTTTTAGTCATATTGCTCGTGAGCATTTCCTTTAAGCATATCTTGACCACCAGAGTAGTCTTGATGACATAAACTATAGGAACTTGAATTAGGACCTTGTTAATCATAGCCTTGCATTTGGCCATGTACAGCTCGTGCCTTGACTTCCTGAGATTCCTCGGGAAAGGAGCCTTCGGTTTGTAAACTCGATCATTTGTAATTTTGAGCTTCTCTGCATTTGGTGTTTCTGTTGAACTCTTGAGTTGATCGAAATTAAGGGTATGTCGACCAAGAAAGGGTCCATTGCTTGTGTCCTTGGTTAATTTTTCAGTTGCATAGACCGTTGTCGATTTCAGTTCGTCAGAATTCAAAGAATCCTTTAATGGGGATTGCATCAATCGACATCAGGGTTGCGTTGATCCGCTGCCTTTGGTTGATTCATCTTTTCCATTAGCATCAATAAAAGTCAATTTCGCTTCTTCATCCAGACTCAAAATTTCCTCAAAATCACTTTGCATCGATTGACATTGGGGTCTTGTATGCAATCTCTTCTTCGAATTCCTTCATATCCACGAACTCATAACCTGTTAGACCCCTTTTCAGCACCGGATTTACCTCTTTGCCACTTCTCAACATGAAATCATTTCAGTGATACTTCGGATTAGTGTATGTTCTTCCAGGAAAGACTCCATCTTGCTTGTTCACAGACCCAACAGTCTGTGCAATCTAAGTATCCAGCTTCTTGAAATGAGTGTTCAAATCATCGAAATTTACATTCAAATTAGTTTACGGAGCGTGGATCTTTCCATTGAAGACTATTGTGATCTTCTGCTGACCCTCTAGAATTTTGGCCAACATAGATTTATTTCACTTTGCTCAGTTGGTGCATGAGGTTTCTGATAGGATAAAGAACCATAGTTCATGTTGAATTTTGTTTTTTTTTTGCTATGGAAATGCTTCTGATACTGATTCTTAGAGACATAACCAAAAGAGACTTGATTACCTTTGAAGGTACTCCTCGGAACATTCTTGTTGTAGCCACTTATGCCTTGCTGATTCCCAAACCATTGACCCTGGAAACCAGTCCGAGCAATGTAGTTTACATCCTCTACTTCGTAGTATTCTTCAGGCTCAAATGTCTTAATCTCTGTATCAAATTGAACTTCTTCTTGTTCACCAGAACATTATGAACTGAATCCAACTTCGTTTTTAATTCAGTAATCTGCTTCACATCGACATTTCCAGCTTGAATCTGCCTCTCAAAATCTGCATTCTTGGTGATGTCGCTAAACGCCAAGTTCTCAATCATTATGTAAGCATCTTATGGAGATCTCCTGTTGAAATTTCCATTGCTTGCAGCATCAAGAGCCATCTGGTACCTCTAATCCACACCTCTGAAGAAGATACCCAACAATTGAACCTCAAAGAAATAATGATGTGGATAATCTCTCTGGTATGCCATGAATCCCAGCCAAGCAGTATTGAATGCCTCACTAGGTCCCTGAGTGAAATGAGAAATGTTGTTTCAAAAATCCTTTGATCTCGTATCATCGTAGAAGTTCCGCAGGATAGCCTTCTTAGTGTCCTCCCAATTGGTAAGAGATCATGTTGGCAAATGATTCAACCGATAAGCTGCTTCACCACCAAGAGAGTGTCGGAAGAGCTTGCAGAACAGGAAATCATATTGACTCTATTTTGCTTCATGCTAGTCACCAAATCCTCAAACCTCTCAATGTGATCAATATGATGCTCATGAGACAGTTCATGGAAAGGATGCTGACCAACCAAAGTATAGTAGGATGTTTCAGTTCGAAATCATTCCTTGGATTGCAAGTATTCTGATCACATACCTGTTTGAATATAATTCATCAGGCATTTTGTAATCACCAAGCGTACTTCCCCTAGAGGCTCTGACCTCGATCGTTATAAGCATGACCCTCTCGGTCTTTCAGAATACCAGCCTCGTCCCATTATAATATCACGGCGTTAGGATTCAACATCTTGTTGGTTTCCTTGTATTATTGTTTGTTCATTCTAACCTTGCAATCTCCTAATTCAGAAGAATTAAAATCTCGCTGGCTTTGTTATTCATGGTATTGCGATTAGGCAAACACCTGAAATACACAATAAAAAAATAAAGAACGATGTCAGTAAAACTGAAAATAAAAACTTAGTCTACATTCTAAACTTAAATCTATCGAAGACTCAAAAGAGTCATCAGCAATGGTGCCAAAAAATTGATATGCTCAAAATTTCAATTCCCTAGAGCTAGACCGCAAGTGCACATAATCAAATTGTAGTATATAAGGGTCGAATCGACAGAGACTCAAGACTCTCATGATAGATTGTTCGTTTCGATTAAGCTAAGTATGAATGGTTTTAGTAAATAAAACAGTGCAGAAAATGAAATAAATTGGTTTGTTTCAAGATGTGAAAACTGCAGGTCCAGGAAATTTCTCAGGAATTCAAGAAATGTAGATTAATCATCAATCATGATCGAATTAAGAACATATTCTAGAACTGAAATCAAAGACATAAAATAAATCAACTTTTGTTGCAAGTGTATTAATTCTAAGACCTAAAAATCCAAATTCCTTTCCGATTTCTAAAGATTAAATTACCCTTAAGAACATGTTCTATTTGTTCACAAATTATCTAATCCAAATTCCTTTGGAATTATATAATTTTCACGCTCTACGTTCTGTCGGATTGTAAATTATACTTTTATGTCAAATTAACAACTTATGATCTAAATTCTAGGTGATCATTCTAGAACTAGCTTTCAGAACAACTTTAAGTGAAGAAATAATCAAGATATGAATCCTTAACAGATGAAACAATCTAGCATTCCATGAAATCTCTAATGAGAATACCTAAACCTAACTAGAGATCTACTCAAATATATCGAATGAAAACTCAAGACATGATCAAAACAGATGTCATATAAATCAAAGGAGAATAAAAACAGGGGTTTGAATTCTTCTCTCAAGAGTAGTACATAGTAACAGATTAGCCACAAGCTCTAATCTCTCTCAACAACTCAAAGTATCAATGTATGAATGATAATAATCTCTAAAACCCTAATTAAAAAACTAAAAGATTTCTTCTGCAAATATTAAAATTTATGGGTCTTCTTGTGATTTTTCAAAACTCTTTAAAAACTCATGTGGACTTGTGGACATGATCCCGTGTCGACCGATGAAAGGTGTGCATCGATCGATGCTCGATGTAGTGGTCGATGGTGACTTTGATCATCTCGGCTTCAATCTCCAGAATATCCCAAAATGCTCCAAAATATCCAGAATGTCTCCAAACTTGTGCAAACCTATAAAGGACTCAAAAGACTCGAAATACACATAAAACAACTTGATTATATACATATATCATGGCTTAAAACCCATAAAAACCATGATATGTGAAAAGACCACATCTAGCAATTCCTTTTCAGTTATTTCATAGTTCATTTGTGCATCATCAAGCGTTCTACTTGCATAGTATATAACATTCATACTGATTTTTCCTTGATTCACATCTATAATGGCACCATTTGTAGCCAAGAATAGACTCCCCAAGATAATAGGATCCTTAGGCTCATCACCATACTGCAGAACCACAAAGTCAGTGGGGATCATGCAGACACCAATTTGTACTGGCATATCTTCCAAAAGGACCTCTTGAATTCAGATAATTCGATCAGCTGGAATTATAGAGATCCTAGTAGGTGAAAAGTCATTCATCCCCATTCTCAAAGCAACTGAATAAGGAATGACATTAACACTCGATCCTAGATCACACAACGATCTCTCGAACCTATCTTTAAAGATAGAGCAGTCCAAGAAAAAGATTTAGGGGTCCTTGAATTTTTTTCGAATTTTGTTCTGGATGACAGCGGTACTTACCTCAATAATCATCATCACACCTTCTTCTTCACTCATGCCTACCGTAAGCATCTGCTTCTAGAAACCTTTTGAGAACCGGAGTAGTCTTGATAGCATCAATAAAAATAACTTGAATGGTTAGTTTGTTCATCATAGTATTTCACTTAGCCATATAGAGCTCACACTTCGACTTCCTGGTGTTTTTCGGAAACAGAATATTAGGCTTATAAGCTGTATCATCTCCAGATGCCTTCGATTTCAGAGAAATAGTCTATGTACGACTATGGTGTCGATTGACACCGAGGTTGTGTCGGTCCACACTTACTTTTGGTGTTGAATCCATGACCGATTTTCCATTAGTTTCAACCTTAGGATCGACCTTAGTTGATATCGGTCCATCATGAGAATTAGAACTGCCCAAAACTGGCTCGGTGTCGGTCGACATTTGACCTACCCGAAACCACTTTTTATGCGTGTTGACCTTGGTTGATTTATTTTAGTACTCGAAACTTGATGAATCTCCCATTTGTACTGGTGTCGACCAACACTGGTTGCATGTCTGCAAAATCTTCATCTTTGATCTCTTCTAGATCCATGATTTCTTCTGCACTCAACCCCTTTTCCAACACAAGATTCAGATTTTACCACTTCTCAGCATAATGGCATTGCATTGATGTTTTGGGATTAGCATCAGTCCTTTCAAGAAGGAATCCATTTTACTTTTTTACAACTCCAACAGTTTGAGAACTTGAGTATCCAATTGCTTCATATAAGTATTCAATGCCTCAAATTTCCCGTTCAGATCTTCGTACAAGGCATCGATATTTCTGTTGAAGTCCATAGTAGTCTTTTGTTGTCTTTAAATAACATGTTGCATCATAACTTTCATTCTTCTCTCATGAGTTGGTGCAGAAGGTGTTTGGTAAGAATAAGCTCTATAATTCCTTGTTAATGAACTGTTCTGCTGAGAAAGTTTCTGAAATGTAGAATTTGGAGTGTAGCCATAAGAATTTTGATTGTATGTTAATGCACTCTTATGACCATTACCAGTGTATGTCTTGTTTCCCTGTTGATTATCATATCTCTGACCCTGAAAACAAGTTCTAACAATGTAGGTGACATCTTCATGCTCACACTCACTAACTGGCTCATAGGTCTCAACCTGTGTAACAAAATGAACCTGCTTCTTACCCACGAAAAGACTGTGTACATAATTCATCTTTGATTTCACTTCAACAATTTGAGCTCCCTCCAAAACTCTAACTAACTATTTTCTTTGATATCAGCATTCTTGGTTTTATTTCTAGACGACAAGTACTCAATCAATTCATTTTATTGTTCAGGAGACCTCATGTTGAAGTTCTGATTACTAGCAGCATCTAAGGTCATATGATACCTCCAATCCATACCTCTATAGAAAATGCCCAAAAACTGAACTTGACAGAAACCAAGCAGCCTTAGAGTCTTTAGCATGAGCTTGTTTGAACTGAGACATCATGTTCCTCAGATCATAAGATCTCGCATCATATAATTTTCTTAGAAATGTCTTCTTAGTGTCATTCCATTTGGTAGGAGAACTGTTGGCAACTGCTTCAACCAATAAGCAGCTTCACCACCAAGAGAGTGTGGGAAGAGCTTCCAGAAAAGATAGTCATGTTGACTCCTTCATGCTTCAGGATAGTCACCAAGTTTTCAAACCTCTCAATGTGGTCAATGAGATGTTCATGAGAAAGATAATTAAACTGATGGTGAACAACAAGAGTGCAGTATGATGTTTTTAGCTCAAAGTCGTTCCTCTGAATGGCAGGAAGTCTGCTCGCATACCTGTTCGCATAAAACTCATCAGGCATGTTATAATTACCAAGTGTTATGCTTACTTTCACAGTAACATGTGGCTCACCCCCTGCTGATTGAGCCTTGCGTCCGAAGCGGCTTCAGGTACATGAATGATGTTTTCTGCAGCATCCAAACTTTATTGGTGTTCATTGCGCACTTTTTCCTCACGGTAACGAAGAACGTCATTTTCGTCCAGAATAAAAAATCACGGCTTGCATAATTGTCATTGGTTTCTTCACTTTTCGGTTCGTACGTTCTAACTTAGCAATCTCATGACTTGAAAGAAACAAAAGCTCGGTTTCAGGTTGCTATTAGTATCACGAATAAACATGCACCTAAATCACATAAGACAAGAAAGAAAGGAAAATGTAAGTAAACAAAAATTAAAAGCTTAGTAAAAATTTTAAACTCAAATCTATAAGTAAATCACGAAGATCCGGAGCAACGACGCCAGAAACTTGATAGGTCAAAGTTTTATCCTTATTACTAACTGCAAGTCTACAACTGTGTAATCGTAGTACTTATGGTATCGAAAAAGAACTTCAGATTATCAATAAATTATTCATTTTCCATAAAAACTAAGCAGAGCAAAGGGTGGGAAGCAAGTAAACATTGCAAGTAAATACATTGTAAATTCGATGGGTGAAGGCGTCAGAGTTAGGGAGTTTCTTAGAAAATCATACAAAGTAAGGCACTAGTATAATAAACCAACTCTCGCTGCGATAATTAACTATTTCTAGCAACAACCTAGAATCCAAATCTCTTTGAGACTCTAAAGTTCTAAACATACAGTAATTTCAAGTTCGTTCGTTCACAATTTCTCTAAACCAAATATCTTTACTATAAGATAAATTGGTCACTCTAAGTTAGTTTTAGATTATTAATCACATTTTCATGTCAATCAATTAATCATAAGATATAAGTTCTAAGTAATCAATCCAGATTTAGCTTTAAGTACAACTTAAGTGATGAACTGATTAGATGGTGAATCCTAATTAACCAGACAACATAACCGAGCATGAAATCCCTAATGAGAATCCTTAAATCTACCAAGTTAACTACTCAGACATATCAAGTGATAAACACGACATACTGAATATAAAACAAAAATGATTGAATAGATAGAAAAAACATGGGTTCAAAATTTTCTCCCAAGAGTTACAGAGTAGCAGATCAGCCCCATGGTCTAAAATCTCCCAATCTCTAGAAAAAAGTACAAGATAGCCCAAAAAGTGGTTTAGAAACCTAATTATAAGCCTAAACACGATTTGGGGCTTAATTTCAAATAATGAAACTTCTGAGCACTTTTTCAATTCTTTTACACTTCTTTAAACTCGCTTAAACTCTGGGATAAACACCTCTTTGATTACATCTCATCATATATCGCATATTCACGTGTGGGACCGACACCTCTTTGACCTTTGCAAAAAAGTAATGATCCCGCCAATTGGTTATTTTGCTCGTCGTCCCGGTAATAAGCTTGAGATCATGTCGGCTTTTGGTTGTGACATATCATGTCCAGGGAATCGTTGGGTTAGTTGAGATCGTCATCGCTTCCTCAAAGTAGCGAAGATTCATGTCGATGTTTCCTTCGGCTTTTAGGAGCATGGCACCAACCATATTCTGAATTGCAGCAAGACATGGCTGAGAAAGAGCGCTCTTATGATACTCACAATAACCAATGAAGATCTTGGGAAGAGGAAACCTAAGATGGCATTTGACGAACCAACAGTCGTAAAGACAGATCCATCCGTCCGGACCTGACCGCAGTCTTTCTTTCAACGTTGGGAGTCAAAGTTTGAGGCATGGAATTCGTGCACAAACTTGTGCTATCTCATATGATGTTGTGTGCTTACATGTGGATGCTCAGATCTCTCGAATTTGCACTGGTTTTCTTATTTTATCATTCTTCCCCTTATTCCATCTCTTGGACGCCCCAGGAAGAATCGCATATTCACTAGTGATGTGATCATGGGCCTCGTTTGCGTCAACTTGATTGTCGCTCCGAATATCCTCGTCTTGATTGTCATCGGCCAAGCTGTATGGACCGCTCTCTAAATTATGGAACGTTGAATTCAAGTCAAAAATATCGGTCACTATGAGGTAACCTTCTCGACCCTCAACTAACCAAGTCTTGACCAGGCGACTGGTCGATTACATTGGAGATCAACTTCTTCGCCAACAGATCTCGGGAAAATGAGCTCGTACTCAAGGTATCAGACGAACAACATTCGTCGTCTTTATCGAAAGATGACGAGCATCCAGACTTAGCACTCATCTTCAGACGGGAATAATATCAAAATCTAATGACAAAACAAAAGAAAGCAAGAGGGACAAATGAGAGGAGTAATACCTTCAAAGAAGAAGAAAATGAAGAAATGAAAGTCGAAGATGAGATTTATAGAAAAATCAAAGGTGGTTATCGAGGAAACATCATCATTACCCCTATGATATATGCGCCTTTTCACCATTAAAAATGTGACTCTACAACTTCAGCAGTAATGAATACCTTGCGAATTTCCTTGACACGTGTGAAGAATCTAAAGATCCAACAAAGCTGGGTATATCAGAAGAGTCAACCAGATTTTTGTCAGACTTAATATTCAGAGAATTCGCCAACATCGAATAACACACAGCATTGACGACTTGGGGGGCTAATTGTTGGATACATGTATAGCATTCGTCCCTAAGTCTGACCTAAATCTATCCAGCCTATATGATCTACTCGACCCAATATAGAAGCTCATTAAGGAGTCAACAACCCATATTAGAAATTTGACTATTTTTACTATAAATAGAATGTTTGTTAATTAATAGTTCATTGCAACTTGTGTATTCTGAGCTATCATTTAATAGCGAAGAACATAGTCTTTTGCAAAAAAAAATTATGAGTTCGACGAGTTTTTTTTTTTATATGTTGTTCATTCGTTGTCCTCGATTTAATTTATAATATAAAAAATATTTGATCTTACAATTAAAAATTATTTTTCTTTCAACTAATTTTTATATGTTAGAACCAGTGTTCTAAAACGCAGGCTACACGGCTGTGGAGGCGCCGGTTAAACGGTAGTCACCGGAGCTTCGCCACGATTACTCAAAATCGAAATAAAAAACGGAAAATTACAACAACAAAAAAATTTGAATTCTCTTGATTTGTGGTTAGAAATAGGAAATTGGATGTCAGATCTACTATTTTGATTAAACCCAGTTGAAACGACGTTAAAAACGATGGAAATCGAGTAGAAAAGTGAACTACGGCCATAGATTAGGGTTTGCAGAGTGTTAAAAGTCATAGGTAGAAGATGAATTGACAATTACATTTTTACCCCTCTCTCAAATAATGAAAAAAATAATCAAAAAATTCTTCTGAGCGTGGAACTCACCACCTGCCCATTATAAAACATGCATTTATCCAACGGAGCTGTCACATATCATTTGTCATATAGTCTCAAATAATTTTATTTAACTCGATATTTAATAATTTTAATTATAATATTTAAAATATTAATAAAATTAGGCTCCGGTTAATCTCCACGTATTTTCCGATTTTTTCATTCGGCGCTAGACCCAATCCAACCATCCGACTAACGCCTAACGCATATTCGAACATTGATTAGAACTAACATTTGATTGACCCGATAATTGGTTGAATTCCTACAACAACAATTGATTTATTTGAATAGCATGATCTTTTTTTGTTATTTATATGGACATGAAATGTCAATAAATATAATCGTGGGGCCTTCTTACTATCCCTCTCACTTTTTTTTACTCGTCGCTATCGAGATTTGTCTTGTCCCCATATTTTAGGCAAATTACAGAATCAATAAATGGAGGATTGTGACTGTAATTGTGTACAAATTGACAAAGAAAAAAATTGAAGAGATTTGGATAATGCATATAAAGCTTCTCTTCATGTTCTATATTTAAAATAAAAAAAAAAAAAAAAAATCTGGTTCAGTTGATAATCAATTTCATTATACGTTTCGAATCTAAAAGATCTCTAGCCGAGAGCGTTATCAAGAAGAAAGACAAAAGAAGGCCATTTTAATTTGATTATTACCCGAAAAAGGAGGAAAAAACATGTTGGCTTTTTAAAAGTTTGAGGTAGAATAAAGCTATAATCTACTTTTTTATGGATGTCGGTATCTTTGTGATAATTTAGCATTATTTTCTCTCTTTCTTTGTGTGTTTTCATATAATTTATCGTTATCAAATTCATTCGTGTAAGAAGTTTCTTTTTTCTTTTTTTCTTTAACGTACGTGCTGTCTTCTTGGTATACATTATGTACATAGGAATACTTGCGATGATATACATGAGAATCAAAAAGGATAATTTAGGCAATATACATTAATGTTTGAAAAATTAAGAATGTATTGATACTTTGATTTTTTTTTTCAAAAAACAAAATACATTGATATTAAAAATGAATTTACAAGGTACATCATCAGTCTTATTATAATCATTGACACAATTAAGAGAAATTGAAAACAATTTCGATGAAGAAATGTAAAGTCACCATACTTTCTTATCAAAAGTCTTATAAGCTAACAGATTAAATCTGTTATATTTCGTCTTTATTATATTGGCTATTATTTCTTGGATGAAACTCTAAAATGTATTCCGCATTACATTAGTTGGAAAAAAAATAAATGAATCTTTGTTGATGAGGTATTTGAACCTTGACTTTTTGTATCAATGGTTTTGATTGCTTGCATTCCAAATTGCTTTATTTCGTTGGTCAATGTCTCACTATCCATGTTGGTGACGTCTTCGATGATAATATGATGTTGTCTATCTTTCCATGGAGGTTTCCAAGAATGTTGCTTCCAGAACATAATTGTCAAGTTTTGTTCCAAAATCTTCAAGTGAAGAACATATAATCCACTGAAATTATATACATTGGAGACAAATCACCGGAATTCTCAAGAAAACAGTCGTTGATGATAAGTAGACACAACCGATCACCGGACGGATAACACTTTTGATTTCAAAATTACAAGCGATTCCATATAAAACAGAAATTGTACCAATAGACCGAAGAGCTGATAATCAATTTTCTTCAGGATTATCCCAATCATAACCTCTATTGTAACTATCATCAAGAAGAGCGTATTGGAAAATTTTCAAATGGAAAGAATGGAAAACCGTAGAAATTATTAGAATGAGATAAACTAAAAGAAATGAAAATTAAAAAGCAAGATTAAGAGCCACCGGAAAAATGCCGCCAGTCCAAAAGATGGAAGAGGAAAAAAATAACTGTTTTTAATCGTCTTTGTATCACTTGCTTTAGAGAGAGAACATCTGATATTTAAGTAGGAAGGAGAGATAAAAAAAAAAACAATTAACCAAAAATCTGCTTTCTAATTTGAATAATTGTTGATATGCCATTATTCTAAAAGCATCATCAACTTTTTAAAAAACCACCGCAGTGTATGTTCATACGAAACGGTAAACACTATTTATCATGGAGAATATTATATTTCATGTTGGCGTGCTAATAACAATATCAAATAACTTTAATACGCTAATAAAAATAGCAGCTAACGGTAACATGCTAACAATATTATATAATAATTATAACATGCTAACAATAATATCTTACAATATTGTTATATAATTAACGTTAAAATAAGCTATTATATCATAGAGAATATCATGCTAAATCAGTTATTTTGACAAAAAAATAGAATTATCGTGTAAATTCAATTAGCGTATTATAATAGAAAAACATTTATTCTAAACATATTATCAATTCGTCGTCGTGTTCACTGTTTTGCCACTCCAAACTTTCACTACACGTATTCGTACATAAGCATTATGTCTTCTTGATTTGAACATAATCTCATGTACCAGGCGGTATTTTAGAGTTGTATGTTTCCACGAGTACACCGCCATCGGGTTTTGTCATTCTCGTCATCATCAACTTCTTTTTCTTTATCTTCTTCTTCCCTTCGTTCTTCTTCGTTTGGAAAAAAAAAAAAATAGAAAAGAAGTAAGAAATGTAAATGTGTGGTATCTCAAGACTAAAATAGAATTTTAATCAGTGAACAGTAGTAATGAATAGTGTGTAGGAGAGAGAATTAATTTTTCCAACATCTATATAGATATTGCAATTTTTTTTTTTTTGAAAAAGTATAGATATTGCAATTTCTTAAAAATGATTACAGTTTTTGTAATGTTGTTATGTCGCATCATGTGACATAACTTCTTTCTCAAAAATTTATTTATTATATTGAAATGATATAGTTGTATTCATTTATATATACACGTGTACAGTAAATTAAAATGTTATGGTCTACAATAATATCATAAGTAAAAACCCATTTCTTCACTGAATTCCCATTTTTCTATATGATGATTAGAATATTGATTACTTGTTTAATTGGTGACAATGTATCGATGCAATACAAATTATGTTATCTTAGAGGTACAAAGTAAGTTGTAAGAATTTTAATCAGTGAACAAAGTAAGTTTTTTTTTTTTTCGTTGACAAAAAAAAAAAAAGAATTTACTTTTTTCGTATGGCTATCCCTTGTTATCTTATGTCAATAATCGGGTCAGGTCTAGAACCTAATTAAAAACTAGTATTAAACAATAATGATCATAAATAATGAAATCATTTTGAAAAAGGAAAATTAGAGTGGTCCATTGAGTATAAATATTTCTGGTAACAAGAAAATGAAATCATATAATAGCAATATTTAAGAATTGGGTCGTCACGATGTGACATGACATATAAAGTTGATTAAAAAGGAAGGAGAAGAAGTAAATCATGGAAGTGAGTGAAGAGGGTTCTGCGTGAAAGAGACTGATGACTGACTCTTAACCATTTCAAACTTTGGCACTGAAAAACATGGCGTTTTTTATTCATCATTTCGTTTTGGTTTTATTTTTAGTGTAAAGGAAACCACACCCACTTCTTCTGCTCTGCTCTGAAAATGACTTTTCATTTCTTCTCTCCCTCTATACATTTACATCATTGTTTGTATTTCTCACATTGATTTCAATGGGTGAGCATTTTTTTGAGTTGTTCCTCCCATTTTATAGCACAAGGTCCCTGATTTTACAAGGCTGCCCATAGAAAAATTTAAATTTGTATTTGGTTCTAAACGAGCATACATTCTACGATTCCACTAGTTCCTTCATTTTTATATCATAATTATCTGTTTTGGGTAATGGTCTGTCAAAATATGTATACGGATCAGGCTCGTGTCATTTGGATATACAAATTAGTATATCATGTATTTATATATCTTTCATAAATATTTTCATAAATTTCATTTTACATATAAAAATTATACTGTATAAGCTACAAAGATTTGGTTGATGTGATTTTGGAATATTATGGTATCAAAAACATCAACGATAAATTGTATAAAGACTAGCTATGGGTCATCATAAAGTTTAGTTTAATCTTCAAAAGAATTTCTTCATATATGTTAAAAATGATCGATAATGGCCATAGTCAGTGAATAAATTTCAAGAAAACGGAAGAGTTATTAATTTGTGTGTAATATAATTTTATACCATTTATTTATCTTTATAAATGTATATTTGTACGATTTTGAAAGATACCTTATAAACCATATATAATATACAATAAATATGAATTTTATATTCGATTCTTCTATTTATTCATTTATAAGAATATAAATTTATACGACTTTAAGTATTTTAGAAAACCATATAAAGTACACGATTAATAGAAATCTCAAATCCATTTCATATACTTGTTTATTTATAAGGGTTAACAGATGTTATATGATTAATACTATTTAAAAGGTATCTTATAAAATAATATAAAATATATGAATTCAAGATTTTCTTCTTCTACTCGTTCATTTAAAAGTATTTAAATATGGTATACAATTTTAATGCAACAAAATATTGTTCCCAATTGCATCAAATATGTATGAAAAATTGATAGAATTAGATATAATGTTTTAATAATCATAAGTAAAAATGATTAATAATAAAAAAATTTAATGCAAAATACCCAAAAATTGAAATCACATTTGTGATTGAATATTTGCTCTCTACAAAAGTTTTTATTTAGTTATTAGTTATTATCTTTATTTTTAACTAATTGAGTATACGATTTTCTCAAAATTTTAAGTAAGTTTAAATTGAATAAAATGATTGATTTAGCTGATTTTTTTATCAACTGAATATATTATTTCAGAATTGAATGTAATGCACCAAGAGATGAAATCAACAAAAAATCATATTTGCTACAACTTGTTTATAACTGGTGAAAATAGTGTATACACCAATAAAATAACATGTTTTCAGTTTATTTGGAAGAATTTGAAAGACATAAGAAGTTCTTTATGAAGTTTGTTATCATTCAACCTCACAAGTAAGCCATACTATGGCGGATAAACTAGTATAGAGTGTTCGAATTCATCCGTCATTTTTTGTCTATTTTAATTCTTTTTCATCGACTTGAATAATTGAGTCGTTTTAGAGTTTTTTGTATTGTTTGACAAAATAGCGTCCATCGACAAATTCATTAACTTAAAAAGAAATACTAATTTCTCTAGTTATAAAATGTACTTCAAATATTGTAGGAAGAAAAAAGCATAGCTTTAGTTGAATCCGAACTAACCAAATACTTGTCAATCAGTAATGCTTCATCAGAAGCTGTTGATTTCCTCCCGTATCACACTCCAATATCCCACTTGAAGTTGAAGACGATGCTTCTTTTTTGGACAAAATTAACTGTTCTTTTATTATTGTTATCAACAGTCAACTATTCAACTCTGAATATTCTCTTACAAGCCATGCTCAATAGTCATTATTCATTACAACATTCATAAAATAATGGGAAATATATAAATACGGCTAATTTCTAATATAGAAGAGCACTCACTGGTTTTTAATGTAAATTTTAATTACAATAATCAAATATTTGACTTCTTTTTTTAGAAGATCCTTCGGAGTTCGGACATTTTGTTAAAAGAAAATAATAATAAATGGATACTTCAAACCCGTACCCGTGGACATCCGAGAAAGAATGAACGTTATTTTCTTAAATTAATTTTTTTAAAAGAAAGTTTTCATATTAATTTTTTTTTCTTTGGATTACAAAGATACTGAAAGATAAAAAAAATTCAAACAGCTCAATCCAAAAAAGTCTGAACTAGACCTTGAAACAACAACTTTAAACCAATAGACCCAAAATCGACACAACACTTGGATAGAAATTTTAGGACTAAAAGACATACACTATTGCCTACGAGAAAACTTCAAACTCGAATCGTGAACCTTAAAACCGCCATACCACACCGCCACCATGAAACCACAAAATATAAAACCAATAAAACAATATCTCTCTAGATTTAATCTATATATATATTTATTTTTATTTTTTTGTTAAAGATATATGTATCTAATTTATTAAGTGTTTAATCCTTAAGGTATATATATATGTATATATATATATATCTAATGTATTAAGTGTTTAAGCCTTAAGGTATACAGGACACCTAAAAAATGTTAGGGTCAAAAGATCATATGAGAACTTCTGTCTTATGTGAAAATATATGATTTCTTGTTTGGTCACATTGAGACCTAAAACCCCAAAAAATCAAGATAAAATCTAAAAATCAATCAAATTAAAATTTACCAACACACTACAAACTACAGTCGTCTACAAACGTGAGACATGCATGGCGATAAGATAGTTCACCCTGAGAATCTACGGGACGCACGATTTGACCTCATCTCTTAACTTCGCATTTAATGCAAATACTTGTGTGTTTTTAAGAAAACCAAGATCATATATGTGTTCTATTCTTTTTCTTTTTGGTCTAACATATACTCCCTCTGTTCTATAATGTAAGATGTTTAGGAATTTTTTTTTGTTCCAATTTATTAGATATTTTGTAAGTTTCTATGATAACTTTAATGCTATTATTTATTTTAACTTTTTAAATTCTACAGTAATTTTTATGATTGGCTGAACATAATATTTAATTCATTATTAAATGATACTTTTAGTAAAAATAAATATTTTTTAATAAACGCGCTTTAAAAGATAGTATGTGTTCTTTCTTCTTTAAAAATAAACACAGAAAAAAATGATTCAGTTTTGATTGTTTCTTTGTGGTAACCTTCTTGAGTTATATGTAACCCGTTTATTTATTACACTAACCAGAGTTACAATATCCAGCAACCAGAAACAGATAACCACATATTTCATATAACAAAAGTTTGGTTTTTGTTTGAGAAAAAAAAAAAACAAGAATTTTATAAAAAGAAAGAAGAAAAACCCAAAGAATATCAAAAGATCATCTTCAATTTCAATCAAAGAACAAAAAAGGGAAGAATATTTGTCTCTTTTCAAGGTCTATGACGACGCTCTATCACTCGCTTTTTCACCTTCGGTAGTCGCCGAAGACACATAGCTGACGGCAAGAGACGTACTCTCATCGGTACAAGGCGGCTGAGGAGGGGGAAGAGGAGGAGGAGCAGCAACAGCTTGAAAGTATTTCTTGCAATTATGGCAAGTGATTTGCATCAACGTTGCATTAATCCTCCTACTTGCCTCTTCTCTATAAAGCTGAGCTTTGTGGAGCTCAGCTTTTGCATGTTGCCTTATTCTCTTGGCTTCAGCAAACTCAAGTTCCGCAATCTCAATCTGCCTCTTCGCTTCTCTTCTCGCTTCCTCTCTATCTCCCAATTGTAAACTCGACTCTCCCTTCTCATAGCTTGACATTGTAGTCTCCATCCCTATCGACAGGCTAAGGCTGGTATCATCAGCACTAGCCCGAGTTGGAAGTAGCTGAAGTTCGATGCTACTACCGGTAGTAGCGCATGAGCCAACAAAAGGATAGAGCAAATCGGATGGTGGAGACTGTCTTAGCAAAGGATGTCCAGGCAATATAGGACCAACGGAGAGCTCGACGTTTTCGGCGGTTGAAGCGGTTTGTGTAGCGTTTACGGTAGGTTGCTGCTGTTGTTGTAAACGGTGGCTGGAGGGTTGAGATCTGCGCATGGTGCAGTTGTCTTGGTGCTCTATGAAACTCTCCACTCTGAATCAAGAAGAGTTTATATATAGTTAACTAAAATAGAAAACACAAAGGAATATTTGTTATGCATCAAACAGAAAAAAATATTATAAAACTAAGTTAGTGGAGTTAGGTATCTTTTGGATTATATATATATCATGAGTATGAGATGCAAGGCATTGTGTTTTGGTAATGGTATATACTTAAACAATATATCTACTTAACAAAGCGCGTTAATGAAATCTGTGATGGGGTCAACGTAAGTTCAAATATATAATCAAAACATAGTTCCTAATTATTAAATTAATTGCAACAGTCCAAACAAACCTCAGCTTCCATTAGTAAGCCTGTTTCAAGATCTGTACGCCTTATCTATAAACAAAACATGTACACGCCATACAAGAAAAAACATTCTTTGATTTACTTTAAGGATTCCGAGATATAATATATATATATATATATATATATATAGTCTCTTCTATATATTAATAAATACAAAGTAATATTATCAGTATTGCCACTAGCTAGGGTTTGTAAGAATTGGAACCTGGAGAAAACGCGGCCGCAATCGCAGGAATGGCCGCGAGTGCCACATGTTTTGAGATGCGCTTTGTAATCAGACTGAACAGCATAGCCTTTTGAGCATCTCTCGCAGACCCACTGCTTATGGTTGCTGTGTTTCCTTCGAAAGTGTTTCTTGATTCCCACGAGATCACCGAGGGCGTGACACGGGTTGTGGTGGAGACACGTCGGCTCTGGACAAACGTAGACTCTCTTCTTAACTTCCTCGTTGGTCTCTCTCTTAAGAAGCTTCCATGGAACTTTATGACGTCTCCTGTGCATTTGTAGATTCTGGTCTCTCTGAAAACCTTGGTTACAGATCTCACACACGTACCGATCCGATTCAAGTAGCGTTCTTGGAGATAAAGATACCACCTCCGCCTCCGGATCTACCTCCGCCGGAAAAAATATGATTAGTGTCCGAAATTGATCGCAAAAACCATTTATATAAAAAAAAATTCAAAATATAAAAAAGAATCTTTTTCAACATAAAAATAATTACTTTCAAGAATTTACTAATAGAAAAAACGTAACTCGGTCTAAAAAGGACAAAAATTCGAACATAATTGCTATAAGTACCTGGTGTCCCGGCGGGTCGTCGTTTCCTCTTTTGGGTCACGGCGGCTCCATTACCGTCGGGAAGAGGATCCGAGGAAGATGAGGATGGAGGAGGATTCCGATGATGGTTGATGATCTTGGTGCTATTGCTTCTCTCGTAGTCTATCATCGGATGAGGTTTTTAAGACTCTCTTTTTGTTTTTTATCTGAAGACAGTGTTGGTTTTATAGTGTTAGTGCATAGAGAAGGGTACTGTGGCTAAGAACAAAATTGAGGAATCTTTTGTTTTTCATGTAGGAGAAAGAAGGAGAGATTGTTTTATTTTTTCTTATTTATTTGGTGGAGAGTATTGTGTTATACATCTTTACTAATAGAAGAAGAAAAGTAAGATGAGTTAAGTGAGAAAAACAAATGGCTTGTTTTTCCTGAAATCATCTTTTTATCACATAAAGGGGAAAGCTTTTCTATTCCATCTTTTTATAATTTTCTAGGAAAAAAAAAGAAAAAGAAAAGATGAAAACTTTCAACTTTTTGTTAATTGTTTCATTGACCTCTCTCACCTTAGATGGAGAAAATGCATTGTATGGTCTTTGGTGCTTCAATCTTCTTCAGAGTAGTTATGAACCTCTCTCTTTTCTATCTGTACACTGTTTATTTACAAACAAAAACATATATATGCAGAGAAATGTTGTATACATATAGAATGGGACAAGGAGTTTGGAGCCCACATTAGCATCTGGACAAGAAACAAAAAAACATCCCCTTTCACAACAAAACAATTACAGTCATTATTATTTCATATCATAAAAATATTCGATCAGATTGAGTTTAAGTTGGTTTCCTTTTTCAATATAAATAATAAAAAGGATTGGTGAAAAATCGAATGGGAATATTGGAAATTTGATGTTAGAGTACATGTTTTCTAATGGTGACAAATGTATGTGTAGCCTTTAGGACTGGTTTATATATAAAAGAGGGACATGATGAGAATATTTGTTTGAAAAATAAGACACATGCATATACCCAGTTCATGTTTCCGTATATACAATGTGTTGCCATCATCTCACATAATTTATACCTTTTTATGAAAGTAATAGATTTAATCAACTATGGATATTGTGTCTACAAGTAAGACTTGAATCTGAGTTTACAGTAGAGTTTTTCTTTACAAGAAACTCTTGCGGGTACATTACAAACCCTAGAGACAGATTTGGGTTTTCGAGTGTCAGATGAGACCAATCCTATATAACATCACGAACAAAAGGAAAATTGTAGATCTGGAATATGTTCGAAAGGATTTTCTTTATAAAAATATATGTCTATAAAGTGTGTGTGTGTGTGTGTTGTAGGTATAAATAACATATATATTAAAGTCCACCATCTCATTAAAGGGAATTTGTCTAACCAAGTGGAACTGTAAGAAATTGAAGTAAATACAAGTTTTTTTTAAAAACAAAAAAAGAGAAACAAAAAGAAGATGATACTTTAATAAGAAGAGAAAGGAGAGGGTCGAGTTGGAAAGAATGGGTGGGAGTATGGGGGGAGATGGATTCTCATCACATGCAATGCTTTTTTTGTAAGTTGGATATATATCAATCCCCCCCCCCCCCCCCCCCCCCCCAATCGATCAAATTCTTGCTTAATATATCTGGTTATAATAATCATATATACTTTTTTTATTTAGAGAGTACTATAGATATGTACTAAATAACTATATGTTGGTCATTTATTTGCTTAATATATTTTTGTAAGCATTTTTGTATATATATATCTGAAATCCCTTTGGTGGAGCTGTACACTGAAACCTGAGGCATTTGTCTCGTTCGCTCTTGTTGCCATCTGAAGGATGCAACTTGAAAAGTTAATTGGCATCTTTTCACTGAAACCCAAAACGAAGAGTAATGACTTTACGTCGCTTTTTTTACTACAAAAAACACATACATGGTAACTACAGTGCGTGTTCATGTTACTCGGTACCGGTGCTTAAAATTTCCAGCTCAAAAAGATTTAAGTAGTTTCAATGATTATTACTAAGTAGTCTCAAAAGATGTGATAGTCTATAAAGTACAAATTAAATATGTTTTCCAACAAATCAATGGTAAGCAAAGGCTAAAACTTTGAATAAGAAGAAATTTGTAGTAAAATGATTCACAATTCCCAGTTGTGCTTATACAAAGATGTGGATGAGGACAAGGAGAAACGATTGTACACATTTCAACATTTAAGGCTTTTTGACTAAAAGTCAATCCAAAGTCAACCCAAATCTAGCCAGTAAAGCCCATCGAGTTGTTATCATTGCAGCGCCGATCTGCAATTTCGAAGCTGAATAGATGATGATGCGTTGCAAAATAGTTCACCAAACAGTACCATATCTGAACAGTAGCTTGGTGTCGTACAATGATCATCCTCTTATAAGTTGCAGAGTAGTTTTAAGCGCACAGTTCAAGATATCATATCCCGGAAAGATACACTAATTGACACTTCAGCCCGAGTTGGTAGAGATTTGACATCGCACTTCTGCTATAATTAAATACCCTTTGAGGTTCATTTATGAAGGGGATCCAAAATTATTACTCCTTCTCTAGTTGTAACTTCCTTTCACTACTTCGATATGTACTTGATAACTTGTTTAGAAAATCAAATTGGTATCCTATCAAAGTTAGTTCGAGTCTCAGTCATTATCCTTTCTTAGGTTCTCAGATATAAAACATGGTCCCGACATGTTCTTCTAAAAACCTGACATGTTCTTCAAAGTTAAACCTCCTCTCAAAGTCAAATATCTTCTAATTAACAGAAATCTCGGCTCAGTCCACATTAATCATACTTGATGATTTTCCGGATCAAAAATTGGCGATAAAAGGAGGGGGATAGATATTTTCCAAGCGCAAGAACATATTCGACAATGACGAGACTACCAACCTTCAGAATGCCACCACCATATCCGATCACCGAGCAACCGACATCATCGTATACTATTGCAAATTCCGCAGTACCGTCATCATCCACGTCCGCGGCAACCCCTTAAGAGAACTCCCATAACCCTAGATCAAGGAGATCTACCCCAGCACTTGGGCCCTCTCACGACACCAGATTCCGCTCCACTCCATAGCTTCAGTCACCTGATGTCGGACCCCCAATCTTCTGTTGGGAATGTCCTGAAATCTACTGTACTATCTCTAGAAAGTATGATAAATGTCGAGATCAGACATAAGTCATAAATACTGGGTGATCATGATGACTTGCTAGAGCCCGCTCATGATCTATAAGTTTAGGACTTATTACCAGTATTGTATGATCCCAAAGGGTCACACACCATAGCTAACAGGAAAGTTAAATGAAATTAATACGGTAAGATGCAATGGCATTTACTGTATTGAATCAGAGAATTGGGCCAGACAAAATGCAGGCTTTTGTCTGATTTGTGTCTTGGGCCCAAAAGATTAATGAGCCATTAGTCTAATGACTTGGGCCCATTAATGAGAGAGCTAAAAATCGCCAACCTAGGGTTTAGACACTAATCCTTGCGATTTTGTGTTTGTGGCCGCGAGCTCATCTCTCTCTCTAACTCTCTCTCTGATCCATCTCTTTGGTCTAGCAGCCATCCCGGCTTGTAAGAGTGTGGATACCAAAGGAGGAGCAGGTTGTTCATCTGTTCTAAGCTGATCTTGTCATTACCATCAATAATCCGCTGCAAAAGGTAATGTCACAGGTTTGATTTATGATTCGTTTTGCAAGAACCCAGATCTGTTTAAGATTATGTGTTAGGTTGTAATTTGGGAATTAAACCTTGAACAAACTCATAATCCTTCAGTGGTATCAGAGCATAGGTTTTAGGTTTCTTGTGAAATTGGATCATATGAAATATAATGATTTAGAATCAATTTGAATAAGAAATCATTAAAAACCCTAATTGTGATCATGAAAAGGTCTCGGCCGTGTGATACTTGGGCCGCAAGGCTGAGTATCGATTTCGTGATCCAAAAAGCGATCGATTATGTCTCGGCTTGGTTGTGTTATCGACCGTGTTATCATTGTCGATCGAAAACAATGTGCCGAGAGAGGGACCGCGTGATCATGCCGATTGATCGAGTGCCGCAAAGACCGATCCTTTGTGATCGTGATGTAAGGGCCGATCGATTGGGTGGATCGACGATCGCATGGGCCGCGTGATCAGTTGGCCGAGATCGATCAAAGATCGCGAGGCTAGGTCGGATCATGCGTGTGCCGTGCGTGTGATCGTCCGTGTGTGTGGCCGTGCGATGATCGATCGTTAGCGATCGTGAGCAGCCGCTAGGTCTCGAATGGTTCATGGGCCATCGATTGCGTTAATGGGCCGAGTTGGATCATGGATCCGATCGTTTGGCCCGTTAAAATTTTACGTCCCGCGAATAGTCAATCGGTTAAACCGAGCTTCGCGGTTCGTTGCCCAAAACCACACCGATTAAACCGGTCCATTTAATTGGCGGTTAATTGTGTGTTTAAAGCCTTAAACCGCAAGTTAAATCAAATTGGCTAAAACACTAGGTGTTTCTTCCCGGTTTTGGATTTAACTGAACCGATCCAATTTAATTGGTGGTTCAAGCGGTTAACCCGAATCGCGGTTTGCTGGAAATTATTTAATACATGGTATTATTTAATTTCTGGTTAAACCGGATTGAAATTCAAAAATTGAATTTTAACCTAAACCGAAGGCTGGTCTAAGTTTGATTTGGTTGGACCAAATAATTTAGAGCTGGTCTGGTTTAGTAAATAACCGATGGTTTTGATAGTTAATTTGGTCTTGGACCAGAATTAATAAACCGAATCGGTTATGTCAAATTATTGGGCCAACTGGAATTCTATGGTCTTGGGCCAAGAATTGGGCCTATAATTTGTGACCCAACCCAAAATATTTAATAAAATATTAAATTAGAAATTTCTATTTTTAGTATGTTACTAAATTTAGAAAGTTTCTAAAATAAGTAAGTTTCCCAAAATAGTAATCTTCTATTTTTGGAAATAAAACTTAAAATCCTCAAAAACAATATCAAGCTTGGATGTCTTTCCAATCTTGTCAGCTACTTAACGCTTATTCGATTACAGATATGGCTTACAGTGTGAGGTGTCTGTTTTCGCGTAAGTAAAGTAGTATATAGTCACTAATTTCATTGGGAGTCCCAGACGTTAGTGATTATTTGGCTGTAAGAGATTGTTTTCCTTGACTGGGCCATCGGGAGTCCCGGGCCTTGAGACATCTGGTGAATTTGGGCCTCGGGTCCAATTCACAACCGAGAGTTATTGGTTATAACTAGCTGTGTGTATGCTTACCAAGTAAAGCTAATTCTGGGTGACGGCCAGTGGCCCACTTTGGATTTAGCTAAACATGGGTCTCGGAATCATTGTATTCTTATGAGGTTAAACAAAGAAATTTTGAATACAATGCGAGTTTTCTTATAAGTTGTTAAGATTGCTCTTTTATGAACTTAATAACTAAATCTCTATTGTCTCATATTTTCAGCTATGTCAAGCACAACAACACAAAACACTTTCTCGATCCGGTCTGCCCTTGAGAAGGACAAACTGAACGGATCAAACTTCCTGAACTGGTCCAGGAACCTGAGACTTGTGCTCAGGCAGGAGAAGAAGGCTTATGTCCTTGAAAGAGCTCTCTCTCCTAGACCTGCGAATAATGCCGCACAAGCTGTGAAGAATTCTTGGGATACGCATTCTTCAGATGCTAATGACGTGATTTGCCTGATGTTGGCGACAATGGCTCCCGAACTGCAGATGCAGTGGGAAGGCCTGACTTGTCCCATGGAGCTGATGGAAAATCTGAAAGCGTTGTTTCAGGAGCAGGCTCGTACAGAGAGATTCCAAACTGTTAAGAATCTCTTGGACTGTAAAATGGCTAAGGATGCAGCAGTGAGTCCACATGTTCTGAAAATGATGGGTTATCTCGATCATTTGACTAGGCTCGACTGTCCTATAAGCCAAGAGCTTGCTTGTGATATCGTTCTGCAGTCTCTTACTCCAGCATATGACCAGTTCATTTTGAACTATAATATGCATGGGTTGATAAAGACGTTGCCTGAGCTACATGGTATGCTCAAGACTGCAGAACCGAATCTGAAGAAGACCAAGGAGTCGTCTGTACTCATGGTGCAGAAGGGCAAGGGTTTCAAGAAATCCGCTGCAGACAAGGGAAAGGGAAAGGTAGTCAGTAATGAAAACGCCAAGCCCAAGCCCGTGTCCAAAGCTGGGCCTTCTGACATCTGTCACTTTTGTAAAGAGGCAGGGCATTACCGCATGGACTGTAAGAAATACCAGGAAAGTCTGAAGAAGAAGAAGTCCTTGGAGACTAAATCTTCAGGTATTTTTGTTATTGAAGTAAATACTACTACTTCTGATAATACCACTTGGGTATTAGATACTGGATGTGGGGATCATATTTGTACTAATATGCAGGCGCTCAGCAACAGTAGAAGGTTGAAGCAAGGGCAAGTAGAGTTGCGGGTTGGCAATGGAGCGAAGGTTCCAGCACTGGCCGTTGGCACTTACTTGTTGTCTTTACCTTCTGGATTGATTTTAGAACTTGAGAATTGTTATTTTGTACCTGCTATAAGCAGAAATATCATTTCAGTTTCATTGTTGGATTTGCAAGGATTTGATTTTTCTATTAAGAATAAATTGTGTTCCTTTAATCTCAATGATATGTTCTATGGCTGTGCCCCTCTTATAAATGGGCTGTACATGCTGGATCAATCTGCTCCAGTATATAACATAAATACAAAACGGTTCAAATCTAACGAAGAAAATGAAACGTTTCTCTGGCATTGTCGTTTGGGGCACATTAGTGAGAAACGCGTCAAGAGGCTCCATTCAAATGGACTCTTGGGCTCATTTGACTTTGAGTCTTGTGAGCAATGCGAATCTTGCCTAATGGGCAAAATGACACGGGCCCCTTTCAATAAACCCACAGAAAGGGCCAGTGAACTATTGGGCCTGATACATACTGACGTGTGTGGCCCAATGTCCACAAGTGCTAGAGGAAACTTTCAGTACTTCATTACATTCACTGATGATTTCAGTAGATATGGATATGTCTACTTGATGAAACATAAGTCGGAAACCTTTGAAAAGTTCAAAGAATTCCAGAATGAAGTACAGAACCAGCTTGGTAAAAGTATTAAGGCTCTTCGGGCGGACCGAGGAGGAGAATACTTGAGCCAGAAATTTCGTGATCATCTGAGTGAGTGTGGGATTATCTCCCAACTCACACCTCCTGGAACACCTCAGTGGAATGGTGTGTCTGAGAGAAGGAATCGGACATTGTTAGATATGGTCCGATCCATGATGAGTCACACAGACCTTCCTATATCCCTTTGGGGATATGCTTTGCTCACCGCAACGTTCACACTGAACAGAGTGCCATCAAAGGCAGTAGCAAAGACACCATATGAGATATGGACTGGAAAAGCTCCAGCAATGTCTTTTCTCAGAATTTGGGGTTGTGAAGCCTATGTCAAAAGATTAATCTCAGACAAGCTTACACCAAAATCTGACAAATGCTACTTCATTGGTTATCCTAGGGATACCAAGGCTTATTACTTCTATCTGCGATCCGAGAACAAAATCTTTGTTGCTCGGGATTGTACTTTTCTTGAAAGGGAGTTTCTCTCTAGAAAAGATAGTGGGAGTAAGGTACAACTTGATGAAATTCAAGAAGGACATGAACCTGTTCAACCTAATGAGGAAGAACAGCAGGATGAATTACATGAAGCTGTAATAGAACCTGAACCTGCAGTACCTGAAGTTCGAAGATCCGGAAGGATCCGTCACGAACCTGATAGATATCAGGGATTCCTCGTGACTAATTGCCATGATCTTTTGATCATTGACGGTGATGAACCCTCGAACTTTGCAGAAGCCATGATGGGCCCTGACTCCTTAAAGTGGCGTGAAGCCACTGAATCCGAGATGGACTCCATGTCTGCTAACCGAGTGTTTTCACTGGTTGATTTACCTGCTGGTGCAAAAGCCATCGAGTGTAAATGGATATTCAAGAAGAAGATTGACATGGATGGAAATGTCCAGATTTACAAGGCCAGGTTGGTGGCAAAAGGTTTCAAGCAAATTCATGGTATAGACTATGATGAAACCTATTCACCAGTGGCAATGATGAAATCAATTCGGATTCTCCTAGCGACTGCCGCTTATTATGACTATGAGATTTGGCAGATGGATGTGAAAACCGTCTTCCTGAATGGAATCTTGGAGGAGGATGTGTATATGACACAACCTGACGGTTACATTGATCCTAAGAATGCTGGGAAAGTATGCAAGCTTCACAAATCCATTTATGGATTGAAGCAAGCATCGAGGAGTTGGAATCTTCGTTTTGATGAAGCAATAAAGAACTTTGACTTCATCAGAAACCAAGAGGAACAATGTGTGTATAAGAAAACTAGTGGGAGCAAAGTGGCGTTTCTTATCCTATATGTCGATGACATATTGCTTCTTGGAAATGATATTCCAATGCTGAAGTCTGTTAAAGACTGGCTGGGGAGTTGTTTTTCCATGAAGGACATGGGTGAAGCCGCGTATGTTCTTGGAATCCGAATCTTTAGAGATAGATCTAAAAGGCTGATTGGACTTTGTCAAGATGCTTATATAGACAAAATCCTGCATCGATTCGGAATGGATAAATCCAAGAAGGGGTTCACGCCAATGATACATGGTGCTACACTAAGCAAGGATCAGTGTCCTAAAACACCTGATGAGCTTAAGCGAATGAGTAGGATTCCTTATGCTTCGGCTATAGGATCTATCATGTATGCCATGATCTGTACTCGTCCTGATGTTGCTTATGCACTAAGCATGACGAGTAGGTACCAGTCTAATCCAGGTGAGAGTCACTGGATTGCCGTAAAGAATATCCTGAAGTATTTGAGGAATACTAAGGATAAGTTCTTGGTTTACGGAGGAAGTGAAGTGCTTGAAATCAGTGGATTCACGGATGCAAGTTTTCAGACAGATAAAGATGATTTCCGGTCACAGTCTGGTTACATCTTCTGTCTGAATGGCGGTGCAGTAAGTTGGAAGAGCTCCAAGCAGAGCACCGTGGCAGATTCCACAACTGAAGCTGAATACATCGCTGCTTCGGAAGCTGCGAAGGAAGGAGTTTGGATAAGGAACTTCTTGATTGAACTCGGTGTATTCCCAAATGCCACTGAGCCTCTAGCACTGTATTGTGACAACAATGGTGCAATTGCTCAAGCCAAGGAACCGAGACATCATCAGAAATCCAAACATATTATGAGAAGGTATCACCTGATTCGTGATATAGTGAATAGAGGTGAAGTGATGGTCAGCAGAGTTCCCACTGATGAGAACGTGGCTGACCCGTTGACAAAGCCACTCCCGAGACCTAAGCACGAGTTGCATACTGCTGCTGTAGGAATTAAAGATATTCATATGTAATCTCTTTTTGAGTGGGAGTTGTGAGGGCTTTATTTTAGTTATTTTGATTGGTTCATGTAAACATTTTAAATGTTAATGAAATTTTTATTTCTGGATTATTTTTAACTGTGATATAAAATAATCGTTCCAAAATGATTCATGTCATTATATATGGGCCATCGAAGTACATGAGTAGACTTGATCCTGAAACCCCATATTTAACGAAATGACATAAATCATAGTGTCCATAGTCGAAGGTTGTTGAAATTGGAACACCAACAACCTGTTGAGACTAGATTGTGTTGAGACTTATGACCAAGTTTCGAGGGGTCATAGATGCGCGGCATCAAAGTCGACACATAGGTATATGTAGGGGAGCATATGACCGGACATGGCCCGCTGATGAGAACTCTACAAGATATTAATATCTGTGTCATGAGAGGTTCTCATATACGACTATAGAGTATAATCCTTAGACCTGAGTTCGCATGCATGTGGCTGCACATGGAGTAATACGCTTTGATCATTGTCTAACGCTGTTTCGTAACTGGGAGCTATACGGACCTTGGTTGGGTGTATTATGAATTGTGTAGTTCATAGTGATGGAACAAGATGGGATTTGTCCCTGCCGTTTAACGGAGGTAATATCTCTAGGCCAATCGGAGACTTGATAGCTGGTAAGAGAATGGCCATTCCCAAACGGACTTGCCCAAATCGTTTGCATTGTCAGTATCAAATCTGGTCCGATGAACATGGTCTGGCTATATAAGGATGGCACGCATCTTGCCTTATGCCAGATCGAGATATTGAGACAAAAGGACTAGGGAATGTAGGATTCCAGTACAAGTGGGAGATTGTTGGGAATGTCCTGAAATCTACTGTACTATCTCTAGAAAGTATGATAAATGTCGAGATCAGACATAAGTCATAAATACTGGGTGATCATGATGACTTGCTAGAGCCCGCTCATGATCTATAAGTTTAGGACTTATTACCAGTATTGTATGATCCCAAAGGGTCACACACCATAGCTAACGGGAAAGTTAAATGGAATTAATACGGTAAGATGCAATGGCATTTACTGTATTGAATCAGAGAATTGGGCCAGACAAAATGCAGGCTTTTGTCTGATTTGTGTCTTGGGCCCAAAAGATTAATGAGCCATTAGTCTAATGACTTGGGCCCATTAATGAGAGAGCTAAAAATCGCCAACCTAGGGTTTAGACACTAATCCTTGCGATTTTGTGTTTGTGGCCGCGAGCTCATCTCTCTCTCTAACTCTCTCTCTGATTCATCTCTTTGGTCTAGCAGCCATCCCGGCTTGTAAGAGTGTGGATACCAAAAGAGGAGCAGGTTGTTCATCTGTTCTAAGCTGATCTTGTCATTACCATCAATAATCCGCTGCAAAAGGTAATGTCACAGGTTTGATTTATGATTCGTTTTGCAAGAACCCAGATCTGTTTAAGATTATGTGTTAGGTTGTAATTTGGGAATTAAACCTTGAACAAACTCATAATCCTTCATCTTCGACGTCGCAACCTCCTGCCAGCACACCTCATACACTAGAGGAACATATCTCTCTGAGTTCCCTGTTGCATACCCTACTAGGAAGGACGGACGAGATGACTCACGACAACAACATATGGTTTTCCGAGCTTGCGGTGGACCGAAACATCTCCCATAACCATCCAAAAAACTTTAGATCGCCAATCGACCAAGCCCAGAGACATGTTTGGTGATTCACCGTCAAAATCCAAAAAGCCAGCAAGGCGGTTCGTTAACGTAACCAATGGCTCATCCGGCAATGGTTGAGCCTCAAATCGCCAGCCCAAACGCTTTCTAGCGAACATCAATATATCTTGAGTGGGACTACGAGATTAAAGCCATGAAAGAGAAGATCAGAGAAATGAACTCTAATGTTCATCAAGCCATCAGCTCGGCTCCAGAAATAGATCGTGCGCTGCAAGAAACACAAAACACGCACTTCACTCTGTGAATATCAGCCATCCCGTTCCAGCATACCATCGCCATAGGACACACTCACTTTGCTCTAGAAGAACATGATGCTTTTTATTGCCAGCTATTCTTGGAGAATTTAGTCGGACCTGCCCTAACATGGTTCTCCAGATTGGAAAAGCACATCATCGATAACTTCAAGGAGATCTGTGTCGTCTTCCTCAGGCACAACTTCATGTACATCCAGCAATTTTCATCAAGTGCCAACCTCTTGGCCTTACATCAATGGGCGAAGGAGCGAATTATATCATTTATCGAACTCTTCAAGACAACTGCCTCGCGAGCCACTGTAACTAACGACGCCACACTTCCCGCATAAAGAAACAAACTCTGGTTCGAGTTGAGTTTAAAAAAGGATATGATGGTTAACAAATAACGCTCACTAGAGGATTCCTTGCATCGGGCTCACCTTTTCATTGAAGTTGAAGAGAAGAAGGCTAACTTTTCACACAAACACGCTGCTCTAAAGGCGTAGCCACAAAAGAAAAGTCTCAAGATGAACACTAAGAGTCACATGAACAAGAATAGCATTACTACATGAATACCAGAACAACAAGGGGAAACGAGCTGCCACATACCTTGTAAATGACGCACCGGCGTCCCTACGCATAGATAATTCTCGCCAACCTTACCTTTCTCCCTCCGATCAGCCTGTACAACTGTTCCCGTGGAACAAATGGCATCACACCAAGGAGCCGAGAGACATTCATGCGTGCTGTGATTTCCATAAAAGAAAGAGGCACCCAAAAAATCAGTTCTAAGGACTACATAGAGCCCTCATGGCCTGATACCAGATTGGGAAATTACTGTTGAGCACAGAACAATGATCGACGTCAACAACACGATAGAAAAGGTTGGGAAGATGAGAGGCAATCCTTGTTGGGGTCGAAATTCCCCTCGACAAAATCAATATTCGAAGAGGCTTCGTATAAATAACTTTTCGTATGAACGACATTTCAAATAAATTACATTTCGTACAAAACGTACAAAACTACATAGCCAAACTTTCGAGCAATCAAAATGCTCAGATGGATCACTTAGATAAGCGTATCACTAATCAATATCCATGGGAAAGCTCAAATGTTCAAAAAACTGCTCGGAAGTTCCGAGCAAGGCATACTACTTGGAAAATCTGAGAAGAACAACCTGCTCAGACGTTCTGAG
Organism: Orychophragmus violaceus; assembly: GCA_030180135.1. Taxonomy (NCBI): domain Eukaryota; kingdom Viridiplantae; phylum Streptophyta; class Magnoliopsida; order Brassicales; family Brassicaceae; genus Orychophragmus; species Orychophragmus violaceus. The sequence goes on along the minus strand of CM058232.1, from coordinate 80,743,524 downwards.
CAGGACAATTTCCTAGGAAAATCCGAGCAAGGTAGACTGCTCAGAAAACCCGAGAAGAACAGCCTTCTCAGACGTTCCGAGCAGAACACACTCCTCATTACCGAAATTGGTCCATAAGTCGAGTATATCTCGCCTACCTTCAAACTCAGAGTATAACTCGAAACCTTGTTAAACGCTCTAAGCACGCTTGTCTTAATCATCATTTCCTTATCAAAATAGGTTTATAAGTCGAGTATATCTTGCTAACCTTTGAACTTAGAACTTGACTCAAAACCCGCTGGTATCAAGCATCATTTCACTACCGCAAGAGGTCCTTAAGTCGAGTATATTTTGCTAACATTCAAACTTGGAATATGACTCAAAACCCCGAAAAACGCTTCAAAGCACGCTGGTATCAAGCATCATTTCACTACCGAAACAGATCCTAAGTCGAGTATATCTCTTTAATCTTCAAACTCGGAATATGACTATAAACCTGGTAAAACGATTCAAAGAACGCTGGTCTCAAGCATCATTTCACTACCAGAACATGTATATAAGTCGAGTTTATCTCGCTAATCTTCAAACTCAGAATATGACTCGAAAACCCAGTAGAACGCTTCTAAGCATGCTGGTCCTAAGCATAAGTCACCTTTGAAATGGGTCTGTAAGCCGAGTAAATCTTGCAATCCCTTGAGATAGAAGTGAAACTTGATACCCAGCAAGACGATCCTAAACATGATGTTCTTAAACAAAGTAGTCTAAGCGATGGACTTAGGAATGAAAACTATATGTTTCCTATGAACGACATTTCTTATAACTATACATTTTGTATACAAAACTGCTCGGAAAGTTTTTTGTATGAAACAAAACCTGCTCGTACGGCTTATACGAAACTGCTCAAAAACATTTTCCCTCGAAAAAACTTGCTCAACACCAATGATACAACTGATCATCCTGAGAAAGATGGCACTGCGATACCATCGTCTGTCCTTTCAGATCTGCTCGGGGTATCGCCGTCCACCTGGAAAATGGTATGCTCGGCGTGACACACTTGATGGGACTGCTTGGTCTACTGACAAATTGTTTGCTTGAATTGCTTGGAAAACCACAACCAGCTTTGCTCTGCAGTCCGTGATCGGATCTGCTCGGCAGTCCGTGATCGAATATACTCAGAAGCTCTCTATCAGACTTCCTTAACGTCCTGATCATACTCACTCATGTTCACGATCAGACCCGTCCAGCTCAAGACGTCTCAACAAACAAATATATTGTGCTTGCATTGCATTTCGCAAGCATTGATTCATTGTATCCTCTAGGTATATCCTAGACGTAAATTACTATTGAAAACAAGAATTTAAGTCGGACACCTCACAAACTTTAAAATCGAAGTAAATCTCTAATCCAATAAATGCTTCCTAGCACACTGGTCTATGACATGTTCATTTTCAATACTGACATGTATCTCGGAAAAAAATTGCAAGTTCTAAGCTGACAACAACACTTGAAACCGAGTAAACGCTTCCAAGAACAATGGTCTATTACATCTCGAAACATCAAAACAAGGACTAGAACATCAACACTCTTTGATCTCTTTTTAAAATCGGGCCGCAAGCTCTGTTGGGGTTGAAATCCCTCGACGAAATAAAAATTTGAAAATGGTCCAAGTGTTATATTTGGGTTAAACAAGCTTTTTGTATAACTATATGTTTTGCGTAGTTGGACTTTCATATAACTATATGCTTCGTATAGTAGGCATTTGGTATAACTACATGTTTCGTATATATATCATTTCATATAAAATGTACGAAACTACTCAGCAGAGCTTCAGAGTAATCAGACTGCTCGGATAGACCGTTCGGACGGATTGATGCTCGGATGCTCGAATTTTTGCCCGACTCTCACTTGTTCGGACGAAGCTGCTCGGAAAAAAAGTATTGTCGGCTTCTCGGCGTGCATGATGTGATCGGAAGAATATTTTGTGTAAGCTGCACTTCGTATGTACTGAAATTTGTATAAACTTCGCTTCATATGAACTCCACATTGTATAAAATGTGCTTCGTATGATCTGGGATCAGTATAAACCGCGCTTCGTATAAACTATGATTTGTATAAACTGCACTTCATATATGAATTAGCTCCATATAAACTGTGTTTTGTATGAATTGTGCTTCTTATAAACTATGCTTCGTATAAACTGCGCTTTGTATAAACTGCGCTTCGTGTAGACTGCGCTTCGTCTAGACTACACTTCGCATGAACTGCACTTTGTATAGACTGTTCTTATGAACTGTTCGTTTCATATATAATATACAAAACTTCTCAGAAGACCATCATTCGGAAAAACCTGCTCGGACAATTGCGTCCTGCTTTGCTGCTCGAATGATTGGTCCTACTCTGCTTGCTTGGCTGCTCGGTTCGCGTGGCTGCTCGGAGGACTCGATTAGATCTCACCAGCTCTCCCTAACGAGCTGTGCTTGGACGATCCGATCAGACCTGCTTGGCAACTCTGCATGTGAGCTTTTCTTGGACGATCCAAGCTGCGCGGCTGTTTGGGTGATCGAACGGTCCAAGCAGACCTGCTCGTCATGTTTGCGTATACCTTCCTTGACAAATTGGCATGCTCAGAAACATTCTGCTCGGCCACGTCCTTCTCGGCAACATCATGCTCTCCTACTCGACGAACTGTGCTGCTCATCATTTCTGATCCGTCCATGCTACTCGACATTTCCGATCAGCCCATCTTGCTTGGCGCCATGAAGTGGTTGTGTAATTGGGAAAATTACCTACCCAGCGTACTGATCTGTCCTGCGACGAACTGCTCGGTGCACTTTCTTCATCTTCTCGGCATTGTCGTGATCCATCTTGCTCGATGCTGAGAAAACTACCAACCATAATCTCTTGGTTTACTGATATTTTACCTTCAAAACACGATAGAGAAATACACACTTTCGTATGAGTATTTCGTACTACTCGTACATTCAAAAGAGTTCAAAACTAAGCATGCTCGGCTCAACAAATTTTTCTTGGCATCCGCATGATCATGTCTACTCTCCATCCCAACCGGATATGCTTGGCATACGTGTGCTGATCAGCTCGGATAGACTGCTCGTATAGACTGCTCGAACAGACTGCTTGGACAACTGTTTGGATGGTCCACTCGGTTTATTCCGTAGTTAATCATGCTCGGCGTCCGATCAGTCACCACACAAAGCAACAAAAAACATTTTTTCAACTTCTTGTGAAAAACGTTGAAAAAAAATTTCGTTGGAACATCTCGAAAAAGAACACTTTTGACAAATCCTGACTATATAACTTTTAAGGAGAAATGGTTTTGACTATTCTCCGAGAGGAAACCAGCTTAACATCCCATTTTCAAGAACTTACTCCGAAGAAAATCAATGACTTACAAGACCTAGGCCGAGCATATATAAGTCTCACAACCATTTGTTTCTTTCGTATAAAAAGCTTAGCACCATGCCTCGCACGATTTCTGAAACTCAATCATAAATTTCTATGCATATATGTGTCAAACTGATCATCTCACATTCATCAACTTTTCAGTAAAAAATCATAAACAACTTCTTAAAGCTAAACGACTCGATAATGACGATAACATCACCTAAAAAGCTTCCCAAATCTAAGCGGCTCGATAATGCTAATATCCTCACCTATACAGATTCTTAGAGCTAGATGTAACTGAAACTTCATAAAAATCGCCAAAACAGCCTTTCACGGCTAAAACAATTCACTAACTTTACAGGAAAATGCTTAGAAGATTTTCGATGGGAGATTTTCTCGCGGAAAAAATCCTATTGCTAACACGATCATCCGTCACAGTTAAACAATTACCGAAAATAAAAACGGCTAGGCCAATTTTTTATACAATTGGTATCACCTCGACTATTTAAAACTCTCCATCATCACACTCGAGTCTGACGAGTTGGGGGCTAACTCTTGGGGTTGAAATCCCCCTCGACGAAATCAGTAATCGAAAATGGGCTAAGTGATCGGACATAACTATGTTCCGTACAAACAACGCTTCGTATAAATGAACTTTCGTAAAAGTAAAAGTGTCGTTTCATATTGACGACATTTCATATAAAATGTACGAAATCACATAGCCAAATGTATGAGCAATCAAATTGCTCGGATGGATCACTTAGCCATGCGTATCACTCAAGAAAATCCATGGGCAAGCTCAAAGGCTCAGAGAACCTGCTCGGACGATCAAAGCAAGACAATCTGCTTGGACGTTCTGAGCAAAACACACTCCTTGGACATTCCAAGAAAAAACACACTCTTTGGATGTACTTCAATTTTTGTTATGAACTAAGTCAGTAACCGTGTAATACAATATTTTTTTATGAGGTTAGTATTCAACTAAAATTAAGCCCACACAAGTCAATTTGACGAATCTACACATTCTTATATCTTTTAATTATTATTTTGTGTTAACTTATCAATTAATTTAATTTAAATATTTTTTTTTTAAATTCTTTTTTAACTAAATTGAACGAGAAAATTGGATATATAATAGATTTGTTATTTTCTTACGGTTTTCTCTATGTATGTTTTTAATTGTAGTTTCCGTATAGAATTGTTTTTCAAAATTAAAGTTATTAAAAATTTATTTATGATCCTTGCTATTTTAAGAAAGTAAATTATTTTATGCATCGGAAAAGACATGTTAGATAATATTGATTTTGAAAATATTATTCATAATTTTGATTTAAAACTTGTAAACCGTTTCTTATGATTATATACATCTTTTTATTTTATGATACTATTGTTTTTCAAATTGAAGAAACATGTCGTATTCGAAAGAAGAAGAAAAAGCACAGTTTTTTTTTTTAATAGTTTTGGTGTTTACCTCTTATAGACAGAATTTACAAGAATTTTATTTTATTTTCTGTTTAATTTTGATAAAGTTTAATATTTTAGTTGAGTAACAATTTTGTAAAATGCATGTATTTTATATATTAAAGGTTTTATTTTAAAAAAATTTCTTAGGGTCTACAAAATGTTTGAGCCTATCCTGGCTGGCCCATGATTTAGATATGTTGGGATGTTAGCATGTTAAGCATAAGCATATGTTAGTTTGTTTAATATTTTTCTTATGGACTCCTATGAATATTAAATTATTAATACGTGATTCTAAAAAACTATATATATATAATATTTCTACTACTTAAAAATTTAAATGTGTGGTTGTATTTTTACATTACCGATAATGTATCTAAAATAAAAACATTGTATCGCTAAATAATATCTACATTAATAAGTATTAATTACAGAAAAATAAAATATTGGAAAACATCAGTAAAACTTTATTATAAAAGCTTCCACTACCTTTTAACTTTATACTTTACTAATTATAATTTACATGATTTTAATGTTATTTTTTTCGTAAAATTTTTACTATTTTTTTTTAAAATTTTTGAATACTGTAAAAATTTGGATTTTAGATCTATAATTTTTTACGAATATGGAGTAAATTTTTCAATAATCTGATTTAAAAAGTATCCCTCTATATCAAAGGATTTGTATCCGTGTTTTATGTTAACTAGGAGAGAACCCGCGCAAATGCGCGGATTTTGTTTTGTTATTTAAATATTTACTATATTTTTGATAATTATTTTGAATATTAATATTTTTATATATTTATTTACAGATTTTTATTTTTTATGATCATAATAATATGATGAAAATAACATGCGTTCGCAAGCAATATTAATTTAAATTACATGTCTTACAAGTTTTAGTTTTCAATTTTCACGAATTTTCTTTTTAAATTTTTTTATTTCCTTCAACCTTTTTATCATTTTTTAATTTTCATACTTGTTACATTTTTCAGTCATTCATGTCATAGTATTACAATAATATTTTGACATTTTTATCATTTTGAATTTCGTAAATTTATAAATATATTTCATTGAATTTATTAATTTTTTATTTTTATATTTAATATTATTTATTTGTTATATTACCATCTTATCTCTTTTTATTATTGATAACTAATAATTATCATTTTCATTAGTTATTAATTTTTTTGTTATATGGATTTTTCTTTTTATTTTCAATTATTTTTTAAAAATCATAATTGCATATTTATTTTTGTTTTATAATTTGGTATTTCCACTTATATTAATATTTAATTATATTCGAAATTAAATTTCAGTTTAAATTTAGTTTATATTTATGTTTAATGATTTTAACTAATTACATTTAAATTAAATATTTTTAAATAATTTATTATAAATTTATTTCATCAAATGATGATGTGTCAATTTTGCATGAAGTGGACCAATCAGAAGAAGGCTGACGTGTCAACGCAGGAGAGCCCCCTCTTCATCTTTTATATATAGGATAATAATTGGATTCTATGAAACGACGCTAATTCGAAAAAAATTGTCATTATATTAGATAATTTCATAAGATGTAAGATGAGGTATTCCACGAGATCTCGTGATATTGATGTGAGAATAGAAAAGCAAGATTTAGGGGGTAAGATTAGATGCGAGATTCGTTTTAGAAAAAAGAGAAGTACGAATAAAGAAGAGGAGTACAAGAAAACAAAAGAGTATTAATTAATTAGTTAGGTTTTAATTAAGGAGGAGAGAATAGCTAGTGATGACAACATGGGAGTTGGACCCTTTGGCTTTATGCTTTCCAAGCAGTAATGATGAAGAAAGAAGTGAAAACTTCTATTGACAACGCATAAAGACTTAATAAAAATAAAAAATAGTTAATAATTATTTTTGTATAATAATTTTTAGAAAGAAAAAGTGACTTTGTCTCTATGTCATAATCTTCATAGAAAGCATAGCCAAATCTTATGGCCACATGATGGACGGTGTAAAGCCTTTACCCTACTCGCTACTCTCATCTATTGCCTTTACATTTTTCTTCATTATTACATCTCTTATAGGTAGCTTCTGTATAGAAATTGTCATCATTATGGATTTTGTTCATTTGTTCATAAAATAACGCTGAGCCTATTAATGCTCACGGATCTATACATACATGCATGATCAATATGAACCCTACTTTTATTTTCCTTTTGGATAAATTTGAATGCTTTGTGATGTTAAGTTGCAACTGGTTACGACAATCATTTGGTGCCAAAAGGACGGGTTTCCAGTTAAGTGGCTTGGCCAGGGACGACGACGCTTTGTCTGCATTTAAATTTGGATTTTATAGAATATGATCTAATAATTGATATAGATAAATACTAAAATACTACTCCCTCCGTTTTAGATTAAGTGTTGTTTAAGGCTTTTTCACACTTATTAAGAAAACAATTAAATTTTCTATTTTATTCTTATTTAATTTTTTTTTTTAATGAAATATCAAATTTATTGAGCTATGATGGTAAAATGTGACATTTACAAAGGCAAAGGATCCAAAGAATGTTAAAGAATAGCTATCCTATAAGAAGTATAGAGGTTAAGTTGTTATGACTTGAAACCACCTATGCATCAGACCTTCCATTTTATGACCAATCTTGTAGTTTAGAGAGTAGATCCAATTTGTGATAGTCTTGACTATCATCGAAGTCAGCTTTTCTACCGGGATCCAACCTTTGTGATGAATCCGTGAGTTGCGTTCCTTCCATACGTAGTAGATAAATGTCTGAAAAGCAAGTCGGACTAGTACGTAGTCCATCTTGGAGAATTTGTGGCGCATTAGATGAGTAAGTGTCTCCTCCCAGTCAGGTGTGATAGCGGATCCTAACAGGTTGCTCGCAATATTCATCCAAAGAGTGAATGTGTACGGACAAGCATAGAACATGTGGTCCCTGATTTCATCCCTCTCCCCACATAGGACGCAACCTTGTTCCATGCCCCATGCCCTCATTCTGTTGCCCGTGGACAACCTGTTTTTAATCGCCAGCCATGTAATGAAACCGTATCGTGGTACTCCCTGCCCAAACCAAACTACCTTTGCCCAGTCCACGGTGTTCCTCTTTTGGCGGATCTGATCCCAAGTGCTATTGGCCGAGAACTGATCATGGTATGTGTCGAAGGAGTGCCTCCACAAAACCTTATCTTCACCTGCCTCTGCCTCCGGTAAAGCTGCGCTACGAATGCGGTTCAAGGTGTCAAGATGTGTACGCGCTCTGTTTCCTCGAACTAACCAACTCGATGTGGAAGCTGCATCTGCTACCCTCGCTGTCCTCGCAATACCTAGAGTACGAGTCCCTCCTTCCCCGTAGACATCAATGAGTTTGCCTATTCCCAGCCAATCATCAAACCAAAAGTATATAGATTTACCATTCCTCACCTCATACTTGAAGTAATGATATGCCTCTTCTCTGATTTTCAAAAGTTCCTTCCACATCCAAGAACCGTTATTACCTTCTTTAACATCCCAGAATGACTCATTGCGTAAAATATAGTGATTAATCCATGCGACCCATAATGATCCAGATAGAGTAAAGAGTCGCCATACCAAACTTAGAGTGAAGACTTTGGATGATTGTCTTAGGCTTCGAAGGCCTAATCCTTCTTCAGATTTAGGGTAGCAGAGATCCTGCCACGCTACTTTAGCTTTATGCGGTTGTTGGGGGTACCTGACCAAAGAAAAGAGCTACAGAGGCTCTCGATGGCGTCAAGACAGCTCGCAGGTAAGACAAAAGCTGAGCTCCAGAAGTTAACTGTGCTGGCAATAACTGAGTTCAACAGTTATAGTCGACCAGCAAAAGAGAGAGGCTTGTTTGACCATCCCATCATCCTTTTCCTGATCTTATCTATTAGTGGCTCATAGTCATGTATTGTAAGACTTTTGGTAGTGAGAGGAAGGCCAAGGTATCTAATCGGCAGCGTGCCAAAGTTAACTCCCATACTTGATGCTGAGGCAGATAAGTGCAGAGAGTTATTTCCCGGGGTGAAAATGGTTGATTTGCTCGGGTTTATATGGAGACCAGAAATAGTTGCAAATCTCCTCATGACTCCCATAATTCCCTCTAGCGATCTTGGTGTACCATCAGTAAACACCATGATGTCGTCTGCAAAGCTTAAATGAGTCAACTGCACTCCGTTGCACTTTAGATGATAGCCAAATCTGTTGTCCTGTCCAGCCTTATTCAACATCTTAGAAAGCATATTGTTAAGAATGACATACAAATATGGAGAGAGGGAGCACCCCTGCCTTATTCCTCTAGCGCTGGTGAAGAAAACCTCGAGCGAGCCATTAATAGAGACCGAGAAGGATGCTGTGGAAATATAGACTCTTATCCACATAATGAACTGTTCAGGAAGCCCCATCGCCTTTAAAACCGCAATGATGAAGGACCATTTGACCGTATCGAAAGCTTTTGCTATATCAAACGTGACTGCACATCTTGTTGAAATTGTATTCTTGTGGTAGCCATTAACAATATCTGAAACAAGTAATACATTCTCCAGCAAGAGCCTGCCTTTGATGAAAGCGCATTGGTTTGCTTCAATAGCTTCAGGCAAAAACTCCTTTAGTCGCTTAGCTAGGATCTTAGATATCAATTTGTAGAGCATATTACATTAAGCAATCGGTCTAAAATCCTTCATGGACTGTGCATTCTCAATCTTTGGAATCAATGTAAGGATCGTTGCATTGATACCATAAGGGAGGAAACCAAATAGGAAGAAAGATTGGACTGCCGTGATCAAATCCTTCCCTAAGACAGACCAAGCTGCCACATAGAATTCCTTTGTATAGCCGTCCAGACCTGATACTTTGTCACTAGGAAGAGCGAGCAAAGCAGCCTTGATTTCAGTAGCTGTGACTGGCGCCACCAGTTCAGCTTTTCTGGAATCAGAGCAGCTGAAAGTGAGGAGGTCTCGCAACCATTCTACTGATACCTCCTCATTACCGGCCTGTTGAGTTTGCAAAAACCTCTGGAAATGCCCCACTGCTTCTTTTTTAATGTCCTCTATCGATGTGAGTGTCTCGCCCTCAGCTGAGATTAGAGTCTTAATCGAGTTCCTTGCATTGCGGCTCTGAACTGATCGATGGAAGAAAACTGTATTGCGATCCCCTGCCTTGAGTTGCCTAACACAAGATTTTTGTCTGTAAAATTTTCCTCAATATTCGCTAGGTTGTTCCACTTATCAGAGGCTAAGGCCTCAACTGCAAGGTTGCTTCGGCTTGGGTCAGAAAGGACTGCATTTTGGCACAAGCACATATCCTCGAATGCTTGCTTAGTTCTATTTGGAAGATCACCATAGTGAGTCCGATTCAGATCCCTCATGTCTTCCTTCAGAACTTTCAGTTTCTTATGAAATAATTGTAGAGCAGATCGAGAGTGATAAAGAGGTGCAGACTCATTCCAACGACGAGCCACTGTTGGTAAAAAATCCTCATGCTCAGTCAGGTAATTAAAGACTCTAAATGGCTTATGCTGCTTCTCCTGATTGGCTGAGAGTCTGATATGACACCTAGCATGATCAGAGATGCCCCCTGCATCAAATGTAGCGTATGATTGAGGGAAAGCAGCAAGCCAGTCCCCATTTATAAGAGCCCTGTCCAGTTTCTTTTCAATAGGATCCTCCTGCCTTTTGTTCCACCAAGTGTACAGTGCCCCGGTGAATGAGAGATCCGACAGTCCACACTCAGCCACCACATCCTGAAACTGTCTCATACCTGACTGGTCAGCAAGGTAATGTAGGTTGCAGGAGTGCTCATTGGAGTTCAGAGTGGTGTTGAAATCCCCTAGCACTATCCATGGGAGAGACAAGTGATTATAGGCCTGCCTAGTTGCTCTGAGTTCTTCCCAAAGGTGTATGCTATCAGAAGCTTGGTTAAAGGCATATACAGCTGAACAAATGAATTTCTCCCTTGTGCTTTGATTTTGAATATCACACGTGATGATTTGAGCACTCTGGTGTAGGAGAGTCACTGATATTGTTCCTGTCCAGCAGAACCATATCCTACCGAAAGGATGATATGCGTAGTTATGATATGCTGTCCATCCTGGTAATGCGGCTTCAAAGCATGTCTGGAAGTTTGCCTCCTGCACTCTCGTTTCCAATAAACAACCAAATAACGGCTTTTCGTTATGAACCCAGTTTCTTACCACAGCGTGTTTACGCGGCATGTTGAACCCGCGCATGTTCCAAGCAAAGAATGACGTCATAACTTCCTAAAGGAAGTTTTCTTTGTTGTTGTATGAGCTACCGCATACTTGAGATCCTTAGTACGAACAATCTTCTTTTTGTTTTTACCTGGTTGCCTGACCTCCTTTGATCTTTCAATAATTTCCTTTAACTGAACCCCCACATGTTGTTCCTGGTGTATATGGTCATCCCATACCATTTCACCCTCTTCCAGTTCATTATCAATCTTCTCTTCTCCTATATCTGCTAGAATCTGATACCGAGATGGCGAGATCATTACTTCAGTTGAGTTCTTGTCCTTATCAAGGTCTGGTTCCTCATTGGTTGAGATCTTAGAACCCCCTACATCGGTCCAATCCTTCTTAGTCACTATAGTTTCCTCAGAAGCAGCTTCGACAGATGGTTTCACAATATCGTCCCCACCATCCACATGTTCCTTACTGACCGAAAAAGATTCAAGCTTAGCCATAAGATTCTCTATAACTGAACTCGTAGAAACTGATCCCACTGTGTTCTCGCTCCAGTCATTCTCCTCTTGTACACCTTTCCCCTTGTCCTGAATCAACAGTGACACATTAGCAGTGCACACCGAACCAATATGACCCCATCTATGACAGATAGTACACTGTACTGGCAACCAGGGATAGCAAACGTCAAGCTCCACGGCTAATCCATCCGAATCCGCAAACTGAATTTTCTTCACCAATGGTTTATGTAAGTTCACCTCCACCAGCATCCTAGCCACATCAAGTCGAGTACACCTCTCAGTGTTGGGGTGTAGTTTAACAAAATTTCCAGTTGGCCTCGAAAGCCATTTTAAACCCTTGTGTGAGAACATGTTATTTGGAACGCCCTTGAAATCAACCCATAGCGGCATGGCTGATAAATCAGGAGGATTGAGAGCAGATGAGGGAGACCATTCACTGACTACAATAGGGACATCGGAGATGTGCTAATACTTTCTCTTAAGGACTCGAGACCTAGTCTGACCATCTTCAATCCGGAACAAAATAGTATTCTTCTCTATAAACTGCACATCGATTTTGGATCTCTTACCAGAGCTGTTCAACAGTCGATTAACAGTGGCATGTATGAGACCAATATGGGGAGCCTCTCCTATGAAATAACCAACCACAAAACTCTTCCATAGTGGAATAGAATCAGACAGAATTTCTCCAGGGATCTCAATCGAGGCGACACCATTAATCACTTCAAATACAGGCTGGGCTGATGTGGCAGACAGATCTTTGGACCATGGTGATTTTGGAGAGGGAGGAGGTGGCGGGGAGATCGGATTCTCCAGTCGAGGCGGTTGCCCCATCGCGTGAAGAAGAGAAACCCTAAATCGCCTTCAATCGCCGTGAGAGAAAAAACCCTCTAAAGTGTGTTTTTATGGTATCCTTAATTAATTACACATATAATGTGTTCACACTTATTATTAAGCTAAAGGAGTAGGGATAAAATTGGAAGTTTTAGTTAAAAGTTGCATTGAAAATGTAAAACGACACTTATAATGAAATAAAATTTAAACTCTAAAATGACACTTAATATGAAACGGAGGGAGTACTATTTTATGTTAATTTAAAGGTTTCTTAATTTTTCAGACAATTGATTTTAAATGTCTTTATAGATGTTTTGTAAACGATTTGTGGTACTTTTAATATTTTCATGGGTAAGGAAAATGACCTAACAATCTAAAACGTTTCAGCCATCCAAATCGGTAACTCATAATCGATATGAAAAATGTGTGTCGTATATGATATACGGCTACTCCGTGGTAATGTGTTTTTTCTCTTGTGAGATCCAAAAAAATTCAAAGATGTTTGAGAACTTAATTTGTTTCTTGAACTATTTCATATAAACTACAAAATGCAGGTCGCTCCATCAGTTCATAAACCATCTTCATGAGCTCATCACAGTTTGTGATGAAAGCAAATTTCTTATTGAAAGAATCTCATTCATTCTATAACTCAAATTAATACATTAAATTCAATGTGTAGTTGCGAAAGACTAATCCAAATATGTGTTGCTCTACAATATTATATTCACACTTTTTTCATAATAGATATACCAGTCTTGCCCGGTGTAAATGTTACGTTCCTTTTTTATGAGCCATCTATATAATACCATTGTCCATGTTGAAGAAGATTTGTTTCCCTTCGATTTTTCGTTCCTATATAATAATGTTTGTCCTTATGAGATCTATTTATTTGGGCTTTGTCCCACATCAAACTCCTTTTAATCAATCCTTAAGATTTCATGAGGGTTCCAATCTAAATTTTTATATAACTTGGCATTCTACATTTTCAAATGTATCATAGTATCTATGAGAATGATCTATTTTTATTATTTGATGGTACTCTCCAGAATATGTAGTCCATGTTTGCAAATACAAGTGACATGGAAAATATTCTCGGGTTTGATAAAGTTTGTGACAATGCTCATGTTTGTATATCCAATGGACATTCAAAAAGAATGTTTATCGTTTCTTCCTCCACTCCTCATTGTACATCGTAATTAATTACTCTAGACTTCAGAATTTTTTTTTGTTACTGAGATATATCATGGTTTTTACCGGTTTTATGCCATGATATAAGTGTGTTTTAGAGTCTATCTGTGTCTCTTTAGAGTCTTTTACAGGTTTTATTAGGTATACGCACGTTTGGAGCAAATGTGGTGATTATGGCGCTTATTGGAGCATTTTGGAGATTTGGTCCGAGAGATAGAACTCACTGTCCAGTTTTGGGATCTGCATCGATCGACGCACACCTGCATCGGTCGATGCACTACGCGAATGGGCCAGATTCTCGGCGGTTAATGAAGATATGAGATTTTGCAGAAAAGCCCACATGTTCCAGATATTTACACAGAAGCCCAAAACGTGTTTTAGCTATTTAATTAGGGTTTTAGATCAGTTTTTGGATACACTTACATACGCTATCATACTTTGAGATGAGAGTTTTTAGAGAGATTTTTGGGGCTGATATGATCATGTACTACACTTTGTTTTGGAGAAGTTTTCGAACCCCTTTTATTATTCTAATCTCTTTTATGATTTCTATTAATTCATTGATTATGTTTACATCATCTATGTATGAGTAGTTTCATAGTTAGGTTTAGGGTTTCTCATAGGGATTTCATGACTTGCTAGATATAATTTTTCAGTTAAGGATTCACATCAATAGAATGTTCTTCAAACTAAATTGTGTTTAATGCTAGTTCTAACCTGATCAATTAGAATCTAGATCTTAGGTTGCTAAATACGACACGACAGTGTGGTTTATAATCTGAACTATTTAGGTTGAGCAATTTAATTACTCGCAAAGGAATTTGGTTTAATTAGATTGTGACATATCAAACTTGAAATTAAAGCTGGTTTAATCTGTTAGTAATTGCAAAGGAATTTGGATTGTTGCACTTAGACTTAGAGAATTCTCGCAAAGGAATTTGGTTAATTTTATATATGTGTTTTGAGTTCTAGAACTGAATCTAATTAGATCCTGACTGAATGATTTATCTGCTTGTCTGATTTCCTGAGAACGCCCTAGACTTAGCGCCCTTAGTTTATTGCTTACAACCACAACCTGCTACTTGTTTACTTTCTCGCTTGCTTTTAGTTATTCAATACAATTTGCTTTTTGCTTTCTCCTAGTTTTAATCTCTTTAAGTTCTTGATCCTATCGTTGCCTAGAGTCCTCGTGGATTCGATCCCTAAGTACTACATTGATATACTGTGCACTTGCAGTTAGTATAGGGTAAAACTTTAGAACCTATCAAGTTTTTGGCGCCGTTGCCGGGGACTCTTAGAGTCTTCGATAGCTTCGAACTTAGGGTTTTTACTAGGATTTTTATTTTTATTTTTTTGTTTACTGATTTTTTTATGTTTTTCTCTGTTTCTCTCTGTCGCAGGTTTCGAAATCGCATAGCATCGACCGTTGCACTTCTTGTGTCGATCGACACTAGGCGATTGGAGTTGTATCGATCGTTGCACTGTTAGCATCGATCGTTGCTTGACGATTATAGACGGTTTATGCAGACGCGTGATACCAGAAGTAATCCGAACACTAATCTCGTAAACCTCCAACTTGAAGAGCTTGATAGACTAGAGAGGACTAACAGAAGAGAAAGAAGAACAAGGATGGTTGTTGAACGTGTGATCATAAGGCCTGATGCTCAAGGTACCCTCAGGGACCGACACAACAATCCTTACAATGCTGCTGGAGAACCGATAGATGCTGAAGGGAATGTCATCCCTGATCCTCCAGAGCAGCCACAACAACAGGAGCACAACCAAGGTAGACAGATGGTTGTCCGTGAGAGGACTTTAGCTGACTATAACCGTCCAGATGAGTTTCATGCTAACCGGTCAGCTCTTGTACTTCCTGAAGTCGAGAGAAATGATTTTGAAATCAAAACCGTCTACTACTCTCTCCTGAGGCAGAAAGCCTTCCATGGCTCTCCAAGTGAGCAGCCGATGGATCACATAGATGAGTTTGAAGGGATAGTCACTGGGATAAAGTACGATGGAGTTAACCAGACTATCTATTCCTCAAGCTTTTCCCCTACTCTCTGGCTGGAGATGCTGCAGCCTGGCTGAAACAACTTCCATCTGGAACGTTTGTTACTTGGGCAGCCCTGAAGAGTGAGTTCCTGCGTCACTTCTATGATGATGCTCGTTCTGATCAGTCCAGGCAAGAAATTCTCACCTTTACCCAAGGTCCTACTGAGCCTCTTAAGACAGCCTGGATGAGATTCAAGAAATACCAACGTGACTGCCCGCACCATGGATTCACTGAGGTAACGCTTTTAGGCATCTTCTTTAGAGGAATAGATCTTCCATATCAGACTGCGTTGGACAACTCTAGCAATGCCAACTTTAACACTAGGACTCCTGCTCAAGCTAAGCAGTTGATAGATAATCTGGTAAGCGGTAACAGCTACAAGTAACCAGAGGACTTATGGATCTTCTTCTTACCAAGCACCTCCTGCTGCCAGTGCCCGTGAGAGTAAGATGGAGGCTATGTTAGAACAGCTGCTGGAAGGACAGACCAAGATTACTGTGGACTGCAACAAGAAGTTGGATGCTGTTTATGAGGATCTCAATGGAAAATTTGAGTCTCTGAACACTCATGTGAAGCAATTGGACACTCAGGTGAGCCAAATTTCAAACTCCATCAAGGGAAAAGGAGCAGCAGAGACTCACATTAAGGCTTGGTCAGTGTACGTTGACGACGGATCACATCTAGGTGAGAGATTTGAGCTAAGTACAGCCGAACTGGTAGAAGAGGCCGAAAATTTGGATTTTGAAGAAAATCTCTCGGGTAGAATATGTGAAAACAGTGTTGCATCGATCGATGCACCTCAAGCGTCGGTCGTTGCAGGTCGTGAACAGACAGACTCACAGGATTCTGATGGCATTGATGCAAATTTAGAACTTGATCGTTTATTCCCTGGAGTCTCTGAGATTACTCAGCAGGAGATTTATGCACAATCCATTAGACTATATCCTTCAGTGTCTGAAGTGATTAAGCAAGAGATTGAAGAGCTTAAGCAGCTGGAAGAGATTGGTGAAGAGTTGGAAGAAATTCCACCATCTGATGATCCACCTTATCACCCTTGTGTGCAGAGGTACTTGGGTAAGATGTTACCTTTGGATGAAGAGCTGAAGGATTGGGTTATAGTTGTTCCTCAGCATATAAGTGATGTGCTATTAACCAAGATTCCCAAGAAGCTACCTGATCCTGGGATTTTTGTGTTGGATTGTTCTATCTTCGAGGATGGTTTTAAGCGCTCTCTTTGTGATTTAGGAGCTGCTGGAAGTCTGATGCCATATTATGTGGCAGAGAAGCTGGGTATGCTGGATTTTTCGCCTACTAGGACCTCTCTTGTCCTAGCTGATCAGCCTATAAGAGTTCCATAAGGACTCCTTGAGGACATCCCGATGAGAGTTGGAAACTACTTGGTTCCAACAGACTTCTTAGTGCTGAAGTATGACAGTGATCCTGATGACGCGTTGCTACTTGGGAGACCATTCTTGGCTACAGCAGGAGCGGTAATAGATGTGAGACACAGTCTGATAGATCTCCATCTTGGGGATGAGCCGCTGCACTTTGAGATGGACAAGCTGCGCAAGCCACTGATAGATGGGCAGACCTTCACCATTATGGATGGAGATGATGAGCAGTCAAGTCACACTGCGGTTTTGGATCCTGGGGAGCATTTCACTCCTTTTCTCGGACGCGTTCATTCTGATAGAGCTTACTCGCCGCCCTGGATGAGGAGACTTGCACAGAGACAATCAAAGTCTCTGTCAGGATCTCACGGTGCCTGATTCTTGTTCGTCCGGTCAAGCTAATGACCTTAAATAAGCGCTGAGTGGGAGGCAACCCACTGTTAGGTTTTAGTATTTTTTTCTTCTTGATTTTTGGTGTTTTTCTTAGGAACTTACGTTTTTAATTTTGATTTGCTAAGTTTTCAGATACAGAACTCGAGTCTGGAGATGTGTGACGATCGATGCACTTGTGCACCGGTCGTTGCATGGTGATTACGACGAGGAGATGTGATCGCATTGTGACGATCATTGCGGTCCTGTGCAACGGTCGTTGCAATTAGTTTAAATTGCAAAATTAAGGTACGCACGCTAAACCGGAATCAATTTGGTTCAACCAGCAACGATCGTTGCTCGTCTGCAACGGTCGTTGCACCCGCGATCGAGGTACGTACCTTAAACCTTTCTCTCCTCTTTTCTTCTCCACTCTGCCGTCCGTACAACCGAGATTCCACAACTCTAGATCTCTCGTTTCTTCATCATTTTCTGTGATTCAAAGCTTGTTTCAACTTGTTTTAACATCCCCTATCTATTTCTATAACCCATTTGCAGAGATTCCAAGGTGAGAACTCTCATTTCCATGATTTTCGGAATTGATTTTAGGGTTTAGAAATTAGGGATTTTTAGGCTTGAAATTGATGACCCAGTACTGATTAGACTTGATTTAGGATGATTGGTGATGGATTATGGCTGTTTGTGAGACTGTGGGTTGATTTCAGACGATTTTGGATCGATAATTAGCTTCTGTAAAAAATCGCCCTGCAACGATCGATGCATTAGTGCAACGGTCGTTGCATCGCGATTTTAGGGATTTGTCCGAAACTGTGGGATCGCCTTGCAATGATCGATGCCTTAGTGCAATGGTCGTTGCTTCGCGATTTCACAGAAAGTTTGCCGAGACTAATATGATCTTAATTGTCTCTTGAATGCAGATGCCTCCTCGACCGTCCCGCAAACGCAGAGCCACCGCCTCAGCTGCTACAATGCATCATGCTCCACCACCAGAGTGGTTCCACCGAGAATCAACACATCCCGATGCTTATGTGAGAGTTGGTCAGGCAATAGCACCACCTTGGCCTAGAGCAGACCAGGCAGAGATCTCGTCAGACAGAGTGTGGCCGAACGACATTGCTGAGTTCCTCAAGACCGACACTTTTACAGAGAGGCCTTTGCTTGATCACTGGGACGATTTTGACACGTTGCTGTACAACGGTTGGTGTGGCATGACACTTAAACCAACCAAGTTTGCAGATTACTCTACTTGCAAGAGTCTGGGCATTGCTGATCAGGTTCTTGAACTGTGTAAGGGCATTGGTCTAGGGACAATACCTATGCGGCCTTACGACTTGTACCCGGAGTTGGTGAGACAGCTGCTAGCCACTTGCAGAGTGGTTTATCCGGACCCAGACAGCCGGACTGCTTCAGGAGGTATCTTTACCTTCATGTGCTTAGAAGCCAGATTTTGGATTCCTCTTCTCGATATCTGCAGGATTTATGGATTCAGTACTGAGCCGAGACGTATTGGCATGAGTCTTGAGTGGGATGTGGATGAAGCTCAGTCTTTTTGGGAGTATATTGGCAATGGTCGATACAACTCGAGGACAACACCGGTGAAGCAGGTTAGGCATCCGGTTCTGAGATATGTTCTGCGCATCTTAGGATGGACTCTGTTGTGCAAGTTTGAAGCCAACAAGATGCGCAAGCTTGAGATGGAGATACTATTCATTGGACTGAGGGACCAATTTGAGGGGACTCAGGTGAGAGATCCCACTAAAGGACTCAACTTGGGAGCTGGTTTCACTCAGCACTTATGCGACCTGCAGAAGAAGCCATTTGATGGCGTGGATACTGAGACAGTAGGGAGTCTGCTTACTCCTATCTTCATGCACTGCAGGATTCCCTTAGAGGGCACAGAGTGTGACACTGCCAAGGAGTTCCTTGATTTCAGCCACTTGCAGAGCGCTACATGGCTCAAGGAGGGGCGCGTATGGGTCTATTACGACCCTGCCACTGCGAAGCATGGTATAGACCTTCCTGCTGCTGCTCATACACGGATTGATACGCTGGATGCATTGAGATTCCGACCACCTCAGAGAGATCGGCGTAGCGTTCCTTCTATGGCTCATCCGCTGCGAGAGCCTTCTACGAGAGCTTCATCTTCCTCTGCACCTCCTGCGCCTGCTGCTGCTCCTGCTGATGATATTGGCCCTTACCCCGAGATTTTAGTGCCTTATGGTGATATGTCTTTGGCAGAGTGGAAAGAGCGTGAGGATGGCATTCTACGGAGCATCTGGAACTTCATGCATACCTGCACTTGCAGGAGACAGCCGCAGATACACCATCCAGCACCTTCACGACGTAGACGACGATCTCCGACTCCCGGTTCTTCGAGTGGTACTGATCGTATTGATGGGATGGAGGATGAGTGATTGAGTATTGGCATCTCTAGACATTCGGTTCTGTACTCTTTTATCTTTTCTTTTTCTTTTGCACTTTTTCTTTTGCTTTTCTTAGGATGTTATTGTTTCTGGATGTTATTGATACATCAGTTGCTTTGATTTTATTCTGTTTTCAGTGTTTTCAGCTTGCAGGATTCGAAATTTGATAGATTCCAACGGACTAACCTGCTAACTTGCTGACTGATCGAGTAATCGCAGTGCGTCGATCGACACACCACTGTGTCGATCGTCACATCACGATCGAAATCGCACTGCAATGATCGTTGTGGTCCTGAGCAACGATCGACCATACACGAAAATCGCCCAGCAACGGTCGATGCAGGTGCGACAGAGGTAAAATCAGACAGAACTCAATCATCCATTAACATAAATTTTATTTTATTTTACCAACCCTTCGCTTGACACTACTGGGGACAGTGTGTCTTAAGTGTGGGGGAGGTGCTACTGACATTAGTTTTCTGTCTTCTTAGAGTCAGTCTATTTTTTTTCAAATTTTGTTTTATTGAGTCAAAACTTGTTTAAGTAAGGAACAATGATTTTTTGAGAAGATTAATAGCACTTGCAGGAACTTAAGTAACCATTGGGATGAAGTTGCAGATTATCTATGACTATTAGAAAACCCAGACACAGATCAACCTACTGAGGACACCCACATCACTTCAGGTATCAGAGGATCCTTTACTGACTTCACCATTAATACTGACTTAATTTTCTTACCTAAGGGCTTGGTATACCATGTGTCGGATTCCCTTGTTAGTTCTGACACAGCCTGTAAACATGTCCTATTTGGTTCCCTTCTCCCCTTCCATAAAGTAAAAAAAAAAAGAAAATAAACTGAGGATGAGTTAGTAACTCCGAAGTGGTCTCTGGGAATGGTAGCTACAACTATCATATCCTGTGCATCCATGAAATGTGTCCAAAGTATACCCCATAACGGGAAGAACACTGATAAAAAAAATAAAATGATACCCAGTGGGGAAAAATCAGTTGTTAAGGAAGGGAAAGAGAAGAAAGGGACCAGAGAAAGATAGTTTGGTGGTCTAGAGCTGACAAGGTAAGAATCCATGTGCCCTTTGATCGATAATCCTTAGGTGAGACCGCACTTAAATACTAGCAGAAGTCAGTAGGGTGAATTTGAATACATGAATGTGAAAGTGGAGTTTACTTAGGACAGTTGCTAAGTGTGGGGGAAGTATATGTTAGTCTTGATGTCTGCAGGTGAAATCTTTCAGTGGATTACTAAGGGGAATCTGAGTGCTGTTGCTTCTACGATAAAAAGAGTTTCTGAAAGTTTTCAAACCTCTTCACCATGTTTTAGTTCTCTGTTTTGCTTGATGGCAAGCAAAGGCTAAGTGTGGGGGAGTTGATATATCATGGTTTTTACCGGTTTTATGCCATGATATAAGTGTGTTTTAGAGTCTATTTGTGTATCTTTAGAGTCTTTTACAGGTTTTATTAGGTATACGCACGTTTGGAGCAAATGTGGTGATTATGGAGCTTATTGGAGCATTTTGGAGATTGGTCAGAGAGATAGAACTCACTGTCCAGTTTTGGGATCTGCATCGATCGACGCACACCTGCATCGGTCGATGCACTACGCGAATGGGCCAGATTCTCGGTGGTTAATGAAGATATGAGATTTTGCAGAAAAGCCCAGATGTTCTAGATATTTACACAGAAGCCCAAAACGTGTTTTAGCTATTTAATTAGGTTTTAGATCAGTTTTTGGATACGCTTACATACGCTATCATACTTTGAGCTTAGAGTTTTTAGAGAGATTTTTGGGGCTGATCTGATCCTGTACTACACTTTGTTTTGGAGAAGTTTTCGAACCCCTTTTATTATTCTAATCTCTTTTATGATTTCTATGAATTCATTGATTATGTTTACATCATCTATGTCTGAGTAGTTTCATAGTTAGGTTTAGGGTTTCTCATAGGGATTTCATGACTTGCTAGATATAATTATTTCAGTTAAGGATTCACATCAATAGAATGTTCTTCAAACTAAATTGTGTTTAATGCTAGTTCTAACCTGATCAATTAGAATCTAGATCTTAGGTTGCTAAATACGACACGACAGTGTGGTTTAGAATCTGAACTATTTAGGTTGAGCAATTTAATTACTCGCAAAGGAATTTGGTTTAATTAGATTGTGAACATATCAAACTTGAAATTAAAGCTGGTTTAATCTGTTAGTAATTGCAAAGGAATTTGGATTGCTGCACTTAGACTTAGAGAATTCTCGCAAAGGAATTTGGTTAATTCTATATCTGTGTTTTGAGTTCTAGAACTGAATCTAATTAGATCCTGACTGAATGATTTATCTGCTTGTCTGATTTCTTGAGAACGCCCTAGACTTAGCGCCCTTAGTTTATTGCTTACAACCACAACCTGCTACTTGTTTACTTTATCGCTTGCTTTTAGTTATTCAATACAATTTGCTTTTTGCTTTCTCCTAGTTTTAATCTCTTTAAGTTCTTGATCCTATCGTTGCCTAGAGTCCTCGTGGATTCGATCCCTAAGTACTACATTGATATACTGTGCACTTGCAGTTAGTATAGGGTAAAACTTTAGAACCTATCACATACATCCCAAGATCGCTTACAATATAATATTTTATTTTATGTGAACAATGTAGTCGCATTAACATTCTTTTATTAGGAAAATCATGTTCCACATGATATCCAAATTTCACTGTATAATTGTCAGATTTCGTAAAATACGACCCATTTGTATATGTCTAAAGTATCTGCTGATGGGTATATTAACAATAATTAATGCATCTTCCAACTCAAAGCTGCTGAATCAATTAGGTTTTTCACATGGATGTTGACATATCAATCATGTGAGATACATTGAGTGAATGGTCAGGGTTGTAGTTTTTACAAAAGGCTAGCCTTGTGCGATTGTATAGTATCTATGGATCATTATATACTAAGATGGTTGCTTATGTTTCTACCCTTTTAATTAGTTATTAATTTTCGACATGTATAGCTAATACAATACTTCTCAAGCCATATGACAAAGAAAGATCAGATTAGATCTAAAGGATCGAAATTCTATAGTATCTACCTTTTAATACCCTTGCAAAAGTCGAATTTCTATCGTATCTACCTTTTAATATCCTTGCAAAAAGAGTATACGGTTTATTAATCGCGACAGCTGTTTTGTTAATAGTGTTGTATTAAAGTATGTTAGAGCCCAAAATCATATTCCACTATTACCCTTATCCCAACATAATTTGTCATAAAACATCCAATGGATACCTCTATTGTCTCCCCCACCCCGAAATCCACCAAAACCGAGGTACTACACACTACAAGAAAACATCGTTTTTACGACTGCACTTTTAATCACAGAATAGTCGTTAATTGGGGCTTTATGACAAACATACGACTAAATATGGTAGTCGTCAATCCATAGTCGCTAAATCTCATAGTCGTATTATTACTCGGTGAGTTACGACTATTTATACGACCAACATAGGTAATCGTAAAATAGACATAGCGTCGTCGGAAGATATAGGGACTAATCTGCGACTAAGATAGCGGCAATTGTGCGACTATAGAGGGAGTTCAGATAAGGTAGGAGAAATGTTGTCATCAAATAGTCGTTAAATAAGGTGACCACTGGGCGATTCATATGTGACTGTATTGTATAGTTAGAAGCCTTGTTCGAAATTACGCTAGGCGCTATACGCGCGGCTGACCTGGGCCTAGCGCCTAGCACAAAAATCGGGGATTAATCGGGGAGTAATCGGGGCGGAATTTTTAGTCTTTAGTTCTGTTTTCTCTATATATTCTGTGAATTAGTAGAGAAAAGGTGAAAAATGGATTTAGTCCACTGGTCTAAAGCATGAAAAAGGCTGTCATGGACCACGTTTCGATAGCCAGGTATTGTTTTTTTTTTTTTTGTAACTAAGTTATATATAATAGTATACTGAAACAAGTAAAACAGTTAAAGTCTTCGTGGTCTGGTGGTACACGACGTGATTTCTTGGCCAAGGAAGGCAAGTTCGGACCCACAACATCTCTTTTTTTTGCTCATTTTTTTTTTTTTAAGAGGAA
The DNA here is from genome assembly GCA_030180135.1 of Orychophragmus violaceus. Taxonomy (NCBI): domain Eukaryota; kingdom Viridiplantae; phylum Streptophyta; class Magnoliopsida; order Brassicales; family Brassicaceae; genus Orychophragmus; species Orychophragmus violaceus. Next base: position 80,719,593 of record CM058232.1, on the reverse strand, counting down.
GGGCATAATTGTAATTTTCGTGTCATCTTCGTAAATTAGGTTTTTAGATGTCTGTAAAATTATTTCGCGGCCGCCATTGATATATTCACACAATCCTTCGTTTTTGTTGCGTATTAGTTGTTGTTAACACATTAAACTTGTAGATAGGTCATCAACTAATCGTTTTTAAGCTTTAGAAGAACAAAACAACAAGATTTTCGAGCTATCCGCATACTTGGCCGATTACACCATAATCGCCGCGGCCGGCAACCGCCGAACGCATACTCGCCGGAAAATCGGACGCGGCGCCCGCGTTTTCGAACAAGGGTTAGAAGGTAGTCGTAAATATTAGCCACTATGTAGCGACTGATTACGACCATTTTAACTACTATCCCGCGACCAATCTGAACAACCATATATGATAATGGTAATGATTTCGCCACTATGTGGCGACTGTTATTTGACTGACTAGTATAGTCACGATTTAGTCGTAGACTATGGTGACGTTTTGGCAACTCTTCAGTGACACTTTTACGAATGTTTAAGACTACACTAACGACTATGGAGCGACTACGCAGGACATCCAGATACCATTAACTGACGAATGTTTAGTTTGCGTGAAAATAATAATTTGGTGTTGTTCTATTTGTCAAATTTACGATATGGTAATTGGTGATACTTCAATTTGAATGATATAAGCAATCTATAAGATAATTGCTTCAAGAAAATATTGATAACCTTGATAGTTTTGCGTTGCATACATACACAAACGATGATCTACATGTGCAATGTCCAATATTAAGGAGTTTCGAAATCATACACCAAAAATGAAGTTTGGTAGGCAGAGCGACAAGTAACCGATGCAGCAGATGGAGTTAAGTTGTACCTGTTGTGGGAAGACCGTCTGTGTTGGCTGCGTGCCTATGAGTCTGAAGGAAGTCAAGAAAATGCGGATCAATTTCCCGCATATACTTTTCTACAAAGGAAAGGCACTCGATCTTTTCCTTTTGCTCATTTGGCAACTCGGGCGTGATCTGCTTCACAGGCAGCATGCTCTTCGATTTTACGTTGAGCTTCTTTCAATTGTTCTTGTATGGCCAAAAACCCTGAAGAGTCTCTCGGCTACTTGCGCTTGCCCCTCAAAAGAGACTCTTTCAGGCTTCCAACTCCATAAGGATTTCCTCGTCCATCCGTCACAGTGGCCTGTTATAATTAAAGACATCCGCGAAACACAATTAAAGGAAGAACATGACCTGACTTTATGAATGTGAATTGTGAAAAATATTACTTTACCTAAAGGAAGCTCATATTCATCTAGTGAGAGTTCTCGTTGTCTCGAAGCAGCACCGTTCGAAACTTCTGAAATCTCTATATTGAGATCTAACAACTTATCGTCTACGATCTTTTGGAAAGTTTCAGCGAAATCCTACGCCTTCCGATCAATAAACGTACTGTCTGCCTTTGTATGTGTCCTGAAGAATACCTCACCAATATGAACATGTCTTACATATTCCTCTTCCTGCAATGTTATACCTCAAACATGGATTATTAAAGAAATTTCTAGTTGAAATGCTTCCGATCAACATATATTTAATAAAGGTTACTTGCCATTTCAAGCCTGATTTCTAGGTACGACTTGGGAGCTGAGAAATGGACGTGACGACCGAGACCTCCATGGTCAGACAAACAATAACTGCCATAGGTCTTACTTTTAGCCTTTGCTTCTTCAGTTTCCCAATAGTCGCTCATCATTTTCCAGAGAGTCTCGCCGATCCACTTGGGTTGCTCTCGTTTAGTTTGTGCAGTGCTAATCATGTCTTTTAACCGTCAATGACAGATCTCCTCGAAATAATGTGGAACTTTCCCTGTTATCAAGGGATCCCAATGGTGGGTTTTCTAGAATACAAATAGAATAATCATAGAATTAGTAAAAGCAACACAAGAAAGGTATACATGAAAGGTATAGGAGAGAAAACTGTACATCGAACTCGAGGAAATATTTTTCTGCTTTATCACGAGGCACATGTGACCAGCTATAGTATGCTTTATCAATTTTTTGTAATTTTTTTTGTAATCTTCCGAACTAATTTCGATTCTCTGTCACGAGTAAACCTGAAATATGTACAAGATTGACATCCTAACCATCAAAGACTCGAAATCTTTAAATCACCATAAGTCATAAGCAAACCAACAGTCAGATTCATAAACAAACTAGATGGTTTAAAAACACACCATTGCGAAAGGTACAAGACAAGAACAAAAAACCCATACAGAGAATATCAACAGCTGAAGAAACTGTACATGACAATATATAGCCATACCAAGTCGTGCCTGGCATCGGTGCGGGAGAGAGTACGGTGGTAAACGTTTCCCTGTCTGGCACCGAAGCAGAGCATTCAGAGCCCGCAGTGTGTCCTCCTCGAGGTCCAGTAAACATTAAGACATTTGTCGAGGAAGTTGTGACCTTCAGAAGAGCGATGAATCTGAGATTGGTGAACTGGCGAAGGTGGGGCGTCCTCAATAGGGTCCTGATTGTTCTGGACTTCTTCTAACACCGACAAAGCTTCGACTTCAGGTTGATTAGTAGTCGAGTTCTGGAATAGTTGTATTGGCGGTGGATAGTCCTGTACATGGGGTACTTACGCTGACCTTTGGGGGATAGCTTGTTTTTTGTGTGGATGTTGAGTGTTCTGAGTCGGAGCAACAACAAGACTCGGGGTGAAGGTTTATTGGGCTGAAAGAGGGCTCCATATTTTTTTCAAACCAATGGGTTTTGATCCAATGGCTCTCTGAATGACGTTTGGTATGGTTAGTATCTTACGAGCTCCTCTTCCTTTCTTTCCCTTTTGAGTCATCCTATCACGAATAATTTCAGAGAATAAATTGAGAGGGTCGAAAGCAATAAAACTGAGAACCTCGAACAAGAGATCCAAAAAAGAGATTCCAATTAGAGATTAGTCGGTATGGAGGAGGATCCGCAGAAAAAAAATGTGAGATGATTCGAAGGAGATTGTAGAGACGGGAAAAATAAAATAAAATCAGGGTTAATGATGGTTTCTCGACACTTAGTCGAAATTTGTTGGGTTAAGGCGCGTAATTGAAAAGTTTTAGGCTAAAAAATTAGGTTTGGTTTCCCGTATTAATTACGCGAAATATTTTAAAATTTTACTCACACTGAACAGGCGGTTGTGGTGCTTAATTAAATTATTTTTTTGGAGTTTATTTGTGCTTTATTATTATTATTATTATATATATATATAATTTAGATAATCTTTTATTAAGTAATATTATTATTATATATATATAATTTTATAATATTTTATTAAGTAATAGTGTAATAGCATTAATTAATAAGTTTTGATAATATCTACGACTGAAAATGCATATGACCCTATACCCTAAACTGTTTTACCCAAACATTAAACCCTAAACCTTAACTACTGAACCCTAAACCTAAAAACCTTTGACACCCATTAAACATTAAACCCCAAATAATAAACCTTAAACCCTACACCATAAACCTTTGACACCTCCATTCTTCCCCTGTTTCAAAGATAGATATGTGACTCGGTATAATTATTGTATATAAATAGATGAGTAAGATGAATTACTAAATAACTACTATAAACCTTCGACAAAAGATACACAGACAACAAGAATATTGAATGTTCATCACAACCTTTGACACCCCCATTCTTCCCTTGTTTCAAAGATAGGTATATGACTCATTAACACCATGATTGTGATACCCCGTATCAAAAATACGGTCAACGGGCAGCAGAAAGTCAACCGAGGGTAAAACCGTCATTTTACCTAAGCCAGGGGTAAAATGGTAATTTTACCAAAGTTCGAGACGGAAACCGAGACGGGCCAAATATTCTTATGTTTTAACATAAAGAATGTTTACAAGACCAGAATTGGAGAAATCGGAGCGGAAACGAGTTTTTCGGCTTATCGGGATGGAAACCGACTAAACCGAAGAAACTTCGGAAATTCATATCTTGAGCTACGTAAGCCCGAACGGAGTGATTCAAATTGCGAAATTCATCTAAAAGCATGAAGAATCATATTTTGGAGGTTTTGGAATTTATGAGATCATCCGGAGCCGTTCTAAAATATTAAACCCGAAAAAACCGCAAAAACCGAGCCTCGGAAGATTAAGTGTTTAGTGGCTGGCTTGTGGGATTAATCATGGTTTTGGACAGCATAATGATGCCAGAGAGACACCTGTCTCTTCCCCAAGTCGCCACCTCCCTTCTCTTCATGCATGCATGAGAAAAATGCATTGAATCTCCTTTTGTGCAAGTAACCTTCACTTCCACATTCATTTAATCTAATTCTCTCTCTCTCTAATCTCTCTCCCTCGAACACTCTCTGGAGCTATCACACTCTCTTTTCCAGAAACAATAATCCTGGTTAATGTTCTTGAAGTTCTTGAGGGATTCATCACAAAAACCCTTCATGCTCATCTTACCTTGAAGAAGAAGTAAAGCTCAAACCCTTCTTCTTCACTACCAAATCTCTTCTCTCTCTCAGCGCTCTCTCTGATGCTCTCACACTCTCTGTTTTTCCAGAAAACATCAAGATCTTGCTTGTTGTTCTTGGTGTTCTTGAGCTCTCATCAAAGATCCTTTGAATGTTTTTCATGGGTTGTTAAGTAAATAAGTGTTCAAATCCTTTTCTCTCATCACCAAATCTTCTCCTCTCACTCATGGTCTTCTCCCTCTCTCTGTTACTCAAGATCATGCCAGTTATTTCTCAGAAATTCATGCATGATTCTTGAATCTTCAAGAAAAGCCCAAGAACCCTAGATTTGTGCATCAAACCTTGTTTTACAAGAAATCCCATAACTTTCTTTCTATAAACCCAAATCCGGATCTGCAAAGCCCTATGGCTTCATCTTGATCTCCTCTACCTTTTCCAGCTGGTCGCCGCCGTTGGAGTCGCCGGAGTTCGCCGGAAAACCGCCGTGAGGCAGTCGGTTCTCTAGGGTTTGTGGATCTCTCCTTTTTCCTTAGTGTTTTTAGATGTTTTGAGTCTGGAAATGGCTAGATCTAGTGTTTCTGATCAGTTTGGTGTGTAGATCTGAAGAAGAAGCTGCCGGAAAACCCCCTCCGCCGCCGGTCAACTCTCCTCCGCCGAAGTCAACGCCGGAGGGCCGCCGCCGGTGAAGTTTTCCGCCGCCAAACCAAAGCCGGTTCTTCAAGGAGTCTTGTGGTATGAGTTGTGTTACAAATGGAGTTGGTTTGGTGGTTTGATTAAACCGGGTAAAGGGCGGTTAAACCGGTCAACAGTTTGACCCAAAACCGGTTTAGTCAAACCGGTTCTAAGGGTGATTGGACCGGTTTGGTTAGTTCCGTAATTTGACGAGTCTGTGGTTTTATGTTTCAGGAAGATTCGGAGGTTCGGGATTAGTATTAGATACCTCGGAAACTCTTCTCCGTGTTAACCATCATTCCGCATCGATTCTGTGAGTCGGCTCAAAAACGCATAACCTTAAGTAAACCGGGAACCACTAGACCATAGTCATTAAGACGTTGACCCGTGATTAATTAATTAGTAAATATGAGATTAACTGAACAATTAATAATTAACCGGAGAAAACCAAGTAAATCGATTAGGGTTTAGAATTAAAAAGGATAACCGATTCCGTGCCGCTAGGATTGTTAGTAAAGCGTATTCAGTGTATATATATACTTATAAATATAAAGAACGAGTACTAATGAACTATAAACGGGAAATTAGGACGATAGTAAAATATGAGTTAAACCTAAACCAAAGTATAGAGATAATGACGGGTTGGGGTTTAGGTTTAATAACGGGTTGTGGGTGATGAATGAATAAAGTAAATTAATAATGAGATGTCGGGGAGTTAGTAAGTTTACTAACTCTAAACCGACGGATCGAGGAGTTAATAAAAGATATCTAGAATAGGGTAAATACGGAATGTGGTGATTGGTGAACCGTCTACGGGTTAACAAGCGGTTAACCCAAGGTAGCGGGCGTGAATTGGATTAAAAGACTTAGAAACCCTAAATAGGCCTGCTTGTGTGGTGATTAGTGTGATTGTGTGATTGATTGTTATTGCGTGTTGTATTGTTGTTGTGGTGAGCTTTCTGTGCAGGTTTATTAGACTGCTCGGTGTTGGGCCGAGTAGTCATTGCGGATACTTACTCCGGTCTCGGGACCGGGTAAGTTAGTGGTGCTGACTAGGTATCTTACCTAGTCAGAGCGGTGAGTTGGGTAGTGTAGTGGCTTGCGGAATGATTGAGATTATTATTGTTATTATTGATTGCGTGATCTGTGTTAGAGTCCCAGCGAGTCTGCGTGTTTACGTTTCTGCACTAGGACTCTAGGGTGCGTTAGATTCCGCAAGCCTAGGTTTTTGTTTACGTTCCGGTACTTCCGACCCGATTGGATCCTCGGGTTTGACCTAACCGAGCCATGGTGGTTCTGGTTATGGTGTTAACCTATCGGGTGACGCCGGTAGGTGTGCGGTCCGGAGAATACGGGGTCATGTCCTAGGGCCGGATTGCATGGAAACTCGGGCTATCTAGGGGTAGTCAGAGTCACCGCGTATCGATGGACAGAGAACGGTGTCCTATGCGTGGGTCCTCGTGAGCACGTATAGGAGTCTAGGGTTAGTTGCCACATAGGCGACGATGTGAACCCGTGGAAGTTACCGAGATCGTAGGGCCCAGTGTTGTTCTTATCTTCCTTTCGTTGCGCATAGATAGATCGAGTCCAATCGAGGACATGTGCCGCAGTGCCTTCGATTTCTTTAACTCTCTCACTTATCTTGGCTATTGCTTGTGTGTGGGTTTATTACGCCGTGGTAGCGCGTGATTGACCATTTATTTCTTGTTGATTGTTATTTTGGGTTTCGGGGCGGGGATTGTAGAGTTAGACAGAATAGAAGCCATTAGTGGGGAGCCGATTCACTGGGTAATCTTAGATTGCTCATTAGACTCTTTTTGTGTTTTCAGGTTACCAGCGACGGACGTGGGAGGTCCTCGGTGTAGCTTCGGGTTGCTTGTGACGTGATTTTGCTTCGTTATTTTTGGATGTTTTGTTTTCGGTTCAGCAGCTGCGCTATTTTCTTTATGATTGTATTTGATTGGATTTGATATGTATATACTGTTATTGACGATTGTTTGTAAAATTGTTAAACGTTGTATTCGATGTTTAACTCCTTAGAAATGAAATTGTTTCCCTGATATGAGGTTTGGTCCGAACCGACACAACTCGTTGAAGTTGTGCAAGTAGTACTGCTTGCGCTACGGATACGAGGATAGCGGAGTCGGAAATAGATCGGTGCGAGCCTTTTGTCTCAAACCGAACTATCTTTGGCTTCGTCCTGTAGCGAACTTTTCCCGTTCGACTTGCTCGGGTTCGATTGGTCATGTTCTTGTTTGATTGTTGACCGGTCAGCTCGGCGGTCAGCGGAGAATGGGAAAGGGGCGTTACAGAAAGGTGGTATCAGAGCATGGTTCTGCATGGGTTTCGAAACATTTCATTTTTGAGTGTTTTCCGTGTTTTATCGAGTCAAATGTGTCACACAAGCAACCGTTAGGAAACCGAGCCGCGTCCGCTACACCCGGGGTTGGGATGGGAAAGTAGAAATGTCCGTATTATTTGTACTAACTCATTTTGTGTTTTTTTTTGTTGCAGTCTTACAGCAGTGCGTCCCGGGCAGAGTGGTTGGGTGTGTGTGTGTATACGGAGCAGTACAGTCGAGCAGGATGAGTCAGCAGGGATCAGTCGGGTCCGAGCAGGGACAGGTAGTTCAGTTCCAGGGGTACCCAGCATCGCCAGGTCACACGCAGGGATCCCGTACAGCGGATCAGCCGCCCGTTCCGTTACGAGAGATGCATGGTGCGAGAGCAGCACATGTAGATTGGTCGCCTCTTCCAGACCCGTTACCGCCAGCGATGTTAGATGATGCAGGTAGCCGAGACCCTTTTGCCGACATGATGGGATTTCTGGGTGGAGCAGATGTGGAGCTGCAGTTGCCGCCACAGTGGCCAGAGCCGGACGTGCCGCAGATTCTCGCAGCGACAGATGCGCCACCGATGTACCAGGCGCCACCTCTTGAGGCACCAGAGTTCCACCGCTGCTTGGTATGGAGGATTATCTGATGGACCCGTTACCGTTCGGTTTTGATCTTGATATGGAGCCAGTGGACCCTGAGCAGCATCAGCAGTGGGAGCAGCAGGTAGGGGAACAGGTAGCGGTGTTAGAGGATATCTTGGCACAGCAGGTTGGACCAGGATCTCCCTGTACCCCGTTGGACCTTGAGATGTCATCAGGATCTTCTGGGTCGGAGTTTGAGGCAGTGACGCCACCAGTCGAGGCAGTAGAGGCCCCACCGGTTGTACCTGAGAGCCGAGCTTGTAGTGGATGTGGAGTACGAGATTTTCATCTGCGGTGGTGTCCGCGATCCGTTGACCCGCGTCTCCGGGAGCCCTATCAGTCACTACCTTTACCAGGCCACTGTCCGTTATGTGGTCAGGAGGACCATGGAGAGATGACTTGCCCAGTCGCCAGAGCAGGACTGTATATGCCAGATGGTGAGCCGTATCCAGCAGCAGCACCCGGAGGTTGGGGAGCCGGACCCCGCCGCAGAGACCCCGAGCCTAGTTCGCCGCCCGCCAGACAATTCATTATGATCCAGATGCCGATCGTTCAGTAGCCGCAGCCCGAGCCAGTGAGGAGGTGCCAGTTATATGGAGGTCCGGGTCATCTTGCCTCAGATTGTTTCATGGATCCCCCATCAGCGCCGACTTCGCCGTGCCAGTTGTGTGGAGGTTATGGACATTCGGCAGCCGCTTGTTATCGAGGACCGTACCCAGTAGCTCTTTCAGTCTGTTCAGTTTGTGGCCGTACAGGTCACGATGTTTACCTCTGTCCGATAGCCGAGCCCCAGCACATTGGCGCACCATCTCGAGATGCACACACACCACACCCTCCCGGCGCGCCTGCCAGTGGATACTCCAGTGAGCCGTATTGCCAGTGTTGTGGGGCATTCTGGTCTTACTGGAGGCGTTAGGATAGGGTATGGGTAGTTAGGCCAGGTAAGTTGGGGGCACTAACTTTATTTTGACTTGTAGATAGATCGGCAGGATAGGCGACTTACGTGTCGTCTTGATTTTTGTTGTGCAGCGGCGTCATATGGGTTTTGGTTTATGATGACGGTTTTATGTAGGAACTCTGATCTTAACCGTGTACTAAAAACTTTATGATGTATGATATATCGTTTTATGTATATGGTGGATGCAGAGTGTTCGGCTAATCGTTTATAGTAACATAGTAACTATTTGCATGATTGAGATGGTTCGAAAAGCAAATGGTTTACTGTGTGAACTAAATGATGGGCGGAACTGACGACCGTTCATCATGACCTGAACCCGGATTGACGACGCATTCGGCCGATCTTGAGATTGCGTGATTTATTATAGTAGCTTGCTTGTTTATTTCTTGCTTGATTGATTGATTGTATTGTGGGGCGGTAGTCTGTGTGGCGTTAATGTACGGGGTTTTGATAGATTGATTGTGTTGGGTCAGAGTGACCGTTAGATTGTTATTAGTTTGAAAGTTGCGTAGCGATTGATCGTTTTCCCTTGATCCTGATAGAAAGAGAAGTCATAAGTTTATTTTGATTATATTTCAAGTTTCGAGCTGACTTGCGGACGGTTGAGTTCAACCGTCGATTCACGAGAGAACAGACTTATAGTGTAATGTTATTTAATCACGAGAGACCGTAGGGTACGTGATTAAGTAACCATACTTCTATGGGAAAGTGACATCGGGGATAGAGCGAAAAAGCGATGTGAATCCGAACCCGAATCCGAAACCGAGTTAAAGTGTCGAGTTGTTGCTAGTCGAGAGCGCCGGATCGCGAAGTAATGGAAGTGTCATCAGTGAGAGTGCAGCCGCCATCGCGAGAGACGGAAAGGAGCCGGGACGCACACGGAGTTAGCCAAGAGATTTGAGAAGAAGGAACGCCGATGTTGGAGTCATGGAGAAGGAAGCCGATGATCAGATTCTTGAAGAGTGTTCCAGAAGAAGGAAGGAAGAATGCCATCAAAGAGGCGGGGAAGTCGAAGCAAAGTGGGGAAGCGTCAGGGCGAGTTGGTAAGCAGTCCACCGGATACGGAACCAATTCGACGTCTGAAAGTGACGAAGAATTCGGGGACCGAATTCCTGTAAGTGGGGAAGAATGTGATACCCCGTATCAAAAATACGGTCAACGGGCAGCAGAAAGTCAACCGAGGGTAAAACCGTCATTTTACCTAAGCCAGGGGTAAAATGGTAATTTTACCAAAGTTCGAGACGGAAACCGAGACGGGCCAAATATTCTTATGTTTTAACATAAAGAATGTTTACAAGACCAGAATTGGAGAAATCGGAGCGGAAACGAGTTTTTCGGCTTATCGGGATGGAAACCGACTAAACCGAAGAAACTTCGGAAATTCATATCTTGAGCTACGTAAGCCCGAACGGAGTGATTCAAATTGCGAAATTCATCTAAAAGCATGAAGAATCATATTTTGGAGGTTTTGGAATTTATGAGATCATCCGGAGCCGTTCTAAAATATTAAACCCGAAAAAACCGCAAAAACCGAGCCTCAGAAGATTAAGTGTTTAGTGGCTGGCTTGTGGGATTAATCATGGTTTTGGACAGCATAATGATGCCAGAGAGACACCTGTCTCTTCCCCAAGTCGCCACCTCCCTTCTCTTCATGCATGCATGAGAAAAATGCATTGAATCTCCTTTTGTGCAAGTAACCTTCACTTCCACATTCATTTAATCTAATTCTCTCTCTCTCTAATCTCTCTCCCTCGAACACTCTCTGGAGCTATCACACTCTCTTTTCCAGAAACAATAATCCTGGTTAATGTTCTTGAAGTTCTTGAGGGATTCATCACAAAAACCCTTCATGCTCATCTTACCTTGAAGAAGAAGTAAAGCTCAAACCCTTCTTCTTCACTACCAAATCTCTTCTCTCTCTCAGCGCTCTCTCTGATGCTCTCACACTCTCTGTTTTTCCAGAAAACATCAAGATCTTGCTTGTTGTTCTTGGTGTTCTTGAGCTCTCATCAAAGATCCTTTGAATGTTCTTCATGGGTTGTTAAGTAAATAAGTGTTCAAATCCTTTTCTCTCATCACCAAATCTTCTCCTCTCAATCATGGTCTTCTCCCTCTCTCTGTTACTCAAGATCATGCCAGTTATTTCTCAGAAATTCATGCATGATTCTTGAATCTTCAAGAAAAGCCCAAGAACCCTAGATTTGTGCATCAAACCTTGTTTTACAAGAAATCCCATAACTTTCTTTCTATAAACCCAAATCCGGATCTGCAAAGCCCTATGGCTTCATCTTGATCTCCTCTACCTTTTCCAGCTGGTCGCCGCCGTTGGAGTCGCCGGAGTTCGCCGGAAAACCGCCGTGAGGCAGTCGGTTCTCTAGGGTTTGTGGATCTCTCCTTTTTCCTTAGTGTTTTTAGATGTTTTGAGTCTGGAAATGGCTAGATCTAGTGTTTCTGATCAGTTTGGTGTGTAGATCTGAAGAAGAAGCTGCCGGAAAACCCCCTCCGCCGCCGGTCAACTCTCCTCCGCCGAAGTCAACGCCGGAGGGCCGCCGCCGGTGAAGTTTTCCGCCGCCAAACCAAAGCCGGTTCTTCAAGGAGTCTTGTGGTATGAGTTGTGTTACAAATGGAGTTGGTTTGGTGGTTTGATTAAACCGGGTAAAGGGCGGTTAAACCGGTCAACAGTTTGACCCAAAACCGGTTTAGTCAAACCGGTTCTAAGGGTGATTGGACCGGTTTGGTTAGTTCCGTAATTTGACGAGTCTGTGGTTTTATGTTTCAGGAAGATTCGGAGGTTCGGGATTAGTATTAGATACCTCGGAAACTCTTCTCCGTGTTAACCATCATTCCGCATCGATTCTGTGAGTCGGCTCAAAAACGCATAACCTTAAGTAAACCGGGAACCACTAGACCATAGTCATTAAGACGTTGACCCGTGATTAATTAATTAGTAAATATGAGATTAACTGAACAATTAATAATTAACCGGAGAAAACCAAGTAAATCGATTAGGGTTTAGAATTAAAAAGGATAACCGATTCCGTGCCGCTAGGATTGTTAGTAAAGCGTATTCAGTGTATATATATACTTATAAATATAAAGAACGAGTACTAATGAACTATAAACGGGAAATTAGGACGATAGTAAAATATGAGTTAAACCTAAACCAAAGTATAGAGATAATGACGGGTTGGGGTTTAGGTTTAATAACGGGTTGTGGGTGATGAATGAATAAAGTAAATTAATAATGAGATGTCGGGGAGTTAGTAAGTTTACTAACTCTAAACCGACGGATCGAGGAGTTAATAAAAGATATCTAGAATAGGGTAAATACGGAATGTGGTGATTGGTGAACCGTCTACGGGTTAACAAGCGGTTAACCCAAGGTAGCGGGCGTGAATTGGATTAAAAGACTTAGAAACCCTAAATAGGCCTGCTTGTGTGGTGATTAGTGTGATTGTGTGATTGATTGTTATTGCGTGTTGTATTGTTGTTGTGGTGAGCTTTCTGTGCAGGTTTATTAGACTGCTCGGTGTTGGGCCGAGTAGTCATTGCGGATACTTACTCCGGTCTCGGGACCGGGTAAGTTAGTGGTGCTGATTAGGTATCTTACCTAGTCAGAGCGGTGAGTTGGGTAGTGTAGTGGCTTGCGGAATGATTGAGATTATTATTGTTATTATTGATTGCGTGATCTGTGTTAGAGTCCCAGCGAGTCTGCGTGTTTACGTTTCTGCACTAGGACTCTAGGGTGCGTTAGATTCCGCAAGCCTAGGTTTTTGTTTACGTTCCGGTACTTCCGACCCGATTGGATCCTCGGGTTTGACCTAACCGAGCCATGGTGGTTCTGGTTATGGTGTTAACCTATCGGGTGACGCCGGTAGGTGTGCGGTCCGGAGAATACGGGGTCATGTCCTAGGGCCGGATTGCATGGAAACTCGGGCTATCTAGGGGTAGTCAGAGTCACCGCGTATCGATGGACAGAGAACGGTGTCCTATGCGTGGGTCCTCGTGAGCACGTATAGGAGTCTAGGGTTAGTTGCCACATAGGCGACGATGTGAACCCGTGGAAGTTACCGAGATCGTAGGGCCCAGTGTTGTTCTTATCTTCCTTTCGTTGCGCATAGATAGATCGAGTCCAATCGAGGACATGTGCCGCAGTGCCTTCGATTTCTTTAACTCTCTCACTTATCTTGGCTATTGCTTGTGTGTGGGTTTATTACGCCGTGGTAGCGCGTGATTGACCATTTATTTCTTGTTGATTGTTATTTTGGGTTTCGGGGCGGGGATTGTAGAGTTAGACAGAATAGAAGCCATTAGTGGGGAGCCGATTCACTGGGTAATCTTAGATTTCTCATTAGACTCTTTTTGTGTTTTCAGGTTACCAGCGACGGACGTGGGAGGTCCTCGGTGTAGCTTCGGGTTGCTTGTGACGTGATTTTGCTTCGTTATTTTTGGATGTTTTGTTTTCGGTTCAGCAGCTGCGCTATTTTCTTTATGATTGTATTTGATTGGATTTGATATGTATATACTTTTATTGACGATTGTTTGTAAAATTGTTAAACGTTGTATTCGATGTTTAACTCCTTAGAAATGAAATTGTTTCCCTGATATGAGGTTTGGTCCGAACCGACACAACTCGTTGAAGTTGTGCAAGTAGTACTGCTTGCGCTACGGATACGAGGATAGCGGAGTCGGAAATAGATCGGTGCGAGCCTTTTGTCTCAAACCGAACTATCTTTGGCTTCGTCCTGTAGCGAACTTTTCCCGTTCGACTTGCTCGGGTTCGATTGGTCATGTTCTTGTTTGATTGTTGACCGGTCAGCTCGGCGGTCAGCGGAGAATGGGAAAGGGGCGTTACAATGATCATGATCATGAATGTTGTTAGTTGGGACTTAGTGATAAGAATAAATACATAATTAATACAAAATATAGACAACCCAAATATTGCATTATCTCTATAAATAAACTATGGTGATTGCTTCGAACTCTCAAATATTGAAGTCTTTTTATTTGTCAAAATTCCTTTTGCCTTTCATCTATTCATTACCAAATTCGTAATGGATTACCTTCCAAGTGATGTTCTTCGAAAATCCTTCTTGACGTCATTGACGATAAACAAAGTTTACGCTATTTTATAAGGGCGAAGACATCATGCAAGACGCTTCATAGCTTCGGACAGAGTCAAGATTTCTACAAGTCGCTCGATTTATACTAAGGTTTTATTAACTTAAATCTCTTTGATTTCCCACCTCCTTATAAACAAAATTTTGTCGAGATGTGTCTACAATCAAGAAATCCTGCACTCTTCTCCTCCGAGGTATGTGTTTCTTTATCTACAACGACCGGATGGTTGAAGGAGAGGCAATGATAAAAAGATCAGCAGATAGCCGATGGGAAACAAGGATATACGCATACTCTATGCTCTTGTGTTTTTTTTATAGAGATGGTGTAGTGTTGAACAGTGGATATGTCGTCGACCGTGAACTTGCCACTCAGATACATATAAAGATAACTAGAAGGGATATGCATGTATGGCCAGAAACGCCTTCGGCTCTGTTCTTTGAGAAGGAAGCGAGTGTAGATATCAACGGCCTTTATAGTTTCACGTGTGCTCCGATAAAAACCTGGAAGGCTTGGTGGGACTTTGGTTTCAAGGGTTTAACCATGTGCGACAGATGCTTTTGGTCCATATAGTCACTATTTTACTTCAGACTCCTGCTGAACAATTTCAAAATTTTGCCCTGAACAATTTCAGAATTTATCCTTCATTTGTGTCGACTATAATAGAATGTGTTAAACTCCAAATAATAATATATGCTGTTTTCATTTATGTGCAAATTTTGATCGTAAGGAGTATATGCATTATCTTTGGGTGAAAATGGTAATAATTCCCGAGTATTTTATGACTGAATAGATGACGTTTTGCAAAAAATGCGCGATGATTAAATTGAAAGAACATTTACCAAAATATTTTTTCAACAATGTATCCATGTAAGTAACAACACGTTTTTCAACAATATATCCATACATACTCTAGCCGAAGATGCACGCCAACAGATGCATATTAATTAATAAATAATAATAACATAAAAACTATTTAAATTTATGGAAAACCCAAAGGTTGGATCCGATATATAAATAAACATTTGCGGATGCCTTAAAAACAATACCTATCTCTAACACTCTGCAATATTATTTTTTAAAATTCTCTTTGCATGTTTCCATATTTTAACCACAATCGGCAATGGATTTCCTGCCTAGTGATATCCTAAAAAAATCCTTCTTGGCGTCATTGACGATAACCAAGGGATACACTATTTATCTCGGATGAAAGCAACATGCACTGCGATGCAAAACGACGGAGAAAGCTCAGACTTCTATAAGTCGGTCGATCTCTACTTCTACAAAATTACTGAAGATATCTGGTGCCCACCTAGGTTTATAAATAAATTGGCCAATAAATGTCTAGAATACGAAAACCCTTATGCTCTTCTCCGCAGAGGTATGTGTCTTTGTGTATATTGCGAAAATTTGGTCGACCGATCGTTGACCTCCATCGACCGGATGGTTAAAAGAGAGGCTATTATCAAAAGATCTGCATATAGTGGATGAGAGACATGGATATACGCGTACTCCATGTTCTTGTGGGTGTTTTATGGAGATGGAGAAGTTTTAAACCGTGGGTACATCATCGAGCGCGAATTTGCAATTCGAGTACGTGTTAAGATAGCCAAGAGACAAAGGTATGGGCGGTCAGACAGACGGTGTGCACTATTCTATAAGAAGCGAAAATGATTAGATATCAAAGGGAATTACAGATGTCCGTATGCTCCGATAAAGACTGGGTTGAGTTGGTGGGACAATGGTTTCAAAGGTACAAAAATCTGTGATACATGCTTTTGGACCCTTAAGTCACTATTCTTCTTCACAATCATGAGTGATAATTTCAGAATTTGGCCCCATTATCTTTTTGAAGATGCTTTTTAGTATAATATTTGTTAAATATAGTAGATTATGTAGCCATCGACCTTTCAAATAATGAAAAATAAGCAAGTTATAAACTTACCGAATTTATTTATATTTACAAGGCAACAGTGGAAATATTAATATAATCTAAACGGATGAAGTTGTGGCATGATAAAATCGATAATTGAAATGTTCTTAATGGTTTTAAGATTGTTTGAGAAATTAAATTATGATTTTGCAATCTTTCTAGATATCTGTTACTTTTTTTGAGTATATACGAATTTATCAAGTTAAGAAAATTAAATAATATTGGTTGAGAGGAACATTGAATATTCTTCTTGTCTCTCATTTAATGTGTAAGCAATAAGCACAAACGTACAAAAATAAACGTTCAAAATAAGATAAGAGGGTGGCTGCAACATATTAGGAAGTTTGTCGAGAATAGGGATTTTTGAATCGTCGTTATTGACATGGATAAGTGTGATTCGAAACCAAATTTATCTAAACCAAATCGTCATTATTAAAAAATATCATTAGAGGTTGTGGCCTAATTAGTTTTGTCTAAACCAAGGGTTGTGAGTTCTAATTTTTACACTTTTTACTATTACTAATTTAAAGGTTTTCTTTTAGTGTTTCACACCTTTTACTCACCAATTTGAAAAACTATTTAATATTAAAACCTTAGACGCTTCATTTTCTTACCGCTTACTGAGAGAAAAACATCTTTTCAAGCTAATTTCTGCAAAAATTTCTCCGTTTCTCAACCATGGCTCCACAAACTTTCAGAAAAATTTCTCAAATCAACAACTTCATTCCTTGCTTTTGGGACCTAAAAGTTCTTCTTTTGCGTGTTTGGATGTGTGTTACATCCATTGGAGAACCGAACATCCAAATGATTTTGGTCGATGAGGAGGTAATGTTTCTTTTACTCTATAATCTGTTTTATTTATTGGGTTATTGCATGTTTTATTAAAGTATTCATTTATTGATTTAGGGTATGAAAATAGAGTCAACTGTTCGTGCCCATTTTATTGAGACATTCCGTTTCTCTACATGGTGTGAGAAGCACCGAAATATGTGTCGTTGACCCCTCACGAAGTCAAGCTCATATTCGGGTTAAACACATCTTTCTGCCTCACTTATGATAATATTTTGGAAGGTCATTTTATGTAATTTGAATCGTTTCCGGATATATTAGATGGGTGATGAATACCTTAAAGGTAACTTTTCGTCTATACATTTTTTCCCTTATCGGATTATATTAATCATGTTATTTGCATGTGTGGTAGACATTATATTTTTAACTAAATAGATTAAGGAATAGTTTTAAAAATGATCCATATTTTGTATTATAGATGTCCTTCGTGTTGTTACACATGTTGGAAACCTTCAACCTTATTGGACATGACCAAAGCTGCAAATTACAATTCGCGACCTAAGGTTAGTTAAGAAAATGCCTATAATCTTCTTCACATATGTTTTGTTGTTTGTCTCTGATAATAGATATTGAATATACATTTTTTTAGCCTCTTGAGTCTTAGGTGTTCATTTATCAGGGAAGATGCTAGGGAACGAATAAAAAGGTTTCAGAAGAATGCTGACAGACATCTCTTTGTGATTCTCCGGTGCTTCTACAGAAAGCATGAAATGGATATGATTAGACATTCAATTTAGTTTTTTTTTTAGAATAATCTCATGGTCTATTACACGTCTAGGTTTAGGATTGATGATACTTTTGGTTTCTATATTGTTAAAAATGTTAATGGTGTACGTATAAAATTTATTTAATTAAGTGTAACTTGACTCAAAGAAGAAGAAGGGATGTCAACGATTATTTACGATCAAACAACCAATCCGGACTTTAATGGATTTCTCAACATGTTTTGTTATAAATTCATAATGCAACCCATTATGTAATATGCTTTATATGTTTTTCAGAATTCATACATCGTTTTCTATTTTGTAGCTTTCCAAATCCGGTACCTGACCAATATCCTGAAGAAATTATGCCCCAATTCTAGCCCTGTCAATTTGAGTCATTACCCGCGGGCCCCGCGGGTTTTTACCCGTCGCGGGGCGGATGCAGGTCAAATTTTTTTTTTTTAAATTTGCGGGGCGGGTGCGGATCAGAGTATTTTTTTGGCGGGGCGGATGCGGGTCGAAATATATAGAACCGCGGATTCGCGGATAACCGCAAAAAAAAAATTCTAAAAAAATAAATATTTTATTATTAATTTAAGAATTTTAGAAATTAATTGAAAAATAAAATAAAAATAAAAATTTTTTTCAAATTTTTTAGCTTTTTAAAATAAAAATTATTATTTTACATTTTTAATAATAAAATTTTATTAATAAATATTACTTTAAATAAAATTATTTATAATTTAAAATTTTAATTAATATTTAAATATATGCGGGTTACCCGCGGGTACCCGCAAATTTAAGCAGGGCGGATGCGAGTCAACTGTTTTTTCTCCGCGGATCTGGCGGGGCGGGTTGAAGCGGATCGAAAATTAATTTAATCCGCCGCGGGGCGGGTCGCGGGTTTGACCCGCTTGACAGGGCTACCTTGTTCAATATCTTCTAAAATATGTGCCTGTTTAGGAAACTCTATTAAACTTTGTTATATTTGGGGTTAGATTGATATGTTGATCGTCTTTATGTTTCTTTTAAAAACACATTCATCGTTAATGTTTACAACTTATCATAATCTCCTTTTTATTATATTATTTAAATAGCATATAAAATCTAACCCTGATCAATTTGGTTATTGTTAAATTCAAATATCAAAGTATATCAAACTATATGATATGACCCATACCCGACTACTGTGCGACACGAATAGTGAGTTGAATATTAGCCGTATCAATAGCGACAAATAAACGACTTGGTTAGTACTATACCCGAAGTAGCGAATTAGTTTTCCATGTACTGACCAATTCGCGATTGTTCTATGACTCTGAGCATCAGACGCAGAAATAGTGGTCATATCACCGACTATTGGTTTCGGTCTCGACAATAGTCATTAATCTGTCGTAAATAACCAACTAAATCGGCGATAATCATTTTTAGTCATATATAAGCGACTAATATTTGTCAATATATCTGTTATCGCAAAATAGTAGCATTATTGTTCCATAATAGTGGCCAAATGTTACGACTACAAGTATAGTCGCAAGGTCCAGTCGCAAAAACATTGTTTTCTTGTAGTGACACTCATAAGTTTGATTGTTACCAATTTTGGTAACCAAAAACACAAAATTACGTGATTAGGCAATGTCATAGCCACCAGTTTGATTAAAACATCTTTTTCTCCTCGCGACAGGAGTCTTGTCGTCCATCCATTAACCCGATTGTAAAGTATATCCTTAATAAAATTAAAAAACTGTATTTTCGCTCCTCGTAAATTCTCTGGCATCCCTAGATATGAACCATGACACTAATAATAGTAATACTAATAGTTTTCTTTTATGTATTCATTAATATGTTTTGAAAACTTATGTTTACATTAAAGAGACAAATTGGTAAAATTTATCTATTGTCCAAAAATTCTTTAATAATTCTTAAGAATCGGTAATATTTCCTGAAACTCTTGAGTAGTGACTTTAGTAGAACCATCTTGTAATCCTTTATTGGATTTTCATCATTAATGACTTGAACACAACCACTCACAATCTCTCTTTATCGATAGTCCTGGCAAGCTTGGATAAAATTGAGTAGCAACACCCTCATCTGTAGTATCCCCCAACTAGCCTAAGCCAGACAAGACGGGCCATGGAACCAGAAACGTGAAGGAAATGTCCAGAGAGACAAACCAAAGTATTACATGGGCGATTTAGGGTCAAGACTCAGCTGGAAGGAGCTTGGCCAAGTGTGGAAGTGAAGTGTTCATCTTAGCTGAGCTGAACAGTGGAGCTGGTCAGCTAGGTCAGGTGGCAACCAGCTCAACTCAGTTGACCTAAGTGTTAAGCTCACGGGTCAGCTGGTCAGCTAGTGACACTAGCTGACCAGGGCGGTTACCAGCGAATGGACAGCAAGTGAAGTTGCAACCTTTCGGCCAACAACTTGTGCCCATTCGCTTAAGGGAAGTTGGCGCCAAGGAAGCCTATAAATAGGCCATTCCTTGGCCATTTTGCGCACACACCCAAGAGGGAAAACATCTAGAAATTCTCCCAAAGGCACAAGCCCTAAATTGCGAGAGTTTTAGAGAGAGAGAGACCGGATTCTTAGAGAGAAGGCCGGCGGATTTAAGATCGGACTTGGTGGTGGTTAAGGCGAGAGAAAGGGTTCAAGGATGGCTGGAGAGGCATCTACAACTCATGGCAAGACCACGACCACATCCAAGGTGTGTGAACAGCCATAAGGATCAACCGCGACCGCGGTGAACCGCTCGGTCGACGGTCGGATCAAACGGGCTGACGCGAACGCTTTTCTCTTCTTCTCTAGTCTGAAAGTAGACCAGATGATAGGCCATATCTTGGCTTAGGATTCGGAAAGTATTTCCTAAAAGACCACGATCGGCCATGGGCCATGTTCGTGGTTAAGCGCGGTCGGACGGACAAGCGCGCGCATCGACTGCCGGCCAAGCACGTCAAACCGATGGATCATACGCTACCGAACGGTTCGTCCGGATGGACGTAAGACCAAAGGAGGCTGATCGCATACGGTAGACTTGGCGGACGGATTACGGTCTCGGTCGATGGTGCCTTGACGGGCGACTGGCGATCGCGGGAAAGTTTGCGATACACGGGATGGACAGTACGGTCGCGCGGACAGTTGCGGATCATCTCCAGATGGTCGCGCCTGTTGACCAATCGTCGCACCCATTCGCAGACAGTCGCGTTTCTTCGCGGACTGAGGCAACTGTTTAAGGATCGCGAACGATCAGAACATGCGGCCAGTCCGTTTGGACAGCGATCGCGGCATGACGCGGACGGCCTGGCGGACAGGAATGCGCGAGTATGGCCGAGTACGCTCGGCGAATTCTGCTTCCTTCTTGTTACGTCAAACGTTTACGTTAGCGGACTGACGATCTCGGTATGACTGAGAGACACTCGATACGACCCGAGCGGTCGCGTACGGCCATGCAACGCGGGACGGCCATAGTGCATGCGATCGCGGTACGCGTCCGGACAAGGACACGACCGGTTCTATGATGCACGGCCGGTTAGGGAATTTGGCCGAATTAGAAAGAATTATAACGGTTAGGATATTGTTTGATGCATTGGGGACTTGGGAACATATAGAACCGATTGTTGCTAGGTTGCTGGACCATAACGATATGATTTCATACTTATGATGTTTATATGTTTTCAGGAGATCAAGGGGATTAGGCGTGGACATAAAGACCCAAAAGAAGAGTGGTCTTCGATAGATAGATTTGTATTAGGACCAATACTTGAACAATAGCATAATGACATTTCCACATTGTATTGGTACCTTTACTTATTAATAAAGATCTATTTATCTCATTGTTATTGCCTTAGTCTAAGAATGGAATCGAATGGAATGAATGAATAAGATAGAATTGTTTTAAGTACGGAATAAAAGGACTTGAGGTTCGCAAAAGAACCTCAAGATAGAATGGCTAAGTAATAGCAATCCGTTCCGGTCCTATGGCCGGGATAGGCCTTGTCATCATCCATATATCCTCCATACTCAAGACTTGATTGAGTATTATGTTGCGACCAAACCCCAACATATGTCCAATCAATCAGACACATTATGATATACAATTTTTTCATCTAAAAATCAATTTCCATTATGATCTCTGTAATTCCATAATCTAAAAATCCCAAAAATCTCTTCATGAGATCATAAAAATCAATCATATCTCGAATTGCCAAAAACCTCTAACAATCTTATCTCCCCCCAAATCAAATTGACAGAACAAAGTTTTAAACCTTCAAAACCCAGAAACCTAAATGCATTACATCCACTTTCATGTATTTCCCATTGAAATCCCCAATGAATCCCGTCCATATCTGATGAACCAAATCTTATATCCAAAACTAGTTCCAATCAAACCCCAATATATTCGAGAAATAAAGATGATAACTTATTTATGAAAAACCTTCTTAACTGGCATTTAAAAACTTTTTAAAATCATATTGCTTGACATATCTCCCATATCCTCGGTGTAGCTGAAATATAAACTAACAATCTCTCAAACCCCAATATATTCGAGAAATAAAGATGATAACTTATTTATGAAAAACCTTCTTAACTGGCATTTAAAAACTTTTTAAAATCATATTGCTTGACATATCTCCCATATCCTCGGTGTAGCTGAAATATAAACTAACAATCTCTCTAACCCCCCCCCCCCCCCCCAAGTGATTAGATCCTCGATTTATCTATCCAAGGAAAAACATTTCCCACCCGATCACAATTGACACAAATCCATAATCTGCTTAGATCAATATCAAGGGTGAATCAATGTCCGCAATATGGTAATATTATCCTCATAATTTCACAAAAAATCAAAGGATTCTTATTTATCTTCAACGACTAAATTGATGGTAATAAACTAATATATCATTTAGCTAATTACTCACTTTTTGTTTAAATGTAAATAATTTTTTAATATAATTTATTGTAAATATCACCTTAATAGCTCAATTGTTCTAGTATATATATATATATATATATATATATATTTAAAAATAAAAGAGAGATTATTTCTCCTTTTAAAACTTTATGCGTTGTTTTGCTTGCTATTTTAGTTTGGGGATTCATCCTAAAATAAAAGTTTGGGTTGTCTCTAGGAACGGACGCGTTTGAGTCGCACGCGTTTTTCCCTTTTTTCTCTCTCGACTTTTTTTCCCAGATCTCGTTTTGTCGAGGCCTTTCCACCTCCGGCGGCGACGCTGGAGGTGGGAGGGTCTCCTGTTTCTCTTTTCCGTTCGATTTGTGAGCTGCAACGATGGATCTGGTGAGGCACGAAGTTAGCTTGGACGCACAACCTTTCTTCTCCGAGATGCGGTGGAGGGGTTTCCGAGAGGGACTCCGCTGCAGAAGCTCCATGGCAACAAGAGTCGGCGACGGGTGACGGTTGAAGGAAACTCCACTGGAGGACGGCGGTGAGATTTCTCCGGATATCGAAGTTGTGACCCCAAGCTCAGAGACGCGGTTTCTCTTTCCTCCGGAAGGCGGGTTCGCATCTTTTGTCGAAGGAAGTCACGGCGACGGCGAGGGTCCACTAGGGATGGCGGTTCTCTGGTTGGGCGGTATCGTCAGAGACGACAGCAGATATCGACCGGATTGAAGTTTGTTTCTGTTGTGCGCGGTTGTGGGAGGCGATGAGGACGGTGAGATAGCGGCGAAGGCGGAGAGGGAAATGGATGAGGTCGGCTGCGCTAGGTGATGAAACACCCCATCCGGACTCTAAGGCCGGAACGGCCGTTCCATTAACAAAAGTCCGACTTGAGGTTCGTTGTCAACCTCAAGCTCATTTATTTTATACTTAGTCAATTCAAACAGATATTATTTCCATTCATTCATTCATTCCGTTCTTAACTAGGTCAATTGAGCAATATAGAAGAAATAGACATTTTATTAATCAAACCAAAGGTACTAATACATGTAGTTCAGTCTGCATTATGCTATAAAGTATTAGTCCTAAACAATGTCTATCTATCACACACACCACTCGTCCACGGTCTTGGTCCGCTCCTAGGATTGATCATCCTTATGATCATCCGCATGTCCTGAAACGCAACAAAAATGATAAGTATGAAAAGTATAACCAGCAACTTAGCATTATACAATTCTATATGATCCCAATATTCCCATGCAACAAGTAGTCCTAATCCATTCTACGTTCAATCTAAATCGGCTAAGTTCATAAACAAAACCGCGTCACGATCATTCCGAATCCGCGGCCACAGCCGTGATCCATGATCATGCGCGTCAGTCCATATACCGCGGCCACAGCCGTGATCCATGATCATGCTCGGCAGTACACACGTCCGCATGAATGGATCAGCGTGTACCGCGATGCGCGTCTGTCGCGTCCGACCGTACGCCCGCTATCGCGTACCGAGGATCGTCTGGTACGTACCGCACGTACGTCCGTAAGGACCATGCGGATGTCCGTGTCGATGACATCGCGTACTGCGATCGCACGCCAGTCTGCCGTCCATCCCGTCCCGCGTGCATGACCATGAGTTGACCAGCGCTTGACGAGCGAACATCCATGAGGACATCGCGTACGTCCGACTATTGTCCCGCGGTCATGGCGCCTGTCCGTTATGAATAGTCGCGACTGTTTACCACGAACGGATGCGATGGTCCGCGGACGGTTGCCATCGATCCGTGGCCGCGGTGCATGGTCCGCGACTTGCCCATGATCCGGAAATGGTCTTCCGATGAAGCCGCGACTGACCGGTCCAATTCCCAACCGTTCACGCTCGGCCCTTACCGTGTGCGATTATGACCCGGCCAACATCTCTTTGATGTGCCGTCCGATCATTCATGATCCGGTCATGTCTTCCCGACATGTTGTCCGATCATCACACACCGCAAGCCATCGACCCTTAGCATAGCCAATCCGCTCATCAGTCCGAACCATCGCGATCATGGCCTTTGGCCGATCGTGCCTATACCATCAAAGCCGACCCTAAACCGTTAAGCCTAAGCCCGGTACTAGTTCCAGAAACAGAAGAATGAGAGAGAGAGTAATCCGGCCATCATTCCAAACCGCTCATGGTCTATCCGCATAGCCACGGCCGAGAGGAAATAGAGACTCGGACTAACCTTTGTGGTCGTGGTGGACTTGCCCGGATTGTTGGAACGTTTAGATGAATCCTGATTCAATTCCAGATTCAGATTATCCTAAACATGCGATCTAGGTTCTTCTCAGAATAGAAACAAATGATGATCTCACCTTATACCTGTTATTGCAGCGGAAGAAGATGGTATGTCTGAGATCAGAGAAACACCGAGGGATGAATCCTCCAAAGGTTCACACACGCTTTCACAGGAAATAGCTGCTAGACCACAAGGGGAACTCGGCGCAGAGAGAGAGAGTTTACGGCTCAAGTCTTAGGGTTAATCAGTCTGAAACTCGAGTTTTATGACACAAAACTCGTCCTGTTCCGTTTGGGCCATTTGGCCCAAATACCAATTAACTCGTCGGTGTTTGCTCACTGCATCGATCGTTGCACATTATGCATCGATCGATGCTCAGTAGCTAAACCTTTTATTCTCTCTAAGTACAGTAAATGCCTAGCACTTTTACTGTACTTCTGCTAAACCGTTCCTACACATTTTCCTGTTAGCTTAGGCGTGTGACCCATATGGGATCATATAATAAAGGCAATAAGTCCAAGACTTATAGATCATGAGCGGACTCTAGCAAGCCATCATGACCCCCAGTATTATATGACTTATGTCTGATCATTGACATACTCTTACTTTCTAGAGACAGTACCGAGATTACTGGACACAATTCCAACAATCTCCCACTTGTACTGGAATCTCTGTATTCATAATCCTTTTGTCTCAATATCTCGATTAGTCATAAGGCAAGATTAGTGTCATCCTTATAAAGCCTAATCTTGTTCATCGGACTCTGATTTGATACTGACAATCCAAACGACTCGGGAAAGTCCGTTTGAGCATGGCCATGCGTTTTCAGTATTCAAATCTCCGATTGGCCTAGAGATATTCACTCCATTTATATTGGAGGGACAAATCCCATCTTGTTCCATCACTGTAAACTACTCACTTCATGATGTACCCAAACAAGGTCCTTATAGCTATCGCAGAACGATAGCGTTAGACAATGATCAAAGTGCATCAGTCCATATGCAGTCACATGCATGCGAACTCAGGTCTGAGGACTATACTCTATAGTCGTAGTAAGAATCTCTTATGACACATATATAAATATCCTGAAGAGTTCTTATTAGCGGGTCTTGTCCGGTCGTATGTTCCCAACATACACCTATGTACTGACTTTGATGCCGAGCATCTATGACACACTGAGACTTTGTCATAAGTCACGTACCAATCCAGTCTTACACGGTTGTTGGTGTTCCAATTTCAACAACCTTCGACTAGGGACAAGGATGATATAAAACATTTATCAAATATAGGGTCTCATGATCAAGCTAAATGACTTCGATGACTCAAGATCAAGTCATTTACTTCGATGACCTATAAAATGCTTCATATCATTTTGGAACGATTATTTTATCACAGTTAAAATAATCTTGAAATAATAATTTCATTTAAACATAAAATAATGTTTTACAAGAACATATCAAATAACTAAAATAAAGCTCACAAAACTCCCACTCAAATTTAGATTACATTTCAATGTTTCTAATGCCTACAGCTTCAGTCAGGAACTCGAGCTTAGGCCTTGGGAGTGGCTTTGTCAACGGATCAGCGACATTATCATCTGTCGGAACTCGGCTGATCTTGACTTCCTTTCTATTAATGATGTCACGTATCAAGTGATATCTTCTTTGAACATGCTTGGATTTCTGGTGTGATCTTGGTTCCTTTGCCTGAGCTATAGCACCATTGTTGTCACAAAATAGTGCCAGAGGCTCAGCCGCATCTGGTATCACACCTAGTTCCATAATGAACTTTCGTATCCAAACAGCTTCCTTCGCTGCTTCTGAGGCGGCGATATATTCAGCTTCTGTAGTGGAATCAGCAACGGTGTCCTGCTTGGAGCTTCTCCAACTTACTGCACCGCCATTCAGACAAAAGACATAACCGGACTGTGACCGGAAATCATCTGTGTCTGTCTGGAAACTTGCGTCCGTGAATCCACTGACTTTAAGCACATCACTTCCACCGTACACTAAGAACTTATCCTTAGTATGTCTTAGATACTTCAAGATGTTCTTTACGGCAATCCAATGGTTTTCACCTGGATTTGACTGGTATCTACTCGTCATGCTCAATGCGTAAGCAACATCAGGACGAGTACAGATCATGGCATACATGACAGATCCTATTGCAGATGCATAAGGAATATTCTTCATGCGCTCAAGCTCAGCAGCCGACGTAGGGCTCTGCTTCTTGCTTAGCGTTGTGCCATGTACCATTGGCGTGAAGCCCTTCTTGGAATCTTTCATGCTGAATCTTTGTAGGACTTTGTCAATGTATGAGTCTTGACACAAGCCTATCAGCCTCTTAGGTCTATCCCGATAGATCCTAATTCCAAGAACGTATGCGGCTTCACCCATGTCTTTCATGGAAAAACAACTTCCAAGCCAGTCTTTTACAGACTTCAGCATTGGAACGTCGTTTCCGAGAAGCAGTATGTCATCAACATACAGAATAAGAAAAACGATTTTGCTCCCACTAGTTTTCTTATACACGCATTGTTCTTCTTCGTTTCTGATAAAGTCAAATTGCTTGATCGCTTCATCAAAACGAAGATTCCAGCTCCTCGATGCTTGCTTCAATCCATAAATGGATTTATGAAGCTTGCATACTTTCCCAGCATTCTTTGGATCTATGTAACCGTCAGGTTGCGTCATATACACATCCTCTTCCAGAATACCATTCAGGAAGGCGGTTTTCACGTCCATCTGCCAAATTTCATAATCATGAAAAGCTGCAGTTGCTAGTAGAATCCGAATAGATTTCATCATAGCCACCGGTGAATAGGTTTCATCGTAGTCCACACCGTGAACTTGTCTGAAACCTTTTGCCACCAACCTGGCTTTATAAATCTGGACATTTCCATCCACGTCAATCTTCTTTTTGAAGATCCATTTGCACTCGATGGCTTTTACACCAGCGGGTAAGTCAACCAACGAAAATACTTGGTTGACCGACATGGAGTCCATTTCGGAATCAGTGGCCTTGCGCCACTTAGAGGAATCTGGGCCCATCATGGCTTGATTGAAGTTCGATGGTTCATCACCATCAATGATCAATAGATCATGACAGTCAGTCACGAGGAATCCCTGATATCTCTCGGGTTCGTGACGGATCCTCCCGGATCTTCGAACTTCAGGTACTACAGGTTCAGGCTCTACAATTTCTTGTAGATCCTCCTGCTGCTCTTCCTCATTAGGTTGAGCAGTATCCCGTTCATCTTGAATTTCTTCAAGCAGTACCTTACTCCCACTGTCTTTCTTAGAGAGAAACTCCCTCTCAAGAAAGTTACAATCCCGGGCAACAAAAATCTTGTTCTCGGAACGTAGATAGAAGTAATAAGCCTTGGTTTCCCGTGGATAACCAATGAAGTAGCATTTATCAGATTTTGGTGTAAGCTTGTCTGAGATCAATCTCTTGACATAGGCTTCACAACCCCAAATTCTGAGATAAGACAGCACTGGAGCTTCTCCAGTCCATAATTCATATGGTGTCTTTGCTACTGCTTTTGATGGCGCTCTATTTAGAGTGAACACTGCTGTTAGCAGAGCATATCCCCAAAGGGATATTGGAAGGTCTGTGTGACTCATCATTGACCGAACCATATCCAATAAGGTCCGATTTCTCCTCTCAGACACACCATTCCATTGTGGCGTTCCAGGAGGAGTGAGTTGGGATACAATCCCACACTCTCTCAGATGATCACTGAATTCTTGGCTTAAGTATTCTCCTCCTCGGTCGGACCGAAGAGCCTTAATGCTTTTGCCAAGTTGGTTCTGTACTTCATTTTGGAATTCTCTGAACTTTTCAAAAGATTCAGACTTATGTTTCATCAAATAAACATATCCATACCTACTGAAATCATCAGTGAAGGTAATGAAGTACTGATAGTTTCCTCTTGCATTAGTGGACATTGGGCCACACACATCAGTGTGTATCAGGCCCAATAAGTCACTGGCCCTCTCGTTAGGTTTATTAAAGGGGGCCCGTGTCATTTTGCCCATCATGCAGGATTCGCATTTCTCACATGACTCAAAGTCAAATGAGCCAAGAAGTCCATTCGAATGGAGCCTCTTGATGTGTTTCTCGCTGATGTGCCCTAAACGACAATGCCATAGAAACGTTCGGTTTTCCTCATTAGGTTTAAACCGTTTTGTATTAATGTTATATATTGGCGCGGATTGATCGAGTATGTAAAGCCCATTCGTAAGAGGGGCAGAACCATAGAACAAATTGTTGCGATTGAAGGAACATAATTTATTCTTAACTGAAAAATCATAACCTTCCAAATCCAACAAAGAAATTGAAATAATATTTCTGCTTATAGCAGGTACAAAATAACAATTATTAAGTTCTAAAATCAATCCCGAAGGTAAAGACAACAAGTAAGTTCCTACAGCTAGTGCTGAAACTTTCGCTCCATTCCCAACTCGTAGTTCCACTTGTCCTTGCTTCAGCCTTCTACTGTTGCTGAGTGCCTGCATATTAGTACAAATATGAGCCCCACAACCAGTATCCATGACCCATGAGGTATTATCAGAAGTAGTTGTATTAACTTCTATAACAAAAATACCTGATGAAGAAGTCTCGAAAGTCTTCTTCTTTAATTCCTTTAGACCTTCCTGGAATTTCTTACAATCTCTTCTCCAATGCCCCAGTTCTTTGCAGAACCTGCACATGTCAGTTGGCCCAGCCTTGGATTTGGGCTTGGGCTTTGGCGTGTCCTTGTCCTCGACTTGGACACCCTTGGCCTTTCCCTTATCCTTAGCAGAAGACTTCTTAAACCCCTTGCCCTTTTGTACCATAAGTACATTGGGGTCCTTGGCGGGTTTCTTCAAGTTGGGCTCTGCAGTCTTGAGCATTCCGTGAAGCTCAGGCAGTGTCTTACTCAAGCCATGCATGTTAAAGTTCAGAATGAACTGATCATAGCTTGCAGGTAAAGACTGCAGAATGATGTCGCAGGCAAGTTCCTGGCTGATTGGGCAGTCGAGTTTGTGAAGATGATCGAGATAACCCATCATCTTCAACACATGAGGACTCACTGCCGCATTCGCAGCCAACTTACAGTCCAAGAGGTTCTTAACTGTCTGGAACCTCTCGGTCCTAGCCTGCTCCTGAAAAAGCGATTTCAGGCTTGCCATGATCTCGATTGGAGACAATACACTTTCGAACTGCTTTTGCAGCTCTGGAGTCATTGTCACCAACATCAGGCAATAAACATCATTTTCATCTGACGAATGCTTTTCCCAAGCATTGTGCAGAGTCCTGGCAGCATTGGCAAGAGGCCTCTCGGGGAGGGGATCTCGAAGGACATAATCCTTCTTCTCCTGCTTGAGGACCAGCCTCAAGTTCCTTGACCATGTCAGGAAGTTCGTTCCAGTCAGCTTCTCCTTCTCGAGAACAGACCGGATCGAGAATGTGTTTTGTGTGCTTGTAGTAGTCATATCTGAAATATATAAATAAAAAGGTTATTAGTTATTATGTTCAAAATGACTAATCTCGTATTAAAATTAATATGATTAATCATGCATTATATTCAATAACATCAGTTACCCTCAATAGAATATAATGATTCCAAGATCCACATATAACTAAGATTAAAGTGGGCCACTGGCCGTCACCCAACCTTAGCTTATATCGGTAAGCCCTATATCGGCTAATTATATCCGTGATATAACTCTTGGTTGTGAATCTGGGCCCGAGGCCCAATCCACTCTGATGTCTCAAGGCCCGGGACTCCCGATGGCCTAGTCAAGAAAACCGGACTATACAGTCATGTAATCATTAATGTCTGGGACTCCCAATGACATTTATGAATCACAAACCGTCTTACCCACGCAAAAGCAGACATCCTCACACTGTAAGGCCATGAATGCAATTGAATGGGCTTTGACAGCTGACATAGCCTGGACAAGACATCCAACGCTTGATATTGTTTGAGGTTCGTAGGTTTATTAAAATCATTCCCAAAATAGAAGATTACTATTTCGGGAAACTTTCTATTTATGGAAACCTACTATTTTTGGAAACTTTCTAAAATTGGAAACTTTCTAAAACCGGAAACTTTCTAACTTTAGAAACTTTTTTAAAATCCGAAACCCGCAAATTCAGAAACTTCTATTTTAAGAAACTTTCTAATTTCAAAATTTCGGAAACTTTAATTTAAAAACGACTTTATAATTTTTATAAAATAGATTTTAAATTAATCTGAAGAAA
Source organism: Orychophragmus violaceus (assembly GCA_030180135.1). Lineage (NCBI taxonomy): Eukaryota > Viridiplantae > Streptophyta > Magnoliopsida > Brassicales > Brassicaceae > Orychophragmus > Orychophragmus violaceus. The sequence goes on along the minus strand of CM058232.1, from coordinate 80,688,497 downwards.
GACTCAATTAACTGGCCCAATTGTTTTAACTTCTTGGCCCGAGGCCCAAGAATTGGTCCATGTCCAAGACATGACCCAATTGTCCAATTAATTGACATAACCGGTCTGGTTCATTAAAACTGGTCTAACCAAGTTTTAATTACTACGATGACCACAATTGTCAACCGGTTATTTACTAAACTGGATTTTCTCAATTTATTTGGTCCAACCAAATCAAATTAGAAATTCCTGGTTTAGGCACTAAATCCAATAATTCTTTCGACATTGGATTTCTTATCCCGGTTTAACCAGACTTAATAAAATTATTAAATCTGTTTATTAAACCGAGACGTTTAATTTTAATTAAATTAAACCGAGCCAAAACCCTAACCGCATCGATCGATGCTCACAGCATCGATCCTGCAACGATCGTTCATCGATCCTGCATCGATCGATGCTCTCACGTGTGCACGAACGGTTATCAGGTTTGGCCGAGAGATTCTCGTGAGATCCATGCGATCGTTTGAACGATCCATGCGATCGCGGTCAATCTCTCGCGACTGCAACGATCGATCCTTGCATTGCATCGATCGATGCAATGCGATCTCAGTCGATGCAAAATCAGTTTAGATCACATACCAAATCAATATAGTTTGGTCATGCGATTTTTAAACAGTTTGTTTAGGATTCTAATTCTTGTTTCTTAAGTGTTTTAATCTTATCAGTAGATTGATTCAAAAACACCTCTTTAAACAATCCTAAACATGAATCTAAACAAGAAAAACCAGAACCCAAGCTCTGATACCACTGTTGGAACGTTTAGATGAATCCTGATTCAATTCCAGATTCAGATTATCCTAAACATGCGATCTAGGTTCTTCTCAGAATAGAAACAAATGATGATCTCACCTTATACCTGTTATTGCAGCGGAAGAAGATGGTATGTCTGAGATCAGAGAAACACCGAGGGATGAATCCTCCAAAGGTTCACACACGCTTTCACAGGAAATAGCTGCTAGACCACAAGGGGAACTCGGCGCAGAGAGAGAGAGTTTACGGCTCAAGTCTTAGGGTTAATCAGTCTGAAACTCGAGTTTTATGACACAAAACTCGTCCTGTTCCGTTTGGGCCATTTGGCCCAAATACCAATTAACTCGTCGGTGTTTGCTCACTGCATCGATCGTTGCACATTATGCATCGATCGATGCTCAGTAGCTAAACCTTTTATTCTCTCTAAGTACAGTAAATGCCTAGCACTTTTACTGTACTTCTGCTAAACCGTTCCTACACATTTTCCTGTTAGCTTAGGCGTGTGACCCATATGGGATCATATAATAAAGGCAATAAGTCCAAGACTTATAGATCATGAGCGGACTCTAGCAAGCCATCATGACCCCCAGTATTATATGACTTATGTCTGATCATTGACATACTCTTACTTTCTAGAGACAGTACCGAGATTACTGGACACAATTCCAACAATGATCACGACTTGATTCTCCCGCCATGGTGCAGTCTTAGCCGCTCCAAATCAACCACCAAAACCCTTGAACACTCGCCGGCTTCTTCTCTCAAGAACCGGCCACCAACCGCTTTCTCTCTCTAGGATTCCCACTCGATTTCTTGGCCTTTGCCTTTAAGAATTTTATGGGTTTTTCCCCTTGTGAACTTGTGTGCGAAAATGGCCCCATCATGGTCTATTTATAGGCCATGAAATCGCTTGTAACTTCCCTTGGGAAGAGATGCTTCTTTTGGGCCGAAAAGGCACATCTCCCACTTGTGCCCATTCGCTTATGGTCAGCTAGTGACACTAGCTGACCAGCTGATTTCACACTTGGACACTCCATCTAGCTTGAACTGAGCTGACTGTCCAGCTAAACACTCCTTCCCAGCTGATTCCTCTAACTCAAGCTCCTTTCCAGCTGAGCTTGAGCTCTTCTCTGTCTACGGAACACTCTTCTTGATCACTCTCAATCATAAGTTCAACTTTCTGGTCCCGTAGACGACCCATAGCCCTAAGACCGGTTCGGGGATGTTACATGTGAGGCGGCTGATTTAAGTGGCCGTGGGATACCTCCGGGAGCTGCGGTTTTCCCAATGCGGCGGTGCGGATCTGGATACCAGTTCCATCTTCACCATATTCCCACCAACCATTTCAAGCCGTGAGCTTTGAAATCATGGTGTGATTTCGAGTCTTATATCATATCGAAACCTATTTGTAACCCGAATATAAAATACCTACCGAATCATTTAATAGAAATCACTGCCCTACTGACAACCTTCTTTGACGAGCACGACGACAAGCTCACCTGACGAGCTCGCCAAACGAGCTCACTCGACGAGCTCGCTTGGACAACCTTCTCCGATGAGCACGACGACAAGCTCACCCGAACATGATGACACGCTCACCTGACGAGCATGACGACAAGCTCACCCAAGCATGACGATACGCTCAGCTGACAAAGCATGACGACAAGCTCACCCTAGCATGACGACAGGCTCATCTGACAAAGCATGACTACAAGCTCACCCGAGCATGACGACACGCTCACCTGACGAGCATGACGACAAGCTCATCCGAGCATGACAACACGCTCACCTGATGAGCATGACGAGAAGCTCACCCTAGCATGACGACAAGCTCATCCGAACATGACGACACGCTCACCTGACGAGCATGACGACAATCTCACCTGAGCATAACGACATGCTCACCTGACGAGCACGACAATAACCTAATTTGACGAGCTCGTTTGGACAACCTTCTCCGACGAGTACGACGACAAGCTCACCCGAGTATGACGACAAACTTATCTGACGAGCTCGCTTAACAGGCTCACTTGATGAGCTCGCTTAGACAACCTTCTCTTGACGAGCTTGCCATACCATCTCACTAAATGATATCCTTATATGAACTACAAATAGCTTGATCTCTCTCGAGAGTACGTAGGCAGCTTCTTAAGGTGCAACCACAAAACAGAGAGCACATCAAATTATCCTATCATCACTTGATACAGATTTCGTCGCTGACGAAATTTTCCGAACCTCTATCTTACATTGACTCTTGTTTATGTTCGATTAATTTGTTGGATATCATGCATCAACAATGTGAAATGAAAATAGTTTTAGTATTAATATGGTATCTTCTGTCGACACGCTATAATATGGTTTGTGCGTCCAATCAGCTAGGATTATGATTACAAACTATGTTGTGTGGAAAAATCTTATGGCCTCTAAAATTAAACAAATTATTTAGAAATAAAAAACATGAGCAAACAAGATTATGAGATTAGATGTCCCATTCAATACTTTTAAACATGGGTTGAAAAAAATTGCTGTAAAATTGTTAAAGCTGTAAAAATGTTAAGATTAAAATACAATTTACTTATCAAGGTATTAGTAGTCTAGTGGTAGATCAAACCACCTTGAATGGTGATATAAATAATTATTTTTTTTTAAATAAGAATTTCCTAAAATTCTGGGTTTAAAATCCAGAACTTCCACATAATTCAGAAAAATATACAACTTACCATTATTCAGAAATACAAAATTTGTTGTCGTTTGAATTACTATAAGCCTGTAAGTATATACTAGTTTTGTTTCATATTTGAAGGATTTAGTAAGTCCTTAACGGTGTTAATGGGAATATGGGATTGATGCTTGTTACAAAAAAAAAAACATATTATAAATTGTTGAATATGTTTTAGAATACTTTTTTTTTGAACAAGAGCTTTCTATTAATGTTTTAGAATACTTTTTGGCAATATATTATAAATTTGTTACTATGTTTGTTTTACTTAATAATATATATTTGGTTGGGGAAGTATTATGAGAAAGTACTAGTGTTTAAAAAGTTCGAAACTAATGGTACATCCTTAAAGTCTTTGCTTTGGCCATACCATTTTATGATTGACAGCGATTTCCCATCAGCCTTATTGCTTTCTTTACAAACATTTCATGTCAAAAGAAGTCAACACACACATATATAGAGAAACACCGTTAGCAATCCTTAATCAAAACAAAAATAAAAATTTAAATATGCTTTTCAAGTGGATATATGTAATTAATATGAAAAAGTCTAATTAGCATCTATATATTCTATATATAAAAAAGATGAAGAGGGGGTTCTCCTGCATTCAACCTCTTCCTGATTGGTCCACCTCATGTAAAATTAACACATCATCATTAAATAAAATAAATCTATAATATTAATATTCAAAATAATTATTAAAAATATATTAAATATTTAAATAACAAAACAAATCAAAATTAAAATAAATACGCGGATTCTCTCCTAGTTCTAATAACGATAGAACAATATACAAAAATAAGGATGGTAGTTTTCATAATATGCAGTCGCCATTCGTAAACGACGACAAATCGAAGATTCGATTGATACATCTTTAGGAATTACAAGGCCTTATACGGAACACTCAAAAGTCCCCTATAAAGGCCCATAACTTTATATGAAAGTCGGGATCAAAAGACCAATGTCAACATACATATTATACGAGATGTCAATAACAAGACCCCAAAATATTTACAGATAATTTCTTCAAAAAAAAATATTTACAGATAAAACATCTATCGTGTTTGATATCGAGCTGGAGAAAAAACTAAAATACTATATAGTAATTTTTAAGTTGACTAACACGGCACAGTTTTCTGCAGTAAAAAAACTTGAAAATCAATTACGTTAATTTAAGTTTTGTTTCATCTGATGTTATGTATGACCAACGAATCTCCACAAGCTAGATTTTTTTTTTTTTTTTAATGGAGACAAGTTTGTAAAAAAGTTTTATGAGAATTATTACAAAGACAATTTTACAGATAATACTATCTCCGTTCTACGAGAATCCATCCCACGATCACGATCAACGGTTGCATCTATTCCTGAAAACTTTTTTATAAATTTGTCTCTATTAATCTTGTAAAACATGCGCCTTCGGAAATTCGAATCTCCACAAGCTAGGTTAAGGATGCAAACCAAAAGGAAACCATCAACGAATCCTTGCATCACCACACTTATCTACCTACCAGTCTAAAAGATTTAGGACATAAACTACAAACCCCCAAAAAAACAAAAGGATTTGATAAACTTACCAAAAATGGGGATGATGAAATTTCTATGGACATTGAACCGGATCAAGAGGAATTTTTAACCCCTGCGGGTAAAAGAATTTTTCGTGAAAGGCATGTCAAACCGTCTACAAAGGTCAAAGAAATGCAGTAGCATCTACTTGCATCAGGTTGAGGTAATCGGGGTAGAGGTAATAAAAGTGGTCGTGGCTAGCTTGATTATCTATACCCTCTCCTTATTGTACACGAGGCGGAAGACTCAAATACTATATTTTCTATTTCTTGTCATGTAACTTATGTTTCTACTTAAGTTAGTGGCTTTCGCTTTCAAAAATTCTAGCCATTCGGCTTGTAAACTCTCTTTATTTTCTTGCAGTTAAATATGAAAACCTTTTTACAAAAAAAAAAAAAAAATTCTTACCAAAAAAATGACACATCGACACAATCCCTCTCATCCACCCTGGAAAACAGCGGCAGAGAATGTCAAAGATACAAAATAGATTCTTCTTAATTACTCAATATTAGAATACATTCAATTTAGGAACATTTTGTATACAATCTAACCTAGATGATCTTTCTCTGTCTCTGTATATAACAACTTATGTACTCTCTCAATTAATATCAAGTCATCACATTCACATGGTATCAGAGCAAGGCTCAATACCCTTTTTTTTTTTTGCTCCCACATTTTCTTCTCTAACTTCTTCTTCTTTCTCCTCTTCTCATTTTGTCTCTCTTTTTCTTCACCAATGGCTTATGTCGCACAAACTGTTGACACAACTCAACCTCTCCTCAATGTGAACATGGCCAATGTCATAAATCTCAATTCAACCAACTACATAATGTGAAGCTTTTAATTCCATTTGTTACTGGATGGTTGTGACATTGCGAGTCATCTATATTAATCATCACCGGCGCCAGCGACTGTCCTCACCACCAATGACAACATTACTGTTAATCCAGCCTTTACGAAGTGGAAGCGCTAGGATAAACTGATTTACAGTGGATTCCTTGGTGATATTTCACTTACGGTCCAGCCAAATCGTCTCCAAAACCAAAACAGCTGCAGAGATCTAGTCAACATTTTCAAGAACGTATGCGAAGCTAAGCAGAGGACACATCCATAGATTGAAGCATCAATTAAAAAAATGTACCAAAGGTACCAAAACAGTCGATGAATACATTCAGGGCCTGACCATTAGATTTGATCAACTTGCATACTTGGAAAGCCGATAGAGCATGAAGATCAGTTAGAATAGATATTGGAAGGCTTAACTGAAGGTTTTAATTTCGTCATTGGTCATATCGAGAGCCGTGATGTCTCCCTGTCAATAACAAAAGTTCACAATAAACTTCTTACAAAAGATGCAAAACTCATGTCCATCAACTCCACCGTGTCTGTTGTGGCTCCCATCTATGCAAATATCAGCAACACTCAACGACACTATCAGGCTAGACCTTCAAATTGATCATCTCAGCCGCGCAGAATAACAACAACACCAACCGGTCCAACAACTTGCGACAGGAAAATCGTGTGACATGTGGATATAAACGTCGTTGTCAACCGTGTGGAGTGGAAGGAAACAATACTAAAAATTGTTCATAACTGAAACAACAAAGAAACTCCTACAACAACTATGCTACTCAGCACCATACATGGCAACCTCGAACTAATCTTGCGGTTGCAATTCCAACACTTCCAACATCATGGATTATGGAAAGCCGAGCCACTCACCATATGAAGAGTGACTTAAAAAATCTTGCAATTCAACAAGCATACGGTGGTGAAGATGCTGTTCTAATTGTGATGGCTCATGTCTTTCTATCTCTCATGTTGGCTTACTATTCCTACCCTCTTTATTGTCCTCACCCAAAATTTTAACCTTAAAATGTCTTATGCGTTCCTAATATCCACAAGAACTTAATCTCAATCTTGGACTTTGCAATGCTAACAAGTTCTCTGTTGAATTTTTATCTGCTCACCTCAGGTGAAGGATATGTGCTCGGGTGTCCCATTAATCCAAGGCATGACTAGATATGATCTGTACGAGTGGCCAGCCTCACCTTCTACCCTAATTCCTTCTTTGCTACAACCACCTCAAAACCATCTTTAATCAATTGTCACTATCGTCTTGGCCACCCCTCACCACCTCTTCTTCAAAAAAATTTCTCCAAACATCCTTCAGATTTTCGCAATCTATAACCTCATCACAATTGTGTACGGATTACTCCATAAATAAAGCTCATAAGATCCCTTTTGCTCAAAACACAATTGTTTCCACCAAACCCTTTACAATACATGTACTCTGACATATGGTCATCACCAACTGACTCCGTAGAAAACTACATATACTATGCTTTTTTGTCATCACTATAGCCTCTACTCATGGCTATGTGCACCAAAATGAAAGCTCAAGTCCGACGAGACATTCATACCTTTCAAAGAGCTTGGGGAGAATCAATTCAACCGGAGAATTGACGATGTACTTTAATAACAGTTGTGAATATCTTGTTCTTAGCCAATATGTTGCATCCGCATGAATCTCTCACCTCACATCTCCTCGGCACACACCGGAACACAACATAGTGTCTAACTCTTCTCACTCATGCCAGCATACCAAAAATTTATTGGATGTACGCATTCACTACCGCGGTCTATCTAACCAGCATACTCCAAATATCGGTGCTAGAGATGGTGTCTCCATACCAAAAACTATTCGGTGATCTTCCCAATTACTTTAAGCTTCGAGTATATGATTTTCTCTCTTTCATGTGGTTGCGTCAGTAAAACATTAACAAATTAGAAGATCGATCCACTCTGTGTGTGTTCATCAGATACTCACCAACGCAGAGCACCTATTACTGTCTACAACTAGGCACCAACATAATTTATACTTCATGGGATGTGAAACTCAATGAGTCAACATAACATTTCGAAACTCCATTCACAAATGGAAACAACCACATTTCAAACCCTTCCCCAACCACCAGTTACCAAAATTCCCTTCTCACTACCACTCACACAACTCATCTCACTGCAAACGATACACACGACCACATGTTCTCACCAATTTTAGCCGGAGACCACCAACTCGTCTGAGCATGGACATGACTCTCCAACCAGTCAAACTTCAATCGGAGACATTGAAAACTCTGCAGATCATGATAATACCTCTCCAAACCTAATAAAAATACCAAGCCCAGTTATAGAAAAGCCAATCCAACAAAAAACATGCCCTGAAACATTCTCAGCCCACCAGACAAACCAAAGCTCAACCCTAGACTTCATCTTCCCCACCTTCTCATTCACACCAAACATATATAAGAAATCCCTCGTTTACAACCACCGTACAACCCAGACCAAATCCAACAAACAAACACCAGATACAAACCCTCCAGAAAACCAAATTGTAAAACCAAACCCAAAATATAACCTCACAGCCAGCTTCCTAAACAATATCTCACTGGAACCCAAAACCATGCAACAAACATTGAAAGATGAAAAATGGAGAAGCTCTATGTCTCTGGAAATGGACGCCTTTGCTCGTAACTTCTGAAATTTTCCCATGACTACAACACTACAACGTTATTGCCTGTAAGTGGATTTTCAAATAAAAAATTGGATCTAATGGCTCTTTACACATGTGCAAATCACCCTTTGTAGCTAAAGGTTTCAATCTACAGTATGGAAGATATTACACTGAAACCTTTAGTCCAATGATCAAGTACAACAATATGTCTTGTCCTCGGCATTATTGTGATGAAATCATCGACAATTCAACAACTCGACGTAAACAACGCTTTCTTACAAAGGACGCTAACTGATGAAGTCTACATGGATCAACCTCTGGGCTTCGTAGATTTGGACAACCCCTATCATGGTTGTCTATTATGAAAAGCTATATATGGCCTGAAACAAGCTCCTCGTTCTTTAACAATGAACTAAAACATTTCTTCTCGAACTTGGGTTCACAAATTCGTTGGCTGACAACTTGGAAAAGATTTCATCTATCTACTGGTGTACGTTGATGATATTTTGATAATAGCCAACAAAAATGGATCACAAGGTTTCTGTCACTCTTAGCGGACTGATTCTCAGTCAGAGATGCAGAAGATCTCAACTACTTTCTTGGTCTTGAAGAACACCAAACAAATAAAGAACTACATTTGTCTCAGAGAAAGTACTTTCTCGATATCCTACATCACCACATTATGCATCAAGCAAAATAAGTCAACACTACACCGAAACTGATGCTGAGATCCAAAATGTCTATCTCCGACCCCACTGTCTCTAGGAAACTTATCAGCTGCTTACAATAGTTATCTTTCACAAGAGCATATTTCCTATGCCGTTAACAGACTATCCCAATTCATTCACAAACTGACAGAGGATCACTGGCAAGCAGCCAAAAGGATTCTACGATACCTGGTAGGTACCAGCATGCATGACATATCTTAGCGGCCAATAACCAACTCAGTGTTCACGCATTCTCATATGCGGATTGGACAGGGGGATCCTACGACTACATCTCACCAAATGCATACATCATATACATTAGCATTAATCCCATCTCATGGATAGCAAAGAAGCAAAAAGGGATAGCACGCTCTTTAATAGAGACTGAATACAAAGCAATTTCTCACACCTCATCCGAACTAAGCGGGATTTGCAATGTTCTCACATAACGCGGACCCGATACCACGGCCACCAGTGGTGTACTGTGACAACATTGAGGAAAATTTTCTATGTGCGAACCACGTGTTCTCGGATTAAACACATAGCCATAGACTACCACTTCGTTTGAGGTCAAATATAATAAAGTGCTCTTCGTGTTGCTCATATCGCAACAAAAGATCTGTTAGCTGACATGCTCACCAAACCACTATCATGACCTTGATTCAAGGAACTCATAGACAAAATTATAGTTGCTCCATCACCTCCATTTTGAAGGGTCGTGTAAGATATACAAAACGGATTCTCCTTAATTACTTAATATTCACTCAATATTAGACTGCAGTTACCTTAAGAACATCCTATGTATACTCTAACCTAGATGCTTTTCCTTTGTTTCTATCTTTATCCACCTCTATACTCTGTCGAGTAATATAAAGTCATTACATTCATAGAGGATTTGCTACAAGAGGTGCTGAACTCCATAATATATGAAATGAATGACAGACTCACATCATTTGCCACGTAAGAGGAGGTTAAGAAAGTAATATTTATGATGCATCCAGAACAAATTAGGAGGCGGATGGCATGACAACACTATTTTCAACAAGCATGGCCAATAGTCAAACATGACTTCTTGCAATTGGTTAATGATTTCTTACGAAATTTGGAATCTGATCCAAGAATAAACACAACAAATATATGTCTGATCCCTAAAACAGACCGACCAACTCGGATGACAGAGCTACGTTCTATTAGCCTATGTATTGTTGGATATAAGATAATTTAAAAGGACCTCTGCCAACGACTAAAGGGCCTCCTACAATCGGCATTTGTAATAGGAAGATTAATTTCAGATAATATTCTTATTGCCGAAGAAATGTTCCACGGTTTAAGAACAAATCCATCATGCAAATGAAAATATATGGTAATTACGACATACATGAGTAAGGCATACAATCGGGCTGAATAGACTTTCATTAAGAAGTTGCTCTGAAAATGGGTTTTGCAACGCAATGGATAAATCAAATGATGTGGTGCATTACTATATTTCAATATAAATTTGTCATAAATGGACAGCCACATGGATCCATTATTTCGGAGAGGGGACTGCGACAGGATGATCCATTATCTTCATATCTAATCATCTTATGTACATAGGCATTGATAGAAAACATAAAGAAATCAGAACGAGAAAAACTCTTAACAGGAATGAAGGTGGCAAAGGCATGTCCTCCAATATCACATTTGTTACTCGCGGATGATAGCTTATTTTTGCAAGGCAAAAAGGAGAAATGTCAAACAATTCTAAGGATCCTCAAAGATTATGAGGGAGTTTCTGGGCAACAAATAAACTTCTCGAAATCATCACTTCAATTTGTCCATGAGGTGGAGGAGGGGAAACGAGAAGAAAAGAAAAGTATTTTGGGTGTAACAACGTTGGGAGGAATGTGATCATATATGGGTATACCAGAGAGCCTAGGTGGTGAAAATACATAAATCATCAGCTTTCTTCAATACATACATCATGGTAGGGTAAACAGATGGACAACAAGGTCCTTTTAAGAGGGGGAAAATATGTCTTGATAAAAGCAGTAGCATATGCTTTGCCTAACCATGTAATGTCATATTACCGAATACCGAAAACAATGTCCACGAAATTGACGAGTATTGTATCTCATTTCTGGTGAAGCTCATACGGTACAAGTAAATGTATGCATTGGATGTCATGAGATAATTTTTTCAGAAATAAAGGTAATGGAGGCATTGGATTTCGGGTATTTACGGACATCAATACAGTTTTCCTAGCCAAAAAATGGTGAGGTTAATTGACAAACCCGATATACTTTTCTCAAAACATTTTAAGAACATATACTTTTGGAAGACGGATCCTTTAGATCCGATTAGATAATATTCACCATCATATGGGTGTAGGAGTGTAGTATCAGTTAGATCTTTAGTTAAAAATAAATCATTAAGAGGGTGGGCACATGAGAGTCCATTTTAATATGGAATGACCTATGGATCTCATCCTATTGTTCGAGACTAGCAACAATAAATCAAATATAAAAACCCATCTGACTATGGTTGATCAGTTGATCGATCATCACAGCAAGGTGTGGAACATACGATTGATTGAGATGATCATTGACCCTGAAGATGTGGCTTTCATTGTGAGCATTCTGATTAGAAGGTTCAACCAACCTGATTCAAATGGATGGCATTTTAAAAAGTCTGGAAGATATACAGTCAAATCAGGTTATATACAGAAAGAGAGTTCTCAGATAAAGGTACATATAAATTGTTGCAGAGACCAAATGTCAAAGGTTTGCAAGCTTTCACATGGAGGATAAATTGTCCACTGAAACTAAGAAAATTTCCATGGAAAGCATTTCAGGTTGTTTACCGATTATAAAAAATCTAAACGCAAGAGGGATTATATGTGATATGTGTTGTATATGGTGTGGATCAGAGGAAGAGGCGATTGATCATGTTTTATTTGAATGCCCTCCGGCTCTACAAACTTTGACACTCTCACATATTCCAACTAAAAATTTTCCATATGTAATCGATCTTCACGAATATGGATTATTTATTTTGGAGGTTACAATCAGATGATAAAATAACCAATTTCTGTGGAAATTATGGTATATAGAAAGTAGGAATGATATGGTTTACAGTCAATATATGCGAAAAATGGTGGAAACATAGTCTGCAACATGGGCATGGGGGTGTTCAATTATTAGGGTCAAAATAGGAAAGAATACGATTATTTTCAGGGTAATGATGATACATTTGTTATGAAGAAGATGCAAATGTTATATGGGAGCAGTGAATATAATGACAAGTCAGCCCCCTTTTCATGTGGAATTTGAAGCCTTGATTTGGGTCATATAATGTACGAAGTTTTTTCAAGAATAACATTTAGCATTTGAAACAAACTGTTCAGAATTGGTCAAGATAATGTCTGAACTAGAAGAATTGTTAGCTTTCTTGATACATTTGGAGGAATTCGTAGAAAGGAGTTTTCACGACTTTCAATCTCAACACTACAAGAAAGTATCACATAGACATCATCACTAAATTGCTATGTCTGGATAGCATAGTGTTATTGTTGGAATTGTGTCCAGTAATCTCGGTACTGTCTCTAGAAAGTAAGAGTATGTCAATGATCAGACATAAGTCATATAATGCTGGGGGTCATGATGGCTTGCTAGAGTCCGCTCATGATCTATAAGTCTTGGACTTATTGCCTTTATTATATGATCCCATATGGGTCACACGCCTAAGCTAACGGGAAAATACGAAGGAACGGTTTAGCAGAGGTACGGTAAAAGTGCTAGGCATTTACGGTACTTGGAGAGACTAAAGGGCCTGATTAAATCCAAGGGATTTAATCAGAACTGAGAATTGGGCCCAAAAGCCCATGAGAACTAAAGGGAGTTTTAATGAATAAAACTTGACCTAAAAGCTCTCTAATTCTTCAGCTGATTTGCGCCACCCACAGCCTCTCTCTGCGCCGGTTTCATCAGTGGTCTAGCAGCCGTTTTCTGTGATCGCGTGTGTGAACCTTTGGAGGATTCATCCCTCGGTGTATCTCTCTGATCTCTGACCTGTTCTATTCCTTCCGCTGCAACAAACAGGTAAAAGGTGAGATCATCTAATGTTTCTAATCAAGAGAACCTAGATCTGTATGTTTAGGTTGATATGAATCTGTGAATTACATCAGGATCAACTAAACAGTTCCTACAGTGGTATCAGAGCCATTGGTTCTTAGGATTTCTTGTTTTAGATTCATGTTTAGGTTGTTTAATCTGTTTAGAAGTGTTTTGAATCCATTACTGATAAGAAAAACACTTAAGAAACTGAATTGAATCCTGAACAAACATATGAATCGCAAAACCGAGCTATATGACTCGTGTTCTTGCGATCGGCCGAGTAGAGAACCGATCGGCTTGGCCGGTTGGATCGCACGGCCGAGTGTTGATCGGCTGGGTCGGATCATCGGATCGATCGCGTCACGATCGCGGCTCGTCCCGATCGTCAGACGGATCGCATCCCGATCGCGGCCAGTCCCGATCGTCGGACGGATCACATCCCGGTCGCGAGAGATGGGCCGATCGCTCGTCCCGATCGCATCTCGTCCGACCGTCCCGATCGTCCCGTCCCGATCACACGCGAGCGTCCCGTCCGGCCATTGTCCCGAGCGTCTCGATCTCGGATCGTCGTATGCGGCTTGCGGCTGGACGGTTCTTACTCGACCGGTTAGGGTTTTTGGGTGTGATGGGCCGGTTCGATTTTGGTTAGATGGTTCGGTTCAAAACTTGATTAAAATTGATTCGTTCTGGTTTAATAAACAGATTTTAATAATTTTATTAAATCTGGTTAAACCGGGATAAGAAATCCAATGTCGAAAGAAATATTGGATTTAGTGCCTAAACCAGGAATTTCTAATTTGATTTGGTTGGACCAAATAAATTGAGAAATTCCGGTTTAGTAAATAACCGGTTGACAATTGTGGTCATCGTAGTAATTAAAATTTGGTTAGACCAATTTTAATGAACCAGACCGGTTATGTCATTTAATTGGACAATTGGGTCATGTCTTGGACATGGACCAATTCTTGGGCCTCGGGCCAAGAAGTTAAAACAATTGGGCCAATTATTTGAGTCTTTCTTCAGATTAATTTAAAATTTATTTTATGAAATTATAAAGTCGATTTTAAATTAAAGTTTCCGAAATTTTGAAATTAGAAAGTTTCTTAAAATAGAAGTTTCAGGATTTGCGGGTTTTGGATTTTAAGAAATTTCTAAAGTTAGAAAGTTTCCGGTTTTAGAAAGTTTCCAATTTTAGAAAGTTTCCTAAAATAGTAGGTTTCCAAAAATAGAAAGTTTCCGAAATAGTAATCTTCTATTTTGGGAATAAAATTTTAATAAACCTACAAACCTCAAAAAAAAATATCAAGCGTTGGATGTCTTGTCCATTCTATGTCAGCTGTCAAAGCCCATTCAATTGTATTCATGGCCTTACAGTGTGAGGGTGTCTGCTTTTGCGTGGGTAAGACGGTTTGTGATTCATAAATGTCATTGGGAGTCCCAGACATTAATGATTACATGACTGTATAGTCTGGTTTTCTTGACTGGGCCATCGGGAGTCCCGGGCCTTGAGACATCAGAGTGAATTGGGCCTCGGGCCCAGATTCACAACCAAGAGTTATATCACGGATATAATTAGCCGATATAGGGCTTACCGATATAAGCTAAGGTTGGGTGATGGCCAGTGGCCCACTTTGATCTTAGTTATATGTGGATCTTGGAATCATTGTATTCTATTGAGGGTAACTTATGTTATTGAATATAATGCGTGATTAATCATATTAAATTTAATACGAGATTAATCATATTGAACATATTAACTAAAATCCTTTTATCTTATATTTCAGTTATGACTAGCACAAACAATCAAAACACTTTCTCGATCCGGTCTGTCCTTAAGATGGACAAGCTGAACGGATCAAATTTCTTGACTTGGTCGCGGAACCTGAGGCTAGTCCTCAGACAGGAGAGAAAGGACTATGTCCTTGAGAGAGCTCTCCCCGTGAGGATCGGGTCCAATGCTTCACATGCAGTATATGATGCTTGGAATAAGCATTATAATGATACGGTAGATGTAAGTGGTCTGATATTCGCTACCATGGACTCAGACTTGCAGAAGCAATATGAGAACATGAAGTCGCCAATAGAGATGATCAGCAGCCTGAAATTGAAATTTCAGGAGCAGATAAGAGTGGAGAGATACCGGTTGGTTAAGTCTCTCACTGGCTGCAAGCTACCAAATGATAATCCAGTGAGTCCTCATGTCAGTAAAATGATGGGTTACATTGATAACCTGAGGAAACTGGATTATCCAGTTAGCCAAGAGTTGGCAACTGAGATCATTCTGCAGTCACTGCCGTCAAGCTATGATAAGTTCAGAAGGAACTATATCAAGAAAGGCTTAACGAAGACGCTGACTGAACTGCATGATATGCTCAAGACAGTTGAGCCAAACGTGAAGAGTACCCTGTACAATCTCATGAATGAGAAGGGTAGGTTTACTGCTGACAAGGGTGAAGACAAAGTTGTCCAGATTTTGAATCATGGCAAGCGTGTGTCTTCTGAGCCCGAGTCAGATACCTCTTGCGTTGGTAAGTGCTGCTACTGTAAGGAGACAGGGCATTGGAAGAGAAATTGCATTAAATTCATGGAAGATGATGAGGAGTTAAAGTCGATGTATGAGACTACTTCCTCAGGTATTCATGTTATTACTTCAAGTTCTACCTTAAAGGTATTGGATACTGGTTGTGGCACTGATATTTGTGATAATATGCAGAGCCTAAGCAACAGTAGAACGTCCTTAAAAGGTATTGGATACTGGTTGTGGCACTGATATTTGTGATAATATGCAGAGCCTAAGCAACAGTAGAACGTTGAAGGAAGGGCAAGTGAAACTACATGTCTGGAAGGAGCTTGGGATGCTGCCTCAGCCGTAGGGTTTTCACTTATAGATCCCTTTTAGGCTTGGTTTTGTATTAAGTAATTGCTACAATGTACCTGCTTTAAGCAGAATTGTCTTTCATTTTCTTGTAAGAATTTGAATGTTTTTCATTTTGATAAAAGACAAGTTTTGTTCTTTTGATCTTAATGAAATATTAATTGTAGCACCCTATTCATGGAATGGGTTTTATATCTTAAACCAAAGAGTGCCTAAATGTAACATAAATACCGAATTGGTTTAAATCTGATGAATTAAACCTGATTTTTCTTGGCATAAAGTCTTGGTCACATAGAGTAAGTCGGATTCAGAAATCCCATAGTCATAGACTGTTGGGCTCATTTGATAAAATATCTTATGAGACTTGAATTCTGTTTAGTGGACCAAAAAGAAAAAGGGCCTATCTTAGCCGAGCTAGAGAAAGGCCCAAAGGCTTATTGGACCTAGAACATACTGATGTATGTGGCCCAATGAGCAGTAATGCCAGAGAAAATTTCCTGTACTTCATTGTCTCTACTGATTACTTCAGTGAGTGTGACTGTGTTCATATGATGAGACACAAGTCGGAATTCTTTGACATGGTCGAAAGAGTTCCAGAATGAAGTATAGGATCTGAATGACAAAAGTATTAAGACTCTGGATTAAATCACGAGTGAGAATACTTAAGTCATTGATTGTGTGATCATCTTAATGAGTGTGAAATCGTTTCACAGCTTATTTCTCCTGAAAACCTGAAGGTGTTTCTGTGAGAAAGAATCAGATCTTATTAGAAATGATTAAAGATGAGTCACGCGAATCTTCCATGATATTATTTAAGAATAACGCTCTAAAATATCTAAGTTTACATTGAAATAGTTCCACAAATATCAGTTGAAAGACACCACGTTAATGTGGATTGGAATCGATCCAAATTTGTCTTTACTGAGTATTTGTAGTTGTGCTACTTCGCTGGTTGTCCTAGAGAAACTAAGGCTTGTTACTTTTACGTCCATTCTGTTTTCTAAGAAGGGAAGTTATTTTCCAAGAAGAACAGTGGGAGTAAAAGTATAACTCGAAGAAATTCGAGAAATACAGGAGGCTGCTCAACCTGTTGAGGGAGAGCAGCGGAAGGATTTACAGATTTCTGTAGAATCTACACCTGTGGAGCCTTGTCCGAAGGAAACCAAGGCTTGTTACTTTTACGTCCATTCTGTTTTCTAAGAAGGGAAATTATTTTCCAAGAAGAACAGTGGGAGTAAAAGTATAACTCGAAGAAATTCGAGAAATACAGGAGGCTGCTTTACCTATTAAGGGAGAGCAGCGGAAGGATTTACAGATTTCTGTAGAATCTAAACCTGTGGAGCCTGAAGTTCGCAGAAATGAATGAATCAGTTACTAATCCGAGAGTGATTTCTCGTCATTAGTAGAACATGATAATCATTGAAAGTTCGCATGATCTGATGATCATTGAAAGCGACGAATCTGCGAAATTCAAAGAAGCGAAAGTGAGCCCGGACTCCGAAAAATTACATTTTATGTAAGTTAGCCTCATCGATCCATTCATGGATGGAAGCAAACATATCGGATCTTCGTTCTGTTGAAATAGTCAAGGTTTTGACTTGAACAGGAACGAAGCGGAACTGTGTGTTTACTAATAGATTAGTGGGAGCGATATTGCATTTCTCATATTGTATGTCGATGACATACTGATTCTCGAAAATGACGTCCCAACGCTGTAGTCGGTAAAGGACTAGCTTGGGAGTTGGTTTAATGAATGACATGGGTAAAGCCACGTAGTTCTTGGATTTTGGATCTAAAGATAGAGATCCAAAAGAGCTGATAGGACAAAGTCAGATTCTTAAATTGACAAAGTCCTACACGTTTTGAGCAATCCAAGAAGGGTTTTATGCCAATGTCACATGGCATTAAGTTAAGCAAGATACAGTATCCTACGATAACTGCTGATCTTAAATGCATGGATGAGATTCCATATGCGTCGGCAATTGGATCAATCATGTATGCCATGAAACATACTTGTTTGATGTTGCTTTAATGTTAAGCAAGACAAATAAAGACCAGTCAAATCCAGCAAAGAATCAAGTTTCCTAAAGTATGTCCTAAAGTATTTGAGGAATACTAAGGATAAGTTCTTGATTTACGGAGAAAGTGAGGTGCTATAAGTCGATAGAGTCTGAAAGGCAAGTTTCCAATAGACAAAGATGATTTCCGATCACAGTCCGGTTATATCTTGTGTCTATCTGGCGGTGCAAGGCACTGTTGCTGACTCAATGACTTAAGCTGAACATTTCGCAGCTTGGGAAGTGGCGAAAGAGGTTGTTTGGAAAGAAGAGTTCGTCACTGAACTTGATGTGATTCCCAGCATAGATGAGACTAGCTGCACATCAGAGGTCCAAACACCTTGAGGATAGGTATAACCTATTCCGTAAGATAAATGACAGAGATGTTAAGTAGATCAGCAAGTTTCAACGAATGAGAACGTTGCTAATCTATTAACGAAGCCACTCCTTAGGCCTAAGCACGAGTCGCGGACTGTTGCTGTAGGATAAGTGAAATTAAGATGTAGTCTTAATTTCAGTGGGAGTTATTAAAGGGCTTTATTTAGTTATTGGATATGTTCTTGAAACAACATTTAAGATGTTTAATGAAATTATTATTTCAAGATTATTTTAACTGTGATGAAATAATCGTTCCAAAATGATATAAACCATCTTATAGGTCATCGAAGTAAATGACTTGATCTTGAGTCATCGAAGTCATTTAGCTTGATCATGAGACCCTATATTTGATAAATGTTTTATATCATCTTGTCCCTAGTCGAAGGTTGTTGAAATTGGAACACCAACAACCGTGTGAGACTGGATTGGTACGTGACTTATGACAAAGTCTCAGTGTGTCATAGATGCGCGGCATCAAAGTCAGTACATAGGTGTATGTTGGGAACATACGACCGGACATGACCCGCTTATAAGAACTCTTCAGGATATTTATATCTGTGTCATAAGAGATTCTTACTACGACTATAGAGTATAGTCCTTAGACCTGAGTTCACATGCATGTGACTGCCCATGGACTGATGT
Source organism: Orychophragmus violaceus (assembly GCA_030180135.1). NCBI lineage: Eukaryota > Viridiplantae > Streptophyta > Magnoliopsida > Brassicales > Brassicaceae > Orychophragmus > Orychophragmus violaceus. Next base: position 80,669,156 of record CM058232.1, on the reverse strand, counting down.
ACTTTGATCATCGTCTAACGCTATCGTTCTGCGATAGCTATAAGGACCTTGTTTGGGTACATTATGAAATGAGTAGTTTACAGTGATGGAACAAGACGGGATTTGTCCCTCCAATATAAATGGAGTGAATATCTCTAGGCCAATCGGAGATTTGAATACTGGAAAATGCATGGCCATGCTCAAACGGACTTTCCCGAGTCGTTTGGATTGTCAGTATCAAATCAGAGTCCGATGAACAAGATTAGGCTTTATAAGGATGACACCAATCTTGCCTTATGACTAATCGAGATATTGAGACAAAAGGATTATGAATACAGAGATTCCAGTACAAGTGGGAGATTGTTGGAATTGTGTCCAGTAATCTCGGTACTGTCTCTAGAAAGTAAGAGTATGTCAATGATCAGACATAAGTCATATAATGCTGGGGGTCATGATGGCTTGCTAGAGTCCGCTCATGATCTATAAGTCTTGGACTTATTGCCTTTATTATATGATCCCATATGGGTCACACGCCTAAGCTAACAGGAAAATACGAAGGAACGGTTTAGCAGAGGTACGGTAAAAGTGCTAGGCATTTACGGTACTTGGAGAGACTAAAGGGCCTGATTAAATCCAAGGGATTTAATCAGAACTGAGAATTGGGCCCAAAAGCCCATGAGAACTAAAGGGAGTTTTAATGAATAAAACTTGACCTAAAAGCTCTCTAATTCTTCAGCTGATTTGCGCCACCCACAGCCTCTCTCTGCGCCGGTTTCATCAGTGGTCTAGCAGCCGTTTTCTGTGATCGCGTGTGTGAACCTTTGGAGGATTCATCCCTCGGTGTATCTCTCTGATCTCTGACCTGTTCTATTCCTTCCGCTGCAACAAACAGGTAAAAGGTGAGATCATCTAATGTTTCTAATCAAGAGAACCTAGATCTGTATGTTTAGGTTGATATGAATCTGTGAATTACATCAGGATCAACTAAACAGTTCCTACAGTTATGGTCGCCACTCTATCTTCGCCCATCATAGTAGGTTTGGCCCTTTACATAGCGGTTTATGGTCATGCTACATAAGATATTTTTTAAATATCGTTCATTTATTTTGCAATTGAGTATTTAATAATAGCAGTTATTTTTTGTTATTATTTAGTTTTACACAACATTTCTATATTTCACCATTAATTGTACTATCACTACAAGAAAACAACGTTTTTGCGACTGAACCTTGCGACTATACTTGTAGTCGTAACATTTGGCCACTATTAGGGGACAATATAGCTACTATTTTGTGACAACGGATATATGGATGCGTATTAGTCGCTTCTATACAACTAAAAATGATTGTCACCGATTTAGTCATCGATTTACGACAGATTAATGACTATTGTCGAGACCGGAACCAATAGTCGCAGGCTAGTTGGTGATATGTCGACTATTTTTGCGTCTGATGTGAAGAGTCGTAGAACAATCGCGAGTTGGTTAGTACATGGGCGACTAATTCACTACTTCGGGTATAGTAGTAACCAAGTCGTTTAATTGTCGCTATTGATACGACTAATATTCACCTCATTATTCGTGTCGCAAAGTGGGTCGTATCGTATAATATTTTTGGATTTAGTAATAATAATATGAGATAGTTTGTTTATAAGTGCTAATAGTCTTAACTGACTATCAAAGTTGGTTCATAGATATATTGTAATTTTATTAAATGAGAATGACCCATGTATGCTTTTCTTTCATAACCTCTAATTGTTATGCGTTAAATTTACCATAAGAAACAGATTGTTCATAATCCTCCCTGCTTAACGAAATACATTGATTTATTCTTCAGGAGGGAACATGTTCTGATGAGAAAAGAATAAAAACATGAGAAAAAGCGTAGAGGCATGTTCATCTAACTTCTAAGCATGAAGAACACGAATATCTCTACTTCAGTAGTACTTCCTGCCTGCAATCACTTGTGTCTGGCCATCTGAATACGCATCACAGAAGATCGAAAACAACATCGAACTTCGACTAATTTTACGGGAAAATATAATTCAATTCATTATTGCAGATTCATTTCTCACCGTGGAGATGGGCCCCGTAGTTTGCATGGCTATCAGCTTCAGAGTTGTATTCCTGCAAATTGAAATTAGACAAACTCAGAAAATCTTAAGCATCTACAAATTGAATGATAAAAACACAAAAGGATATGTGCAATACCCTGGGAATATGCTCCATATCGAATGACTTGAATTGGCTGGTAAACTCTTTTGCCTGATTATACAGCTCATCCATTTTCAGGCTTGTGAGTTGCCATTCACCCCACATCTGTTTAATGATAGTTATCATAAAGTCTAAAGATAAAGATTCAAGAGAGAAAACAAGTATTCACTGTAAAGCAACGGACCTGTTTAAAATCAAGTTGAGTGTCCATAGGCTCTCACGTGTGTGTAACCTTTTTCTAAAGCAGACTCCAAACCACGAATCAAACCTCTATATTCGGAAACGTTGTTTGTTGTATTTCCTAATCCTTCACGGTAGGAGGAGATGACAATTCCATTGGAATCACGTAGAACAGCTCCTGAACCAGCTCTTCCAGGGTTTCCTTTTGAAGCTCCATCAAACTCATTAGTACAATGTTTCTAAAAACATACATATTGTAATTTAAATAAGATGTAAACATCAATATCGAAGTTCGAACCTAGAGTATATCACGCTTCATAAGCGATGGCACGAGCAGATCAACGAAATAAATTGATTCAATATATAAGAGAAGAATCAAAATCAGAAAGTATGAATGGGGCGAAGCCCCGTAGGGGTTCTTGTCTTTACCTTATCCATTTCTATTGTCGTCTCTATTTTCTCTGCAATAGGAGAGCCAAAATTCTGAGGTTTTGATGCTTAGGGTATTCCACGGCAGAAAGGGAGAGACTATCTGAATTTTAGAGAGTCGATATGATAGTTAGGGCATTTCGACCGGTTATTGATAATTTACCTTGATATTTGGTTTAAGTACCGCGTTGATGCGCAGAATTTCCAAAATATAAAAAATTTATAATTCGGCTGGCATATAAATTTTAATACTTAGTATAGTATTTTGGATTTTTTAAAAAATAATATGAGAGTTTGGTTATATTTTACCAGTTTGTGGTGGGTCTACCCGTTTCATGCGCATGCATTTTTGACAATTAATGGAAGAGGCCAATTATATCTACATAGTCGAGCTTCAGCCCTTTCTCCGTTTTTATTTGTAGAAACACACAGAATTTGAAAATCTAGTTACATGTCGGGAGGCGGCTAAAATTATAGCAACTATCGGGAGTGGATGTATAATAGGTTCGATGATGTCACAGAAAATTTCGCAACAACCTTTATAACAGGGGTGGCACAATTTATGGAACTTGCCAAAAACTAGCCTTTAGCTCTGAGCAATGGCGGTAAGTTTCTCTGCCCTTGTCGTTTATGCAAGAACAAAAAACCGGACACCACGAAACCAGGAATTTGGAGTCATCTGTTTAGTTACGGATTTATGCCTGATTATTGTGTTTGGTATAAGCATGGAGAAGAAATCGGTTTGGATATAGGAACAAGTTATGTTGATCCGAATGGTCATAATAATGTAGAAGATCGGTATATGGATATGGTGAATGATGCATTTCGTGGTTACACGAGTAATAGAGAGGTATATATATTGGTATATCTTATCTTTCGGTTTAAAATATTCAACTATACTATAAGTTTCTGACGTTTTATGTTTATAGCTTGGTGGGCTGAATTCGGTGTTAGATATTGAGCAGCACTGAGGAATCCCTTTTATAATGTCCACTTCCCATTATCCGCTCACCGTCGAGCTGACCGGTCAACAATCAAAGAAGAGAAGCCGAACAGCTATCTCATATGCCGATTGAGTTGTCTTCTCCCAGTAAGGCCATAGATGAGATAGGAACTGTTATAAAATCAACACCTGAGCTAATATTCTCCTCAAAATTAAGTAACCCAAAGGAATCAATCTCAAACAATCATCTCACCGTCGAGTGTTTGCCGGCGAAAGACCATTTGGTCGTTTGACCTTGCAAGACTCGTAGGTGACTTTATTTTGAGGAGAATACTAGTTCCGATGTTGTTCATGCATGCCTCCTTAGGTCGACACAGAACCGAACAAAAGGAAAATAAAAGAACATGTCAGCATATTTAACGAAGAACTTAAGATAAAAGATACAAGATGAAGCGAGGCTCTGTTAGAATTTAGAAGCGATGGAGAGGAAAGAAGTGAGGATGGGGAAAAATGATGAAAACACATGCTATATATTTACCCATGGGAAGAACGAATGGTTATCAAACCAATGTTGATTTAAAGCGACACGAGCTTCCAGTCACGCCGAGCACATTCATTGGTGGAAGAAGAGGTGTCTTAAATATAACCAAAAAATTCTTAATATACAATTAGGAAACCAAAAATAAATGGGGGAATTGCTAAAAATGCCCTCAAAATTGGTTTTAAATAAAAGTGTACCCTTGAATTTGAATCAAATGAAAAACTGGTTTTGCGGACTACGGAAATTACCGCGAAGCCCTTACGACCAATCAAAAAACCGGAAAACGCAATTACCATTATAACCTTTGCCTTTGTCAGACGTCTATAGACGTCTGACGAGTTAGACTCTAAGCGAAGTCTAAATGACGTTCTCAGACATCGCATTGAAGTCTGATACAGAATAAGTTTGAAAATTTTAATTTTAAAATTATAAAAAAATATTTTGTCAAAAATTTTATATACATAAATTAAATATATTCAATTAAGTAGTATATAAATTAAATTGGGTAAATTTTAATCAGATTAAAAATATATAAAGTGGTTTAGTAGTTTCTAACCCTTAGAACATGCTTTGTAATGGAACTGGTGGAACATTTACATATGACTAACATTTAACTTTAGGGTTTAGATTCAAGGTTCACGAAATTTACATTTGAAAAAATTATATTTGCACATGTATGTTATAATGCGCATATATTAAACAATTTGATGTTTTCTATGTGTTTTGTTTAAATATTTTTCACTGTTTAGTGATTAATATTAGATTTAGGGTTTCTCAGACTTCTATGAGAAGTCTGAATTTTGGGGTTTCGTAGACTTCCGAGAGAAGTCTGAGAAGTATTTAACTAGCCAAAAAAAAAAAAAAACTTTTAACCAAATATACCTTAAGTGGTTAGATTTGACTAAAGTATATGTGCTTTTAATTTACAAATGTCCAAAAATCCCATGTTTAATTTATGGATCCAAAATTTCCCTAAAAATATTTTTTTATAATTTTATAAATTAAATTTCTAAATTTAATATCTCTCAGACTTCTCGTATATACATGTATACGAGAAGTCTGAGAGATATTAAATTTAGAAATTTAATTTATAAAATTATAAAAAAATATTTTTAGGGAAATTTTGGATCCATAAATTAAACATGGGATTTTTGGACATTTGTAAATTAAAAGCACATATACTTTAGTCAAATCTAACCACTTAAGGTATATTTGGTTAAATACACCATGTATCTTTATCTATGCATGACATATGAAGTTGGATGTCATATTTTCATATGTAGGGTTAGGCTGAGGGTTTGTGTATTTTCATCCATATTGTTACATTTGCATATACTGGCTAGGTTGTGACTATATTAAACGAGTTTGATGTTTTTTGTAGGTTTTCTATATAATATGATTGTATTTTAGTAGTAATTAGTATATTTAGGGTATATCAGACTTCCATTTTAGTCTGATTCACGTATATGTTTTGTTAGACTTACCGAAGAAGTTGACCACCAATAAGTTACCCTACTTGGGATTGTACCCCATATATAAACGAAAGTTACCAAAATTAGTCTGTAAAAGTCATTATCAAATTTCTCTCTCTAAAACGGATACTCGCTCTCTCTCTCTAAACACTCTCTAAAAACTCTTCGATAATCCTCCTAGCCACCGCCACCGCCACCGCCACCGCCGTCTTCATCTTCTTCAAACGTGTAATTACCTCTCCTTTTTCGTATCTTCTTACCAATCCCTACTCCGCCGTCGTCATATTTCTAAACTCTTCTTTCTGAAATTTTTTGAGATCTGTACGGTTTTTAGTCCGAGTCATCCCCTTCTCCCTATGTACTTTGTCTATGTACTTTCTCGTTTTAGATCCATACGGTTTTGTTATTGAGTTAGCCCCTTCTCTGTATTTACTTTGTCTAGATCTGAACAAAAATATAGATTTTATATATTTTCCTTTTATATCCAGACGGTTTTGAGTCCGAGTTAACCTCTTCTCCGTATCTACTTTTTCTAGATTTGAACAAAAATATAGGTTTCTCGTTTTAGATCCATACTTTTTTTTTTTGAGTTAGTCCCTTCTCCGTATTTTCTTAGTAAAGATCTGAACAAAAATATAGGTTTTATATATTTTTCCTTTAATATCCATACGGTTTTGAGTCCGAGTTAACCTCTTCTCCGTATCTACTTTGTCTAGATCTGAACAAAAATTATAAAATTCTCGTTTTAGATCCATACAATTCTCCGTATTTTCTTAGTCTAGATCTGAACAAAAATATAGGTTTCTCGTTTTAGATCCATACGGTCTTTTTTGTGATTTAGACTCTATGAAGTCTGAAGCTTAGATTTGTTTTTGAATTAGACTCTATTAGAAGTCTGAAGCTTGGATTTGTTTTATAATTAGACTCTATTAGAAGTCTGAAACTAGCCTCTGTTTTCAATTGTTTCATGGTACACAGGATGGGACGATTCAGTCAGGTTCCAACGTCGAGTAGTAGTTCATACGCAACTTCCACATTTCGACAACGATCCGGATCATGCAATGGATTCCCCAAGAAATGTTTCTGCGGTCTGGAGCCTGTCATGCGAACCTCCACTACTGCCGATAATCCGGGAAGAAGATTCTTTGGATGTCGTAACTGGGATGTAATTACCTTTCTCTGTTATGTAGCCAGTTTTATTTTATCTTTACTCATTGGAAATCCGAAGAGGATTGTAAATTTAAAATGTGGCTGTATAGGATGGTGGCTACCATATTATGAAGTGGTGGGATGAGGCTATGATGGAGGAGTTTAACGACCTCACGCCGAGAGTGGACCAACATGGTGAACAAATTGATTACATCTTCCTTGGTTATGCTGAAATTGCCTGTGTTACCCACTTGGACGACGAGCTCAAAAAATTGCAGGCAGAGATAGCTCAATTAAAGGAGCTGTTGGCTGAAAAACAATCTACTCCGACAAATGGCGTCAAGTATGAGTATCTGATGTTTGCTGGGGCTATTATTATCATCCCGATCATCTTGAGGGCATTTTGTCAGTTGTAATATGTTAGTCCTGTGAATCCAGCTACAATTTTATGTAATATTAGACGAATTTCAGTCATCTTTTGAATTTCCCCATTTCATTATGCAAATTGTCCTCTTTTAAAGCTACTTACCTTAAAAACAAGAGTAATATGTTTGGGGTATGTTTTCGGACTTCAAATAATAAAAAATAGAGTGTCAGACATCATATGAAGTCTAACAATATTTTGTCAGACTTCAACTAATAAAAACTATAGTGTCAGACATCATATTAGTCTAACAATATCAGACTACATATGATGTCTGACAATATTAGAATGCGCGGAAGTTCAATTGTTTTGTAATTTAGGCCCCAAAAATGCCCGGGAGTTATGTAAAAATGCGCGGCAGTTATGTATGTGGTAAAACCGTCGTTTCAACTGCTCTTATGGCCCACATATAAATAGGCTTTTTACCCTTTTTTTTACAGTTTCTAAGGAAAAAAAAAAAAAAAACTCATTCTCTCTCAAAGCCACTGAACCGACATCTTTTTCTGGGTATCGTATTATAGTTTCTAGATCTGGTTTCTCTCTGCTCCGCCGCTAACCCGCGACGGTAAGATTCATCGAATCCCTCCTTGCATGAATAAACGTAGAATAACTATTAGTCCTCAGACAGAAAATCGAGTCTGGCGATAGTCGGCAGACTGCAAGTGGTGTCTGATTATAGTCGTCAGACTGCGAATAGAGTCTGAAATTTTTCTCATACCTTCTCTGAGCTTTTTTTTATCTCCTCCGGTGACCTACGACGGTAAGATCCTTCGACTCTTCTCTTCGTCTACATATTTACATAACTAATACTAGCCAGATGGCAAGAGATATGTCTGACTGTGTTTGTCTGACTGTGCATGGCGTCTGGCTAGTAGTACTCAGACTGTTCATGAATTTTTCCCCCCTTGTTGTTTCAGATTTTCTTATGGCAGATGTTGAATTCCCACCAAGGATGTTCACTGTCGGGTATGAACCAAATCCGGATAAAAGCATCCATTATTTTAGTGGACGGAGAGATCTCATGGATGATGTTAAAATAGTGATGTTACCGGCAGAATGGCAAGAACTCCAAGAATCAGAATTTGGGGTTTTTTTGAAATTCCATGACCTCCATTTCAAATGGTGCTCAAGGATGGTCCATTACATGCTATGCTTGCAGTTAGTCTGCAAGAAGAAGTATGAGATATGGTCCCTTCTTGGCGTTCAGCCTGCTAGGTTTTCCTTGAATGAATTTCGAGCCATAACCGGACTCAACTGCGACTATATCGAGAACCTGGAGTACCCTGAAGTTGAATACACCGATGAGATGAGAGCAATGTGGGAGCTTCTTGGGGTGGATTTCGAATTGGGCCCAAGTTATTCGCAATTATTAGAAGCCTGTAAAAACTGTGCTGGTTGGGAACCGCAACAGAGGATATGGCTGGGCTATCTAGCCATCTATGCAACCTTCATTGAGGCTCAACACTGGACAACATCCACAAGGGCTGATATGGCTAAGAATCTGCTGGTTCCAGGAACGTTAAAATTGAAGGATTGTTTAGTTGATCCTGATTCAATTCTTAGATTCATATCAACCTAAACATGCGGATCTAGGTTCTTCTCGAATAGAAACAAATGATGATCTCACCTTTTACCTGTTAATTGCAGCGGAAGGAGAGAACAGGTCAGAGATCAGAGAAACACCGAGAGATGAATCCTCCAAAGGTTCACACACGCGATCACAGAAAACGGCTGCTAGACCACAAGGAACTCAGCGCAGAGAGAGAGAGAGTTTTCGGCTAAGGGGCTAGGGTTAATTGTTCTGAACTCGAGTTTTATCTTATAAAACTTGTCCGGTTCCGTTTGGGCCATTTGGCCCAAACACCAATTAACTCGACGGCATTCGCGCACTGTGTCGACCGACACACCTTGTGTATCGATCGACACACAGTGGCTAAACCGTTTTATTCTCTCTAAGTACAGTAAATGCCTAGCACTTTTACCGTACTTCTGCTAAACCGTTCCTACACATTTTCCTGTTAGCTTAGGCGTGTGACCCATATGGGATCATATAATAAAGGCAATAAGTCCAAGACTTATAGATCATGAGCGGACTCTAGCAAGCCATCATGACCCCCCAGTATTATATGACTTATGTCTGATCATTGACATACTCTTACTTTCTAGAGACAGTACCGAGATTACTGGACACAATTCCAACAATCTCCCACTTGTACTGGAATCTCTGTATTCATAATCCTTTTGTCACAATATCTCGATTAGTCATAAGGCAAGATTGGTGTCATCCTTATAAAGCCTAATCTTGTTCATCGGACTCTGATTCGATACTGACAATCCAAACGACTCGGGACAGTCCGTTTGAGCATGGCCATGCATTTTCCAGTATTCAAATCTCCGATTGGCCTAGAGATATTCACTCCATTTATATTGGAGGGACAAATTCCGTCTTGTTCCATCACTGTAAACTACTCATTTCATAATGTACCCAAACAAGGTCCTTATAACTATCGCAGAACGATAGCGTTAGACAATGATCAAAGTGCATCAGTCCATGTGCAGTCACATGCATGCGAACTCAGGTCTAAGGACTATACTCTATAGTCGTAGTAAGAATCTCTTATGACACAGATATAAATATCCTGAAGAGTTCTTATAAGCGGGTCTTGTCCGGTCGTATGTTCCCAAACATACACCTATGTACTGACTTTGATGCCGCGCATCTATGACACACTGAGACTTTGTCATAAGTCACGTACCAATCCAGTCTCACACGGTTGTTGGTGTTCCAATTTCAACAACCTTCGACTAGGGACGGGATGATATAAAACATATATCAAATATAGGGTCTCATGATCAAGCTAAATGACTTCGATGACTCAAGATCAAGTCATTTACTTCGATGACCTATAAAATGGTTCATATCACTTTGGAACGATTATTTCATCACAGTTAAAATAATCTTGAAATAATAATTTCATTAAACATAAGAATGTTTTACAAGAACATATCAAATAACTAAATAAAAGCCCTCAAACTCCCACTCAAATTTAGATTACATTTCTATGTCTCTAATGCCTACAGCTTCAGTCAGAAACTCGAGCTTAGGCCTTGGGAGTGGCTTTGTCAACGGATCAGCGACGTTATCATCTGTCTGAACTCGGCTGATCTTGACTTCCTTTCTATTAATGATGTCACGTATCAAGTGAAATCTTCTTAGAACATGCTTGGATTTCTGGTGTGATCTTGGTTCCTTTGCCTGAGCTATAGCACCATTGTTGTCACAAAACAGTGCCAGAGGCTCAGCCGCATCTGGTATCACACCTAGTTCAATAATGAACTTTCGTATCCAAACAGCTTCCTTCGCAGCTTCTGAGGCGGCGATATATTCAGCTTCTGTAGTGGAATCAGCAACGGTGTCTTGCTTGGAGCTTCTCCAACTGATTGCACCGCCATTCAGACAAAAGATATAACCGGACTGTGACCGGAAATCATCTTGGTCTGTCTGGAAACTTGCGTCCGTGAATCCACTGACTTTAAGCACATCACTTCCACCGTACACTAAGAACTTATCCTTAGTATGTCTTAGATACTTCAAGATATTCTTTACGGCAATCCAATGGTTTTCACCTGGATTTGACTGGTATCTACTCGTCATGCTCAATGCATAAGCAACATCAGGACGAGTACAGATCATGGCATACATGACAGATCCTATTGCAGATGCATAAGGAATATTCTTCATGCGCTCAAGCTCAGCAGCCGTCGTAGGGCTCTGCTTCTTGCTTAGCGTTGTGCCATGTACCATTGGCGTGAAGCCCTTCTTGGAATCCTTCATGCTGAATCTTTGTAGGACTTTGTCAATGTATGAATCTTGACACAAGCCTATCAGCCTTCTAGATCTATCCCGGTAGATCCTGATTCCAAGAACGTATGCGGCTTCACCCATGTCTTTCATGGAAAAACAACTTCCAAGCCAGTCCTTTACGGACTTAAGCATTGGAATGTCGTTTCCGAGAAGCAGTATGTCATCGACATACAGAATAAGAAATACTATCTTGCTCCCACTAGTTTTCTTATACACGCATTGTTCTTCTTCGTTTCTAATGAAGTCAAATTGCTTGATCGCTTCATCAAAACGAAGATTCCAGCTCCTCGATGCTTGCTTCAATCCATAAATGGATTTATGAAGCTTGCATACTTTCCCAGCATTCTTTGGATCTATGTAACCGTCAGGTTGTGTCATATACACATCCTCTTCCAGAATACCATTCAGGAAGGCGGTTTTCACGTCCATCTGCCAAATTTCATAATCATGAAAAGCTGCAGTTGCTAGTAGAATCCGAATAGATTTCATCATAGCCACTGGTGAATAGGTTTCATCGTTATCCACACCGTGAACTTGTCTGAAACCTTTTGCCACCAACCTGGCTTTATAAATCTGGACATTTCCATCCACGTCAATCTTCTTCTTGAAGATCCATTTGCACTCGATGGCTTTTACACCAGCAGGCAAATCAACCAACGAAAATACTTGGTTGACTGACATGGAGTCCATTTCGGAATCAGTGGCTTTGCGCCACTTAGAGGAATCTGGGCCCATCATGGCTTGATTGAAGTTCGATGGTTCATCACCATCAATGATCAAAAGATCATGACAGTCAGTCACGAGGAATCCTTGATATCTCTCGGGTTCGTGACGGATCCTCCCGGATCTTCGAACTTCAGGTACTACAGGTTCAGGCTCTACAATTTCTTGTAGGTCCTCCTGCTGCTCTTCCTCATTAGGTTGAGCAGTATCCTGTTCATCTTGAATTTCTTCAAGCAGTACCTTACTCCCACTGTCTTTCTTAGAGAGAAACTCTCTCTCAAGAAAGTTACAATCCCGGGCAACAAAGATCTTGTTCTCGGAACGTAGATAGAAGTAATAAGCCTTGGTTTCCCGTGGATAACCAATGAAGTAGCATTTATCAGATTTTGGTGTAAGCTTATCTGAGATTAATCTCTTGACATAGGCTTCACAACCCCAAATTCTTAGATAAGACAGCACTGGAGCCACTCCAGTCCATAATTCATATGGTGTCTTTGCTACTGCTTTTGATGGCGCTCTATTTAGAGTGAACACTGCTGTTAGCAGAGCATATCCCCAAAGGGATATTGGAAGGTCTGTGTGACTCATCATAGATCGAACCATATCCAATAAGGTCCGATTTCACCTCTCAGACACACCATTCCATTGAGGTGTTCCGGGAGGAGTGAGTTGGGACACGATCCCACACTCTCTTAGATGATCACTGAATTATTGGCTTAAGTATTCTCCTCCTCGGTCGGACCGAAGAGCCTTAATGCTTTTGCCAAGTTGGTTCTGTACTTCATTTTGGAATTCTCTGAACTTTTCAAAAGATTCAGACTTATGTTTCATTAAATAAACATATCCATACCTACTGAAATCATCAGTGAAGGTAATGAAGTACTGATAGTTTCCTCTTGCATTTGTGGACATTGGGCCACACACGTCAGTGTGTATTAGGCCCAATAAGTCACAGGCCCTCTCGTTAGGTTTATTAAAGGGGGCCCGTGTCATTTTGCCCATCATGCAGGATTCACATTTCTCACATGACTCAAAGTCAAATGAGCCAAGAAGTCCATTCGAATGGAGCCTCTTGATGCGTTTCTCGCTGATGTGCCCTAAACGACAATGCCATAGAAACGTTCGGTTCTCCTCATTAGGTTTGAACCGTTTGGTATTAATGTTATAAACTGGCGCGGATTGATCGAGTATGTAAAGCCCATTCGTAAGAGGGGCAGAACCATAGAACAAATTGTTGCGATTGAAGGAACATAATTTATTCTTAACTGAAAAATCATAACCTTCCAAATCCAACAAAGAAATTGAAATAATATTCCTGCTTATAGCAGGTACAAAATAACAATTATTGAATTCTAAAATCAATCCCGAAGGTAAAGACAACAAGTATGTGCCTACAGCTAGTGCTGGAACTTTCGCTCCATTCCCAACTCGTAGCTCCACTTGTCCTTACTTCAGCCTTCTACTGTTGCTGAGTGCCTGCATATTAGTACAAATATGAGCCCCACAACCAGTATCCATAACCCATGAGGTATTATCAGAAGTAGTTGTATTAACTTCTATAACAAAAATACCTGTCGAAGAAGTCTCGAGAGTCTTCTTCTTCAATTCCTTTAGACCTTCTTGGAATTTCTTACATTCTCTCCTCCAATGCCCTGGTTCTTTACAGAACCTGCATATGTCAGTTGGCCCAGCCTTGGACTTGGGCTTGGGCTTTGGCGTGTCCTTGTCCGCGACTTGGACAGCCTTGGCCTTTCCCTTATCCTTAGCGGAGGATTTCTTAAACCCCTTGCCCTTTTGCACCATAAGCACATTGGGGTCCTTGGCGGTTTTCCTCAAGTTGGGCTCTGCAGTCTTGAGCATTCCGTGAAGCTCAGGCAATGTCTTACTCAAGCCATGCATGTTAAAGTTCAGAATGAACTGATCATAGCTTGCAGGTAATGACTGCAGAATGATGTCGCAGGCAAGTTCCTGGCTGATTGGGCAGTCGAGTTTCTGAAGATGATCGAGATAACCCATCATCTTCAAGACATGAGGACTCACTGCCGCATTCGCAGCCAACTTGCAGTCCAAGAGGTTCTTAACTGTTTGAAACCTCTCAGTCCTAGCCTGCTCCTGAAAAAGCGATTTCAGGCTTGCCATTATCTCAATTGGTGACAACACACTCTCGAACTGCATTTGCAGCTCACCAGTCATTGTCGCCAACATAAGGCAATACACATCATTTTCATCTGACGAATGCTTTTCCCAAGCATTATGCAGAGTCCTGGCGGCATTGTTAGCAGGCCTCTCGGGGAGAGGATCACGAAGGACATAATCCTTCTTCTCCTGCTTGAGGACCAGCCTCAAGTTCCTTGACCACGTCAGGAAGTTCGTTCCAGTCAGCTTCTCCTTCTCGAGAACAGACCGGATTGAGAATGTGTTTTGTGTGCTTGTAGTAGTCATAGCTGAAATATATAGATAAAAAGGTTATTAGTTAAAATGTTCAATATGATTAATCTCGTATTAAATTTAATATGATTAATCATGCATTATATTCAATAACATAAGTTACCCTCAATAGAATATAATGATTCCAAGATCCACATATAACTAAGATCAAAGTGGGCCACTGGCCATCACCCAACCTTAGCTTATATCGGTAAGCCCTATATCGGCTAATTATATCCGTGATATAACTCTTGGTTGTGAATCTGGGCCCGAGGCCCAATCCACTCTGATGTCTCAAGGCCCGGGACTCCCGATGGCCTAGTCAAGAAAACCAGACTATACAGTCATGTAATCATTAATGTCTGGGACTCCCAATGACATTTATGAATCACAAACCGTCTTATCCACGCAAAAGCAGACACCCTCACACTGTAAGGCCATGAATACAATTGAATGGGCTTCGACAGCTAACATAGAATGGACAAGACATCCAACGCTTGATATTATTTGAGGTTTGTAGGTTTATTTAAAAATTCATTCCCAAAATAGAAGATTACTATTTCGGGAAACTTTCCATTTTTGGAAACCTACCATTTTTGGAAACTTTCTAAAATTGGAAACTTTCTAAAAACGGAAACTTTCTAACTTTAGAAATTTCTTTAAAATCCAAAACCCGCAAATCCAGAAACTTCTAATTTAAGAAACTTTCTAATTTCAAAATTTCGGAAACTTTAATTTAAAATCGACTTTATATTCTTTATAAAATAAATTTTAAATTAATCTGAAGAAAGACTCAAATAATTGGCCCAATTGTTTTAACTTCTTGGCCCGAGGCCCAAGAATTGGTCCATGTCCAAGACATGACCCAATTGTCCAATTAAATGACATAACCGGTCTGGTTCATTAAAATTGGTCTAACCAAATTTTAATTACTACGATGACCACAATTGTCAACCGGTTATTTACTAAACCGGATTTTCTCAATTTATTTGGTCCAACCAAATCAAATTAGAAAATCCTGGTTTAGGCACAAAATCCAATTTTTCGACTTTGGATTTCTTATCCCGGTTTAACCAGACTTAATAAAATTATTAAATCTGTTTATTAAACCGTGACGTTTAATTTTAATCAAAATATTAAACCGAGCCTTAAACCAACCATGTCGATCGATGAACCAACCGTGTCGATCGATGCACCAACCGCATCGGTCGATGCACCAACATCGAACCTGCATCGATCCTGCATCGATCGATGCTTTCACGCGTTAACAGGGTTAGCCGATAGACTGTATCGACCGATCCATGTGATCGTATCGATCGATCCATGCGATCGCAGCCGATACTCATTCTCTCGGATCAGATCGCATACCAAATCATATAGCTTGATCATGCGATTTTTTCATATGTTTAGGTTTCAATTCTTGTTACTTAAGTGATTTCTCTTATCAGTAGTTGATTCAAAACACTTTTAAACAAGAAAAACAATCCTAAACTTGAATCTAAACAAGAAAAACCAGAACCAATAGCTCTGATACCACTGAAGGATTGTTTAGTTGATCCTGATTCAATTCTTAGATTCATATCAACCTAAACATGCGGATCTAGGTTCTTCTCGAATAGAAACAAATGATGATCTCACCTTTTACCTGTTAATTGCAGCGGAAGGAGAGAACAGGTCAGAGATCAGAGAAACACCGAGAGATGAATCCTCCAAAGGTTCACACACGCGATCACAGAAAACGGCTGCTAGACCACAAGGAACTCAGCGCAGAGAGAGAGAGAGTTTTCGGCTAAGGGGCTAGGGTTAATTGTTCTGAACTCGAGTTTTATCTTATAAAACTTGTCCGGTTCCGTTTGGGCCATTTGGCCCAAACACCAATTAACTCGACGGCATTCGCGCACTGTGTCGACCGACACACCTTGTGTATCGATCGACACACAGTGGCTAAACCGTTTTATTCTCTCTAAGTACAGTAAATGCCTAGCACTTTTACCGTACTTCTGCTAAACCGTTCCTACACATTTTCCTGTTAGCTTAGGCGTGTGACCCATATGGGATCATATAATAAAGGCAATAAGTCCAAGACTTATAGATCATGAGCGGACTCTAGCAAGCCATCATGACCCCCCAGTATTATATGACTTATGTCTGATCATTGACATACTCTTACTTTCTAGAGACAGTACCGAGATTACTGGACACAATTCCAACAAAAATCATATCCATGGGGAAGATTCGCCTTTAAGGTTCTGATAGACTCTGGAGGCAAACAAAAAACTCGTGGAAGGAAAAAATTATCAGATCGGAGGTTTTGCTGAGGTCCTGAACATCTGGGTATATTGGGCATGCCCCAATATGGCGACAACTTATGGAGTGCCCTTCCAGAATGCCCCAACCACACCATTGCTGGTGTACCACGGATCACGAAGTCGCAAGAAAGTCGATGAAACCTTACGTAAACAGGTATTTCTTAGGCCATTCTGAAGTCTGAAATATTTTATTCCCATAAGAAGTCACATTCTGTGTCAGACCTCATATGAAGTCTGGCATTATGTGTCAGACTTCATGTGAAGTCTGGCATTATGTATCAGACTTCATGTGAAGTCTGACACATAATGCCAGACTTCACATGAAGTCTGAAATTTGTTTCAGTCTGACATTTTGTTCCAAGTCTCGTATGATGTACCTATGATGTATGTCGTTGTGATATTTTAAATTCTTATAGTCATTTGGGTCCCTATTCATTTTGCTATGTGACTTATAATTTGCAGTCTCGCGTCAACAACCTTGTACTCACGGAAGATCATGATGACATGTTCCCCACGTGGGACAACGATGTCGAGGAGGACGAAAAAGTTGATAACCTTGTGAGGGCAATGCTTGGAAAGCTTGGGACTGCGGCTTGGAAGTGGGGCACTAAACACTGGAAAAGCGAAGGTGTGTTCAGGACTCAAGTTGGCGGTTCTGTCAAGCTTGAGATTAAGTCTGAGGATATTTCTGCGGTTGGTGAGAAAAAACGAAAGGTTGTGGGAGTCAAGAGGAAGTTGGTACAGGATGTTTCTGATGATGAGGACGAGGAAGAAGAGGTGCAAGAGAAGTCTGGAAAGAGACCTAGAAAAGAAAAGGCTGGTCCCACTCTTGGGGATGTTGTTCAAAAGATTGAGGATCTGAAAAATCATTTGAATCTCGGAATGATGTATTGGTAGATATTTTCAACGAGGGTTTGAGACTGATGGGTGACAGAGTTGATGATCTTGCCAAGAATGTCAAGAATTTGAAAGAGGAACGTGCTGGAGTTGGACAGAAGGAGAATGAGAAGGAGAAAGATACTGCTGGTGGGAAAGGTGGTGAGCTGAGGAAAGATGCAAGTGTTGCGGCTGCTGAGATGGATAAGGCGGCCGGAGTTGGTGAGGATGAAGAAGATCAACCTGAAGATCTTCAGGATCAAACTAAAGTAACTGCTGCTGCAGGAGAAAGAAAGAAAAAGGAAAGGGAAGCCAAGAACCCGAAGAAATTGGTAGTGAAGGTAAAGAATCATGTTGCTGATATCGTCAAACCTACCAAGAGAGCGAAAATGAAGTCTGTGAAAGCAGTGGTTACAGACAAAGATGACAACCCGGCTAAGCCTACCAATCAGACTGCGGTTGATGATGGGGTTAGTCTCCAAAACCTTCAAACTCTGAATACAAATAAGGAAAAGAAAGTTGAGCCTAAGAGAAGTACAAGACTTCAGGAGAAATCCCTCAAGGGGAAGTAGCCTTCTTAGCAGTATGAGTAATCTTGATTGTAAAAACATGAGCATGACCGAGTTTGTTTTATTTCCCCCTTGTTATTGTATCTGCTCTGAACTTGGATCACTGGCATTAGACTTATATCAATAATTTGTTTGGTGTGATTTTAGGTCGGGATTCTATTTTAATAATGTATTTTGGTTACCAGACTTCTATGGCAGTCTGGTTTGGATTTTGCTTAACACGGGTTGCTAAATTGTATATGCAGAGTATACCCGAGAGCACAGCTCCAAGTGTGTTGTTCGTTACACAGTCGGCCACGGGCATAGACTTCAATGCTACGCAGAGGTTTAAGCAGGATACTAAGCAGGCAGCAGCTGAAACTTATATGCAAGCGAAGGCTAAAGAGGTTAAGCAGAAGGAGAAGGTGAAGACTCCAATTAAACCTGTTGTCCAAGCACAGGTTACACCGGGATATAACCCTTGTGCTGCTATCACCAAGATGCAAGTGAAGGCACTTAATGATTACAACAAAAGACAGCCGTATGTCTTAACACTCTTAACTAGACGAGTAAGTTGTATGCCTAATCTCTACACTAATTGTCTAACAAGCGTATTGTTCTTTGTAGGGGTTATCTGATTAGGAACGTGAACACTTCACTCCAATGGTATTATGATCTTCGCACTCCAAAGGAATGGCTGCATGACACGGTCAGTATGACTTCAATGGTTGTGAATTAAGAATTCGATTCCAATAAATCTGGTTGTATATTCAGACTTCCTAAGAAGTCTGGTCGTATAGTCAGACTTCCTAAGAAGTCTGGTTGTATATTCAGACTTCCCAATAAATCTGGTTGTATATTCAGACTCCTCAGAATTCCTAATCTAATGTGGTTGTGTATCCAGACTTCCTAAGGAGTCTGGTTGTGTTTTGTTCTTTTATATTAACACATTTCTTGTCTTGATGCAGCATATTGATGCCGGGATTGATCTGTTAAGGCTTCGTCAACAGAGCCATCCAGAATGGTTCAGGAGCGATAGGATATGCTTCGTTGACACACTCCTTCAGGCACTGTGGCGTCAACACTATCCACAATTTATCAAGAGCGGTGAGGGAGAGAATGGATCAGCCAGAACTAGAATGCTTCCTCCTGGTTGTTTTGATTACTTCACTGGTGATCTTCCCGTGTTCTGCAAATCAAAGAAGCCTTGGGGCCTGGAAATTGATGAGATCTACACCGCACTCCACATGGGCGGAAATCATTGGGTAGCAATTATGATTTCTATCACGGAAAGGCACGTAACAGTCTGGGACAGCATCCTTTCTGGGAAGACTAATGAGTCGGTCGGAGCGGCAGTGGCACCAATCTGTGAGATGTTTCCTTATGCGATGCACATCTTGGGCCCAGCTGCAGATGGATGGCCTTATCCCTTGGATCGTTACACCTTCTCGATTGACAGGAACAAAGATCTTCCCCAAAATCAGCAAACTGGTGACTGTGGAGTGTACTGCTTGAAGTACATCGAGTTCCATTCACTAGGAATGCCGTGGCCAAAGTATCTCTGTGATAGGAACATCAAGCAGATCAGAGACAGGCTAGCTTTTGACATCATGTCTGAACTCGGGAGAACTGGTGAAGAAGGAGAACGTACGGAGTATGCATTGCTGGACATCTATGGAAAGTAATAGACTTCCGATATCTTCTCCATATCTTTTGGACTCTCAAACACTGGATTATTGCATACATTTTCCCTATTTTCTTTTGCTGGTGTAAGGAACACAAATCCATCTTTTGGTGTGCTTGTTTATTTTTGTAACACACTTAAGCACTAATCCTAGTTATGTTTATTACTACGCTTGGTGAAACGGAACCCAAACAATTGAGACAAGTTTGAAAATCAGACTTCTGAAATACCATCATTACTACGTCAGACTTCGGAACCCAAACAATGAACCCTTAAAAATATCAGACTTCACTGAACCCTAAAATATATCAGATTTCAATGAACCACAAATATATCACACTTCATTACACCCTAAAACTTATCAGGCTTCACTGATACCACATTTCAGACTTCAAGCATTTCTAGTCAGCCCCAGGGTGTGGAAAATCCCAAACAATGAACCCTTAAAAATATCAGACTTCACTGAATTCCTAATCTAAATCAGACTTCAATGAACCACAAATATATCACACTTCATTACACCCTAAAACTTATCAGGCTTCACTGATACCACATTTAAGACTTCAAGCATTTCTAGTCAGCCCCAGGGTGTGGAAAATCCCAAACAATGAACCCTTAAAAATATCAGACTTCACTGAACCCTAAAATATATCAGACTTCAATGAACCAAAAATGTATCACACTTCATTACACCCTAAAACTTATCATGCACATTTAAGACTTCAAGCATTTCTAGCCAGCCTCAGTGTGTGGACAATTAGGTTGTTTGTGGCCTGGTTGTCTACAATTCGAACAACAATATTGCTTGTGCAGTTTCCGCGGTTTACTGCCCTTCTTCTTGGCGATTTCTAGCATAGATTGCCACCTTGACTTCTTTTGTCTTCCAGGCTTCCGCCTCTCTTCCGGCGGAAGGACACGCACGTTGTCATGACCAGCTGTGCCTTTTAAATCCTTTGGTAAGATGTTGCGAGAGTATGCAGCGTACAAGTGGTCCGTTCTGTAAGATGGACATACAAGGGTAGAAATGTGTAGCTCAAGTTCCGGTGCAGCGCATATGGCATGTGAGCAAGGTATCTTTTCGTAATCCCAAACACCACATTCACACGTATGATGTTCCAAATCGACAACAAAATCCCTATGTCCTCCCTTAACAACAAACTGATACGTATCCACGCGTTCTGCCGTCATCATATCTGCATAATATTCACGAATAGCCAGCAAATATTCAACTCCTCTGCTAAATGTTGTTGAGAGACTCATTGCATCTAGCCGCCTTTTACAAAACCACGTCCCTAGTTTCTCTTGTATAAACTCTAAAAGGAAAGATATGGGATATCCTTTTGCCTTCTTAACTGCGGAGTTTATAGATTCAGCAATGTTGCTCGTCTTTATGTTGTACCTGTCTCCAACAATTTGAAAGAGGTTTACACAAGTAAGAACTAGAAAGTATTAAGAAAAACCATACGATTTCAGACTTCTTCTGTCGTCTGGTATATACTCAGACAGCAGGAGAAGTCTGATAATAGTATCAGACATCAATAGAAGTCGAAGACGAAAATATTAAGTCTGACACTTATTGTCATACCGCACAAGTACCTGTCTCCGCTGAAATGGATGCGTGACCATAGCCTCACATCCGCCTCCTCCAGGTAATCAGCAAGTTCAGGATTTACTGCTCGTATGGAAGCCATGTTTCGGTCAAAATCGTAAATCGTATATGCGTAAGCCGCGTTTTTCACTAAGTACAGAAGATGTTTTCCCCTGAACTTGGTAACTATGTTATTTTGTAGATGGTAATAGCATATCCCTCGTTGTGCCCAAGGGAAAACTGCTTCACACGCATTCTTGATAGACTCGCATCTATCCGAGACTATGACCAAAGGATATTGGTCTGAGATGCATTCTTTCAGCTTTGTGAAAAACCATTCCCACGAGTCATCATTCTCAGAGTCTACAATTCCGATGGCCAACGGAAATATTTGAAAATTTCCGTCTTGTGCGGCCGCCACTAGCATAACACCCCCATACTTTCCATTAAGATGAGTACCATCCACCACAATGACTCTTCTAAGAAACGTAAACCCATATATGGAAGCTCCAAATGCTATAAATAGATATTTAAATCTATTCTTCTCATCTAGTTCAAGAGCAGTTACTGTTCCCGGGTTGGTTTGCCTGATTCCATGCAAAAAAGAAGGAAGTCTCTCGTACCCATCCTCCGCTGTTCCTCTCACAATCTTTTGAGCATGTAACAATGCTCTGTATGCGGTTGTGTAGCTCATCCTAATCCCAAACTGCTTCTTCATTGATACTTTAACATGCTTTGGTGTTATACCCTCAATTATACCAAAAGATTCAGTAAACAACCAACCAATATAAACTGGAGTATAACGTTTGCGCGTAGACATCCGGTCCACCATCGAACATGTATGGGTTTTTGAATAGCTCATCACCCAATACTTGTTTGGTTCGCTCTTCACACACGCTCGAACCATCCACTTGCATCCTTCCACACGACATTTAGCCACAAAATGTGTCTTGTCAGACTTCTCAGTCATGAATGCGAATTTCTTCAATATGGCCGTCAAACGTAGCTCTGATATTAGGTCATTTTTGCTATCAAAACACTTATGGAGAAAGATACCCTCAGACAAGTCACTTTTGCCACCACACCGTTTACTAGTATCCTCCAACTCATATTTCTTATAATCTTCATCTTCTTCCACATCTACATCTTCATGTTTCACTTTCCCATATAAGCTATAATCATCATCGTCATGGTAAGCCTCAGCGTGTTTCCTGAAAACATTTTCAGGCACATCCAAATTTCCAACACCATCGTTTCCACCACCACCACAAACAGAATCATCCGAGATTGAGTCCACATCTTCCTCATCATTGACTTCATCATCTACGTCATCTTCGTCCACATCTTCAACTTCAACTTCATATTTTTCATCACAATTCACCGCATCATCAACTTCCATAGCGGATCGGCTCGAGACACAAAGACGGATTAAATGCGTATTAGCTAACTCGACCATGCTCCTTACTTGTCTATCATTTGTGACATAAACCGGAGGGCTATCCGGATCCATTAGTTTCAAGAGTGCTTCCGGCAATTGATATGATAACACCACCAACTCGGTTGTCCTGTCCAGCATATAATCATCTTGTACAATCTCAACAAGTTCTTGATGTGTAGAACCATGGCGCAAAGTGATAAACCGCCCTCCTTTCACCTTATCAACCACAAAATGCCAAATCTGGTCTCTCACGACCCTTTCACCAAAGTTAACAGGTAACTGAACCATTATATGTATAAACAAACACGTATAAACCACATTAGAGATCTTTTGGTTAAATCCAGACTTCTTGGAGAAGTCTGATGCTATTCGCTATCTTGCCAATATTATTCAAAAATTGATTTAAAAATAATTACCATATATAACAATGTAAAACTAACGCAGGAGGAACATATAAAACTAACACACATTTATAAAATTTAAAATCAGCAAAATTAATCACAAATATAAAATAAAATGCATTTTTTAAGTTTTTAACATTTCAGACGGCTATAGCTGTCTGATAAAAGTGAAACCAGACCTCTATGGCTGTCTGAAAAAGGGGTATTTTTGCAATTGAAATCGAAATGTCAGACAGCGGATGCAGTCTGAAATCTATCAGACAGCGTCAGCTGTCTGCTTTGGAAATTTTGTCAGACATCTTATGAAGTCTGAGAAAAAAGGGTAGTTTTGCAATTGAATTTCAAATGTCAGACTTCTCTAAGAAGTCTGAAACCTTTCAGACTTCTCGGGGAAGTCTGACAAGAAGTCGAGGGTAGTTTTGCAATTGATTTTGAAATGTCAGACTTCAACAAGAAGTCTGAAAACTTTCAGACAGCTTGAGCTGTCTGACAAAATTTTCAGACAGCTATGGAAGTCTGACATAAAACATCGCATTTACGGTTTTTATCCATCGTTGACCAAAATTCGGATTTTCAGATGTCTATAGCCGTCTGGCAAAAGTTTAGAATTTCAGATGTCTATAGCCGTCTGGTACTTTTTTTTGCTTATTTTCAGACTGCTTTAGATGTCTGACGATTTTTTCGCTAATCCTGGTCAACATCTGAAAATTTGGGTCAATTGCTGTTTCTACCCCTCCTTTTTGTCAGACATCGGATTCCGTCTGACAAAAAGTCAACAATCGGTCAATTTTTTGCCAGACAACATAAGAAGTCTGACGAAAAAATCAAATTACAATCAATTGCAAAACTACCCTCTTCTTATTTAGACTTCTTAGTGAAGTCTGATTTTTTTTTTTTTTTTTGCAAAGGATTTTGACAGACCTCTATAGAGGTCTGGCAATTGAAAGTCAATTGCAAAACTACCCTCACGTTGACCATATTGAAGTTTACGAAAAAGATAAGACATAAACGGCAGACTGAAAGTACAATTCAGATCTGAAAATCGACGATATGAAAAAAATTCTTACCAATGTCCGTTTTTAGTTTGTTCTTAGCCTCGACGATTTCCCAGAACGTCTAATATCACCGGAAACACGAATCCGAGACGTGTTTAGCTGTTTTTATAAGATGATACACGATTTCGCAACTTTTGAATCGAAAAATCAAAGGGGAAAAGGGAGAAATCGGTCGGGATAACGTCCAAGATCTATTCTTGAGCTTTAATTGAGCTTTAATGGTGGCAAAACGAGCTGGATTACACATTAACTCGTCGGCGATGGTGGGTGTCGTGGTTGTTGAGCATTGATGGTGATGGCATTTTCGTGAATATCCAAACAAATTTTTGGGCCCTTTTGTCTTTTACCTAAAATGTCAGACTTCATATGAAGTCTGACGATGGCACTCTCGTGAATAACCAAGATAACTAAGGGGATAAATTAGCGCGCGAGAGGAAGGAGGGGGCCGAGGGTAGAATCAGGGTTGACTTCAATTTCAGGGGCATTTTTGCAATCAGCCCAAAATAAATCCAAAATTTTACTCTTGTTTATCTACGACTGTTAATTTTTCTCATTTTCAAAAATGCAATAATTATTACTCGAATATGTATTTAATTACTCCCTCGGTCTAATATTAATCATTTTTATAAATCGAGATTTACATTTCCAATTATATTAGTATTCATTCTCATTTATTAAGATTACAAGTCAAAGAAAGTTATTTACCTGGAGAGGCCTCTTAAAAGTCACCGAATAATTCTTACTTTGGAGCATTTATCAATTCTTATTAAAATATGGCTATCAATTAAAGACCGTTACTAAATTGAAATATAAAACATGAAAGCATAATTAATACCGTTCGATAAGCATATTAAAACCGAAAGCATAATAAAACGTTATCCAAGTAAGAGACACTAAATTGTTAATGAGATTTAGATAGGGACAACATCACTGCCTCTAGCTGGAACCTGCGCTCTTGAACCTCCTGAATTCGCGGATTGAACCTGTAGTCCGATAAGCCTTCCACGGTTTCAACCCATGTCTCATCAGGTTCACCTATATAAAACAAGACCTTTAGCGAACTATCCTAAATTATTATATATAAACAATTGAAAATGTTTTAGGGCTCTGAGGGGGATTTTTTTGGCGATCAGCAATATTCTAGGGTTTTAGGGTTTCTCGCTCACCATGTCGTCGCCGCCGGCGGTATTTCCGCCTGGTCAGGGGGCAACCGGAGTTCCAGAGGATCGGGAGAGAACGGTGGATGAAGGTTTGACAGACATACTGCAAAAAATAGGGGAGAAAACAAATGTTGCAGGATCAGGTTCAGTGAATTTCGATTATGCATCTCAATCGGAAACAAAGAAAACAGAGCTGAAAGATGGCGTGAAGCTTGGAGAAACTTGGGCCTCTTTAGACCAGAGTAACAAAAAGTTGCAGCAGTATGATTTAGTGGGTGTGGAAGAAGATGGAGTTCAGATGTTTAAGGTTCCTAAAGATGTCTTTGTGGACTCTCCGCCATTATGGGAGGATCTACTCATAGGAAAATTTCTTTCGGATGCTCCGTACATTGGCAAAATACATGCTATTATGAACAGGATCTGGTCTCTTGGGGACAAATCTGTTAAAGTGGATGTTTTTGTTGTAAACAAAACTACAGTGAAATTCAGAATTACAGACAAAGTGGTTCGAAATAGAGTGCTTAGAAGGGGAATGTGGAATCTGTGTGACATACCTATGATAGTGGCCAAATGGTCACCAAATCTTGAGGAGATGCAGCCTACAATGAAGTCAATCCCACTATGGGTCATCGTGAAAAACGTTTCAGCAACAATGTATGCTTGGAAATGTTTGTCGTGTCTAACTAATCCCATTGGGAAACCAATAAGGTTACATCCAGACACAAAATTATGTAAAAGCTTTGAAGAAGCTCGTGTCTTTGTGGAAGTGAATCTCACAAAACCACTACCATCTCACCATAATTTCGATCTTGGTGATGGGGAAAAGATCAAAATCTCCTATGCGTATCCGTGGCTTCCACCAAAATGCAAAGGATGTTCAACATGGGGACACACTTTAGAAGAATGTGTGAGGAAAACGTCCGGAAAAACGGAAAATACAGAGGAACATGCTAAGAAAGAAAAGCCTAAGTTCAAGTCAACACAACTTAACAATGGGAGTAAGCAAGTATCAGATATAGGGAATGTTGATCTGAACGTGACTACTCATAAAGAGCAGAGGAAAACAGAGGAAAGTAATGAAAACCTTAATGCAGCTGATGTGGTTCAGGATGAAAATGCAGGTGAAGGAGGGAAAACACCTCTGAAAACTGCGAAAACTCCTGAAAAGGACAAATCGACTCTTAAATATGGTGAAGTAAGCTTGCTGGCCAGATCCCGTTACTCTTCTCTAAGCGGTAAGGGTGAAGATGGCAATGATATAGATGAATCGGAGGAGGAAACTGAAGAGGGAGAAATTTCGGGTACTGATGATGTAGATGATGATGTTCAAGAAATGCAGAATTCGTGTGAGGATGCGCATGCCACAAATGAATTGAAAACAATTCATAACAGTTCAGCAGATAAGGAAGGGGGCATAAGAACTCGTCACTCCCTACGACAGGCATCAAAGGAAGCACATAAAGCAACATTGGCTGGGAATATGGCGAATTCTACTCAACATGGAATTCAAAAAAGGGTACTTCTATAAAAACTCATTAATATGTCCGGATTCTTTTGGAATATGCGTGGGTTTAATAAGGAGGAGAAACATATTGTTGTGAAGAATTGGGTAACTAAAAACGAGTTTTATTTCTGAGGCTTGTTGGAAA
Source organism: Orychophragmus violaceus (assembly GCA_030180135.1). Taxonomy (NCBI): domain Eukaryota; kingdom Viridiplantae; phylum Streptophyta; class Magnoliopsida; order Brassicales; family Brassicaceae; genus Orychophragmus; species Orychophragmus violaceus. The sequence continues at coordinate 80,642,104 of CM058232.1, read as the reverse complement.
CAAAAGTCAAGGAGGATAAAGCTTCACAAATCGCACATTCTATATTTAAGGGCTGGAGTTTTATGTCAAATTACAAAGATCATCGACTAGAACGTATCTGGATTTTTTGGAGATCAAATGTTCAGATAATCCCGGTCTACAAATCAGCCCAGCTTGTTACAATAGCTGTTTCGCTTGATGTGCGGAATGAAGAATTTTTCTCTTTGTTCGTTTATGCATCGAATAGTATGGAAGATAGAAGAAGACTTTGGGAGGACATGAAAGCTCATCATGATTCAAGATTGATGAAAGGTAAACCATGGATAATAAAAGGAGATTTTAATGAAATTTTGGATGGTGAGGAGCACTCGCTTTATGATAGTCACGGATCCATTCCTCAAGGTATGCAAGAATTCCAACAAGTGGTTGGGTACTGTGGTTTGCTGGATCTGAGTTTTCATGGTCCATTATTCACTTGGAGCAACAAGAGAGAAGAAGGTCTTGTGTGTAAAAATCTAGACATGACAATGGTAAATGGCGCTTGGTTACACAAGTATAACCAATCCTACTGCATTTTTGAACCTGGAGGTTGTTCAGACCACCTTAGGTGCCGGTTTTACATCAGAGAGGAAACCATCAAACCGAAGACATCCTTTAAGTTTGTCAATGCTCTGATTTTACATCCTCAGTTCATGGAAGAAGTAGAGAACTACTGGAGTAACACAGAACCTCTATTTGAATCCACTTCAGCGCTTTACCGGCTAGCAAAAAAACTAAAAGGGCTTAAACCGATCTTGAGATGTCTGGGAAAATCCCTGCTGGGGGACTTATTCAAAAGGATGAAGGAAGCATATGAAATTCTTTGTCAATGTCAAGAAGATACTATGCGCCACCCGAGTCAAGATAATATTAGAAAAGAAGGTGAAGCTGATAAGGAATGGCAAAAGCTAGCGGCAATTGAAGAGCAATATCTAAGCCAAAAATCAAAGCTATTTTGGTTGAAGGTTGGAGACGGCAATAGCAGAGCTTTCTACAATGCAATAAAATCTAGGGAGATGAGAAATGCTATCAAGGAAATAAAATGCAGAGATGGTAGAACAGTCACGAACAGGGAGGAGATTAAAGCTGAGGCGGAAGGTTTCTTTAAGGAATTCCTAATGGCTAGGCCATCAGATGTAGAGGAAGTTTCTGAGGAAAGTCTGAGAAGCCTACTTCAATACAGCACCTCAGACCATGGAAAACATAAACTAATTGCGGTTATAACAGATGAAGAGATCATGGATGTTCTGTTTTCAATGCCAAAAAATAAGTCTCCCGAACCTGACGGATATACTTGTGAATTCTACATCTCGGTTTGGCAGGTGATCAAAAGCGACTTTGTCACAGCAGTCAGATCATTCTTCACCAAAGGTTTTTTACCCAAGGGACTAAACTCAACGATTGTAGCTCTAATCCCTAAGAAGATTGAGGCAATCACGATGAGAGACTACAGACCTATATCATGTTGTAACGTCATTTATAAGGTGATATCTAAGTTGTTGGCAAACAGAATAAAAGAGCTCTTACCTCGGTTCATAGCACTGAATCAGTCTGCGTTTGTAAAGAATAGACTGCTTATGGAAAACCTCATGCTTGCTACAGAAGTTGTCAAGGATTATCACAAAGACCTATCCCCTTCGAGAAGTGCTGTTAAAATTGATATATCAAAGGCTTTTGACTTGGTGGAATGGCATTTTTTGGAGAAAACTTTGAAGGCGCTTAACTTTCCGATGGAATTCATTCACTGGATCATGATCTGCGTCACAACTCCCTCTTTCTCTGTTCAAGTGAATTGTGAGTTAGCGGGTTTTTTCCAGAGTCGAAGAGGTCTTCGACAGGGCTGCTCCCTCTCTCCTTATCTCTTTGTCATATGCATGAATGTCCTATCTAAAAGAGTGGATCTCGAAGCTCTGTCAAGTAGGATTGGTTATCATTCGAAATGCAAGAATATCAGGTTAGCTCATCTATGTTTCGCGGATGACTTGATTGTTTTCACTGACGGAACTCTTAAATCACTGGAAGGTGTTCTTCGAGTATTTGATAGGGTGTAAGTTTTAAATCCTATTCTACTGCAAGTGCACAGTTAATGCAATTATAGTATAAAAAGGTATCGAATCCCACAGAGACTCTAGACTCTTGCGATAGATTATAGAATGTCGAATTAAGCTAGGTGAAACGGTAGAGAGCAGTAAATCAGACAGCAGAAAGTAAATCAAGCGAGTTTGTAAGCAAGAAGGCAAAGCGTTAAGTCTAGGGAGTTCTCAGGAAATCAGGAACACAAGCTAATCAATCAATTGGGATCTAATTAAGAACTGTTCTAGAACTAGAATCACAGAATTATAACAGACCAACTTTCGTTGCGAATATTAACTATGTCTAACAATCCTAGCAAGCCAACTTTCGTTGTGAATCCTAGAGATCTAGACAGGCATTAATCTCAAGTTCTTTCGTTCACAATTCTCTTAAGTCAAATTTCTTTGCGAATAGTCAAATTGCTCATCTAGGTTCTTTCTAGTTAATTAACCAACTGTCGTTGCGGATATCAACCTAACATCAATAATCTAAGTGGCCAATTCAGATCAAGCATTAAGAACAACCCTAGATGAATAACTAGAAAGATATGAATCCCTACAGATTGATCAACCTATAATTCCATCAAATCCCTAATGAGAATCCCTAAACCTAACAGGTAAACTACTCAGACATGATCATTGAAACTGAAGACATGTTGAATAGAAAACCAAATAGCATATAATAGAATAAAGAACTGGGGTTCAAAATCTCTTCTCTCTCGAGTACAAGATCAGCCCCTAACTCTCTTAATGTAAAATAAAGCGCAGCCTAAACAATGGCTTAAAAACCCTAATATAATGATCTAAAGTCGGCTGGGGCTTCTTTGTAATTATGAGAAACTTCTGGGCCAAAGTGCAAAATCCACAAATCTTCATTAAACGCTCGTGAGAATGTCTGTCACGCGTCTGCATCGATCGACACCATAGGTGCATCGATCGACACAACTGTCAAATATGGGCAGTGAACTCTTCTCTCGGGTTAAATCTCCAAAATGTTCCAGAATGCGCCATAATGTCCAAATCCGCTCCAAACGTACATAGACCTGTAAACACACATAAAAGGACTCCAAAGGACTCTAATAGACTCGATAAGAAGACATATACCATGGTTAAAAGTCCTAAAATCCATGGTATATCACCTCCCCCATACTTAGCTCTTGCTTGCCCTCAAGCAAGTAAAGAACCAAATTATAAGGAAAGAGGTTTGAAAACACAGAAACTCATTTCGTCCTAGGAATTTTCGCATTCACATTCACTTAGTAAACCACTGAAAACTTTCCTACAGAATTCAAGACCGCAATATACTTCCCCCACACTTAACAACTGTCCCAAGTAAACTCCACAATCAAGTTAGGACATTCAAGTTCACCACACTAGCCTCTGTATTCAATTAGGTGCGGTCTCACAGAGGGAGTATCGAATCAAAGGACACATGAACTCAACCTATTCAGTATCTGACCACCAAACTGTCGGTTTCTGGTTTCTTTCTTTTCCCTTTCTCCCTTTGCACTGATTTTTTCCCACTGGGTATCATTTTATTTTTTCTATCAGTGCTCTTCCCTTTTTATTGGGGTTTAACTTTGGATCTTTCCATGGATGCACAGGAGGTAATAGGGGTCTCTACCACTCCCGTGACCACTTCGAAGCTACTAGCTTATCCTCGGTTTTATCTCTTTTTTTTTCTTTCAAGGGAGGGGAAAATCAGAAACCATACTTAAGAACAGGATCACAGGCTGTGCCAAACACATCAAAGGAATCCGACCCAAAGATTACCAAGCCCCTAAGTGAGAAATTAAAGTCAAGATTAAGAGTGAGACTAGTGATGGATCCTCTGAATATCTGATTAGATATGGGTGTCCTTGGTAAGCTGATCTGTTTGGGGTTTTCTAATAGTCATAGAGGTCCTGCAAGTATGTCCAATGGTCACTTAGTTCCTGTTCCAGCGAAAAATTTCCTCGAAAAATCATAGTTTCATACACATTTTGACTCAATAAAACAGTTTTGAAAACATGGGACTGACACTTAAGAAAACAAAAGCGTGCGTCAGTAGCTACCTCCCCCACACTTAAAACACACTGTCCCCAGTGGTGTCAAGCTTAGGCTCGATGAAAACAGATTATCAAATTGTAAAGAGTTTGAAAAATCCAGAGTTACGTACCTCTCGTCGCACTGTGTCGATCGATGCTCAGGACTGCATTGATCGATGCAAAGCGCATTTGCTCAATTCATTCGTGTGTTCCCTCTGTGTCGATCGATGCACACATCTGTGTCGATCGATGCAAGGCGATTTTTCACCTGTTCTCTCGTCTGAAAACACCAAAATGAAAAACAAAGTAACAAAGACCTAAAAATGAAAAATAAAAACGAAAACTGACTCTATAGTGGGTTGCCTCCCACTCAGCGCTTGTTTTTAGTCATTAGCATGACTATGGGATAGAGATCGGACTCATGGCGGTTTCAACAGAGACTTTGAGTGTCTCTGTGAATGTCTCCTCATCCAAGGTGGTGTATATGCTTTCGGATCATGAGATTTTCCAAGGAACGAAGGAGTAGAACCAGGGCGGGAGCGAAGCTTGGGTGGGATTCTGCGTTTTCCTGCATTCAAATTTGATGGATTAGGAGGTGTAAGCTTAGATGATTTGTGCCTTACCTTTGGTGGAAATTGAAAACGCATATATGTGGCTAGATCTATGTGTTTGTGTATGTATGAGCATAAAGTAAATAACACATAGAGTTTTTTATCGAGGTTCGGTTTCCCTACATCCCCGGGACCTAGTCCAGAACAAATCCACTAGAAAAGATGTAATTACAATTGCTATGATATCCAACACAACAGTGCCTATCATTCTTTTCTAGATGAATCACTATGGAACGGTACCTCTACAAAGTCTACTGTCGATTACAATCGATACAACTCCATCTACCCGATGTGATTGTACTCCATAGCTGAAACCACCAGTAGATCTACTAATCTACAAGGTGGGGCGACGCCACACACACCTGTGTGCATCTCTCCATAAAACCCTAGACGCGCACCCATACAAGTTGCCGTCTCTTGGTTTATAAAGTAAAGGGTCAAAACCCTAAGCATCCGTAAGCCCACATGATTTTTCCATCTTTTGGGCTTCTAAACTCACGTGGCTATATTTCCTAAAACAAAGGAAACTCCACCAATAAGGAAATAATCCTTTATTTCCGTTTTCCCGTTCTGAGCTACGTCTTGAGCTACGTCTTGAGCTACATTCTGAGCTACCATCTGTTGTAGCACAAACTACCTCAGGAACTGCATCAAGAGCCGCCTCAACATATGTGCAAGTTATACTTGTCTAAACTGCCACAACAATAAGTCATCTCTGTCTCAGCCTCTGTATTACATACAAGTCTGAACCAGCTCCATCTTATGTCTCAGCGTCTGTATTACATACAAGTCTCCATATTTGTACCTTCTCTTTCCTGACATAAGCGATGTATCACATCCTCTTCCAGTATTTATGTCACGTTCTGTTCTGATACCTTCTAAAGTCAGCCATCACATACACTTACAACATAAGAGATGTATCATGTCATGTTCCATTAGCTGTGTCACGTTCTGTTCTGATACCTTCTCAACTTAGTCAGCATATACACTTACAATCTCCCCTTTGATGACTGAGTTATAGAGCTCAAGCATGTAATCAATATCCGAACACATATGCCTCATCATATCACTCTCTCGCGTCGTCCTACAAACATTTTATCAAGAACTGACTTAACATTTGCGTCCAATCTTGCTTTATCTCAAACTCTGATCCAAGTCATGCTGCTGTCTCATGAACTGATTTGTCTGGTTCTAATCTCAGCTTCTCCCCTTTGTTTACTGAGATTTAGAATTCACACTCCCCTTTAATCATATACTAGCTGAATGTAGAAGCTTCTCTAAAACTGGCTCAACTCACTCATCAAACTCAGTCAAACACAACAAACTCAAAATTTTCTCCCCTTTGTTTGCTGAGTTTTATATACCAAGCTTATGTCTTGTCGCACTTGCAACCTCCCACGTTTTGTTCAGAAACCCAATGTCGGCTTAAATCGCCTTAGACAGAGTACGAAGAAGCTTTGTCTCCTCTCTTAAAAAAAAATTCAGGAACTCATATGTTTCTTCTGTGCCAAGCAAATTAATATTGAAATTGTTGTTGTTCGGGAATACAAATTCTTCACCACTCCAATCATTTGATCTTTCACTTCTTCAAATCCATACAGACAAGTGTCATGGCTAGTCATTGCAGTGCTAAGACACATCATAACATTAGAATGAACAGCATTGTTAGCGAGGAGACGACGACCAATCCTTGGCGGCATCTGAGCTTACGAGATCATGTCATCTTCCAAGTATCAGCACAAAGAGAACAATCCTTGTGATTGGCATCATTGTCGCATTTTTGCAATCACGGCCTGCAACTTCCTTGTAGTTAGCATCCTATAATTAGAAACCTGCATTTTTTAAATCCCAAACTCGGCACAAATAACTCTGACTTTGTCTCATCTTCCTTCACACGTATCAGAATTGAGTACCAAGCTGTTAACTTGACTTCTGGTGCACCAAAATGTATTATCAACATCTTGCATTTGTCTCATCTATTCAATTTCTTTTACTTCCCTGTGTTATATATGCCTTGTGACAGCTCCCAAATCATCATCACTAGGCTTTTTCTTCAGCTTCAGAAATATTTTCTAATTGATACATGTTGAACAACATCGAAATCAGATCAAGGTAGCACAAATGCCAGAGAGCTCTCCATTTCGACAAGAGAATCACGGCCCGGTAGGGAAAAAACAAACCAACAGACTCTGTTCAATATCAGAACAGGTCGACCAAGCTCGAGACAAAAGCGCATCTGTTTTGGAGAAACCATCACTTTAGATTCCTGCAATCCTTCCTTTTGAGTTCTTATACTCTCGATTTTAACAACATATTAGAGATAGGAGCTCTTAATATCTCATCCTTTACAAAATTGTTTTCAGCCTCGAGCTCCTTGTCTTGCTCATTGATCTTCTCCTTAACATATTTTCTTTAGTACACCATCACTGTCCAAGATAATTTACGCATAACCATCTCTGCTAAGCTTACAAATCCAATGTGCTTCGCAAGCTTTCATCGATTTCTGACAGACAACATCCTTCTGATTTATATAGTGACTCCTTGATTGACGTCAATCATCTTCAATAAGATCATGAAAAGTATATAAATTGTTTTGCCCTGTGAGATTCCACATCGAGATCTTTGTTCCTGCGTCCATGAATGTCTTTATTTTCACCCCAGTTTAAACAGCTTGCTCCACAAGATTCATCAGAGTCCTCACATTCTCTACGAATGGGAAACCGGAAGCAGAGAACCTTTGCATTTTAGAGTTGCATTGCATTGTCTTGCCTGCATAGGAAATCTCTAATGCTCTATGGCTCAGTGACTGGCATATACTTGAGTGAATCTGTCTCTACGTCACATATCTTCCTATCATTGTCTCCCAACTTCTGATAGATCTCATCTACTTTTCTTGAATCTTGGAGTGGAGTCCTTGCTAGATCAATTTCCTCAATCCATGAATTCATATGCAACATTTCTGTGATTTCCTCCAATACTCTAAAACTTCTTAACACCTTGCAGCCTTGTAACGACTCTCGTTCTACATACGCGTTCTTCTGCAAGCTCTTGAAGATTTGTACGACGTCATCAGATCTCAGATTCGTGTCGTGTCGTCGGGAATCCTGAGATGAACCCGTGTCATTTGTTGTCATCATCTTCAAAAACATGGTAAGTCCATCTTCCTATCTTGTCTTGGAACCTCTACACACGATTTACTTGAGTGTGATGTTGGCGTATAATTGTAGAGCAGAGGATCTACTCAATGGACAACACAAATTTTCGACGCCAACGCTTCCGAACCGATTTCCACCAACAAGCAATAAACCAAAGCTTTACCATAATCTTCATCAACCTCATCCATTTTCTTATCTGGCAAGGCAATATCAACTTCGACGGGTTTCAAAAGATATGAGCACGCATGGAAAAAGATCCCTGAGCTTTTCATCAGAAAAAAATCCTATACTGAAAAAAATCCAGTATTACATCAATTCTCTAAAATTCTCACAGCCTTCCTTTAAGCTTGGCTTTGATTCTTATTTCCCATAAACCCGAAGCTTTTCTGATAATTACAGACTTGCAATTTAATCCCAAACCTTAGATTATCTTCTTCATTCTAGTCTGCAACTCAAGACCCTGAAACTTTCTTGTTCCTACATTGTACTAAATACTCAAGACAAGCAAAATCAGATTGAATATATTCCCATACTTTCCATCTTCTTTTTGTGTATCAATACTCAACAAGACTCATGTCTTCCTCCTTTAACTGGCTCTTTTCAGATCAAACTTAGCCATGTTGCACTCGTCAATTGCAGTTAATATCGACCATCCAAATCACGTCTGTTTCAGAATCACAAACTAAGGATAAAGTCTTCGATTCTGTTTCACCAGCCCCTTTTTTTCAGCAGCCTACCTTCCGTGTTTCAGCTTACCCTTTGAATGGTCCAGCTTAACTCAATTCATGTATGATTACTATCATGCAGTATTACTTGATTGCATCAATATGTAGTTTGCACGATATAAAATCTTTAATTTCTATCTTTGCACACGGCTTCCTTTTGGACCACAAACTGCCTGACCATAAGACGATCATACCCATTTCTGGTTCTTTCCATGTCATGACGATGATTATCACTCCATCTGAAGCAAGAGTTTCTTTCTAAACCTTGTTCATTCATCCATCTGGTGGCTTCTCTTCAAACCTTTTGTTTGAGCTGAAAATGATCTTTCCTATTCCCAGAACTTAGTTTCATATGTCCATAATGCCCATGTAAAGATTCAGATCAAGACTACTTTGTTTGACTAGTCAAACACAACTTTTCATCATAGTGGACACATCATTTCCTCTACAGACCTGTCTCGGAAATACATGCATAAACCTTGAAATAACCATTGGAATCTCAATCCCACCGTTGATTCTTAAGACAATAGTGTCAAGAAGCTCACCACCAAGTTTCAGCCAGATCGGATTATATTTGATCCTCAAAATGTTGCTCTGAAGTTGCTTTGACAAATCTGTCTTCTACTTGTACACAGTCTCCAGCAACCTTAACCCTTCAAGGATTCTTGTATCTCGCCACCTCAGTCTGAGACAGACTTATGCTTGAGACATTATTTGCTTCCACTTCAAAATCATTTTCAACTCCTTGTCTCATTTTCTGAACCTGAAAATTTTCTCATCTAACACTTCTTTTGATTTTCCAAAACACAGAAATTGAAATCGCAGTTGCAGCTGAGTTTCTTCATCATTAATTTGTCCTTCTGATGATAGTTGATTTTGAGATGACTGAACGGCAAGGCTTTTGATACTGATGAAAGTTCAAGACTGAAGATCTTGACCTACGTCAGACTCCTCTTCCAACTCTCTCCTTGAGAAGTTCCTGCAGCAATGAAACTCTCAACTGAGTCACAAACTTCATCAAGAATCTCAGCCATTCATCATCATGATCCTGCTCTGTTTGTAGGGTGATCCACTTAGATATCAATGCTTCCAAAAACCAGAAACGGAACATACCCGAACGTCTTAAAGTCCTAGATCATGCCATTAGTGTGTCACTAACACACTACCAGGTGAGATTCAGCAACTTTCAAGCACCATATAAAACAGACTTTCAACATGACATGTAGCTTTCAGACGAATCAAGAGCAATCACGACTTTCATGATTGTTTCCTTTTAGGTTCAGACTCAAGATAAAAGCCCATCATATTAGACCAAGACTGTGACCAATGGGTCAAGATCTGCATTTCTGTAATTCTTCTTATTCTTCTCACTGCGATCAAACTTCTTTTTCCGATTTACTTTCTAATTCAGCTCCCTGAAACTCTTCCAGTTTCCTGAATTGATTGGTTTATCAGCTGGTCTTTCTCTAAACCTGAACAAGCATCATCACTATTGCTAACATACCAGAAACAGACACATGAACGCTTCCCTCTCAATCCTTCATGCAAAAATATCTCAGGCTTTTCTCTTCTTTCACTATCTTTACACAAGTCGTCAATTACTGTTGCTTTACAAACTGACTGGTGACTTCCCTCAAGTCTCAGAAACACCAAAACATATTTGTTTCCAACAAAAATCACAGACAAAGCTGCTACACATAATTCAACATCGATGATGATGAGCCGTTTCCACTCTGAACAAAGACCATAATCGAAGCTGCTCGTACTCTCACGTCAGTTCAAGAAAAAAATGACGCAAGTCTGCAGAATTGATTCAGACTATCTGCTTCTTCTGAACAAGAATTTCGTAGTTTTTCCTCACACTGTTTCACCATTCAAAAACAAAATCTACTCAGAACCCAAAACCGGTTCTTAGCCCTCGACCAACAGTTCATTTGTAATGTCGATACTTATTGCAGATGCAAACTTCTCGGTTCTCCTTCTTCACCATCAGTATCATCAATTAACTGCAGCTCTCTTCTTATCAGCATACAAACAAATTTTTGGACCACCCGGTTGAGCTCTTCACCGCTTATCAATTTCTTTCCTCTGAACATGATTCTTCGAACTGAGCAAATGATGTCTCTGTACAGTGCATACTCCTTGAACATTTAGATCTGAGAACAACGTACGAGAAAAAACAAACTTAATTCTTCCAAACAACGTACGAGTATGTACAGTGCATACTCCTTAATCAGGTTGCTCCTCTTTCAACCTCTATCAAACTTCTCAGCTCTGTTAGAATTTGCAGTAAAAGAGAACCGTTAAGCTCCAATTTCCGATCAAACAAACACATTAACAACTCTCACCACCACTCATCTCTTCTTGAGCTTGAGAATAATTTTGTACAGAAGATTCCGTTTCTTTGCCTCATATTTAATTCAACTCTTCTACGTTGATTGAACCCAGCACAGTTTCATATCTTGTTTTCTTCGACTACAGAGACTGGTTCCTGGAACCACACCATCGAAAGATTTTCCTGGTCATAGATTTATCTTTTCAACATTAAATCTGTCGACCCCAATCCGATTAATTTTTGAGAACCCATAAACAGAATCGTGAGCAGCAATCTCATTCAGGCTCAAAACTCGCTAAAGTCCAAGGTGGATGGTCGGTAAAGAGATTGAGGATCTCTTTGACACAGCTAAGTTTGTCTTTTGCTCAAAACCCATGATTGATAGACAAGGATGAATCTTCGATTTGCAAGTCTTCAGTTTTACAACACAAACCCAAACATGGAATCCTTTTACCGATCCTTAAGGACAGCTCTTCTTTCATTTCGATTCACTTCAGTCAAGATTGATGATGATGACGACTTTGTAATTCAGACAAAAAATAGATTGATTTTCTATTTGCAGCAGATAAAAAGTCCTCTCTCACTTTCCCAGACCAGAGCTTAAGGAACACAGCTGACAGAGGAACTCGTTTTTCCTTGCACCTTTCTTCACTTGAACTTACTTCACCTTAATTTCTTAGCTTCGGCTAATTCTCAGTAAGATTTGATGATGAGATGATTTGTGAATGCATCTCCACCGTCATTATTAAGCCAACCTTTCACAACTTATAAGTCTTGGGCTTAAATGTTGACTTTTGGCCCCATCAGAGTAGACATATTATTTAGACATATTGGCCCGTTCAGCGAACATTCTATTTCTTCTTTTTTTGATCGAGAACAAATCACACTGCCAACGACGAACCCTAATTGGTGATAACAGCAACTACTCAGTGGATGATAGACTTCAATCAATACAAGGCATATATTTTCCTTTATCCTTCGACAAGATGCTTCCTTTGTGACAAAGCGAAGTCAGAAACCAGCTTCAAACCCATGCACCTACTCTCAACTACAACCCATCTAACCACATATCTAGGACCATACCCGAAAATAAGACCGGCTCTCTATCGAGTCCCGCTCTGATACCAAATGAAAACGCATATATGTGGCTAGATCTATGTGTTTGTGTATGTATGAGCATAAAGTAAATAACACATAGAGTTTTTTATCGAGGTTCGGTTTCCCTACATCCCCGGGACCTAGTCCAGAAGGACCAGAACAAATACACTAGAACAAGATGTAATTACAATTGCTATGATATCCGACAAAACAGTGCCTATCATTCTTTTCTAGATGAATCACTATGGAACGGTACCTCTACAAAGTCTACTGTCGATTACAATCGATACAACTCCATCTACCCGATGTGATTGTACTCCATAGCTGAAACCACCAGTAGATCTACTAATCTACAAGGTGGGGCGACGCCACACACACCTGTGTGCATCTCTCCATAAAACCCTAGACGTGCACCCATACAAGTTGCCGTCTCTTGGTTTATAAAGTAAAGGGTCAAAACCCTAAGCATCCGTAAGCCCACGTGATTTTTCCATCTTTTGGGCTTCTAAACTCACGTGGCTATATTTCCTAAAACAAAGGAAACTCCACCAATAAGGAAATAATCCTTTATTTCCGTTTTCCCGTTCTGAGCTACGTCTTGAGCTACGTCTTGAGCTACATTCTGAGCTACCATCTGTTGTAGCACAAACTACCTCAGGAACTGCATCAAGAGCCGCCTCAACATATGTGCAAGTTATACTTGTCTAAACTGCCACAACAATAAGTCATCTCTGTCTCATCCTCTGTATTACATACAAGTCTGAACCAGCTCCATCTTATGTCTCAGCCTCTGTATTACATACAAGTCTCCATATTTGTACCTTCTCTTATCTGACATAAGTGATGTATCACATCCTCTTCCAGTAGTTATGTCACGTTCTGTTCTGATACCTTCTAAAGTCAGCCATCACATACACTTACAACATAAGAGATGTATCATGTCATGTTCCATTAGCTGTGTCACGTTCTGTTCTGATACCTTCTCAACTCAGTCAGCATATACACTTACAATCTCCCCTTTGATGACTGAGTTATAGAGCTCAAGCATTTAATCAATATCCGAACACATATGCCTCATCATATCACTCTCTCGCGTCGTCCTACAAACATTTTATCAAGAACTGGCTTAACATTTGCGTCCAATCTTGCTTTATCTCAAACTCTGATCCAAGTCATGCTGGTGTCTCATGAACTGATTTGTCTGGTTCTAATCTCAGCAAAACACACGCTAACAGAAACGAGATGTCTGGAGATTTATGCTTATGAGCAGTTGCAGGCACTGAAGATGTTAGAGTAAGTTCAGAATGAACTGCCATCTTCTCTTATCCAATGGGAACATCTGGTTCCACCTCAACACTGAAGCTTTATCCATCAATGGTGGATTTCTGCAGCTTATCCATCTTGAACCTCAATGTCTCATCTCTCAGTTGGAGGTCAATTAGACCATATCGCACATTAATCTCAGCTCCAGCAGTAGCTAAGAATGATCTTCCAAGTAGTAGAGGATCATCAGGTTCAATCTCATACTTCAGCACCACAAAGTCTATTGGAATCAAGTAGTTTCCAACTCTAACAGGAATATCCGCAAGAACTCCTTCCGAATATCGCTTTGAACGATCAGCTAGGATAAGAGAGATCCTAGTAGGCTGGAATTCCATCTTTCCCAATCTTACAGCTACTGAGTACGGCATAAGATTCACACAAGATCCTAAGTCACACAGAGAACGCTTGAATCTGTCCTTAGAGATTGAACAGTCTAGCACAAATGCTCCTGGATCTGGAAGTTTCTCTGTAATCTGAATCAGCTTCTTTTCCATCACTTTCATGCAATTAGCCACTTCTAGCTCCTGTTTAGACAGTTTAGGAACCTTAGGATATGGCACAGAGGGTTTATAGACTCGTTCTATGACTGTTTCATGTTTCTGGTCTCGTCTGCAGTATGTGTCGATCGATGCGAAAGGTGTGTCGATCGACACAAGGCGATTATGTTCAATTTCATCAGACGGATCGGGGTTGCATCGATCGACATCAAGTGTGTGTCGATCGATGCATGTCCCAGACAGACAATATTCATCCAGAAAATCCGAGATGATGCTCCCTTCTTCTCCTAGCAAGTCAATCTCATCTCCTGTGGTCACAACATTGAAGAAGTGCTTTTGTTCAGCTTTCCCAGCTTCATTTTGCCTCTGTATTGCTCGAGATATCTGTTGAACATGGACATCTAGCTTCTTCACATGTGTGCTTAAAGATTCAAACTTCCCATTCAGATTTTCATGCAATGCATCTATCTTTGAGTTGAAGGACACAATGATCTATTTTTGTCCCTCAAGAAACTGCTCCGTCATGGCTTCCAATCTGCTCTTATGTGTAGGTGCAGGCGGTGCTTGGTAAGAAGAAACACCATAGTTCCTTGAGAAGGAGTTACTCTGTTGCTGGAAGGGTTTCTGAAAAGCAGATTCCTGACTGTAGAATCTATTCCCTCCAACGCAGTTGATAGCTTCTTGTGCATACTTTCCAAGTAGAAGACTATGCAGAGAGTCAACTTTGTTCTTCAAGCCAGCTATCTGTGAACTGTCAATCCCTGAGCTGAAAAAATCATCCTGACACATCGTCCTTACGGATCTCTTAGTCTTCTTGGTGATTCCGCGAAATGTGTCGACCGATGCAAGAAGAGCGTCGATCGATGCAGGGCGCGAAGATGTGACGATCGACACACAGGACCGTGTCGATCGTTGCAAGGCAAATCTAGGCGTACCTGAAACGCAAAAAGAAAAGAAAAATCAGAAAAACGAAAAACCTAGTCTAAACCTAGTTCAAATCTATCGAAGACTCAAAAGAGTCCCCAGCAACGGCGTCAAAAACTTGATAGGGTGTAAGTTTTAATTCCTATTCTACTGCAAGTGCACAGTTAATGCAATTATAGTAGAAAAGGTATCGAATCCCACAGAGACTCTAGACTCTTGCGATAGATTATAGAACGTCGAATTACGCTAGGTGAAACGGTAGAAAGCAGTAAATCAGATAGCATAAAGTAAATCAAGTGAGTTTGTAAGCAAGAAGGCAAAGTGTTAAGTCTAGGGAGTTCTCAGGAAATCAGGAACACAAGCTAATCAATCAATTGAGATATAATTAATAACTGTTCTAGAACTAGAATCACAGAATTATAACAGACCAACTTTCGTTGCGAATATTAACTATGTCTAACAATCCTAGAAAGCCAACTTTCGTTGTGAATCCTAGAGATCTAGACATGCATTAATCTCAAGTTCTTTCGTTCACAATTCTCCTAAGCCAAATTTCTTTGCGAATAGTCAAATTGCTCATCTAGGTTCTTTCTAGTTAATTAACCAACTGGCGTTGCGGAAATCAACCTAACATCAATAATCTAAGTGGCCTATTCAGATCAAGCATTAAGAACAACCCTAGATTAATAACTAGAAAGATATGAATCCCTACAGATTGATCAACCTATAATTCCATGAAATCCCTAATGAGAATCCCTAAACCTAATAGGTAAACTACTCAGACATGATCATTGAAACTAAAGACATGTTGAATAGAAAACCAAATAGCATATAATAGAATAAAGAACTGGGGTTCAAAATCTCTTCTCTCTCGAGTATAAGATCAGTGATATATCATGGTTTTTACCGGTTTTATGCCATGATATAATTGTGTTTTAGTGTCCTTTTGTGTTCTTTTAGAGTCTTTTACAGGTATAATCAGGTGTGGAGCAGAATTGGAGATATTGAAGCATTTTGGGGATTTTTGGAGTGCTTGGCCGAGAGATTGAGCTCACTGTCCGATTTTGAGATCATGCATCGATCGACACACCTTTGGTGTCGATCGACACACTAGCGAGTTGGGCCGATACGGCGGTTTAATGAAGATTCAAGATTTTGCACTTTGGCCCAGAAGTTTCCAGTATTTACAAAGAAGCCCCAGCCGAGATTATGCCTATATAATTAGGATTTTGGTGTTTATTTTAGATACGCTTTCATACTTAGAGCTAAGAGATTTTTAGAGCTTTTAGGGCTGATCTAATCCTGTACTTCATCTATTTTGGAGAAGATTTGGAACCCCTTTATCTATTTAATTTCTTATATGCAATCTATTAATTCTATGATTTCTGTTTCATTAATCATGTCTGAGTAGATTCATAGTTAGGTTTAGGGTTTCTCATTAAGGATTTCATGACTTGTTAGACTTGTTTAATTCAGTTAAGGATTCACATGAATAGAATGTTCTTCGATCTAAATTGAGTTTAATGCTAGTTCTAACCTGATCAATTAGAATCTAGATCTTAGGTTGCTAAATACGACACGAGAGTGTGGTTTAGAATCTGAACTATTTAGGTTGAGCAATTTAACTTCTCGCAAAGAGATTTGGCTTAGTTTAATTGTGAACATATCGAACTTGAAATTAATGCTGGTTTAATCTGTTAGTAATTGCAAAGAGATTTGAATTACTGCACTTAGGCTTAAAGAATTTTCGCAAAGAGATTTGGTTAATTCTATATCTGTGATTTGAGTTCTAGAACTGTGCTTAATTAGATCCTTACTGATTGATTTGTCTGCTTGTTTGATTTCCTGAGAACGCCCTAGACTTAGCGCCTTTAATTAACTGCTTTCACCACCATCAA
The DNA here is from genome assembly GCA_030180135.1 of Orychophragmus violaceus. Lineage (NCBI taxonomy): Eukaryota > Viridiplantae > Streptophyta > Magnoliopsida > Brassicales > Brassicaceae > Orychophragmus > Orychophragmus violaceus. The sequence continues at coordinate 80,625,421 of CM058232.1, read as the reverse complement.
TCTGCTACTTGTTTACTTTCTTGCTTTGCTATTTAGTTTACTACAATTTGCTTTCTTCTTACTTTAAATTCCTACGGTTCTTTATCTATCGAGACCAGAGTCTTTGTGGATTCGATACGCTATATACTACAATCACTTAACTGTGCACTTGCAGTCGAATAGGATTAAAACTAGACCCTATCAAGTTTTTGCCGCCGTTGCCGGGGACTCTTAGAGTCTTCGATAGGATCGAACTTAGGGTTTTTACTAGGATTTTTTATTTTTGTTTCGTTTTGTTTTGTTTTTATTTTAAGTTACTAATTTTTCTTTGTTTTCTCTCTGTCGCAGGTAACGATTTCGCTTTGCGTCGATCGTTGCACCTCTTGTGTCGATCGTCACTAGGCGATTATGAGATTGAATCGATCGTTACACTGATAGCATCAATCGTTGCTTGACGATTACAGACAGTTTATGCAGACGCGTGAAACTCGAAGTAATCAGAACCTGAACCTCGTTACTCTCGGACTTGAAGAACTTGGACGTCTAGAGAGGACTAAGAGAAGAGAAAGAAGAGCAAGGATGGTGGTACAGAAGCTAATCATTATGCCTGATGATCAAGGTACCCTGAGGGACCGAGATAACAATCCGTACAATGCTGTTGGGCAACGGGTTGATGCTGAAGGGAATGTAATCCCTGATCCTCCTGAGCAACCGCAACAGGAGCAGAACCAAGGCCAAAGACAGGCCCAGGGTAGAGAGATGGTTGTCCATGAGAGGACTTTAGCTGACTACAATAGACTAGATGAGTTTCATGCAAACCGTTCAGCTCTTGTGATGCCTGGTTTTGAGAGGAATGATTTTGAGATCAAAACCATCTACTACTCGCTGATGAGACAGAATGCCTTCCATGGTCATCCCACGGAGCAGCCTATGGATCACATTGATCAGTTTGAGGACCTAATCAATGGCATGAAGTATGATGGAGTCTGCCAGGATTATTTGTTCCTTAAGCTCTTTCCATAGTCTCGCTGGAGACGCTGCTGCATGGCTGAAGCAACTGCCATCTGGGCAGTTTGATACTTGGGTAGCCCTGAAGAGTGAGTTCCTGCGTCACTTTTATGATGATGCGGGTTCCGATCAGTCCAGACAGGACATACTCACATTTACCCAAGGTCCTACTGAGCCTCTTAAGACTGCTTGGATGAGATTCAGGAAGTACCAGCGTGACTGCCCACACCATGGATTCACTGAGGTCACATTGCTAGGTATCTTCTTCAGAGGAATAGATCTTCCATATCAGTCTGCGCTGGATAACTCCAGTAATGCAAACTTCAACACCAGGACTCCTGCACAAGCTAAGCAGTTGATTGAGAACTTAGTGAGCAGCAACAGTTGCAAGACTATGGATGAGAGGAGGAAGAAACCTGGTGGAAGTGTAGAGAATTCAGAGATGGCTGAATTTAGATCTAAGCTGGACACAATTTGCAATCTCCTGGCTGGTAAGAAGGTTGTCCACTTTGCCCAAGATGTTGAGGTAATTCAGACTGAGGAGGACACTCAGGAAGAAGATGTGAATTATATTGGAGGATCTGGTTTCCAAGGTAACAGATTTGGTAATCAGCAGGGAAACATATTCTTCAATGGAGGACAGAAGAGTGCCTAGTGGTTTTCAGAAGCCTTTTGGACAAGGTACTCAGAGAACCTATGGATCTTCGTCTTATCAGACTTCTCCTGCAGCCACTGCTCATGAGAGTAAGATGGATACAATGATGGAACAGCTGCTGGAGAGTCAGACCAATATTTCTGTGGACTGCAATAAGAAGTTGGATGCTGTCTATGAGGATCTCAATGGAAAGTTTGAGTCTCTGAACACTCATATGAAGCAGTTGGATACTCAGGTGAATAAGATTTCCAGTTCTATGAAGGGAAAAGGAGTAGCAGACACCCATATTAAGGCCTGGTCTGTGTACATTGATGATGGATCTCACCTATGTGAAGGATTTGAGCTAAGCACAGCTGAGTTGGTAGAAGAGGTTGAATTTTCGGATTTTGGAGAAAATCTCTCGGGTGAAAACTGTGAAAACAGTGTTGCATCGATCGACACACACCTAGTGTCGGTCGATGCAGGTCGTGAACAGACAGACTTGCCGAATGATGATGGCATTGACACAGATTTGGAGCTTAATCGCTTATTCCCTGGAGTTTCTGCGATTACTCAATAGGAGATTTATGCACAATTCACTAGACTATATCCCTCAGTATCTGAAGTGATTAAGCAGGAGATTGAAGAGCTTAAGCAGCTAGAGGAGATTGGTGAAGAGTTGGAAGAAATTCCATCATCTGATGATCCACCTTATCACCCATGTGTGCAGAGGTATTTGAACAAGATGTTGCCTTTGGATGAAGAGCTGAAAGATTGGGTTATTGTAGTCCCTCCACAGATAAGTGATGTACTGTTAACCAAAGTTCCCAAGAAGCTGCCTGATCCTGGGATTTTTGTGTTAAGTTGTTCTATCTTTGAGGATAGTTTTAGGCGCTCTCTTTGTGATATGGGAGCTGTTGGAAGTCTCATGCCATACTCTGTGGCAGAGAAGCTAGGTATGCTGGACTTTTCTCCTACTAGGACCTCTCTTGTCCTAGATGATCAGTCTATACGAGTTCCAGAAGGACTCCTTGAGGACATCCCGGTGAGAGTTGGAAACTATTTAGTTCCAACAGACTTCTTAGTGCTGAAGTATGACAGTGATCCTGATGATGCGTTGATACTTGGGAGACCATTCTTGGCTACAGCGGGAGCAGTGATAGATGTTATACACAATCTGATAGACCTCCACCTGGGAGATGAGCCGCTGCATTTTGAGATGGACAAGCTGCGCAAGCCACTGATAGATGGGCAGACCTTCACCATTATGGATGGAGATGATGAGCAGTCAAGTCACACTACGGTTTTGGATCCTGGAGAGCAGTTTACTCCTTCTTTTCTTGGACAGGATCATTCTGATACAGCTTATTCTCCGCCATGGATGAGGAGGCTTGCACAGAGGCAATCAAAGTCTCTGTCAGGATCTCTAGCAAACTGATCTTGTTCGTCCGGTCAAGTGATATATCATGGTTTTTACCCATTTTAGACCATGATATAGATGTGTTTTTAGTGTCTTTTTTCTTTGTTTAGAGTCTTTTACAGGTATAATCAGGTTTGGAGCTAAATTGGAGATAATGGAGCATTTTGGAGATTTTTGGAGTGTTTGGCCGAGAGATAGAGTTCACTGTCCGAAACAGAGAAAGGTGTCGATCGTTGCACTCTAGCATCGATCGATGCACCAGCGAGATGGGCCAAAAACTCGGCGGTTTAGAAGAATCAAGTTATTGCACTTTGATCCAGAAGTTCCTGATATTTACAAAGAAGCCCTTGGCCGAGATTATACCTATATAATCAAGTTTTAGTTGTTTTTATTAGAGACGCTTTGATAATTAAGAGCAGAGGATTTTTAGAGCTTTTGGGGCTGATCTGAACCTATTACTTCATCTGTATTTGGAGAAGATTTCGAACCCCTTTTACTCTTATTCTTTTATGCAATTTATTCATTCTATGATTATGATTTCATTATCTATGTCTGAGTAGATTCCTAGTTAGGTTTAGGGTTTCTCACATAGGATTTCATGACTTGCTAGACTTGTTCAAATTCAGTTAAGGATTCAAACTATATCTGTTCTTCAATTTAATTGTGCGTAAAGCTAGTTCTAACCTGATCAATTAGAATCTAGATCTTAGGTTGCTAAATACGTCACAGAAGTGGGGTTTAGGAATCTGAACTAATTAAATTGGGCAATTAAACTTTGCGCAAACGGAAGTTTGGTTTAGGATAATTGTGAACATATCAAACTTGGGATTAATGCTAGTTTAATCTGTTAGTTCTCGCAAACGAAAGTTTGGTTTGCTGCACTTAGACTTAGAGAATTATCGCAAAGGAATTTGGTTAATTCTATATCTGTGTTTTGAGTTCTAGAACTGTGCTTAATTAGATCCTTGCTGAATGAACTGTCTGCTTGTCTGATTTCCTGAGAATACCCTAGGCTTGACGCTTTTAATTACTTGCTTTCACAACCGTTAATCTCTGCTACTGATTTACTTTCTTGCACCGCTTTTAATACAATCACATTGCTTATTTCTAGTATTAGTCTCTACTGTTCTGATCTATTGAGACCAAGTGTCCCTGTGGATTCGATAACCCTATATACTACTTTGACATTGCTGTTCACTTGCAGTTTAGTATAGGGATAAACTTTGAGCCTATCAAGTTTTTGGCGCCGTTGCCGGGGACTCTTAGAGTCTTCGATAGGACCGAACTTAGGGTTTTTACTAGAAATTTTTCTTTTTGTTTTTGCTTTTTTTCGTTTTGTTTTTATTTTACTAACTTTTTCTCTGATTTCTCTCTGTCGCAGGTACGAATTTTGCCTTGCGTCGATCGTTGCATACCTTGCGTCGATCGTCACTAGGCGATTCTGAGATTGAATCGATCGTTGCACTGATAGCATCGATCGTTGCTGGACGATTACAGACAGTTTATGCCAACGCAGAAAACTCGAAGTAATCCGAACTCGAGCTTGCTTAATCTCGGACTAGAGGAACTTGGACGTCTAGAGAGGACTATCAGAAGAGAAAAGAGAGAGAGAATGGTTCGAGAACGTCTGATCTTGATACCAGATGCTGAAGGTACCCTGAGGGACCAAGATAACAACCCGTACAATGCTGCTGGGCATCGGGTTGATGCTGAAGGGAATGTCATCCCTGATCCTCCTGAGCAACAGAAACAGGAGCTGAACCGAAACCAGGGTCAAGGACAGGCCCAAGGTAGAGAGATGGTGGTTCATGAGAGGACACTAGCTGATTACAACAGACCTGACGAGTTTCATGCAAACCGAGCAGCTCTAGTGCTTCCTGCTTTTGAGAGGAATGATTTTGAGGTAAAGACCATCTACTACCAGCTGATGAGACAGATTGCTTTTCATGGTCTTCAAGCAGAGCAGCCTATGGATCACATTGACAAGTTTGAGGACATAGTCACTGGCATGAAGTATGAAGGAGTATGCCCGGACTATCTGTTCCTTAAGCTATTTCCGCACAGTCTTGCTGGAGACGCTAGTGCATGGCTGAGACAACTGGCACCTGGTCAGTATACTACTTGGGCAGCCTTAAAGAGTGAGTTCCTGCGTCACTTTTATGATGATGCGCGCTCGGATCAGTCCAGACAGGACATACTCACCTTTTCCCAAGGAGCTGTGGAGCCCTTGAAGACTGCCTGGATGAGATTTAAGCAGTATCAGCGTGACTGTCCACACCATGGATTCACAGAAGTACAACTGATTGGTATTTTCTTCAGAGGCATAGATCTCCCTTATCAGACTGCGCTGGATAATTCCAGTAATGCTAATTTCAACACCAGAACTCCTACACAAGCTATGCAGTTGATTGGGAACCTTATTAACAGCTACAGTTGCAAGACTATAGATGAAAAGAGAAAGAAATCTGGTGGAAGTATAGAGGATTCTAACATGACCGAGATTAGATCTAGGCTAGACACAGTGTACGATCTCCTAACGAGTAAGAAAGCTGTCCACTCTACCCAGGATGTAGAGGTAATTCAGACTGAGGAGGACACTCAGGAAGAAGAAGTGAATTACATGGGAGGTTCTGGTTTCCAAGGTAGTAGATTTAGAAGTCAACAGGGAAACAGATTCTCAAATGGAGTTCAGCGAGGTGGTTTTGAGAAAGCCAACGAGTCTGATAGTAAAGTAGAGATGATGCTAAGACAGCTAATGGAGAGTCAGACTAAGTACGCAGCAGATGCTGACGCGAAAATGGATACAATCTACAGGGAACTGAATGGGAAGTTTGAGAGTTTGAACACACACATGAAAGAGCTTGATGCTAAGGTTGCAAGAACTGCTGGACATGCTCAAAGGGAAGAGGGATATCTCCCGGGAAGGACTGATGCCAATCCTAAGTACCAATGCAATGCCGTGACATTGAGAAGTGGTAAGGAGCTGTCATCTGGCCAGAAAAAGCAGTTGAGCGTTGAGGAACTCGTGGAAATTGAAGAGTTGGAAGATGAGATACGCGATATTCGCCGCGCATCGATCGATGCATCTAAGCAACGATCGTTGCCAAGCGAAATCAAGGAACCGGAGGTCGTAACAAAGTCGCCTAGCATCGATCGGTGCGATAAGAGCAACGATCGACACAAGGTGACTGCAGAAAGTTCGAGTGCTGAAAACCCAAAACAGTCGGCTGAAAGGGTATACAAGCCTAAGATACCTTATCCCAAGAACCCCAGAAAAGCTAAGAATGATAGGCAGTATGCAAAGTGGAAGGAGTTCATAAAGAAGGTAAAGGTTGAAGTACCTCTGCTGGATTCCATTGAAACTTCCCCCATGATGAAGAGATGCCTTAAGGATGCAATTTCTGGAAAATGGTCTGATGAAGAAAGCATAATGATGCTCAATGAAGTATGTAGTGCAGTGGTTCAAGGCAGAATTCCAGAGAAATTAAAAGATCCGGGCAGCTTCGTATTGGATTGTGCTATCTACAAGGAGAGGTTCGAAAGGTCCCTATGTGATCTTGGCTCCAGTGTAAATCTGATGCCCCTTTCAGTTGCTAAAAGACTAGGGATGACAGATTTTATACCAACTAGGATATCACTGGTTTTGGCAGACAGATCAGTCAGGATTCCCGAAGGAGTAATAGAGGATGTGCCTATAACAGTTGGCAAGTGCGTAATCCCAACTGATTTTGTGGTTCTACAATATGGACAGGAGCCAAAAGACCCATTAATTCTAGGCAGATCTTTCTTAGCAACAGCTGGTGCGATGATTGACTGTCAAGGAGGCAAAATAGTTCTAAATGTAGGAGATCTGAAGATGAGTTTTGACATGAACAAACTGGTAAAGAGACCAACCATCGACGGGCAAACCTTTTATGTGGACACATTGGGTGATTTAGCTGCAGAGTACTTCCATCAATCACATGCTGAGGACCCACTAGAAAGGGCTTTACTGAGTTCTATTTTGGAGTTGGAATACCTACAGGACGAGCCTGCGATGTGCTATACAAGATTGATGGATTCTGTCGAGGTTGCAATGCAAGTAGAAGTGTCCGACGCGGGACTGCAACGATCGACACCATCTAAGCATCGATCGTTGCAAGACGACAGAGACTGGGCAGAAGAAAAGGCTCTGAAAATAGATCTGAAACAACTTCCATCCGGGCTAAGGTACGCTTTCCTTGGACCTAATTCAACATACCCAGTGATTGTTAATGCTAGCCTGAACAACGCAGAGCTCACCTTACTGCTAAGCAAGCTGCGCAAGCATCGCAAAGCTCTTGGCTATTCCCTTAATGATATTTCAGGTATCTCACCAGAGCTGTGCATGCACCGGATACATCTTGAGGATGAGTCCAAGACATCAATCGAACATCAGAGGAGACTTAATCCTAATCTGCAGGAAGTAGTCAAAAAGGAGATTATGAAACTCCTTGACGCTGGAATTATATATCCTATCTCTGACAGTGATTGGGTGAGTCCAGTCCATGTAGTACCAAAGAAGGGCGGTGTTACAGTCGTGAAGAATGAGAAGAACGAGCTGATACCTACTAGGACTGTGACAGGACACAGGATGTGCATAGACTACAGGAAGCTTAATGCTGCTACTAGGAAAGATCATTTTCCTTTACCTTTTATTGATCAGATGCTCGAAAGGTTAGCAAATCATCCTTACTACTGCTTCTTAGATGGCTACTCAGGTTTCTTTCAGATTCCCATCCATCCAGAGGATCAGGGAAAGACCACTTTTACTTGTCCATATGGGACTTTTGCTTACCGTAAGATGCCTTTTGGACTCTGCAATGCACCAGCCACTTTCCAGAGATGCATGATGTCCATATTCACAGATATGATTGAGGATTTTATGGAAGTATTCATGGATGATTTCTCAGTATATGGATCATCCTACAATGAATGTTTAGATAATCTGTGTAAAGTCCTGAAAAGATGTGAAGAGAAGCACTTAGTTCTTAACTGGGAGAAGTGTCATTTCATGGTCAGAGATGGCATTGTGCTTGGACATAAAGTGTCTGAAGCAGGAATAGAGGTGGACCGCGCTAAAATCGAGGTGATGACCAACCTGCAGGCACCTGATTCTGTTAAGTCTATTAGAAGCTTTCTTGGACATGCTGGCTTCTATAGACGGTTCATCAAGGATTTTAGTAGGATTGCTAGGACACTAACTGCTTTGCTGTGCAAAGACACCAAATTTGAGTTCACTGCAGATTGTCAAACAGCATTTGAACAGATCAAGCAGGCATTAGTGAGTGCTCCCATAGTTCAGCCACCGGATTGGGATTTGCCTTTCGAAGTAATGTGTGATGCAAGTGATTATGCTGTAGGTGCTGTTCTTGGACAAAAGAAAGATAGAAAGCTTCATGCTATCTATTATGCCAGTAGGACACTGGATGATGCACAAAGAAACTATGCCACTACAGAGAAGGAGTTGCTGGCAGTTGTCTTTGCATTTGAGAAATTTCGCTCTTATCTTGTTGGATCCAAGGTAATTGTCCACACTGATCATTCTGCCCTGAAGTATCTGATGCAGAAGAAGGATGCTAAGCCAAGATTGTTGAGATGGATCCTGTTGCTTCAGGAATTTGATATTGAAGTGAGAGATAAGAAAGGGGTTGAGAATGGAGTTGCCGACCATCTTTCGAGGATGCTAGTTGAGGAGGACGTGCCAATTAATGATTATTTGCCTGAAGAAAACGTCAATATGGTTGGGACAATCTGTGAGACAGATTTGGACAGAAATCTGCAGAACTGTCGGATTAATCGCGTTGCGTCGATCGATGCTACGTCAGCATCGATCGATGCATCTATCGGGACAGCGACGATCGATACATCCGACTGTGACGATCGTTGCAGCGCGGATACAGACGCAGAAACTTTCACGATACGTATTGGAAGTCATGAGTTCGAGATTAATGTTGTCGCAACAAATGATCGACCATGGTATGCAGACATAGCCAATTATCTAGCTGCAGAGACTGAACCAGATAATCTGAAAGGATATGAAAAGAAGAGGTTTTTCAGAGAACTTAGGAGGTACTATTGGGATGAACCTTACCTCTATAAGCATTGTTCAGATGGCCTTTATAGAAGATGTGTTACTGAGTCAGAGGTTCCAGATATCCTTTTCCACTGTCACGGATCAGATTATGCAGGACATTTTGCTACATTTAAGACTGTATCTAAGGTTTTGCAAGCAGGTTTCTGGTGGCCTACAATGTTCGCTGATACTCACTCCTTTATTTCTCATTGTGATGCCTGCCAGAGGAGAGGGAAAATCAGCAGGAAGCATGAGATGCCTCAGAATTTCATTCTTGAGGTTGAGGTTTTTGATTGCTGGGGCATAGACTTTATGGGTCCCTTTCCCTCATCTTATGGGAATAAATTCATATTATTGGCTGTGGATTATGTTTCTAAGTGGGTAGAAGCAATAGCTAGTCCAACCAATGACTCTTCAGTAGTCATTAAGCTGTTTAAATCCATCATATTCCCTAGATTTGGAGTACCTCGGATAGTTATTAGTGATGGAGGATCTCACTTTATTAATAAGGTGTTTGAGAAGCTCCTAAACAAGCATGGAGTACATCACCGAGTTGCTACTCCTTATCACCCACAGACTAGTGGACAGGTAGAGGTTTCTAACAGACAAATCAAGGAGATCTTGGAAAAGACAGTTGGGAAGACAAGGAAAGATTGGGCAGCTAAGCTTGATGATGCTTTATGGGCCTACAGGACTGCATTTAAAACGCCATTGGGGACTACTCCATTCCATTTGCTGTATGGGAAAGCATGTCATCTGCCAGTAGAACTTGAGCACAAGGCAGCATGGGCTGTAAAACAGATGAACTTTGACCTCAAACCAGCTGCAGAGAGGAGATTGATACAGCTCAATGAGTTGGATGAGATTAGACATTTTGCCTATGAGAACTCAAAGTTGTACAAGGAAAGGACTAAGGCTTATCATGACAAAAAGATTGTCTCCAGACGATTTAAGCCTAACGATCAGGTACTGTTGTACAATTCTCGCTTGCATTTGTTTCCAGGCAAGCTGAAATCAAGATGGTCTGGACCCTACACGATCAAAGAAGTGCGTCCATATGGAGCTGTCATTTTAATTGGCAAGGAAGGTAATGAGTTTGCTGTTAATGGGCAGAGGGTAAAACACTATTGGGCTAAGGCCGAGATTCCAAGGGGTCAGATTTTGCCTCTGGATGCTGCACCCTCCACTTGAAAATTTCCATCCGTCCAGTCAAGCTATTGACCTTAAACAAGCGCTGGGTGGGAGGCAACCCACCATTAGGTACTGGTGTTTTTCTACTTAATTTTTGGTGTTTTTGTTAGGATTTTACGTTTGTTTTTGTTTCTAGTGCAGTTATGTTTGCAGGTCTCGGTTAAATCGCAGTGCAACGATCGACGCACTTCTGTGTCGATCGTCACAACACGAAAGGAATCGCATTGCAGCGATCTTTGCGGTACTGTGCAGCGATCGTTGCGGTCCTGAGCAACGATCGACTATACACGAAAATCGCCAAGTAACGGTCGATGCACTTAGTGCAACGATCGATGCTCAGCGACAGAGGTAACCCGACAGACATAATTTCACCTTTTCAATTTTTATTTTCTTTTTACCGATCCTTCGCTGGACACTACTGGGGACAGTGTGTCTTAAGTGTGGGGGAGGTGCTACTGACTTTTGTTTTCTGTTTTCTTAAGAGTCAGTCCGTTTTTCAAAAAAAAAATTTTGTTTTATTGAGTCAAAATTGTTTAAGTAAGAAACTATGATTTTCTGAGAAGATTTACAAGACTTGCAGGAACTTAAGTAACCATTGGGATGAAGTTGCAGGATCTATCTCTGACTATTAGAAAACCCCATCACAGATCAACCTACTGGGAACACCCACATCACTTCAGGTATCAGAGGATCCTTTTACTGACTTCAACCTTAATACTGACTTAGATTTCTCACCTAAGGGCTTGGTATACTTTGTGTCGGATTCCCTTGTTAGTTCTGACACAGCCTGTCAACCTATCCTATTTAGTTCCCTTCTCCCCTTCTGTAAAGTAAAAAAAATATAATAAACTGAGGATGAGTTAGTAACTCCGAAGTGGTCATGAGAATGGTAGCAAACACTATTTTCTCTCATGTGATCCATGGAATGTGTCCAAAGTACACCCCATAACGGGAAGAACACTGATAAAAAAAATAAAATGATACCCAGTGGGGAAAAATCAGTTGTTAAAGAAGGGAAAGAGAAGAAAGGGACTAGAGAAAGATAGTATGGTGGTCTAGAGCTGATAAGGTAAGAATCCATGTGCCCTTTGATCGATAATCCTTAGGTGAGACCGCACTTAAATACTTGCAGAAGTCAGTAGGGAGAATTTGAATGCTTGAATGTGATTGTGGAGTTTACCTAGGACAGTTGCTAAGTGTGAGGGAAGTACATGTTGGTCTTGATATCCTGTAATTGATTCTTTCAGTGGTTTACTAAGGGGAATCTGAGTATTGTAGCTTCTAGGATGAAATGAGTTTCTGAAGAGTTTTCAAACCTCTTCACCATGTTTTAGTTCTATGTTTTGCTTGAGGGCAAGCAAAGGCTAAGTGTGGGGGAGTTGATATATCATGGTTTTTACCCATTTTAGACCATGATATAGATGTGTTTTTAGTGTCTTTTGTCTTTGTTTAGAGTCTTTTACAGGTATAATCAGGTTTGGAGCTAAATTGGAGATAATGGAGCATTTTGGAGATTTTTGGAGTGTTTGGCCGAGAGATAGAGTTCACTGTCCGAAACAGAGAAAGGTGTCGATCGTTGCACTCTAGCATCGATCGATGCACCAGCGAGATGGGCCAAAAACTCGGCGGTTTAGAAGAATCAAGTTATTGCACTTTGATCCAGAAGTTCCTGATATTTACAAAGAATCCCTTGGCCGAGATTATACCTATATAATCAAGTTTTAGTTGTTTTTATTAGAGACGCTTTGATAATTAAGAGCAGAGGATTTTTAGAGCTTTTGGGGCTGATCTGAACCTATTACTTCATCTGTATTTGGAGAAGATTTCGAACCCCTTTTACTCTTATTCTTTTATGCAATTTATTCATTCTATGATTATGATTTCATTATCTATGTCTGAGTAGATTCCTAGTTAGGTTTAGGGTTTCTCACATAGGATTTCATGACTTGCTAGACTTGTTCAAATTCAGTTAAGGATTCAAACTATATATGTTCTTCAATTTAATTGTGCGTAAAGCTAGTTCTAACCTGATCAATTAGAATCTAGATCTTAGGTTGCTAAATACGTCACGGAAGTGGGGTTTAGGAATCTGAACTAATTAAATTGGGCAATTAAACTTTGCGCAAACGGAAGTTTGGTTTAGGATAATTGTGAACATATCAAACTTGGGATTAATGCTAGTTTAATCTATTAGTTCTCGCAAACGAAAGTTTGGTTTGCTGCACTTAGACTTAGAGAATTATCGCAAAGGAATTTGGTTAATTCTATATCTGTGTTTTGAGTTCTAGAACTGTGCTTAATTAGATCCTTGCTGAATGAACTGTCTGCTTGTCTGATTTCCTGAGAATACCCTAGGCTTGACGCTTTTAATTACTTGCTTTCACAACCGTTAATCTCTGCTACTGATTTACTTTCTCGCACCGCTTTTAATACAATCACATTGCTTATTTCTAGTATTAGTCTCTACTGTTCTGATCTATTGAGACCAAGTGTCCCTGTGGATTCGATAACCCTATATACTACTTTGACATTGCTGTTCACTTGCAGTTTAGTATAGGGATAAACTTTGAGCCTATCATCAAGCTAATGACCTTAAACAAGCGCTGAGTGGGAGGCAACCCACTGTTAGGTTTAGTTGTTTTTCTTTCTTATTTTTGGTGTTTTTCTTAGGATTTCACGTTTTTGTTTGTTTTTGATAAAGTTTCAGATACAGAACTCGAGTCTGGAGATGTGTGACGATCGAGGCACCTGTGCACCGGTCGTTGCAAGGAGATTTCGACAAGGAGATAGATCGCATTGTGACGATCGTTGCGGTCCAATGCATAGGTCGTTGCAATTAGTTCAATTGCAAAATTAAGGTACGCGCGCTAAACCAGAATCGATATGGTTCAACCAGCATCGATCGTTGCTCACTAGCAACGGTCGTTGCACCCACGACCGAGGTAAGTTGCCTTAAACCCTTCTCCTCTCTTTTCTTCTCCATTTCGCCGACCGTACAACTGAGATTCTCCACATCTAAATCTCTCAATTTTTCATCATTTCTTGTGTTTCAAAGCGCAATTCTACTTGTTTTAACATCATCTAGCTATTTCCATAACCCATTTACAAAGATTCCAAGGTATGAGCTCTCATTTTCATCATTTTCGGAATTGATTTTAAAGTTAATGAAATTCGGATGTTTAGCCTGAAATTGATGATTATGTGCCGATATGAACATGATTTAGGTTGTTTAGTGATGGGTTATTGTTGATTTTGTGGTTGTTTGAACGAATTTAGAACGATTTATGGATTTTGATTGCGGTTGAAATCGCCTTGCAACGGTCGTTGCACTTGTGCAACGGTCGTTGCTTTGCGATTTTGGGGAAATGTTCGATAATGCGAAATCGCCTTGCAACGATCGATGCCTTAGGTGCAGCGGTCGATGCTTCGTGATTTCACAGAGAGTTTGCCGAGACTTATTGGTGTTTGAATTTTTCTTATACAGATGGCATCTCGCAGACAACCCCGCAAGCGCCGAGCAATAGCAGCAACAGCCACACGACAGTACATTCCACCACCAGGGTGGTTTCATAGAGACTCTCAGCCACATGAGCCGTACCAAAAGTGTGTCGACCGACACAGGTCGCGAACGAACAAAATGAAAGGGCCAGAGACTTATTGGGCTTTATACATACGGATGTGTATGGCCCAATGAGCACTAGTGCTAGAGGAAACTTTCAGTACTTAATTACCTTTATTGATATTTTCAGTAGGTACGGTTATGTCTATTTAATGAGACATAAATCGGAATCTTTTGAAAAGTTCAAAGAGTTCCAGAATGAAGTACATAATCAACTTGGCAAAAGTATTAAAGCTCTACGATAAGATCGTGGAGGTGGATACTTAAGCTAAGAATTCAGTGATCATACGAGAGATTGTGGAATTGTTTCACAACTCACTCCTCCTAAATCGGACTTTATTGGATATGGTTCGATCAATGATAAGTCACTTAGATCTTCCATTATCCTTCTAGGAATATGCTCTAGAAACGTCTGCGTTTACACTAAATAGGGTTCCATCAAAATCAGTTACAAAGACACCACATGAGATGTGGACTGGAAATGTTCCTAATTTGCTTTTCATGAAGATTTGGGGTTGTGAGGCTTATATTAAACATTTAATCTCTGATAAACTCACACCCAAATCCGATAAGTGCTAATTTGTTGGTTGTCCTAAGGATACCAAGGCATATTACTTTTACAACCGGTCCGAGATCAAAGTGTTAGTTTCTCGGAACTGTGTTTTCCCTGAGAAAGACTTCCTTTCCAGGAAGAACAGTGGGAGTAAAGTACAACTCGAAGAAATTCGAGAATCACAGGAGACTGCTCAACCTGATGAGGAAGAGCAGCAGTTGGATCTACAAGAGTTGTAGGACCTACACCTGTGGTGCCTAAAGTTTGCAAAGGATCTGATGAATGGCGAGTTTCTGAAGTAGTATCGATCGACACAAGGGTGTATCGATCGACACAGACCGCGAACCAAAATACTGGTTTTGGTTTATGACTTAATTAACTACGGTTTAAACCTTGGTTAATTAGGTCGTGGTAAAAGTCTATATATATATGAGATATGTGCACGACTTTTACACAACCTGAAGCTCGCAGATCCGAAAGGATCCGTCACGAACCCGAGAGATTATGATTTCTCGTGACCAATTGCCATGATCTGTTGATCATTGACAGTGACGAGCCTGCGAATTTTGAAGAAGCAATGATGGGCCCTGACTCCGAAAATTGGCTGAAAGCCGCTGAATCCGAAATGGGATCCATGTCATGGAACCAAGTATGACTTGGGAGGATTTACCTGATGGTGTAAAAGCCATTGGAAGTAAATGGATTTTCAAGAAGAAAATAGACGTGGATGGTAGTATTCAGATATAAAAGCTAGGTTGGTGGCAAAAGGTTTCTAGCAAATCCATGGTATTGACTATGAAGAAACCTATTCCCCAGTCACTATGCTTAAGTCCATTCGGATTCTCCTAGCAACTGCCGCTCATTATGATTATGAGATCTGGCAGATGGATGTGAAAACAGTTTTCCTTAATGGAATTCTGGAAGAGGATGTGTACATGACACAACCTGAAGGTTTCATTGATCCTAATGCTTCTAGGAAGGTATGCAAGCTTCATCGATCCATTTATGGATTGAAGCAAGAATCTTGGAGTTGGAATCTTCGTTTTGATGAAGAAGTCAAAAGGTTTGACTTCATCAGAAACGAAAAGGAACCGTGTGTTTACAAGATGAGTAGTGGGAGCGCAGTTGCATTTCTAGCATTGTATGTTGATAAAACACTGCTTCTCGGAAATGAAGTTCCATTGTTTCAGTCTGTTAAGACTTGACTCGGAAGTTGTTTTTCGATGAAAAACATGGGAGAAGCCGTATACATTCTTGGAATAAAAATCTATAGAGATAGATTGGATAAGCTAATTGGATTGTGTCAAGATACTCATATTGATAAGGTCTTGCACAGGTCCAATATGCATGATTCCAAGAAGGGCTTCATGCCAATAACTCTTGGCATTACTCTTAGCAAGACGCAGTGTCTTTCGACGCATGCTGAACGAGAGCGCAAGAGGGTCAAACTACTTCTATAGGCATTAGATGTCTTAAGATGTGATCTTAATTCTAGTGGGAGTTGTTGTTGTTGATTTCAGTTATGACATGATGTTCATATAAACATAATTTGATTATGTTAATGAAATCTGATTTCAGTATTATTTAATTATGATTATTAAATAATAGTCCCAAAGCAATTTATGACATTTATAGGTCATCAAGTATGTGACTTGATCATTAAACCCTATAGATAATAAATGACATAAATTGTGTTGGTCCCTGGTCAAGGTTGTTAAAGTGGGACATTAACAACCGCGTGAGACTAGTATGTGAGGTGACTGATGACTAAGTTTCATGGAGTCATTAATAAGAGTATTAAAGTCAATCACATAGATATGTGTTAAAGAACACATGATCGGACATGACCCGCTAATGAGAACTCTACAGGATAGTTATATAAGTGTCATGAGAGTTTTCATTACGACTATAGAGTATAGTCCTTAGATATGAGTTCATCATGTTTTCTTACATGTGAATTGGTCCGTTTTAACTTTGTCAAACGTCAGCCGTAACAGGTGACTATAAAGGCATTGATTGGGCGTATCACGAAGTGTGTTAAGGAACATGGACGGAACAAGATGGGATTTGTCCCTCCTATATAACAGGAGATAAATATCTCAGGGCCCATCGAAGATTTGATTGTCAGTTGTTTGTCTCGTCAATATTGATTAGATTTCGATGAACATGATTTTGGCTTAATAAGGATGACACAGATCTTGCCTTATGCCAGATCGAGATATAGAGACGAAGGAATTATGGGAATAGATAATTCTAGAACAAGTGGGAGATTGTTGGGAATGTCCTGAAATCACACTTGTAATCACTCTACGGATAGTTGTGTTGTCGAGATTAGACATTCGTATGATACTAGGTAATCATAATGCTTTGCTAGAAGCCACTTATGATCTATGAGTTGTGAACTCATTACTAGTATTATATGATCCTACAGGGTCACACACCTAAGCAAACTGGATATACTTTGTGTGGGAATGATCATTAGTGTAATGATCTAATTAATGTGTATTTGATGCACATTACATACGTGTTTTTAGGGTGTGTCGATCAACACCAATAGTGGCATCGATCGACACAAGGCGCGGATCAAAATTCAGATTTTGGTTTAATGACTTAATTGATCTCGGTTTGATTATGTGATCAATTAGGTTTTCTCAGGTCTATATATATATGTGATATAGCACGACCTGGAGGATAGATTTTTTGCCTAATCGCAGCCACCTCTCAGAAACAGACTAATCCCGAAGAGATTCGATCTCCCGGCACTAGCATCCCGGCGGATTCCAGTTTGTGTGCGTGTGGATACCAGTAGAGGCGCAGCACTTGAGGCGCTCGTGAATCTCGAATTCTTGTTCATCTTCCGCTGCTATTCTCCAGGTATTTTTGAGATCCTTATGATTCAATATACCTAGACCCTGGATCCTAGGCTATGGAATTTACACCTAGGGTTGCTAATTGTGATTAGAACCGCCAAGAGAATTCTTATAATGGGACGGGCTTGGATTCTGATTATTTTTACAACTAATTTTGGTTCAATAGGTTGTAAACGACTCCTATATTCCATAGTCTGGGTAAGTTGGTTGTTTTTTTTAGTGAGTGTTTGAGGAGTTATTGTCTGATGGTTAGGATGTTAATCTTATAGTTAGCACGCAATTGAAGACACCAATATCTGTAACTCATTAATTTGCTATGCTAAGTTCGAGTGTCTAAGAGCTTAAAAGATAAGTGTCAAACCATTCATAACTTTCTTCTGAAACATTTGTTGAGGAGATCTATCAACGACGTATGAAAGACATGGTTAGCAACACAAAGGACTGCAGAAGCACTGCAAAGAACTCCGACCACGTGAGATATCAACAGTTGGATATAACAACATCTTTCCTCAGGTAAAGTCGCTGTTTTCACAATCCATGTTTATAAAGTCATCGATCTTTATTTATTTTTTTCTCTTACTGTTTGTAATTGTCACAGGCCACTGAGAAGGATGGACGAGTAAATCCTCATGGAGTCGAAAGACTGGCAGCTAATCTTTTAATGCGCAAGCACAAGCAGCCCATACACTTTTCAGCGCTGTCGCCCACCAAGAGCAACTAACAGAAGCTCTGAGTAAAACAACAACACCATCTGATTCATAGGTTACTTATCATTGTCTCTAGCACTTGTTAATTTTTTGGTGTATGATTTGGCAACTACTAAATGCTGGAGTTTGTGTTTGTAGGTCTTTTGTGTCTACATGTTACCAATTTTATTTTTGATGCAAGTGTTTGTTACGTTTGTTGTACCATTCAAATTACGGTATCACCGATTACCAAATTGGAAATGAAATTAATCCAAATTCTAAATTTTACAAAAAAGCCACAAGACGATTGTCCATTTTCGCACTATACACACAAACTAGTCGCTTAATAATTTTTATAATGTCATTATACCGTCGCCATGTAGCCACCATTTCTTACGAATATGTTGTGACTATATTAGACAGTCATATACTAGTCGCCTAGGTTGTACCATAATCGAATATGGATGTTTCGTTTAGACGTTTCATAGTCGTTTAATATCAAGAAGACTCGTATTTGGATTTTCCAATTAGTCGTCATATAATCGGTAAATTAGTCAATAAACAGTCGCCAAAATGTCACCACAGTCTACGACTGAATCGTGACTTTACTAGTCAGTCACATAACAATCGCCACATAGTAACGAGATTATTACCATGATCCTATATGGATTTTCATATTAGTCGCGGGATAGTATTTAAAATGGTTGTTACCCAGTCGATACATAGTGGCTACTATTTACGACTACTTTCTGACTATAAAATACAGTCACATATTAATCGCCTAATGGTCACCTAATTTAACGATTATTTGATGACATCCTTCCTCCAAACGTATATGGGCTCCCTCTATAGTCGCAGATTTGTCGCTGCCGTAGTCGCAGATTAGTACCTAGATCTTCCAACAACGCTACGTCTATTTTACGATTACCTATGTTGGTCGTATAAATGGTCGTAACTCGCCGAATTATAATACAACTATGATTATAAACCCGGAGAGAGGACTTTCCATTATCCCTATGTATCTATGTTATTTATGGAGGCATTCATTGCAAACATAAGCAAAGCAGAAAGGGATAAATTATTATCAGGTCTAAAGGTGGCAAGAGAATGTCCTCCAATTTCTCATGTATTGTTTACAGATGATAGTCTTTTATTTTGCAGAGCAAAAAAAAGAGGAATGTCAGATGACATTACGGATTCTAAGGGATTATGAAAGTGTTTCAGGAAAACAAATTAATTTTTCAAAATCTTCCCTCCAATTTGGACACAAAGTGGATGAAGGAACAAAAAAAAGAGATGAAATCAGTATTGGGCATTACAACTTTAGGGGGGAATGAGATCATATCTGAGTATACCAGAAAGTTTAGGTGGAGCAAAGACAGAAATATTTAGTTTTCTTCATGACAAAATTCACAACATGGTAAATGGATGGACGAGGAAACTTCTTACAAAGGGGGAAAGGAAGTATTGATTAAGTCAGTGGTGACTGCTTACTAAATCATGTAAAGTCATGCTTACGGTTACCAAAAAGTTAACGAGTGTGGTTTACAATTTTGGTGGACTTCGGGTGGATCAGGGAAGGGGATGCATTAGATATCATGAGATAAACTATGCAAAGACAAAGAACATGGAGGAATTGGATTTAGAAATCTTGTAGATGCTAATACAGTGTTTCTAGCCAAACAGTTGTGGAGGCTAGTGGAAAATCCGGATACACTATTCTCAAGGTTTTCAAAGGATGGTACTTTCGAAAAATGGATCCTTTGGAACCTATTAAATAATATTCACAATCCTACGATTGGAGGAGTATCACTTCAGATAGATCTCTGATATAGAAAAAAAGACTAATTACGGGATGGGAACCGGAATTTTAATATGGAATGATCCTTGGGTATCAGCCTATCGTCCGAGACCAGCAACACACAAAACAATGGCCAATGACCATTTATATACCGATGATCAGTTAATTGACCATCAGAATCATTCGTGGAAGACACGTTTGATTGAAATGTTCATTGGTCTTACTGATTCAACTTTGATTAAGAGGATACCGTTGAGTCGGTCACTCCGACCTGACATCAATGGATAACATTTTACAAAATCAGGAAAATAAATGGTTAAATCAGGATATCACACAAACGTGAATTTCTGGATAAAGAAAGAGGAGCGAGGAGCATCTTATTTAGGATCAGATATTAAATCTCTCTAAGCCTTTGCATGGAAATTAATGTGTTCTCTGAAATTAAGGTATTTTGTTTGGCAAGTGGTTTCTGAGTGTCTACTGATATCTATTTCGACTATGTCTTTTGTGATGATTGATATGTTTGAATAGATCTCTTTTTAGGTTAGGGATTCTCATTAAGTATTTCAAGGAATGTTAGAGTAATTGATTAATTTGGATTCATCATCTAGTTCTTCATCTAAATCGTTCTTAACGTTTAATCTGAATTTGCCATTTAGATTACTGATATTAGGTTGATTTTCACAATGAGAGTTGGTTAATTAGCTAGAAAGGATTTAGGTGAGCAATTTATCTATTCACAAAGAGATTTGGTCTAGAGGAATTGTGAACGAACGAACTTGGAACTAATGCATGTTTAGAACTCTAGGATTCGCAACGAGAGTTGTCTTGCTAGGTTGTTAGTGAAGGATTGTTTAGTTGATCCTGATTCAATTCTTAGATTCATATCAACCTAAACATGCGGATCTAGGTTCTTCTCGAATAGAAACAAATGATGATCTCACCTTATACCTGTTTGCAGCGGAAAGAGATGGTATGTCTGAGATCAGAGAAACACCGAGAGATGAATCCTCCAGAGGTTCACACACGCGATCACAGAAAACGGCTGCTAGACCACTAGGGGAACTCGGCGCAGAGAGAGAGAGTTTTCGGCTGGGGGGCTAGGGTTAATTGTTCTGAACTCGAGTTTTATCTCATAAAACTTGTCCGGTTCCGTTTGGGCCATTTGGCCCAAACACCAATTAACTCGACGGCATTCGCGCACTGTGTCGACCGACACACCTTGTGTATCGATCGACACACAGTGGCCAAACCGTTTTATTCTCTCTAAGTACAGTAAATGCCTAGCACTTTTACCGTACTTCTGCTAAACCGTTCCTACACATTTTCCTGTTAGCTTAGGCGTGTGACCCATATGGGATCATATAATAAAGGCAATAAGTCCAAGACTTATAGATCATGAGCGGACTCTAGCAAGCCATCATGACCCCCAGTATTATATGACTTATGTCTGATCATTGACATACTCTTACTTTCTAGAGACAGTACCGAGATTACTGGACACAATTCCAACAATCTCCCACTTGTACTGGAATCTCTGTATTCATAATCCTTTTGTCACAATATCCCGATTAGTCATAAGGCAAGATTGGTGTCATCCTTATAAAGTCTAATCTTGTTCATCGGACTCTGATTCGATACTGACAATCCAAACGACTCGGGACAGTCCGTTTGAGCATGGCCATGCATTTTCCAGTATTCAAATCTCCGATTGGCCTAGAGATATTCACTCCATTTATATTGGAGGGACAAATTCCGTCTTGTTCCATCACTGTAAACTACTCATTTCATAATGTACCCAAACAAGGTCCTTATAACTATCGCAGAACGATAGCGTTAGACAATGATCAAAGTGCATCAGTCCATGTGCAGTCACATGCATGCGAACTCAGGTCTAAGGGCTATACTCTATAGTCGTAGTAAGAATCTCTTATGACACAGATATAAATATCCTGAAGAGTTCTTATAAGCGGGTCTTGTCCGGTCGTATGTTCCCAAACATACACCTATGTACTGACTTTGATGCCGCGCATCTATGACACACTGAGACTTTGTCATAAGTCACGTACCAATCCAGTCTCACACGGTTGTTGGTGTTCCAGTTTCAACAACCTTCGACTAGGGACGGGATGATATAAAACATCTATCAAATATAGGGTCTCATGATCAAGCTAAATGACTTCGATGACTCAAGATCAAGTCATTTACTTCGATGACCTATAAAATGGTTCATATCACTTTGGAACGATTATTTCATCACAGTTAAAATAATCTTGAAATAATAATTTCATTAAACATAAGAATGTTTTACAAGAACATATCAAATAACTAAATAAAAGCCCTCAAACTCCCACTCAAATTTAGATTACATTTCAATGTCTCTAATGCCTACAGCTTCAGTCAGAAACTCGAGCTTAGGCCTTGGGAGTGGCTTTGTCAACGGATCAGCGACGTTATCATCTGTCTGAACTCGGCTGATCTTGACTTCCTTTCTATTAATGATGTCACGTATCAAGTGAAATCTTCTTAGAACATGCTTGGATTTCTGGTGTGATCTTGGTTCCTTTGCCTGAGCTATAGCACCATTGTTGTCACAAAACAGTGCCAGAGGCTCAGCCGCATCTGGTATCACACCTAGTTCAATAATGAACTTTCGTATCCAAACAGCTTCCTTCGCAGCTTCTGAGGCGGCGATATATTCAGCTTCTGTAGTGGAATCTGCAACGGTGTCTTGCTTGGAGCTTCTCCAACTGATTGCACCGCCATTCAGACAAAAGATATAACCGGACTGTGACCGGAAATCATCTTGGTCTGTCTGGAAACTTGCGTCCGTGAATCCACTGACTTTAAGCACATCACTTCCACCGTACACTAAGAACTTATCCTTAGTATGTCTTAGATACTTCAAGATATTCTTTACGGCAATCCAATGGTTTTCACCTGGATTTGACTGGTATCTACTCGTCATGCTCAATGCATAAGCAACATCAGGACGAGTACAGATCATGGCATACATGACAGATCCTATTGCAGATGCATAAGGAATATTCTTCATGCGCTCAAGCTCAGCAGCCGTCGTAGGGCTCTGCTTCTTGCTTAGCGTTGTGCCATGTACCATTGGCGTGAAGCCCTTCTTGGAATCCTTCATGCTGAATCTTTGTAGGACTTTGTCAATGTATGAATCTTGACACAAGCCTATCAGCCTTCTAGATCTATCCCGGTAGATCCTGATTCCAAGAACGTATGCGGCTTCACCCATGTCTTTCATGGAAAAACAACTTCCAAGCCAGTCCTTTACCGACTTTAGCATTGGAACGTCGTTTCCGAGAAGCAGTATGTCATCGACATACAGAATAAGAAATACAATCTTGCTCCCACTAGATTTCTTATACACGCATTGTTCTTCTTCGTTTCTGATGAAGTCAAATTGCTTGATCGCTTCATCAAAACGAAGATTCCAGCTCCTCGATGCTTGCTTCAATCCATAAATGGATTTATGAAGCTTGCATACTTTTCCAGCATTCTTTGGATCTATGTAACCGTCAGGTTGTGTCATATACACATCCTCTTCCAGAATACCATTCAGGAAGGCGGTTTTCACGTCCATCTGCCAAATTTCATAATCATGAAAAGCTGCAGTTGCTAGTAGAATCCGAATAGATTTCATCATAGCCACTGGTGAATAGGTTTCATCGTAATCCACACCGTGAACTTGTCTGAAACCTTTTGCCACCAACCTGGCTTTATAAATCTGGACATTTCCATCCACGTCAATCTTCTTCTTGAAGATCCATTTGCACTCGATGGCTTTTACACCAGCGGGTAAGTCAACCAACGAAAACACTTGGTTGACCGACATGGAGTCCATTTCGGAATCAGTGGCCTTGCGCCACTTAGAGGAATCTGGGCCCATCATGGCTTGATTGAAGTTCGATGGTTCATCACCATCAATGATCAGAAGATCATGACAGTCAGTCACGAGGAATCCTTGATATCTCTCGGGTTCGTGACGGATCCTCCCGGATCTTCGAACTTCAGGTACTACAGGTTCAGGCTCTACAATTTCTTGTAGGTCCTCCTGCTGCTCTTCCTCATTAGGTTGAGCAGTATCCTGTTCATCTTGAATTTCTTCAAGCAGTACCTTACTCCCACTGTCTTTCTTAGAGAGAAACTCCCTCTCAAGAAAGTTACAATCCCGGGCAACAAAGATCTTGTTCTCGGAACGTAGAAAGAAGTAATAAGCCTTGGTTTCCCGTGGATAACCAATGAAGTAGCATTTGTCAGATTTTGGTGTAAGCTTGTCTGAGATCAATCTCTTGACATAGGCTTCACAACCCCAAATTCTGAGATAAGACAGCACTGGAGCTTCTCCAGTCCATAATTCATATGGTGTCTTTGCTAATGCTTTCGATGGCGCTCTATTTAGAGTGAACACTGCTGTTAGCAGAGCATATCCCCAAAGGGATATTGGAAGGTCTGTGTGACTCATCATAGATCGAACCATATCCAATAAGGTCCGATTTCTCCTTTCAGACACACCATTCCATTGAGGTGTTCCAGGAGGAGTGAGTTGGGATACGATCCCACACTCTCTCAGATGATCACTGAATTCTTGGCTTAAGTATTCTCCTCCTCGGTCGGACCGAAGAGCCTTAATGCTTTTGCCAAGTTGGTTCTGTACTTCATTTTGGAATTCTCTGAACTTCTCAAAAGATTCAGACTTATGTTTCATTAAATAAACATATCCATACCTACTGAAATCATCAGTAAAGGTAATGAAGTACTGATAGTTTCCTCTTGCATTTGTGGACATTGGGCCACACACATCAGTGTGTATCAGGCCCAATACGTCACTGGCCCTCTCGTTAGGTTTATTAAAGGGGGCCCGTGTCATTTTGCCCATCATGCAGGATTCGCATTTCTCACATGACTCAAAGTCAAATGAGCCAAGAAGTCCATTCGAATGGAGCCTCTTGATGCGTTTCTCGCTGATGTGCCCTAAACGACAATGCCATAGAAACGTTCGGTTCTCCTCATTAGGTTTGAACCGTTTGGTATTAATGTTATAAATTGGCGCGGATTGATCGAGTATGTAAAGCCCATTCATAAGAGGTGCAGAACCATAGAACAAATTGTTGCGATTGAAGGAACATAATTTATTCTTAACTGAAAAATCATAACCTTCCAAATCCAACAAAGAAATTGAAATAATATTTCTGCTTATAGCAGGTACAAAATAACAATTATTGAGTTCTAAAATCAATCCCGAAGGTAAAGACAACAAGTAAGTGCCTACAGCTAGTGCTGGAACTTTCGCTCCATTCCCAACTCGTAGCTCCACTTGTCCTTGCTTCAGCCTTCTACTGTTGCTGAGTGCCTGCATATTAGTACAAATATGAGCCCCACAACCAGTATCCATAACCCATGAGGTATTATCAGAAGTAGTTGTATTAACTTCTATAACAAAAATACCTGTTGAAGAAGTCTCAAAAGTCTTCTTCTTCAATTCCTTTAGACCTTCCTGGAATTTCTTACATTCTCTCCTCCAATGCCCTGGTTCTTTACAGAACCTGCATATGTCAGTTGGCCCAGCCTTGGACTTGGGCTTGGGCTTTGGCGTGTCCTTGTCCGCGACTTGGACAGCCTTGGCCTTTCCCTTATCCTTAGCAGAGGATTTCTTAAACCCCTTGCCCTTCTGCACCATAAGCACATTGGGGTCCTTGGCGGTTTTCCTCAAATTGGGCTCTGCAGTCTTGAGCATTCCGTGAAGCTCAGGCAATGTCTTACTCAAGCCATGCATGTTAAAGTTCAGAATGAACTGATCATAGCTTGCAGGTAATGACTGCAGAATGATGTCGCAGGCAAGTTCCTGGCTGATTGGGCAGTCGAGTTTCTGAAGATGATCGAGATAACCCATCATCTTCAAGACATGAGGACTCACTGCCGCATTCGCAGCCAACTTGCAGTCCAAGAGGTTCTTAACTGTTTGAAACCTCTCAGTCCTAGCCTGCTCCTGAAAAAGCGATTTCAGGCTTGCCATTATCTCGATGGGTGACAATACACTCTCGAACTGTTTTTGCAGCTCAGGAGTCATTGTCACCAACATCAGGCAATAGGCATCATTTTCATCTGACGAATGCTTTTCCCAAGCATTATGCAGAGTCCTGGCGGCATTGGCAGGAGGCCTCTCGGGGAGAGGATCACGAAGGACATAATCCTTCTTCTCCTGCTTGAGGACCAGCCTCAAGTTCCTTGACCACGTCAGGAAGTTCGTTCCAGTCAGCTTCTCCTTCTCGAGAACAGACCGGATTGAGAATGTGTTTTGTGTGCTTGTAGTAGTCATAGCTGAAATATATAGATAAAAGGTTATTAGTTAAAATGTTCAATATGATTAATCTCGTATTAAATTTAATATGATTAATCACGCATTATATTCAATAACATAAGTTACCCTCAATAGAATATAATGATTCCAAGATCCACATATAACTAAGATTAAAGTGGGCCACTGGCCGTCACCAAACCTTAGCTTATATCGGTAAGCCCTATATCGGCTAATTATATCCGTGATATAACTCTTGGTTGTGAATCTGGGCCCGAGGCCCAATCCACTCTGATGTCTCAAGGCCCGGGACTCCCGATGGCCCAGTCAAGAAAACCAGACTATACAGTCATGTAATCATTAATGTCTGGGACTCCCAATGACATTTATGAATCACAAACCGTCTTATCCACGCAAAAGCAGACACCCTCACACTGTAAGGCCATGAATACAATTGAATGGGCTTCGACAGCTGACATAGAATGGACAAGACATCCAACGCTTGATATTATTTGAGGTTCGTAGGTTTATTTAAAAAATTCATTCCCAAAATAGAAGATTACTATTTCGGGAAACTTTCCATTTTTGGAAACCTACTATTTTGGAAACTTTCTAAAATTGGAAACTTTCTAAAAACGGAAACTTTCTAACTTTAGAAATTTCTTAAAATCCGAATCATGCAAATCTAGAAACTTCTATAAATTAAGAAACTTTCTAATTTCAAAATATCGGAAACTTTAATTTAAAATCGATTTATATTCTTTATAAAATAAATTTTAAATTAATCTGAAGAAAGACTCAAATAATTGGCCCAATTGTTTTAACTTCTTGGCCCGAGGCCCAAGAATTGGTCCATGTCCAAGACATGACCCAATTGTCCAATTAAATGACATAACCGGTCTGGTTCATTAAAATTGGTCTAACCAAATTTTAATTACTACGATGACCACAATTGTCAACCGGTTATTTACTAAACCGGATTTTCTCAATTTATTTGGTCCAACCAAATCAAATTAGAAAATCCTGGTTTAGGCACTAAATCCAATAATTCTTTCGACATTGGATTTCTTGTCCCGGTTTAACCAGACTTAATAAAATTATTAAATCTGTTTATTAAACCAGGACGAATTAATTTTAATCAAAATTAAACCGAGCCTTAAACCAACCATGTCGATCGATGAACCAACCGTGTCGATCGATCCATCAACCGCATCGGTCGATGCTCTTAGCAACGATCCTGCATCGATCGTGCATCGATCCTGTATCGATCGATGCTCTCACGCATGCACTGAACCGAGCCAAAACCCTAACCGTGTCGATCGATGCACCAACCGCATCGGTCGATACACCAACATCGAACCTGCATCGATCCTGCATCGATCGATGCTTTCACGCGTTAACAGGTTTTGCCGATAGACTGTATCGACCGATCCATGCGATCGTATCGATCGATCCATGCGATCGCAGTCGATACTGACTTTTGAAAATCGCATTCTACCAAATCATATAGCTTGGTTTCTGCGATTTTATGTGTGTTTAGGTTTCAATTCCTTGTTGCTTAAGTGATTTCTCTTATCAGTAGTTGATTCAAAACACTTTTAAACAAGAAAGCAATCCTAAACTTGAATCTAAACAAGAAAAACCAGAACCATTGGCTCTGATACCACTGAAGGATTGTTTAGTTGATCCTGATTCAATTCTTAGATTCATATCAACCTAAACATGCGGATCTAGGTTCTTCTCGAATAGAAACAAATGATGATCTCACCTTATACCTGTTTGCAGCGGAAAGAGATGGTATGTCTGAGATCAGAGAAACACCGAGAGATGAATCCTCCAGAGGTTCACACACGCGATCACAGAAAACGGCTGCTAGACCACTAGGGGAACTCGGCGCAGAGAGAGAGAGTTTTCGGCTGGGGGGCTAGGGTTAATTGTTCTGAACTCGAGTTTTATCTCATAAAACTTGTCCGGTTCCGTTTGGGCCATTTGGCCCAAACACCAATTAACTCGACGGCATTCGCGCACTGTGTCGACCGACACACCTTGTGTATCGATCGACACACAGTGGCCAAACCGTTTTATTCTCTCTAAGTACAGTAAATGCCTAGCACTTTTACCGTACTTCTGCTAAACCGTTCCTACACATTTTCCTGTTAGCTTAGGCGTGTGACCCATATGGGATCATATAATAAAGGCAATAAGTCCAAGACTTATAGATCATGAGCGGACTCTAGCAAGCCATCATGACCCCCAGTATTATATGACTTATGTCTGATCATTGACATACTCTTACTTTCTAGAGACAGTACCGAGATTACTGGACACACTTCCAACAGTTAGACATAGATAATTATCGCAGCGAGAGATGGTTAGTTTTACTTATGTGATTCTAGTTCAAGAACGTTAATATATTGAATCCTGATTGTTTGTTATCTGATATCATGATTTCCTGAGAATTTCCTGAAACCTAACGCTTCGCTAATTGCCTACAATCGCCTCATTGCACTCATTTACTTGCTCCTTGTTTACTGCCTTACAATATGTTTTGCTTAGCTTAATTTGAACTACTCATAATCTATCGCGTAAATCTTGAGTCCTTGTGGATACGATACCCTGAAATACTACATTCACATAATTGTGCACTTGCAGTAGAATAGGGAAATAATTTGACTCTATCAAGTTTTTGTAGGTGGTTACTGACATTGTGTTTTGTTTTCTTAGAGTCAGTCCACTGTTTTCAGTCCCTTGTTTTCAGTTGTTTTCAAAATGGTTTTATTGAGTCAAAATGTGTATGAAACTATGATTTTTCGAGAAAATTTTTCGAGAAAATTTTTCGCTGGAACAGGAACTAAGTGACCATTGGACAGACTCGCATCAGCAATATGACTATTAGAAAACCCCACACAGATCAACTTACCAAGGACACCCATATCTAACAAGGTATTCAGAGGATCCATCACTAACTTCACCTCTAATCCTGACTTATTTTCTCACTTAGGGGCTTGGTATCTCTAGATCAGATTTCTCTGATGTGCTTGACACAGCCTATAATCCTATCTGAGTATGGTTCCTGATTTTCCCCTCCTTTGAAAGTAATAAAAAAAAGAGATAAACTGCGGATAAGCTAGTAGCTTCGAAGTGGTCACGGGAGTGGTAGAGACCCCTATTACCTCATGTGCATCCATGAAAACATGTCCAAAGTACACCCCGAATAAAAAGGGAAGAGCACTGATAGAAAAAATAAAATGATACCCAGTGGGGAAAATCAGTGCTAAGGGAGAAAGGGAAAAGAAAGGAACCAGAAACCGACAGTTTGGTGGTCAGCTACTGACTGTGTTTAATCCATGTGTCCTCTGATCGATACTTCCTCTGTGAGACCGCACCTAATTGTATACAGAGGTTAATGTGGTGAACTTAAATATCCTAATCTGATTGTGTAGTTTACTTGGGACAATTTCTAAGTGTGGGGGAAGTATATTGTGGTCTTGATATCTAGAGGAAAGTTTTCAGTGGTTTACTAAGTGAATGTGAATGCGAAAGTTCCTAGGACGAAATGAGTTTTTGTGTTTTCAAACCTCTTTCTTATGCTTTGGTTCTCTACTTGCTTGAGGGCACGCAAGAGCTAAGTGTTGGGGGACTTGATATATCACCGTTTATAGGTGTTTTGAGCCATGATATATGTACATAATTAAGTCTTGTATAGAGTCTTTCGAGTCCTTTCAGGTACTTTATAAGCTTTATCACGTTTGGAGCTTACATGGACGTTATAGCGCATTCTAGAGCTTTATAGAGCATTCATGCGATTGCAAGGAATTGATATGATCATCTGATGTTGATGTCGATCGACGCATCTTCAGTGTCGGTCGACACGGATCGTGATCAATGAATTCTCGCTGGATTAATGAAGACTTTGAAGATTTGCAATTGAGCCCAGAAATTTTTCATAATTACAAAGAAGTCCAAATCGTGTTTTAGACTATTAATTAGGTTTTTCAGCCATTGTTGAGGCTAGGTTTTAATTGTGGAGTTATTCAATTAGATTAGAAGATTTGGGGCTGGTTTTGTTCTCGAGAGAGAGGAGATTTCGAACCCCTGTTCTTACTCTTTTGGTTTTATATATACGAAGCCCCTAAGTGAGAAAATAAGTCAGCATTAGAGGTGAAGTTAGTGACGGATCCTCTGAATACTTGGTTAGATATGGGTGTCCTTGGTAAGTTGATCTGTGTGGGGTTTTCTAATAGTCATATAGATGCTGCAAGTCTCTCCAATGGTCACTTAGTTCCTGTTCCAGCGAAAAATTTCCTCGAAAAATCATAGTTTCATACACATTTTGACTCAATAAAACCATTTTGAAAACATCTGAAAACAAGGGACTGAAAACAAGGGAGTGACTCTAAGATA
Source organism: Orychophragmus violaceus (assembly GCA_030180135.1). Lineage (NCBI taxonomy): Eukaryota > Viridiplantae > Streptophyta > Magnoliopsida > Brassicales > Brassicaceae > Orychophragmus > Orychophragmus violaceus. The sequence goes on along the minus strand of CM058232.1, from coordinate 80,594,840 downwards.
ACAAAACACAATGTCAGTAACCACCTCTCCCACACTTGAATAACACTGTCCCCAGTGTTACCGAGTCTAGAGTAAGTGAAACTGGATCAAAAATCTGTGAGAATTTAGGAAAACAGCGTTCTTACCTTCTGTCGCGATTGGTGTCGACCGGCACACAGCTTGATTCGATCGATTCGAAGATTAGGTCGACCCATGGTTTGGCGTGTACCAGATCGATTGCCACATAATTCGTCTTGTGTCGACCAACACAACGACTGAATCGGTCGACACGCTGCGCGTATTTCAGTACCAATACCAGAGACTTAAACAGGATTCGGGTTAGTTGTGTTAGTCACACAAAATCTCCAATGTCAACACTGCCAGATCACTCAGAAGCAAGTCAAAAGCAACAAGATAGATATAACAGAGTTCCACAAAGTTCAACCCAAAAGAAGCATGACAAACTGACTCAAACAAAATCAAAGAAACACTCAAGAAAAGCAAAAAAAAACCGAAAAATTAGACTAAAAACTCATATGTACAGACTCACCAGTGGGTTGCCTCCCACTCAGCGCTTGTTTTTAGTCATTAGCTTGACTGTGGCAGATGGTCAGATGTCAGGCGGTTTTGCTAAAGGCAGAGCGTGCCTCCGCGAAATTCTTCTCATCCATGGTGGCGTATATGCATCGTGTGCGTGTGACTGGCCGAGGAACTTGGGAATGACAGCAAGGTCAAGTGGAATATTTCGTTTCCTGACTCTATTCCCTGCAAAATCAGCATCAGAGTTGGCATACCTAAGGTCAGAGAATGCATACCTTGGCTTGATCAGAAGTGGCTTAAGTGTGATGTTTGGAGTTTTCTGCTTAAGAGCAGGTGCAGGCTTTGAAAATGTTAGAGCAGGCTCGGCTTGAACCGCCACCTTCTCCTCTCCAATCTCAGTCTCTGGTTCTACCTCAACACTGAAGCTTTGTCCATCAATGGTAGATTTATGCATTTTTTCCATCTTGAACTTTAAAGGATTATCTGTTGGGAATGTCCTGAAATCTATTTGTACTTACTCTGAGAGAAAGTCGTGTTGTCGAGATGAGACAATCATATGACATTAGGTAGTCATAACGCTTTGCTAGAAGCCAATTATGATCAATGAGTTGAGAACTCATTGCTAGTGTTATATGATCCTACAGGGTCACACACCTAAGCAAACTGGACATTGCATAAGAGGATGATCAATAATGTAATGATCGGATGAATGCATATTTGATATGCATTCAATATCGACTTTTCTGGGCGATGTCGATCGATACACTAAGAGTATCGGTCGACATAGATTGGCCGTGTCGATCGACACATAGAGTGTGTCGGTCGACACAACTCGCGGATTAGCAGATTAATTCGGTTTAATCATTAGGTAATCCCGTGGCGGTTTAAGTCGACATATATAAGATATATGGTCGACCTAAACTCGTTTTTGACCTAATACACAGCCACCAGAAAAGAAACAGAAACCTCTTGAGAGATCTGATCTCTAAAGGCACTAGCATCCCTTCCGGTTCAGTTCGTGTGCGTGTGGATACCAGTAGAGGCGCAGCACTTGAGGCGCTCTAGATCTCGATTACTTGCAAATAACTTCCGCTGCTAATCACCAGGTAATCTCCAGATCTGATAGATTCAATTACATGAACCTTAGATCCTAGGCTTGGAATTCAGACTAGGGTTGCTAATCCTGATTAGAACTGCTAGAAATTCCTTCAGTGGTATCAGAGCTTTAGGGTTCCATTGAATCTGTGGCATGTTGATTAGATTAGTTGAATCTGGATCTCTGTATAATTGATACAAGCATGCTGAAATTCGTTTTTGATTAAAACTAGTTCTAGGGTTTTAATTTGAAAAATCGATTAGGGTTTATCGCCCTGTGTCGATCGACACCAAACGGGTATCGGTCGACACAGAAGGATAACCCGAATAAAACTTTTCGCCTAGTGTCGATCGACACAAGAGTTGTGTCGGTCGACACAGACCTCGCGAGATTGATGAATCGGTTCAATTGGATTGGACCGGTTATCGCGCTTGGTTAAATGGTTTAACTGCGATTGGTTTGATCAGGTTGGCATCGACCGATGCTAATGTAGCATCGATCGATGCTGACCGGTATTCAAAACCGGATCAATTGGATTGATCGGTTATCGCGGATTGCTTTTGGTTATCCTGTATCGATCGACACTATAGTAGTGTCGGTCGACACCAGACTTGTTGATTAGGTTATTGAACCTGAAATCACAGAACCGAAGCAAGATGAATCAATTAATTATAAGAATTAAAACATAATAAAACTGAACGTTTTAAATGATTCCGTTCCTCAATCAAATATCAAGTGACGCTTGATGTCTTTCCAATCTTGTCAACTGTCAAGACCCATTTAATTGTGCGATAGACTTGCAGTGCAAGATGTCCACAATTTCATGAGTAAGACAGAGGTAATCGTGTTGATGGACTTGCAGTGCAAGACATCAACAATTACATGACTGAGAAGATTGGTTTACTTGACTGGGCCATCAAAATCGTTTTGGGCTCAGAGAAATCAGGTGGATTGGACATGAGATGTCGATCCACAACCAAGAGTTATATTGGATATAACTAGCAAAGTTGTTGCTTACCTAGATAGCTAAATTTGGGTGATAGCCAGTGGCTCACTCAAGTTTTGTGAAGTATGGGTCTTGGGTCATTATATTCATCTGAGGAAACATTGTTTTGAATATAATGCGAGTTTTCTTAAAAGTTAAGATTTCTCATTTCTTGAACATCATAACTAAACCTTTTCCTTTCTTTGTTCTCAGCTATGACTAACACTCATAATAACTCTTTCTCCCTGCGATCCGTCCTTGAGAAGGACAAGTTAAATGGATCGAATTTTCTCGAATGGTATCGGAACTTGAGAATTGTTCTCAAGCAGGAGAAAAGGGACTATGTCCTGGAAACTGTTCTCCCTGAAAAACCGAGAGCCAATGCTGCACATGCAGAAAGGAGTGCTTGGGATAAGCATTCCAATGATGTGGTCGATGTGAATTGTCTCATGTTGGCTACCATGAACTCGGACTTGCAGAATCAATACGAGAACGTGGAGTCGCCAGTGGAGATGATTACTAGCCTGAAAAGCATGTTTCAGGAGCAAGCACGAACTGAGAGATACCAGACGGTTAAATCTCTCATTGAATGCAAGCTACCAAAGGACAGTCCGGTCAGTCCTCATGTCATTAAGATGATGGGTTATATTGATAACCTGGGGAGACTGGATTGTCCCATTAGCCAAGAGTTGGCTACTGACATCATTCTGCATTCACCGCCGTCAAGTTATGATCAGTTTGTTATGAACTATAACATGAACAACTTGACGAAGACGTTGACTGAACTGCATGACATGCTCAAAACAGCTGAGCCTAATATCAAGAAGGGCACTCCAAATGTACTTATGGTACAAGGAGGTAAGAAGTTTAAGAAACTTGGCAAAGGGAAGGGAAAGGGCAAAGCTGTCCCGGTTGAGAAGCAGGACACGCCTGCGCCAGCCCCCAAGCCCAAGCCGGGCCTATCTGAGACTGATAAGTGCCATTACTGTAAAGAGCTTGGGCATTGGAAGAGAAATTGTAACAAATTCTTGGAAGAGAAGAAGAAGAAGAAGAAGAAGACTTTCGAGACTTCATCTTCAAGTATTTATGTTATAGAAGTAAATGTTACTACTTCTGGTTCTACTTCTTGGGTATTGGATACCGGCTGTGGTGCTCATATTTGTACAAATATACAGGGCCTAAGCAACAGTAGGAAGTTGGAAAGGGGACAAGTGGACCTGCGCGTGGGGAATGGAGCAAGAGTTGCTGCATTAGCCGTAGGAACATATAACTTGTCTTTACCTTCTGGTTTTGTTTTAAAGCTTAATAATTGCTACTATGTACCTGCTATAAGCAGAAATATTATTTCCATTCCTATTTTGGATGTGGAAGGATATCAGTTTTCAATTAAGAATAAATGTTGTTCTTTTGATTACAATGATATATTTTATGGTAGCAGCCCATTAGAGAATGGGCTTTATGTTTTAAACCAGACTGCGCCAATCTATAACATTAACACCAAGAGATTCAAATCAAATGACACAAATCAGACTTTTCTATGTCATTGTCGTTTGGGACACATAAACGAGAAACGGATTCAAAAGCTCCATAGTGATGGGCTTTTGGGCTCATTTGATTATGAATCATGTGAGAAATGTGAATCTTGTTTACTGGGCAAAATGACTAAGGCCCCTTTCAACAAATCAAACGAAAGGGCCAGTGACCTATTGGGCCTTATACATACAGATGTATGCGGCCCAATGAGCACAAGTGCCAGAGGAAATTTTCGATACTTCATTACCTTCACTGATGATTTCAGCAGGTATGGCTATGTCTATTTAATGAGACACAAGTCGGAATCTTTTGAAAAGTTCAAAGAGTTCCAAAATGAAGTACAGAATCAACTTGGTAAAAGTATTAAGGCTCTTCGATCAGATCGTGGAGGAGAATACTTAAGCCAAGAATTCAGTGATCATTTGAGAGATTGTGGAATTGTTTCACAACTCACTCCTCCTGGAACACCACAATGGAATGGGGTGTCTGAGAGGAGGAATCGAACTTTATTAGATATGGTTCGATCAATGATGAGTCTCTCAACTCTTCCATTATCCTTTTGGGGATACGCTCTAGAAACGTCTGCGTTTACACTTAATAGGGTTCCGTCAAAATCAGTTGCAAAGACACCACATGAGATGTGGACTGGAAATGTTCCGAGTTTGTCTTTCCTGAAGATTTGGGGTTGCGAAGCTTATGTCAAGCGATTAATTACAGATAAGCTCGAACCCAAATCTGATAAGTGCTACTTCGTTGGTTATCCTAAGGAAACCAAGGCATACTACTTTTACAACCAATCCGAGAACAAAGTGTTTGTTGCTCGGAACTGCGTTTTTCTTGAGAGAGAGTTTCTTTCCAAGAGAAACAGTGGGAGTAAAGTACAACTCGAAGAAGTTCGAGAACCGCAGGAAAATACTCAACCCGTAGAGGAAGAGCAACAGTTGGATCTACAAAGAGTTGTAGACCCAACGCCTGTGGAGCCTGAAATTCGTAGATCCAAAAGGATCTGTCACGAACCCGAGAGATATGGATTTCTCGTAACCAATTGTCATGATTTATTGATCATTGACAGTGACGAGCCTGCGAATTACGAAGAAGCGATGATGAGCCCTGACTCCGAAAAGTGGCTGAAAGCCGCTGAATCCGAAATGGGATCCATGTCACAGAACCAAGTATGGACTTTGGTTGATTTACCCAATGGTGCAAGACCCATTGAGTGTAAATGGATTTTCAAGAAGAAAATTGATGTGGATGGAAATATTCAGATATATAAATCAAGGCTGGTAGCAAAAGGTTTCAAACAAATTCATGGTATCGACTATGAAGAAACTTATTCACCTGTAACCATGCTTAAATCCATTCGGATTCTCCTAGCAACAGCTGCTCATTATGATTATGAGATCTGGCAAATGGACGTGAAAACAGCTTTCCTTAATGGAATTCTGGAAGAGGATGTGTACATGACACAGCCCGAAGGTTTCATCGATCCTAATGCTGCTAGGAAAGTATGCAAGCTTCATCGATCCATTTATGGATTGAAGCAAGCGTCTCGGAGTTGGAATCTTCGTTTTGATGAAGCAGTCAAAGAGTTTGATTTCATCAGAAGCGAAGAAGAACCATGTGTTTACAAGAAGACTAGTGGGAGCGCAGTTGCATTTCTCGTGTTGTATGTAGATGACATACTTCTTCTCGGAAATGACGTTCCGTTGTTACAGTCTGTTAAGACTTGGCTCGGAAGTTGTTTTTCAATGAAAGACATGGGAGAAGCCGCGTATATTCTTGGAATAAGAATCTATAGAGATAGATTAAACAAGTTGATTGGACTGTGTCAAGACACTTATATCGATAAAGTCTTACACAGGTTCAGAATGCAAGATTCCAAGAAGGGCTTCATACCAATGTCTTATGGCATAAGTCTCAGCAAGAAGCAGTGTCCTGAGACACCTGTTGAGCGAGAGCGCATGAGTCGGATTCCCTATGCCTCGGCGTTGGGATCCATCATGTATGCCATGCTCTGTACTCGTCCAGATGTTGCTTGTGCTTTAAGCATGCCGAGTAGATACCAATCGGATCCAGGTGAAAGTCACTGGACAGCAGTCAAGAATATTCTGAAGTATTTGAGAAATACTAAGGATAAATTCTTGGTGTATGGAGGAAGTGAAGAGCTGGTAGTAAGTGGTTACACAGACGCAAGTTTCCAGACAGACAAAGATGATTTCCGATCACAATCTGGTTACATCTTCTGCCTGAATGGCGGTGCAGTCAGCTGGAAGAGTTCCAAGCAGGACACTGTAGCAGATTCCACAACTGAAGCTGAGTACCTCGATGCTTCTGAAGCGGCAAAGGAGGCTGTTTGGATCAAGAAGTTCATCACTGAACTTGGTGTGATTCCTAGTATTTCTGAGCCAGTGGCTTTGTATTGTGACAACAATGGAGCCATTGCGCAAGCAAAGGAACCTAGATCACACCAGAAATCCAAACACATAGAAAGGCGATATCACCTTATCCGTGATATTGTGAATAGAGGAGATGTGAAGATCAGCAGAGTCCCGACGGATGAGAATGTTCCTGATCCACTAACCAAGCCCCTCCCAAGGCCCAAGCATGAGTTTCACACTACTGCTGTAGGCATTAGATTCTTAAGATATGATCTTGTTTTCAGTGGGAGTTATATTTGGTTTTTAGTTATGATTTGATGTTCGTAAAACATAATTTGCTTATGTTATTTTAATGAAATTGTTTCAGTATTATTTAATTGTGTTATTAAATAATTGTCCCAAAAGTAATTTATGACATTTTATAGGTCATCAAGTATGTGACTTGATCATGAAACCCTATAATCAATAAATGACATAAATTATAGATGGTCCCTGGTCGAGGATGTTAAAATGGGACGTTAACAACCACGTGAGACTAGTATGTGAGGTGACTGATGACTATGTTTCATGGAGTCATTAATAAGTGTATTAAAGTCAATCACATAGATATGTGTTAGAGAACACATGATCGGACTTGACCCTTTAATGAGAACTCTACAAGATATTATATGAGTGTCATAAGAGTTTCTCATTACGACTATAGAGTATAGTCCTTAGACCTGAGTTCATCATGTCCTCTTGTATATGGATTGATTCGTCTTGACTTTGTCAAACGTCAGCCGTAACTAGTGATCATAAAGACACTGATTAGGCGTATCATGAGATATAAAAGAGACATGGATAGAACAAGATGGGATTTGTACCTCCTATATAACAGGAGTTAAATATCTCTGGGCCTATCGAAGATTTGATACTGGAAATGCGTGGCCGCGCTCAAACGAGCTGATTGTCAGTCGTTTGTTTTTCATCAGTGCAAATCGGGATTCGATAAACGTGATCTAGCTTAATAAGGATGACACAGTTCTTGCCTTATGCTAGATTGAGATATGGATACAAAGGGATTAAAAGGGAATAGACGATTCCAGTACAAGTGGGAGATTGTTGGGAATGTCCTGAAATCTATTTGTACTTACTCTGAGAGAAAGTCGTGTTGTCGAGATGAGACAATCATATAACACTAGGTAGTCATAACGCTTTGCTAGAAGCCAATTATGATCAATGAGTTGAGAACTCATTGCTAGTGTTATATGATCCTACAGGGTCACACACCTAAGCAAACTGGACATTGCATAAAAGGATGATCATTAATGTAATGATCGGATGAATGCATATTTGATATGCATTCAATATCGACTTTTCTGGGCGATGTCGATCGATACACTAAGAGTATCGGTCGACATAGATTGGCCGTGTCGATCGACACATAGAGTGTGTCGGTCGACACAACTCGCGGATTAGCAGATTAATTCGGTTTAATCATTAGTTAATCCCGTGGCGGTTTAAGTCGACATATATAAGATATATGGTCGACCTAAACTCGTTTTTGACCTAATACACAGCCACCAGAAAAGAAACAGAAACCTCTTGAGAGATCTGATCTCTAAAGGCACTAGCATCCCTTCCGGTTCAGTTCGTGTGCGTGTGGATACCAGTAGAGGCGCAGCACTTGAGGCGCTCTAGATCTCGATTACTTGCAAATAACTTCCGCTGCTAATCACCAGGTAATCTCCAGATCTGATAGATTCAATTACATGAACCTTAGATCCTAGGCTTGGAATTCAGACTAGGGTTGCTAATCCTGATTAGAACTGCTAGAAATTCCTTCATTATCTCCCAAGTGGAGATCAATCAGACCATGTCTCACATCAACCACAGCTCCAGCAGTGGCTAAAAAGGATCTACCGAGCAGTAGAGGATTGTCAGGCTCAATCTCATACTTCAACACCACAAAGTCCATTAGAATCAAGTAATCTCCAACTCTGAGAGGGACATTCTCAAGAACTCCTTCTGGATACCTCTTTGATCGATCAGCTAAGACAAGGGAGATCCTAGTGGGCTGAAATTTCAGCAGTCCTAATCTCACAGCCACAGAGTATGGCATGAGATTCACACTTGAGCCAAGATCACACAACTACTTCTTAAATTTGTCTCTGGACATAGAACAGTCCAACACAAAACTCCATGGATCCTTCAGTTTCTCAAGAATCCTACCATGAATAACGGCATTGCACACTTCAGAGACCATCAAGACACCTTCTTCTTCAGTTATGTTACTAGAAAGAATGTCTGATACACATCTCGTCACCAGAGGAATGGTCTTAGTAGCATCAATCAATGGGACTTCAATTAGCTTATCTCTCATTATCTTCTTGTACTTTTCCAACTAAATCTCATGCTTAGACCTCCTGGGGAAAGGAATCTTCGGTTTGTAGGCCTTGTCCTTAGAAACATTCGGTTTCTCTGTCAAAGTTGGCTGCTCACGCCCATAGTGTCGATCGACACATAAGTGATGTCGATCGACATTGACCAGATTCGAATCGACCTTGATGTCGAGGTGGGCCGATTTTGGTCTGTCACGAAAATTCGAAAGTGGTGTCGACCAACACGGAGGTATGTCGAACGACATATTGTCTGAAATACGAAAATCATTCGAATTTTCCAACTCTGAAGTCTGTAAATCACATATCTGCTCAGCTTCATCTTCCACCAAAATTGCTCTAACATATTCCTTTTGAGATTGGGTCATCTTTCCCTTAATATGTGCTTCAGCTTGCGTCATCTGACTATCCAGATTATCAACTCTGCTTGTCAAAGTCTCCAACTTCTCACTTAGATCTTGATACATGGAGACCATCTTTCCATTCAGCTCTCCTGTCATCTTATTCTGTCCAAGAAGAAACTGCTCAAGCATGTATTCAATCTTTGTCTGCTCATTAGTTGGGGAAACTTGGTGAGATGAATGACCATTGTTGCTTGACCTTGGTGTGTAACCAGATGTCTGTCTCTGCTGATTTCCATATCTCTGATTTTGATAACCAACTCCAGCAATGAAATTGACATCCTTCAACTCATAAACTGGTCCATAAGTCTCTACGTCTGCAGCAAAGTGGACGTTCTTCTTCCCAAGTAGAAGACTATGAACATAATCAATCTTATCCCTCATCTTAGCTATCTACGAGCTATCAGCTTTCCCATCGTTCTTCAGTCTCTCCATATCAGCATTCTTGACACTATTACTAGTGACCAAGTTATCAATCAGCTCCTTGGCTTCTTCTGGGGACTTAGTGTAGAATTTCCCATTGCATGCAGCATCCAGAGCCATCTGATACTACAGATCAACTCCTCTGAAAAAGATACATAACAACTGCACCTCAGAGAAACCATGGTGTGGACAATCTCTTTGGTACCTCTTTAAACTCACCCAAGCAGTTTTAAAAGGCTCTATAGATCCTTGCTTGAAGGTCAAGAGCTCATGTCTAAGCTGATCGGACCTAGCATCATCATAAAAGTGTCGAAGGAATCCTCTTTTGATTGCATCCCAAGTGGTCAAAGATCCTGGTGGTAGCTGTTTCAACCAGTGAGCTGCTTCTCCATTAAGAGAGAATGGGAAGAGCTTGCAGAAAAGATAATCAGAAGAGACTCCCTCAACCTTAATACTACCAGCCAATTCCTCGAAGGTCTCTATGTAATCCATAGGATGCTCGCTAGAGATACCATGAAACTAATGCTGCCCAACCAAAGTGTAGTACTCTGGCTTCAGCTCAAATTCAGCTCTGGTGAATGAAGGTGGTCGAATCGCATACCGATTGGCATATAACTAATCTGGTCTGTTTTAGTCAGCAAGTGTCTTCTTGTGACCAGCTTCCTGTTGTGTATGTTCCGCGCCCACGGCAACATCAGGCACGATGGGTTTCCTTCCCCATCCAGTTTTTGACCCTTTGCGTTGCATATATGACCCTCTTGGTCTCGTAACGTGTCGTCCTCACCACAAATCAGAATCACAGGTTCCATAGAAAGAATCCTGCTAAATGTTCAAGCGCTTGGTATCTATGGTTGCGTCTGGTGTCGATCGATTCCAGAAGAGTGTCAATCGACACTATACGATTCCTGCAACACCAAACAAACGAGAACGTGAGTAAGGCAAGAAAATTAAAAAATACTTAGTCTAAATTCTAATACTAAATCTATCGGCGAACTCAAATGAGTCCCCGGCAATAGCGCCAAAAACTTGATAGAGTCGAATTATATCCCTATTCTACTGCAAGTGCACAGTTATGTGAATGTAGTATTTCAGGGTATCGTATCCACAAGGACTCAAGATTCACGCGATAAATTATGAGTAGTTGAATTAAGCTAAGCAAAACAGATTGTAAGGCAGTAAACAAGGAGCAAGTAAACGAGTGCAATGAGGTGAGTGTAGGCAATTAGCGAGGCGTTAGGTTTCAGGAAGTTCTCAGGAAATCAGGATATTAGATAACAAACAATCAGGATTCAATCTATTAGCGTTCTTGAATTAGAATCACTGAAGTAAAACTAACCAGCTCTCGCTGCGATAATTGTCTATGTCTATCAACCTAGCAAGCCAAATCTCGTTGCGAATCCTAGAGTTCTAAACATGCATTAGTTCCAAGTTCGTTCGTTCACAATTCCTCTAGACCAAATCTCTTTGCGAATAGATAAATTGCTCACCTAAATCCTTTCTAGCTAATTAACCAACTCTCGTTGTGAAAATCAACCTAATATCAGTAATCTAAATGGCCAATTCAGATTAAGCGTTAAGAGCGATTTAGATGAAGAACTAGATGATGAATCCAAATTAATCAATTACTCTTAACATTCCTTGAAATCCTTAATGAGAATCCCTAACCTAACAAGAGATCTACTCAGACATATCAATCATCACAAAAGACATAGTCGAAATAGATATCATATATAAAACCAAAAGAGTAAGAACAGGGGTTCAAAATCTCCTCTCTCTCTCGAGAACAAAACCAGCCCCAAATCTCCTAATCTAGTAGAAAAATCTCCACAGTAAAACTTAGCCTCAACAATGGCTGAAAAACCTAATTAATAGTCTAAAACACGATTTGGACTTCTTTGTAATTATGAGAAACTTCTGGGCTCATTGCAAATCTTCAAATTCTTCATTAATCCAGCGAGAATTCGCTGATCACGATCCGTGTCGACCGACACTGAAGATGTGTTGATCGACACCAACCTCATACGATCATATCAATTCCTTGCAATCGCATGACTGCTCTATAAAGCTCCAGAATGTGCCATAATGTCCGAGTAAGCTCCAAACGTGATAAACCTGTAAAGTACCTGAAAGGACTCGAAAGACTCTATAGAAGACTCTATTCTGTACATATATCACGGCTCAAAACACCTAAAAACCATGATATATCATATGCCGGTAGCAAAAAACCTGAATTCAAGAGAGATTAAATGTGATTTGCTATGTGGACGATGTGGTGCAGAAGAAGAATCAATAAATAATTTTTTTTTTTTTTAAATGTCCACCGTCTTTATAAACTTGACTCTCTCCTAAGTTCCAATAAACCCATATATTTTTCCCCACATATTTGGTTTTTCACCAATTTTGACTACCTATTTTGAAGAATACAATCATACATCACGAAAAATACCTTCATGTGGATTTTATGGTGTATCTGAAAAATAAGAAATGATATGTTATACAGTCATATAGATAAAGGACCACACAAGATATTTTAAGATAAGCAGAAAGTGAGTCGGCAACTTAGGATGATACTCAATCATTGATAGTGCCAAAATATCAAGAAAACTAGGGAAAACAATGTCTCCGGAAATAATGTTAACCAAAGGGATCAATGGTGTTTTTTGGATGAGCCATGGAAGGATGGAGATTTATTTTCAGGACAAGATTGATATAGTTGTTATGAGGGAGATGTGACTATTATGATGGGGTCAACGAATATTAAGAAAAGTATTTCCCCATTAGATCTTAATTTGGGCTATGGAACAATATCACAATATCTTTGGAACGTATTGTTTAGAACTGATGACGTTAGTTTCCGAACCAGACGAATAGTCAGCTTTTTCGGTATATCAGAGGAGTTCGAAAAAAGGAAGAAGTCTTTTATGACTTTTGAGCTTAAACATATACCCAAATCAAGTAACAAAATGGCAGATATGTTAGCACTGTTTGCTCGCATCATAACAACACTGTATTAATGTTGGTTCACCGTCACCATCATAAATGATTGAATATAAATAAGTTTTAATATTTATTGTCAAAAAAAAATATTAAACTACTATATATGTATATAATCAGGACAGCATATAATATAATAAAAGGCATTAGCCTTACGCCTCCTATATATCATTATAATTTTGGGACCCCTATATAAGAATGTTTCTTATTCCAATTCACAAAGTCGATGATTTGTGTGTTTTTTTATTTTATATTACATATAGTGGGAATTTCATTCATCGTTGGAAATTATTTTTTTTTCTTTGGGTTTTTATTAGTATTTTCTTCTTTATTAATTTTTACTAGTCGTCGTTACCCGCGTGCACAGGGATTGTTTGCAGTAATAAATCTTTATGTTCTAATGCAGAATGCATGCATTCCTCCCAATGAATAATTCTCCTAGCAAAGTTGCACACACTCCTTTATTATTCCTTTGATCCGTCTTGATCCACCTATGCAATATGAATCTTCAGGAAAATGCTAGGCGGCCACAAAGTATATGGAATATAAAGCAAAAACTGACCATTGCTTTCTGTTTTGTTGATAACGACGTCAAATCATTGAGGCACAACCAGTTCAAGGAAGATGTAATTTATATCATCCTCCAATGCATAAGCAAATGATTTCCCATCAATGATTAAAGAAAATGCCTCGGAGTTTCCACCAGACGCTTTTAGTTGAACCTTTCCGTTAGTTATCTAACGCATGACATATTCCTTCAAAGCCTGCAAGAAAATAGCCACATGAATTATATTTACTCTTCAGCCTTTCCATTAGTTACGTAAAATTAATTCATTCCCATCCAATCAGTGTTCCAAAAAAAATTATTACCTCTGCAATGACATCTTCTTTCAGGATTTTTCCAACTTCTGGATTTCAAGTCTCTTCTGAGCAAACTACAAGCGAAGCTGTCAAAGATGTACACACACACATGTGGGGTCACAGAAGTCTCACGAGTAAATATAATCAGGAGGTACCAGAATTTCTAATATTGATAGCAGTCTCCATCTTGTGGCCTGTCAAAACCCAAATATTTATTCTTGCTTGAGCAAGCTTATCAATGCAATCAGAAACCTGGAATAAAGGCGAGAGAGAGAATGGGGAAAAGGATCTCACTTTCCTTGTTCGACACCAATTTGTTATTTTGGTTGTGTAATAGCAGCTTACTCCATTTTGGAGTTTATCCTCAACAGCGGTAGGTCGAAGAAGAACCAGATATTTCTCAATCTTCTCTTGTGACTTAATCTATCAGTGCTTCTCGATCATCACTAACCAAATCCTTGGCCTTACTGATTCTCTCAGTGAACACCTCGTATTCTTTCTCGTCGAGTTCACGATAGAAAAGTATCAAAGTTATCAATTCAGCATTAGCATACTTGTTCACATTGTTTCGTGTTTCCTCTTCGTACTTTCTACCGTTTCCAGAAAGTCGTTCAAACATGACACTGCGCCATAAAAGAAGTTTAAAACCAATTTCAGAAATATTTGTGTACCTGACTTTGCATACCTGTTTGCCCCTTTACAAAGTGAAAGGAATTTTTCATCTTCATCTCGAACTATAACTGACATCCTTTTCCTTGAGCTACTGAATTGAAGCCCATTGTGATAACCGAGCTTGTCACGAAGGTTTAAGAATGCGTCTTGCTCAGGAGAGTTGACGTGCTCGGGTCCAGGTCAAAGTTTCTCTAAGGGAGAACCGACTAGGCTCAATGATGAGTCAGGAGAGAAACGTTCGGTGCAAGTGATGAAGAGAGAGAGAGTTGCTCGGTAACGAGCGTGTTGTACTTAAGTGAGAGCCCGAGCTTGTCGAAAGACGAGCTCGGTTTTACAATTCGGGAATGTTTTAACTCTAGAGAGAGAAAAAAGTGAGAAGTGCACAAATCCCAAAAAGTTACATTCATGTACAGTGACGACTCCTATTTATAGTAAAATACGGTACTTTTTACAGGTCGTTGACCGCTTATTGAGCTTGTGTGGATGGGCCGTACTTGGTGACGAGATGGGCTGAGCCGTACATTCCTTTGGCTGTTAGCGTAGCCGAGCTGACTTGCCGTCGTTCGGCTGAGCCGAGCCGAGCCGAACCGATGGTAGTGGGCTCAGTTCGAGCATGTGTGTTCGGGCCTTTTTTACTTGTTGGGCCGACCAATCTTCAGAGAATAAATATTGGGTCTTCTATGTGGATGGGGTGCTAAACCCATATATAACAGTAAGCCCCCCCCCAGTCCGTCGATCTTCGTGATATTTGAAGTCGGCGGATTTGATGACGTGTTTTAGTTGGACCGATATTTGTTCGGTGTAGGTCTGGTCGGCCGGTTTGATTTCGCTCGCTTTGGCGTTTCTTTCTCAAGGAACTTGAAGGGTTTCTTGGAAAACAGCTGGATACTGAAGAGTCGAGTCGATGTAATGATTATACCTATAAACCGCTGGATGCTGAAGAGTCGCGTAGGGGTCATCATTGCACTTGCCTCGAAATCTTCCCGTTTTGCTTTATATATCCTTCGCTCTATTCTTCTCCGCTTTCATTTCTCTCCTTCTGCAGGTACTTCGCTCTCCCTTCTCTCTAGAATTTACTTTCTCTCTCTAGCTTTGTTGTTGTATTTGTAAGTTATGAGAATCGATTCCAATTCAGCATCAACTTCGGGTCAGGATCTTCACTCGGTAAGACTGTCCGAGGGTAATTATGCTCAATCCATTTCGTCCGTCGCGCAACAGAGTTCTTCGTCGGGCTCGGCACGAACAAAGATTATTGCTCGGAGTCCTAAAAATAATTGGGCTCGGGCTCCTTCGGTTTTGGGTAGCGTTCAGAGTTTTCGGGTTCCGTACTTGATAGACTCGGAGGACGACGGTGCTCGGCCTTGGTTGCCCCTATCTGGTCAGCATTTGGGTTCTCTTCAGTAAAGGCGGAGGCCGTGTGCATGGTATATCGGGCGAGGATTGAGAGAATGGTGTTAGAACCGAGCAGGTCTAAGAAGGCTCGGAAGAAAACGAATCAAAATGTTGTGGAGGGCTTGAAAAAGAAGAAGCGTGCTGTGCGTCCCGTTCTTCCGACGAAGTGCACGGATGATGACTTAAAATGGCTCTCTGACAATTGTGCATCTGGGGGTGCTGGTCGGCTTGAGCTTCGTAAACCCGAGCCGTATGAGAGACCTTGGGACTGTCCGGAGGGATGGGTATGTTTGTATGACTTCTGGTTCAAGCATATCCATCTAAGGTTTCCTTTACCGAGGTTGCTCGTTGCCTACTGCGAGGAAAGGCGGATCGCTTTGTCACAGTTGTGTCCGGCGGCTGTTCAGAACCTGGTTGGTTCCTTGATCCTGGCCTCCGAATGCGGTGTTGATATGACTCTTCGGTTTTTCGAGGAGATTTCGTCAATTTCTACGAACAGTGTGACTGTTGGGACCCGCTATGTGTGCATGAGGACCCGTTTTGGAGAGAAGGTTATTATCGGGAAGCCATCGAAAGTCGACGACTGGCAGGACCGCTACTTTTATGCTCGGGTTAACTCGGCTTCGGTTCCCGACCCGGAGAGGCCCTATAGAACTCAGTGGAATCATCTTCATGGTAAACGTTTTTGCTTTGCTCGTTCCTCTAAATGGACTAACTATCGCTCGTTCAATTTTTTTTGCAGATCGCCACCCTTTGATCTTCGGGCGCCGGATAACTTCCTAGCGGATCTTAGGAAACTTGTTGCTCGGGGGATTGAGAAGTGGCCAGACGTTCACTCTAGTCGGGTTAAACGAGCTGTGGAGTGTCTGGACGAAGGTACCTTCCCTTTCTTTCTTTTCACTTGGTCTACCTTCTTTAATCTTGATCCTTGCGGGTTGTCGTCTTCGTTCGATCGAATCGTTGGCCGAGTATAACAGTCGTCCATTTGTTCGGTACACGAAAGGAGGGAATCGATAGAAGAAGATATGGTCCAGATGGATCTCGAAGTTGTAAACTATGTCGAGGCAAACCTCACTAGTCGTTAGGAGAATCCTATCGTGGCGCAGGAGAATATCTTCGGTGTTGGGATTGTGTCCTGTAATCACATTGTACTTACTCTAAAGATAGTTGTATTGTCGAGATCGGACAATTCATGTGATACTAGGTAGTCAAAATGTTTTGCTAGAAGCCGCTTATGACAAATGAGATGTAACTCATTTCTAGTATCGTGTGAACCTACAGGGTCACACACCTAAGCAAGCTGGATTCACTTTGTATGGGATTGATCATTGGCATATGATCCGATCAATGTGTATTGGAATACACATTGAATTGAGTTTTGAAGAGATGTGTCGATCGATGCAATGAGTGTGTCGATCGACGCAGGTTTTTGAAAGGGTGTGTCGATCGATACAGTAAGTTTGTCGATCGATACACATTGGGCCTCGAGACTGATGTTTCGAGTTAATGACTTAAATGAGTCGGGTCTGATCCGACGGTCGTTTTCTGTCATCCCAGGTCGATATATATAGTCTTAGATGATCGACCTGAGCCATGGCCGTCGTTGTTGCTTCTCAGTGAGAAAGCAGAGACACAGAAACTCATTGCATCCCAGGAGATCTGATTCCCGGCACTAGCATCCCGGCGGATTCCAGCTTGTGTGCGTGTGGACTGCAGTAGAGGCGTAGCATCTGAGGCGCTCTTGATCTCAATTACATGTTCATCATTCCGCTGCCAATCTCCAGGTAATCACGAGGTCAGTTCTTAGATTCAATCACCTAGACCCTTGATCCCAGGGATCCCATCAGTGGTATCAGAGCCATAGGGTTTAATCCATTGAATCTGTAGCATGGAATTCGATTAATGTAGTATTTGATTGAATTGATGTTAATTAGTTTTCGTTTTGGTAAAAGAATCTCGGATTTGTTAATATCGAAAACGAAGAACTGTGTTTTCGCACTGTGTCGATCGACATAAGTTTGTATCGGTCGACACACCGCGAAAAAGGCAAAAATTATTTTAGGTTTTTTGCATAGCATCGATCGATGCACTGGGTGTGTCGGTCGATGCACCGCGAAAATGCAGAACTTGTTTTTTCGCATAGTGTCGATCGACACAAGTTTGTGTCGGTCGATGCACCGCGAATTCGCCTATTGAAAATTTGGGTTTCGATTTAGAAATCGCATTGTGTCGATCGACACACTGGGTGCATCGATCGACACATGCTGTGTGAATGGTTAATCGGTTCAATTGGATTGAACCGGTTATCTCGCATGGTTATGTCGGTTTAATTCGATTAAAATTCCCTAATACCCTACTGTATCGATCGACACAGGTTTAGTGTCGGTCGACACAGGCCTTGCGATTGGTTAATTGGTTCAATTGGATTGAACTGGTAATCATGCTTGGTTAAAAGCAGATCAGATCGGTTTAAATTGGATGAATTAATTCAATTGGATTGAATTGGTTATCTCAATTGGTATAAACCGATTTGATTAGTTAAGATCAGTATGATCGGATAAGTCGGTTCAATTAGATTGGACCGGTTATCGCGATTGGTTAAAACTGGTAGAATCGGTTCAATTGGATTGACCGGTTATAGGGTTGGTTAAGGTTGCATATCAAGTGTCGACCAAGTGTGTCAGTCGATGCATATGGTGACGATGTGAACCGTAATCGTTTGGTTTTGAACCAGATGATTGAAAAACCGAACCAAATGACATAACCCGCTTAAATAAGAACAATTAAAACTTAATTAAAATTAGAAGTAAATATGTTCTAAACCTATTTAATACACATTGGATGTGTATTAGATCAAAGATTAGTATTCAATGTGGTCAACTGTCAAGACTTATTTCGTTGTTGTGATACTCTTGCCAAGAGCTTGGTGTCCACAATTACATGAGTAAGGCAGGTAGTTGTGTTGATGGTCTTCCATTGCTTGACATCAACAATTACATGACCTAAGAGATTGATTTACTAACCCTTTAAAGGTCCGTTTCCTCAACCAAATATCAAGTGACCTTGATGTCTTGCCCAATCTTGTCTACTGTCAAGACTCATTTCGTTGTTGGATAGTCTTATAGTCCTTGGTATCCACAATTACATGAGTAAGGCAAGTGATCATTGATAGACTTTCAGTGCGACTGTCAATGATCACAAGACTGAAGAGATTGGTTTACTTGACTGGGCTATCAGAAGTTCTGGGCCCAGAGATATCAGAGTGGATGAGACATGGATTGTCTTATCTGCGACCAAGAGTTGTACTGGGTACAATTAACAATGATTTGCTTACCTAGATGACTAAACTCTGGGTGATGACGAGTCGTCCACTCAGATTTTAGTGATGTATGGGTCTTGGATCATTATATTCATAGAGGAAACATTGTTTGAATAAAATGCGAGTTTTCTTATTTGATAAGATTTCTCATTTCCTGAGTTCATAACTAAAATTTTCCTTTTAAATTTTCAGCCTATGTCTAAAACTACTTTCTCGTTACGATCCGTCCTTGAGAAGTACAAGTTAAATGGATCAAATTTCCTGGATTGGTATCGCAATTTGAGATTAATCCTCAAGCAGGAGAGCAAGGACTATGTCCTTGAGAAATCTCTTCCAGAAAGGCTTGGGACCAATCGCTCGAATGCAGTATATGATGCTTGGAATAAGCATTATATTGATGTGGTAGATGTGCGTGGTCTGATTTTGGCTACCATGAACTCGGACTTGAAGAGTCAATACGAGAACATGGAGTCGCCAATAGAGATGATCACCAGCCTGAAACTGAAGTTTCAGGATCTGGCACGAGTTGAGAGATTCCAGATGGTGAAGTCTCTCACTGGGTGCAAGCTACCAGAGGATGCTCCAGTGAGTCCTCATGTCATTAAAATGATGGGTTACATTAATAACCTGGGGAAACTGGATTGTCCTGTCAGCTTAGAGTTGGCTACTGACATCATTCTGCAGTCACTGCCGTCTAGTTATGATAAGTTTGTCAAAAGCTATATCAAGAATGACTTGACGAAGACGTTGACTGAGCTGCATGGCATGCTCAAAACAGCAGAGCAAGACATCAAAAGGGGTAAAAGATTTGAGAAATCTTGTGTTGACAAGGGTAGAGGCAGGGCCGTCCAGATTTGGAATCAGGATAAGCATGTATCATCATATAAGCCCAAGTCCAGCCCATCTGGTGTTAGAAAGTGCTTCTACTGTGATGAGTTAGGGCATTGGAAGAGAGATTGCATAAAATTCTTGGAAGATTCACAAGAGATGAAGGAGATGTATGGTACTTCTTCTTCAGGTATTGTGTTATTACTTCAAGTTCTACGTATGTATTGGATACTAGTTGTGGTACTGATATTTTGGAAATATGCAGGGCCTAAGCAACAGTAGAACGTTGAAGAAATGACAAGTGGAACTGCGAGTCTGGTATGGAGCAATGGTTGCTACATGAGCCGTAGAGATTCTCCACTTGTAGGAGCCTTTCAATCTTGGTTTTTGAATTAAGTAATTGTTGTTATGTACCTGCTTTAAGCAGAGATGTCTTTCATTTTCTTGTAAGAATTTGGATGTTTTTCATTCTGATAAAAGACAAGTTTTGCTCTTTTGATCTTAATGAAATATTATATGGTAGCACCCCTTTTGATAATGGGTTTTATATCTTAAACCAATGTACGCTTGTACATATAACATAAATGCCAAACGGTTTAAGTCTGATGACTTGAACTCGATTTTTCCTTAGCATAGTCGTTTTGACCACATAGAGTGGAGCGGATTCAGAAGTTCCATTGTTATGGGCTTTAGGCTCATTTGATTATAAATCATTTGAGATATGAATTCTGCTTGCTGGGCCAAATGACTAAGGCTTATTTAGCAGAGCTAAAGAAAAGGGCCTGAGGCTTATTGGGCCTTGCACGTACTGGTATATGTGGCCCGATGAGCATCAATGCCAAAAGAAATCTTTAGTACTTCATTACCTTATTGATGGCATCAATAAGTATGGTTGTGTTCTTTTGATGAGACACGAGTAGGAATCCTTCGAGGAGTTCCAAAATTAAGTATAGAACCGATTTGACAGAAGTATTGAGATCCTTGATTAGATCGCGGAGGAAAATACTTGAGTCAAGAATTGGGTGATCATCTAGGTGAGTGTGAAGTCATATCACAGCTCTTTTCTCCTGGAAAACCTAAATGGTGTTTCTGAGAAAAACGAATCGGACCTTATTAGATATGCTCCGATTAATGATGAGTCACAGGAATCTTCCATTATCCTTTTAAAATACACTCTAAAATGAATATGTTTACGCCAAATAGTTATCTATCAGAATCAGTTGAAAGACACCACATTGTATGTGGATTGGGTGATTTCCAAGTATGTTTTTCTGATTAATTGGGGTTGCAAGGTTTGTGTAAGGCAGTTGTCAACAAACAAACTTGAACCCAAATCTGATAAGGGCTGCTTCGCCGGTTGTCCTAGGGAAACCGAGGCTTAGTACTTTTGCAACCAATCCAAGAACAAAGCCTTGTTGTTCGGAACTCTGTTATTCCAAGAAAAACAGTGGGAGTAAAAGTACAGCTCGAAGAAATTCGAGAAACACAGGAGGTTGTTTAACCTGTTGAGGGAGAGCAACGGTTGGATCTACAGAGTTCTGTAGGATCTACACATGTGGAGCCTAAAGTTCGCTGATCCTAATGGATCTGTCACTAAATCGAGGGTGATTCCTCATGACCGATTGTTGTGATCTGTTGATCATTGAAAAGTGACGAGCCTGCGAAATTCAAAGAAGCGAAGGTGAGCCCCAACTCCGAAAATTAACTAGGAATGTATGTTAGCTTCACCGATCCATTTCTGGATTGAAGCAAACACCTTGGAGTTGGAATCTATGTTCTGTTAAAACGGTCAAAGGTTTTGACTTGATCAGGAACGTATAGAAACCGTGCATTTACAAGTAAACTAATGGGAGTGTAGTTGCAATTCTCACACCATATGTATATAACATACTTAATCTCATAAACGACGTTCCGTCACTTAAGTCTTATCAGGACTTGGGTCGGAAGTCATTTTAACGATAGACATGGGAGAAGCCGCGTGAGTTCTTGGAATAAGAATCCATTGAAATGGATTGGAAAGGCTAATTGGATCGTGTCAGAATCCTTATGGTGATAAGGTATTGGATAGTTCAAATGTGCTTGATTCCAAGAATGGCTTCACACCAAAGGTCTTATGGCAATAATCTTAGCAAGATGGAGTGTCTTTGACACTGGCTGTGCTAGTATCGATCTTAGCAAGATGAAGTGTCTTGGACACTGGCTGAGCTAGTATCTATGAGTGTGATTCCTTTTGCTTATGCAATAGAATCCATCATGAATGTCATATTTTGCACTCATCTGATGTAGCTGACGCATAAAGCATGACGAGAAGATACCAATTTATTCCGGTAAAAGTCACTGGTCAGTTGTAAGGAATATGCCCAAGTGTTTGAGAAACACTAAGGATAGTTTCTTGTTCAACTGAGAAAATAACGAATCTGTTATGAGTAGTTAGACGGACAAAGATGATTCCCGGTTCCCACCCGGTTATGTCTCTTTGTCTGTGTGGCGATGCTATCTGTTGGAAAGGTTTCCAAGCAAAGGACCGCAGAGTAGTGCTTATTAAAGGAATAGCGGTGTAGTTTGTTGGAATGGTTCCAAGCAAGAACACCGCAGCCTCTCTCACAACCTAAGCACGAGTTTCGTACTATTGATGTAGGTACTAGATATCTGAAGACGTAGTCTTGATTCTAGTGGGAGTTAAGTTAGTTATGATGTTCAAATAGACATGATGTAGTCATGTTTATGAAAAACTGACATCAGCATTATTTGATTATTGGATAATTAAATAATAGTCCCAAGTATTTTATGTTCATTTTATAGGTCATCAAGTTGAGGACTTGATCATGAAACCCTATAAGTAAATGATGACATAAAATTATGTTTGTCCCTAGTCGCAGGTTGTTAAAGCGGGACACTAACAACCGTAAAGACTAGCATGTGAGGTGACGTATGACTAAGTTTCATGGATTCATTGATATGAGTATCAACGTCAATCACATAGATATATGTTGGTGAACATATGATCGGACTTGACCCGCTAATGAGAACTCTGCAGGATAGTTATATCTGTGTCATGAGAGGTTCTCATTATGACTATAGAGTATAGTCCTTAGACCTGAGTTCATCATGCTTTCTATCATGTGAATTGGTGCGCTTTGACCTTGTCAAACGTTGTTCCGTAACTGGCGGTTGTAAAGGCATTGCTTAGGCGTATCATGAAGTGTGTGTAGAAACAGGGATGGAACAAGAAGGGATTTTTCCCTCCTATATAACAGGAGATAAGTATCTCAGGGCCCATCGAAGATTTGATACTGAGAAAATGCATGGCCGTGCTCAAACGAGGTGATTGTCAGTCGTTTGTTTTATCAGTATAGATCAGGAGTTCGATGAACATGATATTGGCTATAATAAGGATGACACAGTTTCTTGCCTTATGCCATATCGAGATATAGCGGCGAAGGGATTATGGGAATAGATGATTCCAGTACAAGTGGGAGATTGTTGGGATTGTGTCCTGAAATCACATTGTACTTACTCTAAAGATAGTTGTATTGTCGAGATCGGACAATTCATGTGATACTAGGTAGTCATAATGTTTTGCTAGAAGCCGCTTATGACAAATGAGATGTAACTCATTTCTAGTATCGTGTGAACCTACAGGGTCACACACCTAAGCAAGCTGGATTCACTTTGTATGGGATTGATCATTGGCATATGATCCGATCAATGTGTATTGGATACACATTGAATTGAGTTTTGAAGAGATGTGTCGATCGATGCAATGAGTGTGTCGATCGACGCAGGTTTTTGAAAGGGTGTGTCGATCGATACAGTAAGTGTTGGATCTCCTAGGATCTAGGGTTTGATATATTGAATTAAACCAACCTTGTTCTTACCTTTGAACTGGCAGCGGAATGAGAATGGTGAACGAGATCAGTGGAGCAACACAGATGCCTTGCCTCTACCAGATACACACGCACACAAGCTGGAAACGGGATGCTAGTGTCGGATCAACGGGAATCAACTGTTTCTGGTGTTTCTACTCTTTTTGTCAAGAAAAGTGGACGGCTCTCCTGTTTAGGTCGACAAACTCGAGTTTTATCCGACCTAAACATGCTTAACGTGCTAGACTTAATTAAGTCTTAATTCGAAAATCCTTTTCCCGAAACCCGAACTGTGTCGACCGACACACAAGCTGTGTCGATCGACATAACACCATTATATCGATTATAATGTGCATCCAATACACATTAATATGATCATTACCATAATGATCATTCCCATGTCGTAGCTTCCATATTGCTTAGGTGTGTGACCCTATAGGATCATATAATACTGGCAGTAAGTCTACAACTTACAAATTGCAAGAGGCTTCTAGCAAAGCTTTGCAACCGCCCAGTATTATACGAATGTCTGATCTCGACACACAACTATCACAGGAGTGAGTACAAGTGTGATTTCAGGACACTATCCCAACAATCTCCCACTTGTACTGGAATCATCTATTCCTATAATCCTTTTGTCTCTATATCTCGATTTGGCATAAGGCAAGATTGGTGTCATCCTTATTAAGCCAACATCGTGTTTATCGAACTCCTGATCTCATACTGAACATTACAAACAACTGAACTACAGTTCGTTTGAGTGCGGCCACACATTCTCTCAGTATTCAATCTTCGATAGGCCCTGAGATATTTATCTCCCGTTATACAGGAGGGACAAATCCCATCTTGTTCCATCCCTGTTTCAATGCACACTTCATGATATACTTGAACAGTGCCGTTATAGTCGCCAGTTACGGGTCGACGTTTGACAAGGTCAAAGTGTACCAATTCATATGCAAGAAAGCATGATGAACTCAGGTCTAAGGACTATACTCTATAGTCGTAATGAGAACCTCTTATGACACAAATATAACTATCTTGTAGACTTCTCATTAGCGGGTCATGTCCGATCATATGTTCACCAACATATATCTATGTGACTGACTGTGATAATCATATCATTGGCTCCATGAAACTTAGCCAACAGTCACCTCATAATCTAGTCTCTCGCGGTTGCCATTGTCCCACTTTGACAACCTCGACTAGGGACAAAACATAATTTATATCATCTATGACTTATAGGGTTTCATGATCAAGTCCTCAACTTGATGACCTATAATATGACATAAACTTATTTTGGGACCATTATTTAGATCACAATAAATAATGCTGAAATCAAATTTCATTAAACACTTCTAAAAGAATGTTTACAAGAGCATCTTATTATAACTAAAATAAAACTAAAACTCCCACTAGAATCAAGATTACATCTTAAGATCTCTAATGCCTACAACAGTCTTATGAATCTCATGCTTAGGCCTTGGGAGTGACTTAGTCAGAGGATCAGCGACATTCTCGTCCGTCGGAACTCGGCTGATCTTCACATCACCTCTATTGACGATATCACGAATCAGGTGATATCTCCTCTCTACGTGTTAGGACTTCTGGTGTGACCTCGGTTCTTTCGCCTGAGCAATGGCTGTTGGAATTGTGTCCAGTAATCTCGGTACTGTTTCTAGAAAGTAAGAGTATGTCAATGATCAGACATAAGTCATATAATACTGGGGGTCATGATGGCTTGCTAGAGTCCGCTCATGATCTATAAGTCTTGGACTTATTGCCTTTATTATATGATCCCATATGGGTCACACGCCTAAGCTAACAGGAAAATGTGTAGGAACGGTTTAGCAGAAGTACAGTAAAAGTGCTAGGCATTTACTGTACTTAGAGAGAATAAAAGGTTTAGCCACTGTGCATCGATCGATGCATAAGGTGCAACGATCGATGCAGTGCGCAAACACCGACGAGTTAATTGGTATTTGGGCCAAATGGCCCAAACGGAACAGGACGAGTTTTGTGTCATAAAACTCGAGTTTCAGACTGATTAACCCTAACACTCGAGCCGTAAACTCTCTCTCTCTGCGCCGAGTTCCCCTTGTGGTCTAGCAGCTGTTTCCTGTGAAAGCGTGTGTGAACCTTTGGAGGATTCATCCCTCGGTGTTTCTCTGATCTCAGACATACCATCCATTTCCGCTGCAATAACAGGTATAAGGTGAGATCATCATTTGTTTCTATTCAGAGAAGAACCTAGATCGCATGTTTAGGATAATCTGAATCTGGAATTGAATCAGGATTGATCTAAACGTCCCAACAGTGGTATCAGAGCTTTAGGTTCTGGTTTTTCTTGTTTAGATTCATGTTTAGGACTGTTTTCTTGTTTAAAAGTGTTTTGAATCAACTACTGATAAGATAAATCACTTAAGAAACAAGAATTGAATCCTAAACAAACTGTTTAAAAAAATCGCATGACCAAACTATATTGATTTGGTATGTGATCTAAACTGATTTTGCATCGACTGAGATCGCATTGCATCGATCGATGCAATGCAAGGATCGATCGTTGCAGTCGCGAGAGATTGACCGCGATCGCATGGATCGTTCAAACGATCGCATGGATCTCACGAGAATCTCTCGGCCAAACCTGATAACCGTTCGTGCACACGTGAGAGCATCGATCGATGCAGGATCGATGAACGATCGTTGCAGGATCGATGCTGTGAGCATCGATCGATGCGGTTAGGGTTTTGGCTCGGTTTAATTTAATTAAAATTAAACGTCTCGGTTTAATAAACAGATTTAATAATTTTATTAAGTCTGGTTAAACCGGGATAAGAAATCCAATGTCGAAAGAAATATTGGATTTAGTGCCTAAACCAGGAATTTCTAATTTGATTTGGTTGGACCAAATAAATTGAGAAATTCCGGTTTAGTAAATAACCGGTTGACAATTGTGGTCATCGTAGTAATTGAAACTTGGTTAGACCAGTTTTAATGAACCAGACCGGTTATGTCAAATAATTGGACAATTGGGTCATGTCTTGGACATGGACCAATTCTTGGGCCTCGGGCCAAGAAGTTAAAACAATTGGGCCAATTATTTGAGTCTTTCTTCAGATTAATTTAAAATTTATTTTATAATATATAAAGTCGATTTTAAATTAAAGTTTCCGAAATTTTGAAATTAGAAAGTTTCTTAAAATATAAGTTTCTGAATTTGCGAGTTTTGGATTTTAAGAAATTTCTAAAGTTAGAAAGTTTCCGTTTTTTAGAAAGTTTCCAATTTTAGAAAGTTTCCAAAAATAGTAGGTTTCCATAAATAGAAAGTTTCCGGAAATAGTAATCTTCTATTTTGGGAATGAATTTTAATAAACCTACGAACCTCAAATAATATCAAGCGTTGGATGTCTTGTCCAGGCTATGTCAGCTGTCAAAGCCCATTCAATTGCATTCATGGCCTTACAGTGTGAGGATGTCTGCTTTTGCGTGGGTAAGACGGTTTGTGATTCATAAATGTCATTGGGAGCCCCAGACATTAATGATTACATGACTGTATAGTCTGGTTTTCTTGACTAGGCCATCGGGAGTCCCGGGCCTTGAGACATCAGAGTGGATTAGGCCTCGGGCCCAGATTCACAACCAAGAGTTATACCACGGATATAATTAGCCGATATAGGGCTTACCGATATAAGCTAAGGTTTGGTGACGGCCAGTGGCCCACTTTAATCTTAGTTATATGTGGATCTTGGAATCATTATATTCTATTGAGCGTAACTTATGTTATTGAATATAATGCGTGATTAATCATATTAAATTTTTAATACGAGATTAGTCATTTTGAACATAATAGCTAATAACCTTTTTATTTATATATTTCAGATATGACTACTACAAGCACACAAAACACATTCTCGATCCGGTCTGTTCTCGAGAAGGAGAAGCTGACTGGAACGAACTTCCTGACATGGTCAAGGAACTTGAGGCTGGTCCTCAAGCAGGAGAAGAAGGATTATGTCCTTCGAGATCCCCTCCCCGAGAGGCCTCTTGCCAATGCTGCCAGGACTCTGCACAATGCTTGGGAAAAGCATTCGTCAGATGAAAATGATGTCTATTGCCTGATGTTGGTGACAATGACTCCTGAGCTGCAAAAACAGTTCGAAAGTGTATTGTCTCCCATCGAGATAATGGCAAGCCTGAAATCGCTTTTTCAGGAGCAGGCTAGGACTGAGAGGTTTCAAACAGTAAAGAACCTCTTGGACTGCAAGTTGGCTGCGAATGCGGCAGTGAGTCCTCATGTCTTGAAGATGATGGGTTATCTCGATCATCTTCAGAAACTCGACTGCCCAATCAGCCAGGAACTTGCCTGCGACATCATTCTGCAGTCTTTACCTGCAAGCTATGATCAGTTCATTCTGAACTTTAACATGCATGGCTTGAGTAAGACACTACCTGAGCTTCACGGAATGCTCAAGACTGCAGAGCCCAACTTGAGGAAAACCGCCAAGGACCCCAATGTGCTTATGGTGCAGAAGGGCAAGGGGTTTAAGAAATCCTCTGCTAAGGATAAGGGAAAGGCCAAGGCTGTCCAAGTCACGGACAAGGACACGCCAAAGCCCAAGCCCAAGTCCAAGGCTGGGCCTACTGACATGTGCAGGTTCTGCAAAGAACTGGGGCATTGGAGAAGAGATTGTAAGAAATTCCAGGAAGGTCTAAAGGAATTGAAGAAGAAGACTTTCGAGACTTCTTCATCAGGTATTTTTGTTATAGAAGTTAATACAACTACTTCTGATAATACCTCATGGGTCATGGATACTGGTTGTGGGGCTCATATTTGTAATAATATGCAGGCACTCAGCAACAGTAGAAGGCTGAAGCAAGGACAAGTGGAGCTACGAGTTGGGAATGGAGCGAAAGTTTCAGCACTAGCTGTAGGCACATACTTGTTGTCTTTACCTTCGGGATTGATTTTAGAACTGAATAATTGTTATTTTGTACCTGCTATAAGCAGAAATATTATTTCAATTTCTTTGTTGGATTTGGAAGGTTATGATTTTTCAGTTAAGAATAAATTATGTTCCTTCAATCGCAACAATTTGTTCTATGGTTCTGCCCCTCTTTCGAATGGGCTTTACATACTCGATCAATCTGCGCCAATTTATAACATTAATACAAAACGGTTTAAACCTAATGAGGAAAACCGAACGTTTCTATGGCATTGTCGTTTAGGGCACATCAGCGAGAAACGCATCAAGAGGCTCCATTCGAATGGACTTCTTGGCTCATTTGACTTTGAGTCATGTGAGAAATGCGAATCATGCATGATGGGCAAAATGACACGGGCCCCCTTTAATAAACCTAACGAGAGGGCCAGTGACTTATTGGGCCTGATACACACTGATGTGTGTGGCCCAATGTCCACAAATGCAAGAGGAAACTATCAGTACTTCATTACCTTCACTGATGATTTCAGTAGGTATGGATATGTTTATTTGATGAAACATAAGTCTGAATCTTTTGAAAAGTTCAGAGAATTCCAAAATGAAGTACAGAACCAACTTGGCAAAAGCATTAAGGCTCTTCGGTCTGACCGAGGAGGAGAATACTTAAGCCAGGAATTCAGTGATCATCTGAGAGAGTGTGGGATTGTATCCCAACTCACTCCTCCTGGAACACCTCAATGGAATGGTGTGTCTGAGAGGAGAAATCGGACCTTATTGGATATGGTTCGATCTATGATGAGTCACACAGACCTCCCAATATCCCTTTGGGGATATGCTCTGCTAACAGCAGTGTTCACTCTAAATAGAGCGCCATCAAAAGCAGTAGCAAAGACACCATATGAATTATGGACTGGAGAAGCTCCAGTGCTGTCTTATCTAAGAATTTGGGGTTGTGAAGCCTATGTTAAGAGATTAATCTCAGATAAGCTTACACCGAAATCTGATAAATGCTACTTCATTGGTTATCCACGGGAAACCAAGGCTTATTACTTCTATCTACGTTCCGAGAACAAGATCTTTGTTGCCCGGGATTGTAACTTTCTTGAGAGAGAGTTTCTCTCTAAGAAAGACAGTGGGAGTAAGGTACTGCTTGAAGAAATTCAAGATGAACAGGATACTGCCCAACCTAATGAGGAAGAGCAGCAGGAGGACCTACAAGAAATTGTAGAGCCTGAACCTGTAGTACCTGAAGTTCGAAGATCCGGGAGGATCCGTCACGAACCCGAGAGATATCAAGGATTCCTCGTGACTAACTGTCATGATCTTTTGATCATTGATGGTGATGAACCATCGAACTTCAATCAAGCCATGATGGGCCCAGATTCCTCTAAGTGGCGCAAGGCCACTGATTCCGAAATGGACTCCATGTCGGTCAACCAAGTTTTTTCGTTGGTTGACTTACCCGCTGGTGTAAAAGCCATCGAGTGCAAATGGATCTTCAAGAAGAAGATTGACGTGGATGGAAATGTCCAGATTTATAAAGCCAGGTTGGTGGCAAAAGGTTTCAGACAAGTTCACGGTGTGGACTACGATGAAACCTATTCACCAGTGGCTATGATGAAATCTATTCGGATTCTACTAGCAACTGCAGCTTTTCATGATTATGAAATTTGGCAGATGGACGTGAAAACCGCCTTCCTGAATGGTATTCTGGAAGAGGATGTGTATATGACACAACCTGACGGTTACATAGATCCGAAGAATGCTGGGAAAGTATGCAAGCTTCATAAATCCATTTATGGATTGAAGCAAGCATCGAGGAGCTGGAATCTTCGTTTTGATGAAGCGATCAAGCAATTTGACTTCATCAGAAACGAAGAAGAACAATGCGTGTATAAGAAATCTAGTGGGAGCAAGATTGTATTTCTTATTCTGTATGTCGATGACATACTGCTTCTCGGAAACGACGTTCCAATGCTAAAGTCCGTAAAAGACTGGCTTGGAAGTTGTTTTTCCATGAAAGACATGGGTGAAGCCGCATACGTTCTTGGAATTAGGATCTATCGGGATAGACCTAAAAGGCTGATAGGCTTGTGTCAAGACTCATACATTGACAAAGTCCTACAAAGATTCAGCATGAAAGATTCCAAGAAAGGCTTCACGCCAATGGTACATGGCACAACGCTAAGCAAGAAGCAGAGCCCTACGTCGGCTGCTGAGCTTGAGCGCATGAAGAATATTCCTTATGCATCTGCAATAGGATCTGTCATGTATGCCATGATCTGTACTCGTCCTGATGTTGCTTATGCATTGAGCATGACGAGTAGATACCAGTCAAATCCAGGTGAAAACCATTGGATTGCCGTAAAGAATATCTTGAAGTATCTAAGACATACTAAGGATAAATTCTTGGTGTACGGTGGAAGTGATGTGCTTAAAGTCAGTGGATTCACGGACGCAAGTTTCCAGACAGACACAGATGATTTCCGGTCACAGTCCGGTTATGTCTTTTGTCTGAATGGCGGTGCAGTAAGTTGGAGAAGCTCCAAGCAGGACACCGTTGCTGATTCCACTACAGAAGCTGAATATATCGCCGCCTCAGAAGCGGCGAAGGAAGCTGTTTGGATACGAAAGTTCATTATGGAACTAGGTGTGATACCAGATGCGGCTGAGCCTCTGGCGCTATTTTGTGACAACAATGGTGCTATAGCTCAGGCAAAGGAACCAAGATCACACCAGAAATCCAAGCATGTTCAAAGAAGATATCACTTGATACGTGACATCGTTAATAGAAAGGAAGTCAAGATCAGCCGAGTTCAGACAGATGATAATGTCGCTGATCCGTTGACAAAGCCACTCCCAAGACCTAAGCTCGAGTTCCTGACTGAAGCTGTAGGCATTAGAAACATTGAAATGTAATCTAAATTTGAGTGGGAGTTTTTGTGAGCTTTATTTTAGTTATTCGATATGTTCTTGTAAAACATTATTTTATGTTTTAATGAAATTATTATTTCAAGATTATTTTAACTGTGATGAAATAATCGTTCCAAAATGATATGAATCATTTTATAGGCCATCGAAGTAAATGACTTGATCTTAAGTCATCGAAGTCATTTGGCTTGATCATGAGACCCTATATTTGATAGATATTTCATATCATCCTGTCCCTAGTCGAAGGTTGTTGAAACTGGAACACCAACAACCGTGTGAGACTGGATTGGTACGTGACTTATGACAAAGTCTCAGTGTGTCATAGATGCGCGGCATCAAAGTCAGTACATAGGTGCATGTTGGGAACATACGACCGGACAAGACCCGCTTATAAGAACTCTTCAGGATATTTATATTTGTGTCATAAGAGATTCTTACTACGACTATAGAGTATAGTCCTTAGACCTGAGTTCACATGCATGTGATTGCACATGGACTGGTGTACTTTGATCATTGTCTAACGCTATCGTTCTGCGATAGCTATAAGGACCTTGTTTGGGTACATCATGAAATGAGTAGTTTACAGTGATGGAACAAGATGGGATTTGTCCCTCCAATATAAATGGAGTGAATATCTCTAGGCCAATCGGAGATTTGAATACTGGAAAACGCATGGCCATGCTCAAACGGACTTTCCCGAGTCGTTTGGATTGTCAGTATCAAATCAGAGTCCGATGAACAAGATTAGGCTTTATAAGGATGACACCAATCTTGCCTTATGACTAATCGAGATATTGAGACAAAAGGATTATGAATACAGAGATTCCAGTACAAGTGGGAGATTGTTGGAATTGTGTCCAGTAATCTCGGTACTGTTTCTAGAAAGTAAGAGTATGTCAATGATCAGACATAAGTCATATAATACTGGGGGTCATGATGGCTTGCTAGAGTCCGCTCATGATCTATAAGTCTTGGACTTATTGCCTTTATTATATGATCCCATATGGGTCACACGCCTAAGCTAACAGGAAAATGTGTAGGAACGGTTTAGCAGAAGTACAGTAAAAGTGCTAGGCATTTACTGTACTTAGAGAGAATAAAAGGTTTAGCCACTGTGCATCGATCGATGCATAAGGTGCAACGATCGATGCAGTGCGCAAACACCGACGAGTTAATTGGTATTTGGGCCAAATGGCCCAAACGGAACAGGACGAGTTTTGTGTCATAAAACTCGAGTTTCAGACTGATTAACCCTAACACTCGAGCCGTAAACTCTCTCTCTCTGCGCCGAGTTCCCCTTGTGGTCTAGCAGCTGTTTCCTGTGAAAGCGTGTGTGAACCTTTGGAGGATTCATCCCTCGGTGTTTCTCTGATCTCAGACATACCATCCATTTCCGCTGCAATAACAGGTATAAGGTGAGATCATCATTTGTTTCTATTCAGAGAAGAACCTAGATCGCATGTTTAGGATAATCTGAATCTGGAATTGAATCAGGATTGATCTAAACGTCCCAACAATGGCTCCGTTGTTATCACAAAACAAAGCCACTGGCTCCAAGATACTTGAAACCACACCAAGTTCAGTCATGAACTTCTTGATCCAAACAGCTTCCTTTGCCGCTTCTGAAGCAGCAACATATTCAGCTTCCGTCGTGGAATCAGCTACGGTATTCTGCTTAGAGCTCTTCCAGCTCACTGCACCGCCATTTAGACAGAAGACATATCCAGATTGTGATCGGAAATCGTCTCTGTCCGTCTGAAAACTCGCATCGGTGAATCCATTCACCATAAGTTCTTCACTTCCTCCATACACAAGGAATTTATCCTTAGTATGTCTCAAATACTTGAGAATATTCTTGACAGATGTCCAGTGAACTTCACCTGGATCAGATTGGTATCTACTCGTCATGCTTAACGCGTAAGCTACATCTGGACGAGTGCAGAGCATGGCATACATAATAGATCCTATTGCAGAAGCATAAGGAATCCTATTCATGCGTTCTCGCTCAGCATGTGTCGCTGGACACTGCTTCTTGCTGAGACTAGTGCCATGAGACATCGGTATGAAGCCCTTCTTGGAATCATGCATCCTGAATCTGTGCAGCACCTTATCAATATAAGTGTCCTGGCACAATCCAATCAGCATGTTTACTCTATCTCTGTAGATTCTGATTCCAAGAATGTATGCGGCTTCTCCCATGTCTTTCATGGAAAAACAACTTCCGAGCCAAGTCTTAACAGACTGAAGCAACGGAACGTCATTACCGAGGAGGAGTATGTCATCGACATACAGTACAAGAAACGCAATTTTGCTCCCATTAGTCTTCTTGTAAACACATGGTTCTTCTTCGTTCTTGATGAAACCAAATTGTTTTACTGCTTCATCAAAACGAAGATTCCAACTCCGTGATGCTTGCTTCAATCCATAAATGGATTTATGAAGCTTGCATACCTTCACAGCGTTCTTAGGATCGACAAAACCTTCAGGTTGTGTCATATACACATCCTCTTCTAGAATGCCATTTAGGAATGCGGTTTTGACATCCATTTGCCAAATCTCATAGTCATAATGAGCAGCAATCGCTAGAATAATCTGAATGGATTTAAGCATAGCGACTGGGGAATAGGTTTCATCATAGTCAATACCATGAATTTGCTTGAAACCTTTAGCCACCAATCTCGCTTTGTAAATCTGTACAATGCCATCCACGTCAATCTTCTTCTTGAAGATCCATTTACACTCAATGGCTTTTGCACCATTAGGTAAATCGACCAAGGACCATACTTGGTTTTCTGACATGGATCCCATTTCGGATTTAGAGGCTCCAAGCCACTTTTCGGAGTCCGGGCCCATCATTGCTTCCGCGAAGGTCGCTGGTTCGTCACTATCAATGATCATCAGATCATTTGAATTGGTCACGAGAAATCCATAGTATCTCTCGGGTTCGTGACGGATCCTTCCGGATCTGCGAACTTCAGGCTCCACAGGCACCGGTTCCACAGAACTCTGTGGATCCAGCTGCTGCTCTTCCTCTGCAGGTTGAGTAGCCTCCTGTGCATCTTGAATCTCTTCAAGATGTACTTTACTCCCACTGTTTTTCTTAGAGAGAAACTCCCTCTCAAGAAAAGAACAGTCCCGAGCAACAAATACTTTGTTCTCAGATTGGTCGTAAAAGTAGTATGCCTTGGTTTCCCTAGGATAACCAAAGAAGTAGCATTTATCTGATTTGGGTGCAAGCTTGTCAGAGATTAAACGTTTGACATAAGCTTCACAACCCCAAATCCTCAGGAAAGACAGACTAGGAACATTCCCAGTCCACAGTTCATGTGGTGTCTTTTCCACTGATTTAGATGGTACCCTATTTAGTGTAAACGCAGACGTTTCTAGAGCGTATCCCCAAAAGTATAATGGAAGATTTGAATGACTCATCATAGACCGAACCATATCCAATAAGGTTCGATTCCTCCTCTCTGACACTCCATTCCATTGGGGTGTTCCAGGAGGAGTGAGTTGTAAAATAATTCCACACTCGCTCAGATAGTCGCTGAACTCTTAACTCAAGTATTCTCCTCCGCGATCCGATCGCAGAACTTTGATACTTTTGCCAAGTTGGTTCTGTACTTCATTCTTGAATTCCTTGAATCTATCAAAGGATTCTGACTTGTGTCTCATTAAGTAGACATAGCCATACCTACTGAAATCATCAGTGAAGGTAATGAAGTACTTGTAATTTCCTCTGGCAACAGTACTCATCGGCCCACATACATCAGTATGAATAAGGCCCAATAAATCACTGGCCCTTTCATTTGGTTTGTTGAAAGGGCCTCTAGCCATTTTGCCCATCAAACAAGATTTCACATTTCTCACATGATTCAAAATCAAATGAGCCCAGAAGCCCATTTCGATGGAGCCTTTGGATGCGTTTCTCATTGATATGGCCCAAACGACAATGCCATAAGAAAGTCGGGTTTTCGTCATTTGACTTAAACCGCTTTGTATTTATGTTAAAGTTAGGCATTTCTTGGTTTAAAACATATAACCCATTATCTAATGGGGCGCTACCATAAAATGTACCATCACGATTAAAAGAACAAACTTTATTCTTAACAGAAAAATCAAAACCTTCCAAATCCTATACGGAAACTGAAATTATGTTTCTGCTAATCGCAGGTACAAAGTAGCAATTATTCAAAATTAAAACCATGCCCGACGGTAAAGACAATTCGCAGGTGCCTACGGCCAGTGCAGCAACCTTAGCTCCATTCTCGACCCGTAGCTCCACTTGTCCTTTCTTCAGCGTTCTACTGTTTCTTAGTGCCTGCATATTAGTACAAATATGAGCACCGCAGCCGGTATCCAATACCCACGAAGTAGAACTAGAAGATATAACATTAAGTTCGATAACATAAATACCTGAATCTGACGCATCATACGTCTTCTTCAGCTTCTTGTAATCTTCCATGAACTTCTTGCAGTCTCTCTTCCAATGCCCTAACTGCTTGCAGTAGTTGCACTTATCCTCAGGAGAAGGCCCAGATTTGGGCTTCGGCTTGGGCTTGTCCTGACTCTCAGTCTGGACAACTTGGGCCTTTCCCTTATCCTTCTTAGGTTT
Organism: Orychophragmus violaceus; assembly: GCA_030180135.1. Taxonomy (NCBI): domain Eukaryota; kingdom Viridiplantae; phylum Streptophyta; class Magnoliopsida; order Brassicales; family Brassicaceae; genus Orychophragmus; species Orychophragmus violaceus. The sequence continues at coordinate 80,558,715 of CM058232.1, read as the reverse complement.
CTTAAACCTTTTACCCCCTTGTACCATCAGTACACTGGGAGTTGCCTTCTTGAGATTCGGCTCTGCTGTCTTCAGCATGCCGTGCAACTCAGTCAATGTCTTAGTCATGTTTTGCATGTTGTAGTTCATGATGAACTGATCAAAACACGACGGCAAAGACTGCAGAATCATGTCAGTGGCTAGCTCCTGGCTGATGGCACAGTCCAGTTTCCCCGGGTTATCAATGTAACCCATCATTTTAAGGACATGAGGACTTACTGGACTGTCCTTAGCCAGCTTGCAATCCATGAGAGATTTAACCGTCTGGTATCTCTCTGTGCGAGCTTGCTCCTGAAACAAAGCTTTCAGGTTGCTAATCATCTCAATGGGTGACATCACGTTCTCATATTGCTTCTGCAGCTCAGAGTTCATAGTCACCAGCATTAGACAATTAACATCTTTGACATCAGCTGAATGCTTATCCCAAGCATTCTTTTTTGTCTGCGGGGCATTGGAACGTGGCCTCTCGGTGAGAACTCTTTCAAGGACATATTCCTTGTTCTCCTGCCTGGGAACTATTCTCAGGTTCCGATACCATTCCAAGAAATTAGATCCATTTAACTTGTCCTTCTCAAGGACGGATCTTAGTGAGAAAGTGTTGATGTGAGTTGAGACTGACATAGCTGTAATTAAAAGAGGTAGAGGTTTTAGTTATAATGCTCAAGGAATGAGAATTCTTATCTAATAAGAAAAACTCGCATTGTATTCAAAACTATGTTTCCTCAGATGAATACAATGAGCCAAGATCCATACTTCGCCAAAATCTGAGTGGGCAACTTACCATCACCCAAACTTTAGTTATTTAGGTAAGCAAATCATTGCCAATTGTACCCAGTACAACTCTCGGTCGTAGATGAGACAAACTATGTCTAATCTACTCTGATGTCTCTGGGCCCAGAACTTCTGACAGCCTAGTCAAGTAAAACCAATCTCTTCTGTCTTGTGATCACTAATAGTTGCACTGCAAATCTATTACTGATCACCTGCATTACCCACGTTGCTGTGGATACCAAGGACTCCAAGGATATCCAACAACAACACGAGTCCTGACAGTAGACAAGATCGGGCAAGACATCAAGATCACTTGATATTTGGTTGAGGAAAAGAATTATTTAATCTTGATGTATATCCAATATACATTCAAGAAGTTATTAATTTAATTAAAACATTCAGTTTTATTAAGTTTAGATTCATCTAGAACTTTTAGGATTAAATTGTTCTGGTATATGCAAATTTGTGGTCCAACCAGCATGTTTGCGAATGTCGTGTCGATCGACGCCAACCATTGGCATCGGTCGACGCAACCCAATTTAAACCGGTCTTCGATAACCGGCCAAACCGGACCGAATTTGCTTAACCGATTCAATCCAATTGAACTGGTTCGGTTTAATGGTCCATGTCGATCGTCACACAACTCTGTGTCGATCGACATTACCAAACCAGAACCAATTGGTTAATTAAAATTAACCGAGCGAGATAACCGGTTCAATCCAATTGAACCGATCAATCTAATCGCTATGCATGTGTCGACCGACACACCCAGTGTATCGATCGACACAACAGGAATACGGGTACTCGATCTCAGATCGAAACCCTAAAATTATTTACGAGTTTTCGCTCTGTGTCGACCGACACACGCTTTGTGTCGATCGACACTCTGCGACAAACCCTAAAATATTTTACGCGTTATTTCGCGGCGTGTCGACCGACACACGCTTTGTGTCGATCGACACAGTGCGATATCAACAGTTCATCGATTTTCAACATGCATACAATCCGAGATTATCATAAGAAAAAACGATTTTAACAGGCAATTTTCCAATTCAACAACAACAAGTTTCGAATTAATTGCATCAGATTCAATAGCTAAACCCTAACAACGCTCTGATACCACTGTTGGATCTCCTAGGATCTAGGGTTTGATATATTGAATTAAACCAACCTCGTTCTTACCTTTGAACTGGCAGCGGAATGAGAATGGTGAACGATATCAGTGGAGCAATACAGATGCCTTGCCTCTACCAGATACACACGCACACAAGCTGGAAACGGGATGCTAGTGCCGGATCAAAGGGAATCAACTGTTTCTGGTGTTTCTACTCTTTTTGTCAAGAAAAGTGGACGGCTCTTCTGTTTAGGTCGACAAACTCGAGTTTTATCCGACCTAAACATGCTTAACGTGCTAGACTTAATTAAGTCTTAATTCGAAAAGCCTTTTCCCGAAACCCGAACTGTGTCGACCGACACACAAGCTGTATCGATCGACACAACACCATTATATCGATTATAATGTGCATCCAATAAACATTAATATGATCATTACCATAATGATCATTCCCATGTCATAGCTTCCAGATTGCTTAGGTGTGTGACCCTATAGGATCATATAATACTGGCAGTAAGTCTACAACTTACAGATTGCAAGAGGCTTCTAGCAAAGCTTTGCAACCGCCCAGTATTATACGAATGTCTGATCTCGACACACAACTATCACAGGAGTGAGTACAAGTGTGATTTCAGGACACTATCCCAACAGTAAGTGTGTCGATCGATACACATTAGGCCTCGAGACTGACGTTTCGAGTTAATGACTTAAATGAGTCGGGTCTGATCCGACGGTCGTTTTCCGTCATCCCATGTCGATATATTTAGTCTTAGATGATCGACCTGAGCCATGGCCGTCGTTGTTGCTTCTCAGTGAGAAAGCAGAGACACAGAAACTCATTGCATCCCAGGAGATCCGATTCCCGGCACTAGCATCCCAGCGGATTCCAGCTTGTGTGCGTGTGGACTGCAGTAGGGGCGCAGCATCTGAGGCGCTCTTGATCTCAATTACCTGTTCATCATTCTGCTGCCAATCTCCAGGTAATCACGAGGTCAGTTCTTAGATTCAATCACCTAGACCCTTGATCCCAGGGATCCCAACATCCGGACCACAGGTAAATCCTGTTAACTTGGACCCTAACCGACCATTTTCATCATGGGTTGGGTAGGTCCCTCCTGGAATGGTTTCCGTAAACGAGTATCATCGGGATTTATTTCATCAGATATGCGCCGCGATGGAAGCGGTCGATGCTCAGAAGAAGAAGAAGAAGAATAAGAACAAGAAGAAGAAAAAGAGGTCTCGGACCGAGAATGCGGCTTCCACCGAGCCGGGGATTCCTCATGTGTTTGAAGAGCAGGAGGCCGGGGATACCACTGACGTGCCTCCTTTGGAGAGGAGGAAGAAGAAGAGCAGGACCGTTGCTGCCGAGGGTCAGACGGTCGAAACCTCCGAGCATCCTGGCGGGATGGATCTGGCGGTTCTTCCCGAGACTTCAGGTGTTCGAAATAGAACTCCTGAGCGCCTAAGTACTGATGAGGCGGCTCTTTTAGAGACTGACCAGGCTGCTGATCGGGGTGAGGCAGATGGTCGGGAAGAAAACGAGAATGCTGAAGACGAACGGGTCATGCCGGATGAAGATGAAATTGCTGGGCTTCATTTTCTGGGCCGGCCAGGTGAGGGCGCGTTTACGGACTATGGCTTCTCCGTGAGATATGAAGGTTCGAAGTCAATTGTCCGTGACGGGGCGGCCTGCGCGGACCTATTCCAGATGCTAAGGGATAGTCCACCGAGACCACTTCCTTCGGTTGACCACACGCATTTCTCTGACCACAAAAAGGCAGCAGCCAAGGACATCGTTCGGGTAAGGTTTTGCTCGTCCTTGTTTCCTTCCTTTTTGTGATTGCTTAGTTTGACTTGGTTCCTTTTTGTTTCAGGGCTTTGCCAACTATAACCTGCTCTTTGATGAGTATGAGCAGAGACAGGTCGACCTTGAGAGGGTGATCAGCGGGCTGAAAAGGGATCTTGGCAACGCCGAAAGGGTTATTACCGAGCTTGAAGGGTGCCGCGAGGCGGCGGCTGCTACGGAGGCGCTCCGCTCTTCTCTCAAGGTCGAGGAAGAGAAAGTGTCTGCTCTGGAGAAGAAGGTTGCTGAACTTTCTTCCGAGAATGCTCGCCTGGATACCGAGAACAGGCAATGCCTGGCTGATTGCTCCAACGCTCGAGCTGAAGCTGACGAACTGATTGTTCGAGTGTCTGATTTGGAAAGTAAGCTCGGATCCGAATGTGCTCGGCTTAGGGCGTCCCGCGCACGCGAGGTTCTGAAGGAGAGGGAGAGTGTGTCGGGCAGGGCGCAAGCTCGGTTGTCAAAGATCAAAAAGACCAACGAGGAGAAGGATCTCAGAAAGAGGACACAGATAATGATGAATCAGGCCGCTGCGGTTGCGTCTATACTGAAGGTGCTTGTCGAGGAAGGGTTTGCTATTCCTCCCGACAAGATAACCAAGGCTGATTCTGATTTTGCTCGTTTCAAACGGGAGCTTAGCGAGGTCCAGTTCACCGATTTGGTCGATGAGGACTTTGTAATGACTCCTCCGAGCAGCCCAAGTCAAACCGAGGAAGATTCTTCGGTGATCGTTCAGGATCAGCACGGCTCGAACCAAGCGGTCGTGACTCCGGAGATGGTGAATGATCTTCGTCTTGAGATCGCGGCGGAGGATCAGGCCGTTGACCGTTCTATCGAGGCTTCTTAGATTTAAGCCTTCTTGTTTTTGTAATTGGGTCCATGCCTTGTGCATGTTTGTATTAGTTCGGGATTTTTTGTTTCCCCTCTTTTTTTTTATTCAAATAATATAATGAATAGTTGGATCATGTTCGTTTCCAATTTTGCTTCGGGATTTTCCGCGTACTTATGATTTTCATTCCGCGTACTTGTCCTTGGCAATACTTTAGTCGGATTAGCTAGTGAGTTAGGAGCGAGTGGTATGCTCGGCTTACCCCGTAGGACCGACCAGGACAGTTATGCGAAACTGGGTTCAGCTTATTTTTTCTGTCAGTCGTCCTTGTGCGGGAACTGGGCCCGGCTTACTTAGTTGTGGGATTTGAGGTTATGCTCGTTATCCCACTGGTCGGGTGCGAGTAAGTGCTCGGCTTACCCCTAAGGTCTGATCGGGACATTATGCGAAAACTAGGTTCGGCTTATTTCCTGTCGATCAGCCTTGTGCGGGAACTGGGCCCGGCTTATGTATCGAGCATTTGGCCAGAATGTCGATTTGTTCGAGAGATTGAAAAGAGTACTTAATAGAATTTTATTATTGGTATAGTTGAGCCTCGTGAGAGGTTGCCTACGTACCCCGAAAGGGGATCAAGCCGATCGTAGTTCACTTTAAATATTACTCGAGCTCGTGTATAGCGAGCTCGGTTTGGAGCGAGATGCTCGTATTTTTTTTTTTTTAGCGCAATGCTCGTCTTTTCTTTTTTTTGGTGAGCGCAATGCTCGGCTTTTTTTGTAGTTGCTTGCTTCGTCGCCTTGTCCTGCTGCTCGGCTGGGCTTAGTAGAAGTAGCGTTTAAGTTTGTTGGCGTTCCACGAGCGTGGAATGGCCTCCCCTTTCATCGTGACGAGCTCGTAGACGCCGGGTTTCACTACCTTGGACACTATGTAAGGACCTTCTCAGTTGGCGCCGAGCTTTCCTGCTCGGTACTCGCAAGTATTCCCAAATACTTTTCGGAGGACCTGGTCGCCTTCCACAAAGCGTCGGCCTTTAACCTTTTTTTGTAGTGTCGGGTGATCTGTTGCTGGTAGTTTTGTAGGCGTAGAAGTGCTCGGTCCCATAGTTAAAGGCCGACGCTTCCCAAGTGATTGCAACAACTAAGCACGCGTCCCATCTGTGGCTTTTGATAATATTCTCAAGGCATTCTCACCACATGTAACTTCTATTGGACCTTCAAATCCTCCCAATGTAAAAAAATTTTCTCTAACCTAGATATAAAACATTGGGAAGAAAAGATACATTCTCATAAGAGATTTACATTACACAAAAGCAGAAACTACAGAAGTTCTATACCTGATTGATAAAGATGAGAAGTGTTTCCCATAACGATAAAGATGGCTCATCAATTTGGCTTTCATAGTCATATGGGCATCACCCATCTTGCCCTCAAGTTCTCCTTTAGGTACAAGAGCAGCCACCTGCAGAAATAAAATCACATAAAACCATGAGAGAAATATAAGGTTTCAACCAAAAGCGTCATTCCATTATTTGTCCCATATAAATTACCTTATTGATGCAGCCTCAGAATCACACTGATGCTAAACCACTTGATGATCAGATGATCTCAAGCCAAAGGGGTGCGGAAGACGGTGATGAAGGTAGAGATGGTGATGATGGTTTTGGGATTGACTCACTTAATCAATGGATGGACAGAGATATGAATCGCTCAACACTCTAGACCACAGATTCTATAGTACTAGATGAATCACTCAAATAGATAAGAGAACAAACACAAAGAAAACACAGACTTTGTGAAAGAAAAACATAAACAATTTCTATTGCTTTTTAGATTGATCAAGGGTGGTTTTTACAAATGAGCTACTGACCTTTTTATAAGCTCTCACAAAATGATAATAACTCGAAAAATAAGGAATAAATCAAGAGAAATAAAGAATAGAGCCGTTGGAAGATATTTGGCTTAATTTGTGATGCAAACAAGGAAAGAATGTGGCTGCTTGTATATGGTCAGCTTAGGGAGGTAGGTTCGGTTTCCTTGGATCCTCTGGTTGTCTTGGTGAGCCTTAATGATGATTAATCCTCTGGATATTGAGTAAGGAAAGAGCCGTTGTGGTTTGAAGACAAACATGTCCAGATTTGGCGACATGTACTCTTGATGATTCTTTGGTCTGATCCGCCTGATCAGATGAGGTGAGGTGCATCTAAGGTTGATTGAGGACGTCTCCAAATGGTGAATAAACTCCCCTGGTTTCCATATATAAGTTTGGTGTGCATTGGACTTCAAAAGAATGCAGCTTCCTTTGGTCGGTCTTGATAGATAAATGTAATCTGCTTGGTGATCATTCAATCCAGTGTGTTGGTTATTGTACTTGGATGAATCATAAGTCTTCTTAGGTATGATTGGTTGATGTATAATCATCCCTAGGCCTGATGATGGCTCCAAGCTTCTTTTGATCAGAATTCCTCCAAGTTGCTCCGGTATAGTTGGTCTAACACTTGGGCTGGACGGTTTGGTGTGCTTCTGGTTTGATGATGACTTGATGTCCTCATCACTTATTTACACTGTTAACAACAATAACATCAATCAAACCACTTTGGATTAAAGTGTCCACAAAACTAAGGGCATGTTCGCAACAATCTGGGAGTGATAGAAACATATTTTCTGTATTTAAATTGATTGTTGTAGCAAGTGGCGAATCAAGCGCATGCCCATCATCTTCAAAGGCACATGTTCATGTACGCAAAGCACATTTATTAAGAATACTTACACCTTTGAAATTACGTTCATGTACGCAAAGAACATTTTTTAGAATACTTATACCTTTGAAATCTGATATGGCTCTTTAAAAATAATAGCCAAAGAGTTAAGAAACATATAATAACCTCCTTGTTTTTGTGCTTCTGCAATAACATGAAGAGCAAATATTGTTTATCCAGATACTTAAGGACCATATATCTCCACAACACGTCCCTAATCAAATTTACAGTAAGTATAACAATAAGAAGCAACCCAAATTTGAGACCGACAATACATGACACTTAAAAAAGATACATAGACCTTATGAACCAATCTACCCAACGAAAAATGAAGCAATCTAATTAACACCAAAGGACACACTTATGAGGAAGAGTGATATCAGTAAGAGATATATACAATATCTTGGGAAGGCAATAGAGTCTATCTTTAGATAACTCCTAAAACTATCTTTATCTCTAACTTATCCTTTAGTTGGAGTTAACTTAGACTACAAGATATCTTGAAACTTATCCAACAATCTGCATTTCTTCAAGTTCAAACAAAGTTTAAGAAGCCATGAAACAGTATAAACTTACGGTAGATTCTAAGAGTCTGTAAATGTAGACATTTTTAGAGTGGAAAGAGAGAACACACTGAAAACGTAGGTACCTGGGATATATGTGGATTTATTCGTTGATGAACTTCATCCACCAGTGGCCATGTCTAACATTCAAAGCTACGGGTTACCTTTTTCTGCAGCAACTTGTAGAGGTGAAAATTTATCAATGTTACCTTTTTCAGCAATCGCCTATGAAGTTTACATATTATTAGATTTGAAGCATCTACATGTAATCTCTTCTCTTTCTTATGTTCATTCCTCTTAGCAACTTTGGTCTTTGGTTTAGGAGTTAGATCCGGTTCATAAGCTGGAAGTCCTAGTGAGGCCATCTCCTTTTTCATCTATTGCAAACAAAATGTAAATTATGAATAAATACTATTTTACACTACAAGAAAAATGCATATTGTTAGCACAGCGGAAACGCTATAATATGTCTATTACAGCGTTTTAATGTTGGCCATGACATGAGGAGCTATCTTAGACCCCCCTCCTACAATAGCGCAAAATTCTCCTGCTATTATATTGTGATCTATAATAGCACAAAATTGTTTGTTGTTATATAATTAATAATAGCCGTGTATTATTGCCATTTTTTATCTTATAGTAGCTTTAATATTTTGCTTTAATATATTTAATTACAGCATTATTTTTTCGTTATATTATATTTTATAATAGCTTTTTATATTCGTTATATTACTATGATCCGTATCAAAACATTTTGTACCGAGCCGAGCCGAGCCATATTATTATTATTATTATATTTTTTTATTAGTTGGATTTATATATAAAAAAAAATACTTTATTAAAAATCCAAATGAACAAATAACAAACAAGTGTTAGACTAATTTAGTCTACACAAGTCTTAAACTAACTTAAAATCTGACAAACTCTAGCAACCACATCTCTATTTTTCTCTTCGAGCAGCAAAAAATCGGCATGACTTATCTATGCTTGAAATCTTCTATGTGCTCTTTCACTGTCTGGTGTTACTCCGTTGATCATAGTCCTCAAGTAAGCAATACCTATTGACCAAAAAGAAAGATAGGTTTTAAATATGGGATTAAGCGATTGGAAGACGGTTCTATAAGTGTCGAGAGTAAAATCTTAGCAGATACTAGCACCTCTTGAATTACCTCTAGATCCAGCTGTTACGAGGATTGTCACTTCCTCTGCTGCTATAAGTGTTAAGGACAGCTTGATTTTGAGTCGACGATTTCAGCGGCTAGATTTTGTACCTAGAGATGCAACAATAGTAATACAATGTAGTAGGCTGCGAAGAAAAGTCAGTGCATTAACTTAAGTTGAGAACATAATACAATGCCAAATGACCAAAGAGAGAAGAAGAACATCAAGCTTACTGTGAAGAAATCTCGCTTTTAACAGCTGGAACACAATCGTTCCCAAATGTGTTTAATGTTTGATACAAGAATCCGCCATGAGTAACAACAGCAATCTCCTTTTCTTTCCTTGTACTCAACCTAAATTCAGATGATGTATCCAACAAAAGATCATGCCAAGATTATCAACTCTTATGTCAGAATAAACTATCAAGTACATAAATATATCAACTCTTACATCAGAATAAACTACCAAGTACATTCATATATTCACCAGTTCATGAATTTCACGCCTCTGGGCGCAATATCTTTGTTTTCCTCTCTCATATCAGGCTTCCACAAAACATCTTCGTCAGTTTCTATCTATTTTGTTACTTTCATTGCAAATCTGAGTAACAAAGCCCGAAAAAACATGGCATCTGCGAGAGGTGTGAAATGAGCACCAAGTATGACTCCAAAGCTGTAAACTTAGACCTGCAGTTTATAGAGTAGGAATAGAATCATTAGAGATGGAGGCTAGTCATCAGTGAGCAAAGGAACTTAACCAAGGAGAAGCTGGCACTATAAGGACCTTCAGAAAGTTTGTTGAATGGTTTATGTTGATGATGTGCATTGAAAAGCACTTGGTAAGCTTAAGAATGTCTTCTTTAGGTCTCATAGATCAGGGCTTTCAATCTCCTCAACCTAAATACCTGGAAAACCATTACAACATTTAGTCATTGAGCAAGAGTAAATTGCGACTGAAAATACCAATGTTCAGAGACATAACTAAAGCTACACATCCTGTTTTCACCACCTTGTCACGGTTTTATATTCAGTATTTAGTTTACATCGAAATACTTTCTAATAAGAGCTAAAAGGGGAAATCGATTCCACAAGAGATCTCATACACGAACAAGTGAACATGTAAAACAAATATCGGAGAAGAAGAAAGGGGATACAATTGATTGATTAAAGAAAATTGAAACCCGAGTCAACCTCGTATTACGTGACTCTCCTCTCCGACACCATTCTATGGTTATCATCCTTTCGCTGAGCTCCTCTGCAGAAACCTGGGCACCGATTCATGGATGAGATTTTTGACTTTCTCACAAACAAGCGAAATCTCAGTTTCGATTGAAGAAAATTGAAAAAGAACGAAACCCTAGAGATTTAAGGGGAGACTGGTTTTTTTATCTAAGAGAAGGAGATGAGAGTGTTTTCAGATTTTTTTAGGTTTCTGGAAAAATTAAAAATTTGTCTTAAGCGTTTTGGGGGTAAACACTAAAATTTTACCCAAAATTTTTGGCGCTTCGAATGAACCGTAGACAAAATGGCTCTATGATTATTTTTAGCTTAAATTTGGCTAAATTTTATTTAGTAACTAAATAAAAATTATTTGATAAAAAACTAAGTAAAGGTTAAATTTAGAATTAAAAATTTAGAATTTAGAGTTTGAAGTTTAGGGTATAAAATTAGGATTTGAATTTTGGGGTATAGGTTTATGGTTTAAATTTAGGTATAAGGTTAAATATTGTATATTTAATATATTATTATATCAAACCCTAAATCCTATATATACCCTAAACTTTATATTAATTTGTAAAAATTCCAAAGATAAGCTAAAAACTCTTAAATTCCAAGTATGAATCTTAAACCTTTCAATACCTTAGCCCTAATACTCCAATACCCTAAACCCTAAAAAATGTTTGTGGAATTTTAACATTTATATTAGTTTATAGTTAATATCATAACCCTAAATCCTATTTATATCCTAAATTTATATTAGTTTGTCAATGAAAAATTCCAAAGATAAGCTAACAACTCTTACATTCCAATACCCCAACCCTACAATACCCTAAACCTTAAATCAAGTATGAATCCTAAACCCTTCAATACCTTATCCATATTTATATTAGGTTGTAGTATAGGCTTAGAGTTTTAAATTATTTAGAGTTTAGAACAATGTAGTATAGATTTAGGTTTTAGGGTATTGGAATATAGGTTTAGGGTTTAGAACATAGTAATGAATTTCATTATTTTTCTTTGGTAATTGGAAAATTAAGAAAACCAATATTTCAAATATATACTCTTAATCAAACTCAAAAATTAAATTATCATGTTTTTTTGAAGACGAACTGAAAATTCTTTATGTGTTACAATACTAAATCAAACTCAAACCCTATCTATACTCTAAACCCTATTTATACTCTAAAGTAAGATTGAATAACATTTTTTCTAATTTTTGTTTTTCTTTATTTAATTTGATATTCAATATTATATATATATATATATATATATATATATATATATATATCTTAAACTAAAACAGAAATTTTTCTTTATTCAATTTTTATTTATTTCATACGTATTTTTTAATCAAATTTGTAATAACGTTAACAATTTTTATGTATTTTCTTGAATATTATCATAAATACAGATTATTCGTTTACAAAAACTAGTTCATAAAATCACTACAATGACAATACAATATTAAACTAGTGTATGGAATGCTGCTTAATTTTGGCCTTTCCAGAAGAGAGATTTGTGTTCTCTAAAATGTCTGCTTTGGCGATTGCTTCAATTAAACCAGTAGCTTGGTATTCCATCGGTGATTGATTCATCCATGTGAGGCACAATAGCTTCCACGACATCCCCTTCAATCACATGTACAAGAAAGTGTGTCAGAAAGCCTACAAATACATATTACAGCAGAGAGCACAACCCAGTTAAGCCACAAGTTTCATAAGAATCTGAATGGAAAATGAAATGAATATTGTTTATTAGCTGAGATGCATCATCTATCTAACTATTAGTGGTGCACTTATTAGGGTTACTTGGCTAAGCACTACTGATTTCAAAACATGGGAAACAAAGATAATAACTTGAAATAAAAAGGAATATTATTCAGCTAGAGCAATCATACCACTATCAGATGAAAAAGGTGTGACCCATCTCTGCAGGGTTGTGCCTTGGAAGCCTCTGAAAACAATATTACACACTTGAATGTAATGTGAGAGATTTGAGTCTTCCAATCTATACACGAAAAAATGACTTGAGCTTCATAACCTCGAGCAGATAAACGTTTATGTTATGTGTGAACACCAACAAGAAACGTTTTAAATGGTAAATATGTAACCTCTGGATTTCATCGTTGAGCAGGTGATTCTGTAACATTGGGAGGATTTGAGCAGCATCGCTAGACAAATGATTCACAAGACCAGCATGTATTATCTCTGAGGTCAGCACTTCATTGTTTTACCTCCTTTATCTTAATCTCATATCAGGTGTCTGCAACGTCATTAAAACCACAGATCAAACCAAAAAAAAGGTCAACTCAGATTGGTCTCTCGAGAGTTTCAAGAAAGAGGTAAAGCAAGAAATATAGTTGTGATGGGAAGACCAAGAGGGCTTGAAACGATTATGTCTCTGTAAAAGGGGAAATCACCTGCAAGTCCGATTGAGACGAGGGGATTGACAGCTACACCTTAAGCTTATCTTGTTCCACGCCCTTCGTCTTGAGTTCCTCGTTTTCTTCTGCTTCAACGCCTTTATGGTGTTTCTCGATTTTTAGCTATAGCAGGATCTATGACTGTCAAGAATATTGAGAGATTAAGCAAGAGCCTAGTGAAGGTTAGACAGAAATATAGATTTGTAATTTAGGGTGGTGATATACAATGGAATCTCTACATACAGGTAACGAGTAACCACCATTAGATCTCTTCTTCGCCATGTTCACCAAATCTCTACCACTTTGGTGAGAAAACTCAACAGCGTAAACACATCCCTCCTACATAATCACAAAGCCAACATTATAAGGCACAACGCAACACATATAAACATGTAATAACACACTAAAATATGATAACTACAAACACAATGATTAAGTTTTGCGTACATGTCCAACAAGGTCGGATACATGAGAGACTGTTGTACCAGAAGCAGCACCATGGTATAGAACTTTAGCACCAGGTTTCTACATTGAAACGAATATAAACAATCAATGTATGAACAAGTCTCAAAACCAGAAGCGACAATATGATTCACACCAAAATGTGACTTACGATCCAAATGTTATCAACACCAACGAGAATAGCAGCTGCCAACTTAGAACGGAAAGGATTCCACACCCTGTATTCAACCTTATTTCTATCTTCATCATGTGATACAAAAACAAACCAATTAACAATTTCATCTACAAGGAGGAGAAACAAACATCAATCAATCAAACCCTCTATTATACCTGAACATAGATTTTCTTCTCACTGTAAAAAGCTTCATCAGGAACCATGTTCTTAGTTACAAGGGCATCTTCTTTACCCTTTGCAATGAACACTCTTGCGTGTCTGTGTGGCTCCACAATCACTTTGCTGCCTCCCTTCATTCCTCCACGACCACCGGGTTCTCCTCTACCGCATCCATGGTCTCCTTTACCTCTGCTCAAACATCTACCGCCGCGTCCACCACCACGATCTCCGAAACCTCTCCCCCTCCTCTACCTCTACCTCCAGAAGCACCACGTCCCCACTGAATCCACCGCCACCACGTCCACCACTGAATCCACCACCACCACGTCCTGAAGAAAAACCATCATTAAAGCAACGACTCAGTAATCACCTTTAACCTTAGATCCGATTGAAATAGAAAATACCCAATAAACTTCTGAGGTATATACAAAGAGTTTTGTCTAAACGAACATCGAACTAGCCATAATTAATCTACAGAAACTAAACAAAGGAGACGAAAAACGAGCGATGGCTAGGGTTCATACCACCAGTTAGAGGAGGTCTCATGTTTGATTAAGGGTTTAGAAGCTGCGAGTAGCTATAGAAGCTTTCAAAGAGAGGGAATGTCGAATGGGAGAACTGCAAAGAGGAAGACAAGAATCAAAGAGATTTAGCAAGCCGGACAAATGAACGGCTGATTTAGCTCCGTTGCCATGGTCGAGAAAAAAAACCAAGAGAAGAAAGGAAAGACGAATTATTTTTTTCTTTTGTAAAGCATTGAAATGAGTTTTTTTTTTCTTAACAACAGTTACGGAACAAAAGTTGCCAAACAAAATTTTTCCCTCCTAAGTGTTACCTTTGATATGCATAAAATAGATTAGGCTCCAAATCTGATTTTTCATTTCCCGCTTAATGAAATAGTGGCATAGCGTTAATCTAATGTCATAATAAACTACCTACCCGAGCAGACTCCAATACAACAGCACTTACCAGATTCGTGCTATCCTCATCTGCTGTTAATACTAATATTTCTTGTAGTGTTATCTTCCTTTTATGCCCTACTTCAACCCGAGACAGAAGACCAAAAAATTGATTGCGCACTATAACAAAGGACACAAGGGTGGTACATATAGTGAAATCACTCTATCCACAACCAAGACTAATTTAAATTAACTTCAAACGATTCATTTCCATGAGAAACAACGCGTGTAAGAACAGAACACAGTGTTGAAGGAATAAAGACTCCATACCAGAGAACCTTTGGACTGATAAATAACCATTTCATCATCTGAGTATGTCCAGCACAAATACGGATGGGTTTCCGGAAGGTACTATCAGGTCTACATGTAGGCTCCAGTATCCTCTAACCTCAGAGTTGTTAAATATGGTTGGAATCCAAACTCATCTATACTATTAAAGCAGAAGTACATTTAAGAGAATGTCCAATATTTTTCAAATATTTACTAAGAATGCCGCTGTTTTTATTGTTAAGTTTTTGTTGCTCATTAAGGATATAATGGTCAATACAAGACAAAATAAAAAAGCCCAAATCACCTACAAAATCGACTCAGTAAAACCAGCCCTGTCCTGCTGGTTTAATTTGGTTAGTGCCTCAAATTTCGTCGGTTTTGATTTAGTTAGTAAACAATGCTATTAAATGTTCCAATACTATGATCACAAGACATACCAATACATATAAACTTTTTAAATAAGAAGATTTATAAACCAATTTCGTATATGATTTCAAACGTTCCAATAGTATAGTTTGATTGAGGTTTGAATCATTCATGTGCATTTGGTTTAGGTTTATAAACCAAAAAAATTGAAATTGAAAATAAATTAACCATAAAAATTTTAGAAATCTATATTAAATCGATTGACAAAGATTTACCATAAAAATCTTATACTATTGGTAGGATTTCGACACAGAAAAGGTAAATACATAATATAATTCCAAAAACAAAACCTACCTTAAACACAAAATCGTAACTATAAAATTTGATAACAATAAAGCAAAGTTATTATTTAAAACCAAAAGAATATTCAAATGACAAAACGTTACCATAAATATCGGAAACAATAAAAATTAAGAACCATGAATGTAGACGAATTGAAGGGTAAATACACAATCTAACTTACCTAATTATACTAACAATATGAAATTTTATGATTCAAAACTATTTCATATATTAATTTTCGCCATACATAATCGGAAAATACATTAATAATAATTTCATAAACAAACTTACCTTAATAATAATTTAAATTTGCAAAACCGATTTTTAAAAATCGCAACTAATTGATATCATTTATGTCAAATCTTTCCTAATATATGTGAATGTATTAGGACACATTTTGAACTTTATACAAAATCTTTTCCTCTTAATACAAAATTTAAAGCAAATAATCAAACACATAATATTCGAGTATTATATTATTTTCCTAATTGGTTAGGATTGGCTATCAAATAATTCTCAACATTTGTGCAAATCCTATAACTAACGAGATATGAGAATATTCTATTAGTCTCTTGCGACATACACTATAAATAAAGTCCCTATGTACACAATTCTATTATCTTCTCCTATTACGAAATTGACTCCTATTATCTTCTCTCATAAAATGTCAAGTCATATGATTAGGAAAATTAAACATGCTGAGAAGCTACAGCAAGTTAAAGCAGCTCTTGAAGAAATTGTGTGTCTGATATTTTTACTTACTCTATGTGTTGCATTCTTTGAAATTATCTTCTCTCATAAAATGTAAGTCAAATTAGATTCTAAACAACCATAACATAATATTTCATCTTGATTTTCAGATTTTGATAGACATAGCGCCTGATACGACGAGATACCGATATTGAAGGAAAGAGTATCTAACCCTAGATTGTTTTTGTCGAGAACTACATAATTTGTCTTTAAAAAAAATTGTTCTCTTTGTTTTTTTTTGTCGGGTTAGTATAGTTACAGCATTATAATTGGGCTTCGGTTGGGCTTACAAATTATTTGCTTTTTAATTAAATGTCTATTGTATAATTGTTATTGTTAGTATTGGGCTGTGATTGGGTCATATAATTGTTATGGTTAATATTGTAAAAAATGTTTTACATTTCTCATGTTATTGTAATTTTTTTTTTAAATCTACTTAGATTTATAAAACTTAAATATCTTAAAACCTAAACACTATTTATCTTATCCTAATAATAAAAAGGACAGTTTGTATTTTTCTAACTATTAGTGCTATATTTTACTTATCTAATATTTATTTCGAATTGTTTTTAAAGTCTCATTATTCTATGTATATTTTATTGTTGTTAATTGAAATTTTATTATGATTTATATAGTTATATGTAACTAAAATCAAATATATACTATTGAATAAAACATACACAAACATACATATAAAATATAAACCTAACACGGAAATATTTTATATAGCTAATATATAGAACATAATCCAAGCTGTCCAAAAAACAAAACCAATAATATTTAATAGTAAACAAAAAAAACACATGTACTCTTAAAAACAAACTAAAAAGTTGATATCCAAGCATACATAAATAACTAGAAAATAGTAAAAACGTTAAAATAAAATAAATAACAATCTTCAAAAATGTTGTATTTTCTACTAAAGTAAAAAAAATTAAAATTTATAAACAAATCTATACAGGTTTACATATGCATGTGTTACTTTAGTCCGATTTAAACTGACGGGTCTAAATAGATCATAAATATAAACGGGTCTAAATGAGTAAAGTATTTCCATTTTAACATCTTTATGTAAATCCAAATAAAATTTTAAAAACCAAACCCAAAAAGTAAATTTTACTAAATATTTTTTACAAAAAATTGTCTTAAATATGTGGAAAGTATTGGATTCAGTTAGAGTAAAAATGTATAGAGAAATATACAAAGTTAATTTTATTTATTCAAATTTATACAATTTTATTTATTTATTAATTTTAAAAATTCATTAAGACTATAAAAGTTTGTCCATTTTTTTAAATCTTTAGCTTTATTCTAAAATGAACGTAGATAAATACTAAAACACTTATTTTCTAATTTTCCTAAAATCTTTACAATCTAAATAAATGTCAAAACACTTACTTTATTTCCGATTAAATAGGAAATAAAAAATAAAACCAATTAAACACAAAATCTTCCAAAATATTATTGAATATGTAGATAAAGATCTAAACAGTAACATAAATTTTAAAAGAAAATCTAAACTAAATATAAACAAAACAAATCTACAAAATATTCTCAATTCATATAAGTTTCCATTTAACTAAAAAACAAATCAACTAAAAAAAATAATCTATTATACAATAATTTATTTCCAATAGCAATAATTAAAGTATTAGTTTTTAGTTTTTGTTTCAAGTTTTTTTTTTGTAACATAAACATCTTTATTGTTCCTTTTATGTTGATAAATTAAATTCTGAAAATTAGTTACTTAAAAACCAAACTTATGAACTTTAAAATTGATTTTTAATTTTAACATATAAATTAATAATATAATATATTTTTTATAATTTTACTCTACTAATATTACAAACCAAATATAAATTTTATAATAATAACATCACCTAGACAACTAAATTGTCGACAAATCTCAAACCTCCACATCTACTTATAAAAATATATAAAATAGAACAAATTAGGTTTTATAAATATATATTACATCCGTCCACGGATAAATGAGAACCATCATATTTTTAATATTTTATCGTAATATGCTCATAATATACATTTGTATGAATCAAATATAATTTCAACTCTTAAACTTATAATTTAGAAACTAAAATTAGTTGAAAAATAGAAGTAGTTATTTACAAGTAAATTAAAATTCATTTTTACAATAAAGTATAAAACTAAGAAAGATAAAATTTATAAGTTCTTATAAAAAAATTGCAAGCCTAAAAAGACATTCCAAACATAAAATAAAAATATACATAACAAATTATTTATTTTGGATTAATAATATATATTCATCACCATATTACACATACACTTTATATAGTATACTAACTATTGCATAAAGATAAAAAAAAATTCTCAAATCTTTAACAAACAACAATAGAATATGTGTTTTAAAGACAATATAGATTACTTCTTAAAATATAAATCTACATACTATAAGAAATTGTATGACCTTAGCATATATCAATATCATTTATAAAAAATAAAATATAACCTATATAAAATATATATATATATATGTTTAGCATATCTCAAACATTTAAATTTACTATTAATAATATATTATAAAAACATATTATCATTTAAAAATATATTATTTATACACAAAATATCAATAAACATCAAAACAAAATTATACCCGCCGATCGGCGGGTCAAAATCTAATATTATAATATATGAGCAATCCTTTGGACCAGAAACTCTCTCTTTAATGCCTCAAGTTTAAGAGCAGCACTACAAAAAAGCAGTAATAGAGACAACTCCAATTCAGAAAAGTTGAACCAAGTCAATACTTTCTTGATCAAATTGACACGTCTACACGAATCAAAAAAAAAAAAATCAACCAATAAATACTGAAACGAAATTCTGAAAAAAGAAAAAAAATATTGACTGACAGAGTTCATTTTTAATATTTTATAATAGAATTTGGCTAATTTATTTTTCAATACGTCTTACTGTGATATAAATAATTTGTAAATTTGATGGAACAACGTCTTAAAAACTGCATTCGTAAAAACATCAACCACAATTTGACGCACTATATATTTTAATAATATAAAATTTAACTAATTTTAATATTTTGATTGAATTAAAAATATAGCAATTGAAATTAGCAAATATACATTTTAAACTCATGTAAATTTCGTTTTTAAAATTTTTATAATCAAAATTGGCTGATTTTTTTTCAATCCTTTTTGTAGTGGTTCAAATATTGTGTAATAATGATGGAACAACCCCCTCCCCCCCTCCCCCAAGTACAATCGCAAAAAATCCATAGTAATATGACATATCATATATTCTAATAATATAAAATATTGACTTATTTCAATATTTTATGAAAGTAAAATATATCAATCTAAGTTTAGTATTCTATTTTTAAATGTTTCATAAAATAAAATTTTAATTTATAGTAATTTATTTATTTATATAATATTTACCTTTTAAATGTTGAATTATGTTAAAATACATAAAATTTGTGTTATTTATGTGTATATTTATTTAAATTATTTTATAATTTGCAAAATTAATTGGTGTATTCATTAATTTGATTGTATTTATCATTTGCTTTAATAATTTAGTTATTTTATGAAATATATATATATATATATATATATGTATCAAAGTATTTTCATTTGTTATATATATATATATCAAACTATAATTATTTTAATTTTTTTAAATTTTCAAATTTAGTTAATTGTTTTTAAAAATAAGATCGGTTGCAAATATTTTTACTAGATTTTGCTATAAAAATATACATTTACATTTAAAATAAAGAAAGATATTGTGAGTAAATTAGTTAAAAATTAGTTTGACACTATTACTCTTAATGAAAAATTAAATATTCAAAGAAATACAATCGTATAATCCGTAATATACCACATAAATCCAATTTTAATTTAAAAAAAAAAACATTTCTATTTTAATCGTATAGATATTTCTTTGACAAAAAATTATATATGTTATTTAATATATATTTAGTATTTTATAAAATAGATCTCTTTTAAATAGTCATATTTTGATACAAATATATTTATTACATATTAAGTTTTATAATATTATTATTATTTTTTCATAGCAAGGCACACTGTATATTCAACGTGCTTTGGGTTCTTTGATCTCCGAAAATACTCCCCAACTCGATCCGCTCCTCTCATCACCTACAGGACGAGCAGAATCATCCTCGGTCGTCGTAGATTTCGACAGGGGTCCTGTAGTCCTACTAAACAAGTCATCTTCTCCTTCAGTCGTTGTACCTACCTCGCCACGTGTCGGGAGATCCAGAGAGTCCACGCCGTTCTTATTGTTAGCAGTCTCGTGAAGCTGAAGCGCAAACTCAAGCGCCCAAACGACGTCGTTCATCGATGGCCGTTCAATACCACGATCTTGAACACACCTCACGGCAATCTCACAAATTTTTGGATCTCGGCATTCAGGCTTCCAAAAGCCTGCATTAAAGAGATTGACAAAATTTGTGCAGCTTTTCTGTGGTCAGGTCCGGAACTAAGCTCAAAGAAATCAAAAGTAGCTTGGAAGGATGTTTGTAAACCAAAGGAAGAAGGCGGTCTTGGGCTTCGATCGATAACAGAAGCGAACAATGTTAGTATCTTGAAGCTGATTTGGAGAATTTTATCTGAAGAAGCTTCCCTTTGGGTTCGTTGGATCCACAAATATCTGATACGAAAAGGTTCCTTCTGGTTGGTTAATGCAAAAACTTCTCTTGGATCATGGACGTGGAGGAAGATTTTAAAGTATAGACCACTAGCGGTTACTCTTACCAAGGTTGATATCAGAAACGGATCCACCTCCTCATTCTGGTACGACATTTGGTCTCCACTGGGCAGATTAATTGACATAACTGGACAGAGAGGTTGTATAGATATGGGGATTAAGGTCAATGAAACCGTGGAGCAGGCTGTCCAAACCCATCGGAGACGACGACATCGACAGGAAAGTCTGAACTTAATCGAGGATGAAATTCAGAAGCTACGGACACAGGGACTTGCGGCTGATAAAGACATCAGATTATGGAAGGTGAAGGATGACAACTTCAAGCCTTCTTTCAACTCAAAAAATACTTGGCTGCTTACTCGTCCTTCACATCCGAGAGTTTCTTGGTACAGAGGTATATGGTTCAGTCAAGCAACACCCAAGTTCTCTGTTCTCGTATGGCTTGCGCAATTAAACAGGCTGAGTACGGGTGATAGGATCATAAACTGGAATGCACAGGCGGATGCAAAATGCTGTTTATGCGAACAAGAACTTGAAACAAGGGACCATATTTTCTTCAGATGCGAGTACTCGGAGGAGGTGTGGCGTACTCTGGCTCAGGGACTGTTCGATACTAGCTTTACAACAGATTGGAACATTCTATTTGCGATGCTAAATGACACTGTTCTACAGAAGACTAGACTCTTCCTATGCAGATACACCTTCCAAGCTACAGCCTACAATCTGTGGAGAGAAAGGAATAGAAGAAAACATGGTGAAAACCACCTTCCTCCTTCCCATCTCTGTCGCTATATTGACAAGCAAATACGAAACAGAGCCTCGACCATTGTAGAGATGAAAGGGGTGAAGCTCCAAGACGTTCTAAGACTCTGGTTCGCAACAAGATGATTTAATCCTCTGTTTTCTTATGATTTCGATCAAAAAAGTTCACAAGCTGTTGTAAAAAATAACCATTTTTTCTTTTGAGTTAATTTAACATTTATTCAAAAAAAAAAAAAAAAAAAATCTCACAGAACTTCTCCAGTGATATCTGAGTAACATCAGCCGTTAGATCTGCATCGACGATCTGATCAACGGTTCCTTTTTTGTTATTTGATTTCACCCATCGGACCAAATCTACTTCTTCTGGTGGAACATTTTGGAGCTTAACCGGTCTACAACATAGAACTTCAAACAAAACAACTCCAAAGGAGTACACGTCAGATTTTTCAGTCAAGACTTGACGGCGGTAGTACTCAGGATCCAAGTAACCAAACGTTCCTTTAACGACCGTTGAGACGTGCGTTTGAGATGCATTAGTTGTACCCACTTTTGATAGCCCAAAGTCGGAGACTTTGGCTACGTAGTTCTCATCAAGAAGTATGTTTGTTGTTTTGATGTCTCTATGTATGATCTTGTCCTTCGCTCCTGTATGGAGATACTGAATTCCACGAGCCGCTCCGATGCATATCTCTAACCTTCGTGTCCACGACAATGGAGGATCGAAACCCTTGTTTCTCTTGTAGAGATGGTCTCTAAGTGTGCCATGTGGCATAAACTCGTAGACAAGAATCATCTCCTTCTCATCGTCGCAATATCCGATCAAGGAAACGAGATGTATATGACGGAGCATTGAGAGCATCTCAAGCTCTGTATCGAACTCTTTAGCGCCTTGGTTCGATGAAGTTTCTAACCTTTTTACCGCCACAAGCGTGGTTCCACAGTCAATTCTTCCTTTGTAGACGGGACCAAACCCGCCTACTCCAACGATTAGCTTTTGCTCGAAATTGTTTGTGGCGGATTTGATTTCCTGGATAGAGAATCTACGGCAGAGATCCGACGGGAGAGATGTGGCCGATCTGGTATGCGAGGACCCGGTTACAAGCGGAAGCGGAGTCCACGAGTCCGTAGCCTTGCTCGTGGTATGTACACTAAACTCGTTCTTCTTCCTTTTCTTTACAACGACGACAACAACAACAACAAACATTGCTAGCACAATTGCAGAACCAACCAGTGCGAGTGCTATTACCAAAACATGTGACTTGTCTTTGCCTTTTCGGGTTACAGATTTTGGTGTAGGACTTGCTTGAGGATTTGGATTAGGTCCAGCGAA
Source organism: Orychophragmus violaceus (assembly GCA_030180135.1). Taxonomy (NCBI): domain Eukaryota; kingdom Viridiplantae; phylum Streptophyta; class Magnoliopsida; order Brassicales; family Brassicaceae; genus Orychophragmus; species Orychophragmus violaceus. Next base: position 80,535,701 of record CM058232.1, on the reverse strand, counting down.
ATTCCCGTCAGAGACATTAAGCTTGAGAATCTCTACACCATTCAGAATTGCGTCGTAAAACTTTGGGTTAATTTCCTTGAAAGGATGCAAGTCCAGTCGTAGATCAGTCTTCGGCCCATTTTCGGAACCCACAGATACGTAGAAGTCTAGATACATCGGAATCCGAGAACCACCGGCCAAGAAAATCACATCCATGTCAAGCTTTGCAATCTGATTCTCGATAAAGATGGTGAAGATACGTTGGCCCACTTCGTTAACTTCAGGTAGAGTCTCACAGAAATGAAGCCTAACGAGGTAAATAAACCCTGCGTCGACTGTGAAGAGCCACGTCAAGTTGAAATTCAGGTTGAGCTGAGGGAATTTCCCCATCGTGCGACTCGTGGCGTACACTTCCTCTGGGGCAACATAAGCCGGAGTTTTCTCTGTGTAGTTTATCTTCACACCCGGTACCATTATTTTGAGTCCTGAGTTTTCACTGAGTAAGAAATCATCATCGGAAAGCCACCGCCGGAACATTCCCGTGTCGCTCACGTCGTCGACCATTTGTCCACCGACGTTTAACCTGTAAACGGTCTCGAAAGCGGTCGTGTTGTCTATCTCGAAGTCAATGGTGCTACCCACGTATGATACTTTGTTGTCATATCCTCCTTTTGAGTAAAACCGATCAGGCATGGAGACGATCTCGATTCCGTTAATGAAAGCTAACGAATTCGGAGAAGGGGTGAATGTGAGATTCAAAGTCTGGTAAACCGGAACGATAAACTCTTTGATTAAAGATTTTGATTCCGGTTTAGAAGCCCTTGCCGTTAAATCGGCGCTGAAGTTTTTCAAAAGAATGAAACCGTTGACGGTGACGGAGAAGAAGGAATTTACGGCGACGTCGAGGTCGGCACCGTAACGGGTCGGGTAAAAGTACAACCGGAGGAATTTCTAGCCCGGAGAGACTGGGAAACTGTACGTGGAAACAGATCGGAAAATCCTAGCTTTCATGTACGGCACTTGAGGAACCCCTTGGAATGATGCATCTGACGAGAAGGACGCGTTGGCTGAATTCGAGTGCAGAATTTTCCGATGCTCCGCCATCCAGTTACGGCCACTGTTGTCCATCTTGTCGGAAGTTTCGCCGCAGTTAAAGAGAAAGACATCGGTGGGATTGTACGCTGCCGCTGCTCCCTCTCCTACTACGGCGGCCAAAACGAGAACGGAAAATATTAAAAAAGCGTGACACATCATCGGATTGTAAAAAAGAAAAGAGAATTGTTGAATGATTGAGAATGACAGAGAGAGAAGAAGATAAAGAGATCGAGTGTATAATTGAAACCAAACCATGGGTGGTGAGTGAGTCAACGAGTCTCCCGTTAATTGACTTTTCAGGTCAAGCAAAAGGAGAAGAAGGTTTCGATGAAATTTCTTCGATGTCAATAATTTAGCATGGTGTCGTTTTGCGTCCAACTTGCTAGTGTATGAATAGTGGGGCATGAAGGTAAAAAACAAAACAAAATTACGAAACGAAAGCAAAACAAATTTATTAATCTTTAAAAGGAAATGTTGACTGTATTCATCTAAGAACAGATATATTGGTGAACAGTCAAGATACAGATTCTAAAGTTGCTTAAAAAAAAAATTAGAACCCTTCGGGTTCTTTAAATTTTTTTTTATTATTATTATTATTGTTTTTTTGCAGATGGAAAAAAAAAAATTAAAAAGCAAAAAAAAAAAAATGAACCAATCACATCGCACCACGTAGGCGTGAACAGTCAAGATACATGTTATAAGAGCATGTACATCAGGGGTTTTTACGTGGTTCTTAGCAGGAGCTTTTAAGTAAAAAATAGTATAATATTGTGGGTCCCACTAGAAGTTCTTAGCAAAAGTTCTTAGCTAAGAGCTTTAAAAGCTGAGTTCTTAACTGTTCACGCCACGTGGCGACATATGATTGGTTCTTTTTTTAATTTTTTTTTTCTATTTACCAAAAAAAAAAATTATTATTATAAACAGTTAAGAACCCCAAGAAGGGGTTCACTGCTAAACATGCTCTAAAGTTGCTTAAATAAAAACCCAGTTAAAAAGAGGTTCTTAAATTTAATAATTTTTTAATCTTGTTGGCCTAGGATTCTGTGCTAACAACTCCCGTTGTACATGGTCTAAACATTCATCTGTGTTGTTGACAAAAAAAAAAACATTCATCTGTGTTTTTTTCGCCTAAAATTAATTTTATTAATAATATAAGATTAAAAAGTATGGAAAAATCAAACTCAAGTTCGAGATCATCATTACATACAATGGTTCTGATTGGTAACTCTTTACCGCTGCGGTAAGGAGTTTACCGCTTTGATCATCATTACATACAAAGCGTTAGTAAATATAATATTAATTTTGTTTTCCTCAGTTTTTTTTACCGTTTTCTGTAACCGCTTGTTTTTATCTCTTTGCACTATTCTCTAAACGCTTACCACTTCTGCTTACCGTTAATCTTACCGTTCCGCTTTTGTTCTCCAATCGAACCCAATAGATATAAAAATATGGAAAAACTATTTTTGTAAATATATAAATTGAAACAAATTGAACGATGGAGTGGAATTTAAACCTTTTTTTGAACAAAATTGTACGGCCTAACAAAATGCACATGTTATATCCTCCATTCATACACTTGAAATTGGTTAACAGCATATAAATGAGATTTTAAAATACATTTAACATTATAATTTATTTCTTAAAACATAATTATAAATAAATTTATTATAAAATAAATTTAATTATATTCTAATATAAATATTATTTAATTTATAATTTTATTCAAAATATTTTTTATAAGATCTTTTAATTTATTTTTAAATTGGAATATAAATATATATTTATAATACTAAAAATCTTACAAAATATTTTTAATTCTTGATTTTTAAGAAAAATAATTACTAAATTCATATTTATTATTAAAATTTACTAAAAATAATTTTAGTTATATTTTATTCTATTAAATTAACATATAAATCTTTATATTTAGACTATTATAAAACACTAAACATATTGGAAAAAAGATTAACCGATTCTACGTGTCTATACTATTAAAAAAAAAATTTGACCATTAGAAAATAGATTTAAAAGATGTATTAATTAATTTAGTTGTTATATTAATTATTCAATAATTATATTATTGGAATATATGATGTGTTTGATTATGGTTAATATTTTTACGATGATATTTTTTAAATGATTATTTTATATAAAAAATTAAAATATTTAGACTACTATAAGATGAGTTAAAATATAGATTAATTTATTTTTATTATAAAAATATATAAAAAGATTTATGTTCATTGGAAGACAAGTTAAAAATATAAATTAAACAGTTTAATTATAAAAACATTAAACTGAACTTAAATCAATCCAAAAAAAGTTAAACGAATGGATTATCATATGTTAGTTACATTTTGATTTATGAAATAAACATAAATTTTTTTATTTTTAGACCATCATAAAACGGGTCGAAAAATAGATTAACCAGTTTCCATTATCTATACTATTTAAAACATATTTTATTTACTAGAATATGAGTTAAAATATGTATTAACCGATTTCAGTTTATATATTTCCAATTTTATAAAATATTAAAATTATTTATAAATTTATAATCACGTGTTAAAACTGTTATTTAAAATAAACAATTATATATATAATTAAATCGAAAACCTAGTTTATCGAATCTGACAACTTATATATTACTAAAATTGTATTATATAAAAAGATTATTAATTTTAACAACTTTTAGTAGTAGAAATCACATGTTGAAGTTAGAATTAACTTAAATAAAAAATATCAAACAAAATTTACGTGTAGTTTTACATCAATAAGGTAAACTAAGCATATACTAAAAATAACAATAAGCTACAACTATTAAAAAATAAATTTAAAATATCAAAATAAAAACAAATTTATCAAATTTTTTCTCACATTTAACACCATATCACCATATTTTTCATTTAATATAAATTGGATTAAAACTAACAATAAATTATAACTACAAAAAATATAAGTTAACAATATCAAAACAAAAATAAAATTTATTTTTAGCATTATATCACCATATTTTCACTTAATATAAACTGGTCCGAATATTTAACAAATTTAATTTGTAAAAATATAAATAAGATAGAAAAAATATATTTAAAAACAAAAAAAACCGTGTTTTTTTAGCACCGGTCAAAATCTAGTTATAATTAAAGATAATACATGCACTGTACTAGTCTACCAAGTAGAAATAAGATCCACTATACTACTTTTCACCTCTTCTTCAACTGGGGCCGAACATGTGCTAATTGCATTCTTAAAAATTGCATTGCTTTAGGAAAAATAAAGCAGTCCACATTCCACAATCCAGTTAATAAACCCTGATTTTGTAGTATAATTACTTCACCGACGTAACAAAAATTATTAAGATACAACACTTTAAATATAGTTCGGTAACAAACAAACACCTTTGTTACAAGCATTTACTAGATTTTGACCCGCACTTAGAAAGTGCGGGTTTAGTTTTCTTTACAAATTTTATTTTTTATTCATTTTGTTAATAGTAGTTTAGATTTTTAATTATGTAATCTAATTTTGATTATAATTGTTTAACCAGCATTATAAACAGTGAGTTAGCAATTTAGTTTTTTTTTTAAATGAATTATGTGTTATTTGGAGGAGATATATCGTAAGGATTAAGAGATTAAAATAACGATTTTGCATTATATGTTTTAATCTGTGTTGTATCATAAGATCATGGTTTGGAAAATATATATATGTGAAAACAACTATTGTAAAGTTGTGTGGTATAGGTTTAATTGTTATTATATTTATCTAAAATATTATTTTATAAAATACATATTGTAGTCGTATATATAATTTGCAAATTTGATGGAACAACCCGTTAAAAACTTCATTCAAACATAAATCATAATTTGACGCTTCAAATAATTTGAATAATATAAATATGAAATTATTTAAATATTTTTATTAAGTTTAAAATATATCAACTGAAATTATTTACTATATGTATACATATATATGTATATATATATTTTAAACTCATGCAAATTTTTTTTACAAAATTTATAATCGAAATTGGCTAATTAATTTTTCAACCTGTTTAATTATTTAAATATTTTTCAGTTTGATGGAAAAACCTGCTAAAAAGTACAATCGTAAAAACATCAATCGTAATATGTGTATATATATATATATATATTTGAAACAAAATAAAAAGATATGAAAATATATTATAAATATATTTTGAATTAAATCATAAATTAGAGAATATTAATTTATATATATAATAGTTGATGTATAAATTATTAATTATATTTATCAATTAATTTGTTTTAATTTTAATTAATTAGGAAAGTGTGACCCATTATATTTTGGTTGTTTGGATACATGTTTAATAATTGTCTTGTTTGGAAACATGGATTGTAGAGATAATGTTATATTCTCTAATTACCCTTAATGAAATTTAATTAAATCATTAATATGCAATGACATAAGTTGTAATAAACACATGAACTAAAGGTTAGTTTTCTTTTGACTATAATTTTTTAATAGTATTGATTTACGCAAAAGGCTAGGAATTAACCACAGGGGCATAAAACGCTTAGAACGACATAACAGAAGAAAAATATATTCCTATAATAGACATATAACCCTTCGGCCGACACAATAGATGATACACAGTACATACAGAACAGATCAGACAGAGCGCACTAATTTTTCTTTTATTTTAAAAGATGTAAATATACATAATCGGCAATGGGTATCCGTACCCTCCTCTGGTGAAACCATTGGGAGCCATAGAGAAAATCGGAGTACGTTACTCCATAAACATGTGTATGTAGGGCAGAAGCTGGCTTTTATCCCTGGAACGAATCCGGTACATGAACCACCCTTGGGACCACCACATGTCTTCGAACCTTGCAAGACAATATAGGATACCGTTTTTTCCCATCCTTGGCGCAAGAGAATGATGGTTTTAGTTTACGCTATGTAATAAGAGACTTAGTCTCATAGTTTGAAAGAGTCAAGTTTGTTAGCATTTTTCTAGGAGTTAGTTGCAGTCGTGAGTCTATTATTCAGCTGGGTCAGTTATTGTAGAGTCTACAAAAAGGCATTAACGATGATGAATGAGAATGAGAGAGTGAAGCGATCACTTCTCCAAACACTCAGGAGAGAATTCGAGATACTCGCAATGAAGTCGGATGAAAGCATTGATGAGTACTTCGTGAGGGTGATGACAGTCTCAAACAAGATGAGGAGCAATGGGGAGGAGATGTCAGATTCTAAAATTGTTGAGAAAATTCTCCGAACCTTGACAGAGAAGTTTACATATGTTGTGGTTTCCATTGAAGAGTCCAAGGATACCACAACTATGACCATTGATGAGCTTCAAAGCTCGTTGTCTGTTCATGAAAAGAAGTTCAGAAGAACGAGCTTTGAAGAAGAAGATCAGGCCCTCAACGTAGGAGGCAGAGGCATGGGATCGTACAGAGGACGAGGCAGGGGAAGAGGACGCTCTTTCAACAAGGCAGTGATCGAGTGTTACAAGTGTCATAAATTGGGCCATTTTCAATATGAATGTCCCAATGCTAAGGCTCATTATGCAGAGCTGGAGGAGAGTGATGAAGTTCTATTAATGGCGCAAATAGAGCTTCAGGGAACAAAAAGAGGAGATGCATGGTTTGTGGATTCTGGATGTTCAAACCATATGTGTGGAGATGAAAAAATGTTCTCAAGTCTGGATACTTCATTCACACACAATGTCAAACTTGGGAACAATCACAAGCTGCTGGTTAATGGGAAAGGAGTGGTGAAGGTCACACTTAAAGGAATCACCTATGTTCTAAATGATGTGTACTTTGTCCCGGAGTTGAAGAACAACCTGTTGAGTGTGGGACAACTTCAGGAAAGGGGATTGGACGTGCTCTTCAAAGGTGGAGATCTAAAAACCTGCAGCATCTTTCACCCAACAAAAGAAAAAATTGCAGAGTCAGTGATGAGCACTAACCGCATGTTTGTACTATTGGGAGAGACAAGCGGAAAAGTAAAAGAGGAAAGGTGTATGCAAGTAGATGTCTCAGACAAGGCAGAGCTATGGCACCATAGGTATGGTCATTTGAATCACAAAGGGCTTCTTACTCTGCATAACAAGAGCATGGTTGTTGGCTCCTGACATTGCGAAGTTAAGGATCACATGTGAAGCATGTGTGAAAGGGAAACAACACCGAGTGCCATTTCCAAAGCAAAGCAAGTGGAGATCGACTGAGAAGCTTCAGCTCATTCACTCTGATATATGTGGTCCTATCTCACCACCATCCAACAGTCAAAAGAGGTACTTGTTAAGTTTCATTGATGATTTTTCAAGGAAGACTTGGATTTTCTTTGTGCTTGAAAAATCAGAAGCTTTCAACCAATTCAAGCTGTTTAAGACATTTGTGGAGAAGCAAACAGGGATGTTCATCAAGTGTTTAAGGACTGATCGTGGAGGAGAGTATAACTCAAATGAATTCAGAGAATACTGCAAGGAACATGGGATCAAACGGCAGCTGACCACCTCCTATACTCCGCAGCAAAACGGTGTTGCAGAGCGCAAGAATCGAACCATTATGAACATGGTAAGAGCTGTACTTGCAGAGAAAGAAGTGCCTAAGGTGTTCTGGCCAGATGCTGTGCAGTGGGCAAATCATGTACTCAACAGATCTCCTACTCTGATTGTGAAGGATGTAACGCCAGAAGAAGCATGGAGTGGGAACAAACCATCTGTTGAACATTTCAGGATTTTTGGGTGCATTGGACATGTCCATATTCCTGATGTCAAGAGAACCAAACTTGATGACAAGAGTGTGAAGTGTGTTCTCTTGGGTTACAGCAGTGAATCCAAAGCCTACAAGATGTTTGATCCAGTGGAGAAGAAAGTCCACATCAGTCGTGATGTGATTTTTGAAGAAGACAAGAAGTGGAAATGGGGAATTGGGTATGCAGTGGAGCAGAATGAAGAACTAGAATGGGAAGATGACTATGAAAAGGCAGAAAGTGAAGGTGAAGAAGAAACAGAAGAAGTAAGGGAAGGAGAAAATGAAGATGGAGAAAGGGAATATGAACACCAGGATGAGAATGCACCAATTCTGAACACTGATTGTGTTAGAGGCTCAACCTCAGTGGTCAGGAGACAGAGAAAACCACCAATCTGGGCCGCAGATTACACTTCAGGAGAAGATCTCTCAGACGCAGAGGAAGAAGTAACCATGGTGCGAGTTGACAACTTTGAGGCAGAGAGTTTTGCGTTTATGGTCATCTCGGACCCTACCACCTTTCAAGAGGCCGTGAAGCATCTGAGATGGAGGCAAGCAATGGAGGCAGAGTTAAAGTCTATTGAGAAGAATCAGACATGGTCTTTAACCACTCTACCTGATGGAGCCAAAGCAATTGGAGTGAAATGGATATACAAAACCAAGCTTAATGAACTTGGTGAAGTGGATAAGTTCAAAGCTCGACTCGTAGTGAAGGGTTATGCTCAGGAGTATGGAGTTGATTACACAGAAGTGTTTGCTCCTGTGGCTCGGATGGACACTGTGAGATTGATCATTGCTTTGGCGGCGCAAAGAGGATGGGGAATCTATCAACTGGATGTGAAGTCAGCCTTCCTCCATGGAGACTTAAGAGAAGATGTGTTTGTGGAGCAGCCTCAAGGGTATGAATCAGTAGGAAAGAAGCACATGGTTTATAAACTGCACAAGGCACTTTATGGACTAAAACAAGCACCACGGGCTTGGTTTAGTCGGATTGAAGCTTATTTCCTCAAAGAAGGCTTTGCAAGCAGTTCCAGTGAGCAGAAATTGTTTGTCAAGAGAAAGGGAGGGCATATTCTGATTGTTAGCATCTACGTTGATGATCTCTTGTTCACAAGTGATGATGAAGCAATGCTAAGCGAGTTTAAACAGTCGATGACAGAAGAGTTTGAAATGACTGATCTAGGGAAGATGAGGTATTTTCTTGGAATTGAAGTAATGCAGAAGACTGATGACATCTTTATTTCTCAAAGAAAATATGCTGCAGAGCTGATTGATAGATTTGGAATGCAACAATACAATTCTGTTTGCAATCCAATTGTTCCCGGACAAAAGATTGGCCGAAATGAAGAAGGGGTTAAGGTTGATGCGAGCATGTTCAAGCAAATAGTGGGAAGTCTGATGTACCTCACTGCAACACGCCCTGATTTAATGTTCGTTGTAAGTCTTATTAGTCGCTTCATGGCTAGTCCTACTGAGCTTCATTTTGCAGCAGCAAAGCGGATTATGCGATACTTGAAAGGCACCATGGAGTACGGTATCTGGTACAAACAAAGCGAAAGAAGTGAGCTCATAGGCTACACCGACAGCGACTACGCTGGTGACATAGATGACAGCAGAAGTACTTCAGGCTATGTGTTCTTAATGAGTGGTGGAGCAGTCGCATGGTCCTCAAGAAAACAACCTATTGTGACCCTCTCAACCACTGAAGCTGAGTATGTTGCAGCTGCAACTTGTGCTTGTCAAGCCATTTGGATGAAGAGGATTCTGAAGGAGATTGGACATGAGCAAGAAGAAGAGATTGTTTTATTGTGTGACAACACATCCACAATAAAGCTATCTAAAAATGCTGTGATGCACGGAAGATCAAAGCACATAAGAGTTCTGTATCACTTTCTCAGAGACTTGACCAAGGAAGGTATTGTCAAGCTTGTTTATTGCAAGACGGATGAGCAGCTTGCAGACATTCTGACCAAGCCGTTGAAGATGGCCACATTCCAAAGGATAAGAGAGGCGTTCGGGATGAGCATCATGAACTGAGCTCTTGAAAGAGTTTAGTTCAAGGGAGGGATTGATGGTTTTAGTTTACGTTATGTAATAAGAGACTTAGTCTCATAGTTTGAAAGAGTCAAGTTTGTTAGCACTTTTCTAGGAGTTAGTTGCAGTCATTAGTCTATTATTCAGCTGAGTCAGTTATTGTAGAGTCTACAAAAAGGCATTAACGATGATGAATGAAAGGGAATCATTTTGATGCAAACTTGCGATTCTCTGTACTTACATTCACAGAGAATCCTCATGAACGCCGGTGATATTTTGCCAACTATGTATCATGTTCCCTGAGGTTGAAACGGCAAGAAGCAGGAGGAAGAAGACTATTGACTTCATTTCGTCAATGAAGATGGATAAGGAACTATATAAATAGTGGTATAGTGAGAAGTTTTGAATGGTCCATATCAAATATGAAATTGATGATTGATTCACCGTATGCGCTAATGCAAAAGAAAAAAATATATTGAAAATGGTTCACCTTGCGTTTTGTTTTATAAGTTTTTTAAATTTAAAAATACAGATTTTAAAATTATAAATGTTTTAGTTTCTAGTTAATTTAATTCTTATTAATCAATTATTCAACCACTGAGAATAAATAATTTAAAATACAAAGGTTCTAATTTAAAATGAATATACATTTTACGTAAAAGTTTGAAAATTTAAATGAAAAGATAAACCATTAAAAATACTTAAGAACACATGAAGTATAAACAACAATTCTATTGGTTTTATTTTTTCATTTTCTATGATATAAAATTTGGTTTAAAGCTGTTTATTTCAAGAAATAATTTTATTGTTGTGATGTAAATTTCGACCTAAACATTAAGGTCTAATAAAAAGTAAATTAAGAGTCCGGAATAAAATAAAAATATTGTGGAAGTGGAATCATATATCATATATAAAGTTGAAGGCTATAGGCATTTGAGAATGTCCACATAGGATTTTAAAAACTCAATATTATTGGTCCACTTCATCATTCAAAATTCAGAAAATTTACAAATTTTAATTTTTTACTTCAACATTCAAAATTTACAAATTTTAAATTTACTAATTAATAAAACTAACATAGAAATAAAAATAAGAAACATCCATAAATCGTCATAAAAAGAACATAATATCAAATAAGCAAAATTTTTATAAATATGAAAATTAACATAGAAATGGAAATAAGAACCATGATTTTATAAATAGGAAAACTAACATATAAATAAAAATAAGAAACATACATAATTAGCATAAAAGAACAAAATGTCAAATAAGTACATGATTTACATTTTCTTTGATTTACATTTTTCTTTTATGTTTGCCGTTTGCAGTTATGTTACGTACATGATTTACATTTTTTTTTACTAACATAATTGAGAATTTTCAACTATTACGTAAATGATTTATATTTTCCTTGATTAACATAATTTTAACTATTATAAATAGGAAATTAGCTCCTTCCTTAGAATCGGGAGTTTTTTTTTTTAAGTTTAGTTGTTGATTATAAATAAGCATCTCAAATTTCAATAGTTTAAACAAATTTCTAAATAAAAAATATGTAACATACTGGGCCCAACCCATTTGAGCAAGGCTTAAATGAATTAATTTGGCTACCTATATCACCAAGTGCACTTACCTTTTCCGATCTCTTGCCTGAAAGAACTCCAGTGTTAAGCGTGCTTGAGCTGGAGTAGTCCCAGGATGGGTGACCTTCCGGGAAGTGATTCGTGGTAGCATGTGTGTGAGGACAAAACACATGGGAAAAGGTCACGTGGTGATTGCAGAGTCAGTAAATTACTCGGTCGGGCCTACGAAAAATAACGCACCGACCGTCAGACAAGGGTGGGGCCCACAAGCCCGATAGAGGGATGGGTGACTCACCGGTGGGGGCGGACGGGGCGTTACAAAATATTTCTTGCACGGCAAAGATAAATTGATAAAGCAATAACCAATTCTTTTTCTAGCCAACCAGATGCTTTTTGTTTTTGAACAAGCTCGGAAAGGTTTTAACAAAAAGGAAGTTTTGGTTAGAGTTCTTCGCTTCTGGGAAGCAAGAAACATAAAAAAAAGGAGGTTTACTTATAGATCTCGAACTCCTTCTCATTGATCAAAAGGTATTTACAAATTTATTAAACATTTTTGTGTTTACTTTAAAATTAATTAAATATAATATTAAAAGAATTATATATTTTAATATTGTACTATTTCAAATTTACAACTTAAATAAATTATTTGATTTACTATTCTGATTACAAATTTATCTTTTTAGTAAACTAATCATTAAATTTTAACAAAATTTATTTTAGTTTATTTTAATTTATTTTATTAGAATAAAATTTAACCAAATATGTAAAAATAGAATATCACAATTTTTAGTAAAAACTAATACCAATAAATTATTTTTTTACTAAGAAGTTTTCTTATTTGTCAACATAAAAATATTTTCTTTTTAATATAAATAGTAAAATGAAAAAAACTATAAAATTTATTAATATTGAATTTAAACTAATTTAGAAAATATAATAGTAAAATTATGAATACGTATCCGCGCGTAGCGCGGATGAAAAACCTAGTATATAATATAAAAGTTGAAGTTATAGGCTTTTGAAATCGTCCATATAGAATTTTAAAAACTCAATATCATTGGTCCAATTCATCATTCAAAATTGAGAAAATTTACAAATTTTAAATTTTATAACTACTAAAACTAACATAGAAATAGAAAAAAAAAACATCAATAAATTGTGATAAAAACATAATGTCAAATATGCAAAATTTTATAAATAGGAAAACTAACATAGAAATGAAAATAAGAAGCACAATTTTATAAACATGAAGACTAACAAAGAAATGGAAATTAAAAACATACATAAATTTTCATAAAAACAAAATGTCAAATAAGGATGTAAATGATATACACAAAATGGAATTGATGGAATAATTTTGAATTGGATAAAATAAATGGAACTAAAAGAAAAATGGAATAAATTCATTCCATTCATTCATCATCAAATTTGTAGTGGAATGTTTTCCTTTGAATTTTTGCATGAAATTGATGGAATGACTATTCCATACCATTCCATTCTAAAAAATATAATTCAAAACAAATGGTAAATTCTTAATGGAATTAGCTATTCCATGTCATTCCATTCCAAAAATGGTAATCCATTTGCAGCCTAAGTATTATTTAATGTAATAATATTGATGTTCAAACAAAAAGAAATTATAAAATTGAATCATATCATATCAGATATAATATAAAAGTTGAAGCTATAGGCATTTGAGAGTGTCCACATAGGATTTAAAAAATTCAATATTATTGGTCCACTTCATCATTCAAAATTGAGAAAATTTACAAATTTTAAATTTTCACTTCATCATTCAAAATTGAGAAAATTTACAAATTTTAAATTTACTAAATTATAAACTAACATAGAAATGGAAATAAGAAACGTCCATAAATTGCCATAAAAAAACATAATGTCAAATAAGCAATATTTTATAAATCTAAAAACTAACATAAAAATGGAAATAAATAACACAATTTTATAAATAGGAAAACTAACATATAAATGAAAATAAGAAACATACATAAATTAACATAAAAATAAAAAAATGTCAAATAAGTACATGATTTACATTTTTCTTTCATGTTTGTTGTTTGGTCGTTATGTTACATACATGATTTACATTTTTCTTGATTAACGTAATTGAGAATTTTCAGTTATTACGTACATGATCTACATTTTCATTAATTAACATAATTTTTAACTATTATAAAAAGAAATTAGTTTCTTCCTTAGAAATTAGGATTTTTTTTTTTAAAAGTTTATCTGTTCATTATAAATAAGCTGCTCAAATTCCAATAGCTTAAAAGAATTTCTAAATCAAAAATATTTTTTGAGAGGCAAAGATAACTTGATAAAGCAATGGCCAATTCTTTTTCTAGCCAACCAGCTGCTTTTTTTTTTTTGAACGAGCTTCATAAATGTTTTAACAAGAAGAAAATTTTGGTTAGAGTTCTTCACTTTTGGAAGGCACGAAAACATCAAAAAATGAGGTTTACTTATGGGTCTCGAGCTCGTTCTCAATGATCAAAAGGTATTTGCAAATTTATTAAACATATTTGTATTTACTTTAAAAGTAATTAAATATAATATTAAAAGAATTATATATTTTTGAATTTACAATTTAAATAAATTATTTGATTTACTATTCTGATTACAAATTTATCTTTTTAGTAAACTAATCATTAAATTTTAACAAAATTTATTTTAGTTTATTTTAATTTATTTTATTAGAATAAAATTTAACCAAATATAAAAAATAGAATATCGCGTTTTTAGTAAAAACTAATACCAATAAATTACTTTGTTACTAAGAAATTTTCTTATTTGTCAACATAAAAATATTTTATTTTATAATATAAATAGTAAAATTGAAAAACAATAATAAAATATAAAATTATAATAAATAAAATTATTAACATGTATCTGCGCGTAGCGCGGATGAAAGACCTAGTGTAATATAAAAGTTGAAGCTATAGGCGTTCGAAAGTGTCCACATAGGATTTAAAAAACTCAATATCATTGGTCCTTTTCATCATTCAAAATTGAGAAAATTTACAAATTTTAAATTTTATAAATAATAAAATTTACATAGAAATAGAAATAGAAAAACATCCATAAATTGTCATAAAAATATAATGTAATAAAAAACACAATTTTACAAATAGAAAAACTAACATAAAAATAGAAATAGAAAAACATCCATAAACTGTCATAAAAATATAATGTAATAAGCACACAATTTTACAAATATAAAAACTAACATAAAAATGGAAATAAGAAACATACATAAATTGTCATAAAAAGAACAAAATGTAAAATGAAACTTACATAGAAATGGAAATAAAAAAAAATCCATAAATTTTCATAAAAACATAAAAACATAATGTAATAAGAAACACAATTTTATAAATAGGAAAGCTAACATAAAAATAAAAATAAGAAACATACATAAATTTTCATAAAAAGAACAAAATGTCAAATAAGTATTATTTAATTTAATAATTTACTTACTGATGTTCAGAAAAAAATTATAAAATTCAAAAATATAATTATATATTACGTACATGATTTACATTTTCCTTGATTAACATAATTTTCAATTATTATAAAAATGAAATTAGTTTCTTTTTTATTAGAATTAGAAGTTTTCTTTTTTTAAAAGTTTAACGGTTGATTATAAATAAGCAACTCAGATTCGAATAGCTTACATAAATTTCTAAATCAAAAATATTTCTTGGGAGGTAAAAATAACTTGATAAAGCAATGATCAATTATTTTTCTAACTAACCACTTGTTTATTTGTTTTTGAACGAGTTTTAGAAAGATTTTAACAAGAAAGAAGTTTTGGTTAGAGTTATTCACTTCTGGAAGACACGAAACATCAAAAAGGAGGTTTATTTATGGGTCTTGAACTTTTTCTCATTGATCAAAATGTATTTGCAAATTTATTAATACATCATCTACTCATAACACAACTACTTATAAATTTAACAAAATAATGTACGACATTCTTATCCACGTATTCATATCTGCTAACCGGATATGATACTCTGAATAAAAATATTCTTTTATAATATAATAGTAAAATCGAAAAAAACAATAATAAAATTATTAACTTAATTAATATTGAATTTAAACTAATTTAGAAAAATATAATAAGTAAAATTATGAATACGTACCTGTGCGTAGCGCATGTGAAAAACCTAGTATAATATAAAAGTTGAAGTTATAGGCATTTGAGAGTGTGCGTATAGGATTTAAAAAAACTCAATATCATTGGTCCACTTCATCATTCAAAATTGAGAAAATTTATAAATTTTAAATTTTATAACTACTAAAACTAACATAGAAATAGAAATAAAAAACATCCATAAATTGTCATAAAAAAACATAATGTCAAATATGTAAAATTTTATAAATAGGAAAACTAACATAGAAATGAAAATAAGAAGCACAATTTTATAAATAGGAAGACTAACGGAGAAATGGAAAAAAAAACATACATAAATTTTCATAAGAACAAAATGTCAAATAAGTATTATTTAATGTAATAATGTATATACTGATGTTCAAACAAAAGGAAATTATAAAATTGAAAAACATATAATTAAATATTACACACCTAGTTTACATTTTCTTTGATTAACATAATTTCTAACTATTATAAAAAGAAAATTAGTTTCTTTCTTAGAATTATAAGTTTTCTTTTTAAAAAGTTAGCGGTTGATTATAAATAAGCAACTCAAATTCCAATAATTTACAAAAATTTCTAAATCAAAAATATTTCTTGAGAGGCAAAGATAACTTGATAAAGCAATGATCAATTCTTTTTCTAACCAACCACTTTCTTCTTTGTTTTTACGAGCTTGAGAAAGGTTTTAACAAGAAAGAAGTTTTGGTTAGAGTTCTTCACTTCTGGGAGGCACAAAACATCAAAAAGGAGGTTTACTTATGGGTTTTGAACTCTTTCTCATTGATCAAAAGGTATTTGAAAATTTATTAATATACCATCTATTCAATATTTAGTTAACACAACTACTTATAAATTAAAAAAATAATGCAGGACATTTTTATCCACGCATTCATATCATCTAACCGGATATGCTACTATGAATCAAACCTTAAGGCTGATGTAGTCTTCAAAATCAAAAAAATTGTAGTTACTAATAACAAGAACAACTACAAAGTGACTTCCCACAAATTTCAAATCCAAATTACTCAACTTACAACAATGGTTCATGCAAATCAATGTGACGAGATGAATGAAAGGCACAACTTTAGAATTCGATCTTATGAAGAATTAAAAGAAATAGTCGACATGAATGCTAACATATATGGTAAAATATTTTCTTTTTATTTGTCTCTGCATACATACACTAATTTAGACATATTGTGGTTTTAAAGTAATATATTGTTGTTTAAAAATTGATTGCAGCTATTAAAGATTTCAAACAATATATTTTAAAACAATAGTGGATGTACATCAATCACTAAGTAAATTATTTGATTTACTATTCTGATTACAAATTTATCTTTTTAGTAAATTAATCATTAAATTTAACAAAATATATTTTAATTTATTTTATTAGAATAAACTTTAACCAAATATGTAAAAATAGAATATCACTTTTTAGTAAAAACTAATACCAACAAATTATTTTGTTACTAAATTTTTTTCTTATTTGTCAACATGGAAATATTCTTTTATAATATAAATAGTAAAATCGATTAAACAATAAAAATTGTAAAATTTATTAATATTGAATTTAAACTAATTTTAAAAATATAATAAGTAAAATATTAATATGTATCTGCGCATAGCGCGGATGAAAAATCTAGTTCTAATATATAATAAGAGGAGATTGGGGCTCCTGGGAGTGTCCACGTAGGACATTTTAAGTCTGCTTCGAAGATGCCACGTGTCGCCTCCTTCGACTCTGAATATTCGCTAATGTTAGATGATCTATCTGGGCTTCTTATTTTGGGTTTAGCATGTTTTCATTTTTCCCCAACGGATAATAAGCTTCTACCTTATTGGGCTTCGCTGAAAACAGGCATTCTCTGTTGGTCCATCCAAACTAAAACCCTAGAAAATTATGCTTTTCTCCTTCTTTTTCAGAAACACAAAAAACCCGAAACCACAACTGCCACCGTCGATCTCCGACTCGCCTTCCCTTTTCCGTTTCAGTACACCGCCTTCATCGCCCAACCTTCAATTAGCATTTAGAGCAACAGTAACGCAAAATAAAGCAGGAACCCTACCGTCTCAACCCCCCCCCCCCCACTTTTAATTCCAATCTACTTCAATGTCTATAAATAATCTGCAACCCCATAAAAAAAAAGCCACGATTATACCAATTCCAAACCAAATACAGACTTCGGCTATGGCAGCTAATTCCAGCAAAGAAGAAATTATTGTGCGCCTCATACATACCTCGAAAGCGCGGAACATCAGAAATGGAAACATTCTTATCGGCTTTGAGGTCCTCCTTATCAACTCCAAGGTAAGCTCTCGCGATTAATGCTAATTACTAAAACGCCTGTGTACCGAGTGCTAACACCCCAACAGGCCGTGACTATGCAAGGTTTTATCTCCGCAAGCAAGCTGTACCGCTTCCAGGGCAAGCTCAAGCCAGGCACTATCTACAGGCTGAGCAACTTCATCATCAGACCTGCGAAACGAGTATATGAGGTCACGGCTAACCCACTCGGAGTATAGATTATTGGTTAGATTATATAATATCTGTTAGATATCTCAGATTTCAATAGATATTTTTGTTTGGTTTCCTCTACTTAATCTTTCGAATTTGTAACAGGTGAGGGATTCAACAAAGTTGTTGGAAGTGTTTATTACATGGCACCAGAAGTACTTCGTCGGAATTATTATGGGCATGAGGTTTGTTGTCTCGATCAGGTCTCTCTTAATTTCTCAACGAAAGATCTCCACTTTCCCATATGGGTGTTCACTGAATCTCAAAATTTTGCTGGGCAGTTGACCAATTTTGATTTAGCTGATCAAAAAATTTAATACTTTTACGCACATGTTTTATTGCCTTCTGATGAAATTGCTCCTCTGATTTCCAGGTGCAAATGACATTGCAGAACTTTTTCTTGAATGCTAGGGAGGATCTTTACCTTCTTCAAATCGACCCTAAGAAGGTTTGTCATTTATGTTGTTCACTTTGTATTAATATGATAACATCTATGTGGATTAAATGATCAGTTGGGAAGAGGTTTATTCATTAATGGATTTGATGGGAGATTTAGATACGACTTTTGTTCTTCTTTTTGTTTTCTTGTGAAAAAATGACTTCCAGAGAGAGATTGGTATCACATTGGAACAAAGAAGTGATGTTGTAGGTGTCATTTAGTGTCGGCCACGATCTAATTTCGTTGTTGTTTACAATTATGAATTGCTGCACCTGAGTAAAGAAAGAAATGCTGACAGTAAAGTTACTATTTTACTCTGTGCTAAAAATAAGGTTTGAAACTGGATGACAAAAAGGTTAAATATTGGCATTTTCACACTGTTTGATTTTTTTATGGAAGCGGGTGAATGTTTACAGGGTCCACATGTGTACTATCTGTTGGGAATGTCCTGAAATCTATTGTACTTACTCTAAGTGAAAGTCGTATTGTCGAGATGAGACAATCATATAATACTAGGTTGTCATAATGCTTTGCTAGAAGTCACTTATGATCAATGAGTTTAGAACTCATTGCTAGTGTTATATGATCCTACAGGGTCACACACCTAAGCAAACTGGACGTTAAAGACGAGGTTGATCATTAATGTAATGATCTAGTGACTGCATATTTGATATGCATTCGGTATCAAAATTCTGGGGCCGTGTCGATCGACACAAAGAGTGTGTCGGTCGACACAACTCGCGGATTACCAGATTAATTCGGTTTAATCGTTGGTTAATCCCGTTGCGGTTTAAGTCGACATATATAAGATATATGGTCGACCTAAACTCAAACTTAACCTAATTCACAGCCACCATAACTAGAAAAGAAACCTCTCTAGAGATTAGATCTCTCATAGGCACTAGCATCCCTCCTGTTCAGTTTGTGTGCGTGTGGATACCAGTAGAGGCACAGCGTTTGAGGTGCTTCGCGATCTCGATTATATGCAAATCTTCCACTGCTAAACACCAGGTAACTTTGAGATCTGATAGATTCAATTACTTGAACCCTAGATCCTAGGCTTGGAATTTATACCTAGGGTTGCTAATCCTGATTAGAACTGCTAGAAATTCCTTCAGTGGTATCAGAGCTTTAGGGTTCCATTGAATCTGTAGCATGTTGATTAGATTAGTTGAATCTGAATCTGTGTATGGTTGATACAAACTTGCTAAAATTCGTTTTCATGAAAATCTAGTTTTTATGTTTTTTGCTTGAAAAACGATTAGGGTTTAGCGCCCTGTGTCGATCGACACCAATCCGGTATCGGTCGACACAGAAGGATAACCCGAATAAATTTTTTTCGCCTAATGTCGATCGACACAAGAGTTGTGTCGGTCGACACCAACCTCGCGAAATTGTCAAATCGGTTCAATTGGATTGGACCGGTTATCGAGCTTGGTTAATGATGGTTGAAAACTGTGAATGATTTAATTGTGATTGGTTTGATAAGGTTGGTATCGACTGATGCTAGTGTAGTATCGATCGACACTGACCGGTATTCAAAACCGGATCAATTGGATTGATCGGTTATCGCGGATTGTTTTGGTTATTCTTCATCGATCGACACTAAAGTAGTGTCGGTCGACATGAGATTCGATGGTTTAGGTTATGGAACCTGAAATCACAGAACCAAAGCAAGATAAATCAATTGATTAGAAGAATTAAAACATAATAAAACTGAACGTTTTAAATGGTTCTGTTCCTCAATCAAATATCAAGTGATACTTGATGTCTTTCCAATCTTGTCAACTGTCAAGACTCGTTTCATTGTGTGATAGACTTGCAGTGCGAGATGTCCACAATTACATGAGTAAGGCAGGAGGTAATCGTGTTGATGGACTTGCAGTGCAAGACATCAACAATTACATGACTGAAGAGATTGGTTTACTTGACTGGGCCATCAAAATCGTTTTGGGCTCAGAGACATCGGGTGGATTGGGCATGAGATGTCGATCCACAACTAAGAGTTATATTGGATATAACTAGCAAAGTTGTTGCTTACCTAGATAGCTAAATTTGGGTGATAGCCAGTGGCTCACTCAAGTTTAGTGAAGTATGGGTCTTGGATCATTATATTCATCTGAGGAAACAATGTTTGAATATAATGCGAGTTTTCTTAAAAGTTAAGACTTCTCATTTTTTGAACATCATAACTAAACCTTTTCCTTTCTTTGTTCTCAGCTATGACTAACACTCATAATAACTCTTTCTCCCTGCGATCCGTCCTTGAGAAGGACAAGTTAAATGGATCGAATTTTCTCGAATGGTATCGGAACTTGAGAATTGTTCTCAAGCATGAGAAAAGGGACTATGTCCTGGAAACTGTTCTCCCTGAAAAACCGAGAGCCAATGCTGCACATGCAGAAAGGAGTGCTTGGGATAAGCATTCCAATGATGTGGTCTATGTGAATTGTCTCATGTTGGCTACCATGAACTCGGATTTGCAGAAGCAATACGAGAACGTGGAGTCGCCAGTGGAGATGATTACTAGCCTGAAAAGCATGTTTCAGGAGCAAGCACGAACTGAGAGATACCAGACGGTTAAATCTCTCATTGAATGCAAGCTACCAAAGGACAGTCCAGTCAGTCCTCATGTCATTAAGATGATGGGTTATATTGATAACCTGGGGAAGCTGGATTGTCCCATTAACCAAGAGTTGGCTACTGACATCATTCTGCAGTCACTGCCGTCAAGTTATGATCAGTTTGTTATGAACTATAACATGAATAACTTGACAAAGACGTTGACTGAACTGCATGGCATGCTCAAGACAGCTGAGCCAAATATCAAGAAGGGCACTCCTAATGTACTTATGGTACAAGGGGGTAAGAAGTTTAAGAAACTTGGCAAAGGCAAGGGAAAGGGCAAGGCAGTCCAGGTTGAGAACCAGGACACGCCTGCGCCAGCCCCGAAGCCCAAGCCGGGCCCATCTGAGACTGATAAGTGCCATTACTGTAAAGAGCTTGGGCATTGGAAGAGAAATTGCAACAAATTCTTGGAAGAGAAGAAGAAGAAGAAGAAGAAGAAGAAGAAGAAGACTTTCGAGACTTCATCTTCAGGTATTTTTGTTATAGAAGTAAATGTTACTACTTCTGGTTCTACTTCTTGGGTATTGGATACCGGCTGTGGTGCTCATATTTGTACAAATATGCAGGGCCTAAGCAACAGTAGGACGTTGGAAAGGGGACAAGTGGACCTGCGCGTGGGGAATGGAGCAAGAGTTGCTGCATTAGCCGTAGGAACATTTAACTTGTCTTTACCTTCTGGTTTGGTTTTAGAACTTCATAATTGCTACTATGTACCTGCTATAAGCAGAAATATTATTTCTATTCCTGTTTTGGATTTGGAAGGATATCAGTTTTCAATTAAGAATAAATGTTGTTCTTTTGATTACAATGATATATTTTATGGTAGCAGCCCATTAGAGAATGAGCTTTATGTTCTAAACCAAAGCACACAAATCTATAACATTAACACCAAGAGATTCAAATCAAATGACACGAATCAGACTTTTCTATGGCATTATCGTTTGGGCCACATAAACGAGAAACGGATTCAAAAGCTCCATAGTGATGGGCTTTTGGGCTCATTTGATTATGAATCATGTGAAAAATGTGAATCTTGTTTACTGGGCAAAATGGCAAAGGCCCTTTCAACAAACAAAATGAAAGGGCCAGTGACCTATTGGGTCTTATACATACGGATGTATGCGGCCCAATGAGCACAAGTGCCAGAGGAAATTTTCGATACTTCATTACCTTCACTGATGATTTCAGCAGGTATGGCTATGTCTATTTAATGAGACACAAGTCGGAATCTTTTGAAAAGTTCAAAGAGTTCCAAAATGAAGTACAAAATCAACTTGGCAAAAGTATTAAGGCTCTTCGATCAGATCGTGGAGGAGAATACTTAAGCCAAGAATTCAGTGATCATTTGAGAGATTGTGGAATTGTTTCGCAACTCACTCCTCCTGGAACACCACAATGGAATGGGGTGTCTGAGAGGAGGAATCGAACTTTATTAGATATGGTTCGATCAATGATGAGTCTCTCAACTCTTCCATTATCCTTTTGGGGATACGCTCTAGAAACGTCTGCGTTTACACTTGATAGGGTTCCGTCAAAATCAGTTGCAAAGACACCACATGAGATGTGGACTGGAAATGTTCCGAATATGTCTTTCCTGAAGATTTTGGGTTGTGAAGCTTATGTTAAGAGATTAATTACAGATAAGCTTGAACCCAAATCTGATAAATGCTACTTCGTTGGTTGTCCTAAGGAAACCAAGGCATACTACTTTTACAACCAATCCGAGAACAAAGTGTTTGTTGCTCGGAACTGCGTTTTTCTTGAGAGAGAGTTTCTTTCCAAGAGAAACAGTGGGAGTAAAGTACAACTCGAAGAAGTTCGAGAACCGCAGGAAAATGCTCAACCCGTAGAGGAAGAGCAACAGTTGGATCTACAAAGAGTTGTAGAAACCGCGCCTGTGGAGCCTGAAATTCGCCGATCCGTGATCCGTCACGAACCCGAGAGATATGGATTTCTCGTAACCAATTGTCATGATTTGTTGATCATTGACAGTGATGAGCCAGCAAATTTTTAAGAAGCGATGATGAGCCCTGACTCCGAAAAGTGGCTGAAAGCCGCTGAATCCGAAATGGGATCCATGTCATAGAACCAAGTATGGACTTTGGTTGATTTACCCGATGGTGCAAGACCCATTGAGTGTAAATGGATTTTAAAGAAGAAAATTGATGTGGATGGAAATATTCAGATATATAAAGCAAGGCTGGTGGCAAAAGGTTTCAAACAAATTCATGGCATTGACTATGAAGAAACTTATTCCCCGGTCGCCATGCTTAAATCCATTCAGATTCTCCTAGCAACAGCCGCTCATTATGACTATGAGATCTGGCAGATGGACGTGAAAACAGCTTTCCTTAATGGAATTCTGGAAGAGGATGTGTACATGACATAGCCCGAAGGTTTCATCGATCCAAATGCAGCTAGGAAAGTATGCAAGCTTCATCGATCCATTTATGGATTGAAGCAAGCATCTCGGAGTTGGAATCTTCGTTTTGATGAAGCAGTCAAAAAGTTTGACTTCATCAGGAACGAAGAGGAACCATGTGTTTACAATAAGACTAGTGGGAACGCAGTCGCATTTCTCGTGTTGTATGTAGATGACATACTTCTTCTCGGAAATGACGTTCCGTTGTTACAGTCTGTTAAGACTTGGCTCGGAAGTTGTTTTTCAATGAAAGACATGGGAGAAGCCGCGTATATTCTTGGAATAAGAATCTATAGAGATAGATTAAACAAGTTAATTGGACTGTGTCAAGACACTTATATCGATAAAGTCTTACACATGTTCAGAATGCAAGATTCCAAGAAGGGCTTCATACCAATGTCTTATGGCATAAGTCTCAGCAAGAAGCAGTGTCCTGAGATACCTGCTGAGCGAGAACGCATGAGTCGGATTACCTATGCCTCGGCCTTGGGATCCATCATGTATGCCATGCTCTGTACTCGTCCAGATGTTGCTTGTGC
Source organism: Orychophragmus violaceus (assembly GCA_030180135.1). Classification (NCBI taxonomy): domain Eukaryota; kingdom Viridiplantae; phylum Streptophyta; class Magnoliopsida; order Brassicales; family Brassicaceae; genus Orychophragmus; species Orychophragmus violaceus. Next base: position 80,511,538 of record CM058232.1, on the reverse strand, counting down.
TTTAAACATGACGAGTAGATACCAATCGGATCCAGGTGAAAGTCACTGGACAGCAGTCAAGAATATTCTGAAGTATTTGAGAAATACTAAGGATAAATTCTTGGTGTATGGAGGAAGTGATGAGCTGGTAGTAAGTGGTTACACAGACGCAAGTTTTCAGACAGACAAAGATGATTTCCGATCGCAATCTGGTTACATCTTTTGCCTCAATGGCGGTGCAGTCAGCTGGAAGAGTTCCAAGCAGGACACTGTAGCAGATTCCACGACTGAAGCTGAGTACCTCGCTGCTTCTGAAGCGGCAAAGGAGGCTGTTTGGATCAAGAAGTTCATCACTGAACTTGGTGTGATTCCTAGCATTTCTGAGCCAGTGGCTTTGTATTGTGACAACAATGGAGCCATTGCGCAAGCAAAGGAACCTAGGTCACACCAGAAATCCAAACACATAGAAAGGAGATATCACCTTATCCGTGATATTGTGAATAGAGGAGATGTGAAGATCAGCAGAGTCCCGACGGATGAGAATGTTGCTGATCCACTGACCAAGCCCCTCCCAAGGCCTAAGCATGAGTTTCACACTGCTGTTGTAGGCATTAGATTTCTTAAGATGTGATCTTGTTTTCAGTGGGAGTTATATTTGGTTTTAGTTATGACATGATGTTCGTAAAACATAATTTAGTTATGTTATTTTAATGAAATTTGTTTCATCATTATTCAATTATGTTAATTAAATAATAGTCCCAAAATAATTCATGGCAATGTTATAGGTCATCAAGTATGTGACTTGATCATGAGACCCTATAAACAAAGATTGTCATGAATTATGTTGGTCCCTGGTCGAGGTTGTTAAAATGGGACATTAACAACCACGTGAGACTAGTATGTGAGGTGACTGATGACTATGTTTCATGGAGTCATTAATAAGAGTATTAAAGTCAATCACATAGATATGTGTTAGAGAACACATGATCGGACATGACCCGTTAATGAGAACTCTACAAGATGTTATATGAGTGCCATAAGAGTTTCTCATTACGACCAATGAGTGTAGTCCTAAGACCTGAGTTCATCATGTCCTCTCTCATATGGATTGGTTCGTCTTGACTTTGTCAAACGTCAGCCGTAACTAGTGATTATAAAGACACTGATTAGGCGTATCATGAGATATAAAAGAGACATGGATGGAACAAGATGGGATTTGTACCTCCTATATAACAGGAGTTAAATATCTCTGGGCCTATCGAAGATTTGATATTGGAAATGTGTGGCCGCGCTCAAACGAGGTCATTGTCAGTCGTTTGTTTTTCATCAGTACAAATCGGGATTCGATAAACGTGATCTGGCTTAATCAGGATGACACAGTTCTTGCCTTATGCTAGATTGAGATATAGCTACAAAGGGATTAAAGGAATAGATGATTCCAGTACAAGTGAGAGATTGTTGGGAATGTCCTGAAATCTATTGTACTTATTCTAAGTGAAAGTCGTATTGTCGAGATGAGACAATCATATAATACTAGGTAGTCATAATGCTTTGCTAGAAGCCACTTATGATCAATGAGTTTAGAACTCATTGCTAGTGTTATATGATCCTACAGGGTCACACACCTAAGCAAACTGGACGTTAAAGACGAGGTTGATCATTAATGTAATGATCTAGTGAATGCATATTTGATATGCATTCGGTATCAAAATTCTGGGGCCGTGTCGATCGACACAAAGAGTGTGTCGGTCGACACAACTCGCGGATTACCAGATTAATTCGGTTTAATCGTTGGTTAATCCCGTTGCGGTTTAAGTCGACATATATAAGATATATGGTCGACCTAAACTCAAACTTAACCTAATTCACAGCCACCAGAACTAGAAAAGAAACCTCTCTAGAGATTAGATCTCTCATAGGCACTAGCATCCCTCCTGTTCAGTTTGTGTGCGTGTGGATACCAGTAGAGGCACAGCGTTTGAGGTGCTTCGCGATCTCGATTATCTGCAAATCTTCCGCTGCTAAACACAAGGTAATTCTGAGATCTGATAGATTCAATGACTTGAACCCTAGATCCTATGCTTGGAATTTATACCTAGGGTTGCTAATCCTGATTAGAACTGCTAGAAATTCCTTCACTATCTTTATAGTACTAATGGATTTAGCAAGGGAGAGATTAGACAGCTTGTCAGTGCTGGTTTTGGTTCCTCTATGTTAATTGGTACAATCATTAGATCTCGGGATTGTGGTTCCTCTCTCCAAGACTGTTGGACAGGCTGCGATCATCCTAGCTGGTGCTGAATATGGAATTGGTAGCTCTCCGGATTGGGCTGCAAAGGGTCCTTTACTTTTGGTAAGTTGATGTTATTTACAACTGTCATCAGATTTTAGTTGTATCCTGTTGAAACCATGTATCATAACTGAGGTAACCACAAATTAAGGAGTGAAAGCTGTAATTACCAAGAGCTTTGAGAGAATCCACCGCAGCATGGTCACTTATATATCCTTTCATTTGCGAAATGCTCGGAAAATAATAACATCAGTACTCTGAATTTTCAAATATCATTCATACTTCGTCTTACAAAAATAGGCCTCTCCATCTTCCAAGGTAACTAAACTCAAAGTTGATGCTTCGTATGTTATATGACTAGAATTTTTTGTTCTTTTTTTTTAAATGTGTAGATGATTTCTTCCTTAAGAAAAACAAAGCTGATCTCTTTATGCATATTTGGTCTAAAAATATATAATTATATAAAAAAACATACAACTATAAAAAAATATATAATTATATCATCTTTGTTCAACAATAAAAAGATAAATATAGAAAACTGACATAAATTGCTAGCACCATATGCGAGCATAACTATTATTTAATATAAAATTTTAAAATAAAAATTATTAAATAAAAACTTCAGAAAATTTATTAATTCAATTTATCAACAAATAAATGTTCATATTATATTAATTATAATTTAATTATTATATTTAACCTTTCTTAAAATATTTAATTGCTTATATATAAATTTAAAATTAATAACAATAAAATAAATTATTATCTAGAATCATATCTATAAACAACTAAATTTTATTTGTAAACATATTTTCATATTAGTTATAATAAACTAAATTTATATATGTATATAAATATATATATATACAATTTTTATTTTAAATATTTTATCTTTAATGCTTATGTAATTTCAAAATTCATATGAATTTACTATATAAAATCATATAATTGACAACAATAATATTTATCAATATTTAAAACTCATACATCAAAAATATTTTAGAATTTATCATCTTGCCTTTTATTATTTTTATCCAAAATTATGTATCTCTAAAACAAAAATAGTAATTTACATCAATTATATTTATCAATATTTAGAACCCATACTATAATTTGTTTTGGAATTTATCAGCTTATCTTTTTTTCTTTATCCGGGATTATGTATATTTAGAAAATAAAAAAAAATAAAATCAAATTTTAAAACTAATATAAATAAGTAATAAAGTTGTTAATATAAACTAAGGTTAATATAGGAAAAACCTTAATTTTATTAATGGCAAAAAGTAATCAACCATTTTGAGGGTGAATAAAAGATCAAAACACTTCTCATTTAATATAAAGATATGTAGAATTATATAATTAAATATATTCTTTCTCAAACATTGAAAATATCACGGCACACTTTACTTTTAATTTAATATATAGGTGACTAATTAAAATATAAATTATCTTTATAAACTAAGCAATGGTATTGAACATTAACCAAAATACATTAATCGATTCATGTTGTACAATATGTTTTTGTTCAAATAATACTATTTTCCTGTTTGTAAACGCTAAATATTTATGCATTTTCAACTTGATTTACTATACAATTATCAAAAAGTTAAATAAAATATATTATATACATTAAATAATACAATTTTTGAAAATAGAGTTATTAATAAAATCATCACAAAATTAATTTATCTATTATTAAATTAAATAAACATAAATTGTTTGTAAATCCACACAAAAAATTAAAAATAGATATCATCTTTCTCATATCAAAAAGAACAAATCAACATATAATATATCCGGCACATTAAAGATCCAAAACTTTTTTTGAATATGCAATTGGTAGCTCTCGGGATTGGGCTGCAAAGGGTCCTTTACTTTTGGTAAGTTGACGTTATTTACAACTGTCATCAGATTTTAGTTGTATCCTGTTGAAACCCTGTATCATAACTGAGGTAACCACAAATTAAGGAGTGAAAGCTGTAATTACCAAGAGCTTTGAGAGAATCCACCGCAGCAACTTGGTTGGTATGGGGATCATTCCTCTGTGTTTCAAGGCCGGGGAGGACGCAGAAACTCTTGGACTGACTGGTCAAGAACGCTACACAGTCCACCTTCCAACCAAAGTCAGTGACATTAGACCCGGTCAGGACGTTACTGTAACTACTGACACTGGCAAATCCTTTGTTTGCACACTTAGGTTTGACACAGAGCTAAATTATATAATAAACTAATTAGAAAAATCGTGAAGCAACTGTGGTCTAGTGGTCAAGTGGTTAATGCTTTACACCGGCATGTACTGGGTTCGAATCCCCGAAGGCGCAGTTTTACAAGATTAATGGAGGCAAGCTTATAAGGAAGTTTTCAGGAGCAGGTGGAGCCGTTGATCGTGACCGTTGATGGATTCTCGTAGAACGGAGGTAGTATAATCTGTTAAATTGTCCTTGTAATAGTTCCCATAATCTGTATCAGCGTTAAAAAAAAAAACTAATTAGAAAAACATGATCAGGCTAACAGTATGGGATAAACAAGCTGCTGATTTAAGAAAAATCTTAAGCAAGAAAGACGTAAAGCACGCCGCCGTGGTGGTTACAAATATCAACCCAGTTAATTATCAAGGTACCCCAAGTATACATATACACGTAAAAAATGCACTGCTCAATATTCTAAAGCTAACAAACAAGATTTTAATTAACAGGAAAACTACAGCCCGAAGGTGAACAACATTTGCAACAAAGTTTGTAACAGGGGCCTCCATACACAAGGTGAAACATTACAAAAATGCGGGGAAATCGACAGTATAAAGACACCAAGAGCCGTTCAGCACACAGCCCGCAGCATTGAATATCTTTCCCCACTCGATGTTCAAGTGTTTTAAAGAACAAAAAACAAAAACGTGTCATGCAGCTATCATTGAGCAACACATTTGTTACAGCAACTTTAATTAGAGATATTATTAAAATTCAAAATACAAGAAGCAGACATAAACAAACAAAGGTTATAGCAGAGCTAAGAAAAAACACTACTACACAAGCAGTGGAAAGTTAGTAAGGTTAAGGCCGAAAACAACACGACGATGCAAAACTAAAACTCCAACAACATAACAATCCTCACATTAGTAGATAATAGAAATATGGAACAGAAACAGTAAACACACAATCCCATACGGTTTACACGCATTTTAAATGGGTGCGCCCAGGATTGAAATAAAATAAGACACAGATTAAACATTCCAACCTATTAAATCCAACAATAACAGCTTCCTAACATAAGACAACGGACACAAATATTAGAAAAATTAGCAACAGAAGATATGCATTGACATTACGCGGTAAAGGCAAAAAACCAATACAATAAGAACAAACAAAAAAAACAAATATTTTAGAACATAAAAGAACGCATAGAAAATTGTAAGGAAATATGACATCGAGAAGACGGAGGACAAATGGAAGACCACATAAAAAACTCATTAACAAATAAAAAACCAACCAAAAAAATAATAGATGGGAAGATAAAAAAATTAATGCGAAAAAAGGATTTGGACATATACAATGTTTGGAGCCCATTGACATGAAAGTAAAAATGGCGAAAGAAGATATTAAAAGACGATCAAGAAAAAATCGTTACGAAACAAAACAAAACTCCCAACTGGGAAAAACTATTGATAAACAAACAAATGGTCATGAACAACATATTACAATGCTTTCAAAAATATAACAAAACATACAAATAGATAAGTATGCCGGAAAGATGATATGGAGGGTAGAGATTGATTAGAAGTCAAATAAGTGATTAGCTAAAAAAACATAAGACAAACCCCCGCGCGTAGCGTGGGTAAACCCTAGTGTTTATATTAAAGTTAAACACGAAACACATATCGAGAGAGAGTAAACACATCAAATTCACGAAAAACAGGTACTCATGCCCACACATTTAACTGCTGGATAATTTACTTTTGTATTCAGTAATCCAGATTATACATTTCTACACGCTGAAAAAATTTAAATTCAATACCTAAACTAATAAAGTCGTCGTTTATTCATACTTTGACCTTAATCCCGTTACACTAATAGTTAACGGTGCTGATTCGAATGCTGAATCATTCGGTGAGTCATTCAAAATGACGTCATCTTGAACTATCAACTCTGAAGTTGATAGCCATGCAAACTACGGAGTTCATCTCCAAGGTGAGAAATGAATCTACAATAATGAATTCAATTATATTTTCCCGGAAATTAGTCAATGTTTGATGTTGTTTTCGATCTTCTGTGATGCATATTCAGATGGCCAGACACAAGTGATTGCAGGCATTAAGTACTACTGAAGTAGGATATTCGTGTTCTTCATGCTTAGAAGTTAGAAGAACATGCCTCTACGCTTTCTTCTTCTGTTCTTTTCTTTTATCATCAGAACATGTACCCTTCTGAAGAACAAATCAATGTATTCCGTTAAGCAGGGAGATTATGAACAATCAGTTTCTTATGGTAAATTTAACGCATAACAATTAGAGGTTATGAAAGAAAATCTTACATAGGTCATTCACATTTAATAATGATTACAATATATCAATATACCAACTTTGATAATCAGTTAAGACTATTAGCACATATAAACAAACTATCTCATATTATTATTACTAAATCCAAATATACCATATGATGCGACCCATATCCGACTACTTTGTGACACGAATAATGAGTTCAATATTAGTCATATTAATAGCTATATATAAACGACTTGGTTACTGAAAATGTAAGGCTATGGGTTTTTCAGAATAATGAAACACAACACACTTTGGTTCTGAAAACTTGCATTATATTAGATTGATAATATGATCTTACAAGAACACTATCGCTCAATCTAATCTCTCAATCTCAATGATCTATACTCGATCACTTGAGCTCTCACAAATTCTCTCTCTTTTAAAAATGCTTGCCTATACACGGCGCAAACTGTCCCATTTATACAAGATGGGATCGCTAACCTAGTTAGCACAAAAACCCTTAAGACGATAAACCTTATCTCTTAAGATATCTTCATAGAATCCTAACAACCTTAACTACTTTAAGATCTTAGGAAATTCTTCTAATACGCATTGAATATTTATCTCAAATATTCTCCAAGATATATGTCCAGCTCGCCACATATCTCGGATAGTCCACCTCAGCTCCAGCTCTTGGTTTAAGTCAATCCATTAAGTCCTCAATCGCTCTTCACACGTTGTCCGTCTGTATCACTCCTTGAGCTACTCCTTGACTGATACATGAAGTGACTCAGCTGCACCTTCAATCTCCCCGTTTTTAGGATTGTGTGTCTCTCAAGTATCTGCAAAGTTATAAACACACTAGACAAGAGAACAAATCGCATTCTGAACACTTGTATTCTTGATTAGATTGCTCACATCGCAAATACATGTTCCATAAACACAAACATGAGTTTTAACACAAGAGTTTTGCACATCAAAACATAACCGAAATGCCATCATCAGATTACTACAGACCAAAATGAAAACTCCCCCAGAATCCTAGATTTGTTCCCAAGTGAACCGATTATACCAAAACAAAAGCTAACTAAATCGGCTTCACTCCCCCATAATCTTGTGCTCATAACTTAGCCACTATCCTCATCTCCCCCTGCTTGAGAGCACACAATGTTAAAAACATATGGTTAGTCACTAAAACGCTTATTTTGGAGAGAGATTCTTACCTGGCATGGCTCTGAGAAGACGCTGAATCACCTCTGAGAAGGTCTGAAGCGCTTTGGCCGTATCTTCAACTGCTTCTTTACCTGCACGAGGGCTACAATTTCCAACTGGTACACGGACTGATCCAAGATTCACTATCTCCTGCATTGTTTGAGTCGAGGATCGTGGAGCTGATGCACTGGAGCTGGCTCGATGTGGTGCATACTTCTTTGGACTAGCCCTGACAACCTCTTTCTTCTTGACAGGCTTAGCCTCCTCAGTTTTGATGAACGCTTTCCCGGATCGTGAATCCTTCTTGTAGAACACTGGAACAATCACCTTTTCTCCTCTGAGCAAGGTAGTCGCATGTTGAACCTTCATCAGACCAGTGATTATCCTTGGAAATACCAGCCAACGGGACTCGGACTCTTTCACTACTCCTACAGACAAGATTTGCTTATAAATCATCTTTCCAACATCAGTTTTGATACCTCGAGCTATCTTGTAGAGTAGCCTTGCTCTTTGTTCAGACAGATGATGATTGTGAGTGGTTGGAATCCAGTTATATGCCGTAAGAACACTCAATGCTGCGTAGCACGGTGGAAGACCTGTGGCAGTGAGTTCTTCCCATCCTTTCTTTCCATCACTGAGGAACATGGCTATTGTCTCCATGCTCTCTGATTCGGCCTCAGTATCAGCCTGAACCTCTTCATCAGTCAGCTCTTGAAGATCCAGGGATTCGTTAATTGCAGCTGGAGAAAGCTCATACACGAATCCCCTGAACCAAACTTCCACCTTTTCAACCGAGTCTTCAATTTTTACGTTTGGCAAACCAGCGTAGAACTCACTGATGTGCTCTTTGACGTACCCAGCTAGTCCAGTCACAGTTATCACCAGATTTCCATCCTTAATTAGTTCAAGATATCCCCATTCATCCTCTTCTTCCATATCTACCAACCTCTCAGGCAGTATACCTCGAGTGTGAAAAAGATTGTACCTTTCTTTATCCAAGGACCGAGATATCTTTGGCTTCTTAGCTAGCATTGGTCTCCCAAAAGATGTCTTCACTCTGGCACCTTTCTTCTCTGGTTCTTGCTTTCTCTTTCTTGACTGTAGTCGTGTTGCTCTCGCAGATTCGTATCCATCAGATTCTGTTTCTTCCTCAGAGATTTCAATGGGCTTCTCCTTCTTCTTGTTCTTTGATTCTTTCACTGCTGTCAGATTGCTCTTTTCTGACTTCTTCTTGTTTTTCGATTTTGTAGATCTAGCAGGATTGGTCCTCTTCTCTTTCTTTGAACCGATCTCATGAGTCTTTCGAGCATAGTCCGCTATCGAATCAAGTTCTTCAATAGTTGCTCCGGTTTCGATTCTTGTGGCTCCAACTTCCGTTGATATCCTTTCTTGCTCAGTTGATTCACGATTTCAGTCGTAGCTTTGCTTTCGTTGAAGAGGTTCCATTCCTTGTATACGACAATCGCAAGCGGATTGAGCTTCTCTTGAGTTGCAGATTGAGTTGATTGAGCTTCATTCTCGGTTGCATGTTCCATCTGAGACTCTATTTGAGCTGGATTGTTCTTTTCGGAACTCATGGAAGCTAGGATAGAATTTCGCTCTTAGTTTCTCTTAGGGTTTTTCGGAGATGAGCAAGAAGCGAGTAGTGTCTTTTGCCGCGAACATATGACTCTTTAATCTCTTTTCTTTTGTCTTCTAGCGCTCCTCCGTTTTAGTTTTTGGACCGTCTCGATTTGGTTGAAGCTGATTTTCTGTACCCACTGGTTTACTGAAACAGACCATATTATTCTTTCACAAGACACAAAGTAGTCTAACACATACCAAATCAACTGCATCCACTGCTTGTTCCAGAGTTAAAGTGGGAATTTTTCACAGAGTATGATGATCACTATTTTTCACAAGAATCAACTGGCTTTTAAAAAGAAACAGTATTGACAAACCTTTTTGAATTATTTTGTACCTTTTTGACCCAGTGCTTGTACTAGAATGTACTCTAGCTTTTCTTGATTCATGCATTTGGCCATCTACATATCCATGGCTAGCTTTCACACTCCTATTCCTTTATCTTGCCTTGCCAGTTTTCAACCTTTATCCTGTAGGAGAGAGCAGATCCTTTTTTTTTTTTCTTTCTTGTTGTATTACCTGTTGAGATAGTTTTAAGACTTGACTAGCTCAGTCTGATTCTTCCTGATCTTTTTGCTCTCTCTTTCTACGAAACTTGTACTGGATTTTGACAAGACGGAATAGTAGGTAGCTCTTTTCCACTTCACGTATGACTACAAACTAAATCTGAGCTAGATGTACATCCTGAGTCACAGCCTGTACTAGTTCTGCACACTTTTACAAACCGTCATATTTCACAAATACCAAGTGCATTTCTTAAGGTGATAAATCGAGTAAAATCAAGTGGTTTTGTGAAGAAATCAGCCAGTTGAGACTCAGTGACAATGTGTTCGATCATTACCTGTTTTTCCTCCACTAACTCCCGAATGAAGTGGTGCCTTATGTCAATGTGCTTGGTTCTAGAGTGTTGTACTGGATTCTTTGAAATACTTATGACTTTTGTTGTCACAATAAACCAGTAGTACTCCAGACTCCATTCCAAAATCTGCAGACATTTGTTTCATCCATAAGAGTTGTACACAACAGCTTCCCATTGAGATGTACTCTGCTTCAGTTGTAGATAGGGATACTGAGTTCTGCTTCTTTCTCATCCATGCAATAAGATTATTCCCCAAGAAGAAACAACCGCCACTTGTCATCTTTCTATCGTCAACACTCCCAGCCCAGTCAGCATCACAGTATCCAACTAAACTTTTGTTTGATCCTTTAGAATACCAGATTCCCAAGCCCACTGATCCTTTAACATATCTGATGATCCTCTTGACAGCTTCAAGATGTGACTGCTTGGGCTTGGCTTGAAACCGTGCGCATACTCCAACACTAAACGTTAGATCCGGCCTACTTGCAGTGAGATAAAGCAGACTTCCTATCATTCCTCTGTAGGTCCTGACATCCACGTCTTTTCCTTCATCATCTTTTGTCATCTTGACCGTAGTACTCATAGGTGTTTTGGCCTCCTTGCAGTGTTCCATCTTGAACTTAGTGAGAAGATTCTTTGCATAGGTTGTTTGTGATATGAATATTCCTTCACTGGATTGCGTGATCTGTAGCCCAAGGAAATACTTCAACTCACCAACCATGCTCATCTCGAACTCCTTTGTCATACTTGAAACAAACTCATCAACCAGTTTTTGTGATGTGCCACCAAAGATGATATCATCTACATATATTTGCACCATCAGAATCTCCTTGCTTTGTTCAAGAATAAACAGAGTCTTGTCCACACTTCCCCTATTGTAGCCTTGATCCAACAGGAAGCTCGTCAACCTTTCATACCATGCTCTGGGTGCTTGTTTGAGACCATAGAGAGCTTTGGTTAGCTTGTATACATGCTTAGGATTTAATGCATCTTCAAATCCTTTTGGCTGCTCTACATATACTTCTTCTTGAAGGAATCCGTTTAGGAAGGCACTTTTCACATCCATTTGATAGACTGTAAATTTCATGATGCATGCCATCCCCAAAAACAATCTGATTGACTCAAGTCTTGCGACAGGAGCAAACGTTTCTTCAAAGTCCACACCTTCGATTTGAGATTATCCCTGAGCAACTAATTTAGCTTTGTTCCTGACCACAACTCCTTCTTCATCAATCTTGTTTTTGAAGATCCACTTGGTTCCAACGATGTTCCCTTGCTCTGGTCTTGGAACTAGCTCCCAAACATCATTACGGACAAATTTCTCCAGTTCTTGTTTCATAGCCATGATCCATAATTCATCATCAATTGCCTGCACATGAGTTTTAGGTTCAGTAGTGGAAACAAAACAAGCAAACCTTACCATTTCCTTGAAGTCAAGTTTGACTCCTCTGGTTTTGCTTTCTTCTTCTGCTTTTCCGATTATGTCTTCGACGGAATGGTTTCGAGGTACATGCAGCTCTTTGCTTATTTTTATCGGTTCTGGGGACTGCTCTTTGACTTTCTCAGGTGTCTTTAACTTGTTCTTGAGTTTCATCAGAACTCCTCGAGTCTTCCTTTCCTCTCCTGCTTCTCTAATGATGTCTTTGGCAGAGTGATTTCGCGGAACTTGTAACTCCTTCTTGGGTTGAGTCACGTTCTGCTTCAGATCAGTTTGAGTCACATGTCTCACTTCTCTAGACATTTCATTCCTTCCTTCGTTATCAGAATCTCCTTCATGGTTCCCTTCTTCATATTGTGTGAGTGAGTAGTCATCAAATACCACATTCACTGACTCCATTATGAGACATGTTTTGTTGTTATACACCCTGAATGTTGTACTATTTCCTGAGTAACCCAGAAATATCCCTTCATCGCTTCTTGAGTCAAACTTTCCGAGGTGATCTTTATCATTTAAGATGTAACATTTACATCCAAACACATGGAAGTAACTCAGGTTTGGAGTTTTTCCTTTCCACAATTCATATGGTGTCTTTGTGGATCCTTTCCGAACATACACTCTATTGATGACGTAACACGCAGTGTTGATTGCTTCAGCCCAGAATTTTGTTGGTACATCATTCCCATGCAGCATAGCTCTAGCCATCTCTTAGAGTGTCCTGTTCTTTCTTTCTACCACACCATTTTGTTGTGGTGTTCTTGGTGCTGAGAACTGGTGGCTTATCCCATGGTTCTCACAAAACATCCTCATTGTATCATTTTGGAATTCTCCTCCATGATCACTCCTAATTCGTTTCACACCTCCTCTCTCATTGATCAACTGAAGTGCCCAGATCCTGAAGTAACTTGCTGTATCTGACTTTTCTCTGATGAACATTACCCATGTAAACCTTGTGTAGTCATCCACCAATACAAACACATATCTTTTTCCTGCTACACTCTCAGTTTGCATTGGTCCCATTAGATCCATGTGCACCAAGTCAAGAGCCGCCTTAGATTGAATGTCAGGAACCTTCTTGTGTTGCACCTTAACTTGCTTCCCTTGATTGCATGGACCACATACCATCTTGTCACATCCTTTTATATGAGGAACTCCACGTACAATTTCCTTGTTAACAAGTGTAGTCAAATTTCGGACATTCATATGTCCTAGTCTTTGATGCCACAGATTCAGCTCATCTCTTGCATTGAAACACTTCATTGTATTTCTCCACATGTAGCAGTTGTTGCCGGTTCTGACTCCTTGAATGACAGTCTCTTGATGTTCATTAATCCCCTTGCATTCAGTGCGTGTGAACATCACCATCAATCCTTCATCACATAACTGGCTAACACTTATGAGATTTGCTTTGAGTTCCTGCACTAAGTAAACATTCATCAGTTGTGGTACCTCAATTTCACTGGTTTGCCCTTTACCTAGGATGTTTCCGTGACCTCCATCTCCAAAAGTAACCTTCCCTCCTTTAATTGACTTGATTTTTTGACGGTTCTTTTGATCTCCAGTCATGTGTCTGGAGCATCCACTGTCAAAATACCACGGAATTGTTTCCTCTTGTTCATCTGAGACAAAGGCCATGTTGCATCTGAATCCGAGACCAGCTTTTGTAGGTACATTTCTTGCTGTCTTATGTAGATCGGTTCTCTTGATCCAGATTTGATTCTTGTAGCCATTCCAGTAGTACATTCCTTGTCTTCTCAGCCAATTCACTTTTTCCCTGAATCTTCTGCAATATGCCTTGATGTGTCCTTGATTTCCACAAAACCAGCATCCATCTGTTCTGTTGTAAGATTCTTTGAAATCTTGATTCACGTAACCTCCTGACACAAAATTGATATTCTCGGCTTCCTTCATTCCCCTACCTGTGTATCCGAGTCCTCTATACCCTCTTTCAGTTCTTCCTGCACTTAGGATCTTGTCTAGTTGCTTACTTCCCGTAAGCATTTGAATCTTCTTGTGATACTGAGTTATTTCCGCTTGCAGACGAGCTGATGTTTCTTTTTCCTCCTTTAACTCTTGTTCAAGTTTGTCGGCCTTCACAGCAAGATTCAGTTTTTCCTTCATCAGTACCACACTCTCATCACTCAATCTTTTTATGGTCATGAGTTCAAGGTTTAGCGACTCAATGATGGCTTCAAGACGTGACTTCTCCTTGATCAGTTCCGAATTCTCCTTTCCTATCTTGATCAAGGTGTCTCTTACCTCTTCCAAATCTATGTCAGGTTCTGATTCAGACCCTGACTCATCTTCTTCTCCGTCAAACTCAGTGATACCAACAAAGGCTACAAAGTTGTTCATATCATCTTCACTTTCAGTGCTGTCTTCGTCAGTGTCTTCCTCAGCCAGTAGAGATTTCTCTTTCCTTTTCTTTTGATCGTTTACACACTCTAGTTGAGTATGTCCGAGACCTTGACAACCAAAGCACTTGATCTCTCTTCTCTTGACAGTTGGACATTCAGTTCGATAGTGTCCAAAGCCCTTGCATTCATGGCACTGGATATCAGCACGTTTAGCAGCCTTGTCTCCTTCGGTTTGTTTCCTGAAGTTGTTTGATTTCTTTTGAGAAGCTCCTTGTCCTTGTTCTATCCTTTTTAAGGCACGATCAAACCTCCTAACCAACAACCTTAGTGGATCATCTTCATTTGTGACATTCTTACTTGTTTCACTAACTGTGAGGGCTAAGCTTCGTGGTTTCTTAATGCCTTCCAATTCTAGTTCATGAGCTTGTAGCATCCCCACAACTTCTCCGAAGGTGAGATCATCTGTGTTCTGTGAAACACTCAAGGCAGATTTGTATGGCATGTATTTGGCTGGTAAGCACCTTAGAAATTTCTTCACAAGCTTCTTTTCTTTGTACTTTTTCCCGAGGTTTGCTGCTTCCTGAGAAAGTGAGCTAAGCTTGGCACTAAATTCAGCAATGGACTCATGTTCATCCATCTTCAGATTCTCAAAGCGAGAGGCTAGAAGATCTTTCCTAGAATTCTGCACCTTTTGAGTTCCTTCAAAGTGTGTTTGGAGTATAACCCATGCATCTTTTGCTGTTTCACAGCCTTGAATTAGTTCAAAGGTTCTCTTAGAAACGCTGCAATGAATTGCACTTAGAGCCTTGGAATTGTACTTTGATTTCTTTATCTCCTCTTCTGTCCAAGTCTCTTCGGGTTTAGGCGTCTCCACACCTTTTTCATCCTTGATCGCAGGTTCTTTCCATGCTTCCATGACTGCTTTCCAAGCAAGTGGATTGATTCCTCTGATCTGTGATCGCATCCTCGACTTCCAGAAGCCGTAGTTTCCTGCATCAAGAATGATTCTTGTGTTGTTCAAGACTTCTTGATAGCCTTTCATCTTTCTCCTCAGGATCTCACTCGAATTGATAGCTACGAATGGTAGCTCTGATACCAAATGAAAATGTAAGGCTATGAGTTTTTCAGAATAATGAAACACAACACACTTTGGTTCTGAAAACTTGCGTTATATTAGATTGATAATATGATCTTACAAGAACACTATCGCTCAATCTAATCTCTCAATCTCAATGATCTATACTCGATCACTTGAGCTCTCACAAATTCTCTCTCTTTTAAAAATGCTTGCCCTATACACGGCGCAAACTGTCCCATTTATACAAGATGGGATCGCTAACCTAGTTAGCACAAAAACCCTTAAGACGATAAACCTTATCTCTTAAGATATCTTCATAGAATCCTAACAACCTTAACTACTTTAAGATCTTAGGAAATTCTTCTAATACACATTTAATATTTATCTCAAATATTCTCCAAGATATATGTCCAGCTCGCCACATATCTCGGATAGTCCACCTCAGCTCCAGCTCTTGGTTTAAGTCAATCCATTAAGTCCTCAATCGCTCTTCACACGTTGCCCGTCTGTATCACTCCTTGAGCTACTCCTTGACTGATACATGAAGTGACTAAGCTGCACCTTCAGTTACTACTAAAACCGAAGCAGCGAATTAGTAGCCCATTTACTGACCAATTCGCGATTGTTCTACGACTCGACACATCAAACGCAAAAAATAGTTTCCATATCACCGACTAGCCTACGACTATTTATTCCGGTCTCAACAATGGTCGTTAATCAGTCGTAAATCGACGACTAAATTGGCAACAATCATTTTAGGTCATATATAAGCGACTAATACACGTCTATATATCCGTTGTTGCAAAATAGTAGCGATATTGTCCCCTAATAGTGGCCAAATGTTACGACTACAAGTATAATTGCAAGGTCCAGTCGCAAAAACATTGTTTTCTTGTAGTGGGATTTTATGGACAAAGTTGGCAAATGTAGACATGAATTGTCGAAATGGAGGAAACTTAACCTTTCATATGTAAAAGAGAAATTTAAAGATTTTCAGAAAGCGCTGGAAGAGGTCCAAAAAGATGACAACAAAAATCATGAAGAAGTTATGGAAATTTCACGGAAATTAAAGGACGCAAACAAAGATAATGATATTTTTTGGCGACAAAAGAGTCGAAATTTGTGGCACACATCACAGGATAGATATACTAAATTTTTCTTTTCATTGAAAAAACAAAGACGAGCACTGAATCGTATTGTTGGGCTTCACATTCGACATGATAATGGCTAACAAAGGAAGAAGAGGTGGAAAGGGTCGATGTTCAATATTTTGCGGAGATTTTTACCTCCAGCAATCTGGCTATTTTGAGGACTTCCTGCAAGAGGTCCTGACCAATCACAATACAAACGAATAAGCGATTTATGGCTCCAACTACGGAAGATGAGATCAGGAGAGCTCTGTTTATGATGCATCCATAGAAATCCTCAGGTCCGGTAGGTATGCCGATACTTTTTGTCAACAATCTTGGCAGAATGTGAAGAATGATGTCATTCAATTGGTAAACAATTTTATACAAGGTGGGAAACTTAATCCAAGGATAAACATGAAAATATGTCTCGTCCCAGAAACGGAAATGCCAAGTCAAATGACGGAATTACGACCTATTAACATGTGCAATGTAGGTTATAAATCATTTCAAAAGTATTATGTAACAACTGAAAAGGCATCTTTCAAGTCTTGATTCTGAAATACAATTGGCCTTTATTGCAGGGAGATTGATTTTAGACAATATTCTTATTGCTTAGTAAATGTTCCATGGTTTGAGAAAAAATACATCGTGGAAAGGGAAATTCATGTCAATCAAGAACGATATGAGCAGGCTCATGATAAGGTGGAATGGATTTTGATTGAGAACCTTCTCAATAAAATGTTCTTCGCAACGAAATGGGTGGATTGGATTATGCACTGCATTACCTCAGTGCAATATAAAGTGGTTATTAATGGCCATCCTCGTGGACTTATATCCCCTAAGAGGGGACTCCGATAGGGAGATCCATTATCTCCATATTAGTTTATTTTATGCTTGGAAGCTTTATTCGCAAACATAAAGAAAGCGGAAAGAGGAAAACAATTGACATGACTAAAAGACAAGAACATGCCCTCCATTTTGATATTTGCTTTTTGCTGATGACATCCTCTTTTCCAAAGCCAAGGAGTGTCAAACAATTTTACAGATCCTTAAGGACTATGAGGGAGTCTCGGGTCAACAAATTAATTTCAAAAATCACCACTTCCATTCGGAAACAAGGTGGTGGAGGGAGCACAGGAAGAAATGAAGTTGATCTTAGGAATCACGACAATGGTTCGAATGTGATCATATTTGGGTATACTCGAAAGTGAAAGCGGTTCAAAGACACAGATTTTCAGCTTTTTACGGAAGAAAATGTTACAGTCGAAACTCGCACTGTCGATTTTTGTAGAGCAAAAGTTTTAGGGAACAAAAGATTTAAATGTAAACAACACGACAAGAGACCCGGAGGTTATTTTATTGAAAAGTTTCATCGAAAACAAAGTACAAATAGCAAAATCTTAAGAAAAGTCTAAGTCTAGATGCTAGGATTTTTCTAGATGGCTTGATTGTATGAAGTTCTTCGTCTTATATAGTCGCGGAGATTTGGCCTCGAGGATATTCGCCTGCAAGATTTTTGGAAATATTCATGTTATCGCATATTCTATTTCCGTTGGGATTTACTTTTCTGCTTGGATTTTCCTCTTCCTGCTCGGCCACTGTTTTCAGTAGAATTTGGGCATTGTTGTGGCCACTGTTTTCAGTAGAATTTCCTTACCTCCTGAGGATAAAAACTTGTTATTCCAGCCTTGTGTCCGGGCCTTGACCTTATCAATGATTTACTGCAGCATTTCTCCTTTCTTCTACTGAATTGCTCTGGCACCCCCTAGATATTTACCCCCACCTCCATTGTTATGAATACCAAGTAAGTTGTGCATGTGTGTTCTGGTAGGATTGGATACTCTACTGCCAAAAGTGATAGCAGACTTTTATAGATTAACCGCTTGTCCTGAAACTGCTTCATATAATTGTACTATCTTCTTAATAGATGTACCATACTTATGATTTGCTAATGTGAAGAATAAAAAATCATCAGCAAATAATATGTGGTTAACTACATGACTTCTTGTACTGATTTTGATACCCTTAATTTTCCTTTCTCTTCCCGCTTGTATCATCATATGGGATAGAACCTCAGCATAGAGAATAAAAAGATAAGGGGATAATGGATCCCCTTGTCTTATACCTCTTTCTGGTATGATATGTTCCTTCGGGGATCCATTAATGAGGATTGAGAAGCTTGTGGTAGTAATACACTTCATGATCCTGCTGATCCACGTTTCATTGAAACCCATTCTCCTCATTGCTTCCTATAGAAATCTCCACTCTAATCTGTCATAGGCTTTGGTAATAACTATTTTTAAGACCATATATGATTTGGATTGCCTTTTTAACTTTCAGAGCATGATATACCTCATGTGCGATGATGATATTGTCAGTAATCATCCTTCATGGGATGAAAGCAGCTTGGTATTCCGAGATGATGTTGGATAGCTGTTGTTGCGGACGATTCCCAGGATCTTCGATACAACTTTGTAACTGACATTGCACAAAGAAATAAGCCTGAAATTTGTCATAGTGTTTGGTGGAAATATCTTTGGAATTAGACATAAGTTAGTGTGGTTATGTCTTTGATCCAGTATTTCCTCATCAAATAATTTTTGAATCTCATGTATCATAGCTGAACTGATTTCATTCCAAAATTTCTGATAGAATGCACCTGAAAAACCATCTGGTCAAGGTGTCTGATATATCATGGTTTTTACCTGTTTTAGGCCATAATATAAGTATGTTTTAGAGTCTTTTATCGTGTCTTTAGAGTCATTACATGTGTTTTTATTAGGTACATGAACGTTTGGGAGATTATTGGAGATAATGGAGCATTTTGGACATGTTTTGGAGCTTAAGCCGAGAGATCTTATTTCACCAAGTCTGGACGACCCATGCATCGATCGATGCATCATTTGCATCGATCGACACACCCGTGCGATAGCTCATTAATGAAAACTTTGGAGATTTGCAGTTTTGCCCCAAGAAGTTCCAGTATTTGCAAAAAGACCACCAAGCGTGAATAGGCCTTTATAATTAGTTTTTTGGTGTTTTGTTTTATATACGCATTCATACTATAAGCTTTTTAGAGAGAGAGAGACCGAGAGGCTGATCGTTCTTGTACTCCAAAGAGAAGATTTCGAACCTCTTTTACTCTTACTCTTTGATTTATATGATATCTATTTATTCATTGATTTGTGTTTCATTGATCATGTCTGAGTAGATTCATAGTTAGGTTTAGGGATTCTCTTTAGGGTTTTTATGACTTGTTAGGTTAATTTATCAGTTAAGGATTCATATCTTATTTGTTCTTCAACCTAAATTGTGCTTAATACAAGTTTCTAACCTGATCACTTAGAATCTAGACTTTAGGTTATTAAATTGACACAAAAGTGTAATTTAAAATCTGAACTATTTAGGTTGAGCAATTGAATTATCCGCAAAGAAATTTGGTTTAATTGAATTGTGAACAAATCAAACTTGCACTTAAGGCTAGTTTAATCTATTAGGAATTGCAAAGAAATTTGGGTTTCTGCTAATTAGACTTAGAGAATTCTCGCAACGAAAGTTGGTTAGTTCTATATCTATGTTTGAGTTCTAGAACCGAACTTAATTTGATCCTGACTGATAGTTAATCTGCTTGTCTGATTTCCTGAGAACTCCCTAGACTTGACGCTTTTAGTACTTGCTTACAAACCACTCTTGCTACTGATTTACTTTCCGTTCTGATTTACTGCTTATTCTCTGTTTCACCTAGCTTAACTTGACATTCTACAATCTATCATAAGGTCTAGAGTCTTTGTGGATTCGATACCCTATATACTACTAGTCACGACTGTGCACTTGCAGTGTAGATCTAGGGATTAAAACTCTGATCGTATCAAGTTTTTGGCGCCGTTGCCGGGAATTCTTTTGAGTCTTCGATAGATTTAAATTTAAAGTTTAGACTAGGATTTTCGTTTTTTGTTATTGTTACTAATTTCTCTGTTTTTCTCTGTTTCATGTCTGATTTCGCTTAGCATCGATCGACGCATCTTCTGAATCGATCGACACAAGTCGAATCTCGAGTTGAATCGATCATTGCATACTAAGCATCGATCATTGCACTACGATTACCGACGGTTTATGAAGACGCATGAGACCAGAAGTAATCCGAATTCGAATCTCGTGAATCTCAGGCTTGAGGAACTTGCTAGACTAGAGAGAACAAACAGAAAAGGTCAACGAGCAAGGATGAACAACAATCCTGTGATTTTGAGACCTGATGCTCAGGGTGTTCTGAGAGACCAACAGAACAACCCGTACAATGATGCTGGGAAAATGATTGATGATGAGGGACGTGTGATCCTTAATCCTGAACCTGAACCTGAAGTTCAAAGGCAGATGGTTAATCCTCCTGCTAATGATAGGACTCTTGTTGACTACAACCGACCGGATGAGTTCTATGCTAACCGGTCAGCAATTGTACCTCTTGGATTTGAGAGGAATGACTTCGAGATCAAGACTGTCTACTACTCTCTGCTGAGGCAGAATCCTTTCCATGGTCTCCCACACGAGCAACCAATGGATCACATTGATGACTTTGAGGACTTCATCACTGGAATGAAGTATAATGGGGTGAACTATGATTATCTGTATCTCAAGATTTTCCCCTATTCTCTCGCTGGAGAGGCTGAAACAACTTCCAACTGGGAAGTATACTACTTGGGATGCTGTGAAGAGAGAGAGTTCTTGAGGCACTTTTATGATGATGCTCGCTCTGATCAGTCGAGACAGAATATTCTCACCTTCACCCAAGGTCCTACAAAGCTTCTTTTGTCCGCTTGGATGAGATTCAAGAAGTACCAACGTCACTGTCCTCATCATGGATTCTCTGAAGTGACGCTGCTGGGCATATTATTCAGAGGCATTGATCTACATTATCAGTCTGCATTGGATAATGCTAGCAATGGCAATTTCATTACAAGGACTCCTGAACAGGCTAGGACACTGATAGATAACTTGGTGAGCAGTAATAGCACCAAGACTACTGATAGGAGAAGGAAGGAGTCTGGTGGAAAGATTGATAATCTGGAGATTGCTGATATTAGGAACAAGCTGGACACTGTTCACAGTTTGTTGACTAAGAAGGCTGTCCACTTTGCTCAGGAAGTTGAAGTGTTTCAAGCTGAAGAAGATCACCAGGAAGAGGATGTGAACTACATTAGTGGCTCTGGATTCCAAGGGAACATGTTTGGTAATCAACAAGGTAATAAGTTCTTTAATGGTGGACAGAAGAGTGATTTCACAAGCAACCAAAACTCTTCGGGCTATGGACAGACTGCTGGTTATCAGAAACCTTTTCAGCAAGGTAATTCTTATCAGAGGACTTATGGATCATCCTCATATCAGACACCTCCTGCTGCTAGTGCTCATGAGAGCAAGATGGAAGCAATGATGGAACAGTTTCTGGAGGGTCAGACTAAGACTGATGTGGAGTTCAACAAGAAGCTGGATGTTGTGTATGAGGATCTTAATGGGAAGTTTGAATCCTTGAGTACACATGTGAAGCAGTTGGATACCCAAGTGAACCAAATTTCAAGCTCAGTCAAAGGGAAAATGTTATGGATACCCACATTAAAGCTTGGTCAGTTCATATTGATGATGTGGCAAACCGAGGAGAGAAAATTGAGTTTAAGACAGCTGAACTCGTGGAAGAGGCTGAAAAATCCGAGACTGAAGCAAAACTGTTGGTTGGAATCTGTGATGAATTAAATGCATCGATCGTTGCACCACCTGCGTCGATCGTTGCATGTCGTGAGGCAGACTTACTTGTTTCTTCTGGTATTGCGGAAGAGAAGGCTCACAAGCCTACTACACCTTCCCCTGAGGTGTTTGAGATATCTCCACAGTAGCTTGATGAAGCTAGATAGCTGAAAGTGATGGATGAGAAGTTGGAAGAAGATACACAACCTGATGATCCGCCATATCACCCTTGTGTGCAGAGATACTTGGAGAAGATGTTGCCAATGGACAAAGTGTTGAAAGATTGGGTGATAGTGATACCTAAACAAATCAGTGATGTGTTGCTAACTTAGATTCCTAAGAAGCTACCTGATCTTGGTATATTTGTGCTGAGTTTTTCCGTCTTTGAGGATAGCTTTAGGCGCTCCTTGTGTGATTTAGGAGTTGCTGGAAATCTCATGTCATACTCTGTGGCAGAGAAGCTGGGAATGACAGATTTTTCACCCACTAGGACCTCTCTGGTTCTAGCTGATCAGTCAATAAGGATTCCGGAAGGAGTTCTTGAGGATGTCCCAGTGAGAGTTGGGAACTACTTAGTTCCGACAGATTTTGTGGTCCTTAAGTACGATAGTGAGCCGGATGATGTTTTAATACTGGGAAGACCTTTCTTAGCTACAGCTGGTGCGAAGATTGATGTGAGGCATGGTCTGATTGATCTCCATCTGGGAGATGAGCCTCTACACTTTGAGATGGATATGCTGCGCAAGCCAAGGATTGATGGTCAAACCTTTAGCATTGAGGATGGACAGGAAGCGTAGAAGAGTGAGACTTTAGTTTCTGATCCTGGAGAGGAGAAGATGGTGGTTTCTGCATATTCCACTTTAACATCTTCGGAGCTTGCAACTGCTTCTAAGCAGAAAGCTCCTGACATCAGAACCTCACCAAAGCAAAGGTACGCATCTTCTAAGCTCGGTTCTACTAACTTTACTGATGTGGATGCATGAGAACATCGCATCCCTTCGTTCCTTGGAAGATCTCACACTAACAATGCTTACTCTCCACCTTGGATGAGGAGACTTTCGCAGAGGCACTCACAGTCTCTGTCGAAACCTCCAGGAGCTTGATCTTGTTCGTCCGGTCAAGCTAATAACCTTAAACAAGCGCTGAGTGGGAGGCAACCCACTGTTAAGTTCGTTTTTGTTTTCATTTTCGTTTTGATTTGGTGTTTTTGATTTTCTGTTTTTGTGAGTGTTCAAAGGCGTGAGAAAAACATGCAGAATCGCACTGCATCGATCGACACACATAGTGCATCGGTCGACACAGTTGCAATTTATGGTTGCTGATTCAATTGCGGTTCAGACACCGGTTATCTACTTAACTGTGGGCATAATCACCTTGCATCGATCGACACCCTTGTGGCATCGATCGACGCAGGCCGACGACAGGTAAGTGTTCTGACCACATTTCGGTTTGTTTCATTCCGATTTCTTTTCTCACCGAGCCTAAGCTTGACACTACTGGGGACAGTGTGTTTCAAGCGTGGGGGAGGTAGCTACTGACGCACGCTTATTGTTTTCTTAGAGTCAGTTAAAAATTTGTTTTATCGAGTCAAAACAGTTTAAGTAGGAAACATTGAATTTTTGAGAAGCTAACAACACTTGCAGGAACTTAAGTAACCATTGGGATGAGCTTGCTGGATCAATCTATGACTATTAGAAAGCCCAATGCAGATCAACCTACTGAGGACACCCATATGAAGTCAGGTATTCAGAGGATCCTTTACTGACTTCACCCTTAATTTTGATTTAATTTTCTTACCTAAGGGCTTGGTATACCTTGAGTCGGATTCCTCTATTAGTTCTGACACAGCTTGTAAACCTGTCCAAGTAAGGTTCCCTTCTCCCCTTCCTTAAAGTAAAAAAAAAAAGAATAATAAACTAAGGATGAGCTAGTAGCTCCGAAGTGGTCACAGGAGTGGTAGAGACCCCTATTACCTCCTGTGCATCCATGAAATGTGTCCAAAGTACACCCCATAACGGGAAGAGCACTGATAAAAAAAAAATGATACCCAATGGGGAGAAATCAATTGCTAAGGAAGGGAAAAGAGAAGAAAGGAACCAGAAAGAGATAGTATGGTGGTCTAGAGCTAACAGAGTAAGAATCCATGTGCCCTTTGATCGATAATCCTTAGGTGAGACCGCACTTAATAGCTTATAGAAGTCAGTAGGGTGAATTTGAATGCTTTGGATTGATTGTGGAGTTTACTCAGGACAGTTGCTAAGTGTGGGGGGAAGTATATGTTGGTCATGATGTCTTGCATGTGAATCTTTCAGTGGCTTACTAAGGGGAATCTGAGTGTTGTGCTTCTAAGATGAAAAGAGTTTCTGAAAGTTTTCAAACCTCTTCACCACATTCTCGTTCTCTGTTTTGCTTGAGGGCAAGCAAAGGCTAAGTGTGGGGGAGTTGATATATCATGGTTTTTACCTGTTTTAGGCCATGATATAAGTATGTTTTAGAGTCTTTTGTCGTGTCTTTAGAGTCATTACAGGTGTTTATTAGGTACATGAACGTTTGGGAGATTATTGGAGATAATGGAGCATTTTGGGCATGTTTTGGAGCTTAAGCCGAGAGATCTTATTTCACCAAATCTGGACGACCCATGCATCGATCGACACACCTCTGCGACAGCTCATTAATGAAGACTTTGGAGATTTTCAGTTTTGCCCCAAGAAGTTCCAGTATTTGCAAAAAGACCCCACGCGTGATTATGCCTTTATAATTAGGTGTTTGGTGTTTTGTTTTATATACGCATTCATACTATTAGCTTTTGAGAGAGAGAGAGAGAGACCGAGAGGCTGATCGTTCTTGTACTCCAGAGAGAAGATTTCGAACCTTTTTTACTCTTACTCTTGGATTTATATGATATATATTTATTCATTGATTTGTGTTTCATTGATCATGGCTGAGTAGATTCATAGTTAGGTTTAGGGATTCTCTTTAGGGTTTTTATGACTTGTTAGGTTAATTTATCAGTTAAGGATTCATATCTTATTTGTTCTTCAACCTAAATTGTGCTTAATACAAGTTTCTAACCTGATCACTTAGAATCTAGACTTTAGGTTATTAAATTGACACGAAAGTGTAATTTAAAATCTGAACTATTTAGGTTGAGCAATTGAATTATCCGCAAAGAAATTTGGTTTAATTGAATTGTGAACAAATCAAACTTGCACTTAAGGCTAGTTTAATCTGTTAGAAATTGCAAAGAAATTTGGGTTTCTGCTAATTAGACTTAGAGAATTCTCGCAACGAAAGTTGGTTAGTTCTATATATGTGTTTGAGTTCTAGAACCGAACTTAATTTGATCCTGACTGATAGTTAATCTGCTTGTCTGATTTCCTGAGAACTCCCTAGACTTGTGATATATCATGGTTTTTACCGGTTTTATGCCATGATATAATTGTGTTTTAGAGTCTTTTTGTGTTATTTTAGAGTCTATTTCAGGTATAATCAGGTTTGGAGCAGAAGTGGAGATATTGGAGCATTTTGGGGCTTTTTGGAGTGTTTGGCCGAGAGATTGAGCTCACTGTCCAGAAATCCGGATTGCATCGATCGACACACCTTTGGTGTCGATCGACACACTAGCGAGTTGGGCCGATTCGGCGGTTTAATGAAAATTTAAGATTTTGCACTTTGGCCCAGAAGTTTCCAGTATTTACAAAGAAGCCCCAGCCGAGATTTAGCCTATATAATTAGGATTTTGGTGTTTATTTTATATACGCTTTCATACTTAGAGCTAAGGGATTTTTAGAGCTTTTGGGGCTGATCTGATCCTGTACTTCATCTATTTTGGAGAAGATTTCGAACCCCTTTATCTATTTAATTTCTTATATGCAATCTATTAATTCATTGATTATGCTTTCATATTCTATGTCTGAGTAGATTCATAGTTAGGTTTAGGGTTTCTCATTAAGGATTTCATGACTTGCTAGACTTGTTTAATTCAGTTAAGGATTCACATGAATAGAATGTTCTTCGATCTAAATTGAGTTTAATGCTAGTTCTAACCTGATCAATTAGAATCTAGATCTTAGGTTGCTAAATACGACACGAGAGTGTGGTTTAGAATCTGAACTATTTAGGTTGAGCAATTAAATTATTCGCAAAGGAATTTGGTTTAGTTTAATTGTGAACATATCGAACTTGAAATTAATGCTAGTTTAATCAGTTAGTAATTGCAAAGGAATTTGGATTGCTGCACTTAGACTTAGAGAATTCTCGCAAAGGAATTTGGTCAATTCTATATCCGTGATTTGAGTTCTAGAACTGTGCTTAATTAGATCCTGACTGATTGATTTGTTTGCTTGTCTGATTTCCTGAGAACACCCTAGACTTAGCACCTCTAGTTAACTGCTTTCACCACCGATAATCTTGCTATTTGTTTACTTTCTCGCACTACTTTTCAGTTTACTTCACATTGCTTTCTTCTTAGTATTAATCTCTACAGTTCTTAATCTATCGAGACCAGAGTCTCTGTGGATTCGATACCCTATATACTACAATCACTTAACTGTGCACTTGCAGTAGAATAGGATTAAAACCTGACCCTATCAAGTTTTTGGTGCCGTTGCCGGGGACTCTTAGAGTCTTTGATAGGATCGAACTTAGGGTTTCTACTAGGATTTTTATTGTTTTTGTTTCGCTTTGTTTTTATTTTTTTTAGGTTACTAATTTTTCTCTGTTTTCTCTCTGTCGCAGGTACCGATTTCACTTTGCGTCGATCGTTGCACCTGTGTGGCGATCGTCACTAGGCGATTCTGAGATTGAATCGATCGTTGCACTGATAGCATCGATCGTTGCTTGACGATTACAGACAATTTATGCAGATGCGTGAAACTAGAAGTAATCAGAACTTGAACCTCGTTAATCTCGGACTTAAAGAACTTGGACGTCTAGAGAGGACTAACAGAAGAGAAAGAAGAGCAAGGATGGTGGTACAGAAGGTAATCATAATGCCTGATGCTCAAGGTACCCTGAGGGACCGAGATAACAATCCGTACAATGCTGCTGGGCTTCGGATTGATGCTGAAGGGAATGTAATCCATGATCCTCCTGAGCAACCGCAACAGGAGCAGAACCAAGGTCAAGGACAGAACCGAAATAGAAAGATGGTTGTCCATGAGAGGACTTTAGCTGACTACAACAGACCGGATGAGTTTCATGCAAACCGGTCAGCTCTTGTGATGCCTGGTTTTGAGAGGAATTATTTTGAGATCAAAACCATCTACTACTCGCTGATGAGACAGAATGCCTTCCATGGTCATCCCACGGAGCAGCCTATGGATCACATTGATCAGTTTGAGGACATAATCACTGGCATGAAGTATGATGGAATTTGCCAGAATTATCTGTTTCTCAAGCTCTTTAAATACAGTCTCACTGGAGACGCTGCTGCATGGCTGAAGCAACTGCCACCTGGGCAGTTTGATACTTGGGCAGCCCTGAAGAGTGAGTTCCTGCGTCAATTCTACGATGATGCACGCTCTGATCAGTCCAGACAGGACATTCTGACATTTTCCCAAGGTCCTACGGAACCGCTTAAGACTGACTGGATGAGATTCAAGAAGTACCAGAGTGACTGCCCACACCATGGATTCACTGAGGTCACATTGCTAGGTATCTTCTTCAGAGGAATAGATCTTCCATATCAGTCTGCACTGGATAACTCTAGCAATGCCAACTTTAACACTAGGACTCCTGCTCAAGCTAAGCAGTTGATTGAGAACCTAGTAAGCAGCAACAGTTGCAAGATTATGGATGAGAGGAGAAAGAAATCTGGTGGAAGTGTAGAGAATTCGGAGATTGCTGATATTAGATCTAAGCTGGACACAGTTTGCAATCTTCTAGCTGGTAAGAAAGATGTCCACTTTGCCCAAGATGTAGAGGTAATTCAGACTGAGGAGGACACTCAGGAAGAAGATGTGAATTACATTGGAGGATCTGGTTTCCAAGGTAACAGATTTGGTAATCAGCAGGGAAACAAGTTCTTCAATGGAGGACAGAAGAGTGCCTTCACAGGCAATCAGAACTCAGCTGGTTTTGGACAGACTAGTGGTTTTCAGAAACCTTTTGGACAAGGTACTCAGAGAACCTATGGATCTTCATCTTATCAGACTCCTCCTGCAGCCACTGCTCATGAGAGTAAGATGGAGGCAATGATGGAACAGCTGCTGGAGAGTGAGACCAATATTTCTGTGGACTGCAATAAGAAGTTGGATGCTGTCTATGAGGATCTCAATGGAAAGTTTGAGTCTCTAAACACTCATATGAAGCAGTTGGATACTCAGGTGAATCAGATTTCCAGTTCTATGAAGGGAAAAGGAGTAGCAGACACCCATATTAAGGCCTGGTCTGTGTACATTGATGATGGATCTCACCTAGGTGAAGGATTTGAGCTAAGCACAGCTGAATTGGTAGAAGAGGTTGAATTTTCGGATTTTGGAGAAAATCTCTCTGGTGGAAACTGTGAAAACAGTGTTGCATCGATCGACACACCCCTAGTGTCGGTCGATGCAGGCCGTGAACAGACAGACTCGCCGAATGTTGATGGCATTGATGCTGATTTGGAGCTTGATCGCTTATTCCCTGGAGTTTCTGAGATTACTCAACAGGAGATTTATGCACAATTCATTAGATTATACCCATCAGTGTCTGAAGTGATTAAGCAAGAGATTGAAGAGCTTAAGAAGTTGGAAGATATTGGTGAAGAGTTGGAAGAAATTCCATCATCTGATGATCCACCTTATCACCCATGTGTGCAGAAGTACTTGAACAAGATGTTGCCTTTGGATGAAGAGCTGAAGGATTGGGTGATTGTAGTCCCTCAACAGATAAGTGATGTGCTGTTAACCAAGGTTCCCAAGAAGCTGCCTGATCCTGGGATTTTTGTGCTAAGTTGTTCTATCTTCGAGGATAGTTTTAGGCGCTCTCTTTGTGATCTAGGAGCTGTTGGAAGTCTCATGCCATATTCTGTGGCAGAGAAGCTGGGTATGCTGGATTTTTCTCCTACTAGGACCTCTCTTGTCCTAGCTGATCAGTCTATACGAGTTCCAGAAGGACTCCTTGAGGACATCCCGGTGAGAGTTGGATACTATTTAGTTCCAACAGACTTCTTAGTACTGAAGTATGACAGTGATCCTGATGATGCGTTGATATTGGGAAGACCATTCTTGGCTACAGCGGGAGCAGTGATAGATGTTAGACACAGTCTGATAGACCTCCACCTGGGAGATGAGCCGCTGCATTTTGAGATGGACAAGCTGCGCAAGCCACTGATAGATGGGCAGACCTTCACCATCATGGATGGAGATGATGAGCAGTCAAGTCACACTACGGTTTTGGATCCTGGAGAGCAGTTTACTCCTTCTTTTCTTGGACAGGATCATTCTGATACAGCTTACTCTCCGCCATGGATGAGGAGGCTTGCACAGAGGCAATCAAAGTCTCTGTCAGGATCTCCAGCATACTGATCTTGTTCGTCCGGTCAAGCTAATGACCTTAAACAAGCGATGAGTGGGAGGCAACCCACTGTTAGGTTTAAGTGTTTTTCTTTCTTATTTTTGGTGTTTGTCTTAGGATTTCACGTTTTTGTTTGTTTTTGCTAAGTTTCAGATACAGAACTCGAGTCTGGAGATGTGTGACGATCGATGCACTTGTGCATCGGTCGTTGCAGGGAGATTACGACGAGGAGAGGTGATCGCTTTGTGACGATCGTTTCGGTCATGTGCAATGGTCGTTGCAATTGGTTCAATTGCAAAATTAAGGTACGCGAGCTAAACCGGAATCGATTTGGTTCAACCAGCATGGATCGTTGCTCACTAGCAACGGTCGTTGCACCCACGACCGAGGTAAGTTGCCTTAAACCCTTCTCTTCTCTTTTCTTCTCCATTTTCGCTGTTCGTACAACCCGAGAACCTCATTTCACCTAAAACTCTCATTTCTTCATCATTTTCTTCAATTCCAAGTGCTATTTTCTCGATTTTACACTCTTAATCCATCCCTATAACCCATATATCACGAATCCAAGGTAATGTGTCTCTATTTTAAGATTTTCGGATTCATTTTTAGGGTTTTAGAATTTGAGAATTTTGGATTGAAATTGATGATTGCATGCTTAAATAGACTAAATTTAGGATGGTGGGTGATGATTTTAGGCTGATTAGTGCTAATGTGGAACGATTTTAGGAATTTTGATTGCGGCTGAAATCGCCTTGCAACGGTCGTTGCACTTGTGCAACGTTGCTTTGCGATTTTGGGGATTTGTTCGATAATGCGAAATCGCCTTGCAACGATCGAGGCCTTAGTGCAACGGTCGATGCTTCGCGATTTCATAGAGAGTTTGCCGAGACTAATTGTTTTAAATTTCTTGAATGCATATGGCATCTCGCAGACAACCCCGCAAGCGCTGAGCCACAGCAGCAACAGCCACACGACAGTACATTCCACCACCAGGGTGGTTCCATAGAGAGTCACAGCCACCTGAGCCTTATGTGAGAGTTGGTCCAGCAGTAGCACTGCCTTGTCCCCAAGCAGATGAGACACCGATCCCGACAGCCAGACAGTGGCCACAGAACATTGCTGAGTTCCTCAAGACTGCTGATTTTACAGAGAGGCCACTGCTTAACCAGTGGGATGATTTTGATACGTTGCTATACAATGGTTGGTGTAGGATGACTATTAAACCAAGCAAGTTTGCAGACTTCTCTACCTGTAATAGTCAGGGGATAGATGAGCAGGTACTTGCAGTGTGCAAGGGCATTGGTCTAGGGACAATGCCTATGTGGCCCTATGATTTGTACCCGAAGCTGGTCAGACAGTTGCTAGCCACTTGCAGAGTGGTTTACCCGGATCCAGACAGTAGGAGTGCTACAGGAGGTATCTTTACCTTCATGAGTTTAGGAGTCAGGTATCGGATGCCTTTACTAGATATCTGCAGGATCTACGGTTTCAGCACTGAGCCGAGACGCATCGGCATGCCACTTGAGTGGGATCCAGAGGAGGCTCGGGTATTCTGGGAGTGTATTGGCAGTGGTCGATACAATTCGAGGACTACACCGGTGAAGCAGGTGAGGCATCTTGTACTGAGATATGTCTTGCATATCTTGTGTTGGAGTTTGTTGTGCAAGTATGAGGCCAACAATATGCGCAAGTATGAGATGGAGATGTTGTTTATCGGGCTGCGAGATCAGTTTGAGGGTTCTGGCGTGAGAGATCCTACTAAGGGTCTCAACTTGGGAGCTGTTTTCACTCAGCACTTATGCGACCTGCAGCTGAAGCCATTTGATGGTGTGCTTACTGAGACAGTGGGGAGCCTGCTTACTCCCATCTTCATGCACTGCGGGATTCCCTTGGAGGGCACAGAGTGTAACACAGCCAAGGAGTTCCTTGATTTCAGCCACTTGCAGAGCGCCATCTGGCTCAAGGAGGGGCGCATTTGGGATTACCATGATCAAAGCTCTGGGAAGTGTGGTTTGGAACTTCTTGCTCCTGCACTTACACAGATTGATACACTGGAGGCCCTGAGATTTCAGCCTCCTGAGACCGAGCAGCTTAGAGTCCCTTCTATGGCTCATCCGCTGGGAGAGCCTTCCACACGAGCTTCACCTTCCTCTGCCCCTACGCCTGCTGCTGCCCCTGTTGATGACATTGGCCCTTTTCATGTTCCTGCAGTTCCTTTGGGAGACATGTCTGTGGTTGAGTGGAGAGAGCGCAATGATGGGATACTGAAGACCATTTGGGAGTGGATGCGTGGCTGCACTTGCAGGAGACAGCCACAGATTCATCAGCCCGTCCCTGACAGACGTCGTAGGCAGCGTTCTCCTGCAGCCGCTAGTGACACTGAGCGCTATGGTGGGATAGATGATGATGATAACGAGTGAGCGTAGCTTCCATCTCTAGACATTCGGTTATGTACTCTATTATCTTTTTCTTTTCTTTTGCACTTTTTCTTTTTGATTTTTAGGATGCTACTATGTTTGGATGGTTGTGCTTGATTTGATACATTAGTTGCCTTGATTTTACTCTGTTTTCAGTGTTTTCAGCTTGCAGGAACGAAAATTTGGTTTTACCAACGGACTAACCTGCTAACTTGCTGACTGATCTGATGTACGTAGTGCGTCGATCGACACACTATTGTGTCGATCGACACAACACGAAAGAAATCGCATTGCAGCGATCGTTGCGGTCCTGAGCAACGATCGATCATACACGAAAATCACACAGCAACGGTCGATGCACCTAGTGCAACGATCGATGCTTGAGCGACAGAGGTAAAAATCCGACAGAACTCAACCAATCTTAAAAAAAAAAATTTCTTTCTTTTTACCAATCCTTCGCTTGACACTACTGGGGACAGTGTGTCTTAAGTGTGGGGGAGGTGCTACTAACTTCTTTCTTTTTGTTTTCTTAGAGTCAGTTAAAATTTTCAAATTTTGTTTTATTGAGTCAAAACTTTTAAGTAAGAAACAATGATTTTTTTAGAAGATTAGCAGCACTTGCAAGAACTTAAGTAACCATTGGGATGAAACTGCAGATTATCTCTGACTATTAGAAAACCCAGACATGGATCAACCTACTGAGAACACCCACATCACTTCAGGTATCAGAGGATCCTTTTACTGACTTCAAACATAATACTGACTTAGATTTCTCACCTAAGGGCTTGGTATACTTTGTGTCGGATTCCCTTGTTAGTTCTGACACAGCCTGTAAACATGTTCTATTTAGTTCCCTTCTCCCCTTCCATAAAAAAAAAGACAATAAACTGAGGATGAGTTAGTAGCTACAACTTTCATATCCTGTGCATCCATGGAATGTGTCCAAAGTACACCCCTTAACGGGAAGAGCACTAATAAAAAAAAAAGTGATACCCAATGGGGAAAAATCAGAATGCTAAGGAAGGGAAAAGAGAAGAAAGGGACTAGAGAAAGATAGTATGGTGGTCTAGAGCTGATAAGGTAAGAGTCCATGTGCCTTTGATTGATACTCCTTAGGTGAGACCGCACTTAAATACTTGCAGAAGTCAATAGGGTGAATTTGAATGCGTGAATGTGATTGTGGAGTTTACTTAGGACAGTTGCTAAGTGTGGGGGAAGTATATGTTGGTCTTGATGTCTGCAGGTTGATTCTTTCATGTGGTTTATTAAGGGGAATCTGAGTGTTGATGCTTCTAAGATGAAAAGAGTTTCTGAAGAGCTTTCAAACCTCTTCACTACATTCTAGTTCTCTGTTTTGCTTGAGGGCAATCAAAGGCTAAGTGTGGGGGAGTTGATATATCATGGTTTTTACCGGTTTTATGCCATGATATAATTGTGTTTTAGAGTCTTTTTGTGTTCTTTTAGAGTCTATTTCAGGTATAATCAGGTTTGGAGCAGAATTGGAGATATTGGAGCATTTTGGGGCTTTTTGGAGTGTTTGGCCGAGAGATTGAGCTCACTGTCCAGAAATCCGGATTGCATCGATCGACACACCTTTGGTGTCGATCGACACACTAGCGAGTTGGGCCGATTCGGCGTGTTAATGAAGATTTAAGATTTTGCACTTTGGCCCAGAAGTTTCCAGTATTTACAAAGAAGCCCCAGCCGAGATTTAGCCTATATAATTAGGATTTTGGTGTTTATTTTAGATACGCTTTCATACTTAGAGCTAAGGTATTTTTAGAGCTTTTGGGGCTGATCTGATCCTGTACTTCATCTATTTTGGAGAAGATTTCGAACCCCTTTATCTATTTAATTTCTTATATGCAATCTATTAATTCATTGATTATGCTTTCATATTCTATGTCTGAGTAGATTCGTAGTTAGGTTTAGGGTTTCTCATTAAGGATTTCATGACTTGCTAGACTTGTTTAATTCAGTTAAGGATTCACATGAATATAATGTTCTTCGATCTAAATTGAGTTTAATGCTAGTTCTAACCTGATCAATTAGAATCTAGATCTTAGGTTGCTAAATACGACACGAGAGTGTGGTTTAGAATCTGAACTATTTAGGTTGAGCAACTAAATTATTCGCAAAGGAATTTGGTTTAGTTTAATTGTGAACATATCGAACTTGAAATTAATGTTGGTTTAATCTGTTAGTAATTGCAAAGGAATTTGGATTGCTGCACTTAGACTTAGAGAATTCTCGCAAAGGAATTTGGTTAATTCTATATCCGTGATTTGAGTTCTAGAACTGTTCTTAATTAGATCTTGACTGACTGATTTGTCTGCTTGTCTGATTTCCTAAGAACACCCTAGACTTAGCGCCTCTAATTAACTGCTTTCACCACCGATAATCTTGCTATTTGTTTACTTTCTCGCACTGCTTTTCAGTTTACTTCACATTGCTTTCTTCTTAGTATTAATCTCTACAGTTCTTAATCTATCGAGACCAGAGTCTATGTGGATTCGATACCCTATATACTACAATCACTTAACTGTGCACTTGCAGTAGAATAGGATTAAAACCTGACCCTATCAACTTGACGCTTTTAGTACTTGCATACAAACCACTCTTGCTACTGATTTACTTTATGTTCTTATTTACTGCTTATTCTCTGTTTCACCTAGCTTAACTTGACATTCTACAATCTATCGTAAGGTCTACAGTCTATGTGGATTCGATACCCTATATACTACTAGTCACGACTGTGCACTTGCAGTGTAGATCTAGGGATTAAAACTCTGATCGTATCAGTGTCTTATGAGGACCAATGGAATAAACCGCCTTCTGTATTTCCTCAATGTCAACTAGCCTTGTTAAATCATCATTGATTGTCGGTGTCACCCTCTGTGGAAATCCTAAAAACGCTTGCTCCAGATTCTCTGTAGTAACTTTTTGGGAGTTGAATAAGCCTTCAAAATACTTTTTGTTGTTGTTTCTGCGATTGCTTCGTCTCCTTTCTGTAATATTCCAGCGTCATCTTCAATAACTTGTAATTTTTTTCGAATTCTTCTAGCTTTAGTAATTGTGTGGAAGTATTTTATATTTATATCTCCAACTGTGGCCAAGAGTACCTTCGATTTAAAACTCCAATACTGCTCTTCTTCAATATATGCTTCATTTAATTCCTTGTGTATTTGTTCCTTGAGCATTCGTGAATCACCAGTCGTATAGGCATGATCTAATATATGCCTTAGTAGCGCAATTCTTTCTTGTGCATTAGTGTGATGTGTTTTCTTCCATCGTGAGATTGTGTTTCTACAGTTCACAATCCTTTGGAATAGTGTATTTCTCTTTGTTGGGATAAATGTTTATCCCATCCTTTTATGACTGCTTCTTTGAACCCTTCTTTGTTAGCCCTCCTCGGGTCATACATAAAATTGCCTTGTCGAATTTCTACTTGTTCCTCAATGTAAGTATCTAGTGGTCGATGATCAGACTCGCCTAGTTCCAGGAAGTGAGTCTTTGATAGTGGGAACTTCATATTCCAGCTACTATTTACCATTGTACGATCCACACAGCTTATAACATGATGTGCTCCTCTTTGGCCAGCCCAAGAGAATTGATTTCCTATTGTTTAAAGGTCAGAGAAATCACAACTTCTAACCATTCTCGTGAATTCATGGAAACTTGATTCTGCTCGTTCTACCACCTTATTGCTCAATATTGTTTAACAGTTCATTAAAATCCCCCTTAATGAGACAAGGTTCTTTCCTACTTGTCGCTATTCGTTCTAGGCGTTCCTAAAGGATATTTCGATAATAAGGATCAGGGAAACCATATATAAAGTACAAGTAAAAAACAGAACCATTGCATTTGATTAAACAGTCTACAAGATTAGGGGATTGAAATAAAATTGAAAGAACAACAAATTGACGCCAATACATTACTAGACCACCACTTAATTCTACTGGAGGTACTGTTACATAGTTAACAAAGCCTAACTCACTTCCAAGATATCGCATGTAGTCGTCTGACTGCTTTGTTTCAGATAAGCAAATGATGTCCGGGAGATACTTATGTGTGATCTCTTTGAGGCGTCGAAGTGTCTAGTCATTGCCTATACCTCGGCAGTTCCAACAGATTGTTCTCATGGCGGAAGATGTGGTTATGGGCCACCGGGCCTCTCAAATCTTCTGGTTGTATTTCTACTTAGTTCTGATCCTCTGCGATCATTGGCATTACCCGGGTGTTGTCCTCAAAGTCCTTTTTCTTCTTGTTCTTCAAATTTACGATTTCTGCTTGGTGTGGTATGCCCATTGGTGCCACTTGATTGTCCCACTTCCATAGAAGTAATATTTCCATTACCACGGGGACTGGGAATCAAAGTAGATGGAACCAAGTTGTTGCGATCAGATCGATCAGGATAATATTCCGAGGATGGATTAAGTCTAGCATCCATGTTGTATTCGTCAGAATAGAGATTGCGGTTGACGGCTCATTGGTCCAGAGCTCATCATCATCGTCATCCATACCGTTATCCACGTCATCTTCATATTCAAGCATTTCTACTCTTGGAGAATGATTTACCTCAGTTTGTAACTATGCATTCTCGTTCTGGTGATCATCAACAATTTCTTCAATGCGTATACAAGATGGTGGTCGTGGGCGAGGAATATTGTCATCGTCAGTATCCTCTTCTTCATTATCATCATCTTGTTGGATACCCCCATTCTGGATAAGACATGCCCCAGAATCATGGGTTAGCATACCACATACCTCGCAAAATCCTCTTAATCGCTCGTATGTGAGTCTCAGCAGTGTATTCACTCCAAGCGTGAATTGGAATTGGCGTTGAAACCGTAGTGGTCAATTAATGTTCCAGTTGATTTCTGACTCTCACATACTCCCTTCATGCACTTTCCTCTGCATTGTAATCCACTTCCATCAGCAATCCGAGGTTACGCCATATGTGTGTTACAACATTCAAACTGAAGAATTGAAAGGATACTCCGCGAATCTGGATCCAAAATGGGATGAAATTCATGAGCAATGGATCCAAATATGGTGTCCATCTCTCCATAATTAACATGCGCTCTGCAAAAGCCCATGGACCACAGTGAAGCACCATTTCCATGGCTTCTTCAGTTGGGAATACGAACTTGAATCACCGACCTTCTGTAATTCGTCTTTGTACATATCCCTCTTGACCCCAAATTCGAGTGTAAGTTGGCAATGATCGAACATATATTTTGTCTTCTTGGCATCACCGGCCTTCCGATAAGGATAAATCGGTTCTCTGCAGCCGCTTCATTAACAACATCGATTGGGAATGAAATTGGTGAATCTTCGGCTCCCAAATCAATGTCCTGGATTGCTCGTCTCAAATTATATCCCATTTTGAAATAAATCTTGTAGAACCTGAAGGGGAAAAGGAGTGTCTGATCAAAGAAAATCTCTATGAGAATTCTCGGTAATTTGGGATTGTTTATAGAACATCTTCGCATCGGATATGGCAAAGGGATTTTATCATCACGAATGGAGTGGTTACCAATCGTGGGAATAACCGTCGGGTAATGGGATCGTGGTGGAAACCGTCCGACTCCATGACCAGAAACATGAGAAACCGTCTTGTAAACGGAGGGTTCTTGTGAGAAGTATAACTATCTTTTTCGCTTTTTTTCGCCATGCCTATTTTGACCTTTTTCACAAATATATATATATATATATATATATATATATTTTCGCAGAAACTGATTTTATATATATGAATCAAAGAAGTCTTTTGTTACATAATGTAATATAATGTTTGGTACAAAATGATAATAAACAAAGGAAGCGTTGTTTGGAGTGGGTCGTGTGGACAATGTATGAGCAGTTACATTATGTTGCCTTGGAATCCAAGCAAATTGTACATCGTCTAATTTCCTTTTCCAAGCTTTTATTTCTTGGAGATAGTTATGAACTTCAAAATTCTTTGTCTTCTGATTAAATATATGACATAAGTGTTGACAATCACCCTGTTTGTGATCTATATAGTTGTTGTCTGTAGGAACCAGCATAGTTGCATTTCCACCATCCGGATGAAGGTCGTTGCCATGTTCTAGGGTTTCTTGGTAGCCGTTGGCTATCATTCGGTTCTTGTCTTTCCTGATGAGTTTTAAATTCTTGTGCATCCATCCATTCCTTTGCATCTTTTTGGGCAAGAGTAATGATCATTTGCCATTGTGTTTGTCGTTGTTGGTATAGAAGAAGATTCCGACTTTTCCATATTCTCCATAAATCCCTAAATGCAGTTTGGTATAGGATCAGATGTATACCGTTGCTGTTGTTGATGAGGTAATCTAACTTTTCTTCTACTGTCTTTGTTGTGTCAAAAAGAACTGGGGTCGGATATTCTATTCCTCTTCAGACACAGTGAGCAAATGGACACTCAACGAAAAGGTAATTCATTGTTTCTTCACTTTGGCAGCATCAGATACATTTTGAATGACGTGATATATGTTTGCATTTCATAACTTCCCCTGTGGTTAGACATTCTGAGCTTATTCGCCATATAAAATGTTGTAGCTCTAGAGCTGTGTCAGTTTTCCATATTTGTTTCTTCGATCTGATGTCTCCCTTTGGAGGATGTATTAGCTGGTCCATATTTAGGTGAGTTGCGAGCCAATAGCCAGATTTCACTGTGTAATCCCCTGTCTTATTGTAGTGCCATCCAAGTAAATCTTTGCATTGATTTGGAAAGATTTTCAGGGATAGGATTTTCTCAGCATCTGTTGTAGTAACATGTTCACGTATTCGGCTTTCATTCCATCCTTGTCCTGTTGAAATGATACAGTCACTAACTTGACAAGGTTGTTGTATTTGTAGGAGCGGCTGGGGCGGTCGTGGTTGTATGTCTGGTATCCATGGTTATGTCCATGCGTTTATAGATTCGCCATTACCCACAGAGAAACGCATTCCGTGTTTAATTAGTTCATGTCCATACAATAATGATTTCCAGACATAAGAACTCCCTTTTTTATTAGTAGCAGTAAGTACATTCCTTGTTCTGAAATAACATCCTTTGAGAATCCTTGCCATCAAACAATTTGGATTATGTGGTATCTTCCAGACTTGTTTCCTCAACAAAGCTATATTGAATTTATCTAAATCCCTGAATCCAATACCTCCTTGTCTTTTTGGTAAACTGATTATGTTCCATGAATACCAATGCAAACCATCCCCCGAGCTCCACCAAAACTTTGCAAGAGGCATGTTGATATCTTCGAAAATACCTTTTGGGAGCTTGAAGACATTCATAGAGTAGATAGGCATAGCTAAGGAAACTGATTTTAGAAGGATTTCTTTATCTCCATGAGAAAGGTACTTCTTACTCCAATCATGGGTTCTTTCTTTTACATTCTCTAGGATGTAATGGAACATTTTTGTTTTTTTCCTTACAAATTGTTCTAGTATCCCAAGATATTTACCTCCTCCACCATCATTATGTATTCCTAGGATATGTCGCATTTATGTTTTAATGGCTGAGGCTACCCTGCTCCCAAAGGTTATGCTCGATTTTTGCAAATTGATAGCTTGATCTGATACTGATTCATAGAGTTTGAAGATCCTCTTCAATGCTTCCCCTGTTCTCCGGTTTGCTAGACTAAAAAAGATACAACCATCTACTAATAACAGATGATTAACCGCAGGACTAGAAGTGCTTACTTTCAGACCCTAAACTGCCATATTTTCAGCAGCCTTGTCCAATAGATGTGATAGGACTTCTGCACATAGAATGAAGAGGTAGGGAGATTAGGGATCTCCTTGTAGTATGCCACTTCCTGGTTGAATAAATCCTTTCGGGGTTCCATTGATCAGAACTGAGTAACTAACTGTGGAGATGCAGTTCATGATCCAATGAATCCACTTACTATCAAATCCCATGTACTTCATTGTTGTTTCCAAGAATCTCCATTCAAGACGATCATACGCTTTTGTAATACTTCCACTTTTGTTTTATCCATTGTAACCTCTCTGATTAAGTCCCTGTTAATATCTTTTGTGATTCATTGACGAAAGTCTTCACAAACAGTGGTATAATCCTTTTCGCTGACATTATGTGGTGTAAATAGAGTTTGAAAATATTGTTATGCTACATTCGAAATGTTATCATCTCCCTTTTGGATATCTCCTAGTTCATTATGTATAGCATAAATTCTGTTTTTTTTTATCTCCTTGTCTTCGTAACTGCATGGTAAAATTTTGTATTCATGTCCCCAGATATCAACCATGTATTTCTACTCTTTGTTTTCCAATATTGTTCTTCTTCAACATACGTCTGATTAAGTTCCTTCTGTAGTATCTGCCTTTCAGATAAATTCCATCCATTGGTATAGTTTGTATCAATTTTGTGCCTGAGAATAGCGATCCGTTCCTTAGTGTTTGTATGATGCGTCTTTTTCATGTAGATATATTGTTTCTGCAATTTACCAGACGGGTGTATAAGCTCTGAGTTCGAGCTGGATTTCCTTTATCCCAACCTTCTTTTAATGATGATGCAAAGCCTTCTTTGTTGGACAAACGATCATCATAACTGAATCTACCTCGTCTTACTTCATGTTTCTCATCAATGTAGGTTACTAACGAGCGATGATCGGATTCACCGAGTTCCAAAAACTGTGTTGCAGAGTTGGGGTACTGAACATGCCATTGCGTGTTTGCCATGGTTCTATCCAGACAGCAAGATACAGTGTGTTGTCCTCGTTGTCCACTCCATGAGAAACGATTTCCTGTGGAGTTCAGGTCTGAAAAGTCACAGGTTCTAATCATCTTTCGGAAATCCAGAAAGGATGAGTCTTGTCATGATCTTCCTCCTTGTTTCTCTGAGTTGCTAAGTATTTCATTAAAGTCCCCCATGATGAACCAAGGCTCTTGTCTAGCAGTTGAGATCCGTTCTAATCCTTCCCACAATAGATGTCTTAAGCTAGGATCAGGGTATCCATAGACAAAATATAAATAGAAACTTGATCCAATGCATTGAACAATACAATCTACAAGATTAGGAGATTGAAAACAAACATTTAAATCAGCAGACTGCTTCCAAAAGATTACAAGACCTCCACTAAGACCTATAGGTGGTACTGAAATATGGCGAGAGTAGCCAAGTTCGCATCCAAGATTCTTGATGTAATCGTCATATTGTTTTGTTTCTGACAGACAAATGATGTCCAGGAGATGTTGCTTGATCATCTCCTTTAGGCGTCGAACTGTCGGGTCATTGCCTACACCCCGACAGTTCCAGCATGTTTTTCTCATGGAGAAAGTGGTGGTTTTGGGTCCACCACACCCCCACTGGAGCTTCTGGATGCTCATCCATTGTCTGTCCACTTCCTTCTCCGACTTCATATCTGCCATACCGCTGTTCTTCTTTTGTTCCATGTACCGCATCGCCTTCTCTCTTACGTTTCAATCCCTCAGCTCTGTTCATCAGACCATTTTGATGGCCAAATTGTTGTGCATCATCGTGATCTAACGCTTTGAGAGAAGACTGGTTATTGCCTTCTTCTGGTGCATTGTACCAACCATTGGTATCCAGTTCATGATTATACATATTGTATCTATCTTCACTTCAATGAAAGCAGCCGCTTCTTGTAGTAAGGCCTCCTCAACGGTTGTTCCATTTGCATCTCCCTGGTGAGACAGTTGTTCTGCTTCCTCATCCGTTATCTCCTGGATTTGCAGACTTTGATGACTGAAGTGGTTGTTACTTGGCCCGTTACCATAATCTGGACCATTGTCGTCGTTATCATCATCAGATTTTTCCGGACCACCATTCTGGATGAGACAGTTTCCAGAATCGTGTGTGATGAGGCCGCAGATCTCACCGAAGCATCTCAGCCTCTCATAACGGAAGTGTAAAAGTGTATTGACTCCTCCTGTCAATTGAAAGTATCGCTGAACCGTAGTGGTCTCCGGATATCCCAGTTGATCCTCACTCTTACGTTCTCAACACGGATATCCGTATTAGAGTCATAGTCAACATTCATGAGAAAGTGTCCATGCGGTTGAGCCATTTATCTGCCGATATGAGCCACAACTTCTTGGCTCATGAATTGTAGAGGAATACCTCTTATTTGGATCCAGAAAGCAATAAAGTTTAAACTCTCAGGATCCAAGTACGGGTTCCATGGTTGCAGCACCAACATTCGGTCTGCAAAAGCCCACGGACCTCTATTGATGACGTTCTCCATAGTCTCCTCAGATGGAAACACAAATTGGAACCTTCCTACTGCAATGACATGCCCATGAATGGTTCCTCCATGTCCCCAACTCCTTAAAAGGTTTGCAACGATCGATCTTAAGTTCTGTCTTAGCAAAATTGTTGGTCTTCCCAACACGATGTAGTGATTCTCCTCGGCCGCCTAATTGACGACATCTGAAGGAAGGATGATTGGTTTGTCTTCTGCGCCAAGGTCAAGGCCCTTCATCGCTCTTCTCAAATTGTCACCCATTTACCGAAGGTTTGTGTAAAATCGAAGAGGAAAAGTAGTTTGCGTTTGGAAGTTTAGTGAAGTTTGAATCGGGTTGTATATCTGGAATTTATAGTGAATGCATCTTTCAAATTAGAAGGGGATTGAACATCATTAAGAATCCTGGAGTTCTTAGTGGGTAGTGGCCAGAAACCGCCATCGATTTCGACAGAGGAAGGGATAACCGCTGCCGAAATCTGGGTAACTGTCATCGTGAATAACTATTTGACAATCGCCTTTGCCTCTCATTAGGACTATAAGACCAAGAACAATGGGGTTTTTTAGGGAGAGGGGTTCTTAAAAAAATTATAAAATAATACGTGGGCCCCACAGCATAGTTAAGATACAGGTCCTTAGGGCAAGAACATCCATGAACCCCTATGGGGGGTTCTTAAAAAAAAAAAAAAAAATTTTTTTTGGGGAAAAGTGTAAAAAAAAAAAAATTGAAAAAAAAAAATTGGACGAATGACAAGCTGCCACGTGTCATGAACAATGTAAGAACCGATTCTTAAATAAGGATTTTTAGAACCCGGTTCTTAACTATTCACGTGGGACCCACGTGAATAGTTAAGAACCCCACCCCTTAAAACCCATGGATGTACATGCCCTTAAAATCCTTATATAAGGACCGATCCTTACACTGTTCACGCCACGTGGCGTGTAACGATTGGTCCTTATTTTTTTAATAATTTTTTTTTTTTTTTTTAAAGATCCGAAAAAAAAAAATTAAAATAATATTAATTTTTTTTTTTTAAGAACCCCAATGGTGCTCTAATTAATATCACACAAATATATATTATCTAAAACAAAAAGTAAACATAAAAAATAATTAAAATTGTTTTTTTTATCAAATATTAAAAATTGTTTTAAGATACTAAAATAGTATCATTCTCATCCTTTCTACCATTTCCTACCGTCCCCTCCCTGTCTCTCTCAAATCTAATAGATCAGTTTCACCATCTTCGGTAAGTTTCCTCTCTCCCCATATGATAAAATATTCCGTATTTGTACTCTTTTCTCCATTGTCGACGTATATCTCTAGGCTTATTCTTATATAATCCCTCCGTGGCTCTGTTCATATACTTTGTTCTGCACCTGGAAAAAGTTTAGATTGTGAAACCCTAATTAAACATT
The DNA here is from genome assembly GCA_030180135.1 of Orychophragmus violaceus. Lineage (NCBI taxonomy): Eukaryota > Viridiplantae > Streptophyta > Magnoliopsida > Brassicales > Brassicaceae > Orychophragmus > Orychophragmus violaceus. The sequence goes on along the minus strand of CM058232.1, from coordinate 80,467,809 downwards.
TTTGACGAGTCTGTATAAATCTCACCCTTGAATTTGATTGTCTTTTTAATTTGTAGACTCAGTTGGAATTCCATTTTTAGATTTCATTTTCGCAGAAGACCTAACCCTTTTCACAAAGTTGTGTTCTTGAAAACTTCCAGGATTGTTGATTGAATCTATCTTAGATTTTCGAACGTTACTCGAACACGGATGATTTAGATTCTACGTTGAGAACCCAGATAAAAAAAAAGTAAAGATCTTTTGCCAAAAATGTGTCTTTTGTTTGCAGAAGTTTATTACGATGAATGAAGATGGATTGAGCAATCGAAATTGGGGATACTACGAGCCGTCTCAGTTCAGACCGAGTTTAGGGTTTCAGCTAATACCCAGTTTTGTAGACCGAAACGAGAAGCCATTTCTCTGCCCTCAGAATCCAAACTTCATAACCACCACTAATGCCTATCGTGGCGGTAGCAGCAGCAGCAATGTCATCTCATTCCCGCGCGATTACACCGCCTCTGATGCACCATTCATGAGCTATAGCTGGTTAAACCAGCATCGAGATAGCAAGTTCTTTAACAACTTACCTAGTCCTTCAAATCATCACACACTTGTTGATTCGAGGACTCAGCCAATGCAGCTTCTGCAGATTCCTAAACCCGAGGTGGGCGAGTGTATCAAGAGAAGGCAATGTAGTGGTGGGGAGAGAGCTGGTCCTAAGGCAAAGAAAGAGAGGCCGAGAGTGCAAAGTGAGAGAAGTCCTTTGAGGAAGAGCGTAGAGATGGTGATAAATGGTGTTTCTATGGATATTGGTTGTTTACCAGTTCCGGTTTGCTCGTGTACCGGGTTGTCTCAACCGTGTTACAGGTGGGGTTGTGGAGGATGGCAGTCTGCGTGCTGTACCACCAATGTGTCCATGTACCCTTTGCCAATGAGCACCAAAAGGCGGGGTGCTCGTATTGCCGGAAGGAAAATGAGCCAAGGTGCATTTAGGAAAGTTCTTGAGAAACTCTCTGCTGATGGTTTTGATTTCTCAAACCCTATCGATTTGAAGTCTCATTGGGCAAAACATGGAACCAATAAGTTTGTCACCATCAGATAAAAGTTCCAACCTTTCTCCTTTTTATTTTGTTTAGATTCTGAATCAAATTTTGTTTGTCTGAAAGCTATGTTCTGATATCAGAATCAAACTCGGTATGTATCTCAAAATGTACCTCTTATTTTGAATTTTACTGGTAAAAATTTGTGTTATGTACAGAACCAGAAGCAGGTGAAAAGAAAAACATAAGCTCGATACTACAAGAGGCAGATTGTTGTTTGTTCTCTAGAACGTAATCAAATCTGGCATTGTGTAATCGACATAAACTGCTTGGTTCGATACTACAAGAGGCAGATGATGATGATATTCTTGAATCGTCTTTCCATGGAAACAATAGTCGTCGTCTTCGAAAATCTCCCACTTGTCAGTGATGATCGTCTGTAATCTCGGTCTCTCCAATACTACCATGGCTTTCTCTTCCTCTGCTACCTCATCTTCTTCGACGGTCTTGATCATTTTTTCCATCGCTTCTACTTCCGCCTTTGGTATACTATCAAACTGAGGCATATCTCGCGCGTTTGAGACACCGAAGGCTTTGCAGAAGTCGAAGTAGAGAGCGAGATCTTCTCCCTGGGACGTTGCCTTGTTGACGATTTTTAAAGTCGTGGTGGCGTCTGTTTTGCCAGCTGTCGGAAGGATTTTGATAATTCCGTTGCATATTCTACCATAAATGTTGATACTCTCGAGCACGATGCAATCCATGGCTTCTAGGATCAACGTTCTCTTCATGTTATCAGCAATCGGACGGATCTGAAGAATCAAGTCGAGAAGAGACTCAAGTTTCTGGATCCTATCGAGCTCTAGATTGACCGAATCCATTTTCTCGGAAGATCTTCGATTCCCACGGTGGCGATGGATTTGGTCCGATAAGAAGGAAGAGTAGTTATGGAGGAAAGCGAAGTAAGCTCGAACGAAGATGTTGAATCCCCAGGTTTTGCTGAGACACGAATGTCCGTCGGAGAAATCGGAGAGATCGAAAGGAAGACGGCGAATCTCTCCGACAACGGAAGGGATTTTGCAGCAGAGTACACCATGGAGAAGCATTAGGGATTTGAGAGCGACGATCCAGCTTCGCGTGTGATTGACACGAGAGGCCAGTGCGTGGATTAGAGTTTTGAGGTTGAGAGGAGAAGCTCGGATCCATTTGTAGACACGGTGAGCGTTCGAATAGTCGACAGAGGAGTCGTCGTGGGAGGTGGCTTTGATGATAGCTGCTTCGAGATCCGCGTTCCGGTTCCGTGAGAATCCGACGGCTAATAAGCTTTTCTGGTCTTTTATCGCCGCGGCAGCTCGTTTCCACAGCTTCATCGTCGAGCCCCCTCCCTCCTCTCTCTCTGTTATCTTTCTTCTTCCTCAAGAACAATAAGTCATCTCTGTAAATCTTCTTCTCTATTTTGAGTTCTTCTTCCCTAAACCATCCGTTACACCGTTGTAACCGCTTCTTTTTCATAATTCTTTTTATATAAAAAGGAAAAGAAAAAGCTGGCACGTGTGATATCTTTACACCTAACCAAAATCGTACTAGATGTCTTATTTTGGTTTGTTTCCGGATAATTATAACCAAATTGAACAGTATATTAGAAATAACCGATTTGGTTTTGTCTTGCTAAAGATTGACAGGAGAGTTGTAGAAGAGCTTAATGAAAAAACTTAGAAGTATACTTAGTTCTGGTATAAAGAGACTACGTTGATCGGACCACAGAAAATTTGCCACTAAGTGTAGAAGAAAATCATTCCTGTGACATGTCTATATATTCGGTTACAGAGAAATTGTTATGAGAGATTATTCAAAAAGAGAAATGCCAAGAGCAACACTCATGCCAAGCATCAACGATATCAAATGGCACACACTGCTTTTAACTGTCGACTTTCCTGAGTTGTTCATCTCCGCAAGAACACCAGCAACCGCTATGTATATGAATCCTCCCGCTGTGAATCCCTGCAAAACATTTCAAATCATCAACCAAATATTAAAAAAAAAATTAAACTAACGTTACTAGATCGAACCAATGTTGTAATATGTCATTAACCACCTCAATCAATGATGACTGTCCCGGTTCATTTCCCCAGACCAAAACCTGTTGCCAAGTCAAAAACAACACAGGAGTTATTATTCAGTTTCAATGTTTCTATAGATCTGCCAGGTATTCAGATATAAAAGACTTGCCAGTGCAGTTCCTGCAAGTGCGACGAGTGCAGAGAGGAAGTTGAAGAAGAGTGCTTTTGTTACAGTGAAGCCTGACCTCACTAGAATCCCAAAATCACCTATCTGCAAGTATTATTTAAAGGGTTACTTGTTACTCCATACACATTTTCAAAGTTCGTCTAGGAAACAGAGTAGAGACCTCTTGGGGGAGCTCGTGGGCAAGTAAAAACATGGTTCTTGACCATCCACCAACTGATCCGTAGATAAGAAACGCACTTCCTAACGCCATTCCATCAGTAAAGTTGTGCTACGCAACAAAGATGAAGCATCTCCTCTGTAAACTTTTGTAATCCAAAGGAAGCTATTTCTTTAATAAATGACAAAGGAGCACGTACTTACAACACCATCAGAGAACAAATTGAGGTAACCGAATACAAGGCTTGAATTCTTCTCCACTCGTTCAGGCTTGTCCAATTTTCCATCGGAAGTAGTTTCTGCGCTTGAATTAGATTTATCAGTAGCATCACCAGCAGAAGTCTTTCTCTGAAATGAACAAATAGATTAAATAACTCAGTAACCATATCAACCCTACTTCAGGCGTCAAGTAGAAGTAGAAGCTCTTCTTATATAAGACGTTTGCATATAACAGAAGAAACAGAAGCTCATAGTTTAAAATGTGCCAAATTAAGAATTCTGGTTCACACCTTACGGAGAGACTTATCCTTAGGGCCGCTAGATACTTTCTCTGGTGAATTTTCAATTGCATCAGAGGAACATTGTTGGTCCACATTTTTACGATCGGCTTCATCCTTGAGTGTCTTACTTCCTGCATGGTGGTGGTGATGGTGGCCCCAAGTATTGGATCCAGACGAGTTTTCTTCGACATACCGCACCAACTTCTCCACAAGAAGGAAGACCACAATCCCAGCTAGACAATCAAGAATGATTTTTGAATTGAAGATCTGTCAAACTATTTTGTTCAATAAACACAAGAGCAAGTCTTTTGATACTTACCAAGAACAGACAAACCAACAGATAGATCTTCTAACGAATGTGAGTGTGAAGGCGAATGTGAATGAGAATGATCATGATCATGATGGTCATGGCTCTCATGGTGATCAATCGAGTGAGAGTGACCACCACCTGCCACACAATAGTTTTTCACTTCAGAAGATATCTCTTGTAACCGACTTGAAACTCATAATTGTAAAACAACAAGGAAAAAAGGAAATCAAAAGGCTTAAAACCAACTACTGGAACAATTGTGTTCATTACTGTACCAAAAGCATGGGGCAACTGGTGAAGAAAAGCATCCCCTAACATAGCTCCTGCCTGATAACCAAATATATAGAATTAATCCAAACTATTCAAAGTAGCAACAGCGCACATATATTATACATTATGCCAAACTCATTCAGTTTAATCAAACTGAGACAAAGACCTGTGCATAGAGATTGCGATATCAAATATGTTCACGAATTCAAAACCACCAACGCCACAGAAAAGGCCAAAAGACTTACCCCGAACAGAGCCAATGCATCAACAAACCATTTTGCTGGCTTCCCCTGAACTGTAAATTGAAACATAAACTGGTTACAAAAAAAATCAGCTACTCTCGCATAGCACATGATTAAACAAAGAGAATTTTTTCTTCAGGACAATCAGCAGTCAAGACCAAGGTCCTTTTGGGTCATAGTATCCGCAGAGATTTGCTTACCAAACATAACTGGCAGCAAAATCAGACAAATGAGTGACGCCAAGCTAACCAAAAGAGAGCATCCCAATGCATTAAGCCACAGTGCTGTCAAAAAAAAAAAAAAAGAGAGAGAGAGAACTCTAATCATCATCAAAGATTTGGCCGGATCAGCATGAAATTATAAAGCTATGAATACTATAGCATTTTGCTAAACTCATCATGATTTCGCTAATGAATTTCTAAAATCAATAAACCAATTACCAAATCCAGAGAGATTAGAACTGGATTCGTGATAGTGATCATGATCGTGATGAAGACAGGGCCCAAACCCACACAACCTCATATCCTCCTCCTCGGCCAGCTCCTCAGGCAACTTCATCTTCACCGCCTCCTTCTTCACATGATGATCGTGATCATGTGAATGACTACACCCGCCTCCGTGATGATGTCCGTGATCATCACGCGCAGGCGTTGACTGAGAGAATCCGCTTTCTACGCACAGATCCAGGAACAGCACTAAAACCAGAAACGGTACCACGAGTCTTCTCAGCGAGATCGACATCTGACCTACGAAAGGGTTTCCGTCAAATGCAGGAAGACTAAGAAGAGCGGCGGTTGCTGCAGCAGGTGCCTTCAATGGTGATGAAGCAGACGATGCAGATGAAGAGAATGATAATTCCGACTATGATTCCGAAAGTGACCGCATCCATTTGCAGTAAATATTTTTCCTTAATTTGTAATTTTGACCCTTTGTTTCTAAATCGAATAGAAACACCCTTTTATGGTATTCAGTGGAAGATTCATTGACTCGCTTGTGAAACCTTCGAAATTACTTGGAAGGTCTTATCTTCTGCTGAATCTTATTTTGTTTCGCTTAGGCCTGCGCATTTTATCTGGATCCAAAGAATCGAATTGAAACCAATCCGAAAAAACTGGTTCGGTTCAGATTCGGGTCCAATAAAATACCCGAATGGATTTTGACTCTAGATATTTTTGGGTATCGGTTCAGTTGGTTATTTCGGGTAGTTCAAATATATTTCGGTTAAATCGGATTTCTTTTTATAGGATGATTTCGTGTAAATCAGTTATTTCGGGTAAATCAGGTAGAATTTGGTTACTTCAGGTATATTATGGTTACTTCGGTTACATTTTGGTTACTTCGGATCCAAAATACCCGAAGTACTCAAATACCCGATTTTTTCGGATATATACCGATTCTTAAAGCCTAATACTCACACGACCCGAACCCAAAAAATATCGAACAAAAACCGACCCGAAAATCTAAAATACCCGAATGGGTCTTATAATCCAAAACCCAAAACCCGAAATACCCAACCCGAACCCGAATGAATACCCGAACACTCAGGGCTAATTTCGCTTATCTTTATAGTAATTGGAAACTGCTTTTGGTTTTATGTTCACTAGGCATATTTATAATTTAATTATTATATTTTACTATTTAAATTATAAAAAGAAATTTCATTATAACAAAAATAAATTATTTGTATTAAATTTTACTAAAACATATTGAAAATAAGATATTCTATTTAATCATATTTGTTAAGACCTAAAATTTTGCTATTTTTATGAAAATAAAAATACATTTCTAAAATATAATAATTAATTTACGTAAAGGACAACGATGTAATTATTTTATTTCGTTTTATTATTTTTTACTCATTTGTAACTATATTATTTCTAAGATAGTTTTAAGTTTGTATACAATCATTTAGACAAAATTACATTTTTATTACTTTTAAGAATATCAACTAATTGTAATCTTTTGTTATATTTGTCTTTTTCTATATTTTATAAATTAATATTAATTTATTGTTACTGAATTGTTTTACATAATTTCTATATATTTTATACTTTACTAACGAAAATCTGAAAATTTATAAACATATAGTTACATGTTTGTATTTTCAGTAAATTTGTTATTACATTTTAACAAAATTTATTTTATTTTGTTTTACTATGATGTAAATTGATTTATTTTATTATTATCATGTCACTCAATTATTTTTTATTAAAAAGTAAATAAAATAATCAATATGTAAATTATTGTCATATCTTTCAATTTAAGTAACATTTTTTAAATACTTAAATTTGTAAGTTTAATATTTATCAATATATATATATTAATATATGATAAATTATTTTAAATGCTATATTTTAAAAAAATTATACAATTTCTTAATTTTAAAATTTTAGTATTAACAGGTTTTTTCATAATTATCGTAGTATCTTATTTTCCATAAGTTAATAGAATTTTCGATAATTCTATCAAAAACTTTAAAAAACGTTTGTAAACTCCCCCTTAATTTTGAATTATTTGAAAATTTGCAACCTTTCTTAATTTTACAATTCTAATACAACATATATTTTTTCATAATTGCTATTTTTAAATTTGTAATTTCTCTTAGTTTCACAATTTTAATATAACATAATTTTCATAATGATCTTACTACCTTATTTTAAATGCTATATTTTAAAAACAATTTAGTACAAAGTTCCATAATTCTAAAAAATAAATTTATACAGAAATATTCAGATTTGTAAACTTTCTTAATTTTGAATGATGAAATGTACATATAAATTTGAGTTTTTGAAATCTATGTGGACTCCTTACATAGTTATTTTATTATCTTATTTTCCGTAAGTTATTAGAATTTTCTTTAATTCTAAAAACAAATACATAAATATCAAAATTTGTAAACTTTCTCAATTTAAAAAAATGAAGTAGACCAATGAAATTCAGTTTTTTAAATCCTATGTAGACACCTTCAAATGCATATAGCGTCAACTTTTATTAGTAATACGATTCTCAAAATAGCTAATTACTAATTTAATATTAATAAAATTAGGCTAATTAATGTATTAAATTTAATTTAAATTGGTATTTTATTATATTTTTAATTTTATTATGGAGATATACATAATCTTGGATACAAAAAATAAGATGATAAATATGAAATATTTATAAAATTCTTTTTAATTTTATTTTGGAGATATACATAACTTTGAATAAAAAAAAAAAAATAAGATGAGATGATAAATATGAAAACTTTTATGAAGATTTTTAATTTTTTAAAAGATATACATAACCTTCAATAAAAAATATAAGATAATAAATATGAAAACATTTATGGATATTTTAAATATTAATAAATATTGCTTTGGATTTTATATGGAATTTTTTATTATTTATATAATTTTTGAATTATATATTTAAATGATAAAATATTTTTAAAAAGATATTTATGTGTTGATTTTATACATAAAAATATATAACTACAAATTCGTATTATTTATATACCTTTTAAATTTATATATATAAATGATAAAATATTTTTAAAAATATATTTATGTATTGATTTTTATACATAGAAATATATAACTACAATTTATTTTATTACTATTAATTTTATTTATAATAAATTATAAAATATCTTATTAAATATAATATATATATATATATATGTTTTATTATAAATAGTCTCATATAGATTTTTATAATATTATTATTGTTGTTAAATTAATTTAATAATTTTTTAGTTTTAGAAAATTTATGTTTAATAATAAGAGTCAGCAAAAAACGCTCCCATTTTTCTTCTATTCATCTTAAAACATAAATATTTTTTTGTCTCTTGGTGACGGTTACTGTCGGCGTTGGTGTTTCTCGCCAATGTTAAATGTGATGGTTTCGCCCCCTCTTTCTTCTTTCCTTCGGTGTTTGTTGTTATGCCTTGATTTGTCACTGCATGAGCTTCATTTTATTTCTTCTTTAGTTTCTTTCAAGATAAATATATTCGGTTTTTTGGTATAGTCTTTGGTGAATTGTGGAGCCATAATTTCCTTTGTTGTTGACTGTTCTCTAAATCTGCTCGGTTTTTAGCTTGTGGCGGTGGTGGTCTATGAGTTTTTCCTGGCGTGAACTCGTGGTGGTGTAAATGGAGAGTGACGCTTCGACTTCCCTATCTGGTAGCTTACCTCTGCAACTAGAGTTGGTATGGGTGCTTAGTGATGTCGTTGTTGGTTGTCTCTCAGCTTTTTATTTCCGGCGGAATAGATCTGATGGTCAGATTTGGTTTGATGATGACGGCGTTTGGTTTTTGCCCTTGGGCGTGTTTATGGTTACTATCCTCGACAATTAAGAAGTTTCTCTAGCGATTTTCTTCGAGACTTTGTCGGAGTATGACTGTAGTCTAAGGTCGTGATTTATGGTGTGGTGTGTCCTAAACTATTAAGATTTTGACATCGGGATTTGATGTGAAGGTTTTCGCGTAGGTTGTGTTTGTGCGCTTGGTTTGTGTTCTTGGCTGCTTCGGAGGATCGGTTTTGTTTCGAACGGTGTGTTGGCTAGTGACGCTCTGATTGTCTACTCCTCCATGCTCCTCTGCGTCCTTTGCCTGCTCTTTTGGTATTATCTGGTGGTTCGATCTCGGTTCTTCCCTTATGATTTTTCGTGTGTCGTTTTCTTTATTCTGGTGTATATGTTCTTTGTTTGTGTATCTTTTGTTCTAGTTCATCGGTGTGGCTCTTGTAGCGGATTTTTGGTCTTAATCATAGTTTTGGGCATTGGTTCTGCTTCGTTTAGTGTTTTATCTTTATCGTTGAATATTGAACCTTAATCTCTTTATGCCGCTTTTAGATTAGTTTAATAATTATTTTTATCTTTAAGTAATTTCGTTTGTTAGTTCTAGTAAGGTTATCATGTGTGGGTATGCATAAATCTCAGTTTAGACTTGTTAGGATTAACATTAGATGGGTAGGAGTTAGATTCACATTTCGTACTTCTATGTTGGTTATTCGTAGTATATGGGTTTATGTTTGCAGTTTGCAGTCGCCCTTGGATTCTTTTGGATTTGGTGGTTTCCTTTTGTCTAATGATAGGGTGTTAGTTGTGTCATATATGCTTCCTATTCCGTCTTCCAACTACTTAAAAAAGTTTAATTATGATGTTTTGTTTAAAAGGTGATTGCTTTTGGAGGACTTTGTCCTTCCGGTCACAACTTCCCACAAAACGTTAGGGCAAAAATGGATTCCCAAATTTCTTTTAGGCTTAGTTAAATTTCGATTTTCTGGTATCTTGTTGATAGCCGACTAAGCATTTTCATCTTTGTAATCAGCCTTGTTTCAGATTCCATCTTTTTAAATAAAAATATAGACGAAAAAATGTTAAGCAGATCTAGAATCTAGATCATATACACATCAAACTGGTGGTTTTTAGAGAATCTCCAACTATTCTATTTTTTCACTCCAAATACTATTTTGGATTAAATTTTTTTTTTTTACCCTATGCCATTTTCCACTTAAAATGAGTAATAAATGAGATTATTATATATTTGTAGTAAATTCATTTTCTACTCTATTTTGGACTGAAACTTTTTATTTATAAAATGAACATTTCAATTTTAGATTTTTATATTGCATACTTTTTATCAATTAAATAATAATTCATATATTTGTATTTATCTATTAATAATAAAAATTTAAAATATCACTGAACGGTCGTGTTTCTCCTCATTAATATGTTGATATCTTTTCGTATATATCTTCTAATTTCGTCAAAATTTATGTCTTTTTAGTTTACGGTCATATCTTTTCGTTTGGGTGTGAGATACGAGACTTGACCACACGGAACCTGCCGATGTAAGCTTTGAGGGTTTCCTCGGGCCCTTGCACTAAGGCCCAGAGATCGGCTTCAGAGGTTTTGTCTTCGATAAAAATCGAGTACTGCTTTAGGAATATCGATACGAGCTAGGTGAAGTTATCGATCGAATTCCCTTTCAGGCTTGCGAACCACTCCAGTGCGGTACCGGTGAGGTTCTCGGCGAAGAGTCTGCAGTAACCTGCCTCTTTTTCCTCATCGTTAAGATGGGCTCTGGAGACTGCGAGCCGGAAGGCTCTAACATGGGCTTTTGGATCTGAGGTTCCTGAGTACTCTGGGATTTTTATCTTTCCAGTGTTATGGATTCGTGCCTTAGCGATCTTATCCGTGAACGGAGTTCGACGAGTTTCTTCGATCACTTGATCGATGTTTGGAGCCGAGCTCGTTGCCATGTAGACTGCAACTTGGAGACGCTGGAGTTTAGCATGGAAGCCCTCATTTTCCGTGTTAGTTCGGTTCCCAAACATAGGAGGTTGTGTGTTCCGCGGACGCGAGCTGTGGAACTCCCGTACCATACTCGGGGGAGGCCGAGATGAGTTAGTTCCAGCTTGCGAACTCGAAGCAAAAACTGGAGCTCATGTTTGCTGAATCAGTTCGCTCGAAAGAGGTCCGACTGTATAACCCGCTTGGGTAACTCCGGGAGCTTGCGAACTCGAAGCAAAAACTGGAGCTCTTGTTTGCTGGATTAGTTCGCTCGGAAGAGGTCCGACTGTATAAATCGCTTGGGTAACTCCGGGATCTTGTGAACTCGAACCAAAGGTTGGAGCTCTCGCTTGAGAAGCAGATCGAGCTAATTGGTTTCGATGTTCAGCTATATCTCTTTCGAGATTATCCAAGCGAGCTAGAACAGTTCGTTGGGATGCTTCATGGTTTTGAGATCTGTCTACCAGGATTGCTAGCATGCTCCGGAGTTCTGCCATGTTGTCGTCGACAAGTATTGTCGGACATGGTGATGCTAATCGGGTTGGATCGATTTGGGAAGCTGGAGCTTTATCGGTGGGTCGTTCTTCAGATCGGATCCAAACCAGAGAAATGTTTCTCTCATTCGTCAGCATGCTAGAGCTTGGAGGTGTGGCTCCGAGACTCTGCAGCTGAGATGGGAGGTCGTGAACCGTTAGAACAGGTCCGGGCTGGATCGAGGATGAGCCAGATCCGATGTGTTCGTTTTGAGCATTAAAGCTCTGTTGATCGTGATTTGTCGCGTTCGACAATCTGAATGAGTCTGATGAATTTGGATCCATCTTCGTGCTTACGAGCCTTAGATCGGGTTCTGGTGTAAGAGAAATCTATGAATCTGTCCCCACAGCCGGCGCCAAAATGTGGATGCTAAAATCCACACTCGAGGATTTAGAGTGGTTTTGTATTTAAGGAGAGATGGTCTAGAATCTCAATGAACCAACTCTATAAATAAAGACTTGAATCGACGAATTGGATTTGTATTGAATGAATAATGAGTTTACAAGAAGAGAGTAGCTAAAATACAAGTGTAGCTAGCAGAGCGTTTATGAGAATAAGTAAGAAATCAGATGCCTTGATGAATGGAGAAGGAGATCCTTTTATAGATTTGTTTCCGCAACTAACTTCCACAGCTCCCGGCCGCGTGCTCCACGTACTCTGCGATTTGTGGGATCTTGGAGACTTGATCCACTCTGCGCACGTGCTAACTGATTCCGGAGATTGCGGGATCCGTTACGACTTAGTCTTGCCTTCGGTCTTCGGTTTGGAGTCGGAGTGTAGAGCTCGTTAACCGGAGTTGTAGAGCTGGAGTGTAGAGCTCGTTATCTGGAGCTGTAGAGCCGGAGTGTAGAGCTCGTTATCCGGAGCTGTAGAGCCAGAATGTAGAACTCGATGTGTGCAACTCGATGTTAGCTACAGGTGCAGAGCTTGATGTTACAGAAATAGATAGAAAACCTTCCTTTCGGGTGATTAAAGTTGGACAACATTTTGACTTTCGTTTTGGATTTAAGTGTTAAATCCGACCCAAACAGTTGAGACCCGATTGTACTTTGTGGCCAGAGAATACCAGACCTCATGTGATGTATCAAAACCGTAAATGGAGCGTGGAGCATTCTCTGAAAGTGTTTTGTAGATCTATTCATTTATGAGCCGATCTTTTTGATCCATTTTACAAACTTGGGATTGTTGGTTTATGTGATTTGGTCACCATCACGAATATAGATTGTTTAAGAAGGACGAGGCTGAGTACCAGCCGTCACATTTATGGATCACGGATTCACCGAATCTTTTGGATATATTTTTGTAACGGAGAAAAGAAAGTTAGCTCGTGGCTATTTTGACCTTCAGTTACTTTATTGAGTGGTGGATACGTAGAAAACAAGCCCTAGATTTATACCCTTTACTTTATCTAACTTTCAGACAGATTCATTCGACCATGTCTTCTTCTTCACCTCAATCTCCTTCCGGTTCACCAACCATGTCTGATTCGAGCACACCGCTTCTCCGCTCGCGCCAATCTCCGCGACGCCGTCAGCCTGTAATCGCTGTACTGTTAGGCCGAGCTTCGGGTCGGCGGGGAGCTTCGATGGTTGTAAGAGAGACGGCTGCACAGGAGCTCGAAGAGAGACGAGCCGATTGGGGTTATTCGAAACCTGTTGTGGCTCTTGATATGCTTTGGAACACTGCTTTTGTGGTTGCTGCGGTGGTGATGCTTTTGATTTCCAAGGAGGAGAAGCCGAACGTCCCGGTTAGGATTTGGATCTGTGGATACGCGCTTCAGTGTCTTGTTCATGTGGTGCTTGTGTGGTTGGAGTTTAGGAAGAGAAACGCGAACCGGCGTGGTGGTGATTTGGAAGCTGGCCGGGAAGGTTCTGGTAATGGACATAGTCATGATAGCGATGATGAAGATGGTGATGAGAGAATCCTCAGGTTAGCTCTCTGCTTCCCAAATCTCCCTCTCTCTCTTTCTCTACCATTGATTTTGACTTTTATAAAGTGAATTGAGTTAGGACGCAGTTCAACATAGATGAAGCATTTCGTTTGTTTTGTTCTTGGTTTCTTTTATCGTTACTTGCTATCATCAAGTCTCTATCACCCTAGCCAAAAGTTATAATATTTATGACATTATCCAGACCCGACAATGCATCTTGTCTTTCCTGTGTCATGATTATATTGAAGACTACTTTTAGCTTGTGAAAGAATAAAAAACATTCCTTTTCATGGTTGGAACCTACAAAGTCATAACTTTAAAGTGCAGATCTTAAGTAGAACCGTATTCTGCATACGTTTCATTCATCGATGGAACTTCAAATTTGTGTCTGATCATGGAAGCTAGTGGGGATAGAAGGGCAAGCCGTTTCCGTTATCTTAATTTCTTCAGTTCTTGTTTGGGTGGCTTTGCTCGCAGTAAAAACATATTTACTTATGATTTCACAATCATGTTTCTCAGCACTAAGACTTGCGAATCAATGAACACCATAATATCATTTGTCTGGTGGATTACTGGCTTCTACTGGCTTGTCTCTGGTGGTGATATCCTTCTCCAAAATGCTTCGCATTTGTACTGGTATGGGTTGATCTGTTTCAGTGTTTCTTTTTGAACTCTCATCTTCATTTGATCTTATGTTTTCCTTTTTCTTCCTGATGTTTGCAGGTTGACTTTTGTTTTCCTGGCATTTGATGTGTTCTTCGCCGTCTTTTGCGTTGTGCTCGCATGTCTGATCGGAATCGCCCTCTGTTGCTGCCTCCCTTGTATTATTGCCCTTCTCTATGCCGTTGCCGGGCAGGTAATCAACACCCTCAATCACAAATTGCCTTTTTTCTTTTGGAAGAAATGAAATTAATAAACAGCCTTTTACTATATGTATGTTCAGGAGGGGGCATCAGAAGCAGATCTCAGCATTCTTCCCAAGTACAAGTTTCAGATGATGAACAATAGTGAAAAGCAAAGTGATGGTGGCGGGAAAATGATACCAATCGAGTCAGGCACCGAGTATTCGGGAAACGAACGAGTCCTTTCGGCAGAAGATGCTGTAAGTTGTTATTTAGTAGTATCTCGTGGGTGATGTTTATGAAATTTCAGAGCTTGCCTCTTTTTTTTTCCTTCTCCTGTAGGACTGTTGTATATGTCTGTGTTCATATGAAGATGGAACAGAGCTGGTCGCACTTGCTTGCAACCACCACTTTCATTCGACGTGCATAGTGAAATGGCTGAAAATGAACGCTACATGTCCTTTGTGCAAGTTCAATATTCTCAAAGGTAATGAACAAGAATGAAGTAGAAGAGAGGTGAAACCTGTCTCAAGTCTCATCTGTTAAGTTTTCGTTTTGTCCTTGTTTCTTTTTATTTTGTATATAGAGTAGACACATAAGCAAATGACTTGTTTCATTTGTAATCCGTAAGATAAATGTGACTTTGTTTCATTCCTTTTATAATATTTAAATATTACTGATATAGCATCGTGTATAAAATGAAACTTTCGAAACGCAACTAACTCAACTTTTGTTTTAAACAGCGATTTTTAAAATATTTTAGATATCTACTCAAATTTTGAGTTCTAATTAATAAAAATTCAATTAAATGTAAAAAAAAAGAGAACATGTTGTGAAATTATTTTATAGGTGAAAGTATATTATATATGTTTGTATTTTTGTTTACTAAAAAAAAATAATGAAAGAGAGATGAGTGAAGTTATTGTTGTAAGAAGAAAAGAGACCGAGATGATGAAAGATACTTTTTTTTAACACTGATTTTCTTATTCAAATAAACACCAAACAAAGGGTGTTTTAAAGATATTTTACAAATGAAATCAGGGCATAGACGATGGGGATATCATATCAAAACCATCAGAACCCAACCTCAGAAATGAAATGAAAATCACAAAGCTTTAACAATTACCAGTAGGTAAATGAGAATCAAAAATAGGTTAAAAGACTAGACAATGCAAAGGAGAAGCGACATAATGGTGAAGCAAGGGAGCCTTGGTGTACGTTTAGTACCTAGTGATGTAGCAGTGTGCAATGTCCTCCGTCAGTGTGTTTCGAAGCCAAGCCGGACCTCCTCTTGCTATTTACGATCAAAACCGATGGTCCCTTGTTATACTTTCCGCTATTTCCGTGGCTGCTCTGTTTCTCTCCCCGGCAAGTTCGGCAACGTGTTCACACGTGAAGCTCTCGAAAGAGTATAGTATGTGACTAATCGTGTGTGCATGTCCTTGCAAATCCGTGAAATGATTCGGTTGTAGCATGACCTCTCTGGCCCGTTCAAGGTTTGATTCAAAACTGACCTTCTGAAACCCCAAGTTTTTTAAGCTTTCCACTGCCCAAAACAAGGCTTGAAGTTCATTCTCCTCCGTAGAAAGTACTTGTACATAAGAGTGACGACCATGAAGTAAAGTTTCTCCTTTATGGTTTCTGAGAATCCATGAAACTCCCCCATTCAGCTCATCCATCGACCATGAAGCTCCTATATTGCATTTAACCGAGCCATATGGAGGGGATTTCCAGTACAATCGGTTGTGATTATCATGTTGTTGTGTTTATTGATTACTGAAGTTAACATTGAACCAAATATATGTGTCTTCCTCTGCTTTCCTTATCACAACTTCCGGGCTGAGCCGATTGTTCTAAAAAAACAGTGAATTTCTGGCCTTCTAGATTTGTCAAACTATCCACAGACAGTATCTACTATTCCTCTGCGTCCCTCCTTGGTTTTTTTTTGCCATTATATGATGAAGATTGAGAAACATTGAAGTGCTTGAAAAACCTGCAGATGGGAGACAGACACGCGATCGTTCCCATACTTCTGCTGCGAAAGAACAAGTGAAGAGCGTGTGGTTAATTGTTTCAGTTGCTTCTCCACACATTTGTCATGTTGTGTCGAGACTGATTCCACGAGATGACAACCTCTCTTTTACTGGTAGTGCTCCAGCTAAAGATTTCCAGACAAAATGTCTAATCTTAGGTAAGATTTTCATTTTCCAAATGTTACTCCATAAGTGTTTTTCAATCGGAGGGAGGCCGGTTTGGGTGTTGTCATGATCAGTTTGCAGAGATTTCAATAGCCGATAACCGTTTTAGGTCGTATAAATACCTGATTTGGTGAAGCCTCATTGGATGGTGTCCCTTTGTAGAGGTCGCAGTTTAATCTTCAGTATTCGTTCAGAATCAGCCTCATTAAAACACTGTCGGACTTTAGCTCTATCCCAAGTGCTTATATTGGCGATGAAGAGATCAGCGACCGAAAGAGACAAGTCAATCTCATTATCTGCATGATACATGGGAAGGCGGGGTACTTTGTCAATGATCCACTTATTTGCCCACACATTCGTTTCCCGGCCATTTCCAATAACTCGGGTCTGTCCTTGTTGGAGTATTTCCCTGCCATGAAGAATGCTTCTCCAAGCAAACGAGGGACGTGATCCGGTTCCACATTCTAAGAAGCTACTTTTGTTGAAATATCGGCCCTTTAGGATCTTCGCAACTAATGAATCTGAATTACTCCAAATTCTCCATGCTTGTTTCCAAAATAAAGCTTGGTTGAACTTGGTTATGTCATGGAACCCAAGTCCCCCTTTTTCCTTGCTTTTACATAGTTTTTGCCAAGCAATCCAAGGTATTTTTTTCTTGTTGTTTCCATTGCTCCACCAGAATTCGGTTAACGCACTCGTAAGCTTATCACATAGACTCTTTGGGAGCTTAAAACCCGACATTGCGTAGATGGGTAAAGCCAAACATACCGACTTGATAAGGATCTCCTTTCCGCCATGAGATAGTGATTTTGAGAACCAACTGTTGAGACGGCCATGAAGCTTTTCTCGGATGAAATTTAGTAGCTCTTTTTAGATCCTTTAAAGCATTCCAGAAGGCCTAGGTAATTGCCCTCTCTCCCTTCCTTGTCTATGTTCAGAATCTCTTTCACCTCTGTTTTGATTTGTGCTTCAACCTGGGAACCGAAAATGAAGGATGATTTTTATAGGTTGATGACCTGACCAGATGCATCTCTGTAGGTTTTAAGACATTTCATTATCTTTGAACTTTCCTCTTTTGAAGCTTTGCACATTAATAGACTGTCATCCGCGAGCAAAATGTGATGGACAGCAGGACAAGATACCGTGAGCTTAATACCATGAAGTTTTCTTGTAGCTTCCACATGATTCAAACAGCTAACTAAGGCTTACGTGCTTAATATAAAGAGAAACAGTGATAAAGGATCACCTTGTCGTATCCCTCTTTCCGGTCTTATAAAACCATGAGAACTTCCGTTTAGTAAAACCGAATAAGAGACAGTGGAGACGCATGCCATAATCCATCATATCCATGATCTATCAAAATTCATTTTCTCCATTTTACACGATCATAAGCCTTTGACATGTCTGTTTTAACTGCCATAAAGGACTCCGCAATGTTCTCCTTTGTTATCAAGCCATGAACCAATTCGTGGGCGATTATAACATTGTCTGTGATTAAGCGACCGGAAACAAATGCATCTTGAGTGTCTGAGACAATACACAAAAATATTTACTTCAGTCTGCTGCAAAGAGTTCTTGAGATGATTTTGTAGTGTACTGAGCAAAGACTGATAGAGCGCATATCTTTCATATTTGTAGGATTGGAGACTTTTGGCAATAAGCACAACTGGGTGTGATTCCACCCTGGGGGTAGTATAGAAGTGTTAAAGAAACCATGAATCCATTCAGTCACTTTGGGTCCGACCAGGTGCCAAAACCGTTTGTAAAATACCCCCGTTAAGCCATCTTCATCCGGCGCGCTACTGCCCTTAACACTAAAAGCAGCCTATTGTATCTTAAGATCCATGATCGGAATCGTTAAGGCACCTTTCATCTCCGGAGTCACTCTACCCATGAAGCCTTCAAATAAGGATTCCAATTCATGTGGATTGGTACTCATAAAAAGGTTGCGGAAATACTCGACGACGATATTGCCTTTTCCTCCCTCTGAAAAAGTCTCTTGGCCTGATTCGTCTTCAAGCATGAGTACCATATTCTTTATTTTCCATCATTTAACACTGTTTTGGAAGAAAGGTGTATTTTTATCACCAACTTTGAGCCATTGTTCCTTACTTATTTGTCTCCAAAAAAGCTCCTCCTCTCTATAAGCTTCAGATAGTTCTTCTTTGAGATTTTTGAGTCTTCTTGGGTTACGGTAACGCAAAGAAACCTCCCTTTCAAGATCTGAGTGGCAACGTGATAAACGATCTCTAGAGTTAGAGCCCGAGTTGCGTTTCCATCGTGAGATTGCAGTGCGACATCTCGCGATTCTGTCCATTCAGCTTAGGTCCTCTTGATTCTCATCACCACACCATCCTTGTTTGATCACTTCTTCAAAACCAGGTTTATTCACCATTCTTTTGTCGAAATAGAATCGACCTCGGTTATGTTCTTTAACCTCATGAGCAAAATGTAAACAAATAGGCCGGTGACACACCATCCTTGTTTGATCACTTCTTCAAAACCAGGTTTATTCACCATTCTTTTGTCGAAATAGAATCGACCTCGGTTCTGTTCTTTAACCTCATGAGCAAAATGTAAACAAATAGGCTGGTGATCCGAAGCCCACATGTTCATATATTCGCATTGGGATCTAGGAAACAAATTGAAACATTCCACATTTCTGAAGCTTCTGTCCAATCTACATTGGATCCATACCATGTCCCGCCATCCACTCCAAGATAAGGAGTTGCCTATGCTTCGGATTTCTTTGATCTTGCAGTTTTCCGCCATAGTGCAAAACCCCCAAAATGTGGATACATGCTGACTGCACCACCTTGTTTTTCACTGTTATCCATCAGTTCATTGAAATCACCAACTAGCATCCATGCCTCGTCTCGTATCAACCCAATACTTACAAGTTGATCCCACACACGTTGTCTTCTTTCTCTTACCGGATCTCCGTAAACGAACGACATAAAGAATGTCAAGAAACCCAACTTCACTTTTAAATCAATGATCCTGTTATTTTTTTTACGTAGTTCCCGGAGACGATGAACTGTCTCGATGCTCCCTGCACCTTGATAATTCCAGCTCAATATGCTCATTGGGCTGGCAGCAGCTTCAAATCGGAAGCCACCGTAAAGTCATTTTTGAGTTGTTAGATTTCTTTGCTGTTTCCTTGTTGATTTCCTCTGACTTCCTCTTAGAGCCACTGTCCGACTTTGGCGAGTCAGATGACAACGTCTTCTGGGCAGTTTGAGATACTGGTTTGTTCATGAGCTTTCGTTTCCAAGCTGGAGGTCTTCTGCGTTTCTTATTCTGCACCGTAGTAGTTCCAGAAGTGTGATTCTTTTTAGTATAACCAACACTGAATACCGTTGAACTTCTAGAGCACATAGCAGTAGATGGGCTTTGCTCAGATGAACTGCCATTTTCTTCTTCATAGTGATGCTTCACTGGAGCAGAGATCGCTTGAGATGCAATTTGAGAAGATATTTTAATCAAGCCATTGTTGTCTCGATCGTAGCCAAAACTAAGCCTCTCTCTTTGTTTAAATCAGTTGAAAACAAGGGTTTCTCTCTGACTTTTTTGTCTTCCTCAATCGACTGACGAACTCGTTGAATTCTAGCTCTTCGTTCTGTCTCGTCAGAGTGTGAGATGTACATTAGAGCCATCTTTAGAGCCTCGCGAGATAACTCAGCAAATAATGGGGAAAATCTTGGTGGAGCATCGAGCTGAGCATCTCTTCTTGTACTGTCGATCCTGTGACCTCCTTTTGAAGTTTCACCCTTTTCTGATGATAATCGTCTTTGGCTACTGACTGATATTGGCAGTTTTTTCAGCAGGGGACAGTGAGGCTTCTCGTGGGTGAGTCTAAAACAACCGAAGCATTTTTTCCTCAGTTTTTAAAATTCATATGTGATGAGGACCGATTCTCCAGTAGGGAGGTCGAGAGTCTTTTCATCACGAGCAGCTTTTGTTGTATCAAACTCGACCTTAGCCCTGATGTAATCTGTTTTCTGGGACAATTTTGGATCATAGGCAATTTCAATCACCCTTCCAGCTGCTTTTTCTAGGGTGTTCATCGCCTCCAATGTGTAGAAATTGCAGGGGATGTTGCGTATACGGACCCACACTTAAAACTTTGTAAGGAACTAGTCTGGCGGAGAGGGAGTCCAATGTTCAACTAACATTGTCCAATGGTTGAAGGAGAGAGGTCGATCATTGATGACTGTTTCCAGATCTTCCACCCGTTTAAAGATGAATTGAAACTTATCTCGTGAGAGAGCTATGCCACGCTTCCAACAATGTGCCAATGTCGCGGCATATCCTCTATCATTCTAGACATCGACTGTGCATCCGGGTTAAGGAGTCTTCCCAAAATGCTTAGCGCATTCTCATCTGATATTTTGAAACGTGGATCATCCGGGAGTTTGATGGGTTCGTCTTCTTCAAGTGTCATTGACTCCAGGGCTTGGTAGAGGGATTTTGACATAGATATCGGTGGAAATTTGGCCTTAGAGAAACCCATACAATGGAGGACACTTTTCTTAGGATCACCGTCAAGAGGCGATAGTAGGAAAGTATGACTCTTTTTTTGGTAACAGATCAATGATGGTGTATGAAAAGTTGCCGTTAATCAAGCTCAATTCAGCAATAATTTTGAAAAAAATCATTGCTCCTCACGTATTTTGAGAGATTATGGGTAAGTAATTATGGATAATGGTCTTGTAATGGATTGATGCAATAACAAAAGGACCTTTTGACTGAAGTAAAGAGAAGGTGAGATCCAGAAAAGTGAGCAAGGAGATTTAGTTGACCACATGTTATATATGGGTTTAGCACCCCATCCATTTAGAAGGCCCAATACTTATTCTCTGAACAAAGGTTGGCCCAACAAAAGCAGAATGGCCCAACGAGCAATAAGGGCCCGAACACATACGTCCGAACCAAGCCTATCACCATCGGCTCGGCTTGGCTCAACCCAAGCAGAACGACAACAAGTCGGCTCGGCTACGCTAACAGCCAAAAGAAAGTACGGCTCAGCCCATCTCGTCACCAAGTACGGCCCAATCCGCACGAGCTCGACAAGCGGTCAACGGCCTGTAAAAAGTACGACCGTATTTTACTATAAATAGGAGTCGTCACTGTACATTAATGTAACTTTTTGGGATTTGTGCACTTCTCACTACTTTCTCTCTTTAGAGTAAACATTCCCGAATTGTAAAAACCGAGCTCGTCTTTCGACAAGCTCGGGATTTCACTTGAATACAATACGCTCGTTACCGAGCACATCTCTCTCTTCACTACTTACGTATCGAACATTCCTCTCTCGATTTATCACCGAGCCTAGTCAGTTCTCTCTTAGAAAAACTTTGACCTTCGGACCCGAGCACGTCAACTCTCCCGAGCAAGACGCACTCTCAAACCTTTGTGACAAGTTCGGTTATCACAATTGGCGCCGACTGTGGGGAATAAGTTTTTTCTTCACTTACAGACAGGTTCAGCGATGACAGGAGCACCACCGAACAAAGATTACGTCCACATCGAAGATATAACGGGCTCAGAAACAGCTTCGAGAGCAAGGGGGCAGCCCCAGCATGTTTCTCAGGTTGCAGATCCAATCATCCAGCCGGCCGGCGCCGAGCAGCAACCTCAAAACACCGAACGACCTCAACAAGTCGCAGAAGCCCAGACAAACGAGCAGGACATGTCCGCCTTACTCAAAACTCTCATGACTCAAGTAACCAAACTCTCCCAAGGAAGCAATGCGCGCTTCGACCAGCTCGCCACGGCACACGCAATATGCCAGGGGCAAATCAACGATTTACGGATGGCAAGCCAACAAGGATCCGTTCCCCGAACTCATCTCCACCGAGCGTTATTCGAAAAAACGCCGCCTCCAAATCCGAGAAACTGAACGGTATCGCAGCAGACTGAGGACGAACAACCTCCCAATACGGATATCCCGGGTAGCTCAGCGCTCGGCGCGAACAGATATAGCGAAATTTAAGACTTGAAGCTGATGTTGAAAAATATGACGTTCAAAGTCCACCAAGCAATCAGCTCGGCACCAGAGATCGACCGCGTACTGGAGGAAACCCAGAACACACCCTTCACTCGTCGCCTCATGGATATCCAGGTCGAGCATCCTGTCTCTGCGGTCAAAATCAAGATGATGACCTACGATGGCAAGTCCGACTCAAGACAATTTCTGACGGCATTTCGCATCGCGATGGGACGAACAAAGTTCAGCATCGGAGAACGTGATGCAGGCTACTGCCAACTGTTCGTCGAGCATCTGATCGGCTCGGCCTTGGATTGTTTTTCTCGTTTAGAACCAAACTCGTTCGACAGATACAACGACTTGACGCACGCTTTTCTCAAACATTACTCCATGTATATTCAGGAGGAAGTATCAAACGCCGACCTGTGGGCCATCTCCCAAGGACCGAAGGAAAGCCTCCGATCTTACATCACCCGCTTCAAAAGTATTCTGGCCAAAATCTCGATCACCGATAGCGAAGGTCTGCCCGCGCTCCGAAACGGCCTCTGGTATGAATCAAGCTTCCGAGAGGAACTAAAGAAAAACAGACCAAGCTCACTGGAAGACGCTCTCCACCGAGCATCGATCTTTATCGACCTCGAGGAAGAAAAGGAAACCCTAGCCAAGAAGTTCGGACCCAAAAGTTCGACTTCAAAGGAAAAAGCCGAGAAGAGCGCCGAGCAATACGAACCTCGGCAACACTACGATCAGGATTACAAGAAGGCCAAGGAAGAAGAAACCGCGAGAAAAGGGAAATCGTCGTATTACGTCAGCGACCAGTTACAGGACCACCAACAGGACGAGGAACGCTCCCACCAGGATCATCGACAAAATCATCCCGACCGTTCCCAAAATCATCAGCAGGATCGACCCACCCAAGGCTACCAAGGTCAAAATCAAGGCAAGCCATGGAATAAATTCGTCCGAGGGGCCGACAAAAGCAAGCTATTTTGTGAGTATCATAAGCGAGCAGGTCACATCACCGAAGAATGCAGAAATCTTCAAGCCCTCCTCTACGTCGACTACCAAAAAGACGGGAAGAAGTTAGTACTAGATCGCAACAAACCTCACCCGAAGCAAATCAACCAGGTGACACAACCAAAGAACGAAGCCGAGCGCTTCAGGATCGTCCATGAGGAACGAAGGAAACAGGTTGCTTTCGCCGAGGAAATTGAGCAAATCAACGTAAATACGGCAGCTGCGGATAAAAGAGCTCGTGACGAAGAAGACGAAGAGGGAGCACGTCCACCAAGAAGACGTATAAACATGATTATGGGAGGACTACCTATGGTAAACGACTCAGTGCGATCGATCAAGGAGTACGAGCGACGGGCCATGGCCGCCCAACATTACCGACGAAACGCCACTAACGAGCTCAGAATCGGCGACGAAATAAGTTTCACCGAGCGAGATGCCGAAGGAGTGTACCGACCGCACAATGATCCACTCGTCGTCGCCATGCGAATCGGCGACTGCGAAGTCGAGAAGATTCTAATCGACACCGGCAGCTCGGTAGACCTAACCTTCAGAGAGACGTTACAACGGATAGAACTCAGCGATTATCGTATCAAGCCATCGGCAAGACCATTAACCGGCTTCTCGGGCGATTCAATCAACACAGTTGGAACAATCAAACTTCCCATCTATGTCGGCCGAATCACCAAACTGATCAAGTTCGTGGTCGTCGACCGGCTATTTACAATGTCATCCTCGGCACCCCTTGGATCCACGAAATGAGGGCAGTCCCGTCCACCTATCATCAATGCGTAAAATTTCCAACCCCATTCGGCGTATTTACATTACAAGGAGATCAGAAGATATCCCGAACGTGCTTCCGTATCGAACACAAAATGCGTCGCAAATCACAGGCATACCTAGTCGCATAGCCTCGAATCGAGCTGCCACCGCCCGATCGGCCGCAGAAAGATGCGGTAGTACAAGTCAACATCGACATAAAGGATCCCGAGCGATGCGTCGGGATAGGGGCCGACCTCCGCGACGACCTGCGAGACAAGCTTGTGGAATTTCTCAAGGAAAATGCCACAACCTTCGCCTGGACCACCAGTGATATGACCGGAGTTGACCCGACCATCGCGTGCCACGAACTGCATGTTGATCCGATCTTCAAACCAACCAAGCAAAAAAGAAGGAAGCTCGGTCCCGAGCGCGCCAAAGCGGGTCGAAGCCGAATCCTACTCGGAGATCAAAAACCTCGACGTTCAAAATTTCGTTTGGAAATACATAATCTGTTGCCACAGTGTCCCCTACGAGATCGTGACCGACAACGGCTCCCAGTTTATCTCCAATCTTTTCGAAGGATTTTGCGCGAGATGGAAAATACGTCTGAGCAAATCTACCCCGAGATACCCACAAGGAAACGGGCAGGCCGAGGCGACCAACAAAACGATCATCGATGGCCTAAAGAAACGAATGGAAAGTAAAAAAGGCCTCTGGCCCGACGAGCTCGATGGTGTCCTCTGGTCTCACCGGACCACCCCGAGAACATCAACTGGCCAGACACCTTTCTCACTCTCTCACGGAATGGAGGCAATGTCCCCAGCCGAGATGTGCGTCCCGACAATACGTCTGAGTATCGCGCCCGAGTACGAAGAGCTTAACAACAACATGATCGTTGATTGCCTTGACCAAGCAGAAGAATTACGAGACCGAGCGCTCCTACGTCTCCAAAACTATCAACAACAGATCACCCGACACTACAACAAGAAGTTCAAGGATCGACGTTTCGAAGAAAGGAGACCTCGTCCTCAGAAAAGTGTTCGAAAACACGCAGGAATACCGAGCAGGGAAACTCGGCGCAAATTGGGAAGGTCCGTAAATCGTTTCAAAGATAGTAAAACCCGGCGTGTACGAGCTAGTGACGATGAAGGGAGAAGCCATTCCACGTTCATGGAATGCAAACAAGCTCAAGAGGTACTACTATTAAGCCGAGCGTCTCTCAAGGAAAAGCCGAGCATCGCGCTCAAAAAAAAAAAAAACGAGCATTTCGCTCCAAACCGAGCTCGCTATACACGAGTTCGAGTAATATGTAAAGTGAACTACGATCGGCTTGATCCCCTTTCGGGGTACGTAGGCAACCTCTCACGAGGCTCAGCTATATCAATAATAAAATTTTATCAAGGTACACTTGTTCCAAATTACCTAAGCAAATTGACATTCTGGCCAAATGCTTGATATACCGTAAGCCGGGCCAAGTTCCCGCACGAGGCTGATCGACAGTAAATAAGCCGAACATAGTTTTCGCATAATGTCCCGATCAGACCTTAGGGGTAAGCCGAGCACTCACTCGCACCCGACCTGTGGGAAACGATCATAGCCTCAAGTCCCACAACCAAGCAAGCCGGGCCCAGTTCCCGCACAAGGGCGGCTGACAGAAAAAATAAGCCGAACAAAGCTTCGCATAACTCTCCTGGTCGACCCTAAGGGTAAGCCGAGCATTTCACTCGCCCCTACTTACCTAACCGAAATCTTACTCACAAAATGGAGATATTAAATACTCAGAAAGAAACGGGGAGGATCCAAAATCACTAAAATTTTTTAAGCACGAGTCCGATTACATTAGGGCACTACAAAAAAAAGAGAAAAGCAACAACTAAAAATCACAAGGAGCGAATCTAAAAAGCCTCGGGAGCTCGATCTTCAGCTGTATTCTCAAGGCCAGCAGGATCCTCATCTTCGCTCCCAATCAGCCCAGCCGCCCGAAGATTGTCTACCACCGAGGAAGTCACGAGCGCGCGGTTCGAGCCATGCTGATCCGGAACAGGCACCGAAGAATCCCCATCGGTCCGACCAGGACTACCTGGAGGAGTCATAACAAAGTCCTCGTCAACCAGGTCGGTGAACTGAATCGAAACAAGCTTCTGCTTGAAACCGAGCTTGCGCTTTCCCCGACACACGCTCCCTTTCCTTCAAAACCTCGCGCGTACGAGAGCCCTTGAGCCGAGCACATTCAGATTTGAGCTTGTCCTCCATGTCAGATACCCGAGCAACCAGCTCGTTAGCTTCAGCCCGAGCATTCGAGCAATCCGCCAAGCATTGTCTGTTCTCAGCGTCCAGTCGAGCGTTCTCGGTGGAGAGTCCAGCAACCTTCTCCTCCAAAGCAGACACCTTCTCTTCCTCGGCCTTAAGGGACAGACGAAGTGCCTCCGCTGCTACCGCCGCCTCACGGTACCCTTCAAGTTTGGCAATGACCCTTCCGGCTTTGCCAAGATCCCTCTTCAGCCCGCTAATCACCCTTTCAAGGTCGACCTGCCTCTGATCATACTCGTCGAACAGAAGGTTGTAATTGGCAAGGCCCTGAAACAAAAGAGACGAATTAGAACAAGGGAAAGACAAGACAAACAAAGCCGAAGCTAAAGGAGCAAGCCTTACCCGAGCTATATCTTTAGCCGCCGCTTTCTTTTGATCAGGGAAATGCGTATGGTCGACTGGAGGCAGTGGTCACGGCGGACTATCCCTCAGCATCCGGAACAAATCCACACAGGCTCCACCATCACGGACAATCGACCTCTCGCCTTCATACCTCACCGAGAAGCCATAATCCGTGAACGCCCCTTCACCTGGCTCACCCAGGAAAATCAGCCCGGCAATTACATCCAAGTCCGGAATGGACCGATCATCCCGAGAATTAGCATTCTCATTCTCCCCCCCCGACCGTCCGCCTCATCACGGTCAGCATTCAAGTCATCATCCGGGCGATCCAGAAGAGCCGCCTCTCCAACACTGGGGGGCTCAATACCTCCGACCTGTGTGTCCATAGTCTCGAGAAAGAGCGCCGGATCCACCCCACCATCATCGGTACGCTCGGAAGCATCAACCGCCTAATCCTCGGTAGCGACGGTCCTACTTTTCTTCTTCCTCCTCTCCAGGGGTACATCGGCAGTCTCCTCAGTTCTCTGACCATCTTCAGAAACCGGGATTCCCGGCTCGGCAGAAACCGCATTCTCGGTACCCAACTCCGTAGAAACCGCATGCTCGGCCCGCGACCTATTTTTCTTCTTCTTCTTCTTGTTCTTCTGAGCCTCGACCGCCTCCACCGCCTCGCACACCTGGTGAAACAAATCTCGATGATACTCGTTCACAAAAACCATTCCAGGGGGGACCTCCCTAACCCATGGCGAAAATGGTCGGTTCGGATCCAGGGCAACAGGATTTACCTGTGGTCCAGAAGGATTCTCCTGCTCCATCACAGGATTTTCTTGCTGACTGGTGAGATTTTCCTCGACGTAATTCACAATCTCCAGATCCATACGACCCATTTTCTTCTTCCTGCTCTTCTTCTGGACAACTGGAACGAGAGGCCTATTGTTGTACTCGACTAACGACTCGATTGAACGAAGACAACAACCTACGGAAACCGATATTAAGGAAACCCGAGTAAAAAAAGGGGGGAAAGAAGAGGAAGAGAAGAAGAACGTACCTCCGTCTAGACACTCTACAGCCCGCCCGACTTGACTAGCGTGAAAGTCTGGCCACTTTTGAATCCCCCGAGCAACAAGCTTGTGAAGATCCGATAAAAAACTATCCGGCGCCGGGAGGTCAAAGGAATGACGATCTACAAAAAAAAGAACGAGCATGAGTTAGTCTATTTAGAGGAACGAGCAAAGTAGGAAAATTTACCATGAAGATGATTCCAATTCGTCCTGTACGGCCTCTCAGGGTCGGGAACCGAGGCCGAATTGACCCGAACATAAAAGTAACGATCCTGCCAATCGTCGACTTTCGACGGTTTCCCTATGACGACCTTCTCTCCAAAGCGAGTCCTCATACAAACATAGCGAGTCCCAACGGTCGTGGGGTTCGTCGAAATTGTCGTTATCTCCTCGAAAAACCGAAGAGTCATATTTACGCCGCACTCGGAGGCCAAAACCATAGAACCGACCAGGTTCTGAACAGCAGCCGGACACAGCTGGGACATGGCGATCCTCCTTTCCTCACAATAGGCCACGAGCAGCCTCGGCAAAGGAAACCTTAGATGGATATCCTTAAACCAAAAGTCGTACATGCATATCCATCCCTCCGGACAGTCCCAAGGCCTCTCATGCGGCTCAGGTTTACGGAGCTCGAGCCGACCAGCTGTTGGATCGTTTAGATGAATCCTGATTCAATTCCAGATTCAGATTATCCTAAACATGCGATCTAGGTTCTTCTCAGAATAGAAACAAATGATGATCTCACCTTATACCTGTTATTGCAGCGGAAATGGATGGTATGTCTGAGATCAGAGAAACACCGAGGGATGAATCCTCCAAAGGTTCACACACGCTTTCACAGGAAACAGCTGCTAGACCACAAGGGGAACTCGGCGCAGAGAGAGAGAGTTTACGGCTCTTGTGTTAGGGTTAATCAGTCTGAAACTCGAGTTTTATGACACAAAACTCGTCCTGTTCCGTTTGGGCCATTTGGCCCAAATACTAATTAACTCGTCGGTGTTTGCGCACTGCATCGATCGTTGCACATTATGCATCGATCGATGCACAGTGGCTAAACCTTTTATTCTCTCTAAGTACAGTAAATGCCTAGCACTTTTACTGTACTTCTGCTAAACCGTTCCTACACATTTTCCTGTTAGCTTAGGCGTGTGACCCATATGGGATCATATAATAAAGGCAATAAGTCCAAGACTTATAGATCATGAGCGGACTCTAGCAAGCCATCATGACCCCCAGTATTATATGACTTATGTCTGATCATTGACATACTCTTACTTTCTAGAGACAGTACCGAGATTACTGGACACAATTCCAACAATCTCCCACTTGTACTGGAATCTCTGTATTCATAATCCTTTTGTCTCAATATCTCGATTAGTCATAAGGCAAGATTAGTGTCATCCTTATAAAGCCTAATCTTGTTCATCGGACTCTGATTTGATACTGACAATCCAAACGACTCGGGAAAGTCCGTTTGAGCATGGCCATGCGTTTTCCAGTATTCAAATCTCCGATTGGCCTAGAGATATTCACTCCATTTATATTGGAGGGACAAATCCCATCTTGTTCCATCACTGTAAACTACTCATTTCATGATGTACCCAAACAAGGTCCTTATAGCTATCGCAGAACGATAGCGTTAGACAATGATCAAAGTACACCAGTCCATGTGCAATCACATGCATGTGAACTCAGGTCTAAGGACTATACTCTATAGTCGTAGTAAGAATCTCTTATGACACAGATATAAATATCCTGAAGAGTTCTTATAAGCGGGTCTTGTCCGGTCGTATGTTCCCAACATACACCTATGTACTGACTTTGATGCCGCGCATATATGACACATGAAACTTGGTCATAAGTCACATACCAATCTAGTCTCACACGGTTGTTGGTGTTCCAATTTCAACAACCTTCGACTAGGGACAGGATGATATAAAACATTTATCAAATATAGGGTCTCATGATCAAGCTAAATGACTTCGATGACTCAAGATCAAGTCATTTACTTCGATGACCTATAAAATGCTTCATATCATTTTGGAACGATTATTTTATCACAGTTAAAATAATCTTGAAATAATAATTTCATTAAACATAAAATAATGTTTTACAGGAACATATCAAATAACTAAAATAAAGCTCACAAAACTCCCACTCAAATTTAGATTACATTTCAATGTTTCTAATGCCTACAGCTTCAGTCAGGAACTCGAGCTTAGGTCTTGGGAGTGGCTTTGTCAACGGATCAGCGACATTATCATCTGTCGGAACTCGGCTGATCTTGACTTCCTTTCTATTAACGATGTCACGTATCAAGTGATATCTTCTTTGAACATGCTTGGATTTCTGGTGTGATCTTGGTTCCTTTGCCTGAGCTATAGCACCATTGTTGTCACAAAACAGTGCCAGAGGCTCAGCCGCATCTGGTATCACACCTAGTTCCATAATGAACTTTCGTATCCAAACAGCTTCCTTCGCCGCTTCTGAGGCGGCGATATATTCAGCTTCTGTAGTGGAATCAGCAACGGTGTCCTGCTTGGAGCTTCTCCAACTTACTGCACCGCCATTCAGACAAAAGACATAACCGGACTGTGACCGGAAATCATCTGTGTCTGTCTGGAAACTTGCGTCCGTGAATCCACTGACTTTAAGCACATCACTTCCACCGTACACCAAGAATTTATCCTTAGTATGTTTTAGATACTTCAAGATATTCTTTACGGCAATCCAATGGTTTTCACCTGGATTTGACTGGTATCTACTCGTCATGCTCAATGCATAAGCAACATCAGGACGAGTACAGATCATGGCATACATGACAGATCCTATTGCAGATGCATAAGGAATATTCTTCATGCGCTCAAGCTCAGCAGCCGACGTGGGACTCTGCTTCTTGCTCAGCGTTGTGCCATGCACCATTGGTGTGAAGCCCTTCTTGGAATCTTTCATGCTGAATCTTTGTAGGACTTTGTCAATGTATGAGTCTTGACACAAGCCTATCAGCCTCTTAGGTCTATCACGATAGATCCTAATTCCAAGAACGTATGCGGCTTCACCCATGTCTTTCATGGAAAAACAACTTCCAAGCCAGTCTTTTACGGACTTTAGCATTGGAACGTCGTTTCCGAGAAGCAGTATGTCATCGACATACAGAATAAGAAATACAATCTTGCTCCCACTAGATTTCTTATACACGCATTGTTCTTCTTCGTTTCTGATGAAGTCAAATTGCTTGATCGCTTCATCAAAACGAAGATTCCAGCTCCTCGATGCTTGCTTCAATCCATAAATGGATTTATGAAGCTTGCATACTTTCCCAGCATTCTTTGGATCTATGTAACCGTCAGGTTGTGTCATATACACATCCTCTTCCAGAATACCATTCAGGAAGGCGGTTTTCACGTCCATCTGCCAAATTTCATAATCATGAAAAGCTGCAGTTGCTAGTAGAATCCGAATAGATTTCATCATAGCCACTGGTGAATAGGTTTCATCGTAGTCCACACCGTGAACTTGTCTGAAACCTTTTGCCACCAACCTGGCTTTATAAATCTGGACATTCCCATCCACGTCAATCTTCTTCTTGAAGATCCATTTGCACTCGATGGCTTTTACACCAGCGGGTAAGTCAACCAACGAAAAAACTTGGTTGACCGACATGGAGTCCATTTCGGAATCAGTGGCCTTGCGCCACTTAGAGGAATCTGGGCCCATCATGGCTTGATTGAAGTTCGATGGTTCATCACCATCAATGATCAAAAGATCATGACAGTTAGTCACGAGGAATCCTTGATATCTCTCGGGTTCGTGACGGATCCTCCCGGATCTTCGAACTTCAGGTACTACAGGTTCAGGCTCTACAATTTCTTGTAGGTCCTCCTGCTGCTCTTCCTCATTAGGTTGAGCAGTATCCTGTTCATCTTGAATTTCTTCAAGCAGTACCTTACTCCCACTGTCTTTTTTAGAGAGAAACTCCCTCTCAAGAAAGTTACAATCCCGGGCAACAAAGATCTTGTTCTCGGAACGTAGATAGAAGTAATAAGCCTTGGTTTCCCGTGGATAACCAATGAAGTAGCATTTGTCAGATTTTGGTGTAAGCTTGTCTGAGATTAATCTCTTGACATAGGCTTCACAACCCCAAATTCTGAGATAAGACAGCACTGGAGCTTCTCCAGTCCATAATTCATATGTTGTCTTTGCTACTGCTTTTGATGGCGCTCTGTTTAGAGTGAACACTGCTGTTAGCAGAGCATATCCCCAAAGGGATATTGGAAGGTCTGTGTGACTCATCATAGATCGAACCATATCCAATAAGGTCCGATTTCTCCTCTCAGACACACCATTCCATTGAGGTGTTCCAGGAGGAGTGAGTTGGGATACAATCCCACACTCTCTCAGATGATCACTGAATTCCTGGCTTAAGTATTCTCCTCCTCGGTCAGACCGAAGAGCCTTAATGCTTTTGCCAAGTTGGTTCTGTACTTCATTTTGGAATTCTCTGAACTTTTCAAAAGATTCAGACTTATGTTTCATCAAATAAACATATCCATACCTACTGAAATCATCAGTGAAGGTAATGAAGTACTGATAGTTTCCTCTTGCATTTGTGGACATTGGGCCACACACATCAGTGTGTATCAGGCCCAATAAGTCACTGGCCCTCTCGTTAGGTTTATTAAAGGGGGCCCGTGTCATTTTGCCCATCATGCATGATTCGCATTTCTCACATGACTCAAAGTCAAATGAGCCAAGAAGTCCATTCGAATGGAGCCTCTTGATGCGTTTCTCGCTGATGTGCCCTAAACGACAATGCCATAGAAACGTTCGGTTTTCCTCATTAGGTTTAAACCGTTTTGTATTAATGTTATAAATTGGCGCAGATTGATCGAGTATGTAAAGCCCATTCGAAAGAGGGGCAGAACCATAGAACAAATTGTTGCGATTGAAGGAACATAATTTATTCTTAATTGAAAAATCATAACCTTCCAAATCCAACAAAGAAATTGAAATAATATTTCTGCTTATAGCAGGTACAAAATAACAATTATTCAGTTCTAAAATCAATCCCGAAGGTAAAGACAACAAGTATGTGCCTACAGCTAGTGCTGAAACTTTCGCTCCATTCCCAACTCGTAGCTCCACTTGTCCTTGCTTCAGCCTTCTACTGTTGCTGAGTGCCTGCATATTAGTACAAATATGAGCCCCACAACCAGTATCCATGACCCATGAGGTATTATCAGAAGTAGTTGTATTAACTTCTATAACAAAAATACCTGATGAAGAAGTCTCGAAAGTCTTCTTCTTCAATTCCTTTAGACCTTCCTGGAATTTCTTACAATCTCTTCTCCAATGCCCCAGTTCTTTGCAGAACCTGCACATGTCAGTAGGCCCAGCCTTGGACTTGGGCTTGGGCTTTGGCGTGTCCTTGTCCGCGACTTGGACAGCCTTGGCCTTTCCCTTATCCTTAGCAGAGGATTTCTTAAACCCCTTGCCCTTCTGCACCATAAGCACATTGGGGTCCTTGGCGGTTTTCCTCAAGTTGGGCTCTGCAGTCTTGAGCATTCCGTGAAGCTCAGGTAGTGTCTTACTCAAGCCATGCATGTTAAAGTTCAGAATGAACTGATCATAGCTTGCAGGTAAAGACTGCAGAATGATGTCGCAGGCAAGTTCCTGGCTGATTGGGCAGTCGAGTTTCTGAAGATGATCGAGATAACCCATCATCTTCAAGACATGAGGACTCACTGCCGCATTCGCAGCCAACTTACAGTCCAAGAGGTTCTTAACTGTCTGGAACCTCTCGGTCCTAGCCTGCTCCTGAAAAAGCGATTTCAGGCTTGCCATTATCTCGATGGGAGACAATACACTTTCGAACTGCTTTTGCAGCTCAGGAGTCATTGTCACCAACATCAGGCAATAGACATCATTTTCATCTGACGAATGCTTTTCCCAAGCATTGTGCAGAGTCCTGGCAGCATTGGCAAGAGGCCTCTCGGGGAGGGGATCTCGAAGGACATAATCCTTCTTCTCCTGCTTGAGGACCAGCCTCAAGTTCCTTGACCATGTCAGGAAGTTCGTTCCAGTCAGCTTCTCCTTCTCGAGAACAGACCGGATCGAGAATGTGTTTTGTGTGCTTGTAGTAGTCATATCTGAAATATATAAATAAAAGGTTATTAGTTATTATGTTCAAAATGACTAATCTCGTATTAAAATTTAATATGATTAATCACGCATTATATTCAATAACATAAGTTACCCTCAATAGAATATAATGATTCCAAGATCCACATATAACTAAGATTAAAGTGGGCCACTGGCCGTCACCAAACCTTAGCTTATATCGGTAAGCCCTATGTCGGCTAATTATATCCGTGATATAATTCTTGGTTGTGAATCTGGGCCCGAGGCCCAATCCACTCTGATGTCTCAAGGCCCGGGACTCCCGATGGCCTAGTCAAGAAAACCAGACTATACAGTCATGTAATCATTAATGTCTGGGACTCCCAATGACATTTATGAATCACAAACCGTCTTACCCACGCAAAAGCAGACATCCTCACACTGTAAGGCCATGAATGCAATTGAATGGGCTTTGACAGCTGACATAGCCTGGACAAGACATCCAACGCTTGATATTATTTGAGGTTCGTAGGTTTATTAAAATTCATTCCCAAAATAGAAGATTACTATTTCGGCAAACTTTCTATTTATGGAAACCTACTATTTTTGGAAACTTTCTAAAATTGGAAACTTTCTAAAAACGGAAACTTTCTAACTTTAGAAATTTCTTTAAAATCCAAAACCCGCAAACTCAGAAACTTCTATTTTAAGAAACTTTCTAATTTCAAAATTTCGGAAACTTTAATTTAAAATCGACTTTATAATATTATAAAATAAATTTTAAATTAATTTGAAGAAAGACTCAAATAATTGGCCCAATTGTTTTAACTTCTTGGCCCGAGGCCCAAGAATTGGTCCATGTCCAAGACATGACCCAATTGTCCAATTATTTGACATAACCGGTCTGGTTCATTAAAACTGGTCTAACCAAGTTTCAATTACTACGATGACCACAATTGTCAACCGGTTATTTACTAAACCGGATTTTCTCAATTTATTTGGTCCAACCAAATCAAATTAGAAATTCCTGGTTTAGGCACTAAATCCAATAATTCTATCGACATTGGATTTCTTATCCCGGTTTAACCAGACATGATAAAATTATCAAATCTGTTTATTAAACCGAGACGTTTAATTTTAATTAAATTAAACCGAGCCAAAACCCTAACCGCATCGATCGATGCTCACAGCATCGATCCTGCAACGATCGTTCATCGATCCTGCATCGATCGATGCTCTCACGCGTGCACGAACGGTTATCAGGTTTGGCCGAGAGATTCTCGCGAGATCCATACGATCGTTTGAACGATCCATGCGATCGCGGTCAATCTCTCGCGACTGCAACGATCGATCCTTGCATTGCATCGATCGATGCAATGCGATCTCAGTCGATGCAAAATCAGTTTAGATCACATACCAAATCAATATAGTTTGGTCATGCGATTTTTAAACAGTTTGTTTAGGATTCAATTCTTGTTTCTTAAGTGTTTTAATCTTATCAGTAGATTGATTCAAAAACACCTCTTTAAACAATCCTAAACATGAATCTAAACAAGAAAAACCAGAACCTGGAGCTCTGATACCACTGTTGGATCGTTTAGATGAATCCTGATTCAATTCCAGATTCAGATTATCCTAAACATGCGATCTAGGTTCTTCTCAGAATAGAAACAAATGATGATCTCACCTTATACCTGTTATTGCAGCGGAAATGGATGGTATGTCTGAGATCAGAGAAACACCGAGGGATGAATCCTCCAAAGGTTCACACACGCTTTCACAGGAAACAGCTGCTAGACCACAAGGGGAACTCGGCGCAGAGAGAGAGAGTTTACGGCTCTTGTGTTAGGGTTAATCAGTCTGAAACTCGAGTTTTATGACACAAAACTCGTCCTGTTCCGTTTGGGCCATTTGGCCCAAATACTAATTAACTCGTCGGTGTTTGCGCACTGCATCGATCGTTGCACATTATGCATCGATCGATGCACAGTGGCTAAACCTTTTATTCTCTCTAAGTACAGTAAATGCCTAGCACTTTTACTGTACTTCTGCTAAACCGTTCCTACACATTTTCCTGTTAGCTTAGGCGTGTGACCCATATGGGATCATATAATAAAGGCAATAAGTCCAAGACTTATAGATCATGAGCGGACTCTAGCAAGCCATCATGACCCCCAGTATTATATGACTTATGTCTGATCATTGACATACTCTTACTTTCTAGAGACAGTACCGAGATTACTGGACACAATTCCAACACCAGCACCCCCAGAAGCACAATTGTCCCTTACCCAATTCAAATCATCGTCCGAGCACTTCGTTGGAAAAACAGGATGAACGGGACGCGTCTTCTTTTCCGAGCCATCCACAGCCCCTCGCTGTGTTTTTTGAGCCTTCTTAGACCTGCTCGGCTCCAACACCATCCTGTCGCACCGCGCCTGATCCCCTATAGCCACAGCTTCCGCCTTCATTGGGAGAGAACCTAAATTCTGAACCGGTGGGAGGAGCCAAGGCCGAGCACCGTCGTCCTCCGAATCTATCAAGTACGGCACTCGAAAGCTCTGCACGCTGCCTGAAACCGAGGGATCCCGACCCCGACTTTTGTCAGGATTATGGTTAACGATCTCTGTTCGCGCCGAGCCATACGAAGAACTCTGCACAATGGACGAACTAGACTGAACAGAGTTTCCCTCGGACAACCTTACCGAGTAAAGATCCCGACCCGAAGACGATGACGAGTTGGACTCAATCCTCATACTTACATGATACAACAACAAAAGCTAGAGAGAGAAAATAAATACT
The DNA here is from genome assembly GCA_030180135.1 of Orychophragmus violaceus. NCBI lineage: Eukaryota > Viridiplantae > Streptophyta > Magnoliopsida > Brassicales > Brassicaceae > Orychophragmus > Orychophragmus violaceus. The sequence continues at coordinate 80,430,888 of CM058232.1, read as the reverse complement.
AGAGAGAAGGCAGAGCGAAATACCTGCAGAAGGAGAGAAATGAAATCGGAGAAGAGCAGAGCGCGATATATATAAGCCGAGTGGGGGAATTTCAAGACGAGCGCAATGATGACCCCTACGCAACCCTTCAGCTTCCAGCATTTATAGGTATCATCATTACAACGGCGCAACTCTTCAGTATCCAGCTGCTTCCCAAGAAACCTTTTGAGCTCCCCGAGAAAGAAGCGACGAAACGAGCGGATCTAACCGGCCGACCAGATCTACACTGATTAAGTATCAGCCCAACTAAAACACTAACCAAATCCGTCGACTTCAAGAACTACGAAGATCAACGAACTGGGGGAGGGGTCTTACTGTTATATATGGGTTTAGCACCCCATCCATTTAGAAGGCCCAATACTTATTCTCTGAACAAAGATCGGCCCAACAAAAGCAGAACGGCCCAACGAGAAATAAGGGCCCAAACACATACGTCCGAACCAAGCCTATCACCATCGGCTTGGCTCGGCTCAACCCAAGCAGAACGACAACAAGTCGGCTCGGATACGATAACAGCCAAAAGAACGTACTGCTCAGCCCATCTCGTCACCAAGTACGGCCCAATCCGCACGAGCTCGACAAGCGGTCAACGGCCTGTAAAAAGTACGACCGTATTTTACTATAAATAGGAGTCGTCACTGTACATTAATGTAACTTTTGGGATTTGTGCACTTCTCACTACTTTCTCTCTCTAGAGTAAACATTCCCGAATTATAAAAACCGAGCTCGTCTTTCGACAAGCTCGGGATTTCACTTGAATACAATACGCTCGTTACCGAGCACATCTCTCTCTTCACTACTTACGTATCGAACATTCCTCTCTCGATTTATCACCGAGCCTAGTCAGTTCTCTCTTAGAAAAACTTTGACCTTCGGACCCGAGCACGTCAACTCTCCCGAGCAAGACGCACTCTCAAACCTTTGTGACAAGTTCGGTTATCACACCACAGATCACCGTAGATTGGAAGCCAGCAAAGGAGCTTTATCCGTTAAAGAGAGAGGAAGGTGGGGTCACAAATTGGAGAGTTAAACCCTCTCTATCAGAGGGGAATTCCAATGAGGCGGGATTGTCCAGTTGTGACTTTTTCTTATTTTCTTCCTGAAAGATGATTTATCTTTTTACAAACAAAGAGAGATCTTTAACAGTGTTTATAAGTCGGTTATATAAACTGACATATTGATATATTATTATTATACTATTAGTAGATAATCATTTTTATTTTGTCTAACAATCCCTATTAATTATCTATTTTGGTTGTTACAAACTATCTCGATAAAAAAGTTATCATATAAAAGCCCAATGAGATAAAAACTATGACAAGGGAAAAAAGTACAGTGATGTAAAACCCCCTGATAGATAGAGATATTCATTTTCTTCACAAATCTCGTAAATGTCGATTCATATGCTTTGAATATGTTTCATGAATGTTGTAGTAGGAAGTGCCTTCATAAAAAGATCTGTTGCATTTGCATATGAGCGGATATACTTGATGTCCACATATTAATTTTTTTTCGAGCTCTTGAATGTAGGAGAAAAATTCTTGGAGCAATATGTTTTGTTCTGTCGCCCTTGATGTAACCTTCTTTGAGTTGAGCAACATATGCATAGTTATTCAAAATACTTTTGTTGGTTCTTTGTTCATAATTTTCCCATAAGATTTTTGTATATGATGAGTCATAGATCTCAGCCATATACATTCTCGACATGCCTCATGAAGCGCAATAGTCTCCGCATAATTTGAAGAAGTGGTTATTAGAGTTTGCTTTTGAGAACGCCACGAGATCGCAGTTCCTCCCATTTTGAAAACGTATCCGGTTTGTGATTGAGCTTTATGCGAATCAGATAAATATCATGTATCTGCAAAACCAACTAGACCAAGTGCAGGATTTCGAGGATAATATAATCTCAAGTCAATTGTACCTCAGAGATAGCGATGGATATGCTTTATCCCGGTCCAATGTCTCTGTGCAGGAGATAAACTGTATCTTGCATGCAGATTAGTAGCAAATGCTATATCTGGTCTGGTACAATTCACAAGATACATGAGTGCACATATAGCATTCATATAAGATATTTTTGGACCTAATATTTCTTCATTATCTTTACAAGGTCGAAACGGATCCTTGTAAATATTAAGCGATCTATTGACCATTGGAATACTCAAAGGATTTTCTTTGTCCATATTAAAATGTTTTAACACCATTATGGTGTAATTTTATTGATGCACAAATATCTCAGCTTGGAAATGCTCTATTTGGATCTCAAGACAAAATTTTGTTTTTCCAAGATCTTTCATCTCGAACTCTTCTTTCATATGAGTTCTTGCATCACTGACTTTCTTTTGAGTCCAATGATGTTCAAGTCATCAACATAAACAACAATGATCACAAATACTGATGGGGATTCCTTATAAATACGCAAGGGCATATCACATTATTGATAAATCCTTTCTTTCCGGATTTTTTTAAATCCGAAAAGTAATAACAATAACTTGACTGAACATAGACTATTGGATCGTTCTTGGATTTATGATCCTTCTAGGATCTTAAATCCTTTAGGGATTCTCATATATATGTCACCAAGTGATCCATATATGTATGCAATCTCAAAATTCACAAAGTACATTTCAAGATTTGAGATGTCATTTGGCTCATAAAATACCTCAATGTGATTGCATCCGTAACTAGAGAATATGTTTCATCATAATAAATTCTCAGTCTTTAAGAAAATCTTGGGTCACAAGTAGGTTTTATATCTTGTGACATCGTTTTCTTTGTCAATTTTGTTTTCTCTCTACAGTCATCGTCGGAGTTGAGACTCATAATATTCATTGTCTCTCTACACTCATCTTCGGAGCAGAGACTCATTGTATTAATTGTCTCCCTACACTCATCTTCGGAGCGAGACTCATTATATTCATTGTCTCTCTACACTCATCTTCGGAGTGGAAACTCGTGATCCTCACTTTTCTCTACGCTTAAATGCAGAGCGGAGATTCATGCGCTCTATATCATTCAATTTTTCGACAATCATATCTGTCTTTGGTCCATATTTTCTCCGTAATGACATGGTTAATCGAGATCTCTTTATCAATATCATTGATTTCAGGTGCATGATCTTATTATTAACCATGACAACGGTCTCATTACTCATCTTCGGGAGTTTAATCCTCTTTTCAATAGTCATTTGCTCCTTTTTCTTATGAGGATTTACTTTAACTTTGGAACCAAAGAAGTCTATCACGTTCCTCACGTGCCATAGACACACTATTCTTATAGGAGCATTCTCTGCTGGAATTTAAGATTTCTTTGAACTTCAAGTTCATTATTCATTTGTGAAAGGATCACAATGAATGTCATCCATCATCTTTCGCATTAGCTTTGCAATATATCTGAATAATGATTCTTTGAAACTTTGAAACTCAAGTTCACATTCAATTGTTCAAGAATTCCAACTATTCACGATTCTCTTTATAATGATGGGAGAAAATTCTCACCACAATGATAATATGCAAATCTTACAACGAGCACATCACAAAGTGATAGCTCGACATTAATAAAACAAGATTCATCTCCAGCTCATACGTTTCATCCTCTGCGGATGTTACTTGTATGCGGTGTGGAAAACATATATCTCACACCCATAAATTTTAAAATAAGAAATATATGATCTCCAATCATAAATCATTTAACATGGGAGAATATATTTCTTATAACTCATTGGCTTTATATATATAATCATTACTTCACGCAAAACTGCATGTTCCATGCTAAAACTTGGAGATTAAATTTCATTATAATTGGTCATTGCAATCCCTTGGATTTGCTTTATAAATAATCTCATTTTGAGTGTGAACATAACCATTTGTATGCATAACTTTATCTCATCGACATACAATAAGTGACAAATTGTATAATGTGAACTCATCTCGAAGTCACCCTAGCCGGCACATTTTCGAATAGGGCTTATGCCCAAAATTAAATTCAACCCACAAGTTCCACCATATTTTATTCAATGTTCATCTTCCTTTCCGATACTTCTCTTCCACTTGTACTAAAATCAAAACCCATAAGCTTCAGCATCACACTACTCAAAGCATATCTAAGTAACTTAACATACCACTCGAAAGTCCATTGATATAATATCTCCACCAAGGCATGTTTAGCTAACTTAATTCCCAAAAATGCTGTCCTACCATACGTTATATACTAAACCAGATAGAATCAGCTTGTGACCAATATCCTCTGTTCGGAAATGCGTTAGGTGCTATCCGTGCAGTCGATCCGGGCCTAGCGATTTAAAGAAAATTCAGAGTAAAGGCGGGGTATACGCGGGACGGAATTTTTAGATATACAATACCGCAATCTTTGTATATATATTAAATATGTTACCAAATAATACAAGTATCAAAACAGCACAATGGTCAGCGTTTCCCAAATGGTATTAACTCTCTCGGGTTCGAGTCTACCTGAGGGTTTTTTATTATTTCACTTAAAACTTTAATGAATGGCAATTTGGTCATTTCAGAATCATCTTCTTCCACCTTTTTCTGCGATTTCCAAATCTATAATGGCGGCTCTTCATATATTTTTCTCCGTTTTCTGCGCTTTTTCTTCCGTTTTTCTTCGTATATGTGCCCCAAAACGATATATCTACTAAGTATAAGTCGATTTGTTAAGTTTATATGAACAAAAACTTGACTTTTCAGAATCATCAATTTTGGAGCCGAACAACCCAATATCGCGGCGACCAAGCTCCGGTCACCAATTTACGAGGGCAATGTCTATTAGGTCCATAAATATTGCCCTCATAACAAAATATTTTCCTTTTTTGAAATACTTGAATATCTCTTAGATCTTCCATACTTGGCCATACCAATCAAAGTCTCTTGTAATCTCTTTAGGAACCGAAGATCTTGGCCCCAAATCCAGTACCCATGAACCCCAAAGAAAAATATCCGATTTTGCCAATCAAGCAACGAATGAATCACAATCTTTGTGGGCCAACCTAAAACTGTACCAGAAAAGTGAATCTCCGTCATATCAGGGATCCGCATCTGTCGTCGACTATATTCACCCTTCCTCGAAACATCACCGCAAATCCAATAACCACAATGTCATATCAGAATGAATTCAATAACCGTAAACACGTCAAAACCCCAGAAATGGAACCTGATTTCGACCGCATCCTTAGCCCATCTAAAGAGCATCATGAAAATCGCCAAAATCGCCATCTTAAGAACTCTAAACCTGTTTTCAGATCTGCGCGACTTTGATGACGAACGCCGCCAGAGTCGTCGTCCCTTCTCTCCGCATGTAACTGAGACCTTCCTCCTTTCCCAAGTGTAACTCGAGTCCTCCCTCTCCTCTTCCATGGATATGTGAATCTACGTGAGGGTTAGGATATTCAGATGCCCTTCTTCTTAATCGATGGAGAAACAGTTTTTTTTTTGTTAATCGAAATCGATTATCGATGGATAAACAGTTTTGATCAATAACCTCATGATCTGACTTCTAAATTATTATTTTTTAATAAAATAAATAAAAATCCAAAATTTTGTGAAGATGACACATCAACAAATGGAGAGGGCTTGAAAGTTTCTCTCTCATCACTTCTGTTTTATCTATAGTATTAAAACGATTCACTTTATTAGAAAATAATCTTTAGTCATGTATTATATTACGCTTTGTGTCATTGCATTCATTAAGATTTTAATTGAATTTTATAACATATTAAATGTTTCCATAAATTCATATTCACGTGTTAAACCTATACTATATATATGTATAATTAAATCGAAAAACTGGCAGATCAAATATAACAACTTATATTACTAAAATTAAATTCTATAAAATATTATTGATTTTAGCAATAAAATAATGAGTTAACTAAGTTGGAATTAACTTAAATAAAAATTTATCGAATAAAATATAATTTAAGACAGGTTAAAAATATAACTTAAGACGGGTTAAAAAGTTAACCGATTTTAGTTTCCATACTATTTAAAATAATTTTTGAGTACTAGAAGATGGGTTAAACATATATATTAACTAATTTTAATTGATATATTTTTAGTTTAATAAAATATTAAAATTATTCAATATTTAAATTATTGTAATATATGATAAGTTTCATTACGATTGATGTTTTTACGATGAGATTTTTTAAAGTACTGTTTTATCTTTTTTCAAAATAACTAGACTACTATAAAAATGGTTTAGATATTGATTAATTTGTTTTAATTATAAAAATATTTTAAAATATTTATGTTCATTGGAAGACAAGTTAGAAAGATGAGATTTTTTACATTCTTAAAAGAATTAGAACAGCTAGTTGATTGACTGTGTCGGCGGCGATTAGGGCGACTCCTATGTCGGCCTTACTCTCTCCGGCAACATGGGGACTCCTTCCCCGAATCCAGAAACTCCGGCTTCTCCATCTCATTCCAAGCAATCTCCATGGTCCAAATCGCCAGTTGGTGCATCATCTTTGCTCGAGTTAGTCGTCATAGATGATGTAGCTTCGATCCGAATTCCAGAGGAAATCCTCACGGATTCCGATCCCTTGTGGAAGTTCTGTTTGGTGGGGTATTTTATTGGTGACGCTCCACACATTGGCTTGATTCATGCAGCTGTTAATCGATTGTGGAACAATTCAGGAAGAGGAGCGAAGAAAATTGATGTCCAGTTTCTTGAGAAGAAAATAAAACTGATTGAAGATCATGTGGTTCTTTCTAGGGTAGTCCGTCGTCGCTATTGGCACATCTCGGATATTCCTTTGGTGATTAGCGAATGGACTCCAACAACGGCCTTATCTCCTCCGGTCTCTCTGCCATGCCCTTATGGGTTGACTTGAAGGGAGTAACCAATCACTTGTTGTATGAGAAAGGGCTTAAGTGTCTTGCGGGAGTAACAGGGAAGTATGTCAAGCTTCATCCGACTACATAGGAAGAGAGTAGTTTTGCAATTGATTCAAACTTAATTTTTTAGTAAGATTTCTGATGTAGTCTGGCAAGAAATTGACCAATTTTTGATTTTTTGTCAGACGTAATCTGATGTCTGAAAATAATGAGGGGTAGAAACTGCAATTGACCCAAATTTTCAGATGTTGACCAGAATAAGCGAAAAAAATCGTCATACTTCTAAATCTATATGAAAATAAGGAAAAAAATATCTGACGGCTATAGACATCTGGAATTCCAAACTTTGCCAAACGGCTATAGACATCTGAAAAATTGAATTTTGGTCAATGCTGGATAAAAACCAAAAATATGAAGTTTTTTTATCAGACTTCCCTCGCTGTCTGAAATTCTTATCAGACAGCATAAGAAGTCTGAAAATGTTCAGACTTCATGGAGAAGTCCGACATTTCAAAATCAATTGCAAAACTACCCTCTACTTTTTGTCAGACTTCATAGAGAAGTCTGAACATTATCAGACTTCTTCAAGAAGTCTGACAATTCAAATTCAATTGCAAAACTACGTTTTTCCTCAGATTTTATAAGTTGTCTGACAAAAAGTTCAAAAATTTCCAAAGCAGACTGCGTACGCTGTCTGATGGATTTCAGACTACACCGCTATCTGACACTTTGATTTCAAATGAAAAAAATACCCTCTTTTTCAGACTGCCATATATGTCTGGTTTTACTGCAATCAAAATTCTATAGACGTTTGAAATGTTAAAACCTATTAAAATGCATTTTATTGTATATTTGTGATTAATTTCATTGATTTTAATTTTTAAAAATGTGTGTTAGTTTTCTATGTTTCTTCTGCGTGAGTTTTACATTCTTATGTATGATAATTATTTTTAAATCAATTTTTGAATAATATTGGCAATGTAGCTAATAGCATCAGACATCACAAAGAAGTCTGTCTCTTCCCAAAAGATCTCTAATATGGTTTATACATGTTTGTTTATACATATAATGGTTCAGTTACCTATTAATTTTGGTGAATGGGTTGTGAGAGACCAGATTTGGCATTTTGAAGGTTGATAAGCTCAAAGGAGGGCGATTTATCACTTTGCGTGATGAATCTACACATAAAAAATTTGTTGAGATGGTACAAGATGATTATATGATCCACATTATATATGTTGGTTGTTTATTGATGCTTTGATATAATTGAACTGATTATACCAAAGCATATCAAAGTATCAACGAAGAAGCAGATTGGGATTAAGATGAGCCACACAACCACATGCAAAACGTTTACAAGCTGATTTTTTCAATAAGATTACTAATGTGATGATGAGAGAACGAACTTGACATTTGGACTTGTTAATTTTATAAACTTTTAGCTCATAAGAATCAGACAACAGTAGAGGTGTGACGACCAAGTCACCACCACTTAAGGTTATTTTAGTTTGTCATATGTTGGTGTATGTAATCTAAAGAGTAATGTTTTCTTCTAAGGTTAAGATGACCCATTTTCTGATATTGTATACTTTCAATAAACAAAATTCCTTGTTGTTTTTAGTAGACAAAAGTAAATGGATACAACTTTGTATTTTTCTACAAGCATAGTAGACAAGGGGAACTTCCTTTCTTTAATTTGATCATCCAATAATCTAATACAATACAATGCGATCAATAAAAAGACTAATAACCAGTAAAAATCTACAAAATGAGAAAACACCTAATTTAGTATCAGATTTCAGACTTCAAAGTAGTCTAATATAAGACTTCATGTTGAATTTTCACTCTCAGACTTCGATTGTAGTCTGATATTAGAATTTTGATTGATTTATGTTCTTTGTATTGCCATACACATCATGTTCCTCAGTTTTGTCTACCATGTCTACAATGTCAGTCCCACCATAGATATTATGGTGAACCTCTTTGAAATTACTTTTCTCTTCTTCTCCACCATTTTAAGAGTATCTTCAAGATTGCTCTTCTTATGTTTTCTTGCTTTGTCCAAAGCACCTTCAACATCTACACTAAATCAACCTATGTATTAGTTTGCATAAAGATTTATCAATCAAAAGTTCTGTTAATTAAGAGAAACTTGTAAGAAACCAAATTAACCTATATAAGGGTTTTGTTCACAAAAGAGAGATTTTATTTGTGTTTGGTTGTTGCATGGTATCAGACTTTATATGCAGTCTGGGATGTAACTTCTGAATCGAGCGGAAAAATTTCCCGCCTTTTAAAAAAAATTTCGTGTGAAATTTTCAAAAAATTTTAAATTTCAGACTTCATACGCAGTTTGAAATAAGACTTCGAGAAGTCTAATTACTTGAACCAGGTTTACTTGGAAGTCTGAGAAACTCTTAGACTTCAGTTGTAGTATGATATTAGACTCTCAGACTTCGTGTTCCTCGTACTATAGTGAAATTTTATGAACCATTAGCAGCATAAGAAGTCCCAACTCCAACATCTTTGGAGAGTCAGCTGACTCAACCTTAAACCAAACATCTGAAAAAGCAAAAACACAGAGCTCTTGCATTAGTTAGCGAATAAGTCTCCAAGAAATTGATAATAAATGATTGTTTGAGCAAATCAAATTGTATAATCAAAAGTCTATGTCAAAATTTCCAATTAGTTCAGTTAAAAAACTTTTGAAAACACTAACTTAGAACATATTCACTCATCTATTTCGCAGCTCAAAGAGAATCAGCTATAAATCACATACATAAAGAACTCAAATAAGAGAATAAGTTTGATAACCTTTTTGGTTGAAAAATTTGAAAGAGGTTTTACAAAAGAGATAGAAATAGAGGTTGTAAGAGAAAGAAGAATGTGACGGTTTTTTTTGATGTTATATGTGTTTACTGCCAAATTGGAGGAAAATTTTGCCGCCAAATTTTTAATAACTAAAAATTGTAAAATATCCAGTATCAGACTTCATATGCAGTCTGAAAAGGAACTTCTGAATTGAGCGGGAATTCTGAAATTTCCAGGTAGAAATTTTCCACCTTTTTAAAAGTTTTCGTGTGAAATTTTTCAAAAATATTTAAATTTCAGACTTCATATGCAGTCTGAAATAAAACTTCATAACAAGTTTAAATACTTGAACCAGATTTACTTGAAAGTTTGAGAAACCCTAAATCTAATAATTACTACTTAAATATCATCATATTATATAGAAAACATATAATAAACATCAATCTCGTTTAATAATAGTGACAAACTAACTACTATATGTAAATGTAACAACATGAATAAAAATTCACAAATTCTCAATCTAACCCTACAAATAAAAACATGATATTCAACTTCATATGTGAAACATAGATCAAACTACATGGTGTTTTGAACCAAATATATCTTCAATGCTTAAATTTGATCAAAGTTTATGTAATTTTAATTTATATACATAAAAAATGCTTATGCTTAATTTCTGTATCAAAATTTATATCAAATTATTTTTTATAATTTTTTTAATTTAAAAGTTTAACTTAAATACGTCTCAGAACCACAAAATTCAGTCTTCGACGTGAAGTCTAAGAAACCCTAAACCTAATATTTATCACTTATAAGTGAAAATATTTAAAAAAAACAATTAGAAAACATCAATTTCGCAAAATATATGTACATTATAACACATATACAAATTTAATATTTCAAAATGTAAATTTGGTAAACCATGAATCTAAACCTAAAGTTATATGTAAATTATATGTAAATGTTCCATTACAAAGTATGTTTTAAAGTTTAGAACTTACTCTACTTTACATATTGTTTAGTTTGACTCAATTTTACAAAAATTTAATTCATATACTATTAAATTGTCTATATTTTTTTATATTTTTTTGAAACAATCTATATTTAATTTTTGTACATAAATTTTTTGACAAAATATTTTTTTTTATAATTTTAAAATTTAAATTAACTTATTTATTCTGTATCAGATTTATAGGAAAAGTTTGATAAAGTCATTTAGACTTTTATTAAAGTCTAACTAATTAGATTTTTATAGAAGTGTGACACAAGCGAAGATTATAATGGTAATTGCGATTTCTGTTTTTTTTTATTGGTCATAAGGATTTCGCGGTAATTTCTTTACGGTAAAAAACAGTTTTGCATTTAATTCAATTTCGAATGTACACTTTTATTAAAATCAATTTTGAGGGTATTTTTTTAACGATTCCCCAATTTTGTATAGTAGGGTTTTCTTTAATATATACAAGTTTACACCCATGATTTGATTTCTCTCTTAGTAAATGCAAATTGATGATAACATTATCTGAAACCCTCTCTTGTTTCTCTTTTGTTATCTTTACCGATTTATCCGCCTTTTTGAATTTTTATTACAAGAATCGAAAGCTTTCTGGGTTTGCGATTGCCAGATTCAAAAACCCATCCTCTGTTGCTTATATCGTTGATGGTCACTGCAATTAACTACATTGGGCCAGAACTCGTATGTGCTTAAAGCCTGCAAAATTGGCGGTTTCCCTTCTCCTCGTTAAAGCTTCTCTCGTAGATGATGGCGTCTACAGTAGAGCTTTCGACTGGTAAAGATCCATCGAAATCAGACAGTTTATGTGATCGCTTTGTGACCGAGAATCCACAACTCGATGACTGGATTTGGATTATCGAGTACTTCGCGAAATTCAAAACTGAGCTCTGGATGCTTCATGGTAATTGACAAATTTGCAATTAGTTTTCAGTTTCTTTGACTCTATATTTTTCCAGTTTCTGAGAGTCTTTTGTTCTCTCCCTCTCTCTATGTGAAGATGTCTTTGAAATGGGTCCTAAGCTTCCTGATTATCTTGGTGAACATACCAATGAGATGGTTGCTTTCAGATGCTTAGCGTCTTTGTTTGATTCTTCTACTGCCGGAGAGAGTGAAGATGTTGTTTCTGATGATAAGTCAAAGATCGAGTTTGATTCGTCCAAGAGCTGTGATTATGTACTTCAATGTATCTTGGATGAGGTAAAACTACATTTCTTTTTTCATGTGGATATTGATGTTGGTCTTGTCTACTACTTAGATTGCTATCTTCTTCTCGTAGATACCCTTGTCGGAACTAAAACCAGGTGCACCGGGACTGTCAAAATGGAATCTTCTACCCTTCATTAAAAGCAAGCTTCTTGGCCTGCCAAAATGTGCTATGGAACTGGTATTAGACTTGGTTAAAAGTTTTCTTTAGATGAGCACTATAAAGGCTTTTAAGGTTTATGTTTCTACATTTGTCAGATTATTGAAACATCCAGTGAGAAGGATCCTGAAGTATCACCTTGTATGCGAATTGGTAGTCAAGAGACTGATCAAGTTACATCACCAATGGCTGATCCAGAATCATTAGGTCATGGCCCTGAAGATGGAGCTGATGAGATTAGTAGATCCCAGGCCTCGCTTGAAAGAAGTAACCATGGCCCTGGAGATGGAGCAGAGATTAGTAGATCACATGTCTCGCTTGAAAGAAGTAACCATGGCCCGGGAGCTGGAGCTGAGATTAGTAGATCCCAGGCGTCGTTAGAAAGTAGAGACGAGGGATATGAAAACGAAAGTGATGGTCATGTGTCAAGTTCAGAGAAGAATAGATACAGATGCGTTAAATGCAAAGAGAGTGGGAAGCTCTTGTTTTGCTCTAGCGATGGCTGTACAGTCATGGTTCATGAGAAATGTCTTGTGGATTCACCGCCTGTTTACGATGATGCTGGAAACTTTTACTGCTCTCTGTGTGCTTTTAGCTGTGTTTCAGCTGAGTATCTCCAATCTCAAGAAGAAGTTGCTAAAGCAAAGAAGAAATTAGTTTCGTTTCTTAGTTTAATGTCAGTGGTTAACAAGAAGAAATCCATTGAAGGTTCTAGTCTTTGATTATTTGACAAAGGACAATTACATTTGCACTCGGGTCTCTCTCTCTTCGTTACAATTATCCGTGGTAATATACAAACAAAATATCTCTAGTCGACTTTGATACTTCTCTCTGTGGTTTCTAAATAGGCGTGGTCTGTTCTGAAACAGAAGCTAAACCATGCATTAACCAGACAATCTCAGTAGTGTCATCCAGGTAACACTTGGTATTGCTAGACTTTTGAGTGACGGTACAAGCGAAAACTTCAGCTCTCGGCCCAATCGAAGGACCTTCAGTGAAACTACATATCACTTCAAACATGTCTTCATCAGACCGGTCATCTCCAATACATAGAACAAACTCAGGAGGTGTTCCTTTTTCTTGCATAATCGAAAGCATCCTTCTCGATATAAGTCCTTTGCTCACGCCCTGCATTACAACAACAACAAAGATGATCTATGATAGTAAAGTGGAAACAAATGCTAAGGTTTCTACGAGGACTGCACAGTGACACAAACCTGCGGCTTGACCTCAACATAGTTCTGCCCTCGCTTGACTATAACAGTTTCATTGGCGATGAAATTTTCAAGATGATCTAGAAGTTTCTTAGCTTGACATGATCCGAAATCAGGGTCAGCATCCTCATAGCTCCAAACAAAAGCAGTCTCTTTGGACTGTTGATTTATCGGTCAGTGTAGAGTTCCATCACAGGCTCTGCAATTTGCTTCCAAGAAAAAGCTGCTGGTGCCACACAGTTTTCCCATTCTGCTGCCTTACTCAGCCTGTAGTAGTAGAGAGATAGAGCCTCAGTTATAATTTTAACGGTAATGTAGGGAAACAAGAATTTCAATTGATTACCTCAGAAAATAGCCATGTTCAGCAGCAATTCCGAGCTTCTCACATGGACTAACCAGTCTGACAGTGATTCTCGGCTTTTAGTGCTAACAATAAACACCAGATTACTTGTCCCTACACAAGCTGATCATCGTAGTCCAAAAGAATAGCCCGTGTCTTTGTCCTCTTATAAGCTTATACAATGTGTTCCATTGAAAGTTTCTTGAAGCTCTGGTCTAATGCCACAACCCTGAAACTGAATCCAAACCGAATCCCCCAACATCTCCTTCGTCCATGCTCACCACAACTCCTCTCAAGCTCTTGGAGGAAGCTACGAGCCCAATAACCATCATCATGTGTGCTAACATACTTGTTTTGTAATGCTTCTCATGCCTTAGTTGCTTCTCCGGCTAAGCCACTTCAAGGGCACTCTGCATTGCATCAAGATTCCAGGGATTAACAGGAATCGCTCCCCTTAGCGAAGGAGAGCAACCAATGCGGCTCCAGCTTTAGAATCTTGTCCAGCTTTTCATTTCCTTGACGGGAAACTATATATTCATAAGGTATAAGATTCATCCCATCCCTAACCGCTGTTACCAAACAACATTCAGCAACTACGTAATAAGCAACCCTTTCATAGAACTTCAACGGTGCATCGATCAACACTATAGGATCGTAGCCAGGTCTCCCAAACGTCTCATTAATCCGCTTAAGAGTTATATATGTCTCAGCTTGCATCTCTTTAACATCCTTCTCTTTTTCCATCTCGCTGGATTGGCTTATTGAGTATATAAGGAAAGGAGATTAATGTAAATTTGTAATCCCCAATTCTGCTGTGTATATAAGCTTGTAACCTCAACCTTATGGTATCAGAGCCATAGTATCCTAAAACCAAATTTTTTTTTTTATTTTAAAAAAAACTCCAACCGCCAAGGCTCTTTCATCTCTTCATTCAAAGATGTCATCTTTTTCCTTGGCTGCTACACATGAAAACATTGTTGTTACAGCGACTCAAAGCATCCTTTATGTCAACATGACAAACATTACCAAGTTTACTGCTTCAAATTTTCTCATGTGGAGTTGACAAGTGTATACTCTTCTTGATGATTACGATCTCGCCGGTTATGTCAATGGAACAGTGACTGCACCTACTCCTACAATCATAATGGCTGGTGATGTTATAGAAAATCCCAAAGTACAAACTCTGGAAGCGGCATGGCAAACTGATCTATAGCGTTCTTCTTGGTGCGATTACGACGACGTCGTCACAGATCTGGTCCAAACTCTCGGAGACTTATGCAAAACCGAGTAGAGGGCATGTCAATATGTTAAAACAACACTTAAACACTGGAGTAAAGGTACCAAAACGATTAAGGAGTACTCAGGGGCTTACCAAACGGTTTGACGAATTGACTATACAGTATATAATCAATTTGAATGTTTTTTTTGTTTAGGTAATATACTTGTTTGCGAATGAGTTTAACATGTTTATTTTATATATATAGGCATGAATTTTTTTTCAAATGAAATTGATAAACTAGCTCATTTATGGTAGATTTATTGGAGAAGTCTACAATTTTATTTAAATCTACAAAAATACACTTTAATAAAATTCTATAATTTTTTTCCTTCTAACATGTTAGGTAGTGTTGATTAAGAAAATCACAACGATCAATTCAATAAACTGATCTTCAAATGAGAGACTTGGCTAATAAGATTAAAAGGATCGAAAAGCACTAACAAAGACAGACCGGAAAATCTAGTCTTTATTTAATATGAGCCAAAATCGATCTGAATCGTTAGCTCTTGGGTTTCTGAGTACAACGTGTGTATGTTTCAGCTTAGTTTTTTTCCCGCGCAGGGGAAAGATATTTATAGCAGATGATCTAGGTTTTTTTCCCAAGATTATCTTTAATATTATTTACAAAATCTGAAATAACTTAGATTCTATTTCCTTTTCCAAAATTTGCACTTATCTTTTTCAATTTATAAATATGTTAAATTAACATATTTATCCTCTTTTATGTAGGTCGTCTGGGACATTATCGCCGAGCTGCTTTGTAGGTGTCGCACTACTTCACAATGGTTGATTGCTTCTTACGTGGGCTGAGTCTCCTACGGGTCATTCAGCTATTGGGCAGGTCCATAAAAGTGTGCTAAACCCACCTCCAACAGTAATCCCCGCCCCCAATTCGTCGCGCTGAGTGGAGCTTAGGTCGACGAATTTAATCCTGGTTTGGTCCAACCAGCTGAATCGTCATGAACCAAGATCCATAATCTGGATCGTTGATCCTTCTTCCACGTGGGTATCGACACTTCGTGTATTCTGCACGCTTTCTTCATGTCCAATGGTATCAGGACACGTACACTGAGAAGTTGCAGGGTCGCGCCCGTCGAGAGGTAAAGTTGCGTCCCTCAGAAGACTTCCACCTCTTCACTTCTATAAATACCACATTTTCCTTTCACATTTTACTATCCACTACAAGAAGTAAATTTCAGGTACTTCTCCTTCCAAGCTCTCTCTTCTTTTCTTCTTCCTTTTTTTTTTTATATTCCTCAGCTGATCTCCTCGCCGATATGCACATCCGCGCCGAATACATCAAAAATTATGCCAGTGTCACGAGTGCTGGCGCGTTTGACGGGGAAAGCATCCCTTCTTCTCCTTCACCGCGTAGTTCAGACTCCGTCAACCTCGTTCAAGAATTATCTCGGAGGCAGGCCGTGTCTCTTCGCGATGACGCTGCCGATCAGTCTGATGAACACGTTCCTCTCGCGTTGAGGGCGGCATCCCGTGACCGAGGTAAGAAAAAGGCAACCCAGAAAGGGAAAGAGAAAGAAGCAGCCCCTTCGCGGTCTATGGATAACGACTTTGGCGTCCTACCGACCTCATCTAGCAAGGAATCTCTGGCTTCATTGAGGAACCTCCTTGGATGTGAAGGAGTATAATTCTTCTGCCTTCCACCTTGCAGCGGCCCTGGGATGCTCCTCCGAACTTTGCTTGTTTTTACGAATCGTTTTCCGCGCCGGGAACCTCCGATTCCCACCACCGAGGGTGCTGGTTGATTTTTTTCACGCGGTTCAGAATTTCTTTCACCCAACTTAATCTTGCTGGTATTATTAACATAAATGGTCTCCTTGAGCTCAATATCTCTCTAAGAATCCTGCTGAAGGTTGATCTATTCGAATGCTTCGGACAGCTAATCATCGTGACGAAGAAACCGCGTGGATTCAGGTTAACTTATGGCTGCAGTACAAGTTGCGGACTGGTATTAAGTCCAGTAAGACTCACGATTGGCATAAGGAAGTATTTCTTTGTCCAGATTGACAAAATTTCATTTTCCGATCCCACAGCCTTAGTCGTCAGCGAGTGGAACCTCTCCGTTTGTAGTTGATCGGCTAATCACTAGCACCATTTCTTGTTGTCGATTCCGACTATTGTTTTTCTTTATTTTTAAGATTGTCTCGATCCAAAGTGACTTAACCAGGAATACTTGAACGACGTCGGCAGCAAGTTTTTTCGAGCTTGGTTGGTGGATTTGTAATGCGACCGAGGAGACTAAACCAAAGAAAACCAGTGAGTTTATTATCACTTTGTTGTCTTCCGAGGTGTTTTTTTTCTTGGGTTCTCATTCCTGTGAATTGCTTTCCGTAGCATTCCAGCTGAAGAGTAAGATGGGGAAGGCAAGGATGGTCATTCCCAGCATGGTGATTGACCCGAAGAAGACCTCGAGATCTTCTGACAGTGGCAAGGCTGATGGCCCTAGCCGATCTGCGGCTGCTACACAAAGTGCTTCTCCTAGGTCGCAATCTAGGAGAGGAGAAAATTGAGCCTCCGATGACGCCGATAAGAAAAGGGCCGAGGAGGCTAAGTAGCGCTCGTCTTAGCTGAAATTAAATAAGGCAGCTGACAGTGTCGATGTTTCGAAGAAGAGTAGTGGGACTCTGTTTATTGAAGACGATCTAGAGGAGCCTTCTTCCCAGTTGATTCAAAAGACTTTGAAGTGTACTGGTATGGTTGAGATAACTCCTTCAACCGATAAGGGAACTCTCCCTCCTCCTTCTCAGCAAGTTTCGGCTACATGACCTTCTGGGGCGTTAACCTTGCCTGCTGGGGCTAGGAAACGATCTCCAGAGGTAGCGAGTCTATCAGAGTTTCGGGTGGGAGTAAACGCCCAAGGGTTGCCGAGTGTTCGGAGAGCTGGAAGAATAGGTCCTTCATCATCCGAGGAAACAAGCTCAAGGTTTCAAATGAATATTATTGCGGGGAGCTTGTCCAGAATGTCTCCTTTGACGTTACCCACCCTGTCCGGTGGACCAGGTTTACAAGCCATAGGTGTACCGCAATATCTCCAAGTTTCTCGTCGATGTAAGCGTTTGGACTTGCTTATTGGTCATCTGTCTTTGGTATTTTTCTTTTATTCTGATTTTCTTTGTTACGCAGGGGGGCCTCTCTGATGAATCATTTATCTTTGATATGAATAAAAAAATATCGAAGTAGGGCGCTGAGGTTGACAAGGAGCTCGTCAGGAAGACGGTAGTTGGAGAGACTTAACCTTTTTCTGAGCTTTCTCGAGTGAGCGAGGCGAATTTAAAGGGTCAAGTTGCTTCTCTCTCTGAACACGTTAAGTTGCTCGAGACTCGCAACCAGAAACTCGCCGAGTAGGGACATGAGAAACTTTGCCGTGTCGAAGAGGTGAAGAAGGAGCGGAACATCTCATCGCTGGAGATTGGCCAACTTATTAACGCATGTGGCATCCTATCCCGAAAGTATGAGTGTCGCCTTCAGAAGTTCTAGTACGTGTTTGCCGCGAAAGATGTTGAGAGCAATGCGTATATGAACTTGAGCCAGTACTGCAGGACTTTGAATTATCTTTGGTCACTTCGTGACTAGAGGGGGGTGACGATTCCTGACGAGGTTTTCAACGACTGAGCAGCGAAGAAAAAAGAATGGGATGAGGAGATCGACCGGATCGACGGCCTAGAGATCATGGATGGCTACTTTGTGGTCTCCCCAGTTCTGCTTAGGGTGAGTGATTTCAACCCTCCTTCTCCTCGTCCATTTCAACCTCAATTTGTCCCTCCTCAAGCCGATGATGCCACTTCGTTGGATGAGTTCGGCACTAATGTTGGCGCGATGTCAACAAATGTGGTTGAGGCTCTGAAAAGTCATGAGGATGTTCAACTCACGGTAACATGAACTTCTTTGACATTGCTCATGGTGATGCTTTCCTCGACCTTGGCCGCTCCTTTGGTCGAACCAGCTCAAGATCTCCCTTCATCGGCCTAGGCTTTTTTTTTTGTAGTACGTTCGTTTTAGGGGTAGTTTGATTTCCACTTTTTGTAGAACTTTTGTGGGGGTGAGGATGTCCCTTTTTGAATGGAATTTAGTTTTTATTTCATGAAGTTTCATTATCTTTACGATCGTGCGAGGGTAGAAATTTCCTTGCCTGGATCGAAAGTTTGTTTAGAATCGATGATTCTTTTTTTGAAATGTTCGCGATGCTTTTCAGCGAGGAATTACTTTGCTTGCGGATAATTTTTGCATGCTCTGAATGAATACTTCGAGAGTCCTTTATGGATGTGATGAATTCGTCTCGCTGTTTTATCTAAGTAGCTTAAGAGACTTTATTTTCGAGTGAGCAAGGAAGCGTATAAAAGGGCTTGATTTGCCGAGTTGTTTATTTTTCGTTGTAAAAATCTTTTAAAAATTTTGTTAAAAAAGGTTTGACTTTTCGTGCAGTCTTGATTTGGAGCTCGGCTTTTGCGAATGTTTTCCTCGGAGATAGCGCGGCTTATGTTTGTACCTTGAAGAAGAGTTTAATTACGCGAGTGAAGACTCGGTTTTGATTCGTCGAGCGAGGCTGATAATCTGGTTTTATATCCATAACTCGGGATCGGCTATGCGAGATAGGTCGGCTTATGTAGTCCGTCTGAATTAGGAAGCGGGGGCGATTCCCGGCTTTTCCTATGCCGATACGATTTATATCAGAGTCTTCGTCGTATGGTAAATGCAGAATGTTTGTGCACGTTGATGTGCGGATAAAATTAGTCGAACATCTGGCTAGGATGTCAGCATTGTTTGAGACAAGAATTTTTTTTTCCAACAAAAATCTGTTTTTATCGATTTAGGGCTGCACTCTTGGTAGAGTTGCCTACGTACCTAGGACAAGAGAATCAAGTCGCTCGTAGTTCATATTACACAGTCACATGGTAATAGTTTTTTTGCGTAAAAACCATAAAAGAGCACTGCTAGTCTGGCGTTATCTAGGCTTGGTCTTGCCGAGGTGCATTCATCCTGCTTGTACCTTCACTTCCTTCAGGAGCTTCCTTCTGTTGGGTGGTTTTGGTACGATCTTCTTTTGCCCTTTTGGCTCAGAGGGATGGCAGAGTTTTCGTTCGCTTATGAAGCACAAACTCGAAGTGGCTTGATCTCCTCTGCGCATATGGACTCCATTCGGAGTTGGATATTTTACGCATTGATGGTACGTCGAGACGACTGCCTTCATTGCATGAAACCAAGGTGTTCTAAAGATAGCATTGTAGATATATGGTCTGTCGAGGATGACAAACTTTTTCATGGTTGCCATTCTGCCTACGTATCGTCATGGTTTGGTTGCCTCGAATCTTGTTAGCGGTTGCACCTTTGGCTTAATTTGCAAGTTTTGAATTCTTTTTTTTCAAGTGCTTCTTTGAAGATCACATCGACCGAGCTTCCTCTATCAACGATAATATGGGAGATCTCGCAGTCTTCGATCAGGATGTCAATCACTAGAGGGTTTTGTACGTTACGTCTACTCCGAGTGCATCGGCTTCGGTGAACGAAAGAGGTATGCCTTCTTTAATAGGGACTGGATGACGATTGGTAGCCGAAGCCTTTCGGCAGTACTCCTTGATCGATCACACCGCATAGTTGTAAGCCGTCCATTATCATGTTAATTCTGCGACGAGGTTGTGGCGCTGCCCGACCCTCGTCGTCCTCGTCCCGAGGACGCATGTTACGCTCCGTTTCTGGGGGATGCTCTTCCGGCTCTGCCTCTTGGACAGGGGTCTCCTTGTCCATTGTCGTTGTTTTTAGGTCGTCGACCACCTCGCTCAAGATTGGTTATCTTCCCTTTACGGTGCTGATTCAACAAGTATTCAGTCAAGTTTCGTAATAATGTGGTGTCGTGAGAGTGCTTATTATGATACTCGCAGTATGGTCGATCATCGTTACCGTCCTCGGATCGTATCTGGTTTCGGAAGAACTTGTTCCATCCTTGTGACGTGCTGCAACCGACGAAGGTTGAAGATGTTTTGCCGTGGTTATCGTCCTGAGGATCGGATTTTGACTTTTCCTTTGTCGTAGGATATTTCTTGGTTAAACCGGCGTGCTTCTTGGAGAGTATGGTGAGTTCTTCATCCAATTCGATGAACACTACCGCTCTATATAACGCATTTTCTAAGGATGTGGGCTTGTTGAGCTTTAGATCCTTTCTGAAGTCCGAATTGTAACATAAACCTTTCCATAGTGATCCTCAAGTCGCATTGTCGTCTACGTTAATCTTGGATACGACCAACTTGAATCGTTCAACGAACTCTCATAAGGGGTCAGTGTGCTTTTGTTCGAGGTCCCATAGATCGGCGTCCAGTGATTCAAGGGTTATGTACATAGAGTAGTGCTTCAAGAACATCTTTGAGAGCTGGTGAAAACTGTCAATTGACCCCACTTTGAGCGCGAAAACCAAGTAAGGGATGTCCCTATGAGGTTTTCTACGAAGTGCTGGCAGTATCCGTGGTCTCTTTCCTCGTTCGTGAATCGATTCCGACATATTTCTATCATGAAAGCTGTAATAAACTGGCTAGGGTCGGATTTTCCTTCGTAGAACGGAAATTTGACCTACTCAATGCGCGTGACTCTTACGTTCATGATTCGGGCAGCGAAAGGTGTATGGTTGGCCTGTTCCATCACACAATCGAGTTCTAGTGCCGAGCTGGCCACGCGATGGACTTTAGAGTTTAACTCTTGTATTTGGATCAGTATTGTCGTGAGTTGATCATTGGATATCGGCGCCGAGTTGGCTCACACTGTCTATCGGGTTGATTACCGACCCCACGGTCGTCCGAGGTACTTCAGGAAAGAGGAGACGGTTAATTAACGGTATCTGCTCTGCGGGTGCATTTCGGCTTCCAATCAAGTTATCTTGGAGGAAGGCTTGTTGATTTTCGATTGCGGTGATGCGCTCGTTTCCGCCTTGTCCACGCTTTCTACTCGGTCTAAGAGCATGTGAAGCATCTCAATCGTGTTTTGACCCCCGATTCTGTTGGTCGGTGTCTCGACATTCAGTACGCGTGCTGGTCTCGCGGTGGCGGCATATCGCTCGCGCGCCTAGTGGTGGTTGATTGAGTTAATCTCGCCACAAGTGCGGTCAGGGCGTTCGGGTTTTCCGCGACAGCGCGCTATCCTGTGGTCTTGAGTTTGCTGGTTTGTTGAGGGCTGCGCCACCTTGCTGGGATGGATTGGACTGGGTCCGCTCTCCCTCTACTGTGCTGCTTACGTTGGTGATGTCGCCGGTGTTACTTGCTCCTCCTGCCTCTTGCGATGAGTGCGGTGTTTATGTCATTGCCGATCTTTCCTTTGGCTAATCGAAATATATCTAAAGTTCCCACAGACGGCGCTAATTGTTGATTCAAAGAATCACAATGATCAATCAATAAATTGATCTTAAAATGAGGGACTTCGAGAATAATATTAAAAGGATCGAAAATCAATAACAAAGATATACCGGAAAATCTAGTCTTTATTAATATGAGCTGAAATCGATCTGAATCGCTAGCTCTAGGGTTTCTGAGTACAAAGCATGTATGTTTATAGCAGAGGATCTAGGATTTTTCTTAGACTCTCTCTGTTACAAAATCCGAACTAACTTAGATTCTGTTTTCTTTTCCAAGATTTGCACTTATCTTCTTCTATTTTATAAATATGTTAAATTAACATATTTATCCTCGTTTCTGCAGGTCGTCCGGGACATCATTGCCGAGCTGCTTTGTAGGTGACGCGCTACTTCGCAATGGGTTGACTGCTTCTTACTTGAGCTGAGTATCCTACATGTCGTTCAACATTGGACCGGGCCATAAAGAGGTACTAAATCCACCTCCAACAGCTAGATATTGTTGGTAATTATGTATAAGTTTATAGGATTATTTTTTATAGTTTAGCTTTAATTGGTTTTATGATTTTTTTTTTTGTAGACATGTCATGCTGACATCATTTTTACGTCATGAATTTATAAAAACGGATTTTGAATACACTATATAATGAATTTAAATGTTTTTTTTGTAGGTTTGGTTTAGGTAATATACTTTTTGTGAATGAGTTTAACATGTTAATTCCATATAACAAATGCATTAATTATTTTTCTAGTGAAATTGAGAAATTAGCTCATTAATAGTAGACTTCGTGGTGAAGTATACACTCGACATGATATGTTGACACTATTTTGACGTCATGAATTTATAGAAAAGGTTTTTGTATACAATAATTAGAGAAGTTGAATGATTTTTTTGTATGTTTTGTTTAACTAATATACTTGCTTGTGAATGAGTTTGACATGTTTATTCCATATACATTTCCATGAATTATTTTCTAGTATAATTGTGAAATTAGTTTATTAATAGTAGACTTCGTCAACTACTATAATGTGTTTGGTATTGTTTTAGTTTAGAGGAAATAACTAAGTTGTCTAAGAAAAATAAATGTTGAAAAACTTATCATGGCATTTTGATGTGGATAATCATAAAAGAGATACAATTTTCTTCTTAAGAAATGATTTTTGCTGCTATATAAGATTATCATGTTTATGTATAGAATCTAATTTCATAAGTTATTACTTTTATCTCGTATAAATTAGAATTCAAAAGAACTCTCACAAACTTCATTTATCTCACAATATGTATGAAGAAATCATTTATTTTCTCTTATTTTAGCTTATTTAAAATATCTATCTGACAAATATTTTGATTTATAAGAGAAAATCACTTGTTTTCTATATGAGAAAATTATAATTAAATCAAATTTTAGATAGATTTAACATATTCTACTGACAACATTATGATACAAAGAGCCATAAGATATATATATATATATATATATATATATATATATATATACAACAAAATTCAAATTAAGATATTAAAATGTAGTTAAGAAATAGACTTCATATCAAAGCCATTTCTTACTTCTAATTAAAATTTAATACAATAGATTTCACTATAAGATTTCTCTTTAAAACTTCTATGGTAGACTTTTAGTTCAATATTTTTTTCCCGCCCAATAATTTTAGATTCGCTATTTTCAATCTAGGTCTACTTGAAGACTTCTGAAGAGTATACTTTCTCTTAAGACGTCTAAAGTAGACTTCTCTTGTAGACTTGCTCTTCTCTTGTGTTTGATGAATTTGATAGGCAAAATATCTGAAAAAAATTCACTAAGTTAACATGTAATACACACCTTTTGATAAACACATAATAAAAAAAGCTTGAACTCCCCAATTTAAATAGATAAGTATTGAATATCCTTAAAATTAAATTACTTACTAACACAACCATAAGCAATACAATTTCTTTATTACTTTTTTGATATTTATAGTTTTTAGATATTAAAGGTTGGAATTTTTAGAAATAAGATAACTAATCTCATCACGATTGAGCCTTTGAACAGAAAAAATTTACCAAGTAAAGCAATAATTTTAATAAAAGAAAGTTAACAAATATCATATCGAACAAAAATCAATCAAGAGACATAAAAATATGAAGAAGAGTGAAGGTTTACCAAAACAATAAAACGTCATTTGCAAAACTAACCCAAAGGTTGACCAACAGAAGTCTACTATAATGTAGACTTCTCAACGAAGTCTACTATCGTGAGATAATCTGAAAATCGATTTTGTCTTCTTAAACCGCCCAAAACTTCAAGTACTAATGATTGTAGGCGATTTTGACAGATTCATGTACTTTAGATATGCATATCTACAAATGAAGATGACATAAAGAGATGAGAATAAAGAAAAGTAAAAAAAAAAAAAGATAAAGAAAAACAATCAAATCTAACAAAAATTTAACCAAAACAGAAAGAAATGTGAAGAAACCTGAAGTAAACCACAATAACCATGGCGACAATATAGAAGGTAGAGGTATGAAATAAGCTCATATCAAAAGATGAGAGATGAGAGAGAAAGCCATTGTAGAGAGAGGTTTTTTTTTTAAAACAAAATTAAGGTTTTCAAATTGTCCCTCCCTTATTTAGGGGATAAATTGTTCAGGTTAAAAATCCGATAAGGTAGACTTCGCTTGAAAATTCTCTTACGAAATTCTATGGTATACTTTTATTTCAAATTTTCCTGCCTAATTTTTTTTCCTATCCAATAATCCTGCAAATTTCATTCTAGCTAGGTCTGATTTGAAAATTAGACTTTTACGAAAGACTTCTACCTTAGACCTCTCTTCAAGACCTAGAATTTGTTATTTTGACATGTTTGTTAATATAACTTATTTGTATCAATTTTTTTTAATGTGACAATTGACTGTGTAATTTTGATTATTCAAAAAATGGTTTGTTAAAATTATTATTTTTAAATATTTTATAATTTAAATTTAAGGTATAAGAAAAATGTAGACTAAATGAAGTCAACATTTAAGACTTCTATTGGAAGTTTTCTTCGTAGACTTCCAAATATCTAGTAGACTACTTAAAGATTAATATGGTAATTTAAATTTTTATTTTATTATTTGGTGGTGGAGGTGCTCAAAATAATTTTGTACCCTCAAAACCCCTTTTGCATTTCTTTGCAAAAATAATCTACTTTATTTTTTAAAATCAAACAATGGTACAAAACGCAATTCTCCCCTTTACATTATGTGATAGTTTGCTCCTCCAATTTATCATAAAAGCTTACCTACCTTTGGTCCTATTGCTTAAAAGCATAGAGGTCTCGATCTATTTCAAAACATTCTATATGTTTTTTGAAATAAAGATTAACCATTAAACAAAAGATTTAAATGAGAAGGATAGAATTATTAAGAACTGTGGATAACAAACATGCACGTCGCTACCCTATGCCCTCAAGTATGTATATATATACCCTATACACCCAAACAAACTTACACACTACTCCTTGATCTCGTATTTGTATTATCGTTTAGGTTAGACAATTTTATATCAATATGGATGCTCCGTCAAATAGGTTGAGAAAAGGTGCATGGACTGCTGAAGAAGATTGCCTCTTAAGGGAGTGCGTTGAGAAGTATGGAGAAGGCAAATGGAACCTAGTTCCTTCAAGAACTGGTATGCTATTTACACAGATAATTGATCACTCAATTTTCTTCTCTCTCTATTAAAGACGTATTTAGTTGATCAGTAATGTTGGTGCTAAAACTCTCTCATTAGTTTGTATCTGATCAGTA
Source organism: Orychophragmus violaceus (assembly GCA_030180135.1). Classification (NCBI taxonomy): domain Eukaryota; kingdom Viridiplantae; phylum Streptophyta; class Magnoliopsida; order Brassicales; family Brassicaceae; genus Orychophragmus; species Orychophragmus violaceus. The sequence continues at coordinate 80,404,829 of CM058232.1, read as the reverse complement.
AAAACCCTCAAACGTTGTGCACGTACATTATTTAAATTTCTGTACATAAATTATTCATGATCAATATATAACAAGAGACAAAAGCAATCTCCCAGTACGTTTAAGTGGTAGAGGGTTTTTTGATAATATAAAATTGATAGAGTTAATTATGTCAATATTTGGATTTGTAGGGCTAACTCGATGCAGAAAGAGTTGCAGACTAAGATGGTTGAACTACTTGAAGCCAAGTATCAAGAGAGGAAAACTTAGCTCTGATGAAGTTGATCTTCTTTCTCGCCTTCATAAGCTTCTAGGAAACAGGTTTTGTTTCTGATGCTCCACATTTTATTTTTAACCTAATTTCTGGTTTAATACTAACTCATATATATATTTACCGTTAACAATGCTTAGGTGGTCCTTGATTGCTGGTAGATTACCTGGTCGGACCGCTAATGACGTTAAGAATTACTGGAACACCCATTTGAGTAAGAAGCCAAACCCATCTTGTAAGACCGAGAAGGAAGAAGGAAACCCTACTGGCTCAGCGACCACACCAGCCCAAAAAGTCGATGTCATCAAGCCTCAACCTCGATCTTTTTGCAACAACAACAGTCTCAGCCACGTCAACAGCCCGCCAGAAGTTGACATAGATGATAGTATCACATGTAACAAAAATGAGGAGAAAAATGAGCTTGTGGAAAATGTAATGGATGGAAAGAGTATGTGGTGGGAGAATTTGCTAGAGGAAATCGGAGGGGCAGATGCAGTGGATCCGGCAGCCATGGCTACTGACGCGGCAGGTACTTCGTCGATGAACCCATCGTCGTCCATGTTTGACATTGCGCAACTTTGGAGTCTGTTTAATGAGGAGAATGGGGGACCTTGATTAGGCTACTTACCGCTCCCGCCAGCCTCGATTATAAAAGTGAAGATCTGGTTAAAGTCTCCTATGAGAAGCCATGGTTCATTTGGTTTGTCTTCTTGTGTTTTCTCGTTTGGTTATATGTTTTATTTCTTAAGGTTTTACTATAAGCTCCTATATGTTATGTGATTAGGGTTTTAATATAAGCTCATATGTGTTATGTGCTTAGGGGGTTTTAATCTAAAAGCTCCTATGTTTTATCTGCTTAATCTTTTACTGTAAGCTCCTATATGTCTTATGTGTTTAAGGTTTTAATTTATAACTAGATTTTGACCCGCGCTAAGCGCGGGATATTAATTTACTAATATTTCTGTTTTCATTTGTTTTTCGTTTTTTTTTCCAGATAATACTATTTTCGATTTTTATTTCAAAAAATATTTAGTAAATCAGTTATTTTTGGGTTTTGCTTTTAAATTTTATTTACGTTTATGTAGACATGTTAAATCGAAAAACCGGCTCGTTAGACCCGTTTATATTTAAAATTTATTTAGACATGTTCGTTTAAATCCGTCAGAAATAACACTTTTTATTTAAATTCGTTAAGGTCAGTTTTTTTATTTCAGATAGTACTATTTTTGGTTTTTATTGCATAAAAATTTTGTAAACCATTTATTTTTTGGGTTTTGCTTTTAAATTTTATTTACGTTTATGTAGAGATGTTAAATCGGGAAACCGGCTCGTTAGACCCGTTTATATTTAAAATTCATTTAGACATGTTCGTTTAAACCCGTCAGAAATAATACATGCTTATTTAAATTCGTTAAGATTGTTTTTTTATACTTCAGATAGTACTATTTTCGGTTTTTATTGCAAAAAATATTTAGTAAACCATTTATTTTTTGGGCTTTGCTTTTAAATTTTATTTACATTTATATAGAGAAGTTGAATCGGGAAACTGGTTCGTTTAGACCCGTTTATATTTAAAATTCATTTAAACATATTCGTTTAAACCCGTCAGAAGTAACACATGATTATTTAAATTCGTTAAGGTCTGTTTATAAATTTTATTTTATTTTACATTTTAATACATAATACATAAAATTTTGCTTGTAAATATTTCTATACATTTTTACTATTGTTTTCGAACTATTTAAGATAATTTTTCTTATTACAAAAATTATTTAGTAAAATATTTTTTTGGGGTTTTGCATTAAAATTAGTTTATTATGACATTTATTTTAATCGAACTTTATGGTTTTGATTTATTTTGTATAGACTTTTATACTTTTAGTAAATTTAAATCTAACAAAAGAATTAATGATACATCTTATAATTAAATAGAAAATTAATGACATAAATTTATTTGTATTTTATTCTTACAAATGCACCACCATTAGTTTCAGTTGTATAAATCATTTTCATGGATGGCTGGCACTAAGGTGATATAAACTTTCCTTGATGGTTGTGATTCGCTCTTGAAGAGCACCAAGATCGGAAGGCAGAGTTGGATGGTAGCACACATCAGATGGGATACGACCAAGCAAAGCAAACACTTCAGAGCTTGCCTATACAAGAGAGTAAACCGGAGTTAAATTTACACTCTTCATCAATATATGACACACATATGTTGATAGATAAAGCAAAACATAACTCACATGAGTGAAACGGAAAATTTTGTCAACGAAAAGCAACACATCTTGGCATTTGACATCACGCAAATACGCAGCAATGGCCAAACCAGTGAGTCAGATAAAAATCAGTAACAAAATCACTCAAATCATCACAGAAATCACTCAGACCAGTTGCAGGGCAAAGAAAGGTAAAGATCAATCCAAATTATTTAAAAACCTGATTCTCGTCTAGCTTGATGACACCACTCTCAATCATTTCTCTGTACAAGTCATTGCCGTCACAAGTTCTTTCTCCCACACCAAAAATACAGAGAAACCACCTGTTTCACAAGAAGAAATCAATTAATAAACTAAAACTGGAACACCACTGTGAAAACTACTTCAAAACCTCCCTGACAATACATGAGCTTTGGTGACATTGTCTTTCATTTCTATTATGAGCACTGTTTTCCCAACCACAGCACCACCAAAGAGCCTAATCTTTCCTCCTCTTTGGTAAGGAGCAAGCAGATCAACAACCTGAAATGAAAGCAAGACACGTTATCTTGGAACATGAACGACAACACGAGTAATCTAGGGGAACAACGCGGAGCTAGAGCCCATAATCTACCTTAATACCAGTGACAAGTGTGTCTTGTCCGGTGGCTAGATCAACTAACGCCTGAGAATCTCTGTGAATAAGCAAGTCAGTCTCTGAGAAAACAGAAAAAAACACATTGTCATGACAATTTTGCAGATAGTGAGGCATTGATTAACGGGTTCGACAAATGCACAAATGATCATTCTGTAAACGACAGTTTAGAGATGAGAGACCTTAAGGCGATTGATGAATTAGTTTGCTGAGAAAGCTGTAGTTTAGTACTCTTGCACAAACTGGAATGAAAGGATTTTTTTCCCCATATGATTGGAGAAAACCCAGAAAATGATTTTTCCCCCAGAAATCTGAGGAGAACACTTCAAACCGCTGATAAGAAATTAACAGAGGATTCACTTGCCGTGAATCATTGTTTTTAGTCTCCACCGGCTGAAAAATGATGGAGAAGCAGAAGTTCTGAACCTGATTTCTAAAATATTCAGAAGAGTTAGAAAATAAATTGGGTTGCTGCTATATTCTCATATGAAAAGGAATCAAGAGTAGAAGAGGAAGAAGAAAAAGTTCATAGCTTTTTGAAAACCCTAGAAATCTCTAAAAAGTTTCGTATATTCTGTATGTAGATTGTAAATCGTCTCTAAGAAGTTTTGGAAGATGAAAAGGAATAGTGGTAGATTACGTATACGAAAAGGAATAGTGGAAGATGAAAAGGAATAGATGTAAAATTTTTAGAATTTTCACATATATTAAGAAAACAATTAATACTTAACTATAAATGCATCAATTTTTGTTATTCTACAATTTCCAATATCTCTAAACCAATAGTAGTTCAATAAATTTAATTAATCTTCTTAAAGTTTTCAAAATATCATCATTAATTAATAAAGTGTGCATAGAAAAGCTAAAAAATATATCTTTGTGAAACAAATTTTTTTTCTAAAACATGCATCTTTGTGAAACAGAGGGAGTATTCAATAAGATTTTAAGGAAATTTTAGATTAAAATAATAAATTAAAATCAATCTCAGCCAATCAAAAGCATTCTTCTCCATTAATGAATCACACGATTAAAAGAGATGGGAATGGCATTTCTAACCTTAATCAGTTTGACAATTTTAAAAAGAAAATCAGTGGCATGGATTGTAATTTTAGAAAAAACCAAGGGTAATTTCTATTTTGTATTTCTCCTTTAATAGTATAGATAGATAAAACACCAAACATCATAAATTCAAAACCATATTAAAAATGTTTAAAACTATGTGACTCCACTAAATCACTAACCATATATACTTTTTTTAATAACAAGGGGTAATTTGGGCTGAGACTCGATGAATCCCCCTGGGTGAATGATACAATCGATTAGCCCACTCACCAAGTTTTCTAATGGGTCTAAAGCGTGGCACCATCTTCGGCTGGCCAACTTAGACCAAGTGCATCAGTAAAATTGGGCTCAAAATCCTAGGAAAAAAAGAATAAAAAATTGTTTAAGTCTGGGAATAGTGAAGACTCGGTCGCTAAAAGTTCGTTGTTAAGAACCGGCTCGCCACTGTTCACGTGACGTGGCGAGCCGGGATTGGTCCAATTTTTTTTTTTTTTTTTTTTTTTTAAAGTTTCGAAAAAAAAAATTAATTTAAAATGTTTTAAGAACTTTTGGCAATGGATCGCTGATGGACTTGCTCTTACATGTAAACATTGACAATAAATATTTTGATTTAGTTTTTGATTCTTGATTCCCAATTGACTTTGGAGAAATATATCTCGTAAGTTTCGTCTTCTTCAATACGTTTTTCCAGTTCATGCGTTCTTATGAGTAATTTTGTAAGGTATGATTATAGATTTAGAGAAACTGATTCATATTCCTCATATTAGTTATATTTTAAAAATAAATTATTAATTATACCCATACATTTCCAATATATTTAAAAAAATGTTTCCAAATAGAAACATAAGTTTCCAATCACAATTCTAAAAATGCACCGCGTTTCCAAATCACTATTTCTAGGAATCGCGTTTCCATCACGTTTCCATTTCCAAAACGTTTTCGAAATGGGAAACATTTCTCAAACAGACTTTCCATGCAGTATAGCTCTGTATGTATCAAATGAAAAAAACACATAAAATGCCCATTTGCAAGGAAAATAAATCAGCTAAACGATGTTTTTTGGCAGAATAGCATCAATTATGATATGTTCGAAAAATAATTGATACTTATTAAAAGTACTTATTAACAAATAACAGAATTAGTTGATACTAATTATAAAGATTTATTAACAAATGATAGTAAATATATAGTTTAATACCAGTTATAATAACTGAAAAAATTACTGATTTATTTGGCATCATTTAACTGAAATTGATAATAATTTACCTTTATATCACATAAAAATTGATTAAACTAAATTCACATCAATTAAACAACTGATATAAATATCAATCAATTTTAACATCATTTCTTTATACTTATTTATATTGATATAAAGTTTATATTAATTAATAAATGATTTAACAAAATTTCAGTCAAATAACTATTTGTCCCACATTGCTAAAGAAGGATGAAGAGGGAAAAAACATTCATCTATAAAACAAACCATATCATGTTAAGGCAATATAAAATTTGATTTAAACTCTCGCGGTCAACCCCCATGATGCAAATCCTATTTACACGATGATTTTGATGAACATCACCAAACTCTGATCTATGAACTACATCACATGGAGCATTCAAGCCAAATCTCTCCTCAAAGGATATGATCTCCTAAATTTCAATTCAACACCACCACCTTTTGTCACGATCTTAGCAGACACCATGGAGATGCCCAATCCAGCCTTTGTATAGTGGACTCAACATGATGCATCTACAGTTCACTAACTGGATTCACAGAGACTTTTCTGCATCCTCTAATTGCCAACGCCAAAACCGCCTCGGAAGGTTGGAACAGTCTTGCCGCAAAAATTAAATATGTGTCGAAGGAACATGATTGATTGACCAGTATATGTAGTCAATAAAAAACAAAGCAGATGCCTTAAATCTCCTTGGAAACAAAGTGGTCATGAAGATATCACTGACACGATTCTTAATAGCCTCACACACGATTACCACATTGTAATCTATTCTGTTCAGAATCATGATACTCCGATCAGTTTTGCAAAGCTACAAGAGAAACTTTTAAATCGTGAAATTACTCTACAAACTGTAACTCAGACTCCCACATCACTATAGAGTGAAAGATTTGATGAATATTATTAAGGAGAATGTACAAGTATATATACTACTAACACAGGGGAAGCTTAGGTATAAACAAATGACAATATAACCCCTAAACATATATGTCGTATATCTTCTATACGCCCCCTCAAGATGGAGGGAGGTGTGTCAGTCCAATCTTGGAGCATGCCAACAAAAAACTTGCACGAGGTAAAGGCTTCGTTAATGCGTCTGCAAGCTGGTCCTTTGCCGAGATATGAAAGACTCGTAATGTGCCCGATTGGATTTGCCCACGAACGTAGTGATAGTCAAGTGCCAAGTGCTTCATACGAGAGTGGAAAACAGAGTTGGCACTGAGGTAGGTTGCTCCAAAATTGTCACAATAGATAACTGGAACCATGGGCAAGGATATGTGAAGTTCCGAGAGCAATTTGCAAATCCATCGAACTTCTGATGCCGCATTCGCAATGCCTCGATATTCTGCCTCTGTGGAGGATCTTGCTACTCCTTTTTGTTTCTTGGAAGACCACGAATTTGCTTGTTTACCAATGTAAATCAGATACACATTTGTTGATATATAGTCGTCCGAGTCTCCAGTCCAATCTGCATCCGTGAAAGCATGGAGCTGAATCAGATTATTTGTTTGCAGGAAGATACCTTGTGTCATGGTGCCTGCAAGATAGCGTAGAACGCGCTTCGCTGCCAACCAGTGATCAGTCGTGGGTTTGTGCATAAACTGCGAGAGTCGATACTGCGAAAGAGATGTCTGGACGAGTTAGTTGAAGATATTGTAAGCTACCAACCACCATTTTGTATTCGGAAGCATCATCAATATCAGAACCAGAGAACAGTGAAAGTTTTGGTGATGCTGACATCGGAATGGAAACTGGTTTTGCATCCGACATGTTCGTCTTCGCTAGGAGATCAATAATATATTTACGCTGCATCAGATGCATCTCAGCCTGATATCTCCTTGATCTTATAACGAGAATCTTGTACCCTAACTTGCAATCATACCCGCAATTGCGTCACTATTATTGCCGGTGACAAGAATGTCGTCGACATACACAAGGATGTACATCAAAACCGAACCATTAGAGTAGACAAAGAATGACGCATCTGCATAGCTATTCATAAAACCTGATGCAAGTAGAAATTTTTTGAGTTGTACGTACCAGGCACGAGGGGCTTGTTTCAAGCCGTAAATTTCTTTGTTGAGATGACACACATGATTGGGACGATCGACATCAACGAATTAAGGAGGCTGCTCCATGAACACTTTCTCTTTGAGCGTTCCTTGAAGGAAGGCTTGATTTACACCAAGTTGGCGAACTGACCACGAATTAGTAGTAGCATATCCAAGAACAAGTCGAATAGTAACCGCTTTGATCACCGGACTGAACGTTTCCTTGTAATCTAGACCATACTTTTTATGGAAACCTTTAGCTACAAGACGTTCTTTGTACTTGTCTAATTCACGTATAGGGAGTATCTTGATTTTAAAAACCCATAGACAGCCAATAACATTATGTGATGGTTCCTTAAGAACAAGATCCCATGTGTGTTTCTCTATTTGTCCATCATATTCAACTGACATTGCTTTTCGCCAATGCTCATCCTTAAGTACTTGCGTGTATGTTACTGGCTCAGGTTCGTAAGAGAGTTGAAATGCGGCATGGAGTGTGAATTTTTTTGTGGGTTTTGAGATCTGATTTTTAGCTCCAGTTCTCATTTGATGGTCATTTTGCGGTGGAGCTACTTGTGACGACTGAGTTTGTGAAGTCCCAGAGGTTGGTAATGCAGGTGTACGACCAATGGGTCTTTGGGAGGTAGTGATAGGTTTGTTTGTGGCTTGGTTAGGAAGAATTTGGTCTTTACCATTGGGTTTTTCATTGGTGATTGTGGGTTGGTCAGTTTGGGTTTGGGTATTCGGGATTTGAGTTTGGCCAGTGAGCCTTTGTGGGGGATTACAAGAAACAGAGAGATCAGAAGGTAATACTTGTGCATTAGTGGAGGCCGGCGGTTGAAGGATGATACCTTGTGTTGTTGACGGGTGGTCTGATGGCGCAGGGTGAAGACTCGAGCTCGGGGGTGCTGGAGGCAGAACCATTGGCGACGAAGAGACCGATATTGGCGTTACAGAAGGCATGGATGATGTAGTTTGTGGTTCTGTGACGGACGTAGGATAGTGAGATTGTTGCTTAAACGGAAATACAGCTAAGTCAAATTGAACATGGCGCGATGTGAACACTTAGCCAGTAGAGACATCTAGGCATAAGTATGCACTTTGTGTGAGTGAATATCCAACAAACAGACATCTCTTTGAGCGATCTTCAAGCTTGTGTGAAGTGTATGGACACAGCCAAGGAAAGTACAAGCAACCAAACACTCGAAACTTTTCATAGTTCGGACAAACACCAAAGAGCTTGTTGTATGGTGATTGATTACCTAAGACCAGTGTCGGTAATCGGTTAATAAAATACACATCAGTGTGAAAATCATATGTCCAGTACTTTTTAGGCATTGACGCAATGGAGAGCAGTGTAAGGCCAGTTTCAACTATGTGGCAATGCTTCCTCTCTGAGACACCGTTATGTTCTGGTGTATGCGGTGGTGTTGTAAGATGAGATATACCATGTTCTCGAAGGAAGCTCCGTAAGGCATATATTCACCACCATTATCAGAATACAATATCTGTATTTTTAGTTGAAAATGGTTTTCGACCAAAGCTTTGAAAGCAACAAAAAGTTCTTTGACCTGAGATTTTTGTTTGAGAGGATAAAACCAAGTGTAACGAGTGAAGTGATCAACAAAAATGAGGTAGTATTTATTGTGATCGAAAGAAGTTATGGGAGATGTCCATACATCAGTAAAAGGATATTGTAAAGGACGTGTAGAAACTATGGACGTTTGATGAAAGGAATTTTGTGACTTTTATTGATTTGACAATCCGAACAGAGCAAAGTTTTAGAATTGGAAGAAGTAACAGGTAAAGAAAATTTCGAAAGCATTGACTGTAATAATGGTGGTGAAGGTTGACCGAGCCTTTAATGTCATGAAGCAATAGTAGTTTTTGGACTTGGAGATGCAAACAACGTACGTGCGTGAGATGTAGGCATCGGCCATCATACAATTCATCCTTGGTTCTGCCTTGAAGTAGAAGCTCCCCCGTGCTGAGATCCTTCACCTGAAAATGTGCAGGGAAAAATTCAACCGACACTTGATTAGTGTTGCACAATCGATAGACGGATATCACGTTCTTATGAATATCAGGGAAACAAAGCACTCGATGAAAAGCCAATTCTTTGGATTGAGAAGGAAAGAAAGTGTGCGATATTTTCAGAGGAGACCCATATCCAATGATAATATCATCTCCTCCATTGTATGGTTGATAGAGAGAAAGGTTTGCAGGATCATTGGTGATATGATGGGTCGCTCCACTGTCAAGTAGCCAATTGTTGGAATTGTAGGATGACGCAACAGCAACTTTGGCCCATGGTTTCCATGGCGTGAATGGTGTGGCCTGACTTAAGTTTTGCGCCATGGTTTGGAGTTGCGGACAACGTCGAGCACTGTGACCATGAATACTGAAAATCTAGCACTTTCCGAGATACAGTTTGGATTGCCGAAAATCAGGACGAGGACATGCTTGATTGTGGTTGTTCTGCCACGACCGGTTGGAGTTCTTGTTGTAGGTCTTCTGTTGCGTGGTGTTGTTGTTCGATTGAATGCAAAATTTGCAGAAACAAGAACAGGAAGCTGCGTGGTTGCAGCCATGGCGAGTAACTTACTTTCATGATTAATAAGTTTTTCATGAAATTTCGTTATCGTTGGAGAAGTGTCATGGATTTCCACTTGATCGATGATTGTCTTGTAATCTTCTGGTAAGCCGCTTAGAACTGCTTCGATTTGGTCTACCAAATCCATCGGTTTTCCCATGATGGCTAGCTGGTCGACTCGCGTGATGAATCCTTGAATGTATTCATCAACTGACTTGGTGCCTTTGTTCCAAGTTTTGAGTTGCGCCTTCAACTGATTGATGTGACCTCTCGTTGGTTTAGCATACGTTGATGCAAGCTTGGTCCAGATCTCAACAGAGTTGATTGCTCTTGAAACAATCGGCTGGATCATAGTTGATATGGCACCGAGAAGCGCACTGAAGATGAGACGATCCTCCCTCTTCCACACCATGTAGGCTGGATTAGGAGAGATGAGATCGTTGACAATGATTGTTGGCGGAGGAATTGGGAGGGTTCCATCAAGATACCCTACAAGATCGTAGCCATCGACGAGAGCATGAAACTGAAGGCTCCACATTAGGTAGTTGGTTGCCGTTAGTGTGGTGACGTTTGATGTGTTGATGTTGTAAATAGCTTGGTTGTGGACATGAAGCAAGTCTGCATTTTTTATATTTTGTGGGTTCGCCATTGACGACGTGAGGAGGAAGGTGACGACAGAGAAAAAAATTGTGTTTATTTTAGGTCTTTAGGTATGGACGGCTCTGATACCATATAGAGTGAAAGACTTGATGAATATTATTAAGGAGAATGTACAAGTATATATACCACTAATAGAGGGGAAGATTAGGTATAAACAAATGACAGTATAACCCCTAAACATATATCATATATCTTCTATAATCACTTCCCATTACTGCTCACTATGCTCAAATCAAATCCCGCTACTGGAAGCTATCTAACAATAAACATTACGCAGCATGCAAGAAAACACTATCGATCCACCACAAGTGGGTACAAAGGATCAAAACCATACTTGGGAAAATTTCAAACGTGCAATACGAATGGTCAGTGTTCAGCGTTGTGCTCAATTCCATCTGGTAAATCAATCCTCTGGATCTCTACAATCACAACATGGATCGTAGTGGACTCCAAAATCATACAATGCTATGCTCAATTACTTTGAATCACTGTCATGGCTCATGGATTCTGGCACGTCTCATTACATAACGTCGGACTTGCAAATCTATCACTTCACTCTCCATACACAGGCAGTGAATAAGTCATGGTTGGAGATGGAGCGAACCTACCAGTTACTCACACGGGTTCTTCATCTCTCTCTCTCTCAACTCATCCTCATTCTCTAGAGCACGTCTTATGTGTTCCTTAAATAGCAAAGAATATGGTCTACGTTCGCTAGTTGTGTGAAGATAACTATGTTTCTATGAAATTTTTTCCTTCCTCTTTTTAGGTGAAGGAACTCAACTCGGAGGCGTCTTTGGCAACAGGGAAAACGAAGAACGGAGGGTATGAGTGGCCAAATCTAGATGATTCACGAGTTTTTGCTTTCTCTTCATTAAAAATCTCATTGTCTATATGGCAATATAGGCTTGTACACCTTCTCTTCCTATTTTGAATAATGTTGTTTCTTAATTCTCACTTTCTATTTTGAATAAAATCTCAGTTTTACCTTGCAATTCCTATTTAACAAACAAAATCCCTAAACTTCCCTTTCTCTCTCGTCTATAACGTCAACTGCGCCTCTTGACATCATATTTTTTGATGTGTAGACCTCCCCAATTGCGTCCATTGATGAATATAAATATTATTTAATTCTTGTTGACCACTTTATGAGAGTCGGAACTCGCATAGTCGATTCTTGTAGGGTTAACTTTTTAGGAAACAAAAGATTCTAAGTAAACAATAAGAAAATATATCCAGAGAATAGTTTTATTAATTATTTGACGGAAAAAGAGAGTACAAAAAGTGTAAGAACAAACAAAAGTATAAGTGTTTATGTTAGGGTTTTCAGCGTGTCCTAATCGTAGGAAGTCTCTTGTCTTTTATTGTCGCGGCGAGTCGGTTTAGAAGAGATTTCCCGCAAGATTTATGGAGATCTTCATGTTATCAAATCTTTTATTTTTGTTCGGATTTACTTTTCTGCTCGGATTTTCCTCTTCTTGCTCGCATTTATCTTTCTCTTTTCTTTCTCGGATTTATCTTTCCATTTTTGTATTTATCTTTCCGCGACTTAGTTTTATCTTCCGAATGGACCGAAAAGGACGATTCGAGTCCGTCGAGTATATGTCTTCTTAGTTCGGCCAAAAGTTTATAGAACACGAATCTTGCGAGTATATCCCAAGTCCGCGTTTCGTATAACTTATTCGACAATTATGTCAACGGCTAGAAGTTACGAGTACGTATAAGTTTTGGTATGAAGATAGGTTATGGCTAATCACGCATAGATTTCCACGAGTGTCCGAGCAATTTGTCTGAGCAATGTGTCCTGCTCGGATCGTCGAAGCAGACTGTCCTGCTTGAATTTTACTAAAAAGTTGATGAATGTGAGATGAACACTTTGACGCAGAGATGCGTAGAGATTTATGATTGAGTTTCAGAAATCATGCGAAGCGCGGTGTTCGACTTTTTATACGAATGAAAAGAATGGTTGCGAGGCTTATATATGCTCGGCATATGTGTCGTAAGTCATTGAATTGCTTCGGAGTAAGTTCTCGTAGATGAGATGTTAAGCTGGTTTCCTCTCGGAGAATAGTCAAGCTAATTTCTCCTTTAAAGTTATATTGTCAGGAGTTTTCAAAGGTGTTCTTGTTTTCGAGTTGTTTCGACGAAATTTTGTCGAGACGTTTTCTCCGGAAGTTTTCAAAATGTTTTTTGTTGCTATGTGGAGACTGATAGGACGCCGAGCATGTTTAATTGAGGAATAAACCGGGCAGACCATCCGAGCAGTCTGTCCGAGCCGATCAGCACGCAGACACCAAGCAGATCCGGTTGGGATGGAGAGCGGACTTGATAACACGGACGCCGAGCAGACTTTGTCGAGCCGAGCATGATTAGTTTTGAACTGTTTTGAATAAATGAGCATGTATGAAATACTCATACGAAAGTGAGTATTTCTTTATCGTGTTTTGAAGGTAAACTATCGATAAACCAAGAGAGTGCTCGATAGTTTTCTCAGCATCGAGCAAGATGGATCACGACGATACCGAGCAAATGAAGAAAGTGCACCGAGTACTCATCGCAGGACAGTCTGTACGCTGGGCAAGAATTTTTTCCAATTAGACCATCACTTCATGGCGCTGAGTAGGATGGACTGATCAGAAATGCTGAGAAGCATGGACGGATGGGAAATGCCAAGCAGCACAGTTCGTCGAGGAGGAGAGCATGATGTTTCCGATCAGGATGTAGCCGAGCAGAATGTTTCTGAGCAGACCAGTTCGTCGAGCAAGGTGTATGATAACAAGGATTTTGCAATCCTTTGAGGTATCAATTCCTCAAGCTTATCGTGTAGCGTTGAGGTATCAGACCTTTTTGGGATGGATAGAGCCAACAAGAATACACTAAACCTCTAGAGTCAAGCAATACCAATTTGAGTTGAAATTCTAATATCCTAAGTGCAATTAACAATATCAAGCAATAGAGAACAAACAAGATAACTCAAATAGATGATTAAAGATCAAGCTCTTGGGTATAGAAAATTTGATCTAAGCAACTAAGCATTGAATCAAGATGTCAAACACAACATTAAAATGCTAATCCTTTAGCTTAGAAACACTAATTCAAGTTAATACACTCTCATGTCATTAACCCTATGCTAATCAAGCATTAAACATCAACCATTGGCTAATCACAAGCAAGCATGCATTAAACACAAGTCCTTTAGCTACTAAGCACCTTACACATCAATTGTCATTGGATAAGAATGCAAATCTCTCATTAAATCCTAGCTAGCATTTCATCGAACACCTTATGTGCAATAAAATCCCAAAGTTCTAGATCAAGGATAGCTAAGCCTAATCTAGCATTAAGAGCATCTAATGAGAAAGGATCAATCAGATTTAAACCCTAGACATCAAGATTCAACCCCTAATCACTCAAATCTTCCTAACCCAAAAGCTCAAAAAGAGACTACTCACTAATCATTCTGTGATCAACAAAACCCAAAGAGATAGTGTTAATCATTGGAGATTAGAGAAAGTAGAAAGATTAAAAGAAGAAATCTCAAAAGAAGTACTAGATTAATCAAAATTCAATCTTGTTCTTACAAAAGGGTTTTGTTGCAACAAAACAAGCTTGAGAACAATAAAAAATAGGGTTTTGGCTTTAAATAGTAAAGGGGGACGAACCGGGTCAACCCGGAACAAACCGGGTATTGACCTGGATCCAAGTGAAATTAATGGGATCTGTATTGGCCAGCCAAACCGATATGCTGGCCGATATTAGTCTTCAGATTTTCTGGGCAACGAGCATATCGGTCTGGCCAACCGATATGCTCCCCAATACGAACCTTCGGATTTTCTGGGCAACGAGCATATCGGTCTGGCCAACCGATATGCTCCCCGATATGAACTCACTACTTTTAATCTGAGGGACTGTATCGGATTGCCAGGTTGATATGCATGCCGATACGAGCTGTCTATTTGGTCTTCCTTAGTCCTTTAAGCTCCAAACTCCACTTCCAAGCTCACCATTGCTCCTTGCACTCCAAATCACCTACAAAAACACAAGAAACACTCCAAATGCAAGCCTAGAATGCTTAAACCTATCTCTAGATGATCCTACACTCTAAACATGCCAATAATCAAGGAAATGAAGCTAAAGGAAGCTAAAAAGAAGCAAAACATGAACTAAACAATAGCCTATATGCAATGAAATACAAGTATATCAATTCCCCCAAACTTAAACCTTGCTTGTCCACAAGCAAGCATAAGATTATCAAGGCAAGTTGGGAGAAAGGTTTGAAGGCGGGGACTCAAAACCACAAGACTCACAACAAGATACAAGATCTTTCAAAGAAGTTACAAGTTGCTCTAATCACATTGACTATCCATGTACTTACACATTACCGTTCCCTCAATCCCTACTCCAACTCCCGAGATCCTATAGAGCACAAGCAATCATCAACTCAATTTCTTACATTCATTAAAAGTTAGACGCGATCTCACAAAGGGGCAATCAATCAATCCCAACCGAAAAGGTTCAAGAAAGGCTTATTTGAGGTGGTTAAGTAGAGTTTCTTTTGGGGTGGCTAACACTCAAGAATAGGAGCAATTGGCATTACACAAAATCTATCTAAGAAAGGGAACAATTCATACATACAAAGTTTTTTCCTCATTGTTCTACCCAATCCCTAGAAGATTTTTCTAAACAATCCCATAATGAAAGATAAACACTCACCAAACCCCCAACTCATGATCAATTTTTTACCAAAACACTCACCCCTTTAGCTCTTTTTCTTTCTTTTCTTTGTCAACTAGGAAACACTTAACTGATTTTTCACTTTTTCAAACTTGAGCAAACTTTTTCATAACATATCCCCTCTTACTTAATCTTTCTTTTCTTTCCTTTTGAATCATTCTTAGGGGACTTTTTCTTATTGCACATAGCTCTTTTCTTATAAGACTTCCTAGTGACATTCTTTCTCTTTTTGAAACACTTTTTCAACTCTTTTCATCGATCCTTCTATTCCCATTTTAACTCTCATCTCTCCCCCAAACTTATTTCCAATCCTAATGCTAGACTCTTATAGAAAATAGAGCTAGCTAAGAATGAGAAAAGACCATTGTCGTTCCCGATACTCTCAAGTTTTTGCACATGCCAAAAGCTATCAAGAACAGGCCTCACTCACAAATCATTTTGGCTTCAAGGAAAGGTTTAGGGTCTTTGGGTAAGGGAAGCCATGATCATAAGATCAATGGTTGCCCGAGTTAATCAAGAGAGTGGTAAAATGGAAAGCATAACTCGGGCAAGGATCATGGGATTGCATTTCAAGCCCCTAAGCAAGATATTTCAAAGTCAAATTAAGTCCAATATCACATAATTGAGCTAAGTTCAAGCGAGCTTCACAAGGATAGGGGATTTCGGAATCTCAAAGTCAAGCAATGGGTTTTCCTTTGTTTTTAAAAGCGATTAAAGCAACGAGCAACTTAATTGGTGAGTCTCTACAAGGCAAAATCATCATTGTCCCCAATGCATGAATCCTACAATACTAACTAGACTCGATCCTACAATGCTTTCTTTTTGTGAAAATTTTTCAAAATTTTTCGATTTTTTTGTTTTGTTTTTCTATGCCTTAGATGCAATGAATGAGACTCAAAGACAAAAATAAGATCAAAAGAAACATGATTAGCAACTGGTCTCTCCCCCAAACTTAAATTACACAGTCTCTTGTGTGAAAGAAGCGAGGAGGGAAGACCGAAAACAAAGAAAATGCAATGAAAGAAAGGAAAAATGCGCTATAAACAAGGGTGGAGTGTTACCTGGTCGAAGAGGAACGTATCGGCTTGGCCGACCGATACGCTAGCCGATATGGTGTTTTGGATTATTTCTGGGAGGTCCGTATCGGCCTGGCCAACCAATACGGATGCCGATATCTGTTCTGTCCCGAAGGACCGTATCGGCCTGGCCAGCCGATACGGAGACCGATATGTTTCGTGAATTTCTCTCGGCCAATCTCGCGAGGGTCCGTATCGGTCTGGCCAACCGATACAGGGGCCGATACTGACTCCCTGTATCCTTTTCCTTCATTCCCATGGCCTTTACTTAACATCAATGAGTCCACAACCTCACCTAATGACCAAAACCTGATAAAAATCAAAACAAAACATCAAAAATAACAAGCAAAAGATCATATGTACAAGTATAAACATGGGAATGTCTCCCAAGTGCGCTTTTGTTTAAAGTCGGTAAGCTCGACTGTTCAAACCCGGTTCTTAGGCTGGAGGTGAGTGAGCCCTACCCTTGAGATGGATGGTCAGGACCTGAGAGGTTAGCTTACTGAGATTGACTGAATCACCTTGAAACCTTGGGCTGATTGAAGCTTGAGCACTCGCAAATGGCCTAGACTTTCCCTTAGTCTTGACCTTGTAATCAATGTAGTTACCCTTTAAACCCAATGGATGCAAGCTGAGACAATTGAGAGATGATGGAGTTTCAACGGTCATTGGAGTTTTCAGCTTGTCCGTATGTCCTTTCTCAGCTTCTTTGACTCCATCAAGTCCATTGGGTAGAGTATTTCTATTATGCTCATCAAACAAAGATTGTAGACTCTCACTATCCATTATCTCCTTTTCATACTCTTGAGCCTTTTGGGGATTGTTGACAAACTTATCCTTTCCAGCCTTTACAATCTTTGGAGACATCTTTGTCACCATATCCACAACCTTCTCTTTTGGAGCTTTTTCTTCATTGATGATCATCTTCTTCAAAGAGATGGATCCAACATACTCAGTCCTTATGGCCATGAGAGGAGTTTCAATAGCTCTATCCACCCCCTCCTTTTGAGCACGTCCCATGTGCTCACTCATTGATCCATAGAGAGAGGGTTTAGGCCAAACTTCGGTGCCTACATTTGCAAAGAGCCTTGCCTCCTCTAACACATCAGCCTCATTTGGAGAGAGGATGACACCACAAGTGTGAAGAGATGTGCTCCTCAGAGGATAGTAAGCCTTGGTATCAACATTATTCAGCACAACACGTTTCTTTTTAAAGTCCAGACAAGCTCCAGTGGTGTTGAGGAAAGAGGTACCAAGTAAGAGAGGTAGTTGGGTACTCTTCTTCATCTTCATGACAATAAAGTCAGTTGGGATGGTGCACTCACCAATCTTCAGTGGATAGTCCTTGATCATTCCCATTGGAGTTTTTGAGTAAGAATCTCCAAATGTAATAGAAGATGGGTACCTTTCCATGCTCTAAATCCCAGGAGATTCCGTCATGTCAAGAGATATCACACTCACAGTAGAGCCGGAGTCACACAATGCATCCTTAATCTCCAAAAGTACAACTAATTGTGAATTTACCCGGATTGCCAAGCTTGGGAAGCACCTTTGGTGTGGCTTGGACAGTAGGTATGGTATCTTCAGCAGGAATTGCAGTGACACTCAACTCCTCAACTGGTTTAGCAACAGTTACCTTCATCTCTTTGAGAAGCACGAGTGCAGTGGGAGGTAGTTCATAACCATAGAGAAGTGCTTCGATCTCATCAACCTCCCTTTCATGGTCCGGTTTTTCATGATCAACAGTAGAGTAGATCGCATTGCAGTAGTCTTTCGGGTTCTTCTCCGGCTTTTCGGGCAAGGTACCGGTAGGTCTAGAAGTGGAAGCATGCGTGTTTTCAACATTAATCAAGCGAGAAGTCAAATGCTGCAGCTCATTCTTTAAGTTCTTGACTTCCAATGCCCCACTTGCTTGCCCTTGGATGAGTTGTTGCATCATACTCTTTAACTCACCCGAGGAAGAAGAAGCTTGTGGCTGTTGTTGCCCAAAACCGGGTGGGTATTGTTGACCTTGAAACTGAGGTTTATTGCCAAACCCTTGTTGAGTAGTGTAGGGGACAAAAGGCTTTTGTTGTTGAGCTTGTCCTTGAGGTGGAGCTTGGGGATAGACTTGGTCTTGAGGGTTGGCCACATTGGGGTTTCTGTATGAAAAGTTTGGGTGGTTTCTATAGTTGGGGTTGAAGCCTTTGTTGAAACCACCTTGTCCCGCAATGAAGTTAATCTCCTCTTGTGTCATATCTTATTCCACACTATAGAGGAGGGGCTGAGTATCATCATAATTGCCCACAAAGCTGATTTGCTTTTGGCTTGAGAAGTTCATCTTGTCTATCTTCTCATTCAAAGCTTTGATTTCCTTCTCGTACTTCTCATCCGTAGAAGATGATCCTCTGTTGGTGCGCTCATAATCCTCATTGTAGTTCCCATCGCTTGTTGCTAGGTTTTCAATTAACTCCATAGCCTCATCAACTCCCTTGCCTAGGAAGTGTCCATTACTAGAAGAATCAAGCATCACCCTCATTTTAGGAAGGACTCCTCGATAGAGGTTACTGAGAAGTATCTCCTTAGTGAAACCGTGGTGGGGACACTGATTAGTAAGCCTATTGAACCTCTCCCAAGCTTCAGCAAAACTCTCATTGTTGCGTTGCACAAAGCCAAATAGCTCATTGCGAAAATGGGCAGTCCTAGTAGCTGAGAAGAACTTCTTCAAGAAAGCCTTCTTAAGGTCTCCCCAAGAGGTAATGGATCCCGGAGGGATGTTGCTTTCCCACTCCTTAGCTCTATCCGCCAAAGAGAAGAAGAAGAGACGCATCTTCAAACCATCATCAGTCACACCATTAAGCCCTGTGGTAGCACAAATCTTGTCAAATGTATCCAAGTGCTGCAAAGGATCCTCAGATGCAAGCCCGTGAAACTGATTATTTTGCACCATGTTGATCAAGATAGCCCAGATCTCGAAGTTGTTATTGTTGACCGGTGGTGGAATGATCCCTTGCCGGTTTGCGTTTGTATCCGGTGCATCTCCATCACCAATGGCTCTAGCTGGCCTCTCAGGATGAACCGAAATCCTATTGTTCTGTGCATCATTGCCCTGATGATTCTGTTGCTCTTGGTGGCCATCTTGGCCCTGCTGTTGATCCTGATGATCCATAACCGGCTGCTCAACACCCACAAAGTCTTATTGAACCTCTACAATTGGTTCCAAGCCAAGTGTCTCTAAGTGAACAACTCTCTCTTGCGCGCGTCGTTCCTTTGCTAATCTCCTCTCGTGTGCCTTGATGTCCTCAACTCTTGCAACTAAGTTTGTTGTCCCACGGCTGCGTAAATTCATACACCTAACATCAAAGAGAGAGGAAGTAGCAAAGTTAGTAACAAAGACTTGAACTAAATAGGATTAGAAATCAAATTGATCTATCCAAAATCCCAAACCGGCAACGGCGCCAAATTGATAACAAGGATTTTGCAATCCTTTGAGGTATCAATTCCTCAAGCTTATCGTGTAGCTTTGAGGTATCAGACCTTTTTGGGATGGATAGAGCCAAAAAGAATACACTAAACCTCTAGAGTCAAGCAATACCAATTTGAGTTGAAATTCTAAAATCCTAAGTGCAATTAACAATATCAAGCAATAGAGAACAAACAAGATGATTCAAATAGATGATTAAAGATCAAGCTCTTGGGTATAGGAAATTTGATCTAAGTAACTAAGCATTGAATCAAGATGTCAAACACAACATTAAAATGCTAATCCTTTAGCTTAGGAACACTAATTCAAGTTAATACACTCTCATGTCATTAACTCTATGCTAATCAAGCATTAAACATCAATTTTCATTGGCTAATCACAAGCAAGCATGCATTAAACACAAGTCCTTTAGCTACTAAGCACCTTACAAATCAATTGTCATTGGATAAGAATGCAAATCTCTCATTAAATCCTCGCTAGCATTTCATCGAACACCTTATGTGCAATAAAATCCCAAAGTTCTAGATCAAGGATAGCTAAGCCTAATCTAGCATTAAGAGTATCTAATGAGAAAGGATCAATCAGATTTAAACCCTAGACATCAAGATTCAACCCCTAATCACTCTAATCTTCCTAACCCAAAAGCTCAAAAGAGACTACTCACTAATCATTCCGTGATCAAAAAAACCCAAAGAGATAGTGTTAGTCATTGGAGATTAGAGAAAGTAGAAAGATTAAAAGAAGAAATCTCAAAAGAAGTACTAGATTAATCAAAATTCAATCTTGTTCTTACAAAAGGGTTTTTTTGCAACAAAACAAGCTTAAGAACAATAAAAAATAGGTTTTTGGCTTTAAATAGTAAAGGGGGACGAACCGGGTCAACCCAGAACAAACCAGGTATTGACCCGGATCCAAGTGAAATTCTGGGATTTGTATCAGCCAGCCAAACCGATATGCTGGCCGATATTGGTCTTCGGATTTTCTGGGCAACGAGCATATCAGTCTGGCCAACCGATATGCTCCCCGATACGAACCTTCGGATTTTCTGGACAACGAGCATATCGGTCTGGCCAACCGATATACTCCCCGATATGAACTCACTGCTTTTAATCCGAGGGACTGTATCGGGTTGCCAGGTCGATATGCATGCTGATACGAGCTGTCTGTTTGGTCTTCCTTAGTCCTTTAAGCTCCAAACTCCACTTCCAAGCTCACCATTGCTCGTTGCACTCCAAATCACATACAAAAACACAAGAAACACTCCAAATGCAAGCCTAGAATGCCTAAACCTATCTCTAGATGATCCTACACTCTAAACATGCCAATAATCAAGGAAATGAAGCTAAAGGAAGCTAAAAAGAAGCAAAACATGAACTAAACAATAGCCTATATGCAATGAAATACAAGTATATCAGTGTACGCGAAAGTGACGAGCAGGTGTGCTTGGAACTTCCGAGCACCCAAGCAGCAACACATATTGGATCGTCCGAGCAAAGCTCACACGCGGAGTTTTTGAGCCGGTCTGCTCGGATTGTTCGAGCACGGCTCATACACGGGAGAGACGGTTAGGTTTGCTCGAGTCCTCCGAGCAGCTAAGAAAACCGAGAAGCCAAGCAGGCCGAACAGGACTCAATCATCCGAGCAGCCAAACAGGACGCAATCGTCCGAGCAGGTTTTGCCGAAGATGGTCTTTCGAGCATTTTCGTATATTATATACGAAACGTACAGTTCATACGAAGCAAAATCTATAGGAAGCGCAGTTTATACGAAGTGTAGTTCATACGAAGCGCAGTCTACAAGAAGCGCAGTTTAGACAAAGCGCAGTTCTTACGAAGCACATGTTATACAATATGCAGTTGATATGAAGCGCAGTTTATACGAAGCGCAGTCTACACGAAGCACAGTTTATACGAAGCACGGTTCATACGAAGCGTAGTCTATACGAAACGCAGTTTATACAAAGCACAGTGTATACGAAGCGCAGTTTATACGATGCACCGTTCATACGAACCGCAGTTTATACAAAGCACAGTTCATATGAAGCAAAGTTTATATGAAATGATTCTTCCGATCAGAACTTGCACACCGAGATGCCGAACCGACTTGTTTGCCGAGCAGCTTCGTCCGAGCAGGTGAGAGTCGGGCGAGAATCCGAGCATCAATCGGTGTAGCTATTCGGATCGTCCGAGCAGCTCGGATTGTCCGATCATCCAAGCTTGTTCGCAGATTCTGCCAAGCAGCACGTATGTCCGAGCGATCCATCCAAGCAATATAATTACTCGGAAGCTTTGTTGAGTACCTTCGTACATTTTATACGAAACGCGATATATAAAAATATATAGTTATATGAATCGGAAACTATATGAAGCATATAGTTATATGAAAAGCCAACGGTGTGAAACATATAGTTATACGAAAAGCCAGTTAAGCCCAAACATAACACTTGGACCGTTTTCGACTATTTATCTCGTCGAGGGGATTTCAACCCAAAAAGTTAGCTTGCTGATATGCTCGAGTTTTTTCCCTAGAGCTACACTGCAAGTGCACAAACATGACTAGTAGTATATAGGGGGTCAAATCCACAGAGACTCAAGAATCTTGCGATAGACTATATAGGTTTGAATTAAGCTAAGCAGCAACAAAGAATAAGCAGTAAGTAATGCAAGAAAGTAAATCAAACGGGTGTAAATCAATCAAGCGAAGCGTCAGGTCAAGGGAATTCTCAGGAAATCAGGAATACAGACTAATAGACCAACTTTCGTAGAGAATCTTAACTATGTCTAGCAACCTAGCAAACCAAATTTCGTTTGGGAGTTCTAGAGATCTTAAACATGCATTAATCTCAGGTTCGTTCGTTCACAATTTCCCTAAGCCAAATTTCTTTGCGAATAGATCAATTGCTCATCTAGGTTCTTTCTAGCTAATTAACCAACTGTCGTTGCGAAAATCAACCTAACATCAATAATTTGGGTAGCTAATTCAGATTAAGCATTAAGAACAACCCTAGATGAAGAACTAGAAGTTATGAATCTCAATTATTCAATTAACCTAATATTCCATGAAATCCCAAATGAGAATCCCTAAAACTAACTGGTGAACTACTCAGACATGGCAATCATAGCAATAAACATGATGAGTAGAAAACCAAATAACATAAAAGGGATAGAAAAATAGGGGTTCGAAATCTCCTCTCTGTCGAGTACAAAAACAGCCCCAAAATCTCTCAATCTCTGATAAGTAAAGTGTAGCCTAAACCATGGCTTAAAAACCCTAATATAATAGTCTAAACACGTTTTGGGCTTCTTTGTAATTATGAAAAACTTCTAGGTCAAGCTGCAATTTCCACAAATCCTCATTAATCGGCGAGAAACTCCTGATGGCGTCATGTGTCGATCGATGCCACAGCAGTGTCGATCGACGCTCAACTCCAATATCGACTCTAATTTCTTCTCTCTCGCATGAACTCTCCAAATAGCTTCAGAATGCGCCATAATGTCCAAATATGCTCCAAACGTACCTAAACGTGTAAAACACTTGAAAAGACTCCAAAACACATAGCAAGACTCGATAACAAAGACTTATATCATGGTTAAAAACCCTAAAAACCATGATATATCAAGTACCCCACATTTAGGCTTTGCTTGCCCTCAAGCAAACAGAAAACCAAGACCGGGAGAAGAAGTTTGAAAACTTAAGAAACTCATTTCATCGTCGAAGTGCTACACTCAGATTCCCCTTAGTAATCTACATGAAAATGAACCTGCAGACATCAAGACCAACATGTACTTCCCCCACACTTAGCAACTGTTCTAAGTAAACTCCACAATCACCTTCAGAGCATTCAAATTCACCATACTGATTTCTATAATCTAATAAGTGTGGTCTCACCTAGGGAGTATCGATCAAAGAACACATGGACTCTTACTCTCTTAGCATATAACCACCAAAATATCATTTTCTGGCTCCTTTCTTCTCTTTTTCCTTCCTTAGAAACTGATTTTTCCCCACTGGGTAACATTTTATTTTTTCTATCAGTTCTCTTCCCGTATTGGGGTGTACTTTGGACACATTCCATGAATGCATAGGAGGTAATAGGGGTCTCTACCACTCCCGTGATTGCTTCGAAGCTACTAGCTTATCCGCAGTTTATCTTTCTCTCTTTTTTTTCTTTAAGGAGGGGGAGAAGGGAACCATACTTAGACAGGTTTACAAGCTGTGTCAGAACTAACAGAGGAATCCGACTCAAATTATACCAAGCCCCTAGGTGATAAAATTAACTCAAGTTAAAGGTGAAGTCAGTAATGGAATCTATGAATACCTGAAGTGATATGGCCATATGGGTGTCCTCACTTGGCTGGTCTGTGTTGGGTTTTTTAATATTCATAGATCATTTGCAAGCTCATCCAATGGTCACTTAAGTTCCTGCAAGTGTAGTGATCTCCTCAAAAAGTCCTTGTTTCCTACTCAAATTTGACTCAATAAAACAGACTCAACTGACTCTAAGAAAACAGAAAACGGTGCGTCAGTAGCTACCTCCCCCACACTTGAAACACACTGTTCTCAGTGGAATCGAAGTTTGGGCTCGGGAGAACAAGAATCAGATTGAACAGATTGAAAAAGTCAGAACACTTACATGTCACGGCTTTGTGTTGACTGACACTAAGAGGTGTCGATCGATGATGTTTGTTCTCGCGGATGCGTATGAACCGCGCTGCCTGAACCGCAATTCCCACGGTAAAATCTAAACCGTATGTGACATCTGTGTCGACCGACACACAGGACCGTGTCGATCGACACTAATCGTATTGACCTGTTCTCACGCCATGAACACACCAAAACAAGAAAAATCAAAGCAAACAAAACCAAAAATAAACTAAGAAAATACTAACTAGTGAGTTGCCTCCCACTCAGCGCTTGTTTTTAGTCATTAGCTTAACTATGGGAAAGAGATCAGACTCATGGTGGATTCAATAGAGACAATGAGCGTCTCTGTGAATGTCTCCTCATCCAAGGTGCTGTATAAGCAGTAGGATCATAAACTCTCTGAAGTAATGAAGGAATAGAGCCAGGGTGGGAGCGAAGTGTGGGTGGGATACTACGTTTTCCTGCATTCACAGCAATGTGGTTAGGAGGTTTAAGTCTAGAGGAATTATACCTTTGCTTGGGTGGAGGAGAGATGTCTGGAGCTTTCTACTTAGCAACAGTTGTAGGCTCTGAAGATGTTAGAGCATGCTCATGATGAACCGCCATCTTCTCTTCTCTAATCTGAATCTCTGGCTCCACCTCAACATTGAAGCTTTTTCCATCAATGGTGGATCTCTGCATCTTATCCATCTTGAACCGCAAAGGCTTATCTTCCAGATGGAGATCAATCAGACCATGTCTCACATCAATCACTTCTCCAGCTGTAGCTAAGAAGGATCTACCAAGTAGCAGAGGATCATCTGGTTCAATCTCATATTTCAGCACCACAAAGTCTGTTGGAATCAAGTAGTTTCCAACTCTGATAGGAATGTCCTTTAAGACTCCTTCTGGAATCCTCTTCGATCGATCAGCTAGGATAAGAGAGATCCTAGTAGGCTGGAAGTCCATCTGTCCCAATCTCACAGCCCCAGAGTATGGCATTAGATTCACACCAGATCCTAAATCATACAGAAAATGCTTAAAGTTGTCCATAGAGATGGAATAGTCTAGCACAAAGACTCCTAGGTCTGGAAGCTTCTCTGGGATCTGGTTCTGTAACAATGCACTAACTTGCTTAGATAGCACCAACACCTCTTCTTTTAAATCTCCATATGTAGAGATCATCTTCTTCGCATATCTCTCCAGAGAAGGGTGTTGCTTCAGAGCATCAACCAGTGAGATCTTAATCAGATTCTTATCGATCACTGTCATGCATTTAGCTTCATCTAAATCCTATTTGGACCTCTTATTAGCCTAAGGATAGGGAAAAGGAGGCTTATAGACTCGCTCAGGGACTGTTGCAGGTTTCTGGTTTCGTCTGTGACCAGTGTCGATCGATTCCGTAGTAGTATTGATCGATGCTTGTCATTCAAAAACATGTTCATCCTTCATGTCAGGTGTGTGTCGATCGACATAAAGGGTGTGTCGATCAACATTCGTCACAGACAGAGACAATTCATCGTGAAAAACAACAATGATGTCTTCTTCCTCATGCATCAGATCAACTTCATCCTCTGCAATTACAGCATTGATGTACTGCTTCTGCTCAGTTTTTCCAGCTCCATTTTGCCTTTGTGCTACTCCAGCAGTCTGTTGAACCTGAACATCCAGCCTCTTCACATGAGTGCTCAGAGACTCAATCTTCCCATTCAAATCTAGGTACAAAGCATCTATCTTTCCAATGAAGTTCACTGTACTCTTCTGCTGACCTTCCAAG
Organism: Orychophragmus violaceus; assembly: GCA_030180135.1. Lineage (NCBI taxonomy): Eukaryota > Viridiplantae > Streptophyta > Magnoliopsida > Brassicales > Brassicaceae > Orychophragmus > Orychophragmus violaceus. Next base: position 80,378,449 of record CM058232.1, on the reverse strand, counting down.
AGTTGTTCCAACAAACTCATCATCTTATCAGACTGCTCATTTTGTGGAGGAGGAGTCTGATATGAAGAAGAACTATAGTCTCTGGAGAATGAGTTGTTCAGCTGAAATGGTCTCTGAAATGCAGACTTTGGTGTGTAACCAGAAGTCTGTCCCTGCTGATTTTCATATATCTGACCTTGATAACCAGTTCCAGCTATGTAATTGACGTTCTCAAACTCATCTCCTTGTCCAAAAGTCTCCACATCTGCAGCAAAATGGACTTGCTTCTTTCCAAGTAAAATTCTATGGATAGAGTCAATCTTGTTCTTCATCTCTGCCATCTCTGAACTGTCAACCTTTCCACCAGATTTCTTCCTCTCCAGATCAGTATTCTTAGTGCTATTGTTATACACCAAGTTCTCATTCAGCTCCTTAGCTTGCTCTGGAGATTTGGTATTGAAATTCCCATTGCTTGCATACAGCATCCAAAGCCATCTGATATCACAAATCAACTCCTCTGAAGAAAATGCCCAGCAGCTGAACTTCAAAGAAACCATGATGAGGACAATCTCTCTGGTACATCTTAAACCTCACCCAAGCTACTTTCAAGGCCTCTGTTGGTACCTACTTGAACTGTAGAAGATCCTCTCTCAGCTGATCAGATCTAGCATCATCATAAAAATGCCTCAGAAACTTCCTCTTCACTGCATCCCAAGTAGTCAGAGTCCCAGGTGGAATCTGCTTCAGCCAATTCGCAGCTTCTCCTCCAAGAGAGTGAGGGAAAATCTTGCAGTACATAAAGTCATAGCTCACTCCATTATGCTTCATTCCAGTAACCAAAGACTCAAAATTATCTATGTGATCCATAAGATGCTCATGTGGGAGTCCATGGAAGTGGTGCTGACCCACAAGCATATAGTAAGAAGTCTTCAGCTCACTGTCATTCCGTGCAAAGGGAGGAGGTATAATCGTAGACCTGTTAGCATAGAACACATCAGGCTTGTTGTAATCAGCAAGTTTCCTTCCAACTGAAGGATCAGGTGCTCTAGGCGGCTCATTAGCTCGTGGATTTCCCTGTCCACCTTGAGCCTCTTGATGATGTGGGGGCTGAATAATATCCTGAGAAATCACATTCCCATCAACATCAAGTTTCTGACACGCTCATTGCATACATGGTTCTCTCTATCTCTCAGAACACCATGTTTATCTTGAATTAGGATCACAACATTCGTGTTTGCCATCTTAACCGGTTTTTGAGCTTTCATGTTTGTCCTTTCCAACCTTGCAAGTTCCTCAAGTCCTAGATTCACGAGTTCCTTGTCCGGATTACTTTTAGTTGCGCGATTAGGCTTGCACTAGCTGTTCACAGATCAAGCGTCGATCGATGCACAGGTCCGCAACAATCGATTTAGTCCGCAACAATCGATGCACGAGTGTGTCGATCGATGCACGAGTCTTATCGAGAACCTGAAACACGCAAAGACAGAAAGAAAACAAAAAAATTAGTAACAAAAACGAAAACCTAGTGTGAACTCTGAACTCTAAACTCAAATCTATCGAAGAATCAAAAGAGTCAACGGCAACAGCGCCAAAAACTTGATATGCTCGTGTTTTTTCCCTAGAGCTACACTGCAAGTGCTTAGATGTGACTAGTAGTATATATGGGTCGAATCCACAGAGACTCAAAAAATTTGCGATAGACTATAGAGGTTTGAATTAAGCTAAGCAGCAATAGAGAATAAGCAGTAAATAATGCAAGAAAGTAAATCAAACGGGTGTAAATCAATCAAGTGAAACGTCAGGTCAAGGGAGTTCTCAGGAAATCAGGAATACAGACTAATCAATCAACCGGAATCAAATTAAGTACGGTTCTAGAACTGGAATCACAGAAGTATAATAGACCAACTTTCGTTGCGAATCTTAACTATGTCTAGCAACCTAGAAAACCAACTTTCGTTGCGAATTCTAGAGATCCTAAACATGCATTAATCTCAGGTTCGTTCGTTCACAATTTCCCTAAGCCAAATTTCTTTGTGAATAGATCAATTGGTCATCTAGGTTCTTTATAGCTAATTAACCAACTGTCGTAGCGAAAATCAACCTAACATCAATAATCTGGGTAGCTAATTCAGATTAAGCATTAAGAACAACCCTAGATGAAGAACTAGAAGTTATGAATCCCAATTAATCAATTAACCTAATATTCCATGAAATCCCTAATGAGAATCCCTAAATCTAACTGGTGAACTACTCAGACAAGGCAATCATAACAATAAACATGATTAAAAGAAAACCAAATAACATAAAAAGGATAGAAAAACATGGGTTTGAAATCTCCTCTCTGTCGAGTACAAGACCATCCCCAAAATCTCTCAATCTCTGATAAGTAAAGTGTAGCCTAAACAATGACTTAAAAACCCTAATATAATAGTCTAAACCCATTTTGGGCTTCTTTGTAATTATGAGAAACTTCGGGGCCAAGCTGTAATTTCCACAAATCCTTATTAATCGGAAAGAAACTCCTGATGGCGTCATGTGTCGATCGATGACACAACAATGTCGATCGACGCTCAACTCCAATATCGACTCTGATTTCTTCTCTCTCTCGCACGAACTCTCCAAATAGCTCCAGAATGCGCCATAATGTCCAAATATGCTCCAAACATACCTAAACCTGTAAAACACGTGAAAAGACTCCAAAACACATAGAAAGACTCGATAACACTTATATCATGGTTAAAAACCCTAAAAACCATGATATATCACTTGTGGCTTAATTTTAAGATGACCGTAAAGAGTGTTTCTCTTCTAGTCCTTGTTTCGATGTTTCGAGCTGTTATAGACCATTGTGCTAGGAAGCGTTTAATGTGTTCCGAGTGTTGTTATCAGCTTAGAACTTTCTTTGTTGTTCCGACTTACATGTCTGTATTGAAAATGAACATGTCGTAGACCGGTGTGCTAAGAAGCGTTTGCTGGGTTTAGAGATTTACTTCGAGTTTAAAGCTTGCGAGGTGTCTCGACTTACATTCCCGTTTTTGATAAAAAAAAATTTGATATGGATATCGGCTAGGATATACCTAGTGGATATGGTGATGTAATGCTTGTAAAAGGCGATTCGAGCACAACATATCTTTTTGGTGAGACATCTTGAACCGGACGGGTCTGATCGAGAAGCTGAGCAATTCTGATCGGGACGCTGAGGAAGTCTGATCGGGGACTGCCGAGCATATACGATCACGGACTGCAGAGCGGATCCAATCGCGGATTGCCGAGCAGACCCGGTTGTGGTTTTGCCAAGCACTCTAAGCAGACCATCCGTGAGCAGACCGACCAGTCCGAGCAGGTGTGTCGCGCCGAGAAGACCTTTTGTCGAGCGGACCGCGATACGCCGAGCAGAGCTGGTTGGGCAGACGGTTGTATCGCGGTGCGATCTTGCTCTGGCTGATCGGTTGAATGATTGGCGTTGAGCAAGTTTTTCCGAGGGAAAAGTTTTTTAAGCAGGTTTTATTTCATACGAAAAAATTCCGAGCAGTTTTGAATACAAAACGTATAGTTATAAGAAATGTCTTTCACAGGAAACGTTAGTTTTCGTTCCTAAGCCCAAAGCTTAGATTGTTTTGTTTAGAGCCAGCATGCTTTGGAGCATCATGATGGGTATCAAGTTTCACGTCGAGCTCAAGGGATTGCAAGATTTACTCGGCTTACGAACCCGTTTTGAATGTGAACTTATGCTTAAGACCAACGTGCTTAGAAGCGTTCTACTGGGTTTTGAGTCATATTCCAAGTTTGAAGGTTAACGAGATATACTCGATTTACGGAATTGTTTCGGTAGTGAATCGATGCTAAAGACCAGCGTGCTTTGAAGCGTTTTACTGGGTTTCAATTCAAGTTCTGAGTTCGAAAGTTAGCGAGATATACTTGACTTATGGACCTACCTTGGTAATGATCTGATGATTAAGACCAGCGTTCTTAGAAGCGTTTTGCTGGGTTTTGGGTCAAGTTCTGTGTTCGAAGGTTAGCGAGATATACTCGACTTACGGACCTATTTTGATAATGATTTAATGATTAAGACCATCGTGCTTAGAAGCGTTTTACTGGGTTTCGAGTTATAATCCAAGTGTAAAGCTAGCGAGGTATACTCGGCTTACGGATCCGTTTTGGTAGTAAACTATACACGTATACCAGCTTGGATATACCTAGCGGATATTGGACCAATGTATACTCGGTTGGAATTTGTATAGCGCGCTTTTAAATTTGTAAAGATGTATAAAAACCGTCATCCATATAGGATGTATTGGTTATCGTTCGTAAAGAATGCGATTGTTCGTCTATTGTGGCCAGAAATAGACGAGAAAGAAAACACAGAGAAAAATGTAAGTGTACTAACCTTGATTAATATCGTATCGGGATGATCTGTGATTTTCTTGCGGAAATGTCAAACGATGGGACGTGCATGAAGATTGTCGAGCGGTGTCTTACGTGTATGGATGGATTTCTGAGCAGGGAAAAAGGCGTTTTGCCGAGCAGACTTGTGGGTTGCCGAGCAAATTGATTGCGTCTTAGCGGGATATGTTGTCTGATTTTTCGTTCGAAGCATATAGGGTTCTGAAACAAGACTGAGTACAAAAAGATGTTCGAGAAGTTGTTCGTGATTGTTGTGACTTAAGAATGATTGGATCAATCAACCACCAATACATATGATGAGATCGCTAAAAAGAGTAATTTGAAGATGAGAACAAGTGAGTTGATGGGTTTCTTCAACAAGCCAGATGGTACCTTCAACTTTAGAAGGATGAATGACTATACCAAAATTCTGGTCTTTGGAATCAGTACTGAATCTTGATTGATCCTAGCGTCATCTGAGATCGTTTGTGAGGCAATGTTAAGGTTGACCATAAAGCTCTTTGATTGAGATGCCTAGTCCAACCCAACTTGTGCACGGAATCAGAGAACAATGATTTGTCGCAAGAGGAAATTCTTTCACGTAACCTTCATACGTTTCTGCCTTCATCTTTGATGATTTCATGAGATTTATCGAGCGTAGAAAATATATTTCCGATCTTTGCTCCGACTTCGGGAAAAAGGGATCATCTGATGCTCGTGGATTCATCGTCACTTCACTTTGCATGGTCCCAGATGAGCAGTTAGAGTCTCTGACTGCAAATGCAGTATGTATAACGACTCTATCACAAACATCACATCCGAGAGTCCAAAGTCCGAGTAGGGTCTACTGCCGCTCACTGAGGAGGAACTCAAGTCATGTCGCGGTCTAAGTTGTCGCCGAGCAGATTCGTACAACAAGATGCCGAGTGATAAAAACCACCAAGAAGTCGCAGTCCTGCTCGGACTCCGAGCATTCGGAGACCGTATGCGGAACACGTCTTTCCGAGCAGACCGTGGAGTATTATGCCGAGCAGGTTTCTTGCGATGTGTCGAGCAGTTCTGCTCGGACGCCAAGCAGACTGTGGTCCGCAGACCACCGAGCAGTCTGTGGTCCGTAGACTACCTAGCATGACTTTCTGAGCAGCTGTGCGCGGTGCCGTGCAGTTTTCACGTCGAGCAGCTCTCCATGCGCGTAATACCGAGCATGATCCGCCAGGTTGCGCCGAGCGAGTTTTGGTCTCAGACGATTTAACGCGCAATGGAGAGCGAGATCGTCGAGCATGCGAGGGAATAGTCCAAGAAAATCGAGCTGACCAAGGAAGGTGAGGCCAAGCATAGATATGGCCGAGCATGTCAAGGTATTTATCCGAGCATTGATCCAAATGTGTCTGAGTATGGACTTGCCGGGAAGCTGCAGCCCACGGAGTTCCGAGCAGTCCTGCTCGGACCGCCTGAAGGATCTTTTGGTGTTAATCCTGATTCAATTCATCAGATTAATTGATCCTAAAAATGCCAGATCTAGGTTCTCTTGCTAGAAACATAATGGATCTCACCTTATACCTGTTTATGCAGCGGAATGAGAAGGTAATGGTCAGAGATCAGCAGAACCACCAAGAGATGGATCCTCCAAAGGCTCACACACGCACACCGGGAATTTGGCTGCTAGACCGAGCAAGAAGGAGGCGCAGAGAGAGGCTGTTGGCGGCGCAGATGGGAAGGGTTAGAGGAGAAAAGACTTGGTTTTAGTTTATAAAACCCTTCTTTAACTCTATTGGGCTTTTAGGCCCAATTCCCTGTCTGATTAAATCCCTTGGATTTAATCAGGCCCTTTAGTCTCTCTAAGCACAGTAAATGCCTAGCACTTTTACCGTACTTCTGCTTAACCGTTCTTTCGTATATTCCCGTTAGCTTAGGCGTGTGACCCATATGGGATCATATAACAAAGGCAATAAGTCCAAGACTTATAGATCATGAGCGGACTCTAGCAAGCCATCATGACCCCCAGTATTATATGACTTATGTCTGATCATTGACATACTCTTACTTTCTAGAGACAGTACAGAGATTACTGGACATAATTCCAACAATCTCCCACTTGAACTGGAATCTCTGTATTCATAATCCTTTTGTCACAATATCTCGATTAGTCATAAGGCAAGATTAGTGTCATCCTTATAAAGCTTAATCTTGTTCATCGGACTCTGATTTGATACTGACAATCCAAACGACTCGGGACAGTCCGTTTGAGCATGGCCATGCATTTTCCAGTATTCAAATCTCCGATTGGCCTAGAGATATTCACTCCATTTATATTGAAGGGACAAATCCCGTCTTGTTCCATCACTGTAAACTACTCATTTCGTAATACACCCAAACAAGGTCCTTATAGCTATCGCATAACGACAGCGTTAGACAATGATCAAAGCGCATCAGTTCATGTGCAGTCACATGCATGCGAACTCAGGTCTAAGGACTATACTCTATAGTCGTAGTAAGAATCTCTTATGACACAGATATAAATATCCTGAAGAGTTCTTATAAGCGGGTCTTGTCCGGTCGTATGTACCCCACATACACCTATGTACTGACTTTGATGCCGCGCATCTATGACACACTGAGACTTTGTCATAAGTCACATACCAATCTAGTCTCGCACGGTTGTTGGTGTTCCAATTTCAACAACCTTCGACTAGGGACATGATGATATAAGCCATCTATCAAATATAGGGTCTCATGATCAAGCTAAATGACTTTGATAACTCAAGATCAAGTCACTTACTTCGATGACCTATAAAATGGTTCATATCATTTTGGAACGATTATTTCATCACAGTTAAAATAATCTTGAAATAATAATTTCATTAAACATAAAATGTTTTACAAGAACATATCAATAACTAAATAAAGTCCTTTACTAACTCCCACTGAAATTTAGACTACATCTTAATTTCACTTATCCTACAGCAACAGTCCGTGACTCGTGCTTAGGCCTAAGGAGTGACTTTGTTAATAGATTAGCAACGTTCTCATTCATTGAAACTTGCTGATCTACTTAACATCTCTGTCATTTATCTCACGGAATAGGTTATACCTACCCTCAAGGTGTTTGGACCTCCGATGTGCAGCTAGTCTCATCTATGCTGGGAATCACATCAAGTTCAGTGACGAACTCTTCTTTCCAAACAACCTCTTTCGCCGCTTTCCAAGCTGCGAAATGTTCAGCTTAAGTCATGGAGTCAGCAACAGTGCCTTGCACCGCCAGACAGACACAAGATATAACCGGACTGTGACCGGAAATCATCTTTGTCCGTTGGAAACTTGCCTTTCAGACTCTATCGACTTGTAGCACCTCACTTTCTCCGTAAATCAAGAATTTTTCCTGTGTATTCCTCGAATACTTTAGGATATTCTTTATGGCAATCCAGTGATTCTTTGCTGGATTTGACTGGTCTTTACTTGTCTTGCTTAATATTAAAACAACATCAAACAAGTACGTTTCATGGCATACATGATAGATCCAATTGCCGACGCATATGGAATCTCATCCATGCATTCAAGCTCAGCAGTTATCGTGGGACACTGTTTCTTGCTTAACTTAATGCCATGTGACATTGGCATAAAACCCTTCTTGGAATGCTGAAAACGTGTAGGACTTTGTCGGGATAAGAATCCTGACTTTGTCCTACCAGCTCTTTCGGATCTCTATCTTTAGATCCAAAATCCAAGAACTATGTGGCTTTACCCATGTCAATCATAAAACCAACTCCCAAGCCAGTCCTTTACCGACTGCAGCATTGGGACGTTATTTCCGAGAATCAGTATGTCATCGACATACACTATGAGAAATGCAATATCGCTCACACTAATCTATTACTAAACGCACAGTTCCACTTTGTTCCTGTTCAAGTCAAAACCTTGACTACTTCAACAGAACGAAGATTCCAACTCCGATATGTTTGCTTCCATCCATGAATGGATCGATGAAGCTAACTTACACATAGTGTAATTTTTTGGAGTCCGGGCTCACTTTCGCTTCTTTGAATTTCGCAGATTCGTCGCTTTCAATGATCATCAGATCATGCGAACTTTCAATGATTATCAGGTTCAACTAATTTCCGAGAAATCACTCTCGGATTAGTAACTGATTCATTCATATCTGCGAACTTCAGGCTCCACAGGTGTAGATTCTACAGAAATCTGTAAATCCATCCGTTGCTCTCCCTCAACAGGTTGAGCAGCCTCCTGTATTTCTTGAATTTCTTCGAGTTATACTTTTACTCCCACTGTTCTTCTTGGAAAATAACTTCCCTTCTTAGAAAACAGAATGGACGTAAAAGTAACTAGCCTTGGTTTCCCTAGGAAAACCAGCGAAGTAGCACAACTACAAATACTCAGTAAAGACGAATTTGGATCGATTCCAATCCACATTTACGTGGTGTCTTTCAACTGATATTGGTGGAACTATTTCAGCGTAAACTTAGATATTTTAGAGCGTTATTCTTAAAGAATATCATGGAAGATTCGTGTGACTCATCTTTAATCATTTCTAATAAGATCTGATTCTTTCTCACAGAAACACCTTCAGGTTTTCAGGAGAAATGAGCTGTGAAACGATTTCACACTCATTCAGATGATCACACAATCAATGACTTAAGTATTCTCACTCGTGATCTAATCCAGAGTCTTAATACTTCTGTCATTCAGATCCTATACTTCATTCTGGAACTCTTTCGACCATGTCAAAGAATTCCGACTTGTGTCTCATCAAATGAACACAGTCACACTCACTGAAGTAATCAGTAGAGACAATGAAGTACAGGAAATTTTCTCTGGCATTACTGCTCATTGGGCCACATACATGAGTATGTTCCAGGTCCAATAAGCCTTTGGGCCTTTCTCTAGTTCGGCTAAGATAGGCCCTTTACCTTTTGGTCCAGTGAACAGAATTCAAGTCTCATAAGATATCTTATCAAATGAGCCCAACAGTCCATAACTATGGGATTTCTGAATCCGACTTACTCTATGTGACCAAGACTTTTATGCCAAGAAAAATCAGGTTTAATTCATCAGATTTAAACCAATTCGGTATTTATGTTACATTTAGGCACTCTTTGGTTTAAGATATAAAACCCATTCCATGAATAGGGTGCTACAATTAATATTTCATTAAGATCAAAAGAACAAAAACTTGTCTTTTATCAAAATGAAAAACATTCAAATTCTTACAAGAAAGTGAAAGACAACTCTGCTTAAAGCAGGTACATTGTAGCAATTACTTAATACAAAACCAAGCCTCAAAGGGATCTATAAGTGAAAACCCTACGGCTGAGGCAGCATCCCAAGCTCCTTCCAGACATGTAGTTTCACTTGCCCTTCCTTCAAAGTTCTACTGTTGCCCAGGCTCTGCATATTATAACAAATATCAGTGCCACAACCAGTATCCAATACCTATAAGGTAGAACTTGAAGTAATAACATGAATACCTGAGGAAGTAGTCTCATACATCAACTTCAACTCCTCATCATCTTCCATGAATTTAATGCAATTTCTCTTCCAATGCCCAGTCTCTTTACAGTAGCAGCACTTACAAACGTAAGAGGTATCTGACTCGGGCTCAGAAGACACACGCTTGCCATGATTCAAAATCTGGACAACTTTGTCTTCACCCTTGTCAGCATTAGGTTTAGTAAACCTACCCTTCTCATTCATGAGATTGTACAGGGTACTCTTCACGTTTGGCTCAATTGTCTTGAGCATATCATGCAGTTCAGTCAGCGTCTTCGTTAAGCCTTTCTTGATATAGTTCCTTCTGAACTTATCATAGCTTGACGGCAGTGACTGTAGAATGATCTCAGTTGCCAATTATTGGCTAACTGGATAATCCAGTTTCCTCAGGTTATCAATGTAACCCATCATTTTACTGACATGAGGACTCACTGGATGATCATTTGGTAGCTTGCAGCTAGTGAGAGACTTAACCAACCGGTATCTCTCCACTCTTATCTGCTCCTGAAATTTCAATTTCAGGTTGCTGATCATCTCTATTGGCGACTCCATGTTCTCATATTGCTTCCGCAAGTCTGAGTCCATGGTAGCCAATATCAGACCACGCACATCTACCGCATCATTATAATGCTTATTCCAAGCATCATATACTGCATGAGAAGCATTGGACCCGATCCTCACGGGGAGAGCTCTCTCAAGAACATAGTCCTTTCTCTCCTGCCTGAGGACAAGCCTCAGGTTCCGCGACCAAGTCAAGAAATTTGATCCGTTCAGCTTGTCCATCTCAAGGACAGACCGGATCGAGAAAGTGTTTTGATTGTTTGTGCTAGTCATAACTGAAATTTAAGATAAAAGAATTTTAGTTAATATGTTCAATTTGATTAATCTCGCATTATACTTAATATGATTAATCACGCATTATATTCAATAACTCCAGTTACCCTCAATAGAATATAATGATTCCAAGATCCACATATAACTAAGATCAAAGTGGGCCACTGGCCGTCACCCAACCTTAGCTTATATCGGTAAGCCCTATGTCGGCTAATTATATCCGTGATATAACTCTTGGTTGTGAATCTGGGCCCGAGGCCCAATCCACTCTGATGTCTCAAGGCCCGGGACTCCCGATGGCCCAGTCAAGAAAACCAGACTATACAGTCATGTAATCATTAATGTCTGGGACTCCCAATGACATTTATGAATCACAAACCGTCTTATCCACGCAAAAGTAGACACCCTCACACTGTAAGGCCATGAATACAATTGAATGGGCTTCGACAGCTGACATAGCCTGGACAAGACATCCAACGCTTGATATTATTTGAGGTTCGTAGGTTTATTAAAATTTCATTCCCAAAATAGAAGATTACTATTTTGGGAAACTTTCCATTTTGGGAAACCTACTAATTTTGGAAACTTTCTAAAATTGGAAACTTTCTAAAAACGGAAACTTTCTAACTTTAGAAATTTCTTAAAAATCCAAAACATGCAAATCTAGAAACTTCTATTTTAAGAAACTTTCTAATTTCAAAATTTCGGAAACTTTAATTTAAAATCGATTTATATAATTTTATAAAATAAATTTTAAATTAATCTGAAGAAAAGACTCAAATAATTGGCCCAATTGTTTTAACTTCTTGGCCCGAGGCCCAAGAATTGGTCCATGTCCAAGACATAACCCAATTGTCCAATTAAATGACATAACCGGTTTGGTTCATTAAAATTGGTCTTAACCAAAATTAATTACTACGATGACCACAATTGTCAACCGGTTATTTACTAAACCGGATTTTCTCAATTTATTTGGTCCAACCAAATCAAATTAGAAAATCCTGGTTTAGGCACAAAATCCAATTTTTCGACTTTGGATTTCTTATCCCGGTTTAACCAGACTTAATAAATTTATTAAATCTGTTTATTAAACCGTGACGATTAAGTTTTTAATTGTCTTAAACCGAACCACCACAAGCCTAACCGAAAACGGTTCGAGCCAAACCGAAAACGACCAATTAGGTCACGGCCGCAAGCATGACCGCGATCGTGCATGATCCGGACAGCCGCAAGCCTCATGATCGGGACGGGCTCGGCTTGTGATCGGGACGGGATGCGCGCCATCGGGACGTGACGAGGCATGCGATCGGGACGATCCAGTCGGCTCTCGGTCACGATATTGGCGCGGGACGGTTGCTGGCCGAGACGCGATCGGGACGCATGACGCGATCCATGCGATGCCTTGCGGATCCATGCGATGCTTGCGCCTCACGGTCGATCGGGACAGCATGCTGGACACGCCGGGACGATGCAGGAAGCGATCGCGATCGCGTTGATCCGATCCGCTCGGTCGTCCGGTCCAGCTGCCGCGATCGGATGATCACGCGACTCGATCCGCAAAGCGATCGGTCTGTGCATCATCAAACCGATGCATACCAAATCATATAGTTTGGTTTGCGATTTTCATTAGTTTGTTTAGGTTTCAATTCTTGTTTCTTAAGTGTTTTGATCTTATCAGTAGATTGATTCAAAAACACCTCTTTAAACAATCCTAAACATGATTCTAAACAAGAAAAACCAGAACCAATAGCTCTGATACCACTGAAGGATCTTTTGGTGTTAATCCTGATTCAATTCATCAGATTAATTGATCCTAAACATGCCAGATCTAGGTTCTCTTGCTAGAAACATAATGGATCTCACCTTATACCTGTTTATGCAGCGGAATGAGAAGGTAATGGTCAGAGATCAGCAGAACCACCAAGAGATGGATCCTCCAAAGGCTCACACACGCACACCGGGAATTTGGCTGCTAGACCGAGCAAGAAGGAGGCGCAGAGAGAGGCTGTTGGCGGCGCAGATGGGAAGGGTTAGAGGAGAAAAGACTTGGTTTTAGTTTATAAAACCCTTCTTTAACTCTATTGGGATTTTAGGCCCAATTCCCTGTCTGATTAAATCCCTTGGATTTAATCAGGCCCTTTAGTCTCTCTAAGCACAGTAAATGCCTAGCACTTTTACCGTACTTCTGCTTAACCGTTCTTTTGTATATTCCCGTTAGCTTAGGCGTGTGACCCATATGGGATCATATAAGAAAGGCAATAAGTCCAAGACTTATAGATCATGAGCGGACTCTAGCAAGCCATCATGACCCCCAGTATTATATGACTTATGTCTGATCATTGACATACTCTTACTTTCTAGAGACAGTACAGAGATTACTGGACATAATTCCAACACCGCCGAGCAAGAGGAAACCGCTTCTCGTTGCGAGCTGCCAAGCAGGAATATTCGAGAAGGTTGCGTTTGAGTCAAGATTTCGAAATTTTTGAAAATTTTGGAATTTCCGATGCGGAAGTACATATACGGACCCACTCCCCCCCTTTTCGAGAGGAGGGACAGCTGAACTGTTAGAAGATTGGCTGCCTACGTACCCCTTTCGGGATCAAGCCATCCCGTAGTAAAATTTGTTTATTTTTTTATTTTTTATTTAGACGTTCGAAAGTCTTGGCCTATTAGTTCTTCTTTAGATGCGTCGCGTTCCAACTTCTTAGCATTCTGACGTTGTCTATGTTGACGAGTTCATACACTCCGGGGAAAATCTCTTTAGTTATTTTGTATGGTCTGTCCCAATTTCCCCTTAGTTTGCTTGCCATCGGTGGGTGCCACACTTTTCGTAGAACCAAATTGCCTTCGAAGAAACGTTGATTGCGAGTATTTTTCTGATGAGACCGGTGAACTCTTTCTGATTCATTTACCCATTGATTGCGTTCATTTTTGGGGGGGGGGGGGGGGGTATTGTGGAGTGGACTGTCCCCGACTCCCCCAAATTAACCTGATTTCACCAGGTCTCAGAATCTTTAGGCAGAGATGATATGTTGACGGAACGGCTCTCATGGAGTTTATTAACAGAGTTCTTACGATCGCGTTGTAGATCACTGGACGGTCGATTACTGAAAACTCGACGACTTTGGTTACCCCTCCAGCTTTCACAGGCAACTTAATTGTTCTGAGACTCATTGCTGCGTCTTCTGTTAATGGTGTTGGGGAAGGCGACACTTCGGCCAAGATGATATTCATCTTCATTAGAGTTTCGAAGAAGGTTGCGTAAACGAAACTTCCTTTATCGACTAAGATCCTCGCTATTTCACGATCTCCGATGATTAGCTCGATGAAAAGAGGATCGTTTTACGGCCGATCGGTTCCTTCAATTTCGCTATCCTCAAACGTTATTGCATTTTTTGGGATCTGAGAGGGCGCTGATCAGAGGACACTCCTTCTTGCTTGTCTTTGATAATCATTGATCCTCCATGGTTGTCTTTGATAAGCATTGATCGGGGATATTGTGTATCAACAGTATTGTGATCCTCCAACGATCATATTTATCCTTTGTCGACTGCTTGCTTTAGGATCTTCGTCATTTCTTATCATCCGCCTATAATTGCTAGTTTCTGCTCGTCCTTCTTGAGGAGCTCACTCTTGCTCGTCTTGTTTCGGCTCATTGCCTCAATTTGCTTCGTCTCGCCGGTCTTTAGTTTCGCTCTTGGTTATTGTCCGTAAGAGAAGTGATTGTTCGTTTGTTGTAGCCATCAATAAACGAGAAAGAAAATGTTGAGAGAAATGTAAGTGTACTAACCTTTATTTGAAGCGGTATTGTAGCGGAATTGTTGGTGAATTAGGTTGGTCCGAGCAGTCGACTTGTTATTTAGCGGAGTTCGCTGAGTTCAGAGTTCACTTTAAAAGACGAGTGGTTTTTTTTTTGTCGGACGATCGCGATCTGCATGATTCCGACCCTACGAGCTGACTCTCTCGCGGGAATGTCTAACAAAGGGTCCATGAGCTGATCACAATGTTGATAAAACGACTCTACTCGGAAGTGGAACGTGCATGAAGATTACCGAGCAGTCCTTCATGCGTACGAAAGGATCTCTGAGCAAATTAAGGCTCATTTTCCTGAGCAGACTTGTGAATTGCCTAGCAAGATGATCGCGTCTATGCTGTCCGTGTAATGGGCACACCGAGCAGACCGTTTGGCAATCCGTTCAAGAGCCGAAAGCCGAGCAGGGTCTGCTGTCCACGCGCCGAGGAGGATCACCGAGCAAGATACAACGCGGTCTTATTTGTCGACTCGCATATCTATACGACGAGATGCTGAACGAGCAAGATGTGACTTCGCCAAGCAATCCACGATCCCGAGCAGACTGGTGATGCCGTGAGATCCATCTTTGGTTCCGCGATTCTACGATATGCCGAGCAGACGATCAGGATGTACTGTCCGATATGCGGAATGAACAAATAGGCGAGCATGTTGGGATGTACAAATCGCCGAGCAGAGAAGATCGTTTCTCGTTGCGAGCTGCTGAGCAGGAATTTCCGAGAAGGTTCAGTCCGCCGAGCATGGATCTTCAAAGCGGGATCAGTCGCAGTAATTTAAAACTTGTCGAGCAAGAACGGTTTGTGGAAGAGGCGAGTCATTGTTACGTTTGAGTCCATGGTTCTGAAATTTTTAGAACTTCTGATGCAGGATTATAGATTTATACGAACCCACTCCCCCCTGTTTTGAGAGGGGGGACAGCTGAACCGATCTGAGGATGGGCTGCCTACGTACCCCTTTCGGGGATCAAGCTGTCTCATAGTTCAAGTTGTTTCCCGTCTTTTTTTCAGACGTTCGGAAGTCTTGGCTTAATGATAGTACTTCTTCAGATGCATTGGGTTCCAACTCCTTCGGATTTTGACGTTGTCCATGTTGGCTAGTTCGTATGCTCCGGGGCGAACTACTTTCGTAATTTTGAATGGTCCTTACCAGTTCGCTCCCAGTTTACCCACGTTTTGTTCAGCAGTGTTCTGAAACACTTTCCGTAAGATTAGGTCGCCTTTGAGGAACCTTCGGCTACGAAAGTTTGAGTTGTAGTATTTGGCAGGTCCTTAGTTATAGTTTTGGATGCGGACCAATGCCTGATCGTGCCGTTTTTTTATTAGGTCTAGTTCTTCAAGAAGCATCAAATGATTCAGACTTCTTGTCCTGGAAGCATTCTACAGCGCAACCCCAAGAATTCAACCTCTTCTGAAATTATGCATTAGGTTTCGTAGACAAATGCGAATGGTGTTTCACCATTTGCTCGTGGGGGTGTTGTCCAATGGGACCAAAGGACTCCTTCTAGTTTGTCTGCCCATCGACCTTTCTTTTCATCAAGTTGTTTCTTTAATCCGTCCAAGATCGTCTTGTTAGCGGCTTCCGCTTATCCATTACCTTGAGGGTAACGTGGAGTGGACTTTTGTAACTGTATCTTCCACTTTTCACAAAAGGCTTCGAAACGTGTGGAGATTAACTGTGGCCGTTTTCTGTGACGATCTCATAAGGCACACCATGCCTACATATGATATTTTTCCATATGAAGTGCTCAACATGGGCGTCTCTGATGTTGGCATAAGATTCAGCTTCAATCCACTTTGAGAGTAATCTGTTAGGAAGAGTATGAACCATTTTTGCTTGGATTAATGAAGTGGGCTTACTTTATCCATTGACCAGCGCATGAAAGGATACAATGCAGAAATGGATAAAAGTAGCTCGTCCGGTTGATAAATGGTCGGAGCGTGTCTTTGGCATTTTTCACATTTCCTAAAAAACTTCTCGCAGTCCTTGATCATTGTTGGCCAAAAGTAGCTGTGACGCTTGATTTTAATTGCTAAGGCTCTCTCCCCTGAATGGTTTTCGCATGATCCGCTGTGAACTTCTTCCATGATCCGCCTTGCTTTTTTTTCCTTCTACGCAAGACATTAGAGGTCCAGACAGTCTCCATTTGAAAATGTTTTCGTCCATCAAGACGTAACGAGCAGTCTGCACTTTGATTTTGCAAGCTGCCCATTTGTCCTATGGAAGTTCTCCGTCCATGATGTATACCTAAATCATTCCCATCCATTCTTTGTTGCAACCATATTCTCCTCCCGGCTGTATGTCTGCTATGTATCGACCTCTTCTAGTATAAGGTGATCTTCATTATTATCGTCTTCCTCGGGTGGGTAAACTAAGTTGACCGTCCCAAAGCTTCGATGCTTGGCTGCTCAATGAATTCTACTGGAATGATCCTCTACAGACCTCCTAATGCGTCGCCTGGGGCATTTTCTCCTCGAGGAATTCAGGTTAATTTGAAAATTTTGAACAGATCTACTAGACCCTGAACGATCTTCAGATATGCTTCTATTCTTTCATCTCTTGTTATGTATTCTCCGCTGAACTGGCTTGCGACTAACTCAAAATCCCAAAATGCTTGTATGCTTCGAAGATTAGAGCCTTATATTTTGCTTCGTTTTTTGAAGCGTGAAAAGCTAAGCGGAAGGACTGTTCTAAGATTTCCCCAGTCGTTGAAGTTAAGTGAATCCCAAATCTAGAATCTTGCTTTGACGATGAGCCGTAAACTTGGAACAGCCATTCTTAATCCTCTGTTGGCACTCCTACTCCTTCTTGCAGAAACTCGTCCAAGAAATCCGCAAGTACCTAAGATTTTGCACACGTTCTGGTTCGGTACTCGATATCAAATTCGCTGCGCTCCACTGCCCACTTTGCTAGTCTTCAAGATTGGCTCGGACTGTGGAGAATCGTCTCAAACAGAAAAGTCGTCAAAACTATGACTCAGTGAGATTGGAAGTATGGTCTCAATTTCCGAGCAAACATTCGGATTGCGAGTGCCAACTTCTCGATTTAAGGGTAGCGAGTTTCTGCGTCAGTTTGCGTTTGACTCACGTAGAAGATTGGTTTATATTCGCCTCGATCTTCTCTGAAAAGGACTCCACTTACTGTTGTTGCCAATATTGTCGTATATAGGAATAATGGCTCTCCTTCTACTGGCTTAACAAGTAATTTTGGATTCGCTAGATATATCTTTAGCTGTTGGAAAGCTTCTTCGCACTTTTCCGACCACTCGAATGTTTTGTTACCTCTCAAAGTGTCCTAGAAAGGTAAACACTTATCTGGTGATCGTGAGATGAACTTGTTGAGTGGTTCCACTCGTCCTGCTAACCGTTGGACTTCACGTTTTGTCATTGGTGAAGCCATCTGAATTAGGGCGTTGATTTTCTTTGGGTTTGCTTTGATGCCTCGGTGAGTGACGAGGTATCCGAGGAACTCTCAAGATGTGAATCCGAACCTGCACTTGGCTGGATTGAGTTTCATGTTGTGCTTGTTCAGTTGTTTTACAAAATCTAGCTGATGCTCCATGTGATCTTTATCGTCGAGAGATTTTAGCAACATGTCGTCTATGTAAACCTCCATATTTTTTACGAGCTGTTCAGGGAACATCTTATTCACTAGCCGTTGATACGTTGCTCCGACGTTTTTCAAGCCGAACGACATGACCTTGTAACAATAGATTCCTCTGTTTGTGATGAACGCCGTTTTGTCTCGGTTGTTTGGGTTTATCATGATCTGATTGTAAACAGAGAAAGAGTCCATGAATGTGAGTAGTTTGTTTCCCAATGTTGCTTCCACCAATCGATCAATGTGCAGAAGCAGGAAACTATCCTTTGGGCAAGCCCTTTTCAGATCCGTGAAGTCGACACAAACTCTCCACTTTACGTTTTTCTTCTTCACCTCGACAGGATTCGCTAACCAGTCTAGATACTTTACCTCGGTGATTGAACCGACTTTGAGTAATCGCTCAACTTTGTTATTGACCTCTTTAGATTATTACGATCCTAACTTCCTCCTTTTTTGCCTTACCCGTTTGAATGTCGGATCCACATTCAGCTCATGACAAGCGATGTCCACGCTGATCCCGGGCATGTCTTATACGGACCAAGCAAAGCTGTTTGTGTTCTCTTTGAGGCACAAGACTATTTTCATTTTGACCGCCTCATCCAAATTTGCTCCCACATCTACGCAGCATTTTGGGTGATCTTCGTCTATGCATATTGATACCACCGGTTTGCAAGTCTGCTCATCTTCTTCTTTTGCCGATTCTTCTTGTTTCTTGGCGGCCGTTTTTGATTTTCTGCTGCTTCCAGAGTTTCTTCAAACCGCGACCGCTTGGCTTTTCGGGAAACTTTGATTGTCGGGTTCCTGAGTTTATGATCGGTCATGAAACAAGATCGGGATTGTTCCTGACTTCCCCAAATCTTCGTGACCCCACCAGGTGTTAGAAATTTCAGGCAAAGGTGATATGTTGACGGAACGACTCTCATGGAATTTATCAAAGGAGTTCCCATGATCACATTCTAGATTTTCGGATGGTCGGCTACTGAAAACTCGACAACTTTGGTTACTCCTCCTGCTTGTACGAGTAGCCTAAATGTTCTGAGGGTCATTGTTGTGTCTCCTATGAATCGCGTTAATGTTATGGCAATGTTGACTCTTCAGACAAATTCATATTCATCCTTCTTAGAATGTCGCGGAAGATTATTTCTACAGAACTTCAAGTATAGACCATGATCCTTTCTACGTCATGATCTTTGATGATTAGCTCGATGACGAGGGGATCTTTGTGTGGTCGATCGATTTCTACAGTTTCGCATTCCTCAAATGTTATCACGCGATTTGGGAACAGAGAAGGCGCAGACCAATGGACGCTTGTTCCGGCTCATCTTTGGCAAGCTTTGATCGAGGATACTATGTCTCATTAGTATTGCGATCCTCCAATGATCATATTATTGATCGTGCTATTCGCCTTCTCCTGATCCCGAGTCTTTTGCATCAATAAAATTATCGTCTCCTTTAACTTGGTCGGCATTGCGTTGGCTGTTGTGTCCACCGCAGTTGCGTTTGTAGCAACGTTGTCTGCTGCGGTGTTGATTTTTGTATCGCTGATCACCAGTGGGTGATTTGTTTTGTCCCCGTCTCCATCTCCATCGGTGGCCTTCTCTTCGGATCTACTGATCGGTGGTCTTTATGTGTAAGAAAACTCCTTTTCCCCCAGACGGCGCCAAACTGTGAGAGTCGGAACTCACGCGGTCAATTCTTGTAGAGTTTTTAATTTAGGGAACTGAAGTTTCTATGTAAACTCACACGAAAAAAAGATCCGGAGATTATTGATCTTTGATAGAAAGAGAGTACAAAAAGCGCAAGAGCAAAAATAGTCTAAGTAATTTCTGCTAGGGTTTTAGAGTGTGGTTTGATCGTAGGAATTCCCTTCTCTTTTATAGCCGCGGCGAGTTAGTTGGAAGATATTCACCCGCTAGATTTTCGGAGATCTTCCTATTATCGAATCTTCCATTTTTGTTCGGATTTACATTTCTGCTCGGATTTTCTTTTTCTCTTTTCTTCCTCGGATTTATCTCCCCATTTTTCGTATTTATCTTTCCGCGACTTAGTCTTTATCCTCTAGATGGGCCGAAAAGGATGATCCGAGTCCATAGAGTTTATATCTTCTTAGTTCGGCCCAAAGTCTATATAATATGAACCTCGCGAGTATAGCCCAAGTCCATATTTCATATAAATTATTTGACAATCCTGCTCGACAATTTGAAGATGGAGCATTTGAAAAGACGGTGTTGACAAGTTGATAATAATGTTCGGAGAATTATTTGACAACTTGTTCCGGTTTTGGCTTGTCCGAACATGCCGAGCAATGGGTCCGTGCATGACAAGAAAGATCCGAACATGCTGAACAAAGTTCATGCACGTCAAACTTATCCGAACTATTTTGCGGACGATCCAAGCAGTCCTGCTCGAACTGCCGAGTAGCCGCAGTCCGCGGACTGCCGAGCAGTCCTGCTCGGATCGCGGACTACCGTGCAGTCCTGCTCAGACAGCCAAGCAGCCGCGGTCCGAGGACGTTTCCTTGGCTTGCTTCGATGCTCGGGTGTCTGCACAGTCGGCTCGGATGCTCGGGTGTCCGTACGATATGCTCGGATGCTCGAGTGTCTGCTCGGTCAGTTCGGATGCTCGGCAACTTTGTCTTTCACTTGGTCAGCTTGGCTGCTCGGATGTCCGCATGGTCCGATCAGGTGCCAAGCGGACGATCTTTCTGGTATGTGGTTCGGCGATCGTATCGTTCGTATGCCTTTGTGTTTTTCTTCATACTTAGTCCAAATTTCGATATTGGTTTCGTCGTGTGGATTTTATCCCCAACAAAAATACTATTAGGAATTTCATATCTGCAGTGAAACATAACAGACTCATATTCTATAATTTTAAAACGACACTAGATTTTGACCCGCACTTAAGTGCGGGTTTAATTTTCTTTACAAATTTTACTTTTTATTCATTTTGTTAATAGTAGTTTAGATTTTTAATTATGTAATCTAATTTTCATTATAATTGTTTAACCAACATTATAAACAGTGAGTTAGCAATTTAATTTTTTTTTTAAAATGAATTATGTGTTATGATGGAACTATCCGTTAAAAACTTCATTCAAACATAAAGCATAATTTGACGCTTCAAATATTTGAATAATATAAGTATGAAATCATTTTATTATTTTATTAATTTTAAAATATATCAGCTGAAATTATTTACTATATGCGAATTTTTTTTAGAAAATTTATAATTGAGATTGGCTAATTAAATTTTCAACCCGTTTAATTAATTAAATATTTGTCAGTTTGATGGAAAAACCTGCTAAAAAGTACACTCGTAAAAACATCAATCGTAATATGTGTATATATATATATATATTTGAAACAAAATAAAAAGATATTAAAATATATTTCAAATATTTGAATAATATAAGTATGAAATCATTTTAATATTTTATTAATTTTAAAATATATCAGCTGAAATTATTTACTATATGCGAATTTTTTTATAGAAAATTTATAATCGAGATTGGTTAATTAATTTTTCAACCCGTTTAATTAATTAAATATTTTTCAGTTTGATGGAAAAACCTGCCAAAAAGTACAATCGTAAAAACATCAATCGTAATATGTGTATATATATATATATTTTGAAACAAAATAAAAAAGATATTAAAATATATTATAAATATATTTTGAATTAAATCATGAATTAAGATCATAAATTAGAGAATCTTAATTTATATATAATAGTTGATGTATAAATTATTCATTATATTTATCAATTAATTTGTTTTGATTTTAATTAATTAGGAAAGTGGGACCTATTAGATTTTGGTTGTTTGGTTACATGTTTAATAATTAGTTGTTTGGAAACATGGATTGTAGAGATAATGTTATATTCCCTAATTACCCTTAATGAAGGTTACAAATCCTAATAATATTAAGGGCAAATTTCAGGAACAACATTTATGTACCATGGACAAACTCCAATTTTTTAATAGTATTGATGCTTGACCTTAAACACCCAGTGATGCGGCGTATAACTAGGTTATTATCAAATATCTGTATCTTATATATAGTTATATATCTTTTAATGCTTATTTTCAGATATTCTGAAATACCATAAATCTAACAGCCTAAAAAGAAAAGATATCTTGTAGATGATGAGTTAGGATTTGATGGAAAGATAAGAATGATTCAAATAAAGAAACCAGCATTAAGTGACCGTCCAAGAATTTTATAGTAATGGACCTCAAGCTTTAGTTTAGACACAATTCAGAAAAAGCGGATCTACGTGAAAAGTCGAGTTTTAGAGAGAAAAGTTCAACTGTCATTAACGACGTAAACTTTATATATATTTCATTTTTGTTGCAGAGGATGTTCCCGGTGAAAGTAGAAGTTTAACGGAAACTGTGGAAGCTTAAAACTACATTCGAGTGCTTTCACACCGATAATCGTTTGATTAGATTATCTTAAGAATTAAAACAATTTGAGTTATTTATAAAGCTGTTAAAATTGGGAAAATGGCAAGATAAAGTACAAACTTGACAAGAAAATGACTTTATTAAGGAGTACAATGTATTTACTTGAATGATGATGAACTCTTCTGATTCATCATATTCTTATTTAAATATGCATTTAGATGCATCATCTACTACAAGAAAATACACTTTTCGCGACTGCGTAAATAGTTGCAATTCAGTCGCAATACTTTATTTTGCGACCCAATCGCGACTAATTGTATTAGTCGGTAATCCTTCGTCGCTAATTCTATTAGTCGCTATTTTAGTCGCTAAATTGCGACTATTTAGCGACTATATATATTTTGTGAATATTAGTTGCTACTGAGTCGCTAAATTTAACGACTAATGAGCGACAACTTTACGACTAACTTAGCGACTCTATAGTAGTCGCTATAATAGTCGCTAAACAAGTGGTCGCTTTGTAATCGCTAAATTAGCAACCCTTTTGCGACTACATAGCGACTAATGTAGCGACGTTTTAGCGACTAAATTAGTCATCATGAATTTAAAATTTACCATATAGCGACTACTCAATGACTGGTTTGTGACTAATGTCGCGACTAAATAGTGACTAACTTGAATCGGAATAAGAATTAAATTCTGATTTGGTTTTGGTTTTCCACTATTTTGATTGTTATACTAAATTATGAATCCAAAAAACTTAATTATGAATAAAAGACGACATGAGATTAATGTTTAAGAAACTAAAGTCATACATTAGTCTTATGGTTTTAAAATTCAAAACAAAAAACAACCATACAAACATTATATACAAGTCTGAACAAGTAGTGTCCTAAGGAGAATGAGAAGGAGAATGGGAGCTGCACCGGACTGGGTTTTGCAGAAATCAAGATATGTCGGGTCTGTTTCGCGAAGATACTTTTGCACCATGTCCAACTCTTTATGTTCACTCGCCTGTCGAGCTAGCTCAGCAGCTTGTGTTTCAATCTGGCGCTTAGCTTCTTCGAGCTGATGTTTGAGCGAGTTATAAGTTGAAGAGCTACCCGGGTACTTGCGCTTTCCAGAGGCGTGAGACTCTCCAATACTTCCAATACCATATGCATAGCCTCTATCATCAACAATTGTTGACTAGGAAACAAAAAAAGAAAGTGAAATTGTTAGGAAATGGTTAAATTCAGACAACACCAAATACAATAAGTATTTACACAACCAACAGACAACAAAAACTCAAAGACTGTCAACCAAACCAAATAGAATCATTAACTTAAGCATCAATTCAGATACAGTGTGAAACTGACATATTCATATATGCAAAGGAACAACAAACTCCATATCAACATTCAAACACAAATGCATATATGAATAATCAGAAGTATATTTACATGAAGAAAGAGTTCACTGAACTCATTGGTGGTCAGCTGTCTAGGTCGCGAAGTCCCATCAGAACTTTCTGCTTCAATCTCGGCCTTCTTTGCTTTGAGCTTCTCCTCATACTTCTCTGCAATCTGTTGCGCCTTCATATCAATGTATGTTCCATATGGTTTTTTGTGGGTCTTCAGAAAAACCACACCAAAAATGACAGCTCTACCCATCTGCTCTTCCTGAGAATGTAACAAAAGAAATAGTTAATAGAGAAGAATTAAAACTCAGAGCAGTAGCAGATAGAGGAATGTTTACTACCATTTCTTGGTGAATTTGCTGAAAAGACTTTTGGCCAGTGTAGTTTTTGTGAGGACCAAGACCGCCACGATCAGAATTCCGAGCAGCAGAAGTGGACTCACTCCTCTGTTTACCTTCATCCGTTTCCCAATACGTAGTCATTTCTTGCCAGATTGTGTCTGATATCCATGCAGGTTGCACACCAGAAATGTGAGCTTTGCTGACCATATCCTTCTTTCTCCTTTGACAAATCGCCTCAAAATGTGCTTGAACGGTCCCTGTAATTAACGGATCCCAGTGGTACTCTTTCTACAATAGAAACAACAGAATCATGTTAATGAGAAATAATCAAAAGTATACTAAAAGGTAGACTAATGTACTATACTAACCGCAAACTCTAGGAAGTACCGCTCTACTTACGGCCGAGGCACATAGCTCCAACTATAGAACGCACCATCAAATTTGTTTATGAAGACCTTCGTAATCTTCCGGACCAGATTAGACTTGTCACGACCAAACCTACACAGACAACAAAGAATCAGAATAAATTATGAATCAAAGCAAAAAGAACTAAAATGGAGAAAGGGAAATAAACTTTTACCAAGTTGTATTTGGCGGCTGGGGAAGAAGTGGAGAGAGAACAGTAGTCCACTGTTCACGGTTTGGCATGCTTAGTTGCCTCTCAAGATAGCAAAGACGGCTTTCCTCGAGATTTGGTTGAATTACCACTGTCAATCACATTGTCATCCACATGGTTGGAATGCTGAGCTTCAGGCGCCTGATTGCTTTGAGCTTCGGAGTTCTGCACTGGAGACGCCCTTGGTTGTTGGAACACTTGAATTGAATGAGTCGGAGAGGCTTGTGGAGGAGACATCTGACCTGCAAATATGATCAATACACAGATCAAAGCTCACAAACTCAAAATCAAGTATCAGTCAAGTTACAGACTCTCAATAAGACTCAAAAACAGACCAAACGAAACATGGCAGGATCAAGTATCAGTCAAGTTTCATTCTCAATACACATATCAAAGCTCACAAACTCAAAATCAAGTATCAGTCAAATTTCATTCTCAATACACAGATCAAAGCTCACAAACTCAAAATCAAGTATCAGTCAAGTATCATTCAAGTTCCAGACTCTCAATAAGACTCAAAAACAGACTCAGACGAAACAAGGCAGGATCAAGTATCAGTCAAGTTTCATTCTCAATAAGACTCAAGAGTATGATACATTAAAAGGGTTCAGACTCAACATCAGACTCACAATCAGACTCAGATGACAAAAGGCACAAACCAAAGCTAAGAAACTCAAAATCAAACGGTTCAGACTCAACATTTGACTCAAAATCAACTACTAATGATACCCAAAATCAGCTTCATCAAAATCAGACTCATTCAAATCAGACAATACATTCAAAAATCTTGCATGCAACTAAACACACATATCTGACTCAAACAGTTCAGACTCAAAGGGTTCAGACTCACAATCAGGTTCAAAATCAGACTCAAAGGGTCCATACTCGATTTTAAAGAGGCTTACATTGAGGATTCATAGGGGCTACCCTCTGAGATTGAGGATTCGTCGAGGCTACCTTCTGAGCTTGAGGATTCGAAGAATCTGGTCTCTGAGCTTGAGAGTTTGTAGAAGGACCGTAACCTAGCGATGTCTGTCGTGGAGACCTTGAGTCGTTGTCGAAGAGTTGAGTCGGCGGTGGATACTGGCTGACATGCAGCTAGGTTTGAGTCA
The DNA here is from genome assembly GCA_030180135.1 of Orychophragmus violaceus. Classification (NCBI taxonomy): domain Eukaryota; kingdom Viridiplantae; phylum Streptophyta; class Magnoliopsida; order Brassicales; family Brassicaceae; genus Orychophragmus; species Orychophragmus violaceus. The sequence continues at coordinate 80,352,464 of CM058232.1, read as the reverse complement.
GAGTGGGACGCCGTGGAGGTGAGCCGTCTGTCGCCAGAGTGAAGTTGTACTGCGGCGGTAGATTTGCGGGCCTACTCTGGGTGGATGAGGAAGGCTCTGCCTCGACGGCGACTTGTCCTCGCCCTCTACCTCCTCTTCCCCGCCCTCGTCCTCTACCTCCTCTTCCTTTCTCGGCGGCCATCGGAGACTATTCAATTATGGTTTTGACTGAGAGATCGAACGGAGAGATAGACTAATTTTGTGAGAGAAATATTTACACTGAGAGATCGGGTTAGGGTTGTGAGAGAAGGAGATCGATCGTGAGAGATCGATCAGAGAGAGAATGGATTGGAGACGGCGATGGAGAAAGTTTCAGAATGAAATTAGGTTTAGAGAGCTCTCTCGACCCTTAGTCGATTTTGGGGGAAAATCTGAAGAGGGAAAAATTCCCGGTTCAGAAAAAAATTGGGCGGTTTAAAGAATTTTTGGCCAATTAGAGTCTGAAATATTGGCGGGCCTATGGAATGTTTCGCGGGCTTACAGATTTTTGGGTGAGTATTGTTGGCGGGCATATGAAATGTTGGCGGGTTCAGATTAAATTTGGGTCAGGCCCTGATTATTCACAAGTTAGTCGCAAAATGGTTGCTAATTTGTGACTAAATTGTGACTAATCAGGGTATGGCCCAAAATTTAATCTGAAATTGCAAAATAATAACTTATACATTATGAAATAATACTTGTACATTAAACATTATGAATTTATAAATAAACATACACATCAACAAATTATAAATAAACATAACATTAACCTTATAATTAAAACAAAAAGAAGATGTCATTGAACATTAAACATAAACATTAGACATTATACAAACATTAGACATCATATTTTAACATACTCAATATTAAACAAAGTTGAACTTATTAGAACTCTGAAATACATAAATCAGTACGGTTCTTCGCCATCGTCCGCTTCATCATCTTCATCATCATCATCAGAAGATGATAGATTACACCGAAATTCGTCTTCTGGTTCTGCATCTCCGACGTCGTAATCGAGATTGATTGGGTTTTCGTGTTGTACCAAATTCTCAAGAACGAGATCTTCAATTGTAGTCATCATTACCGGATCATCATTTTCTTGTTGCAAAAGAGTCAGTTCTGTGTTGACATATTCCCCTGAAATATTTCACCTCGGATTGACTTTAATAACATTGAGCCAAAACTGCTTCGGTTTCTTCGTGTACGGATACGAGATATAACAAACTTGCTCTGCTTGAGAGGTTGTGAAAATTAAATATGTGGAAGTTATACTTGAGTATCTATGATATCCAAAGAGTAGTTAACTAGATAGAGACAATTTTATTTACGTACCGAGAATAAATGGTTCGTATTTATTGTACTTTCTCGATGCACGAACGTCTACAATGCCAGCATTGCTCCTTCGAGTCCATCTACCGATAACAGGGTCATACTGGTTACACTTAAAGAGTGTAGTTCTCAAATTAACCAGCCCCTCGTACTGAAGTTGTATTATGTCTTTTAAGATCCCGTTGAAATCAGTTGCATCGGATGCATCACTGTAATTCTATCCTTTAACACATACACCATAGTTACATGTCTTTCGTCTCTCGCTGTGATTTTTTGTATGAAAGAGATATCCTCTTGTACAGAAGATAGGCCAAGTTCTAGCCTTGTTGACGGGTCCATGCACAATGTCTTGAACCCAAGGAGAAAATTCATGGGTGTTGTTCCAGTAAGTAACCTACATATAGATAAACAGACAATATCAAATATGTATATAAAAACACCATACATATATAATGTTATACTTAAGAAATATTATTCAGACATACATAATTTTGTACCCATGTATGATATTCGCCAGCCCTTTTCCCAGAGAGTTCTTTCTCGGAGAGATCTGGATATTTTCCAGAGATATAGTCTTCGAACATACTGTTTAAGATCAACATGTATATAAGACTAACACAAAGTATAAATTAATTTAAGTTGTGTTTTACCTTTCAAATGGTCGAAAATAAGCGCAATTTCGCAAAACATAAGCATGTGCACATTGATAATCTTCTGGTGAAAGTCATAATTCATGCATTTCGCCACTTGGACGACCAACCTGAGTAAATATATCAGGTACGTCTTTGTCATGATATTCGGTGACTCCACCTTCATTGTATCTTGTTAACCTGACAACATGAGTTAATATATAAAACTTCATAATATATAGCATATACATATCTATGTTGACTGTATAGAAATTTACCTTGAATTCGTTTGTATATTCGAGACGAAATAATGCTCTGTGAAATAAGCAATCTCTTCGTTTAGATATGATTGAACAATAGATCCAGCTGCATATCTTTTGTTCTTTGCTTTCCCTTTCAGCTTTTTGAAAAACCTTTCAAAAGGGTACATCCACCGATATTGAACATGGCCTCCTAATTCAGCTTCGTAGGGGAGATATATAGGAAGGTGCTCCATCACGTCGAAAAATGATGGTGGAAAGATCTTCTCCAAATTGCAAAGAATCAAAACTATGTTTTGCTTTAGAATTTGGACTCGACTCTTCTGCAAAGTTCTTGAACATAAGTCACGAAAAAATCCTTCGATCCCTACAACATAAAGAAATTAAAACATCAAATTATTAATACAAAACATATACAAACTCGAAACTAAAAATTCAAAATACTATGAATAATAGGTACCTGCTAACGCGAGGTGGACGTTCTTCTCTAAGAGTTCTGCAAAGATAAATGGAAGTAGTCGATGCATAAAGATATGGCAGTCATGACTCTTCATCCCGGAAAACTGTGCATTACCCAAATCAGCACAACTTGCTAAGTCTGAAGCATAACCATCTGTGAATTTGACCTCATGTTTCACACATTCCAACAGCTTAGTTCTGGCTTCGTTTGTCAGTGGGTAGACTGGGAAAGGAGCTCTACCAACACTATCAACATGTAAGTGTGGCCGAGAACAGAATTGATCTATATCCAATCTTGATGGGATGTTGTCTTTTGATTTACCCTTCACACGCATAAGAGTTTTGATAATGTTTTCGAAAACATTCTTCTCTATATGCATCAAATCGAGATTATGTCAAAAATTGAGGTCCCTCCAGTATGGTAACTCCCAGAATATGCTTTCTTTGTGCCAGTTATGATTCTTCCCATATCCGGGCATCTTCTTTTCGTGACCGTTTCCACCAACATCCTTAGTTTTTGTGGATTTACACCACGCAAACGGTAGGAATAGACCTGCTCACTGGTTAAAGACTCAGGTGGATACTCATTCCTAGCATCCTTTCTCTTCAAGAAGTTTTTTTATTTTTCCTCAGTGGATGACCTTGAGGAAGAAATCTTCGGTGACAATCGAACCAACATGTCTTTCTTCCATTCGGCAGATAAAAAGATTTTGTATCATTCATGCACCATGTACATGATAATTTTCCATGGGTGGTCCATCCTGATAACATGCTATACGCCGGAAAGTCGCTGATCGTCCACAACAGAACTGCTTTTAGATTAAAATTTTGATTCAAGGACACATCGTATGCATCGACTTCATTACACCACAATTCTTTTAACTCCTCAACAAGAGGCTGAAGGAATATATCGAGGCTACCTCGCGGATGATTTGGCCCAGAGTTCATTACTGTAAGAAACAAGTACTCCGTATTCATGCACATATCAGGGAGTAAATTATATGGAGTCAAGATCATAAGCCACAACGAATGGTTATTGGACATGCCAAATGGATTGAACCCATCTGTACATAGTCCAAGATAGACATTGCGGGTTTCTTGGGAAAACAGGTGATACTGATCTTGAAAATATTTCCACTCTGCCGCATCAGACGGATGACACATTTCTCCCTCCTTTGCTTGGTGCTCGGCATGTCATCTTATTGTCGCTGCAGTGTTCTCGCTCTGATACATTCTCTTTAATCTGTCAGTAATAGGCATATACCACATACGGCTATATGGTATATTGGTCATACGGCGTTGCTCGTTAGGCTTCCATCTTGGTGAATTACAAAACCGACACTTATCTAACCTTTCGTCATCTTTCCAGAATATTATACAATTGTTAAAGCAAACATCAATCGGATGACATGGGAGGCCTAAATTGCGCATCAATTTCTCCATCGTGTAATGTGAATCGATTGCCTGATTTCCTTCTGGTAGATACTCTGTAAACATTTCGCAAATCGAATCCACTGCCATTTCACTCACATTATGCTCCGCCTTCTTTTGCATGACGCGAGCAGCTAAGGATAACTGTGAGTGACATTCACGACAACCATCGTACAATGGATTTTTCGCTCCTTCTAACAAGTCGTAGAATTTTTTTGAATGATTACGTATAGGTTCGTCTACATTCGGATAACTACCATGTTCCTCCACATTCTGATAACTACCATATTGATGATAGTTATCAAAATGTACGTTATCACGAAATGCATCATTCACCATATCCACATATCTATCTTCTACTACATTACCCATTCATTCACTCCCACTAACCCATGTCGTATCAGCATAACTCGTTCCTAAACCCATATCGACTTCTTCGCCATGCTTATACTAAACATAATAATCAGGCATAAATCCATTCCTATACAAATGCTTTTGTATTCTTCTCCCAGGCATAATTGGTTTATCGTTCTTGCAAATATCACAAGGACAGAGAAACTTACCGGCCTTGCTCTGCGCAAAAGGCTGGCTATTTGCAAACGGGATGAAATGATTATCGACCCCCGCCATGAATTCTGCCGTGAAATTTCTCGTTGCTGCATCGATCCGGTTATACATCCACTCCCGACCATTAGTGTAATTATAATCTCCTGACATTTTTTCACTTGAAAAATGTTTTTCCTCTGTTTTCTCAATTTTTCTCAACATTATCGTCTTTGTTTGGTGTTTGTGTGGCTGAGGAGAAGTGATGACCGTTCTTTGTATATATAGACTATTTTGCTACTATTTTGCGACTAATATGCGACCATTTTAGCGACTATTAATAGCAGTCACAAAAATTAGGTACAAATTAGTTACACCAAATTCGAAACAATAAAAATGTGGGGTTATACCAGTTTTTGCGACTAAAAGGCAACCGGTTAGCAACCCGCCGAATTTAGTCGCTACATAGTTGTTAATTTAGCGACTAACTAACGACTTATAACTTGTGGTCGCAAATTAGCGACTAACGACCGGCTATTCTTTAGTAGTCGCAATATCAGTCGCAACTGAGTCATTAGATAGTCGCAAAATTTAGCGACTGTAAGTTCAGTCGCAACTTGTAATCGCAAAAATCTTGTTTTCTTGTAGTGATCTCGCATTTATATGCAGAAGTTATCCTTGCTGAATGTAACATAAGATGCCGTTTATGCCTTTGATCTAAAAATATTTCATCTTAAGATTTAAAAACAAAAATCTGATGAAGAAATGATTTTTCTCTTGAGGTTGATCGTGTTTTCTACTTGAAAATACATTCTTAGATAAGAAAATAAAAATAAAAAGTTTATGTGGAAGCTTTTTGTTCAATTCAAGTTGTCATTAAGAACATTAACAACTGTATAAGTTTATTCTAGTGTAAGAGTAGATTCATTCAATGTTTATTTACTGTTACCATTTTATTTAAGACCTATTTTGGTAATTTTTTAATTTAAATAAGTTTATTTTCAAACTTTTGTAAACATGAATTAGTTTTTTCAAATTTATAAATTTTAGGAATTTCTTAAAAGTATTTATTTTTTTACTGAGATTAACTATTGAACTACTAAAAATTATAACAAAGCAAAGATAACTATTTGACAAATTTTTTAATATATAAAATTTGATGAACAATATTTCGATTAGATATTAGCACGATTTAACTTGAGTCTTCTGTCTACATTTGTAAGAAATTTGTATCTCAATAACAGCATATATCTAAAATCATTAATAGTTTAATTATAAGTATATCAGATCACTGGAATAGAATTATCAAATCATCAAACCAATAATATGAAAATTTCCTAGATATGTAAGAATCCATGACTAATAATAAAAAGTGAAAATGTATGGATTATTTTAAAATTTAATCTACCATAAGATTCATAAAAATCTGGTTCATGTATACCCATTTTCTCAATTTTAATAAATTTTTAATTGTTTTTTTTTGTCAACAATTTTTAATGGTTTTAAAATACTAGTTTTTAGTGGTCCACCAATTTATTACTTTTACTTATAGAAACCATTATACCTCTATATTTGTGTCCGCAGGTGGCCCTCTAATAGTCACCTGGCACATGTTTTTTTGGCAATGTTTTCTGGTCCGGACAATAACAAACACACAAACAAAGTGAATGATAAAAACAAATGAAATCTTCTGAACTTTCAAACCTATAACTTAACTTTCAAATTTGAATTATGAAAATTTTGATATTACACAATACAATCATACTTTTTGATTAAAACATCTATTCATTTTTTCGATAATATATTATTTGTTGGGAGATGATTTCCCCTGGCACATAAAGGTTCATATATACTATTCCGTTCTAAGAGACCTAACACTAAAACTTGAGAAGCATTTATTGCGTCAAATCTAAAATAGCATTTATTTTTTAAAAACTCCAAAAATTCTATAAAATCCAAGTATTATTAGAAAATACATTTAAAAAAAAATATAACATATGTATTTGTTTAATATTTCATTTAAAATATTAATATTTAAATAAATAAATAATAATCTTCCAAAATGCATATTAAAAAAACTCGGAAATTGCAACAAAAAAATCTAAGTCTTATTAAAAACATAGTTTAAAAGTTTAGAATATAGAGATAAAAATTATAAAATTATTTTATTTTTCATTTTGATTTAAAATTAAAACATCTAGATAAAAATACAAATGATATTTGTAAACCCATTTTTTGTTTGGTTAACATTATATTGTTAACTTATAAAAAAATATTTCAATAATTGAACATTCAATAATTCATTACCAATTATGTTTCATTTTAAAATATTTTGAGCCTATCATTATAAATATCATTTTCAGTAATATAAATTTTTATACGAGACATGTTTCTATCTTTCCGAAGACTATGGGGTTGTTCGTTGGATCATTTGACATATCCATCCAGATGGTTCATCTAAATAATCCATCTAAATGATCCATCTGAATGTTGTTCGTTGTTTTTTTTTGATGTTTTTCGATATTCATTTGAATGAATCATTTAGATGAACATGTGTTTGTTTGCTTATTTTTTTTTGTAAATTTCAATTCCATCTAGATGAGTTTAATAAAAAATGACTAAACTACTCTACTTTAAACTAATTATATTTTTAGTTTTAATCTTTACTATATTATTTTAAATACTAATCTAAAATATATTTAAAAATAATTAATTTTTAAATTTTTGTTATTATATTGACAGGAAAATGTAATATTATAGATTTGACAGGAAAATATGATTTTGCGGTTTTAAGGAAAAATATGATTTTTTACGGTTTTAGCAGAAAAACACTATTTTATAGTTTTGGCGGAAAAATACGATTTTACGGTTTTGGCGAGAAAACACGATTTTTTGGTTTTGACAGAAAACACGATTTTCGGTTTTGGTGGAAAAACACGATTTTTTGGTTTTGGCGGGAAAACATAATTTTACGGTTTTTGGCGCAAAAACGCAATTTTGCGGTTTTGGCAAGAAAACGCGATTTTGCAGTTTTGGCGGGAAAACGCGATTTTGCGGTTTTGTGATTTTGGCGGAAAACACGATTTTGCGGTTTTGACGGGAAAACACAATTTTATTTAGTTTATGTTCATTTACTCATTTAGAATTTGCATTCAAATGATCTATTTAAAAAATTAGGGTATATTAGTAATTTGTTATTTCTGATGAATCATCTCCATCCAAATGATCCAATTTGGTTCATCTAGATGAGTTTAAAAATTTTGCCTAAAATTTTAAAAAATTTCTAAGCAGAAAGTACAGTTACTAATCCGTTAGTTTAATTGGTTACTGAACTCTTTATTAGCCTCAAAGGGTAAAGGTTCGATTCTCACGCCACACTCCTTACCTTTTATGTCAATTTTGTTTGTTTCTCATTATTTAGTTATAATTTTTTTTTATGTCAACTTCGTGTGTCTTTTTCAATATTTAGTTATATCTCTTTTTTCTTTTCTTTTTATGTCAACTTCCTCTATACTTTTTCATTCACTCTTTTTTTTACTGGTTGCATTTTTATTTTTATTTTACACATATTGTTTTTTTGTCTTCATCTTTTTTAATGTCAACATGTTATTTAATTTAGAATCTAATAAACTAATTTTCTATAAATCAAGTTAATTATATGATTTGGATCTAACTTATCAAATATTTTAGAATCTCATTTTATACAAAGTTATTATATTATTATCTATATCATTTTTAAATATCATTTTATATATTTTATATATGTAAATAGATCTAAAACTCAGTGAAAATAGTTCTGGTTATTCGTTTTTCTTTCAAGACTCAAAATGTGAAATATATTACAAATTTAATTTATTTATTTTTCGAATAAAATTTGCATAACTATAATTTTGTTATAATTATTTATAATTTTTATTAAATTGTTTATTTGTGCTCCATACAAATATTTAGTCTAGATCCGCCCGTGAGTGTGCCGAAAAAGGCAATGTTAATAGGTGATGTGTGATTTTCAGGTTGAGCATAATATGGACTGGTCAGGTCACCTTAGAAAACCATGTATAGATCCATCACAGTTTTGCCTATAACACTAGTAGAATCATTTTATATAGCCACAATTTAGTCACAGAAAAAAATCATGCTTACTATTAAAAAGAAGCCATGGAAAAGCCATAAGAACATTAGCCACGAAATAAATAAAAACCATAGTTAAAATAGTCACGACTTTATCACGAAAAAAACATTGGCTAAGTTAATATAGAAATTAACTTACAACCTAAGTGAAATAAAAACAAAGAAATTAAAATGGAAATGAATAGATAAAAAATAAAAAACTAAGCCTTTGGTTAAGGATATTGACTATAGATTATCAAATGCTTATATATGATGCTACATACATTCATTCAATGCTAATCATTAGGTCTAGGATAAATAATTTAGGATAATCCACTCCTATGGTAATAACCTAATGCTAATTATACAATTAACATCAATTCCCATTAGTAATCATAAAATAAGCATGTGTTTAATCAAGTCACAATAGCCAGTAAACACATTAGACAACAACTTCCCCTGGCTAAGTATGTAAAAGACTTAAATAATCCATTTAAGCATTTCATCGAACACTTTTCATACAAGAAAAAACCTAAGTTCAATATTTTGAGAGATCAAGTAAAATCTAGCTATCAACGCATAAAATAAGTAAATATTTTCTGGATTAAGCCTTGGGCATCATAAATATCACCTAATCAACCTAATACACCAACCCAAAAGCATAGGAAGATATACCCACTAAAATCCATGAAATTTTGTGTTGTCACTAATCATTAAAGATTCATGTTAGAAGAAGAGTAGAAAAAAAGATAAGAGAATAAACTTATATAAAAGCAAGAAATCACAAGAGTTTAGAGCTAAGCCAAATCTAAGAACAAAAAGAAATTAATAAAACTATGCTTAAGTATTAAGTAGCTTAAGATTTTCATTCCCCTAAAATGAGTATTTATAGTTCGCAAAAAGAGCTTGGTCGACCCAACATCCCATGGCCAACCCAGGAAAAATATGGGTAAGAAGCTGGTCAAAGGCTTGTGCAACTCAGAAATATGCGCATGTTTTAATGGCCCAACGGTCTGCATCACCCGTTGTGTCTTGCCGATGCGTCAGAAAATTCCATAAACCTTCGTCACGAGCTGTGTCTTGTCGATGCATCAGAAAACCCCAACGACCAGCTTCAAGCCGTTGTGTTAGAAAATTCCATCGGCATGCGTCAGGCCGTTGCGTCAACATTCGTTCTGTGAAAGCCTCAGCTCAATCAATCAAGCATCTTGTCTTCAACCATTCCTCATCCAACGGCCAGCGTCACCCATTGCGTCAGGTCGCTACGTGCATGGCTCGCGTCAGGGTTGATATACGTCCACTAAGTCGGTCAAACTCTTGTAATACATATCCAAGTGACTTGATACCACATCCATGGGAAAGCTAACTAAATTTCCTATGTCGTGTCAAATTATGAGATTCATAAGTGATGGTTAATGCCTTAGTCTGAGTAAATCTTTCAGGAATAACTTATGGATTCTGAATATCATCATTTATATCAACCTTCACATCCTATTTTTATGAAATCTTCATGCTTCTAGGCTCAAAACCGCTCCAATATATTACAAAACACTAAAGTGGCCACTCCAAGACCTGTTATAGAAAAATTCAAGTATATACATTCCTATTGATGTCTAAATGTAAGTTACATGACCAAAATATGCTAAAAAAAAGAAGTTCAAACCAAGAAAAATATAATATATCATATCCCCAAAACTTATCATTTGCTTGTCCACAAACAAACATGTAAGGAAAATAAGAGAAAGCTGTTTGAAAGTGAGGATTAAAAACCAAAAGAACTTAGCAAAGCTTTCAAGATGATGTCTTTAAAAAATGATAACATATTGCATGAACAAAATCTCTATTCTACTCTAATTTTTCTAGGCTTATTACAACTCCAAATATTTTTCTCTACACACAAAAGTCAGGAATCAACAAGCTAAAATATCCACCAAATCTCACATTGAATTATTCATTTCCATGTACAGTCTCACAAATGGGAACTTGATCTCAACCAATTGGCTTGGTAAGAAAAAGTTTGAAAGAGTTGATAGAGGATGTTCAGATTTCTTAAATGGTGGCTAATTGATACTAGACATTTTCGAGTTCTATGAATCAATATGGCGCCGTTGCAATTTGGGTTTAGCTTTAGACATTAGGATTTTAATCATTAACTCTAAAGAAAAAGAATGATAGGCATTCACTACAAAAAACAACATTTTTGCGACTATACTTGTAGTCGTAATGTTTTGTGACTATTTAAAGACACGATTGTGACTGGTTTGCGACTACAAATATATGATCGTCTATTAGTCGCTAATTTATGACCAAAAATGGTAGTCGCCAATTTATTCGCCAATTTACTACTGATTAATGACTATTGTCGAGACCGAAAACATTAGTCGCAAAGTAGTCGCTAGAAGTGCGACTACTTTGCGACCAATATGGAGAATCGTGTAGAAGTTGCAAATTAGTCGCAATGCTAGCGACTGCATTTCGAATCTGTCGGCGCGTCACAAAGTAGTGGATATCAGTCGTATCTTACTTGTTTGTGGTAGGTGTACTGGTTTCATGCGACATGCATTATGACTATAAATGGTAGTGGCCAATTATGTCTACATAATCGAAATTCAGCCCTATCTTCTTTTTCATTTGTAGAAACATAAAGAATTTGGAAATTTAGTTTCATTGCGGGAAGTTACAATTATAGCTACCATCCGGAGTGGATGTATATGAGGTTCGATGAAGCCACTGAAAATTTCTCAACAGCCTTCAAAGCGGGGGTGGAACAATTCATGCAATTTGCACACAAAAAAACAGCCTTTAGCGCAAAGCAATGACGGTAATTTTCACTGCCCTTGTAATGTTTGAAAGAACGAAAAAACGGTAACCTCGGAAAAAGGAATTTGGAGTCATCTGTATAGTATAGGATTAATGCTTGATTTATTATGTTTGGAATAAGCATGGAGAAGAAATCGGTTTGGATTTAGGAACGAGTTATGTTGATACGCATGATGTTCGCAATGTAGTAGAAGATAGATAGGTGGAATATGGTGAATGATGCATTTCGTGATAATGTGAGTAATGTTGAAGAACCTATACAAAATCATTCAAAAAAAGTTATGACATGTTACAAGGATACAAAAATCCATTATATGATGGTCGTTGTGAAGGTTACTCCCAGTTATCCTTGGCTGCTCGGGTCTTGCGGAAAAAGGAAGATCATAATATTAGTGAAAGATTAGTGGATTTGATATGTGAAATGTTGACAGAGTATTTACCAGAAGGAAACCATGCAACATGTTCACATTACGAGACAAAGAAACTGATGTGCAATTTAGGCCTTCCCTATTATACAATGGATGTTTGCATGAATAATTGTATGATCTTCTGGAAAGAAGACGAAAAAGAAGATAAGTGTTTGTTTTGTGAGGCACCAAGATGGAAGCCTAATGAGAGACAACGTAGAACCAATGTACCTTATAGTCGTATGTGGTATCTACCAATTGCTGACAGACTGAAGAGAATGTATCAAAGCGAGAAGACTGCAGCGGCAATGAGATGGCATGCTGAGCACCAAGCGAAGGAGGGAGAAATGTGTCATCCGTCTCATGCGGCGGAGTGGAAATGTTTTCAAGATAAACATCCTCTGTTTTCCCAAGAACCCCATAACGTTTATCTTGGATTATCTACATATGGGTTCAATCCATTTGGCATGTCTCGTAATCATTCGTTGTAGCATGTGATATTGACTCCATATAATTTACCCCCTGATATGTGCATGTATACACAATACTTGTTTCTTACAATTCTGAATTATGGGCCAAATCATCCGCGCGCTAGTCTTGATATCTTCCTCCAATCTCTTATTGAGGAGTTAAAAGAATTGTGGTCTTATGCAGTCGATGCATACGATGTGTCCTTGAATGAAAATTTAAATCTAAAGCAGTGTTGTTGTGGACGATAAGTGACTTCCCGGCGTATGGGATATTATCAGGATGGACGGCCCATGGTAAATTGTCTTGTCCAATTTGCATGGAAGAAACAAAATCTTTTTATATGCCTAACGGAAGGAAGACGTTTTGATTTGATTGTCACCAAAGATTTCTTCCACATGTTCATCCAATGAGGAAGAATAAAAAAGGCTTCTTGAAGGGAAAAGTCGCCTCGAAAGAGCATCCACCTCAGTCTTTAACTGGTGAGCAAGTTTATTGCGAGCGGTTGGAAGGTGTAAATCCACCAAAAACAAAGGATTGCGGTGGAAACGGTCACGAAAAGAAGGGGCTTGGCTATAGAAAGTGGCATAACTGGCACAAGGAAAGAATATTCTAGGAGCTTCCGTAGTGGAAGGACATCAATCTCCGACATAATCTTGATTTGATACATGTAGAGAATTTTTTTGAAAACATCATAAATACTCTTATGAGTGTGAAGGGTAAATCAAAAGATACCATCATGTCAAAATTTGATATAGAACGATTCTGTTATGGGCCACAATTACATATTGATAATGAGGGTAAAGATCATTTCCCACGTACATATTGACAGACGATGCCATAACAAGTTTACTGGAATGTGTGAAACATGCAGCCAAATTCCCAGATGGTTATGCGGCTGACTTAGCTACTTGTGTTGATATGGAGAACAATAAGTTTTTAGGGATGAAGAGTCATGACTGCCATGTTTTTTATGGAGCGGCTACTTCTATTTAGCTTTGCCGAACTCTTAGACCAGAACGTTCACCTTGCGTTATCAGGTGCTAATTAATTTTACTTATAGTAATACGAATATTTGATAAGTAAATATGAGTATAGTATTTTATATTTACCATGGGCAATTTCAAAATATATATTGTAAGGGTTGGAGGATTTTTCTGTGACTTATGCCTGAGAACTTTACAAAAAAAGCCGCGTCCAAATTCTAAAAGAAAACATAATTTTAATCATATGCAATTTGGAAAATATCTTTCCACCATCATTTTTCGACGTGATGGAGCACTTGCCGATACATCCCCCCTGTGCAATATAGATGATTTACCCTTTTGAAAGGTTTTTCAAAAAGTTGAAAAGAAAAGCAAAGAACAAAAGATATGCAGCAGGATCGACTGTTCAATCATATATCAATGAGGAAGTAGCTTATTTCTCAAAGCACTACTTGATGCGAATATAAAAAAGAAATCAAGGTAAACGCTATAATTAATCACATGTTCACTTTGCCATTTGTAAGACACACATGGTAACTATTAATTAATTATATATTTTTTAACTAGGTCAGGTTAACCAGATTCACTGAAGGTGAACTCTCCGTATATCATCTCCATGTACCTGATATAGCTACTCAAGTAGGTCATCCAAGTGGGAGAATACAAGAAATATGGCTTTTAGAGAAAGATATAGATGTGCACATGTATATGTTCTTCGAAAACTGCGACTATTTTCAGCCACTTGAGAAGTATATATAATTTGGCATGTCTTATCTTATGTTTTAATATAATCAACTATATATGATTTCTCATATAAGTTTTGGCATGTTCGAAGATTTTATTTTTACAAAATATCAAGAACTCTCCGAAAAAGAAGTCTTCATAAAAAGACCTGAAAAATATCCTATTTGGTGAAAATTATGTATGTGTAAAATTCAGTCGTACCTATATACATATTATATATTTATATGAATTTATCTGCATTGCTATATATTTGATATTTTCTTTTCTATATACATGTTACTTATCGGAAAGACAAATATCCTTTTCTTCCTTGGGTGCGAGAGATAGTGCATGAACCTGTGAATAAGGCTAAAACTTGGGCCATCTATTTTATAAGAGGATATTTGTTTCATACGGAGAATCACGGCGAGGGACAGAAGGCATGTAACTATGGTAAATTTTAGAATCACACTTTTTAAGTGTAACTGGTACGACCCTATTCTCGGTAGAGGCACTCGGAGGAGTGATACTGGCATTGTAGATTTTCTTTCATCAAGAAAATAGAATTAAGACGAACCATTTGCTGTAGGTATGTATGTTCCTAACCTGTATATCTTATTGTCTTTAAATATATGTATGTATATATATAACTTCATTCAATACATATACATATTTCACAGCATCACAGCGGATCAAGTTTGATATATCCCGTATCTATACATGAAGAAACCAAAGCAATTATGGCTAATGTTGTTCAAGTCAACCCGAGGGGAAATATTTCAGGAGATTATGGTGACATGCAACCGATTCTTTTGCAATAATAAAATGATGACCCTGTGATGATGATAGAATCAAAGATCTCGTTATCGAGAATTTGGTACAAGGATTAAACCCAAGACATCTTGATTATGAGGTCGGAGATGCGGAACCAGAAGATAAATTCTGGTGTAATTTATCCTCTTATGATGATGAGGGTCAAGATGATGATGAAGATAATGATGAAAAACCCTAGTAATATGTTTATTATATTTTTCAGTGTAATTTATCGTCTTCTCAATTGCGAAACTATGATGAATTTTTATATTCCATCAATTAGACCCACCAAACTCAACATTATACATTTCTAAAACCGCCAACATTTATATTTCATTTCAAACATTCAGGTTTTACAAAAAGCATAGTATTAGACTAAGTAGCAAAATAAAATCAAGATTTATTGAAGCAGAGGTTGAAGACTGGAATTGTGGCGTTTTCCCAAAGTAGCTTCAATACAAGAGTGTTGTTAGCCTTGATTTTGTTCGCCTTGAGGAATTCTCTCAAGCCACCAGCTAAACGCAATCGTCGCATCCTACTTTCAACAGTCATCACCAGTTTGACAGACCATTTCACTCCACCCTCATTCACCATATATATGGTTTTGCCTGCAGCCTTTTCTAATTCATTGGCCTTGGTGAATGACTGGGGAAGAAACTGCACAAACAAAATATGTTTTTACACAATACAAAAATCAGAAACCATCACTAACCAAAGACAATTTCTAAAAATTCAAAAACCATAAGCGAAATAAAATTTATTACAATTCTGCTACACTTGATACTCTCTGCTGTGACATTTAGTGTTACAAAGTTCTCTTCAATTCATGCAACAAAACATACAAATATTAAATAGTATTAACATCAAAAGAAGAAAAAAACTATTAGTCTTGGAATACAGTATATGATAACTTACTCATGTCCTCCTGTTGATTTTCCGTTGGAGTCTTGACCCATTAGAGTTCACAGCAATTGGGTCGAAATGCATGTACATGGAAATTTAAATCTCCAAAGTACTTGAATATTAAAACGTCTCCGACTCAGAAATTGTGTCCCTCGGCGAACTATTTCCAGCCTTCAGTTATTCTATCACCGATAATTTTCATAGGAAATTTTAGGTTACACGCATCTGAAGTGAGCTCATTAGCTGTAAGATTAGTTTTTCCATCTATGTGATCTTTGTAGAACTTTTTTTGATATTCTGCAACGCCAAAAAAACACAACTAAGAAGAAGTAAACATTAAATATAGAGAGAAAGAGAGATGAATCACTAAGATTACATACCACACGCGAAAGGAATTCAGGAAGGGGAGACTTGAAGATATGAGGATTTCCATTAGTGAAATCTTTAGTAGTGTTAAGTTAATCTACCAACATGAATCACCTAAAAATCAGAACACGTATTAAAAAATAAAGGAAACTTCAAAACACATATTAAAAATGACCATGAAATTAGCCACAGTATATAACACAGACATGCACTCAATTGTAAATTCACCAAAAAATGTGAATCTAACTATTGAAGACTTATAGACAGAAATCATGCATTAAATGAGAAGAAATACCTCAGACATATTTCTTGCCGCAACGGATGAATAACACGCCGGTGGAAAGGAGGAGACTGCCTGAATTTGAGATAGATTATAATGAGGATGGTTAGGGTATTTTTGTTTATGATAATTTACCAAAATATTTGGCTTAGGCGCGATAAATGTTTTTGGTTTGGCGGGTCTTATAAGATTAATATTTTATTTTCATATGAATGATGAAATTGTGTTTTATTCTCATGTATATACAAGGTATTTTTAAAGTTTGTGTGGGTATGTATGGTTTTAAGAATCTTATGGATATAAAATATGTATTTTGAAAGTTAAGTGTAATGACTAAATTTCGACAAAAATTTTAATTAGTAAAAATGTAGAGTAGCTATGTCCCAATAACATAATATTTTAATAGAATTATAAAATCAATACCAACTAAACTTTGTTACTTTGTTCTAATCATATTAGATACGGTTTTGTTCTAATCATATTAGATATGGTTTTTTTGAAAAAAAAAACAATATCTACAAGCTATGTTAATATTATTCAATATCTTACTAAAATATGGCTATTAACGTTATTAAATGAAAATATTTTATATTATGTATGGTTAATAAACTCAGTTATAGAATTTAGATTGTTGCACAAATTATTAAGAAACTAAAAACATAATAAAAGTACGGTTCTTAAGTAACATACATGAAATTAAACATGAGATTTAAATAGGGACAATAACCCTGTTTCCGGCAACATCAGGGTCACAAGGCTCTAGCTGGACCCTGAGATCATAAACCTCCTGTAATCGCGGATTGACCTCTAGTCTGATAAGCCTTCCACAGTCTCAACCCTTGTCTCATCAGGATCACTTATATAAAATGATTACTTTATTAATTCTTTCTAAATTATTATATTTAAACTATGAAAATTATTAAAACAATTACCTCCAGTCCGACAGGTCCTCTACATCTTGAGCACCACGATCACCTCTAGAGACTTAGTCTTTATACCCATAAGTCATAAGTGTATTTTCCATATGCCATACACTTTAACTTATTGTTCTGTTGTAGTCTATGAGCCCTTAAACTGTATACTGGTTTTGTCTTTTGTTCTCTTGCAGGTTTTGCAGAGTTCCTCTGTTTTGGCGAAATCTTTATACTGCAGCCACCCTCTATTTTTTTCATTTCGTAGGCTTGTGCTTATTGTTGAAACATTAAATCAAAAACAAGAAAAATATTCAATGTTCCTCTCAACTGATATTATTAAATTTCCTTAACATGGTAAGTACATATATACGCAATAAATAAATTTTACTTATACAAAATTCACAAAATCAGAATTTAATTTTTTATACCATCATAAGACCAGTAATAATATTTCACACCAACCACTTCATCTCGCTATGTTTGATTATGATCATTCGAAAATGCTATGTTTAATTTTCTTTATGTTTTTCTTTTATTATATACTCCATGCAATTGTTTTCGGTATGAAACATATAATTTACAAATGCTTTGATCTCCAAAAGAAACCTCAAAACCTTATTTTTGAGGTTTTGCTCACTCCAAAAGAAACTTCAAAACCTCAAAAGTTGAGATTTCATCTTTTCTTTTATTACATTCTACTCACTATTAATTATATGTTTCATTAGTCTTAACCCTTAAAACAATTTTCTATCTTATATTGTATATATTAATTTTATAAATTTTATTTTACTTATAAACTAAAAAAAAGTTTAAGTGAGAATTAAAAATATTCATATAAATATTAGATAACATCAAAAATAAATATATTATACATAAACAATTACGATATTTATGATGACATTTCTGAAGTTGTTTAATTAGAGAGATGACAAGAAAAAGGTTAAGTAAGAACTTTATGGACGTATCGCATTGTAAAATTTTTTAACATGGTCACATCGCATTTATTCATCACTGTATATTGAAAATGTGCATATATATATATATATATATATATATATATATATATATATATATATATATATATATATATATATATATTCCCTTTGCATTATGTATCTACTACGTGGAGTTTATCAAATTTCAAACCTACTGGTATGGTAAAAATGAGATTAAAGTCAATAAATACAAAACGGAAAATATATGCGGACATTAACCAAAATGCCATGTTTTATGTATGTTTTGTTTTTACATTCTAGTCTCAAAAAAATAAAAGAAGTTTTGAGGGTTGGTTAGGATGCCACAAACCTCAAAATTTGAGGATTTGAAGGTTGGTTGGAGATGCTCTACAAACGTAAAATACGAAAGTATACTTTTCTGTTTACTATTTTTAATTTTAGGATTTCAAACTTTCAAAAATATTTATTATTTTTGTGATTTATAATCCGGGGAGTATATCCAAAACTTTCATAAAATTAAAAACCAAAATTGCTTTCATAAAACCTGTCTTCATTCGTACTTTATATTGTGAACAAAATTTTTCGGATTTTAACTAAGTCAAATAAAGAAGTATAAATTTTAAAAAATAGAGACAATAAAAAAGAAAAATATTATGAGTAAGTTACGCCTACAAGTGTGTAAAATTTTTAAAAAATTGCCAAATTAATCCGGGAAACCAAACCCCAATTTTATAGCCCAAAACATTTTAATTACCCGCATAAACCCAAGAATTTTTGACAAAGTGTCGAGAAATCCTCAATTACGACAAAGCCTGATTTTATTTTGTTCTCCCCCTTTTCCAAAATCTCCTTCGAATCATCTCGCTAATCTCTCTCCAAAACCTCTTCTCTGCCCACCCATATCTAACTGATATCTCCTCTTTGAATCTTTTATTCGAGGCTCTCAATTTCATAGCTAACTTTGGCAGAAACCCTATCGACCCTCTCAAACTCTTCTTTGAATCTCTCAATCACAAAACCATCCATGATACGATTCTTATAGCTACATGTAAGATAGGACGTTAGGGTGTGTGTTAAACCGTCTAATTTGCTTATGCTTTGCTTTGCTTTTGAAACGGGGTTGCTTCTGAATTTGATTGTTGGTTTGCTTATGATTTACTTATGGTTTGCTTGTGTTGGAACAATTAATTTTGGTTCTATACCTTGTAAATGACTCCTATATTCTTCTATCTGCTTCAATATGGTCTCCACAGTCTCACTACAAGAAAACAGTCATTTAGCATCGAAATTTAACGACGAAATATTTCTGTCACTAATTAGCCACCGTATTGGTGACGATTTTACGACGAAACTAAGATGCATAGTAAAATTATCGTTACTTAACTACGAAATAATTTCATCGCTAAATCGTAGAAGAGTACGACGAATTAACGACGAATAAATGAAGTCGCTATATTTCGTCGTTAATTCGTCGTATAATTGCTATGATTTAGCGACAAAATGATTTCATAGTAAAAAGTAACGAATTAACATCGAAATGTAACATAGTTATTTGGTACATAGACACGTTTTAGTAACTTATACCGGTTTTGTTACAATGTGTGTATCCGTTGTTTTTTTGACAAAAAATCGTCGTTAAATCGTTGTTATCTCATTCCGTTGCTAAATCGTTGTTAATATTTTGTTTCTAATTCGTTGCTAACTCGTGAAAATTTTCTATAAATACTTCATACTTCAAAACGAAAATCACAATTCAAAACAACAAAAACTAAAACTCTCTCTCAAAACAAAAAATTCTTTCTATAAAGATCTCTATATACGAATTACGGAGTTGAATGTATCAACGTAAGGATGCGGAAGGAGCGGTGACAAAGAAGTTTCAAAATGGGCTTCAGATAATCATGTATCAAGCAGGTCAGACACCGATAACTATAGAAAGCGGTAAGATGTTATGTCCTTGTACCAAATAAATGAATAGGAAGTTTATTCTTGTTGAGGCGGTTTGGCGTCACTTATTGAATAGAGGATTTACACAGCATTATTATATATGGTATCAACACGGAGAAGGCTATAGTAGTGGATATGATGCAGGAAGTAGTAGTAGCAATGTTCAGCATGAAAATGAAATGCATGTTAATCATGATCAATTCGCTTATCACAGAGAGCATAATTATCATGAGTATGATAGGTTGCATGAAATGGTTACATATGCATTTCATCAAACAATAAGTAATGATCATAATGATGTTGAGGAATCCAAAGTAGATGCCAAACAATTTTATGATATGCTAGACGCAACAAATCAGCCACTCTAGGATGTATGTAGAGAAGGGTTGTTATCGTTGGCAGCTAGGATGATGAACATTGAAACTGATCATAACATAGTTTGCAACAAATCAGCCATAAATGATTGGCCAGATCTTTTTAAAGAATATTTACGGGAGGATAATTTGGCTGCCGGAGGTTATTATGAGATTCCGAAAATGCTTTATACCCTTGGTTTACCTTCTGAGATGATTGATGTATGTGTTGATAACTGCATACTTTTTTGTAAAGACGATGATAAGCTGCAAAAGTGTTGTTTTGTGAAAAACCAAGATATAAGCCGCAAGGAACCAGACGAAACCCAATACCGTACCAAAGGACGTGGTACCTTCCTATAACAGATAGGTTGCAACGGATGTTTCAGACTGAAAGAACAGCTTCTTCTATGAGATGGCATGCTGAGCATTCACAGAAAGATGGGGTGGTGACTCATCCTTCAGGTGCAAAGGCGTGGAAACACTATAAGACGGTACACCCCTAATTTGCCAGACAGGTTGGAAATGTATACCTTGGTCTTTTCACGAATGGATTTAGTCCATTTGGTACGTCTCGTAGACAATATTCTTTGTGGCCGGTAATATTGACTCCTTACAACATCCCCCCAACTATGCGCATGCAAAGAGAATTTCAATTTTTTTGAGTATTTTGGTCTCAGGTCCTAAGCATCCAAAGTGGTCGCTCGGCGTATTTCTACAGCCCCGATACATGAGTTAAAGCAGTTGTGGTCCACCGGTGTTCGAACGTATGATTGATCTAGGAAAAAGAATTTCACAATGCGGGCAGTTTTTATGTGAACGATAAGCGACTTTCCTGCATATGGAATGTTATCAAGTTGGATTACTCACGGAAAACTAGCATGTCCATATTGCAGGAATAGGACATAAGCGTTTCAGTTAAAACATGGTCGGAAAACATGTTGGTTTGACTGTAACCGCTGGTTTCTACCAATCAACCATCCGTATCGGAGAAGCAATAAATTGTTTAAGAAAAACATAGTCGTCCGTTCGCCACCGTTAGTTTATCTATATGGGGAACAATTGGAGGAGAAAATTGATTATTATGGGGCACATGAAACTGTTAGGCGCGGAGGAAATTGACACACACCAACTAATATGCACTATGGATATGGTGAAAACCCATAATTGGCATAAGAAAAGAATTTTTGGGAACTAGCTTATTGGAAAGATCATCTGCTGAGACACAATCTTGATGTGATGCATATCGAGAAAAACTTCTTTGATAACATCATGAATTTGAGGATAGTTCAAACTTAATACTGACTTAATTTTCTCACCTAAGGGCTTGGTATACTTTGTGTCGGATTCCCTTGTTAGTTCTGACACAGCCTGTAAACCTGTCCTATTTGGTTCCCTTCTCCCCTTCCATAAAAAAAAAAAGATAATAAACTGAGGATGAGTTAGTAACTCCGAAGTGGTCTCTGGGAGTGGTAGCTATAACTATCATATCCTGTGCATCCATGGAATGTGTCCAAAGTACACCCCTTAACGGGAAGAGCACTGATAAAAAAATAAAATGATATCCAATGGGGAAAAATCAGAATGCTAAGGAAGGGAAAAGAGAAGAAAGGGACTAGAGAAAGATAGTATGGTGGTCTAGAGCTGATAAGGTAAGAGTCCATGTGCCTTTGATCGATACTCCTTAGGTGAGACCGCACTTAAATACTTGCAGAAGTCAGTACGGTGAATTTGAATGCGTGAATGTGATTGTGGAGTTTACTTAGGACAGTTGCTAAGTGTGGGGGAAGTATATGTTGGTCTTGATATCTTGTGATTGATTCTTTCAGTGGTTTACTAAGGGGAATCTGAGTGTTGTTGCTTCTAGGATGAAAAGAGTTTCTGAAGAGTTTTCAAACCTCTTCACCATGTTTTAGTTCTCTTTTTTGCTTGAGGGCAAGCAAAGGCTAAGTGTGTGGGAGTTGATATATCATGGTTTTTACCGGTTTTAGACCATGATATAAGTATGTTTTAGTGTCTTTTGGTGTTCCTTTAGAGTCTTTTGCAGGTTTTATTAGGTACACGCACGTTTGGAGCTAAAGTGGAGATTATGGAGCTTATTGGAGTGATTTGGAGATTTGGTCCGAGAGAGAGAGCTCACTGTCCAGTTTTTGGATCTGCGTCGATCGTTGCACACCTGCAACGGTCGATGCAAGGCGCGAATGGGCCAGACTCGGCGGTTTAATGAAGAATGCCAATATTGCAGAAGTGCCCAGAAATTCCAGATATTACACAGAAGCCCAAAACGTGTTTTAGCTATTTAATTAGGTTTTTAGATCAGATTTTAGATACGCTTACACATTCTATCATAATTAAGAGCAGAGAGTTTTTAGAGCTTTTGGGGCTGATCTGATCCTGTACTACACCTTTATTTTGGAGAAGATTTCGAACCCCTTAACTTATTTAATCTCTTTTATGATATCTAATTATTCATTGATTATGTTTTCATATTCTATGTCTGAGTAGATTCATAGTTAGGTTTAGGGTTTCTCATTAAGGATTTCATGACTTGCTAGACTTGTTTAATTCAGTTAAGGATTCACATGAATAGAATGTTCTTCGATCTAAATTGTGTTTAATGCTAGTTCTAACCTGATCAATTAGAATCTAGATCTTAGGTTGCTAAATACGACACGAAAGTGTGGTTTAGAATCTGAACTATTTAGGTTGAGCAATTAAACTTCTCGCAAAGGAATTTGGTTTAGCTTAATTTTGAACATATCGAACTTGGAATTAATGCTGGTTTAATCTGTTAGTAATTGCAAAGGAATTTGGATTGCTGCACTTAGACTTAGAGAATTCTCGCAACGACAGTTGGTTAATTCTATATCCGTGTTTTGAGTTCTAGAACTGTGCTTAATTAGATTCTGACTGAATGATTTGTCTGCTTGTCTGATTTCCTGAGAACGCCCTAGATTTAGCGCCCTTAATTAACTGCTTTCACAACCGATAATCTTGCTACTTGTTTACTTTCTCGCACTGCTTTTTAGTTACTTCACATTCCTTTCATCTTGGTTTAAATCTCTACAGTTCTTAATCTATCGAAACCGGAGTCTCTGTGGATTCGATACCTTATATACTAAAATCACTTAAATGTGCACTTGCAGTAGAATAGGATAAAACTAGACCCCTATCAAGTTTTTGGCGCCGTTGCCGGGGACTCTTAGAGTCTTCGATAGGATCGAACCTAGGGTTTTACTAGGATTTTTTATTTTTATTTTTTAGTTACTAATTTTTCTTTGTTTTCTCTCTGTCGCAGGTACCAATTTCGCATAGCGTCGTTCGTTTCACCTTTGTGTCGATCGTCACTAGGCGATTCTGAGATTGAATCGATCGTTGCACTGATAGCATCGATCGTTGCTTGACGATTACAAACAGTTTATGCAGACGCGTGAAACTAGAAGTAATCAGAACTTGAACCTCGTTAATCTCGGACTTGAAGAACTTGGACGACTAGAGAGGACTAACAGAATAGAAAGAAGAGCAAGGATGGTACGTGAGCGTTTGATCCTGATACAAGATGCTAACGGTATCCTGAGGGACCGAGATAACAATCCTCACAATGCTGCTGGGCAGAGGATTGATGCTGAGGGACGTGTGATCCCTGAGGTTGAGGAACCTGAACCACAGCCGCAGGCGCAAGGCCAAGGACAGAATCAAGGTAGACAGATGGTTGTCCATGAGAGGACTTTAGCTGACTACAACAGACCGGATAAGTTTCATGCAAACCGGTCAGCTCTAGTAATTCCTGGTTTTGAGAGGAATGATTTTGAGATCAAAACCATCTACTACTCGCTGATGAGACAGAATGCTTTCCATGGTTACCCATCGGAGCAGCCTATGGATCACATTGATCAGTTTGAGGATATAATCACTGGCATGAAGTATGATGGAGTTTGCCAGGATTATCTATTTCTTAAGCTCTTTCCTCACAGTCTCGCTGGAGACGCTGCTGCATGGATAAAGCAACTGCCACCTGGGCAGTTTACTACTTGGGATGCCCTGAAGAGTGAGTTTCTGAGACATTTCTGTTGGGAATGTCCTGAAATCTACCGTACTATCTCTAGAAAGTATGATAAGTGTCGAGATCAGACATAAGTCATAAATACTGGGTGATCATGATGGCTTGCTAGAGTCCGCTCATGATCTATAAGTTTAGGACTTATTACCAGTATTGTATGATCCCTAAGGGTCACACACCATAGCTAACGGGAAAGTTAAAATGGAATTAATACGGTAAGATGCAATGGCATTTACTGTATTAGATCAGAGAATTGGGCCAGACAAAATACAGGCTTTTGTCTGATTTGTGTCTTGGGCCCAAAAGATTAATGAGCCATTAGTCTAATGACTTGGGCCCATTAATGAGAGATAAAAGGAATAAGAAACCCTAAGGAAGATGGGCTTCCATGCGATTTTTCTCCTCTGAGGCCGTGGGTCTCTCTCTCTCTCTATCTCTCTTTTCTGATCTGATCCATCTCTTTGGTCTAGCAGCCGTCCCTTGCTTGTAAGAGTGTGGATACCAAAGGAGGAGCAGGTGATTCATCTGTTCTAGACTGATCTTGTCATTACCATCAATCCGCTGCAAAAGGTAATGTCACAGGTTGGTTTTATGATTCAGTTACAAGAACCTAGATCCTTGATTAAATATGTGTTAGGTTGCAATCTGGGAATTGAACCTTGAATAACACAATAATCTAACAGTGGTATCAGAGCTAAGGTCATTATTTTCTTGTAATTTGGATCATAGGGCTGTTTAATTGTTTAGAGAATCAATTATGTTAAAATTGATTAAAACCATTAAAAACCCTAAATCGGCTAGCAAGTTTGGTCTCGGATCATTCATTCGTTTGCTAGCGATCGCATCACATCGGCATGTTTAATTAATTGGCTCACGATGTTTGTTGAGCCGTGTGTTCTTGTGTGTTCCAATTAATTAACAAGAAATCGCAAGTGTTAGGGTTTCATAAGAGGACAAAATAGTGTGATGTTGTTCCAATTAATTATGTGGGCGTGTGTTATTGTGAGCCGATTATTAATAAAACACTAAGCTCTTTTTCGTTCATATGTTGCGTGTGTCGCGTGTGTGTCGGCTGATCATGTGATACACGATATAAACTTGAGATGCTTTCGCTTTAATTAATTGGATCAATCGCTTTATGTGGTCGCATGTTCATTCAATTATTAAACCCTAATGGACATTGTGCGTGTGCCGTATGTGCTGAAAGCGATGAGCGTGATGCGTGGGCCATGATGCCGTGTACCGAGGGTGATCATGATGCGATGATCGATCGTAAACGATCGTGAGCAAGAGCATGTTGCGCCGTTGGATCATGGGCCTCGGATAATTATGGGCCCACATATTGCGTTAATGGGCCGAGTTGGATCTTGGATCCGATTGTTTGGCCCGTTAAAATTTTACGTCCCGCGAATAGTCAATCGGTAAAACCGAGCTTCGCGGTTCGTTGCCCACAACCACACCGATTAACCGGTCCATTTAATTGGCGGTTAATTGTGTGTTTTAAGCCTTAAACCGCAAGTTAAATCAAATTGGCTAAAACACTAGGTGTTTCTTCCCGGTTTTGGATTTAACTAAACCGATCCAATTTAATTGGTGGTTCAAGCGGTTAACCCAAATCGCGGTTTGCTGGAAATAATTTTATTTCTGGTTAAACCGGATTTAAATTCATAAAATTGAATTTTAACCTAAACCGAAGGCTGGTCTAAGTTTGATTTGGTTGGACCAAATAATTTAGAGCTGGTCTGGTTTAGTAAATAACCGATGGTTTTGATAGTTAATTTGGTCTTGGACCAGAATTGATAAACCGGATCGGTTATGTCAAATTATTGGGCCAGCTGGAATTCTATGGTCTTGGGCCAAGAATTGGGCCTATAATTTGTGACCCAACCCAAAATATTTATAAAATATTAAATTAGAAATTTCTAATTTTAGTAAGTTACTAAATTTAGAAAGTTTCTAAAATAAGAAAGTTTCCCAAAATAGTAATCTTCTATTTTTGGAAATAAAACTTAAAAATCCTCAAAAACAATATCAAGCTTGGATGTCTTTCCAATCTTGTCAGCTACTTAACGCTTATTTGATTACAGATATGGCTTACAGTGTGAGGTGTCTGTTTTCGCGTAAGTAAAGTAGTATATAGTCACTAATTTCATTGGGAGTCCCAGATTTTAGTGATTATTTGGCTGTAAGAGATTGGTTTCCTTGACTGGGCCATCGGGAGTCCCGGGCCTTGAGACATCTGGTGTATTGGGCCCTGGGCCCAATCCACAACCGAGAGTTATATGGTTATAACTAGCTGTGTGTATGCTTACCAAGTAAAGCCAATTCCGGGTGACGGCCAGTGATCCACTTTGGATTTAGCTGAACATGGGTCTCGGAATCATTGCATTCTTATGAGGTTGAACAAATAAATTTTGAATGCAATGCGAGTTTTCTTATAAGTTATTAAGATTACTCTTTTAATGAACTAAATAACTAAAACTCTATTTATCTCTAATTTTCAGCTATGACAAGCACAAACAATCAAAACACTTTCTCGATCCGGTATGTCCTTGAGATGGACAAACTGAACGGATCAAATTTCTTGACTTGGTCGCGGAACCTGAGGCTAGTTCTCAGGCATGAGAGAAAGGACTATGTCCTTGAGAAAGCTCTCCCCGTGAGGATCGGGTCCAATGCCTCTCATGCAGTATATGATGCTTGGAATAAGCATTATAATGATGCGGTAGATGTGCGTGGTCTGATATTGGCTACCATGGACTCAGATTTGCTGAAGCAATATGAGAACATGGAGTCGCCAATAGAGATGATCAGCAGCCTGAAATTGAAATTTCAGGAGCAGGTAAGAGTGGAGAGATACCAGTTGGTTAAATCTCTCACTAGCTGCAAGCTACCAAATGATCATCCAGTAAGTCCTCATGTCAGTAAAATGATGGGTTACATTGATAACCTGAGGAAACTGGATTATCCAGTTAGCCAGGAATTGGCAACTGAGATCATTCTGCAGTCACTGCCGTCAAGCTATGATAAGTTCGTAAGGAACTATATCAAGAAAGGCTTAACGAAGACGTTGACTGAACTGCATGATATGCTCAAGACAGTTGAGCCAAACGTGAAGAGTACCCTGTACAATCTCATGAATGAGAAGGGTAGGTTTACTAAACCTAATGCTGATAAGGGTGAAGACAAAGTTGTCCAGATTTTGAATCATGGCAAGCGTGTGTCTTCTGAGCCCGAGTCAGATAACTCTTACGTTGGTAAGTGCTGCTACTGTAAAGAGACTGGGCATTGGAAAAGAGATTGCATTAAATTCATGGAAGATTATGAGGAGTTAAAGTTGATGTATGAGACTACTTCCTCAGGTATTCATGTTATTAATTCAAGTTATACCTTGTAGGTATTGGATACTGATTGTGGCACTGATATTTGTTATAATATGCAGAGCCTGAACAACAGTAGAACGTTGAAGGAAGGGCAAGTGGAACTGCGTGTCTGGAAGGAGCTTGGGATGCTGCCTCAGCCGTAGGGTTTTCACTTGTAGATGCCTTTGAGGCTTGGTTTGGTTTTGAATTAAGTAATTGCTACAATGTACCTGCTTTAAGCAGAGTTGTTTTTCATTTTCTTGTGAAGAATTTGAATGTTTTCATTTTGATAAAGACAAGTTTTGTTCTTTTGATCTTAATGAAATGCTAATTGTAGCACCCTATTCAAGGAATGGGTTTTATATCTTAAAAACCAAAGAGTGCCTAAATGTAACATAAATACCAAATTGGTTTAAATCTGATGAATTAAACCTGATTTTTCTTGGCATAAATGTTTTGGTCAAATAGAGTAAATTGGATTCAGAAACCCCATAGTTATGGACTTTTGGGCTCATTTGAATGGATATCTTATGAGACTTGAATTCTGCTTACTAGACCAAAAGACAAAGGGCCCATCTTAGCCGAGCTAGAGAAAGGCTCAAAGGCTTATTGGAGATTGAACATACTCATGTATGTGGTCCGATGAGCAGTAATGCCAGAGAAAATTTCCTGTACTTCATTGTCTCTACTGATTACTTCAGTGAGTGTGACTGTGTTCATTTGATGAGACACAAGTCGGAATTCTTTGACATGGTCGAAAGAGTTCCAGAATGAAGTATAGAATCTGAATGACAGAAGTATTAAGACTCTGGATTAGATCACGAGTGAGAATACTTAAGTCATTGAATGTGTGATCATCTGAATGAGTGTGAAGTCGTTTCACAGCTCACTTCTCCTGAAAACCTAGAGGTGTTTCTGTGAGAATGAATCAGATCTTATTAGAAATGATTAAAGATGAGTCACACGAATCTTCCATGATATTCTCTAAGAATAACGCTCTAAAATATCTAAGTTTACGCTGAAATAGTTCTACCAATATCACTGAGTATTTGTAGTTGTGCTACTTCGCTGGTTGTCCTAGGGAAACCAAGGCTTGTTACTTTTACGTCCATTCTGTTTTCTAAGAAGGGAAGTTACTTTCCAAGAAGAACAGTGGGAGTAAAAGTACAACTCGAAGAAGTTCGAGAAATACAGGAGGCTGCTCAACCTGTTAAGGGAGAGCAACGGATGGATTTACAGATTTCTGTAGAATCTACACCTGTAGAGCCTGAAGTTCGCAGATATGAATGAATCAGTCACTAATCCGAGAGTGATTTCTCGTCATTAGTTGAACCTGATGATCATTAAAAGTTCGCATGATCTGATGATCATTGAAAGCGACGAATCTGCGAAATTCAAAGAAGCGAAAGTGAGCCCGGACTCCGAAAAAAATTACATTTTGTGTAAGTTGGCTTTATCGATCCATTCATGGATGGAAGCAAACATATCGGAGTTGGAATCTTCGTTCTGTTAAAGTAGTCAAGGTTTTGACTTGAACAGGAACGAAGTGGAACTGTGCGTTTACTAAAAGATAAGTGGGAGCAATATTGCATTTCTCATAGTGTATGTCGATGACATACTGATTCTCGGAAATAACGTTCCAATGCTGCAGTCGGTAAAGGACTGGCTTGGGAGTTATTGTATGATTGACATGGGTAAAGCCACGTATGTTCTTGGATTTTGGCTCTAAAGATAGAGATCCAAAAGAGCTGGTAGGACAAAGTCAGGATTCTTAAATTGACAAAGTCCTACACGTAATCAGCAATCCAAGAAGGGTTTTATGCCAATGTCACATGGCAATACGTTAAGCAAGAAACAGTATCCTACGATATCTGCTGAGCTTGAATGCATGGATAGGATTCCATATGCGACGGCAATTGGATCTATCATGTATGCCATGACACATACTTGTCTTGATGTTGCTTTAATGCTAAGCAAGACAAGTAAAGACCAGTCAAATCCAGCAAAGAATCACTGGATTGCCGTAAAGAATATTCTGAAGTATTTGAGGAATACTTAGGATAAGTTCTTGATTTACGGAGAAAGTGAGGTGCTACAAGTCGACAGAGTCTGAAAGGCAAGTTTCCAATAGACAAAGATAATTCCTGGTCACAGTCCGGCTATATCTTGTGTCTAACTGGCGGTGCAAGGCACTGTTGCTGACTCCATGACTTAAGCTGAACATTTCGCAGCTTGAGAAGCGGCGAAAGAGGATGTTTGGATAGAAGAGTTCATCACTGAACTTGATGTGATTCACAGCATAGATGAGCCTAGCTGCACATCAGAGGTCCAAACACCTTGAGGGTAGGTATAACCTATTCCGTGAGATAAATGAGAGAGGTGTTAAGTAGATAAGCAAGTTTCATCGAATGAAAACGTTGCTAATCTATTAACGAAGCCACTCCTTATGCCTAAGCACGAGTCGCGGACTGTAGCTGTAGGATGAGTGAAATTAAGATGTAGTCTTAATTTCAGTGGGAGTTTGTAAAGGGCTTTACTTAGTTGTTTTGAAAGGTTCATGTAAACATAATATTTTATGTTTATGAAATCTATGATTTCTGGATTATTTTAACTGTGATATAAAATAATCGTTCCAAAAATGATTCATGTCATTATATATGGGTCATCGAAGTACATGAGTTGACTTGATCCTGAAACCCCATATTTAACGAAGTGACATAAATCATAGTGTCCATAGTCGAAGGTTGTTGAATTGGAACACCAACAACCACTTGAGACTAGATTGTGTTGAGACTTATGACCAAGTTTCGAGGGGTCATAGATGCGCGGCATCAAAGTCGACACATAGGTATATGTAGGGGAACATATGACCGGACATGGCCCGCTGATGAGAACTCTACAAGATATTAATATCTGTGTCATAAGAGGTTCTCATATACGACTATAGAGTATAGTCCTTAGACCTGAGTTCGCATGCATGTGGCTGCACATGGAGTAATGCGCTTTGATCATTGTCTAACGCTGTTTCGTAACTGGGAGCTATACGGACCTTGGTTGGGTGTATTATGAATTGTGTAGTTCATAGTGATGGAACAAGATGGGATTTGTCCCTGCCGTTTAACGGAGGTAATATCTCTAGGCCAATCGGAGATTTGATAGCTGGTAAGAGAATGGCCATTCCCAAACGGACTTGCCCAAGTCGTTTGCATTGTCAGTATCAAATCTGGTCCGATAAACATGGTCTGGCTATATAAGGATGACACGCATCTTGCCTTATGCCAGATCGAGATATTAAGACAAAAGGACTAGGGAATGTAGGATTCCAGTACAATCGGAAGATTGTTGGGAATGTCCTGTGTAGGATTCCAGTACAAGTGGGAGATTGTTGGGAATGTCCTGAAATCTACCGTACTATCTCTAGAAAGTATGATAAGTGTCGAGATCAGACATAAGTCATAAATACTGGGTGATCATGATGGCTTGCTAGAGTCCGCTCATGATCTATAAGTTTAGGACTTATTACCAGTATTGTATGATCCCTAAGGGTCACACACCATAGCTAACGGGAAAGTTAAAATGGAATTAATACGGTAAGATGCAATGGTATTTACTGTATTAGATCAGAGAATTGGGCCAGACAAAATACAGGCTTTTGTCTGATTTGTGTCTTGGGCCCAAAAGATTAATGAGCCATTAGTCTAATGACTTGGGCCCATTAATGAGAGATAAAAGGAATAAGAAACCCTAAGGAAGATGGGCTTCCATGCGATTTTTCTCCTCTGAGGCCGTGGGTCTCTCTCTCTCTCTATCTCTCTTTTCTGATCTGATCCATCTCTTTGGTCTAGCAGCCGTCCCTTGCTTGTAAGAGTGTGGATACCAAAGGAGGAGCAGGTGATTCATCTGTTCTAGACTGATCTTGTCATTACCATCAATCCGCTGCAAAAGGTAATGTCACAGGTTGGTTTTATGATTCAGTTACAAGAACCTAGATCCTTGATTAAATATGTGTTAGGTTGCAATCTGGGAATTGAACCTTGAATAACACAATAATCTAACAATTTCTACGATGATGCGCGCTCAGATCAGTCCAGACAGGACATTCTGAAATTTTCCCAAGGCCCTGTGGAGCCTCTAAAAGCTGCCTGGATGAGATTCAAGAAGTACCAGCGTGACTGCCCACACCATGGATTCACTGAGGTCACATTGCTAGATATCTTCTTCAGAGGCATAGATCTTCCATATCAGTCTGCACTGGATAATTCCAGCAATGCAAACTTTAACACCAGGACTCCTGCACAAGCTAAGCAGTTGATTGAGAACTTAGCAAGCAGCAACAGTTGCAAGAATACTGATGAGAGGAGGAAGAGATCTGGTGGAAAGGAAGAGAATTTGGAGATTGCTGATATTAGATCTAAGCTGGACATAGTTTGTAATCTCCTAGCTGGTAAGAAAGCTGTCCACTTTGCCCAAGATGTTGAGGTAATTCAGACTGAGGAGGACACTCAGGAAGAAGATGTGAATTACATAGGAGGATCTGGATTCCAAGGTAATAGATTTGGTAATTAGCAGGGAAACATGTTCTTCAATGGAGGACAGAAGAGTGCTTTCAACAGCAACTCCTCTGGCTTTGGACAGACTAGTGGTTTTCAGAAACTTTTTTGACAAGGTACTCAGAGAACCTATGGATCATCTTCTTACCAATCGCCTCCTGTAGCCACTGTCCATGAGAGTAAGTTGGAGGCAATGATGGAACAGCTGCTGAAAGGTCAGACTAAGAATGCTGCAGACCTCGATAAGAAGATAGGTACTGTGTATGAGGATCTGAATGGGATGTTTGAATACCTGAGCACACATATGAAGGAGCTTGACGCTAAAGTTGCAAGAACTACTGGATATGCTCAGAGGGAAGATGGATATCTCCCAAGGCGAACTGATGCTAATCCCAAGTATCAATGCAATGCAGTGACATTGAGAAGTGGTAAGGAGCTGTCTCCTGGCCAGAAAAAGCAGTTGAGTGTTGAAGAACTCGTGGAAATTGAAGAATTGGAAGATGGGATCCGTGATATTCGCAATGCATCGATCGACGCCAGTCAGCAACGGTCGACACAAAGTGAAAATGTAGAACCTCTCGTAACAAAGTCACCCAGCAACGATCGACACAACGTCAGTGACGATCGACGCAAGGCGACTGCAGAGAGTTCAAGACCAGAGAAACCAAAACAGTCGAGTGAAAGAGTTTACAAACCTAAAGTGCCTTTTCCCAAAAATTCCAGGAAAGCTAAGAACGATAAACAGTATGCTAAATGCAAGGAGTTCATTAAAAAGGTGAAAGTTGAAGTGCCTTTGATTGACTCTATGGAGACTTCTCCTGTGATGAGGAGATGTCTTAAGGATTTAATTGCTGGAAAGTGGTCTAATGAGGAGAGCGTAATGATGATCAATGAGGTGTGTAGTGCAGTGATTCAGGGCAGAATTCCTGAGAAGTTGAAAGATCCAGGAAGCTTTGTGTTGGATTGTGCCATCTACAAGGAAAGATTCGAAAGGTCCCTATGTGATCTTGGTTCCAGTGTGAATCTTATGCCTTTCTCAGTTGCTAAGAGGCTCGGAATGACTGATTTTATACCCACTAGGATATCACTGGTTTTGGCAGATAGAACAATAAGAATTCCCGAAGGATTATTGGAGGATGTACCTATAATGATTGGGCAATGTGTGATACCTACTGATTTTGTGGTTCTGCAGTATGGAGAGGAACCAAAGGATCCACTGATTTTGGGCAGGCCTTTCTTAGCTACTGCTGGTGCGATGATTGACTGCCAAGGAGGTAGAATAATTCTGAATGTGGGTGATCTGAAGATGAGTTTTGATATGGATAAACTGGTAAAGAGACCAACCATCGACGGGCAGACCTTCTATGTGGACACGCTAGATGATTTGGCTGCTGAATACTTTCACAAGTCACGTGCTGAAGATCCACTAGAAAGAGCTTTACTGAGCTCTATAATGGAGCTGGAATACCTGCAGGACGACCCGCAATGTGCTATGCAAGGCTGATGGATTCTATTGAAGCAGTGATGCAGGTGGAAATATCAGACGCGATGATGCAACGATCGACACCAACTAAGCACCGATCGTTGCAAGTCGACAGAGACTGGGCCGAGGAAAAAGCTCCGAAAATCGAGCTGAAACAACTTCCATCCGGGCTAAGGTACGCATTTCTTGGACCTAATTCGATATATCCAGTAATTGTCAATGCTAGTTTGAACAACGCAAAACTCACTTTACTGCTAAGCAAGCTGCGCAAGCATCGCAAAGCTCTTGGCTATTCTCTTGATGACATTTCAGGTATCTCTCCAGAGCTGTGCATGCATCGGATACATCTTGAGGACAAGTCTAAGACATCTGTAGAGCATCAGAGAAGGCTTAATCCTAATCTACAGAAAGTGGTTAAGAAGGAGATTATGAAACTCCTGGATGCCGGGATCATCTATCCTATTTCAGACAGTGATTGGGTGAGTCCAGTCCATGTAGTGCCTAAGAAAGGCGGAGTTACAGTTGTAAAGAATGAGAAGAATGAGCTGATCCCTACTAGGACTGTGACTGGACACAGGATGTGCATAGATTACAGGAAACTCAATGCTGCAACAAGGAAGGATCATTTCCCTTTGCCCTTCATTGATCAGATGCTGGAGAGGTTAGCAAATCACCCCTACTATTGCTTCCTCGATGGATACTCAGGTTTCTTTCAGATTCCTATCCACCCAGAGGATCAGGGAAAGACCACCTTCACTTGTCCATATGGCACATTTGCTTACCGTAGGATGCCCTTTGGACTCTGTAATGCGCCAGCCACCTTCCAGAGATGCATGATGTCCATCTTCACTGACATGATTGAGGACTTTATGGAGGTATCTATGGATGATTTTTCAGTTTATGGATCCTCCTTCAATGAGTGCTTAGATAATTTATGCAAAGTGCTAACTAGATGTGAGGAAAAGCATTTGGTCCTTAACTGGGAAAAGTGTCATTTCATGGTCAGAGATGGTATTGTACTTGGACATAGAGTGTCTGAAGCAGGGATCGAGGTAGACCACGCTAAGATTAAGGTTATGATCAGCCTTCAGGCACCTGATTCTGTTAAGTCTATAAGAAGCTTTCTTGGACATGCTGGTTTCTATAGACGGTTCATCAAAGATTTCAGTAAGATTGCTAGGCCACTAACTGCTTTGCTGTGTAAGGATACCAAATTTGAGTTCAATGCAGATTGTCAGACTGCATTTGAACAGATTAAGCAAGCATTAGTAAATGCTCCAATACTTCAGCCACCGGATTGGGATCTACCTTTTGAGGTTATGTGTGATGCAAGTGACTATGCTGTAGGAGCTGTTCTGGGGCAGAAGAAGGATAGAAAGCTTCATGCTATCTATTATGCTAGTAGGACACTAGATGATGCGCAGAGAAACTATGCCACCACAGAGAAGGTGCTGTTGGCTGTTGTCTTTGCATTTGAGAAATTCCGCCCCTATCTTGTTGGCTCCAAGGTGATTGTGCATACTGATCATTCAGCCCTGAAGTATCTGATGCAGAAGAAGGATGCTAAGCCAAGATTGTTGAGATGGATTCTGCTGCTTCAGGAGTTTGACATTGGAGTGAGAGACAAGAAGGGGGTTGAGAATGGATTTGTTGATCACCTTTCAAGGATGCTGGTTGAGGAAGACATGCCCATCAATGATTATTTGCCTGAGGAAAACGTCAATATGATCGGTACAGTGTTTCAGACAGATTTGGGCAGAGAGTTACAGAACTGTCGGGATAATCGCTCAGTGTCGATCGATGCCACCTTAGCAACGGTCGATGCAAGTATCGGGGAAGCAACGATCGACACATGCACATGCAACGGTCGATGCATACCCGATACGAACCCAGAATCTTTAAGGATCCGAATTGGGAACTATTACTTCGAAATTGCTGCTGTGGCAACCACTGATCGACCCTGGTATGCAGATATAGCTAATTACCTTGCTGCTGAGACTGAACCAGATGATTTGAAGGGTTATGCAAAGAAGAAGTTCTTCAGGGAACTTAGACGATACTACTGGGATGAGTCTTATCTCTATAAGCAATGTTCAGATGGTCTTTACAGGAGATGCGTTGCTGAATCAGAGGTTCCAGACATCCTATTCCACTGTCATGGATCAGATTATGCTGGACATTTTGCTACATTCAAGACTGTGTCTAAAGTTCTGCAAGCAGGTTTCTGGTGGCCTACAATGTTTAGAGACACTCATTCTTTCATCTCTCAATGTGATGCCTGTCAGAGGAGAGGGAAGATCAGCAAGAAGCATGAGATGCCTCAGAACTTCATTCTGGAAGTTGAGGTTTTCGATTGCTGGGGCATAGATTTCATGGGCCCTTTTCCCTCATCCTATGGGAATAAGTTCATCTTGGTTGTTGTGGATTATGTGTCTAAATGGGTGGAAGCAATAGCTTGTCCAACCAATGATTCTTCGGTGGTCATTAAGCTGTTTAAGACCATCATATTCCCCAGATTTGGAGTACCTCGGATAGTGATTAGTGATGGAGGATCTCATTTTATCAATAAGGCTTCGAGAAACTGCTGAAGAAGCATGGAGTTCATCACCGAGTCGCTACTCCTTATCACCCTCAGACTAGTGGGCAAGTCGAGGTTTCTAACAGGCAGATTAAGGAGATCCTTGAGAAGACAGTTGGAAAAACAAGGAAGGATTAGGCAGCAAAGCTGGATGATGCATTATGGGCTTACCGGACAGCATTCAAGACACCACTTGGGACCACTCCATTTCATCTGTTGTATGGAAAAGCATGTCATCTGCCGGTGGAACTTGAGCACAAAGCAGCATGGGCTGTAAAGCATATGAACTTTGATCTTAAATCTGCTGCAGAAAGGAGATTGGTCCAGCTTAATGAGTTGGATGAGATTAGACATTTTGCCTATGAGAACTCAAAGCTGTACAAGGAGATGACTAAGGCTTATCATGACAAGAAGATTGTCTCTAGACAGTTTGAACCTAATGATCAGGTACTTTTGTATAACTCTCGTTTGCATTTGTTTCCAGGTAAGCTGAAATCAAGGTAGTCTGGTCCTTTCACGATCAAAGAGGTGCGTCCCTACGGAGCTATCGTTCTAACCACCAAGGAAGGTAATGAATTCACTGTGAATGGATAGAGGGTGAAACATTATTGGGCTAAGGCCGAGATTCCAGAAGGTCAGATTCTGCCTCTGGATGATGCACCCTCTACCTAGATCAGCTGAAACGTCAAGCTATTGACGCTAAAAGAGCGCTGAGTGGGAGGCAACCCACTGTTTTCGTTTTTGCATTTTCATTTTAGTGTTTTTATAGGATTTTACGTTTTGCTTCTGTTTTTGGTGAGTTTTGTCTGCAGGTCTCGGTCGTAATCGCAGTGCGTCGATCGACACATACTGTGTCGATCGTCACAATACGATCGAAATCGCATTGCAGCGATCGTTGCGGTCCTGAGCAACGATCGACCATACACGAAAATCGCCTAGCAACGGTCGATGCACCTAGTGCAACGATCGATGCATGAGCGACAGAGGTAAAAATCAGACAGAACTCAACATGTCCATTAACATATTTTTCTTTCTTTTTACCAATCCTTCGCTTGACACTACTGGGGACAGTGTGTCTTAAGTGTGGGGGAGGTGCTACTGACTCCTGTTTTCTGTTTTCTTAGAGTCAGTATATTTTCAAAATTTTTGTTTTATCGAGTCAAAACCAGTTTAAGTAAGAAACAATGATTTTTTGAGAAGATTAACAACACTTGCAGGAACTTAAGTAACCATTGGAATGAAGTTGCAGGATCTATCTCTGACTATTAGAAAACACAGACACAGATCAACCTACTGAGGACACCCACATCACTTCAGGTATCAGAGGATCCTTTTACATACTTCAAACTTAATACTGACTTAATTTTCTCACCTAAGGGCTTGGTATACTTTGTGTCGGATTCCCTTGTTAGTTCTGACACAGCCTGTAAACCTGTCCTATTTGGTTCCCTTTTCCCCTTCCATAAAAAAAAAAAGATAATAAACTGAGGATGAGTTAGTAACTCCGAAGTGGTCTCTGGGAGTGGTAGCTATAACTATCATATCC
The DNA here is from genome assembly GCA_030180135.1 of Orychophragmus violaceus. Taxonomy (NCBI): domain Eukaryota; kingdom Viridiplantae; phylum Streptophyta; class Magnoliopsida; order Brassicales; family Brassicaceae; genus Orychophragmus; species Orychophragmus violaceus. The sequence goes on along the minus strand of CM058232.1, from coordinate 80,314,167 downwards.
TGTGCATCCATGGAATTTGTCCAAAGTACACCCCTTAACGGGAAGAGCACTGATAAAAAAATAAAATGATACCCAATGGGGAAAAATCAGAATGCTAAGGAAGGGAAAAGAGAAGAAAGGGACTAGAGAAAGATAGTATGGTGGTCTAGAGCTGATAAGGTAAGAGTCCATGTGCCTTTGATCGATACTCCTTAGGTGAGACCGCACTTAAATACTTGCAGAAGTCAGTACGGTGAATTTGAATGCGTGAATGTGATTGTGGAGTTTACTTAGGACAGTTGCTAAGTGTGGGGGAAGTATATGTTGGTCTTGATATCTTGTGATTGATTCTTTCAGTGGTTTACTAAGGGGAATCTGAGTGTTGTTGCTTCTAGGATGAAAAGAGTTTCTGAAGAGTTTTCAAACCTCTTCACCATGTTTTAGTTCTCTGTTTTGCTTGAGGGCAAGCAAAGGCTAAGTGTGTGGGAGTTGATATATCATGGTTTTTACCGGTTTTAGACCATGATATAAGTATGTTTTAGTGTCTTTTGGTGTTCCTTTAGAGTCTTTTGCAGGTTTTATTAGGTACACGCACGTTTGGAGCTAAAGTGGAGATTATGGAGCTTATTGGAGTGATTTGGAGATTTGGTCCGAGAGAGAGAGCTCACTGTCCAGTTTTGAGATCTGCGTCGATCGTTGCACACCTGCAACGGTCGATGCAAGGCGCGAATGGGCCAGACTCGGTGGTTTAATGAAGAATGCCAATATTGCAGAAGTGCCCAGATATTTACACAGAAGCTCAAAACGTGTTTTAGCTATTTAATTAGGTTTTTAGATCAGATTTTAGATACACTTACACATTCTATCATAATTAAGAGCAGAGAGTTTTTAGAGCTTTTGGGGCTGATCTGATCCTGTACTACACCTTTATTTTGGAGAAGATTTCGAACCCCTTTACTTATTTAATCTCTTTTATGATATCTAATTATTTTTTGATTATGTTTTCATATTCTATGTCTGAGTAGATTCATAGTTAGGTTTAGGGTTTCTCATTAAGGATTTCATGACTTGCTAGACTTGTTTAATTCAGTTAAGGATTCACATGAATAGAATGTTCTTCGATCTAAATTGTGTTTAATGCTAGTTCTAACCTGATCAATTAGAATCTAGATCTTAGGTTGCTAAATACGACACGAAAGTGTGGTTTAGAATCTGAACTATTTAGGTTGAGCAATTAAACTTCTCGCAAAGGAATTTGGTTTAGCTTAATTGTGAACATATCGAACTTGGAATTAATGCTGGTTTAATCTGTTAGTAATTGCAAAGGAATTTGGATTGCTGCACTTAGACTTAGAGAATTCTCGCAACGACAGTTGGTTAATTCTATATCCGTGTTTTGAGTTCTAGAACTGTGCTTAATTAGATCATGACTGAATGATTTGTCTGCTTGTCTAATTTCCTGAGAACGCCCTAGATTTAGCGCCCTTAATTAACTGCTTTCACAACCGATAATCTTGCTACTTGTTTACTTTCTCGCACTGCTTTTTAGTTACTTCACATTGCTTTCATCTTGGTTTAAATCTCTACAGTTCTTAATCTATCGAAACCGGAGTCTCTGTGGATTCGATACCTTATATACTACAATCACTTAACTGTGCACTTGCAGTAGAATAGGATAAAACTAGACCATATCACTGGTACGTGAACTAAAGAATGTTTTTAACTATCGAGTAACTGTTCAAGTTATGAAAGCTAATGTATATTATTATATGATTTTCTTGCCAGATATAGGATCATTTTTTCGATATCTCAGCACACGCACTCTATCAGAATATATCATTACACAATGGCATGCTAATATTCCTATACTGCTATACAATTTGGAGAAGATCTTTCTGCCGTCATTTTTTGATGTTATGGAACATCTCCCTATCCATCTTCCACATGCGTCAGAATTAGGTGGACCTGTTCAATTTCGGTGGAGTTCGAGTGTTTCATGAAACATCTGAAGGGGAAGACAAAAAAATCCAGCAAGGGTACCGGGAAGTATTGTTGCTGGAAGTCTAACAGAAGAAACGTCTCACTTTACATCATACTATTTCGCTACAAAAATACGCACACGTAAGAGAAGGCCGCTGCGGTACGATGATGGTGGTGTCGGACGAGCATATCCAGATGATGATGTTCCAGACATATTTTCACATGTTGGTCATCTAAACGGTAGACTGAAATCATTATGGAGGATTAGTGCAGAAGACAACCATAGCACACACACTACAAGAAAACTGGGTCATAGCTACGGATTTTTCGTAGCTATGGCCCAATTTCCGTAGCTATTTTAGATTTAGTTACGGATAGCTACGACTCTAATCTCCGTCTAAACGCTCGTAGCTATTGATAATTCGTAGCTATCCGTAGCAATGTCTCTGCGGAATAGCTAAGAACGTATCCGTAGCTATTAGCTACGAATACCTATGATCCGTGTTCGTAGCTAATATAGCTACGACTAGCTACGACGACGGTTCGTAGCTTTAGCTAAGAATATCTACGACAATAGTCGTAGCTATTTTTTTTTTTTTTTTACACAACAATTTATAAACAAAAAGAAATTTATTTTATTTAAATTATTATTTATAATAAAATAAAAATACATTAAATAATTAATTTAAAAAAATACAAAATCAAAAGAAAAAAAAGCTTCGTTGTTCTTCTGCAACGACGCCGTCGATCCGGCGACCACCGCTGTCTGGCTCCGTCGAAGCATCTCTCACCACGCCATCGGCTCTCTCTCACCGCGTCTTCGTGTCTCTCTTCTTCCCACCACCTCGTTTGGTCTGCTTCGTCTTGGTGGTGTGCGGTGAAGATCTGGCCGGCACACGGCTGGTCTTCGCGGTCGCCTTCGCCGATAGCGGTGGAGCTTTCATCATCTTCGTCGTCATCTCTCTCGCGATTCGTCTTTGTCTGCGTCTGGTGAAGATAGTGGTGGTACGAGCTTCGTCAGATTCCTCCGGTGGAGTCATGAAGGAGAAGACGAAGGATGAATCCCATCTGCGCTGAGGGAAACGAGAAGAATCAATGGTGGTACGAGAAGAAGACGAAAGGGTTTACAGATTGGGAAAATCTGAGAAAAAAAAAGAGATCAGAGAAAAAAAATTGTTACAGCTGAGGGGAAAAATGTGGGGATAAAGTATAATTAGGTTTTTTAGTGTAAGGACATCTAACGGTCCGTATTCAATATGAGAATAAGATCTAACGGCTGAGATCTGCGATCCATGTGATATTTTTTAATCATCTGACCTGTTGATATGATTTGATTGAACGGCTAAGATCTGTGATCTATGTGATGTTGTCTTAGCCAATAAGAATGTTTTGGGTTTAGTTAATATATAATAATTAGAAAATAATTTAAAATAGTAAAAATGGTTAAAATAAATTTTCAAAAAATCTTAAATTTAAAATTATAATAGATAAAACTTTTAAAAGTATAATTTTTTTTATAAATGAATGAAAATAATTAAAAATGAGTATATATAATAACTAAAAATGATTAAATTGGATTTTAAGTTTTATTTACATTATTTTTTTATTTAAAAAGTGTTAAATTTTATTTAAAAGGATATATAATAATTAAATTGTTGTTTAAGATGTTTTAATTTATTAGTAGTATTAAAAGATTAGTAATTGTTTTTTTAAAAAATCATTAGTTTTTAATTTATTGTTTTTAAATAGTTTTTAATTAATTTTATGTAAATTATATATTTAAATAGTTTAAATATTAGTTTTGTGTATACATAATTAATTTTTATCTTTAAATTTTATAGTTTATGATTAAGAGTAAGGTTTAGAGTATGATTATGGTTTATGATATATTGTTTGAAGGGTTGATGTTTAGGGTTATAAGTACAATATTTTTAATGTACCGTGAGGATGCTCGTCCTTTTGAGAGGTATAAATATATAATGGTACATAAACAATCAAGTACTTTTACCTAAATATGTTGTTATATCTAAATGTTCGGTGTTGCAGCATGTTTGAGACTCAAGTTCGGGAAGCGATCGAGGGGGTTTCCGACAATGAGATCAAAAGACGGAAAGACCAAAAATTACGCAATATGGATAAATGACCAAGTATGCTTAAGTTAATTATATTTCAATATAATAATTTCGAAATTCATATACTTGTGGGATTAACCAAATACTCTTGTATGCAGGTGGATCCTGGTGATACTTGTTATCCTTTATGGTTTCTTGAGCTGCTTCAAGGCTCCATCACTATAATAACAACCGCACCCATGTATTGCACTCGCGGATACGTATTTCACACATACAAGCATGGCCAACACAAAGCGACTACAAACTATGTTGTATGTGTCAGGGATGAAACAGATTTTTATGGGGTGTTACAAGAAATTATAGAGATTGAGTATCTGGGATTGTTGAATCTGAAACAGTGTTATTTAAGTGTGATTGGTTTGATCCAGTTGTTGGTCGTGGTGTCCGAGTAAACAATTTTGGAGTTGTGGACATGAATGCCGCAAGATGGTACAACAAATTCGAGCCTTTAATACTAGCTTCACAAGTAGAGAAAGTTATCATCATACCATACCAGCGACTCGGGACATCTGGGATTCGTTGGCTGTCTGTCACCAAAGTTTCTCCACGAGGTCGTATAGTTGGAGTAGAAGATACGCCAATTCAAGAAGATAGTTGCGGTTTTATTTCAAAACCTACTGAGACGACAAAGGAGGTTCTACTTATCGATCCCCACAATCGAGAATTTGAGTTTCTCACAGACGACACAGAAGAAGAAATTCATTTAAAATTAGCAAATATAACCAAACTATCATATATTATTATTACTAAATCAAAACTATACTATATGATACAACTCATACCCGACTAAAGAGTCGCGCATTACTCTTAAAACTAGCTACAAATTTGCAACGTTTTTACAACTAGCCATGGAGTCCCAAATTAGTCGCCCACGTAGCAACAAATTTGCGAATTTTCAACGACCCTCCCAAATAGTCGCACATTAGTCACCAAACTAGCGACTACTTTGCGACTAAATTGGTGACTGTCATTTTGTCATAATTTAGCGACCAATAGACAATCATATATATGTCGTCGCAAACGAGTCGCAATATCGTCTCTAAATAGTCGCAATATGTTACGACTACAAATATAGTCGCAAGATGCAGTCGCAAAAACGCTTTTTTCTTGTAGTGAGAAATTTGTTTTCGCTACTGACTATTCCGAGTTGGTGAAGATGGTGTCTGAACCAAGGAAGTGGCATGCGTTTTCAATTCATATGAAGGAGTTCGAAAGACGAAAGAAGTGCTTGCATTCAATCGTTACATGTTGTCCTCGTCAATTCCGAACCATCAACCTGAATGACTGAGTCATTTTAGGTTTTCGTGTTTTCATTTTGTTGACAAAAAATATATTACTTTTAGACAGAAAAAATTGACATCATGAAATGAAAAATATATTATCTAGATGTATTAGTGTAGAAACTTTCAATGTAAAGATACTGTCTTATTTTCATATTTTCATACAATCTCGATTAAGAGAAAGATGTTTGGAAAACATATTTCACGAGGGATCTAAAACGACAACATTTTTAAGCAATAAAAGGACAACATTTTGCGGCAGACATAATATGAGTAGTACCAGATGGTCATTCCCGAATGATCTTGGACTCAACACTTTGTTCCCAAATGTCCATTACTAAAGACAAACAGATGCACTGCACAAATCAAGAAATACCTAAATATTCAATTATTCCATTTATTTTGACGGCGGCGTTCCGTGAATCTAAGATATTTTCTATTCATGGAACGTGGGCGTCAAAATAAATGGAATAATTGAATGTTTAGGTATTTCTTGATTTGTGCATTAAAAGTCGACTAATAGTCCAAGCTTTGAGTGCTAGAGAGATAAAGTCCAAGAGAGAGAAAGTTCCCAAATAAATTTCTATATCTGTTTCGGAGATTTCGCTGGCGTTTCGACGGCTACGTGATGAAGGCGCATTGCGGGGCGTCACCCAAGTTGCTTCTCGTCCGGGATCTTCTGCTCGAGGACGACGGCGGCGATGGCGGTGGAGGGGTTGGGTCTTTCGTGGAGGCGTCTCGGGTCTCTGTTCTCTCATCTCTCGCGGTGGTTCTACGGCACGGTTCAGTGGAGCAACGGTGGTGTTAGGTCGATGGCGACGGCTGCTCAACTCGTGTCCGGTGAAGCTCAGGCGGTCTCTTTCCCTCCCCGACGGCAGCTCAAGCAATTTTCCCTAATCGATTTTCATCCGGTTTGTTGCCCCTTCATGGCGGTTTGGTTCTGCTCGGTAAGGATAGCTGGTTTGTCTCCGAGATTTTGCTTGCAGATCTTTGGTTTGATTAAGGCTGTAACCTAGGTAAAATCGGATTTGGTTGTATGAGGGTGGTTAGACTCGGTAGTTTAGTTTGTGAAGGTTGGTTTGGTTTGAGGCTACCCCGGGTTTGTTCTGTGTTCCGGTTTTTTAGCTCAGAAGGAGGTAGTAAGGCTGCGGTCGTGGTGATGCTTCGGCTATTAAGCCCCGTTAGCTTGTATAATCTCGTGGTATAGGGCCGGATCCATGAGTTTTTGAGATCGATCGTTAGATGTGGAGGGAAATCTGATCGGATATCTCTTGACTTTGCTGTCGAATGGACCTATATCTCACGTGTTATCGGATGAAATAACTTCCTGAACTGTCTCATTGGTCTTTCAGTCCTTCTCGGGAGCTTCTCCTTTCGAGACCGACTGCGCCATTCCAAGACTCCGAGATGTTTATCGATAGTTTTTGTCTCTTTTGCTTTCGAGCTCAAACGACAAATTATCGATTGTCTTAGTATCCATGTTTTTAATCTTTTTGGCATGGTTTCTTTTCTTAGGTTTAGCAAAATGTGCAAACAAATTGTAAAACCTATCATCTCAATTTCATTAATGAATATTAACATTCTTATAAAACTTATCAAAAAAAAAAAACATTAAAAGTCATCTAGGATAGGGTTTGGAACTACTATAATTGAATAGAAAATACAAAAAAAAAATGTGAATGTAATGATTTGTGTTTTCTTTAAACACAAATGCATTTCATTTATTGATTATACAAATACATACATGTAATATGTATATATATATATATATATATATATATATATATATATATATATATATATAATTAACCAATAAGAGGCAGATATGTTGTTAGTGAAAGTGAAAAATACTCCGATCACGAGCATTCCGTGATCTGCCAACTCAGTCAGCTCCGAAGCAAATCCCGGCGAGTCATTCGGATTTGCGGCATCATGTTTAAAAAAAATTAAGATTATTAACCCAAATGATTTAATTAAGTTTTATTTTGACACTTCTTTGTTCAACAAAAAATGGGATGCTAGGAAGATCTCTGGTCCACTATAAAAGAGGTTGGTGGGTTTTAGAAGCATAGAATGGTGGATAGGTCGAAAATGGGTTGAACATCCTTTAAGTTTTTTTTTTTTTTTGGGCATCTAATCCTTTATGTTTTAAGTCAATTAAACTTTCAATATGGTCAAAAGAATAATAAAAATTACTAGAATATTTTAACCAAATCGTTGTAAGAAAATACACCAATTTATTTTATTTTAGTTTAAAAAAATTATATTGATTTTAACATAAACAACATTTTAAATGGGATACTACATTTTTTATATCAATACTATTAAAAAATTAGAGTGGTTAGGAAACTAACTTTTGGGGCATCTGTTATTTACAATTTGTGCCATTGCACATTAATAAGTTAATTAAATTTTATTAAGGGTAATTAGGGAATATAACATTATCTCTACAATCCATGTTTCCAAACAAGACAATTATTAAACATGTAGCCAAACAACCAAAATATAATGAATCATACTTTCCTAATTAATTAAAATTGAAACAAATGTATATACAATAATTAAACTATTAAATCAATTGATAAATACAATTAAATAACTTATATATCAACTATTTTATATATATATAAGTTAATATTCTATAATTTATGATTTAATTCAAAATATATTTATAATATATTCTAATATCTTCTTTATTTTTGTTTCAAAAAAAGTATATATATATATATATATATATACATATTACGATTGATGTTTTTACGATTGCACCTTTTAGCGGGTTCTTCCATCAAATTATAAAATGTTTAAATCATTGAATGGGTTGAAAAATAAATTAGCCAATTTCGATTATAAATTTTCTATAAAAAAATATTCGCATGAGTTTAATATATATATATATATATATATATTAAATAGTTTCAGTTGATATATTTTAAACTTAATAAAAATATTAAAATTATTCTATATTTATATTATACAAATATTTGGGGCACCAAATTATATTTTATAATTGAATGCAGTTTTTAACGGGTTGTTCAATCAAATTTGAAAATTATATATACCACTACAACATGTGTTAAATATATATAAACGGATTGTTTTGTTTCTACTTTTGTAAATATTTAATTATTAAATATAAAACATGTAGCCAAAATATATTTATAAGTTAATATTCTATAATTTATGATTTAATTCAAAATATATTTATAATATATTCTAGTATCTTCTTTATTTTTGTTTCAAAAAAGTATATATATATATATACATATTACGATTGATGTTTTTACGATTGCACCTTTTAGCGGGTTCTTCCATCAAATTATAAAATATTTAAATCATTGAATGGGTTGAAAAATAAATTAGCCAATTTCGATTATAAATTTTCTATAAAAAAATATTCGCATGAGTTTATATATATATATATATATATTAAATAGTTTCAGTTGATATATTTTAAACTTAATAAAAATATTAAAATTATTCTATATTTATATTATACAAATATTTGGGGCACCAAATTATATTTTATGTTTGAATGCAGTTTTTAACGGGTTGTTCAATCAAATTTGAAAATTATATATACCACTACAACATGTGTTAAATATATATAAACGGATTATTTTGTTTCTACTTTCGTAAATATTTAATTATTAAATATAAAACATAATAATTTTTTATAATTATCTATTGTTTTATAAAATAATATTTTAGATAAATGCAATAAAATTAAACTTATACCATATAACTTTTACAATGGTTGTTTTCACACACACACACATATATATATATATATATATATATATATTTTCAAACCATGATCTTACGATACAACACAGATTAAAATATATAATGCGAAATCGTTATTTTAATATCTCTTCCCAAATAACACACAATTCATTTTTAAAATAATCTAAATTATTAACTCACTTTTTATAATACGTATTAAAAATTATAATCAAAATTAGATTACATAATTAAAAATCTAAATTACTATGATCAAAATAAACAAAAATTAAAATTTATAAAGAAAATAAATCCGCATTTTCTAAGCGCGGGTCAAAATCTAGTTAATGTTAAATTTTATACTATTTTCAAGAATATACAGCTGTTTTTAAACAATTTATTACAACTAACAAGGGAGAAAGAGAAGAAAGCATACATTAAGAAAGAAATACATTGAAAGTAAAGCTGAAGCAAAGAAACAGACACCGAAGCAGTCGGTATAAGAGAAGGCTGTCACGCAATGTCCCACCACAATAGTCTAGAGGAACTCCACATCCAATAAAGTTTTAGTGAAAACTCTGCGATTACGCTCTTTCCAGAGATGGTAAACGATGACCTTGAATATAAGCTTTGCGATCGAACGTAAACCCGAACTAGACATTGCCTGATTGTTTGAAATACAAACTACAACTTGATTAATAGTCAATGGAATGTTGGCTCCTAATCCAGCCGAGAAGTACCTCCACAGCTATGAAGAGTAATCACATAGGAAGAAAAAACTACCATGCGATTCAAGACCCGTATTACAAAGAACACAAAATGGTGATACATCTAATCCCCAACAATGAAGCATGTCCCTATGGTTAATCTAGCCAACAATGCCAACCAGGTGATGAAGGCGCATTGCGGAATAGACTTTAATCATATTGCCCTATTCCAAGGTATATGATGAGAGCGAGTACGAATTTGATCCCAAGTTACCTTGTAAGAGAATTTGCTGTGAATAGATGTTGTACTGATGATTAACGTGAACTTTACAGAGTTATATACACATCTATAGTCCTACAATATAGGAACTACTAACTATACACAAGATATTATACTGAATAATATCAGTATATTCTATATTCTCTAACACGCTCCCTCAAGATAGACACTTATTCGAGAGTCCAATCTTGATACAAAGTGGAACAAATTTATTCTAGGTAAAGGCTTCGTTAGAGCATCTGCTAGCTGATCAGCTGTTGGAACATGTCGAACGCGAAGATCTCCACGTTGTACTAAATCTCGAATGACATGGTAGTCAACTGCGACATGCTTCATGCGGGAGTGAAATATAGGACTGGCATAAGTAGGTTGCACCAATATTATCACAGTAGATCAAATGTGGGTCTTTCACCGCAAAACCCAAATCAGTAAGAAGTGTACATACCCATTCAACTTCAGATGCTGTCGCTGAAACAGATTTGTATTCGGCTTCCGTAGAAGACCTTGCAATTGTCTGTTGTTTCTTCGAAGATCAAGAGATCAAATGCCGGCCAACATGAACGAGATAGGCTCTTGTTGATGCGTAATTGTCATGATCTCCTGCCAGTCAGAGTCAGAAAATGCATGTACCCGCAGCGGATTTGAAGCAGAGAAGAAGAGACCTCGCATTTTAGAGCCAGCTAGATAACACAAGACTCTTTTTGCTGCAATCCAGTGATCATTCCTAGGAGCATGCATGTACTGTGAGAGTTTGTTAACAGCAAACGCAATATCCGGTCTTGTGAATTGAAGATATTGAAGACTCCCAATGACAGATCGATACTCTGAAGGATCGTCTAATAACATGCCTGATAAAGTTGTTAGTGTTGGCTTATCCACCATTGGCGTGAGTACAGTTTTTGGAGTCATCATGTTGGTTCGATGCAACAAGTCAATGATGTACTTTGTCTGAGTCAATGTGAGGCCACTGCTTGTGCGATTAACCTCCACACACAAGAAATAATGAAGCCCTCCCATATCTTTTAGAGAAAACCGAGTCGCCATAGTGTCAATGAATTGTTGAACATGAGGAGGAGAATTTCCAGTAACAACTATGTCGTCAACATAGATCAAGACGAAAATTGTGATACCCGCATAGGTGAATAAAAACAGAGACGTGTCTACAACTGAGTTCGTGAATCCAGATTCAAGAAGAAAGGTGTGAAGTGCATGATACCACGCTCTCGGAGCCTTCTTAAGACCGTAGATTGATTTATGTAGCCTGCACACATAATCAAACTTCTCTGGATCAATGAAACCTAGTGGTTGCGCCATGTAAACCTCCTCCATAAGCGGACCTTGCAGAAAAGCATTGTTGACGTCTAATTGACGCAACACCCAGCCACGAGCTAATGCTTGACCAAGAACCAAACGAATAGTAGGCTGCTTGATAACATGACTAAAAGTTTCGAAATAATCAATACCCGGCTTTTGATTGTACCCCTTTGCTACCAGCCTAGATTTGAACTTATCAAAAGTGCCATCTGACTTGCGCTTGATCTTGAAAACCCATCGACATCCAACCAGATTGTGCTTAGGATCTGGTGGAACAAGTGGCCAAGTGTGATTTTTAACTTGGGAGTTGAATTCATCACTCATAGAGTCTCTCCATCGTTTGTCCTTCAAGGCTTGAACATGTGTCTTAGGTTCTGCTTCAGCAATATCAGAGATGACAACATTCATTGCATACCGAGGATTGGATTTAACAATGTTGTTCTGTGAGCGAGTCACAATCTGATTATCAGCAGGATAGTGAGCAGACACAGGGGCTGCGGTTAGTGAAGGAGCAGCAGCGATACCTGTATCAGATAAGACACTTAAATCAGTATCAATAACAGGAGATGGAGATGCCGGATCAGACTGTGTAGGCATCACTGATGTAGAGGATTCGGGCACTGCAGCTACTGGAGATGAGGATCCTAGTTCACGAGAGACAATTGGACCAGGAACAAGTAGCTGAGATATTGGTGTAACCGAGGAAGGTAGAGTCGGTTCACAAGTTAAATCAAAAGGCAATTGTTTAGTGTTTGACGGAGTGGAATGTGTTTCGTAAGGAAATGAATTCTCAAAGAACTCGACATGTCTGGAGACATACAAGCGAGAAGCATTGGTGTCATAACAGAGATATGCACTTTGAGATAATGAATATCCCAAAAAGACACACGGTTTTGATCAAGAGTCCAATTTGTGAGCAGATTAAGGACATAGCCATGGATAACATAGACATCCAAAAACTCTAAGTTTGTAATAGTTTGATTTTTCATGGAAAAGAGTATCAAATGGAATGCTGAAATTTCGAGAGGCACTTGATAACCGAGTGATCAAATAAACCGTTGTGGCAAAAGCATAAGTCCAGTACTCCAAAGGCATAGAAGCATGTGATAGAAGAGCTAAACCTATTTCGACAATGTGCCTATGTTTCCGCTCAGCTAAGCCATTATGCTCCAGAGTATGAGGAAGTGAAGTTCGATGAGCTATACCGTTCTTAGACAGAAACGATGTAAGAGCAACAAACTCACCTCCATTGTCTGAATAAAACGTAACAATACGAGATTGAAAACGATTTTCGACAAGTGCTTTAAAGCAGACAAATGTTTCTAAAACTTGTGATTTTCTTTGGAGAGGATAAAACCACGTATAACGTGTAAAATGATCAATGATTATGAGATAATATTTGAATCCATTAACCGATGTGATCGGAGATGTCCAAACATCTGAGTAAAGGAGTTCAAGTGGATAAGATGAAGAGATTGAATTCGCAGCAAAATAATTTGTGTGGCTCTTATTTATCGCACACGAGTTGCATAAAAAAGGAAGTGAAACTTTATTTGAAAAAGGCAAAGAGTAATCTGAAAGAACACGATTCAAAACATTAAAAGCAGGATGACCCAGATGAGAGTGCCATTGAGCCATAGAATTTTTTATTGCAGAGAGAACTTTGACTTGTGTTGAGGAAGGAGCTGTCTCAAGCAACTCGTAAAGTCCATTGTTGGTGAGACCTCCTTTAAGAAGCACTTCCGTGACTAGATCCCTCACCTGAAAAGACCAAGGATCAAAAGTGATTGAAACATTATTGTCAGCACACGTCTGTCTCACCGACATCAAGTTCTATTCAAATTGAGGAGCATAAAGAAAATTGTTTAAATGAATGGGACGAGTAGAGAGTGGAAGGGACGCAAAACCGGTATGAGTGATGGCATGGCACGATCCATCTCCAAGAATCACTGCCTCATTTCCTTGATACGGTGAGTGTAAAGCGAGATTGCTTAGATACGTGGTGACATGATGAGATGCCCCACTGTCGAGAATCCAAGGCGATTGTGCTGGAGATGCAGAGAGCATGGTATGATGATCACGTGGCTGCCAAGGTGTAGGTTGCAGCGGAGATGAGTAACCTTGATCAGCTGATACGATGCGAAAATGAGTGCATCTCTGCGCACCGTGGCCCTGAATACCACAAGCTGACACTTTCCAAGATACGGACGACGAGTGTTGTTTTGTTGATTCACTGGTCGCGGAGAGTACGTCTGTGGCATATGACTGCTGAGACCGATTGTTGAATATCTGATTGGAAGACTTGTATTGGGGCTTCATCTTTACAGCATTCGCAGTAACAGGAAAAGTGAGGCCAGGTTGCACCGAGGGGATTGTTGCTTCCCGATTCACCAGCTTGTCTCGCAATTCTTCGAAAGATTGTGGTACTTCTCTCCCATTGATATGTTAAACGACTCCGCGATAGTCGTCATCCAAGCCATCAAGGATGTATTCCAAAAGATCCTCGTGATCTAGTGGTTTTCCCAGCAAAGCTAGCTGATCCGCTTTTTCTTTGACATATTGTAAGTACTCATCAATTGTTTGTTGGCCTTTGTTGCACTTCTTCAATTGATCTTTGACTTGTTTGTAATGTCCTCTCGATGGTCGACCATAGGTTGATCGAATTATGTTCCATGCCGTGAGAGATGTTGTTGCAGAGGATATTAGCGACTGAATTGGCCTAGATAGTGATCCGAGTAAAGCCACAAAAATCAGCTTGTCCTGCCTTTGCCATGCGAGAAAGGCAGGATTTGGAGTGGTGAGATTGTCGGTTTGGACTGTTGGTGGTGGAATGGAAGCATCGTCAGTGATAAACTGCTTCAGATTGTGCCCATCCAAGAATAACGAGACTTGCAAACTCCAAGTGATGTAATTGGACGATGTGAGCCGCGTGATGTTGTTCATATTCACCAGAAGAACAGGATGCTGTGAATCTGTGAGATTCACATTAGTTGTAGTAGGGTAGGTGTTTGAGGAAGAGTCTAACGCCATTGATGATTGGCAGATTATTGGCCGAGAAGATAAAAGAGGAGAAGAAAGATTTTGAAAAAGATTTAGGTCAGATCTTTCTACTCTGATACCATTTGAATAGATGTTGTATTGATGATTAACGTGAACTTTACAGAGTTATATATACATCTATAATCCTACAATATAGGAACTACTAACTATACACAAGATATTATATTGAATAATAATAGTATATTCTATATATTCTAACATTTTCTTTTGAAAGCCCCTGCTTTGTTGCTCTAAAGATAGACATCGCTGCGCCGTGAAGCAGTATGAGGAGATATCGTAGATAGACCAATCTGAAGAATCTCAAAATCTTATGATCGAGCCGGAGACAGCCTTCAATTGTCGTCACTAATTGCGTCGAGCACATAAGCTACCCTTTGAATCTTCAGAATACGAGGGCCATTATCACCCAATATAGTAATAAACGGATCTAGGTTTGTCCAGTAATCATACCAGAATGATGCAGACACTCCATCCCGTACATCACACCGAAGGAAATCCACAAGTAAATGCTTCCGCTGGAGCATGTTTCTAATAACACTAGAGAATCGACTTGCATCCTCTGTTTGCCAAAAAAATTTCCAGCCAAAGATGTGAGTGTTGACTCATGCAACCCACAAGGAACCTGTATTTATGAAAAGAATTGGAAATCCTCTAGCAAGTGAATCCCCAAACCTCCTTCACATTTTGGCTTGCACAAGTTGCTCCAAACAACTATAGTAGCAAATATATATAAAATTACGATGGTTTGGCGATGAATTTGTAAGAACTCTGTTGCTAAATTAAAATTTTAATATATTTCACATTTTTAGTGAGAAAGATCTATTTCACATTTTATGAAGACATATAATTATTATTTTTTAAATTGTGGCATGTTTTAAAAATCATTATAAATCTCCACATACAAAGTGATTGTTGATTGCGCACAAAAAAGGTGATTGAGCAAAGTGACGACGGATGGTTGAAAAACAAACTAGTCTTTCAAGCATTCAATATGGTGGAGAAAACAAAAATAGAATTAATTACATGCTTACCATAAAGTCATTTATTAGACAAATAAATATATGCTTCTTCTCACATGGAATGTTCTTTTACGTGTACATTAATTCGATTGGATAGGGTTGACGTCCTTATGCGTATTAAATGCATAAAACGATTTAATACATATTTAATACAATAAATTTGAAGATATCGGATAGGTTTAGAACTAACTAAAATATATGAATAATTAATGAGACACGATTTTAGGGAAAATTATAAAGACATATTTACTCTTAATGAACTTTAAAATTTAACAAAAAAAATTCAGTGGCACTTTGAAATAATGGTTACGTATCAGGCCAATTTGTTTTTTTTTTTTTTTTGTGATTTACAATTTTCGTATTAGTCCTCGCTTAAAGTAGTTCTTGTCATTATTATTGTAAGTTCTCGACCGTTTATTTATGTAAACGAAACAACAGAGATATAACAGCCATATGGGGGAAACTCACAAGTATCTATTCATTTTTAACTCATCGAATTTACTTAATTAATTAAATAATTAAGTTTTTAACAATGTATCTTGTTGACAAAAAAAATTGTTTTTTTTTTTAATAAAGAAGTTGAAACATTGTTTTTTTTATAAAGAAGTTCAAACATTGTTAAAAACTTAATTAAACAAATAAAAAAGGAAAGTTAAACATAAGCCTATTTATTTACATTACTTTAGGCTGGATCATTCGGGGGCCTATGTGGTTTTGCACAAGGTTGTGTTGGGAAAGAGTAAAGACCTACAAAACTACAATTACAGATGCCGACTCGAAAGCTTGGGATTTGTTTGTCGGACGGAAAAGACACTGTTACCGTAAAACCTGTCCACCGGTGGATGAGAAGGTGTTGATAAATGCTCAGGTGAGTGTGATACACTTGATTCTATTCCTTCCAGATCTCATAATGATGATGTGCCATGCCAGCACCATAGCTTTGTCTTTTAGCAAAAAAAAAAAAAAAAGGAAAAAAAGGAAAAAGAAAAAAACACCGTATCTTTTGTGGAGTGATGGGTTCTCAGCTAGAGCCGGTGGCTGCTCTATAACATTTTCCAAATGAGGAAAAAATATTGTAAATACTAGGAAAGAACCTACTTGTTTTAATTTACAAATATTTGATATGTTTTAGATTTTAATTTTGACTATTATTACATTCTTATGTTTTATTTATATATATTTTTTTACTATTTCGATGACCATAATAATTCCAAAAAAGAATATGCACTAATATGCATATTTTGTTTTAATTTATATTATAAATAATATAATTTTATATATATTTTTTGACCACCAATTTTTCTTGGATTTTTTATGATTTTTATTTTATTTTAATATTTTGTCGATTATCTTTTTAATCTTTTATATACATCATTTAACAAATATTTTGCTTCTATTACAATATTTTTCAGTTTTTTAATTTATACAAATATTTCATTGATTTTATTTATTTTCATATTTTCAAATTTTGTATATTTCTTTGATTTTTTTCTTTTTTTCCATTTTTAGTATATTTTTCTTTTGATAATTATCATTTTGATTATGTATTGACTATATTATGTGCCCTGTAACTTTTAGTTATAGAATTTATTTTTAAATTGTTTAAAACTTTTTTACATATTATTCTAATTTTTTGTTTCATAATCTGGTATTTTAACTTGTATTAATATTTAATAATATTTGTTAGTTGAAAGATGATTAAGTCACATAAAACAAATGTAATGTATTTAAATATTATATTATATGATATTTGTATGTTAGTGCTATTTTAATTAAATTTTGAATTTATTTATTTCATATTTATATTTTAATTATTTTAAATAGTTGAATTCAAATTAAATATTTTTAAATAATTAATTAAATGTGGATACATGTTAATCTTTAGCTGGCTAAAAATGTTGATATATCAATCAATGGAGACATCCCATCAACTATCATAATTAAGAAAATTAACAAATTTAATTATTTACTAGATTTTGATCCGCGCTTAGAAAGCATCGATTTATTTTTCTTTACAAATTAAATTTTTTTATTTATTGTCATTAGTAATTTAATTTTTTAATTATACAATCTAGTTTTGTTTATAATTATTTAACCCATATTATAAAAAATGAGTTAATAATTTAGATATTTTTTAAAAAATGAATTGTATGTTATTTGGGAAGATGTATATTGTAAAGATAAAGAGATTAAATAACAATTTTGCAATATAAGTTTTAATCCGCGTTGTATCGTAAGATCATGGTTTAAATTTTTTTTTCTTTTTTATGAAACAACCATTATAAAAGTTATCTGATATAAGTTTAATCTTTATTACATTTATCTTATTTTGTTTATAAACATCATTATTTATATAAAATTTACTATGTTTTTAATATTTTAATAATTAAATATTTACGAAATAGAAACAGAACAATCCGTTTATATTTTTATATTTATTTAAATTTTTAATGTTTATATAATTGAAATCGGTTAATTCATCTTTTTAATCTTTTTTAAGTGAAGAAAGTTCGATTTTAATATTTTATAATCAAAATAAAATAATCAATTTTTTATACGTGTTGTAGTAGTATATATAATTTGCAAATTTGATTAAACAACCCGTTAAAAGCTGCATTCAAATATGAACCACAATTTGACGCATCATATAATTGAATAATATAAATATTGAATAATTTTAATATATTAATTAAAAATATATCAAAGAAAATTAGTTAATATAATCGTGCAAAGTTCTTTATAGAAAATTTATAATCAAAATTGGCTAATTTATTTTTTAACTCGTTCTTGTAATGGTTTAAATATTTTGTAATTTGTTGAAACAACCCGCTAAAAAGTGCAATCGTAAAAACACCAATCATAATATAACCTATCATAAATTGAACAATATAAAATATTGACTAATTTTAATATTTTATCAAAGTAAAAATATATCAATCTAATTTTTAGTATCCTAATTTTTTATTATTTTATAAATTAAATTTTAATTTATAGTAATTTATTTATGTTTATAATATTCACTTTTTAAAATTTGAATTATGTTAAAATACATGACTTTGTGTTTATATTGGTCTAAATATAAATATTTTTGTATTTGTTATTGATTAAAATGTAATTAAATTATTTTTTAGTAAATTTAATAATTAATAGGATTTAGTAATTATTTTTCTTAAAAATCAATAAGCTAACAATATTTTGTAACATTTTATTATGATATTAATATATATATATATATATATTTCAAATAAAAATATACTAAAAGATATTATGAATATATTTTGAATAAAATTAAAAGTAGAGAATATTTAGATTAAAATGTAATTAAAATGTAATAAAAATGATTTTATAATAAAATTTAAAAATAAATACGAATTCATTAATTATTTTTCTTAGGAAATAAAATTTAATTTGTTTTTATAAAATTTATTATAATATGAAATATATATATATATTTATATTTGAAACAAAAAAAAAATATTAAAATATATTAAAATATATTATATTTATATTTTGAATAAAATCATAAATTAGATAATATTATCTTATATATACAAAATAGTTGATGTATAAATTAGTTAGTTATATTTATCAAATGATTTAATAGTTTAATGATTATATATATTTTTATTTTAGTTATTTAGGAAAGTGGAATCTATTTTATTTAAGTTGTTTGGCTACATGGTTAATCATTGTCTTGTTTGGAAACATGAATAGTAGAGAAAATGTTCTATTCTCTAATTACCCTTAATGAAATTTAATTCATTCTTTATTTTGTAATGGCATAACATAACATGTAATATAACACATGGAAGAAGGTTGGTTTCTAATATACTCTATTTTTTAATAGTATTGATATATAATTTTTTTCCAAAATTATGGAACATTCTACTAACTTATGGAAAATAAGGTAGTAAGATAATTATAAAATTATGTTATA
This sequence comes from Orychophragmus violaceus, assembly GCA_030180135.1. Lineage (NCBI taxonomy): Eukaryota > Viridiplantae > Streptophyta > Magnoliopsida > Brassicales > Brassicaceae > Orychophragmus > Orychophragmus violaceus. The sequence goes on along the minus strand of CM058232.1, from coordinate 80,294,756 downwards.
TTAAAATTTAGAACTAAGAGAAATTACAAATTTTTAAAAATAGCATTTTTGAAAAATTATGTTATAATAGAATTTTGAAATTAAGAAAGGTTACAATTTGTTTAAAAGTTTAAATTATTGACTTCAATATTTAAAATTAACGGGAGGGGGGGGGATTTAAAAAAAATTGAAGTTTTATTTTAGAATTATCGAAAATCTATTAACTTATAGAAAAATCAGATAATACATAATAAACAAAATTATGTTAATACCAAAATTGTAAAATTCAGAATTTTTACAATTTTTTAAAATAATATAACATTTAAATAATTTATCATATATGAAAAATATATATTGATAAATATTAAACTTACAAATTTAAGTCATTTAAAAAAGGTTACTTAAATTAAACCATATGACAATAATGATTTAAATATTGATTATTTAATTTAACTTTTAATAAAAATAAATTGAGGGAGGTGACAATTATAAAATAAATCAATTTACATCATAGTAAAACAAATAAAATAAATTTTGTTAAAATGTAATAACAAATTCACCAAAAATACAAAAATGTAACTATATGTTCACAAATTTTAAAAATTTCATTAATAAAGTATAAAATATGTAGAAGTTATGTAAAAAACTTCATTAGCAATAGAATTAATATTAATTTAAAAAGAAAAGAAAGAAAAATATAACAAAATATTAAAATTACTAGTAATTCTTAAAGCTAGTAAAAATGTAATTTCAACTAAGTGATTGTACGAATTAAAAAATATCTTAGAAATAATATAGTTACAAATGAGTAAAAAATAATAAACGAAAGCAAATAGTTACGTCCTTATCCTTTACGTAAATAAATTATTATATTTTAGAAATTTATTTTTATTTTTATAAAAATAGCAAAAAAAAAATCTTAACAAATATGATTAAATAGAATATCATGTTTAAAGCTTTCATCACCTGGTTAGTTTGACTTGCAACATGGGACAAGTATCAAAACTGGACATACAATTGCGGTTACATTTTTTGTAGTGAGCCTTTGGAAACTAGAGCCCATCTGTTCTTTGCTTTTCCATACTCATATACTGTCTGGACTTACCTAATGAACAACATTCTTAAAGCAAGAATAAATCCAGATTGGAGCTTAACCATTCAAAGTCTACAGCAAAATTGATTGTCATCAATAGATTCTTCACTTGCTCGAACGGCGTTCCAGACAACTTTGTACTGGGTGTAGAGAGAACGCAACGCTCGACGTCATCATCAAAAGCCGAACAATCCCCTATTCCTTGCTCGTACCATTCACAAGGAGGTCCACAACCGCTTGTTAACTCGGACCAAAGTGGAGAACCCGATAGTGATCAAATGGACTAAAGCTTCAGCTCTTCCCAACTAATATTTCTGCTGGGAAATATCACTGATTCATGACTTGTAAGCTTCAGCTCTGATGTTTTTCTATACTCATTTCTGTCTCTGGTTTTTGTGCACTGTAAATTTCAGTTCTAAACTATTTCTTTGGGTCAGATCTTGAATTAAAAGATTGTAAAACCACTTTTTTGTTGATAAATAAATTTAACAGTTCAAAAGAAAAAAATATTTTAGTAAAAGTTAATACCAAAATTTTATTTTTGTTATAATGAAATTTATTTTATAATTTCATTAGTAAAATAGAAAAACATAAAGTATACAATTTTTATATTTTATTTTAATAATTTAATATTAAACAATAAAATATAATAATCAAATTATAAATATGTATCCGCGTAGCGCGGATGAAAAACCTAGTTAGTTAATAAGAATTGACAGGCAAGGAAATATCTGTTAGATTGCTCAAAAACATATCAATCAAAAATTATTCTACAATAAATTTGAAGATATCGGATAGGTTTAGAACTAACTAAAATATATGAATAATTAATGAGACACGATTTTAGGGAAAATTATAAAGACATATTTACTCTTAATGAACTTTAAAATTTAACAAAAAAAATTCAGTGGCACTTTGAAATAATGGTTACGTATCAGGCCAATTTGTTTTTTTTTTTTTTTTTGTGATTTACAATTTTCGTATTAGTCCTCGCTTAAAGTAGTTCTTGTCATTATTATTGTAAGTTCTCGACCGTTTATTTATGTAAACGAAACAACAGAGATATAACAGCCATATGGGGGAAACTCACAAGTATCTATTCATTTTTAACTCATCGAATTTACTTAATTAATTAAATAATTAAGTTTTTAACAATGTATCTTGTTGACAGAAAAAATTGTTTTTTATAAAGAAGTTGAAACATTGTTTTTTTTTATAAAGAAGTTCAAACATTGTTAAAAACTTAATTAAACAAATAAAAAAGGAAAGTTAAACATAAGCCTATTTATTTACATTACTTTAGGCTGGATCATTCGCCTATGTGGTTTTGCACAAGGTTGTGTTGGGAAAGAGTAAAGACCTACAAAACTACAATTACAGATGCCGACTCGAAAGCTTGGGATTTGTTTGTCGGACGGAAAAGACACTGTTACCGTAAAACCTGTCCACCGGTGGATGAGAAAATGTTGATAAATGCTCAGGTGAGTGTGATACACTTGATTCTATTCCTTCCAGATCTCATAATGATGATGTGCCATATTTTAAATAAATAATTAAATGTGGATACATGTTAATTTTTAGTTGCCTAAAAATGTTGATGTATCAATCAATGGAGAGATCTCATCAACTATTATATTATAGATATTATATAATTTAAATTTATAATTAACATTAAAAATCAGTATATATATAAAATTTGGAAACGAATTTTGAAAGAAAAAATCTTAAGAAAATAATAAATTAAAAACAATAAATATGTGAATATGAGATTTGGAAACGAATTTTGAAAATAAAATCTTAAGAAAATAATAAATTATAGACAATAAAATAGGAAAATGCTTAAATTAGGAAACTATACTAATGATTTTGAATTACTGATTAAAAAAAAATCTTGACATACATTAAGAAAAGATTATGGAAATTATTTAAGAAAAGATACAAAAACAGTTTTGGAAAATATATTAAATGATAATACTGATTTTGAATGAAAAAATAAAATTAGAATTTAAGTGTGTTTATTTCTATTTGTATAGAAAATTTATGTCCTTAATGAATTTTTGATATAACAAAACAAAACAATGACATAATTTGTAATTAAAAAGAAAATTAAAGGCATTTTTTATTGGTGGTTTTGTTTTAATAGTATAAACTAGATTTTGATCCGCGCTGAGTGCGAAAATTAGTTAAAATAATGTTTTTTTGTTTTCATTCTAGATTTTTTTAATACCCAATTTTATTGTAATAGTGTTTACTTTAACTTTATTTCTATTTTCATATTTATGTTTTATCATTATTTAGCTAATATATTAATATTAGAAACTATGTGTGTTTGGATATGATTTATTTAGTATGTGCTTGCGAAAACATAATTTGTGATCATTAAAAATTTGTGTTATATATGTTTTATGTGTATGAAGATGGTATCTTGTTTTAGAGATATTTCTTATTTATACATTTTTGAATTTTCCAATTTATATTGGTTTGAAAGTGTAATTCATTATTTTATCTATTATGTTGATTTTGTAAATTATTATTTTGCGGTTAAAACTCAAGATACATGATTATTTAATGTATTAAATTTATGAAAAGTATGCTTACTACATTTTACAACAAATAAATTGAACATATGAAATCCGAATTAAAAATTTAGACATTGGTAATGTTATAGCGGGGAAGCGGGTCAAAACCCGCCCCGTCTGACCCGTCCGGCTAAGATTAATAAATTGTTTTTATCAGCAAAATCCATCTCGTATAAACCACAGAAGAAAAAATTTATACTCGCACAAGACCCACTTAAGTGTGAAAATTGCGGTTCCCACCAATTATGTTTCACTAGAAACAAACCGAATCCGCTCAGACATAACCAAAACCCACACCGCATGACACGTGATTTAATGGTTTAATTTATACGACTGTGCATGTCCTGCGGTGAATCTAATGAGGTAAGACCCACTGATTTTGAACCAAAGTCATAGTTCTAACCAATACTAATGCTATTTCAACACAAGCTGATAACATATGTTATATTATACAAATATATTAAATATATTTAAATTTATTAAAACTATAAATAAATTTTTATGTTTGTGTGCTTCTTTTTATTTTCCATGACTTCCCTTTAATTCAAGTTTTGGGTTGAGGCTTCGTTATAAAATTCTTAACAGATTCAATATAATTTATAAAAAGTTAAATCTGGATTTTGAGAATATAATAATAACGATTTTAAGCAAAGTATGTTGTGTAGAATTTATTGTTAAAATATTTTGTATAAAATGATTTTGATATAGTTTGAGATTAGCCACATGTAATGCATTTATAGAAGAAGTCGTTGAATTGAATCATAATAATTTTTTAAAAGACTTAAATTATTCGTATATATATATATATTTAATCTTTGATATATATTTGGACATAATTGTACTCGTTTTTAAGAGGAAAATACAATCTAACAATCTAATCCAAATATATGTAAGGTTTGTTTTAAATTAAATTGAAAATTATATAAACTGAGAATATTTTTTAGATTTGTTTTTAGTTACATATAGTTTTGATTTTATTTAACATTTAGTTTAGATCTTCATGTAGATATTTGATGATATTTTGGAAGATTTTGTGTTTAATTGGTTTTATGATTTTTCTTTTCCATTTTAATTGGACAGCAAATATGTGTTCCAATGATTTAGATTTTGCATATCTATTTTTGATTTAAAAAAAAATTAATGTAATATTTTTAGAATAAATGTAAACATCCTTATAGCTTTAATGATTTTTTAAATTTAGCAAAGAAACTAAATGGTATATCTTATAATTAAACGAAAAATTAGTAGCATATTCAGTTTGTGATTCTGTTTTCATATTATAAATAAGTAATATAGTTTCTTCTACTAAAAAAATGTATATATAAAACTAATTAGTTTTTAACCTGCACACTACAAGTGGAGATTCATCGTTTACTTTTACTAACATATATAAATATTTACAAATTAAAATTTTTCTGAAATTGAATATCACTAATTGATATCTTAAATCTTTATATTAAATGAGAAGTGCTTTTGACCTTATATTTACTCTCAAATTGGTTGATTAATAAGTTACCATTAATGAAATTAAGTTTTTTAAAATATTAACCTTAGTTTATATTTACAATTTTGTATTTATTACATTAGTTTTTATTTTAAAGATATACATCATCCGGATAAATAAATAAAAAATAAGACGATAAATATGAAAAATAATTATGAATTATGAGTTTTTAATATTGATAACTATGACTATTGTTTATAAAACAAATTATTTATATAGTAAATTATTATTAGTTATATGAATTTTAAATTTAGATAAATATAAACGATAAAATATTTTTAAAATTAAAATATCCATACATATATAATTATATTTAGTTTAAAATTTTAAATATGGTTGTTATATATAATACAATTTATGAAGTAGATTTGAATTATTTATATAAAATTTTAATTTATAAATTAAATAATTTTAATAAAGTATTATATATTATATATATAATTATAATTTATTTTGTTGATATTAATTTTATTTTAGAATAAACTATAAAATGTTTTAATAAGAGATTAAGTATAATAATATTTGTATGATATTTAATTATAGATAGTTTGATATAATTTTTATAATATTATTGTTGTTAAAATTAATAATTTTTTTTGTAAATTGTATATTAATAATATTTGTGCTCGCAGATGATGCGAGCAAATCATACTAGTACTTTTGAACTGTGTTAGTTAATTTTCTATTTCTATAAATATTTATAGATTAAATAAAAAATCGTACAAATCCAAATGACAGTTTCAATTTCTGTGAGGAGACTAATCGAAAACTCTAGACAGTAAAAAAGCAATTGTAACACCCAAAAATCATGTCCAATTGTTTTTATAAAAAAAGCTCAAAACCCCAAAAGCTCACCACTTAACTTATTCCATCTATTTTTTTGTAAATAAAGGAGCCACCTAAGGAGAAGAGGCATAACGAGATCGACGGCGAAACCCTGTCAAAGTCGGAGCCCAGCCGCCGTCTGCCACCATTCGCCGGAAATCGTTATCCTTCGCCGATCTCATCTCCCTCTCTTGCGTCTTCTCTTCGTTTCTTCTTTCCGGGTTAAGTGGATCTTTAGTTACTCTTACATCTCCTTTTTCTTTCTGCTCAGATTCGCTTTTTGATCCCCTGTGGTGATGGATCGGAGATCTAATCTTATTTATTTGGTCTTTCACCGTTTCGAATGCAATTCTGAGATCGATGCAATTCTGACTGTCAGATTGATTCGTATTTTACCGTTGAACCGTAAGGAACCACGGAGCGCACAATATGTCATTGGAAAGCCCTCGGTCTCAGATTTCCAAAAAGATAAGAACCACCCAATTCCGAGTTACTGTTTGGAAGTTGTGGCCTGTTTTCTAAAATGTATCTGTGTATTGTGGATCTGTATTTAGTTTAGCTTTGTCTATGTTTTGAGTTGGGCAAACGGATTCCGCTTGACCCGGAACTTTTCAGAGACATTCTAAACTCATAGATCTAGATCCCGGATGAAAGAGAACCGATTTGGGTCTTGGAAACATAGAGAAGCATGTCGCCGAAGTTGTAGCAGCAGTTCTGTCCAATCGTTTGTGGTTCATCGTCGTCATTGTGGCAAAGATGAGGACCGGTCGTGATCTCTATGCTATTCTATCTTAATATCAGGACATGAGTCCTTGTATAATAGCGTCTTTCCTAGGTAGTGTAGATCTAGCGGATGATTTGTGTTGATGCGATTGAAAGCACTTAGAATCTAGGTTATCACTTAAACCAAAAACGTTGATTGTGATTGATGGCTTGTGTGAGTAGTTGCGAGTCTGTTGTGGTTTGAGTAGGGTTGTGGCCCGATTGTTGTGGTTGAGTAGGGTTGTGGCCCAAGTATTTTGTGGTGGAGTAGGGTTGTGGCCCGAGTCGGTTGTGGCCGAATGGATGCCGGTTGGCGCCGGTTGTGTGGGGCATACTCACCAGTTCATGGGTGTGTATGGTTGGTTGGGGCCCGAGCTCATCTATGGACAAGTAGTTAGTGTGTAGGTTGATTGTGAGCCTTCGGGCGTTGGGTGCAAGGTGTTATTAGCCTTGGACATGTTTCTTGCTATTTGTGCTAGCGTAAGATGACATCGTGGGTTCCTAAAATCTGCCCTCACTAGGTAATTGTGTTTGAAACAATTGCTCAGTCCTTTTCCCTTTTCCCCCGTTCTTTTCCCTTGCAGAACAGGTAGCAGAAGTACAAGTGCTGGTTACGTTGGTGCTTTTGAATAGAAGGGAGTGTGCGCATGACTCCTGGGACCATGGGAGGATATGTCGGCTAGCCTTCGGGCAGAGACGCTTTTCCTAATGACGCCATTTCCGGTTCTCCGGGAATGGGTCGTTATAATTGGTATCAGAGCCTGGGTTAAGGTCCCTCAGTTCTGCCTGAGGGATCAGCTTCTGTCGTTTTCTAAAAACCTTATTTTTGTTTTCGAAATGTGTTTGCGAAAGTTTAAAGGATCCTTTGAAAGTGTTTTCAAACCACCAACTAGAGTAGTATGTGACTTCTTCTATATGTTTCTAGACTAGTTAGATCTTCCTTGCAGGTTGTAGTCGGTGTTCTTAGACCTTAGTGGTATTGATTGCCCTTAAGATGTGTGCCGAGAGGTATGTCGTGATGTGTACCGTTAAGGTGTATGTTGAGATGTATGTTGTGGTGTATGCCTTCGAGGTAGTAGATGCCATTGAGATGTGTGATGGAGTTGGCGTTTGTTCAGAATGTTCGTCCAACCAGGTGTGGTTTACCAAAGAATGTTATGAAGATGGAGTTGCTAGCAAGAGTTGTAGGGAGGGCTGCTGGAAGTGTTGCAGGAAGCATTGTATGAGTTGCAAGTAGTGTTGCAGGAGCTGCAGGAGGCATTGTAGGAGCTGCAAGAGGAACTGCAAGAGGTGATGATTTGCAACAGAGTTGGGTTTCGGGATGGCGCCCGTGGAAAATGCATTTTTATTGTTTGGTACCAGCAGAGGTGAATGAGTAGAAGAAGCATCTAGAGGACCTGGTGAAAAAAGGATTAATCGGACCAAGCAGTTCACCTTGTCATGTTGTAAAGAAGAGTGACAAAGGTTTTAGACTTGGTATGGACTACCAGAGTTTGAGTAAGAATGGTGTAAGAAAATCACCATAAGAAAAATATCGGGGCTTGGGAGGCAGCTATCAGTTGAACCAAAGAAGTTGTGGACCAGGAGCAAGGGGTCGATGGAAAGACCGAGTTGTAAGGAAGCGATAGGAGGTGGCGGTGCTCTAATTGGAGTAAGCGTCAAGAGTTATTGCATCGCAGGTTGCACAAGGAGAAATAGGAAATTGTTCAAATCTATTCTAAGTATGGAATCTTGGAATCGGTTTGTGACATCAACTTCAATGAGTTATGGACGACTCGTTGAAGTCTGATCAAGCTGGAAGTTGGAGGAGATCTTCATGGTATGGCGGGCTCGAGAATCTGCGGTAGGACCGGAAAGGTAATGGTCTACTTTGGAGTTCTTTGTGGGTTACTGGAGCAGCTAATGGAGTTTCTTTAAGAGGAAAAAGAGTTCGTAAAAGGTTTTGGGAAAATGGAGTTGTGGCATTTGGAAATTCCTAGTAAGCTGGACTTCTGTTTGTTGCAAGCGCAAGTGGACGAAGCAGGTTATTGGAGATGAAAATCCAACGAAAAAGTGTTAGGAAAAACACTATGGCGGTTTGGCAAGAAGCTGCAAGGGAGAGAAAAGGAGGGCAAGTTTAATGGAGAAGGAAACCCAAAAGATGGTGCTTGGAAAACACCACAACTGGATCACAAGGTAGGAAACCTTGGGTCGGAAGTCAGTTTGGAGATCAGAGTGTGCAGCGGAAGCGTGGAATGGGAGCATATCAGGAGCTGGGTGGGTCGTTCCCCACATGTCAGGTAGCCATAATGGGCATGGTTAACCTCGTATTTCGCCAGGGGTAAGCAAGGATGTCTGATTGTGCGACAGTCAACGCCATATTGCACGGTAATGGAAAACGTCGAAGAGAATCCATTTGGAAGTGGATGACACAATGTGGCACGGTAAAGGAAAACTATAGAGGAGAACCGATTTGGAAGCGGAGCATCTCATTCAATACTTAGAACCACTCGAAGGATGAGTGTTGTTTCTAAATGTTGGAAGTATTAGCTATGGCACTGGTTGTTCCCATTGTTCATATTGCTAAGCATCAGTGTTGACCGGCCTCAAGGACAGAGATGGTAACTCGTTCGACTCAAGCGGTAAATGGAATGTGGTAGTGGACTTCTTCTTAGCAATGGACGCTAGAAATCTAAACCACCTCATCAAGTTGGAAACCGACCCTAGTGGACATGGGCGGTTGTATGTGGCATTTGTGTTGCATTCTGGAAGCTGTTGTTGGATTGGTACTGAGGAGTAGGACACTTCACATCGTAGTTTGGAATTAAGGGGGGGGGGGGGAAGCAATCCACGAGATCCGATGGCAAAATCTTTTCAAGCGAGTAAGCGATCAAGTTCAGTTTCTGTTCATTGAAGTTTGTGGAGTTGTTGTTAGTAAATAGTTGCAGTGGAGAACTCTCGTCAAAGAATTCGGGACGATTTTTTTTAAGTGGAGGAGAATTTTAACAACCCAAAACCCGGTCCAATTTTTTTTTAAAGAAAATCTCAAAACCCCAAAAGCCCACCACTTAACCTAGGGTTTCCATCTATTTTCTTATAAATAGAGGAGCCACCCAAGGAGAAGAGGCATGAAGAGATCGACGGCGAAGCCCTGTCGAAGCCGGAGCCCAGCCGCTGTCAGCCACCATTCGCCGGAGATCGTCATCCTTCGTCGATCTCATCTCCCTCTCTTGCGTCTTCTCTTCGTTTCTTCTTTCCGGGTTAAGTGAATCTCTAGTTACTCTTACATCTCCTTTTTCTTTCTGCTCAGATTCGCTTTTTGATCCCCTGTAGTGATAGATCGGAGATCTAATCTCATTTCTTTGGTCTTTCACCGTTTCGAATGCAGATCTGAGATCAATGCAATTCCGACCGTCAGATTGATTCACATTTTCCATTGAACCATGAGGAACCACGGAACTCAAAATATGTCTTTGGAAAGCCCTCTGTCTACGCTTTCCAAAAAGGTAAGAATCGCCCAATTCCGACTTACCGTTTGGAAGTTATGGTCTGTTTTCTAAAAAGTATATGTGTATTGCAGATCTGTGATTAGTTTAGCTTTGTCTGTGTTTTGAGTTGTGAAAACGGATTCCGCTAGATCCGAAATTTGGCAGAGAGATTCTAGACTCATAAATTTAGATCCCGGTTGAAGGAGAAACGATTTGGGTCTTGGGAACATAGAGAAGCGTGTCATCAAAGTTGTAGTAGTAGTTCTGTCCAATCGTCTGCGGTTCATCGTCGTCATTGTGGCAAAGGTGAGGAACGGTCGTGATCTCTACCCTACTTTATCTCAATGGAGATGAGTCCTTGTTTAATAGAGTCTTTCCTAGGTAGTGTAGATCTAGCGGATGATTTGTGTTGATGCGATTGAAAGCACTTATAATCTAGGTTATCACTTAAACCAAAAACGTTGAGTGTGATTGATGGGTTGTGTGAGTAGTTGGGAGTCTGTTATGGTTTGAGTAGGGTTAAGGCCCGAGTGTTGTGGTTGAGTAGGGTTTTGGCCCAAGTCTTTTGTGGTGGAGTAGAGTTGTGGCCCGAGTCAGTTGTGGCCGAATGGATGCCGGTTGGTGCCGGTTGTGTGGGGCGTACTCGGCGGTTCATGGGTGTGTGTGTGGTTGGTTGGGGCCCGAGCGCGCATCTATGGACAAGTAGTTAGTGTGAAGGTTGATTATGAGCCTTCGGGCGTTGGGTGCAAGGTGTTATTAGCCTTGGACTTGTTTCTTGCTATTGTGCTAGTGTAAGATGACATCGTGGGTTCCTAAAATCTGCTCTCACTAGGTAATTGTGTTTGAAACAATTGCTTAGTCTTTTTTCCTTTTCCCTTTGTTCTTTTTCCTTGCAGAACAGGTAGCAGGAATACAATTTCTGGTTACATTGGTGGTTTTGAATAGAAGGAAGCATGCGCAGTACTCCTGGGACCATGAGAGGACATGTCGGCTAGCCTTTGGGCATAAACGCTTGTCCTAACAACGCCGTTTCCGGTTCGCCGGGAAATGGTCGTTACAGCAATCATAGGTAGAGAAAGCAAGAGCAAAAAGGAAATCAAAATTCGACAGAGCAGAGGCAATACATGTTGGATCGCTATTGAGTATGTCACAAATCTCGAGATTCATAGCCCAATCTGGTCCGATCAGCATCTCGCTCGTTGCTCTCTCCATCTCTCCACCGTATTGTTTACATCATTGCTTTGACAAAAAAAAAACAAAAACCTCCAGGAAAAAAAAAGCTTTTTTGGAAAAAAAAATTTGGGAGAAGAAAGTAGCTGTGAGAACACGCAAACAAAAATACCCCGGCCGAGAATCCCTCGCTATTAGTTAATAAGAATTGACAGGCAAGAAAATATATGTTAGATTGTTCAAAAACATATCAATCAAAAATTATCCTATAATAAATTTAGAAATATCGGATTAGTTTAGAACTAACTAAAATATATGATAATATCTTTATATTTAATGAGACACTAGTTTCAGAAAAATTATAAAGACATGTTTACCTTTAATGAACTTAGAAATTTAATAAAGAAATTCGGTGACACACTTTATAATTATAAAGATAATTGATAGCATTTTCTATTTTGTATTCTGTGTTAATAGTATAAACTAGATTTTGATCCGCGCTAAAGAAGCGTGGATTTTTATTTATTTTTTAAATATTTTTTATCTTAAATTTATATTTTTTATAAAATAAATTTAATAACTATTTAATCTAATATATATTAAGTGAAAATATGATGATATGGTGTTAAATGTTTTTTCTAGATATTGTTTTATTATATTTTTAGTATTCGTGATTCATTGTTATTATTAATAGATGCTTAGCTAACCTTATTAGTTAATATAATAGCTAAATGCCTAATTTTTTTCTAAAATCAATTGAAATTAGTTAATATATATTTTTAACATGTCTTCTAATAGTCAAAATTTATTTTTAATAGTATGGATAATTGAAATCGGTTAACATATTTAACCCGTCTTAAGTTATATTTTTAACCCGTCTTAAGTTATATTTTATTTGATAATTTTTTATTTAAGTTAATTCTAACTTATTTCAGCCCATTATTTCATTGCTAAAATGTTGCTAAAATCAATAATCTTTGTATATAATGTAATTTTAGTAATATAAGATGTTATATTTGATCTGCTAGGTTTTCGATTTAATTATATATATGTAACTTGTTTCAAATAGTATAGTTTTAACATGTGACTATGAATTTATTTTTAATCCGTCTTGTATTAGTCAAAAATTATTTTTAATAGTATGAATAATTGAAATCGGTTAATTTTTTATTTAAGTTAATTTTAACTTAGTTCAACCCATTATTTCATTACTAATTTTTTTTTAAATCAACATCTTTATTTAGAATTCAATTTTAGTAATATAAGTTGTTACATTTGATCGGTTAGGTTTTCGATATATATATATATATATATAATTGTTTGTTTTAAATAGTATAGTTTTAACACGTGAATATAAATTTATAAAAAATTAATATTTTATAAAATTAAGAATATATCAACTAAAATCGGTTAATTCATCTTTCTAAATTATCTTCCAATGAACATAAATCTTTAAAAGTATTTTTATAATCAAAATAAATTAATCTATATTTCAACCATTATTATAGTAGTCTAAGTATTTTGAAAATTGATAAAACAATCATTTAAAACTGTAATCGGTTAATAGTTATAGTAGTTAAAATTTATTTTTAATAGTATAGATAATTGAAATCGGTTAATCTATTTTCAATTTGTTTTATGTTTTGTAATGGTCTAAATATAAAGATTTTATGTTAATTTAATAGATAAAAGGGAATGTAATTAAATTATTTTAATAAATTTTAATAATAAGTATGAATTCTATAATTATTTTTCTTAAATTAAGAAGTTAAAAATATTTTCTAAGATTTTGCTATAATATATATATTTTAATTAAAAATAAGATACTAAAAGATATTGTGCAAATTGTTAAAATATATTATGAATAAAATCATAAATAAAGAATATTTATATTAAAATATAATTTATAATAAATTCGAAATTAATATTTATTTTTAATAAATTTTAAAATAAAAGAGTCACATGTTATATATATAATATATTCTCTAATGTCGAAATATACATATATTTTCTAATCTCGAAATATAAATATATTTTTACCATAAATATAATGTAATTTTGAATCTATATTTAAAATGAAAAGATATTAAAAGATATTATGAATATATTTTTGAATAAAATTATTAATTAGAGAATATTTAGTGTTATCCGCATATAGTTCAAAATCTAATAATCCCAAAATATCTTTAATGAAACCCAAAAATCTTTATTAAATGCAGTGGCACAAATCGTAATATAACACATGATTAAAAATTATTTTCTAAAAAAATCACTTATTTTAATAATATAGATAAGTGGCCTATCACTCATATTAATTTTTTTTGCAAAACAAAAAATGGCAACGCATCAAAAATTCATCAGGTGGTTTTGTGCGAGTGGGTTTTATATCCTGTAACAGGCCCAAGCTTGAAACCTTTTCTGGCCTATATTTATATTTTCTTGTCTGCCTTTACTATGCCTTCGTCGTTATTTCACTTGAGGATTTTTTATCACTAAAATTAAATATGACATCTCGTTGACATACTTGTTTTTTTTTTTAATTAACTTTGACTTTGTTCTATAGTGGATAGCTGGATGGAGTTTTCCGGCCAACTCGAGATGTCGAAAGCTAAAGTTATATCTAATGAAATTTTATAAATAATTTACAGATAATGAAGGCTAAAGTTATATATGAAAATCTCGATAGTTATGAAGTATGTCAAATTTCATAAATCATAGTTTTCCTAATATCAAATGAAGATCAAATAATATTCTTTTTGAACTACCAAAAAAGTATACTCAATTACGCTAAAAGATTATGATACTAGAAAATATTTTAACCTCTAATTTACAGATTTAATCATTGATAAAACGGTAACTATTTAGCTGTATTCTTGTAGTGGGACGAAGATTATGATACTAGAAGATTTCACAAAATGATGTACTCTTTTTGTGTCAACATATCTTTGTACTAATTAAGATATTGGGTACTCGATAAGAAATTAAATCAGAGTTAGAGTTAATTAATAAAATATGAGACTGGAGAAATAGTACTTTTTGTACAAAAAATTAAAACAAAAAAGGAATGGAGAACTTCAGTTGGCCAAATAAAAATTTAGACGAATATCTAAATTAAGGACAAGAATTCAAAAGCTTGTTAAATCTGCGGTGAAGAAAAATTCTCAAAGTCAGTTAAAATAAAGAAAAAAGAGAAAATAGCTTTATCAAAATAAATATGAAAGAAGTTAATACCCTTATTATGAAACTCCTTAGACACTATATGTGCGGCTGACCCAAGACTAGCTATGAACCCTTCATTGTATCATGAAACAAGTTTTTCTGCCACTCATTTCGAATTCTCGACGCTTCCTTCTGTGCCAGAGTCTTCAATCCAGAGTTTCAATTCTCAAGTTGGAAACCCTTCGCGGCGGTGCTTGGTTTGGCGACTCTTTCTTATATGTCTTTCGATTGTTCTCTCTGGTTGGTTCTCAGGTTCTCTTCCTCTCCTCTGTTAGCAGTGTTTGTCGATCCGGTTTTAGTTTAAGTGGTTTAGGCGGGCGAATGCTTTAGTCGATGTGGCGGTTTCTGTTCTGACAAGTTCGCCGGTCGTCAACGCCGTAGTATTTTGTATCCTTTCAATCCTCGGTAGATCCGTTAAACAAAACCCTTTGGGTTTTCGTTCCAAAGCGATTTTATTTATTTATTTTTGGTTTATCTTTTTTCTCATTTTTATTGTCTCAGAAAAAGCAGAAAAATTCAATATTAGCTATGAACATTTTGTTTAGTCCATATACGTAGTAGATGTAACTAACTTAGCAAATTAAGCATGATTTAAATGTGGATATCCAACAGGCACGCCACTTCAGTACGTATGCTTGTCACGTGCATATGTTCGCTCACACATTCACACTCTATAAGTCCTCGTATATATCCTTGATCCATGAAGGTTACGTCGAAAGGGTTGAGAAAAGGTACATGGACTGCTGAAGAAGATAGTCTTTTGAGGCAATATGTGATGGCCCAAATCCGGCCCGTTTTAAAATTTTCTAAAAAGAAGAGGAGAAGTCCAAATTCTATTGCTTGAGCCCAAAGAAAAAGGAGGAATGGGCCAGAAGCCCAAGGCCCAACCCGTCAGATCTGAAAACCCTAGTCAGATCCCCTATAAAAGGAGAGCTAGCCCCTCTGCACACTTACCAAAGCAAAGAAACTCTGTCCGAGCCGAGCCAGCCAGTAGCCGTCGACCGACCGCCGGAGCCGACGACCAACCGCCGGCCGGATCACCGCCGGAGCACCACGCCGTCGCCGGACCGCCGCCGCACCACCGCTCGGAGCCGCCGCGAGTCGCCGGAATTCTCGCCGGATTTCTCTACTCGTTCCCGTTTTCGATCCCGAACCCCCCAATCGTCGTCTTCTCGATTCGTTTGAGTGCAGAGCCCTTCGTTCTTCGCGTTCTTAAGGTGAGAATCTCCAGATCTCAGATCTACTTCGTTTTCTTCTCCCAAACCCCAGATCTGCTTCAAATTTATGCTTCTGATGGATAGAAGTTGTAGATCTGAACCGCATCTTCTTCGTTTGCTCAGATCTGCTTCAGATCTATGCTTCTGATGGATATAAGTTGTAGATCTGAACTGTATCTTCTTCGTTTGCTCAGATCTGCTTTAGATCTATGCTTCTGATGGATATAAGTTGTAGATCTGAACCGTATCTCTTCGTTTGTCCACTTCTGTTGGCCGAAAGCCCAAGATCCGTTCTCTTTCTTTAGATCTGTCGTCTAAAATCCTAGATCTGTGTGCAGGATCACCAGATCTATAGTCGGATTCGCCCGATCTTCTTCCTTCTTCATTTTTGACTAAGGTGAGGACATAACGTGATCCCTTCTTTATTCTACTGCAGTGTTGGAACTCGAATCCCGTTTAATAGTATCTTTCCTAAGTAGTGTAGACCTAGTTGCTGATTTGCGTTGATGTGATTGATAATAACTTAGAATCTAGGTTGTCGCTTAAACCGAAAACGGAACTTAGACGCTAGGTTACCATTTGAACTGAAAATGTTGATTGTGTATGAAGGCTATGCTTGATAGAACTGTTTAGGTCCCCCGAAAGGGTGTTTGGTGGCGGCACATGTACATTGCGTTTCGTACTTGTCCCTTTCGTCGTCGTAAGGAGGGTTTCGGCGAGCTCTCCGTTGGATTTGTGACGTTGGGCACCGAAGCCAATGGCGGGCTTCAGGCTCGTGGAATTTGTTTGCGCTTCAGGCGGTAGGAGTCCAGAGTGCGGGGCGGTGGGCGCCTGCAGCACGATCTGGACATTAGTTTGTTTGTGCCTTCGGGCGTTGGGTGCAATGTGTTATTAACCGTGGACTCTTGTTTGATGTTGTGTTAGTTTAAAGTTGAGATAGCGGTATTCCTAGAATCCGCCCTCACTGGGTATTGGTGTAAACCAAATACTCAGGCCTTCTTCGTTGATTGTTTTGCAGGTAACCCTGGAGCGTTGCAGGGGTAGACGGACGGTGTGGTGTATTGTTTTGGGAATGGGAACTCCTTCTCTCTTTTTTTTTTCTTTCGATTTCAATAAGACTTATGCGATTCTTCCTTTTCGTGTTTTAAGCTATTTCAGTTGGTTCATTTTTATGTAAGACTCGTTTTCTATTTCAATAAAGTAAAACCTTTTCAACTATCTAAGTGTCGGTTCCGGTTTATGGCTTGGTTCGCTGTTGTGGACTATGACTCGTAGAGTCAAAGAGTCGTTGACTTTGGATCCGAAGGGACGGGTGTTACAATTTGGTATCAGAGCCGGGTTAGACCTAGCCAGTGCTGTCCTGGCTAGGTAGGGTAGAGTGGTGTGTTTATATTCGGATTTCAACGTTGTTTTCAAGTTGTTTTCAAAGTGTTTTCAACTCTTTCTAAATGGGGATTTCTAAAAGATAGATTCTAGAGCACCACCCGGATCGAAGCCTCTGCAATCTCCAGGTTCTTTAGTTAGTAGGTTCTTCTCTAACCCTTTCAGATGTCCTTTATGTTGGAAAAGAGCTTCAGAAGAGAGAGCTGCCAGGATGTGTTGTTGTTGCTAGCATGCGTGGTCTACAAGCAGATATGGATGAGTTTAAATAGCAGCTAGAGGGCTTGGAAAAGGAAAGGATCGATCAGATCAACTAGATCACCGTGTGAGCACTTTTCATGTAGTAAAGAAGGGTGACAAGGGTTTCAGACTTGCTATGGACTACCAGAATGTGAATAAGACTGGAGTAAGGAAATCACCATCCAGAAAAGAAGTTGGAGCTTGGGAGGCAGAAATCGGTTGAACCAGAGAAGCTGTGGAGCAAGAGCAAGAGCAAGAGGTCGATGGAAAGACAAGAGATGCAAGAGGTCAATGGAAAGACCTGATTGCTAGGAGTGCTACAGGAGCTGCAAGAGTTCAATGGAAAGACCGTACTGCAAGGAGTGCTACATGAGCTGCAAGAGGTCAATGGAAAGACCGGATTGCAAGGAGTGCTACGAGAGCTGCAAGAGGTAAGAGGTCGAGGGAAAGACTGGATTGTAAGGAGGCCATTTGGAAGTGGAGGTGTTCTGACTGGATTAAGCGTCATGAGTTGCTTAAGTTGCTTAGATCACAAGAAGCAGCAGAAAACTGTCCAAACCTATTCTAAGTATGGAATCTTGGAATCGGTTTGTGACATCAACTTCAATGAGTTATGGATGGCTCGTTGAAGAATGATCAAGCTGGAAGCTGGAGAAGATCTTCGTGGTACGGCATGCTCAAGATTCAACGGTAGACCAGAAAGGAAACGGTCTGCCCTGAAGTTCTTGGTGGATTACTGGAGCAGCTAAAGGAGTTCCTCAAGATGGAAAGAAGATCGCATAAGCGTTTTGGGAAGTGGCATTGTGGCATTTGGAATTGCCTGGCAAGCCGAACTTCGGTAATTGCAAGCTCAAGTGGACAAAGCTGGCTATCGGAAATGGAAATCCAACGGGAAAGTGTTAGTAAAACACTATGAAGGATTGGTAAGAAGCTGCAAGGATTAGCAAAGGAAGGCAAGTCTAATGGGGAAGGAAACCCAAAGGATGGTGTTTGGAAATCACTACATCTGGATCACAAGGTAGGAAACCTTGAGATGGAAGTCAGATTGGAAGCTGGTCTGGGAATCAGAGTGCGCAGCGGAAGCGTGATGGGTCGTTCCCCATCAGTCAGGTAGCCATAATGGACATGGTTAACCTCATCGTTCACCAAGGAAAAGCAAGGATGATGGTTTGTGCAACAGTCAACACCATGGTGCACAGGAATGGAAACCGTCGAAAGGAATCCATTTGGAAGTGGATGAGGCACTATGACACGATAATGGAAACCGTTGAGGAGGACTGGTTTGGAGCGGAGCATCTCATTCATGTATTAGAACCACTCGAGGGATGAGTGTTGTTTCTAAACGTTGGAGACCGACCCTAATGGATATGGGCGGTAACATATGGCGTTTGCGTTGCATTCTAGGAGCTGCTAATGGATTGGCACCAAGGAGAAGGACACTCCAGAGCGTGGTTTTAAATAAGTGGGGGGGGGGGGAGAAGTGGTCTTCAGGATTCCAGGACAAGATCTTTTCAACCAGGCAAGCAATCAAGTTCAGTTTCGGTTCAGCGAAGTTTGTGGATTCCTGCTGGTAAGGAGTTGCAGTGGAGATCCCTGGCCGCAGAATTCGGGACGAATTCTTTTTAAGGGGGGGGGGGGGGGGGGGGGGGGAGAATTGTAATGGCCCAAATCCGGCCCGTTTTAAAATTTTCTAAAAAGAAGAGGAGAAGCCCAAATTCCATTGCTTGAGCCCAAAGAAAAAGAAGGAATGGGCCAGAAGCCCAAGGCCCAACCCGTCAGATCTGGAAACCCTAGTCAGATCCCCTATAAAAGGAGAGTTAGCCCTCTCATTTCTGCACACTTCCCAAAGCAAAGAAACTCTGCCCGAGCCGAGCCAGCCAGCAGCCGTTGACCGACCGCCGAAGCCGACGACCAACCGCCGGCCGGACCACCGCCGGAGCACCACACCGTCGCCGGACCGCCGCCGCACCACCGCCCGGAGCCGCCACAAGTCACCTGAATTCTCACCGGATTTCTCTACTCGTTCCCGTTTTCGATCCCGAACCCCCCAGTCGTCATCTTCTCGATTCGTTTGAGTGCAAAGCCCTTCGTTCTTCGCGTTCTTAAGGTGAGAATCTCTAGATCTCAGATCTACTTCGTTTTCTTCTCCCAAACCCCAGATCTGCTTCAGATCTATGCTTCTGATGGATAGAAGTTGTAGATCTGAACCGCATCTTCTTCGTTTGCTCAGATCTGCTTTAGATCTATGCTTCTGATGGATAGAAGTTGTAGATCTGAACTGTATCTTCTTCGTTTGCTCAGATCTGCTTCAGATCTATGCTTCTGATGGATATAAGTTGTAGATCTGAACCGTATCTCTTCGTTTGTCCACTCCTGTTGGCCGAAAGCCCTAGATCTGTTCTCTTTCTTTAGATCTGTCGTCTAAAATCCTAGATCTGTGTGCAGGATCACCAGATCTATAGCCGGATTCGCCCGATCTTCTTCCTTCTTCAGTTTTAGACTAAGGTGAGGACCGAACGTGATCCCTTCTTTATTCTACTGCAGTGTTGGAACTCGAATCCCGTTTAATAGTATCTTTCCTAAGTAGTGTAGACCTAGTTGCTGATTTGCGTTGATGTGATTGATAATAACTTAGAATCTAGGTTGTCGCTTAAACCGAAAACGGAACTTAGACGCTAGGTTACCATTTGAACTGAAAATGTTGATTGTGTATGAAGGCTATGCTTGATAGAACTGTTTAGGTCCCCCGAAAGGGTGTTTGGTGGCGGCACATGTACATTGCGTTTCGTACTTGTCCCTTTCGTCGTCGTAAGGAGGGTTTCGGCGAGCTCTCCGTTGGATTTGTGACGTTGGGCACCGAAGCCAATGGCGGGCTTCGGGCTCGTGGAATTTGTTTGCGCTTCGGGCGGTAGGAGTCCAGAGTTCGGGGCGGTGGGCGCCTGCAGCACGATCTGGACATTAGTTTGTTTGTGCCTTCGGGCGTTGGGTGCAAGGTGTTATTAACCGTGGACTCTTGTTTGATGTTGTGTTAGTTTAAAGTTGAGATAGCGGTATTCCTAGAATCCGCCCTCACTGGGTATTGGTGTAAACCAAATACTCAGGCCTCCTTCGTTGATTGTTTTGCAGGTAACCCTGGAGCGTTGCAGGGGTAGACGGACGGTGTGGTGTATTGTTTTGGGAATGGGAACTCCTTCTCTTTTTTTCTCGTTCTTTCGATTTCAATAAGACTTATGCGATTCTTCCTTTTCGCGTTTTAAGCTTTTTCAGTTGGTTCATTTTTATGAAAAACTCGTTTTCTATTTCAATAAAGTAAAACCTTTTCAACTATCTAAGTGTCGGTTCCGGTTATGGCTTGGTTCGCTGTTGTGGACTATGACTCGTAGAGTCAAAGAGTCGTTGACTTTGGATCCGAAGGGACGGGTGTTACACAATACATTGATAAGTATGGAGAAGGCAAATGGTACCAAGTTCCTTTAGGAGTTGGCATGATATTTACATCAAATGGCCATCTCAATGATATTTACACACACATATATATATCTGTTGAGTTCAGACATGATAAAGTCGCGAGCTTTAACCGATCTAAACACACACTCTCACTTGATTAACACTCGTGTGTAAGAAACTTGAGAGGGAGAACAAGAGTAATTTGTGTTTGAGACAAAGAGTTTAACATGTTCAGGTCACAATGTGCAACCCTACTCACGCTGGGAACTTACGTTAACCCCGAATCCACTAGAATCGATCTTATATAGGGAGGTTCAGACTCGAGTTTGAAACCCTACAACTTTACAACTCACACACATGTCCAAAAAATCAGTCCTTTTCATCTCTTCTTTATCTCTGCATTTTGTCTTCTACTTTTTCCTCTGTTGTTCAAACAGGTACTGCAGAGTTGAAACGCACAGTTTCATCTAAACGGAAAACATTTACTTTTAGCGCCAACTGCTTTCGTCAACAACACGAGATGGGCTTTGACTTTGTATTGGGCCTTGTGTGTTTCCATCTTCAATCGAAAAAACCTGATTGCTTGAGAGTCACTACTTTTCTTCTCCTCTCAGATTGAGACTAGAAGACACTCTCACGAAACTCCACCTTGGCTTTGAGTTGAAGATTCTATTTCTTGGATTCTTTCTTGGATCGTGACTTATATCAGTTCTTGGTAAACCTGAGCATCTCCCTAATGCCTTTGAGATGGCTCATGAATAACCCTTGTGTGATGATACCTGTTGTGATAAGAGAAGTACCAGACTTGGTAACTTTCTTCAGTCCCTCTGTGATTTCTTCCAACTTATCATGGAACACAAATCATTTTGGTAGTGTCATGACACTATGAGAGTCACAATACACTTCACTTGAGTCGTAAACCAAACCCACTTCTTCAATCAATCTTCTTGACAAACCTGTCAGTTCTAGAGCTCTCATCAAAACTTTATCTCCTGCCTTTGTTGTGTCTGATACAACCAATCTCTGCAGATTGTTTTTCCAACTTATTGTGCTTTCTGCAATAGTGAGCACAAACTCTAGGTCAATCTCTTTTCTGTGCGAACCCGCCGCAATCTGAGTTGTAATACCCTATAAACTCAAATTTTCTTGTTTCTTGAAAATCAGACTTGATTATGTTGAATCCTTGAAGTATCTCTTCAACCACTTCATTGTTTTTCTTTGTTCTTTTCCAGAACTTCTTGTCACTCCCACTGAACCGATACAATCAGCTCTTGTGCCAAATGTGGCACACTCATCTCTGTCAACAGCTCTTGAGTGTGACATCAATTTCTTCTCATCAGCATGACCTATCGGTTCTTCCCCATTAACTTCTCCAAGCTTATACTGTATTCTCAATGAAGTAAGAGCAGACTTACATTGATCTGTGCTGAATCTTCCCACCTTTTTGATCAATATGACTTCTCTGTGACTAACTTTCTCCTTGCTAAATTTCTCTCTTGTTCGTATCCTTGAAGCATCATAATCTTCTTCTTTGATCCTCCTTTGCAACAACTGCTTTTAACTCCAACTAATTCAGTTTCCAGAAATGATGAACAATATTAGACATCAAAATTTTAATTGATCTTTGTTCCATCATATGACTGAAATTTTCATTACAGTTTATTCCATCTTGTTGTGAGTGACCTTTAACCAGCAACTTAACTCTGAAACTTGGTTTCCCAATACCAGGAATACATAGCTTCATGCCGCAAATCTCTTTGAATCCCATTGACTCTTCATTCATGGGCTCCTCAATCAACTGCCATATATCAAACTAATGCACCATCTGCATTTCTTAAGTTCATGCAATCTTGACTATTCTGCAGTCTGCACTTTTCTTCTGTTCTTCAAAACTATTGTGTTCTGAAATTTCTCCACCTTCAGTCATAAACTGAACTAACCCAGCTGAGCTTGATTTTACTTCTTTCTTGTTTGGCTTAATCTCTCCTCTGACAGGATCCTTTAACAACTGATAACTCTGCATATCTGATTCAAACTTCTCTAATTCACTCTCTTCTAATCCAGTATCTCCATTTTGCAATACCATCTTTGAAGAAACCTTTTCTTCCTTTGCGGAGCTGTTCTCTTCTTGATAGGCTCCACCTTGAACAAAACCTTGAACTGAAACTGAATCACTTAAGAGATGAGAAATATCTCTTTGATCTTCATCTGCAATCTGTTTTGAACTTTGCATCTTCAGATTCAACTCCTTATACATCTTGTCTTGTTGAAGCTCAACATTCCTGCTTGTGACAAATTTTCTTTAATCCAATAACCATATTTTGCAGCCTTTATCTTCATCAGTATATCCAACTAGTATACCTTTCTTCATTTTCGAATTTCTTTTCTCTTGATCTGAGTACACTTGTGCTACACAACCGAATCTCTTTAGGTTCTTGTAATCTGGTAGTGCACTAGTCCACTCTTCTTGAAGAATATCAAACTCCAGGAGTAATAATGGTGACCTATTGATCAGAAATACTGCAGTTACAGCAGCTTCTGCCCAGAAAACTCCAGACAATCCTGATTCATCTAACATGCTTCTAACCATCCTCATGATAGTTATGTTTGATTTCTCTGCAACACCATCTTGTTTGGTGTAAATGCACACCACTTGTGCATTGAAATCCCTTCTACCTTATGAAACTTATCAAATTCTAGACTGCAACACTCCAGACCACTTCCTGTCTTTAATCTCTTGATTCTCTTTCCACTTTGATTTTCCATCATCTTTTTCCATTCTTTGAACTTACCAAAAGTTTCATCCTTTTTCTTCACGAAATAAATCCAGAATTTTCTTGTATGTTCATCTGTAAAATTGATTAAGTATTGGCTGTTTACCAATGATTTTGGTGTCAGTGGAGAATCACATATGTATGTGTGAATGCATTCGAGTTTCTCTCTCGTTGCAGGTTTGTTTGAATCAGTGATGTACTTGTAAACCTTTTCATCTTTGCAATCTTTACAAAACTCTAGTCATTTGATCTTGTCAGCTTTGAAACATCCTTTCTTTGCTAACATTCCAAAGTCTTTCTTGACTTAGATTACCCAACCTATTATGCCAGTTTCTTGTCTCATCTTGATCCTTCTTTATTGCAATTGTTTCAGCAGTGATGGCTTTTTCTAGTAGCATATACTATAGAGAATAGAATTGTATATTGATTTGATTGTAAGAGTACAACGTTATATACACAGAGTGCTAGGGTATTACATAAATGAGAAATATATATTTTATATATTTATGTTATTCTTTGATATGCTTCCTCAAGATGGAGGGGTTTTAAGCACTCCAATCTTAGAAGATAGTGTGGTGAACGGTGCGTGAGAGAGTGGCTTGGTGAGGGCATCTGCCAGTTGATCTTTTGTTGACACATGTGCAACCCAGAGTGTCCCTGCTGCAACCTGATTTCGGATGAAGTGGTAGTCAAGGGCAAGGTGTTTCATGCGTGAGTGAAACACCGGGTTGGCTGAGAGATATGTGGCGCCGACGTTATAACAGTAGATAACCGGTGTGGACTGGACTTTGATCTTGAGCTCGTTGAGCAGCGAGCATATCCAGCGAATTTCGGCAGAGGTGTTTGCTACTGATCGATATTCTGATTCCGTGGATGAGCTTGCAACACCTTTCTGTTTTCTTGATGACCAAGACATAGGATTTTTACTGATGTAGAAAATGTGGGCGTGATGTGTAATCGTCTCTGTCGCCGGTCCAATCAGTGTCTGAGTAGGCATGGATTGAGCTGCTGTTGTTCTTGTGAAAGAAGATTCCATGTGTTGTTGTTCCTGCAAGATAGCGTAAGAGACGTTTTGCATGCAGCCCAATGATCGCTAGTCGGTTGGTGCATGAATTGGGAGAGACGATTGACAGTGTAGGAGATGCCTGGCCTTGTGAATACCAAATATTGGAGATTGCCTACGACTGAGCGGTATTCGGACGGATCAGCGAGCTTCGTCCCTGTGGTCAGCGTGAGCATCGGAGTCGTCGCCGTGGGAGTGGTGACTGGTTTGGCGTCGATCATGTTGCAGCGTGTGAGAAGATCAAGAATGTACCTGCGTTGCGTGAAATTGAGACCGGAGGAAGTGCATATTGCTTCGATTCCGAGGAAGTAGTGGAGGTCTTCGGGATCCTTGATCGAGAACCGATTCGCCAGTGAATCCAGTGTTTTGATGATCATGTTTGTGTTGTTTCCAAGAAGGACGATGTCATCAATATAAACAAGGAGGTAGAGAAGGGTTTGCCGGAGTGGAGAATGAAGAGAGATGCATCGGCGATGGAGTTGGTGAAACCGATGCTGAGTAGATAGGTGCACATCTATTGATACCACGTACGAGGGGCCTATTTAAGGCCGTAGAGAGCTTTGTGTAGTCGGCAGACATGGTGTGGTCTGTTGACATCGACGAATCCTTGTGGTTGACTGATGTATACTTCTTCGGTGAGGTGGCATTGGAGAAAGGCATTATTGACGCTGAGCTGTTTGATTGGCCAATCTGATCGGATTGCTGTTTCGGGGATGATTCTGATCGTTATGGACTTGTTGACTGGGCTGAAAGTCTCATTGTAGTCGATCCCTTCCGTTGATTGTAGCCTTTTGCGACGAGCCTGGATTTGTATCTGTTGATCGATCCATCTGGTGAGTATTTTAGACGGAAAATCCATTTGGTGTCGACAATGTTTTGCGTTGGAGAAGGTGGGACAAGCGACCAGGTATGATTTTGCAGTTGAGCACCAAACTCATCAGACATGGACAGTTGAGCACCAAACTCATCAGACATGGAGGCTCGCCATTTCTCATTATGCAGGGCTTGGATCACACTGTGTGGTTCTGTTTTGGAGAGACGAGAGGCTAATGCATATTTCGGTTTTGGTTTCCGAATGCCGAGTTTTGCCCTTGTGGTCATGGTGTGATTTTCCAGGGTGGTGGATGTTGGCTGGGTTGTTTTGGTGGCTGTGGTGGTCGTTGTTTGAGGTGGTAGAAGAGTGGTGGTTATGTTTTGATTTGTGGTGAGTAATAGTGGTGGAGCTGTTGCTCTTTGATGTCGGCGCGAGTATTTGTATTTAACGGTGGGAAGTGATGGTGGTGGAGGGATGAGGGTAGGCTGTTGCTGGATCGAGGATTGCGATCCATTTTGGGGTGGAGCAGTGGGCTCTTGGGAAGATTGGCTAGTCTGAACCGTGGGTTGCGGTTCATTTTCGTTGTGAGAAGTGCGCTCGTGAGAAGTATTTGAATCAAGGTTCGAAGAAGACAGTACCTGAGCCTCAGAGTGAGGTGATTGGTTGGCGGATGACGAAGGAGCCTCATGATTTTGAGGTGCATGAGCACTGGTGTGTGATGTTGATGGTGTGTCTGTGCTGATCTGCGAAGGTGATGATGGTGAATGACCAGAGCTCGGAGCAATGGTCCATACGAGTGGCGTTGGTGGTGAGTATGAGGCTGTTTCTATCAATGGTGGAGGTACTGTAGTGCTTGTGGTTTGGGATAAAGAGGTGAAAGGAAAAGATTGTTCATCGAAACGAACATGGCGAGAAACATAAAGGCGATTGGTTTTGGGATCCAAAAAGAAAAAGGCATTTTGGGTGAGTAAATATCAAGGAAATACACAGGGGCTTGATCGTGTTTCGAGATTGTGAGTCCGATATGGTCGAAGCCACGGGAAACAGAGGCAGCCGATAATTTTTAGTTTCTGGTACTTGGGTGGAGCATCGAATAGAATCCGATAGGGTGAGGTAAGAGAGAGCACTGGTGTAGGCATCCTGTTTATGAGGTAAACTGCCGCAACCATGGCATAAGACCAGTAAGTATTGGGCATTTTGGCATGATGGAGCAGAGACAAACAAGTTTCAACAATATGCCGGTGACGTCTTTCCGACAGACCGTTGTGTTCTGGTGTGTGTGGAGGGGAGGTAAGATGACTGATTCCGGTGGATGAGAGAAACTCGCGGAGAGCAATGAATTCGCCACTGTTGTCAGAAAATAGAGTGTCGACTTTGGTAGAGAAGCGATTTTCTGTAAGAGCTTTAAATTTTATGAATGTTTCTTTGACATGAGATTTGAGTTTTAGTGGATAAAACCAGGTGTATCGAGAGAAGTGATCGACAATTATGAGATAGTGATTGTAAGAATCAACTGAAACTATGGGAGAGGTCCATAGATCGGTGAAGAGGTATTGGAGTGGACAGGTTGAAGAAATTGAAGTTTGAGCAAATGAAAGCTTATGACTTTTATTAGAGAAGCAATCAACACATGAAATTGTTTTTGAGAATGAATCAGAAATAGGTAATGAAAAAGCAGAGATAATGTTTTTGAGAATGGGAAGCGACGGATGCCCAAGTCTTGAGTGTCAACCGGAGATGGTTGTTTTGGTGGTTGTGTGGCGTAATAGGAGGCTGGGGTGACTGCAGGGACTGGCCACTCGTATAGCTCTTGGTTAGTATGACCTTGGATCAACGGGACCCCCGAGCTCAGATCTTTCACCTGAAACGCAGAAGGAAAGAATTCAACAAAGACATTAATGGCGTTACACAGACGATAGACATATATTAAGTTCTTGTAAATATTGGGAACATGAAGAACTTGTGACAAAGTAAGAGGTCGAGTTTTTGAGGATAGAGAAGTGAAACCCGTGTTCTGTAGCTGCAGCCCGGAACCATCACCAATTAAGACTTCTTCGCCTCCAGAGTACGGCTGATGAAGCGATAGGTTGGACAGGTCTGAGGTTAAGTGATGCGTGGCTCCGGAGTCTAGGATCGAGGGTTTGTGAGGCTGTGTGCGAGCAATGTTGGCTCGAGGGATACAATGTTGCGGAGGTGTGGGAAGCAGCGGTGGTTGAGATGGTTGCTGAGCAGACTGGATTGAGGACATCAACACGTGGAGTGGCCCTGGACATTACAGATCTGGCACTTGCCCAGATATGGCCTGAAGGTGCGAGTGGTGCTTCTGTTGGTGTACTGATTGTTCCACTGTTGCGTCGGGCGAGCCTGGTGAGTATTGTTCGACCGATTGCGATTATTTGTGTAGTTTGCCGTAATCGGAGCAGAGGTGTTGGTGGGTGCAGAATCGAGTATCTTGGCTTAGTGGTTGAGTAGTTTCTCTTGAAGCTCAGTGGGGGATGGCGGTGTATCGCGACCTTTTGTCTAATCGATGACAGTTTTGTATTCCTCCGGTATACCCTGAAGAACGAAGTCGATCTGATCCTCATGGTCAACCATCTTATCGAGGAATGCGAGCTGGTCAAATCGCATTGTTAAGCCTTGAAGGTATTCATCGATGGTGCGAGTGCCTTTCTTCCATTCATTCAGTTGGAGTTTGAGCTGTTGAATATGACCTCGGCTTGGTTTGCGTATGTTGAGACGAGAGTTTCCCATATCTCAACAGAGGTTGAAGCCCGAGAGTAGTGGTTGGAGAGGCATCGAGATAGCTCCAATAAGGGCGCTCAGTATCAGCTTATCATGTCGCTTCCAGATGGTGAAAGCAGGATTGACCGAGGTGTTGCCATCAACAGTGAGGGTCGGATCTGTTTTGGTGACAGATCCGTCGACGTATGAGACCAAGTCATAGCCATCAAGAAGAGCATGAACTTGGCGACTCCACATGAGGTAATTGGAGGAGGTGAGTTTAGTGACATTGGTCATATTGAGATTGTAAAGGTTGGGAGAGTTGAGAGGGACATAATCATGGGAATGAGTGATGTGTGTTTGGGAGTTGGACTCAGACGCCATTGTTGTGGCAGAGAGAAGAAACGACAGAGATAAAGAAGACAAGAGAAAGAAGATGACGGCTGGGAAAGAAAATTTAGATTTGAGAGATATTCTGCTCTGATACCATATAGAGAATATAATTGTATATTGATTTGATTGTAGGAGTACAACGTTATATACACAGAGTGCTAGGGTATTACATAAATGGAAAATATATACTTTACATATTTATGTTATTCCTTGATAGATACATGCTTCCCTTTCTCTTAGCTTTAAGCATTGTTTTGCAGTCTTTTATAACCTTTAATGTGCCATCTCTTAACTTGAACCACCCTTCTTCCTCCAAAACCTCAAGAGATATGAGATTTTATGATATGTCTGGAACATATCTAACATTCTGCAGAAGAACACTTGTGCCATCTTCATTCTTTAGTTTGATAGTTCTGACTCCCTTCACATGAGAAAGTGTATCATTTCCATTTCTTACACTTGCTCCTTGTCTGTCTGAAAACATTTCAAACAATTCTTTTCTTGGCGTCATATAAACTGTACTATTGATCTATGAGACTCAAGAATCTGGCAGACTTGTGAAACAGACTTGTGAACAGTCTGTACAAGTTGTCCCCAGGCTCAGATTCAAATTATAGACTTTGGGAAATATAGCTGTTGGGGAAATAGAGTTGTTGGGAGCCTCTTTCTCCATTCTTGTTTATTCTGGAACCTCTTAAATACTTAGTCTAATAGTCTTAAATTCTATCATGCTATTAGAGAAAATATCTTGATTCTACTATACTCTCTTTGATTCTCTCTTGTTTCTCTTTTAAAATTCTTCAAAATTCTTAATTTCTCACCATTTCTTAAAAACACCCACTAAGTGTTCGACAAAATTCCTAAACGAAATTTCAAGCTAAAAGCTGTGAGTTCTTGTGTTCTTACCACTGAGGTATCAAAACCTTTGGTTGTTCCTACCATTCTCAAAAGGAAACAACTATCTTTTGTGGTCTAGAATCACTAAAACGGCTATAAGCGGAAGAAGACTTCTGAAGCATATCATTTCAAGGGAATGCCCAAAGAAATCCTGATAACTAGGATTTTGCAATCCTTTGAGGTACCAATTCCTCAAGCTTATCGAAGTAGCTTTGAGGTATCGAACCTATTCTGGGACGGATAAGACCAATAAGTATACACTAAACCTTCAGAGTCAAATCTAACAATTTGGTTTTCAATTTCTAACGATCCTAACGGTTGCAAATCAAATAGAAGTAAACAAAAGCAAGTAAACAAACGATTCAATCAATGACAAGAATAAGGCCTAAGGGTTAGGGTCAACGGATAGGTGACTCGGGATGATCAAGGGATCCTAATTCAAACTTCAAACAAGCTAATCTCTTAGCAAGGAACACACAAGCCAATTGGTTTAATCTCTTAACACCAATTCTTCATTTAATCTTAACTCAAGAACAAATCATCATTTGTGAATCAAAATCAAACGAGCATTCAAACAAGTTCCAATTAGCAACCAGTCACTCTAGACATACATTCTCATGCGCTAGAATATGAAAGTTCTAACAAAGCTAATTACTGGAATTTCATCGAACAGGTTGTGAACAAGAAATTCTAAACATCCTAATCAATGTGATCAAGATTAACTAGGCATTAAGAGCACTTTGCTAGATGAGATTTGAACAATTAACTACTAGAATTTCATTGATCACCCCTAATCAACCTAATCCTACCCAACCCACAAGCCTATGGAGAACTACTCACAAATCATAACTAGATCAACAAAACTCATAGAAATAGAGTTGATCATGGTAGATTAGTGAGAGATTGAAAGATTTGTTGATGGAATAGTAATAGAAATCTAGATTGATCAAAGGATTTTTATGTGTTCTTACAAAAGAGTTTAGAACATCAAAAACTGCATAAGAAACAAAATAAAATAGGTTTTTGGCTTAAATAGTCTAAAGGGTGCGAGCCGGGTCAACCCGGAACAAACCGGGTGTTGACCCGGACCCAAGTGAATCTCTGGGGTCGATATCGGTCAAGCAGACCGATATGGTGACCGATATCGAGCCTCGGATTTTTTCTGGGTTGAAGCATATCGGTCCACCTGACCGATATGTGGACCGATATGAACCCTCGAAAATTAATCCGAGAGTCCATATCGGTCGGGTGGACCGATATGGTGGCCGATACTGTTCTCCGAAACTTTGACGAGGGGCTGTATCGGCCCGCCTGGCCGATACTCAGACCGATATGGTCCTTCTTTGGCTCTTCCTTGGTCTTCTGAGCTCAAGACTCCACTTCCAAGCTCACCAATGCTCCTAGATGCCTCCATTCACCTGCAAAACACAAGAAACACTCCAAATGCAAGCCTAGAATGCCTAATCCTAGTCCTAAACAACTCTAGACTCTAGACGTGACAATGACTCGACAAAAGGGTACGAATGATGGGGAAAAGAACTCAAAACAAGAATCATATACAAGCCTAAATGCATGAAAATGTATGAATATCAATTCCCCCAAACTTGAATCTTGCTTGTCCACAAGCAAGCATAAGTCAATCACAACAGGTTGGGGAAAAGGTTTGAAAGCGGGAGCTCATATCCAAAAGTTCAATCAAGATCAACAAGTTTCATTTAAAGCTCATGCAACTAAGACGTAACCAAGTCAAGCTTACTCCAAGGATTTAGCCATACTCATCAAGGCCAATTCTCCAACCCATTTCTCAACTTACACAAGAATTCATATCAACTAGCTCTTTGACATTGATTAAGCAATTTCAAGTGGATCCTACTCGCAACCAAGTGTTCAAACTCATTTGGCAAGGGTTAAGGTTTTGAGATAAAGATGATCTCAATCAAGACGAAGAGGGGTTTCTCCACATTCATTTAGGTTCTCTCATGAAGGAATGAATGAGCTTATAGTAAAAGGCTAAGAGTATAGAAGCAATTGGTGCGTACTAGCATCGATTTCCGTCTACCCATCGCCCCAAAGACCTCCACTCTTACTCTAACCCACCTAGTTTGAGTCTACCCTTTATCAAGGCTTTTCTTGCCTATCCATCTTTCTCAATCAAAACACTTCCCATGAATCTCCCCAAGGATCATTTAAAACCTTTCAAAACAATGGCAATTCTTTTCTTTCAACTTAGCTCAAATCCTTCTTTCTTTAGTAATGACCTCTTTTTCATGAACCCCTTTTTTCTTTCTTTAAACTGAGCACTTTGGCTTCTTTTCTTTTCAAAACATGAGGTACCTTTTTTTTTCTTTTTCTTTGAAAACACAAATGAGCTCTTTCTTTTTAAACATTTTGCCAACAAATACAAGGTCCCATTTAACTTCTCTTTTATCCTTTCCCTCTCAAAATCCCTTCCCCCAAACTTCAATCTTAGCCTAATACAAGCAAAAGGTGGTCAAGCTTGCATCTATACGGAAATTTTCAACTAGTCGCCTCAAACTCAACACCATTTACTTAGCTCATTCCAAGAGGCCTACCTCTCAACTAGAGTGTTTGTGGGTTTGAAGGAAAGGTGGTGAAGGGTGTGGAATCTATTCAAGCAAACAAGAGTGGTTAAAGGGAAAAGAATGCTTGAATATTTTGGGGTATCCATGAGTTTAAAAACACCAAGAAGGAGGAAGATAATTACAAGTCAAGTTAAGGTTCTCACTTTGAATAGAGCTAGCATCAATTCACATTTTGCTTCAGTTTTAAAACAAGGCTGAATATTAGCGTTCCAAGCAAGGTTCGTTCTAGGTTTCATGCTTAACTCGGGATACAATCCTAGTGCACTCAATTAGCTAAACAAGCTAGCATTCGAAACCATTTTCACCCAATTAAACTTTACAAGGAAATTCAATCATTGCTCCCAAATGCATGAATCCTACAACACTAACTAGACTCAATCCTACATGCTTCTTTTTGTGAAAATTTTTTTTGAAATTTTTTTGATTTTTTTGGTTTTTTCTATGCCTTACATGAATGCATGAGACTCAAGATTAGTAAATGGTCTCTCCCCCAAACTTAAATCACACGGTCTCTTGTGTGATCTTAGTGAGGAAGAAAGACCGAAAACAAATAAAAAGCAAACAAAGAAAAGAAACAAGACTATGTACAAGGGTGGAGTGTAACCTGGCTAGTAGTGGAGAAATGGTGGTGATGAATCCCCCATGGAGTAGGTCGGGTTGGAGGAGGAGCAGGAAGGTGTCTTCATGGCTCTCCTCTTCTTCTTCCGGTTCTCGCGGGTAGAGTGGCGGTGAGGATCCTCATAGTAGGAGTCATGGGCCATGCGTGCAGATCCTGATGTCTCGTGTCCAGCAACCGAGTATCTGCCCTGCTCCAATTCAGCCTGCTCAACCAGAACATCAGCTTCAGCTATCACCTCCTCGGTAGCTGCCTGAATCTCCTCATCTGCACCGGCCTGAGCCTCTCTGGATGTGGAAGCCGCTCCTGCTGCGCCACTCTTGTCCTTCTTCCCAACAATCATCTTAAGCACTTTGGTCACCTTCTTCAAACAGGAGGCCATCTTCTTAATGTTCCTACCGTGCCATTTACTCTGCTTCTGGAGGCTCCGGTTCTGGTCTCTCAATGCCCTGATCGTCCTGTTCTCGATAGGATCATCTAGTGGCTCAATAAGGTACCTGTGCAGCCCATACACCCCAGCAGGTGCGTCGGAAGTATCATGCTCTGCTGCAGCTGCTCTCTGTGACCCGTGAGGTCCAAACACATGCTCCACTCCCGGTAAGAATCTGATATTAGCTCTGTTGGCAAAGCTTGTAATGTCGGGGTTTGGGAGGAGGTACCCTTCTTCATGGGTGGTGCCTGAGCACATCCGGTAGAGATGGCGCTCTGGAGGCGCCCTGGATGCAAGGTAGTGAGTTCGGGTAAGGTATTGGATATCCATCCATGCAACAGGTGTGGTTTCCCCAAATGTCTTCTCGTTCAGGCTTCCTTCCAGTTTTATCTTCTTTTTCACAAGCAACGGTGTGATCACACCAGCCATGCTGAACTTCGGGTTAGAGTCCCTTACTGACATAGCCCACTCTCTGTGGACAACAAACTGCTCTATCAGAATGGAAGTGTAGCTCGGGAGGCGCTCAACCGGTGGTATGGGCTGACCGTTGGGATAAGTGAGCAGGAGTGGCTGCAGCCCAATGTACAACATCTTCATTTCCTGCTCGTGGACTTGGTTGGCCTCCTTCCTAGCAAAGAACGTGTGTGCCAATGCCTTGTGCACATATCTAATAGCCGGATGTCTGATCCTTGCAGCTTTCATACCCCCAGCTTAAAGGGCCCATCAGCTATCATCTGCCAAACACCCTCGAGGTCGTCCTTATCAATAGGGATAAAAGTCCCCAGCTGAGCACCATTCTCTGGAAAGTCAAAGACAGCAGCTATGTCCTCATACGTCATGCTAAACTTCTTTCTGCCCATTTGGAAATCAATCTTTCCCTTGCTCACTTCCCCTGTTAAAGCTGCTCTTCTCATATTGACCGTTGCTTGCATGGTTGAGAGGAACTGACATGCCGAGCTCTGATAGGAGTCACTGGCAAGGTTGAAGAACTCCTTAAGACCCATGTTCTCTACAATCTCGTTGTAGTCATCTAGTAGCCCAAGTGCAGTCAGTGTCGGGATGTGAGGGTATCGGGTTGACAAGAACGGTATCCCCTCCAGCTTGTCACATATCTCAGAAGCGGTGAACTTTTGTGGGTTCTCAATTACTTTCCCTGGAGCCTTGGGTGCCTCTTCCTCAACAGCTACCCCTTTTCCTCTCGATGAGGTTCCCACATTTTCAACCGGCTTTTGTGCTTTTGGTTTCGGGTTGGCACGCTTTCTCGTCATTGTCCTACAAAAGACAACTCATAAAGTGAATCAGCACAGATCGCAATCCAACCACACAATGAATAATAGCTTGAGACATCCATGATCAACAATTGTGGGAGCTTAACAATTGCATACTTTTTCAGTTTCAATGGAGCAAGCAAGCCTAAACATCTTAACCAAACTCATTTCTAGTTCAACAATCAATCACTTTGTTGATCAATTCACAACCTCATCAACCAAAGGTCCTTAATGCACATTTTGAAACTTTTGTGAAACAAAACTCATCCAAATCAAGTAGTATCACAAAGTCAAGCCTTTATCAATCCAATGCATCATTAGAAACCATCCAATCAGAAAACCCCCAATATTTTCGGATTCCAAATTTCTCAAGAACCCTAATTCACCAAAGATCAAATTCATTCATTCCTAGGGTGAAATTGAGTTGGGTAATCATCTAGTAACAGCCTAGCAAAGGTTTTTAACAAGCATCATCAAGCAACAACCAGAAATTCGAGTTCTAGAAGAAATCGAAAATCTTCTTGCATGAACCATAAACTCGGATTTGGAGAGCTTTACCTTGTTTGGAGGATGAGAGGATGAGAGAACAAGGGGATAACAAGATAGTGGTCGAAAAATCGGAAACACAGAGCCTTGAATCACGAAAATCCGTTGAGAATTGATAGAGATTGAAGAGTTTGAAGTGCTTTGAAAATCTCTTGTTGAAATCGCAAAAGTGAGTGAAAAGAGAGAGAGAGTCGCGACTTGGAGGAGAAAGCAAGGGGGAAATCGGTTCAAACCGGTTCATTAAATCGATTTTGGGTTAAAATCCGGTCAGAAACGGTTTGAAATCGGTTTAGGTTCGATTGGACTTACCTGGGCGAAGGGCGTATCGGTCTGGCCAACCGATACGCCGACCGATATCGAGCCTCGGATTTAATTCGTGCACCCCGTATCGGTCTGGCCAACCGATACGGGGACCGATATCTGCTCACTCCGAAGGCCCGTATCGGTCTGGCCAACCGATACGGGGACCGATATCGATCGTTCTGGGTAATCCGTATCGGTCTGGCCAACCGATACGGTGACCGATATGGAGCCTCGGATTATTTTTACCAGAACCGTATCGGTCTGGCCAACCGATACGGAACCCGATATTGGCTCCTGCAAAATTTTTCTTCATTTTCGCGGTCTTTGCTCAACTCCAACTGATATACAACCTCGTCCTTAAGCCAAGACCTGACAAAACTCAAAGCAAAACATCAAAAATAACAAGCAAAAGACGTATGTACAAGGATAAACATGGGAATGTCTCCCAAGTGCGCTTTTATTTAAAGTCGTTAAGCTCGACTTTGCAAACCGTGATCTCAGGCTGAGGGAGGGCTAGAGAGTGGAATGGAAGTTCCCTCATCTATTACTTCTGAGACGGAGTAGTGCTTGAGTCTTTGGCCATTGACCGTGAACTCTTCATCAGATTTTCCAAAAAGTACCACTGCTCCATATGGTCTCACCTCCTTCACTCTAAACGGTCCCGACCATCTAGACTTGAGCTTCCCGGGAAACAGCTTCAACCGGGAGTTAAAAAGCAACACAAGATCTCCTACTTTGAACTCCTTCTTCTGGATCAGCTTATCATGAAAAAGCTTGGTCCTCTCCTTATAGATCTTTGAGCTTTCAAAAGCCTCAAGCCGTATCTCGTCAAGTTCGTTCAGCTGAATCAATCTCCTCTCGGTCGCGGTCTTGATGTCAAAGTTCAGCAACTTGACAGCCCACATGGCCTTGTATTCCACCTCCACCGGTAAGTGACATGACTTACCATACAGCATGGTGAATGGTGTAGTGCCTAATGGAGTCTTGAAAGCAGTCCTATATGCCCACAGTGCGTCATCAAGTCTCTTAGCCCAATCTTTCCTTGAAGCTCCAACAGTCTTCTCTAGAATGGCCTTGATCTGCCTATTGGACACTTCAACTTGGCCACTTGTCTGAGGATGATATGGTGTTGCAACCTTATGCTTCACTCCATACTTCTTCAAAAGGCTCTCGAATAGCCTGTTGATGAAATGTGAGCCTCCATCACTGATCACAATCCTCGGGATTCCAAATCTTGGGAAGATGATGCTCTTGAACAGCTTTATCACAACCTTGGCGTCATTAGTTGGACTTGCCACTGCTTCTACCCACTTGGAAACATAATCCACAGCTACCAAGATGTAGCTATTCCCGTAAGAAGATGGAAAGGGTCCCATGAAATCAATGCCCCACACATCAAACACTTCAACTTCAAGGATGGGGTTTTGAGGCATCTCATTCCTTCTACTGATATTCCCCTTTCTCTGACAAGGATCACACTTAGTAATGAACTCTTGGGCATCCTTGAACATTGTAGGCCACCAAAAACCAGCTTGTAGAGCCTTTTGAACCGTCTTGAAAGTGGCAAAGTGACCACCATAATCTGACCCATGACAATGTAGTAGAATGCCTCCCACTTCTTCATCAGCTATGCACCTTCTATAGAGCTGATCCTTGCACAAAGTGTAGAGGTAAGGCTCATCCCAATAGTACCTGTTGACATCTCTAAAGAACTTCTTCCTTTGGTAGCTATCGAGGCTCGGTGGTTCTTTCCCAACAGCTAGGAAATTGACTATATCAGCATACCACGGTTCCTTGTCTTCAATAGAGTTCACTTCCTCGATCT
Organism: Orychophragmus violaceus; assembly: GCA_030180135.1. Taxonomy (NCBI): domain Eukaryota; kingdom Viridiplantae; phylum Streptophyta; class Magnoliopsida; order Brassicales; family Brassicaceae; genus Orychophragmus; species Orychophragmus violaceus. Next base: position 80,257,621 of record CM058232.1, on the reverse strand, counting down.
TCATTCTTGTATCATGAGCATCCTTAACAGCTTTGCAAGCCATTAGCTGCTCCTCAGGGAGAGAGTCGTCTAGAGGAACAGCATCCTCAATTTATTAGTCTTGACAAGTGATCTGCTACCCCATTCTCAATGCCTTTCTTGTCCTTAATCTCCAAGTCAAATTCTTGCAGCAACAATATCCACCTCAGAAGTCTTGGCTTGGCATCTTTCTTGGCAAGAAGATATCTTAACGCAGCATGATCCGTGTACACTACAACCTTAGACCCAACCAAGTATGATCTGAACTTCTCAAAGGCAAATACCACAGCTAGAAGCTCCTTCTCAGTTGTTGCATATCTCACTTGAGCATCGTCCAATGTCCTACTAGCATAGTATATGACATGGAGCTTCTTGTCTTTCCTCTGTCCAAGGACTGCTCCCACTGCATAGTCGCTTGCATCACACATGATCTCAAAAGGCAACTCCCAGTCGGGAGCTTGGACTATCGGGGCGCTGATCAAGGCTTCTTTGATCATGTGGAATGCTGCCAAACATTCATCATCAAACACAAAATCCGTCTCCTTACACAGCAGACGTGTAAGTGGCCTAGCGATCTTTGAGAAGTCCTTAATAAATCGCCGGTAAAAACCTGCATGACCCAAAAAGCTTCGGATCCCCTTCACTGAGTTTGGTGGCTGAAGACTTGTCATCACCTCTATCTTTGCCTTATCCACTTCAATACCATTCTCTGAAATCTTGTGACCCAACACAATCCCTTCTGTTACCATGAAGTGGCACTTTTCCCAATTCAGCACGAGGTTCGTCTCTTCACATCTCCTTAAGACCCTGCACAAGTTCAGCAAACAGGAGGAGAAAGAAGAACCATACACAGAAAAATCATCCATGAAAACTTCCACAATATCCTCAATAAGATCTGAGAAAATGGACATCATGCACCGCTGAAAGGTAGCCGGTGCATTGCACAAGCCAAATGGCATCCTTCGATAAGCAAAGGTAACATAGGGACAGGTGAATGTCGTTTTCTCCTGATCATTAGGATGTATCGGAATCTGAAAGAACCCACTGTATCCATCAAGAAAACAATAGAAAGGATGATTAGCAAGGCGTTCTAGCATTTGATCAATGAACGGTAATGGAAAATGATCCTTCCTAGACGCGGCATTTAGCTTTCTATAGTCAATACACATCCTATGCCCAGTGATAGTTCTAGTTGGAATCAATTCATTGCTGTCATTTTTAACCACAGTAATCCCCCCTTTCTTTGGAACACAATGCACGGGTGAAACCCAGGTGCTGTCCGAGATAGGGTAGATTATCCCTGCATCAAGCAACTTTAGAATCTCTTTCTTGACTACTTCTTTAAGGTTAGGATTCAATCTCCTTTGGTGCTCAATAGAAGACATGGATTCATTTTCAAGGTGGATCCTATGGGTACACAAGCTAGGCGATAATCCTTTTATGTCATCAAGTGAATATCCTATTGCCTTTCTAAACTTTTTCAATTCAGTGGTCAAAGCAATCAATTCATCATCATTCAGCAACTCATTCACAATGACAGGGTAAGTAGAGTTAGGGCCAAGGAATGCATACCGAAGCCCCCGCGGAAGGGGCTTTAACTCAACCTTTGGCGCCTTAAGCTCGCTCCAATCGTCAGCTACAAGCTGCTCCTTGCACAGCTCCACTCCTTTGGCGCCATCGGTGCCCATGTCAACAGCAAACACCTCCAGCTCCTCACACACTGAATCTGATCCCAGCTCAATGAACTCAACCTCTTCTAACAAAGGCTTGTGTGAATCAAGCGCTCTCATGTAAGCCCAGCTCTCCTCTTGAAGATATCCATACTCCCCACATTCCTTGGTCAAGGTGACCTCTAGAGGATCCTCCATGTTCAACTCTTCAAGGAGTTCATCAGCTAGCTCATCCATAGTCTCAATGTAAAATATTTGACCTTGAATGGTTGGCTTCTTCATCACCTTGTTGATGTCAAATTTGAGCACTATGTCTTTCCCAAGGTTGAGGTCTATCTTCCCTTTCCTGACATCGATAATCGCACCAGCTGTGGCAAGGAAAGGTCTCCCAAGAATTAGAGGATCTTTTGGTTCTTCATCCATCTCCAGCACAATAAAATCTGTTGGCACTTCAAATCCTCCTACTTTAACCGGAAGATCTTCTAGGAGACCAATTGGGTATCTCACTGATCTATCTGCAAGAACCAAGGAGATCCTACATGCTTTGTAGGTAGAGAAACCCAGCCTCTTGGCTACTGAGAAGGGCATCAAACTTGCGCTCGCTCCAAGATCACACAAACAACCCTCAAACCGATATGGACCAATAGCACATGGTAGAGTAAAACTGCCAGGATCTTCAAGTTTCTTTGGAACAATATCTCTTTGGATGATTGCACTACACTCATGAGACAACACAACCATCCCTTGCACTTCCTTGGTTCTTTCCTTGATTGCATCCTTGAGAAACTTGCTATACTGAGGAACTAGCAAGAAGGCATCAATCAAAGGCATGGTCAACTCAACATTCTTCATCTGCTTGTCAAATAGAGCTTTGTACTTCTCTAGAAGCTTCTTCTTAAACCTGCCCGGAAAGGGTAGCTTGGGCTCATAGGGTGGTGGCACAAACACACTATCCTTCTTCTTGAGTGTATCATTCACTACTTCTTCAGCTACAGCCTTTCCTTTCCTCTTAGCCATGTCACTATCACTCTCTTTGTTTAGAGCAGAATTTTCAGAATTCTCCTCCCCTTCTTGAACTTCAATGTCCTCATTGAGTGTAGATGGCATCTTAGGCTTGGGCACTTGACTTTGTTGCAACTCTTTACCACTTCTCAAGGTGATAGCGCTGATATACTCCTTTGGGTTTTGCTCAGATTTTCCGGGTAAAGTACCTTGCGTGCGGGACGTAGAGGCATTCTTGTTTTCCATGTTTGTTACCCTTGATGTCAAACTCTGAAGCTCATTCTTGAGGTCACGTACTTCCATAGCCCCTGAGGCTTGTCCTTGAAGGAGTTGTTGCATCATGCTTTTCAGCTCATTGTCAACTCCCGAGTTAGAAGAAGTTTGTTGTTGTTGTTGACCAAAACCAGGTGGGTATTGTTGCTTGGGAGCATAGCCTTGTTGACCTTGAAACTGAGGCTTGTTTACAAAACCTTGTTGGTTGTTGTAGTTGACATATGGCTTTTGCTGTTGAGGTTGTTGAAAACCTTGTTGAACTTGTGGCTGAGCTTGTCCTTGGGATGGAGCTTGAGGATAAACTTGGTCTTGAGGATTGGCTACATTGTTGCTGCGGTATGAGAAGTTTGGGTGGTTTCTATAGTTTTGGTTGAAGCCCTTGTTGAAACCACCTTGGCCAGCAATGAAGTTAATCTCCTCTTGAGTTAAATCCTCATCATCATCATAAAATTGAGGTTTAGAATCCTCCTGGTGTCCCACAAAGCTGATGTTCTTTTGGCCAATGGAGATCATCTTGTCCAACTTCTCATTCAAAGCCTTTATCTCTTTCTCATACTTCTCATCTGAAACTGATGATCCTCTATTAGTCCTCTCATAATCTTCATTGTAGTTGCCATCACTTTGCGCGAGATTTTCAATCAGCTCCATAGCTGCCTCTACTCCCTTGCCTAGGAAGTGTCCATTGCTGCATGAATCAAGCATCGCCCTCATTCTAGGAAGTACTCCACGGTAGAGGTTGCTGAGTAGTGTTTACTTGGTAAAACCATGATGTGGGCACTGAGTGGTGAGCTTGTTAAACCTCTCCCAAGCTTCAGCGAAGCTCTCATTGTTGCGCTGCACAAACCCGGATAATTCACTGCGGAAACGGGCAGTCCTAGTAGGTGAGAAAAACTTCTTCAGAAAAGCTTTCTTCAGGTCACCCCAAGTAGTGATGGATCCCGGAGGGATAGTACTTTCCCAATCCTTGGCTCTGTCTGCCAAAGAGAAAACGAAGAGACGCATTTTCAACCCATCATCAGTTACACCATTCAACCTCGTAGTGGCACAAATCTTGTCAAAGGTGTCCAAATGCTGCAGCGGGTCTTCAGATGGTAACCCATGGAACTGATTGTTCTGCACCATGTTCATCACCATAGCTCGGATCTCAAAGTTATTGTTGTTCACCGGTGGTGGGATGATTCCATGACGGTTAGCATTTGTATCAGGTGTATCTCCATCACCAATGGCCCTAACCGGCTGTTGTTGCTGCTGCTGTTCCTCGTGGTTATCCATGACTCTTGGCTCAACACTTTCAACTTGAACAGCTCTTTCTTGTGCTCGTCGTTCCCTTACTAATCTTCTCTTGTGTGCTTCGATGTCGTAAACTCTTGCAACTAAGTTTGTAGTCCCTTTGCTGCGCAAGTTCATACACCTAGCATCAAAAAGAAAGAAAGTAGAAAATTAGTAACAATAACTTGAACTAAAAAGGAATAGAAAACGAATTGATATATCCAGAATCCCAAAACGGCAACGGCGCCAAATTGATAACTAGGATTTTGCAATCCTTTGAGGTACCAATTCCTCAAGCTTATCGAAGTAGCTTTGAGGTATCGAACCTATTCTGGGACGGATAAGACCAATAAGTATACACTAAACCTTCAGAGTCAAATCTAACAATTTGGTTTTCAATTTCTAACGATCCTAACGGTTGCAAATCAAATAGAAGTAAACAAAAGCAAGTAAACAAACGATTCAATCAATGACAAGAATAAGGCCTAAGGGTTAGGGTCAACGGATAGGTGACTCGGGATGATCAAGGGATCCTAATTCAAACTTCAAACAAGCTAATCTCTTAGCAAGGAACACACAAGCCAATTGGTTTAATCTCTTAACACCAATTCTTCATTTAATCTTAACTCAAGAACAAATCATCATTTGTGAATCAAAATCAAACGAGCATTCAAACAAGTTCCAATTAGCAACCAGTCACTCTAGACATACATTCTCATGCGCTAGAATATGAAAGTTCTAACAAAGCTAATTACTGGAATTTCATCGAACAGGTTGTGAACAAGAAATTCTAAACATCCTAATCAATGTGATCAAGATTAACTAGGCATTAAGAGCACTTTGCTAGATGAGATTTGAACAATTAACTACTAGAATTTCATTGATCACCCCTAATCAACCTAATCCTACCCAACCCACAAGCCTATGGAGAACTACTCACAAATCATAACTAGATCAACAAAACTCATAGAAATAGAGTTGATCATGGTAGATTAGTGAGAGATTGAAAGATTTGTTGATGGAATAGTAATAGAAATCTAGATTGATCAAAGGATTTTTATGTGTTCTTACAAAAGAGTTTAGAACATCAAAAACTGCATAAGAAACAAAATAAAATAGGTTTTTGGCTTAAATAGTCTAAAGGGTGCGAGCCGGGTCAACCCGGAACAAACCGGGTGTTGACCCGGACCCAAGTGAATCTCTGGGGTCGATATCGGTCAAGCAGACCGATATGGTGACCGATATCGAGCCTCGGATTTTTTCTGGGTTGAAGCATATCGGTCCACCTGACCGATATGTGGACCGATATGAACCCTCGAAAATTAATCCGAGAGTCCATATCGGTCGGGTGGACCGATATGGTGGCCGATACTGTTCTCCGAAACTTTGACGAGGGGCTGTATCGGCCCGCCTGGCCGATACTCAGACCGATATGGTCCTTCTTTGGCTCTTCCTTGGTCTTCTGAGCTCAAGACTCCACTTCCAAGCTCACCAATGCTCCTAGATGCCTCCATTCACCTGCAAAACACAAGAAACACTCCAAATGCAAGCCTAGAATGCCTAATCCTAGTCCTAAACAACTCTAGACTCTAGACGTGACAATGACTCGACAAAAGGGTACGAATGATGGGGAAAAGAACTCAAAACAAGAATCATATACAAGCCTAAATGCATGAAAATGTATGAATATCAAATCCCTCAAGAGCAAAGGCAAAGAACAAGAGACTCTAACCGAGGAGGAGAAATAAGAAGCCCTAAAAGAAGAATGGGAGAAATGGGAAGAAGATCAATAAGCGGTTTTTAGCCTTCTACAATCATACCTAGATCCGAATATCTTAAGCCTACTCATATTGTGAGACTCCAAAGGATCTATGGGAAATTCTAAAAAGTGTGTATCAGAACACATCCAATCTAAGCCGAATCTTTGAAATCAAGAAGGCTATCAATGATCTTCACCAAGATGATGTGTAGTTCACCAAGCATCTTTGAATGTTTTAAACCATATGGTCCGAACTTGAGATGCTTAGGACCATGAGTGTGGATCCCAAGGTACTCAATGAAAGGCGTGAGCAAGATCAAGTCTTTGATATTCTCCTCTCTTTGAATCCGAGTTATAATGATCTCATTAAACACATTCTTAGAGATGAAAATCTACCAAACCTTCAAGAGGTGTTTGCACGAATTCAAAAGGAGCAAGGCTCCACTGATCACTTTGGAGTAAATTCCGAGCTTGTGACCGCTAACAAAGGTGTCTAAAAGAAGACAAGAGAAGCTCAAAGGTGTGTGAGCATCTCAAGATACAAGGACACTCTAAAGAAAAGTATGGCATCTTCACCCACACCTAAAGCCCGATTTCACATCAAGAAACCTATGTCTCACAAGGTGATGAATCCAAACAAGTGAATGCATCCACATCTCAAAGAGAAGTAGCTATGACAGCCTCCGTTGAGTATGTGAAGAATAGTGACTTGGAGGACCTAATCAAGGCCTTTGCCTCACATAAATCCGGTATCACTCTCTATTCTCATAAACCTAGTAGTAAAATTGTTGTAGATTCGCGTGCGTCTCATCATATGATTAGTAATCCTAAGTTTCTAGACAAGATTGAACCGGCTATGGATAGGGTAGAGATTGCTAGTGTTGATGGAATTACGATAGAAGGAAATTAAAAGTTAAAGCTATTTTACAAGAAAAGTGAAGCTTTTTATGTTCCTAGGTTTAAATCCAACTTAATATCGGTTAAGAGAACTCATAAATACCTTTAATGCTATGCTATTTTCGGTCCTAATGATGTTCATTTTCAGGATATTGAAAGTGGGAAGTTACTTGGGAAAGGTGGATCCAAATATGAGCTTTATATTCTAGAAGAGCCACCACAAAATTCCACTACGGAAAATGAGGCATTTATAGCGATGCATTATAGCGTTTATTGTGATTTTGCTATGGTTTAGTTTTTAATAGCGTTTGTTATTTTGTAAACGCTATGAAATTATCGTCTGTATGGAAATAAATGGTGACGCTTAGAATACATAGCATAAATATTTTTAAAATGCTGTCTTTGAAAGCAGGAAGATAAATTAATAAAATTATTTGCCCCGCTTAACACTTAGTGAAATTTTCACAATCTCTCCACTCTCGTTCCCTCTCATATCCGTCAGAGAAAGTCATCTCGTCTCACTCTCCCGCTAGTTTCACTTTCAAATTCGCATCTTCTTTGATTTCTCAAGCTCCTCTTATATTTTCTTTCTCCTCTTGCTATCATGCACATCGATTCCCAAAACTGCCCGCCTCCTAATCGACCTCGATTTGTCAGTAGTCAAAGAAAAACTTTTCGATTGAAGATTAGCTTTGGTTCTGGCTGCTCGAATTCATAAATATTTAGGGTTTAGAAACTATTATCGCATGTTTACATACAATTTTTTGAGAAAAGGGTTTGCGAAATTTTAGGGTTTTCGTTTCAGTTTGGCTCTAATTTCTTAAGGTCATCTTTTCAATTAGGGGTTTCGATTAAGGTTTATGATTTAGTTTTGTTTGTACCAATTAGTGGCTAATCGACATCGATTTCGTTTGTTTCACTATTTTGAGGTCTGATTTCACTATTCTCTGATTTCTTTTTTGTCTGGGAGCTGTTGCGGTGTTGTAAAATGGACAAGTCATGGGTTTGGCTTCCGCGGTATGGACTTGTATTTTTAATTTTGTCAAAATCTTGCACACAGCTTAGATTCTAATACTAATCAAACTTTTAATCTTTTGTAAATTACAGGGCAAACGTTGAGTATGAGGAACGTGCATATGCTTTTGTGTTTGCATCATCAAAGACATTGGGTAATCCTCTGCATATGTTCTTTCCCTGCATGGATTTTCGGAATGTGTGTCATCAAGATATAAACACTGTTTTGGATCATTTGGTTATTTGTGGAATGTATCAAAAGTATAATAGGAGTGCTTGATGGAGTATCATGGAGATATAAGGAGTGAGAATACAGTTGATGAGCAACGTGGTGACTTAGAAGCCTATGAGTTTTTTAGGTCTGCTTTCTTTTACAATGAAGACAATACACAGTCCTCGAATAAGAATAAAGAACCGCCTGAAGTGTTTGAAGAAGAATCCGAGTTTAAGAAGAAATTAGAGGATGCAGAAACTCCCCTCTACTTGAGTTGCTCAAATGGGTAATTCGAAATATCTGCAAACCATGGTAGATCGAGCGTCGAAACAGCATAAAGATCCAAGTTGTAGTGACCAATCTGAACCTTGTAAGGTTCCAGGTTCGTAGGCGCAGTGCGTCAACCGACGCATCGGGGCTTGCGTCGTTCATCACAATGGTCACGCCGATCGATGCATTCTCTGCAATTCGACAGTTCTGCAAATTTTCATCCAAATCCGCCCAAACCACTGAATCAATCATGTTGACATTCTCCTCAGGTAGGAAATAAACAATGGGAACGTCTTCCTCAACTCTGATTCTTGAAGATGATCAGAAACTCCATTTTCAACTCCCTTCTTGTACTTGACCTCAATGTCAAACTCTTGAAGAAGGAGAATCCATCTCAAAATCCTTGGCTTTGCATCCTTCTTCCACATCAAGTACTTCAGATCTTAATGGTCTGTATTTATTATCACCTTCGATCCAACCAAATAGGGGTGAAATTTCTCAAAGGAAAAGACAACTGCCAACAAATCCTTCTCTGTAGTGGCATAGTTTCTTTGCGCATAATCTAGTGTTATGCTGGCATAATATATAGCATGAAGTTTCTTGTCCTTCTTCTGCCCCAAAACAGCTCCTACAGCAAAATCACTTGCATCACACATAACCTCAAAATTTAACTCCCAATATGATGGTTGCACTACAGGAACACGCACTAATGCTTGCTTAATGTGTTCAAATGCAGTCTGGAAATCCGCAGTGAACTCAAGTTTCACATCCTTACACATCAAAGCAGTTAGTGGTCTAGAAATCTTACTGAAATCCTTGATGAACCTTCTGTAGAAACCAGCATGTCCAAGAAAGCTCCTCACTGATTTCACGGAATCTGGCGCCTGTAGGCTGGTCATAACCTCAATCTTGGTGCGATCTACCTTAATCCCTGCCTCTGAAACTCTGTGGCCAAGAACAATACCATCTCTAACCATGAAATGACACTTTTTCCAATTCAGAACCAAGTACTTTTCCTCACATTTAGATAGCACTTTGCACAGATTATTCAAGCACTCATGATATGAAGATTCATATACAGAAAAATCATCCATAAATACCTCCATGAAGTCTTTAATCATGTCTGTGAAGATAGACATCATAGATCTCTGGAAGGTAGCTGGAGCATTACAAAGTCCAAAAGGCATTTTGCGATATGCAAAAGTACCATAGGGACAAGCAAAAGTGATATTCCCCTTATCCTCTAGATGAATGGGAATCAAAAAGAAACCAGAATACCCATCAAGGAAGCAATAATATGGGTGATTGGCTAACCTTTCCAGGATCTGATCAATGAAAGGCAATGGGAAATGATCTTTCCTAGTCGCAACATTCAGCTTCCTGTAATCAATTCACATCATGTGTCCAGTTACAGTCCTTGTAGGAATCAGCTCATTCTTCTCATTCTTAACCACTGTGACACATCCCTTCTTAGGCACAATATGCACTGAACTGACCCAATCACTGTCAGAGGTAGGATAGATGATTCCAGCTTCCAGCAGTTTCAGAATCTCCTTCTTCACCACTTCCTTCAGAGATTCAGCCCCCTCTGATGCTCAACTGATGACTTTGACTCATCCTCAAGATGTATCATATGCATGTACAGATCCGAAGAGATACCTGAAATGTCATCAAGAGAATAACCAAGAGCTTTGCAATACTTGCGCAACTTGCTCAGCAGTAAGGAAGTCTCCGCGTTCTTTAAGGAATCATTAATAATCATTAGATATGTTGAATTAGGTCCAAGAAACGCGTACCTTAGTCCAAATGGAAGTTGTTTGAGTTCAATTTTTGGAGCTTTTTCCTTTGCCCAGTCCGTTGTGACGTGCGTCGACCAATGAAAAAGGTGTGTCAGTCGATGCATTAGTTCGTCCTGCACTTCCAGGTTCATAACTTGCTATGTAGAATCCATCAATCTAGCATAACAGGTAGTAGGCTCATCCTCCAGATGCATTACTTACTGTACTGAGCTTAGCAGAGGTCTCTCCAACGGATCCTCAGCATGTGTCCTATGAAAGAAATTCTCTGCCAAATCACTGAGAGTGTCCACATAGATGGTATGCCAGTCGATGGTTGGCCTCTTCACCAGCTTATCCATGTCAAAACTAATCTTCAAATTACCCACATTCAGAATGATTGTTCCCTTCTTGCAGTCAATCATTGCACCACCAGTAGCCAAAAAGGGTCTACCCAGGATAAGTGGATCCTTTGGTTCCTCTCCATACTGCAGAACTACAAAGTCTGTAGGGATCACATAGGTTACCATGATTGGAAAATCCTCACTCCTTCTGAAATCATGATAGTTTTATCAGATAGAACCAGTGAGATTCTAGTAGGCATGAAATTTGTCATCCCAAGCTTCTGAGCAACAGAGAAGAGCATAAGGTTCACACTTAAACCAAGATCACACAATGACCTCTCAAATCTATCTTTGTAGATAGAAAAATCCAACACAAAACTTTATGTATCCTTTAGTTTCTCAGGAATCCTGCCTTGAATCACAACATTGCATACTTCAGAGATCATCAGTACACCTTCCTCATCAGTCATGTTGCCATAAAGCATGTCCTTTAGACATCTCTTCATCACCGGAGTGGTCTTAAGATAATCAATCAAAGGGACTTCAATTAGCACTTTGCCCATCATCTCCTTGCATTTAGCCATCTGAAGCTCATACTTTGACTTCCTATGGTTCTTAGGGAAGGGAACCTTAGGCTTATAGACTCTTTCATTAACAGTATTAAGCTTTTCAGCATCTGATTTCTGTGCATGACTCTTGCATCGATCGACACTAGGGGTGCGTCGGTCGATGCTTGACTCAGGTGTGTCGACCTTTGCGTCGACCTTGGTCATGAATCCTTTGTTCAAATCTCCATCAAAACTCGAAAAAATCTCAGGATTTACATCCTGCATCGACCGATGCAGAGGTGCGTTGGTCGGTGCACTCTGCAATCCGCGAATCTCATCTTCCATTTTCTTCAATTTCAACGATTTCTTCCAAGCTCAGACCCTTTTTCAGTATGGGAACAACCTCCTTACCACTTCTCACCGTAATTGCATTACATTGGTACTTAGGATTAGCATATGTTCTCCCAGGGAGAGTTTCATCTTGCCTCTTTGCAATCCACCTATCCACCTGATTTCTTCCTTTCCAAATCAGCATTCTTAGTGCTATTACTATACACCAAGTTTTCAATCATCTCCTTAGATTTCTCTGGAGATTTGGTATTGAAGTTTCCATTGCTAGCAACATCCAATGCCATTTGATACCACAAATCTACACCTCTGAAGAAAATGCCTAGCAGCTGAACTTCAAAGGAATCATGATGAGGACATTCCCTTTGGTACCTTTTGAATCTGATCCAGGCGGCTTTGAGAGCCTCTGTAGGTCCCTGCTTGAACTATATAATGTCCTCTCTCAGCTGATCAGATCTAGAATCATCATAAAAGTGTCTAAGAAACTTCCTATTAATTGCATCCCAAGTAGTCAGAGTCCCAGGTGGAATCTGCTTCAGCCAAATTGCAGCTTCCCCACCAAGAAAGTGTTCAAAAAGCTTACACTGTAGGAAGTCATAGCTCACTACATTATGCTTCATCCCTGTGATCAATGACTTAAATTTCTCGATATGGTTCATAGGGTGCTCATGTGGGAGTCCATGAAAGAGATGCTGTCCCACAAGAGTGTAGTAGGAAGTCTTCAGCTCGAAGTCATTCCTCTGAATGGGAGGAGGTGCAATTGCAGACCTATTAGCATAAAAATCATCAGGTATGTTGTAATCAACAAGAGTCCTCCCAACTGGTGCATTAGGTGGTGCATTAGCTTGTGCATTTCCTCTACCTTGTCCTCATGCGCATGGATTAACAAGTTGTTGCTCAACAACTGGCTGGACAATAACATTTCCATCCCCATCAAGTCTTTGGCCCTGGTTGTTGTAAGCATTGTTCTTTAGATCTCTCAGAACACCATGTTCATCCCGAATCAACACCACATCATTAGGATTCAACAATTTCATTGGCTTCTGAGCTTTCCGGTTCGTTCTCTTTTACCTTGCAAGCTCATGATTCCTTAGAGAAACGAGCTCTTTTTCAGGATTACTTCTGAGTGCACGATTAGACATACACTGTGTGATTCATGGCAGATGCGTCGATCGATGCAAAAGAAGCGTCAATCATTTTTGAGTCGTGACTGCGTCAATCGATGCTAAAGAGCGTCGGTCGATGCACTTGTTCTTCACGCAAACCTGAACACGCAAGAGACATAAAAGGAAAAATTTGTAACTAAAAACGAAAAGCTTAGTCTAAACACTAAACTTAAATCTATCGAAGACTCAAAAGTCTCCGACAACGGCGCCAAAAACTTGATATGCTCAGAGTTTATTATCCCTAAGTTACACTGCAAGTGCATATGCAAATGTAGTATATAGGGGTCGAACCACAGAGACTCAAGAGTTCTTTCAATAGACTATAGAGCATTGAGCTAAGCTAAGCAACATACAATCAAAAACAAATAAAATCAATACCAGAAAGTAAATAGCAGTGAGTTTGTAATCAATACTGAAAGCGTCAGGTAAAGGGAGTTCTCAAGAAATCAGGTCATGCAGACTAATTATTAGTCGGGATCGAAATAAGCACCGTTCTAGAACTCAAACACAGATGTAAAATAAACCAACTTTCGTTGCGAGAATTTGCTAAGTCTAAAACCCTAGAAATCCAAATTTCTTTGCAATTCCAATAGATTAAACTAGCCTTAAGTGCAGGTTCAATTTGTTCACAAATTAGCTAAACCAAGTTTCTTTGCGGATATCTAGTTTTCTCAACCTAAATAATCAGATTCCAAATTGCACTTTCGTGTCAATTTAAAAACCTAAGATCTAGATTCCAATTGATCAGGTTAGAAACTAGCTTTAAGAACAATTCAGATTGAAGAACTAATAGGTTTTGAATTCCTTCACTGATTAAATAAATCGAACATTTTATGAAAACCGTATGAGAATCCCTAAACATAACTATGAATATACTCAGACATATTGAATGAAACAAGCAACATGGATTGAATAGATTGCATTAAAAACAGTAAGAGAATAGAAAAGGGGTTTGAAATTTTCTCCAAAAGCAGTACAAGGTTCGGATCAGCCACAAAGCTCATAAACTCTCTCTAGACAAAAGTATGAAAAGTGTAACAAGAATAAAACTCAAAGACTCTAATATCAAGCGCTAAACACGCTTTGGGTCTTCTTTGTAAATAGTGAAACTTCTGGGCTAATTATACAAATCTTCAAAAATTCATTTAATCGTTGGTGAATTGTCTGATTCGAAACTGCGTCGACCCATTCACATATGTGTTGGTCGATGCTGAGGTCGAATAGTCACATTGATCTCCGCCATCATGGTTTCAGCTCCAATCTTTTCCTAAAAAGCTCCATAATCTTCCAAAGTCCTCCAAACGTGTCCAAACCTGTAAAACACCTGAAAAGACTCGAAAGACACTACAAAAGACTCGAATATATACTTTGAATTTAAACACCTAAAACCATTATATATCACCAAGATTGAGATTGATTGCCACAAGGTTTGTGAAAAGATTGACGAAAGAGTTATCTTGTCATGTTACACAAAGGGTGTAGCCAATTGGCGGATATTTTCACAAAGGCCGCAAGTCTAAAAGTTTGCAACAACATTTACAACAAACTAGGACTTGTGGACCTCACACACCCTTGATCTCATGCACTACAAGAAATTGGAGTTTATATAGCATTAAAATATAGCGTTTTATGATTTTCTGTTATAGTAAATATCAACCTTTTTTATTATAGTGTTTGCAAAAATCTAAACGCTATGAATATGTAGTCATTATTTTTTATTTTGGTAACGCTTTAGGTAAACTTCGAATACATAACTCTCTTCTTCTCTTAAACGCTGTGTTAGAGTTTTGGCGGAAAACTAAAAATTTCCCGCTAGACTTAGATAAAATTTCTCTCTCTCATTCTTTTTCACTTTTCAAGCTTTGTTACGCAATAATTTCTCTTCATCTCTCTCTTGTAATCTGATAGAGAATTCGATTGACCTACGAAATCGACGCAAAGGTAGCTCGTTTTTTCCATTGTTTCTCGTTTTGCTGTGGTTTCGACTTAGGATTAATAAATTGATTTTGGATTTTACAGGTGAAATTCGAGCTAGGCCTGTGTTAGATTTTTATGCAAAGGTAAGAGATTTGCAATGATTTCGTTTTGTTGTGGTTTCACTTTAGGTAAGAAATTCCATACATATTGCCATCACAAGCTAGAAAAGTGTTCTACTCCAGAGAAGAAGAATACTCACCTTGGTATGTAGTTATGAGAGCGCCACCAAGGGGATATCACGTGTTAGAGACATAAGCATGGATTGTTGCTGCACCATCAAAAATCCAGGAGATTGAAGATTCAGAATATCATTCTGACGACGAGAATTTCTGTGTTAGAGATGATTGTGAAGGAGTCTTAGTGATGGATTAATAAGTTTTTGGAATCTAAGATCATATTTATTATAGTTTTGGGATTACTTTTATGTGCACTGTTACAGTTGATTTACTTTCAGTTTTTGCTGATCATATTTTGGTTTACTTTTATTAGTAGTTCCAGTTGATTTTACTTTCGTATTTTGGTGATCATTGTTTTTGCTTACCTTCTATTAAGATTTCCAGTTGAGTTACTTACGTATTTTACTGAACATAGTTTTGGTTTACTTTAATGTTGCAGTTGATCCAAGATGGTGAATAACACACGCAGACGTAGCAAGCGTCATCAAGGCTTGGACTTGACTCCTATTGAAGTAACTAAAACCAGAAAGTTAAGGCCTGTTCTAGAAATCGTTTAAGAGGCTGTGTTATTTATTAGCTAGTATAATTTTTTCACGCGCTTACTTGTGTTATTTTTTGATGAAATAGGCATGTTCCAGAAACCGCTAAAGTTACTGAGGATCATCAAAGTGCATAGACTGAGCATCAAGCTGCAGAGACTGAGCATCAAGCTGCAGCGTCTGGTCATCAAACTACAGAGACTAAGCATCAAGCCGTGGAGAATGATCATCATGATGAAGAGGCTCAGCATCATGTAGAAGAGACTGAGCATCAAGCTACTGGCGATTGTCAGTCCCAACACTCAGAAGAAAAAAGAGGAAAACAAGAGAATCAACCAAGATGAAAAAAGTCGCTAAAAACCACGAGGAAAAGGTAGATGTTGAGTTTACACATCTTGGTGAACATGTGGGAAAAGGGTCATTGACACTTTCATCTTTTCTTGGACCATTTGTGAGGGAGCACGTCCCCTATATTCTTGAAGATCGGAGGTACTTTGACCCTAAAACGAAACACACACTATGGATATAATTCAGGTATGTGCTCCTTTTCACTGTGAATTTTGTAATCTTTACTTTAGGATCAGTGTGTGCTTGCTGTCGTGTAGAGTTTAGGTTTAGTTATAGCTTATTTACTCATCTATTGTAGGCGAGATTCAATTTGGATAAAGATTGGCAAACATATAGTGTTTTTAAACAAATGGGATGTATATGGAGGGCTTCTAAGTCGAAGCTTGTTAGCCAAGTGCGTTGTGCAACGAGTAGGCAAGAAATCCTAATTTTGAAACCAACCAACATCAAATCTGTGGCAGCTTGGACAAAGTGGGTTAAGAGTAGGACGTCCACGACTTTTCAAGTTGTGTACATGTTTTATTTATTTTGTTTGGTAGATGTTTGTTTTTGGAGTTTTGATTTCTTAATTTCTAGATTATACTTGCAGGAAGTAAGTGAAAATTATAGGAGTTTGAGGAGTAATCAGATTCCCAACACCACCAGTAGGAAAGGAATGGTTCACCTTGCTCATGAAATGGTATGTCAGATTTCTTACTCTATAATGATTAGTTACACAGAAAGTTCACAATGTCAACTATATTAATCACTTGGTATTTGTAGAAGAAAAAGAGTTCTGACCCAAGCACGGTAACAAGAAGTAAAGTCTGGGTAGCAGGACATACCCATTCGGACGGTAGAACTGTTAAACCAGAGTTCAAAGCTATAATTGTAAGAACTCATCAACTTATTATTATGGAGTTAGTGTGTATCTTAGAGTAAATTATGTTCATTTTACTTTGGTTTCAGGATAAAATAAAAATTAAAGATAGTCAGATGGACTCCACCTCTAGTAGTACCTGAGATGATGCCGTGAGTCAAGTATTAGAAAAAGACAAATCTAAGAGAGCTAGAGGATTTGGCAGAGGGATAACAGATTCCAAGCTATCAATCATAGATGCTAGAGACACACATGTTAAGAAGCTTGAAGCTACACAAGCTGAATTGGTCAGCAAGGTTGAATCACTACAAAATGTGGTTCGTGAGTTAGCTGCAAGGAACAATGTATCTTAATATTCAGATTGTTTTTAACTTGCATGTGAAAATGTGTGTATTTGAATAATTCTTTTTTTTTCTCGGACACAGGTTGATGATGGTTACAACTCCGAGTCAAGTAATGTTAACAATGGTGGGCCGAGGTGTAAGCTGTTGGGATGGTATTCAGACGATGTGGTTGTTGTTGGAGAAGCAGAATTCTGCTCTGTTGAACCAACTTACAAGATAGGGCGTATTCCACTAGGTCCTAACGCAACAACTGTTGTGGTGAAATCTGTATCAAAAGGAGAACACATATGTATGGAGGCATACAACAACTATTTCTTCACTTGGCGATGCTATTGGTTGCCAAATTGCAAGGCCATTCGATAAGATAATTATTGACAATATCTCACCAGATGGAGCTGCTGGTTCATCGGTAAAATTTTGTTCCTTTGAACTTGTGCATATTGGAAGCTTATGATTAGATGGCCTATTAATATATGTTTTGGATGATTGATTCTTTAAGATGCAGATGCATCAGACGAATAGATCCTGATTAGTGATTCGATTTTTGAGGATGAAACGATCGCTGAGGGAAGTTTGTATTCAACATACCCAAAGGAACTGGTCAACAATATTTCTTTGGGTCCAAATGCTGCTATTGTAACGGTTAGTAAAGTGGTTAAAGATGGGGCTTTTCTATGGAGACCAAGTGCTGACATGAGTTTTATCGGTGATGGATTGCATGAAAAGATCGCATGGCCTATTCATAAGATACAGTTCATTCCACTACAATCACGCCAACAATCAGTTTAAAAAATGCATCACCTAAGGTAAAATCCAAAACCTTTCGTCTTTCTAATGTGTTGTTGGATTGTAGCATTCTCTTGATAATATTTTATACTGATTGTATAAGAGATGATTTATTTTCACTACTGATTGTAGGGTGCTAGTGTAAGTCGGAGTAATAGTACCGACAACAGCAAAGGTGTAAAGAAGAAATGCATCTTAGATTGCTCAGGAACATTATTAAAAGTTGCAGAAGGCAGAGTTTGTTCTACGACCCAACACATGTAGTACATTTCACTCTATTGGGTCCTAATGCTACCTCGGTGTGGGTAGAAGTTCCTAAGGTAAGAGATGCACTTGTTTGGAGACCAAGTTCAGAAATTGAAATCATTGCTGATGCAGTAGGTACTAGAATTGCTTGGCCGAATGACAAGCTTGTTTTTATCTAAACATTGTCTTACCAACTGTGAGTTGCATGTGTGGTTTAGTTGAGTATGAACTTGTTGTAAGATGTTATAACAATTTATTTGAACTTGTTGTAAGATGTAACTTTGTTGTAAGATGTTATTGTGCCTAATGTTATAAACTATGTTCTCTTTTCTATTCACGATATTTTGGGAATTCAGTAATCAAAGCAGGTTTCATGTTTTAGCAAATTAGATCGTATAGAAAAAAACAGAAATCACAGCAGTACAAAATTTAAATGCTATAATAAAAACTGTTGTGTACAAAACAAAGAATAACAGAAATAAACACTATCAAATACTGTATAATTGATATATAGAAAATATATAATAACGGAAATAAACGCTATTAAATACATTATAATTGCCCTAAAAGAAGCGCTATTGTAAATACCTATATTATAGCATGACGAAAAACCGCTATGTAAAGTGTATTATCTATTATAACGGGCCTAGATAGAACGTTTACTAAACTGCTATAATAGCAATATGTAGCGTTTTCGGGTGCTATATATACTCCAAATTCTTGTAGTGATGTCCTCTAAATTCATGGACATCATACTCTTTTTCTCTCAACATAGTTTTGTCCCATGTGGTTTTCTATGTTGATGTTTTTTAATGAGGTGATGCCATGGATTTCCAAGCTTAGTCTTTAGGGTTATTCCAAAGTCTAAACTTGATGGGGAGTATTGATCAATGAGACTCATGAATCTGACAAACTTGTGATGTGAAGCAGACAAGTGAACACAAAGAGTTTGTCCAGAATATGGCAGACTTGTGAAACAGACTTGTGAACAGTCTGTACAAGTGGTTTCCAGGCTCAAATTCAAATTATAAACGTTGGGAAATATAGCTATTGGGGGAAATAGAGCTGTTGAGAGCCTCTTTCTTCTTTCTCTTTGATTCTGGAACCCTCTTATGTAACTTTATAAATATAGTTCTAAGGAAATGAATAAAATATATCTTGGAGACTTGTACTCTCCACATTCTTTCTAATCTCCCACTAATTCTCTTAAATACTTAGTTTAATACTCTTAAATTCTATTAGTCACTTCTCCCAGCTGATTCTAAGAACATAATGCTCATCCATCTTGTTTCTTGTGTTTCACTTTGAGCATTGTTTCTTGAAGTGACTTTTCACCACATTTCCAGCAGGTGGTTCTCTTTTTTTAGCTGACTTTGATCCAGCTCTTTTTTTCTAGATCCTCTTTCTCTGTTATCTGAACTTTCTTTCTCTCCACTGGAAAAACACTTCTCATCTTCTCTTGTTTGTTTCTCAATCTGTCTGAACTTGCACTCATCACTTTCCCTAAGCTTAAGGGTCCTTCGCAATAATCCAGGGTATATTTGAGCTGAGAAAATCAACTTGGGAAGGACTTAAGCAGTAAAACTGCTTTATCTTCTTCCGATGCCGTGACCTCTAACTTGTCTAGTTCTCACACTATCCCTAGAAACTCGTTTAGACTTTCATATGTATGCATCTTTTCATCCATCTTAAACTTATACAGTTTCTTCTTGAGATATAAACGTCTTGACAGTGTATAAGACATGTAGAGCTTGTCCAGAACTTGTATCATACCTGCAACAGTCTTCTCTTTCATTATTTCTCTTAAGATACAATCTCCAACGCTGAGTATGATGACAGATCTAGCCTTTGCCTCTTTCTCCACCAGCAACACGTCTTTCTTGTGTACTTCGCTTGTTCCTTCTGAGCTTGAAGACACGACCTTTGTTGCTTCTGTTACACCAGCTTCCTCCACTCCTTCTTCTTTCTCCTTCAGAGCACCCATGAGACCCATAGCCTCTAGATGATAAAAAAAGTATTTCTTTCCCCAATGTGTAATCTCCTTTGCCTTCATACTTCTCCCTGACTTTCGTAAACGAGAAATAAATGGATATGTGCTCTTGAGAGGTTTGCTCTGTTACCTGGAGCTCTGATATCATATTGTTGAGTTTAGACATGATAAAGTCGTGAGCTTTAACCGATCTAAACGCACTCTCTCACCTGATTAACACTCGTATGTAAGAAACTTGAGAGGGAGAAGCAGAGTAATATGTGTTTAAGACAAAGAGTTTAACGTGTTCAGGTCACAATGTGCAACCCTACTCACGCCGGGAACTTACATTAACTCGGAATCCACAAGAATCGATCTTATATAGGGAGGTTCAGACTCGAGCTTAAAACCCTACAACTGTACAACTCACACACATGTCCAAAAAAACCAATCCTTTTCATCTCTTCTTTATATCTGCATTTTGTCTTCTCCTTTTTCCTCTGTTGTTAAAATAGGTACTGCAGAGTTGAAATGCACAATTTCATCTAAACGGAAAACATTTACTTTTGGCGCCAACTGCTTTCATCAACAACACAAGATGGGCTTTGAATTGGTATTGGGCCTTGTGGGTTTCTATCTTCAATCGAAAACACATGATTGCTTAAGCGTCACTACTTGTCTTCTCCTCTTAGATTGAAACTCAAAGACACTCTCATATTTATGTGTGTTTTTTTATTTTATTTTATTTTATTTTTGTCAACAGCAAAAAATACTACCAATTCTCATCTAGCTAGCCAAGACGGAGAATCTGAATTTATATAAAATTAGCACGCGGTGCACGTATCCAACCATCTTATGTGTGTTTTTAATAAAGGTTAATTAATATTTATGTTAATATTTTATCAGAAAAAAAAATTAAAAATAAATGAAGATTTTAACTTATAAGTAAAAAAGAGATGTTATTTTTATTTACGTTCCATATTTATTGAGATACGTTCCATATTGCTAAATTCTTCTTGATAGGTATTCGGTTACCCATTCAGTTTCTAAACGGTTCTGGTTAATTTCGGTTTCGTTTTTTCGGTTATCGCAATCTAGTAACCAAATAGGAACCGGGTAAAACTCAGGTCGGGTCGGTTCAGTTATTGTTCGGTTCAGTTTGGCATGGGTAATTGTGTTAGGAACCAGAAAAACCTGAACTTTACCGGGTCCAATTCGGTTTTGGTTACTTTTATACTCAAACTACCCAAAAATAACCAAATACCCGAATTACCCGAAAAAACCGAACCAAACTACCAAAAAAAAAAATACAAAATTGGTTACATTTTATTTTAAAAAATTGATTAATTTTTAAAAATATAACTATAAAATGTAAATATTTTGGTTATTTTGGGTAATTGGTTTTAATATAACAAAAATTCGTATTTGTACATAACTTTTAAGTATATTTGTTATTTTAAATCTAAATATAGCTAATATTTTTTATATGTATTATATTTTTGGCACTCAAAAATAATCATCGGTTTTTGTTTTGGTTCCGATTCGGTTCGGATAACCACAGATAATGAAAACATGAACCATTTGGTTAATACTAACAAACCGAAACCCATTTTTCTCGGTTATGGGTCGGATTCGGTTTATCGGTTCCGGTTAAAATGTCCAAGCCTACTTCTTGACCAAAAAAATATGCCAACTTCTGTAAAGTCATTCAACTAAAACATTCTATAAGGAAAAATAAAATATCTTTACCAAGAAGTGTTTGTGTGTAAATAGTGTATACTTCTTCATAATAAACATATTGAAGAGACACATGCAAAAGCAGTCTTAGTAGGTGTAACTAATGTCAATTATTAGTATTGTAGGACTAAATCGATGCAGGAGGAGTTGTAGACTAAGATGGTTGAACTAAGCCAAGTATCAAGAGAGGAAAACTTAGCTCTGATGAAGTTGATCTTCTTCTTCGCCTCCATAAGCTTCTAGGAAATAGTTACTGTTTACCCGGTACTATTAATTTTGAGAGTATAACTTCAACATAAATTATATTTATACTACAACGTTTAGGTGGTCCTTGATTGCTTATCGATTGCCTAATCGGACCGCTAATAATGCCAATATTTTTTTTTTTTAAAATAATAAATCCAAACCGAACTATCTATTGGAATAGTTACAAAACGGCTAATCGGAATAAAATCAGGCGACTACAAGAGGAAAAAAGCATTATATATACATGGCATTAGACCTAGAGAAGATGAGAGAGGAGGAGGGAAGAAGAATAAAGAAGCCGGAAGCTTTAATTTCCGCCGCCCCAAGCAGAAATCCACCGCTGCCGACGCTTGAATGTCACCCGAGCCGATTTTTCGAGACAAAAGAACGGACCCTACTAAGCGGAAAGAGTCCCACAGCCACGAAATGCCGAGTGACGAGAACACACGACAACCAAACCCTCCAACCCTAGACATCCACCGATACATCAAAATCTCCGCCTCATAACCACCGCGCACAACCCAAAAACACCTCGATCCGGTCCCGCGCACCTCCACATCTGCCAGACAAACTCACCGAGAAACCACCATCCCCGAGGGCAGCCAGCATTGGTAGAGAGATACACCGGAGACAACAGCGACTCACCCACCCTCATGAGTCAAAAGAACGCAACTCAAAACCCTAAGTTTCTCACCCTGGAATCGCCGGATTGATCCCCACCATCCTCAAGCGAGGAAAACCACCGACAAAACCGACGACGAGACCGCGCAGATACACGAGCTTCCGTAACATTCTTTTTCATCAGGGATTCCTAACACATTACCACGGAGAGGAGAGAGGTGCCTCCCGATGCCACCGTTTTATAACCTTCCGACGATGATGACCGAAAGACAGAAAAAAAACCAGGGAGGAGGTCCCCTCGTAAAATCATCTTATATGTCCCTATATCTCGACCATCAATCTCAAATGTCCCTCTCTTTTTTAGAATTATTATATGATTTTATTTTAATTCGAAAATGGCTAAGTTACGATTTTGCCCTACCACTTTTATTCTATTTACATCCAAAACCATCCCAACCCATCAATCCTGACCCACCACTCCCGATAACCGATTTCTCTCGGATCCTCCTTATTAGTATCGAAATCAAAAAAATTATTTTCTTCAAGATCTAACTCTCAAACGACTTAAAAAGTTCTCCGACGACGATACGAGACCTAACTCTCCGATGAAATCATCAATTGACACCGTTCCTAGTCTACCACTCCCGCGACCACTTCAGAGCTACTAGCTCATCCACAGTTTATATCTCTTTTTTTTTTTTTACTTTAAGGAAGGGGAGAAGTTAACCATACTCAGACAGGTTTACAAGCTGTGTCAGAACTAACAGAGTAATCCTACTCAAAGTATACCAATCCCTTAGGTGAGAAAAATAAGTCAAAATTAGGGGTGAATTCAGTAAAGGATCCTCTGAATACCTGAAGTGATATGGGTGTCCTTAGTAGGCTGATCTGCATTGGTTTTTCTAATAGTCATAAATTGATCTGCAAGCTCATCCCCATGGTTACTTAAGTTCCTGCGAATGTGGTGATCTCCTCAAAAATTCATTGTTTCCTACTCAAACTGTTTTGACTCAATAAAACAGACACAAAAGACTAAACTGTCTCTAAGAAAAGAAAAAAAAATATGTCAGTACCACCTCCCCCACACTTGAAACACACTGTCCCTAGTAGTGTCAAGCTTAGGATTGGTAAAAAGAAGAAAAATGTGATGGGATGTGTTGGGTTCTGTCGATTTTTACATGTCCCGCACATGCATCGATCGTTGCTCTTGACCGCGATGATCATTGCAGGGCGATTTGCGATTTGTGTCGATCGTCACTCAGGACTGTGATGATCGTTGCAGTGCGTTAGTCGTCATGAGACGATCGACACACAGGATTCAATCGTTGCACTGCGATTTCGTCGGATGAGTTAGCAGTCAGCAGTTAGTTCGTGAGAAAAATCTCAAAAATCAAACCTGAAAGCTGTAAACATCACAAACAAGCAAAATCAAAGCAACAGATGGTCCTAGAACAGGCACATCATCCCAAAACATAGTACAACCAAAAATCAAAAGAAAATGAAAGAGAAATGTGGGAAAGTGCAGAACCGAAAGCCGTGAAACAAACTCAAATATCACTCGCTCTCTGTCTCATCATCAATCCCGACTAGTGGGTCAGAACCGCTCGAAGCAACATGAGTAGGAGAGCGCTGGCGACGTCTACAAACAGGATCAGGCTGATGGACTTGTGGCTGTCTCCTGCAAGTGCAGCCACGCATCCACTCCCAAATGCTTTGCAACCTACTATCCATATGCTCTCTCCAAACAACCTCAGACATCTCGCGGACACTCATTGATGGAGCAGGATAGGGACCAATATCAGCTGAGGCAACAACATGTGGTACAGGGGCTGAAGAATAATAAGCTCACGTAGTAGATGAAGAAGCACCCAAAGGGTTAGCAGATGTAGGAACTCCGCGTCTCAGATTCTTGGGAGGCTCATAGCGCAAGGCCTCCAAGGAATCAACTCTCGTAAGCTCAAGAACAGGAAGCTGTACACTCCACTCATTGGCGTTTGTATCATGATAAACCCACAGCCTCTCTTCCTTCATCCATGTGGTGTTCTTCAAATGAGCAAGATCCATCCACTGCCTCGTTGTGATGCACTCTCTCCCATCAGTGGGGATCCTGAAGTGCTGAAAGATAGGAGTAATTAGACTCCCAACTGACTCAACCTTCTTCCCAGAGAATGGCTTGGTCTTCACCTCACACAAGTGGTCTGCAAAAACTGCTCCCAAATTCAGCTCAGACGATGGATCTTGCAATGGTGTCTCCTCAAACAAATGACTCACTCCAGAGAAGAGCAATTCCAATTCCAGCTTTGTCTGCTTGTTCACCTCGGACTTGCAGAGTAAGGTGTATCCCAAAATGCACCCAACATATCGTAGGACTGGATGGCGCAACTGTATCTGCTTCGAGTGGCGTGAGTTATACACCTCACATCCAATATGATCCCAGAAAAACTGACAACTCTCGCTATCCCACTCCTTAACCAGAGAGCATCGAGTAGGCTAATCATGAAAACCATAAAGCCTGCATAGATCAAGAATGCTGATCCGATACCTGAATCCATCACACAAAAATGTGAATGTCCCCTCTCGAGCCCTCTTGCGTATAGGATCAGTGTCGTAGACTCTGCAGGTGGACAACAACTTTCGCACCAAGTTTGGATAGAGCTCATAGCTCCTCATGAGCATAGTCCCCAGCCCTATCTGCCTCGAAACCTCCAGCACCTGATCAGTAATACCGAGTATATGACAAGTCCGGTAGTCTGCAAATCGCGTGGGCTTGATAATCATGTCATGCCACGCATTGTAGAATAAAGTGTCATAATCATCCCATGTCTCAGAAATAGCTCTGTCTACACATGCTTTGCTCTCAGTCACTCTTAGCATCCTCTGTCCATGCTCTGGTTACAGGAATCATATCCTGCTCTGCCTTAGGCCAAGGGAAAAAATATCGCGCCAGTAATGCCTGTGTAAGGTGCAGGTATCGGTGAAACACGCACAAACCAATAAGTTGGAGGCTCATCAGCAGCATGACCGTTCCTTCTCTTCCTCGGTGCCATTTGCGATCAAAGACAAAAGAACAATCTTGTAATTAAGCCAAGGCTCTAAGATCAGCAAATACTACTAAATCAGTGTCCAACATCAAAAGAAGCAGTATAAGCAGCTAATTCACGCCTTAAGTTCTGTCAAATTCGCGCAAATTACAAGTCCCATCACAAAAATCAAAATTTTCAGAAACTTGGAAAATCGAACATGAAAACTACTTAGGGACCTTCATTCCACTACCCAACAACCTAAATCAGTGGCATATCATCACAGAATTCAAAATCAGAGGCCAAAATATAACCTTTCTTCCTTCAACCGAATCTGAAAATTCGAGTTTGAGAGAACATACCTTATAGTCGGCTCAAATTGGTTACAGATATGGATAGAGAATGAAAATCCGCTCAGGTTAGGCACTTGAATCGTTAAAAATGAGCAAGAATCAAGAGAGACACACCAATGGCGATTTAGGGCATTTTTGGCGAGAGAGACGAAATGAGGAAGAAGAAAGAAAAGAAGAGTTAAAGGGTACTTACATGCACGTGGTTGCATCGATCGTCACAGGATGTGAAACGATCGTTGCACATCGTGATTGGTCAGGCCAAAATCGAACCAATCTGATTTTCGGTTTAAGCTTACGTACCTTTGATTCCAATTTCAACCAGTGATAGGTTCTAAGTTTTAATCCTATTCTACTGCAAGTGCACAGGTAATCCAATTATAGTATAAAAGGTATCGAATCCCACAGAGACTCTCGGTCACACGATAGATTAAAGAACGGTCAAGTTAAACTAGTAGAAAGTAATGAGAAACTAAATAGCAAGCAGAAAAGTAAATCAAATAGCAGGAGTGGTTTGTAAGCAATCAACTAAAAGCGCTAGGTCTAGGGAGTTCTCAGGAAATCAGACAAGCAGATTAGATAATCAGTCAGGATCAAATTAAGTTTGGTTCTAGAACTCAAACACAGATATAGAACTAACCAACTTTCGTTGCGAGAATTCTCTAAGTCTAATAGCAGAAATCCAAATTTCTTTGCAATTCCTAACAGATTAAACTAGCCTTAAGTGCAAGTTCGATATGTTCACAATTCAATTAAACCAAATTTCTTTGTGAGTAATTCAATTGCTAAACCTAAATAGTTCAGATTCTAAACCACACTTTCGTGTCAATTTAATAACCTAGAGTCTAGATTCTAAGTGATCAGGTTAGAAACTAGTATTAAGCACAATTCAGGTTGAAGAACAAATATGATATGAATCCTTAACTGAATAAACAAATCTAGCAAGTCATGAAATCCCTAACGAGAATCCATAAACCTAACTATGAATCTACTCAGACATGATTAATGAAAACATAATCAATGAATAAATAAATTGCATTAAAGAGAGTAAAGAAATAAAGGGGTTCGAAATCTTCTCCAAAATCAGGAAGCAATACAAGTTCAGATCAACCCCAAAAAGCTCTAAAAACTCTCAGCTCAAAGTATGAAAGCGTAATGTAAGCGTTAGTAAGCGTATGTAAAACTGTTTGTAAAAACCTAATTATATTAGCCTAATCACGTCTTGAGGCTTCCTTGTAAATACTGAAACATCAGGGCAAAAGTGAAATTTCAGCATTTTTCATTAAACTCGCTGAGGAAAGCCCATCTCGCTCGTGTGTCGATCGATGCTCATGTTGTGTCGATCGATGCAATCCTCTGTTTTGGACAGTGAACTCTATCTCTCGGGTTAAATCTCCAAAATGCTCCAAAATGCTCCATAATCTCCAATTCCGCTCCAAACGTGCCTAGACCTGTAAACACACCTAAAAGACTCCAAAACATAACAAAAGACTCGATAAATAAGACATATACCATGGTATATCAACTCCCCCACACTTAGCCTTTGCTTGCCCTCAAGCAAAACAGAGAACTAAAATGTAGTGAAGAGGTTTGAAAACTTTCATAAACTCTTTTCATCTTAGAAGCAACAACACTCAGATTTCCCTTAGTAAGCCACTGAAAGAATCACCTGCAAGATATCAAGACCAACATATACTTCCCCCACACTTAGCAACTGTCTTGAGTAAACTCCACAATCACATTCAAGCATTCAAATTCACCCTACTGACTTCTATAAGCTATTTAAGTGTGGTCTCACCTAAGGATTATCGATCAAAGGGCACATGGATTCTTACTCTATTAGCTCTAGACCACCATACTATCTTTTTCTGGTTCCTTTCTTCTCTTTTTTCCTTCCTTAGCAACTGATTTTTCCTATTGGGTATCATTTTTTTTTTATCAGTGCTCTTCCCGTTATGGGGTGTATTTTGGACACATTCCATGAATGCACAGGAGGTAATAGTGGTTGCTACCACTCCCGTGACCACTTCGGAGCTACTAGCTCATCCTCAGTTTATTATTCTCTTTTTTTTTTTTTACTTTGAGAGAAGGGGAGAAGGGAACCTTATTTGGACAGGTTTACAAGCTGTGTCAAAACTAACAGAGGAGTCCGATTCAAGGTATACCAAGCCCTTAGGTGAGAAAATTAAGTCAAAATTAATGGTGAAGTCAGTAGAGGATCCTCTGATACCTGAAGTGATGTGGGTGTTCTCAGTAGGCTGATATGTGTTGGGGTTTTCTAATAGTCATAGATTGATCCTGCAACTTCATCCCAGTGGTCACTTAAGTTCTTACAAGTGCTGTTAACTTCTCAAAAATTCACTGTTTCTTACTTAAACCGTTTTGACTCGATAAAACAAAATTTTGAAAACAGGACTGGCTCTAAGAAAACAAAAGAGTGCGTCAGTAGCTACCTCCCCCACACTTGAAACACACTGTCCCCAATAGTGTTAAGCTTAGGATCGGTAAAAGAAAGAAAGAAAATGTTAAGGGATGAGTTAATGTTCTGTCTGATTTTTACCTGTCTCGCTCCTGCATCGATCGTTACGCATAAATGCGACGATCGTTGCAAGGCGATTGCGATATGAGTCGATCGTTGCTCAGGTCCGCAACGATCGCTGCAATGCGATTTTCGTGTTGTTACTATCGACACACATGACCATGTCGATCGTTGCATTGCGATTTCATCAGATCAATCAGCAGTAAGCAAGTTAGTCCGTGAGAAAGTCTCAAATCTCAAACCCGAAAGCTGAAAATCAATGCAAACAAGCAAAATCAAAGCAACAGATAGTCTAAAAGTAAGCACATCATCCCAAACATAAGTATCAAAGAGAAAAATCAAAAGAAAAAGTGAAAAAGAAATACAGAACCGATAGTCTGAAAATGGAGACCAATCTGACTCTCTACTCATCATCTATGCCAGCATAGGGATCAGAACTGCTGGAAGTACCGGGAGTCGGAGAGCGCTGTCGACGTCGACCGGTAAGAACGGGCTGATGAATCTGTGGCTGTCTCCTGCAAGTGCAGCCACGCATGAAGTCCCAGATGCTCCGTAGAATACCATCCTGACGCTCTCTCCACTCTCCCTCAGACATCTCACTCACTGGTACCGAAGGAGCTGGATAAGGAACAATGTCATATGTAGCAGCAGGCTCGGGCGCAGTCACAGAAGATGAAGAAGCCCGTGTAGAAGGCTCTCCACGAGGATGGGCCATCGTAGGTACACTGCGCTGATCGCGCCTAGGAAGATCGAAATTCAAGGCAACCAATGTATCAATCCTGGTCAGACTGGCAGCAGGAAGCTCCACACCATTCTTCTGCTCATGTGTATCATAGTAGACCCAGATGCGTCTCTCCTTCAGCCAAGTAGCACTCTGCAGGTGCGTCAAATCCATGAATACCTCCTTGTCCTCACGCTCCATACCCTGCAAAGGGATCCTACAGTGCTGAAAGATAGGAGTAAGCAATCTCCCTACTGTCTCAGTGCTCTTCCGATCTAATGCCTTCTTCGTCAAGGAGCACAAGTGATGCGCAAACACAGCTCCTAAGTTGAGATCCCTAGCAGGATCTCTCAAGTCAGTACCATCAAACAGCTCCTTCAACCCAATGAAAAGTACCTCCAGTTCATTCTTCCGCATCTTGTTCGCTTCAGCTTTGCACAACAGAGTATATCCCAAGATGCGTATCACATATCTGAGCACCGGATGCCTTACCTGAATCTGCTTTGTAGTCCTCGAGTCGTATGGGCTATTACCAAAATGGTTCCAAAAATGCTGCGCCTCCTGTTTATCCCACTCAAGAGCTATACCAGTACGTGTAGGCTCAACGCTGAATCCATAAATACGGCAGATATCTAGAAATGAAATCCGATACCTGGCTCCCAAACACCTGAAAGTAAAGATACCTCATGAAGCTCTACGGCAGTCTGGATCAGGATAGTAAACTCTGCAAGTAGCCAGCAACTGTCGAACGAGATCAGGGTAGAGTGGGTAGTACTGCGTAGGCATCGTCCCCTGACCAATGCCCTTAACCAATGCAAGCACCTGCTTATCGATGCCTAAGCCTCTGCAAGTCCAGTAATCAGCAAACTTGGTTGGCTGGACGTCCATATCCAACCAACTGTTGTACATCAATGTATCATAATCATCCCAGTGCTCTGATATCGGCATGTTGATGAAATCTACATCCTTAGCCAGATCCTTAGGCACTTTGCCCCACACTTTATCTGTCGGAATTATGGCTCCTTCTACCTTAGGCCAAGGCCACTGTATGGCATCGCAGTCTCGCTGATACGGATCAGGTAATGTCGAATCTCGTGTGAACCACTCCTCTGGTCGAGGTGTCTAATCCGCAGCAGCCGGAGTAGATCTGCCGCGTTTGTGAGGTCGTCCGCGAGGAGGCATCTGCAACAAAGAAATAAAGTCCATTAGTCACACAAAACTTCTCTGTGGAATCGCAGTGCAACGACCGTTGCATAGATGCATCGATCGTTGCCAGGCGATTTCACATACGCCATATAATCTTTCAAATCGTGTCAAAATCAGTCCCACAATCTCATAAACAACATAATTTCATCACCAATCAACCTAAATCAAGCCTATAACAGTACGGTATCATCATCTTAAAGCTAAAAATCTCTAATATCAAAACCCTAGAACCGAATCCGAAAATGATGAATTTGAGAGACCTTACCTCGGAATTGCTTCGATTAGGTTATAGAAATAGATAGAGCGTGTAAAATCAAGAACAATAAGCTTTGAATCAACAAAAATGATGAAGAATTGAGTGATTTAGGCGAGAGGCGATTCAGGTGTACAGACGGTTGAAATGGGGAAGAAGAGAGGAGAGAAAAGGTTAAAGGTACTTACCTGTTTCGTGAATTCAACGACCGTTGCATATAAGCAACGATCGTTTCCGTTGAACCAATCCGATTTCCGGTTTAGCGCACGTGTACCTTTAATTTGCAAATTTGAACCATATGCAACGACCGTTGCATAAATGCATCGATCGTCACAAGGCGATTTCATCTCCTCGTCATATCTCCCTGCAACGATCGTCACAACAAGTGCAACGATCGATGCAGATCTCCAGACTCGTATTCTGCAGTGAAAAAGCACCAAAAACAAAACCAAAACGTAAAATCCTAGGAAAAACACCAAAAAGAATATATACAAACAAAAAGTGGTTTGCCTTCCACTCAGCGCTTGTTTAAGGTCATTAGCTTGACCGAACGAACAAGATCAGACTCCTGGAGGTTTAAACAGAGACCGTGAGTGCCTCTGCGAAAGTCTCCTCATCCAAGGTGGAGAGTAAGCTGTGTCGGTGTGAGCTCGTCCAAGAAAAGAAGGGATGTAATGATCTCCAGGATCTGAAACCAAAGTTTCACTCGTCTGCTCTCCCTGTCCAACCTCAATGCTAAAGGTTTGACCATCAATCTTTGGCCTGCGCAGCATATCCATCTTAAAGTGTAGAGGCTCATCTCCCACATAGAGATCAGTCAGACTGTTCCTTACATCGATCACTGCTCCAGCCGTGGCTAAGAATGGTCTTCCTAGTATTAGAGCATCATCCTGCTCACTGTCGTACTTAAGCACCAAGAAATCTGTCGGAACTAAGTAGTATGTCATGAGACTTCCAGCAGCTCCTAAGTCACACAAAGAACGCCTGAAGCTCTCCTCAAAGATGGAATAACTCAGCACAAATATACCAAGATCAGGTAGCTTCTTCGGGATCTGACTTAGCAGCACATCGCTGATCTGTTTAGGGACCACTATCACCCAATCTTTTAACATTTCATCCATTGGCAACATCCTCTCCAAGTATCTCTGCACACAAGGGTGATATGGTGGATCATCAGATAGTGGAACTTCTTCCAACTTCTCATCCATCACTTCCAGCTGTCTGACCTCATCAATCTCTTGTTGAGTTATCTCAGACACCCCAGGGAATAGTCTAATAAGCTCCAGATCTGTCTCTTCATCAATGCCACGAGAAACAAGTGAAAATGTCTGTCCACGACATGCAACGATCTTCGCACAAGGTGCATCGATCGATGCAGTCAATTCCTCACAGATTCCAGCCGAGAGTTTTGCTTCAGTTTCGGATTTTTCAGCTTCTTCCACCAGTTCAGCAGTATTTAACTCAAGTTTCTCCCCTTGGTGAGTAGTAATAGCACCATGACACTCTTTCCTTTGACAGAGCTTGAAATCTGGTTCACCTGTGTGTCCAACTGCTTCACATGAGTACTCAAAGATTCAAACTTCCCATTAAGATCCTCATACACAACATCCAACTTCTTGTTGAAGTCCACATCAGTCTTAGTTTGTCCCTCTAGCAACTGCTCCATCATGGCTTCCATCTTGCTCTCATAAGCATTAGCAGTAGGAGGTGTCTGATAAGAGGATGATCCATAAGTCCTCTGATTACCTTGCTGAAAAGGCTTCTGATAACCAGCATTCTGTCTAAATCCAGAAGAGTTTTGGTTGCTTGTGAAAGCACTCTTCTGTCCACCATTGAAGAACCTATTACCTTGCTGATTACCAAACCTGTTTCCTTGGAATCCAGAGCCACCAATGTAGTTCACATCCTCTTCCTGATGATCTTCTTCAGCTCCAAACACCTCAACATCCTAAGCAAAGTGGACAGCTTTCTTTCCAGTCAACAAGCTATGAACAGTGTCCAACTTGCTCCTAATATTAGCTATCTCCAGATTATCTATCTTCCCACCAGACTCTTTCCTTCTCCTATCAGCATTCTTGGTGCTATTACTACTCACCAAGGTATCAGTCAGTGTCTTAGCTTGCTCAGGAGTCCTTGTGTTGAAATTTCCATTGATGGAATTGTCCAACGCAGTCTGATAGTGGACATCAATACCTCTGAAGAATATGCCTGGCAATGTCACTTCAGTGAATCCATGATGAGGAAAGCCTCGTTGGTATTTCTTAAACCTCATCCAGGCAGCCTTAAGAGACTCTGTAGGACCTTGGGAGAAAGTGAGAATGTCCTGTCTTGTCTGATCAGAGCGAGCATCATCATAAAAGTGCCTCAAGAACTCACTCTTCACAGCATCCCAAGTAGTAAACTTCCCAAGTGGAAGTTGAAACAGCCAAGTTGCAGCATCTCCAGCGAGAGAATATGGGAAGAGTTTGAGAAACAGATAGTCATAGTTCACTCCATCGTACTTCATCTCAGTGACTATGTCTTCAAACTCATCAATATTGTCCATTGGCTGCTCATTTGGGAAACCATGGAAAGCATTCTGCCTCAGAATAGAGTAGTAGATAGTCTTGATCTCGAAGTCATTCCTCTCAAAACCATGAGGTACAATTGCTGACCGGTTAGCATGGAACTCATCCGGACGGTTGTAGTCAGCAAGAGTCCTCTCAGCAGCATGAACAACCACCTGCCTTTGCCCTTGTCCTTGTGGCGGTTCAGTCTTAGGTTCAGGGATCACATTCCCTTCAGCATCTAACCTATGCCCAGCATCATTGTATCGGTTGTTCTGGTCGTCCCTCAGAACACCTTGAGCATCAGGTCTCAAAATCAAGCGATTTTGCACCATCTTTGCTCGTTGACCTTTTCTGTTAGTTCTATCTAGTCTAGAAAGCTCCTCAAGTCTGAGATTCACAAGATTCACGTTCGGACCAATTCTGGTCTCACGCTTATGCATAAACCGTCGGTAACCGCAGTGCAACGATCGATGCTAAGATGCAACGATCGATTCAACTCAGATTCGCCTTGTAACGATCGATTCAGATGATTGCAACGATCGATGCTAAGCGAATATCAGACCTGCGACAGAGAAAAACAGAGAAATTAGTAACCAAAAATAAAAACAAAAATCCTAGTCTAAATCCTAAGTTCAAATCTATCGAAGACTCAAAAGAGTCCCCGGCAACGGCGCCAAAAACTTGATAGGTTCTAAGTTTTAATCTTATTCTACTACAAGTGCATAGGTAATGCAATTATAGTATAAAAGGTATCGAACCCCACAGAGACTCTCGGTCACACGATAGATTATAGAACGGTCAAGTTAAACTAGGAGAAAGTAATGAGAAACTAAATAGCAAGCAGAAAAGTAAATCAGATAGCATGAGTGGTTTGTAAGCAATCAACTAAAAGCGCTAAGTCTAGAAAGTTCTCAAGAAATCAGACAAGCATATTAGATAATCAGTCATGATCAAATTAAGTTCGGTTCTATAACTCAAACACAGATATAGAACTAACCAACTTTCGTTGCGAGAATTCTCTAAGTCTAATAGCATAAATCCAAATTTCTTTGCAATTCCTAACAGATTAAACTAGCCTTGAGTGCAAGTTTGATATGTTCACAATCAATTAAACCAAATTTCTTTGCGAGTAATTCAACTGCTCAAACTAAATAGTTCAGATTCTAAACCACACTTTCGTGTCAATTTAATAACCTAGAGTCTAGATTCTAAGTGATCAGGTTAGAAACTAGTATTAAGGACAATTCAGGTTGAAGAACAAATATGATATGAATCCTTAACTAAATAAACAAATCTAGCAAGTCATGAAATCCCTAACGAGAATCCCTAAACCTAACTATGAATCTACTAAGACATGATTAATGAAAACATAATCAATGAATAAATAAATTGCATTAAAGAGAGTAAAGAAATAAAGGGGTTCGAAATCTTCTCCAAAAGCAGTACAGGTTCAGAACAACCCCAAAAAGCTCTAAAAAATCTCAGCTCAAAGTATGAAAGTGTAATGTAAGCGTTAGTAAGCGTATGTAAAACTGTTTGTAAAAACCTAATTATATTAGCCTAATCACGTCTTGGGGCTTCCTTGTAAATATTGAAACATCTGGGCAAAAGTGCAATTTCAGCATTCTTCATTAAACTCGCCGAGGAAAGCCCATCTCGCTCTTGTGTCGATCGATGCACATGTTGTGTCGATCGATGCATACTCTGTTTTGGACAGTGAACTCTATCTCTCGGGTTAAATCTCCAAAATGCTCCAAAATGCTCCATAATCTCCAATTCCGCTCCAAACGTGCCTAGACCTGTAAACACACCTAAAAGACTCCAAAACATAACAAAAGACTCGATAAATAAGACATATACCATGGTTAAAAACCCTAAAGTCCATGGTATATCAACCAAGTGCGTCGATCGTTGCACAGGACCGCAACGATCGACACACGGCGACTTCATTCCTTCGTATAGTTCTCCATGCAACGATAGCTGCACAGGACCGGAGCGATCATCACAATGCGATTCCTTCTTCATCAAACATCCACTTGCATCGATCGGTGCACACTAACGCAACGATCGACGCAGTTCCCAGACTTCGTATTTTGCAGACAAAACACACCAAAAACGAAAAACAAACGTAAAATCCTAACAAAAACACCAATTTGAGTATACAAACCTATTAGTGGGTTGCCTCCCACTCAGCGCTCTTTTAACGTCACTAGCTTGACTATTCTGCGAATCAGGCAGAGGGTGCATCATCCAGAGGCAGAATCTGACCTCTTGGAATCTTGGCCTTAGCCCAATAGTGCTTCACCCTCTGTCCATTGACAGTGAACTCCTTACCTTCCTGGCTGATCAGAACAACAGCACCGTAGGGGCAAATGTCCTTGATTGTGAAAGGACCAGACCACCTAGATCGCATCTTACTTGAAAATAATTGCAAAAGAGAGTTATACAAAAGTACCTGATCATTAGGCTCAAATTGTCTAGAGACAATCTTATTGTCATGGTAAGCCTTAGTCCTCTCTTTGTACAGCTTTGAGTTCTCACAATCATGATGCCTAATCTCATACAACTCATTAAGATACACTAGTCTTCTCTCAGCTGCAGGCTTAAGATCAAAGTTCATCTACTTTACAGCCCATGCTGCCTTATACTCAAGCTCGACTGGAAGATGGTAGGCTTTTCCATACAGTAGATGAAACGGAGTAGTCCCAAGTGGTGTCTTGAACGCAGTCCTATAGGCCCACAATGCATCATCAAGCTTCGCAGACCAATCCTTCCTTGTCTTCCCAACTGTCTTGTCCAGGATCTCCTTGATCTGTCTGTTGGAGACCTCAACTTGCCCACTGGTCTGAGGATGATAAGGAGTAGCAACTCGATGATGAACTCCATGCTTCTATAGCAGCTTCTCAAAGACCTTATTAATGAAGTGAGATCCTCCATAACTGAATACAATCCGAGGCACTCCAAATCTAGGGAAAATGATGGTCTTAAACAGCCTAAGAACCACCGAAGAGTCATTGGTTGGACTAGCTATTGATTCCACCCACTTAGACACATAGTCCACAGCAACCAAAATGAACTTATTCCCATAGGATGAGGGAAAAGGACCCATGAAATCAATGCCCCAGCAATCGAAAACCTCAATCAGAATGAAATTCTGAGCTACCTCATGCTTCTTACTAATTTTACCTCTCCTCTGACAGGCATCGCACTGAGAGACAAAATAATGAGCGTCTCTGAACATCGTAGGCCACCAGAAACCTACTTGCAGAACCTTAGACACAGTCTTAAAAGTAGCACAGTGTCCAGCATAATCTGATCTATGGCAGTGAAATAGAACATCTGGAACCTCTGATTCCACAATGCATCTCCTGTAAAGTCCATCCGAACAATGCTTATAGAGATAAGGCTCATCCTAATAGTATCACGTGAGCTGAAGAACTTCTTCTTAGCATACCCCTTCAGCTCATCTGGTTCAGTCTCTGCAGCTAGATAATTAGCAATATCCGCAAACCAGGGTCGATTGGTTGTCGAAACAGCATGAACATCAAAGTTGTAGTGTCCCATTTGAACCTTTAAAGATTATGGGCTCGTAGGCGCTATGCACCGATCGACGCACAGGTCCGCGTCGATCGTTGCTATCTCGATACCTGCATCGATCATTGCCGAGGTGGCATCGATCGATGCAGTGCGCTGAATCCGACAGATCTGCATCTTCTTGTCTACATCCATCTGAAATATTGTCTCAATCAAATTGACGATCTCCTTAGGACATAATTCATAAATAGGGACATCTTCTTCAACCTTAATATGTGACAGATGGTCAGCAACTCCGTTTTCAACTCCTTTCTTGTCCTTCACCTCAATATCAAACTCTTGAAGCAACATAATCTATCTCAACAATCTTGGCTTAGAATCCTTCTTCTGCATCAAATACTTCAAAGCTGAATGATCAGTGTGCACAATCACTTTAGAACCAACAAGATAGGGCCGAAACTTCTCAAAGGCAAAGACAATTGTCAACAACTCCTTCTCTGTAGTGGCATAGTTTCTCTGCGCATCATCTAGTGTTCTGCTGGCATAGTAAATAGCATGAAGCTTCCCAGAACAGCTTCTACAGCATAATCACTCGCATCACACATAACCTTAAAAGGTAAATCCCAATCTGGTGGCTGCACTGTAGGAGCACTCACTAACGCTTGCTTGATCTGTTCAAATGTAGTCTGACAATCTGCAGTGAACTCAAACTTGGTATCCTTACACATCAAAGCAGTTAGTGGTCTAGCAATCTTACTGAAATCCTTGATGAACCTCTTATAAAACCCAGCATGTCCAAAAAAGTTTCTCACAGACTTCACAGAATCAGGCGCCTGAAGGCTGGTCATAAGCTCAATCTTAGCACGGTCTACTTTGATTCCCGCTCCAGGCACTCTATGCCCAAGAACAATTCCATCTCTGACCATGAAATGACACTTCTCCCAATTAAGAACCAAGTGCCTCTCCTCACATCTATCTAGCACCTTGCATAGATTGTTCTAGCACTCATGATAGGATGACCCGTAGACGAAAAAAGTCATCCATAAACACCTCCATAAAGTCTTCAATCATGTCAGTAAAGATGGACATCATACATCTCTGGAAGGTGTCTGGTGCATTACAAAGTCCAAAAGGCATCCTGCGGTATGCAAAAGTGCCATAGGGACAAGTAAAAGTGGTCTTTCCCTGATCCTCCAGATGGATGGGAATCTGAAAGAAGCCTGAATACCCATCGAGGAAGCAATAGTAAGGGTGATTAGCTAACCTCTCCAACATCTTATCGATAAAAGGCAAAGGGAAATGATCCTTCCTGGTCGCAGCATTGAGCTTCCTGTAGTCTATGCACATCCGATGTCCAGTCATAGTCCTTGTAGGAATCAAC
This sequence comes from Orychophragmus violaceus, assembly GCA_030180135.1. NCBI lineage: Eukaryota > Viridiplantae > Streptophyta > Magnoliopsida > Brassicales > Brassicaceae > Orychophragmus > Orychophragmus violaceus. The sequence continues at coordinate 80,219,653 of CM058232.1, read as the reverse complement.
TCGTTCTTCTCATTCTTCACTACTGTAACACCACCTTTCTTAGGCACTACATGAACTGGACTGACCCAATCGCTGTCAGAAATTGGATAGATGATCCCAACATCCAGTAGCTTCATGATCTCCTTCTTTACTACCTCCTTAAGATTAGGATCCAGCCCCCTCTGATGCTCAACAGATGTCTTAGACTCATCCTTAAAATGTATCCTATGCATGCACAGCTCCGTGATATACCATGGATTTTAGGGATTTTAACCATGGTATATGTCTTTGTTATCGAGTCTTTCTATGTGTTTTGGAGTCTTTTCAGGTGTTTTACAGGTTTAAGAACATCTGGAGCCTAATTGGACGTTTTGGGAGTATTTGGAGCAATTCTGCACTATTTAGAGACTTCACAGAGTTCACTGGCTGCGTTTTCGCATTGCAACTGTCTTTGCAGTTCTGCAACGGTCGTTGCAGTTCTGCGCCCAAAAATCTGCATTTTGGAGAAATTACAGTTTTTGCCCAGAAACTTCTCAGACTTGCAAAAAGGCCCCCAGCCGACTTTAGACCATTATATTAGGGTTTTTAAGCCATTGTTTAGGCTACGCTTTACTTACGCTTTATTCTATTTTCAGAGAGAGTTAGGGGCTGATCCTGCTCTCGAAAGAGAGAGGATTTCGAACCCCAGTTCTTCATTTGATTTTATAATATTTGGTTTTCTATTCATGATGTTTTCTGTTTCGATGAATATGTCTGAGTAGATTACATGTTAGATTTAGGGATTCTCACTAGGGATTTCATGGAATTATAGGTTAATAAATCTGTAGGGATTCATATATGTTAGTTCTTCATCTAGGATTGTTCTTACTGCTTAATCTGAATTAGCTACCCAGATTTATGATGTTAGGTTGATTGATACAACGACAGTTGGTTAATTAGCTAGAAAGAACCTAGATGAGCAATTTAATTACTCTCAAAGGAATTTGGTTTAATTTGATTGTGAACATATCGAACTTGGAATTAAAGCTGGTTTAATCTATTAGTAATTACAAAGGAATTTGGATTGCTGCACTTAGACTTAGAGAGTTCTCACAACGATAGTTGGTTAATTCTATATCTGTGTTTGAGTTCTAGAACAGTTCTTAATTAGATCCCGATTGATTGATTAGCTTATGTTCCTAATTTTCTGAGAACTCCCTAGACTTAACGCTTTGCCTCCTTGCTTACAAAACTCGCTATTTACTTTCTACTGTCTGATTTACTGCTTTCTCACATACTTTCTCCTAGTTTAATCTCGACCGTTCTAATTCTATCGTTGCCTAGAGTCCTCGTGGATTCGATCCCTAAGTACTACATTGATATACTGTGCACTTGCAGTTAGTATAGGGTAAAACTAGACCTATCACTCCGCAGAGATACGTGAAATATCATCAAGAGAATAGCCAAGAGCCTTGCGATACTTGCACAGCTTGCTTAGCAGTAAAGTGAGATATTCTTTGTTCAAATTAACATTAACAATCATTGGATATGTTGAATTAGGTCCAAGAAATGCGTACCTTAGCTCGGATGGAAGTTGTTTTCGCTCAATTTTTGGGGCTTTTTCTTCTGCCCAGTCGCTCACGATTTGCATCGATCGATGCACATGTTGTGTTGATCGATGCAGTGGCTCGGCGGACACATCCAATTGCATCACTTTCTCAGTAGAATCCATTAGTCTCGCATAGCAAATTGCAGGCTCATCTTGCAAATGTTCCAGCTCCATTATAGAGCTCAGTAAAGCTCTCTCCAGTGAATCCTCAGCATGTGTCTTGTGAAAGAAATCTGCGGCCAAATCACTGAGAGTATCAACATAAAAGGTATGTCCGTGTATGGTTGGTCTCTTCACCAGCTTGTCCATATCAAAACTCATCTTCAGATCACCCACATTCAGAATTATCGTTCCTCTCTTGCAGTCAATCATAGCACCAGCAATAGCTAAAAATAGTCTACCCAAAATCAGTGGATCCCTTGGTTCCTCTCCATATTGCAGAACCACAAAGTCAGTAGGAATCACACAGTTACCAATCTTGATTGGCACATCTTCCAGCACTCCTTCAGGAATCCTGACTGTTCTGTCAGCTAGGACTAATGAGATCCTAGTAGGCATAAAATCACTCATCCCAAGCCTCTCAGCAACAGAATAAGGCATAAGGTTCACATTAGAACCAAGATCACATAGAGATCTCTCAAATTTGTCCTTGTAGATACTACAATCCAACACAAAGCTCCCTGGATCTTTCAACTTCTCTGGAATTCTTTCCTGAATCACTGCACTACATACTTTTGTGATCATCATTACACTCTCCTCATCAGTCAAGTTACCAGCAAGTAAGTCCTTATTACACCTTCTCATCACAGGAGTAGTCTGTAGAGAATCAATCAAAGGCATTTCAATCAACACCTTTTTCATGATCTCCTTGCATTTAGCTATCTGCCTCTCAAACTTAGACTTCTTGGGGTTCTTAGGAAAGGGAACCTTGGGCTTATAGATCCTTTCATCAGCCTTTTTCAGTGTTTCTGCGTTTGAACTCTCGGGAATCGCTTTTCATCGATCGACACCAGTTATGTGTCGATCAATGCTAGGCGATTTAATCACGACCTCAACGTCGAGCTTCGGATCAGTATCCTTGTTCACGATCTGTGTCGATCGATGCGGGGGTGCATCGGTCGACGCAGTGCGAAACTCACGGATCTCATGTTCCATCTCCTCAATCTCAACGATTTCTTCCAAACTTAATGGCTTTTTCTGACTAGGAACAAGCTCCCTACCACTTCTCAACATCATTGAATTGCACTGATACCTAGGGTTAGCATCAGTTCATCCCGGAAGAGATCCATCTGGCCTCTTAGCAGACCCAGCAGTCTGCGCAACCTGAACTTCCAATTTCTTCACATGAGAGCTTATGGCATCTATCTTCCCATTAAGATCCAAGTACAGAGAATCCATTTTGCCATTAAAATCTATTGTACTCTTCCGCTGCCCATCCAGAAGCTGTTCCAGTAGTCCCATCATCTTATCATTCTGCTCATTTTGACGAGGAGCAGGCTGATAGGATGAAGATCCATAGTTCCTTGTGAAACTGTTAGTGTTGTTTCCAGGGCTGCTAGTACTCTGATAAGACTTCTGTTAGTTTTGATTACCTGTGAAGATACTTCTATGTCCCATTCCATTGTAGCCACCTCTGCCTTGCTGATTTCCAAATCTATTCCCCTGAAAACCAGTCCCACCAACATAATTAACATCCTCTTCATCGCAGCCATCTTCAGGCTCAAACTCTTCAACATCTTGAGCAAAGTGAACACTCTTCTTTCCAACCAGAAGACTATGAACAGAATCAATCTTCTTGTTCATCTTAGCTATCTGTGAACTATCAGCTTTGCCACCAGATTTCTTCATTTCCATATCAGCATTCTTGACACTATTACTAGTAACCAAGTTCTCAATAATCTCCCTAGCTTCCACTGGAGACTTAGTGTTGAAGTTCCCATTACTCGCAGCATCCAGAGCCATCTGATACCACAAATCAAGACCTCTGAAAAAATGCCCAGCAGTTGAACCTCAGAGAAGCCATGATGAGGGCAATCTATCTGATACATCCCGAATCTCACCCAAGCTTCCTTCAAAGGCTCTGTAGATCACTGCTTAAAGGTCAAGATATCCTGTCTAAGCTGATCGGATCTAGCATCATCATAGAAATGTCGCAGAAACTTCCTCTTCACTGCATCCCAAGTAGTCAGAGTCCCAGGTGGAATCTGCTTCAGCCAAGTAGCAGCTTCTCCTCCAAGAGAGTGAGGAAAAATCTTGCAGTGTAAGTAGTCATATCTCACTCCATTTTGCTTCATCCCAGTGACTAAAGACTCAAAGTCTTCTATGTGATCCATCGGCTGCTCATGTGGAAGTACGCAGAAAACATGCTGTCCCACAAGTGTATAATACGAGGTCTTCAGCTCGAAATCATTACGCAGAAACGCATGAGGAACAATCGTAGACCTATTGGCGTAAAACTCATATGGGCGATTGTAATCCGCTAATGTCCTCCTAACGGGAGGCTTTGGTGCTCTAGGTGGGGCTTCTGGTTGTTGAATTTAAGAGTGTGGGGGGGGAGTATATGTTGGTCTTGATGTTTGCCGATGCATTTTTCATGTGGCTTACGAAGGGGAATCTGAGTGTGGTAGTTCTAAGATGAGATGAGTTTCTGAAGTTTTCAAACTTCTTCACCACATTTTGTTTTTTTTTGTTTTGCTTGAGGGCAAGCAAAGGCTAAGTGTGGGGGAGTTGATATATCATGGTTTTTACCTGTTTTAAGCCATGATATAAGTGTTTTTTAGAGTCTTTTGTAGTGTCTTTCGAGTCATTACAGGTGTTTATTAGGTACATGCACGTTTGGAGGATTATTGGAGATATTGGAGTATTTTGGGCAAGATTGGGAGCTAAAGCCGTGAGAGCTGATTTCACAAAGTCTGATCGACCGATGCATCGATCGTTACATCCTTGACATCGATCGATGCATCCTGCGCCAGCACATTAGTGAAGACTTTGGAGATTTGCAGTTTTACCCTAGAAGTTCCAGTATTTACGAAAAGAGCCCAAGACGTGATTAGCACTTTATAATTAGGTTTTTGGTGTTTTGTTTAGATTACACATTCATACTATTAGCTATTGAGAGAGAGAGAGAGCTTGAGGCTGATACTGCTTTTGGAGAAGATTTCGAACTTCTTTGTTTCTCTACTCTTTATTTATATGCAATCTATTTATTCATTGATTTCTGTTTCATTAATCATGTCTAAATAGATTCATAGTTAGTTTTAGGGATTCTCATTGGGGATTTCATGACTTGTTAGATTTATTTATCAGTTAAGGATTCACAACTTGATTAGTTCTTCAACCTGGATTGTGCTTATTACTAGTTTCTAACATGATCACTTAGAATATAGACTTTAGATTTATAAATTGACACGAAAGTGTGATTAAAATCTGAACTATTTTGGTTGAACAATTTAATTATTTGCAAAGAAGTTTGGTTTAATTGAATTGTGAACAAATCGAACCTGCACTTAAGGCTAGTTTATTCTGTTAGGAATTGCAAAGAAATTTGGGTTTCTGCTAATTAGACTTAGAGAATTCTCGCAACGAAAGTTAGTTAATTCTAATTATGTGTCTGAGTTCTAGAACCGAGCTTAATTTGATCCTAACTGATAATTGATCTGCTTGTCTTGATTTCTTGAGAACCCCCTGGACATAGCGCTTTTAGTACTTGTGAAACAAAACCGAATTTGCTATTAATTTACTTTCTGCTTAGTTTTTATTATTTCCGATTTTCATCGCCTAACTTAACTTGAAGTTCTATAATCTATCGTAAGATTTCTTGAGTCTATGTGGTTCGACCCCTAGATACTACAATTGTCATGTGCACTTTCATTATTAACTTAGGGAATTAAACTCTGAGCATATCACACCTCCATCGTTCGGGAGAAACGCTGTGGAAAGGTATGCTTGTTGAAGCCGATGTTATTTTCCGAGATGATTGTAGAGAAGATGAACAAACATTTTAAAGTTCCCGAGAAAAGAAACGATTTTGCTTTGCTAGGTTAAGAAAATGGGATTGAAATCAGGATTAAAGGTTTGTAGTTTCGATTCGATTGTAGTGGAGTGGAGTAGAGTAGTGAGCGGATTGTTTAATAAGGGAGAGTCTTCAAAGAAGGAACCTCTATGAATCTCTAACCTCTTGATTCTCTTTGTTGTCTCTCTCAGTTACTGATGAGATGGTTACTACAAGGCGAGGGACAAAGAAGAATAAGAATTTCGGCTCTTCTTCTTCAAAGAGTTCAAAGAAGAGGAAGAGAGAGATTGGTAATAAGGGAGAGTCTTCAAAGAAGAGGAAGAAGACTATAGCTCGAGGGAAAAAGATATCAAATGAAAAGATTCAATATGCAGCTATGGTTGATAATGTTGAAGATCAAACCCACAAGACTGTTGATGAAGTTGATAGAAGGGAAGATCGGGGAGATGAGAGTGAAAAAGAAGGAGAAAAGGAGAAGAAACATATCGGGAAGTTGAGGAAAAGTTAAAAGAAGAAAAAAAAGAAGAAGAAAAATCAGAAGATGAAGAAGCTGAAGAACAAGAAGATGAAGATCAAGAAGAAGATGAGGAAGAAGAAGTAGACAAAGGAGAAGAAAAAGGACAAGAGAACTCTGACTCAGAAAACTAAGCATGAGATATTTTGTTGCAGAATTCAGTTGGGTTAACTGACTTCAACTGATTTTTTGTTGCAGGATTCAGAGGAAACGACAGACCAATAGCATGAGATATTGTCTCTGTTGGGAATGTCCTGAAATCTACCGTACTATTTCTAGAAAGTATGATAAGTGTCGAGATCAGACATAAGTCATAAATGCTGGGTAATCATGATGGCTTGCTAGAGTCCGCTCATGATCTATAAGTTTAGGACTTATTACCAGCATTGTATGATCCCTAAGGGTCACACACCATAGCTAACGGGAAAGTTAAAATGGAATTAATACGGTAAGATGCAATGGCATTTACTGTATTGGATCAGAGTTTTGGGCCAGACAAATACAGGTTTTTGTCTGATTTGTATTTTGGGCCCAAAAGATTAATGAGCCATTAGTCTAATGACTTGGGCCCATTAATGAGATATAAGAGAATAAGAAAGCCCTAAAGGAATTGATACTCCTGCGATTTTTTTCTTCTTAGGCGTCACTTCTCTCTCTCGAAAAACCTCTCTCTGATTCTTCCAACTTTTTGGTCTAGCAGCCGTCCCGTGCTTGTAAGAGTGTGGATACTCGAGGAGGAATAGGTAGCCATCTGTTCTAGCTGATCTCATCACTGCCATCCATAATCCGCTGCAATCTGAAAGGTAGTGATCAGGTTTGGCTTATGATTCATTTGACGAGAACCTAGATCTGTTTAAGGATTTGTGTTAGGTTGTAATTGAGAATTAAACCTTGGAAACACCGATAATCCTTCAGTGGTATCAGAGCATAGGCATTAGGTTTCTTGTTGAATTGGATCATATGAAAAATTGATTAATTGATTAATTGATTTTGAATGTGCAAAAATCGGCTGCTAATGGATTTTGTTATAATTGAATGAGATTAAACCGCGGCTGCTAATCAATTATGTTTTAATCGCATTATCGAGAGTTGATAATCGATTGAAACCATTCGTTGCAAAAACGTTGCTGTATCACTTGTTATTGAAACCCGAATGGCGTTGCTAATTCGATCGTGTGATTGGCTGAAAGATCGTGTGCCGTGATCATGCGATCGATGTTAGGGTTTCATTAATAATAGATTGGAACCGGTTTGATATGCGGCATAAACCGGTTCATGAGGCCGATCGACCGCGTGTTGCCTAGCCGAGATCGATCACCTTGATCGTGAGGCCATGTGATATGTGGGCCAAACGCAAGCGATGTGTGGGCCATGATGGCTTATACCGAGGATGATCAAATGCGATGATCGATCTTGCGATCGTGAGCATGCGCAACATGCGCTGTTGGATCATTGGGCCTCGGATGCATAATGGGCCCACAATTGCGTTAATGGGCCGAGTTGGATCTAGGATCCAATTGTTTGGCCCATTAAAATTTTACGTCCCGCGAATAGTCAATCGGTTAAACCGAGCTTCGCGGTTCGTTGCCCAAAACCACACCGATTTAACCGGTCCATTTAAATTGGCGGTTAATTGTGTGTTTAAAGCCTAAAACCGCAAGTTAAATCAAATTGGCTAAAACACTAGGTGTTTCTTCCCGGTTTTGGATTTAACTGAACCGATCCAATTTATTGGTGGTTCAAGCGGTAAACCCAAATCGCGGTTTGCTGGAAATAATTTAATACTTGGTATTATTTAATTTCTAGTTAAACCGGATTGAAATTCAAAATTGAATTTTAACCTAAACCGAAGGCTGGTCTAAGTTTGATTTGGTTGGACCAAATAATTTAGAGCTGGTCTGGTTTAGTAAATAATCGATGGTTTTGATAGTTAATTTGGTCTTGGACCAGAATTAATAAACCGGATCGGTTATGTCAAATTATTGGGCCAGCTGGAATTCTATGGTCTTGGGCCAAGAATTGGGCCTATAATTTGTGACCCAACCCAAAATATTTAATGAAATATTTAAATTAGAAATTTCTATTTTTAGTAAGTTACTAAATTTAGAAAGTTTCTAAAATAAGAAAGTTTCCCAAAATAGTAATCTTCTATTTTTGGAAATAAAACTTAAAAAATCCTCAAAAACAATATCAAGCTTGGATGTCTTTCCAGTCTTGTCAGCTACTTAACGCTTACTTGATTACAGATATGGCTTACAGTGTGAGGTGTCTGTTTTCGCGTAAGTAAAGTAGTATATAGTCACTAATTTCATTGGGAGTCCCAGACTTTAGTGATTATTTGGCTGTAAGAGATTGGTTTCCTTGACTGGGCCATCGGGAGTCCCGGGCCTTGAGACATCTGGTGAATTTGGGCCTCGGGCCCAATCCACAACCGAGAGTTATATGGTTATAACTAGCTGTGTGTATGCTTACCAAGTAAAGCTAATTCCGGGTGACGGCCAGTGGCCCACTTTGGATTTAGCTGAACATGGGTCTCGGAATCATTGCATTCTTATGAGGTTAAACAAAGAAATTTTGAATGCAATGCGAGTTTTCTTATAAGTTATTAAGATTACTCTTTTATGAACTAAATAACTAAAACTCTATTTATCTCTAAATTTCAGTTATGACTAGCACAAACAATCAAAACACTTTCTCGATCCGGTCTGTCCTTGAGAAGGACAAACTGAACGGATCAAATTTCTTGACTTGGTCGCGGAACCTGAGGCTAGTCCTCAGGCAGGAGAGAAAGAACTATGTCCTTGAGAAAGCTCTCCCCGAGAGGATCGGATCCAAAGCCAGTCATGCAGTATATAATGCTTGGAATAAGCATTATAATGATGCGGTAGATGTGTGTGGTCTGATATTGGCTACCATGGATTCAGATTTGCGGAAGCAATATGAGAACATGGAGTCGCCAATAGAGATGATCAGCAGCCTGAAATTGAAATTTCAGGAGCAGGTAAGAGTGGAGAGATACCAGTTGGTTAAATCTCTCACTAGCTGCAAGCTACCGATGGATCATCCAGTAAGTCCTCATATCAGTAAAATGATGGGTTACATTGATAACCTGAGGAAACTGGATTATCCAGTTAGCCAAGAATTGGCAACTGATATCATTCTGCAGTCACTGCCGTCAAGCTATGATGAGTTCGTAAGGGACTATATCAAGAAAGGCTTAACGAAGACGTTGACTGAACTGCATGACATGCTCAAAACAGTTGAGCCAAACGTGAAGAGCACCCTGTACAATCTCATGAAAGAGAAGGGTAGGTTTACTAAACCTAAAGCTGACAAGGGTGAAGACAAAGTTGTCCAGATTTTGAATCATGGCAAGCGTGTATCTTCTGAGCCCGAGTCAGATACCTCTTACGTTGGTAAGTGCTGCTACTGTAAAGAGACTGGGCATTGGAAAAGAGATTGCATTAAATTCATGGAAGATTATGAGGAGTTAAAGTTGATGTATGAGACTACTTCCTCAGGTATTCATGTTATTACTTCAAGTTATACCTTGTAGGTATTGGATACTGATTGTGGCACTGATATTTGTTATAATATGCAGAGCCTGAACAACAGTAGAACGTTGAAGGAAGGGCAAGTGGAACTGCGAGTCTGGAAGGAGCTTGGGATGCTGCCTCAGCCGTAGGGTTTTCACTTGTAGATGCCTTTGAGGCTTGGTTTTGTATTAAGTAATTGCTACAATGTACCTGCTTTAAGCAGAGTTGTTTTTCATTTTCTTATAAAGAATTTGAATGTTTTTCATTTTGATAAAGACAAGTTTTGTTCTTTTGATCTTAATGAAATGTTAATTGTAGCACCCTATTCAAGGAATGAGTTTTATATCTTAAACCAAAGAGTGCCTAAATATAACATAAATACCGAATTGGTTTAAATCTGATGAATTAAACCTGATTTTTCTTGGCATAAATGTTTTGGTCACATAGAGTAAGTCGGATTCAGAAACCCCATAGTTATGGACTTTTGGGCTCATTTGAATGGATATCTTATGAGACTTGAATTCTTCTTACTGGACCAAAACACAAAGGGCCCATCTTAGCCGAGCTAGAGAAAAGCCCAAAGGCTTATTGGACATTGGACATACTCATGTATGTGGTCCGATGAGCAGTAATGCCAGAGAAAATTTCCTGTACTTCATTGTCTCAACTGATTACTTCAGTGAGTGTGACTGTGTTCATTTGATGAGACACAAGTCGGAATTCTTTGACATGGTCGAAAGAGTTCCAGAATGAAGTATAGAATCTGAATGACAGAAGTATTAAGACTCTGGATAAGATCACGAGTGAGAATACTTAAGTCATTGATGGTGTGATCATCTGAATGAGTGTGAAGTCGCTTCACAGCTCATTTCTCCTGAAAACCTGGAGGTGTTTCTGTGAGAGAGAATCAGATCTTATTAGAAATGATTCAAGATGAGTCACACGAATCTTCCATGATATTCTTTAAGAATAACGCTCTAAAATATCTAAGTTTACGCTGAAATAGTTCCACCAATATCAGTTGAAAGACACCACGTAAATGTGGATTGGAATCGATCCAAATTCGTCTTTACTGAGTATTTGTAGTTGTGCTACTTCGCTGGTTGTCCTAAGGAAACCAAGGCTTGTTACTTTTACGTCTGTTCTGTTTTCTAAGAAGGGAAGTTACTTTCCAAGAAGAACAGTGGGAGTAAAAGTATAACTCGAAGAAATTCGAGAAATACAGGAGGCTGCTCAACCTGTTGAGGGAGAGCAGCGGATGGATTTACAGATTTCTGTAGAATCTACACCTGTAGAGCCTGAAGTTCGCAGATATAAAAAAAAAAATCAGTCACTAATCCGAGAGTGATTTCTCGTCATTAGTTGAACCTGATGATCATTGAAAGTTCGCATGATCTGATGATCATTGAAAGCGACGAATCTGCGAAATTCAAAGAAGCGAAAGTGAGCCCGGACTCCGAAAAATTACATTTTGTGTAAGTTAGCTTCATCGATCCATTCATGGATGGAAGCAAACATATCGGAGTTGGAATCTTCGTTCTGTTGAAGTAGTCAAGGTTTTGACTTGAACAGGAACGAAATGGAACTGTGCGTTTGCTAATAGATAAGTGGGAGCGATGTTGCATTTCTCATAGTGTATGTCGATGACATACTGATTCTCGGAAATAACGTCCCAATACTGCAGTCGGTAAAGGACTGGCTTGGGAGTTGGTTTTGTGATTGACATGGGTAAAGCCACGTATGTTCTTGGATTTTGGATCTAAAGATAGAGATCCAAAAGAGCTGGTAGGACAAAGTCAGGATTCTTAAATTGACAAAGTCCTACACGTAATCAGCAATCCAAGAAGGGTTTTATGCCAATGTCACATGGCAATTCATTAAGCAAGAAACAGTATCCTACGATATCTGCTGAGCTTGAATGCATGGATAGGATTCCATATGCGACGGCATAAGGATCTATCATGCATGCCATGACACATACTTGTTTTGATGTTGCTTTAATGTTAAGCAAGACAAGTAAAGACCAGTCAAATCCAGCAAAGAATCACTGGATTGCCGTATAGAATATCCTAAAGTATTTGAGGAATACTAAGGATAAGTTCTTGATTTACGGAGAAAGTGAGGTGCTACAAGTCGATAGAGTCTGAAAGGCAAGTTTCCAATAGACAAAGATAATTCCTGGTCACAGTCCGGCTATATCTTGTGTCTATCTGGCGGTGCAATGCACTGTAGCTGACTCCATGACTTAAGCTGAACATTTCGCAGCTTGCAAAGCGGCGAAAGAAGTTGTTTGGAAAGAAGAGTTCATCACTGAACTTGATGTGAATCACAGCATAGATGAGGCTAGCTGCACATCAGAGGTCCAAACACCTTGAGGATAGGTAGAACCTATTCTGTGAGATAAATGACAGAGGTGTTAAGTAGATAAGCAAGTTTCATCGAATGAGAATGTTGCTAATCTATTAACAAAGCCACTCCTTATGCCTAAGCACGAGTCGCGGACTGTAGCTGTAGGATGAGTGAAATTAAGATGTAGTCTTAATTTCAGTGGGAGTTTGTAAAGGGCTTTACTTAGTTATTTTGAATGGTTCATGTAAACATAACATTTTATGTTTGTGAAATCTAATGATTTCTGGATTATTTTAACTGTGATATAAATAATCGTTCCAAAAATGATTCATGTCATTATATATGGGCCATCGAAGTACATGAGTAGACTTGATCCTGAAACCCCATATTTAACGAAGTGACATAAATCAAAATGTCCATAGTCGAAGGTTGTTGAAATTGGAACAACAACAACCTGTTGAGACTAGATTGTGTTGAGACTTATGACCAAGTTTCGAGGGGTCATAGATGCGCGGCATCAAAGTCGACACATAGGTATATGTAGGGGAACATATGACCGGACATGGCCCGCTGATGAGAACTCTACAAGATATTAATATCTGTGTCATAAGAGGTTCTCATATACGACTATAGAGTATAGTCCTTAGACCTGAGTTCGCATGCATGTGGCTGCACATGGAGTAATACGCTTTGATCATTGTCTAACGCTGTTTCGTAACTGGGAGCTATACGGACCTTGGTTGGGTGTATTATGAATTGTGTAGTTCATAGTGATGGAACAAGAAGGGATTTGTCCCTGCCGTTTAACGGAGGTAATATCTCTAGGCCAATCGGAGATTTGATAGCTGGTAAGAGAATGGCCATTCCCAAACGGACTTGCCCAAGTCGTTTGCATTGTCAGTATCAAATCTGGTCCGATAAACATGGTCTGGCTATATAAGGATGACACGCATCTTGCCTTATGCCAGATCGAGATATTGAGACAAAAGGATTAGGGAATGTAGGATTCCAGTACAATCGGAAGATTGTTGGGAATGTCCTTTTTAGGATTCCAGTACAAGTGGGAGATTGTTGGGAATGTCCTGAAATCTACCGTACTATCTCTAGAAAGTATGATAAGTGTCGAGATCAGACATAAGTCATAAATGCTGGGTAATCATGATGGCTTGCTAGAGTCCGCTCATGATCTATAAGTTTAGGACTTATTACCAGCATTGTATGATCCCTAAGGGTCACACACCATAGCTAACGGGAAAGTTAAAATGGAATTAATACGGTAAGATGCAATGGCATTTACTGTATTGGATCAGAGTTTTGGGCCAGACAAATACAGGTTTTCGTCTGATTTGTATTTTGGGCCCAAAAGATTAATGAGCCATTAGTCTAATGACTTGGGCCCATTAATGAGATATAAGAGAATAAGAAAGCCCTAAAGGAATTGATACTCCTGCGATTTTTTTCTTCTTAGGCGTCACTTCTCTCTCTCGAAAAACCTCTCTCTGATTCTTCCAACTTTTTGGTCTAGCAGCCGTCCCGTGCTTGTAAGAGTGTGGATACTCGAGGAGGAATAGGTAGCCATCTGTTCTAGCTGATCTCATCACTGCCATCCATAATCCGCTGCAATCTGAAAGGTAGTGATCAGGTTTGGCTTATGATTCATTTGACGAGAACCTAGATCTGTTTAAGGATTTGTGTTAGGTTGTAATTGAGAATTAAACCTTGGAAACACCGATAATCCTTCAGTCTCAACATCATGAAGAAGCTCGAGAAGATGAGGTTTGAATTTAATGTTTTATATGTAATATTGGTAGTACTAGGTAAAACTATAAGGAATACTGGTAGTACTAAGTAAAACTTTGGGAATACTCTAAGTAATATTTGGTTGTTTTTTCAAGGTTTAGAGCAGAATCTAGTGGAAACATAAGCACTGCGACCGATGGGTATGTACTTCCCTCCAAGCGAGTATAGGAAGAGATTCAAGATTGGGACTCAATGCTTTATAAATGAGTTTTTGACTACACTTAAGGAAATGGATCCTCCACTCAGTGACATGGACATGAATTGGTTTAAGAGACATCCTCAGTTTAAACACCTTTTCCACATGCCTATGGACAAAAACCACAAGGTTCAGGGCATGTGGATGATTCTTCTCGGTACGAAAACAAAAGCGAAAGGAAATGGGAAGCATGGTTTGCTGTAAACGGCATTCCCATCCGATACGGTCTGACAGAACACGCCTTGATCTCCGGTTTAATCTGCCGGAACTATCCACCGTATTGTAAGACGTTTGGTGGTACGAAGTTTGTGACTCAGTATTTTGGTAAAGGTGTTGTTAGATTCCAAGACGTCAAAACGAAGGTAGATGAGATGAAGCAAGCAGGTCAGGATAGGCTGAGGATGTTTATGTTGTTTTTCTTGTGCAGCGTTCTCATAACGCAGACCAAGTATGGTCAAAAAGCAACCCATGTGAGTCCATTCCTTCTGAGAGCAGTGGATGATCTCGATCTTTGTAAGACATTCCCTTGAGGGAGACTGTCTTTTGATTATATGCTTAGTCAGATCAAGCACACGGTAAAGCATTTTGGAGGGTTTGTGAAAGAGGGAGCGCAATGGTCGATTCCAGGATTTTGTCTTCCATTGGAGGTAAGTGAAACTATTTTGTTAGATAAGTGAAAATATTATGTTCTTAGCATAGCGTAATACTGTAAATACTGGGCAATATTAAGTACTTAAATTTGTGTAATACTTGAAATACTAAGTAATACTGTATACATTTTCAGATTTTTTAGCTTTTGCCATTCGAGGCGATCCCTGATTTGAGAAAAAAAAAATCAGAGAAGAGGTAGCAGATGCAGATGCAGATTTTCCTAGGATGTGCCAGTCAAAATTCAAGAACTGTGATGTGAAAGGGTTCCCTCTGTCGAAGATAAACGAGAACTTGGAACAACTAAGGTAGGTTTTCAATATTTACAAATTAGTTTATTTGGTTAAAATATTTAAAATTGTAGTATTTTTGTTTTCTGTGAAACATGACATTGATGGTTGCTCAAAATGATGGGGAAAAGGCTCTTCCCACAATTTTTCAAGGCTATGCTTTCAGACAAATGTAAAAAGAGTCTGGTATGTAATCTTCCTCCTTTGTCTCATTAAGGTTTGTTTTTTATAGTGATTTTATTTCTTCCAATCATTGTTTAAACTTTGTGTTGCAGACTATCCCGGAAAGGTTTTTTAAGAGGTATATACTTGGAAAAACCAATGTCACAATCGGTAAACTCACGTCTGATGCGAGGTCATAAGTGTTCCCTATCAAACGAGTTGGTGATAGGCTTACATAAGGCTGGAGACGGTTCTTTAAGACTCATGCATTAGAAGAATTAGATCTTTTAATTTTTGAGTATCGTGGAGCTGCCGATTTTCATATTGTAAAACAGTACGGATCAAACGGTTGTGAGATCCCATATGAAAAACCGTCTCAGATGGAGACTGGAGAAGCTAGCACGAGTAAGTTTTTCACTTATTTCCGAAACATTTTCTTCACTCTTTCTACTATTTTGACTAATAAGGAAATGATATTTGAAGGAATGGAGGAGAAGTTTGTTACCTTAAACGTCACAAGTGACGGAATCAAACGAAACAGAATTGTAAGTTATTCATTTGTAGCATTGTTTTAAATATTGTTACATGATACATATTTGGAATTTTTGCAGTATCTTCTCAAGTCCTTTGTCGATGCAAACGATTTAGAGAAGGTTGCTGGCAACACAATATCGATGGTCAATGATGCTGGAGAAAAATGGTCTGTTGAGCTCGCATTCTATTATGATACTGATAGGCGACATATTCATTTAGCTGACGGCTTAAGAGAATTTTTGACAGCAAACAATGTCAAGGCCAACCAAACAATCATGCTTCAACTTTTCTGGGAAAATCCAACTGCTCCAGTCCTCAGACTCTCCTCCGAAAATGTTTAGTGCTTTGTTTTGTATGTTTGTGTGAGGACTCTCCTCCGAAAATGTTTAGTGCTTTGTTTTGTATGTTTGTTTAATTGGTACTATATTATTGTTTTCCTTAGTAAATCTTTAAACGGCAAGTACTTAAATAACAATTGAATTCTACGTTTGTATTTTGTATTATGGTTTAAATTACTTTCCAAGTTTGTTTATATTGTTAAGATTTTTGTAACCAGAAATTGTCTATAAATATTAATTTTTGACAAATCAAATTACCTTCTTGACAAATCCAACCACACTATTACCTTAAATAAATAACATATAATTTAAAGTCTATAAAAAACTAATATTAACTAGCTACCACATGTAAAACAATATTGAGACAAAAAAAAGTAAACAAAATATATGATCATGTTCTCTATTGTAATTATCATCATTTTTTCATAGCATATAATTAATAACAATTACGGATTTATATCTTAACCAAAATTCAGACTATTAAATTTATTTACATAAATACTAATAATTTGTATGAGGAGATTATAAATATCTATAATAAATATTGTATAACAAATAATATACATTGAAGGTCTCGAGAAGCCCTATTCATATATTAACTATACATCCCGTTTAAAGATATTGGATAATTTAAGTTGTTATATATGCCTATAATTTTTGTTAGTAGGGTTTCGTTTTGTGTTTATCTTTTAAGCAGGTTGTTTCGATGTCTTCTTCGAGGTTTGTTGATGTGTCTACTATGAATCCGAACATCAGTGAGTGGAGAATCAGTGTTAAAATATTGAGGAGATATGTTATCAACTGTGGAGTTAAACGAACAATCGGGTTAATATTGGTCAATGAGCAGGTTTTTCTTATATAACTTTAATAAAATTGTAATCGTATAATTACTTTATTTTGTTGTTCTAAAGTTCAAAGATAATGTTATAGGGAACTAAGATACATGGCATTGTAGATTGCCATCTTTATATTGACCAATCCTTGGATATCTTGGTTGAAGGAGTTTCTATAATTGTTTCTGATTTTGGCCTAATTCTGGCTGGTGGAGATTTTAAACCGACATCTCATCGATTTGAAATAAAGTTGAAGTGGACAACATATGTTGAGAAGATTCCTTCAATAAGCACGAGTAATTTCTATGATTTTGTTGATTTTCAGCATATAAAATATGGGTGTCGTGATGGTATTCATTCTGTAGGTATGTAAGTTAACAGTTTATTGGTCATTTGTATTTTTTGGTCGAGCAAGCTTATTTATTATCTTTTTGTGCCTTTGTAAAGATTTAATTGGGCGAGTGGATGATTTTCTTGCTTGGTGTCGCGATCCCATAACCTTTAATCTTGTGGATGCTAGGTTAGTGTATAGATGTTCTAATAAAAGGGATATTTGTATAATTATTTGTATTATAAGTTAATAATTAAATGTTAGCTAATAGGAAGTGTCGCTTGCTCTGTGAGCTCGGTGGCGACAAGGCTAAGGAGTTCCAAAAATCTTATGAGGATAATGATGACTACATTATGGTTTGCATCTTGAGGTTTGCTAAGCTTATTTTTAGAAACGGTATGTTTGGGAGACTTGATTTATTTATGAACTGTATTAGTTGTTATAGTGTTCATTATTCACTCATTGTTAAAAATATTAATTTGACAGGTGATTGAATTGCAACATCTGCTGGTGATTTGATTTATGTTATTATGGATGGTGCAATACCTGAAGTTGCAGAATTTAAAAAAAAAATTGGCCATCACGGAAGTTAACGGATTAGAATTTCATATCCATTCTTCTTTCTTGATTGCATGTGTTTGGTAATGAGTTGTCTAAAATATTAGACCGATTTAAAATATTATTTATTAAGTAAAAGGAAAACACATAAATTTGATCAAAATTAATAATATAGATATTACATACATATCACATGCTAAATCTTAACTTCTTCCCGAAATTATATATACAAGATAATACTTACAACATAATATATTTCCTTATTATTCAAATATACTAAATAACACCCTACCTAAAATAACGCAAATTATAAATATCGATAATAGTAAAAAAGTTTACTTGAAACATAATATTCTTACAATTAGTCAAACAATCATATATAGCACATATCTATTATCTAACCGAAGATTATAAATCTATAATATTCCAATTTTTGTTGAAACACAATATTCTCAAATACTCCAATAAAAATCATACATTTTCGAATATACTCAATGAATGTGTTTGAAAATTCAAATTAATACCAAACCTATTGTTTATAAATCAAATATTGAGATCAACTACTTTTGGAATATTATCAACTGATTCCCTAATATATTTTATCAGTTTCCCTGAGATCAACTAATTTTGACAGAATCAAAAATCCTTCATATCGTTATTGTAATTACTTTACTTATATAGACTAGCCTTATTTATCTTTTAATTGAAAAATTAAATTGGGTTAATATAGTAATAAGAAAATGAACTTTACTGATAAATCCCAAATATTAAGGCCCATTCCCAAAGGAAATTTTAATGAAACGAAAACAATTTTTTTTGGTATTCGATACATTCTGAAATTTTTACAAGTTCACAGGCGATCGAAAAGAAATTGTTGTTCATCAAATTTGGGGTCTCGAACTAACATCCGGGTATAGTTGGAGAATTTGTTACGCACTAACGATTGCAAAAAGGTAACCCCAGATTTATCAGTAGAATATTATTTGAAATTAGGGTTTGTCTCGATTTTTTAGATTTCTCTTGAGATTCTAGGATTGTCAATTAACAATTGTGATTCTTATGTCTTTTTAAACTAAAAATTCCGGTTATTAACTAATCGATTCTTATTATCAGTACAATTTTAAAATTCAAAGTAGACTTTGGGGTTTAGTCAACTTATAGAAAATGGTTTTCTATTTTTGGATACCGACAAATTCAGGTTGTTTTCTTTTAATATTGTACTGGTTTTGGATTTATATGTACATATTTTAGCCCAGGTAAAACAAAAAAAAGAAGATGCCAAACCCTAGGTTTTTCAAACCACTTATTCCAGATGATTGTAAAAACAGTGTGGTATGTATTCTTAGTTCTTTTTTCTCAATTGGTTTATTTGTAATAGTGATTTTCTTTCTGGCATTCATAGGTTATTCTTTGTGTTCCAGTATATCCCAAACAAGTTCTTTAATAAGTATATATGTGGAAAAACCAATGTTACAGTGGGTAAATTAACATCTAATATTTCTCGACGAGAGTTCCCTATCAAAAGAGTTGGTGATAGGCTTACATTCGGGTTGGAGACGGTTCTTTGAGGCTCATAAATTAAAAGAACTTGATCTTTTAATTTTTGAGTACCGTGGAGGTGCCGATTTTCATATGGTACAACAGTACGGACCCGACTGTTGTGAGAAAGAATATTTAAATATGCCTCAAATGGACTGTACTGAGAAAGAATATGAAAACGGCCGCAAATGGAAACTGGTCAAGTAAGCACAGGTATGTAGTCTTTTTATTTTAATAAATTTGATTACTCTTTGTAATGTTTTGATAAATATTTCCCTGTTTTTTTAAGGAGCCGATGAGAAGTTTGTTACATTAAGAATCACGAGTGACTGCATCAAACGAAGCAGAATTGTAAGTTATGAGTTGAGACTTTGTATTTAGGTTTATTATTATTGTTACATGATCAATTTTCTGATTTTGTAGTATCTTCCTAAGTCCTTTGTGGAGCAAACGATTTGGGTAAGGTTACGAACAAAGCCATTTCTATAATTAATTATGCGGGAGCGAAATGGTCTGTTGAGCTAGCGGTCTACTGTGATAATGACAAGTTTCGTGTACGTCTGAGTGCCGGCTTCAGAGAGTTTTTGTTGGCAAACGATATCAATGCCAACAATGCGATTGTGCTTCAACTTTTTTGGGAAAATGCCAACGCTCATGTCCTCAAACTGTTCACCAAAAATTGCATAATTCTCTAACTCTATGAATCCTATGTTTTAAGAATGTGTGTTGCATTGGTACTATTTGTTTTTTTTGTTGGGTACTTATGTTCCATTGCAAGTACTT
The DNA here is from genome assembly GCA_030180135.1 of Orychophragmus violaceus. Classification (NCBI taxonomy): domain Eukaryota; kingdom Viridiplantae; phylum Streptophyta; class Magnoliopsida; order Brassicales; family Brassicaceae; genus Orychophragmus; species Orychophragmus violaceus. The sequence continues at coordinate 80,199,663 of CM058232.1, read as the reverse complement.
AAATTACTATTGAATTCTACGATTGTAATTGTATTATGGTTTAAATTACTTTATCATTTGTATCAAGTCTTAAAAAACCCATAATAATTAGCTACCACAGTTAGAATAATATGAAAAAAAAATGATTATGTTATCTTGGTATTTAGCACCATCTTAATGATTTAATTATTAACAAAATCTAATTAAATTTTTTATAATACCTCATATATAAAGTATCAATTTCTAATGAATTTTAAAATATATAAAGGAAACATAAACCCGCGCGGATTAAAATCTAGTTAGCTTTTAAATCTGGATACAATGATGATCCTACACCTATTAATACATTGAAAACTGTATAAATTAATATTTGATAAATTAACAATCATAATAAATTAATATATTTTTTGTTTTGAGTTAGAACTTTTTAAAATATAACACAATTTGTTAAGATAATAATATTAGTTTTAAAAATCCTATATAAATATATGATCTGATAAATACTATAAATTTAGAAATAACATGAAATTTTTTATGCAAAATGAAATATCTAAGTAAGATAATCCTACTAATGAATCAAATGTTTTTTTTTTTTTTTTGAAAACTGAAATACTTTTGGAATTCATTTCTATCTTTTTATTGTATCAAAAATATTTGGTATTATCTTCTCGAACTGCATATAAAAATTATTAAGATTTTGAGACGTGCTAATTATTTTTAACAAGAAATTGTTTCCAAATGTATCATAATTTTATCTTCAGATTCATCACCAATGTTAATAATACTAGCCATTATTTATTCCTTTACACTCACAGAGCTGTTGGACTAGAGCGACTATGACGAGGAGGAGAGCTCAAGTTATTGGCAGGAGAAGGATATTTTGAAGGTCATGAAGAACTCTTTAAGTATTTGATATATTATTGTTGATTTTGTAATATTTTTAAAATAAAAAGATGTTGGATGCTAAGCAAAGGAGAATAAAATTCATTTCTTTTACTATGAACTATGTTTTGTTCATATCAATGAATATGATGATATAAACAAGTGAGATAACCAATCTTTTAAAATTTATATTAAAAAAAAACTAAAATAATAAACAATATGAAAATAAAAATATGTAAATATAAATCAAGCAAAATATATTTTATATAAAAATATAGAAACTATAAATTTAATGAAAACTTCTTATTCTAAAAAAAATATTTCGTTCAAATTAGTTATAAATATCTATAAATTAGTAGCTCCATATATTAATAAAATATCAAATTTTTAACATTATTAATTTATAGAATTTTTATTGTATGCTAGAATAAGCATAATACTCTTTATGATGGGATTCTAAGAGTCAAAATGAGAATCCTTTGTTTTGTAATTCAAGTTGATCAATGCGGAAGTTAGATTGGGAATATCATAAGCCGGCCGGGTCTATTCTTCTTCTGGTTTCAAAGTGATCGGTCTCTCAATTATTTCACTGTCCACAAGAGGCATACTTTTTTACTCATCGTCCCAAAATTTGCCATAGTTTTTTATTTCTTCTCTCATGGATTCCACCGCTGCAAGTAAATGAATTTGGATAAATTTAGTGTTGACAAAAAAAAATATTTTCTCTAAAAAGAACAAAGTTTATATGATTTCCTTTTTATAAAGTTAATTAATTTTTAATTTGTTTAACAAAGCAAGAATAAATAATAATAATTTAATTTGAATCAATTTTTTTAAAAAAATATTTAAATTGATTAGTTAATGACATTATTTGCATTGGTGTATGTATATACTAAATAAGTTTTTCTCTAAATAATGATGTTAAGGTTCTACTTGTTCAAGTTCTATAATTATCGGAATTTTTTTTTACAATACTATTTTATTATGTGAATTTATATGTATATGTATATTTTAGGATAATCATGATTAATGTATTACAATATTATTATTTTTGCCTTTTAATCATATGATATGACATGATTTATTCATGGAATGAAAGGCTGAAATGGATTAGAGATCTTCTATGCGTTCTCCTTGTTTCTTTTCGACCAACGAAAAACAAAGTAATTCGAAATTAATACTCCCTCCGTTTTACAAAGAGTTATTTTAAGACTTGATTTTTGTTTCATAAAAAATGTCGTTTTGCATTTACGATGCAAAAATTTGAATAAAAATCCAGTTTTAACCTCATTTTTTAGTGTATTAATTAGAAAGAAAAAATGATATAGTGCATTAATAAAAGGTAAAATAGAATTTTTAATAGTTTTTTTAATATGTGTGAAAAATTGTAGAATGACACTTTTTATGAACTAAATATTAAAGGAATTAGGAAACGTGAATTTAGAAGCACTGAACATGAAAACAAAATATTCTCTTTTTTATTTGTAATTAAGTAAATAAATAAAAGAAAACTTAGTCACAAACACTTAGGATTTTGGATTCTTCATTCGATTCAAATATCTGTTTAGCTCTTGGAACAAATGTTTACAAAATTTTGAACAACCTATACGGGAAATTAGTTTCCGAATAAGCTTACATATAATTCTTCAGAACATCTTTGTTTCTCATATTCTTCGTTTTAATTTTTTTTTTTTAATTTAAATGTGAGAGATTATCAATGCATATGATTTAAGCACATACTAGATGATTGTCTCGCACGCATGTGCGAATATTATTCTGTTTGTTAGTTAATTTAAGTGTATTTTTGTTTAGTTTCAAGACAAAACGTGATATAAAATTTTTTTCTCGGTCGAGATGGTATAAGATTTAATTTATAATTTTATATGCATAATGAAATTGTTGCATTCAGATGCATAAAATAATAATTATATACACATACAAATAATAATTATAGCATTATATGTACGAAAAATTAACATGGGTGTAATTTAACTTCATATATTTCTTTATACATTTTTACTCTGATTTAATCCAATACTTACGAGCTATTGAAGAAAGTTTTTCTTTTTGCAAAAAATATATAGTAAAATATATATTTTGGGTTTTTATTTTAAAATTTTATTTGTGTTTACAGATGTCAAAACGGATAAACCCGGGTCGTTTAGACCTGTTTATATTAAGACCTATTTTGAAATGCGTGTTTAAACTTGTCAGAAGTAATACATACCTATTTAAATTCGTTTAGGTTTATTTATAACTAGATGACTCGTCCGCACCTTGTGCGGGGTGAATTTTTTTTTTTTGGATGATTGTTTGGCTTAATATAATTAGTAGAAACACGTGTACATGTAGTGGAGTATTTGAAACTATAAAAATTGTAGATGAAGCATGATTTTATAGAAAGAAAAACTTAGAATAAAAATGAAAATGTAGAAACATTAATTCTCTGTTATTGAAAAGTAACACAACAATTATTTGAAAGAAATAACTAAATAGATGATTAAGATACGTAAACATAAATTAAGGCCCTTCAATATTTTGAAGGGCAAATCATGCATCTCGAAATGTGTCATAAACAACATTGTTAATCGTCCTTAAATTCAAATAGCCACATGGTCCCCAAATTACATCCAATAGAAGAAGTAAATAATATAGTTCTCCAATTTCTTCTGCATATATTGGTAAAACACATAAACCTGGTTTACCTTTGATGCAGGATTTCCATTGAAGGTTTTTTTATCCCAAACAAATGTAGTTGTTATTTGTGAATATAGAAGACGTCTTGCTTGAAGATGAACTTAATTGCATTTTGCCCATGCACGAAATTTATCTTCTTTTTCTTTATATGTCAAACCGACATCTTCGTCGAAAACAATTTGTGGAAAAGGAAGAACAATAGGTAAATTTTCAATTGGTTTAATAGAACGTCCGGAAGAAGTTGTAAGAAATTAGATTTGTTAATTATAATAGTAAGACTTGTTGAACCGAAATCAAAAAAGTATGTAATAAAAAAAAATAAAGATACCAAAGAGTTCTCAAATTTACCTATTGCTTCCATTAGCAACTCGAGATATAAATGATACTAATGAGAAAAGGATATCAAATATATAGTACTATGATATTAGGGTTTCTTAGGGATAATATCTTTTTTTACGATTTTGTTTACTAATATCGGCCACATAAATTATACACAAAATAACACAGTTTAGAAATTAGGAATTCAAAGTTATTATAGTATCTTCTATTTAATGGAAAGAATATCTCATTGTTATTAGGATATAGTATAATTTGTTAATTTATTTTTACATTCGGTAAGTAGTTCAAAATTTAATTTAGAAGAGATTTTCATATTTTGTTTAGTGAAATTATATTTCTTGTTAAACCATGATATTCCATAAAAATCGGTATCAAATTATATAAACAAACGAAATTACATTTGGTATGGTAGTAGTTACAATTGTAAGTAAAATATTATTAACATAAAAATTGTAATTATGAATTTGTGAATTAAAAAGAAAATTCATAAAGGGTGAAAACATACTCTAGCGACTGCGACAGTTGCTGTGTTGTTCTTTTTGCAGTCGCGGTGACTGTCGCTGAATTTTTTTTTTAAATCGCTGTTAAAATCAGCGATGAGATTTTAAATCGCCAGTCGCTGATTTGGAGTTGCTGCGACAGTCGCTGTCGCTAGCGACTGCCAAACGAACAGGGCCTTAGCGTCAACGGAAAATTTATTTGGATGCAAATTCAAGTAGTTTTAAAGTGAACACTTATATTAAACAAAACAACATATTAAAGAGAAGTTTTAATCACAAAATAAAATACATTTCAAACATAAGTTTTAGATAGTTAAACATGATTTTTGGAGGAGAGTTTTATGACAGGAGTAGTGGTATTTTCCCAGAACAGTTGAAGGACAATCGTTTGGATGGCCTTGACTTTGTTTTCCCACAAAAAATCTCTCAAACCGCCAGCCAAACGAATACGTCGTCTATCAGTATCAGAATGGAAAGCAAGCTCGACAGACAATTTATGTCCAGCATCATTGACCATCGATATGGTATTGCCCGCAACCTTCTCTAAATCGTTTGCATCGACAAAAGACGTAGGAAGATACTGCAAAATGAACAAATATAGATCATGTATCAATATTTAAAACCAAAATACAAAGGAATAACTTACAATTCTGCTTCGTTTGATGCCGTAACTTGTGACGTTTAAGGTAACAAACTTCTCCTCAGTTCCTTCAAATATAATTTCCTTATTAGTCAAAATATTAGAATGAGTGAAGAAAATGTCTCGAAAATAAGTGAAAAACACTTACTCGTGTTACCTTCTCCAGTCTCCATCTGAGTGGTATTTTTGATAGGCTCAGATTTTTACCCTATACTAACTGCAAGTGCACAGCAATATCAATGTAGTACTTAGGGATCGAATCCACGAGGACTCTAGGCAACGATAGAATTAGAACGGTCAAGCTTAAACTAGGAGAAAGCAAATTGTATTGAGAAACGAAAAGCAATGCAAGAAAGTAAACAAGTAGCAAGTTTGGTTGTAAGCAATTAACTAAGGGCGCTAAGTCTAGGGAGTTCTCAGGAAATCAGACAAGCAGACATATCATTCAGTCAGGATCAAATAAGGAACAGTTCTAGAACTCAAAACACATATATAGAATTAACCAAATTTCGTTGCGAGAATTCTCTATGCCTAATTGCAGAAATTCAAATGTCTTTGTAATTTCTAACAGATTAAACCAGCTTTAATGATCAAGTTCGATATGTTCACAATCTAATTAAACCAAATTTCTTTGCGAGTAATTATATTGCTCAACCTAAATAGTTCAGATTCTAAACCACACTTTCGTGTAAAACTAGCAACCTAAGATCTAGATTCTAAGTGATCAAGTTAGAACTAGCATTAAACACAATTTAGATTGAAGAACATCTATTGATATGAATCCTTAACTGAATTAATTATATCTAGCAAGTCATAAAATCCTTATTGAGAATCCCTAAACCTAACTATGAATCTACTCAGACATAGATAATGTAAACATGATCAATGAATTAATAGATATCATAAAAGAGATTAAACAAGTAAAGGGGTTCGAAATCTTCTAAAAAAATAAGGTGTAATACAGGATCAGATCAGCCCCAAATAGCTCTAAAAACTCTCTGCTCTAAAGTATGATAGTGTATCTAAAACAAAACTCAAAAACCTAATTAAATAGCTAAATCACGTCTTGGGGCTTCTGTGTAAATATTTGGAACTTCTGGGCAACTTTGCAATATCATCATTCTTCATTAACTCTCGCGAGTCTGGCCCAACGCGCTGTGCATCGATTGATGCTGATGTGCGTCGATCGACACACTCCTCTGTTTCGGACAGTGAGCACAAACTCTCGGGTCAAAACTCCAAAATGCTCCATTTAGCTCCATAATCTCCAAATCCACTCCAAACGTGCGTGTACCTAATAATACCTATAAAAGATTCGAAAGAAACATAAAAAGACTCTAAAACATACTTATATCATGGCATAAAACCGGTAAAAACCATGATATATCAACTCCCCCACACTTAGCCTTTGCTTGCCCTAAAGCAAAACAGAGAACTAAAACATGGTGAAGAGGTTTGAAAACTTTCAGGAACTCTTTTTGTCCTAGAAGCAACAACACTCAGATTCCCCTTAGTAAACCACTGAAAGAATCAACTGCAAGATATCAAGACCAACATGTACTTCCCCCACACTTAGCAACTGTCCTATGTAAACTCCACAATCAATCCAAGCAATTCAAATTCACCCTACTGACTTCTTAAGCATATTAAGTGCGGTCTCACCTAAGGATTATCGATCAAAGGGCACATGGATTCTTACTTTGTCAGATCTAGACCACCATACTATCTTTTCTGGTTCATTTTCTTCTCTTTTCCCTTCCTTAGCATTCTGATTTTTCCCTATTGGGTATCATTTTATTTTTTTATCAGTGCTCTTCCCGTTAAGGGGTGTACTTTGGACACATTCCATGGATCGCACAGGAGGTAATAGTGTTTGCTACTACTCCTGTGACCACTTCGGAGCTACTAGCTCATCCTCAGTTTATTTCTTACTTTTTTATTTTATGTAAGGGGAGAAGGGAACCATACTCGGACAGGTTTACAAGCTGTGTCAGAACTAACAAAGGATTCCGACTCAAGGTATACCAAGCCCTTAGGTGAGAAATTTAAAGTCAAGTTAAGGGTGAAGCCAGTAAAAGGATCCTCTGAATACCTGAATTGATATGGGTGTCTTCAGTAGGTTGATCCGTGTTGGGTTTTCTAATAGTCATAGATAGATCTTTCAGCTTCATCCCAATGGTTACTTAAGTTCCTGCAAGATGTCGTTAACTTCTCAAAAATTCACTGTTTCCTACTTAAACTTGTTTTGACTCAATAAAACAAAAATTTTTGAAAAACGGACTGACTCTAAGAAAACAGAAAGATAGAAGTCAGTAGCACCTCCCCCACACTTGAAACACATTGTCCCCAGTAGTGTTAAGCTAAGGGTTGGCAAAAAGAAAGCAAAAATGTTATTGATGTGTTGAGTTCTGTCTGATTTTTACCTCTGTCGCACATGCATCGATCGTTACATAAATGTAATGACCGTTGCTAGGCGATTTTTCGTCATGTGTCGATCGTTGCTCAGGACCGCAACGATCGCTGCAATGCGATTTCTCGTGTTGTGACGATCGACACAAGGTTGTGTCGATCGACGCATTGCAAAATCCGAGAACAGTCAGCAAGTTAGCAGGTTAGTCTGTGAGAAATCATGAAGTTTCAAACCTGCAAGCTGAAGATCACTGAAAATAGAGAAAATCAAAGCAACTAATAGTCTCAAACCAATCACAGCATCCAAACATAAGTATCCTAAGAAAATCAAAAAGAAAAGTGCAAAAGAAAAGTGAAAAAGAAATACAGAACCGATATCCAGAGAAGCCACTACTCTCACACGTCATCCATGTCAGCAATGCGATCAGTACCACTCAAAGAACCAGGAGTCGGAGATCGCTGTCTACGTCGGCTAGAAGGTCCTGGATGATGTATCTGCGGCTGTCTCCTGCAAGTGCAGTCACGCATCCACTCCCAGATAGTCTTTAGTATCCCATCCTGACGCTATCTCCACTCTGTCTCAGACATCTCCCCGAAAGGAACTGAAGGAACAGGATAAGGGCCAATATCATCAGCAGGAGCAGCAGGTGCAGATGAAGAAGAAGCTCGTGTAGAAGGCTCTCCCAGCGGATGAGACATATAAGGAACTCTGCGCTGATCTCTCGTAGGAGGCTGGAATCTCAAGGCATCCAGCGTATCAATCTGTGTCAGACCAGCAGAAGGAAGATCCACACCACGCCTCTCAGTGGCAGGGTCATAATAGACCCATACACGTCCCTCCTTCAGCCATGTAGCACTCTGCAGGTGGCTAAAATCAAGGAACTCCTTGCTATCATCACGCTCTGTACCCTCCAAGGGAATCCTGCAATGCCTGAAAATGGGAGTAAGCAGACTCCCTACTGTCTCAATGCCCTTACCATCAAATGGCTTCTTCTGCAGGTCGCATAAATGTTGAGCGAAGACAGCTCCCAAGTTGAGTCCTCTAGTGGGATCTCTCAGATCAGTATCCTCGAACTGGTCCCTCAGTCCAATAAATAACATCTCCATCTCATTCTTACGCATATTGTTGGCTTCAAACTTGCACAACAGAGTACATCCCAAGATGCGCAAGACATATCTGAGAACAGGATGCCTAACATGAATCACCCATGTAGCCCGTGAGTTATACCGACCATTACCAATGTGATCCCAGAAATACTGAGCCTCTGATGCTTCCCACGGAAGAGACATACCAATACGCGCAGGCTTAGTGCTGAATCCATAAATCCTACAGATATCAAGAAGGGGAATCCGATACCTGGCTCCTAAGCACATGAAGGTAAAGAAACCTCCTGAAGCCTTCCTGCTCTCTGGGTCAGGGTAAATCACTCTGCAAGTGGCTAGCAGCTGTCTCACCAACTCAGGGTACATCTCGTAAGGCTGCATAGGTATTGTCCCCAGACCAATGCCCTTACACAATGCAAGAACCTGCTCATCGATGCCCAGACTCTTACAAGTCGAATAATCCGCAAACTTTGTCGGCTTAAGCGTCATGCCACACCAACCATTATAGAGCAATGTGTCAAACTCATCCCAATGGTCATGTAATGGCCTCCCTGTGAAGGTGTCAGTCTTGAGAAGCTCGTCAATCTCCATGCCCCAGACCTTGTCTGTCGGAATCAGCTGCTTATCTGCTCTAGGCCATGGTGGCTGTATCACTTCTCGATCTCTCTGATAGTCCTCGGGATGTGGTGATTCTCGATGGAACCACTCAACTGGTGGAGCATGATGCGTTGTAGCTGCTATGGTGGCTCTACGTTTACGAGCTTGTCGAGGCATCTGCAAGAAAATAAACAATATAAGTCACGGCAGAAACTCCCTGTGGAATCGCAATGCAACGATTGTTGCAGGGCGATTTCACAGCCGACAAACAATCTCAAGAATCAGTTCTAAATTCGTTCCAAAACCTCACAAACAGCCAAATACAATCACCAAACATCCCAAATCATGTCTAATCAATACAGGTTCATCAATTTCAAGCCTAAAAATCCCTAATTTCTAAACCCTAAAACCAAATCCGAAAATGATGAAAATGAGAGCTCTTACCATGGATTCACTGCAAATGGGTTAGAGAAATAGACAGGGGATATGAAAATAAGTAGAATCGAGCTTTGAATCAGAGAAAACGATGAAGAAATGAGAGATTTAGGGTTGTGCACTCGTGATTGTACGGACGGCGAAATGGGGAAGAAGGGTTAAGGCACTTACCTGGGTCGTGTGTGCAACGATCGATGCATAGGTGCAACGATCGATGCTGTTGAACCAAATTGGTTCCGGTTTAGCACGCGTACCTTAATTTTGCAATTAAACCATATGCAACGACCGTTGCACACGGCAGCAACGATCGTCACAAGGCGATCCCATCTCTTCGTCATATCTCCCTGCAACGACCGTTGCACATATAGCAACCATCGTCACACATCTCCAGACAGTGTTCTGTATCAAAAACTTAGCAAAAACAAATAAAAACGTGAAATCCTAAGAAAAACACCAAAAATAAGAAAGAAAAACACTAAAACCTAACAGTGGGTTGCCTCCCACTCAGCGCTTGTTTAAGGTCATTAGCTTGACTGGGCGAACAAGATCAGTTTGCTGGAGATCCTGCAGAGACTGTGATTGCCTCTGTGCAAGTATCCTTATCCAAGGTGGAGAGTAAGCTTCATCAGTGTGAGCTCGTCCGAGAAAAGAAGGAGTAAACTGATATGGTAGATCTGAAACCAAAGTCTCGCTTATCTGCTCTCCATATCCATCCTTAATGGTGAACATCTGCCCATCAATCAGCGGCTTGCGCAGCATGTCCATCTCAAAGTGCAGTGGCTCATCTCCCAGATGGAGATCAATCAAGTTGTGCCTCACATCAATCACTGCTCCAGCTGTGGCTAAAAATGGTCTGCCCAGAATCAAAGCATCATCCTGCTCACTGTCGTACTTAAGCACCAAGAAGTCTGTTGGAATCAAGTAGTTTCCAACTCTTACAAGGACGTCCTCAAGAACTCCTTCTGGAATCCTTATTGACTGATCAACTAGGACAAGAGAGGTCCTAGTGGGTGAAAAATCCATCATACACAGCTTCTCTGCCACAGAATATGGCATGAGACTTCCAGCAGCTCCTAAATCACACAGAGAGCGCTTGAAACCATCCTCAAATATAGAACAACTCAGCACAAAAATCCCAGGATCAGGTAGCTTCTTAGGAATCTGAGTCAATAGTGAAGGATTGTTTAGTTAATCCTGATTCAATTTCTCATTGATTGATTCCTACTAAACAGATTGGATCTAGGTTCTCTTGCAGAATCATAAAGGATCTCACCTAATACCTTGTTTATGCAGCGGAAGAAGAGGTATTGTCAGAGATCAGCAGAACCACCAAGAGATAGCTCCTCCAAAGGTTCACACACGCACACCAACAGGAAGAAGGCTGCTAGACCACAGGGAGGGAGGCGCAGAAGAGAGAGAGAGAGGCGCAGAAGGCTTAGGAGAATTTAGAGAGCTAGGTCAAGTTTTATTCATTAAAACTCCTTTTAGTTCTCATGGGCTTTTGGGCCCAATTCTCAGTCTGATTAAATCCCAGGCCCTTCTATCTCTCCAAGCACAGTAAATGCCTAGCACTTTTACCGTACATCTGCTGAACCGTTCCTTCATAGTATCCTGTTAGCTTAGGCGTGTGACCCATATGGGATCATATAATAAAGGCAATAAGTCCAAGACTTATAGATCATGAGCGGACTCTAGCAAGCCATCATGACCCCCAGTATTATATGACTTATGTCTGATCATTGACATACTCTTACTTTCTAGAGACAGTACAGAGATTACTGGACATAATTCCAACAATCTCCCACTTGTACTGGAATCTCTGTATTCATATTCCTTTTGTCTCAATATCTCGATTAGTCATAAGGCAAGATAAGTGTCATCCTTATAAAGCCTAATCATGTTCATCGGACTCTGATTTGATACTGACAATCCAAACGACTCGGGACAGTCCGTTTGAGCATGGCCATGCATTTTTCCAGTATTCAAATCTCCGATTGGCCTAGAGATATTCACTCCATTTATATTGGAGGGACAAATCCCGTCTTGTTCCATCACTGTAAACTACTCATTTCATAATACACCCAAACAGGGTCCTTATAACTATCGCTGAACGACAGTGTTAGACAATGATCAAAGTGCATCAGTTCATGTGCAGTCACATGCATGCGAACTCAGGTCTAAGGACTATACTCTATAGTCGTAGTAAGAATCTCTTATGACACAGATATAAATATCCTGAAGAGTTCTTATAAGCGGGTCTTGTCCGGTCGTATGTACCCCAACATACACCTATGTACTGACTTTGATGCCGTGCATCTATGACATCCTGAGACTTTGTCATAAGTCACATACCAATCTAGTCTCACGCGATTGTTGGTGTTCCAATTTCAACAACCTTCGACTAGGGACAGGATGATATAAGCCATCTATCAAATATAGGGTCTCATGATCAAGCTAAATGACTTTGATAACTCAAGATCAAGTCACTTACTTCGATGACCTATAAAATGGTTCATATCATTTTGGAACGATTATTTCATCACAGTTAAAATAATCTTGAAATAATAATTTTATTTAAACATCTTAAAATGTTTTACAAGAACATATCAAATAACTAAATAAAGCCCTCAAACTCCCACTCAAATTTAGATTACATTTCAATGTCTCTAATGCCTACAGCTACAGTCAGGAACTCGAGCTTAGGTCTTGGGAGTGGCTTTGTCAATGGATCAGCGACGTTATCATCTGTCTGAACTCGGCTGATCTTGACTTCCTTTCTATTAATGATGTCACGTATCAAGTGAAATCTTCTTAGCACATGCTTGGATTTCTGGTGTGATCTTGGTTCCTTTGCCTGAGCAATAGCACCATTGTTATCACAAAACAGTGCCAGAGGCTCAGCCGCATTTGGTATCATACCTAGTTCAATAATGAACTTTCGTATCCAAACAGCTTCCTTCGCTGCTTCTGAAGCGGCGATATATTCAGCTTCTGTAGTGGAATCAGCAACGGTGTCTTGCTTGGAGCTTCTCCAACTGATTGCACCGCCATTCAGACAAAAGATATAACCGGACTGTGACCGGAAATCATCTTGGTCTGTCTGGAAACTTGCGTCCGTGAATCCACTGACTTCAAGCACATCACTTCCACCGTACACCAAGAACTTATCCTTAGTATGTCTTAGATACTTCAGGATATTCTTGACGGCAATCCAATGGTTTTCACCTGGATTTGACTGGTATCTACTCGTCATGCTCAATGCATAAGCAACATCAGGACGAGTACAGATCATGGCATACATGACAGATCCTATTGCAGATGCATAAGGAATATTCTTCATGCGCTCAAGCTCAGCAGCCGTCGTGGGGCTCTGCTTCTTGCTTAGCGTTGTGCCATGTACCATTGGCGTGAAGCCCTTCTTGGAATCTGCCATGCTGAATCTATGCAGGACTTTGTCAATGTATGAATCTTGACACAAGCCTATCAGCCTTTTAGATCTATCCCAGTAGATCCTGATTCCAAGAACGTATGCGGCTTCACCCATGTCTTTCATGGAAAAACAACTTCCAAGCCAGTCCTTTACCGACTTCAGCATTGGTACGTCATTTCCGAGAAGTAGTATGTCATCGACATACAGAATAAGAAATACTATCTTGCTCCCACTAGTTTTCTTATACACGCATTGTTCTTCTTCGTTTCTGATGAAGTCAAATTGCTTGATCGCTTCATCAAAACGAAGATTCCAGCTCCTCGATGCTTGCTTCAATCCATAAATGGATTTATGAAGCTTGCATACTTTCCCAGCATTCTTTGGATCTATGTAACCGTCAGGTTGTGTCATATACACATCCTCTTCCAGAATACCATTCAGGAAGGCGGTTTTTACGTCCATCTGCCAAATTTCATAATCATGAAAAGCTGCAGTTGCTAGTAGAATCCGAATAGATTTCATCATAGCCACTGGGGAATAGGTTTCATCATAATCCACACCGTGAACTTGTCTGAAACCTTTTGCCACCAACCTGGCTTTATAAATCTGGACATTTCCATCCACGTCAATCTTCTTCTTGAAGATCCATTTGCACTCGATGGCTTTTACACCAGCGGGTAAGTCAACCAACGAAAACACTTGGTTGACCGACATGGAGTCCATTTCGGAATCAGTGGCCTTACGCCACTTAGAGGAATCTGGGCCCATCATGGCTTGATTGATGTTCGATGGTTCATCACCATCAATGATCAGAAGATCATGACAGTTAGTCACGAGGAATCCTTGATATCTCTCGGGTTCGTGACGGATCCTCCCGGATCTTCGAACTTCAGGTACTACAGGTTCAGGCTCTACAATTTCTTGTAGGTCCTCCTGCTGCTCTTCCTCATTAGGTTGAGCAGTATCCTGTTCATCTTGAATTTCTTCAAGCAGTACCTTACTCCCACTGTTTTTCTTAGAGAGAAACTCCCTCTCAAGAAAATTACAATCCCGGGAAACAAAGATCTTGTTCTCGGATCGTAGGTAGAAGTAATAAGCCTTGGTTTCCTTCGGATAACCAATGAAGTAGCATTTGTCAGACTTTGGTGTAAGCTTGTCAGAGATCAATCTTTTGACATAGGCTTCACAACCCCAAATTCTAAGATAAGACAGCACTGGAGCTTCTCCAGTCCATAATTCATATGGTGTCTTTGCTACTGCTTTTGATGGCGCTCTATTTAGAGTGAACACTGCTGTTAGCAGAGCATATCCCCAAAGGGATATTGGAAGGTCTGTGTGACTCATCATAGACCGAACCATATCCAATAAGGTCCGATTCCTCCTCTCAGACACACCATTCCATTGAGGTGTTCCAGGAGGAGTGAGTTGGGAAACTATCCCACACTCTCTTAGATGATCACTGAACTCTTGACTCAAGTATTCTCCTCCTCGGTCGGACCGAAGAGCTTTAATGCTTTTGCCAAGTTGGTTCTGTACTTCATTTTGGAATTCTCTGAATCTCTCAAACGATTCAGACTTATGTTTCATTAAATAAACATATCCATACCTACTGAAATCATCAGTGAAGGTAATGAAGTACTGATAGTTTCCTCTTGCATTTGTGGACATTGGGCCACACACATCTGTGTGTATCAGGCCCAATAAGTCACTGGCCCTCTCGTTAGGTTTATTAAAGGGGGCCCGCGTCATTTTGCCCATCAGACAGGATTCGCATTTCTCACATGACTCAAAGTCAAATGAGCCAAGAAGTCCATTCGAATGGAGCCTCTTAATGCGTTTCTCGCTGATGTGCCCTAAACGACAATGCCATAGAAACGTTCGGTTCTCCTCATTAGGTTTGAACCGTTTGGTATTAATGTTATAAATTGGCGCGGATTGATCAAGTATGTAAAGCCCATTCGTAAGAGGGGCACAACCATAGAACAAATTGTTGCGATTGAAGGAACATAATTTATTCTTAACTGAAAAATCATAACCTTCCAAATCCAACAATGAAATTGAAATAATATTTCTGCTTATCGCAGGTACAAAATAACAATTATTGAGTTCTAAAACCAATCCCGAAGGTAAAGACAACAAGTATGTGCCTACAGCTAGTGCAGGAACTTTCGCTCCATTCCCAACTCGTAGCTCCACTTGTCCTTGCTTCAGCCTCCTACTGTTGCTGAGTGCCTGCATATTAGTACAAATATGAGCCCCACAACCAGTATCCATAACCCATGAGGTATTATCAGAAGTAGTTGTATTAACTTCTATAACAAAAATACCTGATGAAGAAGTCTCCAAAGTCTTCTTCTTCAATTCCTTTAGACCTTCCAGGAATTTCTTACATTCTCTCCTCCAATGCCCTGGTTCTTTGCAGAACCTGCAGATGTCAGTAGGCCCAGCCTTGGACTTGGGCTTGGTCTTTGGCGTGTCCTTGTCCGAGACTTGAACAGCCTTAGCCTTTCCCTTGTCCTTGGCAGAGGATTTCTTAAAGCCCTTGCCCTTCTGCACCATAAGCACATTGGGGTCCTTGGCTTTCCTCAAGTTGGGCTCTGCAGTCTTGAGCATTCCGTGAAGCTCAGGCAATATCTTACTCAAGCCATGCATATTGAATTTCATGATGAACTGATCATAGCTTGCAGGTAAAAACTGCAGAACGATGTCGCAGGCAAGTTCCTGGCTGATAGGGCAGTCGAGTTTCTGAAGATGATCGAGATAACCCATCATCTTCAAGACATGAGGACTCACTGCCGCATTTGCAGCCAACTTACAGTCTAAGAGGTTCTTAACTGTCTGGAACCTCTCAGTCCTTGCCTGCTCCTGAAAAAGCGATTTCAGGCTTGCCATTATCTCGATGGGCGACAACACACTCTCGAACTGCATTTGCAGCTCAGCAGTCATGGTCGCCAACATCAGGCAATAGACATCATTTTCATCTGACGAATGCTTTTCCCAAGCATTATGCAGATTCCTGGCGGCATTGTTAGGAGGCCTCTCGGGGAGGGGATCACGAAGGACATATTCCTTCTTCTCCTGCTTGAGGACCAGCCTCAAGTTCCTTGACCACGTCAGGAAGTTCGTTCCAGTCAGCTTCTCCTTGTCGAGAACAGACCGGATTGAGAATGTGTTTTGTGTGCTTGTAGTAGTCATAGCTGAAATATAAGATAAAAGGATTTTAGTTAATATGTTCAATATGATTAATCTCGCATTATAGTTAATATGATTAATCTCTCATTATATTCAATAACATCAGTTACCCTCAATAGAATATAATGATTCCAAGATCCACATATAACTAAGATCAAAGTGGGCCACTGGCCGTCACCCAACCTTAGCTTATATCGGTAAGCCCTATCTCGGCTAATTATATCCGTGATATAACTCTTGGTTGTGAATCTGGGCCCGAGGCCCAATCCACTCTGATGTCTCAAGGCCCGGGACTCCCGATGGCCTAGTCAAGAAAACCAGATTATACAGTCATGTAATCACTAATGTCTGGGACTCCCAATGACATCAATGAATCACAAACTGTCTTACCCACGCAAAAGATAGACACCCTCACACTGTAAGGCCGTGTGTACGATTGAATGGGCTTCAACAGCTGACATAATCTGGACAAGACATCCAACGCTTGATATTATTTGAGGTTTGTAGGTTTTTCTTAAAATTTCATCCCAAAATAGAAGATTACTATTTTGGGAAATTTTCCATTTTGGGAAACCTACTGATTTTGGAAACTTTCTAAAATTGGAAACTTTCTAACTATAGAAATTTCCTAAATATCCAAAACATGCAAATCTAGAAACTTCTATTCTAAGAAACTTTCTAATTTGAAATTTTGGAAACTGATTAATTTTAAAATCAAATTTTAATTATTAAATGAATTTTAAAATAATCTAAAGAATAAGACTCAAATAATTGGCCCAATTGTTTTAACTTCTTGGCCCATGGCCCAAGAATTGGTCTATGTCCAAGACATAACCCAATTGTCCAATTAAATGACATAACCGGTCTGGTTCATTAAAATTGGTCTAACCAAAATTAATTACTACGATGACCACAATTGTCAACCGGTTATTTACTAAACCGGATTTTCTCAATTTATTTGGTCCAACCAAATCAAATTAGAAAACCACTGGTTTAGGCACTAAATCCAATTTTACGACTTTGGATTTCTTATCACGGTTTAACCAGATCTTAATAAATTTATTAAGTCTGTAATTATTAAACCGTGACGTTTAAGTTTTAATAAATTTTAAACCGAACGATTAACCGAACCGAACCGATTGGTCACGAACCGATCACGGTCGTGACCTAGCTTCGCGATCGAGACGAGACACGATCGGCCAGCCGCAAGCATCACGCGATGCACGAACGGGACGGGACGCGATCCGGGATCGGTCCATCTCGATCACAACCGCGACGCTGACGATCGATCGGGACGATGGCGAGACGGGACAGGACGGTGGTCGGGTCGAGACGCGACGAGAGCTGGATGCGATCGCATCGATCCATGCCATCGATCCATGATCGATACATGCGATCGGCTCGGCCGATCGGTTCATCACTCGCGGTTCACCAGCTGATCGATCCGACCACGCAACTCGATCCATGACGCGATCGGTTCGTGCGTCTTGACCGATCCGGACGTGTGATCCTTTCCGATCAACACTCCGACGCATACCAATTCAATATAGATTGGATCATGCGATTTTTATTTAGTTTAGGTTTTAATTCTTTGTTTCTTAAGTGTTTTTCTTATCAATAGATTGATTCAAACACTTCTAAACAACCTAAACATGATTCTAAACAAGAAAACCTAACAGAACCAATGGCTCTGATACCACTGAAGGATTGTTTAGTTAATCCTGATTCAATTTCTCATTGATTGATTCCTACTAAACAGATTGGATCTAGGTTCTCTTGCAGAATCATAAAGGATCTCACCTAATACCTTGTTTATGCAGCGGAAGAAGAGGTATTGTCAGAGATCAGCAGAACCACCAAGAGATAGCTCCTCCAAAGGTTCACACACGCACACCAACAGGAAGAAGGCTGCTAGACCACAGGGAGGGAGGCGCAGAAGAGAGAGAGAGAGGCGCAGAAGGCTTAGGAGAATTTAGAGAGCTAGGTCAAGTTTTATTCATTAAAACTCCTTTTAGTTCTCATGGGCTTTTGGGCCCAATTCTCAGTCTGATTAAATCCCTTGGATTTAATCAGGCCCTTCTATCTCTCCAAGCACAGTAAATGCCTAGCACTTTTACCGTACATCTGCTGAACCGTTCCTTCATAGTTTCCTGTTAGCTTAGGCGTGTGACCCATATGGGATCATATAATAAAGGCAATAAGTCCAAGACTTATAGATCATGAGCGGACTCTAGCAAGCCATCATGACCCCCAGTATTATATGACTTATGTCTGATCATTGACATACTCTTACTTTCTAGAGACAGTACAGAGATTACTGGACATAATTCCAACAAATAGCACATCACTTATATGCTGAGGAACAACTATAACCCAATCCTTTAGCATCTCATCCATTGGCAGCATCTTCTTCAAGTACCTTTGCACACAGGGATGATAAGGTGGATCATCAGATGGTGGAATTTCTTCCAATTCTTCACCAATCTTTTCCAGTTGTTTGAGCTCATCAATCTCTTGTTGAATCACCTCAGACACTTTAGGATATAATCGAATAGATTGTGCATAAATCTCCTGTTGAGTTATCTCAGACACTCCAGGGAATAAACGATTAAGCTCTTGATCTATCTCTTCATCGATGCCATAAGAATCATGTGAATCTGTCTGTCCACGCCATGCAACGATCGACGCTAAGGGTGCATCGATCGATGCAGTTAAATTTTCACAGATTCCACCCGACAGATTTTCCTCAAAATCAGAAATTTCAGCCTCTTCTACCAGTTCAGCTGTATTTAGCTCAAATCTTTCACCTAGGTGTGATCCATCATCAATGTACACTGACCAGGCCTTAATGTGGGTGTCTACAACACTCTTTCCCTTGACAGAGTTCGAAATTTGGCTCACCTGAGTGTCCAATTGCTTCACATGAGTACTTAGAGATTCAAACTTTCCATTGAGATCCTCATAAACAGCATCCAACTTCTTGTTGCAGTCCACAGCAATCTTGGTTTGTCCTTCCAGCAGCTGCTCCATCATTGCCTCCATCTTACTCTCATGAGTAGTAGCTACAGGAGGTGCTTGGTAAGAGGAAGATCCATAAGTCATCTGATTACCTTGTTGGAAAGGTTTCTGAAAACCAGCATTCTGTCCAAAGCCAGAAGAGTTTTGATTGCTTGTGAAAGCACTCTTCTGACCACTGAAAAATCTATTACCTTGCTGATTTCCAAACCTGTTACCTTGGAAACCAGATCCTCCGATGTAGTTCACATCCTCTTCCTGCCCATCCTCTTCAGCATTGATCACTTCAACATCTTGAGCAAAATGGACAGCCTTCTTCCCAGCTAGAAGATTACAAAATGTGTCCAGCTTAGATCTAATATCAGCGATCTCCAAATTCTCCATCTTCCCACCAGACTCCTTCCTCCTCTTATCAGTACTCTTGCAGCTATTACTGCTTACTAAGTTGTCTATTAGTTGCTTAGCTTGAGCAGGAGTTCTGGTGTTAAAATTTGCATTGCTAGAATTGTCAAATGCAGTCTGATATGGAAGATCTATACCTCTAAAGAAGATACCCAGCAATGTTACCTCAGTGAATCCATGATGCGGGAAGTCACGTTGGTACTTCTTAAATCTCATAGAGGCTCTGTCGGACCTTGAGAGAAAGTGAGAATGTCCTGCCTTGACTGATCAGAGCGAGCATCATCATAGAAGTGTCGCAGAAACTCACTCTTCAAAGCATCCCATGTAACAAACTTCCCAGGTGGAAGCTGTTTCAGCCAGGCAGCAGCATCTCCAGCGAGAGAGTAGGGGAAGAGTTTGAGAAACAGATAGTCATAGTTCACTCCATCATACTTCATCCCAGTGACTATGTCCTCAAACTCATCTATGTGATCCATCGGCTGCTCATTAGGATAACCATGGAAGGCATTCTGCCTCAGAAGCGAGTAGTAGATGATTTTGATTTCAAAATCATTCCTATCAAAATCAGGAGGTACAAGAGCTGAACGGTTAGCATGAAACTCATCCGGACGGTTATAGTCAGCCAAGTCCTCTCATGGACAACCATCTCTCTACCTTGGGCATGTCCTTGGCCTTGGTTCTGCTCCTGGCGTGGTTGCTCAGGAGGATCAGGGATAACATTCCCTTCAGCATCAATCCGTTCCCCAGCAGCATTGTACGTATTGTTTTGTCGGTCCCTCAGGACACCTTAAGCATCAGGCAATATAATCACACGTTCAACTACCATCCTTGCTCTTTGAACTCTTCTGTTAGTCCTCTCTAGTCTAGCAAGTTCTTCAAGTTGGAGGTTAACGATATTAGTATTCGGATTACTTCTGGTATCACTCGTCTGCATAAACCGTCTGTAATCGTCAAGCAACGATCGATACTAACAGTGCAACGATTGATTCAACTCCAATCGCCTAGTAACGATCGACACAAAGGAATGCAACGATCGATGCTATGCGAAAATAAACCTGCGACAGAGAAGAAACAGAGAAAAATCAATAACTAAAATAAAAAATAAAAATCCTAGTAAAAACCCTAAGTTCGAATCTATCGAAGACTCCAAAGAGTCCCCGGAAACGGCGCCAAAAACTTGATAGGCTCAGAGTTTTACCATATACTAACTGCAAGTGCACATCAATATCAATGTAGTACTTAGAGATCGAATCCACGAGGACTCTAGGCAACGATAGAATTAGAACGGTCAAGCTTAAACTAGGAGAAAGCAAATTGTATTGAGAAACGAAAAGCAATGCAAGAAAGTAAACAAATAGCAAGTTTGGTTGTAAGCAATTAACTAAGGGCGCTAAGTCTAGGGAGTTCTCAGGAAATCAGACAAGCAGACAAATCATTCAGTCAAGATCAAATTAGGAACAGTTCTAGAACTCAAAACACAGATATAGAATTAACCAACTTTCGTTGCGAGAATTCTCTAAGCCTAATTGCAGAAATCCAAATGTCTTTGTAATTTCTAACAGATTAAACCAGCTTTAATGATCAAGTTCGATATGTTCACAATCTAATTAAACCAAATTTCTTTGCGAGTAATTATATTGCTCAACCTAAATAGTTCAGATTCTAAACCACACTTTCGTGTAAATCTAGCAACCTAAGATCTAGATTCTAAGTGATCAAGTTAGAACTAGCATTAAACACAATTTAGATTGAAGAACATCTATTGATATGAATCCTTAACTGAATTAATTATATCTAGCAAGTCATAAAATCCTTATTGAGAATCCCTAAACCTAACTATGAATCTACTCAGACATAAATAATGTAAACATGATCAATGAATTAATAGATATCATAAAGGAGATTAAACAAGTAAAGGGGTTCGAAATCTTCTCCAAAAATAAGGTGTAATACATGATCAGATCAGCCCCAAATAGCTCTAAAAACTCTCTGGTCTAAAGTATGATAGCGTATCTAAAACAAAACTCAAAAACCTAATTAAATAGCTAAATCACGTCTTGGGGCTTCTTTGTAAATATTTGGAACTTCTGGGCAACTTTGCAATATCATCATTCTTCATTAACTCTCGCGAGTCTGGCCCAACGCGCTGTGCATCGATCGATGCTGATGTGCGTCGATCGACACACTCCTCTGTTTCGGACAGTGAGCACAAAATCTCGGGTCAAAACTCCAAAATGCTCCATTTAGCTCCATAATCTCCAAATCCACTCCAAACGTGTGTGTACCTAATAACACCTATAAAAGACTCGAAAGAAACATAAAAAGACTCTAAAACATACTTATATCATGGCATAAAACCGGTAAAAACCATGATATATCAATTTTCATATGGGATCTCGCAACAGTTTGGTCCGTACTGTTGTACCATATGGAAATCAGCACCTCCACGATACTCAAAAATTAAAAGATCTCCGTCATCTAATGCATGAGCCTTAATGAACCGTCTCCAGCCTTATGTTAGCCTATCACCAACTCGTTTGATAGAAAACTGTTCTAGCCTCGCATTAGATGTGAGTTTACCGACTGTTACATTATTTTTTCCAAGTAAATGATTCTTAAAGAACCTTTCCGGGATAGTCTACAACACAAAGCTTAAACAATGATTGCAAGAAATAAAATAACAATAAAAATAAACCTTAATTATCTAAAGAACTAAGACTACTTACCATACTCTTTCTACATTTTCCTGGAAGCATATGCTTGAAGAATCGTGGGTTTGTCATCTTCGGATTTGTTTTGAGAAGAATATAGGAAGTACTATAAATCATTAATCATTACATGCATTTATCAAAAACAATATCATAACATTCATCTGGAATAGGAAGCTTAAAAAATCAAGGGTTTGCCATCATATGATATGTTCTGCAAAACTAATATATATTCAAATAAATCCAAACTATGTTAATTGTAAGGAAATATATATTCTGCAAAGCTAATATATATTCAGATAAATCCAAAATCATAACATACATAAACCAAAACAATCGAAATTAAATATTTTGAAGTTGAATAGACAGCATCTAGAAATAGAGAATATCTGAGTAGTTGACAAATCCCTAAAGTATAGTTACAAATTGAAAGTTGGTACTTTCAATAGAAATCAATGTGTAAAAAAGAGAAATTTACATGAATAAGATATAGTAAACACCATTGTTCATTGACAATCCTTTTTCTCAAAATAACGATTTCTAACCCTAGGTTTAGGAGAATTCTTCATGAAATAGTAGATTACCTTGTTTCCCGAGTTGTCGAATGCAAACGACTTTCTCGTAAAACAATCTCTGCCTACCGCACCTTAGTTGTGTTGGTTTATCTTCTAGATCGCTGTTTACTTTCAATTTGTGTTCTGATTGCCGTGAATGGCTAATTTGGGATCGAGTAGATGTAGCAGTAACTATCTTACGGTGGGCCAGAGTTATTTGGGCTTAATCCCAATCTCTTAATGGATTTTAATATATTAGCTATTAGTTTAAAAAAAAAAAATTAGATTCTAAGATCGTGTCCAATAAAGTGAGTCATTTGAGGAATTTATTCACAGCATGTTTTTAGTTTTTGTGCGAAAATAATGAAATATTACGAAATTAAAACACCAGTTTATTTGTGTAAGTGTATTGTTTTGGAAGATAATATATCTACATATAGCTACTCATTATACATGTTTTGTTTTAGCATTACTTATGTAATATGGATAATATATTTCAAATCCGCCTAAAACCTCTTTTGTCATGATGATCTATTTATTTTGATTTGAATTGAATATTAAACAAATTGCGTTAGCTGAGATTATATATGAAATTAAATTATGTAGTAAAAAGAGCTGATGATACTGGACATAAGAGTTGTAAACATTAGCGATACATATGTTTTTGAAAGTAACATAAAGATGATCAACAAATCATCTAATCCAAAAATAAAAAGTTTAGTAAAGTCTTTGAAAACAGGGACATAATTTACCACAGATTAAACCATGAAAGGATATCTTCAGGATATTGGTCAGGTACGGGATTTGAAAAACTACAAAATAGAAAAAATGTATGAATTCCGGAAAACATATAAAGCATATTACATAATGATTTGCATTAGGGTTATGACGAAAACCTGTTGCGAAATCCATTAAAGTCAGAATTCTTTGTTTGATCGTACATAATCGTAGAAATCCCTTCTTCTGCTTTGAGCCAAGTTATAACCATATCTAAATTTTATACACAAACAATATTAACATTGTAAACAATAGAGAAATCAAAAGTGTCATCAATCATAAACACAAACATGTAATAGACAATGAATTCATTATAAAAAAGACACAAAGTTAATTTATAAGCAAACCCTTTGTTGGATTTATGTAGAAGCAACGGAGAATAACAAATAGATGTCTATCAGCCTCCTTCAAAAACCTTTTTCTTAGTTCCTTAGCATCTTCCCCATATATTAAACACTCAACACTCCGGAGGATAGAAAAATTAATGATTTCAATATTTTTATTGGAGGCAAACAACAGACCATATGTGAAGAAGATTATAGTCATCTGTTTAGCTAACCTTAGATTGCGAATTGTAAACCGCAG
Source organism: Orychophragmus violaceus (assembly GCA_030180135.1). NCBI lineage: Eukaryota > Viridiplantae > Streptophyta > Magnoliopsida > Brassicales > Brassicaceae > Orychophragmus > Orychophragmus violaceus. Next base: position 80,175,418 of record CM058232.1, on the reverse strand, counting down.
CTTTTGTCTTGTATAATCATCTTCAAGGTTTCCAACATGTGTAACTACACCAAGGACATCTATAATGGAGAAATAAAATAATTAAGAGCTATATACCTTAATTCTCTATTTAGTTAAAATATAATGTCAACACAGATTCGAATAACATCATTAATATAATCCGATAAAGAAAAAATATGTATTCACTAAAAGTTACCTATAGGGTATTCATCATAGACTCTCACATCTACTATATCCGGAATTGATTTAAATTGCATAAAATGACATTCCAGAATATTATCATAAGTAAGGCAAAAAGATATGTTTAACCAGAATATGAGCTTGAAATCGTGAGGGGTCAACGACCCATATAGCGGTGCTTGTATAACTCGAGCATCCGCAAGTTTAAACCAACAACCCTCACACCATGTTGTGTAACAAAATTTCTCAATAAGAGGTTCAAGAACAGTAGCCTCTATTTGGGTACCCTAAGATAATAAACGAATACAGTAACAAAACATGCAATAGCCAAATAAACAAAACAAATTATAGAGGAAAAGAGAGATTACCTCTTCCTCCACTAAAAGCATTCAGATTCTTGGTTGAGTAAACCTAACACACATCCAAACACGCAGAAGCAGAACTTTTAGGTCCCAAAAGCAAGGAATAAAGTTGTTGATGCGAGAAATTTGTCTGAAAGTTTGAGGAGCCATTGTTTAGATTCTGAGAAAAGTTTGAAGAACAAAGGTTTTACGAAATTAATTGTTTTGTATCAGTAAATGGTAAGAAAACGAAGCGTCTAGGGTTTTAAATTAAATAGTTTCCAAATTTGTGAGTAAAAGGTGTGAAGTAGTAAAAGATGTAATAATTATAAGTCACAACCATTGCTTTAGAAAAAACTAATTGGGCCACAACCGCTAATAATATTTTTTTGCCTTAGCCCACATAAATAATCCAGTTTTTATTTGAAATTAGACAGCTTCGTAATTTTATGAACTTATATGAATTTTTAGCATAATATTTACACCTTTTCATATTAAGCCTTCTGAAAGTTATAAAATCATTTCATATTGTCCATAAACCCAACCAAGCTAAGAATTATATTAAGCGACTACAATATTGGGACTTCTGATAACAATCAAGGTATCTATATAAACCAAACATTGTATTTATCATATATACCTTTCGACCTTTTTAACAGATCACAATTCTATGAACTTAATTGATTTTCTTTATCAGAATCGGGACCACCTTTTTCATATGAAATGAAATGTGGTCGTCCCGATTCCGATTAAGAAATTCAAATAATTACATAAAATTGTGAACTTACAAAAGTGAACAATATATATTTGAATAATAATTTGCTCTCCAAGTATATCGTTGAAGTCTTCGAACAATCATTTAAAGATGAAATAAACACTCATAATAAGAATGAGTTTTTGAAGAGATGAATAATTGAAAGGGGGAGTAGTTCAATCTTAATGAAAGTTAGATGTTACATCTTTAATTTGATGGCGCAAAATACCTAACTCAAAGTTGTTATGAATATATTGTTCCTTTTTTATAATTATCTAGATATATTAAACCTCTGAAACATAATATTCAAATCTTTGTTATTGAAGATACCACATATTTTGTTATATGATTCCGTAAATTTTGTTAACTGTTTTGTAAAGATATCTAGAGAATATTTTTGTTATCAATATATATATATATATATATATATATATATATATATATATATATATATATATATATATTCTAATTACCAGTATATATTAGATATAAACTATAACATTGTGTACAACAGAAGTTGTTATTATTGAGGTTAAATTGCTAAGATTTGTGATAATGATAAATTGAAAGCAAAACTAACCGAATAAATGGATAATTTAATTAAACAACCCAAACTGTTTTAATAATACGAAAATAATAAAAACCAATTGTAACACAAAAGAAGATACGCCACCAAAGTCTAAAGTATCCTTCTTTTTTTTAAGGTTTCCTTGTCTTCCTGCTTAATATTTTTTGTAACATATGAATTTTCACCAACACTGCTTAAAGAGATGCAATCTTCTGATCTTTTTGATGTTGATGGTGTAAGTGCTAGGGACATTGATGCATCAGAATCAGTCTCCATACCCGAGGTAAGTATAAGAGGTCCCTAATCAAATAAAAATATTAGCAAAGTTTTATTCAGTGTTTAACATAATGTTTAACATAATGTTTCAAAATGAGCCAAATATATTACGTACATGAGTCGAGTTAGTTAAATTCTCAAATTCATCAATTGCAGAGTCATCACCCAGAATAAGTCCACGGCATATGGATTCTTTGACACCTTCTGAACATTGTCCTTAGGAATGGTAACTTTGAATAAACACTTGCGACCAATCAAATCAAATAATTCAGTAGGGAGATAATATGGATCCTACTAAGAACACAAAGTAGAAAAAACAACGAATTTTCAATATATAAAGTTGTAGAGTTTCTAAAGAAAAGCAAAATTCAAATACCTGAATTTTCCTTTTGTATTCGGTGTAGATATATTCTGCCGATCTCTTCACAAGCTTATCTCCAATTTCATCAAATGTGAGGAATTTGGCTTCACCCTCGGAATAATCAGACACGCAGAAGATCAAATAATATATATAGCATGCATAAACAATATATAAACTAAATGCATTAGATATATAAATTAAATAACACAGCATACTTATAAACAAATTACCCTGATCAGAATACTTATAAACAAATTACCTTGCAAAGACATTTTTCACATCGCCACATGTTTTACAATTATATAAGGGTTCGAACTCTTCCTCATCTTCAGAATCTGGTCCGTATTGAAGCACTTTCAGTTTGCAAACTTTGCATGCTTGAAAAAATTATTTTTTGAATTGTCAATTGAGACAATTGTGGCATACGTAACCACCTTACCATGCTGAACAACAATAAAATCATCAATTAATTATAGTAACGATTTGAACTAAATATAAATATATTTTTAAGTTAAAATACATATAACTAATCCTTTCCGATTGCAAAATGCCAAGTAAAGTCATTCTATTATTCTTGATGGAAAATTCAATACGCAAATCCAAAAGTGGACCTGATCCAAAAGAAACCATTTTTTCTCATACTTGATAATCAGAGCTTGAGATTCTTTTGGTAAATAGATTTTGAATGAATAGATGAACTATTGAATTGAAAATGTTACGACATTTCTTTAAAACATAATGTATCACATTAACTATCCAACCACTTTGAAATCCCAGGGTTATTTTCATCTCCGAATGAGAGTTGGGTCGAGTTATAAGCATTCGAGATGTACAGATTTGCTATATTTATGAAAATTTAAATTAAACCATTAATGTTACACACAAAAGAACCAATATATTAGATTAACCGAGTAATTACCTCCATATTCTTTGATCCATGCAAACCGGATAATAACCACGACAGGAGCTGAGCAATTGGTGGAAGTATAGCTAATCACTTATTTGGCATAATCTCCCCCACAAGGTGCAAGGCAATGCATCATCTCTGTATTCAAATAGATGATAAAAATCATAAAAAGTTTTAAATTTGTTTTGGAATTATATCGATTAATATTCTAACCCATTATCTTTCGGGTATAATTCAAGCTTGGTGATGTTTCCATACTTGCTCTTAGTCTTGACATTTTCAATAGCACCCATGTGGACAGTGGCTCTCATAACATCTTATATCGGTGAAACAATACTTAACAACTATTTGTTGAAAAGTGTAATATAAGGGACAATAGGTATATTATAAAATAGCATCTTACCAACTAAAACTCTTTTGTCAAGAGATCCCTCGAGAATTTTAGAAATAGTATAACAATACTTATCGTGATTCTCAATCTCAAAATCTTCCAATGGTTTTGTTCTTGTAGTACGGGTGATTGATAACCTGTAAGTAAGATCACTTGGACGGAAGTCGCCAACATACTCCTTGGAAGAAAAAGCATTAACCATAACATTTTACCTATCTGAAGACATGCCTTATGTTTGTTGAACAAGGACTCCTCACATGATGTTTGAACTCTTGTTCCCTAAAGAAAGTGAGAAGAAAATCTATAAGTATACAAATGAACAATATCATAACGAACATAAACCAAAACAAATGTCTTTTTCGTACCTTTATGTCAAACCAAATCATTTCTATCACGCTTCCAGACTTAGAATTAAACAAAGTCCATTGTGCTAATACCCTAACCTGGATCTTCTCGGTTTCGAGGCTTGTGTCAATGTTTTCCAGCAAAACATAACTCGAACTACGTCTGCGAGGAAGGTTCTTATTGGTCTCAACTAATTCTCCATTTTATAAAATTTCGATCTGGTTTAAAATTGAACGATAAGTAAGTTCAATATTGAAGAATATATATAGTAGTTCGGAAACCTAACGGATCAGCCCACAATATTAATATAAAGAATACTGTGTTTCAACTAATTTGGAATATTATAGATTTAAAGATTTGCCGTTACACATAAGATTGTTATTAGTTAACAAATTTTTGGTAGGGTGTTATTTTTTTTTAACGCTAGTAGGGTGTTGCTCTAAATGGTGACCAAGGGAATGAGGAGGAACAATGAATTCTCTTTCGTTCCTTAAAAAATATACCATTTACTAGTAATATGTTTTACACATAATTCCTTCTCATTCCTTCTTTCGTAGAGAACTAAAGAACAAAACTATTCCTCATCAAATTTGGGAAAGAACAATAATTCCTATTAATTTATTCCTATTCGTTCTTTTCCTACTCATTCCTATTTTTCTTCAAGTGGTCACCATTTAGAGCCTCAGTATTTGAAAATTACTATAATCACTGGGAGAGAATATATTATTTGTAATCTATAATTTAGGGAAGAAGTTAAGATTAACTTAGATTTTTAGGAAATAAGGATTAATTGAATTAGATGTATTATTGTTTTTTGTTTCCTTATAAATAATCTTCCTAATTTGAATATTAACAAAAAAAGAATTGCGTCTCAACTAAATTGTAATATTCAAGATTATAAGATTTTGGATTACATAATAGAAATTTGCTATATACGATTGCGTCGTAATTGCCTAAAGTAAATTTGATTATTACTCTCGATTGTTAATAGTTAAGTTATTTTAGTCCGGGTGTTATTTAATATTTGAAAAAATGAAATTAATGAGTCACAAAATCTTTCGCAAATATTAAGCCAAGATATTGATTAACTACCCAATATATAATAGATGTCCTCAACATTTAAACACAAACATTTGATCTATTGAGAAGAATAAATAAAACAATAGTACCAAACACAGTACTAAGACATGCATTCAAGAAAGATATATGGATATGACATTCTAATCGGTTAAATTCCGTGATGGCTAGTTCTTTTAAGCTCATTAATTTCAGGAAGAGCACCGTCCATAATAACCTGAACACAATCACCAGCAGATGTTGCAATCCAATCACCTGTCAAATTAATATTTTAAACAATAAGTGAATAATGGACACTATAACAATGAATACGAAACGTAAATAAACAGAGTCTCTCAAACATACCGTTTCTAAAAATAACCTTAGCAAACCTCAAGATGCAAACCATAATGTAGTCATCATTATCCTCATAAGATTTTTGAAACTCTTTAGCCTTGTCGCCACCGAGCTCACAAAGCAAGCGACACTTCCTATTAGATAAAAATTAATTACCAAATTATAATACAAATACTTAAACAAATATATTTGATATTAGAACAGAGATAAACACTAACCTAGCATCCACAAGATTAAAATTTATGGGATCGCGAGACCAAGCAAGCAAATCATCCACTCGCACAATTAAATCTATACAAATACATAGAAAGAAAATTAAAAAACTTGCTCGACTAAAAAAATACAAATGAAAAATATAATATTATCTTACATACCTACAGAATGAATACGATCGTGACACCCGGATTATCTTACATACCTACAGAAGCAATTTTCTCAACATAAGTTGTCCACTTCCACTTTATTTCGAATCAATTAGATGTCGGTTTAAAATCTCCACCAGCATGAATTAGGTCAAAATCAGAAACAATTATAGAAAATCCTTCAACCAAGACATCCAAGGATTGGTCAATATACAGATTGCAATCTATAATGTCATGTATCTTAGTTACTTGTAACATTATCTTTGAACTTTAGAACAACAAAAAAAAGTAAATATAAAAATAAATAATCTTATAATGAGCTATATAAGAAAAATATTTTCATTGACCAATATTAAACCGATTATTCGTTTAACACCCCAATTGATAACATATCTCCTCAAGATTTTAACACGAATTCTCCACTCACTATTGTTCGGATTCATGGTAGACACATCAACGAACCTTGAAGAAGACATCGAAACAATCTGCATAAAGATAAACAGAAACACAAACCCTTTGTAGGAAAATATGGGAATATATAACATCATTAATTCTCCATTATCTTTAAATGTGATGTATAAAACAATATGTGATTTGGGCTTCTGAAGACCTTGGGTGTTTATTTGAAGATGGGTTTTCTATTCGTTGAGTAATAACTTACTTCACCGAGAAGATAATTCAAATGATTAAATGGACAGATAAAGAAGAAAAATAATCATTTTATTATTCAAATATACTTTTGTAATGCAACAATAAAAGTATACGAATGTGAACTCTAAAGAACATACAAAACAATATCTACTATATATTATCATTCTCTTGAATACTTCATTGACTTCGTGCTTAATCTTCTTTCTGTGTGAAATTTAACCAACACCGATTGGTGAGTAGTTATCTAACAAATAAAGATTAGTGACACGAACCCTACAAAACGAAAAATATGTAAAGAAATTTCATGATAAATTGCTGATACATACATATCGTTTGGCTTCATATGAAACCAAGCTGCAAATTCATACCAAGCCAAACAAAATGATTCGAACAATGTAAAAGCTACAGAAATGGATACCTATCGTTTGGCTTGGTTTGAAATATAGCTTACAATTCATCAAAACCACAAAATGATTATTACAATGTAAATTTTAAGAAAATAGTTACTTATTGTTTGGCATGGTATGTTATATACCTGCAAAATGATCAAAACCACATAACAAAATTATAAGTATGTTAATTGTAATTGATATAGTTACCTATCGTTTGGCTTGGTATGTTACATACCTGCAAAATGACCAAAAACACATAACAAAATTATAAGCATGTTAGTTGTAATTGATATAGTTACATATCGTTTTGCTTGGTATGTTACATACCTGTAAAATCATTAAAACCACAAAAACAAAATTAGAACAATATTAATTTGCAAACAAAATAAATGCTTCGAGATGTGGATGTTATGATTCTGGTAGAGGCTCTATTTACAATGATCATCATATTTAGGGTTGCACTAAGTTTTCGAAATCTTCTATTAGAAGATTAGTATACTCTGTGGGATATTTTATTTTCAAATTTGATAATTATTATCGATACTTATTAGTTGCTAAATTTTAAGTTGGACTTTAGTTTTAATTTTAAAAGTAAGGAAATAAAATATGAAATAAATAAAAACGGTAATCTAAATTAATGGAAAGAAGTTAAGATTACAATTCAAAAGTTTAAGAAACCACATTTAATTTTTAAATTTGATTAATTATCGAGTTTTGCTTTTTAAAAATCAAAAACTTTCCTAAACGAATTTTGAATTATTTTTAATGTCAAAAATGCTCTCGACCAATCAAAACATTTCATTAAAGACATGTCATTAATGACATCATAGTTTTGTTTGGTCAAGAATGATCTACATCATCGAATTCAATAATTCGACTTCGCAAATAATATATAGTAGATTTTAATTTTAAAAAATTTAAACACAAAATAGAAAAGAATAACTTTGAATATTTCTCTATACATTTTTGACCCCATTGAAATTAAAACTTCTCAGGATCGATGAAAAAATTTCATCTTGCAAAGATATTTAGTAAAACATTTAGTTAAAATTTTAAATTTTAATTTAGGTTTACATATATTGCGTGAGAATATTATAGTTTTTGTATGATATTTAAATTTATTCGTTTTGATTGCTAGATACATTCACTTGAATTTCAAATATTTTGTATATATGGAAATATTTATTTTTCGAAATGATTTGGCATTTAGTTTAAAAAGATTTACTTCTAAGATTTGATTTTCAAAATTATAGGGCATTTACTATTGATCAAAGAATATTCAAAATTTAAAACATAATTATTTTGGAAATATTTTATTTGATTCTATTTTACTAATCAATATATCCGATGAAATCAAAGTATCAACGAATTTTTAACATGTACAAAAACAATAATTAAAGGGATTTAATCAATAAAAATAATTAATTCATAAATGGATTGATATTAAAGTTCTATAAATAAGAGAAAATTTATTTTCATAATTCTGATATTGTTAAGATTTAAAAACACAGTGGAGAATATTAAAGAAGTGTGATTTATTAAAACTAAATGTAATTCAAAATATTCTTTTTGTTAAGATTAAAATTGGGAAATGAGTGATTTAGGGGATTTTAAAATAAAAATATATCATTTCTATAAATCAAAAAGGTGAATTAAATAAATCTAAAATCCTCAAAAATATATATTATTTTCTAGTCATTGGCACCAGAAACAATTTATATTAAATGTTTATACAAAATAATAATCGAATTAAAATCAGATTCAGTTATAAGGAAAATAAATAATAATCTTTAAAGCTTGATTTACATTGAAATATTATATTTGATTTTATTTTAATAATAAATAGATCAAATGAATATTTTCATAATTAAACTCAAATGTACAAACGAATCAAATCAAGAAATATTATAATCATCTTTATAAAATCTAAAAATGTAGTATTAATGTTTAAAGGGAATAAAAATCGAATTAAAAGCTTATTCAGATAAATAAAAAGAATAAAAATATTTTAAACATGATTATATTGGAAATATTTTATTTGATTTTATTTTACTAATAAATATATCAAATGAAATCAAAATATCAACAAATTTTAACATGTATAACAACCGTAATTAAAAGAATGAAATAATTAATTAATAATATTAATTAATTCATAAATAGATTAATATTAAAGTTCCAGAAATAAAATAGTTTTTTATAATTCTTATATGGTTAATATATAAAAAGATTGAGGAGAAAAATATGATTTATTAAAATTAAATGTAATTCAAAATACCTTTTTGTTAAGCTTAAAATTAGGAAATGATATAATTAGGAGATTTTAAAATCAAAATATATCATTTCCATAAAACGGTGAATTAAGTAAATCAAAACTATAAAATATATATCATTTTCTAATCATTGGCACAAAAACTAGGCCTGGGCAAAAAACCCAGAACCGAAATACCGAACCGAACCCGAACCGAAAAAGAAGAACCGAACCTGAACCCTAACCGGCAAAATACTCGTATGGGTCCTAAACCTCTATAGCCGAAGAACCGAAACCGAACCCAACCCAAACCGAGAACCGAATGGATACCCGAAATATCCGAACTACAATTATATATCCAAAATATTAGTTATATTTAAACTTAATATAATAGAATTATACAAAATTATAATTAAAAACATAAATATATTGGTTATTTTAAAACCAAAATAGCTAAAATAAACAAAATATACGAATTTTTTTGCTATATTTGTCTAAATTTAACAAATTTTTGTCTAAATTTAAAAAAAAAATTCAAATTAACTAATTTTTATTTTTGTTTTATGATTTTCCGGGTACCCAAACCCGAACCGAACCCGAATGGAACCGAACCGAACCCGGACCGAAATTATAAAATACATGAATGGGTCTTACATGCCTAGACCCGAAAATCCAAAAACCCGAAAGACCCGAACCGAACCCAAACGGATACCCGAACGCCCAGGCCTAACAAAAACAATGTATATTTAGTATTTATACAGAAGAATAATCGAACAAAAGAATGAACAGAAGAATAATTGTCTAGTGAATTTTAAGGGTTAATGGATCATCATTTACAATCAACACGTTTAGTTTCTTCTTCATTTCTATTGACTTGATTTTCTTGATATCCTCCATGGATTTTGTTGCCATCTTCGATTCTCTTCAAAAAATCTTTACACCATATAAATCAAGTTAGAAAAATCTAAATGAAACAATATGGAAATTAACAGAAAAGTGTTCGCATGCATGTATATGTCGTTTGTGTTATGAACTTGTAACTATCTTCTTGAACCAATAATATAGAAACGAAAAGATTTTGTGCATTGCGTAATCATAGACCAATAATTGGATAACTGATCATAAATTTTTAAAAATCACGTTGAATTCATAAAAAGATATTATATTCATAATATCTAAACAACTTGTATCTTCTTGAATCAATAATATGGAAACGAAAAGATTTTGTGCATATCATACACCAATAATTGGATAATTAATCATAAGTTTTTTAAAAATCACGCTGAATTCATAAAAAATATTATAATATATTCATAATATCTATATATATCAATGATGATTTATATTTTCAAAAGTTGTTACAATATTTTCAATTAAATTGTTTAGAGAATTTATAATGAATTGCTCAGTGTGTCAAAAAAAATAACTTAAATTTAAAAAATGAAACCAGGTGTAATAAACCTGTGTGACCAAAATAAAAACCAAGTCATCGTAACAACTTTTAAGACATGGTGGAACCATTATGGTTTCTTTGCCTGATAAGTAATATTGATACAATATTCATAATATTTTTTATGGTAAAAATGATTTAAGGGAGTTGGAATATGGTAACAACTTAACTACTTCACTTCATATATATTTAATTATTTTAAAAGTGAGATTTTTTATTCCTCACGAATTAAGAATATTCTTAAAAAATTATGGAGAGTTTTTAGTTACAAAATCATTTAAACGCAAATTAATATCTTGTTTGAACCATGATAATGATAAAAAAAAAATCAATACTTTTTTGTTTTGCGTGGTATGAAACAAACCTGTAAAATCATAAATATCACAATATAAAATTAAAATCATGATAATTATAAATCTATACATTTTTGTTTGGCTTGATATAAAACATATCTGCAAAATCATAAAGATCACAATATAAAAATTAGAAACATGATAATTATAAGAATTAATACTTTTTCGCTTGGTTTGATATGAAACATATCTGCAAAATCATAAAGATCACAATATAAAAATTAGAACCATGATAATTGTAAAAAATCAGTACATTTTCGTTTGGCTTGATATGAAACAAAACCTGAAAATTCATTAATACTACAATACAAAATAGAAACTTGTTAATTTCGATAGAATAGAAGAAAAAATTGTATGTGGATGTTATGTGAGCGTGGTAGAAGCTGTATTTATAAGGATCAATTGATTTAGGGTTGAACTAATTTACAGAAATCTTCTATAGAATATTTTTAAAAATCAAACTAATAAAATATTAAATAAGATATTGTGATATATTTTCGGAAAGTTAATTAATGCCACAAATTTATAAATGAGGTAATGGCATTGGCTGTAAAGAAGTTCAATTTCAAACCCTTTTATTGTCATCATTCTACGTCAACATTATCCTCTTCTAGAGCGCTCTCGTGATGATATCTAGAATTCGGCCAAAAATTACTTTTCATTTATATGTATAGATTTATTCTTAATGAAATATGATATGCGTGTAGATCTGCGTGTTTCTCAAATGGGTAATTAGAATAATGGCAATGTCATTTTTGTAGTAACTTGCAAAAATCTGTCCAAATCTTTAAAATATCTTCTCAAGTAATATAATTTAGATACATTAAATATCACAATACACTATTTAAGAAGATAACTTAGATTAAGAAGAATTTTTGTATTAGAAAACTTGAATCACTTCTAATATCTCGCACGCGAAATTTGATGGCAAACAAACTAGCACGGAGTGCTCAGTTAAGGTCATCACAGAGCTTTCACGTTGCTCTGGAACCACCAACTTGGATTAGTGAGAGATAGGTTCTAATTTGTATCTTGTTGACAAAAAAATAAAAATAAATAAATAATAAATATTTAGATTAAGAAGATAACTTGAATCACTTGTAATATCACAATATACAATTTAAATTTATAAAAGTAGTTGAAACAAAATTTGCAGTGTTGATATATTTTTTATAGATAATGTTAAGATTTTATTATCAATTTTCAGTTTTTGATAGAATACAAAAATCAATACAAAGAATACAAAGTAATTTTTTTTTTAAACTACAGAAGAACAACTACAACACCAAAAAGACAAAGAACATGTTCTATTAATAGAGGCTGAGGTTGCGTCAGCGTGAACAAATTTTAAGCAAGAAGATAGGCAAACAGAGAGGTGGAAAAAAAACGAGTTGACGCTGCGACTGTTTTACCGGCAACTCCGGCAACGTTGATGACGCTAAAATTACAGAACGTCAATTTACTTAACGCGATACTTTTCAGTCATAGAGCTGCGGCTACTTTTTTCTCTTACATACGGTGCTGCATCAATGCTAATGAAGCTTTTTTGTCATTTTGACGCTGACGCAAGCGTCTATTAAAAGAACAGGCCTAAAGAGCATGTTCTTTTAATAGACACTGAGGTTGCATCAGCGTGAACAAATTTTAAGCAAGAAGATAGGCAAACAGAGAGGTGGAAAAAAAAACGAGTTGACGCTGCGACTGTTTCACCGGCAACTCTGGCAACGTTGATGACGCTAAAATTACAGAACGTCAATTTACTTAACACGATACTTTTCAGTCATAGAGCTGCGGCTACTTTTTTCTCTTACATACGGTGCTGCATCAATGCTAATGAAGCTTTTTGTCATTTTGACGCTGACGCAAGCGTCTATTAAAAGAACAGGCCTAAAGTCAAACGGAAAGACACAGTGTAAAATGCACATGAATAAGCCAGTTGAAACGATTGCCTAAACAAACCCTGAAGTATTTCTACCACAATTATGTCGAGCTCAAGTCTTTCTGCATCATTGCCACGAGCAAATTGGCTAGGCCTCACTAGTATGACCTACAACTTTTCTCCAAACAAACACAACAAAACCGCACTTAGAACAACCAAATCTTTGATTCCAAAATAAAAAAATTTGAACTACCAACAACAAAGAAAGACATTAGGAAAATTGGAGAAGTCGTCTCCAGTCTTCAATTCTCCGCTCAATAAATCTCAAATCCGAACACGTGAAATTAATACAAAGGACCATCTCCACCAATGCGGAAAAATCATAATTGGAACCAAATACGGTTACTCTAGTAGGTAGATACCGCAACCGCTTTGGGCGCAACTCAAATCAATATTCCAAATAGCCGAAGCCACTTACCAAAAACTGAGCCGGTCACAGAAACCGATTATACGAAACCGCAAAAGAAACACACGAAAAAACACAAAGAAACCAACTTTACAGTCGACAATCAAAAGGGATTCTGACTTTCTCTCCCAGGCCCGCCTTCCGAGAGAGTTTTTAAAACAACCTGTTCCATTGAAAGGGACAGATATCTACCCGGTTTCTTTCCCCTTTTAGCAACTTTTTCAAACTAAACCACCAAACTTCCCTAAAATACTGCTTATCCTAACCAAAACCACCTCATAAAACCAGCTATCCGGGTTCCAGCCCCCACCCTTGTGGTCGGCGGGTCAGCATCTTCCTTAGATGTCATCTCCTCTTCTCACTTAGAAATCTCTCTTCCACATCTCTGCAGTATAAGCTTTGAACCTTCATCTATGTTGTGTTAACAACGAGATAGAACCTTTCTCACTACAAGTGAAGAACAAGCTGATATTGTAACTCAAGCACTCACAGCTAAGACGTACCTTCAGTCACAATGAGCCGTCGATACTCTTATGCTGAGAAAGGCAAAGGTCCAGAAAACCTAAATGAACCACCAAGGACTCCTAGAGTGAGGGTTCCTCACTTCGACAGCACGGATCTGGTCAGAAAGCATGTGTTAACGCTGATAGGAAGGGTCACAAATCTGAAAGCTCAGAGAATGTGGTCACTGATACCTTTCTTTGCAGATCACTGGAAGGTTTCTTCACCACCGGTGGGAGCAGACCTAGGCCAAGGCTTGTTTCAATTCCAGTTTGCTAATGAAGAGGATCTGCAAAAAGTGCTTGATAATCGACCATTCCACTTTGCCCATTGGATGGTTATCCTCCAAAGATGGGAACCATCAACATCTAAAACCTTCCCATCACTCTTTCCATTCTGGATTAACGTCCAAGGTATACCACTGCATCTGTGGTCAGAGCCTACTTTGATCTGCATAGCAAAAAACATAGGAGTTTTTGAGAAGCTAGACATATCTCATAAGGCAGCCAGAATAAGAGTCCTAATTGATGGATTGAAACCGCTTATCACCTCAACAATTGTGGAGTTTGAAAATGGAGATGAAGTTGAGGCAAGCCTGATTTATGATAAGCTGGAAAACCATTGTACCAATTGTCTCCTCCTCAGCCACGAAAGGAAGGACTTCCCGCTATTACAAGTCCAAAAACTGATTGATCCTCCTCCACCACAGAGCCAGAAATACCCAAAAGGTCGGCTAAGCCACAAAAATCAACTGGAAGAAGCGAAATCACTGGCAAGACCATCAAACTCAGGTCCTTCTCGGTATCCACAAGGACAAAAATCGGGCTCAGTAGTTGCTCACAATGGTGTTAATAACAGAAGCTACAACAAATCTCAATCCTCTTACTCTAAAGAAAAAGAAGACTCCTACTACCCGTCAAGAGATACTAGGAAAAGGGACTGATCCCACCTCTCTAATGACTCCAGGAGAGACTATAGGAGAAATGAAACCTTTGCAAGACCACCAGCAAGGCAATTCTCCTCACATCGCTCCTACCGCTCTCCACCTCGCCAAGCATGGGTTGAGAAGACTAGACCCTCAGAGTCCAATAGATCTTCTGGAACAGAGCATTATTCACCATCTACTTCCTCAAGAAGAAGATCTCCTTGTGATCTACGAGAGCAAATTAATGCAAAAACAGCTACAGTACTGCCACAACAGGCCTTTTCAGAGGCTCTGGGAGAACTACGAGACGTTATGGTTCAGTATGCCAACTGTGTTGATCCAACGGAAAGTGCAGCACGAATGGAGAGAGTCCGCCAGGCTGAAGAACAAGGGCAATTTGAAGAAACGGCAGAACAAATGGTTAGAGCCTCCTTGTCCAAATACCTGCCAGAAACAACAGAAGTTGAGGCACCTCTGAGCCAAGAGCGTATCCCTGCTATATTAAGACTAGGACCTGCAGAAGGTACAGACCTTCCCATCTTGGGGAATACATCACAACCTCTAAAGAAAAGACTTGGTAGACCTCCAGGGAAGAAACAAGGAAGTGAAAGTGTCACCCCTGCCCAGAAAAAGAGAAAGGTACCTGGAGCTGCTCCTTCCCCGAGGAAACGCATGACCAAAGTTGTTACTAAACGTATGGCTAAAACAATCCCACTGCCAAAGAGCAAGAAACCTGTGACTGATGCTGGGACATCCAGAGTATCAGGACCGGAAATCCTAAAGGCTATGGGAACAATACCACCAATGGTTAGGAAGAAGATGGATTTTCAAAGTCCATCATCTCTTCTTCCTTAAAAATGGTATGCTGGAACTGCCAAGGGTTGGGGAACCCCTTGACAGTTCGTCACCTCCGAGAAATGAAGAGAAAGTTTGACCCGGATGTAGTATTTCTATCGGAGACGAAAAATCCCAGTGATGTAGTACTGCAGAAACTAGAGGAACTGAAGTTTGAGCACCATCACATAATCCCACCTTCAAGACCAGCTGCTGGGGGCTTGATCCTGTTGTGGAAACAAGGCTTAGATGTTGAAATCATTTCTTCATGTAACAATTTTATAGATACCAGGATTAAATATGAAGGAAAGTTCTTCTATTCTACCTTTGTATATGGAGATACAGACAACCATAAACGCAAGCAAATTTGGGATGACATCACATCTCTAGCATTGAGCCGTCAAGCTCCATGGTTTGTCTCAGGGGACTTTAATGATATAGTGGACAACACTGAGAAGGAAGGAGGATCTCCAAGACCAGAAAGCTCGTTTAGCTGCTTTAGAACCTTCCTCTCAGAAAATGATCTATACGATCTACAACACATTGGAGAGAAATTATCATGGAGAGGTATCCGCAGTGAACAAATAATCTGGTGCAGGTTAGAACGTGCTCTGGCTAATAGCGAATGATCTGACCAATATCCCAAAGCAATATGTGAATACCTGGCTATGGATGGATCAGACCACAGACCAGTCATCTCCTTCCTTGATCCATCTCGCAAACGCAGGAAAGGCATCTTCAGATATGATAGGAGACTGAGGAACAATGAAGAAATTATTGCTCTAATCAATCAAGTCTGGACAGACCAAGGCAGCCTTCCTGTAAAGACCAAAATTGATGAAGTCAGGAAAGCCATAATACTCTGGAACAAAGAGAAACACTTCAATAGCCAAAAGAGGATTGTATCACTCAAGCAGAAACTAGAGGAGACTCTAGCAGAAAATCAGCCAAACGATGTACTTCTAAGGCAACTATCAGATGAGCTAAAGAAAGCATACAAAGATGAGGAGGAATATTGGAAGCAGAGAAGTAGACAGCTCTGGTTGCAGCTAGGGGATAAGAACACAGGCTATTTTCATGCGGCTACAAAACAGAGGAAAGCCATGAATAAATTGGCAGTGTTAGAAGAACCAGATGGGAATCTTGTCTACACAGAGCAACAGTTTTCTAGAGTCATTACAAGTTACTATAAGAAGATGTTTTCATCAAGAGGACAGAATGACAGAGAGACAAAAGAAACAGTGCTCAAAGCTCTAAAGCCAATCATTACTCCAAATAACAATGAACTTCTTACCAAAGAGCCGTCAGAGGCAGAGATCCGTGAGGCAATGTTCTCAATACATCCAGATAAGGCCCCGGGACCAGATGGGTTCTCAGCCAGCTTCTTCCAATCACACTGGAATATAGTTGGAAGAGACATCACCAAGGAAACACAAGAGTTCTTTAGGACAGGGATAATGCCAACCTCTATCAACGACACATTAGTACGGCTAATACCAAAGGTCACAGGAGCAAAAAGAGTGGAGGACTTCAGACCAATAGCCCTCTGCAATGTCATCTATAAGCTGATATCCAAAATCCTCACGCATCGGCTCCAACCAATCCTGTCCACATTAATATCTGAAAATCAGTCAGCCTTTGTCCCAAAAAGAGCAATTTCAGATAACGTTCTAATCACACATGAGGTGCTACACTTCCTAAAGACGTCTAAGGCAGAGAAACGTATATCTATGGCAGTTAAAACTGATATGAGTAAAGCCTATGACAGGCTAGAGTGGACATTCATAAAGGAAGTTCTGGACAGATTGGGATTTGATCAAAAGTGGATCAATTGGGTGATGCAATGCATTCAAACAGTCAGTTATTCCTATATTGTCAATGGGTCAGTGAATGGAAAGGTTTACCCAAGCAGAGGACTAAGGCAGGGAGATCCACTCTCACCTTATATCTTCATCCTTTGTAGTGAAGTCCTCTCTGGTTTATGTACTAAAGCTCAAGCCTCAGGCAACTTAAAGGGGATCAGGATTGCAAGAGGAAGCCCCAACATCAACCATTTGCTGTTTGCAGACGACACAATGTTCTTCTGCAAAGCAAATAGGAAAAACAGCCTTGAGCTAAGAAGGATTTTAACTGAATATGAGCAAGCTTCAGGACAGAAGATAAATCACTCCAAATCATCTATTACTTTCTCTCAGAAAGCCCCTCCAGCTACCAAGAACTTTGCTAAACAGCTTCTAAACATTGATAAAGAGGGAGGAGTGGGAAAATACCCTGGGCTCCCAGAGCACTTTGGCCACAAGAAAAGAGACCTCTTCTCAGCTATAGTGGATAAAATCAAGCAAAAGGCAGTGAACTGGTCCTCTCGTTTCCTCTCAGGAGCTGGAAAGATGATACTATTAAAGAGCGTACTAGCAACTATGCCTTCATATGCTATGACATGCTTCTTACTACCCAAGTCCCTTCATAAAAAAATTCAATCTGCTCTCACTAGGTTTTGGTGGGACAAAACAAGTGAGAAAAGAAACATGTGCTGAGTAGCATGGGATAAACTCACCCAACCAAACAGTTTGGGAGGATTAGGTTTCAAAGATTTACATACCTTCAACCTGGCACTTCTGGCCAAGATCAGCTGGCGCTTACTCCAGACCCCCAACTGTCTTCTGGCAAGAGTTTTGAAAGGGAAATATTACGTGGGGGAAGATATCTTAAGCTGCCAAGATATATCAACATCGTCTCATGGTTGGAAAAGCATTCTGGCTGGCCGAGACCTCCTAGTACAACATCTTGGCTGGACGGTTGGTGATGGACAAAGTATCAACATCTGGGACTCACCATGGCTCTCAACCTCTGAAAAGCGACAGCCTACTGGCCCTCCACCTGAACAATGGATTAAAACAAAAGTGGCTGATCTTTTTAGACCAAACTCCAAAGTTTGGGATGAAGACAAGATTCAATTAGTCTTACCAGCCTGGAAGGAAGAGATTCTTAAGATCAAGCCAAGCCTTTTTGGTGCTACTGATAAACTCAGATGGCTAGGGAACCCGTCTGGAATTTATACAGCGAAATCAGGCTACCTTCAGGCTTCTAAGGAGACAAGCGTCCAAGTTAACCTTCCACTGGCAACTGTTGACTGGAACAAACAAGTCTGGGGAGTTAAAACTGCTCCTAAACTTAAAACATTCCTATGGAAAATCATCAAAGGAGCCTTACCGGTGGAAGCTAATCTTGTTAGCAGGGGCATTTTAGCTTCTTCAAGCTGCTGCAGATGCGGTGAATCAGAGACAATCTTACATCTCTTGTTTCACTGTAGTTATGCATAGGATGTCTGGAGATTAATCCCATTCGCGGCGACTTTTGACCCTCTCTCGATAACTTCGGTGAGCGCTGGTTTAAACATGATCTCAACCCAACTTTGTCTCCCACCTACAGGTTTGGATGCAAAAGCGTTATTACCATGGGTTCTCTGGGCAATTTGGGTGGCAAGGAACAAAAAGGTATTTGAAAATCGCACCTTCTCTCCAACGGAGTTGAGCTCTAAAGTTGTATGTGATGCTAGAGAATGGAACCAGGCTCAACAGAGCTCCCACTCAGATCGCCTAAGCAGACCATCATCCCCTCTCGATCGACCTAGGCCTATTGCCGATCCTTCCTTGATTATGACGACGGACACAGCCTGGAACTCGAACCACCACGTTGCAGGACTCGCTTGGTGCTTCAATCCAGAATCACCATCTCCGATCTGCTTCAACGAAACCGGCACCCATGTCGCATCTTCGATAATGGCAGAAGCTCTTGCCATTAGATCTGCAATCTCATCTGTTGTGGCTCACGGCATCAGAAGACTCGAGGTCCGCTCGGACTCCCTTCAAATCGTTCAATCGATCAACCTCAACACTCCAATCATTGAGATTCAGAGTGTGATCGACGATATCTCCATTCTCTCTACCTACTTTTCTCTGTTTTCAATTAAGCACATTAAACGTGCATCCAACAAGCTAGCAGACTCTCAGGCCAAGCAGGCCTTGTATGCTCTTACTATCTCTTTGGGCCTAGCCCTTTAGCTTTCTTGAATGAAAATGATTTTGAACAAAATAAAAAAAAAACCAACTTTACACATACGATTTGAAACTTCGTTAATTTGTATTGTGATATTAAACAATTCAAGTTATCTTCTTAATCTATGAAATGAAATTTAAACACAAGAAAAACAGCTTTAAAAATACATATTTATCAATATAGCAATATACCACATTAAATTCTAAAGAAATGTATGGGGATTAATGCAATTTTTTTTAAAAATTAGATGTGGCTCAAATTTGGACAAAACCAATTGGGCTCTTGGCCCATTACGATACAAGAAACATAGAAGCCGGCAAAGTCGTTTGGGCCTGGAAGTATTGTTCACAAGCTGGACAAATTAAAAGGAAGACTGGCCCATAAGTTGCTTTCTCGTATGAAGTATGTCACCGACTTTAACAAGTCTAAAACCCTAACTGGATCAGTACCTGCAACGAAATAAAAAGGCAGACGATTGATCAAAGCAAGAACGAGAGCAACACAATATTTTACAGAGAGCATTAGAGATCAAAGAGCTAAGAGACTTGTTCTAAAGAGCTAAGTGATCTAAGAGTGCTAAGAGATTCACAAGGAGATATTCTTTGATTAGAGTTTGTATCAAACTAGTTCCTAGTGCTTGGGGAACATTGTAATCAAAGGAATATAGTGAATCAGTTGTGGGATACCGTTCCCATCCCTGTGACGTAGCCTATTGGTGAATACAGGGTGAACAATTCTTTGTGTCGTTTATATTTCTGCAAACAAACGAACATAGCTTAGTATTGAATCTATCTTAGTCCTAGAACACAAGTTGAAATCTCAACAAGTGGTATCAGAGCTTCAGGCTTAAGGTGTTAGAGAGATAGATCAATCTAAGATAGCCACAAAACCGAAAGTCATGGAACCTACCCGAGGAAAGTTTGAGATGGACAAGTTTGATGGGAAGGGAGATTTCGGAATGTGGAAATACAAGCTTCTAGGGCAGCTGGAGATTCAGGGCTTAACGTCAGTTTTGGAGGAGGGCGCAAATCTGTTTGATGAATCTGCAAAACTAGAAGATGGTGAGAAACTCAAAGTTGATTCCTTAAAGGTTGCAAGAGACACTAGAGTAAAGAATCTGCTTGGTACATGTCTAAGTGACATGATTCTTAGGAAGGTAATGCATGAGCCTACAGCTTTGCTAATGTGGAAGGCTCTAGAAAGGGATTATCAGACCAAGTCACTTCCTAACAGGATTTATCTTAAGCAACAGTTTGCTAGTTACAAGATGGATGAAGGCAGAAGTATAGAAGAGAACTTAGACAGTTTTCTTAAGCTTATTGCAGATCTAGCTAGCCTAAACATCAATGTAAGTGATGAGGATCAGGCTATACAGCTTCTTACCAGCTTACCTCCACCGTATGAGCCTCTAGTACATACTCTCAAGTATGGTACAGGAAAAGAGACCCTAACAGTTCATGAAGTGGTCACTTCTGCATATTCTAAAGAGATTGAGCTGAAGCAGAAGGGGCTCTTGAACAAATCTGGATCTAACTCAGAAGGATTATATGTTGAATCAAGGGGAAGAACTAAGGACAGATCTCAGAAGAGTAATGGAAGATGGAGATCAAAGTCAAAAGACAACAGGTCTAAGTCAAAGCCAAGATTTAACAAGAAAAATCAGAGTGAGTGTTTCATATGTGGAGATGAAGGACATTGGAAAAGAGAATGTCCTGAGAGAAATAAAAACAAAGAATCTGCAAATATTGCAGCAGCACCTATACAGCCTATAGTGTTGAGTGTGAGCAGCCAAGACACAATGAAGAATTGGGTAATGGACTCGGGTTCTTCATACCACAGTACATCAGACAAGGAAGTCTTATTTGACTTCAAGAAGTACGATGGAGGAAGGGTTCTTATGGCTAACAACACTTATGGTAACATCAGAGGAATGGGAAAGATTCAGATTCAGAATCCAGACGGTTCTGAAGTGATACTAAAGGATGTTAAATACATGCCTGAGTAAGTAGGAATCTGATTTCTTATGGAATGTTAGAGAGGTCAGGTTGCAGATATGAAGGAGGTAACTTTATGGTTCGATTCTACAAGGGTAATAAGAAAGTGATATCTGGAAAATATCATGAAGGGCTTTATTATCTACAAGGCAAAGTTGTCAAGAATGTGGAAGTCAATTCTGAGGCAAAAAAAAGCAAGAGAAAAGAAGACTAAGAAAGTGAGCTTCAGTGAGAATCTAATTCAAGGACCTACTCCATATGGTTTTGAATTAAGAGATTCATCAGCTCAAGGTGGAGATTCTTCTTCAACAGAAAATTCAGAAAATTCGGAAGAGTGTAAGTGTGAAGAAGAAGGAGATTTTGATCCTAAGACCTGTGCTATGGCTACTGCTGAAGAGATTAGCAGAAAAGAGCCTAAAGAGGAGGCTGTGGAAAGCAATAATTGGGAGTATGCTATAGAAGAGGGGACTTTGAACAAAGAACATGAGATGGAAATTATGGGCAAAGTTTTAGAGATATTAAAGCTGGGGATCTTTGGAGATGGAGTTAAAGAAGCACTAACACTATCTAAGATTCAGACAAGCCTAAAATCCACTGATGCAGTAACTAAGGCAGTTCTAACTAAGGCAGTACCTGAAAAGGATCTTCAGGTGTACTGCAACATCGCCTAAGACTGAAAGCAGCTCCAGATAACTCCATTATTGACGTCTCAAGCTCGCAGAGACAGAAAAGAGAAACAGGTCAGTTTCTGGTTATTACTATTAAGCAATAATGGAAGAACTCAAAGATGTAAAAAGTTAGGAGAGTTACCTGTGAGTACTAAAGGCGAGACTCAGAGATCAGTTTCAGAACAAGACTGAAGGAAAACAAGAAAAAAAAAATCAGAACGGTCTTTCAAAGAATCTCTGTAATGAAGTAAGAGGGTATCTTAAAATCTGAGAAGATACCTCTATTGACTCCAAAGGAATGGAGAGAAGAACATGCAGCCTTAGAAGCTAAAAAGAAGAGTCATTAGCTTCAGGTGGAGTAGTAAGTTGACACAGACACTGTCAACTTCAGATGAAACACAGTACCTGCGTGCAGAACAGGAGCTGAAATACAAACTTCAGTTCCAGGTGGAGTAGTAAGATAATACAAGCAGTGTCATCCTTAGATGAAACACAGAAGGTACATGCGAGGAAAAGAAGTACACGATGAGTACTTATATCATGATCAAAAGAATTCAATAATGAATTAAGGATCACAACAGAGTTGGATTATTCACAGAGCATCAGACTCAAGGTCACAAGTCAACCAAGTATCACTAAGGAACCTAAAGCAGATTCAAGAAGTAATACAAGTAGTCTTTTGGCAGTATCATTACTATCAAGGGTATACATCAAAGCGTCATGTATGAATCAGTTTATCCATGGAACTAACAAGAAGCTGAATCAAAAAGGGATGAGGTCGCTACTTATCCTATGACGAGTTACCGATAGCTAATGACATCTGAAGAAGAAAGAAAGTTGATTTAAAAGGACCTGAAGATAAATCTGCAATACCTAGTAGAGGCACATTCAAAGGTAAGCAACAAAGTGTTCACATATTCAAACTAAGACTTCTGTTCTGTAGAATTAGATAAAGAATAATCGAGCTAGAACCAACCTGTGTTACCGGAGCCCAATGAGAGGGGGAGGTGTAATGCACAGTAACATTCTCTCTTGATTATTCGAGTATCTGAAAACAGAAGTAGAAGACATCAGTTAGGTGTAAGCTAAGGACAAAGATAAGTAATGAGTTAGCTCAAGAAACTTATCTAAAGAGACGCAAGTGATGGATGAGAAGTCTTCTCATCAAAGGCGTGTATGACCTGTTCAAGAAGCCAACACAGAAATCTGTTATTAAGACAATTTGTCTAAGTCTTCTAAATGGAAGATAAAACGTGACGTAACAGATTAAGGGATCAGAAACTTATCTGAAGAAGATCCAATCTCGCCACAGATTTGAAGCAGACCTGTAAAGAGA
The DNA here is from genome assembly GCA_030180135.1 of Orychophragmus violaceus. Taxonomy (NCBI): domain Eukaryota; kingdom Viridiplantae; phylum Streptophyta; class Magnoliopsida; order Brassicales; family Brassicaceae; genus Orychophragmus; species Orychophragmus violaceus. The sequence goes on along the minus strand of CM058232.1, from coordinate 80,151,764 downwards.
AGAAGTGTGAGACAATAAATCAATGGACAAGATCTTCACAGAGGAAGATTCATCGGTTTATGAAAGGTTAAGTAACTAAGGGTCAATCACTTACCTCTGCAAATCGGATGAGAAATCATTCCCAGATTTCATGTATGTCCAGATCGAGTATAGCAACCAACCTGAGAATGTCTGTATGAAAGGATTTGTCAGATTCTATGGGTAAAGAAGACAAATAGACATCAGAAGAAGAAGAACTTTGATAATCGAAGAAGAACTTTGATAATCGAAGAAGAAGAGCTTGATAATCAAAGAAGAAAAGTTCACAGTCGTAGCTGGTGACTTTGATAATCGAAGAAGGAGACAGATACTCATCTTTCAAGATCGAGTGTTGGATTCGAAGCTCAGAGGCTTCACGGCCACAAGCATAAAGAAATCCGACAAAGAAAAAAAGGGTTAGACAAAATCGATCTAAACAGGACTTAGAAACTTAAGGAGAAGAAGGTTTAGAAGTTTACCTGAAGCTGTCTGAAGCTCACGCAGAGAAGAGACGAGCTCAAGATCGAAGAAAAAAAATGGGAAGTTGCCATTGTTGTCGTCGTCAGAAAGAGAGTGTGCAGTATAATCCGAAAAATTAGGGTTTTGGTCCAAAAGGTGGAGTTTGTGGCTCAAATTTGGACAAAACCAATTGGGCTCTTGGCCCATTACGATACAAGAAACATAGAAGCCTGCAAAGTCGTTCGGGCCTGGAAGTATTGTTCACAAACTGGACAAATTAAAAGGAAGACTGGCCCATAAGTTGCTTTCTCGTATGAAGTACGTCACCGACTTTAACAAGTCTAAAACCCTAGCTGGATCAGTACCTGCAACGAAATAAAAAGGCAGACGATTGATCAAAGCAAGAATGAGAGCAACACAATATTTGACAGAGAGAATTAGAGATCAAAGAGCTAAGAGACTTGTTCTAAAGAGCTAAGTGATCTAAGAGTGCTAAGAGATTCACAAGGAGATATTCTTTGATTAGAGTTTGTATCAAACTAGTTCCTAGTGCTTGGGGAACATTGTAATCAAAGGAATATAGTGAATCAGTTGTGGGATACCGTTCCCACCCCTGTGACGTAGCCTATTGGTGAACACAGGGTGAACAATTCTTTGTGTCGTTTATATTTCCGCGCGCAAACAAACGAACATAGCTTAGTATTGTATCTATATTAAGTCCTAGAACACAAGTTGAAATCTCAACATTAGACGGGGCCTTGAATCACATGTAAAATCTTTTCTAAAAAAAAAAAAAAATCAACACTCTAATATTAGTAGTCCAAATTTTAGCGAAAAAGAATGAAACTTTAATATTAGTAACCTAACGACGTGGGTTAGTGAACACAAACTAGGATTCGACGTTCATGACGACCTAATGAAAAGAACTTATTGAAGGAATATGATGTATTATGATCTTCGAATTTCGTAAATGTTAGAACGGTAAGTGTTGTTGTTATTAGAGACTTCGGATTTGCTCATACATTTGTTGGTGATATGAATCATGTACCCACAACTCCTAGTTTCAAGTTATACAAAGACTGTATTGGTTTAAGTTTGACGAATCAGACAAATCCATACTGAAAGTGCAGGTGAGGCAGTATAAAAAGCAGAAAGTAAGACACACAAAGTTTGTTAACGGGGTTCGGTTTTTCCTATTCCCCGGGACCTCGTCCAGACTTCGAATTCACTTGAATAGAAAGTAATCCCACCAATTACAGACGAATAGAACAAACCCTATTGATCTATCGCTCTACCCAATACAAGAATTCTTCAGGATCAAACACCTGAGCTAAGCTCCCCCTAGAACCTAGACTTTTTTCAAAGATACAAAAGCCCTCTTGAGTTTTTATTCTCTCAGCTCTTGCATCTTCATAAGGCCACGCCTCTCCTCTTTATATAGGCTAAACTTGCTCCTCAAGTTTACCTAAATAAAGATATAGCAAATATCCTTTTGTTTTGATATTTCCTATTTCACCTTTATGTAACTTTTCCTTTTTTTCTTGAAACTTATTCAAAGAATAAGTAAACAACTCCAAGCTGCAATCTTCATTCCAAGATCTTCATCCAGCTCAGCACACAACCAATAAACCGAATCACATCATAAAGATTCGTTCATATCTCAATAATCAAGCATACTCACGTCCTGAGTCACGTCTTGTACTACCACTTGTACTACGCCGTGACTGACACATCAAATACCTCTTCAATCTCCCCCTTTTTGACTATGTATGTGATCTCAACAACCCTAGCATCAAAGGCTTCGTCACTAGCAACATCCAACATCATAAAAAACTAGCAACACCAATCTCCCCTTACTTGAGTCACATCATGGTCAAAAACTAACACATGAACCGTCCTCCTCCATATTGAGGATGAAATCCTACTGCACCATCTCCGAAGTGATTAACTTTCTTTCTCCAAATCTTCATGGGCCTTGTCCCTCCATAATTAGCCCTTTGAACATGTCCTTTACCTTCACAATGATAACATATTGGACCATGAAATCTCACTTCATAAGCTTGCTCCATTCTTTTCTTCTCCTTCAATAACTTGAAGCATCTTGGCCTAATATGTCCAACAACTCCACAATGGTGACAAACAGGACGCCAAATTCGTTTAGGTGCACTCTTCACTTCTGGGGTTTTCCTTGTTGCAGTCGTTGTAGCAGTTCTTGTACCAGCTCTCGTACCAGTTGCCGTACCAGTCGTCGTACCAGTTGCAGACTTCATAACAGTTACAGTCTTTGTAGCAGCTGTTGATGCAACATCCATCTTTCCACCAGACACAAAAGCACTATCAGCTTTTGAAGATTCTCCCTTGAATCCAAGACCACATCGATCACTTTTGCCAATGGTGAGAAGATGATCCAACTTCTTTGTGCCATTATTCAGCATCCTCACACCTTTTTGAGTCTCTTCAAGTTGAGCTCTGGCTTGCTGTGCTTCTTCTTCTTTCTCTGTTGCATACTTTCGTACTTCAGCAACTTCAGCTTCTAGCTTAACTTTCTCCTTGGTCAATGATGCATTCTCCTCAACCATCTTACACCAATGCTCATACAAAGCTTTGTAATTCTCAGAAAAATCATCATCATCACTTACAGGATCACTTTCATCCTTGTCACTATCAATTGCACACCCTGTTGCAGACGCTGACACAGGTTCCGTCGCAGACGCTAATGCAGACCCTGTTGCAGATTTCGTAGCTGAACTAGGTTCAAAGGTTGTGAATGCCACAAAACTCTTTATTCCTCCTCCATCATCATCTGAATTATCAAATTTAGATGCTAACATATCCATGTTAGTCCTCTTGACACTTGAGGTACCTTCAAACATGTTCTCCAATGTTTTCCATGCCTTTTGAGCTGACAGACATTGACAAATCAACTCGAAATAACTTGCATCAATTGCATTATAAATCGCAGTCTTAGTCTTAGAATTGAAACTTGATGCCCTCTTCTCTTCAGCATTCCATTGATCTCTAGGCTTAAGAACTTCAACTCCTTTATCATTAACCATCATAGGGGGGTTCCAACCATTCTCAATCGAATTCCAACAATCCTCATCAATACCACTAATGAAAGCTTGCATACGAACCTTCCAATATCCATAATTTGAAGAATCAAGCCGTGGTGGTCTGGTCATAGACGTTCCCTCTTTGTGAGACTCCATCGAACCGAACTCTGTGCTACTTCCTGAGCTACCTTCTGATCCTCACCTTAGATCTGCTCGAAACAAGACTGAATCTCTATCAAGCACCCGCTCTGATACCAATTGAAAGTGCAGGTGAGGCAGTATAAAAAGCAGAAAGTAAGACACACAAAGTTTGTTAACGGGGTTCGGTTTTTCCTACTCCCCGGGACCTCGTCCAGACTTCGAATTCACTTGAATAGAAAGTAATCCCACCAATTACAGACGAATAGAACAAACCCTATTGATCTATCGCTCTATCCAATACAAGAATTCTTCAGGATCAAACACCTGAGCTAAGCTCCCCCTAGAACCTAGACTTTTTTCAAAGATACAAAAGCCCTCTTGAGTTTTTATTCTCTCAGCTCTTGCATCTTCATAAGGCCACGCCTCTCCTCTTTATATAGGCTAAACTTGCTCCTCAAGTTTACCTAAATAAAGATATAGCAAATATCCTTTTGTTTTGATATTTCCTATTTCACCTTTATGTAACTTTTCCTTTTTTTCTTGAAACTTATTCAAAGAATAAGTAAACAACTCCAAGCTGCAATCTTCATTCCAAGATCTTCATCCAGCTCAGCACACAACCAATAAACCGAATCACATCATAAAGATTCGTTCATATCTCAATAATCAAGCATACTCACGTCCTGAGTCACGTCTTGTACTACCACTTGTACTACGCCGTGACTGACACATCAAATACCTCTTCACATACTACGGATACTTTTAAGAAGCCGAAACAAAAAACCACGTGCCAAAATTAATAATCATATCCTCTTTGCAGAGCCTACCCAGAGTATTATGTGATCATAAATCTCGGTGACACCTAACTCAAACAAAAAAAAACACGTGCCAAAATTAATAAACATATCGCGGCAATTGTTGGTAAGTTAAACTGAACCATCTAATGAACCATGCTCATTTTGAAATGGTGTTTGATACCCATTTGGTGACATGATCACCAACTATATATGACCTATTGTACTGTACGTCAGGTATAAATTGCATTGTCATTTGTCACTTTAAAAGGAAGTGGTTATTTTTCTGTAATACCACTATTCATTTGGCGAATAATTTGTTTTTCTAATGAATGTTAAATTATTCAACTCAAAAAACGTTTGTACAATTAGATGCCTCTGTTTTTTTTTTTCTTTTTTTTTTCCTTTTTACAAAGAGTTGGGGAAACTTAAATTTGTGAAAGAAAGAGATTATGAACGATGAGTCATCTTCTAGTGGTGAACCATTCTCGAAGACCATTTTCATATTTGTTGATACCTATATTTCTTAAGGATAAGAGCTTATTCCGAATGTTTTTATCAATCATTGTTTCGAGTGTTTGCGCCGAGGTTGGAGAGGCTCCATGTTTCCTTTTGTTTCGTTCCCGCCATATGTGGTATATGGTTGTTTGAAAGACGTATCTGAATAAGTAGAGTCATGTTCCTTGAAAGTGGTCCATATGAGTGTGTTGTAGGTTATGAACTCAATCCATGGAGTACTTTGTCGAGGAGAATTGACATTCAAAGCATAAGTGAGACTGATTTTCTTCCGCCACATTGCAGAGAATAAAATTGCTGCTCATTCTTGCATTCCACGTCTTAATCCGATCCCCCGTGGATAACCTTTCATTTGGCGAATAATTTGATCATCTAACATTTTCCATATTATCACAAATTCTTTAAAGCCAATTTTTTTGGTTTGTATATGGTGTGTGGAATCTTATCATCACATTTACATTTATATTTTTCTGACATAAGTAACTAGTTAATTTGCACAATTTCACTAGTATGACAAAATTAGTTTATTCATGCACATATAATTACATTGATGTAGTTAGTTATTTTTATGTTAACGACTCAAATACAATTATATATAAAATTTTAACTTTAAATACAATTGTATAATTGGTAAAGTAAATATGTAAAACCATATATACTTGTCTGTATCATGTGTTCTTGTCCAGTCCACCATAATTTATAAGTATTCCGATTTTTTTCTTTTGAGTATATTTAAAATTTGAATGATAGGATGTAAGCTTCTTTAAGATATAATGACTAATAATATTACGTCACAAATGTATGTCAAAAGAAGGGTATTTGATTGGCTGGCAAATATATAACAAAAAAGAGAGAAAAGGTAATTATGCTATTATCCAAATTTTAATCCATTAAAAAAAATCTCATACAAAATTCTTTACTCTAAAAACCATATTCTTATGATTCTTTCTTTTGGAGTTTGATTTACAAACTATAATATATTCTTATTGGCAAACCTTAATATCTATTTGATTAAGTAATTGTTTAGTATGTATTATGTGTTACGATTTACCACATTTAGAGACTATATATCACACCATTAGGCTATATCCATTATTAAAAATACTAGGTCCAAATATAAGTAGATAGGACTAATCGCTGAGTGCCATGTGTTTATATAATTCCAGAAAGTAGAGACATGAGTTTTGGATGATGTTAGCTAAAAAGCTAGCTGATTTTTGTTTGTTTTTTTCTTGCTAAAAATGCTAAATTGCTAAAAATTTGCTTTAAAAATTGCTTTAAAATGCTAAAATTTTGCTTAAAATTTGCAAGAAGACTTGAAGTATAATAAAGCTGCTTTTTCCCTTTAATGAGGTAAAGATCTTAGAGGCGCTTTTTCCACCTTTTACCTTGTAAGTTAATGAGATCAACAAGTGTTCTTTTCTTTATTATCATTGACCCAGCGATTGCAATGAAGATCAAACTCACCATAAGAAAAGACAGAAATATATTTTAGAGTTTTATCCAAGATGTTCAAAGACACACTCATGTTTATTATATTTATATTCTTCCACATTCTTCTCACATATTATGTCAATGAGTCTATGACTCGAGAAAACCATAAAATAATAGAAAAGATGGAAAAAAATTGGTGAATTATTAAACACAACAATTATGTTCAACACACAAAGGCCTAAAAAAAAAAACCCTAATTAATTCTTAGTATTCCATGCATCAGACAAGATGAGAAGAGAGATAGAAATACAAGAGATGGACTGGACCACTCTTGCACATCCTTCAGATGAGTTGGCTACTACAACCAACTGAACCCAAGAAAAAGACATATGTCAAAAAAAATACGCATGTATGGATTCTAGCACTTGTGTGTATAATTGCAATGATGGCCATTTTTTATCACGATTAAAGCGCTTAGGCATCAGCACCACTATCGACAACCACCGCAGGAGAATTGCAGCATTGCACTACACATGGTCTCAGATTTTTTAACGCACAGCACTGTAAGGAACAACAAACTTTTCAGTCTCTTTAGTATATTTTAAATTATAACTAAAATTCTCTATTATTTTGTTGCAGCTGGGGAGTTTCCTGACAAAAATAATGTTTCATGGAGAGGTGATTATTGTCGCCAAGATAAAAACTATCCAGGGAGCACCAAAACACATTTGGCTGAAAGTTATTACTATGGTGGAGATGCTAACAAATCCAGCTTCCCAATGTCTTTTGCCATGACGATGTTGAGTTATAGTGTTATTGAATATCGTTCCAAGCAGGACTGGCCCAAAGCATAAGCGAAAGAAGCCACCGATTAGAACATCCAGTTTTTAGGGACATTTTTAATCTATTTTCATTAATATATATTTAAACAAAGTTTAGAATGACATTTTAAATATATTTTCATTAATATATATTTATATATTTTATAATATATATTCAAACAAAGCTCGTAAGGGCATTTTATAAATATATGTTTTTATTAAGATATATTTAAATAAGTTTTGGAGGCATAATTATGAATTAAATATTGCAGATAATGTGGAGATTGTATCTGGTTTTCCTGTAAATCAAAAGCATATTATTAAGAGAAAAAGCAGTATGATGAAGACAAATATATAAATAATGAAAAGATATTATTGTCACCAAAGGAGAGCTTTACGATTGATTACTTCAATACATTCATGGATGAAGCTCTAGTTTCTCTTGAGTCCATGTACGTTTGAATAGTTCCAAAGGTGTGAACAAAAATTTTGGGCTTTTGTTCGATTTAAAAAAAAACTGACATGGGTAACTGAGCATATTTTGAGGACATTTTCTGTGAACTTGGAGGCTTCTTTAACGAATGGTATGTTCATTATCATTTAGTTGTGCCGTGAAATATTTTCAATTATTTTCTTTGTTTCTACATCTAGATTTCTTCTCTCTCTCTCTCTCTCTCTCTCTCTCTCTCTCTCTCTCTCTCTCTCTCTCTCTCTCTCTCTCTCTCTCTATACACATCTTCATATAGAAATCTTTTCTAGATTTTATATATTCACTTGTATAATATTTTTTCCTAAGTTGTTTATTTATCGTAACTTAATTGCTATTAATGTGACCTAACTATTTACATTTATATTTTCAAATTCTTTCAAATTCTACTCTAAACATTTTGTTTTATATAATCTAAAATATCATATTATTGCTTTGCGTACTAAATTTCACAATTGAATTATATAATTTTTGTTATATGATTTTTAATAATGAGTTTATTTCGGATTTATTTGAGTAGATATTTGAATTTATGGTTTTGTATTTAATTTTTTTTTAAAAATAAGTGATGTTAAATAAGTAGTTAAAATTGATATTAGTAAATGTTTTGTAGAGTTTAATTAAATTCTTTTTAATTGTGATGATGTAGATAACCTAGCAAGCACTGAGTTTGTTTTGTATATCTGAGTTATATATATATATATATATATATATATTTTTTTTTTAATTATAGCATTCTTTAGATCATACTTTTTGTGACTTAAGTAAATATTGGTTTTGTTATATCGAATTGTACTATTTTCGGGAAAACTTTTTTGTAGGCTTTTTATAATATATATATATATATTTTTTTTTTTTTTTAATTATAGCATTCTTTAGATCATACTCTTTGTGACTTAAGTAAATATTGGTTTTGTTATATCGAATTGTACTATTTTTCGGGAAAACTTTTTGTGGGCTTTTTATAATTTTTTAGTTTTCCCAGTTAATAGGTTCATTATCTTTAATTTTTTCTTTGAAATGTGTTTAATTGTTTTCCGGTTCTACATCTAAAATTCATCTCTCTTTTCTACATAGATCTAGTATTTCTGTTTTTTTTTTATATATTCATTTGTATATTTGTTTTTTTCTATGATGTTTCCCTATCATAATTTTTTGCCATTCATGTGAGCTGATTATTTTATTTACATTTTTCTAACTTGGATTATGAGAATTTTGTTCGATCTAATCTAAAAAATTATATTTATTTTGTGTAATGAGTCGCACGGTTTTTATCTTCTTGAAATTGAAATGTATAAGTATTGTTATAGGGTTTTTAGTAATGAAATTAATGTACAATTATTTAAGTAGAAATTATATTTAATGTTTATTATTTATTAGTTTCTTTAAAAATGATTTTAAATAAATACTAAAAAATATTTATTAAATTTTTGTAAGGTCTACTCCAAAAATTATTTTGATGATGGGGACACCCTAAATGAAGAGTAAAAACTCTCCTATTATATATAAGATTAATGATTAAGGTAAAAATACAAGTAAAGCCATATTTCAAAGGTAAAAATAAAGAAGTTAGATTTATTCGCTACAAATTATTATTTTATAAAATTTAAATGTTATTTTTATTACTATTATTTGTAGTTTTAGACAAAATATATGAAAATGACATGTTTTTTAGATTTGCGTAGGGTATTCGAAAATGTTGGGCCGGTACTACATGCATGTACACGTCTCCTGCCATTGTATCGACCCGAAAACTCATGTTAGCTCATTTCTCGCAAGGAATGGTGGATCGATGACTACAAAATTCTCAAATTTAGAAACGAAAGGCTTCACTGGAAGTCTTATAAAATATACTTTTAGCAACTTTATGGAACATAGAAGCCGGTGATGCGTGTGGGAAATAATTCAAAATAGACATGAATAGCAAGGTAGGTGAAAGACTCATCAACAATATAACACCGAACAACACTTAAAAGAGTGTTCATGATCCAACATGGTTGTTGTATACATGCATAAACATATCTTCACACCATCCGATATTCACTAATAAGCATTCTTCCAGATCTGGCCTTCTTCATACTTCTCATAACTTGGAAACAGGTAATCCTGAAAGTCCCCCAAAGAATGTATATTAGATGAAACAATAGCTAATGAGAAATTTTGTATGTAACTGGATTATATACGGTTTTTTTTTTCTTTACATTTGAGTATTATTTGTAAATACATTATAAACTCTATAAATTAATACTTCGGTAAATTGAGAATTTTCTGATCTTCAATTAAATTTTTAATCTAAAAAATGTCTTGATAAACTAATATCTCGCTAAATTTAATAAAATACCATGATCACTATTAGTAATAGTTTATAGAGTTTTTACATGAAATGTTTTCTTAAACACAGAAAATGGCATGTGAAACAATCAAAGCTTTAGTGTGATCAGTGCATTACCTAAAGCTTTTGAGTTGACGATGCTGGGGCTGGCATTGGGCGGTGAAGCGTTTTCGTTCAAGAACAGGTCGACCCGGTTCGGGTCACTCCAAATAGGGTACCCTTTGATCCTTCCCTGTGAAAACATTTTCAGAAGAAAATGATCAAAATTTAGTCATTTGAATTTTATAAAAAGAAAAGAGGTTTTTAGAATGGGAATGCATACGAGGACGTTGAGAGCTGCAAGCGTAGCCATTCCTTCTCGAGTCCACTGTCATCATCATTATAAGAAGTACAGTCAGTTCTACTTATTTATATTATTCAGATTTGAGACACAAGTAATATTTCAGTTGAGAACCTTGGAAGCAGAAGCAATGTGAGGAACAACAATGGCATTCTTCATATCCGCAAGCCCTGGTTTCATGAAAGGCTCTTCCTGAAATAGACAAACACTTGTAAAAAAATGATAAAACTTTATGTTTTGTGTTGATCATGGCACAATATGACCGTACCTCAAATACATCAAGACCAACTCGGAACATTGGATTCTCTCTTAGATGATTGACAAGAGCTTCCTCATCGATCACGGGACCTCTACTGCAGTTCACAAGGATTGCTTCCTGAAAGCCAATCAAATTCAGTCAGAACAAGATCAATAATACGAGGGATCAAGGAGATACAGAAACCCAAGGCACCTTTTTCATCATGGCAAGCCTCTCCTTGTTGACAAGATGGTAAGTGGTTTTGTCCAACACAGGGTGAAGACTTATCTGTTTTTTTCAGACACAGCCAGTTCAGTTTCTAGCTAAGAGAGATACACTAATAACAATGTTACCAAAAGAAGTTCAGTTACCAGATCAGCCTCACGTAGCACCTCCTCCATGGACGAAGCTCGTTTCCATGTCACAGGTTGTTCCCCACTTGCTTTCAAGAATTGCCCATAAGCTGCAAATGACCATTGTCTCAAATATATAAACTTTAAGAGAAGAGAAAGATAATTGTATAGAAACTGTTAAGTACCTGTCACGAATTTCTCAAGACGAGTGGATTGGTAAAGATCAAAGTAGATCAAATTCATCTTGAACCCTTCGACCTGTTTTTTTAATATAGATATAAAAAATGTGTATCAAAACTTAAAAATGTCATTGCAAGAGGCTTACCATCATTCTAGCATACGCAGATCCAATACGTCCAGCTCCAATAACTCCCACTGTCTGTCCTTTAAGTAGGTTCCCCACAAATCTACCAGAACCAAACAATCATAGGAGCGTTTAAAACAGAATGGGGAAGAAAGAAAAGTTCTTGTTCTCCAGTTTTCAAGTTCTTGAATTCAAGAAGCATAGAGGTTTGGGTGATCTTACAGATGAGGAAGCCATCCCTCGTACAAGCCAGCTCTCATGAAACCGTCGGCTTCAACAATCCTTCTTGCGGCAGCCAATGAGAGCGAAGCGGCTAGCTCGGCCGTCGTCTCAGTCAACACTCCCTATCCAACTCAAACAAAACAATATGAATATAATCACTTGCCTTTAACTAATTCACTTATAAACGAACAATCTATTATTACCGGAGTGTTACCGACGGCAATCCCGTACTTATTGGCGGCTTCAACATCGACGTTGTTGTAACCGACGGCCATGTTACTGAAAGCTTTCCCTCCGGCTTTGCTTAGAGCTGAAAACAGAGTCTCTCCCCAATCTTCCGTCAACTATAACATAAACTCAACTGGTTTTACTTTCATATATGGCACAAATAGACACATTATCTCTTTCATTTCATTACCTGACCGATGACTCCATCACACTTGTTTCCGATCAGATCAATGATGTCTTCGACGGACAATATCGTCTTCTTCAAATGGCATACCTATCATTCAAAAAGACGAGCTTTTAATTTGGATTACTCAAAAATAGTAAAACATTCTTGATGAGTAGAAACTAGAAAGAATTGAGTTGAATTAATTTACCTCGACACGACAACCTTGGTCGATCAAGAGGTTGATCCATCGAGTGCCAGGCATCGGTTTGGTGCTGACGACTCTGTACTTGCCATTAGGATTATACACTTCAATTGCCATCGGTTTCGCCATGACAGAGAACAAAATTGTTTCTGTAGAAACAGAGGACCTTAGCTTTTAAAAAAGATTCAGCTTTTTTAGCTCAGTCAGTAGAATTTTTGTGGTTTGAAATCGACAAGGAAGATCCAACGGTCGGTTTTGTACGATTATTTATCCACATTTTTGTTTTGTTTTCAGTGTGGTTCATAACTTTGAGGATTTCAGTGGCTAACAATGGCTGATCAGTGACAAAACTGCTTTCGTGTATGTTATCTAAGTTTGGACCTTACGTTTCAGAAAACGAGATAATGCTGACGTGTCAATTATCCAACTCGCTACTTAATCAAATATAAAACAGAGATTAAACTTGTAACCAGATTATATTTACAAACGAAAATTATGTGAAAAGGCAAATCAATATTCTTTCATCTTGTTTAAAACATAGAATTGCAAGTTTAGAAAAAAGGAAGGAAGATCAAGGCTTCTGCTGCTTCTCTATATCATACATAACACAGACATCTGCAGCTGTTTTCATCTGCAAAAATAGCAAATCCAATCAGATACCAAAAGCAGCTTATAGTGTAGGAATTAGTAGCAGATTTGGCAAATAAAAAGTAAGCTTTACCTGAATGATATTGACGGTTTGTTTCATCGACCAGCCGAATAATGTCAAAGCTAGAAGAAAAGAGAGTGGTGAAATCTGAGTTAAAGTGGAAACTACGACCTGCAACGAGAGGAGCCATGCTTAGTAGTTGAGTAGAAAATAAGAGCTAAACTTAAACGAAAGGGAGCTAACATTCAGGAGATTTTCGGTTTGGTTCTTTGCAATGAGAAGAAGGATGATATACAGAACCTGCAAGTTTGGAAACATTTTGCATCTAAGAAGACAACATTCATCTTAAAGGATTAAATGGAATTAAAGAGTCAGTTTAGAGAGAAGTTTTCAATCACCTCGCAAGAAACACAGCAATAACACATAAATATCCGGTTTCCATAGTAGAGTCTGAAGAGCCAGCTTGTGCTGTCTTTCACATCCTTATGGCTGCTCTTCCCTGCTAGAAACGTACTGCGGGTACAGCATTAAAAATGGATCATTAAGAAGTATAGAGAAAATATCAGGGTGCCACAAGATAGAGTGAATTAGCGTACCTGTACATCTGCAGCCAATGACTAGCAATATCTAAAGCCAGCAATGAAAGGAAGACCAAGCTAGGCCTATTTTAAGATGGGAGAAAAATGCATTCGGTAAGGAAGAAGAAATCAGTCTACTCCAACTCCAGAAAAAAGATACAGAGAAATATCCTCACCTGTAGACTTGAGAGAGAATCACGAGTAGACAGGCTGTGCTAACTCTATAACAAAGAACATCCACAAAATGTCAGAATTAGTAAAAAGAGATAAGTAGGTTGATCCTCGCATATATGTAGAAGAAGATTCACCTATCTGTGACCATGTCGAGAACAGCTCCAAATGTTGAAACTGAGGAAGAAAGAAAGAGAAGCGAGTCAAGTTCTAGCATCCTATGTACTATAGTAATGGCATGTCTTGACTTACAGAATCACAATGAAGTCATTGCAATGGAAAAAGGAGTCTACAACACTGAATCTAAACACTAGCAACAATAGTGTCCCAATCTTGATCAGTGGTAGGATCTTATGCTAAAGAAAAGTTGATTTATTAAACATGAGACGATACGGTTTACAGCAACAGAGAATAAGTTGTTAAACCTTGGTTGAATCTACGAGCGCACCAGCCATCCACAGCATCACAACAAAAGCTGTAGATCCAGATTGATCAAAGAAGACTAGTGTTATGTTAACATTCCTTAATAATCAAAAAGAAGTTGCAGCAAATTAGAAGATTAAGTCTCACCTGAAGAAATAGAGCACCGAGAAAAGTGTTTTGTTGGAGAAACACACAGCAAAGGCAACACAGTTCAAGAGAACTCTCATGTACCCTGTAGCAATTCAATAGTCATCACAAACAATCACTCTCACGCTAAAAATTAGAAGGAAGATAAAAGAAGCAGACGAGATATCGAAAGACCCACCAACAATATTAGGTATATAAAGGTAAACAGAGAGCTTTTCTGGTCTAGGTCTCTCCTTCTTAGCCATTTGACTTCCAAACCTCAAGATACACAATCTTTAACCCAATTCAACGATCCACCTACAGTGAGCAAAAGGATAAATCTTACACATAACCCATCATCGGAAATGCACGGAGACACGAACCCATCTCCGGTAAACCCAGAAATCTGAAAACTAGTAGAAGAAACAGCGAAACAAAACATAATAGAAGTCGAAATCGAACAATCCTCTTACTTGGAAACGGTGGCGATCTTGAAGTGAGAGATCTGTAGAGAAAGAGTACAAAAAGGCTCTCAAGTTCTTCAATGCAAATGAAATCGAATCAGATTCGCCGCCATTGCCAGGTAAATGGTATTCTCAATCTGGCCGCTTTCGACATTCAAATTAAATGGAAATTTCTGATTTGGAATTGACAATGTTTATCTTCTATAATTATCAAACAAACCCTTCAAGTTAATTATTCTCAATATTTTAGCACAAGTAATGACAATATGACCTTTTTTGGTGTGCAAAGATAACTTTTGATTAATTAAGACCGGTTCAAATATACAACAAAAAATCTAAGGACTTGTTTAGCTATATTATCTACAGGCCGATTAGCAGTCCGTGGAATAAACTTAGAGGAAATGAAATCAAACAAAGGTGGGAATAGAAAAATATCATTGACGATTCCATGGATATTAATGGTTGGATTATGCCGATTGATTGCTCGGATGAGCTGAAAAGAGTCTGAACGGACTTCGATTCTTCTGTAGCCAAGGTCAAAAGTCTTGGAGATGGCAAAGCTTACTGATCTACACGAGGAAGAGAAATGATCAAAGTGATGATGGGAGAACTTGGAACACCAACCAAGGCCAGCAACTTGGCGGTCTGCACTCCATGCTGCATCCGTATTACAAATGAGACAAGGCTCGATTGGTGATGCAGTAATGGATCTGACTTTTAGCGGTGAGGATAGGTGAGGTTTTGTCAATTGTGCGTCTTTCCATTCTCGAGCATTTTCAATTGCTTTCAAAATGGTCTCCGCCTCTGTAAAGAGTCTGTTTTCAAAGCATAACTTGTTTCTTGCAATCCACATGGTCCATAGAATCCAAGGGAATAAACATTCCATATCAATTCCAGTCGGAGGTAAGATCTTGATTCTTCTGATTTTCTTTAATCTTGTATCCAAACTCGAAAAATCTTCTAAGTTAAGTTGGTTGGAACAGGGGAGCGGTTTCAATACGTCCTTCGCAAATGGGCAACTGAAAAAAAGATTAAGAAATGTTTATGGCTCATTGCATCTGCAACATTTAGCCTTACAATGATACCACGATGAACCATGTTACTTCCAACTGGTAATGCTCCTTTTAAGGATTCCCATAGGAATGTCTTCAACTTAGGGGCAGTTTGCACTTTCCAGACTTGATGTATCCAATTAATCGAATTTACAGGTTCATGGATTTCAACATTCTGCTCAATAGACATTGTCGTGTAACCTGACCTGGTGGATATGAGTCAGAAGGATGCGCTAACTAGCATAGCTTATCAGGTGCTCCCATTAAACTTGGTTTAAGAATGCATATATGATGTAGGATAATTGATATTCATACATTTTCATGCATTTAGGCTTGTATATAGTTCTTGTTTGTCTTCTTTTCTCCATCATTCATACCATTTTGTCGAGTCATTGTTGCATCTAGAGTTTAGAGTTGTTTAGGACTAGGAGTAGGCACTTTAGGCTTGCATTTGGAGTGTTTCTTGTGTTTTGCAGATGATAGGAGGTGTCTAGGAGCGATGGTGAACTTGGAAGTGGAGTCTATAGCTCAAGGAACTAAGGAGGAAGCGGATACAAGCCGTACCGGTGTACATATCGGCCAAGCAAGCCAATACAGCCCCTCGACCGAAGACCAGGAGTCCATACCGGTTGGCGTATCGGCTGGCCCAACCGATATGACCTCTCAGATTAAATTTCGAACACCCATATCGGTTGGCGTATCGGCTGGCCAGGCCGATACGACCTTTCCCAGAAAAAATCTGAGAGTCCATATCGGTTGGCGTATCGGCTGGCCAGGCCGATACGACCTTTCCCAGAAAAAAACCGAGAGTCCATATCGGCTGGCCAGACCGATACGTGTCCCATAAATTGTTTCGGATCCGGGTCAACACCCGGTTTGTTCCGGGTTGACCCGGCTCGCACCCTATTGACTATTTAAGCCAAAAACTATTTTTTATTGTTCCTTAAGCTATTTTTGATGTTCTAAACTCTTTTGTAAGAACAAGTTGGATTCCTTTGATTTATCTAGTACTTCTTTTGTGATTCCTTCAACAAATCTCTCAATCCATCACTAATCTCCCATGATCAACTCTATTTCTATGAGTTTTGTTGATCTAATGATGATTAGTGAGTAGTTCTTCATAGGCTTATGGGTTAGGTAGGATTAGGTTGATTAGGGGTGATCAATGGATTTCTAGTGATTGATTGTTTGAAATCTCATCTATCAAAGTGTGCTTAGTGCCTAATTAATCTTGATCACATTGATTAGGATGTTTAGAATTTCTTGTTCACAACATGTTCGATGAAATTCCAGTTTCTAGCTTTGTTAGGACTTCCACATTCTAGCACATGAAAATGTATGTCTAGAGTGATTGTTTGCTGTTCGGAACCTGTTTGAATGCTCATTTGATTCTAATTCACAAATGATAATTTGTTCTTGAGTTAGGATTAAGTGAAGAATTGGTATTAAGAGATTAAACTGATGTACTTGGTGTGTGCTAGGAGATTAGCTTCTATGAAGTTTGAGTTAGGACTCCTTGATCATCCCGAGTCACCTATCCGTTGACCTCAACCTTTAGGCCTTATCTTTGTCATTGATTGAATCCATTTGTTATTTGCTTTTAAATTATTTATGCTTGAATTGTTTACTGTTAGGATTGTTAGAAACAAAACCAAACTGTTTGATTTGACTCTGAAGGTTTAGTGCTTGCTTATTGGTCTTATCCATCCAAAAAGGTTCGATACCTCAAAGCTACATCGATAAGCTTGAGGAATTGGTACCTCAAAAGATTGCAACATCCTTGTTATCAATTTGGCGCCGTTGCCATTTTGGGATTCTGGATATATCAATTCGTTTTCTATTCCTTTTTAGTTCAAGTTTTTGTTACTAATTTGCTACTTTCTCTCCTTTTGATGTTAGGTGAATGAACTTGCGCAGCAAAGGGACTAAAAACTTAGTTGCAAGAGTTGAGGACATCAAAGCACACGAGAGGAGATTAGCAAAGGAACGACGAGCACAAGAAAGAGATGTTCACGTTGAGAGACTTGGGTTGGAACCAATTGTTGAAGGTCTACAAGACTTTGAGAGTGTTGAGCAGCCAGTTATGGATAACCATCAGGATCAACAGCAGCAGCAAGAGCAACAAAGGCCAGCTAGGGCCATTGGTGATGGAGATGCACCGGATACAAATGCAAACCGGCAAGGAATCATTCAACCACCGGTCAACAATAACAACTTTGAGATCCGGGCTATGGTGATGAACATGGTGCAAAACAACCATTTCCATGGGCTTGCATATGAGGATCCATTGCAGCACTTAGACACATTTGACAAGATTTGTGCTACTACAAGGCTCAATGGTGTGACTGACGATGGTTTGAAGATGCGTCTATTATTCTTCTCATTGGCGGATAGAGCTAAGGATTGGGAAAGCACCATCCCTCCGGGAACCATCACCACTTGGGGAGAACTCAAGAAAGCTTTCTTGAAGAAGTTCTTCTCAGCTACTAGGACTGCTCGTTTTCGCAGTGAACTTTCCGGGTTTGTACAACGCAACAATGAGAGCTTTGCTGAAGCTTGGGAGAGGTTTAACAAGCTCACTACTCATTGCCCCTACCATGGTTTCACTAAGGAGACACTACTCAGCAACCTCTATCGTGGCGTGCTTCCAAGAATGAGGGCGATGCTAGACTCTTCTAGCAATGGACACTTCCTAGGCAAGGGAGTAGATGCAGCTATGGAGTTGATTGAAAACCTTGCAACAAGCGATGGTAACTACAATGAGGATTATGAGAGGACTAATAGAGGATCATCTTCTTCAGATGAGAAGTATGAGAAAGAAATCAAAGCTTTGAATGAGAAGATGGACAAGATGATCTCCTCTAGCCAAAAGAACACCAGCTTTGTGGGCAACTATGAGGATTCTCAGCCACTCCTCTACAGTTTGGATGAGGATATGACACAAGAGGAGATTAAATTCATTGCGGGACAAGGTGGTTTCAACAAGGGCTTCAACCAAAACTATAGAAACCACCCAAACTTCTCATACCGTAACCCCAATGTAGTCAATCCTCAAGACCAAGTCTATCCTCAAGCTCCATCTCAAGGACAAGCTCAACAACAAGGGCAACAAAGCTTTCAACCACCTCAACAGCAAAAGCCATTTGTCCCTTACACCAACCAACAAGGGTTTGGAAATAAGCCTCAGTTTCAAGGCCAACAAGGCTATGCTCCCAAGCAACAATACCCACCCAGTTTTGGACAACAACAACAACAAACTTCTTCTTCCTCGGGAGCTGAGAATGAGCTGAAAAGTATGATGCAGAAACTCCTTCAAGGGAAAGCCTCAGGAGCTATGGAAGTACGAGATCTTAAGAGTGAGCTTCAGAACTTGACTTCGAGGGTCACAAACATGGAAAACAAGAATGCCTCTACTTCCCGCACTCAAGGTACTTTACCCGGAAAATCTGAGCAAAACCCAAAGGAATACATCAGCGCTATCACCTTGAGAAGTGGTAAGGAGTTGCAACAACGTCAAGTGCCCACGCCTAAGCTGATACCTTCACTCAATGAGGACACTGAAGTTCAAGAAGAGGAGGAGAATTCTGAAAATTCTGCTCTCAACAAAGAGAGTGATAGTGACATGGCTAAGAGGAAAGGAAAGGCTGTAGTTGAAGAAGTAGTGACTGATACACTCAAGAAGAAGGATGGTGTGTTTGTGCCACCACCTTATGAGCCCAAGCTACCCTTTCCGGGCAGATTCAAGGAGCAACTCCTAGAGAAGTACAAAGCTCTTTTTGAAAAGCAGATGAAGAATGTTGAGTTGACCATGCCTTTGATTGATGCCTTCTTGCTAGTTCCTCAATATAGCAAGTTTCTCAAGGACGCAATCAAGGAAAGAACCAAAGAAGTGCAAGGAATGGTTGTGTTGTCTCATGAGTGTAGTGCGATCATCCAAAGGAATATTGTTCCAAGGAAACTTGAAGATCCGGGCAGTTTTACTCTTCCATGTGCTATCGGTCCTTATCGGTTTGAGGGTTGTTTATGTGATCTTGGAGCGAGCGCAAGTTTGATGCCCTTCTCAGTAGCCAAGAGGCTAGGTTTCTCCACCTACAAGGCATGTAGGATCTCCTTGGTTCTAGCAGATAGATCAGTGAGATACCCAATTGGTCTCCTAGAAGATCTTCCGGTGAAAGTAGGAGGATTTGACGTACCAACAGATTTTATTGTATTGGAGATGGATGAAGAGCCAAAGGATCCTCTAATCCTTGGGAGACCTTTTCTTGCCACAGCTGGTGCAATCATATATGTCAAGAGAGGGAAGATAGACCTCAACCTTGGTAAAGACATAGTGCTCAAATTTGACATCAACAAGGTGATGAAGAAGCCAACCATACAAGGTCAAATGTTCTATATTGAGACTATGGACGAGCTAGCTGATGAACTCCTTGAGGAGTTGAACATGGAGGATCCGTTAGAGGTTACCTTGACCAAGGAATGTGGGGAGTATGGGTATCTTCAAGAGGAAAGCTGGGCTTATATGAGAGCGCTTGATTCGCACAAGCCTTTGTCATGAGAGGTTGAATTCATTGGGCTGGGATCAGATTCAGTGGGTAAGGATCTGGAGGTGTTTGCTGTGGACATAGGTGCTGATGGCGCCAAAGGAGTCGAGCCGTGCAAGGAGCAGCTTGTAGCTGACGATTGGAGCGAGCTTAAGGCGCCAAAGGTTGAGTTAAAGCCCCTTCCGCGGGGGCTTCGGTATGCATTTCTAGGCCCTAACTCTACTTATCCTGTCATTGTGAATGAGTTGCTGAATGATGATGAATTGATTGCTTTGACCACTGAATTGAAAAAGTTTAGAAAAGCAATAGGATACTCACTTGATGATATAAAATGATTGTCACCTAGCTTGTGTACTCATAAGATCCACCTTGAAAATGAATCCATGTCTTCTATTGAGCATCAAAAAAGATTGAATCCTAATCTTAAGGAGGTAGTCAAGAAAGAGATTCTTAAATTGCTTGATGCAGGGATAATCTACCCTATCTCGGACAGCACTTGGGTTTCTCCCGTGCACTGTGTTCCGAAGAAAGGGGGGATTACTGTGGTTAAAAATGACAATAATGAATTGATTCCTACTAGAACCATCACCGGGCATAGGATGTGTATTGATTATAGAAAGCTAAATGCCGCATCTAGGAAGGATCATTTTCCATTACCGTTCATTGATCAAATGCTAGAATGCCTTGCTAACCATCCTTTTTATTGCTTTCTTGATGGATACAGTGGGTTCTTTCAGATCCCGATACATCCTAATGATCAGGAGAAAACGACATTCACTTGTCCTTATGGTACCTTCGCTTATCGAAGGATGCCATTTGGCTTGTGCAATGCACCGGCTACCTTTCAGCGGTGCATGATGTCTATTTTCTCAGATCTTATCGAGGATATCGTGGAAGTTTTCATGGATGATTTCTCTGTGTATGGTTCTTCTTTCTCTTCCTGTTTGCTGAACTTGTGCAGGGTCTTAAGAAGATGTGAAGAGACGAACCTCGTGCTCAATTGGGAAAAATGCCACTTCATGGTAACGGAGGGGATTGTGTTGGGACACAAGATTTCAGAGAATGGTATTGAAGTGGATAAGGCTAAGATAGAGGTGATGACAAGTCTTCAGCCACCGAACTCAGTGAAAGGAATCCGAAGCTTTTTGGGTCATGCAGGGTTCTACATACGGTTTATCAAGGACTTCTCCAAGATCGCTAGACCACTTACACGTCTGATGTGTTGTTGGGATTATGTCCTGAAATCATATTGTACTTACTCTGCATGATAGTTGTATTGTCGAGATCGGACAATCCATGTAATACTAGGTGATCATAACGTTTTGCTAGAAACCGCTTATGACTTATGAGTGGTAACTCATTGCTAGTATTATGTGGACCTACAGGGTCACACACCTAAGCAAGCTGGATACACTTTGTATGGGATTGATCATTGGTAAATGGTCTGGTCAATGTGTATTAGATACACATTGAATTCAAGTTTTGAAAAAGTGTGTCGATCGACACACTAGGTGCATCGATCGACACAGGGTCGATTCCGAAACTGATGTTTCAGATTATGACTTAAACTGACCCGGTTTAATTACTGGGTAATTAGGTCGACTCTAAGCCTATATATTCTATTATGATGCTCGAATTTGCTATCATGAGTTGAACATAGAACGATTGCGGCCACCTTTCGAAATAGAGATATCCCAAGGAGATCCGATTCCCGGCACTAGCATCCCGGCGGATTCCAGTTTGTGTGCGTGTGGACTGCAGTAGAGGCGCAGCATCTGAGGCGCTCTAGAGATCTCGTTTATCTGACCCAATTTCCGCTGCCAGAACAAGGTAAACGAAGATCGGTAAAGATTCAATTACACAAACCCAGATCCTAGGCTTAGAACTAGCGGATTCAGAAAGCTGTTAGAATTGCTCAAGTTCCTTCAGTGGTATCAAAGCCTTAGGTTTTTTAGTTATTGAATCTGAAGCATGTAATTCAATTGATGATGAATTTGGATAGGTTATTGCATGCTAATTTTCGGTTTTGTTGAAATTAATCTCGGATTAGATTTTGTATCGAAAACGAAGAACCTGTGTTTCCGCACAGTGTCGATCGACACAAGTTTGTGTCGGTCGACACACCGCGAAAACGATGATAAAGTTTTAGGGTTTTCGCACAGTATCGATCAACACAAGTTTGTGTCGGTCGACACACCGCGAAAATGCTTATTGAAATTTTGGGTTTCGATTTAGAAATCGCACTGTGTCGATCGACACACTGGGTGCATCGATCGATACAGACTATGCGAAAGGATAGATCGGTTCAATTGGATTGAACCGGTTATCCTGCATGGTTATGTCGGTTTAATTCGATTAAATTCCCTAATACCCTATTGTATCGATCGACATAGGTTTAGTGTCGATCGACACAGGCCTTGCGGTTGGTTAATTGGGTTGGTTAAGGTTGCATATCAAGTGTCGACCAAGTGTGTCAGTCGATGCATATGGTGACGATGCGAACCGTAATCGTTTGGTTTTGAACCAGATGATTGAAAAACCGAACCAAATGACCTAATCCAATTAAATAAGAACAATTAAAACTTAATTAAAGTTAGAAGTAAATATGTTCTAAACCTATCTAATACACATTGGATGTGTATTAGATCAAAGATTCAATAGGGTCAACTGTCAAGACTCATTTCGTTGTTGTGATACTCTTGCCAAGAGCTTGGTGTCCACAGTTACATGAGTAAGGCAGGTAATAGTATTGATGGTCTTGCAGTGCTTGACATCAACAATTACATGATTGTCTTATCTGCGACCAAGAGTTGTACTGGGTACAATTAATAATGATTTGCTTACCTAGATGACTAAACTCTGGGTGATGACGAGTCGTCCACTCAGATTTTAGTGATGTCTGGGTCTTGGATCATTATATTCATAGAGGAAACATTGTTTGAATATAATGCGAGTTTTCTTATTAGATAAGATTTCTCATTTCCTGAGCTTCATAACTAAAATTTTCTTTTAGTAAATTTTCAGCCTATGTCTAAAACTACTTTCACGTTACGATCCGTCCTTGAGAAGGACAAGTTAAATGGATCAAATTTCCTGGATTGGTATCGCAATTGAGATTAATCCTCAAGCAGGAGAGCAAGGACTATGTCCTTGAGAAAGCTCTTCCAGAAAGGCTTGGGACCAATCGCTCGAATGCAGTATATGATGCTTGGAATAAGCATTATATTGATGTGGTAGATGTGTGTAGTCTGATGTTGGCTACCATGAACTCGGACTTGAAGAGTCAATACGAGAACATGGAATCGCCAGTAGAGATGATCACTAGCCTGAAACTGAAGTTTCAGGATCTTGCACGAGTTGAGAGATTCCAGATGGTGAAGTCTCTCACTGGGTGCAAGCTACCAGAGGATGCTCCAGTGAGTCCTCATGTCATTAAAATGATGGGTTACATTGATAATCTGGGGAAACTGGATTGTCCTGTCAGCTTAGAGGTTGCTACTGACATCATTCTGCAGTCACTGCCGTCTAGTTATGATAAGTTTGTCAAAATCTATATCAAGAATGACTTGACGAATACGTTGACTGAGCTGCATGGCATGCTCAAAACAGCAGAGCAAGACATCAAAAGGGGTTAAAGATTTGAGAAATCTTGTGTTGACAAGGGTAGAGGCAGGGTCGTCCAGATTTGGAATCAGGATAAGCCTGTGTCATCTTATAAGCCCAAGTCCGACCCATCTGGTGTTAGAAAGTGCTTATATTGTGATGAGTTAGGGCATTGGAAGAGAGATTGCATAAAATTCTTGGAAGATTAACAAGAGATGAAGGAGATGTATGGTACTTCTTCTTCAGGTATTGTGTTATTACTTCAAGTTATACGTATGTATTGGATACTAGTTGTGGTACTGATATTCTGGAAATATGCAGGGCCTAAGCAACAGTAGAACGTTGAAGAAAGGACAAGTGGAACTGCGAGTCTGGTATGGAGCAATGGTTGCTACATGAGCCGTAGAGATTCTTCACTTGTAGGAGCCTTTCAATCTTGTTTTTTGAATTAAGTAATTGCTGCTATGTACCTGTTTTAAGCAGAGATGTCTTTCATTTTCTTGTAAGAATTTGGATGTTTTTCATTATGATAAAAGACAAGTTTTGCTCTTTTGATCTTAATGAAATATTATATGGTAGCACCCCTTTTGATAATTGGTTTTATATCTTAAACCAATGTACGCTTGTACATATAACATAAATACCAAATGGTTTAAGTCTGATGACTTGAACTCGATTTTTCCTTAGCATAGTCGTTTTGACAACATAAAGTGAAGCGGATTCAGAAGTTCCATTGTTATGGGTTTTAGGCTCATTTGATTATAAATCATTTGAGATATGAATTCTGCTTGCTGGGCCAAATGACTAAGGCTTCTTTAGCAGAGCTAAAGAAAAGGGCCCGAGGCTTATTGGGCCTTGCACATACTGGTATATGTGACCCGATGAGCATCAATGCCAAAGAAAATCTTTAGTACTTCATTACCTTATTGATGGCATTCAATAAGTATAGCTGTGTTCTTTTGATGAGACACGAGTAAGAATCCTTCGAGGAGTTCCAAAATGAAGTATAGAACCGATTTGACAGAAGTATTGAGATCTTCGATTAGACCGCGGAGGAAAATACTTGAGTCAAGAATTGGGTGATCATCTAAGTGAGTGTGAAGTCACATCACAACTCTTTTCTCCTGGAAAACCTAAATGGTGTTTCTGAGAGAACGAATCGGACCTTATTAGATATGCTCCGATTAATGATGAGTCACATGAATCTTCCATTATCCTTTTAAAATACGCTCTAAATGAATATGTTTACGCCAAATAGTTTTCTATTAGAATCAGTTGAAAGACACCACATTGTATGTGGACTGGGTGATTTCCAAGTATATTTTTCTGATTAATTGGGATTGCAAGGTTTGTGTAAGGCATTTGTCAACAAACAAACTTGAACCCAAACCTGATAAGGGCTGCTTCGCCGGTTGTCCTAGGGAAACCGATGCTTAGTACTTTTGCAACCAATCCGAGAACAAAGTTTTGTTGTTCGAAACTCTATTCTTCTAGATAGAAAGCTTCTTTCCAAGAAGAACAGTGGGAGTAAAAGTACAGCTCGAAGAAATTCGAGAAACACAGGAGGCTGTTCAGCCTATTGAAGGGGAGCAGCGGTTGGATCTACAGAGTGATGTAGGATCTACACCTGTGGAGCCTGAAGTTCGCTGATCCTAATGGATCCGTCACTAAACCGAGGGTGATTCCTCATGACCGATAGCTGTGATCTGTTGATCATTGAAAAGTGACGATCCTGCGAAATTCAAAGAAGCGAAGGTGAGCCTCAACTCCGAAAAATTAACTAGGAATGTATGTTAGCTTCACCGATCCATTTATGGATTGAAGCAAACAACTTGGAGTTGGAATCTATGTTCTGTTAAAACGGTCAAAAGTTTTGACTTGATCAGGAACGTATAGAAACCGTGCGTTCACAAGTAAACTGATGGGAGCGTAGTTGCAATTCTCGCACTGTATGTTTATAACATACTTAATCTCATAAACGACGTCCCGACGCTAAAGTCTTGTCAAGATTTGGGTCGGAAGTCAAATTTAACGATGAACATGGGAGAAGCCACGAAAGTTCTTGGAATAAGGATCCATTGAAATGGATTAGAAAGGATAATTAGATCGTGTCAGAGTCCTTATGGTGATAAGGTATTGGACAGTTCAAATGTGCTTAATTTCAAGAGTGGCTTCACACCAAAGGTTTTATGGCAACGATCTTAGCAAGATGAAGTGTCTTGGACACTGGCTGAGCTAGTATCTATGAGTGTGATTCCTTTTTGCTTATGCAATAGAATCCATCATGAATGCCATATTTTTGCACTCGTCTGATGTAGCTGACGCACAAAGCATGACGAGAAGATACAAATTTGTTCCGGTAAAAGTCACTGGACAGTTGTAAGGAATATCCTCAAGTGTTTGAGAAACACTGAGGATAGTTCTTATTCAACTGAGAAAATGACGGATCTGTTATGAGTAGTTGGACGGACAAAGATGATTCCCAGTTCCCACCTGGTTATATCTCTTTGCCTATGTAACGGCGCTATCGTTTGGAAAGGTTTCCAAGCAGTGGACCGTAGAATAGTGCTTATTAAAGAATAGCGGTGTGGTTTCTTGGAATAGTTCCAAGCAAGAATACCGCAGCCTCTCTCACAACCTAAGCATGAGTTTCGTACTGTTGTTGTAGGTACTAGATATCTGAAGACGTGGTCTTGATTCTAGTGGGAGTTGTGTTAGTTATGATGTTCAGATAGACATGATGTGATCATGTTTATGAAAAACTGACGTCAGCATTATTTGATTATTGGATAATTGAATAATGGTCCCAAGTATTTTATGCTCATTTTATAGGTCATCAAGTTGAGGACTTGATCATGAAACCCTATAAATGAAAGATGACATAAAATTATGTTTGTCCCTGGTCATAGGTTGTTAAAATGGGACACTAACAACCATTAAGACTAGTATGTGAGGTGACATATGACTATGTTTTATGGAGTCATTGATATGCGTATCAACGTCAGTCACATGGACCTATGTTGGTTAACATATGATCGGACATGACCCGGTAATGAGAACTCTACAGGATAGTCATATCTGTGTCATAAGAGGTTCTCATTACGACTATAAAGTATAGTCCTTAGACCTGAGTTCATCATGCTTTCTAGCATATGAATTGGTGCGTTTTGACCTTGTCAAACGTCGTTCCGTAACTGGCGGCTATAAAGGCATTGCTTAGGCGAATCATGAAGTATGTGTAGAAACAGGGATGGAACAAGAAGGGATTTGTCCCTCCTATATAACATGAGATAAATATCTCAGGGCCCATCGAAGATTTGATACTGAGAAAATGCATGGCCGTGCTCAAACGAGGTGATTGTCAGTCGTTTGTTTTATCAGTATAGATCAGGAGTTCGATGAATATGATATTGGCTATAATAAGGATGACACAGTTTCTTGTCTTATGCCATATTGAGATATAGCGACAAAGGGATTATAGGAATAGATGATTCCAGTATAAGTGGGAGATTGTTGGGATTATGTCCTGAAATCATATTGTACTTACTATGCAAGATAGTTGTATTGTCGAGATCGGACAATCCATGTAATACTAGGTGATCATAACGTTTTGCTAGAAACCGCTTATGACTTATGAGTGGTAACTCATTGCTAGTATTATGTGGACCTACAGGGTCACACACCTAAGCAAGCTGGATACACTTTGTATGGGATTGATCATTGGTAAATGGTCTGGTCAATGTGTATTAAATACACATTGAATTCAAGTTTTGAAAAAGTGTGTCGATCGACACACTAGGTGCATCGATCGACACAGGGTCGATTCCGAAACTGATGTTTCGGATTATGACTTAAACTGGCCCGGTTTAATTACTGGGTAATTAGGTCGACTCTAAGCCTATATATTCTATTATGATGCTCGAATTTGCGATCATGAGTTGAACATAGAACGATTGCGGCCACCTTTCGAAACAGAGATATCCCAAGGAGATCCGATTCCCGGCACTAGCATCCCGGCGGATTCCAGTTTGTGTGCGTGTGGACTGCAGTAGAGGCGCAACATCTGAGGCGCTCTAGAGATCTCGTTTATCTGACCCAATTTCCGCTGCCAGAACAAGGTAAACGAAGATCGGTAAGGATTCAATTACACAAACCCAGATCCTAGGATTAGAACTAGCGGATTCAGAAAGCTGTTAGAATTGCTCAAGTTCCTTCATGTGTAAGGAGACAGATTTTGTGTTTGATGATGAGTGTTTGACAACGTTTCACAGGATTAAGGAAGCTTTGATTAGTGCCCCGATTGTCCAAGCTCCCGAGTGGGAGTTGCCTTTTGAGATAATGTGTGATGCAAGTGACTACGCAGTGGGAGCAGTCTTTGGACAGAGGAAAGACAAGAAACTCCATGTCATATACTATGCTAGTAGGACATTGGATGATGCTCAAGTGAGGTATGCAACAACTAAGAAAGAGCTTCTAGCTGTGGTGTTTGCCTTTGAGAAGTTCAGATCATACTTGGTTGGGTCTAAGGTTGTGGTGTACACGGATCATGCTGCGTTGAGGTATCTACTTGCCAAGAAAGATGCCAAGCCAAGGCTTCTGAGGTGGATCCTGCTGCTACAAGAGTTTGATTTGGAGATCAAGGATAAGAAAGGCATTGAGAATGGAGTAGCAGATCACTTGTCAAGACTGAGAATTGAGGATGGTGTTCCTCTGGATGAGTCTCTCCCTGAAGAACAGCTAATGGCTTGCAAGGTTGTCAAAGATGCTCGTGATACAAGAATGAGGATTGAAGAGGTCATTTCTATTGAAGACAAGGAACCGTGGTATGCTGATATAGTCAATTTCCTAGCTGTTGGGAAGGAACCACCAAGCCTCGATAGCTACCTAAGAAAGAAGTTCTTTAGAGATGTCAACAGGTACTATTGGGACGAGCCCTACCTCTACACTTTGTGCAAGGATCAACTCTATAGAAGGTGCATAGCTGATGAAGAAGTGGGAGGCATTCTCCTACATTGTCATGGGTCAGTTTATGGTGGTCACTTTGCTACCTTCAAAACGGTTCAAAAGGCTCTACAAGTTGTGTTTTGGTGGCCTACAATGTTCAGAGATGCCCAAGAGTTCATCACTAAGTGTGATCCTTGTCAAAGAAAGGGGAACATCAGTAGAAGGAATGAGATGCCTCAAAACCCCATCCTTGAAGTTGAAGTGTTTAATGTGTGGGGCATTGACTTCATGGGACCCTTCCCATCCTCTTACGGGAATAGCTACATCTTAGTGGCTGTGGATTATGTTTCCAAACAGGTAGAAGCAGTGGCGAGTCCAAAGAATGACGCCAAGGTTGTGATAAAGCTATTCAAGAGCATCATCTTCCCAATATTTGGAATCCCGAGGATTGTGATTAGTGATGGAGGCTCACACTTCATCAACAAACTATTTGAGAATCTTTTGAAGAAGTATGGAGTGAAGCATAAGGTTGCAACACCATATCATCCTCAAACAAGCGGGCAAGTTGAAGTGTCCAATAGTCAAATCAAGGCTATCTTGGAGAAGACTGTTGGAGCCTCAAGGAAAGATTGGTCTAGGAAACTTGATGACGCACTGTGGGCGTATAGGACTGCTTTCAAGACCCCATTGGGCACTACACCATTCACCATGCTGTATGGTAAGTCATGTCACTTACCGGTGGAGGTGGAATACAAGGCCATGTGGGCTGTCAAGTTGCTGAACTTTGACATCAAGACCGCGACTGAGAAAAGATTGATTCAGCTGAACGAACTTGACGAGATACAGCTTGAGGCTTTTGAGAGCTCAAAGATCTATAAAGAGAGGACCAAGCTTTTTCATGATAAGCTGATCCAGAAGAAGGAGTTCAAAGAAGGAGATCTTGTGTTGCTCTTTAACTCCCGGTTGAAACTATTTCCCGGGAAGCTCAAGTCTAGATGGTCGGGACCGTTTAGAGTGAAGGAGGTGAGACCATATGGAGCAGTGGTACTTTTGGGAAAATCCGATGAAGATTTCACGGTCAATGGCCAAAGACTCAAGCATTACTCCGTCTCAGAAGCTATAGAGGAAGGGACTTCGATTCCACTCTCTAGCCCTCCCTCCGCTTAAGATCACAGTTTGCAAAAGTCGAGCTTAACGACTCTAAACAAAAGCGCACTTGGGAGACATTCCCATGTTTATCCCTGTACATACGTCTTTTGCTTGTTATTTTTGATGTTTTGCTTTGAGTTTTATCAGGTTTTGGTCTTTAGGTGAGGTTGTAGGCCAGTTGGTGTTGAGTAAAGGCCACGGGAAAGAAGAAAAATGATACAGGAGTCAGTATCGGGTGCCGTATCGGGTGGCCAGGCCGATACGGTTCTGGAAAAATTAATTCGAGACTCAGTATCGGTGTCCGTATCGGTTGGCCAAGCCGATACGGAATCTCGGGAGGAAGTTGATATCGGGCACCGTATCGGCTGGCCGGGCCGATACGGACTTACACAGAAAAATCCAAGAGTCTGTACCGGCTGGCGTATCGGTTGGCCAGACCGATACGCCCCTTCGCCCAGGTAAGTATTTTCGACTCTAAACCGATTTCAAACCAGATTTTGACCAAAAATTGATTTAATGAACCAGATTAAACCGGTTTGGAATTATTTTTCTCTCTCAATTCAACTCGGTTTTAAGTGATTTCAAGCTCCAAACTCACGATTCCACTAGCTTTTTCACTTGCTCTCGCTCTCTACTACCATCCTTCACCACAAACCAAGGACGATGACTAAAACACGAGCCAACGCGAAACCAAAAGCGACTGCACCAAGACAAGATGCGGGTACTTCTTCGAAAGGGAAAGGAGTCGCTGTTGAGGAAGAAGCACCAGTGGTCTCGGGGAAGGTGATTCATGCGTCACCACTGCAATACACTCCTTCTCAGATCAATGACAAGCTGGAGAAGATTCAGTTTTGGCCAACCCGATACCCTCACGTCCCAACCCTTACAGCCCTTGGTCTTTTAGAAGACTACGATCAGATTGTGGACAATATGGGGCTCAAGACCTTTTTCAGTGTCTCCAGTGATGGTTATCAGAGCTCAGCCTGTCAGTTCCTTGCAACAATGATAGCAACTTTCAACATGAGAAAGGCAGCTTTGAGAGGAGAAGTGAGTCGAGGAAAGATAGACTTTGCGATAGGCAGGAAGAAGTACTCCGTGACTTTTGAGGAGATCAGTTCCATCTTCGGTTTTGAGGAGGATGGTGCTCAGCTAGGCCCTTATATTCCCATTGAAAAGGAATACCTCGAGAGATTGTGGCACATGATAGCCGATGGACCATTCAAGTTGGGAGCTATGAAATCTGCAAGGATCAGACACCAGGCTATTAGGTACGTTCACAAGGCATTAACCCACACTCTGTTTGCTAGGAAGCAGGCAAACCAAGTCACTGAATTGGAGATGAATCTTCTGTACATCGGTTTACAGCCACTACTTTTCACGTTTCCCAACGGAAGTACGATACCGCCCGTTGAGCGGCCACCGAGCTAAACCGCCATTCTAGTAGAGCAGTTTGGGGTTCACAGAGATTGGGGAACTTCTGTCAGGGATGCTGAGCCCAAGTTCACCATGGGTGGTTTAATCACGCCCTTACTTAGGGCAAAGAAGATTAAACTGGAGGGCAGTGTGGAGGATAATACATTCGGACAGCCTAAACCGGTAGCATGGATGGACGAACCTCAGCTGATCAGGACTCACTTCCTAGCCTCCAAGCCACCTCCAGGGCGTCATGTATACCAGATGTGTTCAGATACACCGATGGAAGAAAAGTACCTCCTTCCAAACCCCACGATTACAAGCTTTTCAGCTAATTCAGCCAATGTCAGGTTTCTACCGGGGATGGAGGAGCATTTCAAACCCCGTAGACCGCGAAGGGCGAGAGCTGCAGCCGAATCTGTTTCTTCCAATGCACCTGCTGGGGTGTATGGGCTGCACATGTACTACATCGAGCCTCTGGATGATCCTATCGCAAACCGGACGATGAGTGCACTAAGGGACCAGAACAGGGACCTTCAAAGGCAGAGAAAATGGCATGGAAGAAACATCAAGAAATTAGCCAGCTGCTTGAAGAAGGTCACTGGAGTTCTGAAGATGATAGCGGGAAGGAAAGATAAGAGTAGCACCACCGGTCAGCCATCCACATCAAGAGAGGCTCCCACAGGTCAAGAAGAGGAGCTAAGAGCAGCCAATGAGGAAGTGATAGGTGAAGCTGATCAGCTAGTTGCACAGGTGGAGTTAGAGGAGGAGAGATACTCAGTTGCTGGACATGAGACAGAAGGAGCTGCACGCATGGCCTCCGACTCTTACTACGAGCCTCACCGCCACTCCGCACGCGAGGACAGAAGGCGAAAGAGGAGAGCTATGAGGACACCTTCCTGCTCCTCATCCAACCCGACATACTCCATGGGGGAATCCTCATCTCCATCATTCCACAACTAGCAAGGTAACACTCCATCTTTGTACATATTTTTCTTTTCTTTTCTTTGTTTTCTTTTTGTGTGTTTTCGATCTTTTCTCCTTTCATAGATCACACAAGGGACCGTGTGATTTAAGTTTGGGGGAGAGACCAGTTACTAATCATGTTTTTGTCTTTGAGTCTCATGCATTGCATCTAAGGCATAGAAAAACCAAAAAAATCGAAAAATTTTGAAAAATTTTCACAAAAAAGAAAGCATCTTAGGATCGAGTCTAGTTGCATCATATAGGATGTGTTGCATAGGGAGAAATGATTTAATTTCCTCATAAGGTTTAAGCGAGTAAAACTTGTTTCATACACTAGCTTTGCTAGATAGACCACACTAATGTTGTAACCCGAGAAAGGCTTGAAAGCTAGAACGAACCCTGCTTGGATAGCTTGCTTTGAACCTTGATTCGATGCTGGAACTTATTGTGATTTGATGCTATCTCTATTTAAAAGTGAGAACCTTAACTAGAATTACAATTATCTTGCTCCTTCTTAGTATTTTAAACTCATGGATACCGCCAAAATATTCAAGCATTCTTTTCCCTTTTTACCACACTTGCTTGCTTGAATAACTTCCACGCCCTTAACCACCTTCCTTTCCGCCCATAAACACTCTTTTGAGAGGTAGGCCTCTTGGAATGAGCTAAGTAAATGGTGTTGAGTTTGAGGCGACTAGTTAAAAATTTCCGTGTAGACGCAAGCTTGACCACCTTTAGCTTGTACTAGGCTAGGATTGAAGTTTGGGGGAAGGGTTTTGAAAGGGAAAGAACAAAAGGGAATTAGATTTGGGATCCTATGTTGTTGGCAATAGTGTTTTGAAAGAAAAGCTCTTAAGTGTTTTAAAAGAAAAGTGCCTCTAGTTTTGAAATGAAAAGAAGCCAAAGTGCTCAACTTAAAGAAAAAGAAAGTTTGTGAAAAGAGGCCATTGATAAAGAAAGAAGTATTTGAGCTAAGTCTAAAGAAGAAATTGCCACTGTTTTGAAAAGTTTTGAAAGATCCTTGAGAGTATTCTTGGGAGGTGTTTTGGTTGAGAAAGAGGGATGAGGCAAAAATAGCCTTGGAAAAGGGTAGACTCAAACTAGGTGGGCAGAAGCCATTAGGAAATGGGTAGACGGAAATCGATTCTAGTATGCACAAATTGCTTCTATACTCTTAGCCTTTTACTATGCGCTCATTCATTTCTTCTTGAGAGAACCTAAATGCTTATGGAGAAGCCCCTCTATTTGATTGAGATCATCTTTATCTTAAAACCTTAACCCTTGCCAAATGAGTTTGAACACTTTGTCGCGAGTAAGATCCACTTGAAATGTTTAATCAATGTCAAAGAGCTAGTTGATTTGAATGCTTGTGAAGGTTGAAGGTTAAGCTAGAAGTTTTGTCTTGATGAGTATGGCTATATCCTTGGAGTAGGCATTTTCTCGGTTGCACTTTAGTTGTATAGACTTGAAATGAAGTTTGAAACTTGATTGAACCTTTGGATATGAGTTCCCACCTTCAAACCATTTCCCCATCACATTTTGATTGACTTATGCTTGCTTGTGGACAAGCAAGATTCAAGTTTGGGGGAATAGATATTCATACATTTTCATGCATTTAGGCTTGTATATAGTTCTTGTTTGTCTTCTTTTCTCCATCATTCATACCATTTTGTCGAATCATTGTTGCATCTAGAGTTTAGAGTTGTTTAGGACTAGAAAGAGGCACTTTAGGCTTGCATTTGGAGTGTTTCTTGTGTTTTGCAGGTGATAGGAGGTGTCTAGGAGCGATGGTGAACTTGGAAGTGGAGTCTAGAGCTCAAGGAACTAAGGAGGAAGCGGATACAAGCCATACCGGTGTACATATCGGCCAAGCAAGACGATACAGCCCCTCGACCGAAGACCAGGAGTCCATACCGGTTGGCGTATCGGCTGGCCCAACCGATATGACCTCTCGGATTAAATTTTGAACACCCATATCGGTTGGCGTATCGGCTGGCCAGGCCGATACGACCTTTCCCAGAAAAAATCCGAGAGTCCATATCAGTTGGCGTATCGGCTGGCCAGGCCGATACGACCTTTCCCAGAAAAAAAACGAGAGTCCATATCGGCTGGCGTATCGGCTGGCCAGACCGATACGCATCCCAGAAATTGTTTCGGATCCGGGTCAACACCCGGTTTGTTCCAGGTTGACCCGGCTCGCACCCTATTGACTATTTAAGCCAAAAACCAATTTTTTATTGTTCCTTAAGCTATTTTTGATGTTCTAAACTCTTTTGTAAGAACATGTTGGATTCCTTTGATTTATCTAGTACTTCTTTTGTGATTCCTTCAACAAATCTCTCAATCCATCACTAATCTCCCATGATCAACTCTATTTCTATGAGTTTTGTTGATCTAATGATGATTAGTGAGTAGTTCTTCATAGGCTTATGGGTTAGGTAGGATTAAGTTGATTAGGGGTGATCAATGGATTTCTAGTGATTGATTATTTGAAATCTCATCTATCAAAGTGTGCTTAGTGCCTAATTAATCTTGATCACATTGATTAGGATGTTTAGAATTTCTTGTTCACAACATGTTCGATGAAATTCCAGTTTCTAGCTTTGTTAGGACTTCCACATTCTAGCACATGAAAATGTATGTCTAGAGTGATTGTTTGCTGTTCGGAACCTGTTTGAATGCTCATTTGATTCTAATTCACAACTGATAATTTGTTCTTGAGTTAGGATTAAGTGAAGAATTGGTATTAAGAGATTAAACTTATGTACTTGGTGTGTTCCATGCTAGGAGATTAGCTTCTACGATTTTGAGTTAGGACTCCTTGATCATCCCGAGTCACCTATCCGTTGACCTCAACCTTTAGGCCTTATCTTTGTCATTGATTGAATCCATTTGTTATTTGCTTTTAAATTATTTCTGCTTGAATTGTTTACTGTTAGGATTGTTAGAAACAAAACCAAACTGTTTGATTTGACTCTGAAGGTTTAGTGCTTGCTTATTGGTCTTATCCATCCCAAAAAGGTTCGATACCTCAAAGCTACATCGATAAGCTTGAGGAATTGGTACCTCAAAGGATTGCAAAATCCTTGTTATCAATAATGTCGAGTTTTGTCATGTCCCACTCTTTAGTAATATGGTCTAATAGTTCAACGACTTTGAGATTCTACATATCTTGAGGAACCGGACCCATTAATTGAGATTTTCATGAAGTAGATAACCACGCATCTGACCAAACTAATACATATTCTCCATTACCAATGATCCAACCTAAGTGTTTCCGTAAAATATCTCTACATGCTAACACACTTCTCCAACCATGTGAGATATTGTTAGTGGTAGGACAGTCTAGAAGGGTAGATGATGAACAGTACTTGCCGAGAAGTACTTTAGCCATTAAGAAAGTTGGGAATTGTATCATTCTACAACAAAGTTTGGTCAATAGAGACACATTAAACAACTGGATATCATTAATTTTGAGTCCTCCCAAGCTCTTAGATTTAGTTATTTTACTCCAAGCAATCCAGCACATGCCTTTTACTCAGAATTTTTATCCCATCAGAATAATGAAGATTGAATCCGTTTATGAAGGGATTGTGGTGGGAGAAAACAGGCATGGCATGTTCCTCTATTTATCATGATTTCCAACACTAGTTCCTCTATTATGCCCTCATCTCCTCGCAATCTCACCTTAAACAGGGTATTATGTGTGCTAAACATCCACAATAACCTCATATCGGTATATCGACTTTGCAACGCAAATCAAGTCTATGTCGAGTTCTTTCCTGCACACTTCCAAGTGAAAGATCTTCACAGAGAAGTCCATTTACTCTAAGGACATACCAGCGGTGAGCTCTATCAGTGGCCAGTTCAACCATCAACCACCTCTACTACAACCTTTGTCACCTCCACAAACCAAAAAACGTCCTTCAAAGATTGGCACTCACACCTTGGTCATCCATCAAAATTTATTCTTTAAACAACTATATCTCGTTTCTCACTTCCAATATCTCAATCCCTATCTAAACCCATGATGTGCAATGACTGGATGATAAAAAGTCACAAATTACTCTTCTCATATTCAACCATTTGTTCCTATAGTCCTCTTAAATACATGTTTACCGGCGTCTGGACCTCTCCCTTTATCTCGATTGACTCACAGTCAACCATTCGTTCCACTAGTCCCATTGAATAGTTGTTAACCGACGTATGGACCTCTCCCCTTATCTTGATTGACAATTGCAAATACTACCTTGTAATTGTTGACCACTTCACCAGATATACATGGATGTATCCACTCAAAGCCAAATCACATGTTTGGGAAACATTCACCAAGTTCAAGGCACTCGTTGAGAACAGATTCAGAGAAATAGTTGTTACTCTCTTCTTGGAGAACGGAGGTGAATTCATGGCTCTCAAAGATTTTCCGAATTCGCACGACATATCTCACCTAACATCACCACATCACCGCCACACACGCCTGAACACAATGGCTTATCCGAGCAAAAACATAGGCATATCGTCGAGACTGGTCTGAGTCTCCTAAATCAAGCCTTTGTTCCTCGTAAATATTGGCCCTATGCCTTCCCAAGTGTTGTGTATGTGATCAATCACCTGCCCACACCAGTTATGTCGTTAGACTCACCATACGCTCGACTCTTCATTCAATAGCCAAACTACTTCAAGTTCTGAGTATTTGGCTGCCTCTTTTTTCCCTGGTTACGTGATATATCATGGTTTTTACTAGTTTTAGACCATGATATAAGTGTGTTTTAGTGTCTTTTTGTGTTCTTTTAGAGTCTTTTACAGGTATAATCAGGTTTGGAGCATACTTGGTGATTATGGCACTTTTTGGAGATTTTTGGAGTGTTTGGCCGAGAGATAGAGCTCACTGTCCGAAACAGAGGAATGCGTCGATCGTTGCACTCTAGCATCGATCGTTGCACCAGCGAGATGGGCCAAAACTCGGCGGTTTATGAAGAGTCAAGATATTGCACTCTGATCCAGAAGTTCCTGATATTTACAAAGAAGCCCCTGGCCGAGATTAGACCTATATAATTAAGTTTTTGGTGTTTTATTTACGGACGCTTTCATAATTAAGAGCAGAGGATTTTTAGAGCTTTTGGGGCTGATCTGAACCTTTACTTCATCTGTATTTGGAGAAGATTTTGAACCCCTTTTATTCTTTATCTTCTATGCAATTTATTCATCATATGATTATGTTTTCATTATCTATGTCTGAGTAGATTCCTAGTTAGGTTTAGGGTTTCTCACATAGGATTTCATGACTTGCTAGACTTGTTTAATTCAGTTAAGGATTCATAACTATATATGTTCTTCAATCTAATTGTGCTTAAAGCTAGTTCTAACCTGATCAATTAGAATCTAGATCTTAGGTTGCTAAATACGTCACGGAAGTGGGGTTTAGGAATCTGAACTAATTAGGTTGAGCAATTAAACTTCTCGCAAACGAAAGTTTGGTTTAGGATAATTGTGAAAATATCAAACTTGGAATTAATGCTAGTTTAATCTGTTAGTTCTCGCAAACGAAAGTTTGGTTTGCTGCACTTAGACTTAGAGAATTATCGCAAAGGAATTTGGTTAATTCTATATCTGTGTTTTGAGTTCTAGAACTGTGCTTAATTAGATCTTTGCTGAATGAACTATCTGCTTGTCTGATTTTCTGAGAACGCCCTAGACTTAGCGCTTTTAATAACTTGCTTTCACAACCAACAATCTCTGCTTTCTGTTTACTTTCTCGCATTGCTTTTAATTCAATCACATTGCTTTCTTCCTAGTTTAATTTCCTGTTCTTGAGCTATTGAATACGGAGTCCCTGTGGATTCGATACCTATATACTACGACTACTGAACTGTGCACTTGCAGTTAGATATAGGATAAAACCTGACACCTATCAAGTTTTTGGCGCCGTTGCCGGGGACTCTTTGAGTCTTCGATAGCTTAGAACCTAGGGTTTTACTAAGATTTTTTGTTTTCTTTTCGTTTTTGTTTTTATTTATTTTATTTATTTTTATTTTTGCTGATTTATTTTTCTCTTTTCTCTGATTTCGCATTGCATCGATCGACGCTCTTCTTGCATCGATCGACACACTTCGCTGAATCACCAAGAACACTAAGAGATCGCCAGGACGATGTGTCGGAATGATATTTTCAGCTCAGGGATTGACAGTTCACAGATAGCTGGGTTGAAGAACCAAGTTGACTCTCTGCATAGCCTTCTACTTGGAAAGTATGCACAAGAAGCTAACCATTGCGTTGAAAGAACTGGATTCTATAGTCACGGATCTGCTTTTCAGAAACCCTTTACAAGGAACTGTGGCGTTTCTTCTTACCAAGCACCGCCTGCACCTACACATAAGAGCAGATTGGAAATCATGATGGAGCAGTATCTTGAGAGACAACAACAGATTGATATGTCCTTCAACTCAAAGATAGATGCGTTGTATGAAGACTTGAATGAGAAGTTCGAATCTTTGAGCACACATATGGAGGAGCTGGATATCAAAATTCAACGAACAGATGCAGCAATAGAGAGGAAGAATGAAGCTAAGAGAGCTGAACGGAAGCTGCACATCAATGCTGTGAACATAAGGGATGAGATTGACTTGCTGGAAGAAGAAGAGAGCATAATCTCGGATTTTCTGGATGAATATTGTCTGCCTGATATATGCATCGATCGACCCCCCTTAGTGTCGATCGACACGCCGTTCTGACGGCAATTTCGAGTTCTTTCGACGAACAGAATCGCCTTGCATCGATCGACACACATCATGCAACGATCGACACAGAACGCAGACATGACCAGAAACCTGAAACAGTACCAGAACGAGTGTATAAGCCCCCTGTGCCATATCCTAAGGTTCCTAAACCCTCTAAACAAGAGCTAAAAGTGGCTAACTGCATAAAAGTGATGGATAAGAAGGTGAATAAAACACCACCAGTTGAAACTTCGCGAGTTCATGGAAAGAAGATGATCTCCACGGATGGTCATCTAAAAGAAGAAGTTCAGATTGGTGGAACTACAGTATCTGATAGTGAAAAGAAGAAGATGGCGGTTCCTCTTGAACCTGCTCTAACATCTTCAGTACCTGCAACTGCTCATAAGCAGAAAGCTCCAGACATCATATATACGTCAAAGGTAAGGTACAAATCACCTAAGCTTAAACCTTCTGATCAAATTGTTTTGAATGCAGGAAAACAAAGAATCCCGCCGAAGCTACACTCCTACCCCGGCCCTTCTTGTTCGTTCCTTGGAAGATCTCATGATCTGAATGCTTATACTCCACCTTGGATGAGGAGACATTCACAGAGACACTCAAAGTCTCTGTTGAAACCGCCATGAGTTCGATCTCTTTCTAATAGGTCAAGCTAATGACCTTAAACAAGCGCTGGGTGGGAGGCAACCCACCATTAGGTACTGGTGTTTTTCTACTTAATTTTTGGTGTTTTTGTTAGGATTTTACGTTTGTTTTTGTTTCTGGTGAGTTTATGTTTGCAGGTCTCAGACAGATTCGCAGTGCGTCGATCGACGCACTTCTGTGTCGATCGTCACAACACGATCGGAATCGCATTGCAGCGATCGTTGCAGTTCTGAGCAACGATCGACCATACACGAAAATCGCCAAGTAACGGTCGATGCACTTAGTGCAACGATCGATGCTCGAGCGACAGAGGTAAACCCGACAGAACTCAACAGAACTTTAACAATTTTTCTTTCTTTTTACCGATCCTTCGCTTGACACTACTGGGGACAGTGTGTCTTAAGTGTGGGGGAGGTGCTACTGACTTATATCTTTCTGTTTTCTTAAGAGTCAGTCCATTTTTTTTCATTATTTTTGTTTTATTGAGTCAAAATTGTTTAAGTAAGAAACTATGATTTTCTGAGAAGATTTACAAGACTTGCATGAACTTAAGTAACCATTGGGATGAAGTTGCAAGATCTATCTCTGACTATTAGAAAACCCCATCACAGATCAACCTACTGGGAACACCCACATCACTTCAGGTATCAGAGGATCCTTTTACTGACTTCAACTTAATACTGACTTAGATTTCTCACCTAAGGGCTTGGTATACTCTGTGTCGGATTCCCTGTTAGTTCTGACACAGCCTGTCAACCTATCCTATTTAGTTCCCTTCTCCCCTTCTATAAAGTAAAAAAAAAGATAATAAACTGAGGATGAGTTAGTAACTCCGAAGTGGTCACAGGAGTGGTAGAGACCCCTATTATCTCATGTGCTATCCATGGAATGTGTCCAAAGTACACCCCATAACGGGAAGAACACTGATAAAAAAAATAAAATGATACCCAAAGTGGGGAAAATAAGTTGTTAAAGAAGGGAAAGAGAAGAAAGGGACTAGAGAAAGATAGTATGGTGGTCTAGAGCTGATAAGGTAAGAATCCATGTGCCCTTTGATCGATACTCCTTAGGTGAGACCGCACTTAAATACTTGCAGAAGTCAGTAGGGAGAATTTGAATGCTTGAATGTGATTGTGGAGTTTACTTAGGACAGTTGCTAAGTGTGGGGGAAGTACATGTTGGTCTTGATATCCTGTGATTGATTCTTTCAGTGGTTTACTAAGGGGAATCTGAGTATTGTAGCTTCTAGGATGAAATGAGTTTCTGAAGAGTTTACAAACCTCTTCACCAAGCTTTAGTTCTCTGTTTTGCTTGAGGGCAAGCAAAGGCTAAGTGTGGGGGAGTTGATATATCATGGTTTTTACTAGTTTTAGACCATGATATAAGTGTGTTTTAGTGTCTTTTTGTGTTCTTTTAGAGTCTTTTACAGGTATAATCAGGTTTGGAACATACTTGGTGATTATGGCACTTTTTGGAGATTTTTGGAGTGTTTGGCCGAGAGATAGAGCTCACTGTCCGAAACAGAGGAATGCGTCGATCGTTGCACTCTAGCATCGATCGTTGCACCAGCGAGATGGGCCAAAACTCGGCGGTTTATGAAGAGTCAAGATATTGCACTCTGATCCAGAAGTTCCTGATATTTACAAAGAAGCCCCTGGCCGAGATTAGACCTATATAATTAAGTTTTTGGTGTTTTATTTACGGACGCTTTCATAATTAAGAGTAGAGGATTTTTAGAGCTTTTGGGGCTGATCTGAACCTTTACTTCATCTGTATTTGGAGAAGATTTCGAACCCCTTTTATTCTTTATCTTCTATGCAATTTATTCATCATATGATTATGTTTTCATTATCTATGTCTGAGTAGATTCCTAGTTAGGTTTAGGGTTTCTCACATAGGATTTCATGACTTGCTAGACTTGTTTAATTCAGTTAAGGATTTATAACTATATCTGTTCTTCAATCTAATTGTGCTTAAAGCTAGTTCTAACCTGATCAATTAGAATCTAGATCTTAGGTTGCTAAATACGTCACAGAAGTGGGGTTTAGGAATCTGAACTAATTAGGTTGAGCAATTAAACTTCTCGCAAACGAAAGTTTGGTTTAGGATAATTGTGAACATATCAAACTTGGAATTAATGCTAGTTAATCTGTTAGTTCTCGCAAACGAAAGTTTGGTTTGCTGCACTTAGACTTAGAGAATTATCGCAAAGGAATTTGGTTAATTCTATATCTGTGTTTTGAGTTCTAGAACTGTGCTTAATTAGATCCTTGCTGAATGAACTATCTGCTTGTCTGATTTCCTGAGAACGCCCTAGACTTAGCGCTTTTAATAACTTGCTTTCACAACCAACAATCTCTGCTTTCTGTTTACTTTCTCGCATTGCTTTTAATTCAATCACATTGCTTTCTTCCTAGTTTAATTTCCTGTTCTTGAGTTATTGAATACGGAGTCCCTGTGGATTCGATACCTATATACTACGACTACTGAACTGTGCACTTGCAGTTAGATATATGATAAAACCTGACACCTATCATTACGTCCCTACTCAACAAACAAGCTTGACAATCGTTCACAACCTTGTGTTCTTCTTGGATACTCACTTACACTTAGCGCATATATATGTCTCGACCCGTAGACTCACCAGATCTATGTCTCAAGGCACGTTCAATTCAATGAATCTGTTTTTCAATTCAACAATGCACCACAAATCAATCTCCACCAACAAACATTTTACATGCCTCCAATTCCACAATCACTGCGATATAGATTCTCTTGATGGTCCCTACTTTCATGCTTCCACAAAACCAGTCACCGTGCAACACCACAACGGTTCTTCCACAAAACCAGTCAATGTGAAACACCATAACAGTTACCCAACCGTCATCAATTACCAATACACCAACTCATCCACCGCTACAATCACAACCGATAGATCAGGTATTTTCTCCTTCTCCTCAAAAACCTTCTTCTCCCTCTCTACAACAATGTGAGACCATTGCTCCAATCTAAAATGAGCCGCAACCCACGGCTCAGCTACTACCTATTAGTCCAACATATTCCACTGATCGACTTCAAAATGAGTTGCAACCCACAACTCAGACACAACCGCCAAACAATCAGCCGACCTCTAACTAAACCAGTTATGTGTCCATAAGCCAAAACCCACAAAATGTTCTCCCAACCTTACCCAAAAACCAAACACAGTTCAGGGAAACACCACAAAATGCCCACAAAATGAAAACCAGAGCCAAAAACAACATACATAAACCGGCAAAGAAATTTTATATGTATCTTGCAGGGCCACCAGAACCGACAACAGTCACTTAAGCATTGAAAGATCCAAATTGGCGTGGTGGAATGACTGAAGAGTATTATGCTCAACTCAGAAATTGTTCATGGGATATTGTTCCTCCAACACCAAATCAAAACATCGTGGGAAACAAGTGGGTTTTCAAGCTCAAGAAGCTACCAGATGGTTCGATTGATCGCTACAAAGCACGGCTGGTCGCCAAAGGGTTTCACCAACAACAAGGTATCAATTACTCCGAGACATTATGTCGAATAATTAATTCAACCATCATTCTTCTAGTGCTTGGTATTGCAGTGCATCGAGATTGACCAATTTTCCAATTATATGTCAACAGTGCATTTCTACAAGGAACTCTCGAAGAAGAGGTCTGCATGAATCAACCGTCTGGCTTTGCTGATCCATATTGCCCTCATTTTGTGTGTCTCTTGAACAAGGCAATCTACATTCTCAAGCAAGCGCAGAGAGCCTGGTACCTTGAGCTTAAAAATTACTCAATATTTGTAAGCTTCACCAACTCTGTAGCAAACACCTAGATATTCACCCTCTGGTGGGTAAGTCATTTTTCTACCTCCTTGTGTATGTTGACGACATATTGGTCACCGATAGCTGTCCGCAACTGATTCAGGCAACCCTCACCAACCTTCCATCGAGTTATTTCCTTGTTATTGAAGCAACGAGAACTTCAACAAGTCTTCATATGATGCAACACAAATACACATACGATATTCTTGTGCAACACAACATGTTACATGCCAAACCAATAACCACTCATATGGCGTCTTCTCCAATACTCTCCCTTCATTCAGGTACCTCACTATCATATGCAACAAAGTTATGTGCCCTTGAGGCAGCTTTCAATATTTATCATTCACACGGCCAGATATCTCCTACGCGGTTAATCGCCTATCTTAGTTTATGCATCGATCCACAGAGAACCATTGGCAAGCAGAAAAACGAGTGCTCTGTTACCTTGCATGAACACTTACACATGGGCTTCTCCTACGTAAAAACAGTCCTTTGACTCTTCACGCTTACTCAGATGCTGACTGAGCCGGCGAATCAGATGATTTTATCTCCATGAATGCTTATATTGTCTACCTTGGCAGCACGCCCATCTCATGAACATTCAAGAAACAACGTGGTATCGCTCGATCCTCAACAGAAGCTGAGTATTGTTCGGTCGCCAACACATCGTCTGAAGTTTGTTGAATATGTTTCCTTCTTTCTGAACTTGGCATAACACTACCTGAACCACCTGCTATATATTGCGACAATGTGGATGCAACATATCTTTGTGAAAATCTGGTCTTTCACTCGTGTATGAAATACCTTGCCTTAGATTATCACTTCATCTGGGAACAAGTTCAAACGGACATATTGAGTGGCACATGTATCTATTAAAGATCAGTTGGTTGATGCTCTTATAAAACCACTCCCCGAGCTTCTTTTCAATATCTATACAGCAAGAATGGAGTCGACATGTTTTCTCCATCTTAAGAGAGCGTGTTAAGGATATGTTCAATTATAACATAATCATGCGTTTAATGATTAATATTTAGTTTATGTAATTAGTCTACTCTAGACCATTGTATATGTATATATATAATGTTTGTGAATAATATCAAACATTCAAACTTATACTTATAACTCTAATCCACAGCGAAATGATTAAACTATCTTATAAAATGATACAAGCAAGAACAACGTTTACGTACCCCTTTTCAACAATTGGTCTAAT
Organism: Orychophragmus violaceus; assembly: GCA_030180135.1. Lineage (NCBI taxonomy): Eukaryota > Viridiplantae > Streptophyta > Magnoliopsida > Brassicales > Brassicaceae > Orychophragmus > Orychophragmus violaceus. Next base: position 80,107,147 of record CM058232.1, on the reverse strand, counting down.
GCCTCAAAAGCATCTGATTTGATGAAATTGATTTTGTGATCAACACCTGCTTTCTTCATAAACTCTAGTCTCACTTCATAAGCTTTTTCGTAATCTGCAAAGGGAATCCATTTTTCGCATAGGATCACAAATACTTTGAGTCACATAAGTTTTTTTGAATGAATGTAAAATAGTATTCATAAAAAAAAATATTGGTACATGGAATGCGTTTTAGTTTGATAAGTCTAATGTAAAAAAATATAATTTTTGATGAAATTTCAAATTTATTGATCATCAATTTTGAATAATGCCTTTACAAACGGAAACTGAAAAGAATAGAAAAGAAAAAAAGAATGAGCTGATTTTAAAAACACAGCTATAGCAATGTTCAGTTTCCATATACTTCGAACCATCTGCTTCGTAAGCCTGCTAGATGATGAGGCTGCTTGTAATTCAACGAAGTAACTCTATTTCTGACCATTCTTTCGATCTCCTTCGCTATCTAAATAACCGTATTCGATCGGCCTTGGTGTCTTCTGTTATTTCGCTCCCTCCAAAGAGAATATATTGTGATATGAAAACCCAATCTTATCAAGATGGAATCCATTTTACTTAAACGGCACTGAACCAAAGAGCTCATAACCTCCGACCATGTTGCAGTTGCTCCGTTTCTCAGAAGGCCACATGTTGACCTTGCCCAGACTGCATTAGAGAAAGGACAGGAGAAGAACAGATGTTCTTTGGATTCATTTGGATCACCACAGAATATACAAGCTTGGACAATTCCCCAGGAACGCATTCGATCACCCGTAGAAAGACGGTTTCGAATAGCTAACCATGTAATGAAAGTGCATTTAGGGATGCGTTGAGAGAACCAAATGACCCGAGCCCATTCCACTGTCCCTTTCCGCGAACGTATCTGTTCCCAAGTCAGAGAAGAAGAGAAAGCAGATTTGTAATCCAAGTTTCCGTGTTTCCACAGTAATGAATCCGCTCCACTCTCAGCCATTGGGGTTACCGATTCAAGTTTGTGCAACAGCTCCGGATAGCGTCTGCATATACTGATACTATGTCTCCATCTCGGTATTTCATATGCTTCTGCAACCGTAGCATTAATAGGAATTCCCAATGTAGTAGGACCAGTCACACCAGTTTGATCCATCAACTTACTAGTCCCAAGCCAATTGTCATGCCAGAAAAAAAAAACAGATTGTCCATTATTAACCTCATACCTGATGAAACCGACAACTTGATCCCGGATTTTAAGCAACTTCCTCCAAATCCAGGATCCTTTACTTCCCACCTTGATCTCCCAAAAAGGTTTTTGTTTAATCAAATATTTGTTGATCCATGCTACCCAAAAGGAGCCTGCAAGAGTGAGTAAACGCCAAATCAGGTGTAGTGCAAATACCTTAGCAGATTCCCTTAATTTTCGGATTCCAAGACCTCCTTCTGCTGTTGGTAAACAGACTTCATCCCATGAGATTTTAGCCTTGTGCGTGTCAAGAGGTGAACCAGACCATAAAAACGCACTGCACATACGTTCTATGGATTCATAACAGCCTTTGGGAAGAATGAAAACTGAACTCCAGAAATTGACTGTGCTTCCAATAACAGTTTTTATTAACTGTAAACGTCCAGCATAAGAGAGTGAGCGATTTGTCCTGGAAAGAAAGCGGCTCCTGATCTTGTCAATCAAGGGCTCATAGTCATGTTTTGTCATTAATTTGGTTGTCAAAGGTAAGCCGAGATACCGGATTGGAAGAGATCCCATACCTATACCAGCCTCCAACGCAGCCTGCTCAAGCAATGGGGTAGTGCCTGCTCTAAATATGGTCGATTTTCCTGCATTGATGAACATCCCTGACATTGACGCAAACTCCTCAAAAACGTTCAGAACTCCTTTAAGCGAGGCAGGTGAGCCATCCGTAAACACTAGGATATCATCTGCAAAACTTAGATGGGTGAGATTCACTTCCTTGCATTGAGGATGATATCCAAACCAGCCTGCTTCTGCTCCTTTATTCAAAAGCTTTGAGAGTACGTTGTTTAAGATCACATAGATATAGGGTGATAAAGAACATCCTTGACGAATGCCTCTTGTACTGGTGAAAAAGCCCTCTAGGTCTCCATTCACAGCAACATAGAAACTTGCGGTTGAGATACACAGATGGATCCAGTTGATAAACATGTCCGGCACTCCCATAGCTTGTAACACGTTGACTATAAATGACCACTTGACCGTGTCGAATGCTTTTGAAATATCAAATTTGATAGCAGAACTAGGGAGATGAGACGCCTTGTGATACCCATTTACCAGTTCAGCTGCTAGGAGGACATTCTCGAGGAGTAACCTGCCCTTTATGAACGCACTCTGATTAGGCTCGATAGCGCCGGGAAGAATCAATTTTAATCGCCGAGCTAAAAGCTTTGAAATGACCTTATACAGAATATTGCAGCATGCAATTGGCCGGAAATCCTTCATAGTGCTAGGAGGACAGACTTTCGGGATCAAGGATAGGATCGTTGCATTGACAGCTTTGGGCATGAACCCGTAAAGGAAAAAAGTCTGTACCGCAGTGATGAAGTCAGGACCAATGACAGGCCATGCTCCGATGTAGAAATCCTTTGTGAAACCATCCGGTCCGGGCACTTTATCATTAGGTAAAGCATTCAGAGCTGCCGTGATTTCCTGAGCAGAAACTGGCGCCACTAAAGCTGTGATTTCCAATAAAGAACATCTGAACGTGAGCAGATTCTGCAGTTGTTCTACAGACCAATTTGAACCGTCCTGCGAATGAGTTTGGAGAAACCTCTGAAAGTGATTTACTGCTTCTTGTTTAATGTCCTCCAGCTTGGTCAAAACTGTCCCTGACGAGCTAGTCAATTGCTTAATGTCATTTCGAGCTTTTCGATCTGCCACCACATTATAGTAGAAAAATGTGTTCTGATCTCCTTTTTGCAACCACCTAACACAGGATTTCTGACGTATAAAACTCTCTTCAACAGACGCTAAATGATTCCATCTAGTTTCGGCAATAGCAGCAGCTTCTGTGGCTTGCGGTGATGGATCATTTAGGGCCTGATTTTGGAGTGCACATAGCTCCTCATAAGCTTGTTTGGTCTTCAGCGGCAGGTCTCCATACCTAGTCTTATTCAAGGCTCTAAGGTCACATTTGAGGAGCTTTAGCTGACTGTGGAACCTCGCTAGAGCTGAGCGATGAGTGGTAAAGAGGGTGGTTATTTTCCCAAATCCTCTTAACAGTAGTGAGGAAATCTGGATGCTTCACCAGAAAATTAAAAACTTGAATGGTTTCCGGGTAGATGAAGTCTCGTTGGTTAATCGTATCAGACATCTTGAATGATCCGAAATTCCTCCCGCTTCAAAGGTGGCAAAGGAGTTTGGAAAAGACTGAAATGAGATGTAATTTAAAAAAAATAATTGATATGTTGAAAGATTGTTTTTCCCAACAATTATAGACATCAATTTATATGTATATATAACCTATATATACATATATCTTATATTAAATGAGATGTAAGATATATCTCATTTAGTATAAGATATATGTATATGAGACATATAAGTGCTTTGAACTTTTATTCATTCTTAGAATGGTTGATTATCTGCTTGTCCTTAATAAAATTAGTTTTTCTACTATATTAACTTTAAGTTATATTAATAATTTTGTTATTTATTATATTAGTTTTAATAATTAATTTTTATTTTATTTTAGAGATATACATGACTCTGAATAAAAAATAGATGATAAATATGAATATACTAATTTAAATTTTAAAATAAAATAAGAAAAAGTAAATAATTTAATTTTAAGTATAATTTCTTATTTATCATATTAGTATAAATATTTATTTTATTATATTTAGTAGATAAACATAATCTCGATAGTAAAAAATATAAAAAATCAGTTAATTTTTATATTATATTATTTATTTGATTTTAAGATATTAGTATATTTGATTGTTAAATTTTTTATGTAATTAATATTAATATTAATTTTTTAAAAATATAAGATAAATTATTAATAATTTAATATAAGCTAATTAGTATATTTATTTAAATATTTATTTTATTATAATTAGTATATATACATAATCTCAATGAAAAAAATTAAAATATCAGATAATTTCTATAATATATTTGCTATTTGATTTTAAGAAATTTTAGATATGTTTGTGATAGATAAAAAAAAAATTATACTATGAATTTTATAATTATTATTAATATATGAAATTTTTTAATATTAATACTAAAAAATATGTTTGTGATAGGCGGCGACCCAACGCCTAGTGCCTAGAACGCCTAATCGGGGCCTAGGCGATTTTAGGCAGTTTAAACGTTTATAAAAAACCATTTATTTTAGATATATTTTACTATATACATCATAGAATTCAAATATTTGTAATCTTAAAAATAGATTTATAACTCAAATTATATCGAAATAACGAAAAATTAGTTAAATTTATCACCACACGACATTTGCTATCAAAATTTGTTAAAATTACGATATTTATTATATTGATAACCATTAATTTATGAATTAAAACTTATAAATTTAGTTATATGTAATAAATTTTTGAAATTACATTGAAATAAACACAAAAATTAAAAATCAAATGATAATTAGTTAAAGATTGTGTAGAGCTGTCTAGACCCGCCTGACCCACCTAGGACCGCCTAGACCCGCCTGACCCACCTAGGACCGCCTAGACCCGCCTGACCCACCTAGGACCGCCTAGACCCGCCTAAATCCGCTTGATAATATAAACGCCTAATTATAATGCGTAGGAAAAAATCGCCTAGGTCAAAGACCGCCTAACGCCTAGAACACTTTTTAGAACACTTTTATATATATATATATATACTAGGTTAGTGTCCACCCCCGCGCACGCGCGGGGGTTCTATTACGTATTCTTTTAATGTTTTTTGATAAATCTTGTGTAGTCTCTTTTTATTAAAGATTTGTTAGCTTGATCCTACATGTATTACTACTGGTTGACCTATATGTTAATAGGTCGTGCAACATCGATTTTCATGTCCACACCAAAAAAATTGTTGTTTGGTTATTTGGAGTCTTTATGGTTACAATTGTTATGAATAATGCTAGATGAATACCATATGCTTGTTGGACCGTGTTTTTTTGTGTGAACTTTAGTGTTTCTCCAAAAATGTCATATACTGCTGACCTGCAATTGAATTAATAGAGCGGCACTCATCGTTCGACAAAGTTATGTCCTCCTTGATAAACAAAGAAGAAACGCTTGAGTGACACTCAATTTATATGGACGGTCGTTAAATAAGATAGCGATGGTATATAATCTAAGCATTATATATTACACTAATACACAAATCATTGGAAAAAAAAATAAATATAAAACGTAATCCTATATACGTAACTTTTGTCCTTTTTTTTTACCATCTTGATCATATTGCCTTGTACTACAACATGAAAATGCCCAAAGATTTCCCAAACGACAAGTTTATTACAATTGACTCGTTCAGCAAAGACAGTTTCTTCATTCTTTTTCAATGGACGGAGGCTATAACCTTGGGATACTGAGATCCCAAGAACAACTTACAAATAATTTAACAATCCAAAGGTCTTACCTTTTGTTCCAAAGTATGTGAGGAATTGAAAAGACGACACAAACAACACATGGGTTTACTTATGAGCCTCTCTACTTCTTTGGATTGACATCCAAATTCATCTCCTGTAAGTTAAGCGAAAGATCATCGGAGCTGAGGTACACCTTGTTCGCCAAGTGTGCTATGGTGTAAGCAATCTCTCTCGCCACTTCGATCTTCCTGAGCGTTATGAATGTTTGGTTGTTTACGATTGCCTGACCTTTCTCTTGGATTCGCCCTACAGAAGGCATTATAACGTTTGTTACACAACAATGTCAGTCTCAGAAAATGTAGAAAAAATTTCTCTTCACCTGGGCGCGGATAGCTGCACTCCTTCTGTCTTGTTCGGCCTTCTCAAAGATGTACTTAGCCCGCTCAGCCTCTTGAGCCGCTACCTGCTTTGCCTCAATGGCAGCCGTGAACTCCTTCCCACCTGAGAGTCGTCCGATAACTTGACTCACTAAGGAACTGGAAAAAGATATGCATACACGGACACTTATATACCTCTCTCTGAGTGATAAGCTGGCTTGCATTGTACTGAGTAACAACAGCTTTTAAAGTCTCGTGGATTATAGAAGGGAGAACTCTGTCGATGAGTTCTCACCAAGGGTTCTGTAGATCTCAGGTAACTGGTCTGACTCTGACATGAGACACGTGAGAACCCAGAGCCAAATTTTCACCTGAAGTTTCAAAACCCACAAAACACAGATCTAGTAATTACTGAATTCGGAAGTATTTTAGTGAAGTTAAGTTACCTCTTTTATGCCAAGCAGAGTAGAACGTGGCACTGATAATCAACAATACTCCACATGGATCAAACACAATACGAAGACCTGAAATCGTTGAAGAGATTAGAAGAATCATAGGCAATACCTTTTAAGACTTATTTTAATTTATTCATGCTTCTTCAAAACCTAAAACCAAATCAAATCGAAACGAAGCATAATTTAATACAGAACAGAAATTGCATCAAACCGAATGAAAACCAAAACAAAGTATAAACTTCTTCATCTCCGGCCATCTCTTCGTCCTGTCCCATCTCATTGTCTCCCTCGTCGGTCTGTCTTCCGCGGCCGTCGCTCCGTCTGTGCCTGCCGGCGTCGTTGCTTCCTTCCATCCGTGTTGGCGTCTGACTCGTCGTTGTGTTGTGGTTGATTTCCGTTGATCACCTCATGCGTGGGCTTCCGCTGATCATGTCTTCGAATTACACCAACCCATCGATCTGAGCTTCGGATTCCAAATCGAGAAGCTTCAAAGCCCGATTAAACTTATAATTTCGCTCGTGACTAAGACTTTTCCCAATAGAAACGTAAAAATTTATGAATAAAAAAAAGATTCATAGAAGTTTTTTATTTGAAAATTTAATGAGTAGAAAAGGAAATCAGATGATAGAAACTATATGTATGGCGAGAAAGGAGAACCTAAGATTGCGATAGCTTACCCAGGATATTCCAAAAACACTTTGAAGGTAGTGATGCGACTTTGATAGATAGAAACAGATAGAAATTGAAGGAAGAGGAAGAAGAAGAGACATGAAGAAAGGAAGGCGTCTATAGTTTATTAGGGAATAATACCGACAATCTAGAGAGGAATCTTTGCAGAGGTGAGATATCAGCATGGAATGTGGGTTGTGTGAGGCTCAGATTTATAGAGAGGAAGATAGGGAAATCTGAGCCGATGGGAGGCGAAAGGGTGGGCATTAGTTTGGGATTTAATGGGTTTGTAACGGTGGGTGAAGGGTTTGAAAGATTGTTATTGGGGAGGGGGGCCGTCGTGAACATCGTGTAAAGGCGTAACGCCATTGAAGAGATCTGCGAGAGGATGATGACAAGAGAGAGAAGGGCTTTTTTTGTTAGAGTTTCAAGAGAAAAAGGAAAAGGGCCCAGTGTATCCAATTTCGGGCAGGAAAGTACATGCTAAAATTAAATGGGCTAGACATGAAAGTGAGTAGATTTAAAGGCCCAACGTAAATAATTTGGTTAAGGGACACGTGTCACTTAGATGGAGAAAGTGGTTTCCCATTATATATTAGATTTATTCGATTTTTCTGGCACCTAAAAAGGATTCAACAATCCCATCTATTAAAATAAGAGATCAATATCAAATAAACTTTTAGTCTACATGTTATTTACGATATATGTCATTATCTTTTAAATTTTCATTAAGATTAAAATTGTCAAATCAGTTTATATATCATTTATTCATAATATCTTTTAATATCTTTTATTTTCTTTTTTCTATCATAATCAAATCTAATAAAAATCTTTTTTAAATCTTTAAAAATAAAATAAATTCTTAATATATTATTAAAATATTATTATAAATTAATATAAAAAAATTTACTTATAAAAAATAAAAACCATATGATATATTTATATACATAATACATAATTAAATTATTAATTCAATTAACAAATATAATTATTTTTTTTATAAAATATAGTAAAAAATTTAAAATTAAATCGATAACTTGACAGATTACTCTATTATTATTTTCAAATTTATATAAACTAAATTTTGTAGGGTTGTTCCTTCAAATTTAAAAAAAAAAATATTTATTCGATATTTAAAGAAAACTTGACGCATTACTCTATTATTATTTTATGAATAGTTAAATGTAATTATATTAAAAATTATTTTATATAAAATTAAATATTGAATAAAAAACAGTACAATATATAACATATTTAGAACTTTCGAATTTTTATATCCAAAAATATATTTTTATACAAAATATATGAAGATCAATTGATTAAAACATAAATCCAGAATATTTAAAAAAGTTTTAAAACAAGAATAACAATAAAACCCAAAGTAAAAAATAAACAAACAAATCTAAACCATAGTATTTAAAATTTAAAATCAAAATCAAAACAAATAATGAATTTCTAATATAGTAAAATTGGTAAATTGTAAAATTTTATTAGAAATATAAAATTTTAAATATAAAATTTTTCATGCTTAGTTTAATATTTTTGTAAGTATATACTACATGATACAATCTCACACAATAAGCCAAATAAAAAGATTAATTCTACAACAAATAAAAATTATTATTTAAAATATTTTGGTAAATAATTTTGATTCAAATATAAAATTTAAAATCTTAATTATAAAATCAGATATAAAATCCAATTTACTAAAATCTAAACTCGGAATATTTTATTTATACTTAAAACAAAAACAATGAAATCCAAAGAAAAAACAATAAAAAATCAAATCAATATATAAAATTTAAACTTTTAAAATCAAAACTAAACAAATTTAATAAATTTATAATATTATGAATTGATAAAATCGGAAGATAATTTCAAAAATATAAACAAAAATATTCTTGCTAGGAATAGAATAGACATCACATTTTACTTATATGAAGCTCAATCAATATTAGCCCAAAATATTAGTATTAGTTCTACAATAAAAAACTGCGTTATGCTTTAGCAAGATTTTTGTGATTAAAATACAACATTCAAAGTAAGGCGACGAAACGAGCGATTCATTAACAAACCAAACTCCTCACCGTTTGTTATCTCCGGCCGGCGCTGGCTCCTCCGACGCCGGTGGCCCTTCTCTGCGTTCTTCAGACTTCTTTACTTTCCTTCTATTCTATTCTACAGCCTTTTAGATTTACACATGAAAATTAAAGTTCTTCATCTTCTTGCCTTTCAATTCATAACAATAGTGAATTGGGTTTGTTGTTATCATCTCTATATCTGATTCCTTTTTTGGCAACAATCCCGTCCGATGTGATGACTGAAACTTCGTCATCATTACTATCCAATGAAGAGAAAGGAGGTTTATGGTTCTCCTGATCTCAAAATCGGTTATGTATCCATGGTGTCTATGATCCTTTTCATGCGGACCTTTTTCCCACCAATTATGTCGACGTTACTTCGGCGGCGGTTGTTGAGTGTTTGTCAAAACTGACATGCGTTGTTAGTTTTGTGATTATCTTCGGGTGTTGTTATTTGATAGCGTCTCGAACTTTGAAACAAATCATATTGGATTTGATGCGTAAACAAAGACCGGCTCGGAAACCACCATGGATGAGAAGACAGTCTCGAGTGGAAGATGTAGTCTCTTTGTTGTATGGCGATGTTCGTATAATCGCTGAAAATTGGTCATCCCAATTTTTATTTCTTGCGGTTGAATCAATATATTGGATTCTAAACCGAAGAATATCTTTAGCTCTAAATTGGGATAGGATCGATGTAATACTACAAAGAGAACAAATAGTTCTAATGCGACGAAGATTCCAAGTTCGCAAGATAATTAACAGAGTTGATATTCTGTTAAGAATGAAGATCTCTCAAAAAACAACATCTTCAGATTTTATTTCATTTGATATGTTGTTGCTTTCTCAGTTTAATTGTGTCCTTTGTTGTTTTTATAATTCTATGTATTGTTTATGTTTCATTCTAAAATAAAATGAAAAAAATATGTGCTACGCGCGGAAAAGACTATAGTATGATTTATAGCAAGAGAAAAAAAAATGTTGACAAAAAAAAGCAAGAGAAAAAGAAGAAGCATTACACGGCCATCTTCAGACAAAGCATGGGTTGTAGTAAGAAGAGAGTTACCGGTGAAATTTCACCGAGCTTGAGTCTTCTTAGCGTTCATCTTTATATTAATTGAGAAGTGTTTTTTGGCCTTACATTTACTATTAAAATGGTTGATTACTAATTTTCTATTAATGAAATTAGGCTAATTATTGTGTTAATCTTAATTTATATTGGTAATTTATTATGTTTTTAAAATTTATTATAAAGATATACATAATCTTAGATAAAAATAAAATAATAAATATGAAATATTTATGAAATTTTTTAAAATTTTATTTTGGAAATATACATAACTTTAAATAAAAAATGAAAAAGTAACATGAGATGATAAATATGAAAATATTTATGCGATTTTTATTTTAGAGATATACATAGCCTTCAATAAAAAAAAAGAGGATGATAAATATGAAAATTTTATGAATATTTTTAAATATTAATATATATTATTTTATGTTTTATATAGTAAATATATATATATATATATGATAAAATATTTTAAATAAGATAATTATGTATTGATTTTTATACATAAAAATATATAATTATAATTTGTTTATTACTATTAATTTTGTAATAAATTATAAAATATCTTATTAAATATAATAATGTGTGTATGTTTAATTGTAAATAGTTTCGTATATATTTTATTATTTTTATTAGTCTAATATTATTATTGTTATTAAATTAATTTAATAACTTTTACTTTTATATAAATTATATTTAATATTGTTTGTGCCGAGCGAATCATACTACAATCGTTAAAAACATATCGATAGAAAATGATAACTATCATTGTATAACAGAAGAGTATGGGAAGATGTGGAGTGATAATCAATCAAACACACCATTACACGCAATGTTAGTAACAAAAAAAAAAGGAAATGTGATTATTAATTGAGGCCTAGCTCTAACAGTTTTATTCCAAACTGATCCCAAACTTTAATCTTATTTCTTAAGTATTATTTTGATCATATAAGGCGTCTGCAGAGCGTGACACCATCTCCAATGGAAATCTGAGAGACTTCGACTCGAGTATCCAAAGCCAGTTTCTTATTGAACTCTATAAGAGCCTCTCTATATTCCCTCATATGCTCAGGAACTCCCTCTTCATCCTCAGCCACAAAGCCAAACCACAAGGTGTTGTCAAACGCAATGATTCCTCCAACCTTCACCAATTTCAGAAGCCTCTCATGGAAGTTGACGTAGTTTGACTTGTCAGCATCCGCAAATGCGAAATCAAACTCATGATTCTGCTTTTGTCAAATGTGGAATATGTATGATCATTAATAGCCAAATAAATAGTAAGTTAAGCTTAATTAGTAAATAATAGAAACACATATTTTTCACCTACGTCGTTCACCAACTGGTCTAAAGCCTTGATACCATCGGAATGGATGAAATTGATCTTGTGATCTACACCTGCCTTCTTGATAAACTCTAGTCCCACTTCGTAAGCTTCTTTGTCAATATCTATTGCCGTAATCTGCATCCAATATTTTTATGTATTTTTATTTTATTAGAGCTTGCTTTCATAGTTCTAATTGCCCATGCTAAAGTACGTAGGATGCAAATAATAAATATGATAATAGCAAGATCGAAACATTACACGGCCATCTTCAGGCAAAGCAAGGGCTGTGGAGAGAAGAGAGTAACCAGTGAAAACACCTAGCTCTAGAGTGTTCTTAGCGTTCATAATCTTTAAAAGCATCGATAGAAAATGACCTTCATCAACCGGAACTTCCATCTCGCTTCTGCGTTTTCATTTAAACAAGAGAATTCAACAAAAATACAACTAACTAGTTATTTCTTATTTAAAATACACAAACCATTTTTGATTTGGTCAAGATACACAAACCATTTGTATTTATATAATTAACAAGAAAAACCAATTCTAGAACTACTTAAAGATATTTTTTTCTTAATTTAACAAAACTGGTTATAGGATCCTATTGAGCAAGAAGACGTACAAATTGCCATATTTCTGGACTGTAGCTTTACGAAGTTCCTTGAGCAGCTCGTGCTCTCTTGGATACGCTGACGTTTCTAAGATGTACTGTGACAGTCGAACACAGCCAAATATATCAAGATCTTTGTTTCTATCCATACAGAACAAACTTTGCAGATCTACAAAACTTATATTTTGATCATGAAAAGTTTTGAAAACAAACCTGTTTCAAAGCTTCGCTCTTGAGGATCCCTTTGGAAGGTATTTCATTCGCCATCTCTCAGACTCGTGATTGTGAGGATCCGTTTGGAAGGTTTCTTAGTTATAAGCGAGAGATGTTACACTTGGTCAGTATTGGCTTCATCTAGCTAGTCAAAATAATTGGGCAGCTAAGGGTAAAAGAGTCTAATACGATAATTAAAGACCAATAACTATGGATCTTATCTCTTGTCAAAAAGAAAAAAGTATGGATCTTATCTACGACTTTTCAACCATGGCCAAGTATGAAATTCAATTTATTTGGATCGTATTCGATGCGAATATATTTACTTTTATATATTTTTTATAAGTTAGAAGTGTTGAAAGATGTTGTGGGGGCAGTACTAGCTAGTGGATGACCAATCTGCAGTGTGACATTATTGACTAATTATATAAGTCGGCATGACAGCGTCGGTATTTCTTAATATTAGGGGAAGTTAGTTCAAATAATCTTGGAAACTATTTTTATTATTTAAATTTTTTTGAAATTTGTTTTTAATGAAATAACTTTTTGTATCTATTTTACTATCTTCTAATTTGTATTCAAAAAAACGTTATTACGAAACTGTCATTAATAGAATTTTAAGGTTATTGAATTCCGTCAATAATTCTATTATATTTTAAAATAAGTCTACTAAATTAAGTCTATCGGTCTTTTATAGTATTGTTGGTCTGTAAACTTGTTTTCAGGATTGCAGACTTGCTTTTGGGATTGTAAACTTGTTTTCAGGACTATTGGTAAACTAGTATTTTGGATCGTAGATTTGTTTTAGGGATTTGTAAATTTATTTTAAGGTTAGTAGATTTATTTTGTAGACTTATTTTCAGTTTTTTAAACTTTGAAAACAGTTGTAGATTTGTCGTATATCTTGCAGAGTTATTTTGTATTACAACATATTTGTTTTAAAAGTGACTGATTTGTTGATTTGTTTGTCGATTGATAGATTTGTTAAGCGATAGGTAAATTTAAATTATACACCAATAGATTTATTTTTCCATTACAGACTTAATCTTGGAGTTCGTATACTTACACGAAGTGGTCATAGATTTTTTAGGAAATTTAATACATTGACGTAGTTGCAAATATATCATGTGTAACCGTAGATTTATATTTTCGTTATAGACTTATTTTGACCTTGTAGACTTATTTTTTTCTTGTAGACTTTAATGACGTTGTAGCAGATTTTATATGAAAGATGAAAATTTTGTAGACATGGCAGATTTATGAAACGTTATTGCGGACTTATAGCTTCGTCATATCCAATTCCAGATTTACTTTAGGATTTTTTCCTTCATCCTATTTTCTTTCTTAAGTTAGCTTCATCATATCCAATTTCCACCGTTCACTATGACGGAAGTAGTGTTGGTTTCCAGTAAATGAAGCTTTGAGAGAAATCAATGGATTTTTATGTTGATAACTTCAAAGATAAAAGCAAAGGGTGTCGCATTTTTTGCCTACAACAAATAAATTATTATGAGGATTTGATTGGAATTATATTGTAACATCCCGGTTTGTGGTATATGCGGATAAGCTTAAATGAATTAATTTGGCTACCTATATCACCAAGTGCACTTACCTTTTCCGGTCACTTGCCTGAAAGAACTCCAGAGTTAAGTGTGCTTGGGCTGGAGTAGTCCTAGGATGGGTGACCTTCCGGGAAGTGACTCGTGGTAGCATGTGTGTGAGGACAAAACACATGGGAAAAGGTCATGGGGTGATTGTAGGGTCAGTAAATTACTCGGTCGGGCCTACGAAAAATAACGCACCGACCGTCGGACAGGGGTGGGCCCCACGAGCCCGGAAGAGGGATGGGTGACTCACCGGTAGGGGCGGACGGGGCGTTACAAAGTGGTATCAGAGCCGAATCCGAGGACGCGTGTAGAGTCAGTGAGGGCTCACACCGTCAAGGATAACGATCCTGGTGCGCAACGAGGGCTTTGCGCTCTGTGATAGTGGGTGAATTTTAACATCCCGGTTTGTGGTAATGCGGATAGGCTTAAATGAATTAATTTGGCTACCTATATCACCAAGTGCACTTACCTTTTCCGGTCACTTGCCTGAAAGAACTCCAGAGTTAAGCGTGCTTGGGCTGGAGTAGTCCTAGGATGGGTGACCTTCCGGGAAGTTACTCGTGGTAGCATGTGTGTGAGGACAAAACACATGGGAAAAAGTCATGGGGTGATTGTAGGGTCAGTAAATTACTCGGTCGGGCCTACAAAAAATAACGCACCGACCGTCGGACAGGGGTGGGGCCCACGAGCCCGGAATAGGGATGGGTGACTCACCGGTAGGGGCGGACGGGGCATTACATATATATGAAAACTACGTTTTGGAAAATTTGAACCCACGAAGACGATCTGAGCTACATGTTACCAAATAAATATTCTTGAAACTTGGTGATGGATACACCTCCGATAAGTGTTGGGAATTATCGACAATTGAACGGGTTTTGCGTCTTTGTAAAGATCAAACCGTTAGGCTTTGTGTTGAGATTAAACATATAGATAGTGTGAATGAGGCTCATGAAAATGTTGTAGAAGAATAAATCAAGTAAGCAATCTCCTCCCAAAACAAGTCTACAATCATTTAGACGAGTATCGAAAGCAAGTCTACAATAATTAACTTGATACCCAAACAAGCCTAAAATCGTTCAAAGAAACCTATAAACAAGTTTATAATCACAAAGCCGAAATCAGAAAAACTCTACGATTAAGGCTACAAACACGTTATAAAAGTCATACAATAATATATCATAAGTCTACTATCAAATATGAATTGATATTTCAAGTATAAACGTAATTCAACCATCATATCAATACATAAATCTATCATCAGCCATGATATTATTAAAATAATCTACCATATACAACCACCACAATTTTTTTTTTTTTTAAATATATATATATATAAAAAATATCACTGAAAATATATGTTTCTTTGTCGGAATCGTCTAACACCACGGAGGTGTAACGCGGCCATAAAACGCCAGATGAAGAAGCACCAAACCTCCATCATTTGATTTCGTTGATACCTAGCCGAACGACTCTTGTCACCACCACACACAACACCAAAATTTGATCCGGTCCAACTGCCTTCTCCTCCGATCCACCGATAAGTGAATCACTTATTTGCAAAGAATTAATGTCGAAGTAGTGAATTTTATAAATTTATGGTTGTCGTCGGTTAAGCATCGCTAGACTAGTGGTCATAATATTGTTGCTAACTTTTTCGACGTTAAATCATCGCGGTAATAGATCGTCGTAAACTTTGTCGCCAATTCGTCGCATTATTATATTTATATATTATATATATTTATATATTTGAAATTAAAAACTAAATTAAATATAAAACCAAAAATATATTACCATATTAAAATTGTTTTACAAAACATAAAGATAATGTCTGGAAAGTTTTTTTTAAATAAACCTAGTTTTATGCTCTAAATCGGTATCGGGCCTGTTCTTTTGACGATCACTGCGATCAATGCCGGCGATCGTTTCTCATCACTGTAAATAAAGCATCGTCAAACAATCACAACTTCTTTTCCTGTCGTGCGACCGTAAATGATATCATAAATAGACGCTGGGAAAATCAGCGACAGCAGCAGCTTGCTTTTTTTGCTTTCAGAAATCCAGTTGCGATTGTTTTGATTTTCATCTCTGATAAGTTTGTCTTTGCTGTGGTGTTATTTTCCCGTCGCAGCTGCTATCGCAGTGATGGTGAAAAGAACAAGCCTATCCTCAAATACTCCACGCCTGTACCGAGATTCCCCAAGTCTGGTATGGTAGTCTCTAGAAAGAAAGAAGATACTTGGTTAGGTCCCGCCGCTACTGTCTGACTTTCCTCCTCTCCACCAAAGCCGCGGAAAATGTGGGATTAACATCTGCTAATAAATTGAACAAGTTGTCATGAGCTCAAACCGCTCCTCAGTAGCTAAAAATAGTGGTCGCTAAACACTTGCTTCTCTTCTATCTCCGATGTCTTGGCCTTCAAGTCTACGATGAATGTATCCATAGAGTGAGTCTCTGTATGTAAAATGTCGGAATCAACGTACGCATCTCTCGGGTATAGCATAGAGGCGACTGGAGTATACCCTCGACTGATCCCATTCCAACGAGACATATTTTTTCTTTTCTTGGAGCAACCTAAAAACCCGACAATATTTGATTGTATCCAAATTTATTTGAAAAATAAACAAAAAATATTATTGAAATCATTACCTCTTTATAGATCTCGTCAATCTTGCAGGGAGTCAATCTGTCATAGTTTGGAGTACTACCTCCTAGTGATAGCTCCTAAGAGAGTTGCCTCTCGTGCACTATGATTCTCGAAGTCACTTTGTTGTATATGTGCTCGGCCTGGGGACTCACAAACCGGAAATATTTCTATAGTGAGTCTCCTTAAAGAGATCTGACAATGATGGAAACTCTCAGATCTTAGCCTAAAACGTGATTATTGTAAGTAAAAAATCATAATTAGAAATAACCATAAAATTAAAATTAAATAATTTTTTTACCATGTGTAAGCGTCGTCCAGCAAAAGAAATTTGGCTGGACGCATGAGGCATCGGAGGATGACCATCCAGTCCAATGGTGTTCCGAGGAGCACTTCGTCAAAATCGTGATCGAATGAGGCTCCTTCCATTAGAATACTAATACGTCCCAAATAAAGACAGAGATGTAATTAGGCCGTGCAGCATCGCCAATGACCATCCACCCCTTAGTCTTCTAGTCGCATACAATGCCATTGAGTCGGAGCTTGCATTTTTGGTTGATAGCTATTTTCACCCGCCTCGTGGTGCAGAAGCTCTCAGTATCATGTTTGTTGAAAATTTTAAAAAGCAATTAATTATTTACAATAAATTAAAATTATAGTTTAAAACTATAAAAACAAAAATAGTACTACAAAGCATTTGAGTCACACATCTCTCGTCAGCTTTGTTGTCTTACTCCAGTTAGCGTGAGGCTATGTGAAGTAGCCTTTAATGGCATCGTAGAAGCTTCTACCAACATAATTATAGACCGTAAACTGAAAAGGTATAATTAAAATATAATAAAATATTTATAATTGTAAAAAAAAACTATATTAATCTTAAAATTTTACTCTTACCAAAATGTGTTGGGCAGTCGTCTGGATGAAGTCTCAGTAGCGTCTCTCGGCCTGGTTGTTCCAGAATTTTATGAACAGTCAGATGCGCATAAGGAGTGGGCTCTTCAGCCGGATAAGGTGTGGCGGGCTCTACCAGTGGTGGTGCTGCTGGCGGTGGCGATGTTTGATTCTGTAAATTAGATTCCATTGCAGAAGACGACTGAATCTGACTAGGACCGCTCCTGCTCAACCCCGGACGTTGATCATGATCACTCAAGAACATATGCGTTTAGTGCCTATGCTCTCCACTCAACTGCAAAACAAATTAAAACAATTAATTTTAATCTAAACGACGAATTAAAAAAAAATTAAAAAGTTAATTAGAATTAATTTTAATCTAAGATAATAATCCTAACTAATCCATAAGATTTAATCATCCTAAATTACCAATCATAATAATTTCTTAATTACCAAACCTAAATTAATCCTAAGTTTCTAAATTACCATTCCTAAACTACAAACAATAACTATATAAATATACCTTGTATATATGACAACGTCGGAGGGGAGGGAGACTTTGTTGGAGTGATGCAAGAGGAGAGGAAGATCAGCCAGAGGTTCGCCAGAGAGAAGGGCCGCCATGGAGGTGGAGCGGGCGCTGGTGGAGGCGAAGGAAGAGGAGATGTCCCCGAATGAGAGAAGGAGATCGCCGGAGATGGAGGAGATGGAGGTCAGCGAATGAGAGAGGGAGGTCGCCATATGAAAGAAATGGGAGTGGACGCCAAATTCGGGAGCACGATTGCCGGATTAAGGAGCACATTCGTCGGATTAGAGAATGTGATATGCATGATTCACGAAGAAGATAATAGAGAATGAGATATTGGGGAAGAAGAAAAGGTCTTGAAAATTTATTTATGTTTGGAATCATTGCTATTTATTTGCAATATATATCAACAAAATAGCGACGATTTCGACGTTAAATCGTGGCCACGAAAAAAATAAAATAGTTTAGATTTTCCCCACGTGGAAAATATAAATTTGCGTATCAATGATTTAGCGACAATTTCATAGTTAATTCGTCACCACATAGCAATGAATTTACGATGATATGCATATTATCATCGTAGATGTGGTCGCATAGATCGCGTGCCAGAAAACAACATAGTACGTGGATATCATAATAAATCGCCGTAAATTGGTCGCAATATTATAATGGATTACCAACTTATTTGTTGGTAATTCGTCATAATAAAAATACATTTAATTGTAAAATTGAGATTTAGGGGTTTATGTTTATAGTTTATGGTACTACGATTCACATTTAACATCAAAATTACGAAGGATTCGTCGTAATTTCGCCTCTATGTGTAAACATTTTTATCATGAATCAAATCTCAGAAGGCTTATTTGTGATTTTTGAAGGTTAATTCATATTCTAGAAGTGTTATCTAATCATATGAATCATAATTTGTTTTGAGTTTAAGAAACTTATGTATAACATTTAAACTTCGTAGCACAATGGAATATCAAAACTTATGTTTGAGTTTTTTATCCAATCATAATGAAATATTAAATTATATGTCACCATTCTAATCATAATCCTCGTCTTTTGCAATTTCTTGTTAATATGTCTAATGATATTGTGTTTTGACATATTTTCATCATTTACAATGAAATATGATTTTCGTCTGACGTGATCGTAACCAACGATGGGTTGCGACGAATTAACGACGAATTATAATTTCCGTCATTACTTGGTCACAAACTATGACGAATTAATGACCATGTATTTTTCTATTCTCACTCCACTATGTAAGAGACTTAAATTCTTACATAATTTCATTGATTTCTTTTTCTAATTCACCAAGACACCATTCCTGACAGAATTTCATAAACTAAATGTAGATATTAATGATAGGTCTAGTTTTACTCTCTATTCTACTGCAAGTGCACAGTTATGCATATATAGTACTTAGGGTATCGAATCCACAAGGACTCACGGTAACACGATAAATTGTATGTATTCAAGTTAAGCTAAATCAATTCCAGAGAAAGAAGTAAACAAAAGCAATAAACTAGAAAGGTGTTTTCAATAAGAGAAGGGCGTCAGACTTAGGAAGTTCTTGTTGGGAATGTCCTGAAATCTATTTGTACTTACTCTGAAAGAGAGTCGTGTTGTCGAGATGAGACAATCATATGACACTAGGTACTCGTAATGCTTTGCTAGAAGCCACTTATGATCAATGAGTTTAGAACTCATTGCTAGTGTTATATGATCCTACAGGGTCACACACCTAAGCAAACTGGACATTGAATGTGAGGTTGATCATTAATGTAATGATCGGATGAATGCATATTTGATATGCATTCGATGTCATCTTTTCTGGGCAGTGTCGATCGACGCACTATGTGTATCGGTCGACACGGATCGACTGTGTCGATCGACACAAAGAGCGTGTCGGTCGACACAACTCGCGGATTAGCAGATTAAATCGGTTTAATCATTAGTTAATCCCGTTGCGGTTTAAGTCGACATATATAAGATATATGGTCGACCTAAACTCGAATCCAACCTAATTGATAGCCACCAGAAACAGAAAAGAAACCTCTCTGGAGATCAGATCTCTGATAGGCACTAGCATCCCTGATGTCCAGTTCTGTGTGCGTGTGGATACCAGTAGAGGCGCATCACTTGAGGCGCTCTAGATCTCGATTACTTGCTAAGACTTCCGCTGCACAAATCACCAGGTAATCTCCAGATCTGATAGATTCAATTACATGAACCCGTAGATCCTAGGCTCGGAATTAAGACTAGGATTGCCTAATTGGATTAGGAATCTGCTAGAAATTCCTTCAGGGGTATCAGAGCTTTAGGGTTCCATTGAATCTGTAGCATGTTGATTAGATTAGTTGAATCTGAATCTCTGTATAGTTGATACAAGCATGCTAAAATTCGTTTTCATGAAAATCTAGTTTTTAGGTTTTTTGATTGAAAAACGATTAGGGCTTATCGCACTGTGTCGATCGACAACAATCCGGTATCGGTCGACACAGAAGGATAACCCGAATAAAACTTATTCACCTAGTGTCGATCGACACAAGAGTTGTGTCGGTCGACACAGACCTCGCTAGAATGATGAATCGGTTCAATTGGATTGGACCGGTTATCGAGCTTGGTTAATGATGGTTTAACTGCGATTGGTTTGATCAGGTTGGTATCGATCGATGCTAATGTAGCATCGACCGACACTGACCGGTATTCAAAACCGGATCAATTGGATTGATCGGTTATCGCGAATTGCTTTTGGTTATTCTACATCGATCGACACTATAGTAGTGTCGGTCGACATCAGATTCGATGATTGGGTTATGGAACCTGCAATCACAGAACCAAAGCAAGACAGATCAATTAATTATAAGAATTAAAACATAATAAAACTGAACGTTTTAAAGGTTCCGTTCCTCAACCAAATATCAAGTGATACTTGATGTCTTTCCAATCTTGTCAACTGTCAAGACTCGTTTCATTGAGTGATAGGCTTGCAGTGCAAGGTGTCCACAATTACATGAGTAAGGCAGGAAGTAATCGTGTTGATGGGCTTGCAGTGCAAGGCGTCAACAATTACATGACTTAAGAGATTGGTTTTCTTGACTGGGCTATCAAAATCGTTTTGGGCCTAGAGACATCAGGTGGATTGGGCATGAGATGTCAATCCACAACCAAGAGTTATATTGGATATAACTAGCAAGTTGTTGCTTACCTAGATAGCTAAAATTTGGGTGATAGCCAGTGGCTCACTCAAGTTTAGTGAAGTATGGGTCTTGGATCATTATATTCATTTGAGGAAACATTGTTTGAATATAATGCGAGTTTTCTTAATTGTTAAGACTTCTCATTTCTTGAACATCATAACTAAACCTCCCTTGTTTTTCAGCTATGTCTAGCACAAACCATCGTAACAATTTCTCCCTGCGATCCGTCCTTGAGAAGGACAAGTTAAATGGATCAAACTTTCTTGAATGGTATCGGAACTTGAGAATTGTTCTCAAACAGGAGAAAAAGGACTATGTCCTTGAGAAAGTTCTCCCTAAGAAGTATCGAGCCAATGCCTGGCAGTCAGATAAGGATGCTTGGGATAAGCATTCTAATGATGCGGTGGATGTGAGTTGTCTCATGTTGGCTACCATGAACTCGGAATTGCAGAAGCAATATGAGTACGTGGAGTCGCCAAAAGAGATGATCACTGGCCTGAAAAGTATGTTTCAGGAGCAGGCACGAACTCAGAGATACCAGACGGTAAGGTCTCTGATTGAGTGCAAGCTACCAATGAGCGAACCAGTTAGTCCTCATGTCATTAAGATGATGGGTTATATTGATAACCTGGGGAAACTGGATTGTCCCATTAGCCAAGAGTTGGCTACTGACATCATCCTGCAGTCACTGCCGTCAAGCTATGATCAATTTGTTATGAACTATAACATGAACAACTTGACGAAGACGTTGACTGAATTGCATGGGATGCTTAAGAATGCTGAACCTAACATAAAGAAGGACACCCCAAATGTCCTTATGGTACAAAAGGGTAAAAAGTTTAAGAAACTTGGTAAGAACAAAGGTGATGGAAAGACGAGCTCGATTGTGAATCTAAGCGAGTCTGGCCAAGCTCCTAAGGTTAAAACCAGTCCTTCTGAAGATGTTAAGTGCCGTTATTGTAATGGTTATGGGCATTTGAAAAGAAACTGCAATAAATTCTTGGAAGATTATGAGAAGCTGAAGAAGACGTACGAGACTTCTTCTTCAGGTATTATGTTATAGAAGTAAATGTTACTTCTTACAGTCCTACTTATTGGGTATTTGATACCAGCTGTGGTACTCATATTTTGTGAAAATGTGCAGGGCCTGAGCAAAAGTAGGATTATGGAGAAAGGACAAGTGGATCTACGCGTGGAAATGAAGCAAGAGTTGTTGCATCAACCGTAGGAGTATTTCATTTGTTTTTCCTTTTATGGCATGTTTTGAACTTAAAACTGCTACTATGTATCTGCTATGAGCAGAAAGATTATTTCTAATCCTTGTTTGGATATGAAAGGATATCAGTTTTCAAATTAAGAATAAGTGTTATTCATTTGATTACAGTGATATATTTTATAGTAGCAATCCATTAGAGAATGGATTTTTATGTTATAAACCAGAATGTGCCTAACTATAACATTAATATCAAACTTCTCTCTGGCATTGTCATTTTGGGCCACGTAAATGAGAAACAGATTCAGAAGCTCCATAGTGATGGGCTTTTGGGCTCATCTGATTATGAATCACAATGAGTAAAGTGAATCTTGTTTATTGGGTAAAATGACAAAGGCCCCTTTCGGAAAAAGGGTAGTGTCGATCGACACAAACAATGCATCGGTCGACACAGGTCGCGAACGGATAAAATGAAAGGGCCAGAGGCTTATTGGGCTTTATGCATACGGATGTATATGGGCCGATGAGCAGTAATGCTAGAGGAAATTTTCAGTACTTCATTACCTTTACTGATGTTTTCAGTAGGTACAGTTATATATCTTATTAATAAGACATAAGTCAGAATCTTTTGAAAAGTGCAAAGAGTTCCAGAATGAAGTATAGAATCAATTTGGCAAAAGAGTTGAAGCTCTATGATGAGATCATGGAGGTGAATACTTAAGTCAATAATTAAGTGATCATCTAATAGATTGTGAAAGTGTTTCACAATTCAATCCTCATGTATCGAACTTTATTAGATATAGTTTGATCAATGATGAATCACTTGGATCTTCCATTATCCTTCTAAGAATAAGCTCTAGGAAAGGTCTGAGTTTACATTAAATAGTGTTCCATCAAAATCAGTTACAGAGATTTCACATGAGATGTGGAATGGAAATGTTTCTGATTTATCCATCATGAAGATTTGGAGTTGTGAGACTTATATAAAACGTTTAATCTCTGATAAGCTCACACCCAAATCTGATAAGTACTGCTTCATTGGATGTCCTGACGAAACCAAGGCGTGCTACTTTTACAACCAGTTTGAGAACAAATTGTTTGTTGCTCGGAACTATGTTTTCTTGAGAAAGACTTTCTTTCCAAGAAGAACAGTGGGAGTAAAAGTACAACTCGAAGAAATTCGAGAATCACAGGAGACTGTTCAACCCGATGAGGAAGAGCAGCAGTTGGATCTACAAAGAATTGTAGAACCTGCAACTGTGGTGCCTGAGGTTTGCAAGGATCTGATGAAAGAATATTAGATATACATTCAAAAGCGAGTTTTAAAGATGTGTCGATCGACGCAAAAGTTGCATCGATCGACACAGATCGCGAACCAAAATATTGATTTTGGTTTATGATTTAATCAACTACGGTTTAAATCTTGGTTGATTAGGTCGTGGTAAAAGTCTACATATGAGATATGTGCGTGATTTTTAACACAAGACTGAAGCTCGTAGATCCAATAGGATCCGTCACGAACCCGAGAAATGGGGATTTCTCGTAACCAATTGCCGTGATCTACTGATCATTGAAAGTGACGGGCCTGCGAAATTTGAAGAAGCAATGATGGGCCTTGACTCCGAAAGTGGCTAAAAGCCGCTGAATCCGGAATGGCGATGTCCAAAGCTGGATTGGTGGAAAAGGTTTCAAGTAAATTCATGGTATTGACTGTGAAGAAACCTAATCCCAGACACCATGCTTATGTCCATTCGGATTCTCCTAGCAACCGCCACTCATAATGGTTATGAGATCTGGCAGATGGATGTGAAAACCAGTTTTCCTTAATGGAATTCTGAAAAAGGGATGTGTACATGACACAACCTGAAGTTTTTCATTGATCCTAATGAAGCTAGGAAGATATGCAAGCTTCATCGATCCATTTATGGATTGAAGCAAGCATCTCGGAGTTGGAACCTTCGTTTTGATGAAGAATTCAAAAGGTTTGATTTTGTCATGAATGAAGTGGAAACATGTGTTTACAAGAAGACTAGTGGGAGCGCAGTTGCATTTCTAAGTATTGTATGTTGATAACATACTACTTCTCGGAAATGAAGTTCCATTGTATAAGTCTGTTAAGACTTGACTCGAAAGTTGTTTTTCGATGAGAAATATGGGAGAAACCATATACATTCTTGGAATAAGAATCTATGGAGATAGATTAGACAAGCTAATTGGATTGAGTCAAGATACTTATGTGATAAGTTCTTACACAGATCAAGTATGCATGATTCCAAGAAGGGCCTTGTGCAAATGACTCTTGGTATTACTCTTAGCAAGATGCAGTGTCCTTCGACACACGCTGAGCTAGGGCGAATGAGGGTCAGGCTACTGCTAAAGGCATTAGATGTCTTAAGATGTGATCTTAATTTTAGTGGGAGTCAATGTTATTAATTTTAGTTATGATATGATGTTCGTATAAACATAATATGATTATGTTATTGAAATCTGACATCTGCATTATTTAATAATGGTTATTAAATAATAGTCCCAAAGTAATTTATGACATTTTATAGGTCATCAAGTATGTGACTTGATCATGAAACCCTATAAATAATAAATGACATAAATTATGTTTGTCCCTGGTCGAGGTTGTTAAAGTGGGACATTAACAACCACGTGAGACTAGTATGTGAGGTGACTGATGACTAAGTTTCATGGAGTCATTAATAAGAGTATTAAAGTCAATCACATAGGTATGTGTTAGAGAACACATGATCGGACATGACCCACTGATGAGAACTCTACTGGATAGTTATATAAGTGTCATGAGAGTTTTCATTACGACTATAGAGTATAGTCCTTAGACCTGAGTTCATCATGATTTCTTACATGTGAATTGGTCCGCTTTGACCTTGTCAAACGTCAGCCGTAACTGGTGATCATAAAGACATTGATTGGGCGTATCATGAAGCGTGTGAAGGAACAGGGATGGAACAAGATGGGAATTGTCCCTCCTATATAACAGGAGAGAAATATCTCAGGGCCCATCGAAGATTTGATACTGAGAAATGTGTGGCCACACTCAAACGAGGTGATTGTCAGTCGTTTGTCTTGTCAGTATAAATCGGAATTCGATGAACATGATTTTGGCTTAATAAGGATGACACGGATCTTGCCTTATGCCGGATCGAGATATAGTGACGAAGGGATTATATGAATAGATGATTCCAGTACAAGTGGGAGATTGTTGGGAATGTCCTGAAATCTATTTGTACTTACTCTGAGAGAGAGTCGTGTTGTCGAGATGAGACAATCATATGACACTAGGTACTCGTAATGCTTTGCTAGAAGCCACTTATGATCAATGAGTTTAGAACTCATTGCTAGTGTTATATGATCCTACAGGGTCACACACCTAAGCAAACTGGACATTGAATGTGAGGTTGATCATTAATGTAATGATCATATGAATGCATATTTGATATGCATTCGATGTCATCTTTTCTGGGCAGTGTCGATCGACGCACTATGTGTATCGGTCGACACGGATCGACTGTGTCGATCGACACAAAGAGCGTGTCGGTCGACACAACTCGCGGATTAGCAGATTAAATCGGTTTAATCATTAGTTAATCCCGTTGCGGTTTAAGTCGACATATATAAGATATATGGTCGACCTAAACTCGAATCCAACCTAATTGATAGCCACCCGAAACAGAAAAGAAACCTCTCTGGAGATCAGATCTCTGATAGGCACTAGCTGTTGGGATTATGTCCTGAAATCACATTGTACGAACTCTAATGATAGTTGTATTGTCGAGATCGGACAATTCATGTGGTACTGGGTAGTCGTAACGTTTTGCTAGAAACCGCTTATGACTAATGAGTTGTAACTCATTTCCAGTATCGTGTGAACCTACAGGGTCACACACCTAAGCAAGTTGGATATACTCTGCATGGGATTGATTATTGGCATATGGTCTGATCGATGTGTATTAGATACACATCGAGTTGTGTTTCTAAGAGGTGTATCGATCGACACCATTGGGTGCATCAGTCGATACAGGGCATGTGTCGATCGACACCACTAAGTGTGTCGGTCGACATAAGGGCGAAACCGAGACTGATGTTTCGGTTCACCGCGAGGTCAATATATAAACTCGTTTTGAATCTCGACCGAGAAGGTGATCACGAGCGCCGCCCAGAGTGTTTTCTCAGAGAGAAAACACAGAAACCTCAGAGAACCTAAAGTCCCAGGGAGATCCGAGCACCGGTGCTAGCAACCCGGCGGATTCCAGCTTGTGTGCGTGTGCACTACGATAGAGGCGCAGCATCTGAGGCGCAGTAGATCTCGTATTACCTGATCTATCTTCCGCTGCCAAACACCAGGTAATCACGAGGTGAGATCCAGGATTCAATTAACTAGACCCTAGATCCTAGGCTATCGGGAACTCGCTAGAATTCCGAATCTGTAGAATTGGCTACGATTCCCAACAGTGGTATCAGAGCCTTAGGGTTTTATCATTGAATCGAACCTGTTTGTAGAATTTAATGAATTGAATTCGTTCATTGGAATTATGAGTTAGAACAGGTGAGATCGATCTGATCGATCTGTGTTTCTGTGTTTTCGCACAGTGTCGATCGACACACTGGGTGTGTCGGTCGACACAGAACAGCGAAAACGACAGATTCGGCGGCTAGGGTTTTTCGCGAAGAAAAACCGAAAGCCTTCTGTGTCAATCGACACACTGGGTGTATCGGTCGACACAGAGCAAACACGGTCGAGTGTCGATCGACACAGTTTGAGTGTCGGTCGACACAGACCAATATTCGGCGGCTAGGGTTTTCTCGAAGAAAACCTAAAAGGCCTACTGCGTCGATCGATACAGGTTGAGTGTCGATCGACACAGGCCGAGCGAATGGTTAATCGGTTCAATTGGATTGGACCGGTTATCATGCTTGGTTAAGTCTGAATAGATCGGTTTAAATTGGATGAATTAGTTCAATTGGATTGAACTGATTATCTCAATTAGCATGAACCGATGGGATAAATCAGTTTGATTGGATAAGTCGGTTCAATTGAATTGGACTGGTTATCGCAATCAGTTGAAACTGGTTTAAACGGTTTAAATTGGATGAATTGGTTCAATTGGATTGAACTGATCATCCCAATTAGTATAAACCGATTGGTTAAGATCAGTTTGATCAGATAAGTCGGTTCAATTGAATTGGACCGGTTATCAAGAACTATCTGCGGTTTAGGTCTATGTCGATCGTCACACATGGGCTGCGTCGATCGACATAACTGGTTCGATGAACCGGGTTAATTGAATTAACCGGTCATTGAAATCCGGTTTTGTTTGGTTATGTCGATCGACAGACAGAGTCTGCGTCGATCGACACAGTATTCGAAATTCTGGTTATTAAACCTTGAATTTGCAGAAACCAAACTAGACTTAAACATTGATCAAAGATTAGCTTCAATGTGGTCAACTGTCAAGACTCATTTCGTTGTGTGATGTCTAGCCAAGAGCTTGGTGTCCACAATTACGTGAGTAAGGCAGGTAATAATGTTGATGGATTTGCAGTGCATGAGCATCAGCAATTACATGACCTAAAAGATTGATATGCTAACCTTTCAGAGTTTAGTTTCCTCAACTAAATATCAAGTAGTCTTGATGTCTTGCCCAAATCTTGTCTACTGTCAAAACTTGTGTCGTTTGTTGGATATTCTTGGAGTCCTTGGTATCCACTGCAACGTGAGTTAGGCAGGTGGTCTTTGACAGACTTGCAGTGCAACTGTCAATGATCACAAGACATAAAAGATTGGTTATACTTGACTGGGCCATCAGAAGTTCTGAGCCCAGAGACATCAGAGTGGATTAGACATAGTTTGTCTCATCCACGACCAAGAGTTGTACTGAGTACAATTAACAATGATTTGCTTACCTAGATAACCAAAATCTGAGTAAGGCGAGTCGCCCACTCGAATTTTAGTAATCTGAGGATCTTGGATCATTATATTCATAGAGGAAACATTGTTTGAATATAATGCGAGTTTTCTTATAGTTATAAGATTTCTCATCATATACATAACTAAGTCTTTGTTTTTCTTGGATTTCAGCTTATGTCTATGACTACTTTCTCGTTGCGATCCGTCCTTGAGAAGGACAAGTTAAATGGATCCAACTTCCTGGATTGGTATCGGAATCTGAGATTCATTCTCAAGCAGGAGAGCAAGGACTATGTCCTTGAGAAAGCTCTTCCAGAAAGGCTTGGGACCAATCGCTCGCGTGCAGTGTATGATGCTTGGAATAAGCATTATATGGATGTGGTAGATGTGCGTGGTCTGATGTTGGCTACCATGAACTCAGACTTGAAGAGTCAGTATGAGAACATGGAGTCGCCAATAGAGATGATCACCAGTCTGAAACTGAAGTTTCAGGATCTGGCACGAGTTGAGAGATTCCAGATGGTGAAGTCTCTCACTGGGTGCAAACTACCAGAAGATGCTCCAGTCAGTCCTCATGTCATTAAACTGATGGGTTACGTTGATAACCTGGGGAGACTGGGATGTCCTGTCAGCTTAGAGTTGGCCACTGACATCATTCTGCAGTCACTGCCGTCAAGCTATGATAAGTTCATTAAGAACTATATCAAGAAAGGCTTGACGAAGACGTTGACTGAGCTGCATGGTATGCTCAAAACAGCAGAGTATGACATCATAAAGGGTAAAAGATTTGAGGAATCTTGTGTTGGCAAGGGTAGAGGCTGGGCCGTCCAGATTTGGAATCAGGATAAGCCTGTGTCATCTTTTAAGCCCAAGTCAAGCCCATCTGGTGTTAGTAAGTGCTTCTACTGTAATGAGTCGGGGCATTGGAAGAGAGATTGCAATAAATTCTTGGAAGATTCACAAGAGATGGAGAAGATGTATGGTACTTCTTCTTCAGGTATTGTGTTATTAATTCAAGTTCTACATAAGTATTGGATACTTGTTGTGGTACTGATATTTTTTTGAAATATGCAGGACCTAAGCGACAGTAGAACGTTGAAGAAAGGACAAGTGGAACTACGTGTCTGGTTGAAGCAATGGTTGCAACATGAGCCGTAGAGATTCTCCACTTGTAGGAGCCTTTCATACTTGGTTTTAGAAATTAAGTAATTGCTACTATGTATCTGCCTTGTGCAGAGATGCTTTTCATCTTCTTGTAAAGAATTTGAATGTTTTTCATTTTGATAAAAGACAAGTTTTGTTCTTTAGATCTTAATGAAATATAATATGGTAGCACCCCGTTTAGAATGGGTTTTATATCTTAAACCAGCAGAAGTTAAATATAACACAAATACTAAAGGTTTAAGTCTGATGACTCAAACTCGATTTTCTTTGGTATAGTCATTTAACCACAAGAGTGAAGCGGATTCAGTAAATCCATAGGTTTTGGACTCATTTGATTGTAAATCAATTGAGACATGAATCCTGCTTGCTGGACCAAATGACTAAGGCCCATTAAGCAGAGCTAAAAGGAAACGGGCCAGAGGCTTATTGGGCCATACATATACTGATGTATGCGGCCCAACTAGCATCATTGCCAAAGGAAATATTCTGTACTTCATTACCTTATTGATGGCATCAATAAGTATTGCTGTGTTCATTTGATGAGACACAAGCTGGAATCCCTTAAGGGAGTTCCAAGATGAAGTGTAGAACCAATCTGACAAAAGTATTGAGATCCTCGATTGGATCGCGGAGGAAAATACTAGAGTCATGAATTGGGTGATCATCTGAAAGAATGAATCAGATCTTATGAGATATGATTCAATTAATGATGAATCACATGAATCTTCCATAACCATTTAAGAATACGTTCTAAAATGTCTATGTTTACGCTAAAAGGTTTCTATCAGAATCAGTGAAAAACACCACATTGGATGTGGACTGGGTGATTTCCAAATTTGTTTTTCTGATTAATTGGGATTGCAAGGTTTGTGTAAGACAGTAGTCAACAAACAAACTTGAATCCATATCTGATAAGTTCTACCTCGCTGGTTGTCCTGAGGAAACCAAGGCTTAGTACTTTTGTTGCCCAGAACTGTGTCTTTTAAGAAAGGTGATACTTTCAAAAGGAACAGTGGGAGTAAAAGTACACATCGAAGAAATTCGATAAACACAGTAAGCTGTTCAACCTGTTAAGGGAGAGCAGCGGTAAGATCTACAAAATACTGTAGGATCTGCAACTGTGAAGCCTGAAGTTCGCAGATCCGAAAGGATCCGTCACTAACTCGAGAGTGATTTCTCGTAACCTATTGTCGTGATCTGTCGATCATTGAAAAGTGATGAACATGCGGAATTCAAAGAAGCGATGGTGAGCCCCAACTCCGAAAATTAGGCTGGGTATGCATGTTAGCTTCACCGATCCATTAGTGGATTGAAGCAAACATCTTGGAGTTGGAATCAACATTCTGACAGATTGGTCAAAGATTTTGACTTGATCAGAAAGAAAAGAAACCATGCGTTTACAAGAAGACTAGTGGGAGCGTAATGGCAATTCTCACACAGTATGTAGATAACATACTTGAATCTCACAAACGACGTTCCGACACTAAAGTCTTGTCAAGATTTAGGTCAGAAGTCAAATTTAAACAAGAGACTTGGGAGTAGCCGAGTGAATTCTTGGAATAAGAATCTATTGACATAGATTAAGTAGGCTAATTGGATCGTGTTAAAATCCTTATGTTCATAAGGTATTGGACAGTTCAAATGTGCTTGATTCCAAGAATGGCTTCATACCAAAGGTCTTATGGCAATTATCCAAGCGAGATGCAGTGTCTTGGACACTGGCTGAGATAGTAACGATATTAGCAAGAAGAAGTGTTTTGAACACTGTCTGAACTAGTATTAATGAGTGTGATTACTTATGCTGATGCAATAGAATCCATCATGAATGCCATATTTTGCGCTCGTCTAGATGCAGCTTAAGCATAAAGTATGACGAGAAAATACCAATGTACTCCGGTAATAGTCACTGAATAGTTACCAGAAATATCCCAAGTGTTGAGAAACACTAAGGATAGGTTCGTGGTGAACTGATAAAGTGACGAACCAGTTGAAAGTAGTTAGTCGGACAAAGACGATTCCCGGTTCCAACCTGGTTATGTCTCTTTGTCTGAATAGCGGTGCTAACTGTTGGAAAGGCTCCAAGCAGTGGACCGTAGAATAATTGCTGTTATCTGAATGGCGATGTGGTCTATTGAAATTGTTTCAAGCAGAACACCGCATACTCTCCCACAACCTAAGCACGGAATTTATTCTGTTGCTGTAGGCATAAGATATCTGAAGAGATGATCTTGATTCTAGTGGGAGTTATTTTAGTTATGTTGTAGTCTTTACATAGACATGCTGTGGTAGTGTCTATGTAAGTCTAACTGACATCAGTATTATTTAATTATTGGATAATTAAATAATGGTCCCAAAGTACTTTATGGTCATCTTATAGGTCATCAAGTTGAAGACTTGATCATGAAACCCTATAAGTAAAATATGACATAAATTATGATTGTCCCTAGTCAAGGTTGTTAAAATGGGACACTAACAACCGCGCAGACTAGTATGTGAGGTGACTGTTGGACTAAGTTTCATGGAGTCAATGATATGATTATCACAGTCAGTCACATAGATATATGTTGGTGAACATATGATCGGACATGACCCGCTTAATGAGAACTCCACAGGATAGTTATATATAAGTGTCATGGGAGGTTCTCATTACGACGATAGAGTATAGTCCTTAGACCTGAGTTCATCATGCTTTCTAGCATATGAATTGGTGCGCTTTGACCTTGTCAAACGTCGTTCCGTAACTGGCGGCTATAACGGCATTGTTCCGACGTATCATGAAGTATGTGTAGAAACAGGGATGGAACAAAATGGGATTTGTCCCTCCTGTATAACGGGAGATAAATATCTCAGGGCCCATCGAAGATTTGATACTGATAAAATGCATGGCCGTGCTCAAACAAGGTGATTGTCAGTCGTTTGTTTATCAGTATAGATCAGAAGTTCGATGAACATGATGTTGGCTATAATAAGGATGACACAGTCTCTTGCCTTATGCCATATCGAGATATAGAGACGAAGGGATTATAGGAATAGGTGATTCCAGTACAAGTGGGAGATTGTTGGGATTATGTCCTGAAATCACATTGTACGAACTCTAATGATAGTTATATTGTCGAGATCGGACAATTCATGTGGTACTGGGTAGTCGTAACGTTTTGCTAGAAACCGCTTATGACTAATGAGTTGTAACTCATTTCCAGTATCGTGTGAACCTACAGGGTCACACACCTAAGCAAGTTGGATATACTCTGCATGGGATTGATCATTGGCATATGGTATGATCGATGTGTATTAGATACACATCGAGTTGAGTTTCTAAGAGGTGTATCGATCGACACCATTGGGTGCATCGGTCGATACAGGGCATGTGTCGATCGACACCACTAAGTGTGTCGGTCGACACAAGGGCGAAACCGAGACTGATGTTTCGGTTCACCGCGAGGTCAATATATAAACTCGTTTTGAATCTCGACCGAGAAGGTGATCACGAGCGCCGCCCAAAGTGTTTTCTCAGAGAGAAAACACAGAAACCTCAGAGAACCTAAAGTCCCAGGGAGATCCGAGCACCGGTGCTAGCAACCCGGCGGATTCCAGCTTGTGTGCGTGTGGACTACGATAGAGGCGCAGCATCTGAGGCGCAGTAGATCTCGTATTACCTGATCCATCTTCCGCTGCCAAACACCAGGTAATCACGAGGTGAGATCCAGGATTCAATTAACTAGACCCTGGATCCTAGGCTATCGGGAACTCGCTAGAATTCCGAATCTGTAGAATTGGCTACGATTCCCAACACTAGCATCCCTGCTGTCCAGTTCTGTGTGCGTGTGGATACCAGTAGAGGCGCAGCACTTGAGGCGCTCTAGATCTCGATTACTTGCTAAGACTTCCGCTGCACAAATCACCAGGTAATCTCCAGATCTGATAGATTCAATTACATGAACCCGTAGATCCTAGGCTCGGAATTAAGACTAGGATTGCCTAATTGGATTAGGAATCTGCTAGAAATTCCTTCAGTTCTCGAGAATTATGCTATGCTAGACACTTAACTAACCGGATTCAGATTAAACACAAGTTCAAGAACTAGAAACACAATACTAAATAATCCAACTCTCGCTGAGATTATTTCTATATCTAGCAACCTAGCGGCCCAAATCTCTTTGTGATCCTAGAGTTCTAAACAAGCATTAAGAACATGTTCTATTGGTTCACAATTTTCCTAAACCAAATCTCATTGTATCTAGTCAAATTGCTCACACTAAGTTTGGTTCATATTATAACTCACACTCTCGTGCTGTTGTTAATTATCTAAGATCTAAACCCTAGGTGATCAGTCTAGAATTCAGTGTTAAGAACACTTAGGTGATGAACGATAAGATAGTGAATCCTAATCAATCAGTTATCAAGCAAGCATAAAACCTTTGTGAAAATCCCTAAATCTAACTAGATTACTACTCAGACATATTAGCAATCAAACAATACATCATGAATATAAAACCAAAGGAATGAATAGATAAAGAAAAAGGGTTCGAAATTCTTCTTTCAATGTTACAAGTAGCACGAATCAGCCCTCTCCAATATCTCTCAAGCAAGAAAAAAACTAAGGACAAGATAAAAGATTCAATGAGTCTGAAAACCTAATTAAACTCTCTAAACAAGTTTTGGGGTCAGGTTAGAATATAGGGAAACTTCAGGGTCTTTTATGTAATTCTTCAAAACTTGTCTAAACTCGGCGTATAACTTCTCTCGGGCTCGGTGTCGAGCGACACCAAAGGTAGTGTCGGTCGACACTCCATCGTGGTCGAGACACTAACTTCAACTCGTTGCACAAATCACCAGAACGTCCTATGATCCCTCTCTTTGCTCCAAACGCAAGCCCACCTGTAGAAGACTCAATAGACTCTAAAAACCAAGTTAAAGACTCAATATATACAACTATATCATGGTTGAAAACCTAGAAAAACCATGATATATCAATTAACTATAATCATTTAAATTCAAATTAAATAATTAAATAAACATACATATATAATACATGATACAAATTATTCGTCTAAATTACATGACGCAGTATCAGACTCTTCATCGTCATCAGAATTGTCGACTTCTTCAGACTCAATTTCTTCTTTTGTATCTTCTAGGAGATATTCAAACTGTCGAATATGAGGATCTATAAGTAGAATATCATATGTAGTATCACTTTGTCTTGAAATAAAACCACAACTATCCTCTAGCATTGTCATATCTTCTACACCAACTATATGACCTCTCGGCGCAATTTTGATAACTGAGAACCAATGTATCTCAAATGTCCTTAATCACGGGTAGGGTACAAAGCTAACGTGTTTTGCTTGTGAAAAGAGCAAGTTAGCTATTAGATTGATACATCCATTTCAACCTATCAATTATAGGAAGGTACCGCATCCTTTGGTATGATATCTTGTTCCATCAACTTCCTTGCAGCTTATATCTTCATTTTCCACAATAACGACACTCCTTCAGCTTATCATCATCTTTCCAAAAATTATCCAGTTGTCAACACAAACACCAGTCATCGCAGAGTACAAATGAAGGCTATAAAGCAATTTTGAATCTCATAATAAGTTTTGGCAGCTAAATTATCCTCCGGTAAATAATCTTTAATAAGATCCGTCAAGTCATCAATGAAAAACTCAACTAATTTATGATCTATTTTATTAGTCATCATCTTAGCTTTCAACGATAATTTTTGACAATCCTTCTCTACATCTATTGTAGCGGGCTTATTTGTTGCGTCTAGCATATCATAAAATCGTTTGTCATTTTAAGTTTTATTCCTCAACATCATTCTGATTAATACTTATTGTTTCATGAAATGCATATGTAACCATTTCATGAAACTTATATTTCTCATGATAGTTATGCTCCCCGGGATAACCAAACTGATGATCATGATTAACATGCAATTCATTTTCATGTTGAACATTGCTATTACTACTCCCTCATCATGTCTACTACTATAACCTTCACCATATTTATACCATATAAAATCATGAGGTGTAAATCCTCTATTCAATAAGTGACGCCAAACCGTCTTAACTGGAAGAAATTACATTATGCATTACCAACAATGACAGAACATCTTACCGCTTTCTATGGTTATCGAGGTATGGCATGCTGATACTTGAATATTTGAACACTGCTTGAAACTCTTTCTTCACCTCTTCTTCTGCATCCTTATGACGATTCATCCAAATCCAAAATTCGTATATCAACATTTTTTAAAAAAACTATAAATTTCGTTTAGCACTATGGATTATTTATAGATTTTTTTCCTGGTTACCAATGATTTTGCAACGATTTTAACATCGCCTTAACAATGATTTACAAACCAGACAAATAAAAAACGATTTAACATTGATATTACGTCCAAACTATAATGTATAATTTTGATGTACAACCCGGTAAAACATATAAAAAATGTGGTATCTACAAGATAAGCAACGGGTTTTTTTGTTGATAGCTCATTGACAGTTACTACGAAAATATTACATCTTTACTTCATCGTTATTTAGCGACGAAAGTTAGTGTTCATTGAAATTTGTCTTTACTTTGTTGTTATATCCGACCCTATAACGACGAATCATTTCTACGTAAATTAACAACGACAATTTAGTATTTCATCGTTAAGTCGACGATAATACGTCGCAAATTAGACACGCTAAATTTGTCAAAAAAAAATTGAAGTTATTCAAGTGTTTTTTTAGTAAAAGAAATACAATAAAGTTATCATGTCATTCAATAGACAAAATAACAGTATGTATGAATAGTATATAGAAAATTAAATTTGTAATATCAAAAAAAATAGTGATATCTAAAATAAGAATTATTACATTCACATCACATGTAATAATTGAGGTTTTTAGAACCACAAGAAAGTGATGAATGTAGAGAAAATAATAGAACTAAATTTCCAAATAATAAATAGATATTAAAAAAAAAAATCATTTGGTTATTGTAGAAGTGTAAGTGTATAGCCTTTTTGGTATTTTTCTGTTTTATTTTTCTGTATAGAAAAGGTAATAAACCCTTCTAAAGTTGAGAGTAACAATCTTAAGACACTACATTAGTATGTATGTGTGAAAAATAATATTTAGAGTCTCCAAATTGTATTTTTATGCAAAGAACTATGTGTTTATCAAAACTAAAAAAAAAAAAAAAATAGAGCAAAGATGTGAGGGAAAAAAGTAAAGATGTGATGGAAATGCATTTTCTTTTCATCAATAACCTAAAATATTATATGGTAGAAATGGTATACCACTTTCTAAAATATATTTCTATTTATGAAAATTTTTTAAATAACGATTTTTCTAATTTAAATATAAATTATTATATTTAAATACTGTGTTATAATTTGATGCTGATTTGATTTAAAAAAAATAGGGTTATGATATTGAAGTCGAGAGAAATGAGAGGGTATTTAGCATAGTCTTATATATAGGAACATTTCTAACACATTTGTTCACCCCTTCTTATTTTATCCAATCAGATAATTATACTTAATATCTTTTTAAAAGTAATTAAAAATAAAAAGATAACTAAAACTAAAAAACAGAAAATAAAATAATTAAAAAGAGAGTTTTTCAATCGTAAACTAAAAAGACAAAAAATAATATAATTAAAAGAGAGCTTTTCAATCGTACGTGTACATATAACACGTGACTTAAACTAATATCATGACTTGTATTTTTTTTGTCAACCTAAAAAAACAGACTTGTTGTATATACGTTTATATTTATTTTATCATTAATTTCATGTTTTAAAGTGATTTTGGAGTAAATAAAAATAAAGAAATTAATCTAATAACAAAAATATGATATTATAAGAAAGTGACACCACAAAAATGTAATTTTAAGACTTGGTATTAGGAATATGATTTTGAAAAAAAAAATAATAAAATTTTAATAACAGAGCTTTAAGGTGAACCACCATAACTCTTGTCAAAATCCTACAAAAAATTAAAATTAAAATTATTAAAAAAATAACATATGACACAGTTCTAATAGTAAGAATAAAGTACTTGTGAGTAAAATGATCTACTAGATAAAGACGAAGATAACTGGATATCGGGAGCAAGAGTCGAGTCCTGAATTTTTTATTTATTTATCCAATATTAATATGTATATATATAAAACTTAAAATTATTAAAAACTGACATATAACACAAATCTAAATAGTAAGAACTAAGTATTTACTTCGAGAACTTGTGAGTCAAATGACCCACTACGTAATGACGAACTGGTGGTAGCAACAGATAACTGGGTATCGAGAGCAAGATTCGAGTCCTGGAAAATTTATCGATTTATCCAACAATTAATATGTATGTGTATATAAGACTTAAAATTATTAAATACTAACATGTAACTCAAATTTAAATAGTAAGAATGAAGTATTTACCTGAAAAACTTGTGTGTCAAATGACCCACTATGTAAGGACGAACCGGTTGTAGCAACAGATAACTGGGTAATAGGAGTAAGAGTTGCGTCCTGAAACATTTATCCAATTATTAATTTACATACGTTTATACATTACAAGACTTCAAATTATTAAAAATTGACATATAACTCAAATCTAAATATTATGGTGAAGTATTTACCTGAATTACTTGTGAAAAATCTAAGATTGGACTAGTGGTAGGACCAGGTAACTGGGTATTGGAAGTAAAAGCTGTGTCCTGAAACATTTATTAATTTTATCCATTATTTCATATATATTGATTAATCCGTGTTTCGATAAAAAGGCACTCACGAAAAAGAAAAATGATTTATTAAATACCTGAAATGATAGCATTCTCTTTGCTCTAGCATTAGTCGATGGTTTTGATGTGCCACGTTTTTTCATCTCAAGAGCATTTAAATATCGGCCTTGAGGTCCGACTTTTTTGTTCTTTGGTCGTCCAAGAGAAGCTTTCCTTTTAATTCCACGTGCAGTTGGAACTTCCTCGTCTTCTTCTTCCACATGTTCAACATCTAAAGTTTGTAGCGTCCATGCATTATTTTTCACAAGTTCCTTTTTCTTTTCTTCCAAAATTTTAAGCAACTGAAAGGCAGCTTCATTTGCACACAACGTCAATTCTATATGTTCAGCAGCAACATATGCAATCTCGCGGAAATTGCAACATAAATGGCTATATCGCTTTCCAATCGATTGCTTCATAGTTTCATTAGGTATCTCTGAACGATAAGAAGATATGCTTCGTGCCTTTGCCTCTCTACTCCATCGTTGCAAAATGTAGTTAGATGGAATTCTTCTAACATTCTTCTTATCCAACACTTTTAATGCATGACGACATAAGATCCCAGCAAAAGAATACTTCATGCAACTACAATGTATTGTTTGGTTTGTAGCATCATAATTAACTAAATGCTCTCGCGCTCCACCACGATAAGATACTTTGTAGTCATACATTATCTCAGACTTACTAACCTTTTTGGCAACATAATCGCCGATAACTGTGTATTGCTTCTCGAACAAGCTAAAAACTTCTGGTGTATACACCTTCTCTGCATGTTGCAACATCTCTACAGTGGCACGTAATACCGGCGAGGTATGCATCATACTAAAATCAGTAGTTAATTCTTTATATTGTCGATCATCCAACACTCTTTCGTAGTGTTCAAAGAAGGACAGCAAGTCATAACTGCGCTTTAAGTATCTTTTTAATATATTATTCATACTTTCACTACGTTGTGTGCTCACCATATCTGTCGTAAAAGTATGACGTCTATATATCATTGCCCATTTTTCTCTCAACTCAAACACATTTTTCAACCATTTATTCTTTGTCAATTTATGCTTGTTGAGCATATCACTCCATGCCAATAACCAGTCTTCTTCTTCCTCGTAGTCATATACACACTTTCCAAAGTCTGTGGCAAACTGTCCTGATCCATGAAATACATGACTCAAGTTCTTTGCAGCATTTTGGTAAATATGCCAAACACATAATCTATGTTTTGTTTCAGGGAACACCTTCACTATTGCACTCGCCATTGCTGCATAATGGTCTGTGAGAATTGTTTCTGATTTTTTTCCAGACATTGCTCCAAGGAAAGTCTCAAAAATCCACTTAAATGACTCAGTAGTTTCATCATA
The DNA here is from genome assembly GCA_030180135.1 of Orychophragmus violaceus. Classification (NCBI taxonomy): domain Eukaryota; kingdom Viridiplantae; phylum Streptophyta; class Magnoliopsida; order Brassicales; family Brassicaceae; genus Orychophragmus; species Orychophragmus violaceus. The sequence goes on along the minus strand of CM058232.1, from coordinate 80,067,470 downwards.
TAAGAGGGCAGCACCAAACAGAATGGTTTGCTTCTGATGATTGACCCCGACAAATGGAGCAAACGGTCTATCATATTCATTGGTCTTATAAGTTGTGTCAAAGCAAACAACATCCCCAAAAAGATTGTAATCACTTATCGACCGATCCCAAAAGATATTAGTGATCATATCGTCCTCATCAAGTTGCATTGAATAAAAAAAGATGAATTATCTTCTTTCTTTTTCTGGAATTATTCCAAAACTGCTCCAGCATCTCCTTTTTCCATTTTTGCCATTCTCTTTCGGTATATGTAATTTCGGTAGTCTTTCTCCATAAAACCCATCTTTTCTCTCCCTCCAACTTCTCTAGTCATCATTTCAACGGTTGCTTTAGCTGAAATTCCTGACATCTCGGTATCATCAGCATCTAGTGTTTGAGCGACAAATACTGTTCGATTGCCCTTCAACAAATGTTTCATAGGTGTCTTCACTAAATCATGATTATGATTCGGCTCGAAAGACACTATCTTATATCTTCCGGTACTCTGAAGGTAGCAAGTCATCTGAGCTTTACAACCACACCGTGTGATTGGTTGTGAATAAGATTTCTTTACCCTAGGTTCCTTCTTATACCCTTCTTTTGAGCAAACATAATGAAGCCTTACTACCTTATCCTTTTTTTTCTTTCTCCGTTGTTTTCTTACGTTGGAACCATGATTGCCTCCATACTTTGCATAAGCTATATATGCAGCCTCATCAGAACTAAACTCCTTTCCAATGTATAGCTCATCTTTCTTATCAATTTCCATGTTTGCTTCTAAAGTAGCAACCTCTTCAGTTTGAACATAATCTTTTTTGCTGGCAATTTTATCTTCTTCTTCGAAATCACTAATTGAAGTTTCGTCTCCATTTACTGAGTCATCTTCTTTCTCAGCTACAAGGTTAATCGTATTTTGATTTAACAAACTGGATTCACCCGAGACTTGCACACTAGAACCATAAATTGAATATATTTATATTTATGATTGATGTACCTCTTTCAAATTAGAAACTTCTTCATTATCTGATGCACTTTTCATATTAATAAAGAACCTCAGAACTTTTTTTCTCAGATTTTCTAATTCAGCTTTCCTGTATGAACACAAACAGTGACCAATTAATAATCATCTTAATTCCTGAAGAAGAACCAAACGTGCTATCAAAAATATTCTAACAAACATAAATCAGCAAATAGCAGTCCGTAGTATGTTAGACAAGAGCTCTTCCACAAAAAACGTTCATAAATTATAATTGTAAATTCCAGTAATATTACTTTATTTGACCTCGTGTTGTTTATATTGTTTTCTGCGGCTAAAGGGAGTAGAGTCCAGACAAAGCAAATATCTCCAGAACTGTTGCAAACAAAAACCAATTTGAAGATCATCAAAAACACTTTTACATGTGATTTTAAGCAATTAAGAAGACTTTGAACATATCCATAAGAAATAAAATATGTTGTCTTCCCCAAAATCACAGACTTTAAAATATGCTGGCGTAACATTGTTAACTGATTCTTTCCAGTCACTAGACAAGACCACCTCTCTCACCATTCCTCTTCCCTCATCTCTGTCCTCAAAAAAACCAGCTTCCCTCTCTCCCCTTTCAGAAATTTTTAAAGTCCAATTCGTTTTTTTGGAATCCTGCCCTCCAAGTAAACCTCCCTCTTCTCCTTTGTTAACTCCCACCAAATCTCCTTCCCCAAATCATCTTTCTACTACTACACCCATTCTTCTTCCCAACCATACTAGATCATTATCCCAGCCTTCTTCCTTGTCAAACCTTTTTGTTTCCCATGTTCCCCAGCCTCTCTCTCTTTCAGAGAAGGCTAACCCTTCTTCTTAATGAATCTTAAAACCTTTTTTGGAACCTCCGTGGGTTTAATGAAACGGAGAAGTATAAGTCTTTTTATCTTGGTTAAATTTGCATAAGCTCCTTTTTGGAGCCTTTTTAGAAACCCATATTAAACTTCATAACCTCGCTAATGTATTGTCTAGTGTCTGCCCGGGATGGAATTTCTGCTCTAATCACTCGCAGGATGATGACGGTCGAATCATTCTTATTTGGAAACAAGATGTCTCTGTGCAGCTCCTTCATCAGTCAAAGCAATCGATTACCTGCTCAGTCCAACTTCCGGGATCGTCGCCTTTTACTATCACATCAGTATACGCCTCTAACGTCGCTGAAGAACGGCCAGAGCTTTGGGTTGAATTGCTCCAAATCCATCATAATTTAAACCTTCAATCAGCTCCTTGGATATTGGCAGTGATTTCATCCAAATTATCCACTTTGGTGAAGACTCTCAAATCTCTTCTGCGGGTCTTACAAGTGCAATGATAGAGCTGAAAGACTGTTTCAGCCAAATGGATGTGCATGACCTTCGTTACCAGGACCCTTGTTTCACTTGGTCTAACAACCAGCCTGCTACTCCTATAGCCAAAAATCTTGACCGATTACTCACCAACTCTCATTGGCTACTATCCCATCCTCTGAGCTCTACAACCTTTCACCCTCCTGGAAATATTTATGATCACTGCTCAGCCATTCTCGACTTAGCCCTTCCAATTCCCCAACCTGGCTCTAGACCTTTCAAATTCCATAATTTCCCCACCCATCACCCTGAGTTTGCCCTTACGGTTCAGACAGATTGGCTACAGGCAGGAGATATGGCATTTAATCTCTCAAAACTTTGTTACAAATTGAGAGTTATCAAGGGTTCACTTAAGAAACTAAATACAGAGAACTACTCAAAAATTCAAGAGAGAGTAAACACCACTAACAATTTGCTTTTAGTTGTGCAGGAAAGTGCTCTATTGGATCCATCCACGCGCCTTTTTCAACTTCAAAGGGAGTTGCAGACCAAATTGGCTCATCTACGAACAATTGAGGAGGCTTTCTTTAAACAAAAATCTAGTATCAGGTGGCTAAAGAAGGGGGACTCTAACACAGCTTTCTTCTTCAGAACTTGTGTTGCTAGGGCCGCCTTCAACTCAATCCGGATGTTTATTCTTTCTACGGGCATCACCATAACCGACCCTCAAGAGATGAGTGATCTAGCAGTTCAACACTTCACCAACATTCTTTCCCCTGTTCACCTAGCGCCAGTTGCTGTTACTCATCATTGGATTCAGCTTTTGCTGAGCTTCAGATGTTCGGATGTATCCAAACAAGTGTTCGCTGCCCTTCCTCCTCCAGAAATCATCGGAAAAACTCTGTTAAAGCTGAATCCCGCTAAAGCGTCGGGGCATGATGGGTATTCTTCATGCTTCTTTAAAGCGTCGTGGTCTCTGATTGGTTCAGAAACAATTCAATCGATAGGAGCCTTCTTTCTATCTGGATTTCTCCCAACTGCTATTAACTCAACTACTCTCGCTCTTATTCCGAAAAAGCCAGGCGCTACTGCTATCTCTGATTTTTGGCCTATTTCGTGCTGCAACACGATCTACAAAGCCATCTCCAAGATCCTTGTTTCTAAACTGAAGCCGATTCTCCCAGAACTTATATTGCCCAACCAAACCGCATTTGTACAAGGGAGACTGCTGATCGAGAACACCATCCTAGCAGCGGACATTTTAAATGGCTACCATAAGAATAAAGGACCCAAGATGATTGCCATCAAAGTAGATATTGCTAAATCGTTTGATACTATCCGGTGGGAATTCATTGTTTCAGTCCTTAGAGGTATCGAAGTTCCGGAAACTTACATTAGATGGATCTATGCTTGCATTTCTACCCCGACCTTCTCTGTAGGCTTTAATGGCTCCATACACGGCTACTTTAAAGGGAAAAGGGGCATAAGGCAGGGGGATCCATTATCCCCCTACCTTTTCGTGATGGCAATGAACTGCTTATCTACCATGCTAAATGCTGCAGCGGAGGAAGGGAAAATTGGGTACCATTCGGACTGCCGCTCCTCAAAGCTCACCCACCTTTGTTTTGCAGACGACTTGCTCATATTTGTTGAAGGATCTCTCACCTCTGTCCAGAACACTCTCGCCATCCTTAAGGAATTTGAGGCTATGTCAGGTTTAGATATAAGTGTGGAGAAAACGGCTTTCTATCCCTGTGGACTGTCGGACAGTGAGGCAGAAGTAAACCGCACTACTACAGGCTTATCACAAGGTTCTCTACCGATCAGATATCTTGGTGTGCCTCTAACTACGAAGAAACTGACCAAGCAGAACTGTGCACCGCTCATTCAATCAATAAAAGGGAAAATGTCTTCATGGGCAGCAAGGTCGCTGTCATTTGCGGGGCGAATTCTATTAATCAAATCAGTTATCAATGGCATAACTCACTTCTGGTGCTCATCATTTATATTGCCAAAATCAATCATTAAGACTATTAATTCATTATGCAATAGTTTCCTTTGGAGTGACCAAATTAAGCAGGGTATACAGCTAGGGTCTCATGGTCAACGATATCTAAACCAAAATCAGCGGGAGGACTAGGTCTTCGAGATTTAAATACCTGGAACTTGGCTACTGCTATCAAGTTGATTTGGCTTCTGTTCTTCCGTGGTGGTTCCTTATGGGTGGGCTGGTTCAAAAAAGAGATATTAGGAAATTGTTTAAGCAACTTTTGGACAGTTAAAGAAAAGCAGAAACATCCTTGGCTGGTGAATAAACTGTTCAGAATGAGGCACATTGTGTTTGACTGGATAAAAGTGAAGCTAGGGGATGGAGCCAATACCAGATTTTGGCATGACAACTGGTCCCCGCCAGGGAGCCTCAACTTGGAGTTCGTGAATGAGCCAGCCTTCCGAAGAAATATCTCAGCAAACACCACCATCAATGACCTCTATCTTGAAAGCAGCTGGAGACTACCTGCAGCAAGATCAGATAAGCAGCTGCATCTAATGGCTTTTATTTCAACAATTACTCTAGAGGAAGCGCCATATACTTACCTTTGGATGCCTGGCGACATCTCTTCTAAAAGCTTCAAAACAGGGCATATCTACTCGGTTCTAATGGGAGCAACTGAAACTGTAAACTGGGAGAAGGTAATCTGGAACTCAGGCGGTATCCCAAAGCACAGTTTTATGACTTGGCTATTCAATCTTGACAGGTGCCCTACACGATCAAGGCTATTAAATTGGGGCTTACAAGTTGATCCTCATTGTTTACTTTGCAATCATCAACTAGAAGACAAGGATCACCTGTTTTATAACTGCCACTTCTCTTGGTCGATCTGGTCTCTGATGGCGACACGATGTGGCATCGCTCCAGCTAGAAACTGGGATTCAACAGTCGATTTCATGAGCCAGTTGTCAGGTAATAAACATCAAAGAAGAGTTACTTTGATTGTGTGGCAGGCTGTGACTTACCTTGTTTGGTCGGAGAGGAACGCGAGACTGCACAGGGGTGTCTTCCGATCGTCTGATTCTATTATCCTCCAACTGGATGCGTTAATCCGAAACAAAATTTCAAGTTTCAGAGAGGAAAATCCGGCAAAATAATCATCCATGATGCAATTCTGGCTCCAGTCCACCCCAGCTCTCTCAAATACCACATACTCGGGTTCCCAAGTCCAGCTACTCTCCTCTATTTCAACTATCGAAAATCAATCCTAGAAGATGGTCTTCCTGTTGGAACTGTTTAGTTGATCCTGATTCAATTTACAGATTCACATCAACCTAAACATACAGATCTAGGTTCTCTTGAATAGAAACATTAGATGATCTCACCTTTTACCTGTTTGTTGCAGCGGAAGGAATAGAACAGGTCAGAGATCAGAGAGATACACCGAGGGATGAATCCTCCAAAGGTTCACACACGCGATCACAGAAAACGGCTGCTAGACCGAGCTGATGGAAGGCGCAGAGAGGAGAGGAAAATCGCGGCCAGGGTTAGGGTTGGAGAGGAAAGATTTGGCTTTTAGTTTATAAAAGCCTTCTCTTTCCCTTTTGGGTTTTTGGGCCCAAAATACCAATCTGATTAAATCCCATTTAATCAGACCCATTAATCTTTCTCTCTCAGTACGACAAATGCCTAGCACTTTTACCGTACTTCTGCTAAGCCGTTCCAACACATTTTCCTGTTAGCTTAGGCGTGTGACCCATATGGGATCATATAATAAAGTTAATAAGTCCAAGACTTATAGATCATGAGCGGACTCTAGCAAGCCATCATGATCCCCAGTATTATATGACTTATGTCTGATCTTTGACATACTCTTACTTTCTAGAGACAGTACCGAGATTACTGGACACAATTCCAACAATCTCCCACTTGTACTGGAATCTCTGTATTCATAATCCTTTTGTCTCAATATCTCGATTAGTCATAAGGCAAGATTGGTGTCATCCTTATAAAGCCTAATCTTGTTCATCGGACTCTGATTTGATACTGACTATCCAAACGACTCGGGAAAGTCCGTTTGAGCATGGCCATGCATTTTCCAGTATTCAAATCTCCGATTGGCCTAGAGATATTCACTCCATTTATATTGGAGGGACAAATCCCGTCTTGTTCCATCACTGTAAACTACGCATTTCATAATATACCCAAACAAGGTCCTTATAACTATCGCAGAACGATAGCGTTAGACAATGATCAAAGTGCATCAGTCCATGTGCAGTCACATGCATGCGAACTCAGGTCTAAGGACTATACTCTATAGTCGTAGTAAGAATCTCTTATGACACAGATATAAATATCCTGAAGAGTTCTTATAAGCGGGTCTTGTCCGGTCGTATGTTCCCAAACATACACCTATGTACTGACTCTGATGCCGCGCATCTATGACACACTGAGACTTTGTCATAAGTCACGTACCAATCCAGTCTCACACGGTTGTTGGTGTTCCAATTTCAACAACCTTCGACTAGGGACAGGATGATATAAAACATTTATCAAATATAGGGTCTCATGATCAAGCTAAATGACTTCGATGACTCAAGATCAAGTCATTTACTTCGATGACCTATAAAATGGTTTATATCACTTTGGAACGATTATTTCATCACAGTTAAAATAATCTTGAAATAATAATTTCATTAAACATCTTAAATGTTATTTCAAGAACATATCCAATAACTAAATAAAGCCCTTTAATAACTCCCACTGAAATTAAGACTACATCTTAATTTCATTTATCCTACAGCAACAGTCCGCGACTCGTGCTTAGGCCTAAGGAGTGGCTTTGTTAATAGATTAGCAACGTTCTCATTCATTGAAACTTGCTGATCTACTTAACTTCTCTGTCATTTATCTTACGGAATAGGTTATACCTATCCTCAATGTGTTTGGACCTCTGATGTGCAGCTAGTCTCATCTATGCTGGGAATCACATCAAGTTCAGTGACGAACTCTTCTTTCCAAACAACCTCTTTCGCCACTTCCCAAGTTGCGAAATGTTCAGCTTAAGTCATGGAGTCTGCAACAGTGCCTTGCACCGCCAGATAGACACAAGATATAACCGGACTGTGATCGGAAATCATCTTTGTCTATTGGAAACTTGCCTTTCAGACTCTATCGACTTATAGCACCTCACTTTCTCCGTAAATCAAGAACTTATCCTTAGTATTCCTCAAATACTTTAGGACTTACTTTAGGAAAATTGATTCTTTGCTGGATTTGACTGGTCTTTATTTGTCTTGCTTAACATTAAAGCAACATCAAACAAGTATGTTTCATGGCATACATGATAGATCCAATTGTCGACGCATATGGAATCTTATCCATGCATTTAAGCTCAGCAGTTATCGTAGGATACTGTATCTTGCTTAACTTAATGCCATGTGACATTGGCATAAAACCCTTCTTGGATTGCTCAAAATGTGTAGGACTTTGTCAATTTAAGAATCCTGACTTTGTCCTACCAGCTCTTTTGGATCTCTATCTTTAGATCCAAAATCCAAGAACTACGTGGCTTTACCCATGTCAATCATTAAACCAACTCCCAAGCTAGTCCTTTACCGACTACAGCGTTGGGACGTTATATCCGAGAATCAGTATGTCATCGACATACACTTTGAGAAATGCAATATCGCTCCCACTTATCTATTAGTAAACGTACAGTTCCATTTCGTTCCTGCTTAAGTCAAAACCTTGACTACTTCAACAGAACGAAGATTCCAACTCCGATATGTTTGCTTCCATCCATGAATGGATCGATGAAGCCAACTTACACAAGATGTAATTCTTCGGAGTCTTGGCTCACTTTCGCTTCCTTGAATTTCGCAGATTCGTCGCTTTCAATGATCATCAGGCTGAACTAATGACGAGAATTCACTCTCGGATTAGTGACTGATTCTTTCATATCTGCGAACTTCAGGCTCCACAGGTGTAGATTCTACAGAAATCTGTAAATCCTTCCGCTGCTCTCCCTTAATGGGTTAAGCAGCCTCCTGTATTTCTCGAATTTCTTCGAGTTGTACTTTTACTCCCACTGTTCTTCTTGGAAAGTAACTTCCCTTCTTCGAAAACAGAATGGTCGTAAAAGTACCGAGCCTTGGTTTCCAAAAGAAAACTTCGAGTTATACTTTTACTCCCACTGTTCTTCTTGGAAAATAACTTCCCTTCTTAGAAAACAGAATGGACGTAAAAGTAATAAGCCTTGGTTTCCCTGGGACAACCAGCGAAGTAGCTCAACTACTAATACTCAGTAAAGACGAATTTGGATCGATTCCAATCCACATTTACGTGGTGTCTTTCAACTGATATTGGTGGAACTATTTTAGCGTAAACTTAGATATTTCTAGAGCGTTATTCTTTAAAAATATCATGGAAGATTCGTGTGACTCATCTTTAATCATTTCTAATAAGATCTGATTCTTTCTCTCAGAAACACCTTCAGGTTTTCAGGAGAAATGAGCTGTGAAACGATTTCACACTTTATTAAGATGATCACACAATCAATGACTTAAGTATTCTCACTCGTGATTTAATCCAGAGTCTTAATACTTTTGTCACTCAGATCCTATATTTCATTCTGGAACTCTTTCGACCATGTCAAAGAATTCCGACTTGTGTCTCATCAAATGAACACAGTCACACTCACTGAAGTAATCAGTAGAGACAATGAAGTACAGGAAATTTTCTCTGGCATTACTGCTCATTGGGCCACATACATCAGTATGTTCCAGGTCCAATAAGCCTTTGGGCCTTTCTCTAGCTCGGCTAAGATAGGCCCTTTTCCTTTTGGTCCAGTAAACAGAATTCAAGTCTCATAAGATATCTTATCAAATGAGCCCAACAGTCCATAACTATGGGATTTCTGAATCCGACTTACTCTATGTGACCAAGACTTTATGCCAAGAAAGATCAGGTTTAATTCATCAGATTTAAACCAATTCGGTATTTATGTTACATTTAGGCACTCTTTGGTTTAAGATATAAAACTCATTCCATGAATAGGGTGCTACAATTAATATTTCATTAAGATCAAAAGAACAAAACTTGTCTTTTATCAAAATGAAAAACATTCAAATTCTTACAAGAAAATGAAAGATAATTCTGCTTAAAGCAGGTACATTGTAGCAATTACATGAATAGGGTGCTACAATTAATATTTCATTAAGATCAAAAGAACAAAACTTGTCTTTTATCAAAATGAAAAACATTCAAATTCTTACAAGAAAATGAAAGATAATTCTGCTTAAAGCAGGTACATTGTAGCAATTACTTAATACAAAACCAAGCCTAAAAGGGATCTATAAGTGAAAACCCTACGACTGAGGCAGCATCCCAAGCTCCTTCCAGACATGTAGTTTCACTTGCCCTTCCTTCAACGTTCTACTGTTGCTTAGGCTCTGCATATTATCACAAATATCAGTGCCACAACCAGTATCCAATACCTTTTAAGGACGTTCTACTGTTGCTTAGGCTCTGCATATTATCACAAATATCAGTGCCACAACCAGTATCCAATACCTTTAAGGTAGAACTTGAAGTAATAACATGAATACCTGAGGAAGTAGTCTCATACATCGACTTTAACTCCTCATCATCTTCCATGAATTTAATACAATTTCTCTTCCAATGCCCTGTCTCCTTACAGTAGCAACACTTACCAACGCAAGAGGTATCTGACTCGGGCTCAGAAGACACACGCTTGCCATGATTCAAAATCTGGACAACTTTGTCTTCACCCTTGTCAGCAGTAAACCTACCCTTCTCATTCATGAGATTGTACAGGGTACTCTTCACGTTTGGCTCAACTGTCTTGAGCATATCATGCAGTTCAGTCAGCGTCTTCGTTAAGCCTTTCTTGATATAGTTCCTTCTGAACTTATCATAGCTTGACGGCAGTGACTGCAGAATGATCTCAGTTGCCAACTCTTGGCTAACTGGATAATCCAGTTTCCTCAGGTTATCAATGTAACCCATCATTTTACTGACATGAGGACTCACTGGATTATCATTTGGTAGCTTGCAGCCAGTGAGAGACTTAACCAACCGGTATCTCTCCACTCTTATCTGCTCCTGAAATTTCAATTTCAGGCTGTTGATCATCTCTATTGGCGACTCCATGTTCTCATATTGCTTCCGCAAGTCTGAGTCCATGGTAGCCAATATCAGACCACGCACATCTACCGCATCATTATAATGCTTATTCCAAGCATCATATACTGCATGTGAAGCATTGGACCCGATCCTCACGGGGAGAGCTCTCTCAAGGACATAGTCCTTTCTCTCCTGTCTGAGGACTAGCCTCAGGTTCCGCGACCAAGTCAAGAAATTTGATCCGTTCAGCTTGTCCATCTTAAGGACAGACCGGATCGAGAAAGTGTTTTGATTGTTTGTGCTAGTCATAACTGAAATATAAGATAAAAGGATTTTAGTTAATATGTTCAATATGATTAATCTCGTATTAAATTTAATATGATTAATCACGCATTATATTCAATAACATCAGTTACCCTCAATAGAATATAATGATTCCAAGATCCACATATAACTAAGATTAAAGTGGGCCACTGGCCGTCACCCAACCTTAGCTTATATCGGTAAGCCCTATTTCGGCTAATTATATCCGTGATATAACTCTTGGTTGTGAATCTGGGCCCGAGGCCCAATCCACTCTGATGTATCAAGGCCCGGGACTCCCGATGGCCTAGTCAAGAAAACCAGACTATACAGTCATGTAATCATTAATGTCTGGGACTCCCAATGACATTTATGAATCACAAACCGTCTTATCCACGCAAAAGTAGACACCCTCACACTGTAAGGCCATGAATACAATTGAATGGGCTTCGACAGCTGACATAGCCTGGACAAGACATCCAACGCTTGATATTATTTGAGGTTCGTAGGTTTATTTAAAAATTCATTCCCAAAATAGAAGATTACTATTTCGGGAAACTTTCCATTTTTGGAAACCTACTAATTTTGGATACTTTCTAAAATTGGAAACTTTCTAAAAACGGAAACTTTCTAACTTTAGAAATTTCTTTAAAATCCAAAACCCGCAAATCCAGAAACTTCTATTTTAAGAAACTTTCTAATTTCAAAATTTCGGAAACTTTAATTTAAAATCGATTTTATAAATTTATAAAATAAATTTTAAATTGATCTGAAGAAAGACTCAAATAATTGGCCCAATTGTTTTAACTTCTTGGCCCGAGGCCCAAGAATTGGTCCATGTCCAAGACATGACCCAATTGTCCAATTATTTGACATAACCGGTCTGGTTCATTAAAATTGGTCTAACCAAATTTTAATTACTACGATGACCACAATTGTCAACCGGTTATTTACTAAACCGGAATTTCTCAATTTATTTGGTCCAACCAAATCAAATTAGAAATTCCTGGTTTAGGCACTAAATCCAATATTTCTTTCGACATTGGATTTCTTATCCCGGTTTAACCAGACTTAATAAAAATTTTAAATCTGTTTATTAAACCAGGACGAATTGATTTTAATCAAGTTTTAAACCGAACCAGCTAAGCGAAAACGAACCGGCCCATTAGGGTTTTGAAACGATCGCGGCTACACCCGGGCAGCCGCATCGGACGATCGCAACGGAACGGGACGCGGGACGGTCGGGACGAGCTCGGGTCAGGCGGGACGATCGTGGGACGATGCAGGCGGGACGAGAGGCGATCCATGCGATCGGCCATTGCTCGATCCATGCGATCGTCGGCCTCTTCTCCACGCGATCGTCCGGGACGATGCCGAGACCATCATGGGACGATCGTAGCTCGGTCCAACCGACGCGTTCGATCAATCCACATGATCGCTTGCTTATCCTCTCACGCAAGCGATCGGCCATCGTTGCGCTCACGGTCGATCGGCTGATCATGCGATCGATCCATGATCGATCCATGCATTCAAGCCATCGGCCGATCACAACAACAAGTCATATAGCTTGTTTTTGCGATTCATATGTTTGTTCAGGATTCAATTCAGTTTCTTAAGTGTTTTTCTTATCAGTAGTTGATTCAGAACACTTCTAAACAGATTAAACAACCTAAACATGAATCTAAACAAGAAATCCTAAGAACCAATGGCTCTGATACCACTGTTGGAACTGTTTAGTTGATCCTGATTCAATTTACAGATTCACATCAACCTAAACATACAGATCTAGGTTCTCTTGAATAGAAACATTAGATGATCTCACCTTTTACCTGTTTGTTGCAGCGGAAGGAATAGAACAGGTCAGAGATCAGAGAGATACACCGAGGGATGAATCCTCCAAAGGTTCACACACGCGATCACAGAAAACGGCTGCTAGACCGAGCTGATGGGAGGCGCAGAGAGGAGAGGAAAATCGCGGCCAGGGTTAGGGTTGGAGAGGAAAGATTTGGCTTTTAGTTTATAAAAGCCTTCTCTTTCCCTTTTGGGCTTTTGGGCCCAAAATACCAATCTGATTAAATCCCATTTAATCAGACCCATTAATCTTTCTCTCTCAGTACGACAAATGCCTAGCACGTTTACCGTACTTCTGCTAAGCCGTTCCAACACATTTTCCTGTTAGCTTAGGCGTGTGACCCATATGGGATCATATAATACAGGTAATAAGTCCAAGACTTATAGATCATGAGCGGACTCTAGCAAGCCATCATGATCCCCAGTATTATATGACTTATGTCTGATCTTTGACATACTCTTACTTTCTAGAGACAGTACCGAGATTACTGGACACAATTCCAACACTTCCGATGGGTTTCCTCTCTCTTGCATGCTCAATCAATTATTCTGATGAAACAGATGACTTCCAGCCACCGTATTAACTCCTCTCTACCATAAAGCGAGGTTCACTAAGGGGCTATTTGGGCCAAACTGTTTTCATTAGAGGTTATCATTATGGGTTTCTCTATGGGCTTTTATCTAGCTTTGCTTTTCTTAACTAGCTTTGGGCTTGTAAAACATTTTAGTTTTTGTCTTTAATGTTTAAATATAATATCCTTTAAAAAAAAACATTGTTAAAGTAAAAACAGAGCCATTACAAAGGAAACCCTGATATGGGCTTAGGAAACTCTTTCTGAGACAGAAGGTTCCATCTTCTTACAGAATAGAGATTTGGCAGGTTTAAACATACCTTTTCGGTGATTCCCAACCACTTTACGCCTACTTTAAGAAGATATTTTCCAGATCCCCTTTTTCTTCTAGGGTTTTACTACAGTGATTTCTTGTTTTTGCTACAATTTTCTCGATTTGAAAGGTCTTTAATACGAAGGAAGTTGTTGGAAGAGTTAAGTGGTAGAGATGTCTGTAGCGGTTGACAGGGCATTGATGGAGCTCTCCTTAAATGATATTGAGGAGCCATTTATGATGCCTGATGACCCAGAGTACAGTTGTTGTGAGAAGAATCATCTGAGCTTGATGGGAAGATCTTTAAACACAGAGTGTCAAAAGATGTCTTCCTTGATCTTGAATATGCCTAGGAAGTGGCAAAAAGAAGGTAAGATAAGAGGTATTGCCTTATCTCAGGAATCCTTTCAGTTCATCTTCGATGAAGAAAGTGATTTGCTGGAGGTTCTTGCTAGGGGTGTTCAAACCTTTAACAAATGGGTGATAGTAGTGGATCGATGGGTTGAATATCCGCCTGAAGATTATTTGCAGTTCATACCTCTGTGGGTGCAGATTAGCAAGATCCCGGTTAATTACTACACTAAGAAAGCTATTACTGCACTTGGAGACTTGATAGGTGAAGTTAAAGAAGTTGCCTTTGACCCTTTGCGACCTCAGGTTCTTCCTTCTGTGCGAGTTAAAGTGAAATTTAATGTCGCTAATGCTTTGAGGATGGCGAAAGTGGCTCAACTTCCGAATGGTTCTTCTACAATCATTCACTTTGACTATGAACAAATTCAGAAGCGTTGTTTCTCTTGCCACCGTTTAAATCACGAGAGAGACTTTTGCCCACTTCTTGTTAAAAAAAGACAAGATGCTGCTTCGGATTGGAAACAGAAGGCAGCAGAGGAAAAGGAAAAGGCTTCTAGACCTCCGGTTTTAAAAGAGGGGGATCCTCTGTTCGGGGTACTGAATGAAGACCAAGTAGGGCTGAATCCAGCTACTGGTAGGCTGAGAATTGCGACTGAAGTACTTGAGGAAATGAGAAGATACCTCTTGGTGGAGAAAGGAGATGAACTCATTATAAGAGAAGAAAGAGTGTGAAAGTCAGTAAGAGAAGCTGAACTTGATCCGGTTGCTCAACGTGATGTTCTAAGGCTAGAGACTGAACCGGTCTTTACCAATGATCTGCTTAAAGGGAAAGGATTAATCTTTGATTATGATAAGGTTAATCAGTCTAACTCAGAAAGGATGGCTCCTAAAGATCAGAAAAAGTTAATGGGGGAAGCTATAAAATCTGGCCAAGCTTGGCAGCGTGGATGTCTCTCTCTCCCTAATCAAGAAATTCTTAGAGCTTCTAATGAGTGCCCAACGGTTTTCAAAGCAGGCTCCTCGGAGTCTTGCTCTTCCGGGATAGTCATTAGCAAGCCTTCTGGTCGTAAACGTCCCTCAAAGTCTAATCGCAGGGGAAGAGGCAAAGGCTTAGGAACTATAGCAGACTATTCTCATGAGGCAAAACTGAAAGGAATGGTGGAACCCAAGACAGGAAAAAGGAAAAAAGTGAGTGAAGAAGGGGAACTTGATCTCACAAGAAACACCAAATCCCTGAAGGTGATCCCAAAGGAGGGATCGCCCAATGCCCAATGAGCTTTATGTGCTGGAATTGTCAGGGTTTGGGGCGGCCTCAAGGTCTGACGATTCAACGTCTTCGTGAAATGAGTCAAAAACACTTCCCGGAGATGATGTTCTTAATGGAAACCAAAAATTGTAGAGATGTGTTAGTGGATCTTCAAGTCTGGTTAGGGTATGATCGTGTATATACTGTTGACCCTAAAGGACTGAGTGGTGGTTTGGCGTTGTTGTGGAAGAGTAGCATTAAAGTCGATGTATTATATGCAGACAAAAATCTCTTGGATGTACAGGTTCAATATGGGGAGTTTAATTTCTTTGTTTCTTGTATATATGGTGTGCCTAGTCATGATGAAAAAAACAATGTCTGGGAAAGGTTATCCAGGATTGGGATTAACAGAAAAGAGAGTTGGAATCTTTGTGGAGATTTCAATGAAATTCTGAACAATGGTGAGAAAATTGGTGGTCCTCGACGCCCTGAATCTTCCTTTAAACCCTTTGCAGACATGCTGGATTGTTGTGGTATGGAAGAATTGAGCAGTAATGGTGATAAGTTCAGTTGGGGTGGAATGAGATGGAAAAAATGGACACAATGTTGTCTTGATAGAAGCTTTGGAAACTCTGAATGGTTTAAGTTGTTCCCTAATTCCAACCAAACCTTTATGGAGAAAAGGGGATCTGATCACCGTCTGCTTCTTATCAGATTAGTGGAAGCGCAAGATTTATTCCGAGGCCAGTTTCGGTTTGATAGAAGATTTCTGCATCAGCCGTTGGTTAAAGAAGAGGTGGAGAAAGCCTGGAATAATGAGCGTGGAGGTATCCGACTAGGTGTTGCTGACATACTTAGAGCTTGCCGAAAATCCTTGAGTAGATGGAAAAAGAACCACAATCTGAACGCCAAAGAGAAGATAAAAGACCTGGAAGTAAGACTGGACACTTTCCAATCTCGAAACTATCCTTGTAAATTCATCATTGACTCGCTGAAGCGTCAACTGATGTTAGCTTATCGTGAGGAAGAATGGTTTTGGAGACAAAAAAGCTGGCTAAGATGGTTGAAAAATGGTGATAGGAATACAAAGATATTTCACTCGGCTGTTAAGGCAAACAGATCTCGTATGCGGTTGCTGTTGCTGAAAGACAGTGATGGGAAAGAATCTTGGTCAGAAGCTGCTAAAGGAGAGTTGGCCTCTCAGTACTTTACTGATCTCTTTAAATCATCAAATCCTGCTTCCTTTGATCTCTTGTTTGATGGTATGTCGAGGAAAGTTATTGTGGCCATGAATGAAGGATTGAGCAAGGTAGTATCTAAAGAGGAAGTCAGAGATGCAGTCTTCGCAATCAAAGCTTCTAGTGCCCCGGGACCAGATGGTATGACGAGGCTCTTCTTTCAACAGTACTGGGAAACTGTGGGCAATAAAGTTACTGAAGAAGTTCAGAGTTTCTTCTTAAATGGAAGTTTTCCAACAGAATGGAATCATACTTATCTGTGTCTGATTCCGAAGATTCATAACCCGGAATTGATGGTGGATCTAAGGCCGATTAGCTTATGCTCAGTGTTGTATAAAGTAGTCTCCAAAATCATGGTTAATAGGCTGAAGCCTCTCCTTCCATCCATTGTCTCTGTGAATCAAACTGCTTTTGTAAGTGACAGACTCATATCGGATAACATCCTTATTGCTCATGAAGCAGTCCATGCGCTGAGAACCCATCCCCGTATTTCAGCTGAGTTTATGGCGGTGAAGACGGACATGTCTAAGGCCTATGATAGGGTAGAATGGAGCTATCTTAGGTGTCTTCTCCTGGCCCTCGGTTTTGAGTTGAAATGGGTGAATTTAGTGATGATTTGTGTATCAACTGTAACTTTCTCGGTTTTAATCAACGATCAGCCTTTTGGTTTGATTAAACCTGAGCGTGGGCTGCGTCAAGGTGATCCGCTCTCACCCTTTCTTTTTGCTCTGTGCACTGAAGGATTGACTCTTATGATGAACAAAGCTGAAGCTGAGAACAAGATAGAAGGTTTGCGATTCAGTCCTCAAGGGCCAGCTATTCACCATCTCTTATTTGCTGATGACAGTTTGTTCCTGATTAGAGCAAATGATTGTCAAAGTCAGTGGCTTCATAAGATCCTTCACGACTATGGTAAAGCTACGGGTCAAGTGATTAATTTTCAGAAATCTGCTATTTCTTTTGGTGTTAATACTCCAGCAGAAGATCAAATCCGAGTAAAGGAAGTCTTGGGGATTGTTTTGGAAGGTGGAGCAAGCAAATATTTAGGTCTCCCTGAATGCTTCAGTGGATCGAAAGTTGAACTGCTATCCTACATTAAAGATAACATGAAAGGTTGCTTCTCATCTTGGCATCTTCGACAATTATCACAAGCAGGAAAGGAGGTTATGATTAAATCAGTAGCTTCAGCAATGCCAGTTTTTTCCATGTCTTGTTTCAAATTACCAAAGACAGTGTGTGCGAATTTGGCGTCAGCAATGGCAGAATTTTGGTGGAGTTCTACTGATCATCAAAGGAAGGTTCACTGGATTGCATGGGAGAGATTGTGCTTATCAAAAAAACAGGGAGGTATTGGTTTTAGAGACTTGGAGGCCTTTAATCAATCGTTACTGGGGAAACAGGCCTGGAATCTCTTAACTGAGCCTGAAAGTCTTATTGCTAGATTCCTAAAGAGTAGGTACTATGTCAATGGTAACTTCTCAGAAGCTAAAATAGGGGACATACCTTCATTTGGGTGGAGAAGTATTATGTTTGGGAAGGAATTGATTGACAAAGGTGTGAAGAAATGTGTTGGAAAGGGAAAAACCACCAAGGTATGGACGGACAGATGGGTTGATGATGGGATTGAAAAGTTGAGAGCTCCATGGATCAAAAACTACACATTTAATGTGAATCTGATGGCGGACCAGCTCATTAATATTGAAACAAGAACATGGGATGAAGTGGCTATACGTGAGGTGTTTGTACCCTCTGATGTCAACATTTTACTACAGACACAGCCGGTTACGTCGAGAGAGGATTTCTGGTCCTGGAAGTATAATAAATCTGGTCTCTACTCGGTCAAATCTGGTTATTGGTTGGCTAATCTCCTTAAAAACTCAGACATAATTCAGGTGGCTGAAGCTCTCCCATCCATTAATGGATTAAAAGAGCAAATGTGGCATCTCCAGACTTTTCCAAAAATCCAATGTTTCCTTTGGAAAGCATTGAGTGATGCTCTGCCAGTCACTGACCTGATCAACTTACGAGGGATGGTTGTTGACGATAGATGCCAAATTTGTGGCCAGACTAACGAGGATGTCAACCATGTTATGTTTGGTTGCACTGTGGCAAGACAAGTGTGGGCTTGTTCATTTATCCCCACGCCCCATGGAGGTTTTCATAGTCAGTCTCTTTATGTCAACATCCAATACTTATTGGTGATGAGCAAAAATGCTTTGATTCCGAAAGATGTTAAGAGAACGTGGCCTTGGGTTATTTGGTTTATTTGGAAAAACAGGAACATGTTTCTGTTTGAAGGAATGAGATATTCTGCTTTGGAGGTGATGAGTAAAGTGAAGGAGGAGGTGGAGAACTGGTTTCAAGCACAGGAGTTTGAGAGAGACATTGCTTCAGTAAATGCAGGAACTAATGTGAGGGTGGCTAGCGGTTGGAAGCCTCCATCAGCCAATTGGTTT
This sequence comes from Orychophragmus violaceus, assembly GCA_030180135.1. NCBI lineage: Eukaryota > Viridiplantae > Streptophyta > Magnoliopsida > Brassicales > Brassicaceae > Orychophragmus > Orychophragmus violaceus. The sequence continues at coordinate 80,048,677 of CM058232.1, read as the reverse complement.
AAATGCAATGTTGGGGTGGACTGGTGTGAGAAGAAACATTTAGCAGGGGTTGCTTATGTTGTTCGTGATGAGAATGGAGTGGTTATGATCCATGGTAGAGATGCCTTTGTCAACATTCCGTCATGGAATGAGGCTAATCTACGAGGTATGACTTGGGCGATTCAAAGTATGGTAAGCCTAAAGTTTAATAAAGTGGTGTTTGCTTCACAGATGAGTGGTATAACTGGTGTGATGTTAAGACCAAAAGCATGGCCTTCATATCAGTATGCTTTCTCTGAATTTTCTCGTCTTTTGGAAAAAATTACGGATTGGGATTTCTTTTTGGAACAGAGTTGGTCCAATAGAGGAGCATCTTTCATTGCAAAAACTGTTACTAATCTTGGATTGTCTCAGTCTTATGTAGCGTCCAGTCATCCGCGATGGCTTAGTGATTTGTTTTTTTTGTGAAAGTATACATCCTCTTATGGTTACAGGTGAAGGTTAGAGCCAGTTTTCTCTAGGTTTAGGGAGGGTATATGTATCTGTTTTTTGGGAAGATCGTATGTATGTGTGTAATATCTGGACTTGCCTTTCATGGCTGATCAATATATAATCCATTTGGGAAAGAAAAAAAAAAGTAAAAACAGAGCTCACATATGGACAACCCAGATCAGAAGCAAACGTAATAGAGATCACTAGTGGACAACGTTAAAAAAAATCCAGATAAGAAGCAAAAAAAATTCAGCAGAAACCCAACCTCTCAAAAAATTGTTTGCCTAATCAGTCTGATTTCACGAATTATTTATAAGAGATTTATAATGATAAAAAGAAAATAAATAAACTACAAATCTATTAGTCTAAATCTCTTCGTAAAAAAAAAGAAACATAAGTTTTTTAACTTTTAATTATTCTTTAATATTAGATAAACCCAACAATTCTCTTTTTAATTATTTTATTTTCTGTTTTTTTTTAGTTTTAGTTAACTTTTAATTTTTAATTATTTTTAATAAGATATTAAGTATAATTATCTGATTGGATAAAATAAGAGGGGTGAACGGTGTGAACCAAAGAATTATTCTATATATAATTAGCATTTTTTTCTTACCAGTTATTCTATCCACATAAGCATAATAAATTTTAAAATAGATCTCACAAAAATTATTATATAAACATTTATTCCCCATTTAATATCACTTTTATTTAAAAAAACAATTAAATCATAAAACCATAAATTTAAATATCTACTCAAATAGGCTTAGATTAACTTCATTATTAAAAACCTTGTAACAACTATAAATTTTAATTCTAAAAAGATAAAAATTATGAAACTCATTAATTACGTAAAATAAACTACATGATCTTTTAGATTGAATCGAATTGAAGATGAAAGAAATCATAGGAATGTAAATGAAAAATACTTATATTACATGAATGTCAAAAATTACAATAGAGTAAAATTATAGAAAAAAAAACAATTATACTAAAAATATATAAAACCATAAATAACATATCTATAGGAGAAGAATGAAGTCCATATGTAAAACACATAAAATAGTTAAAAACATTTCTTGTCACACAAAACAATAAGAAATCCGTTAATGGGGCAACAACAACAAAAAATACTGTCAAAATGGAATTTTTTGACAAACATAACAATATAACAAAAACTAATATCTACTTAAGCTATACATTAGATATTTAAAATACGAATGAACCACAAAAAAACCTAAAATATGTAACTTTCATAAAAGAAAAAAAATAGAAACAAATAAAATAATTATGAGTTGCTCATCAACGAAAATGATATACAAACGGAAAGAACAATATTGTATTATTGAATAAAACATAGACATTGAATATGAATTAAAAAAAACTCAACAATAAAAAAAACAAAATATAAAATGTGGGGTGAACGATCCCTAGTATATAAATTGAATACCAGAATTTAATGAAATTAGATGTATTTCAAATTCATTGTGAAATCCAGTGTTATTCATTTGTATATTTGATAAAGACTTTAAATTTCAGTGTTATTGATTAACGATCTTTTAGATGTAAATTGAAACACATTTAAAACACACATGTTAGTCAATATCCATTAGATTTTATTAAATTCCAGTTATGATGGATTAAAATGTATCAAGAGTAAAACAAATTCTATCATTTTCATCTGTATTTTGAAGTAGTTTCCGAATATATATAAAGGGAAATTTATTATAGTAGCACAAACAAGTAGGGGAATTAATGTAGTAACACCTGTTTTTTATTAAGAAAAAAAAATTTGGACCATGACACCCCTATTAGGCTTTGTTAGGAAAAACATATTTCAAAAATACAATTTTCACGTCAGACAAAATCTATTTATTTAGAAAAATACCACCGCGTTTTCGAAATAAATCTGCAAGTATTTTTTAAATAAATATATAATCCTTGTTTAGTTATTTTGCATATTTATGTCTACTTTTAAACAAATCTACAATATTTTGTTGTGGATTTGTTTTCTTTTTTTAAGATTTAATTAATTTCTAATACGCGGAAAACTTATAAAAATTATTATATTAGCGTTATAGTGTTACAGAATTTTAGATATGTAGCAGATTTATCACCTAATGTTGCAGAATTATTTTTTGTTGACGTGTTATTTCATGTAGATACAGATTCTCGAGTCCGTGTAGATTTTTCCAAATTTTTTCTAAATTCGGAGATTAGTTATCCCGATTTTTTTTTACTTGTTGAAACACTTGAAATTTAATTTATTAATTATTGTTTTAGCATTGTTTTTAAAGAGTTATTAGTAATGTTGCAGATTTTTTCTCTTTGTTGCATATTTATTATATGTTTAAGATTTAATATAGTGTTGCAGATTTTTTAAAAGAAAATATTTGGTGAAGTTCGAAAATTTGAAAATATTGTTGCCATATCTTCCGTAATTTTTAGAGATTTTTAGGAAACTAAATATTTTCCATAAAATTAAAATATTTCGTTAACGTAATTAAGGTAAGTGCCGCCGATTTATTTTTCCTTAAATGATATATTTATTTAAAATATTTTGTATTTATTTCTTATTTTTGGGGGGAAATTTTAACCAAAGAAAAAATAATATTTTTTAGTATTTAAATTATTTATTCATAAACTGTTTTATATTAATTTGTTATTTTTGAAAATGATTTTAAAAAATAATAAGCCAAAGAAAAATAAAACATTTTGTCGCCGACAACCTCCCCTTGTCGCCGGTCAACTCCAGGGCAGAACGGTCAACGACGATCAATCCGCTCTCCGCCGTTGGTCAACGCCTCCTTCGCCGGTCACCAATCGCGGTCAACTCTCTCTAGCCTGGTCAACGGTGGTCAGCGGGTCAAAGCTTCGGTTCAACATCCGGTTTAGTGGGTCAATGTCTGGTCAAGATCGGTTAAACTCAAGTTTCAGTTAGATCGGTTCGGGAAAGGGTTCGGGGAAGCTTGGTTCGGTATCGGGTTTTTTCGGTTCCATCCGTCATCTAAGCACTGTGAGTTGGCTTTTTTTTTTTGTCAACAACTGTGAGTTGGCTAAATTTTGTGTGTTGCATTTAGGTTAGATCAAATTGACCCAGAATTGATAAACCGTAGAATTAGTTTTACATACCTCTTTATTGGAACCTATTAGAATGGCTAGGTTGAACTGATAACCCAGTAAATGAATTAAACGGATAGGAATTATTAAACGGCATGTTGGATAGTATGTATTAATAATTTATTATCTGTATTGTTGATTGATTGATTGATGCATTCATTTAGAATAGCATGTTAGGACATATATGCATATATATTATATTAGAGATCATACTAAATAAATCTATGTACGAGGAATTAAGAGTTTAATAAAAGACGGATTAAAACACATATCAGACTTAGACTATAATAATGGGGTGGGTTAATAGGACGATAGTACGTGGTTATCGGGTTAATTGAATTAACTCAAGAAAGAATGTGAAGTCACGAGATTACTAAGTTTACTAATCTCAAGATGACGGATCAATAAGATTAAAATACTAAATTATTTAATTAGTAGTTAAAAGATCTAACCGGGGTTGAGCCGTCTACGGGATTAGTAAGTTTACTAATCCCAATGCAGCGGAGTAATTAAAGTGAGTTAATGAATTAACGGTTAATCAAACTTCTCTTTTTGTATGACTAGTGATTGTGTGATACTTGATCCATGTTCGATTATTAGTCAACTCCGATGTTGGGTCGGGTAAACAGATTAATGTGTGATTATTTTGTCTACCCCGATGTTGGGCCGGGTAGACTGATATTTGTGTGATTGCTATCTACTTCGGTGTTTGGCTGAGTAGTTTGTGTTGTTTGGTACTTACTCTGGTACGGGACCGGCTAAGTATGGTGTTAGATACCTATTCCGGTGCAGGACTTGATAGGTCAGGTGGTGATGTTGAATGGTGGTAGGACTTCCTGAATAGATTGGGTACGGCTTTGAGTTAGTGTTTCACTTTAACTTTATCGGTCTTGCATGATGTGATAGAGTCCCAGTGAGTCTGCTTGTTTCCATTTATGTTGTTTCAGGACTCTATAGGGTGTGTTAGTTTCTGGAAGTCTAGAGATAGCGTTCTTGTATTTTCTTCCCGGTTGGATCCTGGGTAGTTACCTGATCGGTTCACGTACCTTCGAGTAGTGGTTCTCGTTATGGTGTTAACCTAATGAGTGACGATGGTAGGTGTGTGGTATGGAGAATACGGGGTCATGTCCTACGGTCGGACTGCATGGAAAATTAGGCTATCTAGGAATAGCGCGAGTCACCGAGTATCGATGAACAGAGAATGGTGTCCAAGGTCATAGGACTTTGTGTTTACGTCTAGGAGTAGTGGGAGGTTTTAGTTGTCATGGGGGTAGCTAATTGTTCACGTAGAAGTTACCATGTTCGCAAAGTGGGCCCAATGGTGTGGACTTAGTGTTAGTGATGCGTTAGTTAAATCGAGTGTAATTGAGGGCCAGTGCCGCAATGACCTTGATTTCCGTAGTCACTTTTATTGGTAGACAATGCTTGTGTGTTGTAAAGCTCATCACGTCGTGGTAGCGCGTGATTAGCTATTTTTGTTTGATATTTTCGGTTTGGGTGGGATTCGTTTAGCTTGTTTAGAAGCCTAATTAGTTGGGAGCCACCTCACTGGGTAATCTTAGATTGCTCATTAGACTCATTTTGTGTTTTCAGGTTTGGCTTAGCTTGGCGGACGCATAGGATTCTCGGAGTAGATTTGGGTTGCCTTGGCTACAATTTGTTTTCGAATCATTTGGTTTCTTCGGTTTTGATTTCCGGGTATACCCGTTAAAATGCTTTTAGAAAACCTATGTAATTAATAAAACAAATTTAAAGATTTAAAATAGATAAAAACGGAATTATTTCCCGATATACGGTTTTTTTCGAACCGAACACAACTCGTGGAAGCGGTACGAGTTGAAAAGCCTGTATCGTGGAAACGAGGTAAACGAAGTCAAGGATGGTTTGGTTCGAGCCATTGACTCAAATTAGACTGTCTCTGGCTTTGTATTGTGACAAACTCTTCTTGTTTGGCATGCTCGGGTTCGATCTGCCATGTTCTTGTTTGATTGTTGACCGGTCAGCTCGTCGGTCAGTGGATAATGGGAAGGGGGCGTTACAAAGAAAAATGTGAGTTTGAGACCATACTTCTTTGGCCAGATCGCAGGTAAATAGGATATGGTTGATGGATTCAAATGCCTTGACACACATATGGCATGTTTTATCCATTTGTAACCCTCGCGTAATCAGTCTCTCTTTAACCGCTAATGCTCCAGCTAGAGCTTTCCAAAAGATATGTCTGATCTTGGGACGTGTTTTAATTTCCAGAGTCTTTTCCACAGTTGCTTTTCGATCGGTGGCAGTCGAATTGAGTTTTTCTCCAATCCCAAACCTATAGACTCGATGAACTTGTATCCACTTCGAGTAGTATTCCCCATTTTGGTAAAGCCCCATTTATTTGAATCTTTTTGCAGTGGTAGAGATCTAATCATGAGAATATGTTATGCATCTTCCACACAGAAGGTTCTTTTCACCATTACACTATCCCATCATCATGTGTTAAAGTTCATCAGATTGTTGTCCTTTAGGGCAAGATTGATGTCATTATCAGGGTGATAAAGAGGAGATCTTGGTATATGAGCCCACACATTAGTGTCCCTTCCATCACCAATGGCTCGTACCAACCCTTGCTGGAGTACTTCTCTGCCATGAATTATGCTTTTCCATGCGAATGAAGGCCGAGTACCCATACCACATTCTAGAAAAGTGCAGTTTTGAAGTAACGAGCCTTTAAAACTCTAGCTAGCAGAGACTCGGGTCAGCTTCAAATCTTCCAGGCCTGCTTTCCAAGCAAGGCTTGGTTAAATTTAGATATGTCATGAAATCCTAGACCCCCTTCCTCTTTCTTTCTGCATAGTTTGTTCCAAGCCACCCAAGGTATCTTTTTCCAATGATTTCCGCTACTCCAACAAAACTCTATCATGGCACTTGTGAGTTTATCACATAAATACTTTGGTAGCTTAAAAACAGACATGGCATAGATTGGTAAGGTGAGGCAAACTGATTTGATAAGAGTGTATTTGCCACCATGAGAGAGAGACTTAGAGAACCATTCATTGAGCCTTCCATGTAGTTTCTCCTTGATAAATTTGAGAAACTCTCTTCTTGATCCCTTGAAACATTCGGGCAAGCGAAGATAGGATTCGTCTCCACCCTCTTTTTAGTGCCTAAGATTGCCTTCACTCTCCTCTTTGTGTCATCACCAATCTTCGCACCAAAGATGATCGACGATTTATGCACATTGATAACATGTCCAAAAGAACCCCCATAGAGCTTCAGAGATCTCATAATCTCATGGATTTTCTGTTCGAGGGCTTTACATATTAGGACACTGTCGTCCGAGAAGAGTAAATGGTGTACCGATGGGCTCGTCGTAGTCAGGTTGATCCAGTGTAACTTTCTGTTAATCTCATATTGATTGAGGCAACTCACTAGGGTTTCAGCACATAAAATAAACATAAAAGAGGATAGAGGGTCCTCTTGTCTTATGCCACGTTCCAGTTTGATGAGGCCATGAACTCTTCTATTCAGAAAAATCAAATATGAAATGGATGATACACAAGCCATGATCCATCTTATCCATCTTCTATCAAATCCTGTTTTCTCCATTAGCTCTTCAAGAAAGCACCACTCGACACGATTATATGCTTTCGACATATCTGTTTTTACGGCCATAGAGTTTCTGCTACTTTGTCCTTTGTGCACATGTCATGAACCATTTCATGGGCTATGATAACATTATTCGTAATCAATCGTTCTGAGATGAAAGCACATTGTGTATCCAAAACTATACTTGGAAGGACTTCTTTTAATTTGCCGCAAAGGATTTTTGAGATGATTTTGTAATGGACTGAGCATAGGCCTATTCGTCGGATGTCTTTATCTCTGAAGGATTATGAACCTGAGGCAGCAAGCATAACTGCGTGTGATTCCATCCGCCGGCAGAATCGTCATATCAAGGAAACCTCGTACCTCATTTATGAATTTTGGAACAATGATATTCCAGAATCGTAAAAGGTTATTGTCAGACCATCTTCACTAGGTGAGCTGCTTCCTTTGACAATGGAGGCGGCACCCTGAATATCAGAGTCAGTGATCATTGTAGTCAGATTACGTTCATCTCAGGCGAGATACGGCCTTGGAAACCTTCGAATAGAGTCTCTAGATAAAATGGGTTTGAGCTCATAAATAGGTCCATATAGTAATCCAGTGCAATGTCTCCTTTGCCCCCTTCTGAAAACATCTCTCTACTCATATCATCTTTTAGTGTTCTTATCACTGGATTTGAGCTACTGGTATGAGCATCATTATCTCCTGAACAACTCTTCTTCCTTGTACACTAGTGACAACTCTGTTTTCAGGTGCTTCATCACTGCTCCTCTCGAGTGGAGTCTGGAAATCTCGAGCTCCAGTTCTGATTGTTATCTAGATATCCGATCTCTTGATTTCAAACCCGATGATCTTTTCCATGGCGACATCTCTTTTCGACATCTTGCTATCCTCTCTGTCAAACAAATATTTGCATTCTCACCCCAACCTTTTATTACAGCCTCTTCAAAGCCTAGCTTACTAACCATCCTCTTATCAAAGTAAAACCTCCCTTTACCCTAATCTTCTGCTTTATAGTCAAAGCATAAACGTATGGTCCGGTGATCTGATGCCCACATGTTTAAGTACTCATTTTCAGATAGAGGGAATAGTGTGAACCATTCTGCATTTCTGAAACTTCTATCTAAGTGGTATTTGGACCAAACTTTGTCTCTCCATCCAGATCATGACAAGAAGTTGCCAGTGCTGCGAATTTCTCTGAGTTTGCAATTTTACACCATACTTTTGAAGTTCCAGAATTTTGATTCTTGTCTGATCGTACGCCCCAACTTCTCTTCGTTGCTCATAAGTGAAAAAAGTCGACAACTAACATCCACGCTTCATTATGAGCAAGGCCAATATTTATTAATTGATCCCAGTCCAGTTTTCTTTTCTCACGTACAGAATCTCCGTAGACACATGAGATAAAGAATGTCAAAGATCCCATTTTCACTTTTAAGTCGATGATTCTATTGGTTTGGGACAGAACCTCAACTTCGTAATATTTCTTCCACATCACAACTAAACCTCCATTAAAACCAATAGGCTCAACTGTAACCAAATCATCGTAACCCAATTTTTTTGTAAATTGCTAATGTAACCAAATTTCTGTTTAGTTTCAATCAAAACATAAAATATGGGAAGTATTTTTTCGTAACTCTGGATACATACGTTGAACTGTCCCAGTTCTTCTTGCCCCTTATAGTTCCAGATCAATACACTCATTGGGATGGTTTCGGCTTCAAATCGGAAGCCACTGTAATAGTTTGGTTTGAGGTGTTGGATTTCTTGATTGTATCGCTGTCGTTGGTTACTGCATTTCTCTTTCTATTGCCTTCAGCTAGCTGTGGACTCTTCTGCTTGTCTGGGAATGATGTCGTAGATGGTTGTCTTTGTTGGAATTGTGTCCAGTAATCTCGGTACTGTCTCTAGAAAGTAAGAGTATGTCAATGATCAGACATAAGTCATATAATACTGGGGGTCATGATGGCTTGCTAGAGTCCGCTCATGATCTATAAGTCTTGGACTTATTTCCTCTATTATATGATCCCATATGGGTCACACGCCTAAGCTAACAGGAAAATGTGTAGGAACGGTGTAGCAGAAGTACGGTAAAAGTGCTAGGCATTTACTGTACTTAGAGAGAATAATTGGGTTTGGCCACTGTGTGTCGATCGATACACAAGGAGTGTCGATCGACACGGTGCGCGAACGCCTCGGAGTTAATTGGCCTTTGGGCCAAATGGCCCAAAACGAACTGAACGAGTTATATAAACTTAAGACGAGTTCAGGTCGAAAAGGAGCCCTAGCCGCGAGCCTCCTCTCTCTCTCTGCGCCGATTTCCTCCTGGTCTAGCAGCCTCTTCCTGCTCGGTGTGCGTGTGTGAACCTCTGGAGGAGTTATCTCTCGGTGGCTCTCTGATCTCTGACATACCATCCCTTTCCGCTGCAAAACAGGTATAAGGTGAGATCTATCATTGTTTCTATTCGAGAAGAACCTAGATCCGCATGTTTAGGTTGATATGAATCTAAGAATTGAATCAGGATCAACTAAACATTCCTTCAGTGGTATCAGAGCCAATGGTTCTGGTTTTTCTTGTTTAGATTCAAGTTTAGGATTGTTTTTCTTGTTTAAAAGTGTTTTGAATCAACTACTGATAAGAGAAATCACTTAAGCAACAAGGAATTGAAACCTAAACACACCTAAAATCGCAGAAACCAAGCTATATTGATTTGGTAGAATGCGATTTTCATAAGTCAGTATCGACTGCGATCGCATGGATCGATCGATACGATCGCATGGATCGGTCGATACAGTCTATCGGCTAACCCTGTTAACGCGTGAAAGCATCGATCGATGCAGGATCGATGCAGGTTCGATGTTGGTGCATCGACCGATGCGGTTGGTGCATCGATCGACACGGTTAGGGTTTTGGCTCGGTTCAGTGCATGCGTGAGAGCATCGATCGATACAGGATCGATGCACGATCGATGCAGGATCGATGCTAAGAGCATCGACCGATGCGGTTGATGGATCGATCGACACGGTTGGTTCATCGATCGACATGGTTGGTTTAAGGCTCGGTTTAATATTTTGATTAAAATTAATTTCGTCCTGGTTTAATAAACAGATTTAATAATTTTATTAAGTCTGGTTAAACCGGGACAAGAAATCCAATGTCGAAAGAATTATTGGATTTAGTGCCTAAACCAGGATTTTCTAATTTGATTTGGTTGGACCAAATAAATTGAGAAAATCCGGTTTAGTAAATAACCGGTTGACAATTGTGGTCATCGTAGTAATTAAAATTTGGTTAGACCAATTTTAATGAACCAGACCGGTTATGTCATTTAATTGGACAATTGGGTCATGTCTTGGACATGGACCAATTCTTGGGCCTCGGGCCAAGAAGTTAAAACAATTGGGCCAATTATTTGAGTCTTTCTTCAGATTAATTTAAAATTTATTTTATAAAGAATATAAATCGATTTTAAATTAAAGTTTCCGATATTTTGAAATTAGAAAGTTTCTTAATTTATATAAGTTTCTAGATTTGCATGATTCGGATTTTAAGAAATTTCTAAAGTTAGAAAGTTTCCGTTTTTTAGAAAGTTTCCAATTTTAGAAAGTTTCCAAAAATAGTAGGTTTCCAAAAATGGAAAGTTTCCCGAAATAGTAATCTTCTATTTTGGGAATGAATTTTTAAATAAACCTACGAACCTCAAACAATATCAAGCGTTGGATGTCTTGTCCATTCTATGTCAGCTGTCGAAGCCCATTCAATTGTATTCATGGCCTTACAGTGTGAGGGTGTCTGCTTTTGCGTGGATAAGACGGTTTGTGATTCATAAATGTCATTGGGAGTCCCAGACATTAATGATTACATGACTGTATAGTCTGGTTTTCTTGACTAGGCCATCGGGAGTCCCGGGCCTTGAGACATCAGAGTGGATTGGGCCTCGGGCCCAGATTCACAACCAAGAGTTATATCACGGATATAATTAGCCGATATAGGGCTTACCGATATAAGCTAAGGTTGGGTGACGGCCAGTGGCCCACTTTAATCTTAGTTATATGTGGATCTTGGAATCATTATATTCTATTGAGGGTAACTGATGTTATTGAATATAATGCGTGATTAATCATATTAAATTTAATACGAGATTAATCATATTGAACATATTAACTAAAATCCTTTTATCTTAATTTTCAGTTATGACTAGCACAAACAATCAAAACACTTTCTCGATCCGGTCTGTCCTTAAGATGGACAAGCTGAACGGATCAAATTTCTTGACTTGGTCGCGGAACCTGAGGCTAGTCCTCAGACAGGAGAGAAAGGACTATGTCCTTGAGAGAGCTCTCCCCGTGAGGATCGGGTCCAATGCTTCTCATGCAGTATATGATGCTTGGAATAAGCATTATAATGATGCGGTAGATGTGCGTGGTCTGATATTGGCTACCATGGACTCAGACTTGCAGAAGCAATATGAGAACATGGAGTCGCCAATAGAGATGATCAGCAGCCTGAAATTGAAATTTCAGGAGCAGATAAGAGTGGAGAGATACCGGTTGGTTAAGTCTCTCACTAGCTGCAAGCTACCAAATGATAATCCAGCGAGTCCTCATGTCAGTAAAATGATGGGTTACATTGATAACCTGAGGAAACTGGATTATCCAGTTAGCCAAGAGTTGGCAACTGAAATCATTCTGCAGTCACTGCCGTCAAGCTATGATAAGTTCAGAAAGAACTATATCAAGAAAGGCTTAACGAAGACGCTGACTGAACTGCATGATATGCTCAAGACAGTTGAGCCAAACGTGAAGAGTACCCTGTACAATCTCATGAATGAGAAGGGTAGGTTTACTAAACCTAATGCTGACAAGGGTGAAGACAAAGTTGTCCAGATTTTGAATCATGGCAAGCGTGTGTCTTTTGAGCCCGAGTCAGATACCTCTTACGTTGGTAAGTGCTGCTACTGTAAGGAGACAGGGCATTGGAAGAGAGATTGCATTAAATTCATGGAAGATGATGAGGAGTTAAAGTCGATAGATGAGACTACTTCCTCAGGTATTCATGTTATTACTTCAAGTTCTACCTTAAAGGTATTGGATACTGGTTGTAGCACTGATATTTGTGATAATATGCAGAGCCTAAGCAACAGTAGAACGTCCTTAAAGGTATTGGATACTGGTTGTGGCACTGATATTTGTGATAATATGCAGAGCCTAAGCAACAGTAGAACGTTGAAGGAAGGGCAAGTGAAACTACATGTCTGGAAGGAGCTTGGGATGCTGCCTCAGCCGTAGGGTTTTTCACTCATAGATCCTTTTGAGGCTTGGTTTTGTATTAAGTAATTGCTACAATGTAACTGCTTTAAGCAGAGTTGTCTTTCATTTTCTTGTAAGAATTTGAATGTTTTTTCATTTTGATAAAAGACAAGTTTTGTTCTTTTGATCTTAATGAAATATTAATTGTAGCACCCTATTCATGGAATGGGTTTTATATCTTAAACCAAAGTGTGCCTAAATGTAACATAAATACCGAATTGGTTTAAATCTGATGAATTAAACCTGATTTTTCTTGGCAAAAGTCTTGGTCACATAGAGTAAGTCGGATTCAGAAATCCCATAGTCATGGACTGTTGGGCTCATTTGATAAAATATCTTATGAGAATTGAATTCTGTTTACTAGACCAAAAGGTAAAGGGCCTATCTTAGCCGAGCTAGAGAAAGGCCCAAAGGCTTATTGGACCTGGAACATACTCATGTATGTGGCCCAATGAGCAGTAATGCCAGAGAAAATCTCCTGTACTTCATTGTCTCTACTGATTACTTCAGTGAGTGTGACTGTGTTCATTTGATGAGACACAAGTCGGAATTCTTTGACATGGTCGAAAGAGTTCCAGAATGAAGTATAGGATCTAAATGACAAAAGTATTAAGACTCTGGATTAAATCACGAGTGAGAATACTTAAGTCATTGATTGTGTGATCATCTGAATGAGTGTGAAATCGTTTCACAGCTCATTTCTCCTGAAAACCTGAAGGTTTTTCTGTGAGAAAGAATCAGATCTTATAAGAAATGATTAAAGATGAGTCACACGAATCTTCCATGATATTATTTAAGAATAACGCTCTAAAATATCTAAGTTTACGCTGAAATAGTTCCACAAATATCAGTTGAAAGACACCACGTAAATGTGGATTGGAATCGATCCAAATTCGTCTTTACTGAGTATTTGTAGTTGTACTACTTCGCTGGTTGTCCGAAGGAAACCAAGGCTTCTTACTTTTACGTCCATTCTGTTTTCTAAGAAGGGAAGTTATTTTCCAAGAAGAACAGTGGGAGTAAAAGTATAACTCGAAGAAATTCGAGAAATACAGGAGGCTGCTCAACCTGTTGAGGGAGAGCAGCGGAAGGATTTACAGATTTCTGTAGAATCTACACCTGTGGAGCCTTGTCCGAAGGAAACCAAGGCTTGTTACTTTTACGTCCATTCTGTTTTCTAAGAAGGGAAGTTATTTTCCAAGAAGAACAGTGGGAGTAAAAGTATAACTCGAAGAAATTCGAGAAATACAGGAGGCTGCTTTACCTATTGAGGGAGAGCAGCGGAAGGATTTACAGATTTCTGTAGAATCTACACCTGTGGAGCCTGAAGTTCGCAGATATGAATGAATCAGTTACTAATCCGAGAGTGATTTCTCGTCATTAGTTGAACCTGATAATCATTGAAAGTTCGCATGGTCTGATGATCATTGAAAGCGACGAATCTGTGAAATTCAAAGAAGCGAAAGTGAGCCCGGACTCCGAAAAATTACATTTTATGTAAGTTAGCTTCATCGATCCATTCATGGATGGAAGCAAACATATCGGAGTTGGAATCTTCGTTCTGTTGAAGTAGTCAAGGTTTTGACTTGAACAGGAACGAAGCGGAACTGTGTGTTTACTAATAGATTAGTGGGAGCGATATTGCATTTCTCATATTGTATGTCGATGACATACTGATTCTCGAAAATGACGTCCCAATGCTGCAGTCAGTAAAGGACTGGCTTGGGAGTTGGTTCTAATGATTGACATGGGTAAAGCCACGTATGTTTTTGGATTTTGGATCTAAAGATAGAGATCCGAAAGAGCTGGTAGGACAAAGTCAGGATTCTTATCCCGACAAAGTCCTACACGTTTTCAGCATTCCAAGAAGGGTTTTATACCAATGTCACATGGCATTACGTTAAGCAAGACACAGTGTCCTACGATAACTGCTGAGCTTAAATGCATGGATAAGATTCCATATGCGTCGGCAATTGGATCTATCATGTATGCCATGAAAAGTACTTGTTTGATGTTGCTTTAATGTTAAGCAAGACAAGTAAAGACCAGTCAAATCCAGCAAAGAATCACTGGATTGCCGTAAAGAATATCCTAAAGTATTTGAGGAATACTAAGGATAAATTCTAGAGTTACGGAGAAAGTGAGGTGCTACGAGTCGGTAGAGTCTGAAAGGCAAGTTTCCAATAGACAAAGATGATTTCCGATCACAGTCCGGTTATATCTTGTGTCTATCTGGCGGTGCAAGGCACTGTTGCTGACTCAATGACTTAAGCTGAACATTTCGCAGCTTGGGAAGTGGCGAAAGAGGTTGTTTGGAAAGAAGAGTTCGTCACTGAACTTGATGTGATTCCCAGCATAGATGAGACTAGCTGCACATCAGAGGTCCAAACACCTTGAGGATAGGTAAAACCTATTCCGTAAGATAAATGACAGAGATGTTAAGTAGATCAGCAAGTTTCAACGAATGAGAACGTTGCTAATCTATTAACGAAGCCACTCCTTAGGCCTAAGCACGAGTCGCGGACTGTTGCTGTAGGATAAGTGAAATTAAGATGTAGTCTTAATTTCAGTGGGAGTTATTAAAGGGCTTTATTTAGTTATTGGATATGTTCTTGAAACAACATTTAAGATGTTTAATGAAATTATTATTTCAAGATTATTTTAACTGTGATGAAATAATCGTTCCAAAGTGATATAAACCATTTTATAGGTCATCGAAGTAAATGACTTGATCTTGAGTTATCAAAGTCATTTAGCTTGATCATGAGACCCTATATTTGATAAATGACTTATATCATTATGTCCCTAGTCGAAGGTTGTTGAAATTGGAACACCAACAACCGTGTGAGACTGGATTGGTACGTGACTTATGACAAAGTCTCAGTGTGTCATAGATGCGCGGCATCAAAGTCAGTACATAGGTTTATGTTGGGGAACATACGACCGGACAAGACCCGCTTATAAGAATTCTTCAGGATATTTATATCTGTGTCATAAGAGATTCTTACTACGACTATAGAGTATAGTCCTTAGACCTGAGTTCGCATGCATGTGACTGCACATGGACTGATGCACTTTGATCATTGTCTAACGCTGTCGTTCTGCGATAGTTATAAGGACCTTGTTTGGGTACATTATGAAATGAGTAGTTTACAGTGATGGAACAAGACGGGATTTGTCCCTCCAATATAAATGGAGTGAATATCTCTAGGCCAATCGGAGATTTGAATACTGGAAAATGCATGGCCATGCTCAAACGGACTGTCCCGAGTCGTTTGGATTGTCAGTATCGAATCAGAGTCCGATGAACAAGATTAGGCTTTATAAGGATGACACCAATCTTGCCTTATGACTAATCGAGATATTGTGACAAAAGGATTATGAATACAGAGATTCCAGTACAAGTGGGAGATTGTTGGAATTATGTCCAGTAATCTCGGTACTGTCTCTAGAAAGTAAGAGTATGTCAATGATCAGACATAAGTCATATAATACTGGGGGTCATGATGGCTTGCTAGAGTCCGCTCATGATCTATAAGTCTTGGACTTATTGCCTCTATTATATGATCCCATATGGGTCACACGCCTAAGCTAACAGGAAAATGTGTAGGAACGGTGTAGCAGAAGTACGGTAAAAGTGCTAGGCATTTACTGTACTTAGAGAGAATAATTGGGTTTGGCCACTGTGTGTCGATCGATACACAAGGAGTGTCGATCGACACGGTGCGCGAACGCCTCGGAGTTAATTGGCCTTTGGGCCAAATGGCCCAAAACGAACTGAACGAGTTATATAAACTTAAGACGAGTTCAGGTCGAAAAGGAGCCCTAGCCGCGAGCCTCCTCTCTCTCTCTGCGCCGATTTCCTCCTGGTCTAGCAGCCTCTTCCTGCTCGGTGTGCGTGTGTGAACCTCTGGAGGAGTTATCTCTCGGTGGCTCTCTGATCTCTGACATACCATCCCTTTCCGCTGCAAAACAGGTATAAGGTGAGATCTATCATTGTTTCTATTCGAGAAGAACCTAGATCCGCATGTTTAGGTTGATATGAATCTAAGAATTGAATCAGGATCAACTAAACATTCCTTCAGTCTTAGCTTACGTTTCCATGCAGGAGGTCGCCTACGCCTTGTAGCCTCTCCCCCAAAGGATCCAGGCATATAGTCTTATCAGAAGAACTAAATTTAAAGATCGTTGTTCCTCTAGGGACCGAGCAGAGGAGAAGCTTTGAGCTGAAGTCTCTGATGTTACTTTTGCATCCTGAAGAGCTATGGGAGCTGATATTGCCTTTTCTTTTGCCTTCGTGCTTATTTCTTTCAGACCATTGTTACCATTTCCATAGCTGGAAATCATTCCTCTTTCTTTGTTTATGTCACACGTAATCAACTGGCGTTCTTTACTCTTTGCTTCTGCATCTTCATCTTCATCGATCGATTGCTGCACTCTTGTGATTTGAGCCGATCTCTTTATTTCATCAATATGAGATATGTATAACCGAGCCATTTTCCTAGCCTCATTAGACATTTACAGAAAGCGGGGAGGGAACCCATGAGGACCATCGAGGTTGTGATGCGTGATGGATTTCTCACAAAGCTTAACACCACTTGCTGAACCACCTTGCGACTGTTGATACTTAGGAAGACGGTTGCAAACAGAGGGTATCTTCTTCATCACTGGACATTGGGCCGTTTCGTGTGTTAGAAAGCATATTTTTCTTTAGATTTCGAATTTATATGATATTATCACTATTTCGCTTGTTGGAAGGTCCAGCTTCTTTTCATCTCTTGCTGGATTAGCAACATAAAACACCACCTTTGCTCGTATGAAATCCATTTTTTGGGAAGCTTTCGGATCATACCCTATTTCTACAAGCTTTCCAGCAGCTTTGGAGAGTATTCCTTGTGTCCATTGTGTCAAAGTTATACGTAGTATTGCGTATATGAACCCACAATTCAAACTTCGTAAGAAAGTCATCAGAAGGGGAGGGAGTCCAACTTTCAAGAAGCATGGTCCAGTAGTAGAATGAGACCGGACGGTCAACTTTCAAGAAGCATGCCTTCTTTACATTGGAAAATGAATTGGAATTTTTTCCCTAGATATAGAGATGTCCAATGTCTTGGCATGTCTTTAATCATCTTTGCCATAGGTTGAGCATCCGTGTTTAAGAGCCGTCCCAGCAAGCAAAGTGATTTTTCTTCAAAGACTCTGAATTGAGGATCACCAGGAAGCTTTTTGGGTTTATCTTCCTCAATCTCATGGATTTCAGCGCTTCATTCAGGGGAACAGCCATTGAAATCGCCGGTGAATCAAAAGTGGATAGCCAGAAGCGTCATAGAACCTTTTTGGGAAGGAGATCAATTAGGTAGAGATTGGAAAATTGCAATATTCACCAATGTCTTTCAGGAAGTTCCACAATATTAATGGACCGAGAATAATGTGAACGAGGAGGAAAAAGAAAGAATATCCGTGATTTGGAGTCCAAATGAGCTGAGAAAAAGGAAAATTTGGTATACTAACCAAAAGTACTGTTGCAAATTACTTTGCCGACAAGGGAGGCTCTACTCGAAAAAAGAGAGATGAACGAATAAGAAAATGTTCAAACCCTCTGAATCGATTAGACAGGGCTGAGAGAAAAAAGGAAGAAGATAGTTTTAAGAATTTATAATGATTCAAGTGGGAGTGTGAACCAGTTTTTTTAGTAACAAATACATTTCTTACTTTTATTATTATTGATTTGGAACTACAATGAATTCCATTAAATCTTATAAACAAACCCACTAAATCCATCTTGTATTTCCAAATCCATTATATAAAAATCAACTAAATCTAGTAAAATATTTTCAGTTTCAATTACATGAAAATACATTAATTAATTTCTTCAATATAATAACACCCCTAAAATCAATCATTTTATCGACACACAACAGTTTGCCTTAAACTTTTCCTCTCGGGTCCAGTTTTTGAGGGTCGCCGCGGTCAGCTCTTCTTTTCCAATCCTTTGGCTTCTCGACGCTGGTGCTCCTCGCATGTGCCGGGAAGTGGTCATCTAGTGTGTTTAGCGTGCTTATGTATATTTGGCTCCCCCTCCTCCCCTCCTATGTCCTTCCCGTTGGTAACTTTTTCTCGGTGTGCCGTTGTTCTTCGCTCATCTTCGTTTTGATGCTCTGCGTGTTTTGCATGGTAGTGGCTGGTTCTACGGCTGTGTTATGATCTTTCCTCGAAGTTGTTCTATTCTTCTTGAATGGCATTTGCTTAATGCTCTGCTCGAGGTCTTTGATATTGGTGTGTCGAGCTTCAGGTGGTGGCACGTATTCGAGCTTTCTGATGTGGTTGAGGCTTGTGTTTTCAATTCGATATAGTGTGGTCTCAGGTGAGCTGTGACGGTTCGTATGGTATGGACGTGGTGAAGGTCTGTGGGGCTTCGAGTGGAGTTTATGGCAGGTTTTGGTTTTGTCACCAATTTGGACTTTGGTTTCTGAGTGGGGTTTTCGGTTTTTTTAGGTTGTATGTTTATCCTTTTCTTAACTCATGATTAGTTGGTTCAGACTCTAGTTTTAGTGTAATACCCTGTTTTTCAAAATTGGTCAACGGGCAACAGAAAGATTAAACGGGGCAATTTTGTAATTTTCAGAAAATGAGAGGTATTTTGGTAATTTTACCAAAATGCGAGCCGGAAGCTAAGACGGGCCAAATGCTTCTATTTTTAAGTAAAAAAAAAAACATTTAGAGGACAACAAGTGGCAAGAAAGGACTTTAAACAATTTTACGGACTATCAGATGGAAACTGGTAAAACCGATAAAACTTGTAAAAATTGGTACGGGAGCTACGGAAGGCCAATTTGAGTGAAACTAATTTCAAAACGTTTCTTATGGAGTTTAGTAATTTAAAAAAAGGTTTTGGAGAATTTATTCTGAAACTCAAGGGTTTTTGGAGAATTAAAAGTTTATTGGATAATTAAGCTAAAATTATGATATCTATTTAAAGTGTGGCCAATGAAGAGATGAGCCTTGGACAGCGAGTTTTATTAATCAAAGCATGACATGTTTAAAGAGGAAAAAGGAGGCGTGGCAAATGGAGAAGAAGGAATGAGATTCATTAACATGATTTAAACATGTGTTAATATTAAGAGAAGAAAATGTTCAATGCATTTATACTACATGGAATAAAAACGTGGAGCAAGGAGAATAAAAGAAGATGAATGCATGGAATCACATGAAGAGATACAATGGACTTGTGCTTCACATGGGAAATGAATCAAAGGGAAACAATGATCTCTTCCCATTTATCAATTAGTAACGTGGCTTTAAAAGAGAGAAGGGTAGGTGACATTTGCTTCATTGTGATTGGTTTTGGTTTTCTATATAAGGATGTTTCATCCTCTTCATTCTTCATTCAAGAGAGAGAGAGAGAGAGATATGGGATAGTGACGGAGGAACGGTGAAATATTTCCTAAGCAGAGATTTTCAACATTCATCCCACGTATTGACTTTCTCTTATAAACGGTTGTAATAGACGTCGTATGAGGTTGGTCCGGAGGTTCATGTGGAGGAAAAATCATATTTACTAGGGTAACCGCTCGGTAAATTTCTAGTAAAAGCAAGTCAACGATTCAGGAAAGGTTCGGGTTAGCGTCAGGTTCCTGTAGGGTCTCGTCGTTCCATCAGTCCGTCTATCCGTCGTCACGATATCACTGTGAGTCGGCTACATTGTGTGTTGCATATAGATTAGGGCATATAGACCTTGGATTCATTAGCCGTAGATTTAGGTTGCATACCTCGATGATTGAATTGGTTAGAACTGCTAGGTCGATTAATAACTCGGTTAAATAATTAAATGGTTAGGTTAAAGAAAATGCATGCTAGTTATCTTATATGTGTGGTGTTGTGATTATTGTTTGTGTGATTGTGTATCTATTTCGGCATTTGGCCGAGTAGACTGTTGATTGCTTGATTGTTTATCTACTTTGGTGTTGGGCCGAGTAGACTGTAATGGTAGATATTTACTCTGGTGCGGGACCGGTAAATTTGGATAGATGCTTAAGCCGGTACGAAACCGGATAAGGTCGGGTGATGTGGAGGTCGGTGATAGGACTTGCGGGATAGATTGGGAGTTATGACTGGATTTATTTATGTTGACCTTGTCTGTCTTGCGGGATAGAATCCCAGTGAGTCTACTTGTGTACATTACTATTATTAGGACTCTATAGGGTGCGTTAGATCCCGCAAGTCTAGAGATGGCGTTCTGGTACTTCCGATCCAATTGGATCCATGGGTAGTTACCATATCGGTTCACGTGCCTTCGGGTGGTGATTCTGGTTATGGTATTAACCTACTGAGTGACGCTGGTAGGTGTGTGGTCCGTAGAATACGGGGTCGCGTTCTAGGGCCGGACTGCATGGAAGCTTTGGTTATCTAGGGGTAGCCCGAGTCACCGCGTATCGATGGACAGAGAACGGTGTCCTAGTCGTAAGACTTCGTGTTTTTGCTAGGAGTCGTGGGAGGTTTTAGTTACCATGGGGTAGCTAAGTGTTCCCGTGGAAGTTACCGAGTTCGCGTTTGGGGCCCCATGGTGTGGAGATTGCATTAGAGATGCATTTAGTGTAGATCGAGACTAATCAAGGGCATGTGCCGCAGTGTCCTCGATTTTCTTTGTTGATAATATGTGTTGTTATTTGAATACATGTGTGTTATGGAGCTCATTACGTCTTGGTGGCACGTGATCAGCTATTGTACTTGATTGTTATTTTGGGTTTGGGCGGGATTATTAGATTGTTAGCAGCCTTTTAGTTGGGAGCCATCTCATTGGATAATCTTAGATTGCTCATTAGACTCTTTTGTGTTTTTCAGGTTGGCATAGTTCGGCGGACGAGTAGGACACTCGGAGTAGTATTGGTTGGCATTTTGCATTGGTTTGTTTCGAGAGCATTTTGACTTTATTTTTGGTTTCGGATTTTGTGGGGACCCCGCTAAATTATTTATATAAAACCGTAAATTGTTATGTATAAGATTTATTATTTTTAAGTTATAAAACGGAATGATTCCCTCATATACTGTTTAGTTCGAACCAAACACAACTCGTGGATGCAGTACAGGTTGAAAAGCTTTGTATCATGGAAACAAGGTAAACAAATTCAAGGACGGTTTGGTTTGAGCCATTGACTCAAACCGGACCGTCTCAGGCATCATATTGTGACAAACTCTGCTCGTATGGCTGCTCGGGTTCGATCGGTCATGTTCTTGTTTAATTATCGGTCGGTCAGCGGAAAACAGGAAGGGGGCCTTACACATAGCGTCTTAGCTTGCGGTGTTTTGGATCGTTTTGGAGTTTGGTGAGAGTGCTTTCTAGTCGGGTTTCTTATCAAATTCGTCATGTTTTGTTACTCGGGTGGTTTGGCTTTGTTTTCCCTCTTCTTGTGAGATTTTTGTTTGGTTTTGGGCTTTTATTTAAGGATTATTTGATCACAAAGGAGTGCATTGCAGTCGTATCTGGAATATTTTGTGGAATTTATTGAGGTTATGTCAGGTTATGAAGTCTAGGTTTTTAGGGCTTGTGAGTGTGTTTGTCAATCATGTTTCATGAAACAGAAGTTATCGTTTGGTGGGAAGTGGGCAACTTCGGTAATTCTCTCTCAAGATCCTTCGCAAGGATTTAGATTCGCAATTTTCGTTTGTTATTACTAGGTTTTGTATTTCATCGAATTATATTTTTTTAGTTATAGATTCGTATTGTGACAAACTCTTCTCGTATGGCTACTCGGGTTCGATCGGTCATGTTTTTGTTTGATTGTTGGTCAGTCAGCTTGTCGGTTAGGGTAAAACGGGAAGGGGGCGTTAGAAAAGGTCGTATCAGAGCATGGTTTGTAATGGATTCGAAAGTTTTAGTTTTTTAAAGTTTTCAATGTTTTATCGAGTCAAAATGTGTCGTTAATGCAACCATTAGGAATCCGAGTCGTGTCCATCAAATCGGGGAAATGGGTATGTTAGGAAATTTATTAGGATTGTGCTAATCATTTGGTGTCTTGTTGCAGTCACACAGCAGAGTTTTCCTGGGAGGATCATCGTGTGTGTATGGTTTGAGACGACAGGAGGAGCGACATCAGTATGGACGATCGTGAGTCCATTGTTTCTACACCAGCTAGTCCATGCCCATACTACTAGCATGCTGATGTTGGGATAGTGTCCTGAAATCACACTTGTACTCACTCCTGATGATAGTTGTGTGTCGAGATCAGACATTCGTATAATACTGGGCGGTTGCAATGTTTTGCTAGAAGCCTCTTGCAATCCGTAAGTTGTAGACTTACTGCCAGTATTATATGATCCTATAGGGTCACACACCTAAGCAAACTGGAAGCTAAAACATGGGAATGATCATTATGGCATGTGTGTCGATCGACATGGTATGTGTGTCGATCGACACAGGGTCGATTCCGAAACAGAGTTTCGGTTTTATGACTAACGAATTTGATTAATTATGGTTTGGTTTAAGTCATTCCAGGTCTTTATATAGTCATATAGTTTCGACATGGAACCCTAGCCGTCGTCTCCTTCTTGACAAAAGAGGCAGAAACACCAAAACTCAGAGATCCCATAGATCCGGCACTAGCATCCCGGTTTCCAGGTTTGTGTGCGTGTGTATCTGGTAGAGGCGAAGCATCTGAGTCGCTCGCTGATCTCGTTCACCAATCATTCCGCTGCCAGTTCTAGGTAAGAACGAGGTTGGTAATTTCAATATAACGAACCCTAGATCCTAGGAGATCCAACAGTGGTATCAGAGTTGTTTAGGGTTTAGTCTATTGAATCTGAAGCACTAAAATTTGAATACTGACGTTATTGAATTGATTGTTGCTTGGTGAATCGAATTTTCATGTTGTAAATCTCGGATTAGAACCTCTGTTGAAAAATCGATGTCTGCGTTTTCGCAGCGTGTCGATCGGAAAAAAGCGTGTGTCGGTCGACACAAAGCGAAAACGCGTAAATAACTTTAGGGTTTATCGCATGGTGTCGATCGACACTAAGCTTTTGTCGGTCGACACATCGCGAAAACTCGTAAAAGATATTAGGGTTTTCGCACAGCATCGGTCGACGCACTGGGTGTGTCGGTCGATGCACCGCGAAAATGCGAAAGATTTGAAATCGCACTGTGTCGATCGAAACACTGGGTGCATCGGTCGACACAGACTATGCGAATGGATAGATCGGTTCAATTGGATTGAACTGGTTATATCGCATGGTTATGTCGGTTTAATTTATAATCCCTAATACTCTACTGTGTCGATCGACACAGGTTTAATGTTGGTCGACACAAGCCTTACGATTGGTTGAATCGGTTCAATTGGATTGTACTGGTTATCATGCTTGGTTAAGGCAGATAAGATCGGTTTAAATTGGATGAATTGGTTCAATTGAATTGGACTGGTTATCTCAATTAGAATAAACCGATTTAATTGGTTAAGGTCAGTTTGATTGGATAAGTCGGTTCAATTGGATTGAACCGGTTATCGCGATTAGTTAAAACTGATTGAATCGGTTCGATTAGATGAACTGGTTAAATTGGATTTGACCAGTTATCTCGAATAATCTTAAGGTTGCATATCAAGAGTCGACCAAGTGTGTCAGTCGACGCATATGGTGACGATGCGAACCGTAATCATTTGGTTTTGAACCATATGATTAAGACACCGAACCGAATGACCTAATCCACTGAAATTAGAACGATTAAAACTTAATTAAAATTAGAAGTAAAATGTTCTAAACCAGTCTAATACACATTGGATGTGTGTTAGATCAAAGCTTAGTTTCAATAAGGTCAACTGTCAAGACTCGTTTCATTGTTAGATAGTCTTGCCAAGAGCTTGGTATCCACAATTACGTGAGTAAGGCAGATAGTAACGTTGATGGTCTTGCAGTGCTTGACATCTACATTTACGTGACCTAAGAGATTGAATTACTAATCTTTTAAAGTTCCATTTCCTCAACTAAATATCAAGTGACCTTGATGGCTTGCCCAATCTTGTCTACTGTCAAGACTCGTGTCGTTTGTTGGATAGTCTTGGAGTCCTTGGTATCCACTGCAACATGAGTAAGGCAGGTGGTCATTGACAGACTTGCAGTGCGACTGTCAATGATCACAAGACAGAAGAGATTGGTTTACTTGACTGGGCTGTCAGAAGTTCTGGGCCTAGAGACATCAGAGTAGATAGGACATGGATTGTCTTATCTGCGACCAAGAGTTGTACTGGGTGCAATTAGCAATGATTTGCTTACCTAAATTACTAAAATCTGGGTGATGACGAGTTGTCCACTCAGATTTTAGTGATGTATGGATCTTGGATTATTATATTCATAGAGGAAACGTTGTTTGAATATAATGCGAGTTTTCTTATTGGATAAGATTCCTCATTTCCTGAAATCATAACTAAAATTTTCTTTGATTAAAATTTTCAGCCTATGTCTAAAACTACTTCTCGTTACGACCCGTCCTTGAGAAGGACAAGTTAAATGGGTCAAATTTCCTGAATTGGTATCGCAATTTGAGATTAATCCTCAAGCAGGAGAGTAATGACTATGTCCTTGAGAAAGCTCTTCCAGAAAGGCTTGGGGCCAATCGCTCGAATGCAGTATATAATGCTTGGAATAAGCATTATATTGATGTGGTAGATGTGCGTGGTCTGATATTGGCTACCATGGAATCGGACTTAAAGAGTCAATACGAGAACATGGAGTCGCCAATAGAGATGATCACCAACCTGAAACTGAAGTTTCAGGATCTAGCACGAGTTGAGAGGTTCCAGATGGTGAAGTCTCTCACTGGGTGCAAGCTACCAGAGGATGCTCCAGCGAGTCCTCATGTCATTAAAATGATGGGTTACATTGATAACCTGGGGAAACTGGATTGTCCTGTCAGCTTAGAGTTGGCTACAGACATCATTCTGCAGTCAATGCCGTCTAGTTATGATAAGTTTATCAAAAACTATATCAAGAATAACTTGACAAAGACGTTGACTGAGCTGCATGGCATGCTCAAAAACAGCTGAGCAAAACATCATAAAGGGTAAAAGATTTGAGAAATCTTTTGTTGACAAGGGTAGAGATAGGGTCGTCCAGATTTGGAATCAGGATAAGCCTGTGTCATCTTATAAGCCCAAGTCCGGCCCATCTGGTGTTAGAAAGTGCTTCTACTGTAATGAGTATGGGCATTGGAAGAGAGATTGCATTAAATTCTTGAAAGATTCACAAGAGATGAAGGAGATGTATGGTACTTCTTCTTCAGGTATTGTGTTATTAATTCAAGTTCTACATATGTATTGGATACTAGTTGTGGTACTGATATTTTGGAAATATGCAAAACCTAAGCAACGGTAGAACATTGAAGAAAGGACAAGTGGAACTGCGTGTCTGGTATGGAGCAATGGTTGCTACATAAGCCGTAGAGATTCTCCACTTGTAGGAATCTTTCAATCTTAGTTTGAATTAAGTAATTGATACTATGTACCTGCTTCGTGCAGAGATGTCTTTCATTTTCTTGTAAAGAATTTGGATGTTTTTCATTCTGATAAAAGACAAGTATTGCTCTTTTGATCTTAATGAAATATTATATGGTAGCACCCCTTTTGATAAATGGGTTTTGTATTTCAAACCAATATACACTTGAATATAACATAAATACCAAACGGTTTAAGTCTGATGACTTGAACTAGATTTTCCTTAGCATAGTCATGTTGACCAAATAGAGTGAAGCGGCTTCAAAAGTTCCATAGTTATGGGCTTCAGGTTCATTTGATTGTAAATCAATTAAGACATGAATTCTGCTTGCTGGACCAATTGACTAAGGCTTCTTTAGCAGAGCTAAAGAAACGGGCCAGAGGCTTATTGGGTCTTACACGTACTGATGTATGTGGCCCGAAGAGCATTAGTGCCAAAGGAAAAACTTCAATACTTCATTGACTTATTGATGGCTTCAGTAAGTATGATTGTGTTCATTTGATGAGACACGAGTCAGAATCCTTTGGAATGATCAAAGGAGTTTCAGAATGAAGTATAGAACCGATTTGACAGAAGTATTGAGATCCTCGATTAGATCGCGGAGGAAAATACTTGAGTCAAGAATTGGGTGATCATCTAAGTGAGTGTGAAGTCATTTCACAGCTCATCTCTACTGAAAACCTTGAATGGTGTTTCTGAGAGAATGAATCGGATCTTATTGAATATGCTCCGATTAATGATGAGTCACATGAATCTTCCATTATTCTTTTAAAATACGCTCTAAAATGAACATGTTTACGCTAAATAAGTTTTCTATCAGAATCAGTGAAAAACACCACATTGGATGTGGACTGGGTGATTTCCAAATATGTTTTTCTGATTAATTGGGATTGCAAGGTTTGTGTAAGGCAGTTGTCATCAAACAAACTTGAACCCAAAACTGATAAGTGCTGATTCGCTGGTTGTCCAAGGGAAACCGTGGCTTGGTACTTTTGAAACCAATCCGAGAACAAAGTTTTGTTGTTCGGAACTCTGTTTTTCCAAGAAGAACAGTGGGAGTAAAAGTACAGCTCGAAGAAATTCGAGAAACACAGGAGGCTGTTCAACCTGTTGAGGGAGAGCAGCGGTTGGATCTACAGAGTGTTGTAGGATCGACACCTGTGGAGCCTGAAATTCACTGATCCTAATGGATCCGTCACTAACCCGAGAGTGATTTCTCGTAACCGATTCCCGTGATCTGATGATCATTGAAAAGTGACGAGCATGCGAAATTCAAAGAAGCGATGGTGAGCCCCAACTCCGAAAAATAGGCTGGGTATGCATGTGAGCTTTACCAATCTATTCATAGATTGAAGCAAACATCTTGGAGTTGGAATCTATGTTCTGTTAAAATGGTCAAAGGCTTTGACTCGATCAGGAACGAATAGAAACAATGCGTTTACAAGTAAACTAGTGGGAGCGTAGTTGCAATTCTCAAACTGTATGTTTAGAACGTACTTAATCTCACAAACGACGTTCCGATGCTAAAAGTCTTGTCAAGATTTGGATCGGAAGTCAAACTTAACGATGGACATGGGAGAAGCCCAGTAAGCTCTTGGATTATGGAGCCATTGAAATGGATCAGAAGAACTAATTGAATCGTGTCAGAATCCTTATAATTATAAGGTACTGGACAGTTCCAATATGTATGATTCCAAGAATGGCCTCACACCAAAGGTCTTATGGCAATGATCTTAGCAAGATGAAGTGTCTAGGACACTGGCTGAGCTAGTGTCTATGAGTGAGATTCCTTTTGCTCATGCAATAGAATCCATCATGAATGCCATATTTTGCACTCGTCTAAATGCAGCTGACGCATAAAGCATGACGAGTAGGTACCAATTTGTTCCAGTAAGAGTCACTGGACAGTTGTAAGGAATATCCCTAAAGGTTTGAGAAACACTAAGGATAGGTTCTTGTACAACTGAGAAAAAGACGAATCAGTTATGAGTAGTTAGAGAGACAAAGATGACTCCCGGTTGTCACCTGATTATGACTCCCGGCCTGTGTAGCGGTACTGTCTGTTGGAAAGGTTTCCAAGCAGAGGACCGTAGAATAGTGCTCATTAAAGAATAGCAGTGTGGTTTGTTGGAATGGTTCCAAGCAAGAACACCGCAGCATCTCTCACAACCTAAGCACGAGTTGTATATTGTTGCTGTAGGTACTAGATATCTGAAGACTTGGTCTTGATTCTAGTGGGAGTTAATTTAGTTATGATGTTCAGATAGATATGATATGGTCATGTCTATGAAAACTGACATCGACATTATTTGACTATTGGATAATTAAATAATGGTCCCAAGATAAGTTTATGTCATACTATAGGTCATCAAGTTGAGGACTTGATCATGAAACCCTATAAGTAACAAATGACATAAATTATGATGTGTCCCTAGTCGAGGTTGTTAAAGTGGGACAATAACAACCGCGAGAGACTAGATTGTGAGGTGACTGTTGACTAAGTTTCATGGAGTCAATGATATGAGTATCACAGTCAGTCACATAGATATATGTTGGTGAACATATGATCGGACATGACCCGCTGATGAGAAGTCTACAAGATAGTTATATCTGTGTCATAAGAGGTGTTGGAATCCCTAGGATCCTGGGTCTAGGTGATTGAATCCATGAACTGACCTCGTGATTACCTGGAGATTGGCAGCGGAAATTGGAGCAGGTAAACGAGATCTAGAGCGCCTCAATCGCTGCGCTCTATCGTAGTCCACACGCACACAAGCTGGAATCCGCCGGGATGCTAGTACCGGTGATCGGATCTCCTGGGATTCTCTGCGCGTTTCTCGAGGAAGATGGTCTGTTTTTCTGTCAAGAAAAAACTGTCTGCAACGGCTCTCCTTTAGGTCGTGTAACCTGGCCCCTATAAAATAGGTCCAAGGTTTACAAACCGTTACATCAGTTACGGTATCGACCTTGTGTCGATCGTTGCACCCAATAGCAACGATCGACACACCTCTTGTATCGATCGACGCACCAATGGCATCGATCGACACACCTCTTAAAACACGAATTCAATGTGTATCTAATACACATTGATCGGACCATATGCCAATGATCAATCCCTACAGAATCGTATCCAACTTGCTTAGGTGTGTGACCCTTTAGGTTCACACGATACTAGAAATGAGTTACAACTCATTTGTCATAAGCGGTTTCTAGCAAAACATTATGACTACCCAGTATCACATGAATTGTCCGATCTCGACAATACAACTATCTTTAGAGCAAGTACAATGTGATTTCAGGACATAATCCCAACAATCTCCCACTTGTACTGGAATCATCTATTCCTATAATCCCTTTGTCGATATATCTCGATATGGCATAAGGCAAGAAATTGTGTCATCCTTATTATAGCCAATATCATGTTCATCGAACTTCTGATCTATACTGATAAAACAAACGACTGACAATCACCTCGTTTGAGCACGGCCATGCATTTTCTCAGTATCAAATCTTCAATGGGCCCTGAGATATTTATCTCCTTTTATATAGGAGGGACAAGTCCCATCTTGTTCCATCCCTGTTTCTGCACACACTTCATGATACGCCTAAGCAATGTCTTTATAGCCGCCAGTTACGGAACGACGTTTGACAAGGTCAAAGCGCACCAATTCATATGCTAGAAAGCATGATGAACTCAGGTCTAAGGACTATACTCTATAGTCGTAATGATAAACTCTCATGACACAGATATAACTATCCTGTAGAGTTCTCATTAGCGGGTCATGTCCGATCATATGTTCACCAACATATATCTATGTGACTGACTGTGATACTCATATCATTGACTCCATGAAACTTAGTCAACAGTCACCTCATAAGCTAGTCTCTCGCGGTTTTCAGTGTCCCACTTTGACAATCTTGACTAGGGACAATCATAATTTATGTCATCTTTTACTTATAGGGTTTCATGATCAAGTCCTCAATTTGATGACCTATATGATGACCATAAAGTACTTTGGGACTGTTACCTAATTATCCAATAATCAAATAATACCGATGTCAGTTTATCACAAACATGACTACATCATGTCTATCTGAACATCATAACTAACATAACTCCCACTAGAATCTAGACCACGTCTTCAGATATCTAGTACCTACAGCAACAGCATGAAGCTCATGCTTAGGTTGTGAGAGATGCTGCGGCGTTCTTGCTTGGAGCCATTCCAACAAACCACACCGTTTTTCTTTAATAAGCACTATTCTGCGGTCCACTTCTTGGAAAACTTTCCAACAGATAGCGCCGCTACACAGACAAAGAGACATAACCAGGTGGGAACCGGGAATCATCTTTGTCCGTCTTACTACTTATAACAGATTTGTCACTTCCTTAGTTGTACAAGAACATATCCTTAGTTTTCCTCAAACACTTGGGGATATTCCTTACAACTGTCCAGTTACTTTACCGGAATATATTGGTATCTTCTCGTCATGCTATATGCGTAAGCTGCATATAGACGAGCGCAAGATATGGCATTCATGATGGATTCTATTGCAAAAGCAAAAAGGAATCACACTCATAGATTCTAGCTCAGCCAGTGTCCGAGACACTTCATCTTGCTAAGATTATTGCCATAAGACCTTTGGTATGAAGCTATTCTTGGAATCATGCATATTAGATCTGTCCAATACCTTATAATCATAAGGATTCTGACCCGATCCATTTAGCTCTTCTGATTCATCTCAATGGATCCATATTCCAAGAACTTTCGCGGCTTCTCCCATGTCTATTGTTGAATTTGACTTCCGACCCAAATCTTGACAAGACTTTGGCGTCGAACGTCGTTTATGAGATTAAGTATGTTATAAACATACAGTCTTTGAGAATTGCAACTACGCTCCCAATAGTTTACTTGTAAACGCACGGTTTCTATTCGTTCCTGATCGAGTCAAAGCCTTTGACTATTTTAACAGAACATAGATTTCAACTCCAAGATGTTTGCTTCAATCTATAAATAGACCGGTGAAGTTAACATGCATACCTAGCAGATTTTCGGAGTTGGGGCTCACCATCGCTTCTTTGAATTTTGCATGCTCGTCACTATTCAATGATCATCAGATCACGGCAATCAGTCATGAGGAATCACCCTCGGTTTTAGTGACGGATCCATCAGGATCAACGAAATTCTGGCTCCACAGGTTCAGATCCTACAACACTCTGTAGATCCAACCGCTGCTCTTCCTCAACAGGTTTAACAGCCTCCTGTGTTTCTCGAATTTCTTCGAGCTGTACTTTTACTCCCACTGTTTTCTTGGAAAAACATGGTTCCGAACAACCAAACTTTGTTCTCGGATTGGTTGCAAAAGTACTAAGCCTCGGTTTCCTTAGGACAACCGGCGAAGCAGCCCTTATCAGATTTGGATTCAAGTTTGTTTGTTGACAACTGCCTTACACAAACCTTGCAATCCCAATTAATCAGTAAAACATACTTGGAAATTACCCAGTCCACATCCAATGTGGTGTCTTTCAACTGATTCTGACAGAAACATAATTTGCGTAAACTTATATATTTGGGAAATTTGCCTAATAAGGCTTAAAAAAAAAAGAAAGTTGTCCTACTAAGACTTTCTACACTCATTAATGTCCTTATAGTATTTTAATTTTTTTTAATACGTTTTTATCCTTATGTTTTTTTAATACGTTTGTAAAAAAAAAAAAAAGATGAAGAATTAAAAAACTAAAGAACCCTAACCCCCTTTTGTTCCCCGTCATTTTCCAGCTTCAACAATCCGATGTTCGTCTCTCCTCTCCGTCCGACAGCTGAAATTCTGGCGGTCTCCGGCATGATAGCATCCTTATTCGTCGTTGGAACCGCAATCCGCCTCTGAATCTCTCCTCTCAGCTATCTGATTCTCGCTTCCGTCCGACCACTTCTCCGTTTCCATCTAAATCTCACCGAATACAAAGCTCTTCAGGCTTCGTATGAGCTTGTGTTGCTGTGGAACAGAAAACCCGAACTGCTATCATAGATTTGGCACCTGTGCAAGGTAAAATTTATCTCTTTTTGCTTCTCGTATCTTCACCGATCTCTTCTAAGTCTCAATTTTTTATGTGCAACGATGGCTTTTGAGTCTATGAGCGCTTAATTGATAATGGGTTGGCCTTGGTTTACTTAATTCTGATTCAAATTGTCAATTTTGACCAATCTTCTGCTTGGATTAACGAGTTTCGGGAGACTATGATCGATCTTACTCGCTGCTAAAACCTTTGTTATTTTGTTGTTTATGTAATAGATTTGTATTCTTATGGTTGTTTGACCTCTTCTTGAAGTTACAAGGAAGGAACAAGCAAGAGATTGAGAAGCTTGTGAGATTAAATCGCTTGGCACTACACAAACCGAGATTCTAAGACTCATAACCAAAGAGGTTAGACAAATAAATTTTTTTTCTCTTTTGTGCCGTAACAGTTTTGAATGCTACCCTTTATACTTGTGAATATGAGGAACCTTAAGCTCTACTCTATAGAATGAAACACAAAATGATCAATCTCAGTTAGCTATAGAGAAGCCTTTTCATGGCGATCACAGTGTAATAAATGGCAACAAAGATCTATATCTTAAACAGAAATTTTTCAATCTCTTCTTCTCTGTTGTTTCATGTTTATGCCTTTTGATTGTGCTAGTTGTGTTTATGCCTTTGATTGTGCTAGTTGTGTTTATGCCTTTGATTGTGCTAGTTGTGTTTAGTTGTGTTTGTGCCTTTGATTATTCCGTCTGCAGTAGCTATCATTTTTATCTCCCACAGAATCCGCCATGTGTGTTGATTAGGTTCCTAGGATAAGCTCATGTTTCTTCTAAAGAGATTCTTTATGTGGGTAGTCGTTTAGATTCTTACTACCTTGTTTGCC
The DNA here is from genome assembly GCA_030180135.1 of Orychophragmus violaceus. Taxonomy (NCBI): domain Eukaryota; kingdom Viridiplantae; phylum Streptophyta; class Magnoliopsida; order Brassicales; family Brassicaceae; genus Orychophragmus; species Orychophragmus violaceus. Next base: position 80,015,805 of record CM058232.1, on the reverse strand, counting down.
CTTTATGCTTTCATACTATAAAGAAAATAAAGTGATCTCCTCGGTTGTGTTTTAAAAAAACCGCAATTGCGTTCGCCATGGCACTATTGCGATGTCACACTCAGCCTATCGCAATGTTAATCATTGCCATTGCAAAACCGGATTGCGACCGCTATCTCCGCTATTTCATCAATGGTTATATCTCGACATTGCGGCTGTTGCGACCGCAACGTAAACAGTGACGTTTAGCTAAACTTATGAATACTAGCTTTGGTTTTAATGCTTTGCTAATTATGGTTTCTTGGTTTTTTATTAAGACAATATGTTTTCATGGATGCTTGGCTTTTTTATGTAGAAACATTTGTTTTCAGATTACATTGTATCTAGTCTGATATGTATACATTGTTTGATTGATTTATTCCTGCTTTTGGTTTGCATTAGTAGCTCTGCTTTTGGTTTGCATTGAGTTTAGGCTCGTTATACTACATATACAATGTTGAAAACGTTTTGATACGGGTTCATAAAAAGAGTTTCTATTGGTTTTGAAATCTTTTGGATCAAATCGTACCTTTGATTTGGTTTGTAACTGCAACAGTCTATTATGTCTTGAAAGTTTTATTGGGATCATATATGGTAATAGCAAGAACGTTTTGGAATCTTGAAGAAACCGAGACATAAATTATATATGCAGTACAACAGCAGAGCTAGATGGTAGATTAAGAAAATTATGCATGTTAGACATCATCTTAAATCACAAAACGCTGACTCATTGACACATTCCGAGCCTTACTTTGACTTGCTTTGTCCCCATTCTCTCTTGCTTTGACTTCTCTCTTCCGTTGTTTCCCTGCAAAGTTTTGGTTTGCAAACTTTTGGTTCTGTTCCCGGAATAGCGAGCGCAATGACCGCCATTGCGCTGTTGCGGTCTCGGCGGAGCTCATCGCAATGAACCGCCATGCGCTATTTTAAACACAGCTCCCTGGTGGACTAGTTTTATAGGAAGTATTTTGGGGTTTATTCCACATTCACATCTTTGAATCTCATTGACTTTGTTTCTTTTATTTCTAAACTCAGATTCGTTATGCTCGGTGTGAAAACTTTGATCTTGACAGGAAACCTTTATCGTTGATATTCTTGGCTTGCTATTCTTTCCTTCTCATAGATTTGTATTTCTATGGACCTTTGTGTTTATTCCGTGTGGTTGTTGTTGTGTGTGTGTGGAAGTAACTTTGAAATATAAAAAGAAGGAATCTTTCTCTCAGTTACGCAACCAAGTAAAATGTATCACATTTGACATGTTTTAGAACGTGTATGCTTTGTCCTCTTATTATTAAGATATCTGACATTATCTATTCAAAGGTAGAACAATGATTATTTGTTTCTGTTATTTTATTTGTTTATGTTATAAACAGATTTCTAATTCATTTATGTTTGTTTTTGTGTTATAGGTATGACATTAGAGCTTCCAAAACGTATCTTTAGGCTTGGTAATGAACCGGAGGTTGAGAAGATCAACAACAGATGCTGTACGTCGCTATTGGCTACGCTGGAGTCTGCTATACCGTCAGAGTATGCAGAGGTGAAAAACGACAAGGTGTTTGCTGATATTATGGCAATACATAGGAATGGCCTAGGATTTTCAGGAAGATTGGTGCATAGGTTCATGTGTAACCAACTCTCGACCTCAAGACGTCACGAGCACTGGTTTACGTTTGCTAGTAAGCCTCTCAGATTCTCATTGCAAGAGTTCCATGCAATTACTGGACTGAAGTGTAAGTACGACGAGGATGACGACTGCAACTATGATGACTGGCGTGACGATGGGGGTTACTGGAGTAAATTGTTGAAGAGACGTGGGAAGATTAACATTCATTTGTTAAAGGAAGAGCTCAAGAATGGTGAAGTTAATGGTTGGCTTCCTATTGACAGGATACGTTTGGTGTATTTGGCTGTGATTGCTAGTGTGGTAATGGCTGGGAGCGAGACCAAGTATTTCTCTCACACACACATCAAACTGGCGATGAATTTGGATAAGCTGCGTAAATATCCTTGGGGTCTTCACTCCTACGACCTTCTTGTTGAGTCCATCACCAAGTCCAGAGTGAAGCTGAACAACAAGATCAGCTATGCTTTGGATGGTTTCTCTTACGCGCTTCAGATTTGGATCATGGAAGCAATTCCTGACATCGGGACTATGTTGGGACGCAAACTTAATGAGGATCTCGAAGGTGGTGTGAGCTGTAGTAATTGGATAGGAGCAGCAAGGGTTTCTTATGATCAGTTTTTAGAATTCTAGTTTTTGTTTTAGTTAGCTACGTTGGTTGATACAAGTAACTATTTTGCGTTCGCAGTTTTAAGAATTCTAATTATCTTCTTTTGTGGATCCTAGAGAGCAACGTTAAACATTTAGAAAGTTTAGGGAATGGATTCAACCTGTAAAATGATGCAACATGACCAACTAAAGCAGCTTGCTACAAGCAACTTGTGGTTGGCTATCATTGGCGCAATACTATCTGTATATGGTGCTCTTGTTATTGTTTTATATTGTTAATACAAACCACTAATTACTCTATTGATCCACTCAACCATTTTAAAATCATTCAGTGTTTGTGCCACTAGAATATTAACCAACCTGCGCAACAAAGTTGCTGACAACACGTCCATCATCTATACACATTCTTGGACCGTAAGTGTTGAATATCCTAGCAATCCTGACATGTGACCACAATCAACAAAGTTACTCACTAAAACACTATCAATCTCTTCTCTCATCAATAACTATACAAAAACATAACTTGGCTTGGAACTTGAAAAGGAGGTAAAATGAATAAAAGAAACATCCTCAACATTGGCTCCACGGCGATTGTCCATTGTCAGTGTCTCTGCCGTACACTTTCCTTCGTCGTAGCAACTACGAACACCTGGTCCGACCATTAGAACTACAATCAGTAGTCAATTCAAAGCACAAGAAACATGATTCACTACGTTCCAGGAAAAGTCAATAAGCTCTTCAGAAATTTAACACTTTTTTTTATATCAGGGAGTATTTGTTTCGATGTTCACTGCTCTGATCTACGCATGATTAAAAAGCATCCATCACCAATAAAAATATGAAAACACATAATGTATCCTAAAAGATTATCTCAGTTTCAATACTCAAAGAGAAAATACTAAAGAAAAAGTTGAATGAGAAAACAATAAAAAGCAAAAGAAAATAAGTAATCGCAGTCTAAATGGCTCTATCACAACTTGCTCTGTTGTGACCCAAAACTCCACAGCGGCTACACTTGACTTTCTTAGACCTTTGAGATCCTTGTGACGACCGTATCTTGTCTTCGACGGTTTCATATCTTCTTTTTCTTCGCCTACCAGCAGCTCTTCTTGTTTCAGGTGGTAGGACTAAGGCGTTGTCAACATCATCTGGGACAAGCCATGTATCCTCAGGAACAGTAATAGGATTAATGCATTCTTCATAAACTGTTTTCCACGAAGCAGTTGTATACATGTCATCAGTGAGTAAGTGTGGTTCCCTTCCTACTGAAACCCCTGCTTTAATAGCGTGTCTGCAAGGAATTTTTAACAAGTCATATTTCCCACAAGTGCATGTTCTTCTTTCCAAATCAACAAGGCAGTCAAATGCATCCCCTTGATAGCTGAACTTGATATCACCGATGCTCTGTTCGATTCCATAGTCTTCCGAAACCATGATCTTCAGCTGTTCAAGAGTAGTATTAGAATCCAAAGCAAGTAATCTCCCTCCTTTTTCTTCATCAACCTCAAAACTCCAACGCTTACTGGTACATGATTTCCAAACACCGCAAGTTGCGTAAACATGAATCATGTTGATCGATAAGAACAAAATCAACAAAAAACTAAGAAGAATTCATTGATCAACCTAAAAAGGATGTATATCACGATTTTTTTCTGAAAATAAATTATATTTTTCGAAATATTAAAGATAAAAAATAAAGATTATCATATATTTTGTTCCTAGATTTTCTCAAATTTTTAACAAATTCTGTGGAACTTATATTCCACAAAATATAGAAGAAAGAGAGAACTGTGGATTGTATGTTCCACGAAAGTTAGAATAATGAGTAATTTGTAGAATGTAAATTCTACGGAATTTTAGAATAAAGTTAAAACTTCAGATTACGTATTCTACAAAATAATTCAATTTTTAGAATGTAGTGAAACGTGTAGAAATCATATTCCACAAAAAAATTAATTTTTAGACTATAGTAAAAAGCGTAGAATTCATATTCCACATTTATAGAATTCTTTTATAACCGTAGAATTTACAATCTACAAAATGTAGATCATAGTGCAAGTAGTAGATTTTGGATTCTAATTTTTTTGGATATTAGTGAAAACAGTAGAAAACGTATTCTACATGGTAGAATTCAAGTTCTATTATTTTAGAACAAATAATTAAAAAATTATTAAAATTCGAGAATAGCCGAAATTTTTTATAAAAAAAACCGGATTGGTGTATTATTATTTTAGAGATTTTTCTGTATTTTTTGGATTTATTTTTAATTTGAAATATGAATTTTTAAAAATAATTATAAGGGTAGTCATGTCAAAATATGGTAAAATATGAAAAAAGGGTAAAGGGACAATAATCTTTTTTTTTTCATCCCTTTTTAACAAATCTCCCTATATATTTTAGAGCGTATTTTAAAAGGATAATGGAAGATTCATGTGACTCATCATTAATCGGAGCATATCCAATAAGATCCGATTCATTCTCTCAGAAACACCAATTAGGCTTTCCATGAGAAAAGAGTTGTGGTATGACTTCACACTCACTCAGATGATCACCCAATTCTTGACTTAAGTATTTTCCTCCGCGATCTAATCGAGGATCTCAACACTTCTGTCAAATCGGTTCTATACTTCATTTTTGGAACTCCTCAAAAGATTCCTACTCGTGTCTCATCATAAGAACACAGCCATACTTACTGACGCCATCAATAAGTTAATGAAGTACTGAAGATTTCCTTTGGCATTAATGCTCATCGGGCCACATACATCAGTACGTGTAAGGTCCAATAAGCCTCTGGCCCTTTTCTTTAGCTCTGCTAAAGAAGCCTCAGTCATTTGGCCCAGCAAGCAGAATTCATGTCTCAAATGATTTACAATTAAATGAGCCTGAAGCCCATAACCATGGAACTTCTGAATCCGCTTCACTCTATGTGGTCAAAGCGACTGTGTCAAGGAAAAGTCGAGTTCGAGTCATCAGACTTAAACCTTTAGTATTAGTGTTATATTCTAACTTTCGCTGGTTTAAGATATAAAACCCATTCTAAACGGGGTGCTACCATATGATATTTCATTAAGATCTAAAGAACAAAACTTGTCTTTTATCAAAATGAAAAACATCCAAATTCTTTACAAGAAAATGAAAGTCATTTCTGCACAAGGCAGATACATAGTAGCAATTACTTAATTTCTAAAACCAAGTATGAAAGGCTCCTACAAGTGGAGAATCTCTACGGCTCATGCAGCAACCATTGCTTCAACCAGACACGCAGTTCCACTTGCCTTTCTTCAACATTCTACTGTCGCTTAGGTCCTGCATACTTCAAAATATCAGTACCACAACTAGTATCCAATACTCATGTAGAACTTGAATTAATAACACAATACCTGAAGAAGAAGTAACATACATCTCCTTCATCTCTTGTGAATCTTCCAAGAATTTAATGCAATCTCTCTTCCAATGCCCTGACTCATCACAGTAGAAGCACCTTTTAACACCAGATGGGCCGGACTTGGGCTTATAAGATGACACTGGCTTATCCTGATTCCAAATCTGGACGGCCCTGCCTCTACCCTTGTCAACACAAGATTTCTCAAATCTTTTACCCCTTTTGATGTCTTGCTCTGCTGTTTTGAGCATGCCATGCAGCTCAGTCAACGTCTTCGTCAAGTTATTCTTGATATAGCTTTTGATAAACTTATCATAACTAGACGGCAGTGACTGCAGAATGATGTCAGTGGTCAACTCTAAGCTGACAGGACATTCCAGTTTCCCCAGGTTATCAATGTAACCCATCAGTTTAATGACATGAGGACTTACTGGAGCATCCTATGGTAGCTTGCACCCAGTGAGAGACTTCACCATCTGGAATCTCTTAACTCGTTCCAGATCCTGAAACTTCAGTTTCAGGCTGGTGATCATCTCTATTGGCGACTCCATGTTCTCGTATTGACTCTTTAAGTCAGATACCATGGTAGCCAACATCAGACCACGCACATCTACCACATCAATATAATGCTTATTCCAAGCATCATATACTGCATTCGAGCGATTGGTCCCAAGCCTTTCTGGAAGAGCTTTCTCAAGGACATAGTCCTTACTCTCCTGCTTGAGGATTAATCTCAAATTGCGATACCAATCAAGGAAATTTGACCCATTTAACTTGTCCTTCTCAAGGACGGGTCGTAACGAGAAGGTAGTTTTAGACATAGGCTGAAAATTTAATCAAATAAAATTTTTGTTATGATTTCAGAAAATGAGGAATCTTATCCAATAAGAAAACTCGCATTATATTCAAACAATGTTTCCTCAATGAATATAATAATCCAAGATCCATACATCACTAAAATCCGAGTGGACGACTCGTCTTCACCCAGAGTTTAGCAATCTAGGTAAGCAAATCATTGCTAATTGTACTCAGTACAACTCTTGGTCGTAGATGAGACAAACTATGTCTATTCCACTCTGATGTCTCCGGGCCCAGAACTTCTGATAGCCTAGTCAAGTAAAACCAATCTTTTATGTCTTGTGATCACTGACAGTTGCACTGCAAGTCTGTCAATGACCACCTGCCTTACTCATGTTGCAGTGGATACCAAGGACTCCAAGACTATCCAACAAACGACACGAGTCTTGACAGTAGACAAGATTGGGCAAGACATCAAGATCACTTGATATTTAGTTGAGGAAATGGAACTTTAAAAGATTAGTAATTCAATCTCTTAGGTCATGCAATAGTTGATGTCAAGCACTGCAAGACCATCAATACTACTACCTGCCTTACTCATGTAATTGTGGACACCAAGCTCTTGGCAAGACTATCCAACAACGAAACGAGTCTTGACAGTTGACCATATTGAATAACTAAGCTTCGGTCTAACACACATCCAATGTGTATTAAATAGGTTTAGAACATTTTTAACTTTTAATTTCAATTAAGTTTTACTTGTTCTAATTTAAGTGGGTTAGGTCATTTGGTTCGGTTTTTCAATCATCTGGTTCAAAACCAAACGATTACGGTTCGCATCGTCACCACACACATCGACTGACACACTTGGTCGACATTTGATATGCAACATTTACCAACCCTATAACCGGTCTTAGACCAATTGCGATAACCGGTCCAATCTAATTGAACCGACTTATCCAATCAAACTGATCTTAACTAATAAAATCGGTTTATTCCAATTGAGATAACTAATTCAATCCAATTGAATCAATTCATCCAATTTAAACCGATCTGACCTACCTTAACCAAGCATGATAACCAATTCAATCCAATTGAACCGATTAACCAATCGCAAGGACTGTGTCGACCGACACTAAACCTGTGTCGATCGATACAGTAGGGTATCAGGGAATTTTAATCGAATTAAACCGACATAACCATGCGAGATAACCGGTTCAATCCAATTGAACCAATCTATCCTTTCGCACAGCCTGTGTCGATCGATGCACCCAGTGTGTCGATCGACACAGTGCGATTTCTAAATCGAAACTCATTGTTTTAATTAGGCGAATTCGCGGTGCATCGATCGACACAAGTTTGTGTCGATTGACGCTATGCGAAAACACAATTGCTTTTTGCATTTTCGCGCTACATCGATCGATGCACCCAGTGCTCCGATCGATGCTGTGCGAAAACCCTAAATCAGTTTTGCCGTTTTCGCACTGCATCGATCGACACACCCATTGCATCGATCGATGCTGTGCGAAAACACAGTTCTTCGTTTTCGATATTAACAAATCCGAGATTCTTATTAACAAAACGAATCCTAGCTAGCATCAATTCAATCAAAATGCCATTTAATCGAATTCTAGGCTACTGATTCAATCTATTAAACCCTATGGCTCTGATACCACTGTTGGAATCCCTAGGATCCTGGGTCTAGGTGATTGAATCCATGAACTGACCTCGTGATTACCTGGAGATTGGCAGCGGAAATTGGAGCAGGTAAACGAGATCTAGAGCGCCTCAATCGCTGCGCCTCTATCGTAGTCCACACGCACACAAGCTGGAATCCGCCGGGATGCTAGTACCGGTGATCGGATCTCCTGGGATTCTCTGCGCGTTTCTCGAGGAAGAGGGTCTGTTTTTCTGTCAAGAAAAAACTGTCTGCGACGGCTCTCCTTTAGGTCGTGTAACCTGGCCCCTATAAAATAGGTCCACGGTTTACAAACCGTAACATCAGTTACGGTATCGACCTTGTGTCGATCGTTACACCCAATAGCAACGATCGACACACCTCTTGTATCGATCGACGCACCAATGACATCGATCGACACACCTCTTAAAACACGAATTCAATGTGTATCCAATACACATGGATCGGACCATATGCCAATGATCAATCCCTACAGAATCGTATCCAACTTGCTTAGGTGTGTGACCCTTTAGGTTCACACGATACTAGAAATGAGTTACAACTCATTTGTCATAAGCGGTTTCTAGCAAAACATTATGACTACCCAGTATCACATGAATTGTCCGATCTCGACAATACAACTATCTTTAGAGCAAGTACAATGGGATTTCAGGACATAATCCCAACAATAGGTTCTCATTATGACTATAGAGTATAGTCCTTAGACCTGAGTTCATCATGCTTTCTTGCATATGAATTGGTACACTTTGACCTTGTCAAACGTCGACCCGTAACTGGCGACTATAACGGCACTGTTCAAGTATATCATGAAGTGTGCGTTGAAATAGGGATGGAACAAGATGGGATTTGTCCCTCCTGAATAACGGGAGATAAATATCTCAGGGCCTATCGAAGATTTAATACTGAGAAAATGTGTGGCCGCACTCAAACGAACTGTAGTTCAGTTGTTTGTAATGTTCAGTATATGATCAGGAGTTCGATAAACACGATGTTGGCTTTATAAGGATGACACCAATCTTGCCTTATTCCAAATCGAGATATAGAGACAAAAGGATTATAGGAATTGATGATTCCAGTACAAGTGGGAGATTGTTGGGATAGGGTCCTGAAATCACACTTGTACTCAATCCTGATGATAGTTGTGTGTCGAGATCAGACATTCGTATAATACTGGGCGGTTGCAATGTTTTGCTAGAAGCCTCTTGCAATCCGTAAGTTGTAGACTTACTGTCAGTATTATATGATCCTATAGGGTCACACACCTAAGCAAACTGGAAGCTAAAACATGGGAATGATCATTATGGTAATGATCATGTTAATGTGTATTGGATACATATTAATATTGAGTTTCGAATAGTGTGTCGATCGACATGGTATGTGTGTCGATCGACACAGGGTCGATTCCGAAACAGAGTTTCGGTTTTATGACTTAAACGAATCTGATTAATTATGGTTCGGTTTAAGTCATTCCAGGTCTTTATATAGTCATATAGTTTCGACCTGAAACCCTAGCCGTCATCTCCTTCTTGACAGAAGAGGCAGAAACACCAAAACTCAGAGATCCCATAGATCCGGCACTAGCATCCCGGTTTCCAGGTTTGTGTGCGTGTGTATCTGGTAGAGGCGAAGCATCTGAGTCGCTCGCTGATCTCGTTCACCAATCATTCCGCTGCCAGTTCTAGGTAAGAACGAGGTTGGTAATTTCAATATAACGAACCCTAGATCCTAGGAGATCCAACAGCTGAGTGTTCACGTATTTTGCGGCCTATTCCGGATCAGCAGTGGGAAGACATGATAGTTAACTATTTGCTCGAGTTATCCAAGCCTTAGGAGTTCGAGGTCACTTAGCCGCAGCCGCCTTCACCAGTTGTTTGTCGATCATTTCCATTTCGATTGGTGTCAATCTTACCAGTCCAATCAGACGTCAGTCCCACATATCGACCGCCGCTACAGATGCAGCTCTCGCCTTGCCTCACTTGCAGTTGAGTAGGGCACTACTGTAGGAACTCGGAGCTAATTCTACCAGATTCAGAATTGTTGTCATGTTCCCGAAGCCTAGGATCTAGGGTCTAGTTAATTGAATCCTTACCGATCTAACGTTTACCTGTAGATTGGCAGCGGAAGAATGAGCAGGTAAACGATATCTAGAGCGCCTCAATCGCTGCGCCTCTATCGTAGTCCACACGCACACAAGCTGGAATCCGCCAGGATACTAGTGGCGGGAATCGGATCTCCTGGGAACTGAGTTTTCGAGGTTTCTGCATTTTTCTCTCTGAGAAAAACTCTCTGGGCGGCCCTCGTCTGTCTAGGTCGAAATACATAAACTCATATATATACGGACCTCGACGTAAACCGAAAAATCAGTTTCGGTTTTAGCCTTGTGTCGACCGACACACTCATTGGTGTCGATCGACACAGATCTTGTATCGACCGACGCACCCAATGGTGTCGATCGACACACCTCTTTAAATCTCATATTCAATGTGTATCCAATACACATCGACCAGACCATTTGCCAATGATCAATCCCATACAAAGTGTATCCAACTTGCTTAGATGTGTGACCCCGTAGGTTCACATAATACTAGCAATGAGTTACAACTCATTTGTCATAAGCGGTTTCTAGCAAAACATTATGACTACCTAGTATCACATGAATTTTCCGATCTCGACAATACAACGATCTCTAAGAGTTAGTACAATGTGATTTCAGGACATAATCCCAATAATCTCCCACTTGTACTGGAATCACCTATTCCTATAATCCCTTCGTCTCTATATCTCGATATGGCATAAGGCAAGAGACTGTGTCATCCTTATTATAGCCAACATCATGTTCATCGAACTCCTGATCTATACTGATAAAACAAACGACTGACAATCACCTCGTTTGAGCACGGTCATGCATTTTCTCAGTATCAAATCTTCGATGGGCCCTGAGATATTTATCTCCCGTTATAGGAGGGACAAATCCCATCTTGTTCCATCCCTGTTTCTACACATACTTCATGATACACATAAGCAATGCCGTTATAGCCGCCAGTTACGGAACGACGTTTGACAAGGTCAAAACGCACCAATTCATATGCTAGAAAGCATGATGAACTCAGGTCTAAGTACTATACTCTATAGTCGTAATGAGAACCTCCCATGACACTGATATAACTATCATGTGGAGTTCTCATTAGCGGGTCATGTCCGATCATATGTTCACCAACATATATCTATGTGATTGACTGTGATAATCATATCATTGACTCCATGAAACTTAGTCCAACAGTTACCTCACATGCTAGTCTTGCGCGGTTATTGGTGTCCCACTTCAACAGCCTCGACTAGGGACAATCGTAATTTATGTCATCTTTTACTTATAGGGTTTCATGATCAAGTCCTCAACTTTATGACCTATAATGATGACCATAAAATACTTTGGGACCATTACTTAATTATCCAATAATTAAATAATACTGATGTCAGTTTTAACTTACACAAACTTTGCCATAGCATGTCTATGTAAAGATCATAACATAACTAAATAACTCCCACTAGAATCAAGATCATCTCTTCAGATATCTAATACCTACAGCAAGAGAATAAATCTCGTGCTTAGGTTGTGGGAGACTCTGCGGTGTTTTGCTTGAAACAATTTCAACAAACCACACCGCCATTCAGATAAGAGCACCATTCTACGGTCCACTGCTTGGAGCCTTTCCAACAGACAGCACCGCAATTCAGACAAAGAGACATAACCAGGTGGGAACCGGGAATCGTCTTTGTCCGTCTTAACTACTTTCAACTGGTTCGTCACTTCTTCAGTTCACCACGAAACTATCCTTAGAGTTCCTCAAACACTTGGGATATTTCTGGTAACTATTCAGTGATTATTACCGGAACATATTGGTATTTTCTCGTCATGCTCTATCAGTGAGATGCATCTAGACGAGCGCAAAATATGGCATTTATGATGGATTCTATTGCAGCAGCATAAGCAATCACACTCATTAATACTAGTTCAGCCAGTGTTCAAAAATACTTCATCTTGCTAATATTGTTACTAGCTCAGCCAGTGTCCAAGACACTTCATCTCGCTTAGATTATTGCCATAAGACCTTTGGTATGAAGCCATTCTTGGAATTAAGCACATATGAACTGTCCAATACCTCATCAACATAAGGATTTTGACATGATCCAATTAGCCATTCTGATCCATTTCAATGGATCCTTATTCCAAGAGCTTTACGGCCTTCTCCCATGTCCATCGTTAAATTTGACTTCCGACCCAAATCTTGACAAGACTTTAGCGTCGGAACGTCATTTATGAGATTAAGTACATTACGTATATACGGTGCGAGAATTGCAATTACGCTCCCACTAGTCTTCTTGTAAACGCATGGTTTCATTTCTATTCTGATCAAGTCAAAACTCTTGACTACATTATCAGAATGTTGATTCCAACTCCAAGATGTTTGCTTCAATCCAGAAATGGATCGGTGAAGCTAACATGCATACCCAGCCAATTTTTTGGAGTTGGGCTCACCATCGCTTCTTTGAATTTCGCATGCTCGTCACTTTTCAATGATCAACAGATCACGACAATCGGCTACGAGAAATCACTCTCGAGTTTATGACGGATCCTTTCGGATCTGTGAATTTTAGGCTCCACAGGTGTAGATCCTACAGCACTTTGTAGATCTCACCGCTGCTCTCCCTCAACAGGTTGAGCAGCCTCCTGTGTTTATCGAATTTCTTCGATGTGTACTCTTACTCCCACTGTTCCTTTGAAAGTATGATCTTTCTCAAAAGACACAGTTCCGAACAACAAAACTTTGTCCTCGGATTGGTTATAAAAGTAGCAAGCCTTGGTTTCCCTAGGACAACCAGCGAGGTAGAACTTATCAGATTTGGGTTCAAGCTTATTAGCTACCATCCCCAAATTATCAGAAACAATATACTTGAAAAACTTTCGGTCCACATCCAATGTGGTGTCTTTCAATTGATTCTGATTGCAACCCTTTTTCTGCGCAAAGACAGACATTTTAGAACGTATTCTTAAATGATTATGGAAGATTCCTGTGAGTCATCATTAATCGGAGCATATCTAATAAGATCCGATTCATTCTCTGAGATGATCACCCAATTCTTGACTCAAGTATTTTCTTCCGCGATCTAATCGAGGATCTTAAAACTTCTGTCAAATCGAATCTATAATTCATTCACATACATACTTACTGAAGTCATCAATAAAGGTAATGAAGTACAGAATATTTCCTCTGGCACTTATGCTCATCGGTCCGCATACATCAGTATGTGTAAGGCCCAATAAGCCTCTGGCCCGTTTTCTTTTAGCTCTGCTAAAAGGCCTTAGTCATTTGGCCCAGTAAGCAGAATTCATGTCTCAAATGATTTATAATCAAATGAGCCCAAAAGTCCAAAGCTATGGAACTCTTGAATTCGCTTCACTCTATGTGGTCAAAACGACTGTGTTAAGGAAAAATCGACTTCAAGTCATTAGACTTAAAGTGTTTGGTATTTATGTTATATGTACAATCGTACATTGGCTTAAGATATAAAACCCATTCCAAACGGGGTGCTACCATAGAATATTTCATTTAGATTTAAAGAACAAAACTTGTCTTTTATCAAAATGAAAAACATCCAAATTCTTACAAGAATATGAAAGACATCTCTGCACAAGGCAGATACATAGTAGCAATTACTTAATTTCTAAAACCAAGTATGAAAGGCTCCTACAAGTGGAGAATCTCTACGGCTCATGTAGCAACCATTGCTTCATACCAGACACGCAGTTCCACTTGTCCCTTCTTCAACGTTCTACTGTTGCTTAGGCCCTGCATATTTCCAAAATATCAGTACCACAACTAGTATCCAATACAAACGTAGAACTTGAATTAATAACACAATACATGAACAAGAAGTACTATATTGTTGGATCCCCTAGGATCTAGGGTTTGTTATATTGAAATTACCAACCTCGTTCTTACCTCAGATCTGGCAGCGGAATGGAATGGTGAACGATATCTAGCGAATCAAGTGCTTCGCCTCTACCAAGCACACACTCACACAACCTGGAACGCCGGGATGCTAGTGCTGGATTCAGGAAATGAGTTTTCGATGTCTCTGCTTTTCTCTCTGAGAATTCCAGTTACGGCCCGGGTCCAGGTCGACCATATAAGCCTTTATATATCGACCTAGAATTGACTTCACAAACCGTCGGATAAGCCCGACTCGTTTATGTCAAAACCCGATATGCATCGATCGACACACTTACTGTGTCGATCGACACACCTTCTCGAAAAGCCTGCATCGATCGACACACTCATGTATCGATCGACACATACATCATAAAACTCTATGTCAATGTGTATCCAATACACATCAACGTGATCATTATCAAATGATCATTCCCATATGTTAGCTTCCAGATTCTTAGGTGTGTGACCCTATAGGATCATATAATACTGGCAGTAAGTCTACAACTTACAGATTACAAGAGGCTTCTAGCAAAGCATTACAATCACCAGTATTATACAAACGATTGATCTCGATACACAACTACTATCATGAGTGAGTATAAGTGTGATTTCAGGACACAATCCCAACAATCTCCCACTTGTACTGGAATCATCAATTCCTACAATCCTTTTTGTCTCTATATCTCGATTTGACATAAGACAAGATTAGTGTCATTCTTATTAAGCCAATATCATGTTTATCGAACTCCTGATCTATACTGAACAAAACAAACAACTGAACTACAATTCGTTTGAGTGCGGCCACACATTTTCTCAGCATAAAATCTTCGATAGGCCCTGAGATATTTATCTCTCGTTATTCAGGAGGGACAAATCCCATCTTGTTTCATCCCTGTTCCTTTACACACTTCATGATACACCTGAGCAGTGCCTTTATAGCCGCTAGTTACGGATCGACGTTTGACAAGGTCAAGGTGCACCAATTCATATGCAATAAAGCATGATGAACTCAGGTCTAAGGACTATACTCAATAGTCATAATGAGAACCTCTCATGACACAGATATAACTATCCTGGAGACTTCTCATTAGCGGGTCACGTCCGATCATATGTTCACCAACATATATCTATGTGACTGACTGTGATACTCATATCATTGACTCCATGAAACTTAGTTAACAGTCACCTCACAAGCTAGTCTCTCGCGGTTGTTATTGTCCCACTTTAACAACCTCGACTAGGGACACGTCATAATTTATGTCATTTGTTACTTATAGGGTTTCATGATCATGTCCTCAACTTGATGGCCTATAATATGACATAAACTTATTTTGGGACCATTATTTAATTATCCAATTGTCAAATAATGTTGATGTCAGTTTTTCATAAACATGACCATATCATATTTATCTGAACATCATAACTAAACTAACTCCCACTAGAATCAAGACCAAGTCTTCAGATTTCTAGTACCTACAGCAACAGTGTTCAACTCGTGCTTAGGTTGTGAGAGATGCCGGTGTTCTTTCTTGGAACCATTCCAACAAACCACATCGCTGTTCTTAAATGAGCACTATTCTACGGTCCTCTGCTTGGAAACCTTTCCAATAGACAGTACCGTTACACAGGCAAAATGACATAACCAGGTGAGAACCGGGAATCATCTTTGTCCGTCTAACTACTCATAATTGATTCGTCTATTTCTCAGTTGTACAAGAACCTATCCTTAGTGTTTCTCAAACACTTCGGGATATTCCTTTACAACTGTCCAGTGACTCTTACTGGAACAAATTGGTATCTTCTCGTCATGCTTTTATGCGTCAGCTGCATTTAGACGAGCACATAATATGGCATTCATGATGGATTCTATTGCATAAGCAAAAGGAATCACACTCATTAGACACTAGCTTAGCCAGTGTCCAAGACACTTCATCTTGCTAAGATCATTGCCATAAGACCTTTGGTGTGAAGCCATTCTTGGAATCACGCATATTGGAACTGTCCAGTACCTTATAACCATAATGGTTCTGACACGATCCAATTAGCTCTTCTGATCCATCTCAATGGATCCATATTCCAAGAACTCACGCGACTTCTCCCATGTCTATCGTTAAATTTGACTTCCGACCCAAATCTTGACAAGACTTTAGCGTCGGAACGTCGTTTATGAAATTAAGTACGTTCTTAACATACAGTTTGAGAATTGCAATTACGCTCCCACTAATTTACTTGTAAACGCACTGTTTCTATTTGTTCCTGATCGAGTCAAAGCTTTTGACCGTTTTAACAGAACATAGATTCCAACTTCAAGATGCTTGCTTCAACCGGTGAAGCTAACATGCATAACTAGCCAATTTTTCGGAGTTGTGGCTCACCATCGCTTCTTTGAATTTTGCATGCGCATCACTTTTAAATGATCAACGGATCACGACAATCGGTCACGAGGAATCACCCTCAATTTAGTGATGGATCCTTTCGGATCTGCGAATTTCAGGCTCCACAGGTGTAGATCCTACAGCACTCTGTAGATCTAACCGCTGCTCTCCCTCAACAGGTTGAACAGCCTCCTGTGTTTCTCGAATTTCTTCGAGCTGTACTTTTACTCCCACTGTTCTTCTTGGAAAAACAGAGTTCCGAACAACAAAACTTTGTTCTCAGATTGGTTGCAAAAGTACTAAGCCTCGGTTTCCTTAGGACAACCAGCGAAGCAGCACTTATCAGGTTTGGGTTCAAGTTTGTTTGTTGACAACTGCCTTACACAAACCTTGCAATCCCAATTAATCAGAAAATCATATTTGGAAATCACCCAGTCCACATCCAATGTGGTGTTTTTCACTGATTCTGATAGAAAACTTATTTAGCGTAAACATGTTCATTTTAGAGCGTATTTTAAAAGAATAATGGAAGATTCATGTGACTCATCATTAATCGGAGCATATTCAATAAGATCCGATTCATTCTCTCAGAAACACCATTCAGGTTTTCTGGGAGAAAAGAGCTGTGATATGGCTTCACACTCACTTAGATGATCACTCAATTCTTGACTCAAGTATTTTCCTCCGCGATCTAATCGAGGATATCAATACTTCTGTCAAATCGGTTCTATACTTCATTCTAAAACTCCTTTGATCATTCCAAAGGATTCTGACTCGTGTCACATCAAATGAACACAGTCATACTTGTTGAAGCCATCAATAAGTCAATGAAGTATTGAAGTTTTCCTTTGGCACTAATGCTCATCGGGCCGCATACATCAGTATGTGTAAGGCCCAACGAGCCTCTGGCCCGTATCTTTAGCTCTGCTAAAGAAGCCTTAGTCATTTGGCCCAGCAAGCAGAATTCATGTCTCAATCGATTTACAATCAAATGAACCTGAAGCCCATAACTATGGAACTTTTGAATCCGCTGCGCTCTATTTGGTCAATTTGACTATGCTAAGGAAAAATCGAGTTCAAGTCATCAGACTTGAATCATTTGATATTTATGTTATGTTTAAGCGTATGTTGGTTTAAGATACAAAACCCTTTCAAAAGGGGTGCTATTATATGATATTTCATTAAGATCAAAAGAGCAAAACTTGTCTTTTATCAGAATGAAAAACATTCAAATTCTTACAAGAAAATGAAAGACATTTCTGCATAAAGCAGGTACATAGTAGCAATTACTTAATTCAAAAACCAAGCTTGAAAGGCTCCTACAAGTGCAGAATCTCTACGGCTTATGCAGCAACCATTGCTCCATACTAGGCACGCAGTTCCACTTGTCCTTTCTTCAACGTTCTACTGTTGCTTAGGCCCTGCATATTTCCAAAATATCAGTACCACAACCAGTATCCAATACTTACGTAGAACTTGAAATAATAACACAATACCTGAAGAAGAAGTACCGTACATCTTCTTCATCTCTTGTGAATCTTCCAAGAATTTAATGCAATCTCTCTTCCAATGCCCATACTCATTACAGTAGAAGCACTTTCTAACACCAGATGGGCCGGACTTGGGCTTATAAGATGACACAGGCTTATCCTGATTCCAAATCTGGACGGCCCTGCCTCTACCCTTGCCAACACAAGATTTCTCAAAACTTTTACCCTTTATGATGTCTTGCTCTACTGTTTTGAGCATGCCATGCAGCTCAGTCAACGTCTTCGTCAAGCCTTTCTTGATATAGTTCTTAATGAACTTATCATAGCTTGACGGCAGTGACTGCAGAATGATGTCAGTTGCCAACTCTAAGCTGACAGGACAATCCAGTTTCCCCAGGTTATCAACGTAACCCATCATTTTAATGACATGAGGACTCACTAAAACATCCTCTGGTAGTCTGCACCTAGTGAGAGACTTCACCAACTGGAATCTCTCAACTCGTGCCAGATCTTGAAACTTCAGTTTCAGGCTGGTGATCATCTCTATTGGCGACTCCATGTTCTCGTATTGAATCTTCAAGTCCGAGTTCATGGTAGCCAACATCAGACCACGCACATCTACCACATCAATATAATGCTTGTTCCAAGCATTATATACTGCATTCGAGCGATTGGCCCCAAGCCTTTCTGGAAGAGCTTTCTCAAGGACATAGTCCTTACTCTCCTGCTTGAGGATTAATCTCAAATTACGATACCAATCCAGGAAATTTGACCCATTTAACTTGTCCTTCTCAAGGACGGGTCGTAACGAGAAGGTAGTTTTAGACATAGGCTGGAAAATTTAATCAAAGAAAATTTTAGTTATGATTTCAGGAAATGAGGAATCTTATCCAATAAGAAAATTCGCATTATATTCAAACAACGTTTCCTCTATGAATATAATAATCCAAGATCCATACATCACTAAAATCTGAGTGGACGACTCGTCATTACTCAGAGTTTAGTAATCTAGGTAAGCAATCCATTGCTAATTGTACTCAGTACAATTCTTGGTCGTAGATGAGATAATCCATGTCTCATCCACTCTGACGTCTCTGGGCCCAGAACTTCTGACAGCCCAGTCAAGTAAACCAATATCTTCTGTCTTGTGATCACTGACAGTCGCACTGCAAGTCTGTCAATGACCACCTGCCTAACTCATGTTGCAGTGGATACCAAGAACTCCAAGACTATCCAACAAACGACACGAGTCTTGACAGTAGACAAGATTGGGCAAGACATCAAGATCACTTGATATTTAGTTGAGGAAATGGAACTTTAAAAGATTAGTGATTCAATCTCTTAGGTCATGCAATAGTTGATGTCAAGCACTGCAAGACCATCAACACTACTACCTGCCTTACTCATGTAATTGTGAACACCAAGCTCTTGGCAAGACTATCCAACAACGAAACGAGTCTTGACAGTTGACCATATTGAATAACTAAGCTTCGATTTAACACACATCCAATGTGTATTAAACAGGTTTAGAACATTTTTTAACTTTTAATAATTTCAATTAAGTTTTAATCGTTCTAATTTCAGTGGGTTAGGTCATTCGGTTTGTTTCTTAATCATTTGGTTCAAAAACCAAACGATTACGGTTCACATCGTCACCATATGCGTCGACTGACACACTTGGTCGTCTCTTGATATGCAACCTTAAGATCATTCGAGATAACCGGTCAAATCCAATTTGACCAGTTCATCTAATCGAACCGATTCAACCAGTTTTAACTAATCGCGATAACCGGTCCAATCCAATTGGATCGACTTATCCGATCAAACTGATCTTAACCAATTAAATCGGTTTATTCTAATTGAGATAACCAGTTCAATTCAATTGAACCAGTTCATCCAATTTAGACCGATCTAATCTACCTTAACCAAGCATGATAACCAGTTCAATCCAATTGAACCGATTCAACCAACCGCAAGGTTAGTGTCGACCGACATTGTAGAATATTAGGAATTAAATCGACATGACCATGCGAGATAACCAGTTCAATCCAATTGAACCGATCTATCCATTCGCACAGTCTGTGTCGACCGATGCACCAAGTGCGTCGATCGACATAGTGCGATTTCAAATCTTTCGTATTTTCGCCGTGTATCGACCGATACACCCAGTGCGTCGATCGATGCTGTGCGAAAACCCCTAATATCTTTTACGAGTTTTCGCGATGTGTCGACCGACACAAGCTTAGTGTCGATCGACACCATGCGACAAACCCTAAATTATTTACGCGTTTTCGCTCTGTGTCGACCGACACACGCTTTGTATCGATCGACACTATGCGACAAACACTAAAATCTTATTATGCGTTTCGCGGTGTGTCGTCCGACACAAGCTTAGTGTCGATCGACACAATGCGACAAGAGCAGTTCGTCGTTTTCAACAGAAACTTCAATCCGAGATAAATTTCCATAAAACACAATTTATCAGGCAATTAACTAATCAAATTCATCAGTATTCGATTTAAATGCCTCAGATTCAATAGACTAAACCCTACCATGCTCTGATACCACTGTTGGATCCCCTAGGATCTAGGGTTTGTTATATTGAAATTACCAACCTCGTTCTTACCTCAGATCTGGCAGCGGAATGGAATGGTGAACGAGATCTAGCGAATCAAGTGCTTCGCCTCTACCAAGCACACACTCACACAACCTGGACCGCCGGGATGCTAGTGCCGGATTCAGGGAATGAGTTTTCAATGTCTCTGCTTTTCTCTCTGAGAATTCCAGTTACGGCCCGGGTCCAGGTCGACCATATAAGCCTTTATATATCGACCTGGAATTAACTTCACAAACCGTCGGATAAGCCCGGCTCGTTTACGTCAAAACCCGATATGCATCGATCGACACACCTTCTCGAAAAGCCTGCATCGATCGACACACTCATGTATCGATCGACACATACATCATAAAACTCTATGTCAATGTGTATCCAATACACATCAACGTGATCATTATCAAATGATCATTTCCATATGTTAGCTTCCAGATTGCTTAGGTGTGTGACCCTATAGGATCATATAATACTGGCAGTAAGTCTACAACTTACAGATTACAAGAGGCTTCTAGCAAAGCATTACAATCACCAGTATTATACAAACGATTGATCTCGATACACAACTACTATCAGGAGTGTGTATAAGTGTGATTTCAGGACACAATCCCAACACATACATCTCCTTCATCTCTTGTGAATCTTCCAAGAATTTAATGCAATTTCTCTTCCAATGCCCAAACTCTTTACAGTAGCAGCATTTATCAACATCAGATGGGCCTGACTTGGGCTTAAAAGATGACACAGGTTTATCCCGATTCCTAATCTGAACGGCCTTGCCATCACCCTTGTCTAAACAAGATTTCTCAAATCTTTTACCCTTTATGATGTCTTGCTCTGCTGTTTTGAGCATGCCATGCAGCTCAGTTAACTTCTTCGTCAAGTTATTCTTGATATAGCTTTTGATAAACTTATCATAACTAGACGGCAGTGACTGCAGAATGACGTCAGTGGCCAACTCTAAGCTGACAGGACATTCCAGTTTCCCCAGGTTATCAATGTAACCCATCATTTTAATGACATGAGGACTTACTGGAGCATCCTCTGGTGGCTTGCACCCAGTGAGAGACTTCACCTTCTGGAATCTCTCAACTCGTGCCAGATCCTGAAACTTCAGTTTCAGGCTGGTGATCATCTCTATTGGCGACTCCATACTCTCGTATTGACTTTTCAAGTCCGAGTTCATGGTAGCTAACATCAGACCACGCACATCTACCACATCAGTATAATGCTTATTCCAAGCATTATATACTGCATCCAAGATCCACACTTCACCAAAATCTGAGTGGACGACTCGCCATCACCCAAAATTCAGTTATCTAGGTAAGCAAATCATTGCTAATTGTACCCAGTACAACTCTTGGTCGCAGATAAGACAATTCATGTATCATCTACTCTGATGTCTCTGGGCCCAGAACTTCTGATAGCCCAGTCAAGTAAAACAATCTCTTCTGTCTTGTGATCATTGGCAGTCGTACTGCGAGTCTATCAATGAACACCTGCCTTGCTCATGTCACTGTGGATACCAAGGACTCCAAGACTATCCAACAATGAACCGAGTATTGACAGTAGACGAGATTGGGCACGACATCAAGGTCACTTGATGTTTAGTTGAGGAAACTAAACTATGAAAGGTTAGCAAATCAATCTATTAGGTCATGTAATTGTTGATGTCAAGCACCGCAAGTCCATCAACATAATTACCTGCCTTACTCACCTAATTGTGGACACCAAGCTCTTGGCTAGACCATCACACAACGAAATGAGTCTTGACAGTCGTCCAAATTGAAGCTAAACTTTGATCAAGGTTTAAGTCTAGTTTGGTTTCTGCAAATTCAAGGTTCAATAACCAGAATTGCGAGCACTGTGTCGATCGACGCAGACTATGTCTATCGATCGACAACACCAAACTTAACCGGACTTCAATAATCGATTAATTCAATTAACCTGGTTTATTGAACCGGTCATGTCGATCGACACAACCCATGTGTGACGGTCGACATGGACCCAAACCGAAGACAGTTTTGATAACCGGTCCAATCCAATTGAACCTACTTATCAGATCAAATTGATCTTAACCAATCGGTTTATATTAATTGGGATAATTAGTTCAATTCAATTGAACCAATTCATCCAATTCAAACCGTTTTAACCAGTTTCAACTGATTGCGATAACCGGTCCAATTCAATTGAACCGACTTATCCAATCAAACTGATTTTAACCAAATCGGTTTATGCTAATTGAGATAATCAGTTCAATCCAATTGAACCAATTCATCCAATTTAAACCGATCTGTTCGGACTTAACCAAGCATGATAACCGGTCCAATCCAATTGAACCGATTAACCATTCACGAGGTCTGTGTCGACTGACACTCAAATTGTGTCGATCGACACTCGACCGAATCTGCTCTGTGTCGACCGACACTCAACCTGTGTCGATCGACACAGTAGGCTTTCGGTTTTTTCTTCGCGAAAAACCCTAGCCGCCGATTCTGTCGAATTCGCCACTCTGTGTCGACCGACACACCTAGTGTGTCGATCGACACTGTGCGAAAACACAGAATCGATCTTGATCGAAATCGATCTCACCTGTTCTAACCAAACAACCTAGTTTGCGAATCTAAATCATCAAATTCGATTAAACAGTTTGATTCAATGATAAAACCCTAAGGCTCTGATACCACTGTAGGAACTCGGAGCCAATTCTACCAAACTCAGAATTGCTGTCATGTTCCCGAAGCCTAGGATCTAGGGTCTAGTTAATTGAATTCTTACAGATCTAACGTTTACCTGTAGATTGGCAGCAGAAGAATGAGCAGGTAAACGAGATCTAGAGCGCCTCAATCGTTGCGCCTCTATCGTAGTTCACACGCACACAAGCTGGAATCCGCCGGGATGCTAGTGCCGGGAATCGGATCTTCTGGGAACTGAGTTTTCAAGGTTTCTGCGTTTTTCTCTCTGAGAAAAACTCTCTGGGCGGCCCTCGTCTGTCTAGGTCGAAATACATAAACTCATATATATACGGACCTCTACGTAAACCGAAAAATCAGTTTCGGTTTTAGCCTTGTGTCGACCGACACACTCATTGGTGTCGATCGACACAGATCTTGTATCGACCGACGCACCCAATGGTGTCGATCGTGTTGGAACGTTTAGATGAATCCTGATTCAATTCCAGATTCAGATTATCCTAAACATGCGATCTAGGTTCTTCTCAGAATAGAAACAAATGATGATCTCACCTTATACCTGTTATTGCAGCGGAAATGGATGGTATGTCTGAGATCAGAGAAACACCGAGGGATGAATCCTCCAAAGGTTCACACACGCTTTCACAGGAAACAGCTGCTAGACCACAAGGGACCTCGGCGCAGAGAGAGAGAGTTTACGGCTCGAGTATTAGGGTTAATCAGTCTGAAACTCGAGTTTTATGACACAAAACTCGTCCTGTTCCGTTTGGGCCATTTGGCCCAAATACCAATTAACTCGTCGGTGTTTGCGCACTGCATCGATCGTTGCACCTTATGCATCGATCGATGCACAGTGGCTAAACCTTTTATTCTCTCTAAGTACAGTAAATGCCTAGCACTTTTACTGTACTTCTGCTAAACCGTTCCTACACATTTTCCTGTTAGCTTAGGCGTGTGACCCATATGGGATCATATAATAAAGGCAATAAGTCCAAGACTTATAGATCATGAGCGGACTCTAGCAAGCCATCATGACCCCCAGTATTACATGACTTATGTCTGATCATTGACATACTCTTACATTCTAGAGACAGTACCGAGATTACTGGACACAATTCCAACAATCTCCCACTTGTACTGGAATCTCTGTATTCATAATCCTTTTGTCTCAATATCTCGATTAGTCATAAGGCAAGATTGGTGTCATCCTTATAAAGCCTAATCTTGTTCATCGGACTCTGATTTGATACTGACAATCCAAACGACTCGGGAAAGTCCGTTTGAGCATGGCCATGCGTTTTCCAGTATTCAAATCTCCGATTGGCCTAGAGATATTCACTCCACTTATATTGGAGGGAAAAATTCCGTCTTGTTCCATCACTGTAAACTACTCATTTCATAATGCACCCAAACAAGGTCCTTATAGCTATCACAGAACGATAGCGTTAGACAATGATCAAAGTACATCAGTCCATGTGCAGTCACATGCATGTGAACTCAGGTCTAAGGACTATACTCTATAGTCGTAGTAAGAATCTCTTATGACACAGATATAAATATCCTGAAGAGTTCTTATAGGCGGGTCTTGTCCGGTCGTATGTTCCCAACATACACCTATGTACTGACTTTGATGCCGTGCATCTATGACACACTGAGACTTTGTCATAAGTCACGTACCAATCCAGTCTCACACGGTTGTTGATGTTCCAATTTCAACAACCTTCGACTGGGGACGGGATGATATAAAACATCTATCAAATATAGGGTCTCATGATCAAGCTAAATGACTTTGATGACTCAAGATCAAGTCATTTACTTCGATGACCTATAAAATGCTTCATATCATTTTGGAACGATTATTTCATCACAGTTAAAATAATCTTGAAATAATAATTTCATTAAAACATAAAATAATGTTTTACAAGAACATATCAAATAACTAAAATAAAGCTCACAAAACTCCCACTCAAATTCAGATTACATTTCAATGTTTCTAATGCCTACAGCTTCAGTTAGGAACTCGAGCTTAGGCCTTGGGAGTGGCTTAGTCAACGGATCAGCGACATTATCATCTGTCGGAACTCGGCTGATCTTGACTTCCTTTCTATTAATGATGTCACGTATCAAGTGATATCTTCTTTGAACATGCTTGGATTTCTGGTGTGATCTTGGTTCCTTTGCCTGAGCTATAGCACCATTGTTGTCACAAAACAGTGCCAGAGGCTCAGCCGCATCTGGTATCACACCTAGTTCCATAATGAACTTTCGTATCCAAACAGCTTCCTTCGCTGCTTCTGAGGCGGCGATATATTCAGCTTCTGTAGTGGAATCAGCAACGGTGTCCTGCTTGGAGCTTCTCCAACTTACTGCACCGCCATTCAGACAAAAGACATAACCGGACTGTGACCGGAAATCATCTGTGTCTGTCTGGAAACTTGCGTCCGTGAATCCACTGACTTTAAGCACATCACTTCCACCGTACACCAAGAATTTATCCTTAGTATGTCTTAGATACTTCAAGATATTCTTTACGGCAATCCAATGGTTTTCACCTGGATTTGACTGGTATCTACTCGTCATGCTCAATGCATAAGCAACATCAGGACGAGTACAGATCATGGCATACATGACAGATCCTATTGCAGATGCATAAGGAATATTCTTCATGCGCTCAAGCTCAGCAGCCGACGTAGGGCTCTGCTTCTTGCTTAGCGTTGTGCCATGTACCATTGGCGTGAAGCCCTTCTTGGAATCTTTCATGCTGAATCTTTGTAGGACTTTGTCAATGTATGAGTCTTGACACAAGCCTATCAGCCTCTTAGGTCTATCCCGATAGATCCTAATTCCAAGAACGTATGCGGCTTCACCCATGTCTTTCATGGAAAAACAACTTCCAAGCCAGTCTTTTACGGACTTTAGCATTGGAACGTCGTTTCCGAGAAGCAGTATGTCATCGACATACAGAATAAGAAATACAATCTTGCTCCCACTAGATTTCTTATACACGCATTGTTCTTCTTCGTTTCTGATGAAGTCAAATTGCTTGATCGCTTCATCAAAACGAAGATTCCAGCTCCTCGATGCTTGCTTCAATCCATAAATGGATTTATGAAGCTTGCATACTTTCCCAGCATTCTTCGGATCTATGTAACCGTCAGGTTGTGTCATATACACATCCTCTTCCAGAATACCATTCAGGAAGGCGGTTTTCACGTCCATCTGCCAAATTTCATAATCATGAAAAGCTGCAGTTGCTAGTAGAATCCGAATAGATTTCATCATAGCCACTGGTGAATAGGTTTCATCGTAGTCCACACCGTGAACTTGTCTGAAACCTTTTGCCACCAACCTGGCTTTATAAATCTGGACATTTCCATCCACGTCAATCTTCTTCTTGAAGATCCATTTGCACTCGATGGCTTTTACACCAGCGGGTAAGTCAACCAACGAAAAAACTTGGTTGACCGACATGGAGTCCATTTCGGAATCAGTGGCCTTGCGCCACTTAGAGGAATCTGGGCCCATCATGGCTTGATTGAAGTTCGATGGTTCATCACCATCAATGATCAAAAGATCATGACAGTTAGTCACGAGGAATCCTTGATATCTCTCGGGTTCGTGACGGATCCTCCCGGATCTTCGAACTTCAGGTACTACAGGTTCAGGCTCTACAATTTCTTGTAGGTCCTCCTGCTGCTCTTCCTCATTAGGTTGGGAAGTATCCTGTTCATCTTGAATTTCTTCAAGCAGTACCTTACTCCCACTGTCTTTCTTAGAGAGAAACTCCCTCTCAAGAAAGTTACAATCCCGGGCAACAAAAATCTTGTTCTCGGAACGTAGATAGAAGTAATAAGCCTTGGTTTCCCGTGGATAACCAATGAAATAGCATTTATCAGATTTTGGTGTAAGCTTGTCTGAGATTAATCTCTTGACATAAGCTTCACAACCCCAAATTCTGAGATAAGACAGCACTGGAGCTTCTCCAGTCCATATTTCATATGGTGTCTTTGTTACTGCTTTTGATGGCGCTCTATTTAGAGTGAACATTGCTGTTAGCAGAGCATATCCCCAAAGGGATATTGGAAGGTCTGTGTGACTCATCATAGATCGAACCATATCCAATAAGGTCCGATTTCTCCTCTCAGACACACCATTCCATTGAGGTGTTCCAGGAGGAGTGAGTTGGGATACAATCCCACACTCTCTCAGATGATCACTGAATTCCTGGCTTAAGTATTCTCCTCCTCGGTCAGACCGAAGAGCCTTAATGCTTTTGCCAAGTTGGTTCTGTACTTCATTTTGGAATTCTCTGAACTTTTCAAAAGATTCAGACTTATGTTTCATCAAATAAACATATCCATACCTACTGAAATCATCAGTGAAGGTAATGAAGTACTGATAATTTCCTCTTGCATTTGTGGACATTGGGCCACACACATCAGTGTGTATCAGGCCCAATAAGTCACTGGCCCTCTCGTTAGGTTTATTAAAGGGGGCCCGTGTCATTTTGCCCATCATGCATGATTCGCATTTCTCACATGACTCAAAGTCAAATGAGCCAAGAAGTCCATTCGAATGGAGCCTCTTGATGCGTTTCTCGCTGATGTGCCCTAAACGACAATGCCATAGAAACGTTCGGTTTTCCTCATTAGGTTTAAACCGTTTTGTATTAATGTTATAAATTGGCGCAGATTGATCGAGTATGTAAAGCCCATTCGAAAGAGGGGCAGAACCATAGAACAAATTGTTGCGATTGAAGGAACATAATTTATTCTTAACTGAAAAATCATAACCTTCCAAATCCAACAAAGAAATTGAAATAATATTTCTGCTTATAGCAGGTACAAAATAACAATTATTCAGTTCTAAAATCAATCCCGAAGGTAAAGACAACAAGTATGTGCCTACAGCTAGGGCTGAAACTTTCGCTCCATTCCCAACTCGTAGCTCCACTTGTCCTTGCTTCAGCCTTCTACTGTTGCTGAGTGCCTGCATATTAGTACAAATATGAGCCCCACAACCAGTATCCATGACCCATGAGGTATTATCAGAAGTAGTTGTATTAACTTCTATAACAAAAATACCTGATGAAGAAGTCTCGAAAGTCTTCTTCTTCAATTCCTTTAGACCTTCCTGGAATTTCTTACAATCTCTTCTCCAATGCCCCAGTTCTTTGCAGAACCTGCACATGTCAGTAGGCCCAGCCTTGGATTTGGGCTTGGGCTTTGGCGTGTCCTTGTCCGTGACTTGGACAGCCTTGGCCTTTCCCTTATCCTTAGCAGAGGATTTCTTAAACCCCTTGCCCTTCTGCACCATAAGCACATTGGGGTCCTTGGCGGTTTTCCTCAAGTTGGGCTCTGCAGTCTTGAGCATTCCGTGAAGCTCAGGTAGTGTCTTACTCAAGCCATGCATGTTAAAGTTCAGAATGAACTGATCATAGCTTGCAGGTAAAGACTGCAGAATGATGTCGCAGGCAAGTTCCTGGCTGATTGGGCAGTCGAGTTTCTGAAGATGATCGAGATAACCCATCATCTTCAAGACATGAGGACTCACTGCCGCATTCGCAGCCAACTTGCAGTCCAAGAGGTTCTTAACTGTTTGAAACCTCTCAGTCCTAGCCTGCTCCTGAAAAAGCGATTTCAGGCTTGCCATTATCTCGATGGGAGACAATACACTTTCGAACTGTTTTTGCAGCTCAGGAGTCATTGTCACCAACATCAGGCAATAGACATCATTTTCATCTGACGAATGCTTTTCCCAAGCATTGTGCAGAGTCCTGGCGGCATTGGCAAGAGGCCTCTCGGGGAGGGGATCACGAAGGACATAGTCCTTCTTCTCCTGCTTGAGGACCAGCCTCAAGTTCCTTGACCACGTCAGGAAGTTCGTTCCAGTCAGCTTCTCCTTCTCGAGAACAGACCGGATCGAGAATGTGTTTTGTGTGCTTGTAGTAGTCATATCTGAAATATATAAATAAAAAGGTTATTAGTTAAATGTTCAAAATGATTAATCTCGTATTAAAATATAATATGATTAATCATGCATTATATTCAATAACATCAGTTACCCTCAATAGAATATAATGATTCCAAGATCCACATATAACTAAGATTAAAGTGGGCCATTGGCCGTCACCCAATCTTAGCTTATATCGGTAAGCCCTATATCGGCTAATTATATCCGTGATATAATTCTTGGTTGTGAATCTGGGCCCGAGGCCCAATCCACTCTGATGTCTCAAGGCCCGGGACTCCCGATGGCCTAGTCAAGAAAACCAGACTATACAGTCATGTAATCATTAATGTCTGGGACTCCCAATGACATTTATGAATCACAAACCGTCTTACCCACGCAAAAGCAGACATCCTCACACTGTAAGGCCATGAATGCAATTGAATGGGCTTTGACAGCTGACATAGTCTGGACAAGACATCCAACGCTTGATATTATTTGAGGTTCGTAGGTTTATTAAAATTCATTCCCAAAATAGAAGATTACTATTTCGGGAAACTTTCTATTTTGGAAACCTACTATTTTCGGAAACTTTCTAAAATTGGAAACTTTCTAACTTTAGAAATTTCTTAAAATCCAAAACCCGCAAATTCAGAAACTTCTATTTTAAGAAACTTTCTAATTTCAAAAATTTCGGAAACTTTAATTTAAAATCGACTTTATAATTTTATAAAATAAATTTTAAATTGATCTGAAAAAGACTCAAATAATTGGCCCAATTGTTTTAACTTCTTGGCCCGAGGCCCAAGAATTTGTCCATGTCCAAGACATGACCCAATTGTCCAATTATTTGACATAACCGGTCTGGTTCATTAAAACTGGTCTAACCAAGTTTTAATTACTACGATGACCACAATTGTCAACCGGTTATTTACTAAACCGGATTTTCTCAATTTATTTGGTCCAACCAAATCAAATTAGAAATTCCTGGTTTAGGCACTAAATCCAATAATTCTTTCGACATTGGATTTCTTATCCCGGTTTAACCAGACATGATAAAATTATCAAATCTGTTTATTAAACCGAGACGTTTAATTTTAATTAAATTAAACCGAGCCAAAACCCTAACCGCATCGATCCTGCAACGATCGTTCATCGATCCTGCATCGATCGATGCTCTCACGCGTGCACGAACGGTTATCAGGTTTGGCCGAGAGATTCTCGCGAGATCCATGCGATCGTTTGAACGATCCATGCGATCGCGGTCAATCTCTCGCGACTGCAACGATCGATCCTTGCATTGCATCGATCGATGCAATGCGATCTCAGTCGATGCAAAATCAGTTTAGATCACATACCAAATCAATATAGTTTGGTCATGCGATTTTTAAACAGTTTGTTCAGGATTCAATTCTTGTTTCTTAAGTGATTTATCTTATCAGTAGTTGATTCAAAACACTTTTAAACAAGAAAACAGTCCTAAACATGAATCTAAACAAGAAAAACACAGAACCAAAAGCTCTGATACCACTGTTGGAACGTTTAGATGAATCCTGATTCAATTCCAGATTCAGATTATCCTAAACATGCGATCTAGGTTCTTCTCAGAATAGAAACAAATGATGATCTCACCTTATACCTGTTATTGCAGCGGAAATGGATGGTATGTCTGAGATCAGAGAAACACCGAGGGATGAATCCTCCAAAGGTTCACACACGCTTTCACAGGAAACAGCTGCTAGACCACAAGGGGAACTCGGCGCAGAGAGAGAGAGTTTACGGCTCGAGTATTAGGGTTAATCAGTCTGAAACTCGAGTTTTATGACACAAAACTCGTCCTGTTCCGTTTGGGCCATTTGGCCCAAATACCAATTAACTCGTCGGTGTTTGCGCACTGCATCGATCGTTGCACCTTATGCATCGATCGATGCACAGTGGCTAAACCTTTTATTCTCTCTAAGTACAGTAAATGCCTAGCACTTTTACTGTACTTCTGCTAAACCGTTCCTACACATTTTCCTGTTAGCTTAGGCGTGTGACCCATATGGGATCATATAATAAAGGCAATAAGTCCAAGACTTATAGATCATGAGCGGACTCTAGCAAGCCATCATGACCCCCAGTATTACATGACTTATGTCTGATCATTGACATACTCTTACATTCTAGAGACAGTACCGAGATTACTGGACACAATTCCAACAGATCGACACACCTCTTTAAAACTCATATTCAATGTGTATCCAATACACATCGACCAGACCATTTGCCAATGATCAATCCCATACAAAGTGTATCCAACTTGCTTAGGTGTGTGACCCCGTAGGTTCACATAATACTAGCAATGAGTTACAACTCATTTGTCATAAGCGGTTTCTAGCAAAACATTATGACTACCTAGTATCACATGAATTGTCCGATCTCGACAATACAACTATCTCTAAGAGTTACTACAATGTGATTTCAGGACATAATCCCAATAACTACGCTCCTTCCTGTCCTGCTGTACCATTCTATCGAAATCGTGTCGCTCCGACACCACCACCACCACACTCACTCCATCCTCCTGGCGCACTTGCCGGTTAGGATCCACATGAGATGTACCGCTCATGTTAGAGATATTAGGAAGTAGATTAGGCCCAGGTAAGTAATGGCTCTAACTCACTTTTGGTGTGTGTAAATCGGCTTGAATTCGTCTCTGGCGATTCAGTTGTGTAGCGGTTTTTCTTTGGGGATGGATGAGTAACCGCGAGTATGTAGACTCCGACAGACCTACGTATTTAAAACTCTATGTGGTGAATAGAAGTTTTATTTACGTAGTGGATGTGAAGTATTTTGGTTTGTCGTTTTGAGTAACAAAGTAGTTATATTGCATGCATGTGATGGTTGTGAATGCAATATAGTTACGATGTGAAAACATATGATGGTCCAAACATACGGTTTCCATCAGAACCCTGAGTGACAACTGCAATCGCCGATTTGCTTGAATTGATTGATTGTGTGTGATTGATTGCTTTTCAAGGGTGTTAGAATGTTGAATTGATTGATGCTTTGATTACCCACTAGGTTGTTAGTCATTGATTTTGAATCATTGCATTTGATGGATCATTAGGTTGTTAGAGTGTTGTGTTTGATATCATTGCATCGCTCGTTTATTAATTCGATTGGTTGGGATATCTATGCACTTGTTTGATCGCTAGGTTGCTAGCATTGGATTTATTGGATCGCTAGGTTGATAGATTGAGATTCGTTGCATTAATCATCATGTTAAGTTGATAATTTGAATGTTGAGCATTTTTGCATTGGTTGATTCGCTAGGTTGTTAGATGGTAGCTTTCGAGCTTGGGTTAGTAAATCGTAGAGGATGATCGGTTCGAATAGTAGATGTTTTGGTAGATCAATAAACAGATAGATTCAGACCTTGTAGGAAGCTTATTTGTGGTAGAGCGGAATTATAAGATACTGTTAGTTAGCCATGTGTGACCATTGGGTACATGACTAGTTAACAATATCTCTATAAGGAAGTAATATCGAGGAGTAAGTTAGAAAGGTCTAACCATTCCACTGTTGTTGAGGTTGTTGATGCACAACATGATGGACGATTTGACAAGAACACGAGACCGAACCTGAAACCGAAAGTCAAGAAAATTTCAAGGAAGCAGTTTGACCCGAGCCGTGTACAAGGAAATGTGGGTTCAGAAAAGTGTGGGTATCAGTGACAGAGGGAATCAAGACATATGGGTATGATGAGTTAGCAAAGATATTTGGAAGGCATCAGTGACAGTAGTGGTTTCAGTACAAGGGTATTAGTGGGAAGAGCCTTTGTGGAGTCAATGAAACTTGGAGTTCAGTGATCGAGGGATTCGAGGCGTGTGTGGGCATGACAATTCAGTTAACTGGAAAGAAGGAGTTTGATAAGCTGTAAGCATTGGAGGTAAGGTAAGTATGGGGGAATGGAGGACGATGCAATGTTGTGTGATTTGGGAAATCAAGACAAAGTGGGGAAGCCTGAAGTGTTGGAGATTTTGGAACTAGAGTTAAAGTTCAGTGAAAGCACTCAAGATGGAGAACCAGGGAGCGATCAGGAGTTAAGTTTCAGCGTGAGGAGTTCAAGCATCGGTATGTTGAGATTTTGTACAAGACCGTGTCTTCAGAAGTCAGTAAGCATCGGAAGAGCAGGTTCACTTTGAGATCGGAGTATAAGCAGCGAAGCAGAGTTAATTCAGAGACAGAGACTTACATGGTTTAGTTTTCCGATTCGAGGTTTGTCAATAACAGAGAATTCGGGACCGAATTCATGTACGTGGAGAAGAATGTAATACCGTGTCTCTCAAAATTGGTCAACGGGCACCAGAAAAGTCAAACAGGGCAATTTCGTAATTTTCAAAAGATGAGGGGCATTTTGGTAATTTTACTAAAATGCGAGCTGGAAGTTAAGACGGGCCAAATGTTTCTATT